>OY776097.1:15661600-20461600 GCA_963675205.1 Catocala nupta | reverse complement strand
ATAAGTGCCGCTAGTATCCAGCACTCGTCGCTGACGACGTT
Source organism: Catocala nupta (assembly GCA_963675205.1). Lineage (NCBI taxonomy): Eukaryota > Metazoa > Arthropoda > Insecta > Lepidoptera > Erebidae > Catocala > Catocala nupta. The sequence goes on along the minus strand of OY776097.1, from coordinate 20,461,559 downwards.
GCACTCCAGGCTCCAACGCGCGGTGCAGGCTCAGCTCATACACGCCAGACATGTGGTCAGCGCGCGCCGCACGGGAACCGAACAGGGCCCGTCGCAGCGAACGACCAGTCCTAGCCTCGCGACCCACCACCACCAAGGATAAGTCCTTCGTTATGATCGCCGGACGACTGCAGTTTTCGACCTATGTCAAACCACATAGTTAAATCAACAGAACGACTAGACGATGAGAGTTAACACGTTGACTATGTTTTGAAATAATACATGATTGGTAAAATTTTTGTATTTAGCTTTTAATTTATTTTTCACAGCACAGCTTCCGCACTAGGAATAAATCCGTCGCGGGGGTCTTTACAAACATTGAAATAACGGACACAAAGAACATCCAGACTCGGAACAACCATTTGTGGATTACACAAATGTTTGTGCCATGTGGGATTCAAACCCACAACACTAGTCGCAGTAGCAGAGGCGAGGCGACGACTTAAACCACTACGCCATACGTGCAGTCAAAATGAATATTCTCATCTTGTCAATCAAGGCTCTTCAACTTCAGCCATCATTCCAAGATAAATGTGCGTCGTAGCTCGGAGTTCGTACTCGATCATGCTTCCATTTGTCACGTAGGTATGTTTGTGATGAAGAAATGGTCCCCAAAACTTTCTGTGTTGGGCGCTACTACTGCATCACAAACATAGGTCTGAGCGCTTTTACTATCCGTCGGCCGATGCAACGGTGGTCGTAAAGTTGAGTACCGAAAGGTCAACATTATGCATGATCGGATATTAATTCTGTATTATACAACGTGTTGAGCTACATCAGAATTCTTAGAAAAGTATAAAAATATATATATTTAATCATATAGTATAAATCATTCACAATTTATAAAAATTATTAATATTATTCAAATTTGAAATAGCCGGTGGGTGAGAGTAATTCAATCCCAAGCATTTATGTCTTCATTACAATTTATGACCTAATAAAAAAAAATTGACTCCCAGTTTCACGAAACGTGTTAATCCAGAACGGCCTCCACAAGGTGGACCGACGACCTGGTAAGGGTCACGGGAAGCGCTTAAATGCAGGCGGCCCAAGACCAGTCTGTGTGGAAAACCTTGAGGGAGGCCTACGTCCAGCAATGGACGCCATTTGGCTGAGATGATGATGATTCAACGATTGACTTGTGATTGAATAGCTAACATCCAAACATTTTCTCAAACTTTAACATATGTATCATTCGTTGGATAATGAATGACTTACCTCTAGATAAGCGCTAAGCGTGATGTAGACAACCTCGCCGTTGGCGCTCACCCTGTTGAGCAGCGGGGAGCCGTGCAGGCTGCTGTCCCATGCCGCTTCAAACCTATCGACAACCTAGTATTAAACTATATGTTGCAACCACTGGCAACATCATCACATGTGCATGTCAAAAATCATTTATTAATTTAGGTCACAAAGTAACACATATGAACGTCAAAGCGGTTTTTGAAGCTGAGCTTAACTTGCTCTCTAATTGAGCTATTAATATCGGTCTTAATAAAATAGTTAGACTTATCTGGAGATTTGGCAGTTTGGCAAATTTAACTCTAATTGTGTGACTATAAATTCTTGTATTATATTTGTGGTAAGTAATCGCAACAGAGTCTCAATTTGTTTAAGCCAAAATACTCCGATAAGTGTCTGTTTTATGAAGAGTGCGAATATATTCTATTCAAGACTAGCATGGGTTGAGTGTGAAGTGTACAACGAACTATACAAGTGAATGAGAAGAAAATAATGTTGTTGACAATTTCACTGTGACAATTGCAGATATGAATAAGAAAAAAACTATGTTTTCCTATTTATACGAACTTACAGAATTTTACTTCTTGTTACTGTAATGCGAGCTGTGGCTTGTCTTATACACGAAATGTTATATTTGCGTAAGTATTTTTAAATTATTCTTTCGTAAGTTTTTTAATTGTCTTACTTGTATGCTTGCTTTTTCTATGTAGTGTGATTTGAACGAACCTGAATACAGCCCTGTCATCGAGGGTTGGTCTCTCTCCTGGGAATAAACCGAGGGACAAAGCCCCGTCTTCATCTCCGTCTGTTGTGTCTTCGTTAGCCTCTGGAGTATTGCGAATGCGTCCTATAAGGAAATACTTACTTTAATACCATACCATTAATTGAGGTACAGCCCAAATAAAACTAAATTTTATTAAACACCCGTTTTATAGTAACATGTACAATGACGTATTAATAATATGCTCTAAAGTGAATGTAATTAAATCAAGCTGTTTCGGCAATCTGACCGGTTTTCAGTCACCATGATGACTGCATGCATCAAAATGCGATTGTTGTCTGTCTTATCCATCATTAGCAAAACGGATAATATTCTTTAATAATTTAGTAGATAACAATACTTTAATAAATAATTCTTAGAAACAGCCTGGATGGAGTCTATCATAGGAGATAGGAAAATGTCATATGTCTTAATATAAAATCAAAATTTGCTAGAGACAATTCGTTCCACCCGAGATTGACGGTTAAACGTACTGAAACCATTTGATTCCAGCTGTTTTCTAGTTAAATATTACTTCTGGGTAGATCGAAAAGGAGTCCAAGACTAGTGTTATAATGATTAGGATGACATACCAACAACCAGTTCCCTGACATCAGTCCACTGCAGGTCCTGTGAGGGCTCGTGTAGTATGGTGATACGGATGCGGCGCTGGATGCCCTGGTGCAGCAGGTACAGACCCCGGCACGGCAGCTCATCACTGTGCTCCACCACCTGCTTGACCACGGAGGTAATGGTATCGTTTAATATATCAACGTTGCTACTGGCAATTATAGTTATGGTACCACGAGATAAAAGTCATAAGAGTTTTTGAAGTTACGTGTTATTTGAATGGATAGACACACTATACATAAATGCATGTCCTTCGTCCTTGACCAGACAGACAATGTTATTAGAATGCAATCATGTGCATCACTTGAATACATCATGATGAATTTGTAGGTCTAGGCAATTTCTAAAGATTTTGATGATACGTGAAGTCTCATAAGATTCAGCAGACTCAATGATAGGACGCCGACATGGTCACCGTTCTTATTTTTGATAGGGTCCATGCCCTACAGTAGCTGGTCTATAGTCAGGTAGAAGTTATATCCCATCTTGACAGGAAATCTTTGGTATGCAGCGGCTGGTCTATAGATATGTGGAAGTTCCCATGTTGAGAGGAAATCTATGGTCTGCAGTGGCCGATCTATATACAGGTGGGAGCTAATACAAGCAGGCGTGGATACTAACAGCCGGCACGTATTCTCCACTGGGCGCGAGCTCGCAGATCTCGAACCACACGAGCAGGTCGTGCTTGGAGTGCAGGTGGCTGCTGCAGCAGGGCGCCGCCACGGCCGCCGCGCCCCACTTGGGCGAGCGCACGGGCGCCGAGATGGGGATGGACGGCGGCAGCATGCGGCGCGGCGGCGTGCGCCCGCCCACTGGGCCGTCCTGCTTCGCGTCCTGTAACAACAACCACCTATAGCATCCTTCATACACCCGACACCTCCAACGCTCTTCTGATAAGTCAAAGGCAAAGACAAAAATCTTAATTTCCATAAAAATGTGTAAGCAATTCTTGGACACGTCAATTAACTAATACATAAATAAGAAATATAATATTAAAACAAATAGAAGAAGTAAAAGTAAAAGTGTTTGTCAACGATACGTTACGAAGAAGAATAGAAGAAAATAAAAATTCGGAATTGAAAAAACCCTATTCGAGGAGTAGAACTCTTATGAGAAGAAGCAGGTAAGAGCAAGGAAGTTTGACTTCCGCACGGTTGGCAAAGCTCGGTCCTTTTTCGATGTCACCACTGCAAAACTGTTTATATGTTAGAAGTAATAAAACATGAATGCTAAGGATTCTAGAATGTTGCTTACCTTGTGTAGAGGATGTTGCTGATAATGGCCGAACACTTCGAATACGATCGGCTGCGTCTTTATGTATTCAACGAAGGATTTCGTTACGGGCACGGTAATCTGTTAACACAAATTGCATTAAAACGCATCTTCATAATTGTGTCCATTTTGACAAGAGAGGCCACTCGCTGTATTTGCCTAAACCTGAAATTTCATTTAACTAAGCACCAACGGCTAGGCTCTTCCACCCTACAGCAAATGTTAGTAGAGGATCAGTACTCTTTGTCCCTTAATCTAACTACACTGACACTATATAATATCTATGTGATGATTGTAAAATAGCTTTTAAGGTACATAGTATATTAAGTGTCAATTTCGACTACAATTTCACGGTGACGCAATAATACGATGTTATATTTTACTCATAGCAGAGATACTTACATTTTGCACGTGGTAGAATCCGAGAGGTGTGTTCTTTCCTGCGTTCTTGACTGGTTCTGTCGAGAATGCGTCTTCGTTGCGGTGTAGGAAGCTGAACCGAAATATTTATCCCATACACCAGTGTTCAACATCATTCTTAGTATGGTACTATTTTCAAAATTTATTCAAATACCAGAATATAAGGAAAATAATTTATGAATTGCAAAAAGTGTGATTAACTTTAAACCTTATTAGTATTAACATAAAGCTCACTTGAATTGGCAGAATACGTCGGCGTAATCAGTAGACACGCTGTGGGCTTGCAGCACGGTGACGCGGAACGTGAACTCCTTCCCCAGGGTCAGGTGTTCTGGCAGGTCTTCCTCCTTCAGCTCGGAGGCGAGGGAGCTGTCTCCGCGGCCACTGTCTGCATCACATTCACCCATTGCCAATTCTGTACCGAATAAAGTTATGATATTATATACGACTTTCCCGGGCGAGGGTATAATGACTACCCTCTTTTACGTAGAATCTTAATATGTCCAATAAAATGAGAGTGTCTATAGATATAACAAAGATATATCAATCGACAGCATCGTATGTTATACTACTACTGAATGTCCAAGTCAATAAATAAAATAAACCTAAGAAGTACCTACATTAAACTATACACAAACGGCAACCGAAAATGACCACAAATATTAATATTTAGTGCAAGGTCTTCGATTTTGCTCACAAAGCAACTTTGTGTCTAATATAAATAGATATAGAACGACTATAAATATTGTCAATCAGAATTTGTGAAATGTTGTCATAAAAAAAAATTACAAATACATAATACAATATCATTTAGAAAACGTTTAATAAAAGTAATATGGTGCCGTTCCTTTCGTCTTCTGACATTTCTTTTATTAGTAATCGCAGCTCAGTAAGGACTATCACTGCATTCTACCAGCTTTTTGTTTAACCAACAGAACAAAAAATAAGAGAGGGTTATACAGAAAGGGAAACACTATCATCATGTTGTACCTTCAATCTTAATATTGGAGTCGGGCACATCGTTGATGCGTTCCTCCAGGTTGATCGCGTTGTTCTTGTCGATATTGTTCATGTTGTTGATGTTGTTGATGTTAGTCACGCTGGTGATGGCTTTGACGCGGCGAGCCGGTACCACGTCGTCGTCGAACGATATCTTGGCGGACTGCTTCACGCCCGCTGCGAATTCTGCGTTGTCTACAAATACATTTACGTATATATGCTACAATGCTATTCTACAAAGGTATATAGATATATGAAAGTATTGATAGATGTAGGAGTCTCCATAAAGTTAGGATCAGAGGTCTGGTAGATCACACTGGGCAGAGTGGTGGATGATTGCCCGGCCCAGCAGTAGATAGTTTAGAAACAGGACTGATATCATTATTGGTAAATTTACAAGATATAAGAAAAAAACATGCTTTCTGAGAAAAGACAAACGGCAGATTGAGATGCTCTTTTAAATCTGATAACTCAGACTATAGCAGCCTGATTCCCTCACTAAAGAATATATACAGCTTTTTAAAAGAAGTTCAAATGTGTGAAGAAAGAAATAGAAAATTATCGTGACTTAAATAAATTCGTGCTTCGATAGTTTGAGTTAGAAGTTTACAATAAATTATATCTTACTTTTCTCAGCATCGATGACAGCCTGCACGGCTACTCGCAGGTAGCCCTTCACGTCTCCTTTCTCGTTCACGATCGCGACTTTATGAATGAGCGGAACGGGGTACAGCAGGTTCGATAAATATACGAAGCTCCTGTATACAAATAAAATTCAATCAGCAACGGATAGTATCAATTCTGTGCTTGTGCTGGAATCGGTTCTACGTTGCTTAGAATCATGTTTAGATATATAAGGATTTTATTATATGTATCAGTTTGCTTCTTTGTTTCCATGACAGAAGTTTGTATTTGCAACCGCTTGTGAGAATTTCATTGCCAGGTCATGGATTTAGAAAATGTTCAGTAGCATATTTGCCAGACTACGTGCCAATATTTCGTTATTTTAGGTCCCATATAGGTAATAAAGTGAAACATAATGATGACAAAATGTGGGTGTGATACATGATCACAGCTAAATAATCTTGTATAATGTTCTTGTTGTTATCATGGTTTTAGACTTCATGGTGGCAGCAGTAGTGATGAGATAGATAAGGTACCTTGGCCTGGCAGTAGTAAGATATGAAAGAAACACATGTAGGGATACAAGACGAGCTATTCAGTGAATTGTATACTAACCGCCCCACAAGACGGAACCAGGGGAATCTGTCATAGAAGGGGTCTCCACCAGTCACAGACTCGATATTATGGTCTGGCGATGTTGGCGACAGCTCGGCCTCGTTGTGGTACATCTCACGCATCAGCTCCAGCCGTTGCCTGTCGACGAAACGCTGTATTACACTCTATGATCAAAGCTGTAAGGTCCAAATTTGAACAAGCCTGGTTTTAAGAAAACACAACCACAAATATAATATATAAATATAATATAAAATATATGCATATTACTGCAACGTTGTTCTGAAAGATGATAAAGTATCCAAGTTCTGAGTAATATTGAAATTAGGCCACTCGGTCCTGACGATTCGGATATGTTTCAGCGAATGCAATCACGCTCAAACATAGCTAATCGACCAGTAACGGGAGGCGTACCATCCTGTAAATGTCAATGTATACTAAAAAGTCAAATCCGAAATATGATAAGACGTAAAAAAATAGATTAAACCATAGAGTGGTTTAATTTGTATATTTAACAATATTCCATTGATTTAATTCGCATTTTCTATTGTTCCCTTATGTTATAAGAAAAGTAACATATAAGAATATTGGATACTTTTTAAAATAAAAATATATTTTTAATGCATGCAACACATTTATACATTTCACAAGACAGGCTTTGGCGCTTTGCAAGCTAAAATCGAAATGGCTGACAACAAATCACAGATGGTTTACATTATTAATAAGTTATACAATTTAATTCAATTATATAAAAGTTGGTACCTACATGAGGGAATGAATATACATTTAATTGTGTATCATACAATTCTAGGTTTGAATCTGTCAAAATGTTTACTAGTAGATATGTTTGAAAAAGATTTTTGTAAAATAATTATTGCTTAATATCTGCCAGATGGGTCATTTTTATGTGTAGATATTTTAAGCATTTAAATTAAATAAAAAATATTATTTGCGACATTTATTAATCAACGTAGTGTGCGTGAATTTTTAGCAATATGACTAATCGGAACGCTGAATGTAGTTGAAAGTTTTGTAGTTCTATAATTTAAAATTTATGATTCAAATAGCGTTGGATATGCTTTATTTGAAAATATAAAGAATCGAATAATTCAGATGCTTCAAGGTAAACCTTTTCACAGATTCTACCATTTGCTCGGTATATGGTATTTGGATGACACGTATAGAATACATGATAACACTAATGTGCTAAAATAAACGCAACACAAGCAATGTATTTTTCATACACAATTATTTGAAAATATGATTACTTGTTCAATTCTTCGACATTTGTAAGTGTGGTTTATTATTTAGCACGATTAATATTTATATTTTATTAAGTGTGTGCTAAAAGCACGTATTGTTCTACACATGAAAGGTACAATGAAATATAAGCTTATAAAATAATGATTGGAAAGAGAGCTTTTAGAAATACCTCATTCCGAAAGCTGACTTTCTTTGTGCAAATGACAGCAATACTAATATTGTTTTTGGGAAGGTTCTTTATACTTAAAATTGCTGTTTAATTATTGATGTTTCACATCAAAAACAATTTTTTTAATACGTATCTATTTGCTTCTACTATTATAACTATCATGAATTTTAGTATTAATGTGTATGTGTCTAAGGCTATTAGAAATTATAATTAATATTTTTAATAGCCTTAGGTACATGCATTCTTCGAAATTTCTGTGTAAGCGTTTATATAAATTTTATGCAACATATCTGCGATCTAACGCATTAAGGTTCTTATTTTTTAATTATTTACTGCTAAATGACGCTTAATTGACTGCACAAGCATGAATTTTAGTTTATTTATATACAATAAAATGATAATGATACAAACACTATGCAATCCATAAATACTGGTGATATCCGCATGTGAATGGAAGCTAAGCCCTGAAACGGCACTTTGTTAATATATTTCTCATAATTTTGTGTGAAATTTATATTTTGTCTGACTTGCACAGTGACACACAGAACCATCGCGCTATCTCAGTATGTTCAAACGGATGACAGCATGATATTTAAATTTATTTAACTCAAAACGTTTCAATGCAAGTGGCCATTTTTGGCAAATTCAACGTTTTATTGCAAGTGGCCGTTTATGGCAAAATTCAAAGCTTCAATGCAAGTGGCCGTTTTTGTCGAAGCCGACGTTTCAATGCAAGTGGCCATTTTTAAGCCTACATTTCTTTGCAAGCTGTTAGTGGAAGCATGACGGGTGACTGCAGCGGTGTCTTTGCAGCTATATACAGGACAAGTTTGTGGTAACCTATAGGTACATAAGAAACAACGTGCGCAACCTAGCTTTAGCGCCCTAAGCTCGTGTCGGTATCCCCATATCTTCAGAGCCCGCAACACAATGTAATCACTGGACTTGACTGTGTCACCAGATTTGTACACTTGAATAAACAGTAAAAGTAAAGAATGAACATTTAAAATTTTAGAAAAATAATTAAAATTTAGTGAAATATATACAGGATGCCGATTTGACCTATAGGTTTTCAATTATATCTGTCATTCGAACTATTTACAGATCCTGCAATATTGTAAGAAGTTAATTAGACCACGATGCACTACCGGTATCAACAAAAAAGTAAAATGCGGCTGCATCTGTTTAAAATGAATAGGTACTAATTACATTATCTCGAGTCACTTAATTATAAACAATATATTTATATATTATTTAAATCTGTATTTCATCATTGAAACAGTGCATGTGATTCAATCGGCATCCTGTACAATAATGTTGATACAACTAGAGTTTAACAAAGGATTCTGCAGTTTTGGAAAGGTATAACATGAGCGGTCACAGTCAAATCGTTGGTTGTATGTGTGGCGGGCTAGGCGGTGGCGTCAGTCGTCGGTGGTCGGTGGTCGGTTCGCACGCACCTGGAGGGCAGCAGGTTCGCTAGCGACAGGCGCGTCTGCTGCGCGCACGCCGAGATACAGTGCAGTATGTCGGCGCTGGGCGGCGCCGGCGACTGCGCCTGCGCGCACACCGCGGGCGGCGGCGCCAGCACCAGCGGCGCCGGCTCATCCTCCTCGGGGCATGCACTCTCGTTCATGTTGTATATCTGGCGCATCAGCTCCAGCCGATGGCTACAACCAATACACCGCTCTATACCCCGCTACCCCACTCCGACGATTCTATCCCTGAGAGGATATGCCTGTGTTTACCTCCGAATAGCTATGACTATAGGTGTTTGACAATGGAAATGTCATGCTAGCAGCCCCTTCAAGATTTTTTTTACAAAGTCTTGTGTTAAAGTCTACTAAAATGTAATTCTAGTTTGATATAAAGGTAAAGTGATAATTGACATGGCGAGAAGGCATGCCCTCTCATTTAGTTTTTAGCAAATGATCAGAACTTTGTTCCGCATAAGAAGTTGCCATCGTAAAAAAATATTAATAGGTAATGTTTGGTCGTGGTTACGTAATGTAACTTACTTATTAATTATATAATAATTGTATAAAATGTGTATTAAATTCGTCTCATTTGCTTTCAAATTCCGTAGAAGAAGGAAACTATTGTATTTATATATATAAATAGCACGTTAAAATTAAAATAATAAAGCGGCAAATAAAACAAGCGCTATAGAAATAGTTTGGACATCGCAACTATACAGTTAGACCTAATATAAAAAGTGTACTTACCTTTTATATAAATTTATATACAAGACTATTATACAAATATATAACCCTATCTTTATATACTCATTATTTATACAATTAACTATACAAGGTATTTACTTGACACGGCACCAGCAAAAGGAGGTTAGATTCTCGGTCGTAATTAAAAAATTAAGAAAGAGACATACGAAAGAGAACCAAACAAAATGCAACAAAATAATTAAAAAATATATGTGAAGTCATCATACCTACTGAGTAGGTATCAATGTAATGATAAATAAATATAAAATAACTGAATTAATAATATCGACATAAACGATTTATTAATCAGAAAGTACAAAAAATCTGCAATATTAAAATATATGTAGATTCTTTGATAAAATAAACTTAATTTTAATGTGTAATTAAAAAGTATGCCATCAGGATATTTACTATTAGTAATTATCTTGACTTTATGCAGAGTATTGTGGCCATATGTAGTTCATACTATATTTTTTCAATTTTGTCATGATATTTTACCATATTAAGTAAAATTATATAATAGCGAGAGACTGCGATGCAGAGGGTCTAGGGTTCGAACCCACGTCGCGCACCTCTGACTTTCGAAAGGTATATGACTTTTCAAAATGATGTGCGTATTGATTAACAATTATCGCCTGCTCTGTGCCTCGGAGAGCACGTTAAGCCGTCGGTGCCGGCTGCCATGAACATCTATGGCAGTCGTTATTGGGAAGTCAGTGCCCTATAATATCCTAACACTAGTCTAGCCTTAAGGTATCATTAGCCTTCGAGTTGCGGAGGTCAGGTGGCAGCCGCTCCGTGTAAAAACTGATATCCAGTCAAATCCGGTTAGACCAGAAAAGCCTTATTCCCAAGTGACTTGGGAATAACAAAGGCTAAGGATAAGAAGAAGAAGATGTAAAATTATACCTCTAACCCTTTTCCTTCACAAGTTATTATTTAATATGCGGTTATGTGTATTTTCTGGCATATACATTACCGAATAACATTTTAATAATAAGGCCACGTTGTAATGATCCTGGCATTCTAATTAACTGCAAAATATTATTAGATTGTCTTATGTATTATACTATTAAATAAATACTATTTAATAAAGGTTAAAGTGAACCGAAACAGACAAATTCAAATTAGTATTATTGCCAGTTAGTAAGCTAACCCTAATCGATAATTAGTAATAAGTAATATTGGTTTGTTTTAATTGCATAAAAGTTAGTTTATTTATAATGTGGGTTTCAGTAAATTGTAACTAGTAGAAGTAACTCAGTATCTATTATTAATCGAAGATGTATATATATTATCATGAAGGTAGGTAACTTTGTTACGTTTTTAGACGAAATGAACACCCAATCTGAACCAAACCCTAAAAAAAATGTGTAAAGGATATCCTGATCAGTCGGTACATTTTTTTAACAATAATTACTATGAATAGTAATTTAAATCATTTTCATTTCACAGTTATGTTCAACATTGTTCGACCATTCGTTTAAAAACATCTTTTGTGAAATAAATGTTAGGAACCAAATGCCATTACTCTGATTTTTTACGTTTCAGACGCCAAACTTTATATCTATAATCACCCATATTCTTACATGTTCTATTGCAAATACCATACCAACATGTCCCGTTTCCGTATACAAGAAAACATAAATACTTGAATTCCCTTGTTCTACACACAAGTATCCATGTTATCTATAAATGTGCCGTATTGTACATTAAACAATCAGAAAAATATCAAATCCTTTATTTGTTTTCTTACTTTAAGAACCCAAAAATAAAATCCCTTTTTAACCTTCGAGAAAGTTACAAGTACAGTCATTAAACCTATGAATTTCCTCTACGTTCTAAATTTCAAATTCAAAAACCTTCGACCTGCTTCCAAATTTGAAATCCAAATAAACCTGCATTTCACGTTCGAAATTCAAATGTTTCATATACATATCCAAACTCACCGAAGTTTCTCGAGCGTCCAGTAGTGAGTCGCTCCGTTCTTAGTGTCGGTGACCTCGACGGCGACGACGGTGGGCGCGCTGGGCCGGTACTCGTCGTCGGCGTCGTCGCGCGGCGCCAGCTCGGCGGGCAGCGGCGAGTACGGCGTGTCGGTCAGCAGCGTGAACTGGAACTGGACCTTCTTGCGCAGCTCCACTGATATCGCGTTTGCTTCCTATGTACAATAATATATGGTCTTACTAAGTGATTCTATATCGACATATTTCATTAGTGAGCTGACCGAATGTGATATCTATTCGAAATTATTAGCAGTGGCGTCCTAAGATTTCAGAATAAGGCAGTTTAAAAGTCATATCGGACTTCGAAATGATTTTAACTGTTTTATCAGTTTTACTCGCTCGTTTTGGGTGACCAGACCAAAGCACACTAAACGGTCTACTAGTTTAGATTAGTGCTAAATTGAATATTACGGGTTATTACAGTGAAAGAAGCCGGAGTTTTGGCTTTATATCCACTGGGTCTCGGGCTAAAGTCCAGAGATGGTAAAATTTTTAATATTGAGTTCTGCAGTCGGAAAATTTTAAATAGGAGCACGGGTGTGCGAACCAGTACAGCGCAAACGTCAATACGCCAACACCCATTTACACGAAAATGAACATCTAGCAAAATGTGGCTACAGGTCTGTTTAAACCTTTAAGACTGCAGGCGTTACTTTATTAATGTATGTAAAAATAAGTAACAAACCTTAAGGAATATGGCGTTGCCCCAGAGGTCATCACGGAGCGAGGTGAACTGATGGTACTTCCACTTGCGGAAGGCCCACGCGGCGAGACCGACCTCGCGGGCCGACCAGCACTCTGTCTCGAATAGCGGGTTCACTGTATACCACACAAAAACATTACAGGGTTAAAACACAAATACAACAAGAAATTTAATGTATGTATCATAAATACATATATATCACGTATTGAATTAAAGTACCTATTTATCATGTGACAAAATACTACCCGTGTTTTTATAAATTTATTTTAGAGATGATTGTTATTTTTAATGTTATTTTTATCCAAGCGATATTGTTTCAGTTTTAATATACTTATCTAGAGTAAAAAAATGTGATGAATATATATAACAAATTTTCTTATCGCAAAAATATTGTAACGAGTCGTTGTGTGAACAATGAACAATGTGATGTATTAACGTTTTCTCTCTCACTACCTTGTGACATAAACGACTATTGAAATTGACACGTCATTAATAATCAGATGACCACGAGTTTTTGTTACACGTTGTTTATTATCTAACCATATTAAGATCATCTAGCTATTACACAGAATAAATAAAATCACTAACTTTATTCATTCACAAAGTGTAAAATCAAAGTCCACAAAGTGTAAATTTAAAGTCTACAAGGTGTAAAATTAAAGAGTCACTTTACAATTTATTTACACTGCATTACACTATACCTAAGTGAACAAACAACACTACATACTAGTCAGCAGTTTAGAACAACAATGAACTATGTAGCTTTTATATTTGGTAACCGTGCTTGTTGATTTATTTCATGTTTTCCTCTTAAACTCAACTGGTAATATACATATGTATGATATCACAATACAGGTAAAAATATTTAAAAAAAACGTTAGTACTGATTATTTAGGTAAAAGTCGCTTTAGGTTATATTTTATTGGATTCTCTCTGTTCCCGAATTCGATAACTACATTTGGCAAATAAATCTATTAAACATGTGGAGTTTTTTATGGATATGGATATATGGAGTTTTTTTAGTCTTGATTGAAATACTAATTTGATATTTGTTTAAAGAACTGTTTAAAGATGCATTAATAGAATAATAATTGACACACGAAGTCTAAAACTTTTATTATAACGTCCATTAGTTGGTATGTTACATAGATTAGCGGTATGCGATTATTAGATAAACATCCCAATGTATCGAATAACGACAACCGTAACTCGAATAAAACTGATTGCTATCCGAATGCATTAATTGTTAATTGAATGTATGTATGTATTAAAATTCTGTTAACTCGTATATTATTATCGCAAGATGCGACAACAATACTTTAAAAGTAAAAGTATTTAAATAATATCAAGATGCAAGATGCAAGATGCTGCTCAAGGCTTGAAATGAAATATAATACAAATTTCTTCTACGGGTGGCTCGCGACGGCTAGTTATGTAATGCAAGATCACGCAAGTTGCTACTTGTCTCTTCATTCAATGTGCAAGATCACGCAAATTGCTACTTATCTCTTAATTCAATGTGCAAGATCACGCAATTTGCTACTTGTCTCTTCATTCAATGTGCAAGATCATGCAAATTGCTACTTGTCTCTTCATTCAATGTGCAAGATCACGCAAATTGCTACTTATCTCTTAATTCAATGTGCAAGATCACGCAATTTGCTACTTGTCTCTTCATTCAATGTGCAAGATCATGCAAATTGCTACTTGTCTCTTCATTCAATGTGCAAGATCGCGCAAATTGCTACTTGTCTCTTCATTCAATGTGCAAGATCACGGAAGTTGCTACTTGTCTCGCATTATGTAGACGAGCCCTTTCTCCTCAGTTGTAAGATCTTTAATAGGTACTGACCGAATATATCCTCGTCGTTATGGAAGTCTTCTGGCGTGTAGGAGCTGTACATAGACATAGTGACACTCTGCTCTTCCACTTGGCGTTGCAGCGCGTCGATACGAGCTTCATAGTTCTGCAACAAATAGACACGATTATAACATTACTGATATAATAATATAATAATAATATTCTACCACATACACACAACACTATCTAGCCCAAACTAAGCAGAGCTTGTAATATGGATACTAGACAATGGATAAACATACATATATACTTTTTTTGTAAATACATACATATTATACATAGAAACACCCAGACCAAGACAAACATCCATGTTCATGCACACAAATATTTGTCTTGTGCGGGAATCGAACCCGCGACCTCAGGCCTGGCAGTCGGTTACACTAACCACTAAGCCATCGAGATCTTATGACATGAGTGCAATCGGAAAATAATAAGGGATTAAATATAAAGTTACCGTATTAAGTAAATCGGTAACGTTGTACATTTCATACTATTTAATTAAACATTTTTGAATGGCCACTTCAAGTTCTATGATTTTTTTTTAATGTATAGCTTGCATTTCGACCACTTGGTTTGTCTTAGATTAACAAAATTATTATCCATCACGTAATTATGACGAATTGAAACAATTAATGTACCTACAATTTGTATTTAACGTTTTAGTGTTTGCCTATTAAAACGTTAAATACGAATTGTATAAAAAGTTATTGATATTTATTATTAATAATATATGTTATTATTAATATTTATAGGTAGTATATTATCAAAATATTAATAATTTTAAATATATAAATATATTATAATAATTTTAAAATAACCATTGCGTATTGTACAGCTGACACGAAATTAGATGTAGGACATAAATGGCAATTTCATAGCCAAAGACTTAATATAAAAGATCCAAATCCAAATCCATTTATTTGCAAATATAGGTACATTAATGAGGTGTTATACAGGTTACAAGTTCTTCCATATTTAACCAATGTGGCATGCAAAGATAATCACAATAAATTTAAATTAATAATCAGGCAATCACAAAAAAAAAAATATATTAATATTATTATAGGTTAAGGTAATCATGTCAATCAATCAATAAAAATATTATGTCAACATTAAAACAATCAAGTCAACAATCTTATAAACTATCATTCTTATCGTCAAAATATTGTTTTACACTGTAGTAAGATTTTCGTACCAACATATTATTCATTTTACGTTTAAATTCTTCTACATTTCTAATTTTACATATTTCTTCTGGTAGGTGGTTGTAAATTCGTGTAGCCATACAGAAAACACTTTTGTTTAATAATGCTGTCTTATTGGTAATCATTTTAATTTTGTGTTGTTGCCGACTACTGCTTAGTTTTTTAAACTGATTAATATTCTTTTTGACAAAGATAGCAACTTCAGATATGTAAATACATGGCAAAGTAAGTAACTTTAGAGACTTAAAGTGTGATGCGCAACTATCTGTTTGTCTAAGTCTTAGAATGGCTCTAACACATTGTTTTTGGGCCTTAAATACCATCTCCCACTCCGTGGAGTTTCCCCAGAATAAGACACCATATCGCAAAGTTGACTCCACATACGCATGATATGCAGCTACCACAGTGTCCAAATTTACTACCTTTGATAGCATATATAAAGCATACGAACTCTTACTTAGTCCACTACAAATACTTTCAACGTGTAATTTCCAATTCAGATTACAGTCCACATGGAGCCCCAAAAATTTTACAGTTTCTACTTCTTTGATTCTCGTTCCAGAACTAACAATATCAATATTGATATTAGGCCTTGTACGATTTCTGAAAACAACAAGGTTAGTTTTTTCTAGGTTAAGTATAAGATTATTGTCTTTTAGCCAATCCATTACATCAGTAAGTGTGTCATTAATATTACTAATTAGCTGAGCGTGATCTTTCTCGGAGAATATTACTGTACTATCATCAGCAAAGAGTATCATTGGTGGTTTAATAAATTTAGGTAAATCGTTTATATAGACAAGAAACAATAACGGGCCCAATACGCTACCCTGGGGTACCCCGCATGATACCCGTCTGTAATTTGATTGGAATGTAAGTTCTCTCCGTGTGACATGACAAACTTTAGAAATGGAGGTTGCTTGTCGCCTATTACTTAAATATGACATAATCAAATTCAAAGCGTTTCCTCGAATACCAATCGCATGAAGCTTTGTTTTTAGAATTGTATGATCCGCACAATCGAAAGCTTTGGTTATGTCCATGAACAAAGCGCATACCGGTATATTTTTATCAAGATTCGACATAACTATATTCAAGAAATTATAGATAGCTTTGTTCACAGCAATATTTTTTCTAAATCCGGTCTGAGCTTCCGAAATTATTTTATATTTTTCCAAATAGCTATATATATTTTCATGTAGCCATTTTTCAAGTACCTTAGATAGAACTGGTATAAGGGCAATCGGCCTGTAATATGACATATTTTCACGATCGTGCTTTTTAAAGAGGGGTTTGATTATAGTTGTTTTCAACTTATCTGGAAATACTCCCTCTAGTATACATAGATTGAAAATGTGACTTAGTGGTCCTGATATTATCGGACTTACATATTTTATAACATGTGTCGAAATGCCATCATATCCAGTGCTAGTTGTGTTTTTGAGTGAAATAATAATTCTGTTAATGTCATGTGGAGTTGTGGGATTAATAAATATGGAATTACAGTGATTATATGTCAAATTATTATTATGTACTAAATTATTATTTTGATTGTATGTCAGGTTTTTATCAATTGTAGGTTTATTAGGTAATGTCAGGTTTTGTATTTCATCAATGAAAAAGTCATTGAAGTTTTGTGCTATTTTAAGAGGATCTGTAATTATTTTATCACCTATCTTTAATTGTCTAATATCATGTTTTGGCATGTTTGATTTGCTATTATTAATAATGTTCCAGCTAGCTTTCGACTTATTTCTACTAGTATTAATGTAATAATTATTTCGAGATCTTTTTGTTAGTTTTATTATTTTATTTAGCCTAGAGCTGTAATTTTTAAATATGTTATTTTAAATATGTTTATAAGATTTTAATTTAATTTTGTTTTATAACGGACACTCGAAAAAAATCCTGTCGTGGGCGAATTTACAAACATTCATTGGTGTCTCGTGTGAGCATCGAACCTACAACAGCGTAGCGCAGTGTCAGCAGCGAGTCGACCGCTTAAACCACTACAGACACGGAAAATATCACGACCAGGGCGTCGCCATTTCGGAAATACCGCGGCAATAAGGAATACTCATAAATATTTTTGAGATGAAAATAATAATTGTATCTAATACTGGCGTACCTTGCGTTGTTCTTCAAATTGCTGGTCAGCGTGTTCCTTCTCTCGACGGAACTGTTCCTCAAGAGCGAGGAGTCGCTTTTGCATCTCTGCCTTCAAGTCTATGCCCTGTTTCTCCAATAGTTCGCACTGTGCGAAGTCCCAGTCGACATTTTCACCACCGGCGGCATCGCGGTCGCTTTTTGCTGTTAAAAAGAATTACGATTATAATAATCTGAAACTCGTAAATGTTAAAACTTTAACGGAATTTAGAATGAAACTTAGCACAGCGGCTGTGCTTTCCTGAGGAACTCAGTATTTTTACCCTCTATTGCGATAACTGGGCTGGGCAACTAAAGATTTATTATTTAGCTGGATTCCTCTCTTCCCAATTATTATATTAAACTAGCTGTCCCGAAAGAGGGCGTAATGTAAACAAGAAAAAAGAATCCAAGTCTAAACCATTCTCGAATCTACTTGAAAACACAAAAAATTTCATCAGAATCGGCCCAGCCGTCTAGGAGGAGTTTACAAACACACGCACAGAAGATTTATATATACATATAAACATAATATATAATATTTTTAAATTTTAATAGCTATATTTCTAATAGCTTGAACTCTGGTCTAAGCGTCAGATATCTTTGGATACATTGAAAATCTTGCAGCAAATAGCGGCCAATCTTAACGGAGACTGGCCATTTGCGTAGGAGATATTACAGTGAACAAGTGCATGCGCAAACACAAGTATACTCTCTGTTCCTTAACTAAACTCGATGATCCAACAGCAATCCGACACTACCAGAGAGATCAGGTATAGTACCAATCTTTACGTGCTTTCCGAGGCGAGAGAGTGGCAACATCGCCAACTACCCAACTCCGGGCTGCCATTGAGGTGTATTTATCAGGAAAAACTAATAACATTTTGATGGCCCGACCCGTAATTCAAATCCAAGAACTTATGCATAGCATTCACTGACGCAGCGCCACGGAGGCAGTTAGCAACAAATATCAAGATTAGTCCACTCGTACTGTAATGATTAACTCAGAGGAAGTAGTACTTACCATCAGCTTCGGCCTCGCGAGCTGCCTCAGTGCCAGGAGTCTCCTTGCTGACGACGGGCTCTTCGCGCGGCTGTCCGGGGTGCGTGAAGCGGAACACATGGTTCTTGCCCATGATCACACGAGACCCAGTCTTCAGGATTATTGGCTCTTGCACCTGTGGCAGAATAGAGCTTTGAGTAAATTGTGCGGGATTTTAAATCTTGGCAAGCTTATTAATTATTGAATTTAAGAAGAATAAGGTTTCCACCGGTTTACTAAAAGTCAGATTATCACAAATATTAGTTAACAGACTGTCAATCGCAGGTCCACTGCTGGGATTGGCTGACTAAATTAGCAACAGCCAATTAATTTATTAGACTTGAAGTTAATTTTGAGACATAATTGATTAGCCTTGCTTGATTAGGCCGGGAGGAAAATTTTGGATTAACCTTTATTTGTATCGGTTTGGTTCGACATTACGCAACATCCACAGAAGGGATTTTAATGAGATATTGTCTGGTAGTTTGTGATACAATTTAAGAACAAACCCACTTTTTATCAGACTTCGTTAAGTAGCATCAGCGATATGACACCTGACTATGTAAATGAATAACAAAGTCTGGTTATTTTTTTGATATCTAGAATAATATTAAAAGCCAGAAATGTCTTCTAGTTTAAATAAATTTATTCTAAATCAGTCGTTTGGTAACTAACCTCACGTCCATTGACGTAGATAAGTGCCTTATGATGTGGTATAAGCAGAATGACTCCATCCGTGTTCTCAAAGATGCAGTGCTCGCTGAGTATGTGTGAGCCGGACAGCTGAATGTCTTGTGGGACGTTCGCTTCAGATGTTCCCACGCGAGTGACGCCTAGAGTAAACATATCAACAATGAAAAAGTTCTCTAATGTATAGAAAAATATATGACTGCTTAGCAGTTATTCGTTATATAAGATGAAGTTTTAAAGGCTATTATGTTTTGTTTGATTCAGTACCCTATAATTAACTCATCGGTTGCTAGCCCATTTTCGATTACGTTTTTACATCAGGACTTTCTTTTGTTTCATGAAAAAAAACAAGAGTATATTTTTGATTTTGGAGCCAGACTTGCTTATTTACCTGTTTCTGGATGCCGGCTATAAAATAATATAATTTGATATTCCTATATTCGAAATGATTCCAAATTAAAGCAGTATTACAGTATTCTCAAAAATATTTTCCCTTTTAAGTGTAACCTAAAACCATACCTGATATATTCCGTCGAGGATATAGGCATAGCCTTAAAGAGTTCCTTTCATCGAGAAAAAAGAACTGATCCAGAGGAATAATAAATTATTGACAAAAATGTACATTTACCCGAGCGATGCCGTGGCAGAAGTCTAGTAAAATATTTCCTTACCGTCTTTGATGTAGTAGATGAGACACTCGGACAGGTTAGGGTCTTCGTTCAGGTTGACAAGATGTGGGGTCTTCTTGGGCGAGTAGATGCCAACGGTGATGCCTTCCTTGACGGCAAGACCCATCTCCGCGAACACAGCTTCACGTTGCACGCGGATTTGCTCCGTACGCTTCAGTTTTTCCTCCCAAGTCTCGTTCAGTTCTAGATATGAAAGATTTACTATAAGTAATGCATTTTTTGAAGGACATTGAAAGAGAGTTAGTCTCACTTATTATCCATAAATGGCGCGTCGAATAAAATCGCATGATGCTAAAAATTGTGGCCTACACCAAAGAATTGACTCTGGGCCTACTTATGACAGTCAGTAATGGTTTGTAAAGTCTGCCTACTATACAGGGTTAACATTATTTACTGGAATTTATTATGTTAATAATTGCCATGAGAGAATACAAACAATTTTGAGAGGTAAGGCACAACGGGGTATCAACTTAACCCTAGTATTGCGGTCCGGCTGAAGCTGTTTGACCAGAGAACTTCATTCACCCACAAAAGATTTCAACCAAATAACTTTGTATTCCATTTCAGCGTTTAAAGAATTAAGGTTCTCGAGTATAAGCCTCTTTTTTTTTAATTTCCATGACGCTGCATTCATATTCCTATCTTGCAAGCATCCAAATACTACTGTGAACCCTTATCGACAGGCAAGTGGTATGCCTGGTAGGAAGAAAGAAGCATACTAATTAGTATTTCCTTAAAAACTCATTAAAGTCTAGTGTTATCTTACCAGCAATAAGTTTCTCAGAAGCCTGTAACTGATCGACGGCTTCTTCGGCTATAGTCGTGGCGGCTCGGGACAGCTTCGGCGACAGCACTTCTGCTTCGCTCTTCTTGCGCTGTGGCGAAGCATTCTCTTCCCCTGCTATATCATAAGTCTTTCTCAATATACTTCAAAAACACATACTGTAGAATACTGACTCAGAAATGGAAAATATTTTTCTTAATATCTTTTTTTTTATGTTTCGCTGTCGTCTATAGCATAATCAAAATGATTATTGCAGTAAAATTGTTCAAACTGTATTCATCCAACTAAGTACAGTAGAAAGCATTGCATTTTGCACTACACTTTCTGTGCAATGTCACATTCGTGTGTGCACATGAGGTTCGATCCACATTGTACAATATTGCAGAAGTAGAGTTTCATAATACTAGTTATACATATTTATGTGATTACATTTACTCTACGAAATAAAGATTTAATAATGACACCAAAATTATTCTATATTGACACAAATACGAGTATAATCGGAAAACATGCAATGCTCAGAAGCTAGAAGCTTATATTTTTATAGCAACGCAACTGACAACCGTTTGCGACCAACGAAGTTCCAAATTCGAAATTTAAAATAAATCGATTGCTAATGTTTTGCAACATGGCCGCCAACGGACTGATTATGTCACCGGGCCGTTTGTACAATCGAGTTTGAAAATATTTATAAAAATTTTAAAATATTTATTGGCAGTTATAAGAATCACATTTGCTGTATTTATTTACCATTTTAGATCATACAGCAAAGTTAATTAAACTAGTTAGATAGGTACTTGTTTGTTGCTATCTAGTTGTAAATTCAACTTTATACTTAAAAGGACAACTTACATTCCTTTACTATAAGTAGGTACTTACTAAATATTAAAATAACAAATGGAAGGTTTCTTCGGCTCTGCAAGTATTTTTTTCTTATATTGTTGTCGAAGAATACTCAATGAGAAAATAAAATATATATACAATTTTTGTAATAAAAGTATTGGGATCATTAATAATACATATCATACATAATTTATTTACATACAACATGCGTTTGTAAATAATAATAAATCAATTCAAAATCGATTGTCACTATCACGGCCACTGAGCATTTTACGATATATCGATAAATAAATTAAATTTAAAATGCCCAGTAATAGATATATAACAGCACACCAAGTATTCACTACATAAATACATCACTATCTGCTAAACATTTCCATAAATAGTGTAGTAACAACACCAAATATATAGTGATAGATAAGCACAATTATATTAATATAATTAGGTATATATATTATTTATGGTATGACCCACGCCATATTTCATATAATATTTGTATGTAATAGTGAAGTGTTATACTATATTTATGTATGCCTAAAAACGCCACAAGCTCTCGACAAGGGTGCAAAATAAATTGCTTATATATTATTATTTTTTTCAATATATATATGTTAGGCTGCCAGAGAAAAGTCCGAAAATATAACGACTCTTTATTCAACAAAAAAATTTCGTGTCTGGCAACCCAGAATTCAAGATAGAGGCCAAGCGTACAAGGTGGGGTGTACAGATGCAGAATGCGCAAGCCTCGTTTATCGTTAATTACTTACTGGTAGGTAGTTCTTTCTTTTCATAAACGACTCTACCATCGGGTCCTAGTTCGTGTGGTTATTTGAAACAGAATGAAATTTTAGTATCAGGAATACTAAATATCAACTGATTACTTAATTTAATAGTAATCATTTGTGGCGTTGTCACACTAGCGTGGTTACTTCGCTATGAAACAATCACACAAGACGTCTATCCGATCACATGACGACTAGACAGCCTAACTCAATGATAAGGCCTAGGTAAGCTTTCATTGGAATCTGTACATAAATTAATCACAACATACCGACAACATATTTTTAATCTATAATTTGAGTTACCAGTTAATAAAATGATTAATTTTATGATTGCAACACTGTTCTATATTCAAATGTGTTTTGACCTTAATGATTTTTTTATTTGTGATCAATTCATCTACAGATTATCAACAAAGTTAAGACTAGGCCAGCAGGTTTCGAGCCTTAAAGGCTTACCTTCTTCGACATCAATGCCTTCAGCCTTGAGCAGTTCGCGAAGTTTGAGAATTTCCTCTTTGAGCTCGCGGATAAGCTTAGCGTTCGCATCCTCGTTGACGACGGCCTTGCATACGATCTGTTTGGCGCGGTCGGCGTATCTGTTTGTAATAAATTGGAGTTTTATAAAAAGTTGATACATAATAATGGAGGTTTATAAACATTGGCTGCACAGGTGGCGTAGTCGTTTAACTAGTCACCACGCCACTGACATTACGACGAGTATTCTGGGTTCGAATCCCACGCGGGGCAAAACTTTGTATGATCGACAAATGGTTGTTCCGAGTCTGGGTGTTCTTTGTGTCCAAGTGTCCTAATGAAGGAGTTCTTTTTTAAATAACGAAAGTTGAAATGCAAAGAAGTTTCTTCAGATTGCTTTCTTTATAATCACATTACTTCATTGTTCAGTCTATTTCATAAAAGTGTTTAGGTCGATTGAGAAATTACCTATCGCAATTCAAGATATATGCGGAATAAATATGTTTCACGGTACAAACAGTCGGCCTGAAACGTTGGCATATACGTTTGATGGTAGGCCTTAGTAGGTTACAATCAGGACAAACCTCCAAATATTTAGTTATAACGTACCTGAGAGTACTAAGTGTCTCATCAAAGTTAATGTCGGCAGGCGATATAGCAGCTATCATGGCCGTCTTGGAGTTACCACCGAGGTTCTCTCGCAGGAGCCACGTGAGCACCGAGTCACGATACGGAATGAAGTCCGCCTTCTTAGACTTCTTGCTCTTGGACGCCTGAAAAAAAAACTCGCGTTACAGACTACGTTGACGTTCTAAATTTAAAATAAAGCGCGCGAACAGTGAAACAAAAGAATATTGATGAGCCTTTTGTCACAAATTAGATGAATATAGATTGCCGGTTCAAAGCAATGCATAAAAAGAGGCATATATATGTACGTTCATAAATGATTTCAGAACAAATCAGGCTAATGCAGCTTTTGACATACAGTCAACTTGACATGAAATCTAGAGATTCGTGTCAAGTTGACTGTCTATAGTCATGTGGGTATAGTTACTCACGTGACTATATATGAGTACGTTGTATTAACTCGAACATCTGTATTAATCTAATTTGTGGCTTTCTTAGTAAATATTACTTTCGTATTCCTACAAGCTAAGCTAAGCTAAGCTTGTAATAAGGCCTCACATAACAACAGTGCACTGGCATTGGAACCCACAGTAGTAGTGCCAGTAAAATGCCTCAACCAATTAATTGCAAATATCTATAAAAAGATAAGATTGTGCAATTTTTGCTAAAGAGCATCACCATTGTCTCTGTGCAATAGTGACGTAATAACTTTTGCTCGTATTGGTGATTACTGAATACAAGCACACGTAGATTGGACACACACTTACCGACTACATTAATCCCCACCAGGTGCAAAAAAACAAAACGTGACGGATGTTAGTATTGAGCTTGGTCTACTGGTTATTATCAAATGGGTAAATTACATTTTTTACTACAGGTACAATAGCTTTATAATTAGCATACAAGAAAATACACGACAAATTAAACTTGAAACACAGTTTGTTAAATTTTGTAGATACAAATATTATTTTTAACATCTGACGCATAAAGTTGATTTTGCAATGACGAAAATAATTTTACCAATAACCTTACTGATTCTTCAAGCAAACAATCTAAAATATTGAACATTTTCGGGGTCTCCAGTGACCCTAATGTTTTATTACATTTCATATTAATAGTTCTGTTCCCTTCTTAAAAATAAAAAGCAATAGTCTTTTATATTCCTAGCACATAAGGATAGGCATCTATGTAATCTCATAGTCAAGTGTATCTTCCATCGTATTAACGGACCTTTACTAAAAAATAAATCATTATAAGAGGTCGGCGTAACGTGTGGAAAATTATACATTGATGCATAGACATAGCGGTTTATGATACCAGTAGGATTATATTATCTAATACTTGATAATAGACCGCTTTGACCCGAAGTACCTGTTTGCATTGTTTGGGTCCACATGTAATCTCTGCCTTGAAATAAGACAAGGTAATCCTAAAGTTTACGTATCTTTAGGATTACCTTGTCTTTACACCAACACACACACCAACCATTAACTTGGTATTGTTTGGTGTAGTACGCGCTAAATCAGCTGCTACTATGGGAGTGAACGATTGTCCGATGAAGTCAGGCTACTTTACACTTAACATAAAAAGTCTTGATCTGAGACCGCAGTACGGACGCGTCTAGGTACGTATACGATTGCCTGTAACTTTTTAATTTTTGTAAAATAAAACTTTTGATGACAGTTATTTTAGGTGTGTCGACACCATCTTACTACCACCAAATTTAAAGTGGTAAAAGTACTATCAAATTTTAATACATTACTTAAGTTAAGCTAGCTCTCTTTCTAGTCAATCACCACATTAATAAAGGAATATCACCATGCCACTGTAATGACGTTGAAATTGCTAAAAGTTCTATCAAACATGTATACAACTCTTAAGTAAAGCTACCACCCTCTCTAGCCTACCACGACACTCAAAAACAAATGACTCACAATCTCAGCAAGTGCAGAGATGACTTTGCCAAGTGTGGTGAGGGATTTATTGATGTTCGCACCCTCCTTCAGCCGCGTGCCTTTAGCGCCGGTGGAGTCTGCGCGCTCAGAGCCAGCCAAGTCCACCAGCGAGATTTTAGACACCTGTAACAATTAATGTTTAATGAAATTTTCTGTTAAATAGATAAATTTGTGAAAGACAGCGTGGAGAATGTCCGCCACGGCATTTCGGTGACAAAGGTCAATCTTAACTAACTGATGGTTAGCTACGCAGGATATTATTGTGAACAAGTTTATGCAAATGTGACATGTGAGATTCTATGAGCACGAATGTTTTCCCTAATCATTAACTCTTATAGTATCTTGTAGTTTCCGTGGCACGGATATTAACGCCACCAACTTCGTAACACCGTGTACACATGTTATACAGCAGTGGACATTGTTATAGTATAATAAGAAATTATCAAATTTTTGATTCCCCTTGGTCGGTCTGGGATGTGAATCACATGATTTGCAGCCGTCTACATTAGACACTAAGGAGCCAATTCTATATAAATGTCATTAATTAAACTATTTCAATATTTTGCTAGAAATTAGTCTAAGCTGACTTAAATGAGTCATATGTGGTATACCTTTTCCGACATGAGGTTGGTAGTCTGGTCGTGTCTCTGCTGCGTGAAGAATATAGTGAAGACAGCGTGAGAACGGGACGAGGTCTCGTTCATGTTCGTCGCTGCCACCGTCCTGTACGACAAATATAATGTGTTTTACTACTTATATAACGTAATCATTTGGCTATCTTACCAACAAATAGATAATGTCCTCCAGACCGAATTTCGGTCACGGCGGCCAATCTTAACGGAGACTGGCCATCGGCGCAGGAGATATTATAGTGCACAAGTATGTGCGCAAACACAGGTGCACTCTCTGTTCCCTAACTCTCATGATCCGATGGGACGAATAATCCGACACGACCGGAGAGAGATCAGGCGCAGGACCAACGGCTTTACGTGCTTACCGAGACACGAGGATGTCTAGCACCGCCAACTTCCTAACTCCGGGCTCGTATTGAGATTTCTTAACAGAAAAACCCAATAACTTTTTGTTGGCCCGACCCGGGATTCGAACCCGAGACCAGTAGCACAGCAATCGCATTCACTACCGCTGCGCCACGGAGGCATCGACTTCATAATGACATAGTTCAGGAATTTGATGTGAAGCATCGAGTTCGCTGTATCGACAAATTTTTAAATACTTATTCTCATAACACTCTTTATATTTCTTCTGTATGTATTAAAACCTATGTATGCCTATATTCTTTAGGTTTTAAATTTTAACAGCGTCCTTATAATATGCTCACTACTTAAGTACGTGTAGACTTCTTCTTACAAGCTGCATACCCAGTCACATTTAGCAAATTGCACAATTGTACTAGAACATATTACAGTACTATACACAAATACGTGCACTGCATCCTTGACTATGTAAAGAAGGCACCGCGTTTTGCACAATTGTATTCGAAAATCACTCGAATACAATTATACACATTACTAATTACGTAAGACCGCGTCAATGTAACATCAATGCTGACGAATAGTCTCTTACCTAGCCTTGTTGCCCTCATCGATGAGGTCATAAATATCCTGGTATGACGTCACAGCCAGTTTGCTCAGGTCCTCGACGTAGGGTCCGAGGGCTGGGTGCTCTCGCACACGTAAGTTGCCCTTGTTCTTTGGGTTCAGCAAGTCTCGCACTCGCTCGCAGTAGATTTCCATGTAAGATACTTCCACCTATTGAGAAAGACCAAGAATATAATTAATTATTAATTATAAATAAATTATTATTTATTACTAATATAATTAATATTAGTACCTAAACTATCCCAGAGTAATATGGGTTATGGTACTCTGGGATACTATAGGTTTCTAATAAGTAAAAGTTTTAAAAGCGAATTAGTAGGTTCAGAGATTGTCACAACAAATAAACAAACAAGTATTCCTTGTTTATAATGTTAGTAAAGACGAAGAAAAAAAAGAAGTTGAATATAATACAGCAATGGTTTAGCGTATAAGTTATATCTTTTAATATTTATTTTGTTGTATATATTAAGCAATATTTTTATTAATGAGTCCAAATATCATAAAAGCTATCGTTGAACTATTATTAGTTTCTCCTAGACAGCAAAATTATTTTCAATAACAATATTGGATATTTTACGAGAATAAAACATTGACTCCAATTAAAAAATAATTGTTCTTTTTTATCGTATAGTTTGGCAAACGAGCAGGCGGATCGCCTGATGGTAAGCGATTACCGCCGCCCATGGACACCCGCAACCCCAAAGGAGTTATATGTGCGTTGCCAGTCCTTTAAAAAGGAATGAAGGATTCACCATTAGGAAGCTAAATTATCAGTAACAAAGGCTATATTTTATTTAAAAATGTATTGTTACTCCTAATTTAAGCTACTTTTACGCGAGCAAAGCCGCGAGCGATAGCTAATATTAAATTTAATAAAACACATATTAAACTGACCGAATATTTCAGATCATCGGAGGTGGTAGATTTGATACGTCTGAAGAGATCTTTGCATATCTGTGGGATGATTCCTTCCTGGCCATCCTCGCCGCGACCCATCATGGTGTAGGACTTGCCCGCGCCGGTCTGCCCGTACGCGAATATGCATATATTGTAGCCTGTAAAGAAAACATGATAATTAACTGTTGTAAGTGTGCTATCTTTGTATGGTATGATTTGGTGTAATTCTAGATGCTTTTTAATGACGTCTGTATCAGGGCAATGCCTGTGTCGCGAGGGTTGCAGATATTGACACGTGGATATAGACCAAGAAAATACAATAGCTATACTTATTAGAAGATTGAATACTGCATCGGCAGTCACCTTTATGTGAAATGCAACCATGCAGTCATTCTTTAATAAAACTCGACGAAAAATACTACGGTTAAATTAATTGCCGAACTGTCTATTAGTAAACAATTTTATATATATTGAAATACCTATAGTATTATGAGTTCACATTACCTAAGCACTACATAATTCTTTATAAAAGTTTTCATCTCTTTAAATATGATTCACTATCCAGCCAGTATCCTTGTTAAGAGTGCAGCACGTCTATAAGGTTCACTGGAGACCTCTCACTGCATAGGAACAAAACACAAGGTTGTTTGATCACAACCTTCCGAAGGATACTAATATTTAATATTTCACCAGTCCAGTCCAATTGCAGGTTTAAGGGTCGATCTCTTAGTCTATATCACAAAATGATGTAAAATCATCACATGATCAGAAAATAAATACACTAAACATAAATACCTAATTCCAAGACATACACTTGCAAAGAAGTTTAAAAATCACCCCGTTAGACCGTCAAAGTAGACCTCAGCACCAGTTCAGATGAGGACTTGGTGTCTGGACTCTGCTTGTGGACTATACGACTGCTTATCATGAGGTGGTAGTCATTTTGATAAGCAATAATAATTTGACTGCACAGATGGCGTGTTGTGTGTGTACCAAGTGGTTACCTCGCTACTGCCCCTGCGCCGGGTATTGTGGATTCGAATCCCATCGGGCACAAAAATTTGTGTGATCCACAAATGGTTGTTCCGAGTCTGGATGTTCTTTGAATGTTTGTAAAGACCACACAGGAATTATTTCCAGTGCGGGAGTTGTCTTTCACGATAAAAAAAGTAGTCCGATGCCATAAAGATACATATATACTAAACCATCTAATAAACACTTAAAATACTACTTCAAAGGCTATCTGTATATCATCCTTACGCACTAGCAAGCACGTTATTTTACGCCAGCAATCTAATCTAGTGTGACTGATTACTATACTTAACCGAAGCTAGCGTTGACCTCCACAATCTAACGGGACGACCGTTAACTTGAACTTAGTTTTTTTGTTCAGTTTCGAGTATAACAACTGCTGCTATTGATCAAGGTTTTACGGTATTATAATGTTGTCTATATGTATGTTTAAAGTAGGTAGAAATTTGGTTGTATTTCTGGCAATGTGTCTGTGAGTGGCGATTGCATTTTATTCTAAGTAGGCCGCCGGCTTATGTTTCTAGTAGAGACAAAACTAGTCTATGCCTAGTTTATAAGCTGTTCTAGATTAGGACATGGAGTTCCTCTAAGGTCATGAAAGGACAAAATAGAGATTTGTTTGGTAACCAAGCTTTAGACAGCGTTGCAAATCATTAGCTAACCTTTTTCCTGGAGAACTTTTCTAGAAAGAGGTCTTAGATTTTGACTTTTTCTATCAATATTGTTTTGTTGTGATAAAAGACGGTAATCTTTCATAGAATATTCCTAACTTATATTATAAATGCGAATGCTAGAATTTGTTTGTTTATTTGTTACGCTTTCACGACTCATCCACTTAAACAATCATCATGGAATATCGCATACATGTTGTCAAGAGTACGGAAAAGGTCATAAGGTTCTTTTATCTAAAAAAGAAGTACTGTTCCCGTAAATAGCATCTTCTTCTTTTCGTGTGGTTAGTGGCCAACCTGTTGTCAAGAGTTGTTCAAGCTCGTTGGCCTCTGACATGGCTTAACGACTGCTGTCAATTTAGCAACAACCGAGACCGACTTTTTTACGTGCCCCCCGAAGCACGGAGACGCTCAGATGAAATATCAATAAGCGGTCACCCATCTATAGAACAGCATAACGTAAATAGAGAATAGTTTTAAAAGTAGGTGCAATATCTTGCATTTGAACTCAAAACCTTTTTCTGCACTAAGTATATTAATTTACTTCCCATCATATTAAAGTATCCAGTTATCTCCATATGCCACAGTCTGTAGATCATAAGATTATACGTAAAAATAGAAACCGCAATTAGAGTGTGTATGTGTGTGTGCAGTGAAAGTAGTTGAAAGTGGTGATTACCGTCGAATGCGTGTTGCAACATCTCTTCACCGATGTCTTTGTACACCATGACTTGCGACGAGAAGTCGGCATCATTTGGCTGTAAACAATAATATTTTGAATTAGATATTTTCTATAGAGTCAAAGGTGACTGAAATAACATATGATTATTTTTAAAGTAACTGTTGCGTGATGTCAGAATTGTACCAGCGACGGCCGTATAGTTTTTGTTTCTTTGTCTATATAACTCTATGTACCTATACAAGCTTCACGTTTTTTTTATAGCTTATGGGGGCAAACGAGTAGACGGATCGCCTGATGGTAAGCGATTACCGCTGCCCATGGACACCCGCAACTCCAAAGAGTTAAAAATGCGTTGCCAGCCCTTTAAGAAGGAATGAAGGAGGGAAAGGACAAAGGAAATGGATAGGAAAAGGATCGGGGTAACTGGGCCTCCGGCTCTCTCACTCACCGATACGAAACACAACAGTACGGGTACCGTTACTTCACGCCGGTATTCTGTGAGAGGGTAGTACTACCCCAGTCGATCCGGCCCATTCATGCTGAAACCAGCGAGGATCTACTACCAGACAGATTCTGCTGAAATACTGCATGTATAATGTACTATGGCCAGGTCACCATATAAGGTATAAATGGGCCTGCTATTCGCCATGGTGTTGAGCAATGTAGTAAACTCTGTGCTATCAAAGGGACAGCTGGTAGACAGTATATCACTAGACTTGCTAGAGTAATGCAAGTGCATTTTCGTAGTCTCTGTCAACCCCGCTACGAAGCAGGCATGAACTAACTTATGTCGGTACGTATCACAGAGCACTCAACCAAATCGTCAAACAGAACTTAAAGATCCACGCTAAGTAAGTTCTATGTTTTGTGCTATAGATAAATATTGTAAGAATATTTTTTTTGTTCCGTTGCATAAGAGACATAAATATGATAACTTTATTTACATTAGGTTGTTAAAAACAGACAAAAATCTATTTTAGAATGACTATCCAATAATCCTTTTTTATCTCACAACGCTATTTATCTTGTATAGTTTACGACCTGAAAACATGACCATGGTTTCTATGATCACAAAAGAGTGCGAACTACAACCCTATTTTCTAAGCTTTTATTCATACTAGATAATACCTAAATCCTATCATTACCTAAAATAGAACAAATAAAAAATTATATTATGCTCTCAACGATATCAAATTATTGATATCGATACTATTTTTGGAGGCGTTCATAAATAATTCATGCTGAACCAAAAAAAGGCGGTGTCTCAGAATAAAACCGGCGAAAACAGATAAAATATGAAATCCAATCTGTGCTTTTTGTCTGTGGACTTCATGACGTATGCGATATTGTTCCTAAAATAGAAATAAATTTCCCTGAAAATGCTATGAGAGAATTGGATTATCGGCGTTTTATAAATAGACTGCGTTGTTGGTCACGTGACTTAAGTTTGCGCATGCGCCGTTGCGTCTACTTGGGATTGTGAGGTTCTGGGTTCAATTACCGGATAAGACAAAGTATGATTGTTATTTTGAAATTTTACACGCACACATGTTTTTTCAGTTGACATCAATTCAGTAGTTAATTAATAATAACAGCAAAAAGCCTAGAAATGCTCAATGCTCTCGCCCCCTACATTACGTCGCACCTAAAACCTTAGCTGGCGTAATATGGGTGTGATACGGACATGCAGCTTACCCTTGTGGGTCTTACAAGTTTGAGACTATGTTATATTATAAATAAATCCTTACTTATATTATTAATGGCAATATGAGTTTGTTTATTTATTTCGCTTTCGCGCCTTAACTAATCGACCGAATATCATAAAATTTCGCATATTCAACCAGAAAATGTACTGTTCCCGATGGATAGAAATTTATGAAATCTAGATTATCGTGGGCGAGGTCACGGTCAAAATCCATTATTCTTTGTCATGAATATATTTAAGAAGACTAAGTCAAAATATATATAATATATGACAATATCTATACTACATGACTATTGCTTAGACAATTATCAAGACATATTAAACAGACGGCGAAATAACAGCAAGATTTGGTTGTAAGTATCAGATAATTGGTAAAATTTTGCCCTCATATTCAGAGCGACCAATATATTCACAAGGTGAGGTTCTGGGTATTCAAGGGAACTAACGTATTCAAATAGACCAAATTGGTAGACCGTGGCTATGTAAAATAGAACATAGCCGGAACCTCAAGCTTTCCAAAAAGATACCTAGCATGATCGCGTTAATTCTTGTTACTCGTTACATCAATATACAATGCCAAAGTATAAAAGTTATTCAAAACCCAAGTATTAAAATCCTAACATATTCAAATAGATCAAACATATTCAAGTAGAACAAATATTCAAGATGCCTCCTTAAATATTGAGATGTATCTAAGGAGTATTACATCAAACTTAAATGAAGGTGGGCTAATATAAGCCCTAAAATAACAAACACAGATTATAAATTGTAATTGTATAAACTAAATAAAGTAGATTATCTTAATAATATCTGTGGTGCGTCGACATGGCGCGCAGGCGGCGAGGCGGCGCGCATATATTTGTATGAATTACACAAATTATACCACATCTACACCCCAAACTCTCTCGTTATAATTGCAAATTGAGTAAATGCTCTTACTGTTATCTGTGTTAAATATGCATAGACTAAAACTTTTCAAAATAAACTTGATTTGAAGTATTGTTAGTCAATAATAAAATCAGTTGTTTATGTACTGTCCTACAGTGTCCTCCTTTTCAGTAAGTGAACTAAATCAGCGTGGTAGACCCACGCTGTTTTAGTGCGGATTGGCAGACAACACACATCTTCGAGAACAATTTGTAGAACTTTCAAACATGTAGGTTTGTCACGATGGTTTTTTTATACCGGTAAAGCGAGCGATAAAATAACAATTGCACCTAACTTCGAAAAGCCAAGATGTATAGGCAAGGTCGAGATTCCAAAACATAAAGCAGTGTATGACTTTTCTATAAAACTGGCCTAGCCGCTGGAGCAAAACCTTCTACAAACGGTCGCAGTATAAGCTTGTTTTCATGACGTGGATAGTTACTGGGCTCTAAGAACGCACTGCACTATGAATAGGAAGCAAGTAATCTTTATTCCCGACAATGGCCGCACAGCGAATGCCTTTCTCCAAAAACATTCCGACTCGACACCAACTATTTGTGGACGTGTAGAGATGAACCTATGGCGCTTTGGCATTAGCAAGGCGACCATACCAAACATTGCATCATCCACAATCGTCCAGAAATTACGGAAAATCCTTACCATCAGACAGGCCAATTTATTAACTAGTATAGTTTACAAAAAGGCATTTTTAAAATATAGAATGTATTTGTAGCAAACGGTTACCTATGTTTTGACTACAACACAAAACCGCATCAAATGTAAACCACAAAACCGAAGTGACGTCCTCCAGCCGGTGTCCACATTAATCATTGAACGGTGATTGGGAATCGGCTGGTTTTGCGGTCGGACATCGTTTGTGCACAATTACGAAGCCGTGTGTGTTGACATGGAATGGTCGCGTTTCAAAATTTGTTAGGCTTTGAAATCTGAAGGCCTACAGGGACAAAGTTTGACAGAATCTTCCGGTCAAAAATAAATATTAAGAATACATGTATATATGGCCGATATTTTTTACTTGACCTATTTTATAAACCAACAATCCTAACCAATATTATAAATTCAAATGTGAGTTTGTTTGTTACGCTTTCACGCCCTAACTACTCGGCCGATCATAATTAAATAGTATTTGCATACACTTTGTCAGGGATGCAGAACAGGACATAGGGTACCTTTCATCCAGAAAGAGTATTGTTGCCGAGGTATATCTAGTTCATTATAAAAGACTCATTCATCATTTTATACATTCAGTTACTACTCTCCCACTAAATACGTTAGATAATAAAAATAAATGACAAAAAAGAAACTAGATATACGTAAAGATGAGCCTCTATGTAGGTATTACCTTTAGTTACCAGTACGCCATATTAGCTACCAAGACATTGTAGCGAGTCTATTGCCACCTATAGTCGAGCACATTAGGCTATGTTAATTTATCATGTACTAGTGACCGTGGCATGCTGGACACCTTTCGCTTTGTCCTGGATTATCAGGCCCGGTGCTGCTATTGAAAATCTCCTTAACCTTTTGACCGCCTCAGTCATGTATACATGACAAAGCAAAATGTGTCCAGCACACCACGATCACGACTACATGTCAAATTGAGAGATGAAATCGTAGCTTCGCGCCGAGAGCACGCTTCTACTTTTTTGAAGTCACGGTCAAAGGCTTAACAAAGAACGTAATAAACCTTAAATTCAAAACTGAACCTGTCAATATATAATAATAATATCAGCCCTGTATTAAACTCTCTCACTGCTGGGCACGGGCCAGTCTGAGAAACGTTAGGCCATAGTCCACCACGCTGGCCCAGTGCGGGTTGGTAGACTTCACATATTTTCGAGAACATTAAGGAGAACTCTCAGACATGCAAGTTTCCTCACGATGTTTTCCTTCACCGTTAAAACAAGCGATAATTACCTATTTAATATGCATATAATTTCGAAAAGTCAGAGATGCGTGCCTTAGGATTGATCTCGAGAGCTCTGCGTGGCAGACCATCGATCTCCCACTAGGCTCTAAATGCTCGATATGTATGTACAAAATTTATAAGTTCTATATGAATTTAATGAGATTGTAACACCCTGCTGTTTACCCAAGCGTAGACAGCAAAGCGTGATAATATGTAGGTTAATAGTTGATCGATTGGCTCTGGCGATAACGAGATTGAACACTCGCGTTTGGCTGGCAGCCATATTGGATGCGGATACATAATAGGATTATTGATTTTAGGATTTCTGTATTTGTGGTTCTAGACATACCGTCTGCCGGGCACAAGTCCAAAGTCTGTACTGTTATTGAGAAGATACTTACTGAAAAACCAATAAGATATTGGATTGTTACCAAAGATTTAGGATACTGCTTTTAAAATATTGTTACACCCAGTGCCATCTCTCAGCATTGTAAGGAGGACTCGGCAGTTCCGTCTAATAATTTATTACAGCGCTATCTATTTACGTCTTACGGAACTACTTCGTCGGTACGAGAAGAGTAGAGAGAACGCTGGCACATCAAATCTTTATACTGTAAGTACCGTGTATGACATTTCTAGAAAACTCTGGAAACGCTTTAACTGTTTATAAAAGGAGACGGCCAGCGCTCGCCGAGTCAGTTTACAATCGTAAGCAGTCAAGTATTCATTGAAGCGAACGGAAGCGAAAATACTACGGAGTTTGAAGCAGTTACAGTGTTTGTTGTGTTTTAAATTTAATTGTGTGCTAGAATAAAACGTTTTAGTCGGTAATATTGTTTTACATTATTATCCCTCAAACCAAGCACGTAACAATATGGTCAACTTTTTGCACGTTAAGTTGTCATTTAACACACAATGCCAACATGTTATTTCAATTATAAGTATAGTATTATGACGCTCACTCATATTAAAAGTTCTACACTATCGTTCCCTTATTAATGAGTGAGCGCTCTATTCTTAGTTGGACACTTTTTGTAAAACATAAGTATGATGAGGGCTCATCTATAATCAAAAACTTTGGCTTAAGTATGAAATTGCTGTTTTCTTCTACATGCAATTTCGTGATTCCTGTACAAAATATTATGTTTATTTAGAAAATTCAAATTAATTACTATAAAAGATTATTTAATAACATGTATTATTGATATAGGTACTACAAACATTATATATAAGCATTTGTGGTCAGAGTTCGGTTGTTTAAAGTTACTTGAACAAGATACAAACATTTTGTGACAAGTAGCAAAATACTGCTCACGCTCGGTTCTACAGTCCGTGAGTATGTTGGCGTAATATGCGCTCTCTTTCTTTATGTCTACCAACCTTACTTATAAACCAATTTCAAATATTTAAGAAATATCAACTAGTAATCAGAAAATTATCGCCTAGAAACATTACTCAAGGTTAAGTGTTATTCAAATAATAGTTAAATAACAGCTGCGAGTTTTTAAAAAAAGGTTAATCATTAATCAAGGACTTAAAGCTATTCAGTTGAGAGTCAGCTAGGTATTAGCTAGCAATAGTTACAAGTGACGCCGCGCGCCGTTATACTAATATGATTAAACTGCAGTTTTATGTTTATGCGCTCTAATCATAGAAACGAAAATCCTATTTTTCTAAATCCATTTGTGTTAGATAGCACAATTATTTAGAAACCTAATACCTATATAACATGACGTTACGACGTAAAGAAGCGGATCAGTAAAAATAAAAGAAATTTATTTATATAGTAGCTTTTTAATCAATTGTTTAAACCCCATACAAGCTGAATCAATCAGGCTGTTTGATTAAACCACACCCACATTGTAAACTCTGACTTTATTGATTGGCAATACCGCGAAGTTACTCACTAGTTGATGGCAACTCTATAACATAACTATCGGCCAGTTTCATATCGAATAGCAAACAGAACATGTAATATTCTCTTCTGTGGTAATACCAACTTTAAATGTATGAGAACAAAGTTTAAAATCAAATGGCATTGTGTGGTTAGAAGATCAACGTTGCTTATATTGCATATAGAGATAGCATAAAGGCTAATGTCCATCAGTACGAACATTAAGGTTGTCCCCATATGGATAAAAGTATTACCGTCAGTGCATATAATTCATCTATGTAATGAGAGTGTACTATTGAAATTAAACTACTTTATACGGATTCGGTCTCTCCGTGATTATGGCTGCTGGAAAGCAAACGAAACATCGGAAAAAGTGTGAACTACAATCTAAATAATTTTAGTAATTTAAATAGTAGTAAAGTAGTAGTAGTTTAATAGTTTCTTGAGATATCCTGTATTATGAGAAGACAAACAAAGAAATGTAGCTTGACATGTTAGCTATTGTGTAGTGGCCTGCCGTTTCACACGGCGGGCTGAAACCTCGGCGGGGTCGCGACCGTATGCGAAAGTGATTCGCGCGGCCTCGTCGATAGTGGTTTTGTCGAGGAACTCCGTGGTAGGTTTAGTCGGTATTCCGGGAGGTACATTATTCTTATTCGATCTTTCTTTTACCCCGGCGAGTCCGACATAACCCCTCCGCCTGCCCCCGCGGAGGGGTGTGCGTCAATACATTTCCAGACGTAAAAAAAAATTAAATGAAAATTAAAAAATAAACTTTTTTAGTTTCTTTTTTTATCTTCTATGAAAAAGATATTTAATAAAATGTATCATTACTTGATTGTCTACATTGTTAGCTTTCAAATGAGACATATTTCGTCTTCCTAGGACGTCTACATCGATAGCAATGATTAAAACAGTACAGGCGCCCGAGCTTCGAGGTTAAAAAACAAAATGGCTGCCATTTCATCATGGAAGAGAAGATTGAGATAGTGATTTGTCGATAAAAAAATCATATTTCACCCCCCTTAATTCTCCGACACTGGTAAACAGACATATTG
This sequence comes from Catocala nupta, assembly GCA_963675205.1. Taxonomy (NCBI): domain Eukaryota; kingdom Metazoa; phylum Arthropoda; class Insecta; order Lepidoptera; family Erebidae; genus Catocala; species Catocala nupta. Next base: position 20,423,086 of record OY776097.1, on the reverse strand, counting down.
TATATATACAATAGTAGTAATCACTGGATTAGCTGGTATTTATGACGATGGTCGACAGTTTGTTAACAGGCAGTATAAATGAGCACGAGCTAGACTATGATAAATTGATAATGGTGCCAATTCTGTTGTCACAGAATTCTCTTATCTTAGCTAAAAATCTCTAAAATTTAGTTTAGTCCTATCAAACGACATTTCGTATTCTGAAATCGCCAAAAGAGACAGGACTAAAATAAATTTTAGACATTTTAGCTAAGATAAGAGAGTTTTGTGACAACAGAATTGGCACCAATATAGCACAAGCGGCCTTACTATAAAAAACTCGCTTGCCTACTTATCTTCTGAAACTTGCTATACGGTAACAAAATTTAAATAGTACCTTTCTATTTAGTACAACATAAAATAGATAATTAAATTAATTGAGTAAGATTCAATAATAAATAATAATAATAATAAATATATTTATTTGCGTAAAACATGGTATAAAAAGATGTTACAATTGTGAAAATATGTTACACATGTTTTGCTTAACATAGCATGCAATTTTGATTACACAATAAAAACAAATTTATATTTTTTTGTCAATAAAATCTTTAACACTGTAAAAGTTGTATGTGGTAAGCCATTTATGCAATTGTATTTTAAACGACCGTAAATTTAACTTTTTTAGATGAGAAGGTATTTTATTAAATATGCGTACACACATCACTAGACAGCTTTTATCATATTTAGTTAACCTTACAACATCATTAAGCACAAGTCTGAGTGGGTCTCGTCTACTCCTCGGATTTCCATCGTCTGCTGTCTTAAACAAATATTTATGTTTCCTCACAAACATACAAATTTCATAAATATAAAGAGACGGTAGCGGCAACAAACCAAGCTCTTTAAATACCGGGCGACACGATTCATCGGGTTTTATTCCACACATGGCTCTTATACATTTTTTTTGTGCTATAAATGCTCTGTTTTGATCAACACTATTACCCCACATAATAAGTCCGTAGCGTAACAACGATTCCACATATGCGTGGTAACAAGTAGTTGCCGTTTTTATATTTGAAACGTTTTTTATTTGTTTGAGCGCGAATACAAATCTATTTATTCTATTTGACACCTGGTCCACGTGTGCTTTCCAGTTTAAGTTTTCATCTAGTGTTACACCTAGGAATTTTGTATACGTGACTTCTTTGATTTTTGGTATATTTAGTTTGAAATTAAATTTACTATTATATGATTTATTAAATTGTATAAATACGGATTTATCTAGATTAATTTTTAGATTATTCATGTCAAGCCAATTAATTAATTTATCTATTGTATTATTAATTTCATTTTCATGGTCTTTAATAGTATTATATTTTTTATCAGATGTCACAATTATGGATATGTCATCAGCGAATAAGATGGTTTTGTGGTTGGTTATAGTTATTATATCGTTAATATAAAGCAGGAATAACACTGGGCCTAGTGAAAAACTGTAATGCACTAGCAAGACATAAAACATTTTTGAATCTATTTATTGCCAGCACGTTAAGAGTACTTATATAGATGAGTGATTTTAAGTATTTTTAATCAAGTAGCAATTCTATAATCCTTATAAAATTACATGTTCTATAAATTTATGTTAATTTCATAGTCATTTTACATTTTTCTTTTAATGAGTGAAAATTAAATACGCATATAACATAAACTTTGGTGCGTTCAGTTATGTGAATTCAAACTCTTGCTTTCGAACGTCGATGCGCCGTTTTAGCGGAATCTGGCCCTTACAATAGACCTCTATGTTGCATAGAAGCCTGAGTCATGGGGTGGCAATCTATTTTCCTATTGATCCAACACGATTGGTTGAACAAAGACGCGTTTTATATAAATGTAAATACAGTTTCATATCTGTTAATTTACGTTGAAAACGCTTCGATACGTGTAACTGCATATAAGTACATAGAAATAACAGTAAACACCTAGACATATTTCCAGACTACGTACCGCTTTTGAGAACTTTTTAAATAAATATCATTATGGCTATTAAGAGATTTAAGCATTCCTTTTAAAAAGCCTCGAGTAAGAAATAAGAATGTATCATTCTATATTCTTATTCAATTAATTATCTTTTTCGGCATAAAGGTGATTTGATTATACATATATATAGTTTAGATACTGATCTTTTACACCTTATTTGTATGCTGGTAAGCAATATTATATTTACGTGCTCAGCTTTTGCGGATTTCATTGTATAATTTAATTTGTAGACTGACTGCCGCGCTCATTGTTACTTAATGGTTATTTAAACGTTTTCTTAGTGCGACAGTTTATATTCTAATTAAATATTTTAGCAGGTTACCCATACACGCAGGATCCTACGATCTGATACCACAGGATTTATGCCAATATTATCATAATATTACTATAGGGTAAAACAAGACAGCGTCATACACAATGTATAACATCGCACGGTTTCGTTTCGAATGCTAAATTGTCCAAATTGCAATATATGAGTTTCGTTGTCAAGATGGTGATTCAATTCCATGTACGTTGTTTCGGCGACAGTACATTTAATATTGCTATATTCTTCAAAATAGTATTTGTAGTCTTAGATGTAGTTATAGATAGGTGTACTTACGTTGTGCGACCAATATGAGAAGTCAAAGTTGAAGCTTTTTGCGCCATCTTTGCTGCCTGGTGGAGCTTTAGGGTTGACTATCACTGTAACAACAAACACACATTACTATACGATTTCACATAAACTTCGGTAACCGCTAACCTAGAAATGTAAGGGTATGTTAGTGTCACCTTAGAAAATAAAAACCTTCATTATCAGCTTATAAAATACACTTTGGTAAATGAATATGAAATGTTTAATGAATTGTGCTACAATTTAAACTTTTATAACAATGTACCTAATTTATTTTATTTATTCTTAATGTTACTAAATCAGTCAATTAAAAAAATATTAATTGATTTAGTGGTAATAACTTTAAATCTATAATAGTCGTCAGTTCAGTTAGAGCCTATATGTCTAGTTAAAGTGAAATACCCAAGAAATGTAAATTTTAAGAAATAGACTTTGTTGTTTTTTAACTACTAACATTTAAAACTATGAATTCAAAAAATAAACAAATTACTCATATGCCAACGACAGTACACGTATTAACATGAGACTAGACAGAGATTAGGCAAGTTATGTACCGAGCGGCTACCAAATAATTAATGCATTTGAAGATAGTAATAAGACGCAATTCATAAAAACGTCAACACTATCTACGTTTCGTACCCTGAAAAGAACGCACTCGAAAAAGCTACCTCGTTATCAAATCCTGTCTACATCGCAGACAATCCACTCAAAGTGTTTAAAACAGCTCTTTCAGTGAACGCGAGTCGTCCTAGCGTCGCGACGTATCGACCGACGCCGTCGCCGGCGCGACGTCATATACGAACAAGGCAGGTTCTACACCAGCGACTAACGCTTTGAATAAACCACCAGGGTGGAAATTACTGAGTTATGAATACATTTGCAAAGGTTATCCAATTACGAGTCATTACTTGTCGTGGAAAATTTGCTAGGAGATGTGAATGCAAACATGATATAGTGCCTAGCAAGAAGTCTTTGAAAATTCTAATGAATATCTCACACCTGTCATGTCCTGTGATTATTACACATTTTGAGAGAATGTATGTATCGCGAGATCTACCATCCCGTTTTAAATTGGACGTAGTGCGTTAAGTTGGACTTAGTCAACGTACTATACTCAAGGCTAACGCTAAAATAGACAGATCCTTCAAAGAAAGTGATTAAGTAACTTTTAATGTATATGTATGGATTTACGATTATAAATCCAACAAAATAAAACCCTCAATTACATTTAATGGTTACATACGTTGGTAGCTTAACCATATCGAAACATAATGATAAAAGCATTGCGCCTGGACACCTGCGAACGATGCGGTGGCGAACGATGGTTAGTAAGTTAAATAATTCCTTTGTTAAAATCTTTACTAGAGAGTCACTAAAGTAATTGTTAAATGTCTCTGAATACAGAGGTAAACAGGTATTCGTCGATACATACATACACAAAGGAAAGAAATTCCTCATCACTAAGTATAAAACGTATCCATTATTGACATGACTTTAGAAATATATAAAAGGTGTATTTCGTCCGCAAGACCTAACGCTTTAAAAATACGAATGAAAGATTATCTCGGTTCCCAAGTTAGTGCATACAATAGAAACGAATGGCGCAAAGGCAAGTACATTATCTGATATAGAAGATTACATCGCAAGATACAGTAACAAGTAGTTTACACAAGTGAGAAGCCAGAATCGTTTAATAGCAAGTTGTCGAAGCGATAACGCTTTGTGCGCTGTAAGTGATTGTCTATCTATTGAAGCGTAAATTTATATTCAATTTGCTCTAGAACTGTATTGGGTAATGTGCATTTTACAATAAACTTCACACTAAATGCTCCGTACAGAATAAATCGGCAAATAAATGTATTTTCAAGTCTGAAATTAATCAAAGAATAAATAGATATACCTTTCTAAAGGAGTCCGTGGTTTCATAAATTGACCTTAACAGTTTCACTCAGAGGATATTTTAAAGTTAATTTGAAAAGAAATAGATCCAAAAATTTTACCTATAGAAAATTTTAACTTTGTGGTACTCCTTTAATATTGTGATTCAGCCTATCTTTAGTCACCAGTTAGACTACTTAAGATATAAACTTAGAAGACGATTGTGTGACCATAATAGATAACTTAAATTGGGTTTTACATTTTAATAGAAATTTAGTTGGTACTCACTTAAGTGTAATGAAACCTTTTGATTTAATCATTTAGTTCAAAGTTACTACCTACTGCTGCATTCGTGCGGTATATCATTAATCTAAAGCACGTACTCTAGTAATCTCAACATCTCTAAGTCTTGGCTAGTAAATAAGAATACACACGACATTTTTTTTTGTTTATATACGACGATTGTGTATAAGAGTAATCGATTTTTGAAACATGTATTGTGGAGAATTTTTGATGTAGTGAAAATCCGACTGACACACAGAATATCCCAAATTGGTACTGATGAATCAAATAGCTAACAATTAGTGACAAACATTTTTTTTTGTGTCGCCTGTAATGTCCTGTTATACCATATATATTGTTATTACTATCTTGTTCATACTAATTTATCTAATATTTTATATTAGTTAGGTCATTTTCGAGTTCAAATATTGACTAATGAACATTTTGCTTAGAAAGTTAACAACCACTGAGATTACATTACACGACTCTGCACAGTACTTTCATTTTGTATTCTTTTACTATATTGTTATCCTGTTATTAGACGACAACATTAATTTGTATTGCTAGCATACATTTATTATTTATAAGTGGAAGCTTGTAATTATCAACATGTATTGTATATATATTTTTTCTTTGTAACTATCATTAAAACTAAATAAATAAAATTCAAATTTGATACATACAAAATAACGGATTAAAAACTATCATGTTTGAAAAACGAATACAATATTTATATATTTTCGATCACTTTTATTTAGAATGATTAAAGCGTATATCATTATTTTATATTATTGTTTATTATTTTCAAATATTAAATGGAATTGTCTGAAATAAAAAAAACTATTTTGCATTTATAAAACTCGTCAGGATTATCAAACATTTTTATACACATTCACGTACATATATCGTAATTCAAAAGCCGTAGCTTCACGACATTACGTATCAAACATAAACTTAAGCCATAAAATCAAATAGCTGGCTGACTCAAGCGAGCTATAAACTCGCAGTCCTGCACCCCGCCTTACGTTATGACTCATAGCTGCAGTACTGCAACGACACGTGTCGGAAACAACCGCCATATACCTCTAGTCGACATGTGCAATCAAACTGAGTAATTCTGTTCGTGGTTTGTATTTTAAGATGCATTTTATAGGTCTGGACTACAAATTAAGATCGTGGAGTCTGAACTCCCTGGGTGATATACTACGTGATTTTATTAGTACCCGAATACGCTATTAGTTATTACGTTTGTGGTTCTAAGGTTGTGTTTAATATTTGATTTGTCTGCTTCTCTTACCTGCTACCGTCATAGCTTATTAGTGGATGTTTGATTACTAGGGGCGATATATTATAAGGTTTTTGTTAAGATAACTATTACAAATAATACTATATATGATGGCTAGACTAGTGATGTGTCTAATCTATTCTTCACAAAAGAAAAACAATTGCCGCTCGAAGAATAATTTATGTATCGCGAAACAACAGAAACAAAGAATATCTAGCTGAAGAAATACTATTTTCGGAATCTAACTCATAAAATTTGACGCAGTGTAGAGGTAAAGTGACCTCCCAAATTATTGCGCTATTCGTGCGTGTAATTAATAGCTATAACATGTTTATATTTGCTTAGATATCCTGACAACTTATCTTATCAGAAATAACTAAGATTCAAGAAGTTTGAAAATACTGAATCTCAATGCAGTGGTAGCAATGAGACTCAGAGTTTCCAAACGGTACGCTTAACAACATATTAGATAGCGATAGCTTATATAAAACAACAAAAATTTAACAAAACTAGTTATAACAAACAAACACGTTACTAGATCATCAAAAAAATACCTCAAACGTATATTCTTTTTGCCACACACCAAATTTTCGTTTTAAATTTCTCGAATGCGCTATACCGCATTCTTGTCCTAAGCTTTAGTTGCATCGTTTCAACACACACATTGACACGGAGATACACAGTTTTATTATAGTCTGCTTCCCAGGCGCGACTGCACGAGTAATCAAATAGAGAACGCTGTTATTGCCATTCTTTGTTCCGAGATGAATTTTATATAACCAAGGAAATTGTTCAGTGCAGCATGAAATAAAATACGTAAGTGTGTGTAAAAGAATAAATGTGTTTGCTATACTACAGTTGTCAGAGTGGCAGTCACCCTAGGTTATAAGAAACGCAACATATGTTGGTTTTTATTAGGTTTATTTTTTATTGTATTATAAAGCGTTGTGATGAAGATTTTACTGATTGGTAGGTAAAGCATAATAATTTTCGGGGTTATAGAAGTATGTATGGCTATTATATGGATTTCATTGGATTAGGTGTCGTTAGATTTACCCTAATAGTAGGAATAGAAAATCGTATATTAATTTGTATATAAATAAACATGGAAGCCATCAGTATATTTTACGGTAAAAGCTATAATTCCTTCAAGTGTTTTATAGACGGACAGTATTTCATAGCTTTTTTCAAAATATTTTTTTTGTAGTATAAGCATAATTATGAATATTAAACGGTAAGATAAATATTGAATTCCGTTATTTAATTGATTGTTATCCTAGTAACTACCACCCTTGCAACTATTTAAGCTTACTTTAACCATAAGTCACAAAATAAGCCGTAGTATTAATAACCGAAAACTGACATTTATTATTGAAATTAAACTACTATATACGGATTTTATCGCGTTGTTTATTAATCACTGTATTACAAAATTTTGAAAATATTACTCTACTACTACTATTGATTTTATTTGACTAATTTATAAGCTAATAAAATTATTTAAACTATTAAATCTATTTATTTTTGGTTTACACTTTCCCCGACGTTTCGGGTGCTTTTCAGCAGCCATGGTCACGGGGAGACTAAGATGGTAGTTGTCTCAATGTTCCAGTGTAGTTATTTCAAAGTACCTGAACATAATTTAATTATTGGTGTTTCTATTTACGCAGAATGAGCTCAAAGTATCATGAAGTCTAGCTGTGGTTTGTTTCTTCTTGGGTTTGACTATTTGAAGTACTGGATCCCAAGCTGGTGGTACATTCCAACCCTCTTCTCTATTGAAATTGGGATGTTTTTTAATTTCAATAGCCTCGCGAAGCATCCTTGGCAGGAATCGGTGTTCAAATAGGTACTTGAACGGTGAATCTCACCACCATCCTAAACAGTTAGCTACCGTGGGAATGTCTTTGTTTCAGAGAGCCCACGGGATCTGTGACAAGAAACACCTGGACGCCGAGCTTCAACATGTCAAGCAAGTACTGCAAGACAACAAGCTCCAACAGCCGCGCCGCTGTCACAGATCCCGAGAAAAGCCAGCCACAGTCGAGCGCCAACCTGCTATACTGCCTTATGTAAAGGGTGTCACTGACAAGATTGGCTACATCTTGAAGCGAGCTTCAATCAACACATACTTCAAGCCGCCAACGAAGATAAGTCAATTTTTACCATCCGTCAAGTGCCAATTACCTTTACAAGATGCAGGGGTCTATAAAATAGATTGTGACTGCGGACTCTCATACATTGGTCAAACCAAGAGAAGCATAGGCACCCGCATAAAAGAACACATTGCTGACGTGAAACACAAACGCTCGTTGAAGTCTGCTGTGTGTGAACACGTACAACAGGGGACCAATCACTACCTGAGATTTGACAAACCACAGATTCTCGCTAAAGAACACCGATTCCTGCCAAGGATGCTTCGCGAGGCTATTGAAATTAAAAAACATCCCAATTTCAATAGAGAAGATGGTTGGAATGTACCACCAGCTTGGGATCCAGTACTTCAAATAGTCAAACCCAAGAAGAAACAAACCACAGCTAGACTTCATGATACTTTGAGCTCATTCTGCGTAAATAGAAACACCAATAATTAAATTATGTTCAGGTACTTTGAAATAACTACACTGGAACATTGAGACAACTACCATCTTAGTCTCCCCGTGACCATGGCTGCTGAAAAGCACCCGAAACGTCGGGGAAAGTGTAAACCAAAAATAAATAGATTTAATAGTTTAAATAATTTTATTAGCTTATAAATTAGTCAAATAAAATCAATAGTAGTAGTAGAGTAATATTTTCAAAATTTTGTAATACAGTGATAAATAAACAACGCGATAAAATCCGTATATAGTAGTTTAATTTCAATGAATAACATTCGCGTAAACAGAAGACAATATTATGACATTTATTACATACATAACTATTGCAATAGAAAAATACAATACCAGTACAGTTTTAATTTTTTTTTGCTCCTCATAATGACCACACTCCGCCTAATGATAAGCGATCATGTAGTCTAAGAGCAGTGGCCTCCACACCATCCTCATAGCAGCTGAGGCGAAGTTGAGGTCCTTACCTCGACGGCCTATGAAGGTGCTTTTTCACGCCCCGCTTAAAGGACCCAGGATTAAAGCAAGAAGGAAACACGTGCTTTGGCAGAGAATTCCATGCCTTGATCGTTCGGTAGAGGTATGAGGACCCAAACTTGTTGGTGCGTGCTCTGATCGACTCTACCGTATAAGGATCTGAGCCCCGCACGTGTTGTTCTGGATAGAAAAGAGGAGGTCGGGATAAGGTGGAATTACTCGAATACGTTTTCATAGTAAAAGGATAAATCATCAATAGAAACCACAGTAATCTCTCAAACTGTATAACTAGTAGCAAACATTATAATAAACTCAAAACAATATTTAATCTAAGCCAGCTTTAACAAACTGCTTTCAACTAAGAGTCTAATTAATTCCCACTCCTAATTAAGCCTGCGTTATTCTGAGCTCATTTTATACTCGAGCACAGTTATAACTCGCTCTCATGCACTCTGCCTTACTCATACGTCATGTGTCACTATTGCACATAGCAACTGCAATGTCTGGTATACTTAGTTGTATTGCGTAGACGGCATAAAACATTATAGGAAAACCAACACAATAGTAAAGTTCAAGCAGTCCAAAGAAACAGATTTAATTTAATCATTCCTAATTTAAACTTTAACTCAAACTCAATAATAAGCTCTTATGCACTTGGTTTTACGTTATGAGTTAATAAAGACTTATATTCAAGGAGAACTCACGTTCACACGAGTGTGAGTAATAGAATTTCCTTTAATTCAGGGACTCTATTATCTCCAAAGCATTATAACTGCATGCGTCAGAACAAGATAGCGCATTACACAATGCATCGTTTTGTCACCTACTCGCGCACAACAATGATGCTTTAAGAGATGTTGGTAAAACCTTAGATTCTACTACAATATACCTATGTACTAAGCCAGCTCAAACAAGCTTCTATTTTAAACCGTCATAATTAGAGACGAAACTCGTACTTAACTCGAGCGCACTAATAACTCTCTGTTATGCACTTAGCCTTACATTACGAGTCTCAGCTGTATATTGCAGTCGCAATTTATACCTGTTTTGTATACTTAGTTATATTGTATAGTATAAATGGTAAAACGACGCAGACTGCGATGCCGAGACTTGAGTGTGCTTTTACAGGTACTGCGTTTATTCCATACTGGCTGTTACCCGCTACTTCATCTGCGAGGAATTTAACAAAATAGTTGTTGTTCGGTTCGAAGAGATTTTTCTAAAATTAAGCTACTCCTTATACAGCCTACATCAGCTATCGGTCAAGCCATTTCAGAGATTAGCCAAAACAAACAGAAAATAATATTTTTACATATAAGTACCGTATATACTTTCATATGCATATGGTAAAAAGCTTTTATTTCTGACATTACAAACAGACACTTCAATTTTATTTATTTATATAGAGAGCGGCTTAATTGCAATACTGGGCTGTAAAAAATACAATATATCCCATAAAAAATAATAACATTCATGGGCGCCGGTAGCAGGGTGCAAGGGGGTGCACTCAGGAAAGAAAATACCTAGTAATTTATTTTTATCGTTTCGCAAAGTATATTCAATCTAATACCCGCGCACTTTGAATTTGACATTACATTAATTTACATATCAGGTATACATATATAATTCTATATTTTATATCAATTAATAGTAAAATAGGTAGATGTAGGTGCACCTCCCTGAAAGTAATCCTGGCGGCGCGGCGCCCATGATAACATTGTCCCGGATTTAGCTACCTAAATAAGTAATTATACAAAAGTAATTATACAACCTGATTACTCTCGTTACACGTATACCATTGGGAGGTCTATGGTTTTATTTCTCGGTCGAGCAAAGTTTTATATATTGCATTTCCTGTAAGGAAACTGTTCATAGTCATAGTTTGAAAGTTCACTAAGGTTTGCGTGGAACTTATTAAAAACATAACTGGCGAAGTGTAGAATACATCGAACTCTACCTGTTAAGGAATAATCAGGTAGTACCTGTGTATCTACAAAACTTTTAATGTTTTATATATCGATTTTCTAATATTGTTTTAGGGACGTACAAAACATATGTATATATATTCACACCTACTCTTCAAACCGAATAGTGACGCGTATATTCGAATTACATTCTAACTAGCGACCCACCCCGGCTTCGCACGGGTAGTACAAAACCTTAACAAATTATACACCTAAACCTTCCTCATGAATCACTCTGTCTATTGCTGAAAACCGCATGAAAAGTTCAGTAGTTTTTGAGTTTATCGCGAACAGACAGACAGACGCGGTGGGGGACTTTGTTTTATAATATGTAGTGATAGTGATACAGTTGTGCACAACACGAAACCTTATTTGCATAATCAAGGACATAGCGCACGCTTCGCTAAAACCCAATAATGACGATTAAACCGTATTACACAAAACCAGACCGTGACACTTTAAGAATGTAAACGCAGGTTTAACATTACAGTTCTAAATCAACAAATCTATGTCAGAAAAGCCATTGTAATACTTTTTATACCACATTTGTTAATGAAAAAAAGCGTCTATCTGTTTCTTTAAGTAATACGTCATGTGAGCTTATGTAGAACCTTACATGTACAAGTTAAACATCAATAAATCAGATATTGGTATTACATTTCATAAACAATTCTTGAAAATACCTTTTATTTTAATACACACATTTGATGACGTCTGTTTTCTGGATAGGCGTAGACTACAGATTGCCACTTTTTATACCACATTGGAACAAGCATGTATCATGCGCAGACATTGGCGTATATAAGAGAGGTCGAGATAAGCCGTGCTAGATTTTTTTTGGTGTCCACTCCAGGACGTTGAGATTCAATTCAGAATTCTACAGAAGACATTGACGTTTAGGTGCCTGGTACCACCCTGGAAGATAACGTCCAAGAACTTTGGACCGGGTTCTCTCGGATTCCAGGCAGCACCTAAGTATCTAGGGATAACCCCAAATGCGTCTATGATACGCACATTCCTGGTAAGCGGTTACTGTAACCTTTGGACATGAGTAACATCAGACATTTTATCTGCTAACATCTGATTTCTGATAGAATACTTTATAAACAACACGACCAATCTAAAGTTTTTTCTAGAACTTTCGAAACCTTCTCATATAGTTAATCTTATTAAGTACCAGCAATTCAACCGCATGAACACATACATTAAATTTTCAGTCACCCAAACTATCCTAAACAAATACTACCGATCCTTTACTACAAACATTTTAACCACAGTTACCGTATTCGAGAGCCAGTCAAATAATCTATTAAATAGATTCATAGCGAGGGACAGTATCAAATAGCTTCGAGAAAATCAACCGCACTAAGTCTTCTCTTTCTCTACTATCCTAAATACATAGCAACCCATTTCGGTAAAAGGTTTGTCGCTGCTGTGACCAGCTTTATAATAATAATTAAGTTATTTATACTGGTTATTTGATTTATGCTATTGCAAAAATGTGACGTGCTTAGGACTATATACTACACTCCTGATGATAAACAGTCTTATAGTCCACGAGCAGAGCCCTCCACACCACATCCTCAATATAGTTAAAGTAATAATAATAATAATAATATTCTACCACATACACACAACACTATCTAGCCCAAACTAAGCAGAGCTTGTACTATGGATACTAGACAATGGATAAACATACATATATACTTTTTTTTTTGTAAATACATACATATTATACATAGAAACACCCAGTATTTATATATTTTTATAGTAACAGTAAAGTGGTATTGAGGTTTCTACTTTGACGGCCTAAAGAGGTGCTTTTTTCACGCCCCGCTTACAGGACCCAGGGTCGAAGTAAGAAGAAGCTAATTCGGGTTGCTTTTGGAGAAAGTTAGTTTGCAGGCAAAAACATATTACGCTAATTGAAGTTTATTATTAACACTAATACTTAGTGTTCATTACATTCATAATGTCAAAGCTTGTTTTCTTTATCGTTGTATTTAAACTAAATGAGCAAAATTGTCATGCTCATTTTCATCTAATGTAATTTTTACTAACCTTTTTTATCTTATATATAAAATGTTAGCCCATGTTAATCTTCTAAATAGCTCTCTTTTTCAAGTTTCGTTAGATAATTCCTTTTATTACACGTTTGTTAATAACGCAAATATTACTCACTTTCGCTTTTATAAAAGCATATCAAATCTTAAAGTGTATATAAACACATTGCAGGGTAGTCTCAAATCTATTCAATGCATTTCCTTCTCTGTTTCCTGGCGTCAGTATAGCTTCAATGTATCTCGACTTGTCAATATTCAGTCGGCCATCTTGTATTGTTGTGGGAACATGGCTTCCGCAGTCGGAAGTGTTCGGCCGCATTCGACATAGTCAAGGTCGCATTGACAGCCAACTTTGCTTATTGTTGTACAACTGTAGGCACTATGTTATGACAATGAAACAGATGGAAAATGTTCTTGGGATTTATAGTCTTATTATTAGTTGTATAGTCGTCTATGTTTTAGAGTGTAAGTAAAATGATGATTTAATGAAGAACAGGGGAACGTTGTTGTAGGAGTAATCAAAATTAGTAATATAGAACTTTTTGTTTATTTTTTACACAAATGAATTCTAAAGTTATCTTTCTATTTATTAGTCCCTGTGAATCGAATATCTTAAGCAATAATTACCAAAACATTTTTCTATAATTAGTTTTTCCAAACTAAAACTTTTTGGGGTGACTAAGTAAAGTCATTAACGCGTTTAATGTTCCAACCAACTCATACTGGGTTAATATGATAAACCATCTTCAGTCAACCAAGATAGTAGCTCCGAGTTTAGTATTAACTATTTTAATAAACGGAAGATCTCAAGCGTTAACCTTGTTATTAACATACCGTGTATGTTACTTTGTTTAATACAAGTCTATTTTTTTATGGTTTACATTTAAGCGTCGCCTTTATTAGACTAAGATATAAGGATACCCTAACTAATAATATAAATGCGAATGTGTGTTTGTTTGATTGTTAGGCTTTTACGCCCTAATTACTCGACTGATAATCATGAAATTTCGCATACACATTGTCATAACATACCGAAAGGTACATTTAATCCAATAAAAAAAGGTTTGCTCTCGAGGGATTGTAATTTATTGACGAAATCTAAATTTCTATATTGTTATCTAAAAACTATTTTCTATATTTAGGCTTTTATATCGTAAAGGACTTTTACTTAATTTAATAGATGTGCACCAACTCCTAAACAAACATACTATTATATCATAACAGTAACATTGAACACTGCTACAAATATCTAAACATGCCAAAACAGTGTAAAGAAATATTTATTACACTGTTTTGGTCAATATCCGGCTCCATTCATCCGTGAAACGCCCGCTTCAACCGCAACCAAAGGTATTGAACTGCCAAATAAGTTCATAGAACCGTCAATGATTGGTTGAATCATACCTTTTTACGAGATTTCGCCAAATCGGATCGCTATGTTTCATTGCACCAATGAATAATGGTTATAAAAGCGAATGAGCCTTCATACGATGCTAGGTCAAAGTATGACTTACCAATAAGGGCTAGTGATTGCACAGTGATAGGGCGGAAAATTCGACGAGAACTTTATTAGTTAGAGATATTAGTTATGAAGCGTTAACTTTTGTAGAGCAAGACGGGCGCGATTTTACTCAACGTGCAAAAGCCCGACTGGGACAGTAGCATTACCCTAGAGCAAAACAGCAGCAGTGTAAGAAAGTACTTAAAAAAGAAAGGTCAATCAAAAGTCAACAAGGATGACGATCATATTTTCTTCAAATAAATTAGACACTTGCAAGACCAGTGTGACGGCTCCTACAGAAAATTTGGCCTCGTACTGCCAACACAAAGAATAAACAATACTGGTTTCCTACGGACATCACGGCATTTCTTTAATTAAGGAGTTCGCTGAGTTTACTTACTGCCAAAACAGGAAAAATAAAAAAATCTGTTTGTCTTTTAGGCTGCGGTCTTTTAGGCCTAAAAACTTCGTTTCTGCTTCCCTGTTAGTCAAGCAAAATCTTATATATATTACTATATCGCTCATATATATGATATAAAAAGATCTATTACTCAAGAAAGCAACATACAATTCAATTTAATATCGGAAGTAAAATCAGCCACCAAAATACTTAAAATAGAAAAGAGGCCCGAAGTTTGTTATTGATCGTTCGCGAAGTCAGTAGCTGAATGAATAATCCATACTTACAGCGCTATGTCAAGGCTCTACGCGTATCAATTAAAACCCTTGTCAGGGTCTTGTCAGCTGTCAATCGAAGCCATTGCCAACAGAAATAACTTGACAGATCGTAACTTACTGCTACTCACTAATGTTTTGGTCCAAGAGAATCTATGGTAAAAAAATACAGTTAGAACTGTTTGCTAGGTCGTTATAGAGCCTATTTTCCAACTAAAATCTGGGAATTTTACAGAAGGTCATTATAAACATAAAGAAAAAAGGTGAAAAATACACCTATTAGTTTATTTGGCAGATTTACTTTACAAAATTGTCAAAATGCCTAATTTATGCCCTCGTGATTGAAAATTGAATCTTATTAACAACTCTGTAGTGATTATTGATTAAGACATCTATGGCTGGTCAGTCCTTGTTCAAAAGATAGCAGATATCAAATTAGTACAAGTATACCTAATATATTAAATTGCTTTTATCCTGACCATCTTACTGTTACCCTCGAAGATGAATATTCGCAGAAAGCGTGATTATAAAGTTTTCATGACCTCATTGCAGAAGGCAAATACTTTTCTTTGTTCTCACATTAAAAAAAGATTTGTTTCGCAAATGAGCGCTCCTTTTTTGAATTGAGACGAAACGTAATTAACGGGGACTAATTGCTTTGATCATTCAAGAACACAGGACCTTTATTACGGGAGCTTTATTTTCTGCAGAAAATAATAAAGCTGTTTTTTATTTTTCTAGAAAATGTATTATGATTGCATGACATCTTTATGCAATACCCTGTCTCGTAAAGGTACATATTATAATATTTTAAGAATATGATACCGATAAACTTATTATATTATAATAGATAACGTTTACGTGAATGTTATGCATTGTAGTTAAACTACTTTATAAAGATAAAATTCGTATAAAGTAGTTTAATTTCAACAATATTGATATTTTTAAATCTTGATTACATGGGAAACAGTTACCATTTCCAATGATTACTTGAAATACTGAGGTATAACTCAGGTGTCATCTGACCCTAAGAAAAAGTACATCAAGATGAGATGAAAAGGAGTAGGGGATGCTGATGTTTCCAACGTTTTATTCGGTGAGTAAGAGTTCTCTTCCGATCTATAATTCCCTTTGCCTTACCTAAACAAGTGATAGGTACTACTGGTATTACTAAAGATCATAGGCTACAGTAACCACGTATCATCTTATCAGACAGGCAGTACACTTTATTGTTATCTTGGTAAAATAATACCACTCATTTCAGATGCTTGTTCGCGGTCATAATACATTACTGAGTATAAGGAATCATTATTAAAGATGTTAAATAAATCGTGTACCTATTAATGTATATTATGTTCATGATACTGAACGTGAGACCTTGATCAATATTCAACCTAAATGTTCATTTCAGCATAAATTCTCGAAGCAAGAAGCTTGCGTGCGGCGACGGCGTGGCGTACACGCTTCACATAATGTGTTAGTCATGTAAACTATGCTTATTATGTTTATATTAGGAATTATATAATTACTATTTTCATGTATTGCATATAGTTTTGGTGTTGAGTGACTGTCATCAGCAATGTGAAGCTTCATTCCCTTGGAAACGCTTAGATTGTATTCATCATGAAATACAGGATAAAGTCCTATTCCGAGGCGAAATCTTGCCTATGAGAACACATATCAGTGTAAAAGGTATGTCCTTCCCCAGAATAGTCTATCTACTAGCCAAATTTCATGACAATCGGTTTATTGTTTGAGCCGTGAAAGGGTAGCAGAAATACAGAGTTACATTATATATATTATAATGTAAGTATGAATTTAATTTAAATTTTATTTGGAACATAAACATTCCATTATTTCTCTGCACATTTTATCTGTAACAGAAGCGTTTTATATTTCATTTCTCTGCGAGATAAATGGTCTAATATAACTAGAAAGGCTTGTTCAAAACGTTTTACTGTATGAATATTTAAAGCGTGTGTAACAACATCTGGGGATAGAAGCAATATTTTGTGGAACAATTTAATGAGTCCAACATGGCCGTCACGTTTTATTCGTAACTTGTGGAAAACGCTAACTTAATAAAACTTTATATGCGTACATGTAATCACACGACACACGTAATTCTTTATACGAACGCTATTCGATATAATATGAAAGTTATAAATCATGTTGCAGAACTAAACGTGTATAGGCTCACGCTTATTTCTTGGAGGGTAAGCAGAAAATTCACATGATAATGAGTTGCATCTTTTGCTTCATACTCTCTTATCACTATCTTAATGCAAGATCTATTGTTTTCGAGAGTACCTAAACATTTCGGGTATTTTTGTAAGAGCATCGTCATCATATAATTTATCTTGTGGGTCATAGCTAGGTTACTGTTACAATATAAAAGACGTTACAAGACCACGAGTAATCCATACAATAAATAAAAGCAGCGATTTTCTTCTCAGATTAAAATTTGTAACTGATGATTTTATCCAGTAGAAGAAACACACGTATCTTCAGTTCTCGTTTAAACTCTCAGTCACGTACGAACTAACGTATCATGATCAAATCAAAACAAAAGATACAACTTCAAATATTCATCCAATCAAATTCATTCCGAAGTAAATGAAATGAAACCACGCGAATCATTTAGACTCATGAAGCGAAACGGCGGATTTACGAGAGGCCTGGAGCAGTCCATGGACAAGGTTTATGGGGCATTATGGAGTTTATGGCCCACTGGAACGCATTGTAGGGGAGGGAAACCTCGGTGGGGAATGATTTCCAAATTTCGCACACCTGACCATGAAATTGGAGGGGTGGCATAAGAATGACTCAAGCTATTCTTTATTGGAGCGCCCTATCAGTGTTGAAGTGACTCACAATAATGTTTTCGCGGAATATTGGAGTAATATCGTTTCGATACTTTAAGCCCCTAATTCGATACATCCGAATCCAGAAATGTGATACTTTGTTTGATATATTTTGCATTGATATACGTAGTGATGATGTAATGGCTTGATTTTTTAACAGATACAGCCTACAAAGAGTGACGTCACTTAATTAGAACAGCTTTATATTGTTTTAAAAAGGCGTAGTTGAACATTTTAATACACGTAGCTTTATTGTTTTAACAAGACAATTACCGGATTAGGGATCAATCCCAGACACAAAGTATTCAGTTCTCAGACATAGAACGATTTTTCTGGATCATACCAATTGTTGTCCCGTGTGTGATTCTCCAACCCTCAACGTGGCGGCAGCGGCGATGCGTAATTAAATTAAAATTAAATTAAAATGCATTTAATTCAGACAACAGGGATCCATATTGTGTTAGTATTACAAATAGCTTATATCTAGTGTTAGTGTTAGTAGCGTACGTAGAACAAAACAAATTAAAAATAACAAGAAAAAAAAAAAAAATAAACAGTAATGCAAGAGGATGACCAAACAGGAAAACATGTTTCCTATTTAATAAGCCTCCGCACAAAATGGCTGATGTTCGGAGTATAACTCTCCGCCACAGCTCTCAGGATATAGTTGCGACTACTTCGCACTCTGCTCAACAGCGACGCAGTTTTTTTGCGTATAATGGCATGAAAGCCATCTGTGTGAGTTTTTGCAAACATTTCCGAGGCACTGCAGAAACGGGGCAGTCGCAACAACATCCTGAATGCGTTATTATACTGTACGCGCAGGACATTCAGCGATCTCTTGGTGTAGCTGACCCATAGATTGCCGGTGTAAAAGCTCTGGCAGTATGCTTTGAACAAAGTAACCTTAACTGAGTCTGAGCACCGTGCAAATCTACGTGCCAACATGTTACCTCTGACCGCCAGAGCCCTGCGCTCCCTCTCAATGTCCATATCATCTCTAAGGTCGTCGGTGATGAAATGCCCAAGATATTTAAATTTGGTCACTCTGTTTAAGTGAAGCCCATTCATCTTTATTATGCTAGGCACAGACTCTGGACATCTACCGGCGGCCTTAAAGATCACATATTCACTTTTTGTGACATTATAAATAAGTCCATGTGAAGCAGCATACGCCTCGCAGACTTTGAGCAGTTCCCTGATTGCCCCAGCAGTCGGACCAAGCAGCACCATGTTATCCGCGTAACTGATGTTATTTACGCTCACTCCGTTAATACGACAACCAACATTCATGCTGCTGAGCTCGGTGATGAGGCCATCAACATACAAATTAAAAAGCCTCGGGGCAATTCTCTACGTCATAATTCTCTACGTCATACGGGCAAGCTGGTATACTGATTACTAACCACACAACTTGCCTAATTGCAGCAGTTACCATAGCTTGCATTTGAGACTTTAAGCCTTTAAATTTTATTGCAGGAAAGATTACTACGTTGTCCAGAGTAAAACTAACTATTCATCCTGCATATTCCAATACACATTTTATTCGACTGTGATGACTCGGCTACATACACAAACATATATACTAACGTTTAAGCCATCACAAATTGCGAATCACTATCGCTAAAGCGAAATACTTTAAAACTCATCATAAACACACAAAAAAATGGCCGTCAGATGTGTCTGAAAGCTTTTATAATGTCCACGATAATGTATTTAATGGAGTCCGAGCTTAGTGCTTGGGTATGACGCATGTGTGACGTCATGACCCGCCCTTTACGAGCAGACGGTTTCGCACCCCGTGTAACTGAGACGTGACAATGAACTTGAATAACTGATAGCTTTGGATTAATATTCAAATGAGTTCGTAATGGTAGTTGCACCCGTATTTTCATTTACATACATATAGGTATGAATGCAACCAGTAAATGCAGTAGTTAAATGTACAGGTAACTACTGCATATGTGTCGATGATGTTGCTGGTAGGGTAACTTCAGTGGCAGTACCTTCGAATAAGCTTAAGCTGAACAGCCCGACTTACCCTACAGTGCTCGATCTAGAAAATATTATGTTTTAATATATTTAATACAGCAATATTCAAATCGTGCGCGTTAAATTAAAGATTAGAACAAGAAAGATTTTATATCTTTTACTGACTTATAATCGTATTGGAATCATACTTGTTTTGTAGGGTTCGAGTATAAAACGCCAGAGGACAACCTATAAATATGCTGAGTGTTCAATCTTTTTATAAGCGCGAAATATGCATGTGCGCAGATAGATGTAGCATGGATGTTCTTTATGTATACTTTATGCCTTTGTTTATATGGCTTCCGAGTCGAAGACGACATTATTAGTTTTGAAGGAGACAAGTTAGTTTATTAAACATCGAAACAAACTGATATTACAAAGAGTATTACTATCTTAATTAACATTTGTTTGTTATAAAAATCAGTCAAAATATTACACTATGATTAAGTACAATATAACGCTATTTTAATCTAATTATGATCCTCGCAATATCTTAATTTTTCTTTCTAATTTTTGGCGATCTTAGACAGAAAAAATTGTTGCTGCAAAATTAAATTGAAATCTTTAATCAAAAATTTAAAGTATAATTTAATTCGAAATTATTACAAAATCTAAACCATTTCTATTTTTCGATATTGTATCAAATAAGATAAACATATCAAACCCAAAAGACGTAAAAAGAAAATCTAAACGAAAATCCTAAACCTCAAGATACACATGATGATGTCAAAGCTTAAAAAAATATAAACAAAAGGAAGATGCAGAATCATAAAACATGTACGTTATACATACTAGTTCAGCACTAACGAGGCACAGACCTCATTAAGACTGAATATTGCACAGAAATGGGAGTTACTTGGACTGTGACTACTGTATTCAGCCTAGCTTGCCGACCTGTTAATAGCTTTAATTGGTGGCAACGTCCACGACTGCGAGACTGAAATTCCATTTGAACCCAAAAAGGTTGGAGAAATAATTGGTTTTAGCGTCGGAGCAAATAAGTTTAGGAACCGTGCAGCTAAATCATAAAAGAACGATATTGATCTGTAATCTATATTGAAACCGTTCACTATTAATAAAGAGATGAAAGATTTGTTAATACACATTTTGTTTACGTCTAATATAACAGAAATAGTGGTTTGACTTAATCACTTGCAATCAGAATAATTTATTAATCTTGAAGTAGTAATTCGTTTAGCTGCTAATTTATCTAGAAATATTTAGCTATTTAAAATAAAATGAATTATAGTTACTTCAGTAATAACATTGCTTTAGTTAGAGCTAAGGTCAATGGTCTTTGTATCTTTAATTTGATATCTGGCAACCAACTGACTTTGGGATTCAAGTTTCAATACCATTGGTGCGATGCTCCCAAAATTTTAGAATTTACAGCAAGTTTACAAAGTTCCTAACTCCAAAGCCCACTGAGCTGAGAATAATTTTAAAAGTAAATTCAGTCTTTTATAAGAATATTTTCTTTCTCTGATAAGTTTTGATTTTCAATAAGATTAAAACAACAAAAGAAGACCTTCACAAAGCTGAAAACAAAATAAATCAATCGAGAATATCAAAACAAATGCTGCTCAATTTGAGTCTAATGCTCGTATTATTACCATTGTTAAGTAAAACAACCCTAATATTGATGTACAAGCTTAAACACCAGAAATAATAGTAATTATTTGTACAGAGAACTTTTCTCCGAGTCCAACAGCTACACAGTAAATAAATTATAACTAGAGTAATTCGCCCAAAGGTCGGTCAAACTAAAGTGACCTTTACTCTGTTATAGGTAAAGTTGTATATCGAATGAACCGGGTACATATTAAATTGTGTGTAGGGAGGGTAATAAATTTAAAACTTGCTACAGTTCAAGTACGGCGCACTTCACATGTCGCTCGTGGCTTCTCTCGAGACCTTTCTAGAGAACCCTTGAAAATTATGTTATTTTTCGTAACAAAAGGACTTGTTATACGAACAAATTTAGGCCTACATTTACAGGGACCATAGCGTTGAAAACGTGAAATATTTGAGGGTAGGAAATCTCGAGCCCCATTTTGTGGCAAGTTTAACATTTGCCTTACTAAATTCCAATTAAAGAGGTCGTAAGGGTAGGAAAGCCTAAACAAAATATGAAAGATACCAAATTTCTTATGTCCTGATCTAACATCCTTTGAACCTACAAAATGGAGTTGAATCTTAAAGCATTTCCTACAAAAGTACCTACTAGCATTTTATAACGTTAAACATAGCTATTAGTACAGACCGTCGATTGATTTCTGCTGACATTGCTAACTTGTAAGGTTTCGTTCGCGACCTTCTCTCGGTACTTCGTACACGCACTTACTGCGCAATACATTCACCGAATTCTTTTCAACCTATTTTGTACCACAAATGAAGAGAATAAAAAACGTTTTGAAGTAAATTTCTCAATTCAACTTGCACAAAAAGGACTTTTATTTAAATTGATAGAGCTTCTATTCTATTTATAGAATATGAATGTACAGCCATTTGTTTAAAAGATTCAGTGCAACTTATATTTTATGAAGAAATATTGTTAGCGTTAACTCGTTTAATGGCCGCAGGGAATAATTTAATTAATCTGAAAGATGAGAGTCGAGCTGGAAATGTTATATTATACAGCAGACAGTAGAAACATTACACTATTATTTTTACCTTTACGCGTTTATTATTACGAGTTATTATTAGAGTAGCGCTGATATTTGTTTGCGTATATGTAGCATATGGTGTTATATGTACTCTTAATAAAACAGCAACTTAACTCGAAATTTGGAAATAACGCAAATTAAACCCTAATTACGTGACTATAAACTCTAATAATATATACGTACAGTAATTGGAACAAAGTTTAAATTAGTTTAATCCAAAATACTCAGATAAGTCTTTGTTATATTAAGAATGCGATACATACGTACTATCGCCCTTCGGTAAAGGTTCTATATTCAATGCATGTTTATTTATTTATCAACCATATTCATGTACAAATGTAGTACTTGGTAAAAAATTGTTTACATTTGCCTGATATGTACAGGTAGTGATATGTATAAGGTATCCCAATTTACTTATAGACTAGACTATACTAACTATAGACCAGTACAAACACAACTACTACTTCTCATAACTATGTAGGCTTTCATGTTACTTTCAGCGAAACAATGGCACTTATATTTTCATTAGACGATTCATATTCCCACGCCAAATACAAAGAAAAGAAACCAGCTAACCATTAACGTCACTCTACAAAATGTTTGGAAGTTTTCAAGAAGGCTACCCTCTTTATCAATTTTCATTAACCGTTGGTTGTTGGCATAGCTGTTATATTAGCCAGCATTTTACCAGTTTACCGGTAAGTGAGGTCAAAGGTCCAAGGGAAGGTTTTATTGCAGTGTAAAAGTCAATCTTCGTTATCTAAGCGGTGGCCGTGGGTAATTTAAAAAGGTCTTCAAGGTGACCATGGCAATAAACAGTAGAAAGTGTTAACTTAATGCCTCAAATAAATCTTTGCCTTGTAGTTATTTATGTGAAACAGTAAAGAGATTAAAATACTTTAAGAACTTCTTAGGCCAACAATGTTACTTCTTGTGTATGTTTATTTTAACTAATTTTTTTCTTATATCATGTCATTGAGAATTATGTTTCTAGATATTTAAGCTTTAATACTTATGGTATTATATTATAACACACAAATGTCAGAGGATATTGTGTTTTACACATTAAAATGAGTCTCCGTGGAATCAATACTAATGTCTCGAACGTGGTGAAAATATATTTCCAAATTATTTGCCTGTATTAAAACGTTTTCACATTGACGACTTCAAAGAGTTCAAAGAGTTCGAAGGTTCCTTTCGATTAGTATGATGTATTTTTACTGGAATTTATAATTAGCCTAACTAAAGCATATACAATCTAAAACAGAGATAAGGAGATTTAGTGAGTCAAGTAAGCATTACTTTAGTACGAATGAAAGAGCTGATTCATAGCCATCATTGAAGTAAGTTGAGGAAAGCCTGGTGCGGTTGGTTATCTAACCAACTAAAAAGAGCTAAACTGAGTGACCATGTAATTGAAGCGCGGCAATACTAATTTATAACTGAACAAGTTTGCGCTTGCATACCTTATCTTAAAGCATGGTGTGGTACTTAAAGCTTTATTTGTAAGCTGTTGTATAAAGATTATTTACGTTCAGCCTAAATAGTACAGCAATGATAAAAAGGTGCCTCCAATATGAAAACATGAATGATATACCACTCCAACTACATGTCCAAATTATATGTTTACGAACTGGTCCACTAGCTAGCACCGATCGATATGAAGATTTTATGTTTCTGCCTACTGCTTTGACCGAATGAATACATTTCAAGGTCATCAACGGGTATGCATTCCGAAATGAAAAGTCTAAGTAAATATCCTATATAATAATCAATGACAAGCTCCATACTAATCTGTTAAACGATTTATGTGTGATTAAACAACATATATCTTTATATAGTTTTACTTTTATAATATTAGTTGGTGACTTATTTGTCTACAGTAAGTAGCTTCGTTGTCTTCTGAATTTAAGTTCTGGTTCCAAATTAATAAATATGAGTAGGATCGGTTAGCTATATAACAGTGCATAGTCTATATTAATCATTCTATTTTGTGTTTCCCTGAGTGTCGTACAAGGTTACTCACGTATTTGCCAAGGGATGGGCTACAGCCATTTGCATAATAATTCTGATTAAAGCTATGACATCATTCACGGCGACAGGCTTCTACAATATACTAACGAGAATCGATGGACGTTGAAACGTCGTACATATATAATAAATTGGAAAAGTAATCTTTTCCATACTTTCTTTGACACAATTTAATAATTTATTACTGTAATTATATTAAAGTATAGTTAACTGAAATAACGCAAATCCCCATGAATTTCGTTATATGTCGACTGATTCACTTACTTAATAAGATAAAGATGTGTAGTGACTTAATACGAATGTATTGATATTACATTTATTTTATGTTTTTATATATTCTACGCTCAATGAACTAACACTTTTAATCTGCCAAATCTTATCATACATAATGAAAGATCTATTGCGCCTAGCCGCTGGTAGACCGCTGTCCATAATATAATAATCATGTAAAGATTATTGAGATTTTTACATGATTAAAAATTATACACTATCGTTCTCTATCAATTGTAATGTCTCACTCTTATTTTCTATTTTTCGTATCATCTAAGAAGGGTTATCTATGATTTAAGGTAAGGTTCGCGTTATTTCAATTTCTCGACATGAAGTCACTTACCTGTAGTGTTGCCAGACATTTCTATGATACATTTGCAGTCCCTCGCTATCTCCCTGGAGTTGAAGGGCCGCACCCGGACGGCAACCTTCACCGACGACATGGCGGCTGTGTTTACTTTGAGCTCACACAACCACTAGTGCATCGGTACGGGGCCGGATTTACAACTGAAACAATAAAAACTAACATTAGTAATTTATACACATTACTATAGCATAATAAACTAAGAAATCCAATCTATACACTTGTATGAAACTAACATTAGTAAGAACGTAGCTTTACAAACAAGAAAAATCTAATCAAAACACTAAAAATAAATTTGAAGTGATAGTAGACAAATGGATAAGGCACTGGACTTGCGACTAAAATTTCTAATAGCACCCATTGTGAACCAACGTAAACCTAACAAGAATATTAGTTTGATATGATAGATGATATGGTTAACATAACAAATCATTAAAAAAAAAAGGTTACACTACATATTAACGTCGCGATCAGCACGCTTTTTTGCTTTAGATTCATTTATACATCTAATTTAGAATGAGATTAGAACGCAAGTAAAACCACAAAATTGCCCGAGTAGCAAAATATTTGTGGTTAACCAAAATAATAAACCGTCTTGTATCAGGTTAAAAAATAAAGGTTCTGCAACGAATAATTTCGTTATCTTTATCAAATAATAAAAAAGCAATGTTATTTATCCCACTCCAGCAACTTACTGCGTTACTTATAAATCAATCTCAAATATTTAAGAGGTACTTAACTAAGTATTAACTACCAACTAATCAGTAAAAAAAATCATAAGAATATTACTCAAAGTTAAGTGTTAGTTGAATAATAGTCATGCTACAGCAGCAACCTTCATTAATAAATAACGGACTTGAGAGCTATTTAGTTGAGAGATAGCTAAGTATTAGGTAGCAATATTTTATAAATAACGCTGGTAGTTATAGATATGAAATAAGTGTGTTATCCATATCAAATAACTATTAAATTATAGATATCAACTATATTAAATAAATTAACAAATAGATGACACTATTAAAGCTTCAATTTAAGTTATAGTTTATTTTGTTAATACGCCAATTTAAAATCTTAACAACACCAACAGAATACATACAAACAACCATTAGATTAATACCGACTCCATTTAAGAAACTCATTTACCCAAATCGCTCTATATAAAATGATATCAGGTGCAGTTCAAACTTTATATAACGAGTGTTTATGCGCGAAATGACCTACCCCGCCCTGAAAATCATATAATAGTCAACGACCGATCGCTTGCCCGTCGAAATTACATCTGCATTGCGAGCTCAAATCAATACAAAAACCGAACAATCTAAGCATTACATCTTGAAAATAAACGTGAAATACTTAGGTAGGCTAAAGAATTTTGTGAAATACTTGAAATCAATGGAACGGACACGCAAATAGGAAAGGGCATCGCCCTTTTTTTTAGTAAGTCAAGTAAGTATTGCATTAGTAAGAATGAAAGAACTAATTCATAGCTTAAAATGTCTGCGTAAAGTAAAAGTTCTCTTATCAGAAGCAAAAATCTAGAACGGACCAATAAAACTGCAGTATCCTGCTTTAAATAATTACTTAGAAACTTGCAAGTGAAAAGTGAAGAGAGAATTTAAATGTTTTATTTAAATAATTATATGCATTGATGTTTTACCTGATAACGTGTGTAGCGATTAAGAGAGTAAATGCAGATGTGAGGTTCTTTATTTCCTTTTACAAACTGAACTATTAAGTCGATTTTAAATTTTTAGTCTTATTGTCTTTGTTTAGAATGTCATAAGCGACTATGACGTCACAGGAAATCCAATATGGTGGTTACTAAATGTCACGATGTCAAATTATTTTTATATTGCCTTGTAATTAAACGCGTTTGTAAATATAACAGTATGTATCTATAAAAGAAAATGGATGCAGCAACGTGCAATTTAAAATCTTTTCAAGATATTTATAATTTTCAAAGCAATTCAACCAAGCATTGAATCTCAACAAAACCACAAGACCGCAATGCACGTCCTCAATTCCACAAGACTACCCTTAAATAGGTAATAGAAACCAAACGCCAAGACAGAAGCCAAGAGAACAGCCCAAGAACGACTGTTAGGAAATATAAAGTCGGGGTTTAACGAGACTGTTGCGTGGGCGTACGATCGAACGGTAAATGCTAACTCCTACAGACGGTTTCAGTAGCGATAACAATTATCCAACATTGGGAAATTACTAGAAATGTTCCCGTGACGTCATACAGACGGCCAACCGACAGCTTGCGAGAGTCTAAGCTGATTTTATTGAACGACAGTAAAAATAATGAAACAGCGCAATGCGATTCATTAGGTATTAGAAAATTTCAGTTTAGAATGTTTTAGAGAGTTCCATTATTATGATTTTTTATACTTTAAAGATAGCTCCCGCAATAGGTAATGACTTTACAATAATTAAACAACGGACACAAAGAAAAGTCAGGTCTGGCACAACAAAACAAATGTCGTATTGCTATGCAATATTTAAAATAGTAAATGGACATCTTCTTAAAAACGGCAACATTAAAATATTTTAAATATCGTCAAACATTTCAATTGGTTTCGTACCGTAATTATTGCCATAAAAATAATAACAAATACTTAAAGCACTTTATGATATATAAGTGTAATTAGTATTTTATTTTGTTTTACAAATTGTCAAATTGTTCAGATACTTCTAGACAGAAAATATTTACTCAGCAGTGAATGAAGTATAATTAACCCAATAGTTAATAAACGGAGATTGCGAACATAAAAACTTAGTTATTTATTTAAACTTATGCAAATAAACAAAATGAACAGAGAAAAATAATATATGCCGATCGCTTGCACCTTCTAGATATTTAAAAAGGCTCTGATTCAAATTGTTCTAGTATGCTCTAGATTTCTTTCTTTTGTTAATATTTGACTATACTCATGCCAGCTCTGCTTTCAAACAAAGAATTAAATTAACTATTTAGTTTAGTCGTTTCAAACATTTCACTATAACGGTTTCTGCACAGAAGACGTTCTAAAATTGAAACTGTTTAATTAACGAACGTAACCGTCGGCGCATGCGCGATGATCGTGCGCGTGCGATCACAGCTGATCCGTTTTTTGCCCTACTCCGCCGCATAACTGGGCTATTGTGTTAATGTAACTAACCTTAGTTTTGTTCTCTTTATAAACCATTTTGTAATTCCGTTTTTGTCCATTTGACTAGGTGTCAGTATAATTTCAAGAACATATTGCGCAGTCAGTAAAGTACGTAATGACAGCGCGAAATGCATAAAAAATATGCGTTATGCATCTAATGCAAGCGAAATTTTAATTTGATTGCTTAAGAAATGTTGATATAAAATCATTTAATTATAATTAATTAGTTAACGTGATAGACTACTATTAATCTAAGAAGATAATCTAAAGAATTTTAATTGGCTAAAGATTTTCCTAGATCGGTTGCAGATTTGACCTGATTTTAATATAATTAATTTTATTAATTTATTTGTTCAAATTAGGAAAATGTTGTGCAATCACTTATTTTTCACACTGATTTGAAGGCAATTGGAAAATATTAGTAAATAATACCGATACCTACACTGTTGGTGTCTCCGAGATTATGTAATTAAAACGCAGCACAAACAATAGTAAAAGCCAATGGAGTATTCACTTGCACAAGGAACAGTATCACACTAAGTCCCGGCGGTAACGTTACTAGTAATCACAGTAACGTGCGGACTCATGACTCCGATCACAATATTCACAGTTGCTCCCGCGAGCACCGAATACAAAATGGTGAATGTTTTCCTGAAAACGATCCTCGCGTGCGGTAATTGGCCGCGGTCGAGTGCGCGCAGAGCGTATCGAAAGCGTCGACCACCACGGCCGCTGCACTACCAACGCACTTACGTAACATCCACTGCAACCATCTTCCGAAAACCTCCAGCTAGCCTGCGATACTACGAGAGATCGAAGGGGCGGCCATGAAAAAACGTGTCGCAGAGATGACTCACCGCGCACACTAGCGCCACCTACACCCCTCCGAGATCGCAGATCGGTATCCGGGAAAAGCACATCGGAAGCCTTTAACCTTGGACACTGCACTCGCCGCGGCGGCTAGGTATGGCGTTAACGGATCCGCTACGGACTTACCCGAATCCCCGTGCGGTTGCGATCGATGGCGACGGTCCGAATCGCGTTTTCACAACGTTTGTTTTCCCAAGAGCTGGTTGCTCGGTCAGGTAGCAGCGCCGGCCGACATGGCGCGTCGCGTGCGGTACCGCGGTGCGACTGCGGCCGGCGGCCGAGGCGGCGGAGAGGCCGCGTCGCGCATGCGCCGCACGCCCCCGCGCCTTCGATCTAACGCCGCGCTGCGCGGCACCGCTGCCGCGCACCCCACACCGCAAATAACACAATCCTCACCGACCTGACCGTTCCAACTGCCCGATAACTGCCCACCACCATTCCAATCCACTCTAATTGTTATTTCAAATACATTACCTGGCACGTCACTAATTCCCCCTTGTACTGCAAGTCATTATTAGCAAGGGTCGAATTTTCAGCACAAACGTTTACAAAGCGGGTTCGTCGCAGTCTCCTCCCCAACACTCCCACAGACAAAGTTATTTGCTCAAACGCTTAGGGCGTGATGAATTATGACATCGTCGTGTATGCTCTAAATAAACATTTCATATTGGCTGAGTATATTAAGGGTTAGTAGGCATCTAATTGAAAATGCAAACAAGAGGAAGGGCAGGATGAATCTGGAATAAGTTTTGCCGATCATTCAAGGCACGTGCGCTTTGATTCCAGCACTCTTGATCAACTTGATCGGTGACCTGGTCTGAATATTGATACGAGTAATTAACGTGTTACGACATTCATTTTCTGAATGAGCAAACAAAGAACATAATGTAATGACGACATAAAATACAAATACTCGAAGAGCAGTTCTAAATAAACCTTCAAAATCAGATTTACAAAAGCTGTCTAAACAAAATTGGTCTCTATTATAAAGCGGACGATATCTTGGTTGACATAAATTACTTCAGAATCTGAAGCAAACAACAACAATAAAACTCAAAACTGATTAAATTGTTGGAGGCACTAAAAAGGGGAAAACATCGTCAATTACCGACTCGAAAGCTTGCGAAAACAGGTCCGGTGAAGCAGTAGACAGTATAAATCATGGTGTTACCGAATCTTGGGTCAAAGGACTAGACAAACTACGCACTTGGAGCATTGCGAGTGACGCAATTGCTTCGTATCGATTGGGACATACGCCGATATCGGGAGTGAATCGCTAGGATTGTACGTGAAGCAGGGGGGCAGACATAACGAACTAAATACCACCGACGTTATACGAGTACTAAGTATTAAGCAGAATACGTGATGAAATCAATGTAAAATTGAAGCATTACTGAATCTGGCATTAGAAAAATTGGTAGCTATATCAGATATACATAGATATAGCTACCAGTTTTTTAAATGCCAGTTTTTCTGTTAGACTATTGAGTTGCAGCGGCACACCGGTGGCCAGACAATAGATTTTTAATTATGACTGGTTTTCTAAATTAAGGATAATAATGAAAATATATAAGTTATATAGGCATCACAATGCTTCTTTCGTTTTCGTATTGTATTTTGAAATCTTCGCGAATGTGCGCACCACAACACGCTAGTTTCATTTCAAAATGAATGTAGTGATAGTATAGGAACGCATATGTTGCAAATATATGACAGACAAACGAAGACATAGGTATTTATTTATTTTATATAAATAACGCCTATAAATAAAATCTACAGACAGATTGATAAAAAGCCTTCGAAGACTTCTGAACTCACATTTGTTAAGCAACATTTAATTAATATCAATGTTTGTTTAGTTTATATTATAATATTGTCATTCGTTTTTATCATAATTACATCTTATAACTAATTTCACATTATTTTAAACTATTTATATTTACAGTTTTCTCGACGTTTCGACGGCTTTCATGGTTGTGGTTAGTGATTAAAAGATTATTAAAATAAGCTGCGATAAAATCCGTTTGTAGTTTACTTCGATTTATTTGATTATATTTATAAAAAGGCTAGATGTTAGACTAATCACTACCTATCTAAAGTCAATCTGAAACAAACTGTAATTAGTAACCTTTTCTTTTAAAACCTTGCAACACTGCCTTGTCTACCATACAAAAAAGAACCAATACATTCTAGTCCCTTGCTGGCAGCACACAAGCTCTCGCGCTTTAGCTACAATAACTATATACCTTCAAATAGCATTGTAAGGTTTTCAATATAAAAACAAATATCAATCCAAAGAATGTAGGGACAGGTATTCTATTCAATATAATTAAATAAATATCATTGGTATTGACATTACCGCGTCCATATTAAGGGAAATGCCTTTTGGGCACACATTACAATATAACGCTCACATAAATGTTGTTTATAAAGGGAGCGAGGACCGCAGGTCGGCATTACTGAACCTTTTTTATATTTCTCATGTTATTGGTTCTATACAATAACTTCGTAGATATCTTTATCCTAAAATTGTAAGTACCCTAATATATATGTAGTCCTCAAATTAAACTATTTTATACGGATTTCATTGCTGTTTATTTAAACACATTGAATAAAATGTTGCAGACACAATGACAAAAATTAAATGTCGTTGAACGTATTAACCAGTTGCTTAATACACATGATAAAATGTCTTCAATATTAAAATTTTGCATTCAAACGTGTCGTTCCAATTATCGCTCAAGTGATTTAGAGAGCATATGCTCTTCCGTGGGTGTCCTCGATGGCGTAGTGGTTAGTGTAACCGATTGCCACGCCTGAGGTCGCGGGTTTTTTGTGTGCATGAACATGGATGTTTGTCTTGGTCTGGGTGTTTCTATGTATAATATGTAGGTATTTACAAAAAAAAAAAGTATATAAGTATGTATGTTTATCTATTGTCTAGTACCCTTAACACAAGCTCTGCTTAGTTTGGGCTAGATGGTGATGTGTGTATGTGATAGAATATTATTATTATTATAATCAAATTGAAAATGTAATTTAATGTCTCCTCTAGTACTTATTAACATAATGTCAAAACACATTTTTTCGTACTACCACAGGATAAGCTACGACCAGTAACTACCAACAAAATGAAGTTTGCTTACCCGCACTCGTTCATAAACACCCAGACCAATTTATACCTCCAGACAGAATTGTGTAAACAGATCGTGACGAGCAAGATTTTTTATGGATATCATATTATTTTCATTTGTGCTTATGTAATAAAATTGAGCCTTTGTCTTGCGGTTAATTGGAAATCGTAAAAACAAGCGTGTATTTAAGGCGCGTAAAGCAATAAACTATATGGTTGAAAAAGTGTTACTTGTAAAATAAATTGAATTGTGAACATGAGCCAATGTTGCACGCCCAAAATAAAAATAAATTTTTCAATATAACCTATTGAATCGCAATGGCATATTGGTGGCTAGACATAATAGGTTTTCAATAATATCTGGGATTCTAATAATTGAGAGGTTAATATAAAGAATTTATATTATTTAATAATTAGAATGGAATTTCAAACCTAGCAATGTGTGTTTTCTAGTGAGAAATTCTCAGTAGTTGCACGGAGCGTGGAACTGTGGGCGGTAGTCACCAATGGGCGGTAGTCACCAATGGGCTCACTGACGTAACGTATGTGTAGGTATTGTTGTACCTATTTATTCTCTTATGGGTAAACAGGTGCTATTTCTTAAAGAATAAGCAGGCCTGAACTTATCTACTGTGAATTTATAAATTGTAGAACAGAAATCGTTATCTTATATTTACATAGGAATCAATTCTACTCGAATACCTCTCGATCGACTGAGAGTTATTTCGTTTAGTGAGTTATATTCGACATATTACTTTATATTGATTTGGTTATAAAAGTAGTTGAATTTATTTTTGTGAGGTACCTACCTAAAGAGAGAAAATTATGCAAAAAGTGACAAATATGTCCATCATATTATAAAGAGGTTTAATGTTTGCTCTTCATAAAGAGCGCAACAAAACTGCGTGTAAAGCTAATATACTAATATCATAAAGAGGTAAATATTTTTGTATGTAGGGCTTAATCTCTTAAACTACGCAACAGTTTAAATATTTTTTTGACTAATGGAAAGCGTACCTTTTCGAAAATTATTAAATCTGTTATCTAACTTAGAGTAACAATGGCTAGGCGGATAACACGGACTAGCCCTAAGGAGGCGACGGATAATCCTGTGTAAATACATATAAACAGCCAGAAAATCCAATATACTAAAAAAATAAAAGCGCTACGCACAATTTGTCAGCCATTTTCCCATGAGTTAAACCAGTGCGTGGAGTCGACAATGCGTGCGAACGTTTTACGAGTACATCAAACAAGGCCGTCGAATTCCCCAGCAGCCGCGGGTTTTCAATGTCAACAATATAGGGAAAAGAATGCCCTTTTATTTCGCCCTAATGGACCAAAGGGTTAGTTACGCGGTACATAACGAGCATACAAGGCCTTCTTCATTACGGTGGCGGTATTTCGATGACTATTACAATTTCGTTCGTTTTGAACACGATATCGATAATATGGTTACGTAGTACTAATTATGTATTGGTATTGCGTAACCATACTGTGGTATGGTTTTATTGATGGTTTAGGGATAAAATCCAGTGTTAAGATCCAGTGGTAAGATCCAGTGTTATTGCTTTTGCAGGTGTATGCTAGCACCTTGTATTGATATAACTCTCAAGAAAAATATATAGTTAGTTATCTGGTGAGCTCCGTAAGTGTCGTATACTATTGTGTAACATTTAAAACATAAACTACTATATACGGATTTTATCGCGTTGTTTATTTATCACTGTATTACAAAATTTTGGAAATATTACACTACTACTACTATTGATTTTATTTTACTAATTAATAAGCTAATAAAATTATTTAAACTATTAAATCTATTTATTTTTGGTTTACACTTTCCCCGACGTTTCCGATTTCCGATTCCTACCAAGGGTGCTTCGCGAGGCTATTGAAATCAAAAAACATCCCAATTTCAATAGAGAAGATGGTTGGAATGTACCACCAGCTTGGGATCCAGTACTTCAAATAGTCAAACCCAAGAAGAAACAAACCACAGCTAGACTTCATGATACTTAGAGCTCATTCTGCGTAAATAGAAACACCCATGATTAAATTATGTTCGGGTACTTTGAAATAACTACACTGGAACATTGAGACAACTACCATCTTAGTCTCCCCGTGACCATGGCTGCTGAAAAGCAACCGAAACGTCGGCGAAAGTGTAAACCAAAAATAAATAGATTTAATAGTTTAAATAATTTTATTAGCTTATAAATTAGTAAAATAAAATCAGTAGTAGTAGTAGTGTAATATTTTCAAAATTTTGTAATACAGTGATAAATAAACAACGCGATAAAATCCGTATATAGTAGTTTAATTTCAATGAATAACATTCGCGTAAATAGAAGACAATATTATTTAAAACATACATTTGTTGATATTCTGTAGGTATTGTACTGGGTGGCACAAAAGTAATGACCCTATTTAGTTCAGATACAACTTCGTTTCTAAATTAGAAAACTATAATTAGTTTTTAAATATATATATTTGTGCCATGAAATTTAGTTGCATTATGATTTAAATATGATGTCTATTAAATGTTGACCTCCAGAGTTGAAGCACATTTGAGCCCTATTTATGACATTCTCCATAACTAGCCGTAACACTTCCTGTGATATGTTTCTTATTTCTTGCTGTATGTTTTCTTTTAAAGCTGCGAGAGTCTGTGGTTTGTTCACATACACCCGAGATTTCAAATAACCCCAAATAAAGAAGTCTGGACAGGTAAGATCGGGTGATCGAGCAGGCCAAGGCAAATTGCCAAAACGAGCGATAACACGGCCTGGAAAAGCATCCCTAATTAAGTCCATAGTATCGCGCGCTGTGTGTGCCGTGGCGCCGTCTTGTTGGAACCAGGTGTGCTCCAGCCCCATTTCATTCAAATTGGGTATCAAGAACTCACGTAACATGGTTCTGTAGCGCTCACCAGTGACAGTTACCGCATTGCCTGCAGCGTCTTCAAAAAAATAGGGACCGATCACTCTTTCTGCACAGACGCCACACCATACAGTAACTTTTAGTGGATGTAAAGGTGTTTGTTGAATAATGCGCGGATTTTCAGTGCCCCAGAAGCGAGTATTCCGCTTATTGACATGCCCCGAGATATGGAAATGCGCATCGTCACTCATAATCAATTTTGAAGAAAAATTATCCTCTTCAAGGTTGAGGTTTATGACGCGCTGGCTGTACTCTAGACGATTCCGGTGATCAGTAGGCAGCTGATGAGTCATCTGAGTTTTATATGGAAAAATCTTCAATTCTTTGACCAAAATACGCTTCAGAGACCGCCTGGAGATCCCCAATTGCGTGGCACGTCGCCTCGTTGATGGTTCTGGACACTCTTCCACATTTTCGCGCACAGACTCAATATTTTCGGCTGAACGGCCTGTTCTTGGTCCGCCAGACTTACATCTATCCAATGTTGACCCAGTTGCTTCGAGGCGTGTGGCAAAGCGTCGAATAGTGCGACCAACCGGTGCCGGGCGGTGGGGAAATCGTCGAGGAAATTCACGTTGTGTTTTAATCACTGATGAATTATTCCGTAAAAACATTGACACGATTATTCCACGTTCTTGGGGAGTAAAGCAGTCCATGATTATTTTTAGTGAATTTTACATTTGAATACTAAAATTTTTTTTTATATCGATGTGTCAGGAGATGTCATAAAAAAAATATAAGGCGTTTCTATAGGATCGTTACTTTTGCGCCACCCTGTATAATTGGTTGGCGTCAGGAACCAGTCACCTTATAATGCAAAGAACAATAGGTACTTGTAACACTTCTAATACAACAAAACTTATTTCCATGTTAAATAATCATTGTCTCTTTTGGCCCGTGGGATAAAATTGATATAGATATGACACAGCCCGTCATCGTTAGGAATTCGATTAAAGCAGAAGACCGGGTTAAAAAATGTAAGGTAGTAGGTTTGGGGATGTTATTCGTTAGTGGCCCTATTACCTGGATGTTATAATTATAGTACGTGTAATGTGAAAATCACAATACACCTTTGTTTACCGTTTTGGGGACATCAAGATGAAGACCTTGTAGATGGAACAAGTGTGACTTAGAGAAAGCGTTCCTCTTAAGGGTAACCTTTTAATTTGATTTATCGATATCTATATGATCTGCTTCGACAAAGATTGTACTAATTGCTTATTAAAGAAATGTTTAAAATAAGGAACATATTCGTCTGGGTATTTCTCGTCGAGATTTTAAAGGACCAATTTTTCGTAAGATCGGTAGCTAAAGAAATATATATCTGGTTTATAAGATCTGTGATATTTATACTAACATTGTAAAGAGTAACTATCAATAATATTATGGTTTTACTAAAGTTTACACACAGAAAAGGATCCGCCTATACACCGTATCTTCGATACATAGCTAACCCAATTACCGTGAGTAATAAACCCAAAACAAAGAAAATTGATTAGAAATGGGGTAAGAAAATAATGTACACCAACTAAGAATGGGGTTAACTGAAGTCTTCAATCTTAATCGGACATTAGCTAAGCTGTTGGAACACGCGAGACGAAGCCCTCTTCCCACACTTATCGACGCGGCGGGATATCGGCTTTTATTTTCAAAACACTTTAAGCTGGCTGCCTTATTGGTCTGTGGATACAGTACTACGATTTCTATTTGGTGTTCAGTATAGGCAAGATAGGATTACTAGAGGTTTGTTTGAACTGTCTTGAATCTAGTTAGAGAAGATAATGGGAAACGAAAGTATATTAGAAACGCACGTGATTTTTGCTTCTTTTTTAAGTAATAATTAATAAGTTTATTTTTCACCAAAAATTAATTGGTACGGTGCACAATTTAATTACTATAATAGCGAACTTGTTATATAACGGTGAAGACTCTATCATACATTACATTGTTTTCTATCATACATTGTTTCTACAGAATATACCACGGGGAGTGCTCTGAAGAGTTATTCCACCTTATCCCGCCCTCCCCTTTCCTATCCAGAACAACGCGTGCTGGGCTCAGATGCCATCCTTACACGGTGGAGTCGACTAGAGTGCGTACCAACAAGTTTGGGTCCTCATACCTCTGCCGAACGATCAAGGCATGGAATTCTCTGCCAAGGCACGTGTTTCCTTCTTCCTTCATTCCTGGGTCCTTTAAGCGGGGCGTGAAAAAGCACCTTCTCAGGCCGTCAAAGTAGAGACCTCAACATCGCCTCGGCTGCTATGAGGACGATGTGGAGGCCACTGCTCTTAGACCACACGACTGCTTACCATCAGGCGGAGTGTGGTCATTTTGACGAGCAAAATAAAAAAAAAAAAAAAAAAAAAAAACAACGTTGGTTACAGTTTATTATCTCAGTATTTAAACGTATGTATTTTTATAGGATATTTCATCGAATTATGTATACAATGTTAAAACATAACTCCTGAAGCTTAAATAAAGACAATTCAGCTTGACATTAAATGTATTATTTAATGCGAAATGCAAATTAACGTACAAATATTGACGACAAATATTCTGGGGATTAAGTACAGGCAGTTCAGTTTGACATTATATGAATAATTCAATCGTAAAAAAGACAAGATGAAGCAAATTGAAATGCACAGTATATTTGTCCTTACAAAAAAAATATCATTCGCTAAGTCGCGCGGTGCCGCCTGCATTTAAGTGACGACACAATAAGTACGGTAAGATCTTTATTTGTTAAATAAGCGTTAAATATGAATACGGTGTCGAATAACGAGCTATAAATTTGACGGAGCTACGTTTTATACACAAATAATGAAGCTTGAAAGATGCAGTTAATTAATAAATGCCTTTGTTAGTTTTAAAGGTCATTAATAATATCTAATATTTTGTTTTACTGGTGATGCTGATTTGTACAAGTTTTGTAACTTCGTTTATACAGAATGTCCTGTAATTAATGGTTTACCTTTAAATGACTTATAGTAGAACTGACGGCCGTTCAGAAAAAAATAATAAAATAAATAAATAAAAAATGTGAAATAGCTAGTCATACTTTTGACTGTCTACCTATTAGCATAATTAGTGTAAACCGATGGAATTAATTCATTTATGGTCGTAGTGTACAAGAAAGTTATATATGGTAATTTAAAAAAATCATATCTCAGGTAGTTAGGATAAACTTTATATCATTTTTTTTCTGAATGGCCTTCAGTTCTACTATAAGACATTTCAAGGTTATCCATTAATTACCGGACAATCTGTATATATTAAAGTAACTAATTTATAACAAATTTGTACCGATTTTACTGTAATGTAGTGATCATGAAGTCTCCGGTTCGAATCCTGGGTCGTGCAGACTTATTGGGTTTTTTTAAATATTCTCTATAATAGCACGGACATCTAAGTCGAAGTTAAAATAATAGGATACCAAATTTCAAAACAGTTTAGTTTATCTACTAGATTATGCGGCCAACCAGATTTTCTTGGATCATAACTAGCTCAGTGGGGAAACCAACAAACTGCAATGCATAGGGTCTCGGGTTCGAACTCACGTCGCGCACCTCTGATTTTCGGAAGTTATATGACTTTTCGAAATTATGTGCGTATTGATTGACAATTATCGCCTCCTCCGTGCCTCGGAGAGCACGTTAAGATGTCGATCCCGGCTGCCATCTATGGCAGTCGTTACTGGGCAGTCAGTGCCCTATAATATCCTGACGCTGGTCTAGCCTTACGGTATCGTTAGCCTTCGGGTTGCGGAGGTCAGGTGGCAGCCGCTCCATGTAAAAACTGATATCCAGTCAAATCCGGTTGGAACAGAAAAGCCGACCCCAAGTGACATGGGAATAATAAAGGCTAGGGAGAAGAAGAGCTAAGAAAGAAAAATCTCGATCAAATCACCTCACCAACAAAGAATAATTGGTTCATCTGTTTAGGAGCTATGATGCCAAAAACAGATAAAAATACTAAACATAATTATAACACCACTCTGCTAACGTTGGGAGTTAAAAACAAAAAGAACAAGCGAATGAAACAGGACTACAAAAAACAACAAAATTTTGTTCTGATTAGACTACGCTTAAAAGTGTTAAATAGAAGGGACTTGCTTCTTACAAGTTTACATATGCTTGCATAGGAAACGCATTTTAATTTGACGTACGTTGTGTAACAAACTCAATAGAAACATTTTGCTTCGGGCTCCGGTGACCCAGACGACTTATTAAAAAGGTACATTTGTACATTTGTTTGTTTTTAAGTAAATTGAAGCTCTCAAGGTATATATATCAGGGAATTAGAGCGTGTGTTTTTAAGTGGGAATCATAAGCAACTAAGCGCTGATGGAAACTTTGTAAAACTGATATATCTAAAGGGTAGCTATAAATGTATTTCATTTCATCTGTGTCTAAGAGACAACAGTCTAAACTTGAAATATTATTATTATTTTATTATTCTTCTAGACTCACATACGCACCTAAACTTAAATAACTATAAATTTTTCGCCTTTCGCCTAACTGAACTAAAATAACCAACTATACATGATAGATATTGAGAAATATGATAAATAGGCAGAAGAAACATATAAACATATTAATATCATATCAGTACTCGGTACTTGTCTAGCTGTAAACATTCCGATTAATTATGTTAATTGT
Organism: Catocala nupta; assembly: GCA_963675205.1. Classification (NCBI taxonomy): domain Eukaryota; kingdom Metazoa; phylum Arthropoda; class Insecta; order Lepidoptera; family Erebidae; genus Catocala; species Catocala nupta. The sequence continues at coordinate 20,382,732 of OY776097.1, read as the reverse complement.
TAATCTTGTGTATCTTAAACAAACGAGTGTATATTATATAAAACATTTAAATATTTTCTTAACCTATTGAGTAACACCGGCACACCGGCGGCCAGACACAATAGGTTTTCAATTATGTCTGGCATTCCAACGATTGACAGGTTAATATCAAAAACGATATTATTAGAGATATTGGAGGCAGAATCTATTCAGCCTCAAGGTTATTTTAGACATTTTCGAAGATACGAGTACTGGCTGCTCATCGCGATTACTTGTAATTTATTCCTCATTTCATACATTAAAAGGCTGTCTAATAAAATAATAGTTGAATGTTGTCGTAACACGCATCCGCCGTGCGCCCACCAATCCTACACTTTACGATATTTGATCCTTTTCTTGCGCCACGCACCGTACACGCGCCGAGTTTTATTTTTCAGCTTTTCCAGACGTAGCACTTTTGTTCGTTTTAAGAAAAGTGGATACATACCATATACGTAAATATACATCATGTTTACTAAAAGTGATGATTTAAACATTTTCTTAATATTTAAATTATCATGTTTCAATTGAATTTATGGATAGAATAAATGTTCGCTTTGCCAGTATGATATGCCGTTGTTGTCTGAAAAGTGCAACACGAGACAAAAATTTAAACCTAAAATATGTAGTTGCTCAGGATCTGTTTGATCTTTATGTCCGTTGTTTGTACAGTTGTGATAGGATACGGGAATGATACCTTGCCTTAACATATAAAAAAAATCTAACATTGTCGTAAGGATAGGTTTGGGAAGTTTTTGAGGTTAGCTAACTATTACGAAGAAATCGCTGACGTAATGCACTATACCACTGCTTACACCTCTGGGAATATATAGGACATACATACGAGTATGATACTAACAAAGAAAATTAGTTCACAACAAAAGTTTTATTAATATGCACAGTTTATCAGTAAACAAACGTATGTACTGAAAAATTGCACTCAACGCAAAAAAGCTTTTAACCGGTAATGCAAAATAAACAATTACTTCGTTTGTAAACATTGTAAAAGCTTTTGTTACAAACTCTTTTAATAAGAGTTAAAGCTGCAACTTTTCACCGCTAGAGGTGCCACTGGCACAAAGAGTAAAGTGAGAAGCTGTTATGAGCGCACGGCTTATAACAAGCGGGACATAGGAGCTATTCTGTAATAAAAACAATTTTGAGCTTCAATTACTATAGTAGTCATAATTAAAATCTGTTATTACCATGTCGGAACACTAATACTAACTACTTATAAACTACCGATTGACAAGTCATGTCAAAAATATTTACTCATTACGGTGGCCAAGTAACAGATATGAACGTCAAACTTTAGCGGTAAAGAAGTTGTCTGTATTTAATATATTTAACCTACTTAGTTGCCCAAGGTTAAGTATATAAAAACCTGCTACTCAAGGCCACTCTATTTTAAGTCGCCTTTGAATTAGAAGCACTGGTTTTAATATTAATATAATTACACTTTCCTATTTTAAATTCAATTATGGCGACTCCGAAAAACATATGTTTAAAATATTATGGAAAGCTCTGTTGAAATGAACTCATGTCAGCAAAGTTCGAGCCTTGAAACTTGGTAGGTTAGATTCTATAGAATTGCATAGCACATATGCTCTACATGATACGAAACTCCACGTCACTGAATAGTCGATACTATGCGAGATGTATGTCGTTACGTAACACCAAGGCCTCTTAGCGTCCGTGACGCAGGGAAAAGTTTCAATAGCATCACTTGTGAATTGTGCAACCCGAGTATATCGGCTGAAACTGTATGTATGTAGTTTGTAGTGCTGTCAAATTTAGACGTCAAAAGTCTGCTTTCTGTATTCAGAAACGTCGTTTGGCTAGGAATAGTTACAATTTGACATATTTCACATAGAGCATGTGCCAAAATGTAACTGTCCGTAGATAAAATAACTCGTTCCTGCATATGGAACACGGACATACATATATACGAGTATGTATCGTCATAATAGTTAATGAACATCACGGGTGGACATATCTCTTTAAACACATAACATCAGAATGAAGAAAGTGGTATAAAAGGCTCATCCTAAGTTTAATCCTTCATTGAAATAAATACATGAAGCTGATAAAGAATTATTAACATTTGTACCTTTATATCCATCTTTAATTATTGTTTGTCAGGGTTGTTAACGCGTCAGTTACCTCTGGTAATGTAAGACCCGGTTCTTATATCAAGAAACGAATCGTTTTACCTACGGATAGTTAATTTTTAATACAAATTCTATGAAAATATCTCAAAGTTTAACTGTCTGTCCCAATGGTCGTAGACTACAGTAACTGCTTACAGTCAGGCAGCTTATTTACTACCATGGTAGATTAATTCTCAAGGGATTAGGCAGAGATGTATCACTGCCAGATTTCGCAAGCTATATTTAAGGTACCACGTAATGGCAGCCCAGCCGACTATATATAGTGTATCTTCATAAAGAGCACATATTAAAATGAGTGAAACTAGACATCAGTTTATAGGTAGGAAAAATAAAAAATAATCTGAACAGAATATTTTTCGATTTACACCTATTTTTTTTTTAGTAGTTATGGACCTTGTACCAAAAAAAATAACTGTAACTTTTGAACCAGGTCGTTAATCGTGTTGAACCATAAACAATAATAATCGTGAATGTGTAGACAATACCGACACAATACTAGTCACACCCATAAAAATGCCGGTGACATAAAAATAAGGAATATTTTACAGCAAAACTGATTTCCGTACAATGTATTTTCAAAGATTGTTTAAAAACTCAACAAAACTGCCCGATTGTCCCTATTTATTATTAATCATCGTTAATCAGTATATAATAAGCTTTAAAACAACATAAAAATCACATCTATATCCCAAACAAAACACTTTTTATGAGAGGATAAACAAAGACTCTGCCAACACCACGTGCAAGGTCTTTGTTTAGCCACTAATACAAAGTGTTGGTGAGACTCCTAAGTCACATCTAATATTAGAATCACTTTGCAACTTATAACAAAACTAACAAGGGAGCCTGTATAATACATACAAAAACAACATTTATAAACTTATATATTCTTTTAAAAAGACATATCTTGCTCTTGGTTTATTCCCTATGTTGTAGTTCCTTACAAACATTAACAAACAAGATGAATACCCAGACTTACGAGAATTATTTGTTAATTACACAGAATTTTGCAAGATCGAACTCACACTGAGGCAGTGACCACATAAACCGTAAAAATCATAGCACCATCAATACAAAACGCAATAATATTATTAATATAACATATTCACATATCACCGTTTCATATCGCCTTCAGCTTTCACTAATACATTACAAGATCAGATTACCAACGTCTGATTGCGCGCGCCTCACCCTACGGCCTTGTATTACAAATATTGATATGAAATTGAAGTACAGACGACCCCATCCCCCTCAATTCCCTACGGGATACAAACCCATGGAAATACACCTGTATGAAGCCAAATGGAAATTGTTGGGCCATGGTTTTAATATTCAAAATATATCCTTTTATTGTGTTTTTTTTTGGGCTTAGCTTGGGCGAATGTAATATTATTTTAAAGCAGAAAACGGTCGGCTTTAAAAGGCTTTTTGAGACATGTATGCTATTCACATACAAACGTTAAAGAATATATATCTTTACTAATATTATAAAGAGGCAAGATTAGATTTTTTATTTGTTTGTTTGTAAGTTGATTTAATTCAAAAACTACTCAACCGATTTCAAAAATTCTTGCACCGTTAGTAAGCTTTATTATCACCGAGTATCATAGACTAAATTTTATATAAAAAAGTACAGTTACTAACATAAACTAACCTACTTCTATGCAAGCGAAGCCACGACCAAAAGCTTGTAATATTATAAAGAGGAAAGATTTGATGTTTTATTTGTTTGTTGGTAAGGATTTAAATCAAAAACTATACAACCGATTTTAAAAATTCTTTCCCCACAGAAAGCTCAATTATTACCGAGTAACATAGTCTATATTTTATACAAAAAGGACTGTTACTAATATAGCCTTTTTTACGTGGGGAAATGCTTTGACGCATACCTCTCCGCGGGGCGACGGAGAGGTTATGTCGGGCTCACCGGGGGAAAGATACCCCGGTAATACCGACTAAACCTACCACGGTGTTCCTCGACATAACCATAGACAGCGAGATTGCGCGAAACGCTTTCACATGCAATCGCGATCCCACCGTGGTTTCGGCCCGCCGTATGAAACGTACACCACTATACAAAAATACTTCCTCCACCGGGACAAAGACACGACACAGAAAAGCACATGGAAACACGCACGCCGCTTCTCGGACCTGGTGCTGATCGGGTGGCCAGCAGGCCCACATAGCCCACCACCCCCAGGTCGAACCTCAGGGTGGCTGGAGGTCATCTCGCGGTTACAGGGCTAGGCAGAGATGTATCGCACCCACCCACAGCTTTCACCAGCGATGGTTTTAAATACCACATAATAGGGAGCGAGTCAAGTACCGTGCGCGGTTCCAGACTTCTTGCTGTACTGAGCATCATTTCTTGCACAAAAAGCTTCACAACACTATGTGGGGAAAACGAACACGAGTCTTCATGAATAGCAGTCGTATCACTACCGTTGTTTGTTATTGATCTATATTGCAAATGGAAAGTGTGGAGATTTTTTGACTAGAGTACGTGTAGTGTGAATTGAATATTTCATTGAAATTAAATTACTGTTAATAATAATAAAATAATACACGGCTACCATGGCTGCTGAAAAGCAACCGAAACCTCGGGGAAAGGGTTAATTTAAATACTTTTGATAAGTACTTCTAAAATATCTTAACTTACTGTTTCTTAGAATACCAGACATGATTAAAAATCTATCGTTTCTGGCCGCTTGTGTGCCACTGCGACTCAATAGGTTAATAACATCCAATCAATGTAAAACATTCGCGTAAACGTAAGAAAATCCTAACTTAATATTATAAATGCGAATGTGAGTTTCTTCGTCACACTTTCACGCCTTAACTACTCGACCGATCATCATGAAATTTCGCATTCACGTCGACAGGGGTACAGAAAAGGACATAGGGTACCATTCATCCAGAAAAAGTACTGTCACTAATTTAACCTAACCTACATTTACGCAAGCAAAACCACAGGCAAAACCTAGTAGGTTATCAATCAATGTTTAACATTCGCTTAAACGTAAGAAAACATTGAATATTTCAATTCTAGTTGACCTTTTTAACATGCTCACCTTTGACATTAGGATTAGCTTTGAATCAATAGTGCAGTTAGAAGTATTCGCGTATACATACGATTAATGATGTTACAGTCATATCCACGACACAGGGCATCCTAGTGTGGTGTGTAGGGCATCAAATTGACATACCTGTAACCTTTCTTTAAACAATAAATACTTATTATTATTAAGAAGGACTCGGTGACGCAGTAGTAGAGAATGTAACTGCTGCCCATGACGTCTCGGGTTTGATTCTCGAGCAAAATGTTATTAAATTTTACTGTGAACAAAATCTGTGTATACGGCGGACTACGAGTAATAGGCTCGCCTCATATAGCTTTGTCGGCCTCAATGGCGTAGTGGTTAGTGTAACCGACTGCCACGACTGAGGTCGCGGATTCGATTCCCGCACAAGTCAAACATTTGTGTGCATGGACATGGATGTTTGTCTTGGTCTGGGTGATTCAATGATATGTATGTTTTCACAAAAAAAAACAGTATACCTATATAATGTATGTTTATCCATTGTCTAGTACTCATAGTACAAGCTGTGTTTAGTTTGAGCTAGATGTGTTGTGTGTATGTGATAGAATAGTATTATTATTATATTACATTCTAATTAATATTATAAATGTGAGTTTGATTGTTACGCTATCACGTTTAAACGACTCAACCGAGCATCATGAAATTTGCATACACGTAGTGGATACAGAAATCAACATAGAGAACTTTTCATCGGGCAAAGAAGTATTCTTTACAAGAGAAAGGAATTTATTTAAAATAGGCTTAAAAAAAAAAATACTTTAAAAAATCTAAAAAATTTGTTAATTATTTTCTACTTTTAGTTTGTTTTATTGATTTTTTTTAATATGTTTTCTTTATATTTTTTCTAAATTATTGTATTGTCATCGGTCCTCGATAAGTGTGCAAAGTTTTAAATCAATCCGTCGGTTTGAAAGGGGTGAAAATCAAAGATTCCGTTACATACGATTCATAGATACATAGATACATACATACCAAGCTAATAAAAGCGCGTTAAAAATCTACAATAACGCAAGCGAAGCCGCGGGTAAAAGCTAGCAATTACATAAAGATTATTTTCTCAAGTAAAGCCTTTTGTGTTTGCTTGGAAATGCTACTGCAATGTCAATCAAAGACTTTTTTATAAAAGACAACGCCTGCTCTAGGACATAGTTCCTGTATCACGGGGAACTTTACAAACATTCAAACAACGGACACAAAGAAGATCCAGAGTCGGGACAACCATATGTGGATCACACAAAGTTTTGTCCTGTATGGGATTCGAACCCACAACACTCCGCGTAGTTGCAACACATTACACACAGTGCAGTTAAAAGATAGCCATGTCCATGATAACATCGCAGCATATTTAACCAGTACATTACTTAATACGGATTTTGTCGCATTGGTTATTTTAAAATCCCTTTTAAACACATAATTTTAGCATTACCAATCTCTTTCGTATCGCGAACCTTCACACGATTGTTTCTCTGCAAACGTTCGCAAATTGTATGAATTAGCTTTACCTATTGATATAAATATATTCATATGTTGCACTTCAATCGTATTGATTACTAGATGTGCTCGCGGTTTCACCCGCGTTTATAGTTACTGCACCACCTCTGTGGATCGTAGCGTGATGTTATACAGCCTATAGCCTTCCTCGATAAATAGGCTATCTAACACTAAAATAATTTTTCAATTCGAATCAGAAGTACCTGAGATTAGCGCGTTCAACCAAACAAACAAACAAACTCTTCAGCTTTATAATATTAGATTAAATTATTGTCTTACGTCTTGGTATTAACTAACCTTACATAACCATTATCCAAAAACAATAATACAATCCTAAAATGTAATTAAAACGAAACTGTTTCGCATGTTGAGTCGCCATTCCGTACACAAAGCAATTAAACCCAGCGTCCACGGAGTAACAGCACATCTTAAACTTAAATGTAAACGTGACTCTTACCCAGTCCTTAATTAACCTTATAAATTAATATAAGGCGAATTAACTTAAACAACGATACCCTAGTCGTAAAACTGGACTGCCACGCACAGGTCTCGATTTAGGTATGCATCTCTGTGTTTAAGTTATCGTCTCGCCACTAATACTGCTCTCATTGAGGTGGGTTCGATCCTCCCGCGGACAAAAAATTACTAGTAGGTACGTAAGTTGTATTTAAAAAATATATGTATATACATATATACTGGTATATTATGATTAATAGCTAGCTAGCTTTATATATAAAAGAAAATATCGTTAAGAAGTGATGAGTGATTCTCTATAATGTTGTTAAAGATGTTTAGTATACTTCTTAACATCTTTTGTATATGTATATTTTTGAAGTGAAAACTTCTTTAGGCGCGTTGAGCACTTTTTGGGCGAATGAAAATCATGGAACTCGCGTCATCGCCACCGAACGCTTTCCATGAGCTATATGTATACTGTGTATAAATGTGTACTTTTTGGGTGAACAAAAAGCGTGAAACTCGTGTCATCGTCACCGCACGCTAGTTACTTACTTTTCACTTCTATCGGCAGTACGAAAAGACTGCGCCGCATGTTTTTTTAAAAGCATTGGATACATTCTTATCGAAAATTATCAGTTAGACAATTCAAATATAAGATTAGCTCATCTCTGTATTTTTTTTTCTGTGTGGTCAAATCCAACTTAGATTTAAATATGCATGTTTCAAAAGATCTTTGTTACTCAATCACGCGAATACCGGCCTTAGATGAAGCTTGGCAGACCGATAGAAAGAGCCCTGGATTTAAAAAAGAAACCCGGTATTAGGTTCTGTGGGTTAATCAATAAAGACAAACTGTAAGTAAAGACGTTTCTAAGCGGGCATTATTTTCACTGCAATGTGTAACTGCAATATAAAGCCAGCAACATTGCCAACAATAACACCATTTAGCATGACACATTTAAATGTAGGACGGACAATAACTTAAAAAATATTATAGTCCCATATTTCAGCCTTAATATTTCAAACCATTCAAACGTCCCTTTTGCGAGCTCTCTTTTCAAGAAGCGAACATCACAATATTGATTAATAAACGATAGCACAGTTGGATCACTCTTGGAACACTTTGTATCCACGAAGTGCAAGCGAAGTGACATCAGTGTAGCGTGACCTAATGCTACGCAGAGCATCGCCCACGTCCCCATCTATTATTAAACTCCGCCTCGCAATACTTTTGTTATCTTGAGATGAAAAGTAATTTCAGATGTACTGTAAAGGTCTGTGAGTTTGAAAGCCTATATTGCAAGAGAAAATTGAATCTCGTTTTCGGGATTCGCATGTGAAAATTGAGACGATGAGCAAATCAAATCATTTATTTATCTGTCACAAAGTTACACTTATGAATGTCAAAGATGATTTTATGTAATTTCAATAACAGTTGCCTGAATTTCAAAGTAAGAATCTGACTTTGTTTAGATCGCCATTAAGTTAGAATTTAGTTTCATTATAGAACTGAATACACATAAGCTTGGTTTTATCAAATACTACGCGGTGGGTACCCTAAAATGCTATTCTACTACTATTACAAATGTGAGAATAAATATGTATGTATGTTCGTGACGACATTATCACGCGTTAACTGATTTGGATAAAACGTGACACTCGGATAAACCTTGTCCTAGATATATAGAATACTTTTTATCCTGGTATGTATTCCCACGAGGTTCACGTGGGCAAAACTGTGTGCAGGAACTAGTATTACTCAATCATTTCAAGTGTAGACACGTACTATATTGTTTGTATATTGTCCGGCATAGGATTTTTACTAACTAAATTTTTACCAGTCTATTTAAAGTTGATGACTCCCCACGTGATTTTTTGATAGTGTAAGATGTAACGAATAATCATATAGGTTAACAAAAAGCAGTATATCATTTGTGTTTGTTGTTTTAAGAACGGCTTGTGAAACTTAGGTAATTTCGTTACGAAAAAGAACCGGACTGGACCGGACGTATGTAACAGCGTAGAATAGGACTTAAGTATAAAACATGGATTTATCTCAGAAAACTTTTACAACATTAACAAAAATAGACACAGACGTTAAAACGCAATGCTCAAAGATTATTCTCACTCAACTACTAACAGTTGCATCCACGTCTTTCAATAGAACTTTTCGTTTTAAGGGAATACTTGTTTTCCAGTAATTTACTTGTTTACACCAAGTTCCGTTCGCGTGGTCTTAACAAGTTTGTTATCAAACGGAAGCTCTCCAGACAAAGCTTTAGGTACAATCGTAAAAGTACTTTAGACTGAAACCAAACGAAGCCGATGATAAAATATTCTGCTGTAACAAAACGTATGACTCACTTACATATTCAGTACGAAATTCAGGATCAGCGTACTCAAGAAAATATTTTAAGAGATCGATACACTTTCCTGTTACATTTTTGCAAGATTGACAAAGACAAATAGCGGCGTGACCTTACGAGTTCTACGGGGAAAACACATTCAAGATTCTGAAGTAATATATGGGGTGGCAGCTAACAGGTAACTGTGACCAGCCAATACTTTCTTAAGTGTAACAGAAGTATAAATACCTACTAAACATATTTATATATCTCATAAACACTTTTTATTTGTTGTTATTATTTTTATGGCATCGCATTTTAGCTACGTACTACTCAAAGTAAGTTTACCAATAGATTTCGAAGGCAATTGATGTTATTGCATTCCCATAGACGTCATCCCGCTACCGACTGTCGCACGAATAGGTGATGCGGCTATTAGACTTGACTGCGATAACAAAAAACGAGTGATGTAATAGTTGCATATTATAAGGAAGCCGCAATGTGACCATTGCGCGAATGTCGGACCAAACATTCGTATCCGTATATGTACGCGCATCCGTATCCACTAAATTTGCGCGTACTATTATTAATTAACTATTAATTAATTAAAATTGCGCAAATACTTTGCCCGTATACCTTATACCTACTAGAACACATGCTAGTCGCCAACATGATTGATCACACGTTCATACGAACCATTCGCGCGAACCAGCGATGCTCGGTTAATCACTTTCCAGTACAGCGGCTTAAGCAATAGAACCCCCTTAATGCCTCGAGACAGTTCCATTCCGCTTGAACGAAAGTTTTAGTGTCAGCTCAATTTGCAAATATCGTCTTAATTAGATCCAAATGGCTTTACCTTCTCAATTAAAGCCTAACTCTGTTGTTTTGTCGCAGTCGGTAGGATTGTATTTACCCGGCTATCACGAACCGTTGGAGAAAATGTTTGTAGACTAAACAAGGCTTAATACTCAAGGGAATCAAGGGCAAATGAATACCTTCTTAATTTTATTTTGGTCTCTAAATATAAGTGTGTATCGTTGGTTATTTTAGTAACAATTTCATCTTATAAAGTGCTGCTAAGATGGAGGCACAGGTAATTATGTGGGCAATTTAGTTTGTGGCTCACAAGGCAAAGGTCGAGGATTTTGTTAACAGTCTCGAAAAGGTATGATGAGTAATTTGTAATTTGTAAACAGATATAGAATTCAGTGATGCAGGCGATTAAAGGAGTCTGCCCACTACCCCGTCTCATACCATGACCGTGCTAGGAACGTGTCAGGCAAAAAAAAAATATTTGTAAAGAAATGTATAAGACTATTAGACCGTTCCGTCACCAACCAGCAGTTCCTATAGCAGGGCGTATCGTGTTGCTTTTCGTGTCTGATAGTACGGTCATGGTATGAGACGGTGTAGTGGGAAGACTCCTTTTAGGTTGATAATTTTATTATATTAGTGCAATCATTGGGTAGTTTTACCTGGCAACTTTTCCAGGAGTTTTGAAAATTGGTTGTTTTATAGATTTGGACGTTTACCGTTCACGCCGCCATATTGGAAAAATGGCGCCTGATAGCTGTTTTTTGACAATATATCTATCCATTCCAGCTCATTTCACGATAAAATATTTTATACAAAATTAAACTAGAGAAAATTGCCTACAATTAAGGTTAAAAATCTACAATTTATCTAATAACATTTTAACATAAATTGTATGAATTTTTATCTTTTATAAAATATATTTTTTGGGAATTTCCAGGTAACAACTTTATTTCGAACCAAATGACTGTACTACACTCGGCGTCAAAAAAATCGCACTTCTCTGAAAATAAGTTATAAAGCCTAATAATTTGCAAACCAGTACGTTTACCCCAAACAATGTTAATATTAATTGAAAGTACATTTAATTAGATTTTATTAAACAACAACCTAATGAATAAATTCCTTAAACAACCGCATGTACTGCATGTTGAAGAAAATGATATCCAAATACTCGTTACATAGACCACAACTTGCCGCACTTTCATGGGCTATAAAAAGGGCAGTAAGCATCAAAATTAGGTCATTCGACATCCAGACGTTGTAGAGAACACATGAAAATACAGAACACAAGAAAACAGCCCTACAAAATGGATACCACTGCAGATCAAGCCGCTCAAGTGATAGCACTACTGCAAACAGGGATGCGACAGTGTGATGTTGCTCGACAACTGAACTTGAGCCGTTTTGCCATTCGTCGAGTGCTCCAACGGTTTCAAGAGACTGGGGGCTACACCCGGAGACAAGGATCAGGAAGACGGCGCTGTACATCTGAGAGAGATGACCGTTTCATTGTGACGACGTCATTGCGGAACCGTTTCTCCAATGCTGTTGAGCTGCAACAGCAGCTCCGTGGGGCTCGTAGAACCGCAGTGAGCACATCTACGATTAGAAGAAGGCTGCGAGAAAGGAGTATTGCGGCCAGAAGACCAGCCAAGGGCCCGAAATTAACGCCACAGCATCGTAGAAAGCGATTACAGTTCGCTCGAGAACATCTCAACTGGGATCTTGAACAATGGAGGACCGTACTCTTCTCAGATGAGACGAGAGTATGTCTCTTCGTTAACGATAGGCGAAGGAGAGTGTACAGAAGGCGAAACGAACGGTTTTCTGAAGCTTGCTTGGAGGAGACAGTGGAATATGGAGGGGGATCTTGCATGTTCTGGGGCGGAATTTCAGTCGACGGCAAGACGGAACTCGTTTGCATATCCCGGACTGGAGGTGCTCGTGGTCAGGGATCACTAACCGCTCATCGGTACATAACCGAGGTGCTGGACATGCATGTAGTCCCATATGCAGGATATGTTGGGGATGGGTTCACTTTAAGGCACGACAATGCTCGTTCCCATACCGCAGTAATCGTGCAGGATTATCTACACGAGGTTGGGATTCCAGTTTTGCAGTGGCCAGCGAGAAGCCCAGACCTGAATCCAATAGAGCATCTCTGGGATGAACTAAAACGACGAGTACGGTTACGTGATCCTGCCCCAGCAACTCTACAAGACCTCCATGATGCTGTAATTGAAGAATGGAATAGGATTCCTCAAGATAGTGTGGTACGGCTGATTGGGTCTATGCAAGAACGAATGGAAGCTGTTATTAGAGCAAGGGGGGGTTGCACTAGGTTTTAAGTAGCATTTTTTATTAATTTCTTTTGTTGTTTTGTAATTTTAATGCCTGTTTTTGTTTGAATATTTTTTCCTAATAAAGATAATTTTTTCACTTGACACATGCACCTTGTTTTTTTTTAAACGATTGTAATTGAATACATATTTCTGTATTTTACTGTTACTATACCTACCAACCTTTCAAATAAATAGCATAAAACAACCATACAAAGGATTAAACGCGACATAAACCGAATTGAATTAAATTTTTGCAAAGGTGCGATTTTTTTGACGCCGAGTGTATATGGCGAGGGGCTAACAATTTTTGTGGCAATAAAGAATGATTTGTTTCTTTCTTATATTTGAGACTGAGTACATACATTGACATGTGGTATGTCCCCGAAGGAATAAGGAAGAATGTTTGTCCTCTATAGAGCGCCATTAATAAGGGTTTTTTTTATCCTAGCCTGCCATTATTCCACTTGGCACTATTATATATAAGCATTGATTCAGTCTGGCCGCGAAGCTTGGAGCCTTTCGGGCAACATCCGCGACTTATGTTTTAAAATAAAAGACGCTCTGTGAGGCTGTCTGCTACCATGTTTAACAACAGAATTACTGTGACCTAACTTGTGCAAAAGAGTCGGTGCTATATCACCATCTCTTTCTCTTACAAAAAATATTGATGAAGAACTAGAATACTAGAACAGTGGGCGCGGCACCATTAACCCACTGATCTCGTCTCTAATTCATAGACGTCAAACGTTAAACTCTAAGATACTACTTTGTTGGAATACCGAATATTCGATTATAATTGATTATATATTATTAAAACAGAAAAGGGCCAACTTATATTCGTACACATAGGAGTCGTCTCGCCCAGGCCTCCATTTGTAACCTTAATACAATCTGAATTCTTAAAACCAACTATACTTTCTTATACGTATCTAATAAAGGGGCATATTTTTGTCTCCTTACTGACTTGTGTTTGGCCCGCAGACGTCTCGAGCCAACATCATGAATATTTTAATATTTAACATCGCCGAAGGTCCTGTGATCTCGTCAAAGGGTATCGGGACTAGCCGGTGTTTGTGCCACACTACACATCAAAGACATGCCCGATGACGTCAGCTGCCTAGCCTAATCGATAACCACTTAAAATTTGCAAGGCAAGGTCTATGTTACAAGCACATTGAGTAAGCATTTCTGTAGAGAAAATAGTTTTATAATATGACTACCCACATAAACGCATTGCGCCGAGTGTTGTGGGTTCGATCCCCACACTGCACAAACATGATGATGGTGACCCACAAATAATTTTTCTAAGCAGAACACCCAGGTGTTCCCTATGTCCGTTATTTGAATGGTTGTAAAGTTCCCCGCGACGCGAAAATTATACCTACCGCAGCAGTTTTAAAAAACTACAGTATTATACCAGGCCTGTTCATAAACTGATCAACTGCTAGGCATGGGCTTTTAATCATTAGGTAAAAAGGGATTATCCACCACGCTAGGCAAGAGTCGTTTGGCAGACTAAAGCCATCATCTCTAGGTGATAGCTTCAGTATTACATTATGGAAGACTCTTAACCGTTAATATAATCAATAATGATTATTAATTATTGATCATGTTGACAGTTAAGACTGCGCCGAGCGAAATGTGCCATAATAGGCGGTCACAGTTAAGTTGATAAAATCAACACTTTTTGTTTTATACAAATATAAAATATGTGTATGTAATGAATGTGTTTACAATTACTCCGTGTAAAAAACTTAAAATAATTAATATTTTTGCCTACCAAATTACGTAAATTTGCAAGAAAAATGCAAAAACGTAAGCACGTGTTAAGTGATTTTTAGATTATAACAATAGAAATCTATCCTATTTTACAGCTTGAACGAAACATAAATAGTTATATTACAATTTGTCCGTCCCAAATATTTAAGTTATTGGTTGACAATAAAGATACATATTTATCAAAAAAGCACTTCAAATCCTCCATACAATTTTACTATGGCAGCCCCGCGCGCCGATTTGAATATCGAGCTCTGTCGTTCAGTCCAAACGCGTCTTACGCTCGGCGCAGTCATAAGAATCCATATTATTAATACATCAGTTAGAAAAAACAAAACTGCGTGCCTTTATATTAAAAGACCGCTAAGTCTTACTAACCTGTCATCAAATCTCAATTCGAATAAAATCGAAACGTTCATCGACATTCGAATACGGTATCTTAGCTATTGAATCAGCCTTCTTTCGTGACAATCGCGCATTGCAAATCGACATACTACAACTTGATCACAACCATATAGGGAACACATTAACCGAAGCTGTAACAAGAAAGTATATACACAAAAACACAATGTTTTCCAACCAAAGCGTCGCTAATACATTACGTCGTCATAATTTGTCACAAACGTAAACACGAGAATAACAAATTAATGTCGAAAATAAGGTACGAATGCAAATAAGTTACTCAACCCTTCGCCCTGAATATCACAAAATAAACTGTAACGTGCCTTGTGTTTTATAAACTAGGTAGTGCTTTTTATCGCTGTATCTAAACGAGCAATTCTATTAGTTCCACGTTAAAACTTTCCCCATACTTATTTACATTTTAGGGCTAGGTATAGACGTAACATGGAATACAGCGTGCTGCGATTTTAATAGAGGCAAAAGATTTTTTTTTAATCGTAGAACCTCGCTGATTTCAGCATGAATGTCTCGGCTCGACCGGGAAAGGACTACCCTCTCACAGAATATCGACGTGAAATAGCAGTATTCCTACTGTTGTGTTTTGTTCGGTGAGTGTGAGGCCCAATCACCCACTTTTACCCTTCTCGCTCCTTCTCCTTCCCACTTGTCGGCAACGCACAAGTAATGCCTCTGGTGTTGCAGGCGTCCATAGGCTACGGTGACCATTTACCACCAGGTGGGCTGTATGCTTGTTTGCCATCTAAGTTGTACAAAAAAAATAGAAATCATAATACTATTATTATTATTTCTATTTTATTTCAACCCCTATGGGTTTAAATATGAAGTTGCCGCTTTGTATGACGAAAAACCGTAACTTCGTGGTTTTCATACCATTTTTAATATTTTTAATAGTCACTTCAAATTCTGTCTTTTTTTTTCCTGTATTGTTGCTTGTATGTAAGCCATCAAGATTTGCCTCAAATTAACAAAAACATCAACCATCATGTTATTATAGCGAATGGAAACAACGAACACGGGCAAACATTAAGCGATATAACTTTAAATACAAATTGTATAAACGGTTATTAATATTTTTTATTAAGATATAAATCAATTTTTAAAATAACCTTGGCTATATCTACAGAATTCACGAAACTAGATCAAGGACATAAACCGCAATTTCATAGCTAGAAATATATATATAGAAATAGCTAATAATAATCATATTTGTATTGAGTGACGGATGGCGCGGAATAAACCTTGTATCGTCCGCTCGATAGCATAGTGTCATATTTGTATTATCTGTAAGTTATCTTTGACATGCTTGCATTTTAAAGTATATGACAAGCCAAGCTCTCAATACAAGCTCCCTAAGCCAAACTCTTTGACAAGATAACTGTCTAAGCATGGCTGCATGAACCGTTCTCTGTGTCTTTAAACTTCTAAAGAAAAAGA
Organism: Catocala nupta; assembly: GCA_963675205.1. Classification (NCBI taxonomy): domain Eukaryota; kingdom Metazoa; phylum Arthropoda; class Insecta; order Lepidoptera; family Erebidae; genus Catocala; species Catocala nupta. The sequence continues at coordinate 20,366,353 of OY776097.1, read as the reverse complement.
TCTTTCCTGTACGGGTGATGCAGGGGTTTCATTGGTCGCCTTGTCACTTGCATTAAGTCACGTAGTGGGTTCAAATCCCATACAAATGGTTGTTCCAACTCTGGGTATTCTTTGTGTCTGTTGTTTGAGTTTGTAAAGTTCCCTGCAAAGGAATTATTCCGCGTATTAGGATAATTTAAAAAAATCGGTAGCTTCGCGTTATAAGTAGATACTCAAAGAAGGCTCAAAATTTATTCGGTGTTAAGGGTCTTTTGGATTAGTACGTTCCTTTCGTTTGCGTGTTGACACTATTTCACCGATTCTTAACTTCAAAGTGAAAATTATATTGTTTGGTATAATAATAATAATGTACCTTCTTTTTTAATTAAACGGGTGCCATTCTTAACAAGAAAACATATTTAAAATCTAATTACGTCATTATAGGATTTGATCAAAATAGGCCGCGATACCAACGTTACTTATTTTTGTATTACATTATTATCTGTCTATCTCTGTATCGTAATAACAGCTCTCAACATTCCCTTGTATCCTCAACAAAAACCAGCCAGCACTCGGATACCATTAACAAAAATGTGCTGATTCACGATAACAATAAAAAAGAGAACAACTGCCAATACGCGAGCGGTACCAACATAACGAGTTGAAACTTTTTGTCATTCAATCTGTTCCATTGAACTATAAAAACAATCTTATGCCATAGGTTGTTGACATAGGTACCTATTTATTAATTCGGTTAGTTTAGAAACATCACGCGATTTACAAAAGGTAGAGGTGCTGTATAAAACAGTTAAAGTTGAACGAAATTATTTAAGTAAGCAGTAATTTGACTTCGGCAGATTGGGCCGGATCAACCGAGGCAATACTGCATATCAAAGAATATTTCATTTCAACAACAACATATCAAAGAATATTTTATTTCAAAAACATTTTTCAACTCCCGCATTAGGAATAATTACTGTATCGCAAGGGACTTTACAAACATTCAAACAACGGACATTAAGAAAGACTCGAAACAACCATTTGTGGACCACACAAATTTTTGTCCCGTGTGGGATTCGAACCCACAACACTCGGCGCACTGCCTGTGACGAGGCGACCACTTAATCCACGCGCCATTCGTGCAGTCTATATCGACGTAATGTTTGTAAGCATATAGTTGCGTTTCGTTCGATAAGTGAGAGCACGGGCGTCAACCCCATATCCCTACCATTTTCTACCCCCTATCCCTTCCACGCAGAAAAAGTCGCAGACAAAGGCTATTAATAATATGATGTCAATAAACTTTTCATCAAGAACATGGCGAGATGTAATATAAGCGGCGGAAGCCTAATGCTTAGGGACTTGCCATAAAGGTCGTGGTCTCTAATGCCACCCATTACACTACCGACGTGAATCTCCAATCATAAGCATTCTAGCATAGTTGTAGAGTTTAACAAGAATACTAGTAAGTAATTAGTAACAGAAATAGTCTTATGTTCTTTTTTTGAAGACCTCTCCCGCACTGGAAGTTATTCCTGTGTAGCGGTGAACTTTACTTACATTCAAAAACCGTCATAAGAAACATTCAAACTTAGAACAACTATTAGTGGATTACACAAATTTTTGTCACGCGGCGACCGTGGCGAGACGACCTGGCACCTGAACAATACGCCATTCTTGCACTCGACATTCTTATTTAAAAAAGCTACTATATTAAATAGTCCCACTGCTGGGAGAAGGTGTAGGCCAAAGTCTACCACGCTGGCCCATTGCGGATTGGCAGACTTTACATTAGAGATATCACAGATATGCAGCCATTTTCTTCACCGTTAAAGCGAGTCATAACTTTAATACGTACAATAAAATGGTAAAGTTAGAAATGCGCGCCACGAGACCTCTGCGTCGCAGGCCAAAGGTCTCCTACTAGGCTACCGCTTCTTTACAATAAAAAAGCAGTAAAACGAATGGCTAATGAATCAATCGAGTAGGTAACAGGTCAACAACCTATTCGAGTTCAAGTAATTCTGCAACTTGATGTCGCGGTGGGAATGTTGGCTATTAAAGCAAACGGCCTGATAATCGGGACAGTTCACCGCAGTTCTTTCACCCTAGCTTATGCGAAATGAAAAGCGGACAAGTTCGAGTGATGATAACCAGATAGTTCCGTAACATTTTAATATGTATTTACATGCACCCGAGCTCATTTCTCATAGCTATTATGGATTTTCATTTGATGCTATCTATGTATGTCGATAGATGCTCCGAGTCTGACTGTTCTTTGTTTCCTTTGTTTGAAAGTAAACTTAAAAATTATTTTTAGTGCGAGAGTAAAAGGTTTATATGCTCCTTAAGGAGAAGTGATGGTGTCAGCAGGTCAATAATCATTGTCCCGTGCGTAGCTTTTGATCGTTGATGGGTATTACAGGCAACTACAGGCTATGCAGTGATCCTCAAGATACACAGCTTACCATTTGGGGAGCGATAGCCTAGACCGTTGGACGGCCACGCAGAGGTCTCGGGTTCGATCCCAAGGCGCGCATCTCTAACTTTTCGAAGTTATGTGCATATTAAATAGTTAACTATCGCTTGCTTTAGCGGTGACGGAAAACATCGTAAGGGACCCTGCATGTCTGAGAGTTCTCCTTAATGTTCTTGAAGATATGTGCAGTCTACCAACCAACACTGGACAACCTACAGCGTGGTGGAGTATGGCCTAACACTTCTCGCACTGAGAAGAGGTCCGTGCCCAGCTTGGGACAGTTTAATACAGGGCTGATATTATTATTATATGCTTTTGGCTATTATAAAACCGCAATCTGGCTATAACGCCGTACTTAGCATTGAAAGTGCGTAACCCCAAATAATATAAAAGGATAAAAACGCTTACTAAACCTCGTTCATTCACACGTAATATTAAAATGTGCGACATTTCGGCAGAAAGGGGTTTCACAATTTGTATGACAATAACCTCTATGCTACGAAGATGGATAAATATGATAAAGTGAGTTGACACCCCGATATCTCCCTAAAGGAAAAATGCTACCTCGTAAATGTATCTTAAATGCGTATTTACATTCAAGTAGATATTGTGAACTTTGTTTTGACGTCTCAATGTTCTTGATTTCTTTCAAATTATTATTGGCTAACTATTTTTCAGGACGACTTGTTGACACATATAAGATTAGATATTGTGAATTTATACATTGGCAATTTACATTGTTATAAGTTTTTATAATACATATAAGTCGTTATAAGTCGTATATAAGTCCTGACTCACTAACTGACTAGATTACCGCTTAAAATTGCTTTATTATTTATGTTGTATGTTATAATGTTATAATATTAATAACTAGTGACTTCAATGTTGGTAATTATAATTACATAATTGAAAGGATTTTTCGAAATTCATATATTTTTATCAATATTGGATAAAAATTAATTTCCAACTAAAATCCATGAGTCGGAATCGCAGGCAAAATCGAATGCTTTATAAAAACAAAATTAATTTAAGAAGATGTATTTTACTTGCTAAATTTATTACGATGATTATCGACCTTTTGAATATAATAATAATTTAATACCATTTCAGTTTTTTCAGTATTATAGTGTTTAGCATTGGTTAACATAGGAACATAAAAGTCTGCGGAGCGGGAGAGGAAACGCTTAAACCCTCTCCCCAACCGCAGAGCCAGGCGCCGGAGGGCACGAGACGACCTCCAGCCACCCTGAGGTTTGACCTGGGGGCGGCGGGCTTCGTGGGCCTGCCCTCCACCCAATCAACACCAGGTCCGAGAGTCGGCGTGCGTGTTCCCACGCGCGCCTTTGTATCGTGTGTGTGTCCCCCCCTCCCTCTCCCTCAGGGGGACAGTAGGGATAAAATTAGTGGTAGTCTATTTGTGTAGTGGCAAAATCTCGGCGGGGTCGCGATTGCATGTGAAAACGAATCGCGCCGTCCCGCTGATGAGGTTATGTCGAGGAACACCGTGGTAGGTTTAGTCGGTATTACCGGGATGTCACTCACCATCTTTCCCCGGTGAGTCCGACATAACCTCTCCGTGGCCCCGCGGAGAGGTACGCGTAAAAGCATTCCCCCAGGTTAAAATAAAAAAGGAACATAAAAGTCTGATTTAATAAATTAAATCAAACAGAAGATTTTCTGTAAAGTATTACGTACTTTTATAGAGTAGTTATTCTAAGTAGAGACTAGAGTAACAAACTAGAGTAGTTTTTTTAGAGAAGATTCACGGCTATTATTTTATATTATTATTTTTCTCAACAGAATTGACTCTGACTTTTTGTGTGATACTTGTAATCCACCTAGCAGAGGTTTGTCTCACGAAAACGAATATTTCATTTTATAGTTATATCAATAATATAATGATTACAGCAAAATTTCGCATATACGTATATTCTAATTTATGATTGTCATTGATTATAATTTTTTTTCAAAACTGTTTTATAGATACTTCAATAGTGTTACGTGCTGGGTTCGACGGATAAGAATACAAAACAATATTACCGATTAAAACACGTTTTATTCTAGCAGACAATTAACTTTAATACACAACAAACGCTATACTACACTTTTCCACTGTAACTGCTTCAAACTCCGTAGTATTTTCGCTTCCGTTCGCTTCGATGAACACTTGACCGCTTACGATAGTAAACTGACTCGGCGGTGCGCGTGCGCTCTATTTATACGCGGGTAAAGCGCTTCTGGAGTTTTCCAGAAAACGTCACACACGGCACGCAACAGCGCGATAGTTCGAGAATGTGCCAGCGCTTTCTCCACTGAACTCGTACCGACAAATACGTAGTTTCGTAAGATGTCAATAGATGGTGCTGTAATAAATTATTATTAGAAACCACCGACTCTTCCCCACAGTGCCGACAGAGGGCATTAGCTGTAACAATAGCATTTATATTCTGATGTCGACGATCTCTTTTTTATAACTCTGTGAGTGAACTTAGTTTGATGTCCCTCATCATACCCCGTTCCTACAAAAGACTATTCCACCCACTTCACAACCAGAGTTACACCTACGTGACCGCGTTCAGTGTTTGCAGTGGAAAATTCCAATTAATTAGAAGTATATAGGAAACATTGTTGTTGTTGTCGTCGATAATGACTTTTTTCCGCTTGTTGCACAGAATTAGAATAGACGATCGACAACTACGTTTACATAATATGTAATATGTAAATTAATTGAATGATTGCGTTTGAATCAAACAATAGTTGAATACATTCGAATCACTAGCACATTCAAATAGTTTATCAAATACTTATATTTACTCGTAGTTCTTATTAAAAAAACTAGTCGTGTCAATGGGCATTCTTGAAGATCAAAAATGACAAGCTTCTACATAACGTTCCCTGATTAAACGCTCATAAGGAATAGATTTCCCAGAGTCCTTCCTTAGCGGCGACTTACGTCAGTAAGGATTTCTAAGCAAAATTTCATGCTAATAGACCTACCAGCTTAAGCTATCACTTAGCAGCTAAGCTAGCTAGCTTAAAGCTAGCAATTTCTACTCACTTTTATGCACTTTTAAATCTTCTTAGAGGCTGAATTATCAAGATCCTTTTTAGTGCTCACCTACTATTCCTAAGAAAAATATAAACATACTTCTAGCCGGATTGGTTTAGGCTGTTTCTGTTAGTGTTATGGTTATTAAATATATATTCACATACAAATTTAACGGTAAATACACCATCTTGCCCATTGTTTGAAATACAGTCAATAACGGTGATACCACCAATGCATTGTATACTTGGCTATATAAAAATATATTAAATATGTATCTCCCTTTTCAAAGGTATCAGTCATTCCCCTTCTGTTTGGGGGCATCGACCACACACCACAGACGGTTTCCGATTGATTCAATGTGAGGGGTCGTTCGCCATCTATTAGTTTATATTAAGGAAAGGTCTACCACGTCTTCTTTCATAGTGGTGTTACATTATATTTTATTACAAGCTTTAGCCCGCATCGCTCGGTAGATATCAGTACTTTTTTTCTGGATGGAAAGTACCCTAAATCCTTCTATACCCCTGACAACGTGTATGCGAAATTTCATAATCAATCGAGTAGTTAAGGCATGCGAGCGTCACAAACAAACCAACTCTCATTCACATTTATTACAGTAGTTAAGAAGCATTTGGAAGATGCATAGAAGTAGAAGTACTTAATTAATAATATAAATTAAAATGAATTTGTTTTTTAGCGATACGTTTCTCACACTTACAATAATAAAAGAGTTGCCAATATCAAATTAAACAGAGCACATGTTTTAAAAATAAACATATTCTATAGATTCCAATCAAATTCCAATTAATACACGTAATTATAAATGCTTAATAAATGCTTAATATTTCATTATGCTACGTAAGTTCCCAAGCAAAGCCGCGGGCAAAAGCTAGTATAATATAACGTGGACGAAGCCATACGCAGCAGTTAGTTCTCTTGAATAAATTACGAGCGAAAAGTTTCGGGCTGCCTTTAAGAAAAAGGCCAAACGAGTTAAAGTTCTGGAGGCTTTTATGTGAAGGTTTTGCAGGACTTCGAGTTTCAGGAATGGATTTAAATATACTTATGTTAATTGCTGCGTTCTTTTTAAGTTGCGCAAGAAAATTAAGGTTATTTCATATTTGAATATTCTGTTTTCTGCTTTACTTCAGTCTTTGAAATATTATTAATGTTAAAGTTTGGATGTTTATATATATCCACTATCTATACTAATATAATAAAGCTGAAGAGTTTGTTTGTTTGTTTGTTTGAACGCGCTAATCTCAGGCACTACTGATCCGAATTGAAAATTATTTTCGTGTTGGATAGCTTATTTATCGAGGAATGCTATAGGCTATATAACATCACGCTACGACCCACGAGTGCGGCGCAGTAATCATAAATGCAGGTAAAACCGCGGCACATCTAGTATATTATAAAACAAAGTCCTCCGCCGCGTCTGTTCGAGATAAACTCAAAAACTGAACGGATTTTGCGGTTTTCACCAATAGACAGAGTGATGCATGAGCCAGGTTTAGATGTATAATTTGTTAACGTTTTGTATTACCCGTGCATAGGAGGGGCGGGTCGCTAGATATAGTTTATTTTGGATTTTAGTACAGATTGACAGATGTTTGAATGGGTGCCCTACCGTTATGCCTGATGTGCTGTACGAACATGTAAGTTTGAAATACGGTAAAAAGGTCATAGAGTACTTCTTAATAAGGTCGACATTTGTCACGGATAATAGGCATTCTTAGTTCATTAGTTCGTGAGTGCAGAGGATGATCGCAATCATATGACATGTGGCACACTATATGGTCTTTCAAATGATCCAGACGAATTGTAGCCGCGTTAGTACATCCAAAAGAAAATATACTAGTTTTTTTTTCTTATTAGAGGACTCGGAGCGGGATGCGGTTGGGTGGCCCAAGACCGGTCTATGTAGAAAACCAAGGAGGCCTAGCAGAGGACGTCTTTTGTCTGAGATAATGATTACGTTTAAAGATGTGGTATTTGTATTTCTTTCTTTCTTTCTTTAATAGTTAGAAATAAATAAATTTACTTTTCATTTATTTAAAAAAGACAACTCCCTTACTCGGAATAATTCCTGTGTCGAGGACTTTTACAAATATTCAATCAATGGACACAGAGAACACCCAGACTCGAAACAATCATTTGTGGATCACGCAAATTTTTGTCCCTAGTGGGATTCGAACCCACAACACTCGGCGCAGCAGCAGTGGCGAGACGGCCACTTAAGTGGTTTAAGGTTTACGCCATCCTTGCAGTCAGAATGATATTTTAAATACGACTGTGCACTACGCGATGCATAGTTTACTTGGTCATGTACGTACCGTATGCGCATATGTATAGTGTTGTAAATGTCATCTGAATGGCTTTTGGGCAAATGCTATAAAAAGACCGAAAATCTAATTAAAATAACTACTCTGTAATCATACTGCCAGGCACACACAAACATCACAAAGCATACATACACCCACGCACACACTTACATACACCCACTATCAAACACATACACATACAATCATATTTTATTTTGTATATTGCAACAATTATAATAAAGATCATAATGTTAGTTAATAAATTGAGAGGGGCCTGGTACCCGTGATAGAATTTAAATCTTACTTTGGGTACCAGTATTCAAACAATTATTGTCTTCACCTAATATTGTTAACACAATACTTTGCTGTTTTTCAACTCTGTACTTTTTCTGGGAAATAAAATGTATTATTATTAAAAGGTCCTTAATACAGCTGGAGAGATACAGGTGTGTACCACCTCTGCCTATCCCTTAAAGAATTTACAGGCATGAGTTTATGAATATTTGATTATTATATTTCATGTATAAATCCTAATTTCCTAACTTACATTAGAAATGCGAATGTGAGTTTGTTTCTTACGCCTTCACGCCTTAACTTCTCGACCGATTATCATAAAATTTCGCGGACACGTTGGCAGGGGAACAGAAAAGGACATAGGGTACCATGCATCCAGTTAGTAGTACTGTTACTTAACTAACCTACTTGAGCGAAGCCGTAGGCAAAATCTAGTAAAATATATATATTTTAACTTTAAATTTGGTATACAAAAATAAACAATATTAAAAAATTCAATTTCAGCTAAATGCCCAAACTTCAAAAGGTTTTGTCGATCTAAATTGCAAATTGCACCGTTACAGGCAAAGAAGCACGCCTCCCAAATTGAATACAAAATCCAAAAATATAGATACTATTTTCTTATTTAAATTTTAATCCCCTGAATGTTCATTTAATAAATATTAATAGGGTCTGTAAGTAATATGAATATATATAATAAGGGTATACGTTAGTGCAAAGTTTTGCTGTACCACGAAACATTGCAATTATGAGGACTTTGAATTGGTTTCCAAGTCGAGCTTTAGTAGACTAGCTGTTACCCGTGACTCCGTCTGCGCAGAATATAACAAAAAAAAAATATTTATTTCTCGCAGAACGTAAATTTTTGTTTAAAATACATTTATTTTAGAAAAAGATTAGGGACTCGCGAAAAGCGTATAAGGCGAAGTTACTCCTTATAATATCAGCTATCTGCTAGTGAAAATGCCGTCAAAATCTCAAAATCAAAAAATTTGATTTTTTTATATAGGTCCATACCGTAAAACTTTCATATGCATTTAGTAAAAAGCTGTTATTTTGACATAACAAATAGACACTTCAATTTTATTTATTTGTATACATGTTTTTCAGTAACAAGGTACCACTCTGTCTAATAGTAGAATAAGGCACACTTTTCAGGCGAACAGCCTAAGCCTATATTCACGATTGACCGTTAACTTGTTCCACGAGACCAGCGATGCAATCAAACATAACACCACAATAACACATGATTCTAAGCATACGTCACGAAAAAACTAACCAGCCTTCCCCCTAGAACCCTTATAACATTTTACCCAAACCAGTAACTACGCAGAGAACCTCATGCACAGCAATCGCATACATTATAGTAAAGGTGTTGCATCTCCAAAATAATTTACTACTGCGCCAACAAGGCGGCTTTAAAAACAGTTTACAATCTAACCAAATACAAGCTGTATTTGGTTAGATTGTAAACTGTTTTTATGCATGCATTCCAATTACAAAAACTGTAAACAACTAAATAAAAGCTTTAAACAAACCCGAGTTAAATGTACACTAAAACTAAACGTATTCTTAAACAAACTCAGTACACAAACATAGTTAATTCGTGTACTTTAAATTTCTCGTACAATGTTATTCTAAGTGCTATGTTGAGGGTGAGGCTATGTTATGTCTGTATATGTGTGTGTGGGTGTGTGTATGTGCGGCATAAAGGTCAGAGAATCACAGCAATCGATACGACCTTTAAGCGGGGATGGGATAAAATCATTTCCCCACATGATGGGAAATATCGATACGTATATGGGAGCTTGTTCAAACATAATCTTATAAATTGCTGTATTATGCTACGGCGGGTTTGCAGTATTCGTTTTGCGTTTTATCATGTTATATTTATATATGTATACAGTAATTCCCGATTTGCAACATTTTTCATTGATGCTCCGCTCCTATTATTCGTAGCGTGATATTATATAGCCTATAGCCTTCCTCGATAAATGGGCTATCCAACACTCAAATAATTTTTCTATTCGAACCAGTAGTTCCTAAGATTAGCGCGTTCAACCAAACAAACAAACTCTTCAGCTTTATAATGTATAATGTATAGATGTGCATATGTATGTATACGCTCAAGCTTTGGTCCTTAAAGGGAAGAAGAGGTATATTTACCCACATTTCGCAGATTTTATTTTTGATTTATTACGTGTTCAAAAAATACTTAAATATACAAATTTTAAATTGTCGTCAAGGACTATAACCGTCGTCCACCGGGTACATTTCAAGACTATGAAGTCCAGTATAATAAACCCGGTACCCGGTATAATAAAATATCGGTATTGCTCCATAGCAATACCAATATATTAATATTGTATATTATTATTTAAAATATTTGTACGTAAAAAATAAATTTTGTCCATTTGAATGGTATAATTTAATAAATTTGCTTTTTAAGAGCCATATTATACCTACTGTTTCCGTGAACGATGTGCACATTGCATTCAAATTATATCTAAATATTTTCACAATAATTTTAATGAATGCACTATGACCTTAACCATGCAAAGTAAATATCGCACTATGCAAAACTATATTCGGAAAACGATCGAATGCAATTATGCACATCACTACTTGCAATCATTCTTAGATGATTTCATATTTACTATTTTATTCATATAAAAAAGCTGAAGTATTGAAGTTATAAAATCGAATAGAAATATTATTATTATGACTCTTAATATAAACTCACTCATAGAAAACATAAACGTTACGAAATCAAAAACATGTCTGCACGTCTACGTAACGCGTTGTTGTCTACGAGCTACGTGCTACGTAGACAAGTGCTACGACGTCAACACGGGCGCGGTTCTCAGTGCGTAATCGATATTTATTTGAAACTAGTTCACGTTTGCGGTTTCCCTCGCAGCTGATATAGAGATTTAAAACCTATTTAGAGCCTTGGAGATTTAAAACCTATTTAGCACTATACAGAGTTCATTGGAAATACTAATAATATTAACCGTGACTTTATACCATACTTAACAACTTTTATACCTACTACTTTTTATAATTCATTATTTGATTATTTTGATACAAAAACAAAAATAGGTTGCTCTTATCCCCCGACTTAGAGTTAAGACTACACGCGGTAGCAAAAGAAAGCAGCGGCGTAACCAAACAAGGGAAGAAACGAGGGAAGGAGAGGCGTTGTGTGTGTGTGTGTGTTGTGAGGAGGTGGGGCATATATAATTTTAAACTTGTTAAACAATATTTTTAGCATAGCAGTGGTAGTCTAGTGGGAGAGCGTTGGACTGCCACGCAGAGGTCTCAAGTTCGATCATTGGGCACGCATCTCTGACTTCAAAGTTACGTGCGAATTAAAATAGTTAATTATCGCTCGCTTTAACGGTGAAGGAAAACATCGTGAGGAAACCTACATGTCTGAGAATTCTCCATAATGTTCTCGAAAATATGTAAAGTCATTCAACCCGCACTGGGCCAGCGTGGTGAACCCTTAACCCTTCTCATAATGAGAAGAGGCCCGTGCCCAGCAGTGGGACAGCTTAATAAACGTTATTTTTAGAAAAGTATTCAGTTTTATAAAAAAATAAGTATGTACTTAAGTATGAAGATGATGATAAAGAAGATACGATATTTAACCCTGAGTATTTGCCTTCAAAATTAGTGACTGATGAATATTCTAAGTGCATTAGTTTCGGAATTAAATTAATAAATATGAAGTTTACATTTACGTCTATATATATATATATATTCCAGTTAGCAGAAGCCGATTTTCTATACAATGTGCCAAACCAGTACCGATAAGCGCCGATTATCGGTTCCCATAAGCGTTGGTAGATCGTCGCACGCAACCTGCTTTCTTTCTGTATACGGCCTAATGTTCCATGGGCATAAGGTCTGAGCCTATTACACATAACATGGCACATTTATAAACTCCGTGATGCTACTGAAAATAAGTACCTTACAGAAAAAGAAAGTAATATTTTATCCGACCCGTTAACCAAGCCCACAATAGCACGGAAAAATAATTGAAATCCCATATCACAACTCACTATACAACCAGAGTATAGAAAACGATTTCATCACACGTTTTCAAAAGAAGATTAAACAAACACGCCTACATATTTATAACATTAGTTATTCCTCACATTGTTAACCTTTAAAATAAAACTACGCTGAAGGCCGTTTTCAAGACTTCCACTAAGACGCTAAGAGTATACAATTCTCGCGAAAAGTCTAGAACGTTCCAACCTAGAACATTCTTTACGACGTTAAAAGTTATTAAATGTCTTCATACAGTACGAGAGAGGAATTTTATTAGTATTTATACACGAACCTGAGTGACGTTAGTGATACATTATATTACGTTTAGAACATAATTACATCATTTAATTATAATGTACCGCTTTAATATAAAGTACAGTAAGTAATATAATTAAGCTTGGTATACTAATTATATACATGTATATAATCTCACGCCATTATTCCCGTAGGGTTAGGCAGAGGTGTCATGCACCCGCTTTTCGCCAAGTATTAGAGAAAGAGACTATTACCGTTAACGGACACAGCCAGACTCCATGTTGCTACTGAAATTTTCTTGGCAGAAACTGAATATCACTTTACTACTACTAACCTAAGAATCGATCCCAAGACGTCATACACAGCAACTGCGTTGCATACACTACCAATGCGCATCAAAGGTAAGCGATCTAGGTAAATAAGGGTAAATTGGTAAATTCAGGTTACATACCTTAATATACCAATTTACCTTAATTTACATAATAAAGCTTCGTACAGTAAACTAAGATTCTTTTATCACAAAGTATCAATATTGCCTATCCTTATACCACATGTATATCATTATAAAACAACTGTAGCCCGCGGCTTTGCCCTAGTCAATCCCTCAGGAACATAAACCGGGATAAAAAAGAGCCAAACTACCTAGTAATTAATAAAATAGTATATGTTTAACTTCAGAACAACCAAAAGCTATAATAAAAGTTGAACCTACTTTAAACAACCTATTGAATAGTTACGTAGAAAAAGTTAAATTGAAATTTACTTTACCTGTGCAACATAAATATATATTTTACGAGGCTGTTTACGTAACTACACTGGGGAGCTGAAGTAACCTCGTTACGTGCCACCCAACCATTGACAGAGCTGTTTTGAACTCTGACATTTCACAGATTTGAACATCCGTGCACCGCGGGAGTTACAAAGCGAATCGTCGGCAGGGGACAAGAGCTGGGATCATACAAAATAGCGTGTTCATATTTCATAAAGGGCTGCGGGAAAAGGAATCTTTTGACAGACGTATTTTATTATGTTTTCCCGTCACTGTGGATACATGTTTAAAATGGTCATTAGAGATTCTATCCGAAAGCTGTCTAGACATATGATCTTTTTTTACACAGACTTTTGATGAAGGTTATTCGTTACAATTATTGCTAATAATGCAATTATTTAATCAGAGAGTTATCCTAGTTAATTAAGCAAGTTTAATTTTCTAGGTTAGTGATAAAAAAGTATATTTTCGGACATCGCTCCGTAAATCGACGAACCTAAAAACTATAGCTTGCAAAAGGTAGGTGTGATACGATTATGCCTACCCCCTTTATGTATAAGCGAGTTAAGCTGGTTAAAGCCTGTCAAGTTGCAATATTACAATATTACAAATACAGCTTGATCTGTTATTCATGAGCAATAGTTACCGCTTACTCCCAGGTGTACTGCTAGCTCTTCTATCACCAAACACAATATCAGAAACATAGTTAATATGGCTTCTAATACATTTCATTCATGGATTGTATCTAATTAAGAATTTTATCAAAAGCTTTCGTGTTTTCACACAGTAAACATGACACAATCCCATTGTATTGACGGTCAACGTACGAACAAAACAATTAAAAGCATATTTACACAGCGAAGCGAAATTAAAACTTATCATGGACGACCGTTTCTCCAATTTGTTTAAAAACACCACACCACTCAATGTTCATCGTGAAGTCCATTAGCTTTTTCGGGTTTAAATGAGGACATAAGGAGGCCAAACAAATGCAAGTTTATTTTGGTAGAAAGAACCTCATCATCATTATTATTATGATCTCTTACTATATTGACCGCCGCGTGCGCTCAATACAGTATCAGATCGTATCGATCTATTTTCATGTTCATTGAGCGAATTCAAAAGGCTACATACTGAACATTAAGTTATTGCAAATAGATCTGAGATATTTTATTATGTTTTAAAATGTGTTGTTGCATTTAGGTGTTAAATTTTAGTCATATTACTTTACTGTCGCATTAGGTTAAGAACCTATAATGATAGATTAATAGAAAGAACTTAATAAAAAAAAATATTTTATTTAAAAACGACAACTCACAACAACTCAAAACTCAAACTCTAACGACAACAGGAATAATTCCTATGTCGCATGGGACTTTACAAACATTTAAATACCGGACACAAAGAACACCCAGACTCGGAACAACCATTTGTGGAACACACAACTTTTTGTCCCGTATGGGAATCGAAGCCACAACACTCGGTGCGGAGATAGTAGGGAGGCGACCAATTAAACCACTACACCATCTGTGCATCTGTTCAGTGCAATTATACTAATATTATAAATATCTATATCTTTTAACATAACAAATATGTAATGAAAATACGAAACGAAATAGACAGCGTGAGTTTCCATCTAAGTAAGGTTTATAAGGTACCTTTGTCACAATTTACATCGAAATCCTAAACCGAAGGGTATAAAACGCGATATGAATTGGGTTAAGCTCTCTGTTCACTGTCAAACTAAGAACTCAAAGAACGAATGAACAAATTGTTTTACTGAACGATTCCCACTTGTCAGGTTGCTCTATTTCCAATTTAATGTGAGTTCCGAACAAGAATCGTCCATTTAGAAACGTCGCTTTTTGTAAAGGAAGTGCTACGTACGGAAAAACTTATATATAAAGATATGTTAGAAATATATGTGAATATTGTATAGTAACTAAGTTTTTGAAGTGAAAACTTCTTTAAGCGCGTTGAGCACTTTTTGGGTGAACAAAAATCATAGAACTCGCGTTATCGTCATCGAACGCTTTCCATGAGCTATATGTATACTGTGTATATATGTATGTGTAGTTTTTGGGTGAACAAAAAGCGTGAAACTCGTATCATCGTCACCGAACGCTAGTTACTTAGTTTTCACTTCTATCGGCAGTCCCCAAAGACTGCCCCAAATTTTTTTTTATTTTACTGCTTAAGTGACAAGCAAGCATACTGCACGCCTATGCAATATAATTCTAGTTACAGTTTTTGTAATTTATAATGAACAACTAGCTGCTACCCACAACTACGCATGCGTGGAAAATTTACAATCACCACCAATCATAGTTCTATACTAATATTATAAAGCTGAAGAGTTCATTTTTATTTTTTTTTGTTTATCGCTCTTATCTATGGAACTAATGGTTCGAATTTAAAAAATATTTTGTTGGTGCATATATAGCCCATCTATCGAGGATATAGGCTATATAACATCACGCTACGATCAATAGGAGCGTACCATCAATGAAAAATACTTCATAAACGGAGAAATTTCTCTTATGTGAAGCAGACGAAGTTGCGCGAGTCAACTAGTAACGTATATTTATACGTTTATGTAGGCAATTTATTAACAACTTTAAAGTATTTTATGATAGGTATATTACACACGAACGATGCAGTTTTAGCTATAATCCAAAGCAAGTGCGCGCCAATAATTTGACAACAATGAGGAATGTGTCAACCGTTTCTAATTGCACTTTCCAGGTCAAGGTCAGTGTCGACAGAGTACAAGGGTGATGGGCAATCAAGTTGTCACCACATAGATTCTGTAAAAGTAAGTATAATCATAAAATGTCGCTAATGGTTTCGTTTAATGTTGCTAGCTGTCAGTTGATCCAATAGGAAAGACATGCGTTTTAGCTGTGGTTGATTGCAGGATCCCGGCTTATATTGCCCGGTCTCGTAAAGCCGTAATGAATTTTCAATCAGAAACTTCTATTTTAATTACAGTGAGAATTCGGCTGGTAATTGTACATTATTAAGCCACACATGGTGATCATTGCTACGATTAAGAGCTTATATGTTAATTCGATAATCTTATAATATCCAGAATAGAATAGAATATTTAGGACATCCATCTAAATTAAAAGCCTGCAGGTGGCTTTTAATATCAGACTCTAAGTTAGGTACCGTTTCGAGCATTCAGGCGTGGATATACATATTGGTAAACCCAGTGCTATCTCTTGGCATTGTGTGGAAGACTCGGCAGTTCCGTCTAATAACTTATTACAGCGTCATCTATTGAATACTTACGGAACTACGTAGATTCGTCAGTACGAGTAGAGTAGAGAGAACGCTGGTACATTCTCGAATCTTAGTTTTGTTTACATACCGGGTATAACGTTTCTAGAAAACTCCGGAAACGTTTTAACCGCGTATAAAAGGGGAAGGCCAGCGCTCGTCAGCGTCAGTTTACAATCTTAAGCGGTCAAGTATTCATCGAAGCGCACGGAAGTGAAAATACTACGGTGTTTGAAGCAGTTACAGTGGAAAAGTGTAGTATAGTGTTTGTTGTGTATTAAAATTAATTGTGTGGTAGAATAAAATGTGTTTTAGTCGGCAATATTGTTTACATTCTTATCCCTCGAACCCAGCACGTAACAATATGTAGTTATCATATATTCATGCCTGTATGTTTGAAGCGGTAGCCAGGTGTACATTACCCCTTGCTAACTGTATTTTAAGACCTTCATAATAGAGAGCAACCCTTGCAGTCTAAAGCGCATGTCACCGAGCTGCCTCAAAAAAATAACACTTCGCAAACCCACGATTCAAACTCAGGAGATTGTGAAATCTACACCAATGCACTAGTCGAGCCATACGAAAAAGAAAAACAATATTCGTAACAAAGAGTTTCCAATCAATACTCGAGGCATACAGCACGACCTTTTCTGCCGACCTCTTAAATGGAAGCAAAGAGAGACGTCATATTGCGTAAAGTGAACGAAATCCATTTAAAAGTTAATCTACCGTCAGTGTCGCGAGGGACACAACGTGCAAGTCACTAAACGTAATCGTACGACAACTTCCATACATATCGTAAGGGAATTTACGTAACGAATACGTGACTGCCTTCTTTATGTAGTAGTCTTAGTGTAGGTTTGATGCCCGGATCGAAAAAAGGTAAATACATAAACAATGAAAAAGTATGTAGTTGGTTTCGTAACAAGATGTTTGTGGCTGATCACAGGGTACTGAATTCGATTTTCGAGTTGGTTTAAATATTATTAGGATTTCCTGTTAGAAAATTTTCGATATTCAGCATGAGATTAAATAATACGTCCGGGAAACGTTAAAAGGCTCGCCCAACCCTAACTAATTTTATAATATTATATGCCAATGTGAGTTTGTTAGTTACCCTTTCACGCCTTAACTACTCGATCGATCATCATGAACTTTCTTATACACGTTAAGGGAACAGAAAAGGACATAGGGTACCTTGTCATCCAGAAAAAAATATTGTTACTAACCTACATTTACGCGAGGGAAGCCGCGGCTAAAATCTCGTATTACATATAGCTATTGAAATATGACTAATACATCTCTGCCTACCCCTTAATATTTACAAGCGTGAGGCTATACACATATGCCTTCAAAATCAAGTACTCTATAATTATCTACAGCTATTATAACAAGTCTACGTCATAAACATAAACGCCCACAAACGCGTACGTCCTCGTTTACGTAACAAGTGGCTATACCGTATAATTTTTATGCGTTATACATTCGACGTATGAAACAGAGAACTACGTCCGATGAATAATGTATTGAGGACTTCAAAACACCCGTATGTACGTCACATTAAAGCTATACAAGACATCTTGACTACGTAATACGCGTCGTATACGGAAGCTTGAAGTTCTACACGTCGTATGAGGCCACAGAATAATTAGGTATAGATTGACGCCTTGGCGGACTTGGCACTAGGCCCACTGCCTATTTGGCACGTTATCTATACAAATATTATAAAAAAGGAGAGATTTGATATTTTGTTTGTAATGATTTAACTCAAAAACTACTTAACCGATTTTAAAATCCTCTCACCACTAGAAAGCTTTATTATCACCGAGTAACATAGGTTATATATATTTTTTTAAAGTACTATGACTTAACGTAACCTACTTTTATGCGAGATAAGCCGAGGTTAAAAACTAGTGCTGTGTGTATGTACACATGCATGAACGCACACAGCGATAGCTTAGTGAACTGACTGTGTTTGTCGGTATGCCATGCAGAGGTCTCGACTTTAAAAGTGATATGCGTATTAAATATTTTAATTAAACTTTGCTTGCTTTAACGGTGAAGGAAACATCGTGTTGAAACCTGCTTGTCTAAGTACAACATAATGATCTCAAAAATGTGTGATGTCTGCTAACTCATACTGGCCTAGCGTAGTGAACGAACACACTGAGAAGGCCCGTGTCCAGCACTGGGATAATTTATAAACAGCTGGCAAAATGATTTGTACCTATATAAATAAGGTAGCGGTTACATATAATTGCTGGCAACGTCAAAGATATCAATCGCGCATTATTGATTTTACAAAAAGGTGTTAAATGTGGGACGAGTGTCAATTAAATGGTAGCTGTTTGAGCCATCAGAAGTCTAACTTACCGAATGCGTGCCGGATAATTCCTGCATTACCAATTATTCGGCGGCCAATTGAGTATATAATTCACATATTTTATTTATCATGTCAAATTGTTGTATTACCCAAACTCTAAAATACAAAGAATTTTTGAAACCTACTCAAAAATAAATATAATGTGCATGCGTTTCATATCTAGTAGTAAGGATATCCAATGACAGAAAAAGATAAACGATACAAAAATTGTGACGTAAGCGTTGCTTAATCGCAGCTGTACGAGGGTAATAGCAAGACATCCCCACTACGAACCTACTTTTTATATCCCAATTTAAAGTAGTTATTACAGTTATGGCCAAATGAGGCGCTATTCCACTCAGAATATGAAAATATTTAAGCGTAACAAACGCCTCTCCCTACTCTTTCATACTTAGGTATATGTATATGGGCTTGACATATGTATGTGAGTTACTATAATATATACGAACACGGGAATAGGTTTCCTTCACAAAATTCAAGATACAAAAATGTTCGCTCACTACCGAATTTTCGAATTTTATTCGACAGGCGTAAATTTCTTTTGCCCTAGTTCTAGACTGCCAGCGCGGCGGCGAGGCTATAATGTACTCGTAGAACTAAAAACCTCTAGAATCTTTTAATAAAATCTTTAGGTCTTGTGACACAATGATTTATATAACATAATGTGTAACAAAATAGTGTGGTTATATGTTAAGGTTATTTAGTGGGCCCTGAGACTATAAAGTGTGGAATAGTTAAGATTTTAAGTAAAGTTATAAATTTACCAACATTTAAAAAATTATAATAATTAATAGGCAATATTGAATATTAAAAGCGAATTCAAGAAATAGAGCTCTCATGAGAAGCAGGTAAGAAACTCATGGCCAGTCCTTTTAATCACCAAAAGATTATACATCATTTTATATGGTACTTTTTTCATATATGAGATGGTGTGTGATATTTATATAAATAAAAAAATGTTTATTACATAGAAGCTTGTATTCTTTCTAGTAATATGTCTTTGGTGAACTCGTCCACGAAATGCGACTAAAATGTAATGGAAATTGGATCAAAGTTAATGGAATTCTAAAATCCAGACACGCTACTGCATGAATTCCTGAACGCTGTCAGAACAGCTTTCAAGTTAACATACATACATAAATTCACGCCTGTTTCCCAGAGGGGTAGGCAGAGACTACGGATTTCCATTTGCTACGATCCTGACACACTTCTCTGGCTTCATTCACTTTCATAACATTCCTCATACACGCTCGCCAGTTTAAGGTGCCTTTAACCTGGCCTTTATCCAGAACGTCTCCGATCTGATCAGGAAACGTTCACCTAGATCTTCCCCTTGCGACTGTTCCATTCACACTAGCCTTATAAACTTTCTTAGTCAGTCTGTTCTCGTCCATTCTTTCTACATGCCCAAACCAATTTAACATACTCTTTTCTATTCTCGTCACTATATCCACTTTTATGCCGTCAAGTTAACAATATGCAATATAACCTATCATCATTACCGAAATCATATCTGACACTACACGACGATCACTCGCTCCAAAACATACACCTGGACCCAAAACCTAACCACAATATTATCTCGCAAAGGTCATACTAGACAGAGTAGCCATGTTAGAATCGTAGAAGCTTTTATGCTTCATCCGATTATTCACTCCCACACATTGATGTTGTTGGCAGTATACTCAAATGATTACCAACCTTCGTTATTTCATTAGGTAAATAGCTATCACAGAAGTGAATTATTGATGAAATAATATATAACCTTCAATACTAATATCAATTTGTTGCGTAGGTTGTTTACATCCTACAGAAATTTGGCTCTTTGGTTCATTGTTTGAGCTTTGCGATCATGGGTTCTCAGGCATGATTGCAGGGATAGCGTCTTATTTTGTGAACTCTCTATAATCTTATCTTCAGGACCCAAGTAGATAGGGTTTCGGGGGGAGAACTACGGGTCTCCCCCTTAGGATCAGGGTACTGCGGGGTTAGGATAGCCCACTGCGCCTCGAAAGGCGTGTTCTATCGGCCGCTGACTAGAGTGCGCGGTGCCTGACATTGAGGTTGGACTTGCAGATGGCTATGTGATTAGCCGCAGAGGACGATATCGATCAATGGCGTTCGAGCATCGGACTCATGCGCGGCAAGTGCGGTACCAGTCGGTACACGCGAGGCACGGCGTTCTCTTAAGCGAAGTGGCGGCGTGAAACCTGCCACAACGTACTTCGGGTGCTTTTGCCTGCTCAGCAAGTAAGAGTCATAGCTGGAGTGATACGAGCCATACCCCGCTTGTAGGCCTATTTGGGTAGACGTATGGTTTTACGTCGGGAAGTGAGCGTGCCTTATACAGCTCCGGTACCATACCGGAGATATGGAAGGCGGCTTCTCCGTCGGCTTCAGCGAGATTATCGTTAGCAACTCTCAGAGTTGCGAGTGGTGAGCAGCTTTATTGCTCCGGCAAGTATCTGGACAATAGGTAGTGTTACATGGGCACGTAATAGCTCGCTATTACGAGAACCGGATCTCTGGAGTTAGGTCGGACAAATCGAGATTTGGGGACAAGACCTGTCTATAGCTGGTCCCGGCAGGTGCTCTTGGCCACTGGAAGGTACAGTGGCTTCCACTAGTATAACCTAACGGTTAGTGTAGGGGAACGCTATATCATAAACTGGATTAGTCGTAAAGAGAAGGATTGTCTATAAATATAGTCTCCTTGACAGCACGGAGACTAAAACTATGCACAAGTGGTAAGCACCAGGTATGAGATCTAAAATCTAGTAGGCGAAATGAGGGTGTAATTTATACTTATTACACCCTCATTTCGCCTACTCCTTCGGGAATATAGGCATAAGACTATGTACCTATGTAAAGACCATTTTCTTACCTATTTGTTATACAAATAAACTCATTATATAATCATCGGATAATTCCTTTTAGACTGAATTCTTTCTCTAATAAATAATGACGATCGAAATAGCTTGGACTCTGCGACAACTTTATACGGATTTAATCGCGTTATTTATTTTGAAACACTATATTACATAATTTTGAAATTATGTTTATTCGCGTAAACGACAGACAATATTATATACATGTATTTTTTATAAACACATTATATATCATAGACGAGTCGTTAGGATAATATAGCCAGTCTATTTCTATCTCTGTCTATTAGGACACACCTTTCTAAATTCGTGACGTAGCGGTCGGCGGTTCATGAATAGTAGGCTCGATAATAGGAATATTGTTACACAACAGTCATACAGAATAGGCTTTTATTTTTAGTCTTATTGAGAACACGCTTGGCGCATTGTTAGAACTATTTTCGTATAAAGTACAGCCGTTGAAATCGTGCTCAGTTTATTGTATAAATATTATATACTAACGGATTGATTGCCTGGCTTGGATGGCGCTATGCTTGCTTTCGAGTTTTGTGAGTTAGATGCTCATACGACACAAAACATTATGTGGTCCACGAGTATGTTTTCCGAGTCCGGATGTCCTTTAATATGATAATTATATAAGCACTGTATATAACCGCCTATTGTTCGGCACGGACTTCACTGTAAGAAGGGTTAAGCCTTAGGCTACCACGCTAGCTTAGTGCGAGTTGACGGATTTCACACATCACCGAGAACATTATAGAGAAAAACACAACAAACAAAGAGGTTTTTCTTTACGGTTAAAGCAAGCGATGATTATCTATTAAATGTGTGTTGTTTGTGTCCGTTTTTAATTTTGTTATAGCTCTCGCGGATGCCGTGTACCATGATTTCCCTTAATGCAGGATATATTTATTTATCCAATTTATATACACAAGTCGGTTTTGTTGACCAAAAATATATAATTTCTAGATTGTTTTCAAAGCTATTGTGTCATTTACAGACATCATTCTAAGCGTGTCTGATGCTTGCCTGCTCAGCAAGTAAAAGTCATAGCTGGAGTGACTCGAGCCATACCCCGCTTGTAGGCCTATTTGGGTAGACGTATGAATGTACGTTGGGAAGTGAGCGTGCCTTGTACAGCTCCGGTACCATACCGGAGATATGGGAGGCGGCTTCTCCGTCGGCTTCAGCGACACTTGTACGTCTGATTTTAAAGTTTTGAAAACCTTTTGTTATATCTCAATGTTAGAGATTATAAACCAAGTAATTATAATTATCGTTAATTATAATTTCTACCATACCTTGCTACGATGTAACTGAAAGGCAAAGCTATGGAGTCTTCTTTTAAATGTATAATGTACCTGTGAAAGAAAGGAAAATATCTGTATTATTGTTATTAAACTTAGCATAATGAAAGTATATCTATGGAAGTTATTTGTGTCCGCTGTTTGAATGTCTATAAGTCGACACAGGAATTAATCCTAGTGCGGGAATTTTCTTTTTAAAAGGTCGGAAAGAAAGATATCTCTAAAAAGTTTAGACATACGCGATATCCAGCTATATTTTGTCTACCATGTTTATGTTGCATATAATAGCAACCGAGATAACTAACGTTTCAGATGGATTCCCGTATTGCTACTGAGAATTACCTGATCGGATGGCTCAGTAACGTTTTATCAAGACTTGACAATCGACAATTTTACGTGAACGCTAGCGTTATTAGACCTCATAGGCATATATTTTTAGAGCAAGTGTGAAGACGCTGTTCTGATATCTAGATATTTTGCAAATAATAAAAATTAGAACAAGGTAATATCAGGTGGTGTAGCAAACATTATTTGATTGTCATTGTATACCATCAAGCAGGACGTGTACATATATGTTTATCAAAACAAACAAAGCATATGGGAACCCAGAAAGGTAGGCACAAATCGTAACAATTTAGATGCCACAAGATAGACAACGGGAACGAGCAGACCCAAACAGAGACGGCGGTGTGGCTAGGAATATGGAAATCGAAAAAAGATACTCCAAACTTGCATAAACGTAAAATGATAAATCGAAGACCTCAATTGAGGCCGTATCGAGGCCAATTCTAATATCTGTTCATTGTTAGTTTCACATTATGAAAAGCAGTAATACCCTATTTAGCGACCGAAACTACGCTAAGTACTCTCAGAACTAGGTTTACGACGCACCCAGAGGTCAATCTCTCCGCAATTGGAACAAACTGTAACAGAAAAAGGAGACCGCAAATGCGACCAAGTCTCACAGATTAAGAATAATGCATTTGCGACATAACACGAGATGAATTTGGGCCTTACTTGGGTCTTATTTAAGCCATATATGGGCCGCAATAAAACCTGAACGAAGCACTCCGTCATGGTGACGGTTATTGGCGTACAACGTTATCAAATACTCAATCTGAATATGGATTTTATCGTACAACGCTAACACATTAATATTATATTAATATTAATGATGCATGATGATTTGTGTATTAAAAAGGGGTAGAAATGTATATTTTTTTAAATGTTTCGATGGTATATTATCATATTTACATTTCTTTTAAATTTGATGTTTATTTTTGATTGTAACGAAATGTTTATAATCAAGTAAACATATATACAAATAGCAGCGATAGCTCAGTGGGGAGACCAACAGACTCTAATGCAGAGGATCTCGGGTTCGAACCACGTCACGCACCACTGACTTTCGGAAGTTATATGACTTTTCGAAATTATGTGCGTATTGATTGACAATTATTGCCTGCTCCGTGCCTCGGAGAGCACGTTTAGCTGTCGGTCCCGGCTGCCATGAACATCTATCGCAGTCGTTATTGGGGAAGTCGACACAAAAGATCCCAAAAGGTCGAAGTGTAGCCGACCTGTACTGACTAGCCCCCACACAAGATAAGATAAGATAAGAGAAACATAAATACAACTTGCTTTCACAATACTTATTTCTATACTAGATGTCCCGACAAACTTTGTCCTGAAAACACGAAAAAAAAAAACTAAATCGATATCTCTAGCCTTAAATATAAAAATTCTGTTACCAGATGTTTGTGTCCACAAAAGTCGAAATGTAGTATTTTTCTTTAAAAGATTACTCCCGCACTAGGAGTAAGTTCTGTGTTGCGGAGGACATTCAAACAACGGACACGAAGAACACCCAGACTTCGTACAACCATTATTGAAACCCTTTTTTTTTCGTATGGTTTTCAAATTACACAACCTCTACGACATCCGTGCAGTCAATTATATTGACTTGAAACAACAAACCAACACAACTTTGCATTTCTATATAACAGTGTTTTATATACTTTACATGCTGAAGTTGTCTCGGGAACATATTTAATTATTTACTTTATAATCATTAATAGTAAACTGAACTACAACAAAGCGTGGTTTAGCTGATAGGTATTTAAATTAAATATAAATACTTCACGAATTACATCAAATATTTATACATTAGCAGCGATAGCCTAGTGGGGAACCGTTGGACTGCCACGCAGAGGTATCGAGTTCGATCCCAAGGCGCGCATGTCTGACTTTTCGAAGTTATTTGCGTATTAAATACTTAATTATCGCTTGCTTAAACGGTGAAGAAAAACATCGTGAGGAAACCTGCATGTCTAAGAGTTCTTAATAATGTCCTCAAAGATATGTGAAGTCTGCCAACCCGTTCTGGGTCAGCGTGGTGGACTATGGCCTAAACTTTCTCACACTGAGAAGGGACCCGTGCCTAGCAGTGGGACGGTTTAATACAGGGCTGATATTATTTATTTATACATTTAAACAATCATTTATATTATACAAGGACTTTGTTAAAGTAAACTTGTTGCAAAATTAAATAAAAAGGCCACAAAATTTGGAGGTAATTTTTAATGAGTAGTTTAAGGCTAGACTCTAATATATAATAATTATATTATTCTTATAAACTTTTCACATGGCACAGTATTGTCACACGTTAGACTTTAGCGATTTGTACACATACGTAATATAAATACTATCGATATCGATGCAAGTCGGCCAAAACGTCGGGTAATAAATAGATAGATTTAAAAAGATGAATTTTGATTAAGACTCGTTGTCTAATATCATATTAAAAATAAATCTATTTAAACTTTCTATTTTTTAAAAAGCGTGTAATTCTTAGCTTTCAAAATAAAAGCGAGTCTGAATTTACCTAATCTATTTGTTATACTCATTATAATATCAATGTAATATTTCGAATAGCAGAATAAATGCCTATGATCCATACAGTACCTAATACTTTTCAAAAACACTACTTGATCCTTAGTCTACATCAATCCATTAATTATTCGAAATTGGATTGGATTGCCTATAGGCAAGCTAATTGCAGTCTATCGAAAACATTTCTAAGCTCCTACTCCTATTTTCTAATAGCAATGTCCAATAACACATTACCGGACCAGGGTTCTAATGACTTCACGATCGCCCTCAATCATAATTGCAAACTATGCCATAGACCAGCCAGTCGGACAAATCTACACATGATACGAAGATCCGTCACAATGGAAACATGTCTAGCCTCAAACCAAAACAATTGCCAACTCCAGAAAATGCTATGCATATGATGCAGATAGTACCCATTCAGAAACTATTTCTATTAACTTATTGGCAACTAGATATCGTAGTTCTGCCCACCCACCGGAATTGAGCCGAGACCGTAGAAACGTTGGCAAATACATGAAGGACGTTGAATGTCACCCCTAAGGTTCCCTATTTGAATAATATTTTAAGACATAATATAACATGGCATACTTTTGTTTGTCTTATTTATATTTACGCTTAACAGCTTATATATTTTAAGCATAACCATAATGTCAAATCTATAATATCAAATCATAATCATAAAATTGAAATGTATATTATCACGTGTAAGAGGAATGTGATGAAAGTGAATGAAGCCAGAGAAGTGTGTCAGGATCGTAGCAAATGGAAATCCATAGTCTCTGCCCACCCCTCTGGGAAACAGGCGTGAATCTATGTTTGTATGTGTGTATGTATAATCATAACTGGTCGCTGGACCGCGGCAACCTAAACCTATTTTTCGGGTAGTCGCTAAGATAATTATGTCAACATAAACGGTATGCTAAACACAACTATGGCAAAATATTACTATGCAAAAAAAATGCCTACCTGTTTATGCCAAGGTATATTAGGGGTAAACATTGTGCGAAAATAAGGGATCACCATCCCAAACTATTCGAATGAATTTTAATGCGAAAGTTTAAGCCCAAGAATTCCATTCAAAGAGAATATAAAAAGGCCTAAAAGCCAAAGCTTTATTACAAGAATTTCTATTACTTCATAGTCGATGTCAATTTAACGCCTGACGTCTTAAAGAATTCAATACAATAGATGGCGACCTATGACCTATGGAAACTTATGAGCGCAGTAAGGAATATTTGAAAATTGTTATGAATTTCACAGACGTTCTTTGTGGATATTGAAAAATGCGTTGGGTATATAGTTATTAAGAATAATTGGGAGCTTGGTATTATTTAGAAAGATTCTAGCGCATAACGACATATTCCCAAAACGTTGATTTTGCAAAATGACTAGATAGATCTCAGTCATATATTTTTTTTAAATATTGTCTCACGTTTACGCGAACATTTTTAAATTAAACTACTTTATGCGGTTTTTATCACAGTGTAAACATGAATATTTTGAATAAGTATACTGCTCGGTACTCTGTAAGTCTGCTAAAAGGACGTAAGAAACCTCACTTGAGTGCACTTTTGTCAGTAAAGTGTGATATAGCTTTTTGACATTTTATAACGTCAATTTGATGAGCATGAAACGGATGAAATCTGTCACAGGACCCTAGTTAAATTTTACGGAGTATAGAGTTTGTTAAAATAAACAAATCACGATAAAATCTGTATGGTGAAGTTTATTATTAAATTATTTGAATGTTTACAAAGTCCCCCGCGATACAGGAATTACGCCTAGTGAGACAGTTATAGTTTAAAAAGAAAACAAATGTTAGATAACGGGACTGCAACCATGATTGACCGACCACGATTGATGTAAGTCGGTTGAAACATTGGGCAATCAAAAGGTATTTGTAACCTTCGAATACTAAATCGCGAGCCGTTGTCTAATATTATCTTAAATATACTATGGAAATCTTTAAAGTCAGAGGTTATTTTAAAATATATTTCAAAGGTATATAACAAGACTACTAAAGCTTACTGTCATAAGTAAGCTGTATAATTGCTAGCGAGATTCGCGCAATACGACAACGAAACTAATATGCTGCTAGGCGAATTAATGGAGTACAAGTTTGATAGACCGATCGATCGTCTATCTTGTAAAGGGGGATAGGGCGATCCATCAGCCCGGCGACAGACACATCATTCTACAAATGCGCTACACATCGCAAATATTGGTCGAGAAAACAAGACGACACGTAATTGAATAACTGGAAAGGTCATTATAAAGATATTTATCGCGACATACAAGGTGCCGATTAAATTACCTACAATACTTCAGTATGGTATAGCGTACTACACCTTGTACGCTACGCCATACTGATATACTGAGTAGTATTACTATGGGTTTAAACACTATGTATACAATTATTTCATAACTTGATTGTACTTGCGACTTCCATTGCTTTAATTTAGATTTTATGAATAAATTTCTATTCTTTGGGAACAGTCCTATGTTTCTTTATGAAAGGTAGTCCTTTTTGGTACCCGAGACAACGTGTGAGCGAAATTTCTTGATGATTGGTCGTATAGTTAAGGCGTGAAAGGGTACAGTTAAAGGGCAAGACAGAGATGGCTTTTTAAAAAAAAACTCAAAGTTCTAAAATATACTAATTTTAATAAAACAGTATAAAATGTTATAAAAACCCTAGTGCCCACAATGAAGTCTAGAATAGAATTAATTTACTTAGCAACAAATAATAACACTTGGATCAATTTCTATGACGCACATCGCTCATGCCTACCGCTGATATAAGCATTATTATTTTATATGTGCATTACACAATATAATATTATAACAGTACCAAACTGACATTTGCATTTATAATATTAAGATAGAATTCTATCAATAGAAATAACAAGATATACTGTTGTATACATCCCAAACGGACGCAGACAAGGTGCGCATGTAGTTGTACATTGACCCGACACATCGTACCTCTGTCCCTTGACCACACGTGAGCTACCGTATGACCGGCGCGGGTCGTCGCCCGCCCTTTATCGGGATTGATTGCGTATTAGAAAATTAATGGACATATTGATAAAGAAATAAAGGTTGTATTTTGCTGATATCGGTGGTAAATAAAAAGAATACTGTGGTCATCAGACCAGACAAAAAGAAGTGCATCATGCACTTCTTTCAATATTGAGGGTGATTAAATCGCGTTCTGTATGTTTTAATTATAGTGGATAATAGTCACAAATAATATACATTGAGTGCCTTTCTAATCGACAGCATGAGAAAACGCGACTGCTGCGCTATAGGGTCCCGGGATCCATTCTCAAGTTAGGCAAAGCTTTATTGGATTTTTCTGACAAGATATTTTCAGTAGCAGCACAGAGTCTGAAACGGGCAATGGACTTGCCCACAATAACGCGAGAATTAAAACCATTGCTCGCGAAATGTCGGTGTAATTAACTTCTGCCTATCTCTTTGGAGATATAGAAGTTGGACGTTGCATGTAAGTTACACGAGCACAAAATAAAAAAGCAAGTATACTCAGCCTAAAAAGAAAACAAAAACCATTCCATGCTTAGTGTAAATACTTGTACAAATAATCATACAATTTTAAACTAGGTATGGGTGTGTATGGCTTTGGTAAGTATTTTAATACAACGTACACATACGCACACACGCGTGCGTCTCAAATCAAGTCTATACACGTGTCAATGTGTGCGTGTAATCGTATTGGCGCTCGTATAGACCCGACTATCTATTTCTTCTTAATCTGTGCTACAAACTATATTTAAGGCATCATTATCTTAATAGGTTCACCTCAAGGGTAAACCTACCCAGGTCACCAAAGATAATCTTTCAATCGATAAACCTGACCTTACCATGTTCAATATCCAATCGATCTTAATAAGCCTTTTACAACACGGGCTATTTTTTTAACTTGGGTGGACTGCATGAACGTTTCCCTTGAGGAGAGCGAAGAGGGTATAAAGGTTGCAGCTCCTTACAAATATAATTTGTAAAACAAGCAGCATTGCAAAATTGGCGATTAAAAAGAGTGGCCGTGAGTTTCTTGCCCGTTCTTCTCATTGGTTCTACGCCCTTGTTTTGCTGAACGTGGCAACAGGTAAATGTAAATTCATATTATTGTTTACTTAGTGTAACCTTGACGTTCATAAGTGTTACTTTGAGTAAAGATATTTTGATTGATTTGATTTTGGTATATCAGGCTCATCCGGGAAAGATAGAAAATCTCGGGTCCTACCGGGTAAACTTACTACGGTGTGCCAACTCGCTGAAACACGGGCTTCTAAGCTAAAGTTTGCGAAGTGGTTGAAATGTTAATATCCTCTGGAGAGTACAATAATCCGAGCTAATGTCCCGCGACGGGCTAAGAGCCTGCTGACAGCTGACCTGGTTTAATTTATGAAGACGGCTGTACCGTTATCATCGCTGGGATTTCCAAGTGGATTGTGTTAATCCAATTTAATGTACTCAAGTGGTATTCGGGCTTATAAGAGGTGGTCATGATGTAGAAAGATTGGTAATAGCTGGTAATGAGGTGGAGCAGTAGGTCACCAGCCAGAGGTGCTAAATAGTTAGGAGAGTTCGTCGTTCATGGTTGGGTTTAGTTTATTGATTTTGCGAGGGTGTTAAAACAGTGTAGGTGGAGGCAGTTCTTGCGCGCCAAGATAAAACTAATAAGTAGTCAACAGATAGATGTTAATGTATTTAATCTTTTTATACCTAGTTTTGGAGTTAATGCCGAAGCGGGGTTAGATGATCTTGTTTTTTTCTGTAGTAGTTATCAAGAGTTGCAAATGTAGGCAATAAGCAATTTTGCGTACTAAGAGCTCGGTCCAGAACTTATAATAGTACATTATATACCATCTAGCATTTGTGCTCGCGTGATCCACGAGATGTTAGTGAAAATGAAGACTTAAGATTTACGAGATAGATTAAACTTCAGTTACTATTAAAATCCATAATATTATATTCGGGTTGCATCATTTTGAAACAAATGTCAACTAATTCTACTGTAGCGATACTGCTGACGCTTTAGTTTTATATAGTAATAATAATAATAAATCTGAAGTGCCGTATTACAGGTATGTGCCCGATCCAGTTCTCGAAAATGGTCGTGCTACTTTGTACTGGGATCGGTCTATCATCACTGATAGGACAAGTGTGGCGAACAGGCCAGATATTGTGCTGTAGACAGATAGGAACGCCGAGCAATGATCATAGATGTCACCATTCCGCATGACGGGAATCTTGTGAAAGCTGAAAAAGAAATAAGAGTTGAAATACCTAGACTTAGCTCACGAGATTGTCGACATGTGGCATGTGGACTCGGCGATCATTGTGCCGATAGTCATTACAGTCAATGGTTTAATACCTAAGAGCCTCGACCACCACCTGCAGAGGCTCGCGTTAGATGGCTGGATCAAGTCCTCGATCTAAAAGGCAGTACTACTTGACACGGCGCGTATTGTGAGGAGATTCCTCTGGCTGGAGGCTCTGGGGATGTTTCCGATGTCGTTGGGTCATTTCAGTTTTTATATTTTAAATATGTATAGTTTTTATATTTATATTTTTTTTTTTTTTTTTTAATCTTTTTTATTTAGAGGCTTTTACCTTATAAAGGTATGCCAGCCTCATCGTACCCTTAATTACATTTTACTTACTTTTAATAATAAACTTGCCTTATTACTATAAGGGAGAGGCAGACAGTGCTGCAGATATCATGTCATAAACACACCTTGCTGCCGGCGATAAGGGTTCTGACAAAATCCATATAAAACCTCCAACGTCATATTTATTAATGTTAAATTTCTGCATGACTAACTCCCTCTCCCTTTGGTTCTTCTCACATTCCATCAGTAGGTGTTGGACATCGTCTATCTTGCCACATACTTCACAATTAGGTGAACTGACTTTTTTCATCAGATATCCAAACTTTCGTGATGGAATATGACCAGAACGTATTCGATGCGCCAGTACAATATAAGTTCTACTTATTTTATTTTCAGAAAACCAAGGGATCCGAGGAGGCTCACATTGCATAGTTTTATACCAGATGCCTTTTTCTTTGCTTGTTTGATTGAAATATTCCTTAAAACTATTAAAACAAATTTTCTTAAATCTCCAAAGTATTTCTGTGTAATAAGGAGCTATATCAATTTCTATACCTTCTAATATAGCTGCCTTTGCTAATTTATCAATTATTATATTTATATTGAAAAATGTAATCATTAGAAAAAAATTGAAATTAAGAGAATAATAATAATTCTTTGTTTTGTTTCTTCATAATATACATAACTAGTACATGACATTCCGTTGGTCCCAAACTAGTCTGAGCCTGTAAAGTATGTAGTAGCGCCGCGTGGCAGTCGCCTCCCCGCAACCATTGAGCTTGGTCGTAGCTAAATATATTTATATTTATATTATTTATAACTGTATCTGAAATGAAGCATTTAATTTTGCTTACTACAACAACATTTATGATACATTAGATTGGTGACACCGCCGCGTCGACGTGATCTACCACGAACTATATTATTTGACCGCCCACAAGAACGGTTACACCTACACTACGACTATTGTATAAAGAAAGCAACTCGGATTTCAAGAGTGCATCACATTATTCCATTAACATAAAAATTGCGTAAGCGTCTGTGTGTTAGCTATTACGGCCAAGGCAAGGTCTGAAAGGACCTCGTACTTCAGGGCAGCTTTAATTAAACCTATTTATGTTCATTTTGTCCTTCATTCAGCTTTATGCACTTTATTGTGGTTGGCAACATTACTCTTTATGTTGTAAATCTTTGCAACACTTATTTATTAGAGTCTGGCTAGCAGTCGGGCTTATATCGCGTTTATATTAATATGTAGGAAGCAAGCGAAAGTAGCTCAGTGGATAAGGCATTGATCTTAACTGAGAAGTCAAATTTATCCATTATGCTGCCGACGTAAACTTACTTCTCACACAAGCTGAAGAGGTTAACAACTAATATTTTGTAAACCAAATTGCTAGTAATGTTTTAATAAACCCAAATGACTTCGTAGCCTTTTTTCTGATCCTGATATCACTTTCATCATATCATCAATTTTATCATAACTTCTTCAGTTTACGAGAGATTTAATAACAAAATTCTTACAAACTTGCACATTTAGAACTATTAATTTATTAAAATCAGCTTCTATATGTTTGGTCCAACAAAGTCAAAAAGTTCTTGATTGATTGACTTATTTTTCCAGAATGTTGCAATTGTTGCCCATGTAAAAAAAATTGTGTCGCTTTTTATCTTCAAGTTCCCACGGGAACGATAAATTTAATTTAAAATATCAGAATGAGGCACTGGCTGACTTTAGCTAATGGAAGAAAAAAAAATACATTCAGATATTAAATTAAACTAGCGTTCGCCAAATGGTCAAGATTTTAATTTGAAGAAAGCATATGAGAAATATTTTTTTACAGTTACTGATTCGAAATGTTTCTATTGATAACAATAAAACTCGTAAATTACTAAACAAAAAAGATCGGTTGACAAACTGAAGAGAAAATTATTCTTAATTGTTCTTATTTACCTATTTATATATAGTAGATTTAAAAACATGTTCTTGTATTAGTCACGTGAAAATAAATCGCTAACAGTCATAAAAACAAACAATTATTTATAAAATAGGACGCACATTTTAAAGCGACTTTGGCACAAAATGAAGCTTGTATGGAGAGCATTTTTGTGCTCATGCCATATCTGATACACAATTAGTTCAAGGCAAAACTGTACACAGATATTAGTCTGATTCCATACGAAAACAAGTGACTAATGACGGTCATAGTGGTGCGGGATCTTATCGCGCCATCTTTCATTGTCAAACATTTTGTTTAATACGCAGACTTTGACAAATATGCTGTTGTGTTTTTGATGTAATTTTCTCTCTGCTCCGCGTTTTTCATCTGTCATACACGGCTGTTAAATCCCAAAATAACAGAAGGAGTAATTTCATGCACATATTTTACTACATGTCTTAACATCACCTCTATCCCCAAAGAGACCTATTTTGCTTTTTTTTTTAGCCCTAGGCATATTTTACCCACGTTTACTTGGATATGGTAGTACTAGGTCTTACGTAACTATCTAATAAGGTGTATGCTTATTGCTGTCTACGGAGCTCTGTACCAGATCCCATGCTGTGACTAAGAATTTCTTAACAGTAAAGTCTAAAACACAGCTCGATCAGTCAATTATGACAAGTTATGACTACGAGTAGTGCATGAGCACAGCAGTAACCTGAACCATCGTTGCGCCGCTGATGTTACGCCCTAATATTGCCGTGTATACTTAGAGCAAGTCCCATATTTTAACATATTTCTAGGCTACCTACGGGTACAGAGAATTTCCAAAGAACATATGATACTTTGTTTGATCTGGAAGACACCTCCTGCATATTACGTGTAAGTGGTAGGCAAACACTTATACTACGGCACAAAAGAGTGTGAGTGACTGCACGGATGACATAAAGGTTTAAGTCGCCTCACCATTGCTACTGAGCCGCAACGTGTGGTGGATCCAAAAAAATGGTGTACTCCAGAAATAGTTGATCCGAGTTTGGGTATTCTTTATATCCGTTGTTTGTAAAGTAGTTCTAAGGGGACCACGTTTTAAGAACGTGGTCGACCAGAGAAGTCTAAGTTGCGGAGATAAAACAAACATTGCGCTTCGCAATTACACGACCATTAAATAAAAAACGGTATTTAAAACAAATAGAGGTAACTCAGGGCGTGATTCTAATTACAAAGGCTTCGGTGCAAGGTCCGGCTGGAGCACAGTTAAGACACTTAACTTAGGGAAGCGTCGGCAAATATTTTGGCGCTACGTGCGCCACAGCGTGCCTTGAGCCTCCTCGGACTGGGACCTGGAAGCGGCGCTTCTGGCATCGCTCTACCGTTGGCGCTAGAAAGCGCTAGCTCGGGGCGAAGCACCAGGTCTTTCCGCTTTAAAGGGGGCACGGTACGAACTCCGCCAGATCCTGGTGGAATAATGGAGAAATCGTCTTGTGCACCCCAATGCCGGGCAAGCCACGATCGTGGCGGTAACGCCCGTTTTTGAGGAGTGGCTGGAGAGGCGGCATGGCATCCTCATCTTCCGGCTAACACAGGTAATGACTGGCCACGGTTCCTTTGGCGACTTCCTGTTTTACTGTCACATAGGCCGGCAGAAGACGCTGAATATCATCACTGCGGCGACTGCCACGATGTTGTTGTGGACACGGCGCTGCACCCTTTGGCGGAATGCCCCGCCTGGGCATCGCAGCGCCGTGATTTGATCGCGGCAGTCGGACTGGTTGCCCTCTCGCTCTTGGCCATGGTTCGGTCTATGGTCCGGAGTGAGAGATCGTAGAACGCCGTCGCCTCTTTCTGTGAGGAAGTGATTTCCATCAAGAAGGCAGCGGAGCGGGAGATGGAGCGCTTAAACCCTCTCCCCAACCGCAGAACCGGGCGCCGGAGAGCGCGAGATGACCTCCAGCCACCCTGAGGTTTGACCTGGGGGTGGTGGACTGAGTGGGCCTGCTCGCCACCCGATCAGCACCAGGTCCGAGAGGCGGCGTGCGTATTCCCACGTGCGCCTCTGTGTCGTGTCAGGGAAGGTGGAGGAAAGTGGAGGAAATATTTTTGGACTCCTGCCATTTCACACGGCGGCGGTCCGAAACCGAAACCACGGCGGGGTCGCGATTGCATGTGAAAACGATTCGCGCGGCCTCGCCGTCTATCGTTATGTAAAGGACACCGTGGTAGGTTTAGTCGGTATTACCGGGGTATCTTTTCCCCGGTAAGCCCGACAAAACCTCTCCGTCGTCCCCCGAGAGGCGACCGGACCGCGTGAGATGTTTAAATATTTTTAAAGTCCCCCACGACACAGCAATTATTTCTAGCGCAGGAGTTAACGTAGAAAAATACTAAGTCATAATTACTGGGTATGCGCATAATTACCTAAAACCATAATCCATATACACCTCTACTCCTCTACTCTCTCCTTTCCGGAACATAGGAGCGAGCAAAGGTAAAAAAATATTGTACTTAATTAGAAGTTTAACCTGGCCGTTTTATCGATGCTCCTTAGAGAATCATATTGCCGAATTAACAGGCTACAAGTTTAATTTTAACATGTAATCGAGATATAACGCTCATTAATCTAAATTGGAGTTGAAATATCCATTAGGAATATAGCGCTCTAGGGTTTAGCCGCAATTTAGTCAACGTGTTTTAGTCCATATATTCTGGAAATTTTATCTATTATATTTATAAAATAATTTCATGTCAATACATTTCTATACCTCGGGAACCGGGCTTTCTCTGGATGAAAGGTACCCTGTGTCCTTTTCTGTACCCATGACAATGTGTATGCGAAATTTCATGATAATCGGTTGAGTAGTTAAGGCGTGAAAGCATAAGAAACAAACATACCACATTCGCATTTATAATATCACTTAGGACATGCATGCGTGGAAATCAATATCCACTATAAAATCATTAATAAACTCTGTAAGATATCCGTCAGATAATAAATTATATTATGTAGAACAATGGAAGCTGCACAAGTCACAGTACATCGAGAGGAGCTTGCAACTATTGAAAATCAATACGGGCTGTTATAACTTTGTGATACGCGTTCACTCAACGGAGCGAATTGTTTTAACTGAAATATGAGCGCGCTTCAAATTATTAAAGTTTTTACCAGGCTAATATAAACAGGTACGAAGTTTTAAACCCTCGTTTATATTATGTAAACTATTTATATAATATATGTAGCTTCACAACTTCACAGCACGTTATTGAAAGGTTATGCAGATGTATACAGAATGTCCCAGAAGTCGATGACAAGCCGGAATCAGGTAACCGGCTAAGTTATAATATCAGAAAAATAAAAAAATATCAAAGTTACGTATTTAAACATTATAAGCATTTCAAAAATCAAAAGATGTACACGCTGTGACGGTCTTTTCACTACAGTTACTACAGATATTTAATTTCAGATTTTTTTTTTTGTAATCTCGTATAATTCTTCTTTAAGCTCTCGATTTTTTTCGATTATTTTATAACGTTTATGTTATACGAATAACATAAACAATTAACAAAAAGAAATACAAATAAACTCATTTATATGTCAAAAAGAAAAAATATAAATGTAGGCATTTAATTAATATAACTAATATGTTACCAGTCATAGTATATAAGTACAACAGTCGCAAGGGGAAGACCTAGGCGAAAGTTTCTTGATCAGATCGGAGAAGTTCTGGATAAAGGCCAGGTTAAGAGCACCTTAAACCGTCGAGCGTGTATGAGGAATGTTATAAAAGTGAATGAAGCCAGAGAAGTGTGTCAGGATCGTAGCAAATGGAAATCCGTAGTCTCTGCCTACCTCTCTGGGAAACAGGCGTGAATCTATGTATGTATGTATGTAATACTGTATGATTAAAAATCATCTATTACTAACCTTAACATTTGGCGACGCATATTGACACGTTGTATATATTGAAAGCAACATTCAAATTACAGTAACTATACGCTATGAAATCGAATTTAGTCTGGAATCCATGATTTGTTATATTTCATTTGAATACCAAAACTGCAATGTTTACTTTGCTAATTCAACTGAATAAATTAATATTAATAAGCAGGGTACCTTTATAAAGAAGATTAAATTTAAAGATTTAAAACAAAAATTTTAGACTTACGAGAAATAATTAAGGTCCGTCGTTAAGTTGTTAGAAGCGCGCTGCGAAGATTTAGTTTAGGTAATAATAGAAAGAGAGAAAAAATAGACACTATACATATACCTGAACAAAATTACTAATATGTAATGTTAAATAGAAAATATACTATCATATAAAAGACGCCTGCAATTGATTATCTGATAGAATGATTTGATGACGTTTAAATATTACATATATAATGACACAAGGTACACTCAGATTCATCAAAACTCTCTGTAGATTACATACATAGTAAATAATTTACAATAACGGTGAAAAAAACATCGTGAGGAAACCTGCATGTCTGAGAGTTCTCTACAATAATAATAATAATATTCTATCACATACACACATCACCATCTACTCCAAACTAAGCAGAGCTTGTGATATGGATACTAGGCAATGGATAAACAAACATACTTATATACTTTTTGTATGTAAATACATACATATTATACATAGAAATACCATGTTCATGCACACAAATGTTTGTCTTGTGCGGGAATCGAACCCGCGTCCTCTGGCGTGGCAGTCGGTTACACTAACCACTACGCCATCGAGGCCGTTGAAGCCAGACAATGTTCTCGAAGGTATAAGAACTGGGAACAGCACTGGGCAAGCGCGGTGGACTATAGCGTTACCGTTCACACACTAAGAGGTCCGTGCCCAGCAGTGGGATAGTTTATATACAGTCTGACATATTTAGAAATCTAGAATTCTTTCTTTCTACTGGAACTCCACAAGAAGTCGTTAGCCTGCAATTTACTATTGAGTAGAACACTAAGAAAAATTCCGGAATTATACAAATATTCAGCCATAACTACCTCTCTTAAATTTAAAAGACCATACCGACCGATTATAAGTAAAATATAGGGTAAAGACCAAACGGAATAACATATTTTTTATTTTATTTTGCAAATTTCCTTTTCTGGGACATTCGGCAATATTTTTGTAAATTTAATGACAGTGCAAATTAGGTACTTGTCCAGTGACAAGCCCTTAGAATTCTTTAAATTAGAGTTAATCTTGTGGTATTCTTTTCTTTAGTCTCCGGGTACGGGTCACATAATAAATGTGACAAGTTTTGTTAAAATAAACGGACCCAAAATTGTATAATTGCCAGAATTTGGGTATTATATTTTTTACGTTTAAACGGCAAACATGAACCCTCAATGACGCAGTTGTCTTAAAAAAACAAGTGAGAAACGGCAATGAATTGCCGTAAATTTTAGAGTTCGAAAAAATGGTTCAAGTAATATGCAAAGGTCACGTGATACCACGTGACCTTGTAGTCCGAGGTCAAAGGTCATAGTCATTACGGGGGTATCTCGACTACGAGTATGTTGAATCGAATGGCGCTGACCGCGAGCCTCTAGCTCTTACGGTTCTTGAGTTGAAAGTTGTATAACAGACAGACGGACGGACAAAGCTGTCGTATAAGAGTTTTTTCGAACTCTAAAAGTAAACTACATACATAGTCATGTCTTTATTTCCCAAAGGGGTACGGGAATTTATTTCCGTAATTAATAAGACGTTTACCGTCTACCAAGCATAGACCTAGATTCGGCGCTGCTACGGAAAATCCTTAAGATAAAAATCTTGTAACACTGTCCGATCAGGCAATTGAAACTGTGACCTCATGCAAAGCAGTAGCATTCACTATCAAGGTTCTAAAGACTAACTAAAACGCTATGAAACTTTTCTAATTGTAAAGTCAACGAGTTGGTAGTTTTTTTTGGTAAACAGAATTCGTCCACTAACCCTTTGAAGAAATAGCCTCCTGCGGCTATTATCCTCACCATTTTTACCCAATACGTACAGCGTTATCAGTTTGTGTAGTGATTTTATTTAATGTTTCCGTCAGTAAAAGGGTTTTCCAGGACAATATCTGCCCTCGGGCGTTTCAAAGAGCTCGAGCACCCTCAAGCCCGTCGTTTATTATACGAAACATTACAATTCATGAGATAAAAACATACGTCTGTACATTTGTGGACGTTTTAAAACATTCCCGAGTGCCTTTTCGTTGA
Organism: Catocala nupta; assembly: GCA_963675205.1. Classification (NCBI taxonomy): domain Eukaryota; kingdom Metazoa; phylum Arthropoda; class Insecta; order Lepidoptera; family Erebidae; genus Catocala; species Catocala nupta. The sequence goes on along the minus strand of OY776097.1, from coordinate 20,326,603 downwards.
AAACTTGCGTTTTGCGAGGCAATGGAAGTTTTCAATTTTAAATCTGTAGTTTCGTTGTGACCGCTTAAAGTAAATTGTTTAAAATATGGTAAGGTAAGGTTTATTACACAAGTAATATTCGGCACATTTGGTTCAGCAATTTTTGTTGAATATCAAAGCCTAGGTACCCGAATAAATATGCTTGTTCTAATATAAATTCAGCTTGCTTGTCTGAAACATACAAACGAAAGACTATAGGCAAAAGTTGGCACTGGGTTTCTCGCCTGGCTGTGCTAACTAGTATCGAGTCAAATATATGAACATAAAAACGACATTTAATCCAATAATCATACGATATACAAACATAATCTCACGCTCACGCATGTCCCCGTATGAGTAGGCAAAGATGTATTACACCCTCATTTATCCAGCTATTTAAAGTCACAAGCAACGTAATAGGGAGAGAGCCAATTGTCGTCTACGGGGCACATACTGTAATTGACCGACAATTTCTTGACAGAAGAACCCAAATTCTACCACCAATTTACCGACCCGAAAACAACCTCAAACCCAAGACCTAATGCACAGGAGACGCTAACTACCGAACCAAGCCAGCCAATCGTCAGACAAACAGTCCATCAAATAATCATCTACACATTCGACGATCCAAAATAAATAACGTAGGAGTCACACATAACTGGTTCTGTGCAGATAGCGCAATGTCTCTTTACCAACTTAAATTACGTTTATCAGGCACGCTTAACTACTTAAGAAGTGCCAAAAACCCTAATCATTGTGAGAACTCAACAATAAGTTATTCGGCTGCAGTGTTCTGAAGAATAAAGATTCTTAACCAGGATCCTCCAGGATTTAAGAATGCCAAACGCCTTGTTCTACTCTAATCCTTTTATATGATGGGAATGAAAGACGTAAAGGAAATTCCGTAAAGCAAGTAGAAATCTATAGTAGTATCTAAATATTTATATAGATCTGCCTAACCCTCCACAAAATACGCGCTGTTCATTGCACGATTTTAAAAGTAAATAAACTGCAAATTTTAATTCTTTGGGCGGTTTGCCATCCTTATGTTCGTTAAAACTCAGACAGAACATTCAAAAATAGAATTCGATATTTAAAAATACAGTCAATGCAATTGGAACTATATACACCATACCTGTACATTTTGCGATAAGAAAAAACCAATCGATTCTTCAAGCATACTCATTTGTAATTCATTAAAGTATTAATTCAATGCCATCTACAAAAACGCTCATATAATAAATCGAAATATTAGTTTCACAATAACAGAATAATTAAATGTTAATAAAAGGAAGAAAGAAATAACATTACTAAATCACTTTTGATATATTTATATTTATTAAAATATCACAGTAGTTACAAAAACCTGAAAAATGGCTAAAGTATATGATGAAAGACGTGTCTAAATCATTATGAGATAAAGGGGAAAAGGGCGTATAAATCAACAGATCCCACTGGCCGTGAAAATACAAAACAAAGACGCATTTAAATACACGCTATGGCGTCAGTTCAGTACAAAAAGGACGGCAAAGGAAATAGCAGAATCGTTCACATCGATTGATGTGCGACGGCTCGGCGCCATTGGTCAGCGCTCGTGACGTCACACGTTGTATCGACCCGACGCCTACGGACGCGCATGCGTCAAGTATACAACTCGAACGCGATTGGTCGACGGAACTGTTGTCGAATGACGAACGTAATAAATTAAAAAGAAATTCAATCCAGATGAATTTTAGATCGTATGTATTTTTTAATAAGGTGTTCTGAGTATTTAACGGAGCTTAGAGTTCTCATTTTAAATTAATATGAATATGACGTCATAAAAATCTGAGCACAGGTATTTATTTTAGAAAATATGTATGTTTTAGATACTGGAACTATACCTATCAAAATTATATTTACGCTGAATATAGCATAACTTTTGTCAAGGAAATGTCTGGCTGATGAATTTTAATTACATATATAATATTACCTACAATAGCATCAAATTTGTATATCGAAGGGTGGTTCTACTAAAATCCTACGTAATAGGAGGCATACATAGTTTCGTTTTCATGGCACATTTGTGGATCTATCCTGCAACTGAAAATTACCTAACAAAAAATAACTACACTTCGCCGAACCTTTTGTAGTTCCTCACGATAACACACGCACGCAATCACTCGCATGTACTTATACCCCTAAACTAAACGCTGTTTTAGCTATAATGTAGCATAAATATAATAAACGCATTTTTATTTATAAAACAAAACAAGTCGTTATGACGTCACAAACTATGAGAACCATTTTATCCAAACGTGACAGCTGTCAAATTGACAACACGCAATAATATTTTTTTCATATAAATTGGCATGCAAACGATATGCCTGATCGATTTGTCTCTGTTCCAAGGGCAAGGCCTATTCGCAGACGGAATGTCAGACAACCAGGCTGGACACCTACGAGAAAAATGCGAATTTAAATGTAACGGTAGATTCTCTGTACATTTTCCATTACAAAATAGTGCTATAAAGCTATTCGTAACATGAGTATTAATGTTATGTCTCCTGAATGACTGTCGTATAACATAGGATAACCTAAACTTAATAAATTTTCCTTTACTTCAGACAGATCTCTCATAAATTAAACGAAACTAAATTATGTGGACGCTGCGCTAAATACCGCTGCGTGCTATTAAAACCCGTAATTATTTTCTTTATAGGATTAAGAGCAAGTTTCATCTAATTTTGTATAATGCGAATTAAGTATAATATTCAGCATTACATTGAGTCGTTGTAGCACGTCCGCCTGTAACAGTTGCTGAGCGTGTTATAGAAAGTTATCAGAAGTAGTTCCAAAATTAAATTCAAACTTTAAAGACATCAGAACTGGCCGGTTACACAACAATTAAATTTCGAACAAAGACATTACACCCAAAATGTCGTCATAATTTTTAAATGGCTACTAGAGAGCCGACTATTACCATAATCCTTTGCGGCATTCGAAATTCAAAACGTCATCAGCAAAGCCCGCCATAATACGTTGTCTGTTGAACAAAGAGCTGAACAATTTACGTGAGTGTTAGGAGAAACAATGGTACGTCCAAAACTGTATTAACGGTATTCAAGGGTAGATCAAGTTGATGGGTCTGAAATGTAAATTGGAGCCCGCATCGATCCAAACCACGATTACTGTGTGATCTTTCGGAATTTTAATTACTGGATTATTTCGAGTGACGCTCGATGCTAATGTATTAAGGGTTTTATGTTGGCGTGAAAAAATTCGTGAGAAATTATTGCTTCTGCTATCTGTGATAATACCCTTTAAATGTAAATGAATAGCAGATTATCATTTGCAACTTATACTTTAATACGTATCTATATGTGTATTGTACAATAGCGCCTCGGCGCGTGTAATTACTTGATTTTATTAGTACATTAGCTTTTGCCCGCAGCTTTGCTTGCTCAGAAACAGTACTTTTTGTCTGGATGAAATGTATGAAATGGTACCGTATGTCCTTTTCTGTATCCCTGACAAGTTTATGCGAAATTTCATGAATCGTTCGAGAAGTTAACAAGCTCACATTCGCATTTATAGATAGTTAGAATTTCATAGTGTACATATTTAGGAAGGTTGAAAGAAGGTTGAAATTGAACAAGAAATATATTATACCAACAGAGTTTATTTCAATATTACCGCGCTGAAAAAGGTACTGTTACATTTATTTATAGGTTCGCCTACAATTGTTACACATTTCTTACAAGTAATACCTACATGCATGATAAATAACATGTATTAACATTATGTGAAATTCATTACTACAAATGTGTTCATAAAAAATCTTTATCTAATGCAGAGATTATATCGTAAAATTACCAATTTAATGTACAAAATCTCTCAACAATTAAACTACATCAAATATTCCAAAACTCCGCTCGCTAAAATATTTCTGGCGCTCAAATAAATTAACATAAACCCTAACTTCGCAGACGATTTTTAACAGATGGTAACACAACCATAGTATCTATGTACATCAATATACGCCGGTACCTACTATTTAGCTAAAGGATTATTATCCCCTCCAAACATAAAGTGATTTATAACGATATAATACTTCCCGCAAAGAGCAAGAAATGAAAATAGGAATCAAACTGCGTTGGCACCACATGTTGGCGGTGATAGATGATCTCTTTAATAACCGCTACATAATAATATATTAACGTATAATAGGTATTATTTATACAACAAACAGCGCAAAATGTGTCATATAGATTGATTACCAAGTAATATTGTGATACAAAGCTAAAGCAGAATTCTCCTCACTACTTATAATCGAGGTACTCTAGTTAACTTTGAAAATATTCTTCTTACGTATTGCAATTTTTATCGGTCAAGTAATGACTTATTTTATTTAACAAATATGACTGATAGCTAGATGCAATACACAAAAAACCAACTCTATGTATTGACTTTCTTTTTTACAGTGATCTCTATTTACCTATTAGAGAACGAATAAAGAAAGAAGAAACCTAATAAAGATGTCAGGCTGCAGGCAGTAACTAAATGATTTTAAAATGAGTTTGTTTGTTTACTAAATATGAGAAGTAAGGAAAATAGGTCTACATATTCACGGCATATATCAGTGAAGGTTTTAGTAAGGCTATATTACACCCTCATTTCACAGGTTATACTTTAGCTCTCACTTAATAGAGTGTGATTTATCGAATACCCTAATCTCTGCCCACACCTTTGGTAATATATCTCTGTACATCTGTTATTTTTCACCAACATAATTATAGACAGAGTTACTTACATATACCTAAAAATCTACCAAAGTTATAGGATTATTGAAAGATCAGATCACAGCATTCAAATAGATAAATATATTAAATCTATCTTAAAAGTCACCACGTTACACGGAGCGAGTCTAATTCCTTCTGCTAGATAGATTTTCACAATAAATATTTGGCACGGTCATAATGTAAATGCATGTTAGTATTTTTTATACAATGTTATTATATGAGCACACACACATACACATGCAAGTGTGTTCAACACAAAGCATCAAAGACAAATGCACTCCATTTAACAGCACATATTAGAGTATCGAATAAATTCCTCCAGTCTCGTTCGACTGGCACATTTGTATACGTTTTACTATTGAGCCTCCCCAAGGAGGTCGGTACACTCGATATAAACAAGTCGGTGTATGGGTCCCGAGGAAGAACAAATTCGCGGATAACGTCCATAAATCGAGCGTAGCTCACCCGCACGTATTCGGAACACGCACCCTGAATTACTTCAAATTTCTGAACGGTATCTTTCTGTGTGAAGTGTGTTATAACCTCCTTATGTACCTAATATGTAGATGCATGTAAATGGGAACTAGCGTTTACGGTAGTCTTTGAGTAGGGTAGAGCGATTTCTGAGGAATTAGGTCAGATTGGATATGTTAGGACGGTTTTTATTATATTTAATAGAGTGGAAAACTATAATATCAGGCCTGTACATAAACTATCCCACAGCTGGTCAAAGGCCTCTTCTCAGTGTGAGAAGGGTCTATTATTGTTTAATAATAGAGTGCAAAACTATCTTACAATACAACTGTTGGTGAGTCTTTCACCCAACTTATGAAGGCTTGTATTGGCTTAGATAGTACTCGCGGCGGAGTACCTCTGCAATAGAAATGCGCATAATTGCATTCGAATCAAATTGTACGCACGATGGCTTTGCACGATAGTTCGCTACAGTACCGTAATAAATCATACAAACATAGAATACATTTCTGAGTCTTCCGAATTGTCATAAGTACCTATGGACGCCTCGGTGCTCAGTGGTAGTGAATGTGACTTTGATTTCAGGTTCGATTCCGACAATTCGGCAAAAACGACAAAACAAAATTCAATTAATACGTTTACACAGTAAACGTATTAATTGAAATTAAACTACTATATACGGATTTTATCGCGTTGTTTATTTATCACTTTATTACAAAATTTTGAAACTATTACACTACTACTACTATTGAATTTTACTAATTTATAAGCTAATAAAATTATTTAAACTATTAAATCTATTTATATTAATTCAAAATATGGTCTATTTTCGTGCATAGTTTCATCTAAATCCTTTCAACAGTTCACGAGTAAATGAAGAAACAATGATTCACCTTTATAATACTAGTATCTAAAATTTGTTTAAGGTATTGTTTCAACTGAACGCGACTGCAATCTACCTAGCATAAAACAAAAGCTTTGTTTCAACATTCAATGCGATATTTCCATTTGCAGACTTACTTCACAAACCAAATAAAGGCTTTGATTGTCAAGTGCGCTCTCTATTGTATTTATTCACAGTTAAAATTCCACAGTACGTTGTATTCGAATAATAATTGCGTACACACTGTAATTGGAGTCTAGAGGACACAAAAGGCATGTTAGTAGTACCTTTGTATTGCGTAGACAAAACGATAATACTGCCTCCTCGATCCCCGAAGATGAAGGCAGAGGATACACTCACATTTAGCCAATTGCTATTATTTAGATCTAACGTTATAGGCAACGTGTCTAGTTTTTATGCTGCTCTTGATAATTTCCTGACAGAAAATTCGACAACAATATGCCCGACCCAACAATCGACTCGGAGACCTCATACACAATAATCGCATTAACTACCGCTTTCTGCAGCGAGGCAGTCTTTACGTGTATTCGAATAATAATTCCGCTACACAATACGTGGTATTCGAATAATAATTGCGTTATACAATACGTGGTATTCGAATAATAATTGCTTACATTCTGTTATTGGAGATTAGAGGACACATAAATGCTTTTTTACATAAAACCTTTGTATTGCGTAGACATATCGAAAAAAGTCACACCTAGGTCCCTGAAGAGGTAGGCAGAGGTATATTACACCCACATTTAACCAGATTTGTTTCACATACATAAGTACATAGTCACACGGCTATATAGAGCACATTTTGTTAACTATGATTTTAGGTCCTATGTAATAGACGGCTAGCCGATTGTTGTCTATTAGCTACAATTTCAGACCCCGTGCTACTGTTTATGATTTCTTGCCAAAGAACGCCAATAACTCTATCTCGACCTGGGCATCGAATCTGAGACCCAATAACCAAAGCAATAACAATGAGCTTATTATTGTCTACTAATCATACCAGGCTCCCTGCTACCACTAAAATTACCTAACAAATAAACCCTCTGCGCAGTACTACCACTTCTCTTAACACTATGAATATTATAAATAATATAGTAACACTATACAACCTTATTCTCCCCGTCAACATAGCTGCTGAAAGGCAGTTGAAGTTTCGGCCGGTAATAAATAGCTATGATAATTTAAAATAGTCAAACTAAATGTGTAGATTAGTATACTTCCTTTCAATTCCTGGACTACCAAACATAATTGAAAACCTATGGAGTCTCGCCGCCGGTGTGCCACTGCGACTCAATAGGTTAAAATGTAACTGCAATAAAATCCGATTAAAGATATACTTTAATATATAGGTGCAATAAAATCCGCATAAAGCAGATTAACTTCAATATTCAGGCATGAGTTTATGTATATATATATGTAGTATGTACTTCATAAAGCACTATATAAAACAACCATAGAACTATATAGTTATATAAAATCCTTATATAAGGGAGGTGGGCTGTATTCCCTCAACACTGGTATAAATAAAACGGAGGGTCTCGAGGCAATCACCCGGACTCTTCGCTGTTGCATTTATTATTGGTTACAAATTGCAGCGTACCTTGCCTCATGACTAACAAGTCATATTGTTATATTCATTGTTTCTGCGCAAAGGAATGAAATTACTACTAAATCGTAATAACATAAGTTATCCTAAATAATATTAGAAATGCGAATGTGAGTTTGTGTTACGATTTTGTGTCTTAACTACTTGACTGATCATCATGAAAATTCGCATAAACATTTTCAGGGTTCAGAAGACAGAAAAAACTGTTTACGAGAGATAGAAATTTATTATCAAAATCTATATTAACGATAATTCAAGATGAATGGATATTAGTGGAACTGGATACGGTTGGCGGCAGACTAAATGTTTTAAAGAAATTGGAAGAACCCTAGTTCAAAAATAGACAGTTAAAAAAGACTAAGATAGAAGCATTCCAAATCTGGTAGAAGGGATAATTGACAAATGACACAAAAATCTGCACAATACAACGTTGTGACGTAAGTGCTTTGTAAGTTCAGGCTTACGAGGGAGATAGCGAGATTTTCTTATTGTTTTTGTTTTAATGTTTACATAGCGAGATACCTGCACTATTTAGTATATATATAATAGTGCACTTGTACTTATACATTTAAAATATTTTTTTCTTGTTCCAAACCAATTTTGATCACAAACCAATTTTGATCACATTTTAACGTTTTCCAAAAAGATTTTAATACTTTTGTCGTTGCATACAAAAGAACGTACGAATTCAAACATACACATCAACCCTATAACACCTAATATGGACTAAGAACTCTACAAACAATTGAATCACTAAACAAATTCCTGCTCTCTTCTTCTTTATTGGAAAATACATGTGAAAGAAAGAGAGAAACCACAGCTATTCCAATATTAGCAAGAAGGTTTAAGTGTAAACGCGTTCAACAACCTAGAAAACGCGGGATAAACGAAAACGTTCGCTTTTTACTCAAACGTACGTAATAAGCTGGTTCTTATCTGAAATTAGGTTTAGCTGCCGCGAGAACTAGACAACAAGCACTAAGGTAATGCCCTATATGCGGCATCGTGGAACTAATATGTAAGGTAGCATCTTTAACGTTATCAGTTATTGGAAATTTTACTCTTGACTGAAGTTTTTTAAGTCTGGCAACAAAATCGTGTTTACAGGTGACCGTGTATAATTGTTCACGGTCAATTGTGGGTACTTGGTATTCAAACTTCCTAACTAATAAATGCGAATGTGAGATTGCTTGTTTGTTACGCTTTTACGCCTTTACTACTCGGCCGATCATCATACAATTTCGCATATACGATGTTACATGAATTGTAGGAATTTTCCTCTTGTTTAGTTTTGTATAACATGTTTCTATCGTAAAATGAGTTGGTAAGGAGATACTGTCAAAAAACTGATATCAGGCGCTATTTTCCGTATATGGCGGCGCGAGCGGCAGAGGAGGCGGCAAAGTGGAAATTCAGAAAGAGCACATCAAAATCTATAACACTACCAAATTTTCAAAACTCCCGGAAAACTTTCCAGGTAAAGCTACCAAATGACTGCACTATTATTCGATACCTACTTATTGTCTTTATCCTAATTAAAATTATAAATGTGAATGTGAGTTTATTTTTTACCCCTTTCACGCCTCATCGACTCGACTGATTATTATGAAATTTCGCGTACACGTTGTTAGAGGTAAAGAAACGGGTCATAGGGTACGTTTCATACAGAAAATGTAAGTACTATTCTTAAGTGAGCGAAGCAAAAGCTAGTATAATAATTATAAAGGGACTTCAAATTTAACATGTAAATAGGTTTAATAATTTTAAGATTTCTCGGGTAGGATAAAAGTAGGTACGTAACAAATAATGTCTACGCGGGCGGAATCGCGAGAAAATCTAGTTAAATAAACACAGTGCTGCTGCCAAAGCCGTCAGGCAATAACACAGCTTTAAAGCGTTTTGGTGCACATAAATTGCTAGATACGAATGCGTGAAATTAATTTCATAGTTTCATGTACAGCAAGCCACACAATGTGCGATGATAAAATATCGGGCTGTTGAAATTTACGCAGCCAATGATTTGACAAGCGTTTGCCTAACCACAAGTTGTTAGGCATGTTCAAGCATGTCTAGATTATCCTTTTTAGGATCAACAAAACAATCAGTTACTATTCAATTGTCAGCCTCGATGGGTTAGTGGTTAGTGTAACCGACTGCCACGCTTGAGGTCGCGGGTTCGATTCCCGCACAAGTCAAACATTTGTGTGCGTGAACATGGATGTTTGTCTTGGTCTGAATGTTTATCTATGTATAATATGTATGTATTTACAAAAGGAAAATATATATGTATGTTTATCCATTGTCTAGTATTCATAGTACAAGGTCTGCTTAGTTTGGGCTAGATGGTGTAGTATGTATGTGATAAAAAATAAATAAATATATTCCTTCACAAGAAAGCCTTGCCAATATCAACTTTCTCAGATCGCAGTAATACAATAAAATATATTACATGTACTTTAACACATTACCTTTATTTATACCAGACTTTAGCATTCAACATGTTAGGTAAAACGTCGCGACGACTCACGTCCAAAAATGATAAGTACTTTCAAAAACTTTTGTATTTGGAGTTCGTTCCAAACTAGAGTAACTTTTGAGGTCTCAAAAATAGGTCATACCGTTCCAGAATACTGATGCCCTTTTAAAAATATAAAGTTAAACATTGGCGCCGGAGTATAAGTTATGAATAACAGGATGAAAGGAGAAAATAGACAGAACACGGATGAAATATAGACGCGGATGGAATTAATAACATCAGCAAAATTATGATGCGTAGCAGCTTCACAGGGTTGGTATAGTCGAATAGTTTTAAACTAATTAGATAGGTACCGCCATGTTATGTAAATAAACTTACCTAGTCGCATTTTAGAATAGTTTTAGTAATAGTGACGTTGGTATTTTTTTATTACAGACTAAATGTGATATAGAGATTTGAAATATACGTAAAGTAGTAACGCCTATATTCCCGATGAAAAGGGCTGAGGAGTATTAGTGGAGTATGAGGACTGCAGAAAGGTCAAACTCATTTAAAATAAATAAGAAAATTATGATCGAATTTCTACCACCTTAAATACTACTAGTGTAAATGAAAACTGGGTATGTTTTTTATTAAAATTAAACTAGTTTATATGGAATTTACATAATTTTGAAACTCTTAAACTACTACTGTTGAACACTGGTACTTGTTACTGTTTACTTATCTTTCTATATAAGCTATTCAAATTATAAAAACTATTTAGAGTACAGTTTACATTTTCCCCGAGGTTTCGGCTGCTTTTCAGCTGCTCTTGACGGCCGAAGGGCTATGTTCACGGGAAGATTAACCTAAAATTAATTAAAGTGTTAATTTAAATCAAAATAGTTTTTATAATTTAAATAACTTAATTAAAAGTAAACTTAAATAAACAGTAATTAGTAAGAATGTTTAACAGTAGTAATTCAAGAGTTTCAAAATGATGTGTCATAGTGTTTAAAAAAAAATGCGATAAAATCCGCATAAAGTATTATTCTTATATGTATATCTTGTATGTTCTAAGTTTGATGTAAGTAAGACTACTGCCCTCTATCAAACACGTTTTCAGACACCCAGCTGCTGCTGAGCCGAGCCGAAAACCGAGCAAATCTTTCGAAGAGATAGGTATAAAATTTACCTATTCTGTGCTTAGCATATCGGAGCTTTTACATAATATATTTGAAAAGAAAATGAGTCAAATACTCCATTGTAGAAGTCATTTATTGTAATAAAAATATCAGCCCTGTACTAAATTGTCCCACTGCTGGGCACGTTTCTTGACGATGTTTGCTGTCACCGTTAAAGCAAGCGATAATTAACTATTTAATACGCACATAACTTAAGTCAAAGATGCGCGCCTGTGGACTGAACTCGAGAGCTCTTCGTGGTAGTCCGACAGTCACTAGAATATCGCTGTTAATTGCAATACCTAACTTATTAAAGTATTTTTATGAATTACTCTTAATTTTGACCACTTCTCACGAAAATATTCCAAATTCAAATCACCCAACGTATGTTTAGTTAGAGCCAATCCTATATAAGCTCAGCATTACCATCAGAATATATTTATAAAGCTCATAAATGTATAACATATGATTTCTATTAAGTTTAGTACGTTTAACGCAGCCAAGGTGACTCTTGCGTAGACAATGGTTTTTGTTAAAGTCCCAAACCACTTTATGTAATTGAGGCTATGAGTTGTTCAATCGTTTTTGTCTGCTGTTCATAGTTCTACTGTAATGAGATTTTATATTAGTACTAGATTTTTCTGCGGCTTCTATATGTAGGTAGGGTAAGATTTGTAACAGTACTTTTTTGTGCATGAAAGTTACCCTATGTCCTTTTCTGTTCTCCTGACAACGTGCATGCGAAATTTCGTGATGATCGGTCGAGTAGTTAAAGCGTGAAAGCCTCACAAACAAACATACGCATTTATAATATAAGTTACGATATGCTAATAAATTTAGTGCTTTTTGTGATCACTATATATTGACGTACATATACGCCTTTATATCACGGAAGGCATAGGCAGAAATGACACCCATATTTCACCAGGTATGGCTTACGTACTATGTGATAAGTGGCAAGCCTATTGTAATATTCCAGGATGCAGACGCCATGGCAGGATCTTTTATTTCATACATTTAAAGGCTAAATATACAACGTGTTATACAAAGGTGTCATATATATATTTTAAAATTTAAAACAGCATATGTATCTCCGGATTAAGACAAATTATTTTTTATATTATGACAGTTTCAAAAATTTTTTACTTATTATATAAACATCGAAACAAACGCCTTTCCTCACCATCAAAATTGCGCTTGGTCATTTTCGGGTTCACGCGGGTCACCAAGTAAGCTGTTGATATTTAAGTATCGACTAGAATGTTCTGATATTAAAGAAGTCGATGAAAAACATTATATACTTACCTTGGTAGTGAGTTTGTCGCGTTTTTCCATTGTACAGTAGCTATACTAGGTAACGCTTAAATATGACCACAAGTTTTTAACACACTGTATAGCTTCTATTTCACTACCTACACTCATACTTAGTCTCACGCATATGCCCCTGAAAGCAGAGCTGAATTACATTAACATATACCCAGCTGTGGCTTTACGTCCCCAGTAATGGTGGTCTTTGTGGTACCAATGAGATCGTTTTTAAAGAATAGTCCTTATCCGATCCTAAATGAGAACCGAACACAAAACCTCATACACAGCAGTCCCGTTTACTGCCAAGAGAGACTACACTATATTAGAGTAACAGAATAAAATGTTTCATTATTTTATCAGTTACCAATCAATTAATCAAAGTATGTCTATTATCACGCACACATACTAGGGATGCGATATACTTGCAAAAATCGATACCAGGGCTTCAAAGTACGAGTACGTTTAAATACCAGGTTTTAAAATACTTGAAAGTATTTTTTATTAGTGTATTACGTATTCGGCTTTCATCGGAAATACTCAGGCACGGCAACCCGCCGACGCGCCGAGCCCCGCGCTGCTTGCGACGCGAGCGACGTTTCCAGCGGTGGCGTCCATACTTAAAAATACTTGCATAGGAATTCGACCCCTATTCCATGCTGTCCTAAGAAGAATAAAATAAGGAGCAAAATCGTATAAATAAAAAAATACTTTGATGTTTATAGTATTTTTATTCACACACGATTGTATTTCTTATTTATGTTATGATTATGATCATTTTCCTATGCAAGTATTTTCATGTGTAGTGTTTCAAGTCATACTTGAAAGTATTTTCTGCTCATACCAGAGCTTCGAACTAAAACCTGGTTTAAAAACCAGGTAGCGTAAATACGTCTCATCTCTACTACATACAACTAAAAGGTTAGGCAGTGCGTATGATATACTATCATAACTTTGCACTAACAAAACCTGCTGACATCGACAGACCCACACCTACAATATGACTGTACGATTGACGTAACGGTGTAGATGGTCTCCGTGCCAGTGCCTTAGTGTGTTGTAAGTTCTATCCCCACACAGACTTTAGTCGCATTCAGTTGAACTAATAACTAACACAAATCTTAGATACTTAGTTACTAATGGTTTAAGTGTTCGCCTTACTGCTATTACGCCGAGTGTTGTGGGTTCGAAGCCGTGTGAGCTCAGGGTCAGAAATTTGTGTAATCCACTAACAGTTTTCTGGTGTTTTTTGTGTCCATTAGAATGTAAAGTCCCCGCGATAAAAGAAAGATTCCTAGTGCGGATCTTGTCTATTTTAAACCGACTTCAAAAAAAGGAAGGGGATCTTAATTCGACTGTATTTTTATTTGAAAGCTGGTGCTTCCAATTTAAATTTGATCAAGATCTGACCAGTAGTTTTTGACTTATCCTGAATAATGCGTATTTGGTTGGCTCCAACTACATTGATGATGTTTTCATTTTATTACTTGTCAAGTAGAAATCGGTTTTCTTTCTTGTTAAAATTTTGTAAAGAAAATATCTGTCTTAAGTTTGTGAAAGTTTTATACATACTTATATACAAACTATTAGACAAAATAGAAGAATCTATAACATATTAAAGGATAAACCGACTCCAATAGTTTAGTTATGTAAGTGTTTGAGACAGAGTGGGTAGTGGCGACAGTTCGGCGCCAGTGGCTGCCAATTGCCAACCCCACCCGAGCTTACCAACACGCAACGCGGTTTCAAAGAAACCCTTCGTCACTGCGGTATATTTCTATAACTGTTTTAGCCTACAATAAATTATATGAATGGTAATTAACTGTTACGTAAGAAATGGATAAGCAATTGCGATTTCATTGATATATAGCTTATGATTTTTAACAGATTTTAAGCTATGCCAAATACTAAATTTCAGGAATATTGGTGCAGCAGTTTAGGCGTGAAAACTTAGTAAACAGGCATATTTATATCCTAACTAATATTATTAATGCGAATGTGTTTGTATGTTTCACACTTTCACGCCTTAACTCGACCGATTATCATAAAATTTTGCATACATGTTGTAAGGACTACAATAAAAGACAAAGATTACCTTTCATCCATAAAAAAGTATTGTACCCGTGCGAAGCTGCGGGCTGAAGCTAGTATTATATAAACAATTTACATAATATAACAAGACTTTAACAAATTCCGTACCTGTTTATATTAGCCTGGTAAAAACTGTATGATTTGAAGCGCGCTCATATTCCAATTCAAACAATTCGAGACCTTATTTATAATTCAAAATCGACTATATATTATAAACTTTACGACTGAACTACTTGACTACACACACTTGCTAATCTCTGTATCAGTAAATGATTTTACAAACTATTGAACACAAAGAATATTAAGACTCTAAACAACAATTTGTGGATCACCGTAATTTCTAACTTGCATTAAACATTACATAATCCGTGATCACAATCGATGCAAGACTGTCAAAACGTCGGGAAATAAATACTTATTTAGTACCTTTAAATAGTTACCAATGTGATTAAGATCCGCTGTCTAATATTATATTACTAGCTACCCACCCTGGCGTCACACGGGTAATACAAAACTTGCTCAAATAATACACCTAAACCTTCATCATGAATCACTCTATCTATTAGTGAAAACCGCATGTAAATCCGTTAAGTAGTTTTTGAGGTTATCGCGAACAGACGCGGCGGGGGCCATTGTTTTATAATACGTAGTGAAGTATGTGTACAAATCGCTAAAGTCGAAAAACGTATATAGCATATACATTGTCTTATAAGAGATCAAACTCAGCGGTCACTAGAGGCTTTACTGCAGCCGCCACTAGTGGTCCAGAGGCGACCACTAGTGACTTTTACCTTTCGACCGCCTCAATCATATATACATGAGAAAAAAGGTGTCCAGCACGCCTCGGTCATGACTACATGACAAATTCAAGGATGAAATCGTAGCTTGGTGCCGAGAGCACACATTTTTTTTTTCGATGTGGCCGTCATAGATTTAATATGGCCGCCACTAGTGGTCCAGAGGCGGCCAATTTCAAAGGCTTTCCCGCGGCCGCCATCGGTGGCGGAAAGCACGGTATCACTTTAAAATACCCTAACATCCTTATTCAACGTAGAAAAACAGAAACCTTTCAATGTTCCCGTAAATTCCAGCACCGGTACCTACCTTCACGTAACAGGATCTAATTACTCCGTTAAGGAAATCATGATACGGTACGATAAATTAACCTGCAGATTCTTATACTTTGTAAAAGTTCGCCCGCCTTCGGGTCGAGTCGGATTTTGTACGGGTTTTTTTATTTTAACTTCGGCTTGTAACCGGTATTGTATGTTGCTATCGTCTGTATGTAGGTACTCTTGGGCTTGTAATTTTATTATTCGCATAGTGGTCGGAAATCAAACGTAATTCATATTTTATATAAATTTTGGTTTCTGCACTCATTCTCTATGTTAACTTAACGTCTTTAACTATTAAAATTAAACTACAGTATACAGTTTTTATCGCGTTGTTTATTTAACACTATTAACACTTTAATAACATAATACTGAAAAGTTTAACAGTAGCAGTGTAATAGTTTCAAAATTCTGTAAATGTTAAATAAACTTTCGCGTAAACGTAAAACAATCCTCACTAATATTATAAACGCGAAAGTTTGTATGGATGTATGGATGTTTGTTACTGTTTCACGCAAAAACTACTGGACCGATTGCGATGAAACTTGGTATATAGATAGCAGGAGACCTGGATTCACACATAGGCTTGGAATGGAACTTACGTGGGTGAAACCGCGGGAAAAACTAGTATTATATAAAGCTTTGATTATGCCAAATCTCAAAGTCTTCCTTGCGTGCAATGTGTATGTTTAAAAAAGTTACAAGATTATTATTTTATGTATTAACTAGCTGTGCCCGCGGTTTCACCCGCGTTTATAGTTACTGCGCGGCTCTCCTGGGTTGTAGAGTAATATTAATTAGCATATAGCCTTCCTCAATAAATAAGCAATCCAACACAAAAAAATTTTTTTTCAATTCTAACCAGTAGTTTCTGAGATTAACGCGTTCAATCAAACAACCAAACACACTCTTCACCTTTATAATATTAGTATAGATATATAGGATCTCCTTAAAAATTGTCTTACTTATTATTAGTATTCATGTTAATCTCCCCAGCTATGCTAACATACTTTTGTTAACAGTGGGTTCATGTCGATAAAACATGGCTTCGAATATAAAACTTATCGATCACAGTCCAGTTCCATCCATCCATCCATCCACTGACAGTTCAATACGTAATATATAAATATCTAGATAAGCACAGATGCAATTAATCTGTCTAGATAGTAAAATTGACACGAAGGAGTTTTATGTCAATCATTGCACAGTAGTAATACTTAAAATGGCGTCACAATACAATTATTTTTGTCTAATACCAATGCATTTACCCACATTCACAATAAATGATTTAGAGTCTTAGTTTATAATTTTAACTATAGTAACATAAACATTAAACAGTCTGATAAAGTTTAAACACTCTTTATTGCTAAATTACGCATTAAATTTGCCTAACTAAACTCAAGTCTATCTTCATAATTTTATTATAATTAAAACTACAATCTTTACTGGTAGCAAAGTTTTAAAGTTGCAAGAATACCTTATGTATAATAATCGCGGCAACTTCTAAACAATGTTCAGAACTTGTACGTAAAACTAATAACATAAGAAACAGTACAAAATATTTCAACCATGTGATTAAAATGCCATCAATAAAACGCATCGCTTTCTACTTTTATATTACACATACACTTTTTACAACAATAATAATAATAAGAAATAGAAACAAAGTCTAACTAATATTATAAATACGAATGTGAGTTTGTTTGTTACGCTTTCACGCCTTAACTACCAGACCGATCATCATTAAATTTTGGCATACACCTTGTCAAGGGAACAGAAAAGGACATAGGGTACCTTTCATCCATAAAAAAGTACTGTCGATATCCTTACCTATACCTACGCGAGCGAAGCCGCGGAAAAGGTCTAATACTTTATAATAGTGTTGTGGGATAGATAAATAGACACGAGAAAAATTGTGTATTCCATAAATAGTTATTACAAACGAGCCTACGAACATTAAAAACGGACATAAAGAACACCTTGTTTGTGTCTGTTATTTCAATGCTTGATAGATATTGAGGCCCCGTATCGAATTAAAAGCAAGACGTAGCGACATCGAGGCACTATATGCCAACCGTAAAATCAAAAATTCTCAATACATGTAAATCTTTACATACGATATGGTATCTGGATGATCTTGACTCTAAAGTTTAAAGTACATTTTACAAAGTATACAGGTATCAACAAACACTTTTCTACCCTACTTGAACGTGCAAACAGATCGAATCAATCTTCCCGAAGGAATTAAAACTGAGTAAATGCAAACAGCTGTGCCAGGGGCGAGCGACGCTGTAAACTCAATAGAAAATCTCGTTCGACCCAACCTTGAACCGTTTCTTGGTCTAATTATTGAGTAAAGTACAAGTAGGTTGCTTTCAGAAGAACTCGATAAAGTATGACGATTAAAAGGAGTAGCCCTGAGCGTCTTGCCTGTTCTTCTCATAGGATCTTTGTGAGTGATTAGATTTTGATAGATTTATCCCAGTGACACCTAGAATGGATATCTAGATTCCTAAGTCTACTCATATCTTAAACTAGCGATTCGCCCAGCTTTGCACAGGTTGTACAAAACCTTAAAAAATTATATACCTAAACCTTCCTCATGAATCACTATGTCTATTGGTGAAAATCGCATTAAAATCCGTTCAGTAGTTTTAATTTTATTGCGAACAGACAGATGCAACAGGAGGTTTTAAATGTAAGGCGGAATATCAAGAATTTTCCAGCGTTAAAAGCGTACATACGCGTTCGGAGATAAAAGCTATGTACAACTACTGATTATGTATGTGATTGTTTCATGTCTCAAAAGGCTAGACAGAGTATTACACTAACTTTTCGCCAATTATGGTTTTAGCTCGTTTATCGGAAACAGTTCCAGACTCCGTGCTGCAACTAGGAATTCCTTGACAGAAACACCAAATTACTTTGCCCGGGCATCGGACTGAAGACCTCATGCACAGCATTCGTACACACTACTGTGCCATGTGCTTCTATTGGTATCAGTATACAGTAGGTAGTACCCCGAAGTTACGCAATAGGTGGGACTGAGCGTTAACCACGTACGTCGAGGTATAATTTCGCGTATTACTACATATAAATTATTTTTAATTGAGGCCGAAAGCTAAAGAAATTTAAGTTACACATAAAATATTTAATACAATCTTAGATTACTTAAATATATAATTGCCAATTGAAGTTATTTCGATGTAGAAAGCTTCATAAAATCTAACGAAGTAGTTTGACTCAAATATTTATTTTTCGCCCACGAAACTTCCTGGACTACTGAACTACGTGTAGAAGCAGAAACTCTATAATCGATAATAAATAAAATAAATAAATAAATAACTATTCTACCACATACACACAACACCATCTAGCCCAAACTAAGCAGAGCTTGTACTATGGGTACTAGACAATGGATAAACATACATATATCGAGAATTATATGATGCTCAAACAAAAGATCGCGTAATCGGGGTTCGCGTAACTCGGGTAGCGTAAGCCGAGGTATTACTGTAATATAATTTTAGACAAGAACTTCTTTATCGTGCAACACGGTCGTACGTCTTAGACATACACAAATAGTCATTTTAAACTGTTTAAACTTAATTTCACTTTGCAGGTAAATAATACTAACTAGAAACAGAACTCAGACCTAGTTAATAAGAACAGATATTAGCATTTTATATTAAATAGTTTGCCTTCGTTTTAATTGGTAGTCTAATTAAATTATCTAATAGTATGCTAAGAACAACATCTTATGTTAGACAAAAGGACTTTTGTAACTAAGATAATTGAATAAAAATTGTTTCAATACTTTTTTGGACGAAACGAGTCTAGCGATACAAAGAATATCTATTAAGATATGCTTACGCTAATATACGCCACGCCTAAAGCAATATGCAGAAGTGTTTCGAAAGCTGTGTTTTCAAGTCTCACGAACAGCCTATTGGCAATACCTGACTTCTTGCTGCTACAAAGATATTTTTTTTTGTAGAAATTCCGATATTACATTGTCCGACCTGGGAATCCAACCCAGTACATCAACATAATATAGGTACTATACAAAACGACTATACGGATGGTGCAGCGGACAAGCGGTTGCTCTGCCAATGCTGCCGCTAGTCTTGTAGGTTTGAATCCTAGACGAGACAATTATTTATATGATCCATATCCACAAATGATGGTTGGTATGGTAAGTATGGGTATTCTTTGTGCCCGTTCATTGTATGTTTGTTAAGACCGCCGCGACACAACGCTTTATCCCTGTAAGGAAATTGACTAACCTGTCAAGTCTTGGAATGACAGACATAATTAAAAACTTATTGTGCCTGGCCGCCGGTGCTCCGCTACGATTATACAGGTTGAATTAAAATAAATTGTAGGGGAAAGTCTAAAATGATATTTAGAACCGTAAGACTAGCACAATACTTAATGTACCATATCAAATTCGTTAGAATGACTTATGGAGACATTGCAAAACCGTGTACCAGTTACAACCAGTACTTGACTGCAAGGATGGAGAGAAGCTGTCCCGGATGGAACCCGCAACAAGCAGTGCACTAGGAAGGTGACCACCTACACAGTTACGCCATAATATGACGTAGTAATAACGGTCATGGCAGCGTATTTACGCAATGCACAGTCATGTCATAAAATCCGTAATGAAACTAGTCAGTATAACCGCTAACAAGCCCATGCGTAAACCAATGTCATAACGAGGCCGGCATTAATTATAATATCAAGCGAAGCATGCGAGCCCACTCATGGTATTATATAACTTTATATTGGAAAATACACCGTAGGGTTGTCAAGATTACTGTGCTACGAAATTTGACTGCCTCGGTGCGGTGGAGCGGTGGTGAATGTATTTTTATTTTGTTTCTTATACAACTAATATGACAAACGAGCATACGGTCCACCTGATGGTAAGTGTTCACCGTAGCCTATGGACGCCTGCAACACCAGAGATATTACTTGCGCGTTGCCAACCCTTTAGGAAAGGAAGTTGGAAGGAGAAGGAGCGGAAAGGGGGGAAAGAGGATGATTGGGCCTGCGGCATTTACTCACCTAACGAAACACAAAAGTAGAAATACTGCTATTTCACGTCGATATTCTGTTAGAGGGTAGTCCCACCGCGGTCGAGCCGGCCCATTCATGCTGAAATCAGCAAGGCTCTACTTCTTTTGAAAATTGCTGTGCGTGAGGACTCAAGTTTAAATCTCGGGTCGCAAAATATAAAGTTATTGGGTTTTTCTAACAAGAAATTTACAATACTAGCCTGGAGAAAGACACCCATAATCTAGCAGTGTTACAAACCTCTATGCCTCAGCCTGGTACAGGTTGACACGCTTAACATATTTAATTACCAATCTTTTCTAAAATGAAAAGTGGAGCATTCCCTTTTCAATCTAATCATTAGAATAATTGAAATAATAATTTATACATTTAAAATATCTTGAAAATTTGGTTGGTTCTTATTTTTATTTATTAAGACATTAATTTTCATTCGGATCCAAGCTATGTATAAAATATCAAATAGAGAGCGAGAGTATTTGAAAATTGATTGCAAAATTTGTTTCAACAGCTAAACAACAAAACGCGTAATAAAACATACTAATGAAAATGTGCAGTCTAAACCTTAGTTCGCTTTACAATAAAAGAAAGTTTCATTAAAAACCGTAAATCATTCTTTCAATACTTTAAAAGATATCATCGTTAAAATTTAAAAGTATTCGCCAACCCTATCGAGACACGTTCCCCGGCGCCTACCCGACGCGACTGTGACGCATCCACCCCAGATTAAAAGGATATACCATCGTCTAGAAACCCACGTTGTGTTTATTTACAGACAAAGTGACTTTACAAAACGTCTGCCCAACGGTTTGGGGATAAAACTTCGATGACGTCACAAGTGACGCATATGAATGACCGACGGTGATTCATTGTCCGGATAAAGATAGATTGATTTTACAATGCCAGTACTAGAGACGCTTATCATAGGTTAACCCGTAAAGAATGGATAATCATAAAATATCTCTTATTAGAGCTATTGGGCGACAAAAATAAAATTAAACAAAGAAGGTTTCCCAGGTTGTATTTATGAATATGAAATTTACTCTCTTTTTCATATTAATAGCAATAACCTCGTATTTATACGAGTTAAATATGTATTAAATACGCTTCTTTAATGGTTTTCTTTTATTTATAACTGTGGTATACAAATGTCGTGGTTTACATTAAAAAGGAAAGTATTGAAAATTGTATCTCTTTCTTTAAATTTTATACGATGAATGGGAGAGGCACTTTCTACAGAGCTCGAACGCAGTTACAGGGTTACATGTAGGTGAGTATGGAAATTCCTTGAAAGAGCCGGCTCAATCGTATATTCAGCTCTCCAAACGTGTAAAAATCTACTATTATACTTATTACAATCATTTACAAGTAAACCATACCGACGTTTTTCATTCTTTATTTATAAATAAAATCAATGGCTGTATAAGCTTTGCAAACAAAATGTATAAAGAAAAATAAATCAAATATTCTAAGCCAGAGAAAATTGAACAAAGGTTCTGAGAAAGCTTTGTTTTTCTTTTGTAAAGATAAATTATATTGCGTATGAAAAGTTTGCGTTATTGAATAAAGAAGTACCGAGCTAAGGGGTAAATATAAGAATGTATTGGATATGGGCAATTTAAAAGACAGTGACGATGCGAAAAGCCTCGATTGTTTTAGTAAAAGGCTCAATCCAGAATACATAACAGTTTATCATATTTTTCCGAGCTCATCAATGACACGAAACTGTAATTACGTAGTCTCTTGGCTATATCCCTTCTTCTTCTTTTCGTGTGGTTAGTGGCCAACCTGTTGTGAAGAGTTGTTCAAGCCGCCCGTAGGCCTCTGATATGGCTTAACGACTGTTATCAATTTGGCAACAACCGGGAATCGACTTTTTACCTGCCCTCCGAAGCACGGAGACGCTCAGATGAAACACCACTAAGCGGTCATCCATCTATAGACTGACCGCACCCAACGTTGCTTAACCTCACTAATCGTTTACCGATCAGTGAGTGCAACTGGCTATGAGCGCCCCATATATCCCTGTAACGGTAGATAGATGTATATTACATCCATCTTTCGCAGCTATAGTTTTATGTTATAGAGATCCTATTTCAGTTTACCGGGCACAAATGCAGATAACGCGCTGATACTAAAATTTCTAGGCAGAAAAATTCAATAATTCTTTGTTAGACTCGGTAATCAAACCTTGATCTCGAGGCTGTAGCGTTTACTATAACTGCACCACCCACACTTCATATAAAAACAAACATATATCAGGCTGGCCTTATTATGTAAGTAGATTACCTAAATCAAGCGTCTAAGATCCCAAAGAGCATCCGGCACGATCATATGACAATATTCACTGATTGAGGAAAGCGATTAAATCAGTTTCCACTGATGCAATGTTCTATTCTATTCGATGAAAATTGATTTAGGACATTATTCGAGTATAATCACTAGGTGAGCCAGGCAAACGTTGTTCTGCCATATAATTCATTCGATAGAGACAATCTAATCACCTATCGGTATCAAATATACTTTACGACCTATTCTCATACCTAACAATTTTACATGAAACAAATCATAAAAATCGGTCGAGCCGTTTCGAGGGAATGCGACCACAAACACCGTGACACGAGATTTTCATATACATAGATTTTTATACAGGGTGATTTTGAAATCGTGTAATTCCTTTTAACCACGCATTCTACTGGTGATATAGAATAACCCTGACCATATTTTTTCTTAATTAGAATAATGGTTTCGGCAAAATTAGAGTACAGACTTTTTTCATGAAATGATTTCAAATAGTCATATTTTAGCCACCTGACACAATCTTAATATTTTACTAATTTAAAAATAATAACATAACAATAACTGATGTCGTAAATAATAAGGGGCAATAAAAAGG
This sequence comes from Catocala nupta, assembly GCA_963675205.1. Lineage (NCBI taxonomy): Eukaryota > Metazoa > Arthropoda > Insecta > Lepidoptera > Erebidae > Catocala > Catocala nupta. Next base: position 20,302,701 of record OY776097.1, on the reverse strand, counting down.
ACCGGCCGTTATTATTTACGACATTAATTATTAATATGTTTTTTTATTTTAATTAGTAAAAAATTAAAATTGCCTCGGTTGGTTAACATATGACTATCTGACACCATTTCACAAAAAAAACGGAACAATAATTTTTCAAAAAAAATAAATCTAATTAAATAAAAATATGGTCAGGGTTATTCTATATCACCAGTAGAATGCGTGGTTAAAAGGAATTACACGATTTCAAAATCACCCTGTATACCGAAACGTCGGGGAAAGTGTAAACCTAAATATAAATAGATTTAATAGTATATGTATAATTATAATATTATAACGCACACTGATATTGAAAATTATACAATATCGTTCTCTATTATGTAAATTTAATGACCGACTCTTTTTAGTGTGAGCAATTTTTCGTGTGATTTAAGCATAGTGTTGTATGAATTCAATGTTTGTATGTGTATATATTTGCCTTTGATTGTACTACGCATGTAAAAAAGCATGTGCGCTAAATAGATTTAAAAAAATGGCATCCACAAATATTTTTTTTTATTTATATTTATAATTATGTTTGTGAATTCTTCTACATTAAGGAATTCAGTATACAAGTGATGAGTTGAATTAATAATGGTACCTATGTATATTATATAGATGTAGTTGCCAGACTTAGCAAACTGAAGTGGCAGTGGGCGAGCCACGTTAGCTGAAGGGTGTCTGATGGAGTCCTTGAGTGGAGATGTAATGAAATGCTCTTCACATAAGTTGACGCCAGCTTGAAGGTCACAAGGCACACACTCACACATCTTTATGTAGACAAAAATGTATTTGTAAGGAAAAGCAAAATAATATTCTTAAATTTTCTTAATTTTTTAAAAAGTCAACTTCTACTTTTAGTTTCTGGGTTTTGTATAATGATTTGAATTATCCACAAATTGGTAGGCCGAAACTAAAATTTTTGGATCATACAATTTTCTGTACCTTGTGAGGATTAGAACTACAACACTCTGTGCAACGACAGTGACAAGGCGATCACTTAAACAAGCACACCCTCGGAGCAGAAAACATCTTAAATTTTCTTAATCTTTTAAATAACTTCTCGCTCACTAGTTTGAAAGCTCCGTTTCGCGGATGGATTTTATAAACTTTTACGGTTACTTTAAAACAAAGAAAGGAGTAGATTCGCGTTGGTAGTGCAACGACCAAACATACAACCTCTTGATAGCAAGCCTAATGGTTATGATACAAACAGGAGTTAATGTAGATATTTGCATTACATATTACAATAGTCATCCATCTATACTAATAAAAGACAAACAAAAATCAAATCTTTCATATTTCATTCATTTTTGTTTGTTTGTAAGGATTTAACTCAAATGCTACACAACCGATTTTAAAAATTCTTTCGTCATTAGAAAACTGCATTACCGCCAAGTAACATAGGCTAGGCACATTTTATTTAAAACACTACTGTTTCTAATATAACCTAGTCTAGTTTTACGCGAGTGAAGCTGCTAGCAAAAGCTATTATTATTATAAAAAGGAGCATTTGCTTGTTTGTAATTGATAAAATAATAATCTATAAATTAAAACGCGAAGCAAAAGCTTTTTACCCCTTTTTACGAAAATTGCGCGGACGGAGAAGTATGAAATTTGGCACACTTAAAGTTTATATGGAGAAGTAATGGCGAATACTAATATTTTTATAAAATATGCATTAGAAATACATTAAATTAATAAAAAAACACTACACGCACACGACCATGCATTTGACATTTTGTAGTATTTCGGCATGTTTCGGCATTGTTCGTCTGACGTCGTGCAATTCTTTGTAACTATGGTAAAGAAAGAAAACAAAGTAGCAGGTATATCGTCAATGAAAGAGTATAGTGAGTAAATAATAATTTCTTTGAAAAAGCTAGGTAAGTTAACCTGTATAGCCTTGGCGAAATCTAAATGAAATGTGATTATCAGGGTAAAGTTATAGACAATAAAATCTTAATTACGATCAAATCAATTTTGAGTGCATTTTGACCATTAGGCGACCGCTAGTACTAATAATTCAATTATTTTTTCTCTCACACGAAAAATAGTTACAGAAATAAATTAAATGAAATAACGAAAAATTATCTGTATGGGAGACTGGTTTCCGTACTAGGTAGAAACCTATATGACAGATGACCACCTCTCCTAACTCTAGACAAGTAGGTACTAAGGTCAATACCCTAAAAAATACACGAAGACTATACTATATAACTATACTATACGATTACACTTAATCAGTAGAATAGTTTACGTGTAATTTTTAACATGTGAGATGAATAAATGAATTAATGAATAATCGATAACCTCCGAAACGGCTACACCGATTTTTAAAATTCCTTCAATATTAGAAAGCTTCTTCAACCAGAACTAACATAGCCTACATAACATCACGCTACGAGCCTCGGTAGCGGAGCAGAAATGATAAACATGGTTGTAACTGCAGGGGACTGGTATTAATATAGCGATACAAAACTTTAATAAAGAGATAACGAGGCAGCAATAATGGGACCAGCCATATGAACTTTGAAAACTTGGGGCATCCAGATAGTTAATACATTTCATAGAACTTTCGCATACACGTTAAACTTTGATGAAATGCACAAATGACTTCCGAGTAAAGAGGAAAATTATACACGTTTCTTGGAATCCTTACATTAATACTCAACAATTGTATGTATGTAAGTATGTTAGCTGTTATTTATTCAAGTTATATTTGTTAACTTGACATATATTGAAATGCCAGACATCATTCAAAAGCTATTATTGCCGCCGCCCGCCGGTGTACCGCTCCCACTCAATATCGGTTAGGTTTGTTAAGTTAGTTACTGTCCACGTAAATTAGAAAATTGCAAGACAGCGAGTTGGCACACCGTGGTCGGTTTAGTCGGTAGTATCCGGGACATTCCATCTTATCCCGGGTGAGCCCGACATAACCTCTCCGCTTCCCTTTTCCGCGGAGAAGTACGGATCAATGCATTCGGGCAGAAAAAAAAGATACTGTGTATTTCAAGGAATATCATACAGAGATAAAAATATCTTATGTTTTAGTACAGAACATGGTCTATCTCTGTACCAATATGCATCCAAACCTGGTCAACAGTTTACGCGTGATTGCGTCACAATCACCAAAACCTTCAAATGATTATTTATACTACTAGGTACTTATATTATAAATCTGAAGAGTTTGTATGTTAGTTTGTTTGTTTGGTTGAACGCGCTAATCTCAGGAACTACTGGTACGAATAGAAAATTATTTTAGTGTTGGATAGCCCATTTATCGTGGAAGACTGTAGGCTGTATAAAATCCATTCATTCATCCATGAGCATTCATGAAAAATGTTGCAGAAACGGAAAAAAATCTCTTATGTCAAGCAGACAAAGTTGCGCGGGTCAGCTAGGTATTTATGCAGGGTGTCCCAGAATATGTTAATCAAATTGTAACGGGAGATTCCTTAAGTAAGGACCTTTCAAATGTGCAAAAAAAAAAGAAATATTATAACCTTTGTGTAAAAATAAAAACAATCAAATAAGATTTCTTTTGGTGCAAAAAAAATACACCAAAATAATGCAGCGATATCAAAACTACATAAGCTTTTTAAAAAAAATCATTTGTAGTTTGACGAATCAATCCTTCACAAATAATAACAGTGGAAAAAAATGAAAATTAGCCAGCCATAAACGAAGCACCTGTAGTCAAAAGTCTGGAAAAGTCGTACTTTTTTAAAAACTTTGATTTTTTTTATTTTTACACGAGCGTCATAATTTTTTGTGTTTTTATTTAGCACATTTAAAGGTCCTTACCTAAGGAATCTACCATTACAATTTGATTCACATATTCTGGGATCCCCTGTATACGGCAATAGACGGTAATAGTTTTGTCTATTATTGCGTGGAGCCCAAAACTACAGCTACCAAAATATAGGTGTAATATAGCTATATTACACCTATATTTTGGTAGCTGTAGCTGTAAGGGACAGCTGTCCCTTTCGAAAATAGGCGTCAGACTATGTTTTGTATATAATTATAATAATTATTTTTAAACATTCAACAATACGTATAAAACAACTTTTACCAGTAAATACAAAGCCGCCATTTTCCCCGGAACCAGTAGTTTCTAGTTACTGAAACAAGAGAGCAACGCTTCCTGATTCGATCAATCGATTTGTCTGACGAGTAAATCGAGTTCGAAACCCAACGTCGAAAATAATTTGCAATATCCGAACTAACCAGACGGAACTGTATATATGTATATATAAGTAGATAGGAAGTTCGTTGTACTTTTAGTACATAATCCGGGGTTCAATAACTATATTACGTAGGAAGTGAAAATCTATAGTCTCTGACCCCTTCGGGGAACAGATGTAATCCTTATAGGTACTGGGTGTTTCTTAGTATAGTGAAATCCTCTCAGAGGGTGATTATACTTGTTATTATGAATAACTTTTGTTCTGGGACATTGTTGAAATCGCGAAAAAAAAACAGCTGTTCCATACATTTTGTCGAGGTCAAAGTCCATTTTTATATTGAACACCTGTTTTTTTTTTAAGTTATTGTCCTTTTTATGTTAACTAGATTTTTCCCGCGGCTTTGCCCGCGTAAATGTAATTTATGTAAGTATTCTATCCCTCGAGAACAGTTTTTTTTTTGGATGAAAGATACCTTATATCCTATTCTGTGCCCTGACAATGTTTAAGCGAAATTTCATGATGATCGGTCGAGAAGTTAAGGTATGAAAGCACAATAAACAAACTCACATTCGCATTTATAATATTATTTACGATGTATGTATATATTATTATATAGAGACTAGGGTAATATATTTCAAATTGCCACTTGCTACATCATAACTATTATTTTATTCATTCGCATTGCATTTTTCATATAGGTACGCGTGGCAATTCAAAGCTGTCTACACTTGGCATTTCTTTAGTATGCCTTCGATCTGGTTAGAGAACTCTCGCCTGACTTTTTCCATTTTCAACTAACTGCCTCATTCATATTCAACTTACATACATTGTTCAAATAGTCCTGCATTCTTTAGTTTGACTAATAAAAATACAGAGTTTAACTCAAAAATAAATAATATGAAATAAAATAATTGAATTATCCTAACTAATATTATAAATGCAAATGTTAGTCTATTTGTCTGTGACGCATCCACGCCGTAATTACTCGACCGTTCATCATGAAATTTTGCATACACGTTGTCAGCGGTATAGAAAACAACATGCATACATCCAATAATACTGTTCCCCGGCGAAGGCGCGGGCAAAAGCTAGTATAATACAATTCCTAATTAAAAAGAAATACATTAATTAAGTAATTCAAATTTTAACTAATTATTCATTTTTGCTTTGATATAATCTCACCCGCACTCCAAACACTGTAACACCTGTGTGGCTAGGTTCAGCAGTGGCACCATGGAGAACGCCGAGTATTGGCATTTGCGAAGTCACGGGGAAAACCAACATGTCTTAGAATCGGCAACTAATTAAATTAGAAGTTAATGTTCTTAAAAATGCCGTGTTCTTAAAACTGTCTGATTATGAACTTGTATTAATTGTAAGAACTTGTTTATAATTGAATGAATGGTAATAATGTTTAAATATTATAGAACTTTCGAGCAACTTTCGCACTATGAATAATGCCTGTATCGCGGCAGTTTCTTAAAACATTTAAACAACGGACACAAAGAACACTCATACTCAGAACAACTTTTTGGATCACACAATTTGTCCCGTGTGGCGATCGAACCCACAACACTCGGCGCGGCAGCAATGGCGAGGCGACCACTTACCACTGCGCTATTTGTGCCGACGAATAATATTGGAAGAGTTAATAAAGAAATTCCACTTTTCTTCTTAATTTGTACTTGTTATGTTTTCAATGACTTCTTCTTTTCTGTGTTCCCAAAAGACCATCATGATTCTATATTTGGAACACCTGTATCTACTTATGGAGTGCAATAATTTATTGAAGTTTAATTAGTTTGGTAGGCAGTTAAAAAGCCATACGAAAATTTAACAACAAGCAAGTATAAGCTGTGTGGGTAGTCTACAAAACTGAGAGAAAATAATTAATTATTCATTAAGTTGTTCGAAGCCGTGCATCGCATCTTCACCTGCGTAATGTTTAGACAATAAACTTATAACAAGCATGCAATTTGGAAAGTTATATTTTATTAACTTATGTTTAGGTTTTGCTGGCGGCATTGCTCGCGTAAAAGTAAATTAGCTTAAGTTAGGTCAAATATCCCTGGGGTGTGTGGCCAGAGAACCTCCCCGTGCGCTCGACGGCTGCTGGTCCTTTCTACATTTTTAGTGGATTGGAACGTCAGTCGTTGGGCCGGTACACCCCGGGCAACACGGGTAATAATGTCCTTTCGGGGGCATTATTACTCGTGGCTAATACTCTGGCACGCGCGTAGGGAACCCGAGGCAGTTTGTCTCGGGGTTATCGGCCCGCGAGGGCCGCGTTTGGGGGTCTCTCCACGTGTTCCTCTGATTAGCAGAGGACACGTGGATGAGATGGAGGGGTTAGAGGAAGAAAACCTCTGGGGTGTGTGGCCAGAGAACCTCCTAGTGTGCCTGACGGCTGCTGGTCCTTTCTACATTTCTCGTGGATTGGAACGGCAGTCGTTGGGCCGGTACACCCCGGGCAACTCGAGTAATAATGTCTTTTCGGAGGCATTATTACTCGTGGCTAATACTCTGGCACGCGCGTAGGGACCCGAGGCAGTTTGTCTCGGGGTTATCGGCCCGCGAGGGCCGCGTTCGGGGGTCTCAAATCCACGTGTTCCTCTGAATAGCAGAGGACACGTGGATTTGAGACGGGGGGGATAGAGGAAGAAAACCTCTTTAAAAAATCACCAGTGGGAGCCGTAAGGCCCAACAAGAGGGGGTCTCTCGCGAGACCGCCAACTCGTAACCCGGACCCGTAGGCGTCCGGAACGAGGGCCGCCACCTTTCGAGGTGGGGGTCGCGGAGAAGAAAACTCCTTAAAAAATCACTTGCTTCGTTTCCGCTCCTCAGCTCCCCTGTAGCAGGGGACTCCGAGGTTGCGGGACCGACCGTCCACTCCAACTCAGCTCTCCCACATTGGGGGACCCGGGGAGGAGTGGGCCCCCTCCAGTTTCACGTTCCCTTGCACTCCTCTGTTATCAGGGCTGGCAAGGGAGCGACTACTGGAGGCTACCCTGCCGCGCAGGGTTGAAGGCTGCCAATAGCTCTGGCTATTGGTCGCATTAGGCGGGGGCACATAGGGGAGGGGAAACCTAACCCTGCCTCCGTCTTCATATCGTTACCCGTTGAGTGTCGTTGATCACGTCTAGCGGCTCAACGGGACCGAGGGGCTTGCCTTAGTTGGCCGGCCCGCGAGAAGGAAAACTCAGACCACCCAACAGCGAAGTTGTAAAAACCTCTGGGCACCTGCCGTCCCCCAGCAGTATGTAGGCCTTCCCCCGGAATGAGCGTCACCCGGGGGTCGATTCTATATCGTCTCGTTCTCGTGGGAATGAAATGGAAGATTTAAATAAACAAAAACCCGAAGTAGACAAGGAGAGGAAGATGGAGGAGCACGGAGGCCCATTGCGGGACTCCAAGGGGCGCTTTAAGCGTCCCTCAAGACTACTCGCCAGCGATGGCAGAGGAACGGGGGCATGTACGCCCACGTCGTTGGCGTCGACGCCTAATAGAAGCCGGAGGAGCTCAATGAGCCTCGGCGTTGAGTCCGGGTCTGAGGACCTAGACTCCCGCGACCTCAGCGGCCGGGCTTCTATGACCCGGAAGCGCAGCAGGTCGCAAGAAGTAGTGGAGAGCAGCGCACCAGCCACTAAGGTGCCTGCGAACCGGGGGGTTTCGCCGTCACGATCCGTGACCCCGACCCCGTTCAATAGGCGGGCATTGGTCGCCCGCAACCGACAAGAGGGGGAGCGCGCAGCAGAGCAATTTGTTGCGCAGCTCCTGGACGAGACCCGGCACCCGAGCTCGGATGTAGACCTCGTCCAGTCCGCCGCAGACTCTGTGGCCGCCATAATTACGGTGGCCACAAAGAGTCAAAACTTGAAGGGCACTTTCACCAATGCCCTCAAGAAGGCGGCCTCTCACCTCCAGGAGGTGGTGCATACGCTCGCGGAGCGCACCACCTCCGACGAGACGAGGCGGTTGCGGGCGGCAAACGACCGCCTTGCAGGGGAGGTGGCTGAGCTCCGCGCTGAGCTCAGCCAAATTCGGGAGTCCATGCGGCAGCCGAATGCCATACCTCGGCAAGCAGAGGAGCAGCGCTCCCTGCTGACTGACGCGCAGCTGCGCCAGGTCATGTCGTCCGTTGGGACAATGATCAACGCGCGGCTGGGGAGCCTGGAGGCAAGACTGCCTCCAGAACCGCGTCGCCGTCCACCGCTCGCAGCGGACAACCTTCCGTCCGCTGCTAGGGACCCAGTGCCCACGTCGGGCCAGCGGTCCTATGCGACGGCGGCGTCAGCGTCAGTCGGCGTCCCCGCAGGGTCGAGACCTGCGGCCGGGAAGAAGGGGACTTCCAAAGCCCCTTCCCAGTCCCAGAGGGACTTCCCGCCCTTGAGGCCGAAACCTGCGGGCCCAACTCGCGCCCCGGCGCCGAAGGAACGCGCACCCGCGTCAACCACGGGTGCGCCTCGACTGGTTTCTGTCCCTGGTCCGTCGGCGTCTGCCAATGAGGGCTGGCAGACGGCTGGGGAGAAGAGGGAGATCCGGCGCCGGAAGAGGCGCGAGCGCAGGAGCGCTGCGGCTGCCGAGCGGGTGAAGGAGGAGGAGAAGAGGAAAAGTAAGAAGGCGAAAAAGAAGAAGCCCGGGAAGCTCCGGCCGCCAAGATCAGCAGCCGTTGTCATAACGGTGTCGCCGGAGGCGGTGGAGCGCGGCCTTTCTTACGCCGCCGTCTTTAAGAAGGCGCGAGAGAGCGTCGGTGTGGCGGACTTGGGCCCCACCGGCGCCAGGACCCGCCTCGCCCAAACGGGGGCTCGCATTCTTGAGTTCCCCGGTGTGGAGGGCGCAAAGACGGCGGACACAGTCGCAGAAAGGCTGCGAGGGTTGTTCGGGGCGGAAGAAGGCGTCAAGATCGCCAGGCCCGTGAAGTGCGCGGAGTTTCGAGTCGCTGGCCTGGACGATTCGGTCACGCCTGACGACGTCCGGGAGGCCATCCAAGCCAAAACTGGATGCCGCCTGGACGACGTCAAGGTTGGCGCCATCCGCCCCGGTCCCGGCGGTGTCGGAGCCGTGGTAGCGCAGTGCCCCGTCGCAGCGGCCAACACTTTGGTTGCTGCAGGGCGGCTCCTCGTGGGCTGGAGTTCCGCCAAGGTCTCCTCGTTGGCGGCTAGGCCCGCGAGGTGCCATAAATGCATGGCCGAGGGGCACTTGCGTGCCACTTGTAGAAGTGGCTTCGACTGCAGCGGACTGTGCTTCCGCTGCGGCCAGCCGGGGCACAAGGCGACGGACTGTTCCGCCGCCCCCCATTGCCCCGCATGTGCGGCGGGTAAATTGCCCGCCGATCATTTAATGGGGCGAAGGGGATGCAACCCTCCCCGGGCTTCCAAGCCCAAAAACGTCGCGGGTAGCAAATCGACCCAAGCTACCCCCGTCGTCGTCGCCGCTCTTCCACCGTCGCGGATGGAGGAGGATGTGGTTGCAGGTACGTCGGCCCAATAATGGACCACGACTGCACCCTCCTCCTCCAGGCGAACCTCAACCACTGCGCCGGTGCGCAGGATCTCTTCCTGCAATCCATGGCGCAGTGGTCGATCGGTGTGGCCGTAGCCGCGGAGCCCTATTATGTTCCTCCCCGCCCAAATTGGGTGGGTGACTGGGACGGCTCCGTGGCAGTCGTCAGCTCCACGGCTCCGCGTTCCCCGCCCTTGTCGCTCAAAGACAAGGGCTCGGGATACGTGGCAGCCGAATGGGGGGGATTACTCGTTTTCGGGGTCTACTTCTCCCCCAACCGGAGTCTGGCTGATTTCGAGGTCTTCCTCACATCCTTGGAGACCTCGATACGGCGTTTGGCATCAGGCCGCGTCTTGGTGATGGGAGACTTCAACGCAAAGTCCGAAGCGTGGGGGTCTCCCAGAACGGACGCCCGCGGTAGAGCGGTGGAAGAGTGGGCGAGTTCGGTGGGCCTCTGTCTGCTCAACAGAGGCACCACCAACACTTGTGTTCGGCAGCGGGGCGGGTCGATAGTGGACCTCTCGTTCGCTAGCCCTGCTGTCGCACACAACGTAAGGAACTGGCGAGTCCTGGAGGAGGTCGAGACTCTCTCGGATCATCGCTATATCCGAGCAGAGATCTCCCGGAATCCCCAGGACCCAGTTAGGGGTCACATGGCGGACAGAGCTCCCCGATTTCCGCGGTGGGCTGTGGGTCGTTTGAACCGGGACCTGTTGGAGGAGGCAGCCATAGTGCAGTCGTGGCTGTCTCCGGTGCCTCCCGACGGGGGGGTCGATGCTGCGGCGGGCCGCATTCGTGTTGCGCTTACGCAGGTTTGCGATGCGGCCATGCCGCGCGTCCGACGTCGGCCTCCTAGAAAGGAGGTCTACTGGTGGTCCCGGGAGTTGGTGGACCTCCGCGAGGCCTGCATTCGTGCCCGGAGGTCCTACACCCGCAGCCGGCGGCGACGCCGCAACGATAACGGGGAGGGCCAGCTGTACGAAGCGTACCAAGCAGCGCGTGACGCTCTGAAGCTGGCCATCTGTCGCGCCAAAGAGCAGTCGCGGCAGGAGATGCTGGAGGGACTCGATCGTGACCCCTGGGGTCGCCCATACCGCGCGGCGCTGAGCAAGCTCCGCGCGACGGGCCCCCCCCTTACCGAGTCCCTTCAGCCTAGCTTCCTCACCGAAGTGGTCGAGGGCCTATTCCCGCCACAGGCGGAACACACGCCCCCGGCGATGGCCGCAGAGGCCGAAGTCCGGGAGGCCGACGAGGAGGTTCCGCCTGTCACGGAGGCGGAGATGGGGGCGGCCGTTCTGCGCATCCGCTCGAAGCGGACCGCCCCCGGGCCGGACGGAATTCCGGCCCGAGTGTTGGCCCTTGCCCTTGACCACATGGGCGACCGCCTCAGGGAACTGTTTGACGCGTGTCTATCGTCGCGGAGGTTCCCTGAGTGCTGGAAGGTGGGGAGGCTGGTGCTCCTGCCCAAGCCGGGGAGAGCCCTGGACTCGGTCGCGGCCTACAGGCCTATCGTACTGCTGGACGAGGCGGGGAAGTTGCTGGAGAGGATTCTCGCTGCCCGCATCGTCCGGCACCTCGAGGAGGTGGGGCCCGATCTGTCGGACGCCCAGTTTGGTTTCCGCGCCGGGCGTTCGACGATCGACGCCATTTTGGCCCTGAGGGCCGCGACTGAGGAAGCCGTCAGGGGAGGCGGCGTGATGTTGGCGGTGTCCTTAGACATCGCCAACGCATTTAATACTCTGCCATTCGGCAGCATCGGGGAGGCACTCCGATTCCATGGGGTGCCCGCATACCTGAGGCTGCTGATGGCAGACTATTTGGAGCGGAGGTCCGTGTTGTGCGAGGACCGAGCAGGCGACGTCGTGCGCAGGGCGATATCGCGCGGTGTTCCACAGGGGTCCGTCCTTGGCCCTCTCCTGTGGAACATCGGCTATGACTGGGCCCTGCGCGGAGTCTTACCCCCCGGGCTGAGCGTATTCTGTTACGCTGACGACACGTTGGTAGCAGCCCGGGGTCGCAACTTTGAGGAGGCGGCTCGCCTGGCCACCACGGGGGTCTCTCAGGTGGTCGGGCGAATCGAGGCGCTGGGGCTTAAGGTGGCCCTCACCAAGACGGAGGCCCTGTTGTTCCATGGGCCCCGTCGCGGGCCACCTGCCGGCGCCTCGATCACCGTCGGCTCGGTCCTCGTACCGGTTCAGGCCCAGATGAGATATCTGGGCCTGGTGTTGGATGGACGATGGCTCTTCGACGAGCACTTCCGTCAGCTCGAGCCAAAGCTGGACGGCGCGGCGTCCGCCCTGGGGCGATTATTGCCCAACCTGGGCGGACCCAGTTTGGCGTGCCGGAGGCTCTACACGGGGGTAGTCCGGTCGATGGCGCTCTACGGCGCACCGGTGTGGGCGGGGTCCCTGACCGCCCAGAACCGCGCGCGGTTAAGCCGACCGCAGCGCACTTTGGCGGTCAGGGCAATACGCGGTTACCGCACCGTGTCCGCAGACGCGGCATGCGCCCTGGCCGGTACTCCCCCGTGGGATTTGGAGGCGGAGGTGCTCGCCGACGTTTATCGTCGAGCGGCCGAATTTCGGGCAGGCGGAGGCGGTCGCCCTCTGCTCGAGCAGGTGCGCGAGTGGCGCGAGGCCGCTCGACGAGCCATCGTGGCCCGATGGTCAGTCCGGCTGGAGGCTCCACGTGCGGGTTTTCGCACGGTGGAGGCGCTCCGGCCGGTCCTTTCGTTGTGGGTGTGGCGACAGCACGGGACCCTTTCCTTCCGGCTGGTGCAGGTATTATCCGGGCACGGGTGCTTCGGATACTACCTGCACAAGGTCGCGAGGAGGGAATCGAGTCCCGCCTGTCACCACTGTGATTGTGACGAGGACACGGCGCAGCATACGCTGGAGTTCTGCCCGGCGTGGGCGCAGCAGCGTCGTGCCCTCGTCGAGACCATCGGTGCGGATCTCTCGCTATCGGCCATAATCCGCTCCATGGCCGATAGCGACAGGAATTGGAACGCAGTCGCCTCCTTCTGCGAGAACGTCATCTCGCAGAAGGAGGCGGCGGAGCGGGCCAGGGAGGAAAGTCTCCTCGCTGACCCGATCCGTCGCCGGCGAACTGGGCGGCGTCGGCGCGCCGATGCGCGCCTGATGCCACCCTGAGTAGGGCTGAGGGTGGGAGATCGGGGTATTTACTCTCCCACCCTCACCCTTCTGCGTAGTGGCGGCGTCTCTGGTGCACCCAGACGCCGCCGCCAGTGTTGGTGCCCGCGGGGCGCGGGCTGTCGCTGGGTGGGTCGTTGATGTCGTATCAGGTTCCAACGGCCCACCCGTCACGGTGAGGTGACGGTGCACAGGGGGGTTTTAGTCGGTATGCCGGTCGTGTCATCTTGACCGGTGAGCCCGACATAACCGTCCCACTGCCCCCCGAGTGGGACGGTATGCATCAGGAGCATTTCCCCCCTCAAAAAAAAAAAAAAAAAAAAAAGAAAACCTCTATAAAAATTACCAGTGGGGGCCGTCAGGCCAGGGTTGGGAGCGTAGGCGTCCTGCCCAGTCGGGCGGTCTTGGGGCGGGTGGATCGGTCCAGCATGGACCCCCATCCGGCCCAACACGGGGGCATAGAGGAAGACAACCTCTTTAAAAAATCACCAGTGGGGGCCGTACGGCCGGTGCGGGTCGCGTGGCGTCCTGCCCCGTCGAGCGGCCTTGGGGCGGGTGGATCGGTCCAACATGGACCCCCATCCGGCCCAACACGGGGGGGATAGAGGAAGACAACCTCTCTAAAAAATCACTAGTGGTGGCCGTTAGGCCAGGGTTTGAAGCTTAGGCTTCCTGCCCAGTCGGGCGGTCTTGGGGCGGGTGGATCGGTCCAGCATGGACCCCCATCCGGCCCAACCCGTAATCCTGAACTGACAGGACCGGGGGCCTTCGGGCTGCGAGGAAGAAAACCTCTATAAAAATTACCCAAAGCCCAAGTTTTTGGTGGCCCGGCGAGGGGCTGTATGGCTGGGGGGAACCCAGTCATTAGGGCCACCCAAAAACCAAAATCATGATGTCGGTCCAAGGCAATATACTACCCCAGGAGGGTACCAGGCGCCCCGCGCCTGGAGAATCCCTCACGGAGCCTTCTGGCTCCGTCTGTCCCTCGTACTCTGGGGGGGGCAACCAACATCTTGCCAGCGTAGTGCCGCGCGATATATCGGGCACAGAGAGATTCGTGGAGTCAGGTGCTGACTCTGCGGTAGGTGTCACCTTGGGCTTGGGCCCGAGCAAGGTGAGAATGGAAGGCCCCAAAAAGGCGAAGGCTGGAGGGGGTATGCCCCCTCCGTCAGTCCGGGATAGTGTGCCGGCCGTGCCAAGGACCCGGTCGAGGTGCCGGGCGGCGGCGCTTGCACGCAGCGACTCCGTGTCGAGCATGTCTGGCGCCGGCACCGGCACTGATATAGATGTCGGGTCGCGGGCGGGCTCGGGCTCAGAGGCCAGTCGGCCTCAGAGCCGGTGCTCGTCGGCGGCACGACGGGAGAGAGAGGAGGGGGGGGATAGCCCTGCTTCCCTCACCGTCAAGTTCTGGGGTGCACCCGGCGCTTCTGCAAAGCGCCAGAAGACGTCGCACGATGCGCTGTCCGACTCTGGCTCGGACACGGAGGTGGAGGTGGTGAAGGGGATGCCCTGTGGAGGAAGGGCCGGTTCCCCGATGCCACCTCCCTCCGCGGGGAAGCTCCTCGGGCAGCCTCTGCCTGCCCGTCGAGCCATCTCGAGGACGGCTGGGGTCGCGGATGCGTCCCCCTTGGGAGAGGACTCGGTTGCCGACCTCAGGCAACGGTTCGAGGCTGGCGCCGAGACCGTCCTGAGGGTGGCGGCCCGGTCCGGCAATTTGAAGGGGGGGTTCGTCCGTGACCTCAAAGTTGCAACCGAGGACATGAGGGAGGCCTTCTTCGGCCTGTGGGGACGGGCTTCCTTCGACCTCCAGAGACGCTGGAGGTCGGAGAACGAGGGGCTGCATAGGCAGCTCGCGGAGCTCCGGGCTGAGGTGGCGGCCATGAAGGCGGCCGCTGCCACTGCCGCTCGGGCCAGCGCCGCCAAGACGCCCTCGGCCATCGCCGGGGCGCCTGCCGGGAGGCCGCGGGATGAGTTCCCGCCCCTCCCGCGGTGCACAGCGCAGCCCCTCACTCCCGCGGAGGACCGGCGTCCCGCCTGGGCACACGACCTGATGCGGGCCACGGTGGCTCAGGCGCGCAACGTTGTGGAGGCGTGCCTGGCCAACTATGGCCTAGCGCCCGTCCCGACCCCGGGCCCTCCACTCGGAGGCCGCCCCCGGATGGTCGGGGGCACGCCGGCTAGCCCACCGCGGCAGACATCTGCCCCCACACCGTCGGCTTCCTCCTTCAAGGGGAAAGGGAAGGGCAAGAAGAGGGTGACCGTCACTGTGGCGCCGCCGCGCCCCGCCACCCAGCCTCAACCCGCCCCAGTGGCCTCTACCACGGCTGAACAGCCGTGGACAGAGGTCACCAGGAGGAAGAAGAAGAAAAAGAAGAAGAAGGCCTCCCGGGCTCCCCCAGGAAACACGAAGAAGGGTCCCCGCCCGGCTGACCTGCGCCCCCCGCGCTCCACCGCCGTTGTGGTGGAGCTGACGGAGGAGGGGCTCCGACAAGGCGTGAGTTACGCGGGCGTCCTCCGGCGGGCCACACAGGCCATGAAAGGAGACCTCGCAGAGATGGGCCTTGCCGGAGGCTTCCAATTCGAGGTTGCCGCTACTGGGGCTAGAATTCTGGAGGTCCCAGGTGCCACCTCCGGCGACAAGGCGGATAGGGTAGCCGCAAAACTTCGGTCCCTTTTCACGCCTGAGGAGGTCAGGGTCTCCCGCCCGGTGAAGTCCGCGGAAATGCGGATAGCCGGGCTGGACGACTCGGCCTCCTCCGAGGATGTCGCCGCTGCGGTGGCACAAGCCGGAGCCTGCCCTCAGGCGCAGGTTAGGGTGGGAGAGATGCGCCGCGGCAAGAGTGGTGGATGTGCACCGTGGTGGTGCGCTGCCCCATCGCCGCGGCGAAGAAGGTGTCGGCCGGCCGTTTGCTGGTCGGGATGGTCTCGGCTCAGGTCAATCTCCTGGAGCCGAGGCCTAGGCGGTGCTACCGCTGCCTCGAACCGGGGCACGTGAGGCAGCAATGCACCGCCGAAACTGACCGCAGCGATTTTTGTTTTCGCTGCGGCCAGCCCGGCCACAAGGCCGCCGCCTGCTCCGCAGAAAAACTTTCCTGCAGCATTTGTTCGGCTGCAGGAAAGCCGGCGGAGCACCGAATGGGGAGGAAATCCTGCTCCCCACCCAAAAAACGTAAGGCCAGAGGGGCGGTCGCCAGGACTCCGGCCGCCCCGGCCCCGTCCCAAACAGGGAGCAGCAGGGAGGCGATGGAAACCTAATTGATTATGGCCCATCGCCTCCTACAGGTGAATGTTAACCACTCCGCCAGGGCGCAGGATATCTTGCTGCAGCACATGGCGGAGTGGTCAATAGACATCGCCGTGGTCGCCGAGCCTTACTGCGTCCCCAGCCGACACAACTGGTTTGGGGACCTCGGAGGCTCGGCGGCCATTGTTTCGTCCGGACCCTCGCTCCTGGTGATGACAGACAGGGGCGAGGGATATATATGTGTGGATTGGGAGGGAACCGTCCTGATCGGGGTGTACTTTTCTCCGAACCGGCGCCTCGCCGAGTTTGAGCGATTTTTGGGCGCGGTGGGCACCGTGATTAATCGGTACCCATCGCGTCCGGTCGTGGTGGCGGGGGACTTCAATGCCAAATCATCGGCTTGGGGATCCCCTGTCACCAACGCTCGCGGCAACGCGCTGGAGGAGTGGGCGATTGCGACCGGCCTCGTGGTTCTTAACCGGGGGTCGGTCGCCACGTGCGTGCGCTGGCAGGGCGAGTCCATCGTGGATATCTCGTTCGCAAGCCCTGCCGTAGCGCGCTACGTCCGGGACTGGCGAGTGCTGGTCGAGGCGGAGTCGCTGTCGGACCATCGTTACATACGGTTCGACATCTCCGCCTCGCCGGCGATCCCGGACGATCGCCCGAGGAGAGTTCACACCCCGTCGTCCCCACGATGGGCGTTGAAACGTGTCGACGTAGACGTGCTGGTGGAAGCCTCCATCGTCCAGGCCTGGACCCCGATGGGTGAAGGGCCTGTGGAGGTTGAGTCGGAGGCGGAGTGGTTCCGGGGCGCGATGACGCGGATTTGCGACGCGTCGATGCCCCGGGCCAGTGCTCGACCTCCAAGGCGTCAGGTGTACTGGTGGTCTGACGACATCAGCCAAAAACGCGCCGCGTGCATTGCGGCGCGTCGCCAGTACACTAGGTACCGCCGACGCAGGCGGTACCGTGACGCGACCGTGGAGGCACGGCTGCGGGGCGATTACGTACAGCGGAAGTACGCCCTGCAGTCCGCCATCAGCGAGGCCAAAGCCCAAAGATGGGAAGAGTTCCTGGGGACTCTCGAGGCAGATCCGTGGGGCCGCCCGTATAAGGCGGTCAGGGGCAAGTTGTGCCCCTGGGCCCCATCGGTCACCGAGAGTCTCCAACCCCGGCAATTGGAGGAGGTGGTCTCCGCTCTCTTTCCTTCGAGAGCGGAGCACACGCCTCCCGTAATGGCGCCGCCCGAAATTGAGGAGGGCGGTGCCGATGCCGGGGTGCCAGTACTAACAATGGCGGAACTCGGCGCGGCAATGGTGCGGCTCCGGGGCAAAAACACCGCTCCGGGGCCGGACGGGATTCCTGGCCGCGCCTGGGTTTTGGCCTTTGACGCCCTAGGGGACCGGCTCCTCAGGCTGTTTAGCGCCTGCTTGGAGTCGGGACGGTTCCCTTCCATGTGGAAGACGGGCAAGCTGGTCCTCCTGAGAAAGGAGGGCCGCCCCGCGGACTCTCCCTCCGCGTACCGCCCCATAGTGTTGTTGGATGAGGTGGGCAAGCTTTTTGAGCGCGTGTTGGCTGCCCGCCTCTCCAAGCACCTGGTGCGGGTGGGCCCCGGCTTATCCGAAATCCAATTCGGATTCCGGGAGGGCCGATCGACGATTGACGCGATCAGTCGCGTCAAGGCCCTCTCGGAGGAGGTGGTCGCCTCGCGCGGGGTGCTGTTGGCGGTGTCCTTGGACATCGCCAACGCGTTCAACACCCTGCCGTGGGCTACTATTAGGGAGGCGCTCCGATTTCATGGGGTGCCTCCCTACCTGCGCCGAATAGTCGGGGACTACCTGCACCAGAGAAGTGTATTCTGTGTGGGGCGGAACGGAGAGACGTTCCGGAGGGAGGTGTCGTGCGGTGTTCCACAGGGATCGGTTCTGGGTCCGCTCCTGTGGAACATCGGTTACGACTGGGTGCTGCGGGGCGCCCTGCCCCCGGGCGTCGGCGTAACTTGTTACGCCGACGACACGCTGGTTACAGCCCGGGGAGAGGACTACGGGGCAGCTGCCCGTCTTGCCACGGCTGGAGTGGCTCTGGTTGTCGGCAGGATTAGGATGTTGGGACTGGAGGTGGCGCTGGAAAAGTCCGGGGCCCTTCTATTTCACGGGCCTCGGAGGGCGCCGCCACCAGATGCCCACATCATTGTTGGAGGGGTCCGCATCGGGGTGGAGCCGAGTATGAAATACTTGGGGCTCCACCTCGACGGCCGCTGGAACTTTCGCGTCCATTTTAGCCGCCTGGCCCCCCGGCTGATGTCGGCGGCGGGAGCGCTTAGCTCTCTGCTGCCGAATATCGGGGGGCCGAGTGTCATCTGCCGCCGCCTCTATTTGGGGGTGGTGCGGTCGATGGCCCTTTATGGGTCGCCCATTTGGGCTGGCGCCCTGAATCGCCGAAACGTCGCCCTCCTAAGGAGACCTCAGAGGGCGATGGCGATCAGGGTGTCGCGGGCGTACCGCACCGTCTCCTATGAGGCGGCGTGCGTTTTGGCGGCATCGCCGCCCTGGGATTTGGAGGCGGAGGTCCAAGCGTCAGTGTATTACTGGCGCGCTGACCTCCGCCTCCATGGCGAGGAGCCCACGCACAGGGCGGTGGAGACGCGAAGGTCCCAGGCTCGACTGGTCCTGGAGGCCAGGTGGAATGAGCGACTGGCCCAGCCCCGCTACGGGGTGAGGACAGTCGAGGCTGTCCGTCCAGTACTAAGAGAATGGGCGGACAGACGGCGCGGACCGCTCACCTACCGGCTTACTCAGGTGCTCTCCGGACACGGGTGTTTCGGAGAGTACCTCTGCAAGATAGCCGGTAGGGAGCCGACAACCAGATGTCACCATTGTGAGGTGTGTGACCGGGACACGGCGCAGCACACGCTGGAGGAGTGCCCGGCGTGGGCCGCGGAGCGCTGTGCCCTGGTCACCGTGATTGGCCCCGACCTTTCGTTGCCGACCGTCATATCCAAGATGGTCGGCGACGACAGGTGCTGGGGCGCAATGAGTTCCTTCTGCGAGACTGTCATCTCGCAGAAGGAGGCGGCGGAGCGGGGGCGTGAGGACGATCCTTACGCCCCGGACGTCCGCCGCCGGAGGAGGGGGCGCAGGAGACGCGCTTATGTCGCTCTCCTGCCCCCCACCTAGGGGCTCCGGGTGGCGGGGCCTCAGGGGACCCTGCCACCCGTAAACTAAAAGCCCCGAGAGGGCGCGCGCGGTGTTCCCGCGCGCCTTTCTGATGTCGAAAGGGGAGAGCAGTCAGGCTCTCCCCTGGGGACGAGAGGTGGTCGGGTCCGAAAAAAATGACCCGGCCGGCACCCACACGGGGGGGCCTGCTATGGTTGAATCTTTTAAGTTCCCAACTGGCCCCCCCCATTGGGTGAGAGAGGGAACACCCCAGGTTTTTTAGTGGGTATACCAGCGCGTCTTCTTGCTGGGAGTCCCACACGCCCCGCCGGTGCCGTCCCCTAGCCGGCGGGTAGTGCATGAAGCATTTTTCCTGGGTATCAAAAAAAAAAAAAAAAAAGGTCAAATATCCCTTTTTTTAAATAAATTACAGCCTATGTTACTCGGTGATAACTATCTAATGATGAAAGGATTATTTAAATCGGTTGAGTAGTTTTTGAATTAAATTATTACAAACAAACGAACAAAAAATCAAATCTTTCCTCTTTATAACATAAGTATAGATTTTCTAATATACTGCCTTAATGGCGCAGCGGTAATAAATGAGAATGCTGTAGGTACATGAAAGTCGATACTCGGGTCGAGAAAAGTGTTATTAACACAGTAACACTTAACTACTTCTGTCAAGAAATTCTCAGTGTCAACATGGAGTCTGAAATAGTAGTAAACAGCAATAGGGTCGGCAAAACGTGATATTTACACATCTGCTTGCCCTTTTGGGGCAATAGGCGCAATTTCAGTTTTAAATAAATTCAGACCAAAAGAAAACTCCTAAATAAGATACCGTTAAAACCATTAATTGATCTACGTCTTAAAATAAATCAATTAATCAAGTTTTCTTAAGATTAAAAACATTTCAAATAGTTCCAGGCGGTATTTCAGCTTTAGGCCTGTATACACAGACCTAGCTAGATTGTTTGCTTTAAGTGTAAGACACCTTGGCATCCCTATGTATGTACATATATGTCGCAGATTGATTGCATAATTAGCTGTTTTACATAACCGCTAACTATTTTACAAACAGAGACGTTATACATTGAAATTAAACACTTTATACGGATTTTATCGCGTTGTTTATTTTACTTTAAACACTGTTATTACATAATTTTGAAAACTCTAACACTACTATTATTGAATTTTACTACTATTTAAGCTATATATTATTTCTAATTAAAACTATTTGTATTTAAGTTTACACTTTGCCCCGACGTTTCGGTTGCTTTACAGCAGCCATGTTCACGGGGAGACTAAGATGGTAGTTCAAGAAGACAATATTACAGAGACGTTATGTTATACAGCTAATTATGCACTCCGTGTGTGACATATACACACATAGATACATAGTCTAATGCCTGTGCGACATATAAAGGGAGGTTCAACCATAACGCACGATGTTAATCTATACTAATATCTATTATAAAGCTGAAGAGTTTGTTTGCTTGTTTGCTTAAACGCGCTAATCTCAGGAACTACTGGTTCGAATTGAAAATTCTTTCAGTGTTGGCTAGCCTATTTATCGAGAAAGGTTATAGGCTATATAACATCACGCTATAACCCATCGGAGTGGCGCAGTAATCATAAACGCGCGTGAAACCGCGAGTACATGTAGTTGTAAATAAAACAAAAAGTTTTCAGAGAATTATCTTATTTTTCGTAGCCATCGAAACAAAGGTTCTTTTGCGCGTAAAATTCAATGACCGTGTTATCTCTCGTCGTGGCGATGTCAATTGGCCGCCACGATTATGTGATTTGAAACTGTTGGATTTATTTATTTAGGGATATTTAAAAGAAAAAGTGTAAGTCAATAGCAAAGAACAATTCTAGAGCTAAAGGTGAGGTAATTTAGCACATGAACGACATTGAGCCTTAATTATCCCTCAGCATCATTAAAAATATGGATATATATAATTAAAAATACCAGCAGATAGAGGTATGCCACCGAAGCCATGGCGAGCATTTAGCCCATATTTTGTTTCACACATAAAAATCAGAGATCTTTCTATCATAATAAAAAATAATTAAGATAATTCTCTGAAAACATTTTGTTTTATTTACAATTAACATCGTGCGTTATGGTTGAACCACCCTTTATATAATTTCAGGTATAGATTACTTTAGATTAAAGGTAAACCTCCTTATAATGTCAAAACAGTTAATTGATCTTCATCTAGAAATAAACCAATTAGGTACTTAACTTTTCTTAAGACTAAAAAAAGAAACGGGATATTTTAGCTATAGGCTTGTATACACAGACCTCTAGCTAGAGACACGTTCGCTTTGTTGTTTATTTTTACTCGTGTTCGAGGAACAACGACCCTCGGACAATGAAGGCTGAATAACCTCTGAAAATATATCCACGTGTTTGTTATATACTGTGTTAATGTACAGATGGCGTAGCAGTTAGTGGTCGACTCGCCGCTGCCATTGCGTCGAGTGTTGTGGGTTCGAATCCCATAAAGTACAAAAATTTTAGAGATCCACAAATGGTTGTTGGAGTCTGGATGTTCTTTGTGACCATTGTTTAAATGTTTGTAAAATCCCCGTGATACAGTAATTATATCAAATGCGGGAGTTGTATTTTTAAAAATAACATAAAAAGAAAATATCTTAGAAGACGGTAATTTGTGGAGTCGAATAATTATTTATGACAAGTTTGAGTATTCTGTGTTCGTTGTTAAGCAAAATATGTATCTTTGTTGAAGTATGGCTGCATAGGTTAAACAAACGCTACCCTATGTAAGACAGATAAAATCATATTCGTTCTTATCCTAATCCTAACTAATATCATAAATGCTAATTTCTTTGTTTGTGACGCATTCACGCCCTAACTACTCGACAGATCATCATGAAATTTCGCATACGCGTTGTAGGGTGTTGTTACTGAAAAGGATTTTATTTTGCCTTTTGTGGCATACTAGCTAGTGGCCCACGTGATAGAAAGTGGTAACCGCTGCTCATGGACTTCAGCAATGTCAGGACACAACAAAGCCGCTGCCTACCGTGAACGAAGAACTCTCTTTAAACCTCGTTTGAAGAAGGACATATCATAGCGCTCGGGAAACACCGAAGCAGGCAGTTCATTCTAGAGCTTGCACGTACGTGGGAGAAATGATCGCTGAAAGCGTACCGTCTTGGATTTGAACGCTTCCAGATGATATGGATGAAGGCAACTTTCATAAAAAAGTACCTACTGTTCCCGAGGGATACACTATTAATAAAATCTAGATTACCGCGAGTGAACCCGCAGGCAAAATCTAATATTATATAGAAGGGTATTTATCAATTTTACGTTTTCTCGGCAATACCGCTGCAATAATTATCTAAAGATAAAACAATCCGCAAATTCTCCTAAAAAAAACAGACTTTTAAAGTATGTAGTTAGAAATAAACAACTAAACCAATAATTGTCTTTTAAAAGCATTATAGTTTAGTTAGTAAGGCCTTATTAGTTTCAGCCTTTTACAACACTTTTAGTGTCCAATTTATACCCTAAGTAGTTAACAAAGTTAGCTTAATAGCTCTTATTCAGGCCAACCACTTACTAATAGTCAATGTTATTGTAGCAGACGGCTACTAATATATAAATACATACATAAAGTCAGGCCTATATATATTCAAAGATATAGACAGGGGTATGTATACAGGATGTCCGGTAATTAATGAATAACCTGGAAATGTCTTACAGTGGAACTGATGGCCGTTCAGAAAAAATATGAAAAAAAATCTATCCTAACTACTACCTGAGATATGTGTTTTTTTTTTAATTACCATGTATGACTTTCTTGTATACTACGACCATTAATGAATGAAATCCATCGGTTTTTTGTTGTTTTATTATTAAACACTAATTATGCTAATAGATAGACAGTCAAAAGTATGCTATGCTATATAGCTTGCACTTTTTATTTTTTTATTTATATATTATTATTTTTTTTTTTTTTCTGAACGGCCTTCTGTTCTACTATAGGACATTTCAAGGTTATCCATTAATTACCGGACAACCTGTATAACACCCACATTTCGCTAGCTATGCTTTTAGATCTTACCAAAACAAATATCCACCAAACCAAATCAAATCATATCAAACTCCATTTCTAGACTCCGTGCTAACTATGAAATTAACATTTCAAGAAATTGCCATCCATGCAGTCGCATATTTTACACTCTATATATACAAAAAATATACCTATAAAATGAAATATCACCTTGACAAGTGTACATAAATAAACTATTACCCTTCATATATAAATATATTGGTTAGCCATCAACGGCCGACTGTTCCAGAGAAACGCTCGGAAAGGTCCGTCGTAAGTTACGTCCCAGGAGGCTGCCGGTAAAGTCATAAACCAACCGTCCGACCCGACCGGACGCTGGTAAATACAATTAATATCTTTGAAGTGGATAGAATATAAAGCTGTTTGTCCACCAACTTCGGCACTGGGAGGACACTGATAATGAGATTATTTTGGCCCGGCTTTAAAATGACGAGACGGCGATCGTTTTGTCCACCGCGCCGATATGATACGGCGCGGTGTGACGGGAGTGTGTGAACAAGTTCAAACGTGTTTTATATTGCCCTGTGCCGGCACATCGGCCCGTCACAATCCCGGCCCGATTTCTAGCGGTCACGCCGATTTCGGCGTGCAGTGGAGATACATACGGTCATAGTAAATGTATTTACCGCTACTTCGGCGCCGGCATCTCGTTATCGGTGCCATCCCGGTGCCGGCGTTGGTGGACAAACGGCCTAAAGGTAATTTTGTCGACAGCTAAGACAAACGTAGTTCATGCTAACTTTGAGGAATAACGGACAGCCACATCCCAACTTAAGCTTAGGATTTACACATGTACCTTCATTAAAAAAGTAATATTATCCTACATATACACATTGTCTCACGTCTATATTCCCAATGGTATAAAAAGAAGTGTATTGACGATCTATATAATACTTTGCACGGCTAGGGAATCAAAACTGAGAGCTCGTGGTGACGAACATAAGCGCAAACTCATTCCACGGTATAACGAGCTGTCTTAAATCTAAATAATATTATAAATACGAATGTGAGTTTGGTTGTGTATTCGTTTTGATACGCTTTCACGCCTTGACTACTAAACCGATCGTTATGAAATTTTACATCCACATTGCCAGGGAAATAGAAAAGTATATAGGGTATATATAGAAAAAAAGTACTGTTACTTATGTAACAGAAACCAACATTTAAGTGAGCGAAGCCGCGGTTAAAATCTAGTAGCATATATTTTAATTACTACATAAATTCATAGTCTTACACCTATATGAGAAATAGGCTGTATTACAATCACATTTTTTATGACTGAAAACACAATAACACGTTGTTGGACTCAGGTATCGAACGCGAGATTACGTGTGACTAATACCATAGTTGGCAAAACACGTTTTAATGTTTACACCGCTGCTTGCCCTTTTGGGGCAATAGGCGCAATTTCAGTTTCGTATACTTAGTCTCATTCATAATCGCTGAACAGTAGATCTCCTTCTACCTGTCTCCTCCTGTATAGAAGATCTCCTTCCACAGAGGATAGCAAGTGAAAATCTTATAAAGGTTTCCTGCAGTGTGTAGGGTTTTTAATCATCTTAAAAATGCTATACTGTTCGCTTAGGAACACCGTGATCTTTGCTTTATATTATAATGGGAGGTATTCAATTTTTGAAATGCCGACATCACCATGTTTTCTTACCTTTTTGATAAACCTCGCACAACTTAAATTTAATTAGTTTTTAAGTGACTTAAAAGATCTACTATCGAATGTCCGGCAATAGTTGATTTCGGCACTAACAGATATTTTCGCAGTACTTTGGTATACCACGACAAGATGCCATCTCACACCTTTAAACCTCATATCCTACCGAAAAAGAATTCCTATGCGGCACTAAGGTTTTAAAAACCCTATTTTTTTATTTTGACTTTATTGAATGCATTGACGCATATCTCCCGGCAGCAGCGATAACCTAGTGAGAAACCGTTGGACTGCCACGCAGAGGTCTCGAGTTCGAACCCAAGGCGCGCATCTCTGACTTTTCGAAATTATATGCGTATTAAATAATTAATTATCGCTTGCTTTAACGGTGAAGGAAAACATCGTGAGGAAACCTGTATGGCTGAGGGTTCTCCATAATGTTCTCGAAGATATGTGAAGTCTGCCAACCCGCACTGGGCCAGCGTGGTGGACTATGGCCTAACCCTTCTCACACAGAGAAGAGGCCCGTGCCCAGCAGTGGGACAGTTTAATACAGGGCTGATATTATTATATCTCCAGGCGAAAACGAGGAGCGGAGTGGTCAAGTTGGGCTCAGTACCGACTAAACCTACCACGGTGTGCCAAAGGTTTTAATATCCTAATGAAAGACCAAAACTTTATATAGACATAATAAGCGCATACCAGAACTTACAAATACTAGCTTTCATTAATTTCTAATTATGATTCTGACAAATCCATCCTTATTGGAAGCAAATTTCATTAAGATAAAACTGACGACAATGCCTATTTGTGGCCGCAATTACAATCCCGCCATTATCATCAAGCTAAAACTACTAATTAAACGAATCATGTTAGTACCTAATTAAACCTGCGTGCGTTCCATTATACTAGTAGCATTTCATAGAACATATTTCCTGAATCGTTTATGAAAATGATTAGTTCAACGAGCTGGTTTTTATTCATTGTTATGTATAATTACCGACATACATCATACAGTCTTAGATTTTGTACAAGAATAATGCTTGAACATTCTTTCATTTTTTCATTCTGTATTTCTAAATGTTGTTTAATGTAATTATCCTTTAAATACTAAATGCTTTAAATGCTGTCAAAAAAGTAAGTAAGTAATATTATTATTTATATTATATTAAAAAACTACGTAATATTATAAATGCGAATGTGACTTTGTATGTTTGTTACACTTTCATGCCTTGACTACCCCATCAATGTAAGGGGTATAGAATAAAATGTAGGGTACCTTTCATTCAAAAAAGTATCCCGAGGGTTAGAAATTTATTGGCACAATCTAAATTAAAGCGAGCGTATCTGTAAGCAAAATCTAGTAAAAATATATTATTACGTATGAAAGAATTCTTTTTTGCTAATATAATATATATATAATATATAAATTATTAATTATACACATAATATAAACACAATTCTTTAAAACTAACTTATACCTAAAATATTATAAAACAGAAATAAAAGAGAAAACATATACATATTTATACAGAAATAATTATTTATATAATATATAAACTAGAATGCTTGTGTTTGAAGTAGGTTCATTTCGGTAGTGTAATGGGCAATTTTTTATCCATTGGGCAAACAATTCAAATAGCTTTGAAGCAGGATAGGATAGAAACAAACGGCTATTTTTTTATTTTTTTATCTATTTCGTGGCTTACGAGCATTCGGATCGCCTGATGGTAAGCGATTACCGCCACCCATGGACACCCCCAACACCAAAGGAGTTACAAGTGCGTTGCCGGCCTTTTAAAAAGGAGTACGCTGTTCCTTGAAGTGTTGAAAGTCGTATTGGTCCGGAAATACCGCAGGCGACAGCTCATTCCACAGTTTTGTTGTGCGAGGCAGACAATTCCTGGAGAAACGTACAGTTGTGGACTGCCAACCATGTAAATGATGGGAATGAAAATGCCTTGTTGCGGTTAATGAATAAATAACGTACCTTTCGGTAGCTTGCTATACCCAGGGTATTACTGCTACTACTCCCGTCGATGGGGTAAGAAGTTACTATGTAGAGCAAAAGGCAGACTACATATCCCTCAAATCCAGCATAGCACCTTAAATCTTCTTTGTAAACGATTCTGCAACGACGCCGCCGCTTCGTGTGTGAATATCAGATATGTGCGTGCTCGTAACGCTTACGAACAACGTGCGAAATACCTGTCGTATACTAAGTTTCAGAGAGCTTCATGTGCAAGCATACGTCTACCCTAAGCCCTTGAAGAACCTAAAAATCGTTCACATAAATCACAAGAGCTATCTTAAAGGTAGAGGTACTCTCTTAACCCTATTCTACATTTGACCGAAGGTTCAAGCTCTGATACAAATTTGTTGTGTAAAATTTAAGCTTGCTCGCACAATAAGCTGTCAATTGCGATAAAGCTTGCCGTATACGTATTGAACCTGCTTGATTTATCCCTAACATTTAAATAAATTACTCACTAAGGACAATATTCAATTATTCCGTAACACTCGAAAGTAATTTAGCAAACAAAGCCTTATAGTAAACGCAGGTGGGCAACGTCATCTTGCGGCAATTCAGGTAATACGAACCAATTACTGTCGCGAGACTCTCGGCAAATACTAATTAATATGTCACAATGTTCATCTATCTTGGGTGATTAGGGTCTAGTCAACCTCCGAAAATTTTAGGCACTTAAATTTGCTTAAGAAACGTATTTGTTTTCTGTCAATTTTCAGCGTGTTGTAAATTTGTCTTTCGTTGATAATCTTTGTAGGTTTATAGGTTTAATTTGTATGTTACTATGGCAACAGACAAATGTGGTAAGCAGACTATTTTAGATTTTATGATGTCACAGAAAAGTAGACTATGTATTATAAGGTTGCGCAATAACATTAGAAGAGTCCTTGGATGTGCTAGAACGTTTACTGCCGATCGTGTGTTCCCTTGCTGTGTGTTCGTTTGTTGTTGGTTTTGATTTAGTGAGGCTCAGTCGGGTAATGTAATGTGCAGAAATAATACGAATGCTTTAACTGTGTACTGTGGTCGACAAAATACACGCTTCACGAAACATATACCTACTAATCTACGCGTATCTAATCGTATGAAATTTAATGATATTATGTCAAATTACTGATTGAATTAAAATATGGATTATTTCATTTTCTGCATTTTAACGATAAAATTACAAATGAGTACACAATTTAAGTACATATTAAACTAATTTAACAACCTCTACGTAGCAGTCCAACTGTTCCCTAATAAGCTAACACAATGCAAAAAAGGTTGGATATTCTTATTTGTATCCGTCTCAGTTGCATTATCAGTTCGAAATATTCTCGGCAACATTTATCAAACCATATCCAATAAACTTTAACGTTCAAAAGTGATACTTTTTGACCCGAGTATTGACTTTTGCATCGAACTCGTATCAGAATTCCCATAACTACATCCTTCACGTTTATTGCTCCGTAGCATACTCCAGATAATCTCAATACGTTCCTTCACCATACCGCAATACAGCTATCACGTAACCACAAACGATTCGTTGCATACCTCGACATACAAACGTTTGAACGAGCGATACATTGCAAGCACGTGAACCGCAGGATACATTGAATAATGCCTTGACCTACTTGCTTGGAAGGTCCTGATGCTGAATCGATATAGTAAGGACAGATGGCGTGCAACGCGGCAGAATGGTAGACATCGCTATCTTATAAATATTCATAAGGCTGTTTATAAACGATGGCATAGGCAGAGATGTCCTAACTAATATTATAAATGCGAATGTGAGTTTGTTTGTTTGTTACGCTTTGCAGCCTTAACTACTCAACCGATCATCATGAAATTTTGCGGGAATGTTGGGGGAACAACTGCCAATTTTATTTTGCGATTCTGTTGCTCATCGGGCACATTACCAGAATTGGTGTTAAGTTATAATTCATATTGTAGATATATGTACATTCTGGCCAGAGATGTATCCTACTTATATTAGAATCTAGATTTTGCTCGCGGCATCGCTCGCGTTAATGTTGATTTTGTCAATAATTTTCTATACCTTGGGCACATTATCTCTTTTTTGGATGAAAGATATTCTTCATCCTTTTCCGTACCCCTGAGAACGTGTATGCCAAAATTGCATGACGATCGGTCGAGTATTTAAGGCATGAGCATAACAAACAAACTTACGTTCGCATTAACATATAGGTAATATTAAAAGTTAGGACGTGAAACTTATATATGTCGCGATAAAATCCGTAAATTATTATAATTTTATTGTATTTCATTCGCATAATCGTAGAACATAACTTCATTAGTTTATATATAGTATTAGTTGACACGGCAAACGTTGTTCTGCCGTATAAATTAATTCGATAGGGACACCCTAATCACAAGTCTCACATCTATAAAAGCTCGACCTGTTTCGGAGGAATGCGACCACAAACACCGTGACACGAGATTTTTATATGTAAAGACAAGATGCCATATTAACGTAATTTTAGAAAGGCTGAATATTTAAAAGTAATACTATTAAACTGCTACTGAGAAAAATACATTATACATACATACCTAGCTTCGGGGTCATTAAGGTCAATATTCATATAAACAAACAATGGAACTATAATATATTTTTACTGTTTCAGATATTATGTTATACACAAAGGTTTACGAGTAATTGCATTACAAACATCCAAAGATGTATCCAAAGTATCAAATTATAATATTAGGAATATTTCTTTGTTATATACAGGGTATGGATGGTATGCCTTTCGGTATTTCTTAGAAGCCCAATAATGAACAAAGTTGAACTACCCCACGACCCCGAAGTTCGACAATAACTAAACAAACTTAGCGGTTTTCATATAACAAAGCCAAGCTTTCTTAATAAACATGACTAATTAACTTCTATTTATTACGAACAGTACTAACTGAACGCAATTATAACTGAACAACTGCACAAACAGTTCATTTATCTTTATTAATTATTAGTTTCGGTAATATACGTAGTATGTTCTTCTTCTAAGCTAGTTCAACAATCATCTATACTAATAAAAACATTAACAACTAATATTGTCTTCTGTTTACGGGAATGTTATTCATTCAGTTGCTTTTCAGCAGCCATGGTCACGGTGACCATGGCTGCTGAAAAGCAATTGGAACGTTAGGGAAAGTGTTAACTTAAATATAAATAGTTTTAATAATTGAATTAGCTTCACAATTAGTAAAGTTTAATAGTAGTAGTATGTAGTGTAATAGTTTCTAAATTGTCAAATTCTAAAGTGTCAAATAAACAACGCGATAAAATCCGTTTATAGTAGTTTAATTTCAATCATTAACAACTAATATTAAAAAGAGGATAGATTTGATATATATTTCTTTGTTTGTTTATAAGGCTCTAACTCAAAAACTAACTACCCGACCGTTGCCAATTGACGACGATGCGGAGAAATATTATGACGTTTTTTAATTTTATTGTTTTATTTTTCTCTTTAGTTAATATTTCTCGTAAATAATTTGTGTATATATTACGTTAATTATTTGTTTATTTGATGTGCAATTTAAACTACCATATACATATAATCACGTATACAAAAAATAACCGGTTTAAAAATATTTTACTATTAGAAAGCTATATTATCACTCAATATTAAAAGCTACTTTTATTTAAAATACTGTTTCTAACATAACCTTACCATACCTAACCTACTTTTACGCGAGGGAACCTGCGGCCAAAAGCTAGTAATAAATAAACATAAAAACTAGTGGTCAGATAAAGCCAAATGTGCAGGTTTTAGTGAGAATCCCGCTGTGCCCTACTAATAAAGTATACAACACAGAAATAATATTAATAAACCACTTATTAATTCTGTTTGCAAGTCAGTTTTCTTCCTAACCTAATCTAGTCACCGAAACCTAAATCAAACAATATTAAATGGTCTAGTCTTAGAAAAATAAAAAACCTTAACGGCCACTCCTAAGAAGTAAAAGTTATCCGAAAGATAAATCGCATGCTGTCTCACTCATGTTAGGTTAAATAAGAGAGATGGCGAGACTTTTATCTTATAGATAAATTATATCTGGATGTGGTAGTACTAACCCTAAGTCTTTGCTAAGCAGCCTTAAGTTTCCATGTTTTTCTTAAAAATATTCATGCACAGTCAGACACAGATATCTCCGGAAGGCGTAAGCAGTGCTGTATTACAACCACATTTCGCCAACTTTGAGTACAGGTGCCACGTAATAGGCGATGACCAACTGATTTTCAACTACCAGACACACTGCCAGATGCCGCGGATTACTAACATTTCTTGACTGAAAAGCCAATAATACAGTCCAATAATTGAATCGTATCTAAACCCTCATAGACAGCATGGACACCTACCAATACCAACTTCAGCAAAAACAGCGACCTAATTCACTCCACGGATGGTGGAGTGGTGGAGTGGTAAGTGGTCGCCTCGCCGCTGCCACTGCACTGAGTGTAGTGGGTTCGAATCCCACACGAGACAAAAATTTGTTTTTCCTCGAATGGTTGCTCCGAGTCTGGATGTTCTTTGTGTCCGTTGTTCGAATGTTCGTAAAGTCCCCCGCGACACAGGAATTATACCTACCTATACCTATAACTGAAAAACAAACATATTCCGAGCACTCATAGACAGCAGTCACATTGTACCAACTACAACAAAAACACCGAACTAATTCAGTTCAATGGAAGATCGTCGGCCAAATAATAATAGGCCCTGATACCTTTATAAACTAATCAATTCCCAAGCGTTTGTGGCGAAACAATCTCGGTAATTAAATAATGGTGCGCTGTAGTCTTAATAACGTAACACAATGACACAGCGAACAATAGCACCCCTGGGCCTGGATTTGATTAAGTGTTCCTAGTGTTTGTACTAAGTTAATTAAATACCTTGCGTTGTATTGTCAGTTATGCGTAGATAATGGGGTGATTACCTGTTTATATAAGGCCTGTGTATAAATCGTCTTACTGCTAGGTTTAGGCGTCTACTCAGTGTGAGAAGGGTAAGGCCAAAGTCTACCCTACTGGTCCAGAGCAGGTTGGTAGACTTTACATATTCGAAAAGTTTATGGAGAACTCTTAGATATGCAGGTTTTCTCATGATGTTTTCCTTCAGAGTTAAAGCAAGCGATAATTGACTACGTAGGTATATAACTTCGAACTGCGGTGGAAAAACGTCGCGTGGAAACCTGCATGTCTGCTAAATCGCACTGGGCCAGCGTGGCGGGCTATGGCCTAACCCTTCTCATACTAAGAAGAGGCCCATGCCCAGCAGTGGGACAGTTTAATAAAGGGCTAATATTATTATTGTTATATAATATATATTGGTACAGATAATCGTTTTGGATACACTATACTGTACATGTCCAAATTTTGACACTGATAGGACACACACTTTCACATTACTTTTTAAACTTAGGTTAAACATAAATAATTTAATATATTATTGTTTGTATCGCTGCTCACTGACAATATTAGCCTTGACTTTGAATGGAGGCAGTTGGTTTCCGTTTAGTTAAGCGGAAGGGTGTTGACAGTGAGCAGAAATGAAATGATTCTTAATAAAGTGTTAGTATTTGTTTTTATTATTCTAGTTTTTATTATTGTTTTGCTTATTCTTTTTATTTTTTGTTATTACTTCATGTTTTGGGTCTTCATTTTTCTTTCTTTCTTTACATATTCAGGTTCCTATCTCTTAGACTCAATTGGAAATGTATTGATTCTGTGACTATATATAACATGTTCGCAATGTGCCCACCTTCATTAAGCTAACGATTCACACTTGGAATAACGCACTCTATTTTTATACTCTCATGTTAAAACGTATGTCGAGCTGGCCTTCTTATAAAACCCGAAGCAGGCTACTGACCTCGCGCTGCCTTAATGAAGCTTAGCATATTTCATCAGGAGTTAGCTAGCTTAAACCGTTGCCGTACACAATTTTGTCTTAACACTTTAAGTAGGTTTAGTTAAAACGGCTGATAAAACTCGGCGTTTGTAAACCTACATAAAGTGTGAAGACTATACGTAAAGCTTTAAAACTTAGACTTTTTTTAAACATAGAAATTAACAGACCCGGAACAGCGAACCGACCGACGACCGAGCACAAAATATGTGTTCGAAATGGATGGGATCAAAAAGGGATCAAAAATCTTAGCATAGGTTAGATTAGAACAAAGGCCTCTTCAAAACTGAACTCTCATGAGAAGAAGTAGTCAAGAAATTCAGGATCACTCTTTATAATATCGAAAGTTTACAGTCAAAATAAAACTCTGAAAGTTTACATATAACATACAAGTACGCGTACGTATATATACATATTAGTTTCAACTTATTCCTCAAATAAAAATAACATGTGAAGTTAGAAATAATACTTCATCCGCTATGTCACAGCCTAAACACAAATTTTCTCATAAAAAGTGCCAACACTAAGACAACGTCAAAGTCAGTAAAAAGGTCCATAAAAATTACCATATAAGCTCGGGCTTCACTCAAAATAATGAAACATTCATCAAGTTAATAGACCTAAATAGCGAATAATGGCACTCGGTGATATCCTAAGAGGATTTAAGGTTCTTTGAAATAAGGCCTATCACGACATGTCCGGATAAAACCTTTTTTAATCTGTTCGTAATTTTATTATTGTGCTCCACTTACCTTAATGTAAAGCCTGGATTAGGCTGCTGTCATCTGCAACAACATAAAAACATTATGAATAATTTAATACGATGTTATTTCTACAAAAATAATACAATATTAATCGTGAAATCATATCAACATTCAGTAATAAAAATTCCCACTATTTATTATAGAATGCTGAAGCAGTTAAAAATAGCTGCAACTCATATCCAGGCACATTCAGACACATCTACACACACACCTGAGAAACGGTACAGTTTATTTTTGTCATTTCTCCAGCTATGTTTCAAAGACGCACGAAATATGAGCTTATCATAGAATTAAAATGAAGTTAATACCGCCTATCGGAAAATTTCGTAGCTTCGGGCATTGAGCAAGATAGAAATTTCTAATACCACACGGAAATCAGCTCAAACTTCGAATCGAACTTATGGCAGAGGACATCAAAATTAAACATTAAATATATTCTTTCACGTACTACATACACTTTACATAGCTGGCAACCTCATAAACTTTAATCAAAGAAAAACCTAAAGGCGGCGGTTTGTAGAGAGCAACATTGTAACATGTTACCGAGCTGTTAGTGCTCTGTAAAGGCGCAGTTAGCAGCTTAAGCCCGGGTGCACTACAGCCTTCGAGGAAGGCTATAGAACGTGACCCAGGAACGTGTAAATAACTAAATGTATTTCACTGTGAAGTGCAGTAAACGTTTGAAATGAGGGTAGTTGTTGAAGCTTATACTGAAGAGAATTTTAAAATATGTAGGTAGTTGAATGTTCTTTTTTTGAAGTTGGGTTTTTGGACGTGCTGTTCTAAGTAATTTTTCAGGTGTAAAATGACTTTTGACCTAAAGAACGAAAGTATATGCAGAAGCGATTAATACTCAAAGGACTCTCGGAATCGATATGATGATAAACTGAGACGATACCTATGACTTGCATTTTTATCAAATGAATTTCCCTAGTCAGAAAGCAAGACCATTGATTTTTATAAATTGTTTAGTATTATTGCATCAACCATTAGTCGAATCGATTTCAGTTAAGTAGTATAGTAGAGTTACATTTCGACTTTCGCGAATAACGAGTCATCTAACTAGACTTAATTTTTGACAACTTTAATAGGTTGATGACGATCAGTATACATAATAACATGTACCGATAAGTACTTATACTCCAGAATACTATATTTAGATATTACATAAAAATGAACTATATTATACTATTTAAATTATTTTATTTTTTGAATATTTATCTCATATAACGACCGATAAAAATACTTCTACCTTTGAAATTAAACTACTATATACGGATTTTATCGCGTTGTTTATTTATCACAGTATTACAAAAATTTGAAAATATTACACTACTACTACTATTGATTTTATTTTACTAATTTATAAGCTAATAAAATTATTTAAACTATTAAATATATATTTTTGGTTTACACTTTCCCCGACGTTTCGGTTGCTTTTCAGCAGCCATGGTCACGGGGAGACTAAGATGGTAGTTGTCTCAATGTTCCAGGAACAGTTTAATTTCAATGAATAACATTCGCGTAAACAGAAGACAATATTATACTTCTACCTTACTATAACGCGTTGTGTAGGGTCTATAAATGTCTATACCCACAGTAACCCTCCACTATTACAACATTAAACCTTCCCAAATACACACAAAAAGAGTAACAAAGGTATATTTCTCTACATTTCCTTGTAAGGGAGCTATAACAGCATATTATCACATATTTCTCAACGCCCCTTTCTCTCATACAAAGAAAATCTAATTTCATCTCGTGACATATTAACTTCACGACGAACAAAGCTTTGCGTCATGGGCGTAGACGCAACGTAGCACTGCTACGCGAATAAGCTACGAGATGCTACGTCAGATTTTACTGCTACATGTTTCGAATAAAGATGGCGCCGCTCGTTATTTTATAATTATATAAGATCAGACCTAGCATGAGTTGTCATGCTAGGTCTCACGTGGTTTTATTAGATAAAGTTTTTCATACTAGATTCTGCCCGCGGCTTACCTCGCATAAATGTAGCTTAGGTTAGGATATATTAGTTAGTACTTTTATCTAGATGGTAAAGGCAAAGGTATCCTATGTGCCTTTCCGTTCCCCTGACAATGCGTATGCGAAATTTCATGATGATCGGTCGAGCAGTTTAGGCGTGAAAGCGTAACAAACATCAAACTCACATTCGCATTTATAATATTAGTTAAGATGTTGCATAAAGAAACCAGACCGTTATAATTGGCATGACTAAAAATTCTCAGTAACAGAGGAAAGTCTGGATCTATGCTCAATAAATAGGATACCTAAATATCTGTGACGAAATGTGGTTGTAATACACTTCTGCCCACCTCTTGAGGAATATAGACGACAGACAATTTTTTTACCTCTATGCATACCGAGATTGGAGGCAATTGGCCCTGGACAGAAAGGAGTGGAAAAATCGAAGAGAGGCCTTTGCCCTGCATTGGAACGGTACAGGTGAAAAATAAAATAATAACATAAATAATACATAATTGCATTCACGGCAATACATAAATAAGCAAAGTAATTTATTTATATTCGTGACAAATATACTAAATTAGTTCCTTAAGTTCCTCCTTAAGTTCATAAAAAATATTTTATTATTTTCTAGAAGTTTAGTACAATTATGTACTAGAGTTTAAACACTGTATATGTTTAAACTCTAGTACATATACTAATCTTCTTCAACTTTTTGACGTTCATAAGTGTGACTTAATGAAGAAATTATTCAATAATTATTTATTTATTTAGGTCACAAAGTAACACTTATAAAAGTAACACGTACAAAATATTTTTAAGGTATCTTCAGTTTTTATAAACATAGTAACAATATAAATTTTATCAATTTGTAAATATGAAATGAAATGAAATGAAATGAAATGAAAAAGTTTATTTACCAACATAAACATACAGTACACAAACAATTAAATTATTTAAATAACGGTGGTAAAATAGGCATCTGCGTCAGCTATTGTTGCAGTTTAACTGCAACGCTGGTATTCTCGCAGGCCTAACATAAAATAAAAGCCTTAAGATTAAAATTTCTCAAAATTATATGATTACATTATAAATTATATATAAATATACCTAATAATATTATAATTTTAAATATAATATAACAACAACATGCAAATACAGAATAAATAATAATAATATATAGATAATAATTATAAATATTTATTACCGCATCTTGTAAAACGAGGTTTACGAACGCAGCATACATGCCAGACTGACATCTGTCAATGTCAACAACGTCAACAGTTACCACGATAGACATAATAATTAAAATTATCAACATTGCACGCGGCTTGGGTTATAAATGACCTAATAGTACACAATTACAGAGTAAAGAATATACTAATACGATACAAAAGTACACATGGTTCCTTACAAAATTGAGAAAGATGCGCATGCGCAAATTAAAACTAAATAATATCGAAATAATACAACAACAAATAGTGGCGTATTGCACTTCATGTAAGTACATATTAAATTTATGGAACAGATTTTTGTTTATTTATTAAATATTGTTTTAAATTGTTACGAAATGAACGCAATGATTTTAGATCTCGTATTGGCGGCGGAAGGTTATTCCAACATTGCGTCGCTGCGTATTTGAAACTACCCCTGAAAGCCGTGGTTCTGTGACCTGCAGTGACCAAGAGATGAGACGCCGCCCGTGTGCTGTAGTGATTAATATCACGTGACCACTTTAGCTTATCATAGAGGTAAACTAGTTTTTTGTATTGAACAATACCAAACAGCAATGTCGCCAAATGAAGGTGTCTGCGGGCAGCCATCTTCATCAGATTTCCACTGTTTAAAAATGGAGTGACATGCATGCGAGGTGGAATATTATAACAAAAGCGAGCACATGCGTTCTGTACACGCTGTATCACTTTCTCAGTTCTTTTCAAAATACATGGGCCAAACACAGCATCCGTATAATTAAGTTTGGATAATATGAGAGCCTCACAAAGTTGTAGCCGCACATCAATACTCAGGTGTCGGCGGATTTGGTATAGCAGCTTGAGACGGTAGAAACAGTTTTTTACCGCTTGGAGTACATGCGTCTCAAAATGCAGATCGCCATCCATAACCAAACCCAAGTTTCGAGCCTCAGTAACTTGTTCTATGGGGCAACCATCTACCATGACCATAGGGTTTAAATTCTGTGTCTTTCTAATATGTTGCCTTGAGCCTAATATCAAAAATTTTGATTTCGAGGGGTTAAGTACAAGTGAATTCTTTTTGGCCCAATTAGATATCCTATTCAAATCTACATTCATTTTATTTACAGAATTGTGGCAGTCATTGGGATTAAATGAAATATATAGTTGGAGGTCATCGGCATACATATGATATTGGACATGCTGTATATGGTTGGTAACATCGGCGCTGTACAATAAAAAGAGAAGAGGCTCGAGAACTGATCCCTGAGGGACGCCCCGGGTTACCTGACAGCAAGAAGAATTCGCCTTGTTACCATCTCTGGCATTATCCAGTTGGACAAATTGAGATCTATCAGTTAGATAACTATGAAACCATTTTACTGTTGCCGAGTCACATCCATAATAGGAAAGTTTAGAAAGAAGGAGAGAAATATTTATAGTTTCAAATGCTCGGGAGAAATCAAGCAGAGTTAGTAGAGTAGCCATACCCTTGTCCTTAGCCTTCAAAACATCATCTGTAACATCGAGTAGAGTGGTAGTAGTGCTATGTCCTTTTCTAAACCCAAACTGTCTTTGAGGTATTATGTTATATTTCTCAAGATACTTCCTCAACTGGTTACTGACCACCCTTTCCAGTATTTTTGACAAACAAGGAAGCAAGCTGATAGGCCTAAGATCTTTGGCAACAGTTGGATTAGAAATTTTGGGTATAGGTTTGACTATTGCCGTTTTCCATACATCTGGGAAGGTAGAAGAAGTTATAGATTTGTTGATGATTGCTGTTATGTATGGCAGAGTATGAGGGAGTGTCATCATCAACATTTCTAATGAAATATTGTCAATACCCATAGCATTTGTTTTTAGACTGTTGATATGTGAGCTGACTGCTTGTTCACTAACTGGCTCTAAACCAAAGCTGTCCGTGTGATACCTATTGGTTTCAAAGTATACCAGAACTGATAGAGAAACTGTATTATTACCTGGGATATCTAAAAAGTGCTTATTGAGGTCTTCAGGGTTGTCAAGTGCATAAGGCAAGTCATGAATTATTTTTTTATTAATATTGATGGTTGATTTTAAGTTGTGCCATAGTTTCTTAGGATTTTTTATATGTCTTTTTATATAGGTTTTGAAGTAGGCTCTTTTTTCATTTTCAATTGCCCTTGCTACAATGTTTTTCATGTCTTTGTAACTGTTTTTGTGAGTGTCTGTTTTATTTAGTTTATATCTAGTATGGTACTTGTCACGAATTTTCACCATTTGCTTGATTGTGTCTGTAACCCAAGGATAAGACTTCTCTCTAATTAGAACTCTTGTAATTGGTGCATGAGCATTAAACAGAGTAGTGATTAAGGTATTGAAAACTGTCACCATGTCACTCACATTCTCCAAAGTTGCCAGGTATGCCCAATCAAGCCTGCAAAGATCCTCCTCAAAAATGTCTAGCAGTACCCGAGATAAAGGTCTATAAAGAATCCATTGAGGAGAAGGTTTGCTGATTTTGAATGAGCAAGTTACAGACAAAATGGCATGTTGTCCCAACTCAGGCTTAAATGTCACTGACACATTGTGAACCTGTGCATCAGTGCACACAATATCTATCAGTGTCTCACTATGATCTGTGAAATGTGTAGGCTGCTGGATCACTTGGTTTAAACTTGTGTATTGTAAAAAACTATTTAATAATATAGTGCTGTTATCATTGCTCTTGAGACAATTAATATTAAAATCACCTAGGAGGATAATTTTATCTGCCATATGAAACGAAGTGAGGGATGCCGTGATTGCATCTAAGAAAATGTTGATATCTAACCATGGTGGTCTGTATGCTGTACCTATGATAACTGTTTGTGAGTTGACATTGAATTTGAGGCACATTTGCTCAACGTTTGAGGAGACTGGATGGACCATGGTTTGAACTCTGAGATCACGACGCACATAGAATCCGACACCTCCGCCTCTACCTCCTCGTATTCTCGACGGTCTTGGTACGTGTCTGAGGCGATAATTAGGGACTGTAGGCGCTCGACCCTCCTCTCCATCCCGCAGCCAAGTCTCATTAATGGCCATTACGTCTACTGCAAGTTCATCCATTGCCAACAAGAATTCATCATGACGTGTTCCCAATGATCCAGCATTGAATAAACCCACCTTTAAATATTTACCCCTATCCATTGCTATACTTAAAAAATATTCTTACCATACTATAAAGTAGTTTATCAAGGCTTGGCAGGAATACACAATTTATGTAAATATATGTCAGTGTAAATATCTTTAACTTATTTTTATCTGTAGATATAATGTAAATAACTTTTCTGTGTACTTTGAGATTATGATTAGTAAATACAATATTTTGAATATATAATTTTGTATTTAATAAAATTGCTGTGTGTTGAATATTTAAAAATATATAAAATAGAATTCCAAAAATATAGATAATATATAATATGTGTAAATAGCATAACTTGTAAACAATAAATTTATAATAATATAAGATATCGATAAATCCTATATTCCTGTTTCCATTATCACTAAAAACATACCTCCTATAAAAACTATACATAAAATCACTTATAACTATTAATTTAGGTTTACATTTATTTAAAGTTAGGACCAAACACCTGTTCAATATCCGACTCGTCTCTAATCGAGTTGACATATAATGTGTTTCATTATAGCAAATGAAACTCATGTCTCGTCATATTATATTCCACCTTAATAACACACCATACAAAAACATTCTAGTAAAATATAATAGCTAACTTAAATTTAATTTTATATCCAATAACATGGCGGAACGAGTGATT
This sequence comes from Catocala nupta, assembly GCA_963675205.1. NCBI lineage: Eukaryota > Metazoa > Arthropoda > Insecta > Lepidoptera > Erebidae > Catocala > Catocala nupta. Next base: position 20,261,957 of record OY776097.1, on the reverse strand, counting down.
TTGATAAAACAATTTATCGTGTACGCCACAAAGACATAAAACTTTATACTCTGTTCGGAGAATATGTGGCTAATAAAAAATATTCCTATAAAACAACACAAAGAATCTATCGACAATAAACGATATTTACTTTAAGAGAGAGCAATACGATACAGTGTGTTCACATAATAATGTTTGTGATAGTGATATCATAATGATACTTTGAACAAATTGATGAAAATGAATACAAAAATGAATGGTTTAGTCGGAGCTACGGTCTTAGGAAAATTAACTATCCCATTAGCACGGTGCATTTTACAAGATATAAAACAAACCTTTGTGTTGATTATTCACTTCAATTCTGCATGAATGAAGGACAAACTAACAAACAATTTATTTTTCCTAACTAATATTATAAAAGCGAATGTGTGTTTGTTTGTCAGTTACGCTTTCACGCCTTAACTACTCGACCGATCATATTGAAATTTTGCATACATGTTGTCAGGGTACAGAAAAGGACATAGGGTATATTTTAGTCAGAAAAAGGTATTGCTCCCGAAGGATAGAAGTTAATAGACAAAATGTAATGTATATTTTGTCTATTAACTTAAACTAACGAGAGCGAATCCGTAGGCAAAATCTAGCAATAAATAAAGCTCGTATAAATATAAGTATGAATACTAGAACGGATTTATATTTAAACAAAATACCCGTGTTTTATACTAATTAGGTAGTAATCAATTGGTGTCCATCTGACAGTAATTAACGGCAGCCTACAACAGCACCGGACAGTTTAAAAAAAGGGATAGACGTCCACTAGCCTCGCTGACAAAACAACAGGTTCTCGAGCCTTCACTCCAGTTTATCTGGATGCATACTTATATCTAGCAAAGATACCCTACTCGGGTCGCTCTAGATATGTGTGGCATCCCCGATTTAAGCGGGAATGCTGAAATGAAAAGATTTTTGAGTAGAAGCGCACGTCATCTCGTACAATCCTAGGGTTCCACCTACCCTAACGAAAAACCATTTCAATATAAGAACACTGTTTAGAATTCTCGATTTAAGTGAGCATACCAAAATGAAGACATTTTTGAGAGGCACACGTCACGCGCAAACTTTGAGTTCCACTTTAACCCTCCAAAAGCCAATTGAATGTAAGAAACATTGCAGCGAAATAATTGATGTGTATGTGATATACTACACAAAGTAAGCAGTTGTAAGAACTCTCCTAAGAGGCATGGTAATATCAACGGGGAATACCAGCTAACCACCAGAAACCTATTATTGCTTCTTACCCTTGTTATCGACATATTAGGGATGTCATTCAAGAAGCAAACATGAACGTGGGACGTCGAGCAACCTTGTTTTCTTTTGTAATAACTACGCTTTTTATAAACGTCGTTGATGTATGAGTTAGTCAAGCGATTTTTAGAGACCGCAAGTGCTATTTCATGGAATATCTATTTTCTTTTTTACTCGTACATAATTACCTCACATGTTTGGTTAATATGAGAAACGCTAAAATAAATTTTAATAACTAGATCCTATTCTTGTTGCAAGCTTATACAGTCAGTATACAGTGCTTATTAGGCGGGCTACATGCTTGCCATTATCTTGTTAAAAATAAAAGAATAGTAGGACAGAAACACTAATCTTCAATACACGAACCCAATTACAGTCTGTGTACTGTTTATCTTTGTGAAGTTGTATCGTCATCCGTCTGAAGACCATAATGCAAATGTCATGACGGGTAAGTCAACCATTTTTTGTCATTTCAATACTACAAACGCATAGAGCTTAAGCTAGAGGGCAACCGTGTCATAGACTTACAATATTTTCGCTACGCAACTGTATAATCCCAAAATGGACAAAATATTATTAGACATTTAGACAATTCTCAAAAGCAGCAAGAAGTTTGACAATGTACACGGTAAACGGCAATAGAGTCGCCTATTAGGTGGATCTAAAAACATAGCTGACAATATTTGTATTTATAATAAAGCTTTTTAACAGTTTTATTGCATATTCTTAGTATTTTTCTAAACCCCATTTTTTTTAATTCATTTGTTTAATTTTGTGTTAAACCCATGCAAACAAACAAACAAATAAGAAATCAAATCTTTCCTGTTTATAATTTTATACTAAATAAAACAGAGTACTGTATATTCCGGAAAGGGATACCCTTATAGTCATGCAAGCATTGCAGGTCACATGCATTGAAGAGTTCTATAGGAAATGACCAACGTCTACAATCTAATAGCAATTACTTTTTGGAACCACTTCAATATATACTATCACTGATAATCCATTCATCATTGTCAAAACAAACAAGCAAAAAGAAACACATGAATTGAGAACTTTTTAATATCAAATAAAACATGCCATCAAATTTTATTAAGAAAGGCCAATAGACCATTACGTAATCGATTTGGAATGTCCAAAAACGCATTCTTGATGCTGACAGTCAGAAGGCTGCCTTATCAGACGCCATTCAACGGCAGGGGAGGTGCGCGGGGAGGCATCGAGCCCACCGTATATTCCAATAAAGAAGGAAAAGGCTCTAATAACGCGACCCGAGTAAGCTCCCAAAACGACACCTCAGACTTTCCGAGCCCACCGTTCAAGTAAAAAGCAACCTTGTCTTGAAGGAACACAGTTGAAATTTCATTAAGATGTGATGCACTCGGTAATAAATACGAAAACAGAACCGCACGTCCGGTGAAGTTTTTAAGAGAAGGCGACGTAAGTGGAATATTAGGGAGGTACAAGTAATGGAAATTTGATAACGCGTGTCTACAGGTATTACACGTCTACCCTCCGGCGAGACGGTGTTCGTCGTGAATATAAATAATTTGATTAACATTAAACGTCCAGTCAGCGCCGCAAAAGTACTGAAAGTACCGTAATTAACGTTCTAACTTACCCTTTCTAACATATATCTCGCTCCCTCTTTATAGATAGGTTTTGGTTTTGCAGGATCGCCATTTTAATAAAACCGCCGCAATATTTTCGGTTTAATAAAATGGTAATCAATTCTCAATAGGATTATTGGCAATTCAATCAAATTATATTCAGAAATAAATTAATATTGATATAAATTATATATTAATTTCAAAGATTTTATACTCTTAATTAATTATGTTAATGTAATTTCTTATCATATGGAGAGATTTAGATTATGCTGAGACATTCGTGGATTTTAAATTATTTATTATTTTGGGTCACAAAGTCATATTTACGAAGGTCAAAAGTTAGCACAAGGTTAGCAAGGGGTAATGCTCTAGCCTAGATGATCCTGAAGGCCAAAACCAATATAATTATAATATTTGTAATTATTCGGTATTAGGGCAAATTATGTAACATCGTTTCAAATTTTATTGCTGGTATAGTATACGATGGAATGGAGAAACGGCAAAGAAGACGTGGGTGAATGATTTCACCATATTGGAAACATTCTAATTAAGGAGAAAATTAAACCAAAGATAATACAGAATGTTATAACAATCAGAATATTCTACAAGGACAATAAGTCCCTTGGTTTATCTCTCTTCTACCATTATTTCTCACTCTCATTACGGAGTCCCTAATCTGTAGTCCTGTGTGAGTCAATGTATATTATATGTATGTATATATAATAAGTAATGCAAAAATATTAAACTGTAACACAACAAAATTAAACTGTCAAAAACGCATTGTAAGCAGTAGTTAGTGTAGCGGCAGTATTGCAATGGAGGGAAAACACAGCCGTTTCAATCATTTACGCCGTTTCAAACATTTCACGCCGAAACAGCTCCATTTTACAAACGACTTTACTTACGAATAAAAGAAATGCTTAGTACACAGATAGTTACGATCACACAGCTCGGCTATAATCCTCTTGTAAAATAGTATGCTTGAAGACTATGGCGTTGCAGAAACCAAGGCCACGACGCAAAGGGGCCAGGAACTAATTAATTAATCTCATAATCTCTGAGCGACCCGCTTAGCTTCAATATTATACTTATCAGCGGCCATATTTTATAATAATTACGTTGAGGGAAAAGGGAAGAAATTCATCAAATGCTTTTTTTCTTCATAAATGAAATTAATATTTTAGATTGCAAAAGACAACTCCCGCACTAGGAAAGGAATAAATCTTATGTCGCGGTTGTCTTTACAAACATTAAAACAACGGACACCAAGAACGCCCAGACTTGGTACAACTACATATATGTAGACCACAATTTTTTTGTCCCGTTTGGGGGTCGAACCCACAACACTCGGTGTGGCAGCAGTGGCGAGGCGACCACATATACCACTACACCATCCGTGCAGTTATTCCAAATTATAACTTACTTTGCCTAATAACTCTTTTAATTTCAATTTAGATAATAGAGCAGCTTTTACAAAGTTTAAATGTAGCTAGACGGAATGTGCTTAATGATCTCCCAACTTGCTAATGACCGAAGATACTTAGACTAAAATTCAACTACACATTAAGAGGTAGGAACACGGCTATATTCAGAGTCTAGGTAAATTATGCAAGACGTTTTGCTACAAATTTCATAAACATTTTGCTGTAATGAAGGCAAGATGTTTGTATAAAGACACTCAATTAAGCCGTCGTCGGGAGGTAATTAAATTTGCATCAAGTGTCGACGTCGACAGACAACTTGTCAATAGGGTCTGGTGCTACACAATGAGGACACCTCTTGTTAACTCGTGTAGTGTTATTATGCACTAATACATGTTTAATTTACTATCTTATATGTACGTTATGTTAAATTAGAATAATGGTTTTCTGCCATAAACGCTAAGGAGTTAGGTGAAAATAAATCTACGAGGCGAACGCTTTAATTCGAACGTTAACGTTGTGTAATTTTAACTATGTATGTTGATAATTAACTATACTTATCAACATACTTATCACAGCTAGAATTGCACTTCTAGTTATTAGTATATGTAGGAGTTCAATTCTCGATATTATGCGCTAACTAATAGAAGAACGATTTCACTACACTATTAAGCTAGAACTGACAGCTCATCAAATTAATGGTTTTAGTATCTATTATACACATAAACAACTTATCAAACTTCTTAGAACTAAGTACAATCTAAAATTATATACAGTCTTTCTGGTCAGATTTTCCAAAAGGAATAGTTACAGACAACGCACTCAAGAATACGAGCCTAATTACGTAATTTAGATATTAATTCTTGAACTAAAAGTTGATGTAAACGTAACAAATGTGCCGTTTTTCTTCAGTCTTTCTAATGGTAAGTCATGAGTGGTTGTTTATGGACTGTAAACTATTCCTAGAATACATTCTATGACCCTGTCCTGCCCTGCCTGCCTGCATCACATTATTCATGCAGCTTCTTTGCTTAGACTTACCTGAGTGTACAAGTAGTACATCCAGGAACTAACAACAAATGATAAAGGGAACATTAATTCATAAAACGAAAATACATTTATAAATTTGTCGTTGTTCTAGAAGCAATTTATAAGCAATAAACACGTTTTAAAGATAATTACTATTTTTTAAATGTTTCGTTTTTGCAATGCGATTTTACGAGACAATTTCTCTGTCTCTTAATAATCATGGATGCTGAAACTATCCAAATCATCAAGCAATAATTTGCTTGATACACAGTTGCACAGCGATAAGTGTATGCAACTGCTGTGAATGAGGAAAAATCCAATAATAGTTTACTCGACGAAGTGCTGTTGAGTTCCTTTTGCCATAAAAAGCTCAGTAGCAGAATGAAGTCTGAAGTTATGCACAGTAAAAGGTTTGTTGTCACCTATTAGGTAAGGCCTTAAACTAAAACTGTTGAAATGTGTATGTAATACACCCAGCGGTAGGCTGACGTATACCTCTTCTGTCTTGTAAAACATTACAAGACAGAAGATGAAGATGTCTTTAAAGACAGAGGCATAAAACTACCTACTATATTTTATTATCACTGTATAAACCGGTATAAAAGTTATACATATACTTAACAAGTTTAACTTAGATACGCGCACATCGACGGCTGTCTAACACACAACTAAGTTATACCCTAAACTAGAGCCTTGCACAGTTAATAGTATGCTGACCTAGTTCAGACAAGCAATGTAATATGTGGCGGCGATACCGCGTAATGATGGACGCGCCCGACTCTCGACATTATAAATAGTAGCGGCGGTAAGCTGACAGATATTTATTATGCAATTTACTTAATAATAGTATTTCTGTATTTATAACAAAACATCTTGTCAGTATCCGAAAAGGAGTAAGCAGAGACGTATTACAGCCTCATTACGCTAGCTGTTTTAAGTCTCACGTAACAGAGAACGAACCTATTAGTCTATATTACACACTAGCTGTGCCCGCGGTTTCACCCGCGTTTATAGTTACTGCGCCGCCCTCGTGGGTTGTATCGTAATGTTATAGCCTATAGCCTTCCTTAAAAAAATAAGCAATCCAAATGTAAAATATTTTTTTAATTCGTACCAGTAGTTCTTGAGATTAGCGCGTTCAACCAAACAAACAAACAAATTCTTCAGCTTTCTAATATTAGTATAGATGTCTAGACGCCGTGCTACTACTGAAGATGTCCTGTTTAAAAACTCAATAATGTTGACTCTTACACGAAAGCATATGCCATGGAATCAACCAGCTAATTGTATATTTATGTTTTATAAATATTAAAGGGCTACTATGGTCTAATATATTTTCACCTGGTATGCCATGGTTGTACTTAGAGACTACAACTTGATGATAAGAGCATGAAGTCATTGAAGGTAAAGGATCAGTCACACACCACTCGAGGTAAACATGTCCAAAGGACGGGAGGCAGTGGTAAGCCAGCAGGCAGGTTTTACGCTGGTTTACCACATGTTTTGTCCCATGGGAGGATCATGTTATTAACGGAATAAATAGTAATCTTTAACAAAAGATGATCCTAAATCCCTTTTTTAAGCATGATTTTGACCTTCTCATTTTATATTTGAATAAAACAAATAATCACTAAAATTATATCAGTATTTTTGTTTACGCCAGTTATTTACCAAAACAAAGTCAAACCCAACCAGAATCTCGCGCTCCAAATCGAATTCTATATTGAATAATATTCAAATATAATAAATATCTCACAAACGCTTCTTACGGACAAAGTTAAATAAAGCTTTGTTAAGAAAGCCATAGGAAAATAAGTATGCCTTTCGACGAGGATTATACGTTATTGTTTTATTAAATTCGGCAACCGCTGGGCGTAACAAGAGGATTTGAAGCTGAAACAAAAATGGCGACTGGCGGCTGAATATTGAAGATAATACAAATATTACCAACGTTATGGATTACTTGGTGTTTTACATAAAAATTATATTTGTTATTTCAGTTTAATTCATCGAATTTTATCTTTTACTTAATGTTATCAATGCATACGTGATTTTTCTTTCTTTAACGCGGCACGAATCAGAGGAGTCTCGATTTTTTGTTTGGTAAGAGGTTATTAGCAGTAGAGTGGGAGGCAGAGTTAGAGGCTAATTATTATTTAAACTCGATTAATTATCCAATTGATCATAACCAAATCCAAAACTATACATATATACATAGTCTCGCGCATGTTTCTCCAAAGGAGTAAGCAGATGTACCACAACTATATTTTTCATAGAACATAGGCTTTATTGTCGTGTAACGGGCACACATCCAAATACCGCGGTGCCACTGAGATATTTGTAAACCAAATAACAACTTTCTTGACTCGGGAATAGATGCCCAGCAGTCGTGTTTATTTTTATTTTATTTTTCTTTAATTGGAAAACAAACAGTCTTACTATGACTAAATAATTTCTAATACTATAGCTACAGACCATGAACAGTTTTCGCATTATAAAACTATAGGTGCCCATGAGCTTAAACAACAACAAAAGAGATAATTAACGTTATGCTAGTAAAGTAAGTGTACATATAAGAGTATAAATTTTATTACATAATGCAGTTAAACCAGTCCCTTGATAACATCTGTCTTAATGTATTAGGAGAAGTATTAAACAGGTCACATTCAGGCAAGTCAATACTATTTAACTGTTTTGCAGTTCTAATGAAGAAAGAGTTTTGTCTATAATTGGTATTACAGCGGGGAGTATGTAGATAATTTAAGTTTGGGTGCCGATGGACTCTTGTTGGTACCGCAAGACTTATTTTGGAGAGGAGCTCTGGAGAATCAATTTGACACTGTGCGATTTTCATGAATGTAGATATATCTGCGTTTACTACCGCTAAGCCACCGAGGTAGTCCTGAAACTATTAGAAATTGCTACAAATTGTAAAACTGACCCGGCGCCAATTTTTGAAATCCAAAACTGTTGGTAGCATCTTTAGGCTAAGTTAACAAGTCGTTGTAGTACATTAGTGTAAAAATTAAAATAAAGTGTTAGTGGCCGCATAGAGCCATTTTAGAAATGTATAATGGAAACACTCACTATATCCAAAATCAATTTATACACACAAACGAACGACCTCATTAAACATTTCACAATAGCACAAACTATAATAACGTAACAAAACGACCGATCGAAAAGCACCAACCATTCCGAATGCACAAAGAACACTTCGAAAACCGTTTAAAATCGTATTCGTTTTCCAGTAACAAATAGTCGTACGAAATATTCCCGTTCCTAGTTCGTATATCATGGAATAATTCAAGTAGAAACAGGCTTGCAGACGGGGGGGGCTTCGTTTAAGCACCGTGCACTCTTCCCTACCTACTTTACGATGCACTACCCTCACAGACAAGGAACATACGAATACAAGTATGTTTTATTGCACCACCAGCTAACGGGATTCAATTAATATCGAATACAGTATTCGAGCTACTAAATCAATTTGCTTTGAAAGTAATACAGACTATTTGTTGGCATATTTGAAAATAGCGTTTGAGCTTTGTATTCGTTGTTGATTAGCTATTTGGTGCAAGGGTAAGCGTAAACTATTTATTGCGAACTCTCAAGTTCAATTCCCGTCTAAAAAATAAATCGTTAGAGAGTTTTATTGGAAAATAGCTGACCCGTGCAACTTCGTATGCGTCATATAAAAGAATGATCCCGTTTTTACAACATTTTTGGTGATGTTAAATAGCTTATAGCCTTCCTCGATAAATGGGCTATCCAACACTAAAATAATTTTCAATTCGAACCAGTAGTTTCTGAGATTAGTGTGTTCAACCAAACAAAAAACTCTTCAGCTTTATAATATTAGTATAGATATATTCGTCTATCTACGTCTCGATACAGTTAAGCTGACAGGTAAACGTATCTGATTTAACAATTGAACGTAAACGAGGCTTCCCTTGTTACTATCTGTTGCCACTTGACTTATAGTAAGTAGTACCTCCATCAATCTTTATCCATCTTACCCAAAACAATCCTAGAACATTACAGAACATCGCCACACAAACTCGGAATAGACACAAAGGCACTCTACAGAAGATTACAGTTAAACAACATTGTGTTGTGTCCTGCGGTAAATAAGATTTAGATACCCCTTCAGGAGACGCTCTGTTTTCAATTTATTTTAGTCGTGTATCTTGCACAGCGAAAGATTACTTTAACTTTAACTAAGAAAAGCGCAAGTGTTGCTGACGGTAAAAAAATTCTTCATAGTTTAGCAATGGGCAAATGTTGCCAATGGTATTGTAAATAAAGAAAGGCTACGAAAACCTCTTATCAGTCGGTCCTAGTTCTTGTTTTCCATCTTAAGCGGTATCAAATATTTAAAGAAACAAATAAAATATCAATTAACCAAGTGACGAAGTGTCATTATTCAGAGAGAAAAAGAGCATTAGGTTTGTATGTACAAAAAACTGGCGACATTTGCCATTTTTAGATTTAAAAATCACCTAAGCTCTCACAGCATACCCTTACCAAAAAAGTCTTAGTAAGTAAGAGCATACATACATAAGTATTGAAGATTATGCTAACGGACTACGACCGCATCCATAACTGCCTAGATATAAAGTTTTACGTCCAATTTCGTTCAATAAAGTATATTCTCTGCTGGCACGAGCGAACTCTCAGATACAAAGAACAAGCCTCCAGCCAAGCCTATTCTATTCGGAACAATGGCACCACGAAATACTGTCATACACAACCTCTTTTCACAAAACCACATTTACGTGTATTCTATTGTATAGAACCTTATTGTACCGTTTCATAAGATAATAAACATTACAATATAGATATGTAACGAATAAGAATTATGTTGGTAAAGTGAGCTTGTCGATTAAACATTTGAATGTTTGAGTGATTCGAACGATTTTGATCATACATATCGATCGTAAACGCATTAATGTTTAATTGTTGTGCAATTAAAAATTGATAATATGTGATTTACAGTAGAATATGGGAATCATAGGATAACATGCTTAAAAAGGCTACAAAAACAAACAAAAAATTTGCTATTATATCGATATTCGAGTGTCCGGTTGTTTTATTGAAAATAAAATTATTCGTACCATATAAATAGACATTCAAACGACTTATAATTTCAGAATTATTACTGTTTCTTTGATTTCGAAATCATTACTGTTTCTTTGATGGCGATCATGTATCGCTATAAAATATACCTATTCCTTCTGTACAGATAGGCAAAGACTACCGATTATCTTTTTTATACTCCGAGAGATATCTTTTGCTTTATTGAGACCCATCACATTCTTCCTGCATGCACGATTTAGATTTATCATTGGTTTAAGTTTTATATAAGAAGATTGTATGAACGGCACCTATCTCAAACAGTGGCGATGTTTCTACGTACACACGGCTACACATCAAGTTAGGCACCCTATATACGCATAACTACGCTACATACAAAATAGAGAAATGTCGGAAAGGGACAGTGCATAGTTGTGTCGATGTTATGGTAAGGATAGAACGTAACAAAATTATAACGCACTCTTTCGCACGATTCGCAGCGTTCAACTTCTAATAGTTCAAAGTCCAAACAGTCTAGGTTGATGTGTCGCTGTGTGTTCATAAGTAGACCACTATTTACATTCATAAATATTATATATAGCTTCCTTAAACTTATAAATTACTACCTAACCAATTTTTTATTGTTTCCAGGTAGCCGAAAATCCAACACAGTTGAAGGTAATTGATAACAACCACAAATGGACTTTGGCTATTTCAAGGACAAAACTAAACCGCTCCCCTTTTGTGATTGTAATGCGAACTCTATGAACAAACAAAACAAATAGAAGCACAGGTCATAGCGCTCAGAAATAATCTCACAATAATGTAAATGTTCACTGTTGATTTTGGCATCTATATCTATACCTACTTATATTATAATTTATACTAATATTATACAAACGAAAGATTAGATATTTTGTCTGTAAGGATTTAAGTCAAAAACAACGCAACCAATTTTAAAAGTTCGTTCACTGTTCGAAAGCTCTTTTATCACCGAGTTGCTTAGGCCACATTATATTTTAAAAAAAGAACTGTCACTAACCTAACCTAACCTAAGCAAAATTTAGTTATTTATAAACTCACATATGCAAATGTCTCACACACAAACTTAAACTTCATTAGCGCCATTGACGTGCGGGCTGTGGTCACTATGACGTTTCATGCATAACTAACATTCCTATATCATGAATTACACCCAGTCCTTTACATAACTACTAAATACACTAAAAGAATTTCACAGGAAAAGGATATATCACTACATATTATAAAACAAATTTCCCCGCCGTGGCTGTTCACGATAAACTCAAAAATAGTATACTGATTTTCATGCGGTTTTCACCATTAGACTGGGTGATTCATGAGGATGGTTTAGGTGTGCCGTGGCGGGTCGCTAGTGCTAATTAAAGTTATAAATCATTATTTCTTGATTCATATTATAAATGCGAAAATATTCTGACTGTGACATGTTCATGTCCAAAACAGTTAATCCGATGTAAATCAAATCCAGATTTTTCTTTTTTTGATTTGTTGGAGGCAAACGAGCATACGGATCGCCCGATGGTAAGCGATTACCGCCGCCCATGGACACTCTCAACAACAGAGGAGTTACAAGCGCGCTGTCAGCCTTTTAAAAAGGAGTACGCTCTTTTCTCTTTTGAAGGTTTGTAGGTCGTATTGGTCCGGAAATATCGCAGGCGACAGTTCATAACACAGTTTAGTTTTGCGAGGTAGAAAATTTCTGGATAAACGCAAAGTAGTGGATTGCCAAACATCTAAATGATGGGGATGGAAATTCTATCGCGTAGGACGATGGCGAAAAGAGGCGGCAGGGATCAGTCCGAACAACTCCTCGGAGCACTTCCCATAGTAAAAGCGATAGAAGATGCATAGCGAGGCTACATCTCTACGCAGCGCCAAGGGGTTTAGCCGATTTGAAACAACCTGGCAGTCGACGATGCGAGTCGCTCTTCGCTGAATGCGGTCCAGAGGGAGAAGCTGGTACTGGGGTGCCCCTGCCCAAAGATGAAAACAGTATTCCATGTGAGGCCGAACCTGCGCCTTGTAAAGTAGTAGGCAGTGGGCTGGCATGAAATACTGTCTCGATCTGTTGAGCACGCCAAGCTTTTTGAAGCTAATTTAGCGTTAGCCTCTAAATGGCCGCGGAACTGGACTTCACTCGATATGTTGACACCAAGTATTCCAATATTGGCTGAGGCAGTTATGAGGATGTGCTCAAAACGAAGAGATACAACCAACGGCAGTTTTTAGCGGTGAACGCGCAGACTTGTGTCTGTCTTTGTGGGGTTAAACCGGACCGAATTAAGTCAGCCCCAATCCGAGACTTTTTTAAAGAGGTCTCAATTCCACACACAGGTTTGTTTCGGCTCTCAATTACTTCCCGAGAGATGTTAGCGCGGCCGGTATAGAGAGCATCGCTCGTGCTGTCGTCCGCATAACAATGAATGTTGCTAATTTGCAACATGTCATTGATAGGAGGAGCAACAGAGTAGGCGATAGCACACATAAATAGCTAGAATCACGGAAAAGTACGTAGGCGATAAGAATAAACACTTGTGTATTTATAGCAGCAGGTAACTAGCATCTTATATGTTCTGTTTTAACTAAAACTGCATAATATAAGTCGAAATGATCGAACAACATAGACTTATTAGGTTTTCCCCGCGGCTTCACTCGCGTAAATGTAGGTTAGGATTAGGTTAGGTTAGTAACAGTTCTTTATGTGGATAAAAGGTACCCTATGTTCTTTTCTGTTTCCCGGACAACGTGTATGGGAAATTTCATGCTGATCGGTCGAGTAGTTAAGACGTGAGAGCATAACAAACAAACTTACATTCGTATTTATAATATTAGTTAGGACTAGGATGACTACTTGCAACACCAAACACTACGAAACGTGCGTCGCCGACCCTTCAAAAAAGTATTCACTATGCTGCCAACGGTAGGTATAAAACTCAAAACTGTTTCTTACTGACCCCAGGGTCTTCTGTTCTTAACGACCCTGAAAGCCCTACTCCCACCCACGTCGAAAAACCACACAGGCCAATCGATCTACCTTAGTTTAAGTAACTTCGCAAGTACTTACATAAAAAACATATTATTGAACGCATAATTGGATTCGAGAGATATTCGAATACAGTTGTGTTTTCGGGACATTCGAATATAACCCGATTGAAATTATGCATATTTCTAGAATATATGAAATACTCTTACTGATATTGTGTTACGTTTTTACGAATATCATACATTGAATTTTACGCAGTTCTGGCCACGACTAGATCATGGATAATCATGGCTGTTGAAAGGTAACAGAAACGTCGGAAAAACTAAACTACTAAACTATAAAAAAATCATAACCTCAACTTAGTTTGCTTTTGAATAAATCGCGATAAAGTAGTATTGTAGCTATATAAATTAGTTTAATTTTAACATACTCTTACTAGCCGACAATCCTAAAATCGACTAAGTAAAATACACATTACGTATTTTCCCCATGACGTAATCATAGCCAAAGTTCGTAGAACTCGTGTTACTTAACAATAATTATTGGGTTGTTTTATATAAAGTAATTAATGTGCTAACATAACAATGGTAACGATTTTAATGTATTAGTTTAATAGGTAAGGGAAATCCATGGTTAATTAACTTCGTTATTCGCTTTTCTTATACAAAGTGGCGCGAATGTTATCACATTAATTGATACCACATGTACTACATGGTATACTTTGACGATTTACAAATTATGAACCAAAACACACACACACACATCGACACAAACCATCACTACTCAAGCACAACAAATGGATTGAAAAAGTAATTTTAATTTTTTTATTGTTCTCTGTATACCTACCTTTTCCATTACTTTTGTTTTATTATTTTAAATTTTTACTGTGTCTATTTTTAATGGAGACTGGGACATTCCTTGTATACCATTCCTGGAATTGGGCGCCGATAGCTGTGCCACAGTTTAAAACTTTTGCAGCTATCAACGTTTCTATTGTAAAATTTATGTAAACTTAATTCGTTCCAAAATAAACGTTATTATTATTATTATTAAATGTATTCAGTAGTTTAGCCACAGAAGACTTTTTTCGTATTCATAATTTAGAACATTATATGTCATGCAGAGATAAATGTCAAAGACCTCAAGCAGCGATATTAAAACACAACATACAAACGAAAAAGACACAAAACGAAACAAAAAAAAACAAACGAGATAAGGTCCATAATCTTGTGACGAAAAGAAATAGGTTAGTGTGTGCTTATTACAATGGTGTTCCAATTTGTGTCTAATTTTATTTTATTTATTTTGTTACAAAAAATCATTTCTAAATTTCAGCGAATATAGGTTTTTTGTTTATGTAAGCAGTATATCATTTAATGTGATAAGTTCTGCGCCACTTTGTATACGGTGGGGTGTTAATGAGACTTACCTATAAATTAATTCTTACATGCAATAACATTGACAAAGTATCTAGCCGAATAATAATATGTTCGTCATCTATTACGTTAAACAAACAAAAACATACGACTGCCTCGGTTGTGTAGCGATAGTCAATTCTACACAAGGTCTCAGGTTTCATTCCCAGGTCGCGTAAAGTTATACTGCTTTTCTTTCAAGAAATGTTCAGTAGCATCACGAATCTGGCACTATAAATGGCCAAATATGTGTTTAATACACCTTCTCAAGAATAGGTAGTCTATGTACAAATAAATATATGGTAGGTATGGTACATATAACTAAATTATATATACTTAATACCAAGTCAAACCTCAGCGAGTAGTTGAGGACACGTTCAACCAATCGTTGTATTAAAACTTCAGCAGTCTCGGTCGAAATAGAGTTAGCTGAATTGCCTTAGCTTCGTTAGACAGTTTAATAGTAGTCTAGGACAGTGGTCGGCAACCCGTGGCCCGCGTGTCTTCTCTTTGCGGCCCGCAACTGTTTTGTAAATAAGTTCATATCATTTGGAATTATTTTAATATCGCGCCAAAACTGAAATCAACTTCATCCGCGAAAGCCGGTACTGGCCCACAAAATACTTCTCGACATGTGTAGTTGTTTTTTTTTGCATTTGTAACATAATCGATAAAGGTACACAAAGTTATGAACATGTGCGGCCCCCGCCTCTACTTAATTTTGTCACTATGTGGCCTGTGCCTGCTAAAAGGTTGCCGACCACTGGCCTAGGACATAAATAAAACATAAACGAAACGGCATAACAGAGCGCAACGGCGGGCAAAAGCTATCTTCACATAAACTTGAACTAACGCAAATATCAAACTGCAATACAAGCAAATGAAAAAAATTGGAATACAAAAAATACAAGCATAATGCGCGAAAGGAGGCGTGCGCGCATTATGCTTAAAAATAAGAACGAAGTTTCTCTTTACGAATAAATATATAGGTTTTATACAACTTTTATACGATAATAGGGACATTCAAGTACCTAATTCAATTCTTATGTTCCGTCATAATAATACTTTGGCGCAATTTACACCAAATACTTGAACACAAATTACCCAAGTTTTCACATTATGTGTTAGAAAATAAGTTTGAGGCGATAAAGCGAGCTTCTACCCATTTAAGCGTTTTAACCAATCAAAACTTGGTCTTATATTTGGCATCTAATTATTTAGTTATATTTTTAAGAGCTTAATTTCTTGTCTGGTAAATGAATTAAAATATTTTCATCTATTATTTAACAACCTATGGACTGTTCATGTATGTGTTCATGTCTGAAATAAAGATATTTTATTTTGTTTATATTAATATACACCACGATTTTTTTTATATGCGCCTTACCCATATCATACCACGTCACATCTCAAATGAAAATAATGACTTTAAAAGCTAAATAATTATTATTCCCGAAGGCGCCTAATTAATCAAGATTTATTTGTATTTAAAATTGTAAATACTAAATATTAATAAAGAATCATCCTAATTTTAACGTGTATTCTGAAGAACATATACACGTCAGATTACCCTTACTATTAAGTAAATTCCACAAACGAATGATATGCGTTGGCTATGGCGAATATTTAAATCATAGACAGCTTTCAATAAAGAATAAACAAGAGGCAAAAGCGATTTAATATCAGGAAGTAACCAAAATTGAAATGTCAATCTCGCAGCGAGGGTAAATCCAGATAATTTCCGAACCGAATTCAATGACCGGAAGCAGTTCAATGACCGGCGTCCCCTTTTGTTAATCCCTCGATAAATGATAATAATATAACCGCTACTATTCTGAGGACCAATGATCTGTCCAATGACATTATCGGGATAAAAGTTTTAATAGTACTATCCACATTACTTTTATAAGTAGACAAATCAGATAATGTCATAGGTACCTAAAAAAACAGGATTTACAAAAAAGAGAAAATCCGTTTGGGTTTTCCACATTGTATGTATTTAAATGTTTTACGAGATTGTGTTGGCGGTATTAAGCTTTTTAGTATTTTATTTGCGTTATTTTAAATAATGCTTTTCGATTTACGATTCAAATATTTAAATATTTGATACTGGAATAAATCCTAAAATTGAGTGCTAGCGTTATAGATTGTATTTGCATTTATTTTAAAGCCTAAAAGTGAATGCATTTCAAAGTCGAATACAGTAGTAGAAAGATCATTACTTGTCTCATAGACAACTTTAAATGAACAAAATCCCAACAATCAATGTCAGACGAAAATGCCTTTAAAGAAGAGTTAAGCTTAAAAGCGAAATGCAAGCACACCTGGCCCAACGAGGCTTAATTACGTTAACTAAACTTAACTTGCAATCAAGTAACGTAATCATAACGAAACTAAAAAAGCACCTTGTAATTTATGTTCCACTCTAAAAATGAAGTCCATTCGGATAGTGGGTTGCGCAATAAAGACCGTTTTGGAGAAACACGACAGCAGCAGGAATGACAAAGTACGGAAACAACACTTTACATTTCCCGACGGACACACGGCGTCAACACTACGAGCGGCCGACATTATTTACCTAACAATATAAAACTGTAGTACTGCCATTTGTAGAAATTCTATGTCATATTTTGAACTTGCTATACCTACGTTTTGTAGCAACATGAAAATGTGTCTGTACTTCTTTTTGCTTGTTTAAGCACAAATTAAAATATATTTATGCTAATAATAGATTATCATAAAATCCGTTATGCAGTGTAAGGAATATGTTTAACAATCTGCAAATAGATTTCATCAACAACATCACAAACATCTTTATCGAAGAGAGAAAATAATACGAAAAGTGCTACAGCCAATTCCTGTTGAAAACTCAACATGTGTAAGTATATTCAACTGAGCATGAATCGGAAACCAAAAACTACTAGCTCAAAACAAAGATTCATTAATTATGATAAATAATAACCAGTAGTATTCCCACTGCCAGAAAATCTCTGGCATGGTTTGTACAGTTGCTTTACGTCACATAACATAATGTGCCGAGCTATAAAACAATGTAAAGCAATATTTAATATTATCGATGCGTCGTTAATACTTTAACCTGTCAAGACTTGGAATGTCAAACATAATAAAACATCCATTGTGTCTAACCGCCGGTGTGCCGCTGTAACTATTGTGTTAGTTAATAGTTTTCTTTAAGTTATTGAGCTTAAGGACTAAAGAAAACTCAAATTTATATTGTTTTAAATATTACGGTCGAACTTCGACCAAGCGTAAATGCTAGGCGACTAACCCTAAAAAGGGAAATGGTTAATATTACAAAGTAGTGTTAATTCACGAAGGATTACACAAAGGTGCATGAGACAAAAAGCCTTGAGCCTCAATTATGGATAACCCCCGCCTGCAGTTTGAGTGCATTCACCGTCGGCGGTATCGCGTGAGGCGCCGGACCCGATAAACCATCGCTGCGGTAGGCACACCACAATGTTATGACTTCTAAAGATAGTGCGCCAAACATTGTAATAAATTGACTTGATTATACATTCGTTGTGTAAAACCATTTCAAAATATATTAGTTGATGGGTTGTGTACCTTCCAAGAAGAAGATCAGGAGACGAATATCAGTCGCAGTTTCATGTTCACGTTTTTGTGCTTTATTATGCTTTTATGAAATTTCCTATAATAATAGTTGCGATATCGACTGTGATGTCTAAGATATCGGAAGTACCTCAATGTAGATATGATATTGCCAGTTCACAATTGATATGTTGCTTCATGTTTTGCACATATTACTCATTCTTTAAGGATGTGTAAGCCATAATCCACAATGATTAAGTCGAATTAGAAAATAAAAAGCGTGGGTCAAGTGGTATTACTATGAATAATGATGATATTGTATTTCAAATATACACAACTGGCTATATCCGCGTCTATATTCAAGTGGACCACGTAATTATTGTAGAACTGCTATGCTCACTTGAACTCTACACACTTACTGCAGTACTGCTACTAAGACCGACCAAACAGACAATTCCTAAACATATAGTCTGACTCCAGCAACAGTGACATCGGATTCTAAATTACTAACAAAAGAAGGACTTGTCCTATGTTTATCAAACGTCGTGGCCACCCTATTCTAATGCATGACCTATCTCTATTCGTGGCACATTTCTTGCAATAACTGCCCCTCTCTTCCTGCCATATAATTAGATTCAGGCGTAATTTCCATATTCAACCAGGACTTAGTTTGACTATACACTTATGTCATAAATATTCAAATTTACTATAAAATTGTTGCATCATTTGTTGTTTTTATTTTAATTAATAACATTGGCTAATC
The DNA here is from genome assembly GCA_963675205.1 of Catocala nupta. Classification (NCBI taxonomy): domain Eukaryota; kingdom Metazoa; phylum Arthropoda; class Insecta; order Lepidoptera; family Erebidae; genus Catocala; species Catocala nupta. The sequence continues at coordinate 20,242,764 of OY776097.1, read as the reverse complement.
TTTTTTATGACAAAGAAAGAGTGTACTGAGGGTAGCTCCTGACACTATCTAGCCTCCGTGTCGTAAGGGATTTGATAAACAATTGAAATAAGGGATACAAAAAACACTCTGATTCAGGTCACACAAATAACGGCTACACATCAAGTTAGACACCTTATATACGCATAACTACGCTACATACCAAATAGAGAATTGTCGGAAAGGGACAGTGCATAGTGATGTCGATGTAATGGTAAGAATAGAGTGTAACAAAAATATAACGCACTCTCTCGCACGATTCGCAGCGTTCAACTTCTAATAGTTCAAAGTGCAAACAGTCTAGGTTGATGTGTCGCTGTGTGTACAATGCGGATCCAGCATATAACTTTTTGCACATTGGCTGTAATATGCAGTCTGTAAGTCATATATGTATCTAAAGGCCTAGACACAGCTGTACAAAATTCGAACACCTCCAGGTATATAGGAAATTTTATAGTAAAAGGCTTTAGCACTGTTCGTGTCGAAATTATATAAATAACCATAGCGCGATCAAAGCAGAAGAAGATATTGGCTGAAGTTGTCTTTTTCTAACTAGATAGCGCTGTTCCACTTTGCTGAATCGCGACATGTTTCTTTACCAAGCCTAGTACATAAGGTAGCCAGAATTTGTTGAAAATGTGACACTCGCAATGAAGATTACTTATCTATCCGACAGAATAGTTCACAGTGGTTTAATTTTAAAGTTCATAAGAAGCTTTATACCAATACGGTGTAAACCACACTCTAAAGTTAAGGTTTCCGCCAGAATTAACGATGAAACACTTGGTTACGACCAATAAAATTAATATAGGTATATTGCGACTCCATGGTTGTTGTCAAAACTGATACATATATTCTGACGAAGACCACTGTCTCTTGGCTGTTAGTGCGCTTATGCCATCATGCGCTTACGTCATATAGAAGGAGGAGGGGCGTAGGCTGTAAAAAACCTTAAAGCTCTCTCAACGCCTTCAAAGAATTAGTCATAACGCCGCAACGAAAAGGGTTACACAATTAATTTGTGTATCATCGTGTTGATTGTGGATATTAAGGTGCTATAACAAATCAAATAAGCAAAAAAATAATTGCCGAGTGAACGTTCTGACGTCTTTTTGAAGCAAAAATAAATTATGGTTGTCTAGCGCAGCAGTTTTTGCAGTGGATACTTGTTAATTTTAGAAGAGTGTTTCCTAGCATCTCTGTTGCAGAATATACACATTATAATCTCCTGATTAGAATCTTGAAAAATACTGGATACACAACGGCTAAAACTACCAACACAGCAGGATGTTTCCTGTGGATCATTATCTACAAAACCAAGAGAGCGATGTCGCAGGTAAAATCTAGTACCGTAACGATGCTACCGATACAAAAGAAATATTTTTGAAAATTATTAAGATCAACTATTTGAAAGCTTTTTAATCCAAAGCAATAGTTTTAATATTTATATATTCTTCTGTTGGTTCCGGCTTCATGCGTCAACCACTAAAAGGATTGAGATATAATTTTGCAGTAGCTTGGAGTCCTAACCTAAGTCAAGTTTAATCTGATTCAATACAACCGGTGTAATGTTGCATAGCGTGATCCACCAAAATGAAATCTCAGGCCAGCCGTAGGTCGCGGACGTAATTGCAAGCTAATGCTAGTCTCAAATAAATGAGTAAAAATGTATGTAACACAAATACGGAAGCAGTATTTTCTATATGTAAAAAGGATATAATATTATATATATAATCTCACGCCTTTGTTCCCGAATGGGTAGGCAGAGGTGTCTGTAAGATCCATTACGCAAACTATTAAAGGTCCTACGTAATAATGGCAAGCTTATTTCCGTCTAGCTTACACGGCTCCAAAATTGTGCTGCTGCTGAGAATTTTCAACAAAAAAGGTGTTTTCTGGGTGACTGCACGGATGGCGTTTTGGTTTAAGTGGTCGCCTCGCCGCTGCCACTGCGCTGTGGGTTCGAATCCCAAACGTGACAAAAAAAAATGACCTAAAAATGGTGGTTCCGAATCTAGGTGTTTGTGTACATTGTATCCGTTATTTGAATGTTTGTAAAGTCCCCCGCGAGACAAGATTAATTCCTATTAGGGTAGTTGTCTTTTTTAAAGAAAGAAAGAAAAGAAAGACAGTAACTCTTTGTGTGACCCGAGAAATAACCCCGACACTTCATTCATGCTTAACAACTGTATTTATTGCCATTGTGCCACCGAGACAGGAAGATATATAATTAACTAGTAAAATAACTAAATGGTTAGTCACCATAGAAAATTCCTGTTACACAACTAACGCTGACCAGAATGACACATAACCAGATGTCGGCAGAGTTAATTGCATACGTCACTTTATTTGATCCGCATATCATTAATGTTGGTAATGCAGACAGTCTATACTAACTCAGATTATAAAGACGAAAGCGTGTTTTATAAGTCGTCCTGCTCTCACGCACATATTTAAAATTACAAAGTTCATTTTCGATAGCAGTTTGGCAGAAGTAGTTAGGTACCTATTCATTCGTTCACTGTTGTATATTTGATGTGTTTTATTGTGAATAAATACTATATAAACGACTTAAAAAAAAGAGGCTGTTCTTAATTCGACTGTATGTTTTTTGTATGTTTGTTACGCGGTTATCTACTACATTAATTATAAATAGATCTTGGTGATTTTTATGTTTGGTTATACCCACTTGAGAGGCGATCCCATATAAATTTTATGTTATTATCTTTATTTTCTTTATTTTCCAAAATCGAAATTGAATCGATTCGAAATTGATTTTGGAAAACTACCAAAATAAAAAAATATACATTGATGCCGTTTTGTATTTTTCTGATTCCCTTCAGCAAAAGTTTTGTATTTTCTTCTTTGTAGTTTGAGTTTGTACATATATGTAGGTATAATCTTGTACTCGGATTTAATATGTTTTCCTAAAAATTTACTTTATTCGTTTTCTTTCTTAGCAACAACAAGTTTATCTCGGGTCTTCCCAAGGTGACGCTACGCTACTACGACCGAAACAGTACCTACATTTTATCTTTTGCGCTGATAACACAATGTCTTCTATTTATAAAGTGGCAACACGCGAGTACTATTAGCAACTCCCTGATGTTGCTTGAATCCTTTTTTTCCTTGGTTCACATAATATTGTCCGGTTACGCGAATGTTATAAGTACAATGAAATTAATTTCAATATTACCTTGGTTATTTATTCGAATAGTTATTAATATCTATTTAATTGTTTTTATGTTGCTTTCTGTTTACTGCGTTTAATCTCTGAAACGACTGCATCGATTTTGACGAAACTTTCATTGGCAGATAGCTGAAATTTTATAAAAATGCTTTATTTTTATATGTGAAAATAGGATTCCGCGTAAGAAATAAATCCACGTGGACGAAGTCACTGGTAATATATTATATAGCTTCAGTAACTTAGTAACGTCACTGACCTATACAGGGTGATTTTGAAATCGTGTAATTCCTTTTAACCACGCATTCTACTGGTGATATAGAATAACCCTGACCATATTTTTTCTTAATTAGAATAATGGTTTCGGCAAAATTAGAGTACAGATTTTTTTCATGAAATGATTTCATATAGTCATATTTTAACCACCTGACACAATCTTAATATTTTTTTAATTTAAAAATAATAACATAACAATAACTGATGTCGTAAATAATAAGGGGCAATAAAAAGAACCGCCCGTTATTAGTTACGACATTAATTATTAATATGATTTTTTATTTTAATTAGTAAAAAATTAAAATTGCCTCGGTTGGTTAACATATGACTATCTGACACCATTTCACGAAAAAACGAAAGGAATAATAACTTTTCAAAAAAAAAAATCTAATTAAATAAAAATATGGTCAGGTTTATTCTATATCACCAGTAGAATGCGTGGTTAAAAGGAATTACACGATTTCAAAATCACCCTGTATATTTTGACGTTCATAAGTGTTACTTTGTGACCTAAATGAATAAATGATTTTTGACTTATGTATAATCTGGGCTGCTTATATAATTACATTTAAGTAGGTATGTATCCAAACTAATTAAAACAATAATAATCATAATAGAGTACTCGTTTATTTATTTTCTTATCATTGTTATGGACTTATAGTTGTTATGGACATTACATTACTCATTGCGAAGATTAAACAAGCTTCTATAATATTATGATTATATTGTATATCTAATAGGGAATAAGTAATTGGGTACAACTGCACATATTGAATGTTTATGTTTCAATGTTAGCAACTAAACTAAGATAATTAAAACAAAATTAAATATAATAATTTAAATAATTTATTATTTATAATTATTTAAATATTTGCTAACACTGTTTTAGAAAGAAAGAAAATATTTTTATTTGTATCTCCTTAGCAATACAATAAAATGTAAATAAATACAGGACAGTATATAGTATGGAGACCAAATTAGGTACCTGAGTCAGCCTTTGTTGCAGTTTTAGGTAAATAGGTTTTATTAGATTATTTAAAAATAAAAGCATATATATATTTTTAGCTAAACAATATTATTTACCTAAAATACGAGAGAGTGAGTGTTAAGGTCCGATCATTGGCCAAGAGACAAATGACACGGTTTCAACTAGGTACTCTTCTCAACTAATTTTGAAATAAAGATAGCTTCAAGACATAGGCTATTTACAAAGCAATTAAAATTGTAGATAACTAGTCAATAAAAGTAAGTCACTTCTTTCAAATTAAATTGTTCTATAGTTTTTATCTAGTGTTTTCTAATATTAGTTTGCAGTTTACCGTAATTATATGAAATACTAGAATTTGCCTGCGGCTATGCTCATGTAAAAGACAACTTTGTCAATAAATTTCATTTCCTTAGAAACAGTAAATTTATTTGGATAAAAGATACACTATGTCCTTGTCTGCACCTCTGACAATGTGTATGTGTAATTTCATGATTATCAGTAGTGTAGTTAAGGTATGAAAGCTTATCAAACAAACTCAGCCACATTTTTAATATTAGTCAGGATGTTATTTACAAAACACATACATAGTCATTATAGTCACATCTTCTACCAGCATAGCCCAAAGACAAATATCGAGGATTATTAAATATCCACATCATCAGTACTAATAAATATTGTTTTAAGTCCATTAAAAATATAATGTTGACAAATGCAATATTGTATACCGAGCTATTCATTTGTTGTTTATATAAATATGTTTGTTTGTTGTATATGTATCAAAAGTATGTTAACTGATATTCTGTGCTGCAGGAGATACTTAGAAACAACTATTTGTGAGTCACACAAATTTTTGTCCCATCTGGAAATCGAATTTACAACACTGGGTGCTGTGGCAATGACAAGGCGACCAGTTAAACCACTATGCCATTTGTGCAGTATTTAATGCTTTAAGTGTCTCTATGTGCTATGTTTTAAGTCCACAATGCCTTCCAGGCTGTCATATAATGTCTAATAGCAATGAGTCATCTTGTTAATAAACTATGTGCATTCCTTATTGCTATATATAGGCTGTATGTACTTATTTACCAATATTGTAATGTTCTTAAAGGCAATTCTATTTATAAACAAACATTTTCTTGTGCTTAGTGGGGCAATGGTAGTGAATGTGACTGGTGAACATGTGATCCTGAGTTTGATTATACTGTCAAAATTTCAGTACAGTAGCACCATGAGGTGTAAAACTGCACTGCAGGCATCAAAAAGTTTACTCTCTACTATAATATGTCCAAAAGGACATAAAACCTTAACTGGCCAAATTTGGGTGAATACACTCAAATTTATCTTTAACAATAGTAAACAAAACATTTCAATACCAGTAGCTGTATTATTATTTAAAATTTTAGAATTCCCTTCTTGCTTAATGATCTTGAATCAAGGAGTAAGATTTTAACCCATTGATTTGAACCCCAACAAACCCATTTTCAGGACCCTACATTAAGTGTAAAATTAGTTTATTACTTCCTATAATAATTAAATCATTAGGCCAATGCTCGGTCCCTGCGGCCAGACACAATACTCTTTGCATTGTGTATCATTTCTGGCTATTGACGGATTAAATAAATATTTTACTGCCTGTAGTTAACCTTATTTACTTATATATATACTTTAACAACACAAATATTAACAATATAAGTATTCAATTTAAATTCAGTTTTAAATGTTAAATATTTCTTAATGTATGTATTCAAGTAAAAAACAAACAGTTACATGCACTACAAACACACGTTTTCTGTTTGACAAAGAATACAAATAATTACGGCGATAAAAAAGAAAATTATTGTTAAAATATTCACAATAAAATAATAAAACATTCAAGAAAGTCATCATAAATCACTAAAAAATAAGTGAGAGCATGTGATATACAGTTAGATGCTGCAAATAATTGTAAAACCCAGATATGCATTAACCATAACTACTAGTCGATTTCAAAACACTGAAATGACGACCTTCGGACAATATGCCGCAATAAAAGCAAAAATATCAATTGAATTCGTACCTATCTCGTAATCGGAGAGCCCGTTCTCTTAAAACTATTTTATTAAGTACCTATCCGTTACAGTTAGAACTTTAAGACATCACCAAAGTAGGTAACGTCTACAGCCTGAAAAATCAATAACACTGCCAGAAGCTTACACGTCTAGATAATTCGTCAAAGTTACACGTTTTATAAACATTTTGTTAACTTACCTCTTCACAACGCGATGGAGACGATCTTCAAGAACATGTAAGATAATTCTTTACTCGTAGATAATTCAAGATTTTATTTTTATTTATTTATTTATCACCACAACTTTAACAAAGCAGAATGACAATCATCTGATTTGACAGAGGCTTGACGTTTGCGTCCCGTTACACGAAAGTACAGTTGCTTCACCGCACCTGTTCCTTTACATGCTGGTGCCCATAATACCTATTACTTGCAAGGTGCAAATGTGATTCATAATCTTTTATATGTAATCTCACATAGCTAATTTGGATACTGTAAAGCTATATTATACTTTCAATAAATAAATATAAGTCTGTTTAAATGCATAAAGGAACCATTAATACTGCCTATTTTTTTTTTTTTTTTTTAGCAAGGAATTACTTTTATTTATTACAGACAAAAATACAAATAATTTATCTTTATAAATTATATACATAATATAAACAATTCTTTAAAACTAACTTATACCTAAAATATTATGAAACAGAGAAATAAAAAAGAAAACTAAAACCCTCTAATAGGCGTCATAGAATTCCTCCGCATCACAGTCAACTGGTAGTGTGCCCAGAAGACTGGCAGCATTGCCACGTTGAATGGCAATGCTTATCCTTTCCGCGAAATAAAGGCCAGCCCTCTGGTCACGGGAAGCGTCGATTAACCTTTTCGCTATGTCTCTATAAAGAGCACGAGCACTGGGACCCCATGACCCTAGCGTTTCGACCCCAAACGGCTCAAAAACATAATCCCCTGCCAGGTTTTTGTATTTGCGCCGCTTGAGAGTCTCCGCGGATGCAGCAGCAGCACCAGCACAACCCGCCGTACTGGGAAGATGTGATGGCGCAAGGGTGTCTACACACGTTGCGTCCCACACCAAGGGCCTACCCATCTTCCAAGGCATCAATGACATACCGTCCGGTCTCTTTCCATCGTCACGCGCCAAACCATTAGGTTCAAGATGAGCTGGCACGCCGGCGGTGACAAGAGCACGACGGATAATGTCATTAAGGTTGGCGTGCCGCGAAAAACGACCGGCACTCCTGCTACATGATAGGCCATGGTGGCCAAGGCCATCGACGGCTTCACCACAGTGACATCGATGCGGAGAAACACATGGAGCACCTAAACGAAGGCAAGAAGCGATGCGGAACGTTGTGTCATCCAACATAGTGCCTATGTTGGACGATGGGAGTGCTTGAAGCCAAAGACCCGATTCCCATTCCCCCACAGCCAATAAACGGGCACGCTCAGCAACATTAGGAGATGTGTTCATGAGATGTTCTCTCACCATGTTGCAGAGCGGCCCGTCCCACCGACTCTGAGAGAATAGATCGGATGGCAAATCAGAGCTTGGACAGATCATTTTCCAAGCGTTCACTGCATCGGACTTGCACGACACTTCCGAATTAACCAGTGTGGGAGCTAAAATTTTCCTGGTCAATTCTTCAGTGCAGTGGACCGAAGACAGGAACGCCGGTAAACTGACATCACTAATTTTGCGAACGCCGAGGCCACCCAAGCGAACTGGTAGGGTTGCCTGGAGCCACACACGGTCGTTCATGGCCAAATTTAAAATTTTGCTAAGTGTATGCCGAATAGTATTGTCAATTTTATCCAAAAGTATTAAATGCTTCCAAAATTGAGAGGATCGGAGGGCATGTGTGAATTTAGGAACGAAGAGGCAATAACGAATGATTGTATAAGCCGAATGAATATTAATTTTGAGTAGTCGGTCTGAAATTTCACAAAAATTTTGGATCTTCTCATCTATGAAAGACTCGAATCCCTCCTCCAATACGGGAGACCCGAGAAGGCGAAAAGAAACTTTTTCAATAATTTTTATGTTTGAAGCCAAAGAATTGAATTTTGATAAAGCCAAAGATTTATCAACTTTATCGTTAATAAAAATTTCACATTTATTGGAATTTAGTTCTAAACCAATTGAATTAAATTTATTTTTTAAAAGTTTCAAGTCTTGTAAAACCGTTTCCATGTCGCCTCCTAGGGTCCCATCATCCAGGTACCAGATGTTAAATTTAGAATTTAATTTTTCAATAATTGGGTGAATGGCTAAACTAAAAATGACTGGTCCAAGAGGGTCACCTTGTTGACACCCAACTGCAGATTCTAAATGGTTGTCTCTATAAATTAATTTAGATGGGTGTCTATAACACTGCCACAAAAAATTGAAAATTTTGGGTGTTTCTAATTTAGCTTGCGTCAGCAAGGTGTCCCTATTCACAGAATTGAAGGCGTTCTTCAAGTCAACCTTTAAGATGACCTCAACTTCGCCACAGCCAAGGTACGTGGAGAGAGCGTGGATGGCAGCCTCACAGCCCCCCTTCGAACCAAAACCAAGCTGGACTGGTTGAAATTTCTCTGCGAGGGGGGCACTGTAGTATTTGCAACATAGCTTGGCTGCCAAACGACGATAGGTACACCCCACGGCAATGGGACGAATGCCACCATCTTTCTTACGTAGGGCGCATAAATTTGCCCCGTACAAAATATCGATGATGTCATCCACCACACCGCCGGAGAGCATTAAGTTGATTAAAGCCGTCAGCTCCTTCAAAAGTGCATCACCAGCTTCCCCGGCGCTGTAACACAAAAGATCTTTTAAATGTTGCGGTGCCAAGCCGTCGAGGCCACCAGCAGATCCACTTCGAAAGGAGCAAACGGCTGTAAATACGTCCTTGGCTGTCACCTTGAGACAATCCATGTCAGCATCAGGTGCGTCTGGGAAGGAGAGACCATCAGTGGGCGCTGGATGCTTGCTCTGCAGACCCGCAAGTGTTTCTGCAGAGTAAGGCGCCACCACATCGCTACTGAACAATAACCTAGATGCACCTCTAATGTCACCTTCCCTTAATTTGGATTCTACATATTGGTACAATGATTTGCTATTGTAGGAGGTGGTGTCTTTTGGTTCTAAATAGTTATAACTAAAACTGCAATTATCTTTAATTTGTGCTGTTAATGATTTTTGTGTATTCTCAACTTTTTTAACATGTAGAATCCTATAAGGAAAGGTAAGTAATTGTTCCCAAGCTGTTTTAGAGTTCTCTCGAACGACAAGACCTATGCAGTGAGCCAATTTTTGAGCCACTGAAGGTCTCGCACCTCGAGGAACTCTTTTTAAAATCGGAATGGAATTTTTCATGCGTCCTAAATATTGCCAAAAGGGAATTTGGGGTGTTAAAGGTAAGGGATTACTTAGTAATATTGTGCTGGGACTAGAGGGTACATTTTGGTTTTTATGAACTTTACCAAAATGCACTCTCAAGCCCCGCTCACCTTTAAAAAAACGAGCCTGCGAACAATTAGGGCAACGTACCAGATTTGTTAGGGATGTGGCAGGTTGACCGGCACTCACTTCCACATCACTTTTGTTGCCTAAGTTTTGCAACATAACCAAACAAAGTTTTACTTACGCTAAATATTTACAATGATTTTATATGAAATAATAAAATAAACTTATTAAAAATTTGTATGACGTTTGTCACTATGACTGTTGCCTTGTTTGTCGACGTCTACGGCTGCCGTCTGCATGGCGACGGGGCGTCGCCAAGGTGCCGGCGTCGCGTCCCGTCAAGGCTTAAAGCCTCCGCCACCTCCTCACTGAGCACCTCACAGCCAGTAGCGAAGTGTTTCGTTTGAAAAGCGGCAAATAGCGCCGATTGTTGTATTTAAAATTTTAAAATTTTTAGTTTATTCTTATGGCTGCTATAAAAATTGGACAGCACCTGTATAATTGTATTAAATATATGCAAAATTTATAGAGATCTATAGAGCAGAAAAAATCACACCTTGTTTGACAACGTCAAATTTTTTTTTTTTTTTTTTTTTTTTTTGCCTATTTATACCGAAGAGCTTAGAAGCTGTACTTACCTAATATAAGTCCCGGAACGAGGTTCTGCCCGATATCGACAATATTCTTGAAAATATATTGGGTTTGACTACGAATAAGTATTTAAAAGAATTCGATTCAATTTGTTTTGGTATCATTTAAAAACCACTAATTGGATATTGTTGTTTGGGGATCTACTTAAAACCGAGCCAAGTTTAATATACATAATTCAGTTTAGTAGCATCAGACGGTATTATGATAAATTGTGATGATGTCTGTGAGCATCGGTGCGTTTACGCGGACGAAATTGTCGAGCAAAGGCCTAGTTTTATACTATGGAGACGGAGTGTTGGACAGGCAGATAGATCAATATTTGAATTGAAGCTATAGACGTGCTCGTAATACTGGCAAAATGGCAACAAGCATATGACCCGCCTAACAGTAGGCGCATCATTCGCTTGTCTGTCGCGGGTCTTAGGAAAAAGGAATCATCATCAAAATAGGATTTGTGAAAAATAATATTGCTGAATGTGAGGCTCTTTTCTTATTGTCCGGCCTCTCCTCTTACACGCATTCATCAGGCGAAAGGTTTCAAGTCTTAACACTTATACGCTTGTTGCCTGTAATAATGTACACACGGCTACACATCAAGTTAGACACCCTATATACGCATAACTACGCTACACGAAAAATAGAGAATTGTCGGAAAGGGACATTGCATAGTGGTGTCGATGCAATGGTAAGGATAGAGCGTAACAAAAATATAACGCACTTTCTCGCACGATTCGCAGCGTTCAACTTCTAATAGTTCAAAGTCCAAACAGTCTAGGTTAATGTGTTGCTGTGTGTACGTATTACGTTATAACTACCCCAGGCGATCGGCTATTAAATTGTCCTTCCTGTACAGTGCACGTTCCTAATACCTTCTTTATAAACTGTCTATTGCATAGTGACGTGGCATATATACGATAAAAGTAATAAAATAAGTATTGTGAGAAGAGATGAAAACATAATCCTAGAACCAATAGAAAACACCCACCAACTCATTTGTACCGTTGCTGTATACTTGGCAACTTAGAAGCCACTACGTCAGGAATAAGTACCCTCGAATATTATAAAACTAGGTCGATCCTTCAAACATTTTGTTTGTTGAGTTCCCCTTATGTCGCCTGAGTATGTGATAGTCGCTCCGTAAATCTAATCAGGCTACGTAGCCAAACACTTAAAATAATAATGTTAGGATGATGTATGACAGACAAAAATAAAACGCAAAATGGATTTGTAAAATTTTTAAACCTTATTTTAGCATCACATAAATCTAATGCACATACGGGATTCACCAAGTGAGTAACATATTTAAAGCTTTTACTTTCTAAATGGTTAAACCAAAAAGCAAGATGTGAGAAAGGGCTTTTTAGTGCATGGTCTACTTCAGAGCGCTGGAGAATCTGGAAGAGACGTCGTTCCAGTTGGCAATGTCGAAGATGGCTTTGACGTAGTCAGCCCTCACATTTTTGTATTGGAGGTAGTAGGCGTGCTCCCAAACGTCAATGCCGAACAGTGGAATCAGACCTGTAATAGATGAAGTATTATAAATTAGCAGTTGAAGGCCAAGGGAAAATTTAAACAGAGATTGCGCCATAAGGTTAGATTTTGTACATTATTTTACACACGAGAGGGAAAATCAATATACAGATATCTTTTTGTGAAAATAGTATCATAATTGGTTACAAAATAAAGGAGTAGTGAATATTTTAAATATAAAATATTATATAAATAATATGCAAAGTTGGGGCGTAGCGGGGATGTCTTGCTATCTCCCTCGTACATATGCGGTTAAATAGCGGTTACATCATATAAAATTTGTAAAATGCATCCTATTTCTGTCCTTTGACAATTACCCCTACTACCAGATTTGAAATGCTTATATCTTATTTGACGTTCTTTTGAGTATATTTCCAAAATTCTTCGTATTTAAGAGCTTGGTGAATGGAACTAATTGACTTAAGTAATAAAAAATGTGAGTCATCGACCTTATTAATTAGACACCTTCTAAAAGGATTGGCTGAAGACCGCTAGCAGCAGTATGGTTTGGATATTCAAGATAGAGTCCTAATAGTGGGATGGCGAATAAAAAACTTAGTCGCGACTTCATTAGTGTTTGTTAAAGTAGCTTATGTCCTTTCTTGAGGTTTAAACTAGCCCCACACCAAATACCAACAAAATTATTATTTATTAAAATTATTAAAATCACGGCTATTTCCTAAGTTTTCATAAACATAAGAAATATATTGAATTACCTACTCTTACTTCTTACAATAATAAAATATACAATCAAATGTCAGTTAATGGCAAGTTAAGAACAGCGATAGCTCAGTGGGGAGACCAACAGACTGCAATGCAGAGGGTCTCGGGTTCGAACCCACGTCGCGCACCTCTGACTTTCGGATGTTATATGACTTTTCGAAATTATGTGCGTATTGATTGACAATTATCGCCTGCTCTGTGCCTTGGAGCACTTTAAGCCGTCGGTCCCGGCTGGCATGAACATCTATTGCAGTCGTTATTGGAGAAGTCAACACAAAAGATCCCACTGGGTCGAAGTGACGCCGGTCTGTACTGACTGGCCTCAACACAAGATAAGATAATGTCAGGTAAGGACATACAAACATTATCCAGGCCAGATCTTGTTAAAATAATTTGCTGTTTGATTTGTGTGTAAAATATCACACCCTTCTAGCCTTCTATGCACTGTTACTATTTGATCTCCTTTCGGCATACCCCTTCCAAACGGTATTTTTATATGTATTATAGAACAATTATTACTCCATTCAAAATATAGATAATTCAAATTCGGCATCAAAAACAACGTTAGTCCGGTCTTCACACAGATGTAGACTGTACCTTCTTAAACGAGGGAGCGAATTTGTTGACAAGCATTAGACCGAGACAGACGCCATCTTAAAGAAAACTTGCAAGTGTTACCTTGGTTTTTACATTAATCGTAAAGAATTATCTCCACGTAATGTTTGCATACATTGTAATACAATTATTTAAGGCTTACAGGCACAAATGTGCGTCTTATGAATAGATAACGCCCACTATTATAAAACAACAATTTATAGCTTACACATTTGTCTTATGAAAGTATTGAACATTCACAGTCCTTAGGGTATGGATAGTGGCTAAGTTGACACAGAATTTCTTGACAAAAAAGTGTTGGCCTAACTCAGGATTCGAACGATATTATCCACAGCCACACTTGCTGCCGGGCTAATGAGGCAACAAAACAATATTATTATGCTACCAGTGACGCTTATCTATTCTGGTGTTTATAATTAATATTCCTTATTTTGTCTCCTACTTGGCACGGTGATCTCACCTTAATAAATTTCAATAATAAATGTCGAATCATTTTCAACTGCTATATACTAGGTACTTATTAAATTGACTGTGGGTGCTAAAACATTTTAAAATTCCCTGGGATTTCCTAAAACTCGGTCTTCTTCACTGCTGAGCCTGGCTACACTGGCTACAATGGTGGGATTGTGGGTGTGCAAAATCTCATAATATTACCAGTAGTAGCCTGGAGTGGGTCCTGGTTCTGGCATGTGGCAATCTGCAGTTTGTTCATCTGTTTGTTGTATCCCAGCCAGCCCCAGCCGGAGCCCTGTACGCCCACAGACGCAGCCGCCAATTGATTCTTCATGTTGTCCCATGAGCCGAAGTCTCTGCAATGTCAATTTAAATATATTAATAGGTAGTTCAAACCGACTGATAAGTGTGCTAAAGAACACCAAACGCAAAGATTTAGTAAGATATAGCTGGTATACGAGGAGGATCGTCTCAATATGCAAACTGAAAGCCACTGACAGTATTATTGATCGCCTAATAAATATATTTCTAAATATGGCCTAAGTATTTAGATATATTGTAAAAATTTACACACCCTAATTGGTATTTCTCTACACTTTCATGATCGACTTTTAATTCAACATAAAAAAAAATATTATCTAATCAATTGATTATTAATTTCTAAAGTAAGCTTTATGATGAATCAATTATGTTCTTAGCACCTAATAGCGCTGCCAATGCGCTTACCAACTTGACTAAGCTTGGTGTGGTAAAAGGAGAGAATATCGACTGCAATTTTTACCTCATTATCGTAGAGTCGTCTAAAAGGCGCTATTTCTTTCATATGATTGTTATGATTACTATAACGCTTGACTTTTTTGTTAAATATACTTATATAACATGCTTCAAGTTACATAAAGTAGCGGCGAAAAGAAACAAAACTACGAATACAGGTCACTCGGGTGATTATAATAAGTATAGGAGTCAGGTAAGACCCGTTTAACACGTTAAGATTTTTATACTTAAGCAGATAAAATGTGTGCAGAAATAATATGATATCACGATATAGAGACGTGGTAATAATATTATACTATTTAACCACTGAATGTATTATAATCACAATCATTCTTTACAGAAATAGATGACGTCAAGACGTCTCGAGAACTGAGAGCAAAAAGCAAATAATAATATAATTTATTAGTATTAATTCCGTGGAGTCCATTTTCAGATACCCCCTAAAGTTATCACAATCAAAACAATAGGTACAAATTATAAACTAGTTATTCGTCTGCAGGTTATCATACTCATTGACGTAAATCGTTAATTTCCACAACCATGTAATAACTAAAACAATGCACAATAATCTTAATCACTATAGCTATGTATAAAAACATTCAGATAATGAGATGTTTGGCATTTAGACGAGACAACATGTAACACAAATATAGTTGTTTTGAAAAAAAATTATATATTAGCTGAAATAATATTTTCTACACCTTTAAGAGGTAATACGGTTTTCAAAATATTTAAATATATAAATAGTTCTTAACAGATCCATTGTTGTCACACTGGGTCCGGAATAAAATATATAAGTGCAAAAGCGATGACTACAGTTTATGGATACGAGATCATTCCTCTTTATCCTCTTCGGGCTCTAAACCGATATTAAAAAGGGTTTTGGCTATGTCCGTAGGTATATATCCACTTAATAAGAATTAAAATGTGTCTGAAAATCATATTATAACCGAGTTATACTCACATTCACAATCTTTCAAGGTTCAAGGGGTCTTTATAATAAATAAGTGATGAAAAAGGTATGCATTGCAATGCAAGTTTAAGAATATAATATAACCTGTACCTTAAATATTATTTTTGCTCTGTCATGAGTGTCATGACTTACTTAAGCCCATACAAAACAATCTATAGACCATTAGACTAAACTGACTGATGAGAAATTAGCTTTTGTTTTGTTTAATGGCATAAGACAAGCATTCCGAGAATAAGGGCAGCCCTTATTCTCGGAATGCTTGCCTTATTGAGTCATTAAACAAAAAAAAGCTAAAGCTAATTTCTTCATTATCGGTTCCCTGTTCGTAGTTTAAATTAAAATGCAACATTTTCGTTTGTTGCAACTGATATCGACAATCACAATAAAGACCTAAATAATCTTATAACACGTGATGAAAGAAAACAATGATAAAGCATAAATAATAAAGCTGTATAAACATCATAACACTAAAAATATGTACATTCATTACGCATCGGCTATAGCAGATGTAGTTTAAGTCTTCGTTTAGCGATTATCAATATGATTACAACGACAAACCGGCGACAAAAATAAAAATAGGCTCCAATTTAACCGTCCAAAACGATCCTAAAATTTCGTGCTAGACGTATTACAGCATTTATCTCCTCCAGTACAATAAAGGCGTAAGTAAATTCAATTACGTCGGTTTTTTTTTATACAGATTCGAATAGTGCAAATAAAGATACACAAGCTCAATTATTTCCGTTGTTATTTAACAAAAATAAAGGCTTTATACCAATATAAATAATCTATTCTTTCTTTCAAAAAAATATTTTTTCGCGCCATAATGAGTTTGATGCAATAATTTGTACCTAGTGTAGAGCATCAGGAATCTAGCTGCTAGTGGTTAGGGCTCTAGATACAGGAACCATCTCACAATGCGTGAAGTTTAATTAGAACAAAAGTCTCTTACTTATGATTTCTCGTCATTCAGTAAGCATTTGATGAACTATCTCAAATATATTGTAGGATCTGTAAGGTCAAACCGAGTTTCTTACACAGCCAGTACCTATTTCTAATGACACAACTATAATTAGGTTTAACTAAGTAACATATTATAGTAAACATACAATATTTGGATCGTTACCATGTATACAATAAAGGCAGGTGTACCGCAAGGATATGTTCTGGTCCAATATTACATAATATTTAACTACTGTTAAGCTGAGAACTTCAAACGTAAAACACTTTAACCAAATGTTATTAACTGCTGGAGGAATAGAAAAAAGTTTTCTTTATATTTAAGCAATATTTGAAAATTACATATCAACATAGGATTGAGACTACACATATCTGAACGTGGTTATGTAGTTCTTAAAACTATACTATCGAAGTTTGAAAAGTCATACGCATATTCAGTAACTTCAACGCATATTTATAGATGTAATGAAAAACACTTGCTTTCCAATTCCAATTCCAATTAATTTTTATTTTCCTTTGTATTGGTGCATGACAATTTAAATCAGCAAAAGAAAAAGTAGAGCTATTTCTACAATGGAATCGTTTTATCTTCATTAGAATAAGAACAACACATTCATGGATATTACAACAAAATGTAAAAGGAGCGAGCACAAGTGGAAATTAAATTAATTACAGGTAATAAAAGCTTCACATGCAAGCAATTTATAACTGGAATTACTTTTCAATAGCTTTGGTGAGCTGGTCGGTTGGTTTGCCACCATTGGGCGAGAGATTCTGCCATAAAATAGTGTGGTTGATATGACCACCACCATTGAACCTGAGAGCTGGGCCGAGGCTGATGATGGCACTCACGTCCCCTGAAGACAGAGTTAAAAAAAATGCTATAATAAAAAATACACATACATAAACTTATTCTGTTGAAAGTACTAGTGCAGTAGTTGTCTTTTTAAAATTACAAAATGTCTGTATCTTGATTAAATAAGTATTTAACTTTTTATAATTTATACTAATATTAAAGGTACACAGGTAAAATTTTTACTCTAACTCTCAACTATTGATGCTTACAAAGAAACCTAGTTCTGTGGAGACAGGACTTAAAAACTCCTAATCCGTATCATAAGATCTATAAAAGATTTGATAATAACACTGGGGAACAGTCATTTTGCGGCATGGTAAGTTGAAGTCAATTTTGTGCAAGTTCAGTATGCTGAATACGAAAAAATATCAGATTTGTTAAATTGACTCTAGTTTATAAGATAAGACTTTATAACTATATGATTGAAAGAAGTTCGAAATGAAATATAATTACATATTAAATATATATTTCACAAGTGGCTATATAATAACGACAAGAAAACTTAATATATATGCTATTAACAAAAAATCATAAAAACAGATATTAGAAAATCTTTATCTGTAAGCTTTTCTATTGTGTTTATGTTCAGGACAATCCCTTATTAAACTCAAGGAATAGTCTGCCTTCATAATATCGGCGGAAGAGTTACAGGCGATGGTAACTATTATGCATGGTGCTTTTGAGAGAAAAGGAATGAAAATGAATGTAAGCAAGACGAAAGTACTTAATGGTATTTGAAAGTGCATGACGATGTGCAATATTATGATTGATGGAGAACAAGTGGAACAAGTGAAAGAGTTTGTATATTTGGGTACTTTGTTTACAAGGGATGGTACACATGAGGGAGATATTGAAAGAAGAACGATTGCTGGCAATAAAGTGAATGGCGCTCTACGCGCTTTTATGAACAGTCGAAATGTATCCGAAAAGGCACGTTTGGCTGTTCATAGAGGACTATTAGTGCCTACACTTATGCATGGAAGTGAAAGTTGGGCATGGCAAAAGAAGCATGAGAGCAGAATAAATGCTGTAGAAATGAGAGCGCTGAGAAATATACATATATTTCTCAGCGCTCTCATTTCTATTCCTTATTCTATCTTTCAGAGTCACACCACATGGTGTGACTCTGAAAGATAGAATAAGGAATAGTGTGATTAGAGAGAGATGCGGCATAAAAGTGGATATAGTGACGAGAATAGAAAAGGGTATGTTAAGTTAGTTTGGGCATGTAGAAAGAATGGACGAGAACAGACTGACTAAGAAAGTTTATAAGGCTAGTGTGAATGGAACAGTTGCAAGGGGAAGACCTAGGCGAACGTTTCCTGATCAGATCGGAGACGTTCTGGATAAAGGCCAGGTTAAGAGCACCTTAAACCGGCGAGCGTGTATGAGGAATGTTATGAAAGTGAATGAAGCCAGAGAAGTTTGTCAGGATCGTAGCAAATGGAAATCCGTAGTCTCTGCCTACCCCTCTGGGAAACAGGCGTGAATTTATGTATGTATGTAATATGGCTGTCCCATCAGCCTTAGTATCTTTCTTTTATTGTTCTAATCTCCTGATGGAACCATTCTTTATGTTGAATATCTCAAGAACCAGAGTCAATCCATACAAAGTAAATACATTTCGGGTATGACTGATGAAGGTGTTTATTAATACCAGTAACAAAATTAATGCCGCAGAAAATATATATTTTTTGTGCCCTAGTGTAATCAGTCCCAAATAAAAAATGGCCTTTTGAAATTAAACTACTATATACGGATTTTATTGCGTTGTTTACGACGTTTCGGTTGCTTTTTTTGCTGCTGAAAAGCAACCAAAGCGTCGGGGAAAGTGTAAACCTAAATATAAATAGATTTAATAGTTTAAATAATTTTATTAACTTAAAATTAGTAAAATTCAATAGTAGTAGTAGTGTAATAGTTTCTAAATTATGTAATACAGTGATTAATAAACAACGCGATAAAATCCGTATATAGTAGTTTAATTTCAATGAATAACATTCGCGTAAACAGAAGACAACACACAGACAGCGTTTTGAAGCTTGGCAATAGTATCAGTTCCATCTTGCATATTTTATTGATTAACTGACAGCCAAACTAGACAGAATAAAATAAGTTAAGTCTTTGTTACACCAGGATCCAACCTCTCTTAAAGCATTGTCACTGTATGCGCGAAAATGAGACAGTCTATTACTGAATGCATAGGAGACTCTTAACGAGTAAGGTATCCCAGTAACAACATCCTAGGATTAAATGGAGATTCTACTTAATCCTATTCACTACTACTACTCATAATGTAATCTGCATTTATATATGTAAACAGTTACATCTATTTGTGCATTATGTTGATCATAATTAATAAAGCATTGTTAATAGTTCATATATTATACTATTTGTTATGTTACCAATGTATATAGCATTAATAACATAACAAATTGTACAATACAACAAAATCTTCATTAATAGATATCATATTTTCCATACATAGATTAAAACTAATGTCAGTCCCTAGACACAATAAGTTTCAGATTCATTCTTTGTCAAATATTTACCACTTCACTTGCAATATTATTTTTTGAGTTCTATACTGTGAGAGTTATATCTACGAGAGTTTAATACTGCAACTGGTGATGGCTATTTATTGTTTGAGAAGCCTTTATTTAGTTAATGCATCTGTGAACGGCAGGTTCTGGCAGGAAAATACTCTGAAGTATGTTGTCTATGCTATTCTACAGTGCATAACAGAAAGGTGTGGTCATATTTAAGTGTCACATAATAAAGTCTGTGTACAGTGAAAACAGTGATAAATAAATCTGTATACATTATTATTGCTTAGATATATTTTATTTTTTATCAACTTATCAATATCATACATTCTGACACTACACTTAAACAATACTAACACAGCTGACTCGGGTGATCTCCATGAACCTGAAACTGATGAGGTGCAATTTTGGTAATAGTAAGTAATGTGTTTGGAAATGTTTAAGCAATAAATATATAAAATGTTTGAAATTGTCATCTATGTTATTAACCCGGATTTCACCCGTAGGCTACTTATCAGATATACATTACGGCCCTAAAATTTGACCACGCCTTTCTGTTACACTTTGTGTATATAACTCTATTGTTATCAGCAATTTATTGTCTACTATAAATTGTTAACATATTCAATTGTGGAGGATTATTATGACGCTTTTTGATTTTGCAGTTTTATTTTTCTCTTCAGTTTATATTTTTCATGTAAATAATTTGTATATATATATTATGTTAATTATTTAATTATGTCATTGTTATATTATATCTCACTACTTATAATTATCTTGTTTGTTAACTAGAAATTAGAACACTGTGATTATCACAATGTACTACTCAAGTCTAAACTCTTGTAACTTGTATAAATAATATAATTTCTAATTACCTTACCTTATCTACACTTGATCTAAATCTTATAACAAATCTTTGTAAACAAACACCTGTCAAAATAAAGTGTAAAAACACACTAACTCTTAACAGATTACTAATACATACATGATTCTATGTTAAATCAGCATTAGAATCTATTTAAGCATAGATAATTTAAAAACAGAAGAGTAAAAAGTATAGATAATTTAAAAACAGAAGAGTAAAAAGTATAGATAATTTAAAAACAGAATGTATACTCTTTGATTACAGAAAACTAGGATAAAACAAATACTACAAAAATAAAAACAAAAATAACAACATTACTTTTCAACAGCACGCTTAAATTCTTCTGTAGGGGAAGAACTTTGTGGACTGAGGTTTTGCCATAAGATAGCATGGTTTAAATGGCCCCCACCATTGAACTTTATTGTGTTCAGCAATTTTATAATTACATTAGTGTCAGCTGCTGCCAAAGTGAAAAAAAAACTTTATGTGTCTTAGATTACCATCATTACCAAAATGTGTAATGCTACTTTGAGAGGCCACTATATTTTAAATTGAGAACAATTTAAAATAACTTTATAATGCATATAAAACACTTAAAAGTAGAATACATATTAAAAAAGAAAATATAATATGTATTCATTATAAAAAACTGTACATAAATTTCTCAACATAAATCTCTTAAAATGACAAATCAAGAAAGACTACCCACATTTGATTGAACTATCTGAAGAATTGACATTTTTGGACAGTATGGAGCATAAACCCTTTGCCATGTCAAATGTATGCCACAATATAAGTGAGGCACAATGTTTTTTATTGAGACTGAGATACCAGCAAACAAAAATTAAACCAACCACAAAACACAGTGTCTTTGCAGTTTGTACCAAATGCCAAATTCCAAATTCTCTAAGCTACTAAAATATATTAATATAATATATACCTTTGCTCTGTGCCTGCTTCAGCTGCTCCTCAGCAGCATTCAAGTTGTTAATGTAAGTAGCATGATGTTTGGAATGATGCAGGGACATAATCTCGCGGCTGACCACGGGCTCTAAGGCACTGTACTCATAAGGCAGGTCCGGCAAGGTGTGCTTCTGTCGGGCAGAGCCCACACTGTAGAAAATATACACATAGATAAAGCATAATATGTTATCGGTGAACTGTCTTGGTAAGTGCATGTCATTTGACCGACGACATCAAAGTACAAACAATTACGTAAATTATACCCTTTTATAATTGCAAACAAATGATTACGATTTCAATACTGTAATCGATACATTGTACATAAAAAAAATAACTGTGGGCACTTGTAGATTATATAGTACATCGCATCATTGTGATAATTAGTCGTTTGTTTGTTATAACACATAAAATATGATTTCATACTTACATCATGGATCCAAATCTGCGAGTAGCAAACATTTTAGAAGTAAATGCGCAAATACAAAATTTATTGTAGGATAAATACCGGCACCTGATCAAAAAAGTTGAATATTATGCAACGATGAACGATTGATCTTTGCTGCAAATGTTAGCACTTTACAGAACACATTTTTAACATCAGATGAATTGTACCTCTTTTACCCATGCTGTTTAATAAGGAGCTATCTCTTTCTAAAATATAGAGATTTGGAGCGCACTTTTTGACAGTTCACTGTCATTTCACTGCAGGCTTGCAGGCTTGCCCTGTATAAAAATGACAATGAACTGTCAGTTTTTTAATATCGATCGAACAACATTTTATTTTGTTTATTAAATATGTTCGTCATTGACTTGGTCGCGTTGTAAACTAACATGCATTAGAATGATATTTTAACCAAGACATACATATGTTTACCGAACTTCTACTTACTATTAACCCCTCTAATAATGTTATGTATCGATTAAATCGAGGATTGATTCTACCATAACAATAATCACATGTTGCGGTAATGTTGCCCATATCTATCTATTTGTGCCTTGCTTATCAAATATTTCTATCTCTTTCTGTAGCTCGGGTGGCGCCTTGTTATCGAGGAATGCAACTAGCCTTCTCCGCTATGCAAGCGAGTACTCGGTAGTCGGTACCTACCTGATTAATAATTTAACAATATCGGTGAGACGCGAGTGGTTCGTTTCGAGTGCGTCTCGATGCCGACAGGCGAGACGTCACGTAGTCTTTGTCAGCCTCTTCAATCTTCATTAGTGTGCGTAGTTAAAATTTGAATTGTGTGCACGTGAGTCTGGTTGCCTTGGTGTGCATATTGTTACTAAAGATTGTTACGAGCGACCGAACGTACGGCAGTGCTGTGTGGTGAAGTTTTCGCAGATTTAAAATTTGTGATTACATGAATAGTTGCGATATTTTTGGTCAAATTCAAAACAAAACTTATATAATCAGTTGTGCAGATAAATAAATCGTTATTAACCAAGTGTTTTTAGTACCGTGTGGACATAGCTATAATAAGCGGTGCATTTGTTTATTTATAGACAGTCGCAATTTGCAGTCATGTAATTATTCCTGTGGCGCTAAAATGTCTCAGAGGGATACAGCGATTCATTTGGTTGCCGGAGGGTAAGTATTGAGGGCCTAGGGGGTTCCTGATATGACAACTTGTATCCATACTTTATTGTGGAATATAAATATCTTTATCATAATCTCGATGACTACAGGAGTATTGGCACATGTGACCAGACGGTGTTTACGCCAGCGGTTTCACTGTGCCTACGCGTGGCATACTTCTTTGTAAACGTCTTTTTATAAAGATTTTCTGATTAACTAACAATGTTAATTTACTTTTTAAATAAACCAGTTTCCCATGTATGAAAACGCTTGAAGTTTAAGTTAACTTTTCATTCTTTAAAACTGGTTAAAAAGTTCAAGGACATGGAAATATATGTCTCTGTAATAGTTATATAATATCAATGTAATTAAATTATTAAACAATTAATACACAGAACCTGTACAGTCCTAGGAATCGCCATATTCAATTTTCAAAACACATTTGAGGATATGTAAATAAACAAAACTTTGTTATAGACTTTGTTTACTGTAAATTTGAGGACAGGAATATAAGGATTGGTATGGGATGGTATCTTAAGACAAAGTGTATTGTATCACAATTATTATTATTACAAATGTAGGTATTTTCTTCATTGAATTCAAAATTCAACCATAAGAAAAAAAAACAACAGAACACACAAATATAAATTGCAATGTTTTTATTACCAATAAAATACATAAGAGGGTGTTAACATACTTATATTAATTTACAAAAACAAAGTGGTAAGCATTGCTAGTATGAAAAGAAATTGCACAACAAATTATTGACAGTCATCATTTGAACCTATTTAATTTTAAATAAACTTGCTTCCATATAATGAGTTACTAAATTTGCTTTCACAATTCTTACATTTTAATAATAATATGTTTTTGATAGGTTTTATCAATAATCACTTACAATTTAATTATTCAAACTGTTTGCTAGTAGTGCCTATGTAAAACCTTTTTTTATGCAATGCAATCATTTATGTAGTGATTTTACAATACTTACTGATTCTTATTTTATTTATTATTTATTTAAAACTGATTAATAGCCAATTAAATTTAATGGCCACATTCTGAGGGGCCTAAGGTCCAAACAGAATGCTTTTTCCATTGATTATTGGAAACCAGACACAAGTGATAAGTTAAAATACAATGACTTGTCTCTTCTACAGAGTGGCCGGCACTGCAGGTGCAGTGGTAACATGTCCCCTAGAAGTAGTGAAAACCCGTCTTCAGTCTTCAAAAGGAGTAGGAGTATCACCTCCGTCACAACCACCACCTTCCGACAACACCGCTAATGCTAGGAAAATCTGCTCAAAGATTCCTAAACATCAGGTATATTTGTACTTATGTACCTCATTAATAAATTCCTAATTACCCATGGGATTTATAAAATGATGTAAACAGTATCTAATTTAATTCTTGAAACTATATAGTATCTTGAAGATTTTATTTTAAGTTATCTATGTATAGCATACTATCTCTCAATGTCAAATGTACCTTAAATATAATATGAATTATCTATATCTGTATTATTACGTAAATTTTAAATTACCAACGATAAAGGTATCTAAATAAAACACAACTTAATATAACTTTTTTTACCTCTATAAATACATATATTAATCATACTAAGAATATGTGTAGCTCAAGGAAAAATAAACAAATGTAACACTTACACTAAATCTTATCCTAAACGCGCACGTTGTATTAACGTGTTCATAGAGAATCACCGTATTGATCCTCTATGACTATAAAACCGCGACAACAGAGATATGTTACTATGGATGAAACAGATAACATATTTAAAATATTTTTTGTTGTGTAAGCTCCAGTTATGTATGGTTAATGATTTGCTGTGCTGTTTATTTTATCATTAATATTAGTTCCAATGTAATGATAACAAGTCTAAAAGAGATTTATGACCATTTTATACAAAGTAAGTGTACTGCTATGAGCTATCCTTATCAATTTAGTTACAAAAAAGGAGCAGTATAACACTTGCTTAAGAAACATGCCTCATGTTATAATTGTCCTTAGTCTGTAATAGTCAATATACAGACGAAAGTCGAACTTTTAGCTGTATTCTAATGCCACTTAGAAAGCTGCTGTTTGTAAACATGTTATTGATTTCGATTTCATAAAAGCTAATAGCATAACCGATGTTTTATAGCTCTGGGCCGTGGGCCAAAGATACCCAAAATACGAACTGTCGTTGTAAGATGTAATTCTACAATATACAACGTGTCCCAAAATTCAATGATTAGCGGACAACAAAAGGTGGTCCTACTCGCAAAAAAAGAAGAATAATAATTCTATCTTGATATTTTTTATCATTACAAAAAAAGGCGAAATTCTTAAAAAATGGACACTCCTTATTATATTTTTAAGTACCATTGCTACAGTTTAAGTAATAAGACTATCCATCACAACCATTAAAAATCCCAGAATGCCTGTAGTTTTAACACAAAAATCAACCAAAATAGATTTTTCTTAAATTATGTAAGATTTTGACTTTCAATTAATTTTCACTCATCGTGGTGAAAAACATGTATTGAAACTACAACGGCAAATATTTTTTAAATTGGCCCATTTGGCTACGATTCCATAATGGTATAATATTCTAGGCAAACTAGCCACAAAAATATCCATAGGTACATTTTCTGAACAACAACCATATTTCGCAAATTGTTAGTGTTGATAGTAATCACTTTTACTATCTATCCAAAAGGTTTTTTTGTTGAGATTTCTTAGAATTTGAATGAGATATGTGCGTAGTCCATAAAATAAGTTAGAGAGAGATAGATAGAGAGAGATTATGCGTTAGAGGGAGATAGATAGATGCTTATTGTTTGATAACATTAGGGCAGGTAGAGAAGTAGTTGTCAGCAAGTCATTACGCTCTTTTTAAATTGGCGCAACTATTTGTCAAGAATGGTATAATATTCTAGGCAAACTAGCCACAAAAATATGCATAGGTAGATTTTCTGAACAACAACCATATTTTGCAAATTGTTAGTGCTGACAGGAGTCACTTTTACTATGTATCCAAAAGGTTTTTTGTTGCAAGTTCTTAGAATTTGAATGGGACGTGTGCATAGTCCATAAAATAAGTTAGACAGAGATTATGCTTAAGAGGGAGATAGATAGATGCTCAGTAACATTAGTGCAGGTAGACGGTACGTGCCATACAAGCAGCAACGGGCATCCCTAAAAGTACTGCACATCGAATTTTATTATTATTAGAATATTATACCATTTTGAAATCGTAGAGATGCGCCAGTTTTTAAAAATATTTGCCGTAGTAGTGTCACTTACACTTACTACATACTTTCTTTTACACCACGATGAGTGAGTGACTGAAAAACTAAAAATCAAAATCTTACATAATTTAAGACAACAACATAGTATTGGTTAATTTTTGTGTAAAAGCTACAGGCATTCTGGAATTTTTACTTTTTGCTTACTTATGTTGCCAATACAGAAAAAACAGAAGTATTTGTAAAATTGTAGCAATGGTATTTAAAAATATAATAAGGAGTGTCCATTTTGCCTTTTTTTTCGTTATGAAAATAATCATTATAGAATTTTGGAACACGTTGTATAATATATTTTTCTAAGCAACCTAACACTCCATAAAATATGGAATAATTTTGTAGGGTTTTAGTGAATGATAGTCTGCTTTTATAATTATGTGCACTATACATTACTATGAAATTAAGACTTAAAGTGGTAACCATGATAAGGATAGTGACTCGCCTGGACGCATTTATTCTATTAATTTTATGAGCCTCAACATATAAAGCGTAACATTTAATTTATAACTTGTCAAAGAGTAATTCTGTGGGACTACGCAAGACTTTCCATGCTTCAAACACATTTGTGGCTCATCTACGCAAATGAGAACTACTAATTAGTTGCAAGGATAGTAGTGATCACAATGATTCACCCCAAGACATAAGAATCAGTAATGATTCAAACAACTATTTGGAAAGAAATAAAAAGACGTACTGCTAAATACCGTGAAATACTGTACATAGATAATTGGATAATAAGACTATCTATAACGTGCATAAAACACGGTTGTGTATGTCATTTGTATGGAATGGCAGCTACGAGAATGTTATAGGCAAGTTACGTTACCGTAGTCACTATTAATAATCTTAGTGATAAAATTATACGATAAAATTATTAGTTGCGATGATAAAAATAAAATAATGGTCTCTGTATTTTAATAACAGTTGTATGACCATGTAGATTGTCGGATATTTATCAATACTTAAATATAAAACATGTTTGTGTAAGTGTAATTTTCACGTGGGCATCTGCTGCTACATTTGTATTTCTATAATCCGACCGTGACTTGCTCGACATTAAACATGAATGAAATACAGGAGGCCAGCACAATACATCCTTTTTAGTAAAAATATCAAGCCAAGTCAACAAAGTACTGCTAATCCCAGATTTAACAGAACTCACTGTGCTCATACGCACGTGTCAATGTGTGAGTGGGGAGTTTCGCGCTTTAATTTCACCGATTCTGTGTCTGTTTAATTCATACATCAGGTCAGGTCATTCTGCAATTCTATCGTGAGCAGTTTAAATAAAAATATTCAGTAAAATCGATCGGTGACCTAATAGATCATTTGTATAATGTTTGTCGGTGTCAACTGCACTTAAATCGATAAAAGATCAATTGTTTGATTATGCAACGTAAACAATGGTTATCGCGCAATATCAAATACTTTCAATCATATTTAATGTTGCTTACCGATTAGACGATCGAGACAGTTGTCTGCACCATAAATTTTATTATGGTCACAACAAAAATATCTTAATGTCATCTGAATGTAACTAATACTCTATTTTCTAAACATATCGGCTTTTTATAAACGTGCCTAGGGTTTTATAATAAGGCTAAACCCTAGATGTTCTAACATCAAATGAAGTAAAATCCATATTCTCTTCCACTTTATTATTCAGCTGCATTTGCATGTTGAGGATGATACAACTGACTGAAAATAACAATACTCTAACACTTCATAGGACGACTATAATAAAATATGGTCTGTAACAATTTGTAATAATCTATCACTGTAACAGAACAATATTTTTTGGAGTCGATCCAGCCGTTTTCGAATTTAACCCAAACATACAAACTTACAGACACAAACTTTGTAGTATTGCGCTTAAAGTCCGCCTACCAGATTCCCATCTGTTCGTAATTGATTAATTCAAATTGATGGCTTCTCCCTGACGTGCGGACCAAACTCAGCATAGCAGTGAAACAATAAACTGTCAATCGATAGGAAATACCTCGGCTTGAAGGTTATATTTGAATCGAGGTCCCTTAGAGCCCAGTAGTTACATCCAATGGACTACTAAAAATAAATAATCGATCATAGCATAATTATAAAAGGGTGTGTGCTGATGAAAAAAAAAAAGAATAATGTAAGTCAACTAATCTTTAATATGGTTTTTTACTTGTAATGTGTTCTAAATTTATTTCGAACTGTCACAAAATATTCGTTACTTTTCTCCCCACACAACTTTATTATTTCGGTTAAAGTGAATAGTTACGTGCTTTGAAATTAGTGAGGATCTTCTAAATTTGAAATTTATCGAAGATATTGTTAAAAACAATAAAAATAAGTATTTTGGCCACTGCGTCTTAGCCACGCCTCTGGAAGTATTTAAAAATATGGTTATAAGAAAGCCTAGGAAAACGTACAAGTGTTCATCGAGTTAATGTTTGCTACATTCTAAAGGAACTGGATTGTTTGGAATTCATTTAGTCTGAGCCATGCACTTACTACAAAGATACGTCTGAGTGGAAAAGTCTATATTTGAAATAAATCTTTACTGCTTTCGTGTGCAATATTTATGAAGCAGTACTAATTAGAGAAGCATGCACTCCAATGCATGTTACAAGCTAGTTGTGTTGCCTTAAGAACGTAGTAAATATTATCTCAATGCATGAGATATATGTATAACGTTAAAATTATCTTCTCTCAGAGGATCATGAAATTCACGATCATTTGCAATGTCATAAACAACAAAAGTTAATATCTTTGTCACACAACAACGTATTGTAGTCATGTTAAAACAGTAGAACGTTCTAAGATAAAAGCTTTCACATTCACAAAAATAATCTTTATTTGAAACACAAATATTTTGGCAAAGAATCGACGTAATAACGTCATTATGACGGTATTGATCTGTAATTTCCTACCGATTTCAAAAAAGGACCAGCTATCGACATATTTTTTTATTTTATCTATGCCTACCGATTTATCGACTACTTGCTAATCAATTTGGATAATTCCTGTGGGATATACCTATCTGGTTTTGATTTGAAAAGGCATACGTACTTCGAATGCGGTCCCTATATTTATTTGGGTAAGATCTGCTGATGGCTTTCAGAGAATATTCATTCTCCTGAACAGTAAACAGCAAATGAACTAAAAACATTACTTTGCTAGGGTCTTTGGCTAGTTAGTTACAGTATTCCAAAAACATATAAATAACATACGAATTTAATAGGTTATGTTTAAAGACGCATAATTATAATAATAACAATGCGGCCCGTTATCTCTCAATGCTATCTCAAAATTATGTAATATCGATAAGTAAGTATATTATTAGGTATTATCGCGAGGAAAGTTTTGTATTGTACGTTATGTCCACGTGATAATGATTTGTCTCATTAGAGTTGTATTACTTATCTGTTACCATGTACATTTTGTATTACTTATCTGGCCTCAGTACACACGGCTACACATCAAGTTAGACACCCTATATACGCATAACCACAGTACATAAATATACAGTATTGTAACTCGGCCGTATCTTTGAAATAAATGCCTACAGCCACGCGGTACGTAAACATGCGATAGGGCTGCCCACCTACAGCATTTTAATTAAATCTGCCTACTTTGAGTTTCTATCTATTTTTGTGATTGTAAATATTTTTATTTTATTTAGGGCCGGTTTTTCAATCGTCAGATAACTTTTATCGGAAGAATAAATATGGCGGAATGACATATTTTCTATAGAAAAGCTGTCAAAACATCAAACATATTCCCCAGATAAAAGTTATCTGACAATTGAAAAATCGGCTCTTAAATAAATAAAATACTTTGTGAATGGAATAGGAAGTGTTCAATAAAAATGCATGTTGTTTTTTGATTGGTAGATTTAATTTAAAAAATACATGTTTATGTTAGATTTAAGACTTAATAACAAATCGGTCTTATAAATTTGCGACTGAAAAATATTTGCGCCTCGACTGAGACGTACGGAATGCTTTATTATTATATTTTAAAGTATAAAAAATCCGCATTCGAATATAAAGCTTAATTAAAAATTGTTTTGGGAAACATGGACAAGGAGGAGAAAAAGGAATATCTTTTACTTGGTTATAGATACCTGCAGCTACTTTACAATTTATATGTTTAGTTTTAAAAGAAGTTCGCGCGGTTACTGTTTAAAAAACAACACACCGTCCGTTCGTCACTGCGGCGCATTCGCGACTGGTTGCGTGCCGAGCGCATGCCGACGCCGAGGCGCGTAGGTATGATTCGAGTTCCGACCGTTTGTATGAAGATAGGTTACTGTATAATTATGTATTGTGGCATAACTAAGCTACATACAAAATAGAGAATTGTCGGAAAGTGACAGTGCATAGTGATGTCGATGTAATGGTAAGGATAGAGCGTAACAAAAATATAACGCACTCTCTCGCACGATTCGCAGCGTTCAACTTATAATAGTTCAAAGTCCAAACATTCTAGGTTGATGTGTCGCTGTGTGTACCAATAATAGTCATTAGTTTGATATAGGTAATCCCTTTTTGCTTATCAGTCTTAGGCCTGGTGCTCAGTTCGGGCAAAGATTTACTACAGTTTCTAATAAAATATGTTATGGCGCTTAGTACCGCTTCTGCGTCAAAGTGATCTAAATTGTGTATTCACAATTTATCCATAAATATCTTTTGACTGCTTATGAGCCGGCACCTAAGTTTCGTTATATCATATCGTCGCTCTAGACGTGACCCCACGTAACTAAATTTTTTTTGTAAAATGGGATTTTTATGCAAAAAAATCCAAAAAGTATTTCTGGTGTTACCTTGTAAATGCCTCCTGCATTATAATTAATTTTATTTTCAGTTCAAATTTATAAAAAAATAAAGGATGTCTAATAAAGTAGGTAACTTTGTAAATAAAGCAGTTTTTGTCTCTCCTGAAAAGTTGCTTAGTTTGCATATACGAGGGGTCATATCTAGAACGACGATATCACTTTATGCCTTATCATGAAAACAAATCCAACTGTCACAAAAAAGGTATCATGTGCCGAACACATGACTAATTTCATAAAAATACTAACTCACAGCTGTTTGTCGTAGCGGTACACAACAACTATATACGTATGTATTGTTACTTTCAACCATACTTATTTAATCGTTTCACGTTCATCCTGCACTTATCGATTTAAGGTACACTTAACCTCTCCTTCCCACAAAACGTGACTGATTAATCCAAAATGGCGATTATATTATACACATGTACGCTACATCAAATCAGTTGCTTAATATAAACATACCTATGCCCCCAATTGTAAATAATCAACATTATCACTATTTAAAGATAAACATTACAAATGCGCCATAGATTGATCATTTGGCGTTTTGCAAATATGATAACGAATGTTCATATTAAGATTGCAAATGTCCCGTAGTGTGGGCTGTGATGGATGTGTATAAGCGATATGGATATTAGATAAATATTATCTTTATATAATTATCGCGATGGATTACCGTGATAATTAGAAAATTAGATCTTAGTAGGCAGGTACTGAGAGGAAACCCGTGCTTTTTCCTTTAAGGCAGGTTATAAATACGGACCACCTGTTAAACATTATTATTGCAAGCGAGAACGAGTCAACGTGTTATACAGTGTATATCTCTGTCGCATTCTTACGTATGGATCAACAATGCTTTAAAAAAGATAATGATATGGCTCCTGGACTGAGGTTATGTAGACAGATGAACATAAGTACTATAATGACAGTGCCTTTTATACGACTTTTTATAACTCTATTGTGACAACTTGCCTTGTCAGTCAATGCGAGAGGTCTTGACAACTTACCCGGATTCTAACAAAAAGTTATTGGATTTTCCGTCTGGCAATTCTCAGGACCACATTGTCTAAAAGTCTGCTCTGTAGACGACAATGGGTTCGCCCTCTGTTACGTGGTACCTAAAAAAAAAACTGGGCAAAATGTTATTCAGGCGTGTGTTTACGTTACGCTTATCACGATAAACATCGACCTTCCAATAAACTATGTATACGC
Organism: Catocala nupta; assembly: GCA_963675205.1. Lineage (NCBI taxonomy): Eukaryota > Metazoa > Arthropoda > Insecta > Lepidoptera > Erebidae > Catocala > Catocala nupta. The sequence goes on along the minus strand of OY776097.1, from coordinate 20,209,955 downwards.
ACATTTTCTAACTGTCGATCGGTAGCGGAAAAAGTGAAGTAATCAATATGTACAGTAAGTCCTAATGATACGAGATTACAAATTCAGAAATTGCACACACTTTCCCTTTCTGATATAGACAAGAAATTAGACCGATTTCAGTTAGGATAAAAAGCACTTGTTAACTAAAGTTTGATGCGGACGAAATCGCAAACAAATCTAATTAAGAAAACCTTAAAAAACAAAGTATTTTAAAATTATTCTTCATATAAACATTAGAATCACTCAAACAAAGTTACACCTAGACTCAGAACAGCTATCAGTCGATAACGCAATGCATCAAAAATTGGCGAAGCGCCATATTCTCGATATTTTACAACATGAATATTTTTAAAAACAACTCGCGTTCTAGGTAGCTTTCCTTGCATAGTTTATCTTCACAAATTGTAATCGTGGACACTAAGTATACCTAAACTCATTACTCTTATCTCTCGATCACGCTATGCGCCGGTTATTGGCGACGTAACATATTCCTAATGTTGTTCAACACAATACCAAAATGTCACTTTCGTTCATTGAGTTAATCTGCACTATGTACTAGAAAAGATAACTCAGCTGTTTGTAACATGCGTTAGAGTGAATGATTTTTAACTTAGTCAGAGCCACGCACTTACTGCAACATAGTGCAACTGATTGCCTAAGCTAAAATGTTCAATATTAATTGTTTATTTTATTTTATTTTACAAAAAATAATAATAAAATAGCGCTAAGTAAGCCATTAGTAAATCGCCACTACTCGTATTAGCAACAAAATACAAATAAAATAACTATGTAAGTGATACCTAATTATAATATGCCTTCATGTGTATTGTGGTACCTACTGCCTAATTAATTTTATACTCAAACGTGTCGTTTTAGTAACCGCTTAGCACAGACTAAGTGAGTTATAGAGCATGCACTCTAACTCATATTACGATCAATCTTGTTGAGTTGTCTCTAGTATAATAATATATTACCTACTAGATTTTCCCCACTGTTTCGCTTGCGTTAATTTAGAGTTATGTTAAGATAGATTAATATGTTATTCTGATGTATAAACCACAATACTGTAAATTTTAATCAAAATCCGTTCCGTAGTTTTTGCGGGAAAGAGAAAAAACCTCCATTCCTAATCCTCTCCAAAATTCACGTTTATAGTAGGATATATATCAACTCAATGCTTCCCCTCAAGATATTCGCTATATTGAAACACATTATAAAAATAAAACCAAGGCCAGAGAATACTAACACCCAAACTCGGAACAGCTATCCGTGGATCATGCCTTCTAACAGCAGTAGTTGGCGACGCGCCATATTGCCAATGTTGTATTGAAATCAATAAGAAATAGCGAAGACCAGACGCGGTCTCCGTCGGTGTCATCGACCGTGGAACAGTTTCGTACCATCTGGAACTTCGATGCGTATCACACGTCATAATAGCTAGCCCTGTTTATGCACTATATTACTATAGATAAACGGCTAACAGATATTCGCGAATTCATTGGACTTTTATTTAAGGAAACCCTATCTTCTCCCAAGAACACGGCATCTTTATACTCGTACCTTTAATCAAAATCGGTCGTGGCTGTTTGTACCATACTAAAACCATGCTAAACCCAGCCATGTCGCGCTGTGGTTAAGTCTGATATTAATTATTAGAATTCTGTTGCGCTCTTCGTGATATAACGTATTTAAAAACACTGTTATATAGAAATGCAACGTCGTGCTAAAATTTCAAATCAATCCATCAACTTCTTTTCGAGTTTTACGGACACAAACATACGCTGAATTTTTGTATATAAAAATGAACTGTAGATAATAACACATTGACAAAGTATAAATCCCACTGCTAGCAAGGAGTTTACTCAGAAACCTAGGTCATTTTCTACCACGTAAGTCGCGTGCTTCGTATGCTTTAACTCAACCATACCTCGGTCACTAAAGCAGCTTAACGCTCTCTTGGACTTACCCAGAAGTTGATATTTCTGCGGATAAATGAAAGGTGTGAGGGGAACGCGTGAATGCTATATTATTGTAATTGCACAGCGCAAGTGGTTGTATTTAATGTAAAATAAATAAATTGAAGTCATAAAGAAGAGTTCCCAGATATGCAACATTTTCTGATCTTCCTTTTCACCATTAAATTGAGCTATGTACTATGACCATACGAAAGCCTCTTGTGTCTTAATCCCTGAAGTTTTAGGCAGAGCGTATCACATTCACATGATGCTAGTTAAGTTTACGGCGCCACCACAGTCGACCATGACAGTTAATCGCATGAACGTTCATGATTGACATAATCATTGTGGGGAGCATCCATAATGCGGTGTCCATAATCATTTGTCGTATGTCAAGCGTTCAAGCTAGAAGTAGGTGCTACCATTTATTAAATTATGTTTTATTATGTAATTATTGGTGGTATTTTTTATTTATGTGAGGCCAAATTAGTATGTAGTAGTTATATCTTTCTTTGATAGGCTAAAGGTAGGCTTAAATATGACACTTAGTCCGACAATTCACAGGTAGTCGACAGTCATAAACGATAACAAACGAATATGGCTTCCACACCATCGTGTTCGACTGCAATGGTTCGTCATACCCGATTGTGAAGAAGAGCATGCGCATTCCGGAAAATAAGAGTGGAATGACGTGGATTAGAACTCGAGATCTCATAAGCCCGTGTGACTTAAAACTTAAATGGTATCTATACTAGACCTTTGCGGCCTGCATGTTACACTTAATGGCTTAAATTGTAATTATGATAACCTAGATAAATATATCCAATAATGGTTGTTAAAATAACTGTCAGTCAATGAGGCTGGCAGGATTAGGCAAAGTAACATAAGTAAAGGCTCAATGTAATATTATGCTGATTAGATAAATAAATAGATCGACTGACATTTAAACGATAAAGTGATGTCACTAATGATGACTCTGTTAGTAAACTGTACTACTGAAATCTTTAATTAGAAACTAAGACGAAGATATACACTGTATCTTTCGCTAAAGTAGGTAAATTTACAATACCTTATAGCAATAGTTAGGGGCCCCGATAGTCCGGGTTTATAGTGCATACGAAGTCTATAGAGCCAGTATAATTATTTTTCCAAATTGTTATGTAATATTTTTCCGGCATGTGCAATTTAGAAAAAGGATTTTATTGTCCAAATACATTTGTTTTATTGATGTACTGTGTTGTTTATATGGCGCTACGTTAATTTTTTATTGCTCCCGGAAGCTGATGAGCGAATCACTTGTTAGTAAGCAATAACCATTACTCTCATAACATTCGCCAAAACTAGCAAAAATACGTCACCAATTAAAAAATCGTTACTTCTGCACTATGACATTAATACTTCTGGCATGTGGCATTCAACAAACATACAAATATCACATACGCCAACGTCCAAACCTAGAAAAACGATCTGTGAATAGCACAAATATTTGTTACGTGCGGGAATCGTAGGAAGCGGCGTCACAGAATACATAATACATTATACTACTACAATGGCGACATACACATTATGTATATTGTAGAGGCGTAGTGACCACTTGCTTAATTAAAAAAGTAATTATAAATAGCTATTTAAATTTCTGACCATACCTATTGTATATCAAATTACTTATGTCTCTTGGGTGGGTATTTTACATGTTATAAGCACGAAAAATAAATAGGTATAATTTTCTACCAAACCGCGTGTGCATACGGATATTTTGAAAGCTGAATAAATATACACAATAGTATAGTAAATTCTACTAATATTATGAGTTTAAAAGTTTGTAAAGATCACTGGATATTTGTTACTCAAATACGCGTAAACTGTTGTACGGATTTAGATGAAATTTGGCATACAGATAGACCATGTTTGGAATGATTTTTTATCCCGGTGTAAATTTCGGATTAATGCAGGTGATGCCATGGGCAATAGCTAATTAGTAACTAGAATGAATCAGTATTAAGGCCGCGCGCTATTTATAATAAATACACAAATCCACACGTATTAATACACGTTGGAAAGGAAAAGCATCGGTCGTATATAGGTCAATAACAATATAAAATCAGCCAAAACAACAACGATATAACAATTATATTTATCACGCTATAAAAACATTAGTTAGTTATTAAATTTATTATTGCTCATTGGAGCCGTTATATTATACGTTGAGGTTTTGTCTAATAGCACAAATGATATTTCAAATAGCGTTTTTATTTCTAGTTAGGATTTTGTTGTAAAGTTTTTGTTTTCTTTATCACATTTACATTTCACCAACTATGGTTAGGTATGTTAGGCTACTATCGGCTACAAATAAGCAGATATTGTGTTACTGCGAACCTTTTAAATGCGAATACACTTAACTTGTGGCCTTACCATCATCTCTGAAAACATTGTCATTGCATGCGCGAAAAGTCTGCGAAAACGCAACAAAGCTATATATTTTGTAAAGTGCTACCTCAATCTCGCGCATGCAACAAAAATGCTTTATGATATGGTGATAAAGTCACTATAGGGAAATCTGATGCTGGCATGGCGTCCAGTCTTAGCACCTATTTTAACAAATTTAAGATATTATTAACGTTTCCTTCAAAATTTATGTTTTGAGGGCAGTATCAGTGTCAGGTCGTTAAACTATAGGTATTCATTGACTGACTTAAAAAAAGGGTATATCTCAAAAGTCATTATTATGTAACGCCATTTCTCAATAAATGCTATAATAATTATTATATCTTAGTATTAATTGCTATAATTAATTAGTTGCGTTATATAACCCTTGCTGTGATAATTACTAGAAGCTTTAGTTTATAATCACTGAGCTCATAAATTATATACACATTCATGTGTTTAGATTGTCGCTTGTCTAAATATAGTATTTAATCGAAAGAAAACAGTGTTGCAAATTTTAATAATATTACAAACATTACAGTGGTTGAGATAATGAGCTATCTGCGAGTGTAATGGCAGGAAACTACGATACAAACATGCTAAGTACCGTATATATTAATACAACACTGGCAATTTCTAAACAAGGTATAATACTTTCTGCTACAAAATATTTAGAATAAAATTTTTATGTTTTTCATTGCTCCAGAGCAAAAGTCTTTTGGACTTCCAACTCACTCTGTTGGTAGATACGCCAGTTCCTTTCAAAGTCGTCCAAGTCATCTCGCCATCTTAGTATAGGTCTGACTCGTCGCCGCAACAAAGTTAAATAAACAGTTTATGTTAAATAATTATAATAATAAAGATAAACAGATGGGATAGATAAAAAGAGGAAAAGCAATCTCACTTTGGAAATATATCCTCTTTGATGTGACGTTTTCGTATGCTCTCTTGTTTTCTTGAAACGCGCATCTGTTAAACCAGTATCTCAAAAAGAAGTAAAAAATGGTCCGAAATATGAATAGCGTGGTGTGTTTTTCTTATCAGGGTAAATAAAGAATAATGGCAAGACTTTTATCTTCTTAGAGATTGTGAAACAGGGCTTTAATGCGATTACTTCATAAGCTTAGTGTTCCTTTGTATCCATTTCTCTGTAATCAATTTAATTATTCAATTGCATTATAATGTTGTTTTGATAAAACGCTGTCTTGTTACGCAAATATGATAAAATGATAATGCTTTATACAGATTCTGTCATGGTTTCTTTCAATTTACAAGGTTTTTGTATTTACACTTGAACCGGTATTTCAAATGCTTCAGCAGTCATGGTCACGGGATGACTACGGTGACTACTGCAACAAAAAAAGCATCAGTAACGCCGGGAATAATGTAAGTTCGTTCGTAGTTCTGGACAGCTAGCCGAACAGGAGCAGTTACATTTTAATGTTGCTCATTTCCACTTGATTATCTGCCTTCAGCAAAGTTTCAGTATTGGCGGCTCGACTTCAGTGAGTTTAGTATGTCTAAGGTGGCTCGTAACTTATAAAGAGGCGACTGCTGTCTTTGAACCACTGACTAATAACTGACTGTCCGTGTCGCGTGATGACGAACTTAGTCGCCTTGGGCTGCGAACTAAGGTATATGCGCATGCGTTTACACTGGGTCATTGGCTGGCTTCTGGGTCTAGGTCTTCGACTAGCCGTTGTCGTGTCGTTGCAGTCTTCCTATCAGTCTATTATAAGCTAAACATAAATTTATTCGAGCAATAGATGGCTATCCAAAAAAAGTTACTTTTTGATGAACGTTCTAAAAATTAAGAAGTTGGTGGCGTTGCATACCCCGTGCTTCTGAAAACACGTAAAGCCGTAGGTCCAGCGCCTGATCTTTGGTCGTGTCGGATTGCTGTCCCATCGATTTATTAGAGTTAGAGAACAGAGAGCGCACTTATGTTTGGGCGCACTCTTGTACACTTTAATACCTCCTACGTAGATGACTAGTCTTCGTTAAGGTAGACCACCTGGATCGAAATTCAGTCTAGCGGATATTATGTGCATATGCCGCCTGGCACTGCATCTGCCGAGGTGTTTCCCCGAACACTATGATTTGTTTTTCCTAAAGCAAAGTTTAAAGAGAGCACTATTACCGAAGACAGTGGCTTGGCTATCATCCATGACATTGGCGACGTCCGTGAATCGCAGTTGCGACGTACCATAATTTGAGCTACTGACTCATCTGTCACTAAGGGCAATAAAATTAAACCAAAAACCAGTGTCAATAAATAATGTTTTATATTATTTTTCTTGAGTATGTGTTGTAATGAACTTTGTGGTTTTAGCAATTACTTGATTATTTATTAAATGCTTAAAGTAACAAATGTATATTATACCATAGAAAAGCTTTTTCATATTTATAGTAAAACGGTCGATACTTTTTTACTGCAGCATCTACTGTAGATAAAAGGCCTTTGGATCAGTACAGAACTAATAATTATAATAATATGATAATATTTTTCAGACCAGTGACCATAAACATAAAGTTAAGGATAAATATGAAGAAATAAGAAGAATTTAATTACAATTTTTTATCTAGCTTTTCGATATTTTATACATATAGCCTATATTACTTTTGACTACAGTATGTTTGCAATGGAAAAGAAATATAGAATCAGTTTAGTAATTTCAGACATTATCACAAGCAAACAATCATATTCCCACTAGTTGTTTACTCATATAAAACTGTAACGAGGCTGTGTCTGTACATTGGAGATATAAAAAGGTGAAATCTCAATCACAAACAGTAAATTTTTGATTTTTATCCATTTGACAGCTCAAACGTCATGTAAAAACCACTAAACAGATTCAGATGTGCTATTCAAAAAATAGATTATAGTTCAACTTCGTCATATCACATGGATCATCTAACTCTATACAGTAGAACCGCAGTGCTATTACCTATTTAGCAATAGCCTAACCATAGCGAAATTTTAGCAATATTTGCTATATTTTCGCTACTTCGTATTATGTATTAGTCATAGCAAAGCCATAGCTTTAACGCGACAGTGCTGCCTCTATGTAACAATCTATGAATTAATAATGCATTTTTGTTGTATGGAGGCAATTCTTTTGGTATTACGTATCGTTTTTGACAGCACAACGAAAGCCATCTGCGAGCAAATAAATTTGTCAAATCGTGATAACCTTTTCTTGGATTGCTTTGATCGCTTTGTTATTGTTTCTTAGAAAGTTATGAATACTTAAGTTTTGTGTGTAAAATTTATATTTTATTGGATATGGCTCGTGCTGTTCTTTTACTGGAAGGACTAGAAATTGCGAACAGAAGGATGGAGAATCGTAATTCAACTCGGTTAAGGCGTGATTTGCGTGAACATGCCAAAGCTTTAGATCTTGCCGATGAAGAATTTAAAGCGCATTACCGACTCTCCAAAGAGCTATTTATGGAATTGTGTGCCGAAATACGCCCATTCATGGCATGAAGGAGTAGGAAAACTAAAGTTAGTGTAGAATGCAAAGTAAGTAAACTCAATTATGTACTGCCTTTTTTAATTAACTTTAAAGAAACTTAGTGGTTAAATTTTCACATTGCAGGTACTTACCGCCTTTTCATTCTATGCTACAGGCTCATATCAGAAACCCGTAGGCATGAGCTACCTCTATGGACTTAATCAGGCCAGTGTATCTAATGCTATAAAAGAAGTTACAATGGCTCTGAACAGATAAAACATTCTAACAAAGTACATTCATTTTCCTCAAACATATCAAGAACGACTAACTATTTTAAATGGCTAAGATAATTGAGAGATTATGATTGAGAGATGAGATGATGAGACGACGCCAAACATTGTAACGTTTGTTTCAAGAAAGTGCTTTTTCGACAAAAAATTCTGAATAATACAAAAGTTCCCAACAAAGCTTTACACATCTGTTTAACAAAATGTCATTTCTCAGTTTCAAGTTATTGCCACGAAATCGTTTCTGGCGCTAGCATCACTGCAAAAAGTGCATACTAGCCGGTAGCAAACCATCAGCGAACGAATGCTTATGTAATACGATTTTTTTTTGCGATTAGCCCTCGATCGCGCCATGACTGCGCCATTATTGCTAATCGCTTATTTTTACGTAATAAGGCAGCCGGAGATATACAAAATAAAAATTAATTGCAGATCAGGGTCCATAAAGTGTTAGTAACAAATTAGACTAAAACCTTAATCTAGTGTTAGTAACAGTTCAATTTCACACGTAATATGATGTGACAGACCCGGTTCCTGGACACTGTCGTGTGGAGTTGTATCCAGCGTTCCAGAATCGGACTGTCCCGCCGTTCCACAATGTGCTCAAAATGCTGTGTGAGCTACCACGCATTCTGCGTTTGCGGATAATGGCATGGATAATGCATGGTCTGATCTGTTTGAACGTAACGTCCAAGCGGTCGCCATTTTTGTAAAGTACCTGTCGGATAGGTATAAATTCTGCTCCCGTATTATCAGCATTATTATTTCCTTGTACTTATCTACGACGCTATTTCTTCTTCAACTTTTATTCAGTACGATCAAATAACCTTTGCCCTATATAACCAGTATCTTAAATATTATGCTTGTTACTAACTAGCTTTCATATAATTTATCTGAAGAATCCACGTAGAGCGTGTTTTTGTTCCAGTCGTACGTACTAATAAAACCACATTATGTCATAAACTCCAATAGAACTTTGGATAAATGCATATCAGTATGTAGTCTTGTCTCTATTTACCTTTAGAAACTACAAAGGGTATCGTGGGTTTACATGTTTAAGACTGCGGTAACTTAGGTCTTTGACATGTCTCTCCAAGCATTTTCCAAAAGTGCTCTACGTCTACTAACTAATTAAAGTGTATGTAAAGATGCTTTACGTACAATACTCTAATGTTTAAGTTTGTCGTTTTAATATAATTTTATAGATCATTTTACCATTATTAGTTTATTACGGATAAAATAATTATTTTCGCTTCTAGAAGTTACTCGACTGGCAATCGATCAAAGTGTGTATGCGGAGGGTTCGTGACGCACGCGCTTATTCTGCATTGTGCACTGGCGTGCACAGAGTGCTTAGTCCCGTAAGCTATACTTTTTACTCTATGGTCGTGAGCTTTGGAAAATTTTGGTAGATCCTTTGTTATGAATGCCATGAAGTTTTCATACCGTGAGCTATGCAGCCATGGCCATTCAGCTAAAGTTCTTATGGATTTTGTGATATAACATGACTATGTTAGTACGATTAGAACAAACGAGAATGTTATAACATTCATGAATCAATAATAGTGGGCTTCTTATATTAACGAATCTTTAGCAAAATCAATGATGCCAAATACAATCAATCTGATCAAAATAATTATGGTAGGCATTACACACACATTGCAGATTGAGACGAAAATGGCTTAGTTTGATTGACTATACTATTATGCATATAAGTGCCTAAGTTTAATCATAGCTACGAGCACGTGTAGAGAACACGTTTTTACCAAAATATAATTTCTGACACGTGTGTTTCATAATATTCTACCCACAGTTCAATGTTTCGGTGGCAAACTAACGCAGACCAATCTATCTTTATTAATTGGGCAAACTGCCAATTCTGGCCCAAGAAAAATTATCATCTACTAGCTAGCTGTTCAAAAAGCAAACATTCGATTTTATTAGCATCAATACACATAAAACTATTAATTGAACAGAAAAATATGCTTTGTATACTACGAGAACAATAAGCAAAAGAATCTTATTGAAGACATTGTTTAATAATAACACATATGTACTGTATAAAAATATAATAAACTTTTCAATACGTACATTCCAGTGTTGTAAACAAATTGCGAGTTTAAATAGCGGCGTGTAAAATTTTTACTCGTTCTATTATTATATAATAACAGGAAACCGGTCCACAATACCTATTCTTGTTATTTAATCATATTCGCTTTGCTTAGACGACTGATAACGTATAGAAAATAACATTGTATGCTAGCTGCCGCCTGGATTTGTCTGAACATATAATATACAACATTTTGCCCGCGGCTTCTCTGGCGTAAATGTAGATTAAGTATGTCGCCAAGTCTTTGTCTACATAACAACGTTTATGCGTTTCATGATGAACGGTCAAGTAGTTAAGCGCAACATACTAACAATCTCTCATTCGCATCTGTAATATTAGTAAGGATATTATTTTTGCTCGTGGAGTTTACCCACATGTACACACAGCGACACATCAACCTAGACTATTTGGACTTTGAACTATTAAAAGTTGAACGCTGCGAATCGTGCTCTATCCTTACCATTACATCGACACCAATATACACTGTCCCTTTCCGACAATTCTCTATTTTGTATGTAGCGTAGTTATGCGCATATAGAGTGTCTAACTTGATGTGTAGCGGTGTGTACCACACGGGATACAGGGATAAAATGTAGTACGTTTCAATCCGAGACATAGTAGATCCGTGTGCCAGGTTTCGCCGAAATCCTATTGTTTCCCTACATAATAATGTATGTTATATATCGCGCTATCAGCAATTCTTACTATCTCGATTCCACACCACTACTTACTATAAATGGGAATTTAAGACTGATTGTTTATATTTCTCTACTAAGAAGCTGTAGGTACCTACCTACTGATTTAAGGGAGTCTGATATTGGAGAAACAGCGAAGGACACTGTAACGTTTCTTAAAGGCGGAGATAAAAGCTAGTCTATTATAAAATATCTACTGTAATTTTGTTGCTCTATCGCTACATAAAAAATACCAACAAAAATCGCAATAACTAAATTTAAAATTTAAAAAACCCCCGACACAATATTCATTTGTTACCCATATTGAACAATTATAATTTGTGGAAATATGTAATATTCTGGTGGCGGCCATCTTGGATTTGAAATTTATCATAGTGTATAGTATTCTACTAGTCAAGCCCTTTCATTTGATACCCATATTGAGGGAGTTGTGAAAAAATATGTAATTCGCCATTTTGTGGTGGCGGCCATCTTGGACCGATTTTTATCAAACGTAGCTAAGAACACTCTCGACTAATTCACCTTTCAACCAAAAAAAAACAAAATTATAATCGGTTCATCCGTTCGGGAGCTACGATGCCACAGACAGACACACACACACACACACACACACACACACACACACACACACACACACACACACACACACACACACACACAACACACACAGACACGTCAAACTTATAACACCTTGTCGTTTTTGCGTCGGGGGTTAAAAACAAAATATAGTAACTGCGTAGAAGAGTTTTTTGAAATAATAAACTTATAATGTCATAAGCTTATAGCCAACCGGTTTTCTTTGCCATTATATATTCCGTTTAGATATGCATACTACGTTTCGTGAGTGCTGTAGGCGTGGCATCCATTAATATCAAAATAAGCAGCAGGTTTGTTCTCTATGTTTGTTTACTAAAATATAATACTCGCTTGCCAAGCGTCAATTGGATACGGCGTACTAAGATATTTCGTTGTAGCACTCATATGAGTAAGGTTACCATACTGACATTTGCTGAAATAAACAGTAGTTTTAAGAGATTGATCTAAGACAGACATTTTCGAATTTGTTACTCCAGCAAATTTCTGAGCGATTATTTATTCATCGTAAAGACTTATCGCCTGCTAAATAACGCTCTTAGTGGTACATTGGTTTTGTAGTTCAAGTTCAAAGAAAAGTTTTTCATAAATGCTCTTCACCAGATTTTCGCTAAGGAAACTTCGTCTTTGAAAATCAAGCACTTGAGGCAACCCTAAGTATGAATGGGTACAGCTATGTGCAATTACCGGCTATTTTGGTGGCTTACTATTGCGTGTTATCGCCCTCCCGAAGAATACAATTCATTTAATATGATTACACGCTGGAGTGACGCAATTTCTCTCCAAGACATCCAAACCGATACGTAATTTGTCACCACAACGAGATACCACAAACAACAAAAAACAGGTTTACTTATTTATAACTACGAATCGAAGAGAAATTATTGAGCTAGTGACCTGGCGTTGGCATGACTCCAAACACCAATTGTTATGTTCGCTTGCATGCCCAATTCGACTGTTAAATTAAATGAACAACCTTACCGAGCACTAAAAGTTACCGTACCTTCCACTAAAGTCTCCATTACCGTGAACTACAGATATTAAATGAATAATAGTTATTCTAATAATTTTAAATCAGTCCGTCTAGAAGCTAGATCGATTCACATAAACGCCTTCGTAAATGTTAAATTCTCCTTAGCGGATCGACTTGTTTACACGAAATATTCCAAGGTTGTTTATAATAGGAATAAGTGCACTGACTGGTGTTACATAAATGCCATGTTCATTATAGATGAATATTTCAAAACAATACATCTCAATACTAAGCAATATGTTTTGTTAAAGCTTCCCAGGTTCTAGAAATATTTGAAAATAGACATCGAGAACTAGAGCAGGCACGACGATACACATCTTTTTACTCTTACACGCTTGTAATAAATTGAAACAGTTTAAAAGATGGGCGTGTTCCCGTTCAGTAATTGTCTCGTAGCGTACAATAATAACAAACTGTTATAAAACTTGCGTAACATTCTTACAGTCATAGTTTACTGCGTAGTCCATTGTAGACTAATAATGACCTTGTACAATGTCATAACACATAGGAGCTAGCGCGCTCAAGGTCGTTCTAAAAGTAGAATTATGCATACCAAGTTGGAATTGCTGTAAACATTCATTGGCTGCGGCGTGCATGCTTAGCTATCGATGCACTTTCGCTATACAATTCGATTGAATGCTTCTATATCGAGCTATGAAACGGTGGAACATTTACAGTTTGCAAACAATACTTCGTTTTTCTACGCGGCTTACACGTAACTAAGAATAGGTAGGTACTTACCTACTATGTACTGTGATAGGTATCAAAAGAAAACAACTATTATAGATTTTGTTTGAGTATTTGTAGCTCGATTGATGTAGGAAGCAAATTGAATAATGATAATTAATTCTGTCAGATAAACCGGATAAAAATAATCTATTTTAATCTTACAGGTAGAACTAATTCATACTCCGTTAATTATGTATATCATACATATGGATTAGGTTAATAAAGTCGTACGAATGTAAGTAAAAGACGATTAAGACGGTTTAAACACAAATACGTAGGTATTCTTTGAGATATCCAAATATACCAACCTTGTTAAGAATATACTGATACACATATATTCTGTTGCTCAAGGATGTACATCTTTCGAGGGTGTCCTGAGTCATTATCATCGAAGACAAGAATTAAAGGACACAAGTGGAATGACCCATACTGAAACAACACAAGACTGGCACCAAAAACGACGCAGTTTCGACGTAATATAGATTATATTACTAATTTAGATCGCCTTACAAGGCTTCAGACAAGATCACTCAGTTATTTTCCTTAGTTTGATTGATGTAGGTACATATATTTTTATATGCAGACGTTGTTAGCACCTACTACTATAATATGTCACGGTACACAAATAACAGGCTTCTTCTATAGCGTGTTATTGGCACAGTTAGATGTCATCGATCTAAAAAGCATCCTTGGCATGAAAAGAGAGTTAGAGAATTTAAGAAGTAGTAGATAATTTATATATTCTACAATCTGTACTAACTACAATACATTGGTTATCCGGGCGAGCGGAACGGACAACGTCCGGACTCCATTTAAATCACAAAGTAAACCTTCAAAGAAAGTTCAGCTTTTTTGAGTCTTTGATGGTAGAAATCAGAGTCAAGAAAGCATTGAGCGCGAAAAAATATAAGAAACGAATACGTGTTAATAAAACGAGTAAGTTTAACTATGAAAACGTGGCAAATCAAAAATATATAAGGCAAGTTATAAAAATAGTCATGCCTTTCCATAGGCCTATTATTAGTATATTTTAGCTAGTTGGACCCCGTTTCGCTTGACTATTTTTCGCTCATTACCGTTTTGCAGCAGAAGCTTGGCTTAATACTTCGATAACAATAGCTCGATCCTTATACACCGTTTAATTGCGAGTAAAGCAACTTTTTAAAACCATCGTGGATGATGAACTTTCTAGTAATATGTCGTATCCCTAAACTCAGAGACTAGTTATCCATGCAACTCGATACGATCCATCTTTAGCATATTTTCAGAGATTTTGATTAGTTCACCGACGTTTCTGCTAAAGGTGCTATAAGGAAACGTATGGAAAAACATTGCAACGACGACATCGAAGTACATACATCGAGACTTCGAGAGCTATTGAAAGTTATGGAAGACCCTCTATTGAAAGTGACAATAGTATTTTAGTCACCAACCTCGGGACGATTAGGTCCTACGCAATACTTGGACAATGATTTTGCTTTTTTGTCTTACTATCAGAACGATCTGATACACATTGGATAAGTTTCTAACCAAGCATCAACTAAGATTCGTAACTGGATTCTTAAACAACAGAAAATGTGGCTAGCGTAAAATGTATTAGTTAAATGATATAATAGATAGTAATTTATAATACCTGCGTTTTATTTTTCAATTCAAGAAAATTGACCTCGTAAAGTGATTCATCACTACGTTAAAATTACTTATACTTTCAATTCAATAGCGTAGCATCGATTTACGATAGTATTATAATATAAAATTTATTGAAGGACAGATAGTCTGTGTATATTGAGAATTTAAAAAATACGCAATCTAATACTCCTTTGTTCTACTTCATTTACGATTTTAATTAAGCGTTTGACATAAAATAGAAAGTATGTTATTTATTTATTACTTTTAAATGAAATACACAACACGTTACAGACAATTGTGGTTATTTTTGGGTACAATAGTAAACTATTATAATGTTGTCGTTAGCAGACAGACGACAGCTCGATGATGTCAAAATATTTTGCGCGGTAATTTAGCATTTCTTGTGAAGCACAAATTTAAAAAGAATATCGTGGTAATAGCATAATGCTCAATTAATTATAGCTTGTCATAATTATTCGAAGTATTGTCAAATATGCAAGTCTATATTATCAATTTAATTTATATTACACTGACAAAATTAAATTAAAGAATCATTACGCAATTAAAGATAATGCTTTTATTTTTATAATGTTTCCACAGTTTTCTGTTCCGTGTTCTATACGTAACTATAATAAATAGGTTTGGTTTCTTCTATATTTTAAATATATTCGATATTCGTCGTTTCGTCTAAAAACTTTAAAATGTATTTGAGTATTTTAACTTTGGAGCTGGCAGTATGGAAACATTGGCCCTAACAATCGTAGGTCCCATTGTTTCCGTCCCTTGTGTAAAGCGCACGAACTTATTTGCTTTTTACTATAATATGTTTATGTAGCCTAGTGAGCACTGTTCTACTTACATTTTATGTTATTATTTGTTCATGGATACAATGTTGCGCAAATAGAATGTCATACACATTTGATGTCAGCTTTTAGTTAAATAAAAATCCATGTTGGACCTGGCAACCTTATTATAAAACGTGGGCTAATTATTGTATGGCGTTTAGTCCTAGACTAAGATTCATTTTCTTTGTTCAGATAAAAGTTGTTCATTAATATGTGTTAACCACGTTGAATATAAATCTCAAATAATGCTTAGTAATTTATTTATTGTACTTTAATTCTATGAATAACTTTTATTTGATAATTACAAACTGAGTCTTTAACTTGTTTGCAAAAAGAATAGACTAACGCTAAATCACCAATCATCCATGGTACTAGATTTACACCAGAGCTAGCCTAGTCTACCTGTGGACTAAATTATAGACGTGAAATTGAAATCCTCATTCCTTTTAATTTTTTTCTGCAGTATGTAGACGCCGATTTCTAAAAGGCAGATCGATAGAGAAATTATTAACGGTCAAACGCATGTTAATTGTTGTGATTGGTTGTTTGAAGGAACGACACCCAAAGACATTTGACATGAGTTGAATTTTGACATGTCATTGATTAACTTTTCAGAAACCGGATGTAAGTCTAACGTTTTTCACTTATCCATTGATAGGTTTGTTCACTAGCATCATATTTTAACATACATATATTCTACAGTAAATCTGTTCAAAATTAACGGTTCAAACTTTTAATTTTCGTTTTATAATAAGGTCGTATGTGTTTAACTGAAATGTTCACTACCTATCCATTTGCTTCACCTAAAACTGGGGTTATATCTTGACCCTTGAACGCATGTAGGCTTAACACAAGCGATGGTTATCGTTATATCGGCCGTAATATAATGCAGGAGGCCAAATGGGGCTACAGACGTACGATGGGCGCGATGTTCGCATACAGCAAGCAAGCTGATCGTATGCTGATGTCGTACAATTGTCAGGTACAACAGTGTGCGAGGGCTGGACACGCCAGGACGCCGTCCAGGATGAGCCTTATACAATGCATCAGGTAAGAAAGACACCTCATATTTTCTTACGGCTTTTCAACGTTGTGCGTCCCGTGTTATAACTACTTATCCTATTATAATAGTTGTTAATCTGCAGAATAACCTGGTTTTCTTCTCTTACTTATGAAAGCAAGCAGTAATATGCTGTTTTTATCTACATCTCTATCTAATCACAATATTTACAACGAGAGATTAGAACTGCCAAATTAGTTCAGTTGCTTGTTCAGTGGATTAATTGGCAATCCTGGTCACCATTTTGGATGAAGATAGAGATGTCAAAAATGAGTAATGAGATCAACAGCAGTTGTCAACAGTATTTAACTAATGAACTGATGAAACAACTAAGTATTATAAATATAGTGTAATGTGTTTCTTTATCGAGATTTGTCATTACTCACACGCAACGCAATTTTCTTCCCACATTTTGCGTTACTGTGTCACCTACATGTTATTTCCAACATACGTTGCAGTTGAGTGTGAAATGTGTTCGTGTTGTTTTGTGCATCGTCGTTTTGGCGTACCGCCATTGTGTGTGTGAGGGTACTTCGATGCTGCGTAGCTCAGTCTCGTTGACCTTACTTACAATGTTTATCCATATTTATTTACATCTCGAATCGTCCAAATGATGTAACAACATAATACGCCCAACGAACTGAGAATATAATCTCGAAGATACAAAAAATCACAAAAATAATCAAGCATCGGCAAACAGAAGAAGTTGGTACCGCTTCCAACTGGCGCGGTTATCAAGTGTGTGTTAATAGATAAGAGCTATGATGCCCGAATGTCACGAGAGTTGAACGTGACCGTTGTACGGATTCGCCACCTATTGGTGCGGCGTGTTTGCAGATTAGCCGTCGCGCTAACCGATACTGGCTCTGATCGCTTATCGGTTTGTGTTTCATATTAACATGTTATCTCGGATGTAAAATCTGTTACCTTCTCCGCAGAATAAACACATTAATTTGAAGTTAAACTTTCTCGAGGTTACGACTCGACCTCAACAAGACTCGGTATCGGTATTAATAGCCGTATGTTGACATTAAAATATTATCTCAATGGAGGAGATATCATTTACGTCATACGCCGGCTCGATACCGTTTAAGGTGCAAAGGTGATTTACTGACAAGAGCTTATTTTTTCCAGGCATATAGTACAGACTGAAGGCCCTAAAGCGTTATTCAAAGGTCTTGGACCGAACATAGTCGGCGTAGCGCCGTCTAGAGCGATATACTTCTGCACGTATTCACAAGCTAAGGCGATACTGAACCAAAACATACCACCGGACACTCCAATCGTGCACCTATCCGCAGCCAGTGCTGCAGGTAAACCTTGTTCATGGAATAATTATATTATTTACACGAGTGTCTGTCATTCAGCAGTTATACATATGAATATCAAGACAATAAACACTATGTTATCTCATCGTCTTTCTCTCGTATCCCTATTCATACATTAACCTATTGTGATATATGTGTTGAGTTTGTCATACAGTAGCTACAGGGTTGTAAAATGTTTCAGGGTTTGTGTCTTGTACAATGACCAATCCGATTTGGTTTGTTAAGACGAGGTTGCAGTTGGATGGACAAAATGTGACGGCAGTGCAGTGTATTAAGAGGATATATGCTAAGACGGTACTTGAACTTGTTACGTTTTCATATTGTGATTGTCCATCTGACGATTTAGAGCATATTCAAAATGAGACAAATATCCCATTAGTTTTCTCATAAGTGTGAACGATAATTGCTTTCTTTTTATAGACAGTCACTTTGGCGTTTAATATGAACGGGCCCACGGACTACAAAAGTTTAATACACTGGCAAGAGCTGACAAAAATAAAGCACGTTACATATATTTAAAAATACATATTTAAACATTGATAAAGTATTGTTCCTCTTTACGCAGAATATGCTCAAAGTCTAGCTAGTCAAATCCAAAAAGAAGCCAAACACAGCTAGCATTCATTGATAAAGAAATTAATTTTTGACATTACACATTAATGTATCTTCTAAAATATGAATCTTATGAGTGCAAATATGTTAACAAATATTTAGTCGTATTATTTTTATACTAATCACTTGATGCGCACAGGATTGTAAAATGTCGATTGCTCGGCGACCGGCATACTATTATGTAAGTGTCACACGTATACTACAGATCGGCATTCTTAAGTAGCTTTATTAATTGAATTCTCGTCCGTGGGCGCTTCTATATTAAGCAGTAGACTTGCTTAGAATTTCATAAATCCTAAGGATTGCAACGTATGACACTGACATTCAAGCTATCAGCTGATCCATATGGCATAGTTGATCAAAGGTATTGCCAACTTATTAGAATTTTTGAAGTTGGCAACCTGATCAAACATGATTTCTGATAGAACGAAATTAAATTTTGATTATGATATTTCTAATGTATAATTGTGTTTCTTTTTTCCAGGGTATAAAAGGTTTCTACAAGGGTATAACGGCTTCGTACATGGGCATCAGTGAGACTGTCGTCCATTTCGTGTTATACGAGGGAGTGAAGGCTAGGCTGATGGCAGCTAGAAGCGCGGACGGTATCCCGAGTGACCAGCGTTCGCCTAGAGACTTCCTAGAGTTTATGGGCGCGGGCGCTTTTTCGAAGACGGTCGCTTCTTGCATTGCTTATCCACATGGTAAGGATTAACAGTTTTATAAGCTACGAATGATCATTTAGGTACTCATATAATTATGGTGTCTATGTATTGTGGAGTTGTGAAATGCAAGAAACGTAAGTGCCAATCGTCGGATATATGCGCGGAATTAAGGGCCTGTCCCACCACAACTCCAAATAGCATTTATCTATAAAGCCGGATACACGTTGGGCCAACGTTGCCGAGTGACAGCCAATGCCAACGTATGGACGGTGTATTTGCTTTGCCTTACCAGTGCTTGGTATCACTCGCCTAGCTGGCCCGAGTGAAAACAAGCGCCAACGTGTATAGAGCTCAATTGGCGTAGCTTGTAACAACTTGCAGTCGCTCGCGACCACTCGTCTCACTTCGGAGCGGTGTCGGTTTTTCTGCACAAATCAAAGGCGTTGGCCTGCGCTCGGCCAATAGCGTCCACATGTTGGTCCGGCTGCCATTTCGCGCTTGGCGAACGTCGCCGTTATACGTACAAAATGTATTATTTTTATAAGTCTACTACAGTAAACACTGATATAATAATAATATGCGCTCATTAATCGTTGGAGTGCAATAATTAAATAAATACCAGCAGCTGCAATAACTTTTACGACGTCCATATTGTTTAAATGCTCAATAAAGACTGTCAGCGCCCAACGTGTGGACAGCTCAACAAAGCTCGTCTACATTGGCCATTTGCATTGGTTTTCTTCAAACTTGCCGAACGTGTAGACGGTAGTACTTGCCTTGTATCATATGCCTCCGCTCGCGTTGGTCTACGCTTGGCCAACATGTATTGCAGGCTTAAGATAAAAGTCTCGCCATCTCTCTTCTTTAACCTAACAAGAGTGAGACAGCATGTGATTTATCTATCGGATAAGTTTTACTTGATAGTTGTGAAACTGGCCATAAGTGTAGTTAGTTTGTCAATTGTAGTAATATGTTAAAATTGGTACGTTTCTGTGATTGACAACTAGTTGTTGCTGTGTATGCATAGCACTTAAATATACCAGCATCATATCCTAATTCCGAATATGGCTCATTTACAAAAAAATATAATGCATTTATACATTTAGCTTTAAGCATAGAGATGATACACATACAGTAGTAAGATACATAAATTTAAAACTGTTTTTCGAGGGTGTAGATACAGAATATGCCTCGTTGGCGTAGCACTGACAGTGCGTATCGTGGGCCCGATCTCACACATGACAAAAATTTGTCTGAATCACATATAGTTATATCGAGTCTTCGTCGTTAGCGATGCAAGTAAGTAATTGCTATCGAATGATATTCGAATACACACAATTGTGCACTTTATTACATTTTTGGTGCTAATCGTTTAAAAATCTGTAAGTCCCGTGCGACACAGTAACTACGTTATATTTAAAGCAATTGTCTTTACAAAAAACAAATAAGATTAAGATCAGACGAATTCTAAATAGGGGCCCATAAAGACGGGTATATTAACTCGTATAAACAGATTAGACTAAACAGCAGCGGGTCATTAACACTCGTACTTAAACACAAACACTGACGCTATTAGATGTGTGTCATCGTCTTATCTAAAATTTCCACCGTCTAGCTGATATGGGCCACATTTTTAATGCATTTGTTGTAACACTGTATAATAAATGCATTATGAAATATTGAGAAGTCTTAAATATCGCCACGGAGGTGGTATATAATTGCCGCGATTACCCCAGCTTTAGAGCTTATATATGTAGGTAAACTATAGCCGGCATTTCCCTATAGTTTAAATATGTAAAATATAGATGGTATTTCCTATACTTTGAAGTTTTTAAAGGTTAACTATAGCCAGTATTGCCCCAACCTTAGAGGTTATGTAGATAAGTTGTAGCCGGTATTTCTCCAAATTTTGTGTTTATATGGGTAAACACTAGCCAGTATGTCACCAACTTTAGTTTGATTGTGTGCGTTTTCAATTATAAGCCGTATCGGCAACGTGTTTAATTTATTGAATAGTAATGTATTTATGGGCGAAAGTTGCCATCTATCGGCAATAATTCACAATAATTGTCAAATATTTATCTTTAAGTTGAAGCTTTTCGTTTAAATGATTATAATATTTTAGAAATGCCTAAAATATATTAGATTGGTATTTAAATAGTTATTTGTAAACATAAATTTGTTATGTATCAAGCTCTAATATTTAATAGACGCAATGTTGACTGTTTGAATGTTTTGAAAATTATTGATATTTAAATTATTGTTCAAATTCTCAAATAAAATATATAATCGTTAAAAATAAAATCTGTATAATTATCCCAATTTATGTATCGAATTTAATTATTTTAAACAATATATAAAACTTAATTTCATTTATGGTACAGCGCCATCTATTGAGAATGTTTGTAACTATATTATTTGTTTATATTAAATAAACGTAATTCATGTAAAATAAATCATTTGGAGTTATGTATAATTGATTAAAATAATTATTTCGAATATTAAGCTATATTTCAAGACATGTTTTATACTAAATTCGTTAGTCTGTCATATGGGAAGTTGTAGTTGTTATAACCGTTTGAAGGCATTGTGACGCAGTTATAAAAAGGAGGAAGAAACTGTTATAAGCTGTTTCTGTAAGAACGATGGTACGAAAATAAACTAAGTGTTGTTGACTGTGTATTTTCATTATAATGGACTCCGATCAAGTAAATCCTGGCGTGTCGCCGACATATTACTATACTTTTTGTAATAAATTAATAGTCTAGCTATTTTAAACCTACCATTTCACTTATGAAATAGCTTTTTGGAAATGTATGTTATCTAAAAGCACCTCAATGTGTATGAACTAATCAAAATGTATAAAAATACATACAGTTCGATGATCAAGGTATATCGAGAAGTATACAAAATTTTGGTTGTCCGTTTTGTTTTTTCTCTAACTATACAACCAATTTTTCTATGCGTCTGTGTGTAACTACAGGGTAACCTTGTGTTCGTTTCAGAGGTGGCAAGAACACGACTTCGAGAGGAAGGCAACAAGTACCGCAAGTTCTGGCAAACGTTACACACTGTTTGGAAAGAGGAGGGATATCGGGGAGTCTATAGGTAAGCACACTTCTTACCAAGTTAAAAGTCCCACCAAGCAATGCTTCCGTGTTTTAATAACTTAAATTTTTTCCAGGGGCTTAGGCACACAGCTAGTACGTCAGATACCAAACACCGCCATCATGATGTCTACATACGAAGCGGTCGTGTACCTCCTGACAACACATTTTAATAATTCCTTCTATGAGAACACCTAGCAACATTCTGGAGGTATAGTTAGCAAGGTCCGAGCCTCATCGTGTGTTGAACAGTAGTTTCGTAGGCCAATATTTAGATGACAACGTCCTCCGTAAGAGATTGAGGCGTCGAATAGTTGAGGCTGAGAAATTGCGAAACCTGTCTAAACCACCAGTCATCCATTTTGTAAGAAGACGCCATGTTCACGTGAACAAGATGGCTGGTCCAGTGATGTCAAATTGACAGGTAATATACCTGTATATAAATAAATAATTGGTTGATTAATCTTCCTAATATTACTGTTGTAGATAGATCTCAGAGACGAGATCAAATAGCTATCTAACCATAGAACAATCAGCTTTTTAGAATTAAAACTTTGTAAACGATTTGGTACTTACAAGGTGACAATACTTGTGCAAATTATTTCCAAAATATGTGGCCTTAAAATATGTTACAGAATGTCCGTATAAATTATACTTAGACATTCCTGTAACACGTTTCAGAATGTCCAAATAAGTCTTACTTGGACATTTCTGAAATGTTCTAAATTTGATAAGCTTGATAAAGTCTGCTTCCATCCTATAGTTATTGGTTTATGTTTGCACGAGTTATGTGTCAACGAACTAATTGTATAATCGACAGTGTATTATAATAATGTAATTGATGGTGCGATTTTCCTGTTTTTGGTCACTATGTAATTGTTACGTAGTATTTAGCATTCGTACGACTGACAATATTCTTTATGATTAGCGAGGATCCTCAGCTAATCTGAGATTATTTGTGATCATCAAAATACCAGCCATTCACGAGTAATTGAGTTTATTATCACGAACAAAATTTAAGATATTCGCGATATTTATAAAACTTATCGACATTACGTTAGCACAATCATTGATCGTTGAAAATAATATTCGATAAAGATTATTTTGGAGGGAAGCGATAGTCTCTCGGAATAATCCGCCTACCAACAATCTGAATTCATTTAGTCACTAGTTTCTAGTCTCATTAAGTGTTTGAACCACATAATTTACGTTAATCATTTCACAGCCATCAGATGATTAAGATTTATAAAATTATTATATAATTATTATTTTGCTGGTGAAAAGTGACATAATTTGTGCCAGTTTCTGTTATTACTGTTCACAAAAAGAAATACCTAGTTTACGGAGCTTCGGTTATAAATATTGCTTGTCCTTGTTGCGGTTAAATGTGTTAATTTATTGATATATATCATATTAGCTGGCTAATACGTATTACAATAAAAATGATGAAATTGGATATTTTATATTAACCGTTATTAATTAACCAGAAACGCAATAACCGGTTGTTAAACGACGTATCCGGTTTTTATTATAAATATTGTAATGTGGTCAATACAAGGTTAGTCGTTAAACAAACCGGTATAAAAGTACGCATAAGTTTGATAACTGTCTGTATTACTGCTTTCAAAGAAAATACGATAAGATATATAAGGAAGGCAATTGTAGTACCCTTTGCGACATACATTGTATAATGAATACAATAAGAGACTATAATAAAAAAGTAATCGAATAAATTTTAAGCCGTGTGATGTGTATTAAAATTAATAGAAACCGGCTTAGGCCTCACTCTCAGCCACATTTGCAATCCATAGAATAGGTTTGGATACGAATTAGCCAACCGACTAGCGTACAATAAATTCACACGTTTTAGCCGTACATAAATTTTTGTATCTGTGTAAATTAGAGCTCCCGCACATTGAGCCAGCCCATAGTCGCGGCCACAAAACGCGACCACTAGTGGCTCAGTCAAGCTACTAGACGCAGCCGCCAATCGCAGCCGCTAGTGGCTTAGTGGCGGCCACCAGTCGCTGCTACTTTTGGCTAAAACATCTTCTTCGAAATCCGCCGACATCGTGACGTGCATTCGGTTGCGTGCATGCAGCAAGACTGATCCGGTACTGTGGGCGAGTGTGAGCGCGATACGAGCGACGACACTCTTGCAGCGTGTGGCTCGAGCGCGGCCACTCGAACGTTCGGTTTGCGCCGATTCTATACAAAATGTTTGAAAATCTCGTCTGCAGCTTGTGGTCGCGTCTAGTGGCCGCGACTACTGGCTCGATGTGCGGGCGGCCTTAATGTGTCAAAAACAGGCTTTTTACAATAGCAAATAGTTTGTATAGCTCCTATTGTTACGTTTATAATTACGGACTAGTCAGTCAATGTCCAATATTGGTTTCCTGAATATTTCGTCCTTAATAAATATAATTATCTATTGCCAACACAAAGGTTGATGCACAAGAGTTTATTTTTATTCATGAATGATATATTCATTAGTCTCAGCACACAAAGTAGTAAAACGGAAGCTGTGATATAGAGCTTGTAAATAGTAGTTATGGAAATTTAATTTACGCTATCGCGCACATTGTTTTCGATTTCCATATTGTATACAGTGGTCCATTTATATTTGTTATTATCCTTTGAAAACAATGAGAAGGCAGCCTTCACGAATGAAACTGGCCGTGATATCCATGTTCGATGACTATTGCTTGGTTTGATTTACATATTTCTAAATATAGAAATAATTAAAACACATCTAACCTGTATCACCTCAAACAGCTGTGATATAACCGAACTAGGGTCAGACTTTTGTTTTATAGAAAATAATCGTTTTAGCAACTGGCAACATTTTTAGAGGGTTAAAAGATGTCAACAATCTGTATCTGTTGCTATAACGTTTCATTCGTTTTTACTGCGTTAAAATATCCTTCATTTTAAAATTGAGCATAATAACTATTATGAATGGACCACATGTTCCAAATTATGTTAATTTTTATATAGATTTTTATTCAGTCTGGAAACTAATTTTTGGATTGATGTAAGTCATATTTTTTATGACTATCAATGTATTTGTTAATTATTATTCTAATTATTATATCGAAGTTAAGAGAAAGTGATTTATAAATTAAGCATAATAAGGTTTCCAGACCAGTAGGATCTTTGATGGTTATGTTAATTGTAGAGGACACATTTGGACTTTTGTCGGACTGAGTATAAAGTACTATTATTTGTTTAATAAATAAAATATTTAAATAACAACTTGTTTAATTTAACCTTTCTTTATTTGGATCTTAGTAGTAGAGGAAGTAGATGGATAGCTTAACATACATTTAAATGTGGGCACACTTTACTGGCAAAGCAACGGATTAACAAATAAGTCTTTTACATTTGATAAATCTTCTAGTTGCGGATTCAGTCCTTGGATACCACAAAGGCGCCCAGTGCTTGTTAGTTATGGTTATTTATAGATCGTTGTATATAGACCTATTTTCATAATTGTCTTACTTGGTAAACAAATTTATTATAAAATCATTTAGTTAGTACATGGTTACTACTTTCAGACTATATAGTTCCATAATAAATAGAGATGACAAAAAAATAAAGAAAACATTATTTTCTTTTTTAGTAGCTAGCTACCAGTACTAACTAAATTATACTACTAAATAAGACAAATTGATTTTACGTGACCAAGCTAACTAATATAAAGATTTAAATTGCCAACAAAAAAATAACAATTTATTGCTACTGATGAAACTTCATAGCACGCTGGCACTAGACAATGATAGAAAATATGGAATCCTATGTATTATCTAAAGCTATAACGACGGCCGGATAAAATCGCTCCTAGTGTCTGGTAGTCATGGTCGCCAAGAAAGACCGGCGCTGCCCGCCGTTAAATTAAATTAGTTAGTATGCGTTAACGCAGACAGTGTGGCGCTGCTGTCAGCTTGGGCCGCTCCACACGTTCCTAGTGATAGATTATCTATCTAAAATTAATGACGTAGAATTGTTCTAAGGCGTAAGTTGCAACTCAACGTACACCAACGAAGAAAATGAAAATGGAACAAAATTACGCTCGCGTAACTTGACGCATAGTGACATAGTGATGTGCAGCGCCACAGTACATAAATATACAGTAACCTATCTTCATACAAACGGTCGGAACTCCAGTCATACCTACGCGCCTCGGCGTCGGCATGCGCTCAGCACGCAACCAGTCGTGAATGCGCCGCAGTGACGAACGGACGGTGTGTTGTTTTTTAAACAGTAACCGCGCGATTTTTTTACCATAAATAAGTACAAGTATAGCCTATTTAATATGACAAGTAGAATATATTGTGCTGTTTTTGGTTGCATGAATTCCTCAATAACGCACTCAGAGATAAATTTTTAGATTACCTGGAAACTCCGAAAGGTAAGACTTTAAAATGATTATACTTACTAGTAGGTAAGTACGTAATGTAATCGTTTTAAAGGTTTTTTTCCCTCCCGAAAAAGAAATGCCTGGACTAATAAATAAAGTGAATAAGTAAAGAAAAGTGATTGACACCAGTGAACTAGGTAGTTATAGGCGGTTCATGAATCATGATACGGTAGGTACGCTTGTATTAAAACCTCGGGGCGTGTGTGCGTGATCTCTGGCCGCTCGTCGCGTACGTGGTATTTTATTATGAATAATAGTTGTTTATTGTACTGTGAATAAAACTAGAAAATATATTTGACCGTCTGTCTGTCTTAAATCTAACATAAACATGTTTTTTTTAATTAAATCTACCAATAAAAAAAAAACATGCATTTTTATTGAACACTTACTATTCCATTCACAAAGTATTTTATTTGTGTAAATAAAATAAAAAATATTTACAATCACAAAAATAGATAGAAACTCAAAGTAGGCAGATTTAATTAAAATGCTGTAGGTGGGTTTTTCAGTATTATATTATCTGAGGTATAGTGAAAACCTCTCAGGGGGTGATTATACTTAATATGAACAACTTGTTTTTCTTCTTGTTTATCTATAACATTTATTTTTCTGAGCTCTGTATAGTCTTCTATTTGCCAGGTATGATTTTATTAGATTTTTTATATTACCACGTACTCCGTAACTATCTAGCTTTTCTAATAGGATTTTATGGTCCACATAATCAAAGGCTTGCATCATGTCGCAAAATATGGTGCATACTGATATTCCATTATATACTTTAGATACAATCACATTAAGGAAATCGTAGAGTGCTCTATTTACCTATGTTCCTATTCTGTCTAAACCACTTTTGTTCCACTGCCAAGATATTATGTTTTTCAAAATGGCAATAAAGTTGCTTAGAGATAAATTTCTCGAAAACTTTTGAGAATGCAGGAATAAGTGTGATTGGAACATTCCATTAGCTCTTTTTCTTCTTTCTGAACAGAGGTTTTAATTTATCTGGATATATTCCAGCACATTTACTGAGATTAATAATGTGACTAATACGCTTTGAAATAAATGGTCCAACTGATTTAATTACTCTAGTGTGAATTTCATACCATCATACCCAACACTATTAATGTTTTT
This sequence comes from Catocala nupta, assembly GCA_963675205.1. Taxonomy (NCBI): domain Eukaryota; kingdom Metazoa; phylum Arthropoda; class Insecta; order Lepidoptera; family Erebidae; genus Catocala; species Catocala nupta. The sequence goes on along the minus strand of OY776097.1, from coordinate 20,181,852 downwards.
AAGAGTCGTGTACATAGAGTAGTAGAAGTATAATAGGAATAGAGAGCCCACTAGCCCACAAGCAAAAATTTTGCCACCTCTTTTCCAACGCCCGCTAGTGCCATCTTTTATTTGGTTCTAAGAACTATATGCAAGTACCTACTTAGAGATAGCTGTATATATATATATATATATATATATATATATATATATATATATATATATATATATATATATATATATATATATCGTGTATATTATATATAAATATAGGTATGTATAAATTGTGTTTACTTTAGGGTAAAAATAAAAACAGCCATTATTCATACTAATTCTTTATTGATTACAGATATTAATGGTTCACAAATAAAACATAAAGAGGATATTGGAATAAAGCGCTATTTTAATTTAATAGATTTATGCTTAGTAGAACGATTGAGCACTTTTTATTTCATCCTCACCATCATAGGTAATTTTTGCAGACAAAGTTCTGTTTATTGAGCGACACCAGCTACAATTTAATAAATTTATTGAGACGTTCACAAAATATTCTTTTATATTATATCGTTGGATGTAAATTCATAATGGCATTGTATCGCATAATAACTTTATTTTTGATCTTATGTTGTATTTTGAAACGTCTCTTTTTAAAAACGCACAGTTAGAATTTTGTATATATTTGAAGGTATTTAAACTTTCTTTAGATGGTTAGCACAGCCATTTCTTGTTAGTATTGTATTCTTTTGAAATCACCAGGTTAATAACAGCGAAAGGCACTAAAATCACCAAATTCCACTTACACATGCGCGTACGCCGTTTTTGTGAAATTTGTGAATTGTATTTTTATGATATTACCTATTATGTCAGAAATGTCTAAATCCGGTTTGGACACTAGGAAAATAAGTAGATGGCAAACATCCAACTCTTAGTTTGAAGTTCTAAATTAATAAATCGAAGTCATATGATACTAATAAATCAATAAGTATTATTATGAAACAATAGTAATAAAATTTTAATTTTTATTAATTAACTAAAAATATTCTACAATTCATGTTTGACCAGTGACATCTCTCGTGTTAAATTGCATAATACTAAGGAACCAATACAAGAATAGTTCTTAATTTGTCCGCTTTTGCGCTGCAATCGCCTGTCAAATGTAGTTAATCTAACTGTGATACCACTGGTCGTGTATTTTTCTATTGTTTCTGTAACATTCGTGTCATTTTTAAAAATGGGTTTAACTTTATCTACAAAGTAGTCATTAAAAACGTTTGTCATTGTTATAGTTAGTAATAACTAATCCAAAACTAATTACAAACAGAGAATAATAGTTGTTTTTATTTTTACCCTAAAGTAAACACAATTTATGCATACCTATATTTATATATAATATACACGATATATATATATATACAGCTATCTCTAAGTAGGTACTTGCATATAGTTCTTAGAACCAAATAAAAGATGACACTAGCGGGCGTTGAAAAAGAGGTGCCAAATTTTTGCTTGTGGGCTAGTGGGCTCTCTATTCCTATTATACTTCTACTACTCTATGTACACGACTCTTAAAAACATTAATAGTGTTGGGTATAATGGTATGAAATTCACACTAGAGTAATTAAATCAGTTGGACCATTTATTTCAAAGCCTATTAGTCACATTATTAATCTCAGTAAATGTGCTGGTATATATCCAGATAGATTAAAACCTCTGTTCAGAAAGAAGAAAAAGAGCTAATGGAATGTTCCAATCACACTTATTCCTGCATTCTCAAAAGTTTTCGAGAAATTTATCTCTAAGCAACTTTATTGCCATTTTGAAAAACATAATATTTTGGCAGTGGAACAAAAGTGGTTTAGACAGAATAAGAACATAGGTAAATAGAGCACTCTACGATTTCCTTAATGTGATTGTATCTAAAGTATATAATGGAATATCAGTATGCGCCATATTTTGCGACATGACGCAAGCCTTTGATTATGTGGACCATAAAATCCTATTAGAAAAGCTAGATAGTTATGGAGTACGTGGTAATATAAAAAATCTAATAAAATCATACCTGGCAAATAGAAGACTATACAGAGCTCAGAAAAATAAATGTTATAGATAAACAAGAAGAAAAACAAGTTGTTCATAACATGTATAATCACCCCCTGAGAGGTTTTCACTATACCTCAGATAATATAATACTGAAAAATTAAATTCATGGGCGCCATTTTATCCCCAGGCACGGCGTCACAGATGAGTCTTTGAACTAGCGCGCTGCCACGGTAATACTATCTAACAGTATTTTAACACGGCCGTTTCTTTGAAATAAATGCCTACAGCCGCGCGGTACGTAAACATGCGATAGGGCTGCCCACCTATAGCATTTTAATTAAATCTGCCTACTTTGAGTTTCTATCTATTTTTGTGATTGTAAATATTTTTATTTTATTTACACAAATAAAATACTTTGTGAATGGAATAGGAAGTGTTCAATAAAAATGCATGTTGTTTTTTGATTGGTAGATTTAATTTAAAAAAAACATGTTTATATTAGATTTAAGACAGACAGACGGTCAAATATATTTTTCTAGTTTTATTCACAGTGCAATAAACAACTATTATTCATAATAAAATACCACGTACGCGACGAGCGGCCAGAGATCACGCACACACGCCCCGAGGTTTTAATACAAGCGTACCTACCGTATCATGATTCATGAACCGCCTATAACTACCTTGTTCACTCGTGTCAATCACTTTTCTTTACTTATTCACTTTATTTATTAGTCCAGGCATTTACCTATCTATTGTTTTGTTACGTGACTTTAAATTTGTAGGGAAATCATTAATATTGATATAAAAGCAAAATATAGTACAATGTCAATAATTACGACATAGCTAAAAGATTACGGGTCATGACCAATAAGAGTAAAGCATACTAACTCAGTTAATATCATACTAATACATTGTGTTTTATGGGAGGTATATCAACAATTATATAAATAGCTTTAACTTCTGTTATAGTATTTATATTTCATAATAAAACTTCAGTTACCCTTCGACTCTCTATTGAAAATCGACGCAGCAGGCAGGAGCGCTAATCGACGCCGCGGCTACCAGCAGCGCTTACACACGATAATATACACGAAAATTCACGAAGCTGACCGGAATAAACCGAACGCTGCCGGGCGATACTCGCGCGTGCGTGTCATTTGATTTCAAGTATGGCATACTTATCGACGTGCCGACGTACCGACGTGCATATAGGTTCGATGCTCACACAGAAAATAAATTATGATCAACAGATTTTCTGTCTCGAGTCTGTTACACGGCATATGCGCAATAGGACGAGCCTTTAAAAAAAATGCTTATTTATTATATTTATTTTGATTTCTGATAGTTAAATTCAAAATAATCTATGTGATGTATTTTATAAATAGTCATGATTCAGTAAATTTCAACAGAGACTAAATATTAGGCATTCTATATTTTACTGTCACAACGCCATCTCTTATTTGCTGGTATCAAATAGGATTCGGTACATGTGTACTTGCGATGGGATGGCAGCAGTGGCGCTAGTTTTTTACTGCCATCTAGTGTAAAAAGAAAGGTACTAAAATAGCAAGTAGGATAGCCAGTTAGGCGTATGACGTATCCAAGATTTGTATGGGATTGAGTATCTGTACTAGTATAGTATTATATTATCTGTAGCAGTACTACCTATTATTTATTCTGGGACTGAAGCTGAGTATCTTCTTCAGAACTCTATTCATTATAATAAAAGCATAATGAAAATGCAACGGCAATGAGTAGCTTGATGAGTTGCTTACTGTACACACCGGGGTTGACGAGACTCGTACCTGCGACCTTTACAACTTACGATTACAAGTCCAAGAATACTTACTTGTATGTAATGCCTGAGAGAACATATAAGCGCATTGCATACTTCTGGAATTATATAAGAAATACTTTGTTGTGAAACTTTAAACGTTAGCACTACACTTTGATATGAATCACTATTGGCTAGAAATCGGAATGTATAGGTAAGTACGTTTTGGGTGACATTGTCTGTAATTGGTATCCAATTTTGCAATTGAAGGAGCCACCACATTTAAGAGATTTTCAATATCACTGTTATTTATTCAAAAAGCATCCAAAAAACCGCCAATTAAAATGTCATTTGGATAAGATAATTTGATCTTTGACTTTAAAAAAACGGTCGCATCCAGAGTCTTCTGCGTTTGCGACAACAACGCGTCCTCTTGTGAATACATTTCGAAAGAAACTGATGAATTATAGCCGGGGTTAATCGATAAACGTCAACCGATGACATCGACCGGCAATCGATCGATTGGTTAGTCGAACGGTATCCGTCGATCAATTAAAGCTACCAGTCCAGTCGATCAACTTTGATCGAAATTTGACCGATGCAGTCGATCGACGATCTGTTACAAATCCCTATTCTGGGTACCCTAATTCCCTTACTTCAAAATCTCCATAACTCAACAGAAAACGCTGCCAATGCCTAAAAGGCCCGTGTCTGCACTTTTGCCTTCATCCTAAGCGTAGTACTAAATTATAACAGTCTGAGAACAATCTCCGTCGCGAACGCAACTCACTATTCCTAAGTGCCTGATACATTTCTCTATCATTGTACTATATCTTTATTTTGTTTTCTATTTTATATTTCAAGTGTTTAATAAATTTCATTTTAGTGAGTTAAATTTTTTTTTTCAAAACTTCGTCATGGTGTCTTGTAACATTTGGTGGCAGCGTTAGGGGATTAGAAAATGTTGCAAAAACAGGGAAATTCTCTTATGTGACGCAGACGAAGTTGCGCGGGTCAGCTAGTAGTACTTTAAACTGGCTATGGCCACCGATGGTAACTCCTTTCGATTTACGTCATTTTGACGCTGCGATTGGCAGTGAGTGTGCTTGGAACTGATATGGGTAATGAATATAAAATAATTTTAGCCCTGTTAGGCATGGGCCTCTTCTCAGTGTGAGAAGGTTTAGAAGACTTCACATACCTTTGAGAACGTTGTAGAGAACTCTCAGACATGCACATTTCCTCAAAATGTTTCCTTTACTTTTACAGCAAGCGATAATTAACTATTTAATATGCACATAACTTCTCAAAGTTAGAGATGCGTATTGCGCTTTGACGTCGAACATGAGACCTTTGCATAGTAGTCCAACAGTCTCTAACTAGGCTATTGCTGCTATTATAATACTTTTGCTTCAATATTAGTGATGAAATAAATTTGATATCATAGCAAATAAATATTCATGCCATGTTTATACAGGCTTCCAATGACTAAGGAAGCACAGTGAATATTGGTTCCCCATATGATTGCCAGAATCAAGAAAATATTATTATAATTAAAAAATAAACAACAAATTCTACATCAAAATCACACTAGATAATTCAAGTTTCATATGATGCATTTCATCAAACATTCACAAACAAGAGCCATTTGTAATATTATGTCAAAATAGTTGTATGCCACATTAGAGTAGCACATATTAAAAATAATATTTAGTATAGCAGAAATAAATTCTACAGGAAAGGTATATTGCCAGGTTAATAAATAATTTACACCAGTTTCAAAACAATGAAAAACATTACCTTTATTTCAAATTCATCATAAGTCCACAATAAATAAATACATAATAACCAGTGATCGGATAATCGGTCGGTGTATACCTAAACCTAAACTTCTTCCCACAGAAGAATAATATGGACATTCCTTTCTGAATAAATAAGTAATGCCGGGTGCCCGATATTGAACAATTTTGTAAAAACAACTATAACAAACACAATGAATTTATAGAAGTGGTTATTTTGATTTAGTATCTTTATTTTATTCAAAACAAATGGAATATCAATAAAAAATGACAATGTGCACAATGTGCTCAAGTAGTGGAAATAGATTTATCTATCTAACAGATTAGTGATAGAATTGACTAATTTATTATATTTTATATGAAACAAAAGACAAAATACTACTTGTATTTATTAAACAACTGCCCAAGAATAGGAGTGTAAACAGTAATATTTGTATGTATGTATGTTACTTCTAAATGACTTATATATTTTTTTCATTCAGGTTTTTAAAGTCAGTGATAATATTATAACTATATAATATAATAACTCATATATAATATTATAACTTCAAAATAAAACTTAATAAATTTTTTTCTTTCAGTTTTAATTATTTTTAAGTTTTTTAGTTATTACTACTATTATATTATAACTATATAATTATATTCCAAAAACCAAGTATTTTGTTGTTACAATAGAAACTAAACCAGTTCTCATAAAAACTTTCATTGTAAATTAAAAGTTCCATTAGAATAGGTGTTTTAAATCCTAAAAAAATTACAATGATAGTTTAACAAGGAACAGCAGTCTTGATAGTATGAATATCCGGGATTCTGAAAGGCATGTCTGTATATTATTCTTTCGTGGGAATAAAAGTAAAGTTTAAGTATATTAGCGCCCAATTATCGGATCACTGATAATAACTTATTAATTAAATAATTTAAAATTAGGAGGTAATAGGTTTTAAAAGAGTTCTTACTGAGATATTTGATATCACTACCCATACATGTGTAGATATAGCATTTGGCACATCACTTGGGTATCTCAACATATTAGACAATGGAAAGAGATCTCCCTTTAGTGCTACAATTGGTTCCTGTCTAAACCAGATAACAGAGACAACAGTTATAAATGCTACAACGGCTTGAAGAAATATCTGTATTGAACTTTTGATGGCTAATTTCTTACTTATACGATTCTGCGTATTATCTTTTAACTGAGCTTCCAACTTGTTAATTTTGCGCTGCAACTTTGAGTAAGCAGCAAACTCATCTTTCATGGATACAATTTTCTGTTCTGCTTTAAATTTTACTATCTGTGCCCACACAATGCGTTCGTCGTTGGATGGTCTCACGAAGCATGCTGCTATCTGTAATAATTAATTGGGTAAATATTAGACAAAGAATTTCTTATTGATGCCACATTATAATGATCTATTGGTTAATGTAAATACACATATAATGACGTATACAGGGAAAGCTTATAGTCAAATCAGCCAGTTAAAATACAAAAGTGTGTAGTGTAAGTCTAGATATTTAACTCTTTTTATACAGCCTTCAGAGGAAGAATGAAAATAAAGTCTCTTCGTGTTTGACACATATCCTCCGGTGAGACGTTCAGTATCTTATAAATAAACTTTCGTGAAATACTTACCGGCTTTACTAAGTGAGGTACCAAAGCACTGAGTGAACATAGTATAACGAAGTAAACCAAAAGAAAACCATTTATAACCTCTAACATTGTTCGATAATTGGATTGTTAAACGTGTTAATAAATAACAATAATCGCTATATCTAAACTAAAATATGCAGAAGTAATGAAATGCGATGTAAATTATATACAAAATGAATAATTAAGCATAAATGGAAAACAATTTCTTTTTGATTTGTAAACAATGTTCTATTTGCCCGTGATTGAAATATTGAATATTTAAAAGTGACAGACAGATGAAGTGTCATTATTGTACTTGGTAGTGATGTAGATAATCGATTATCAACAATCGATTGTTCCAATATACTTTTTGCCAAGCCTAAACTATATATATATATTATTCATAATAAAGACTACATAATTGCAAAACTACTTTGATATTGAGTAAAAGCCTTTAAGACATACATATAACATATTGTTCTAAGTGAATGTAAAGTCTATGAATAAATAAAGAGTCCGACTCGCCCAATTCTATTCCGCTGCAAATGAGCGCGTAGCGTTGCTGTTGCTACAGATGTATAAGATGTAGAGTTGTGACAAAGCCTAAAAGTATACCTGATTTATAAATAACTAAAGTTAGAAAACATGTATTACTAACGGTATTTTGTTTTATTAGCCATCAAAATATAAACAATCTGGCTACTAATTAAAAATAGAAATTTTCGTAATATATTTATACCTGTGTTATAATTAGTATCCTCCTACCGTCGTACTTCGACACGACAAGTTGCTATTTAATACGCACCGTAAAAAATAAATTTTTTTTTGTGCTTGATATTCAAGATATACTGTCAAGTTCAACAAACACACGAACTGTGAGCAGTTGAATTTTTGCAAAATAAACACAGGATAACACACATTTTAGCAAGTTAATTTCCTACAATATCAGAAACTTTTATTCAACCAACCGTCTTCACAATTACGAGAGATCTTCGAGGTGAACGCGTAAGCGACGCTCTTTGCCGCACACTTACGACGTTTTGGACGGACATAACAGTACTAAACACACTGCGTGGGCTTTTATTAGTGTGCATTCGCAACAATAATACAAAATTTGTTTACGAGAATTTTGTTCCTGGGCCTTTATTTGTGTCCTATTTCTAAATATTGTTTACGACATTGTTGCAAGAAATTATTATTGTTGCATATTGTCCATCGAGTGTGTACGAATAAACATGTTTTTGACACTCCCAAAACCAACATCAGTCACTCAGACTCAGATCTAGTGACTCTGATGGCAGAATCAAGCAAAGAGGGATCAAATATTACCACCAAGACTAAACGTCCACGAGTCGAATCGCCCAAGATAAAGGAAAATCAAGTAACCCATAATTTATTAGCAGATTTCATAAGCGAAATTAAACAAATGCTCACGGAGGAGCAGAATTTAATCTTAGCTAGACTGGTTTCTGACATAACAGATCTAAAATTACAATGCACTACCATACAAAAGTCGAACAGCGACATTCAAGAAGCTATGAACTACATAAATAAGGATTATGAGGATATGCGTAATACGATCGGATTGCTAGAGAAGGAGAGCAAAGAAAATATGGAGATCATCTTAAACTTGAAGACATGCAATCGTATTCACGGATATCTGCTATTGAACTGAGAAACATCCCCAGCAAAGAAAAAGAAACTTACGAAGATCTGGTATCGATTGTTGAAAAAGCAATTAAGGCAATTTCATTGAACGTTCAAGTCTCTGATATACGAGACGTGTATCAATTACCCAGCAAACCAAACGCTCCTAAAACTATTGTAGCATAAGCGGAATTTTCTTATGGCAACACGCAATTTTAACAAACTTCATCCAGTGGGTGAAAAATTAAATACAAGTCACCTTGGTTTTGATGGCAATAAGACTGCTGTTTACATCAAAGAACATTTACCAGGATCAACTAAACGAATATTTTTCAAGCAAGACAATTCGCCAAACAAAATGGTTATCGATTCTGATGGATATCGAACGGCTATATGTTTCTGCGAAAAACCGAAACAGACAGATACTTTCGTATTGATTCTGAGCAGAATCTTATCTTATCTTTTACCTAAATAATTCAAGGAATCATACAAACTGTCATCTCCCAGCTAATAGCTTTACCTTTTCTTTCTGTTATTATTGTGTTTGCCATGGTTTAATACCTTTTAGTTTAAGTTGTTTGAATTTTGAATTCAGTTTTATCTCATGTGTCTCTTTTGATCGTTATGATCAGTATAGAATCAGTATTTATATTTTTTATAATAATTACACTATACATACACCCATGCGTCCATCAGTAACATTCAATCATACGCCTCAAACAAAAACCACGTTTTTTTTAATGTGTAAAAATAAAACGATTACAAACAGAGTTCAAGTAACTTATAATTAAAAGGCAATATGAAAGACCATTACAATAAAAATAATAAGAGGGCAATGAGCAAGGCCGGTTAAAAGTCGGACCCCGTAGTGGGCTGATTAATACCGCACTCCCCTTCTTGGTGGCTTTCGATGATGGTTGGTGTCCCTCGCTGCGGCGGAGCTATGAGCGGTGACAGGGATGAGCCGGCTAGTCGCATTCGTCTTCAGCCGCATAGCATTTCCTGGAACCACCGTTCCCAAAATTGCATTAGCAACTAATATTGTAAGTTGCAATTTATAAGCCTTCACCTAACAGAACGAGAGTTCGGCATCTACTAGATGGCTAGTCTAGGCTAAGTAGGCAAGATTAAAACTTTTGAATCAACTAATTACTAATAGCAATAAAACGATAAAACATAAGATTAATAAAACATTTGGTGTTCGTGATAGTTCACAACACCAAGTACATATTATTTACACAACAGATAGGAAGGATAGTGCAATCAATCTCTTCGAAACTAGCCGTTATAACATTTAAATTAAGAGGCGGCGAATGTACATTTTTAGCAACAGCACAACTAATAACAATCAAAATTGTACAACTTACCCAGTACGGAAACAAACAAGGCACTTATTTGGCTAACCAAATGTAAAAACACAGAATATAAATCTAATTACGTACTTATAGAAAATAATTATTAAAACAAATACGAGGAATCGGTACAGTGCGCTAAGCTGCGAGTACGTGTCGTGCCTAGATCACGATTTGAGAGCGACTGCGGCTGCTTAGCGAAAAATGAATTATGCGCTTGCGGTCGACATAAAAATGGAAGGGATTCTGATATTATATATAAAACGGTGCGTCGAAGGAAGTTTGCGTGTCTGTCTGTTAATTATTATTATTTATATTGTTTGTTACGAATTGGTTTGTAGTTATTAAAATTATATTAGTTTAGTAAATATATTATAAGTTTATTGAATAAGTATTAGAATATTAGAGAATTACGTATATCGCAATATACACGCTTAAGTAAATCGTGACAGTACCTCCCTTCCGAGAGAAGGATTTTACCTCACTAAAATCCTTTTCCTATCATTACAATCACGATTTCAGATCCTTGATATGCCAAACCCCTAAGTCACGACCAGACATATCCTCCAATACATAAACTAAAGGTGAACGTTTATCTTTTATACGGCATTTTTGGAACTTCGGAGCTAGCTTTTTACTGAAATATGCATCCTTATCACTTTGGAAGTAACATCTTTTCCAAACTATGTCTCCAATATCAAACTCAGCATCTTTACGACGCAAATTGTAACGTTGTGTATTTTTTAAGTGACTACGCCATAAAGCAGTCTGTACGTCGTCGAATATTTTACGAAGATGACCTAAGTTAGCAGCATATTTATCGCGGGGTGCAAAAATTAATTCTTTATTTGTAGTTTTTTCCAAATAGTGAGATCCACATGTTACGAGTTCCCTACCATGAACTAAAAGGGCGGGCGTAAAACCAGTCGTTTCGTTGACCGAGTTATTTATTGCAAATTGGATTTTCGCCAAATTAAGATCCCATGTTCTGTGATCTTCTTCCACAAAAGTAGATATAGCTGTAACCACAGTCTTATTGTATCTTTCCACGGTATTAATTTTTGGAGTATATTTTGGTGTAAAATGTACACATGGAACCTTGTATTTAGAGAAAAGTCTATCTAACTCGCGACTTATAAATTGGCATCCGTTGTCTAGTATGACCGTTTGCGGAATTCCATGTATTAGAAAAACGTTATCTTCTAAATTTTTAGAAACCAGGTCCGCAGTAGCTCTACGAAGGGGAAATAAAAGACAATATTTGGAAAAGCAACATGTTACCACAAATATGTACGAATGCTGTTTCCTGGTGTTGGGTAAAGGACCCACTAAGTCTATAGATAGTACTTGAAATGGTCTAGAACAGTCCTTTGGTCTACCCATTTTCCCAAAGGTACCATGTGTTGGAAGTTTGTATGCTAAACATGTTTCACAATTGTTAATGAAGTTAATTACGTCTTGGCGCATACTCGGCCAGTAATATCGAAGTGCAAGTCTTTTATATGTCTTGAACACGCCGAAATGACCAGATGTAGGCTCGTTATGGTTTTTAGCAATTATTTCCTGTCGTTCCTCATGAGGAACTACTGTTTTCCAATCAAACTCTGATAAAAGTACATTACTGTATTTCATAAATCTATATAAAGTATAATCCTCTATACGATAATTTGGAAAGCTAATTGGATTTTCAAGGCAACCCTTGTACATTTTTAAATACCATTCGTCCTTTGTATTAGGTGAGTGGGATGAAGTGGAAGTGATTACGGCCAATGGTATTGTTCTAGATAATGTATCGGGCACTATATTGTCTTTACCACGTCTATGCTTTATAATAAAGTTGAATGATGAAAGTCTAACGCCCCATCTAGCCAAGCGACCTGTTGGGTTAGAAAGAGACAGAAACCATTTAAGTGCAGCGTGATCCGTATATACTGTAATTGTTTGCCCATTCTCAACGTAACAGCGCCAGTGTTCAAGAGCCGAAAGTACTGCTAATGCTTCTCTTTCGGTGACACTGTAGTTCCTCTCGGGCCCAGTAAGTGACCTACTCATGTAAGCAATAGGGTGCTCCTCACCATTTATCTGTTGGGCCAGCATAGCGCCTACGCCATAATTACTAGCGTCGGTGTGAACCTCAAAGGAAATACTGAAATCAGGACACGCTAACACCGGCGCATTGACAAGACAGCTTTTAAGTTGTTGGAAGGCAGCTTCAGCTTCTGATGACCAAAGAAACGGCGGACAGTTCTTTTTAGTGGATGTTAATTTGTTTAAAGGTCCAGCTATTGTACTGAAATTACTTATAAACCTCCTATACCAAGAAGCTGTTCCAAGGAATCTTTTTACTTCTTTCCTAGAGGTGGGTGTAGGATAGTTCAATATTGACTCCGTTTTCGCTGGGTCAGTACGAAGACCGTGAGCATCCACAACATAGCCGAGGTAACACAGCTCGCGTCTAAAGAATTTGCTTTTTTCTAAATTAATAGTAAGGTTTGCTTGTTTTAATTTTTCTAGGACCCTAGTAAGGAGTGAAATGTGCTCTGCGAAAGAATTACTAATGATTATGACGTCATCAAGGTAAGCGAAAACCTTCAATTCAAATTCAGGCCCAAACAGTGCATCAACCAGGCGTTGTTGCGTTGCAGGTGCATTCGTCAATCCAAAAGCAGTTACTTTGAATCTGAAAGTGCCTCGTCCGGGAACGTAAAAAGCCGTCTTGTCTCTATCCTCTTCCTTAATCGGTATTTGCCAAAACGCTTTAGCGAGGTCAATACTAGAGAGAAACTTAGCGTCTCTTAGATTGTCTAAAATCTCAGACACGAATGGCAGACTGTAAGCATCCTTCCGAGTGACGGAGTTTAGCTTTCGACTATCAAGGCAAAACCGAGCTTTGCCGTCTTTTTTACCTACTACTAATACTGGAGAAGACCAAGGGCTCTCACACGGTTCGACTACATCAAGAGCTAACATTTCATCTAACTGTTCAGAGATGATTCTTTGTTCTTCCGGTGATAATCGGTAACAACGTTGTTTAATAGGTTCAGCGTCACCAGTGTCAATTCTATGCTCAGTAAGAGAAGTTCTACCTAGTCCCTTATGCTCGAAGGAAATGCATGAAAACTGCGTGACAAGATCATCGGCTATAATTTTCTGGTCCTCAGACAATGTTTCATAAGAGTTTAAGAAATTATTCATCGATAATGGGGAATTTGACAACATAGAATTAATATTAGAAAAATAATGTACACTTGTTAGGTGTTTTGAACATATTTTAAATTTACTCCAGAAGTCAATACCCAATATTAAAGGAGAGTCTATCTCGGGAATAATATGAGCAGTTATAGAATCATACACATTTTCAAATATAATTGGTAACTGTATGTACCCAATAGAAGTAAGCTTTTGGCCACCAGCAGCAGTAACTGTTATTATATTTTCAGTATTCAGAACAAGATCAGATTTTATCAAGGGTAAATGAGAATTATTACCAAGGATACTAACAACAGAACCGGAATCCAACAGACCATACATACTAGAGTTACTTCTGGTATTTATATTAATCATAACATACGGACGTGGATCGTTACTCGGCTTAGTATTGAAAATCGAAGCAACCTTATAAGAGCAAAAAAAATTTTTTACTGTCAATAACCAATTATTCCAATCCGAGTAGTCGAAACGTTTAACTATTTGGTTGCTACGATTTTCATAAACTAGTTTTTTGACTCATCGGACTGTTTTGGGTTACACTTCGGACACTCAGGTATACGGACATCTTTCATCCCACACTTGAAGCAGAATATAGTACGCTCTGCCGTACATTCCCTCATAGAATGAGTGTTAACACGACAGCGGTGGCAGTATTTTTTGTTAATAGGTACTATGGCGTAAGTTTTATTATTGTTCTCATTGGGTGTATTAGAAGATTTGGAATTAGAATAATAAGTATTTTTAGAATTATTCTTTACATCCCTCGAATTTTGATATGCAAATTCTGGAGCTAACGAATCAGAACCTGCGCTTGGAGGCTCCTTAAAATTATCGCAACGACCTTTAACACGTTCAAAGTTTCTGCAAAGAGTACGTAAATGATTTACTGAGGTTATGTCTGGGCAAGTTGCCAATATGTTTGCATAGCACGGTCTTATGTTGTGCATGATTATGTCAAGCTTATCAATTTCACTTATATGAGAACTAAGACGAGAAAACATACCCTCCATAATTGCTAAATAAATAGTTATATTTTCAGCATTGCCTTGCGATCGACTACGAATTTCCGACAGCATACGGTAATCATAGTGAACGATATCGAAATCCTCTTTAAGTAGAACTAATAAATCATCCCAAGTGTTAACACGTGACCTGACACTACGAAACCAATGCAACGCATCTCCAGTAAAAATCTCTGTTGCTGCATTAAGAATCTTGGTATCGGAGACATCTTTGGCGATTCGGAATTCATTTAAACGCTGTATGAAAGCACGCACACACGTTTTACCATCATATTTTAATCTAGAAAGATCGGAGGATATGCCACGGTCACAAGTGACGGAAATCTTCATTAGCCCTTCTTCCAAACTATCTACTTTAGTAGTCGTAGCGTTTTCAAATGTGGGTAAAGCTAATTTTAAGATATCAGCAAATTGAGATGACAAACTATCAAATGTAGATTTTAAATTATTTAATAACTTGGCTTGGTCAGATGTGAGTGGTTGAACAATGCGCTGTAATCTATAATGTAAATGGTTTATTAAATTTTGAGATCTATCAACGATTTTTGAGTATCTGTCTTATGGGAGTTAATATTTATTTTTAATTTCTCTAAAGTTTCAGAAAATCCATTACAATCTTCCACGAAACCTAAGCAGGATTCATAAATATCTTCCGATGGAATTTTTTGTGTTAATCTAGTGATTTGACGGCGTAATTCTGTGACATTATCCGCAGGTACCTCACCTCGAATTGTAACTTCATAAAGTAGTTCAGATTTTTGTAACAATAAAAATTTTATTGGAAAAGCCATTATATACTGGGTATGTTGTATAATAAAATGAAAACAAAAATAACACGCTTGTATCTACCAGTTAAAGCGACAGAAACAACATAAACTAAAAACAATACTGCTTAAATATGCCGAGCTTACAACAATTAATTACAATTAAAATATGTAGGTAGGTACTACAAAATAACCTAGAACATAGAAGCGCAATAATTTATAACATACAACTACGCAAAATAAAATAATACAGGTATAACTAAAAACAAAGACGATCACAAACACCAACTACTACTACACCAAGAATGCCAAATAGCTACAAGCCAAATACGTAAGTCCGACCTTTGACCTCTAAAAGACCACGTTGATGGCCGCCATTGTCACGTTTTTTTTAATGTGTAAAAATAAAACGATTACAAACAGAGTTCAAGTAACTTATAATTAAAAGGCAATATGAAAGACCATTACAATAAAAATAATAAGAGGGCAATGAGCAAGGCCGGTTAAAAGTCGGACCCCGTAGTGGGCTGATTAATACCGCACTCCCCTTCTTGGTGGCTTTCGATGATGGTTGGTGTCCCTCGCTGCGGCGGAGCTATGAGCGGTGACAGGGATGAGCCGGCTAGTCGCATTCGTCTTCAGCCGCATAGCATTTCCTGGAACCACCGTTCCCAAAATTGCATTAGCAACTAATATTGTAAGTTGCAATTTATAAGCCTTCACCTAACAGAACGAGAGTTCGGCATCTACTAGATGGCTAGTCTAGGCTAAGTAGGCAAGATTAAAACTTTTGAATCAACTAATTACTAATAGCAATAAAACGATAAAACATAAGATTAATAAAACATTTGGTGTTCGTGATAGTTCACAACACCAAGTACATATTATTTACACAACAGATAGGAAGGATAGTGCGATCAATCTCTTCGAAACTAGCCGTTATAACATTTAAATTAAGAGGCGGCGACTATGTACATTTTTAGCAACAGCACAACTAATAACAATCAAAATTGTACAACTTACCCAGTACGGAAACAAACAAGGCACTTATTTGGCTAACCAAATGTAAAAACACAGAATATAAATCTAATTACGTACTTATAGAAAATAATTATTAAAACAAATACGAGGAATCGATACAGTGCGCTAAGCTGCGAGTACGTGTCGTGCCTAGATCACGATTTGAGAGCGACTGCGGCTGCTTAGCGAAAAATGAATTATGCGCTTGCGGTCGACATAAAAATGGAAGGGATTCTGATATTATATATAAAACGGTGCGTCGAAGGAAGTTTGCGTGTCTGTCTGTTAATTATTATTATTTATATTGTTTGTTACGAATTGGTTTGTAGTTATTAAAATTATATTAGTTTAGTAAATATATTATAAGTTTATTGAATAAGTATTAGAATATTAGAGAATTACGTATATCGCAATATACACGCTTAAGTAAATCGTGACAATAAGTCAACAAGTACACATATCCCAAACTGAAGGATTATATAACTTTATTTTCATTGGGCACTATAATGATCCTTACTCCACTTGACATTTGACTAAATCTCCAAATGGCTGATCAGGAATATATAACAGAAGGTTTGGACCATTTCAATATTTCAAATGCAGTACTAACAACTCCAGAGCAATGTAACAATTTTATACCAAACTCATCCAGAAGTCTTAAAATCATTCATATTAATATTAGGAGTATAAAGAAAAACTTCTCAGATTTTCTAGCTCTAATGACATTAACTAATACAGACTTTGACATAATAATTTTTTCAGAGTGTTGGCTAAAAGTATCAGGCCCTCTACCAGTATTGGATGGATATATCTCAAATAATTCAACAAATAATATCAGTCAAAATGACGGTGTTGTTGTGTTCACAAAAAACAACTTGAAATGTACTGTCAGCGAGGCAATGTTTGACGATGCTAACTGTCTTTTGTGTTCCGTTGGCGATACAGCGATTCTATGTGTTTATCGCTCTCCATCACATAACGCATTGGAAAAGTTCTACCAGTCACTTCCAACCACTTCCATTATTATAGAATCTTCAATTACGGATCACTTCCCTACAATATTAATTCTAAATCTTCATCACAATTATTTCCATACACTCGCGCAAACAAAAACTAAAATTAATTATAAAGCAATTAAAAACGAAGTAGATGCCATTAATTTCCAGGATGTAATTGCTGAAACAGATCCCAACCGAGCCGCAAACAAATTATTAGAGCTTTTAAGACCTGTTGTGCACAGAAATACTATTACACTTAAGATTTCTCGTAAAACACGTATCATTAAGCCTCATTGGATTACGCCTGGGTTACTGCGCTGTATAAAGAACAGAGACCAAATGCATGCAAACCTTAAAAAGTATCCTAAAAACCAAATTCTAAAAACTACGTCTACACGCTACCGAAATTGCTTTGCTTTAACTTATTACGTGGTTTAAAACAAGCCTACGAAAAAAAAATAGTTTTCAAAAGCCAAAAACTATCCTAAAGCTACATGGGATGTGATTAAAAAAGTAACAAATACACAAGGCACCTCACGTTCCGTTGATGAACTACTTAAAATCAGCTCTGATGAAAAATCTTCAATAAATAAAGTAAACCAATACTTCGTTAATGTTGGGAGAAATTTAGCGGAAAGCATAACCTTAACTACTTCCTATCATCCAAAGCCTCAGTCCAGCACTAACTTTTCACAAAAAAAATCCATGGTTATTCTTCCAGTGGACGAAGGACAAGTCGAAAACATAATCTTGAGACTCCGCTCCGACTGTGCGACAGGACATTTCTTCTTGACATTTCTTCTAGGATAGTTAAGCAATCAAAAGATGTACTTATACCACCTATAACTCATATCTGTAATCTCTCACTTAACAAAGGCGTATTCCCAAAAGCCTTTAAAAAAGCACTCGTACATCCCATATACAAGGGTGGTGACGGGAACCGTGTCGAAAATTATCGGCCAATTTCAGTATTAACTACTCTTTCTAAAATCTTGGAACGAATTCTGAATAATTCCTTAACCAATTACTTGCAGAAATTTAATATTATTGCTAGAAACCAGTACGGTTTCTCTAAAGGTGTCTCTACCGAAGATGCAGTGGCGGATCTCACAGAAAACGTTATACCGAAATTAGACAAAAAATTTAAGTGTTACGGTATCTTTCTAGACCTTTCAAGGGCTTTCGACACGGTTTCTGTACCCATCCTCTCATCTAAACTTGAAAAAATTGGTATACCTGACGTCACTCATAATATCTTCAAGGACTATTTATCAAAACGATCTCAGTGTGTCAAAATCAATTCGCTAATTAGTGACGAGGATACCATCTCTTTCGGCGTACCGCAGGGGAGTGTCTTAGGTCCCACACTCTTCATAATATACCTTAATGCACTATGCAAACTCTCTATACCAAATTGTAATATTTACACATACGCGGATGATACTGCAATTGTGGCATACAGCGAGGATTGGCAACAAGCAAAATATCACGCCGAATTATCTATAGGCACAGTCATGAGTTGGCTATTAGCGAATCTCCTGACTGTTAATTTGGTCAAAACTAAATTTATCCGTTTTGCTTTCTCAAAAACCAATAAACCTCCAGCCGAATCAGCCATCATTGTAGGACATCGGTGTCTTCGGTCAAATAGCTACTGCTCCTGCCCGGCTATAAATATGGTTTCACATATGTTTTTTCCGCGATACATCGTATAATTTTATGTATGCACTATTATCGTATACAACCGGCACAAAATGTTTGACAATGTACGGATGCTTTTCTTTTTTATTTCTCAGCCTTAGTCTTAAGTACTTAAAATTAAATTAGTTAAAGTTTGTCATATAAAAACTTCCAATAACCTTGTTTGCTCTAATGCCTTCTGAATTGTAATGCATGCCGTGGCAACTTGTAATTGAAACAGCACTATTGCTTGAGCCACTCAACAAAACTTGTTAAAATACTTTAGTTTTATCGATGTTGATACTTAAATTATTCATTTTTAGCCAGTCTATAATTAAAATAATAATAAAATAAAAACAGTTTATTGCCATTAATATTTACATAAAGAGTTTATCAGCGGCCCCACACTAGGCATAGCCTGTCCTGTGGGTGCCAGGTACGATTTCCTTCCATTTTTAACAATTTTAGCTCGGGCGACGTGTCATATAAGACTAAAAAATATGGTTTTGTGTGTGTGAATACATGTGTGTGTGTGTGTGTGTGTTGTTCGTGAGTGAGTGAGTGAGTGAGTGTGTGTGTGTGTGTGTATGTGTGTGTGTGTGTGTATGATGTGTTTATGATAGGCATACCAAAAGATTTTCGATGGAGTCATATGTCAAAGAAGTGAGCCATTTAGTGACTTTTAACTGCATCTCTCTCACTGAACACTGCTTTATCTTGCATGCGTTAGCAGTTTTATTGTAAATAAATACGTCCTTAAAAGGGCTAAAGCGTTTGGCAAAGCTTGTGTTGACTGACGGGACTGGTAGTCTGTACACGCGACGTTTCAGAAGGTTCGGGTATTCTGTAGATCGAATTACTTTCTTGTGGGCACCGACAACTGTTTTCAGGATGAATAATTGGCGTACGTTTAACAATAGGCTTTCCTGGTATAGCGCTGTTGTTGGGTATCGAAAAGGTTTTCTATAGATTGTTTTGATTACCGAACGCTGTGCCCTTTCCAATTGGAGCATTGTTGTTTTTAGAGCACTGCCCCAACAGGTGATGCAATATGTGATAAGAGACTGCGTCAGTGCCAAGTATACAATTTTCAGAATGTTAATAGGTGCCGAAGATCGCAATAATTTTAAAATATTTGTAGTCTTACGAACTCTAGCTGATAATAAGTTTATGTGCGCTTTAAAATTTAAATTTTGATCCAACAGGACTCCAAGGTATTTTGTAGTCTCAGCTTTTATTAGTGTCTCACAATTACAAACCTGGTTCTGGTCTGAGCACTCGTGAAGTCGAATGGTACAACTGATTGTTGGGGCTGATGCAGCAGTTTTGTGAAAACAAATATATTTGCTCTTCTTAGCATTTAAAGTGAGTAGATTACTTTGTAACCAAATGAGTACTTGTTTCATTCCAATCTCGGCGTTTGATATAGCTTCCCCCCAGTTTATACCATGAAATACGATAGCAGTGTCGTCCGCATAACATATAACTTCAGCATTAACATTGTCTTGTATATCGTTGATATACATGATAAACAAGGTCGGACCAAGAATACTGCCCTGCGGAACACCAAAATTTATGGCTCGTTGGTCACTTTTGTGGCTACCAACTCTCACACACTGACTCCTGTTTGTCAAATAAGTCTTGAACCAGTTAAGGGCTAGGCCTCTGATACCAAAATAGTTTTCCAGCTTCCTAAGTAATATTGGTGTTGACACGGTATCGAAGGCCTTAGCCAAGTCTAGGAAAACTCCTATGCTAGCCTTATTATTATCCAGGTGAGAGGATACAATAGATGTAAGGAGTGTGACAGCTTCCTCCGTTGACTTGCCTCTTCTAAAGCCGAATTGTCTTGGTGATATAAGATTGTTCGTTTCTATATATTTGACCAGTCTTTTGTTAATAATCTTTTCTAGGAGTTTTGAGAATGTTGTTAAGAGCGAAATGGGTCGATAGTTTTCAGTGGACGCTTTAATACCTTCCTTATAAATGGGTGTAACACAAGCCATCTTCCATGTGTCTGGAAAGACACCCATCTCTAAGCTGGTGTTAAATATTGCAGTTAGTGGTGGTACAATTGCATTCTTTATGTCTTTTAGTAGAGTATTAGTTACACCATCAAGACCTGGTGCTTTATTGTTTTGTAGTGACAATATCAAAGATTCGACTTCACGCTCATCTGTTGGATGTAAGAAGAAGGAGTTCATTATTTGTTTTCTATGAATGTTTGTAGCTAGATTCTCCTGGCTCACTCGTAATTTATTGAGCATCTTGTCCGCCAATTTCTCTCCCACAGTAGAGAAGTACGAGTTGCAGATGTCTAGCGAGTTTTTGGCACTGAAACTACCAGGCAGTTTAAGAAGTTCCTTCGGCTCCTTGTTTGTTTTTGTGAGGTGGCAAGCAGTTTTTATCGTTTGCCAGAGTTTCTTTGGGTCTTTTGTACTATTAGAAATCTCACTATTCTCGTATTCTGTTTTGAGTTTTCGCAAGAGATCATTGCAGAAGTTCCTGTACCGAGTGTAGGTTATTTTCAAAGGTGTATTATGAGGAAATTTCTGTACTTTAATATGCAGGCTGTCTCTATGTTTCATACAGCGAATTAGCCCTGGGGTAATCCATGGTTTTATGTTATATTTAGAGTGGCTTTTGCGAACCATTTTTGTATGATTGCCTATTATTTTCGTAAGTCGGTCTGTAAAAAGATTGACAGTTTGGTGTATATCTGTGTATTTTCCTAACACGGTCCAGTCCTCAGCCATAATATCCCTTTTTATGGCTTCCACATCCCGTTTTATATATGTCCTGTCCCGTAATGGTTTTCTCTTTTTCCCAAGAGCCAGCCCTAGTATTGTCAAATCATGGTCAGTGATGCTCGACGAACAAACAATGCCTAACACGTTTTGGACATTGCTTACAAAAATGTGATCCAAACATGCAGCATCCCTCGTCGGCTTCGTTATGGCGGGGAAAAGTCCATGTTCAGCAGTGAGGCATACGTATTCTAGGTCTTGATTGCTTCTTGATGAAAGTAGATCAATATTAATATCGCCTGCCAAAATCAGTGTTTTGTTTTTACATGAGAGGTCTGTCAGTATATGATCAAGCGAGCATAGGAAATTATTAGTATTAGAGTTGTCACTAAATATTGATTAATGTTAAATTATTCTAAATTAGTTAAGTTATCATTATTAAATAGTACCGTGCTATCGTCAGCGGTAGCTAGTTGTACCGACAATGGTTGGATTAATGGCCAAACATTTTTGGAATGGCTACGTCATTTCGTAGATATAACTAGGCCCACAGAACAAAGAAAAAATCTCTTGGTGATGGATAACCACGAGTCACACAAACATCTTGAAGCCTTAGAGTTTGCCTCGAAGAACCATGTGATTTTTGTGTCTTTTCCACCACATACTACACACCGATTGCAGCCGCTTGATACGTGCGTGTACGGACCATTGAAAATCTACTTTGAGCAAGCCATTTCCTTGTTCCAAAGAACTCATGTTGGGCGTATCGTATTACAATATGAAGTGGCAAGGTTGTTTAACGAGGCTTACATGAAAGCAGCTAGTGCTCAAAATGCTGTCAAAGGATTTTCCTCCACTGGCATATGGCCAACCAATCGTCATATTTTTGATGATTCTGATTATCTACCATCAACGATGACTGACAGACCAGAACCAATTGAAAATGAGGATGTGGCAGCGCCTAATGAGCCAGAATTGCCTGCTATCGAAACAGAAAACAGCATTGAAATACCTTTCACAGCAAATAACGATATTCGATTATCCATTGATTCTGATCGCACCATATCACCCTCTGTTTTAAACGAGCTTTTGAATCGTAATTCTGTCTGCAAATCTCCAACATTGATGGCAGGCCTTGAGCTTATGACGCCACATTCTGATAATATCTTAACTCCAGAAACTATTGAAGTTAGTAGTAACAATACTAACGAGCAGGACTCGCAACCAGAAATTGCAGCACCCCATGTAACTCCAATAGAAATCAGGCCATCACCCAAAATGATGGTGAATGCCACCAACACTCGCAGACGAAAAACACAAAGAGCCGAAATACTTACAAGTACGACAATAAAAGATCAGCAACGAGAAAAAGAAGAGAAAAAGAAAGTTCCTATTGGTAAAATCCAAGCAGTGAAGAAAAATTTGAAGGTTGTAAAAGCTTCTACTAGTAAGACAAAGAGGCAGAAAAGGTCCAAGCGAGGACCAAAGGATAATGAAGATCACGGAGCCGAATACCCATGCTTGGTTTGTTCAGAGTTATACTCATACCCGCCTATAGAGGACTGGATCAGATGTGACGATTGTCAAATGTGGGCCCACGAGGCGTGCACAACTTATTCTGGTAGAGGTTCCTATTATTGTGACGGCTGTCAGGAATAACTTTAATTTTATAGTTAATAACTGAGACGTTAAAGTTGATTTATGATTAATGATAATCGAAGAAATTGCAATAAGTTTAATAATGAAGACTGTGATGAAAAAGAAGACTTAATAGAATAATATAGTATTAGTTAATTAACAAAATTTCCGTTTTGCCCAAACGCCGTACCCGTTTTAGGCACCCCATGGGGGCAAAACGGGTAGTTTGAAGGTATTTTTTGTTTTTGGTTTTTGTTCGAAATATGAAGAAAGTTTTTATGTTTGTTCTTATTTTAGATTCTTTATTAGTTACATATTTGAAAAGTAAAAATAGAAGTTTAAATTTCTTTTCTAGGACTTTTTTATTGTAAATATCCCTTTTTTTTTTTTTTTTTTTACGTTGGGGAATGCAATGACTCATATCCCTCCGCGGGGGCGGGCGGAGGGATTATGTCGGACTCGCCGGGGTAAAAGAAAGATGTTAAAAGATAATATACCTCCCGGAATACCGACTAAAGCTACCACGGTGTTCCTCGACAAAACCACTATCGACGGGGCCGCGCGAATCGCTTTCGCATGCGGTCGCGACCCCGCCGAGGTTACAGCCCGCCGTATGAAACGGCAGGCCACTATACAAAAGACCTACCCAAAGGTACTACTTCTTAGTAAAACCCTACTGTCTCTCCCCTAGGGGGGAAACGGACTCGACACAGAGGCGCGCGTGGGTACACGCACGCCGCCTCTCGGACCTGGTGCTGAACGGATGGCGGGCAGGCCCACAAAGCCCGCCACCCCCAGGTCAAACCTCAGGGTGACTGGAGGTCATCGCGCGCCCTCCGGCGCCCGGCTCTGCGGTTGGGGAGAGGGTTTAAACGCTCCCTCTCCCGCTCCGCCGCCTCCTTGATGGAAATTACTTCCTCGCAGAAGGAGGCGACGGCGTTCCACGACCTCTCACTCCGGACCATAGACTGAACTACGGCCGGGAGCGAGAGGGCAACCGATCCGACTGCCGCGATCAACTCACGGCGCTGCGATGCCCAGGCGGGGCAAACCGCCAAAGTGTGCAGCGCCGTGTCCTCTATAACGTCGCGGCAGTCGCCGCAGTGGTGACAACCGGGCGTCTCTTGCCGGCGTATACGACACAGGAACTGGCCAAAACAACCGTGGCCAGTCAGTACCTGTGTCAGCCGGAAGGTGAGGGCGCCATGCCGCCTCTCCAGCCACTCCTCAAAAACGGGACTTACCGCCACGATCGTGGCGTGCCCGATCCCTTAGCGTACCCGTTTTAGGCCCACCTACCCTACCAAGTTCTTTTCTCTTTGATAAAAATTCAATTGCCTTATTGGAAACCGGTAACATTTAATTCATCTAAAATAAAAATAACACTTGTTTGAAAATAAACTTTATCCATAAATCCCTACTAATAAAATAACTAGGAATTTGTAGTTTGTCGTATCACGAACTTGGGGATGGGGATTTGTTGAAACTGTTTTGTGTAACTATCCAAAAAATACACCACCGTCTTCCATTGGAATAATATAAGTGCGTGTGGCAACGTCATAATAGATTTAGTTATTATGACGGAGTATTCCACAGTTAGTCAGGATGGCCCGCAAGTTTTTACATGCGAATTTGTTCGCTTTTGGCTATTCAAACAAATTATCTTATAATTGACACCTACTTCTAATTATCGTATCGATTTGAATCTTGACAAGTATACTTAATACGAATGATTATACAATAATTTGATAGCATAGAGCTGATCTGATGATGGAGAGGATGGAGAGGATAACCTAACCCACGCTATTCTTTAATGTTCCGGAGTGAGACGCTTACGTTTCATTGAGAAACATGTTCTTTGAAATCCTTAGTCTTTGTTTCAGAGAGCCCACGGGATCTGTGACAAGAAATATTTGGACGCTGATCTTCAACATGTCAAGCAAGTACTGCAAAACAACAAGCTCCAACAGCCGCGCCGCCGTCACAGATCCCGTGATAAGCCAGCCACAGTCGAGCGCCAGCCTGCCTTACTACCATATGTAAGGGGTGTCACTGACAAGATTGGCTCCATCTTTAAGCGAGCTTCGACGAAAATAAGTCAATTTTTACCATCCGTCAAGTGCCAATTACCTTTACAAGATGCAGGGGTCTATAAAATAGATTGTGACTGTGGACTCTCATACATTGGTCGAACCAAAAGAAGCATAGGCACCCGCATAAAAGAACAAATAGCTGATGTTAAACACCAATGCTCGTTGGTGTGTCTGCTGTGTGTGAACACGTGCAACAGGGGACCAACCACTTTCTACGATTTGACAAACCACAGATACTCGTAAAAGAACACCGATACCTACCAAGGATGCTTCGCGAAACTATTGAAATTAAAAAACATCCTAATTTCAATAGAAGATGGTTGGAACCTACCACCAGCTTGGGATCCAGTAATTCAAATAGTCAAACCCAAGAAGAAGCAAAACACAGCTAGATTTCATGATACTTTGAGCTCATTCTGCGTAAATAGAAACACGAAAGATTAAATTATGTTCGGGTACTTTGAAATAAATAGGTACACTTCAGAACATTGGGACAGCTACCATCTTAGTCTCCCCGTGAACATGGCTGCTGTAAAGCAACAGAAACGTCGGGGCAAAGTGTAAACTTAAATATAAATAGTTTTAATTAAATTAAATAGCTTAAATAGTAGTAAAGTTCAAAATCGTACTGTTAAAGTTTTCAAAATTGTGTAATAAAAGTGTTATAAAGTAATATAAACAACGCGACAAAATCTGTATAAAGTGTTTAATTTCAATTCCCAAAGTGGTCCAGGTGGACCCTCAGGGGTCCACGGGTGACTCGACGGGGGTCTACGTTGGCGTGACAACGAAATGGGGGTTCACAATTCGTAAGCTTCCAGTAAACTTTTTGCTTTCGTTATCTAAAATGTAGGCAGATAATATTTTTCTAAAAAAAATAAAAGATCAGCCCGTAGAGATTTGATCAAATACCGATTTTACCTGGCGAATTAAATTTCTAGCTGCAGTGTGTGGGGTCAACCGGAACCAGCTAAATTTTGAAAGTAGTCTATGACAAAAAAAAATTTGTGAAACTCTCTTTTAAATGGTATTCGACAAGGTGCTTTGCCCGCTTTTTGGATTACACATTGAATTGAACCCTAAGAAGTTAAATGTAAAAGTATTTGACAAAAGCTTGTTTTTAAGAACTATACTTTACGAACTTTATTACTCAGATTTTGACCGTGGCTTCGCTCGCGCTAATCTAGATGAAGTCAATAAATTTTTATTCCTTAGGAGCAGTATACTTTTTCTACATGAATACCTTAAGTAGTTATGAACGCCAGCTATTTCATTTTCAAATTCAGTATACTTACAGCTAGTTAAACAATAAAATGAGAATCTATGTATCCAACTAAAAGTTTTCACTTACAGCATTTTTATACGAGGATTAATTTACTATAATAGGTACGACTTAACTGGCTTTAGTCAGATATGATAGTAACATTGTCATTGTAGCCACCGTACGTACGCAGCTTTGAACCGCACACTTACGACACCACAAGACCATGACTGTTTGAGAGGACTTCATGTTCAATATAGAAACAGCGATTCTCCAAGACGATTTCTTGATTGTCATAGTGCGCAGAGTGCGTGCACGTCTTCACACCGCAGCGGCCGCCTGTTGAAAGAAACCGAGTCACGCGCGCGACTTGTTTTTATGACTTAAAAAGTTTTAGTTACGAGGGGTCACATCTAGAACGACGATATTTAAAAATTCTAAACATACATATTATGACAATGAATATAACTACATACTTGTGTATTTTGTTTATAACAACTATCGAAGTTATATGGTCTCTTCAATGTCTTTATATCCGGTTTTGACTGTAGGTATATATAACAAATTTATAGACACAATCTATTTTTTTTATATTTATAAACATGGTCAAATGTCGTTATACATTTAACGTTTGTTAGTCCCGACGCCACGTTATGCAATTTGAATAAATGATAATTTGCTCACGATAAATATAAATAAAATAAAATAGATTTTTCTATACGCGCTCCAATCAAATTAGACAGTTCGCTACAAATTACCGCAACTGTACCTAACAGTGCAATAGGTAACAGTTCTTATTGTATTGAAAAAGTATATTCGATAAAGTATCTTGGTATAGTCATCGACAATAACTTAAACTTTAAAGACCACATTGAGTATTTATCAAGTAGAACACGTAAACTTATTTATATATTTAGAGAACTGCGACACTCAGCTGATCCTCAAATAATGAAAATGGTCTATCAATCATTATGTCAATCTATTATAAGCTACTGCGTCACCACATGGGGCGGTGCGGCTAAAACAAACATTATACGGCTTGAGCGCGCCCAAAGAGCGGTGCTCAAAGTATGCTGTTTCAAGCCTCGCTTGTTTCCTACAACTAGGCTCTATGAATACTGCCAAGTTCCTACTGTCAGGCAACTATTTGTACTAGCTACAATTCTTAGGCAACATGCAGTAACCCATTACATGCGAGGAAGTGCCCGCCGCAATAATCCTGTTGTCATGTCATCGCAAATTAGAACGTCATTTACTGTACTGTTCTAGAATGGCTTCTAAAGCTATTTTATAATCTGAAGATCTCTTGACGGTTCTGGAATAATCATTTGCGCTCACAATCACTGACACACACACACACACACACACACACACACATACACATACGCACACACAAAACACACATACTCACACACTTATACACACCCACTTAGTTCAACATATTATTCAAAATGTTATCATGATCTTTTTAGCTTTTATTATTATATTTTTTTTGTTTTAGCTTTTAGTTTCCATTCTTATGTTTTGTTTCGTTTATGTTTGCATAACCTGGCTCCGTGCGGAGACCTGGTGACCTGTAATACAGGTAATTTTATACCTACCACAGGCACCAGCGATCCTCTACCGAAATACTTTTATTAATGTTTTTATATTGCTACTCTGTAACCACCTACATATGTGTATCTCGGTTTTAGTGAGAAATAAACGATTTATTTTATATTATTATTTATTTATTAAAGGTTGTTCCATGTAATAAATTCTGGTTAGGGAAGAGTAAGGCCAACAATGATTTTTATTACTTCAGTTGATGTAGGTAGATGAATCTTTTTAGACACTAAAAAAAAAAAAGTAATCAGTTCCAGCGACCCACCCACCATACAAAGCAGCGAGTTGGTACACTGTGGTGGTTTTAGTTAGTAGACCGAAGAATCAGGAGAGCCTGACATAACCCTCTTTTGCCTCCCATTGTGGCAAAAGGGTAGGTACGCATCTACCCAGGCTAAAAGGCTTGTTTTTACATACCTATTGTAATAAATTGGTTATATGCAAAGTCGGCAATAATTGTTTCCTTACTTTATAAAACTTTATTTGCGATCAATTTGTGGTAAAATACCTTAAATATTCGGGTAATTCTAGTACTGTAATTGGATTTTAATCGCATGCCCATACACCAAACTACTAGTTGAAATTAAACTTAATTTGTACTGCTTCACCTAAGAGAGCTGTTCGGTCGTCGCTTCGTACACGTACGTATTTTGTGACACACACACACACATACAAACACGCTCGCACGCACGCCCATACGCACGCACGCGCGCGTGCGCACACGCACACACTCACACACACACGTTTTTTATGTGTAGAACACAAACAGAAAATAAGGGTACGTGCAGTCGCTAGTAGCCACAGGTGGTGGCCTGCGTGACTGGTAGTTATGTCTATATAGAGGCCCGTTGTAACCACAGATCGCAGTCACTGGTGCCACAATGCGCTACAGCACTATACGTAATCATGATGATGATATTGTCTTACGTTTACGCGAATGTTAAACATTGAAATTAAACTACTTTATACGGATTATATTATTCTATACGGATATAAATAACGCGACAAAAGCCGTATAAAGTATTTTAATTTCAATGATGATGATGATGAATCCTACAGGGGTCAAAAATTTGTGCGATCCATAAAAGATTGTTCCGAGCCAGGATGTTCTTTAGGTCCGTAGTTTGTATGTTTGTAAATTACCCCGCGACACAGGATATATTCTGCGGGTGTAAGATATCTTAAAAAAAAACTCATTGCAAAAGGAGCTTAGCTTAAGCACCCATCTAACACAATTTATTATTTTGTACTAATCAAGAAAAGAAGAAAGAGAATTTAAAAATAGTAATTAAAAAAAAAGTTAATGTGATTAGTCGATTTAGCCCAACTCTGGCTACAATGATCTAAATTCTAACTTTTTTATCACCGATTAGAGTATCTGTAAGAAATAAAAATGACATCAAGGAATATCTAACAGCAGCAGCTTTAATACGAGTAGGCTCTCAAAATAAGATTATCGGATGGTATATAGAAAAAGTGCTTTTATTTAACTCAAAAACGTAAACCATAATTGTATTTGCCGCAAATAAAAACACTTTTATTGGAATTAGTTATTGTAACCAGCTCTACTTCTATACAGGTCATTTCAGTTGTTCGTTTGACAGACAGAATTGTCGAATCATAAGAGTGTGTCTTTTAATTTAAGTTGTTCACTTAAATTAAAAGATTATTATTAAACCTGTTTCTACATTACTACCACTGTTACTGTCCGTTTCCCGCTTCTTTGCTAGATGATTGATAATATATAACATTTAGAAGCTTTTAACAGTGCTCAATAATGAAAATATTAGTTTTTTGTTTTCTCATTTGTTTTGTTAGTGCCAAACGTCAACGTCAAAAATTGTATACAAACTATATTTTTAATTTGTTTATGATATAAGGTAGTTACTCTATCTATTGTTCGTGTTTAAAAATACGAGTAAATTAAAAGCGTCAATACAATATTTTGCAAAAAAAAACTTACACTTTATTTTATTTATTATAATTAATAATGAATAAATTGTTTCCTTTTTATTTATCAATAATTTGTATACATCAAATATTAGTTATTATCTACACTAATATTAGCCTAAAATACGTATGTACATATGTAGTAAAAATGAGATAAATAAATATTATAAAAAGTACTAATTAGGTACATTTACTTACTTATTTACATGACTGGTTCAGGCATCAAATAAGATATAAGTACAGAGTGTAACAGAAAGGTGTGATAAATAACCTATATGCCCTAATCCCATATCCAAAGGCCAAATACGCCTGCTCACAGGAGCGTTTACTGGTCATTTTGGCACCAACGACTTCCAGTGCAGATTGAGATTGTCAAACAATTCGATCTGCATAGCCTGTGGTGAATAGGACGAGTCCATATCACACCTACTGTGTGAATGTGACGCGATGGCTGGACTAAGGATGGGTCTGATGGGGTTGGCTTATCCGAACTCTGAAGACTGCAGGCTTCTCCTTCTTAAGTGTACGCTGCCACTGATGCAGTATATTCATAGGGAGATAGCTCAGGGATAGACCTCGGGGCCGACACAAAAGATCCCACTGGGTCGAAGTGTCGCCGTTCTACACTGACTGGCCCCCGAATTAAGATAAGATAAAATAAGATAACAAACCCATATCAAAATATCGAATTGTGAATGTTATGTCATGACTATTTCAATTTTAATTATTATTTAAATATGTACAGATACAAACGTGTTAAATCACAATTAATTTTATCCTGTCAACTAAAGACCAATAACACCGCACAATCCCATCTGTGGGGTCACCGATCTAAAGGCATTGGTTATGCGAGTCTCCATCTCCTCAAGAGAACCGCATGCGGCATAAAAATGTTCTTTATAAAACCTCACAAAAATAATCAAGCGGTGTGAGATCCGGGGAGCGGGTTGGCCATGGAACGGGACCACCACGACCAATCAACGTAGCGAATGCGTTAAGCAAATACTGGTCATTACTTGATTACTTATTAACGCTTTTGTTATATTGCAATAAAAGCATTAATAAGTCATTAAAGTACTCACTAATGCACCTTTTAAGGAACTGCTTAGTAATGACTAATTATCATTAATAAGTATAGTAATTATACCTCTATTCCTTCAGTAATGCAATAACAAAGATAGTTACTATAGGCAAAATATCTCGTAAGAGGGCGCTCTAGTGGCACCATGTGTCCTTGAAGAAAATGTGGCATAAAATAGGTAAATAACAATAATAAAACTGCAAATTGAAACAAAGAGGGAATCATGAGATACAGACATTTTTGTGTGCGTTTCCATACAAAAATAACAGCTTTCATCGATTTTCTCATAAATTGCTGGTCAAATAAAAAAAAGCATTCTTACAATTTTCGTTGTTCTTCAATAGAGGAATACAACTAAATATTTCCTTTTTTGAATTTAAATACTTTTTAATTTTTGGTTCTATGATCAACCTGGATGATGATGATGATGGCGACGATCCACTGTGCGGGGCGCCGTCGTGCTGGAATATCATTTTACTGTAAACCGTCACTGGCAAATCCCTCAGCTCGGCTTTAAGAACATCCCTCAAAAATAATAAATAATTTTCTCCGTCGAGTGTTCTCGGTAGGAAAATCGGTCCAAAGTGTACATCGCCGACTATTTCCGCACAAACATTTATCTGCCATTGGTTTTTTATTTTTTAATTTATTTTGCTCTTCATAATGACCACACTCCGCCTGATGGTAAGCAGTCGTGTGGTCTAAGAGCAGTGGCCGTGGAGGCCGTCCTCATAGCAGCCGAGGCGATGTTGAGGTCTCTACTTTAACGGTCTGAGAAGGTGCTTTTTAACGCCCCGCTTAAAGGACCCAGCATTGAAGGAAGAAGGAAACACGTGCCTTGGTAGAGAATTCCATGCCTTGATCGTTCAGCAGAGGTATGAGGACCCAAACTTGTTGGTACGCACTCTAGTCGACTCTACCGTGTAAGGATGGCATCTGAGCCCAGCATGCGTTGTTCTGGGTAGGAAAGAGGATGGCGAGATAAGGTGGAATAATTCTTCAGAGCACTCTCCGTGGTATATTCTGTAGAAACATGCCAATGAGGCAATGTCCCTACGGAGTTGCAGAGGTTCCAGTGAACTCGTGACCTCCGATGATACGGACAGCCCGCCGCTGTAACCTGTCAAGAGCGTCTAGCAAGTACTACGCGGAGCCATCCCAAAGATGAGACCAGTACTCCATGCAAGGGCGCACTTGTGCCTTATACAATAGGCGCAGCTGCCCAGGCGCGAAGAACCGCCTCACCCTATTCAGAACTCCGAGTTTTCGCGAAGCTTGCTTAATGACGCTCTCGATGTAGGTTTTGGGATTGAGGGAGCGGCAAAGATCCATACCTAAGATGGAGAGGCTGTCACGTATCACAAGAGGAGTGTTCTTCAGAGAAGGAAGGGAAAGGAACGGACACTTTTTTGTTGAGAACGCGCATGCCTGGGTCTTCTTGGCATTGAACTGGACCAAGTTCTTGGCACCCCATTCAGAGATGCGGTCCAAGGTCTGGTCAAGTTCAACGACAAGATCCTGCCTTTTTCCCTCAACCTCAGCCTGTTTGGCTCCAGGACGTCCGAGATATCATCCATGCACGGTACTGTCATCCGCATAACAATGTATGTTACCGAGGTTCAACATAGTATTGATATGCAGAAGAAAGAACGTAGGGGAGATGACGGACCCCTGAGGCATTCCTGCATTGACCTGCATAAATTTGGAAGCGCGACCGTCGCAAAGGATCCGAATACGACGCTTCTGCAGGAAACTTGCAATCCAGGTGCACAGTTGAGGGGGCAAGCCATAGGCCGGATGCTTGGAAAGAAGAGACCGGTGCCAAACTCTATCGAAAGCTGTGGCTATGGCTAGGCTGACAGTAAAAGACTCGCCGTGCTTGTCAATAGCCTGACCCAAGAGGTGCGTGACGAACGCTAGAAGATCACCCGTATATCGTTTAGCCCGAAAGCCGTATTGGCGATCATTGATCAACGAGTGATCCTCCAGGTAGCGGACAATTTAGGTGTTTATAATCCGCTCGAACACCTTGGAGAGTACCGAGGTGATAGCCTATGGGTCGATAGTTGCCTGGCTCGGAACGGTCCCCCTTTTTGGGAATCGGTTGAACGTTCGCCTTTTTCCAAGCCTCA
This sequence comes from Catocala nupta, assembly GCA_963675205.1. Taxonomy (NCBI): domain Eukaryota; kingdom Metazoa; phylum Arthropoda; class Insecta; order Lepidoptera; family Erebidae; genus Catocala; species Catocala nupta. The sequence goes on along the minus strand of OY776097.1, from coordinate 20,148,430 downwards.
GGCACAGTGCCTACGGCGTAAGACGTCCGGTATAGGCGCGTAAGTATGGGAGACAACTGCGCTGCACATTTTTTGAGGACCACAGCTGGGATACCGCCAGGTCCACTGGCTTTTCGAACATCGAGAGACTGCAGTATCGCACGAACGTCTCGTTGCCTGATATGTATTTCGGGCATGGTGTAGCCGCAGTTGGCAATGTTAGGCGGCTGCGAACCGCAGTCATCGATTCAGGAGTTAGCCGCAAAGAGATTTGCAAGCAGATCTGCTTTCTCCTGCGGCCGATGAGCCAGTGATCCATTCGGATATCTCAGAGGGGGCAGCGAAGTCTGGCAGAAGTTGGACTACACGGCTTTGGCCAGGCGCCAATAGCTACGACTGCCCGTAAGATGCGCCATGAGTTCCTTGCCGAACCGTGCGACGCGCTGGGCATCCGCTCTTAAGTATGCCCTCTTGCAGACCTTTGTGGCTTGGTTGAACGCTGCCTTCAGGTGATCCACGTTAGAGACGTGGAGAGCGCGAGCCCTGGTCCAAGCGCGGAACGCTGTCTGTTTGCGTTCAAGAGCATCAGCGCATTCACGACCGAACCAGGGCCTTTTCCTGCCGCCGCTCGTGACGTCACTGTATGGAATATATTATTCCATACCGAGGATGATTTGTAGCGCTCTCTGATGGATCCCTGTTCTCAAAGCAGCGTTGAGCCCAAGGGATGGATGCGAAGTACTCCCGCATTCCATCCCAGTCTGCTAACGAGTAGTGCCACAGTCGTCGTCTTGCCTCCTCGGGTCGTGGAGGCGTAACAACAACAGCTGTGGCACAAACCAGACAGTGGTTTGAAGCGTCCAGAGGAGCACGAATCGACACACTGTACCGGTTCGAGTTACTCGTCAGCAGCAGATCGAGCAGAGAGGGCGCCTGACCTGCAATGTCCGGTATCCGGGTGGGCTGGAGTACCAGTTGAGACAGGTCCTAAGGTTTGACCTGGGGGTGGCGGGCTTTGTGGGCCTGCACGCCATCCGTTCAGCACCAGGTCCGAGAGGCAGCGTGCGTGTTCCCACGCGCGCCTCTGTTTCGAGTCCATCTCCCCTGTTTTTATGGGGGGGGGAGGGACAGTACGTATATGTGAAGTGAGTGCCTTTGGGTAGGTCTCTCTGTGTAGTAGCCTGCCGTTTCACACGGCGGGCCGTAACCTCGGCGGGGTCGCGACCGCATGCGAAAGCGATTCGCGCGGCCCCGTCGATAGTGGTTTTGTCGAGGAACACCGTAATAGGTTTGTAGGTCATGCGTGAGAGCAAACGCATGGGCTATTCGTCCCGCGTGGTCTGTTTCAGAAGAACCCAACCGGGTCTCATTAGAGATTTCAATGCCCACCGCATTGAAATCTCTCAAATCTCTCAAGAACACCAACCTCAGCGTTCGGAAACTGCTCCTGCGCGTCGCCTGCCGCCTGACTCAGGTAATCAAAGAGTCGAGTTGTCTCAGCGTCTCCTGAGTGGGATCGGTAGAGGCACATGTAGATTTGGCTGAAAGAGCCATGATCTACGTGTACTCAAATGACAGCAAATACACACCCTAACAAACAAGCATACCCCGGCTTTCGCGTGGAAACACTCCTCTAGCACGTAGCCGGGATATTGCAGGTAGGTCGCGTCTGCAGGACGGCGTATTTGTGTCTCCGTTAGAAAAATCATTGCCGGCCGAGCCGTCTCCAGGTGGTGATGGACGGCATTAAGGTTAGCGTGGAGTCCTCTGATGTTAATAAACTCCACGACACAGGAGGAGGAAGCAGCGGTGGGGTTACGGCGATTGGCTGCTGTTGAACGACAATGCTTTGTTCGCACTGCCATAGATTGAAAGGAAGAGAAAGCGTGAAAAAAAAGAGGCTGCTATTCTCGCAGCAAAGTGGGGCAAGGCGCAGAGCAAGTTTTGTCATATTACTGTGTGGTATGGCGATAGCTGATCCAACGGACGGAAGGACCCCCATATCCTCCCGAAAGTGGTCGCCGAGCCACCTCGAGATTATGCGCGGCATGATGAGGCGGCCAACCAAGTTTGTTAGACTCGGTTCTGCCTCTGGACTATACCGCGGGCGGCCAGCAGAGCACCGTTTCTACGGTTCTCCCTGGCCGCCGGGTCGACTCGCGCCACCCACACAATAACTCTAAGAATACTCTGCAGGTCCCTCGTAAGCTACGAGAATCGTCACCTAATGCTTGGCCTCCGGCACTCTCATTCACCGAACGAAACACAGCAGTGAAACACTGCTGTTTCACGTCGATTTTCTGTGAGAGGGTAGTACTTCGCCGGTCGAGCCGGCCCATTCTCGCTGTAACCAGCTTGGCTTCTAACGACGCATGTGGATTTGCCAACCTCGCGTAAACGAGGCCTCACTCGTCTCCAGTACGGTCGACGCGAAAGTCGGTGATGCCACTGCTTGGTCACGGTAGACGTTGAAGCGTGGACCGTAATCATTGGGTGTCAGCTCTTGTACAGGTCGTTTGAGATACGGGTGTAATCCACAAGCACGGAACACGCGCCACACTTGCATGTGGTCTACACCGAGAATGGCGGCGGCCTGGCGTGTACTCGTCCTTGGATTACTCTCGAAATGCTCTAGGATGTTTTCCTCCACATCCATGGATATTGTTGATAGCCGGCCTGTTCTTGGCTGGAACCTCGGAATGTACCGGTTTGGTTTTCTTCATTTTCCTGAAACATTCCAGCGATGAGAGGCGTTGACATTCGGATTATGGTCTGCCATCAACAAACAGTTCTCCGTATAACCGACGAGCTGCTCGGAGGCTACCTGCAGCCGCGTCAACACAATACATCATATCGTAGTATTTACTATTTGAGTAATAAGGCGTATTTTTTTTAATTTTGATTACATTTCACAAACACTGAAAAAAAGAAGATCGCAAACGGAAGTCAAGAGAACGACTATGCAGATCGACACAGATGTGAGGGTTCAGTGTAGCCAACTTTTTAACCGGACTATCCATTTCATTCAACTTCATTAAGTTGGTACAAAAGTCCGGCAAACAAATAAACAATAATGTTCTGGCAAATGGTTGCAACGCGCGAGCGACTAACAACAAGCTTCCGTACCAATTATTCCAGAGGTACCATAAGAACGACCAAAACCAGCGCGCGGCACAGCGCACAGCGCACAGCGACTCGCGGTGATTGGCTGCTCATTCGAGGTAATAAGAATAGCGCGCGATGTCCAGCGATCCAAAATGCGTCGTGCGTGATCACGAATTATTAATAATCGAATACAGTAAGGCATTATGTTACGTAAAACTACCCATAAAATGCTACCAACCCCTACATTTATTAAGTTACCTCAGTTCAATTAATCTCTAGTTTACTTCTGTTATACTTGCCTATGCGCTGCCATGTTCATCGCCCATCTACGAAAACCATTTCGCGCCATTTTAGTATGAGCGCAGAATTATACACACATAGATAAGTACACATTTAAAGGCCTAAGCTGTCTTATCTTATACATTGGTTTTACATACTTTTTCTTTCTAAATAATTGTACTGAGAATTTAATTTCAATGTAATCACCTAATAATGTTAAGAACTTAAAACAAATTTGCTTGTAGAACGGCGATGTCGAACGTACCATATTGTAGTTATGATGACAATTATACTGAAATCGTAATAAGTGAGTCTTTGAGAGTAATTAAAAATACTAGGAAAAATAATTGTTGCTTGTTAAACAAGAATATCGTAATTACGATTGTTTGTTATTAAAGTGGATGAACAGTCTACGCACTATGGAAGGTTTTAAAGACTGCTAGATTAATAGTAAGCTATTTGTTAATATTAATGTATGCATTCCAAACAGACAATAATTGATAACTAGGGGAGGATGGGTAACAGTGGATCTTTTTTTTTAACACTCTTTTATTAAGCTTGTTATGTATGTATCTACATATATTATGTGTCTATGTATCTATGAATCTATGTAACGGAATCTTTGAACGTGATTTTCAACCCTATCAAATCGACGGATTGATTTTAAAATTTGCACACTTATCGAGGACCGATGACAATAAAATAATTGGGAAAATGATAGTTAAAAAAGCAAAAATAATAATATTTAAAAAAACTAAAAAACACGCTTCATTAAAAAATCAAACTAAAAAGTAGAAAATAATTTAATAATTTTAATGCGTGAGGTACTTTTTAAGATATTTTGATAACACTCCCACGCTTTTTTACATTAAAATTATTAAGTTATTTTCTATTTTTAGAATGGTTTTCTTAACACACGTGTTTTTTAATTTTTTAAATTAATTAGTGCTACCTCAAAGTTTGTCGCTAAATGATTTATCTCTGAAATTTAATCATAACATGAGTATCTAATCTTTAAATAAAAAGGCATCTAATGTCGTGTATTACATAAAATAACAAGACATAGCCACTTTTAAAAAAATGGGCATTGATCTACTGTGACCCGGGAATGGGTCACTTTGGAGTGAATCCAGTGGGGCAAACAGGATCTATTGAAAAAATAAACAGTAAAAGACAACAATTTCCATATTATATATTTATTTGTGCTACTAGACAGTCTTTTATATCAAAATAGTCTTATTAAAAATTAACAATCACATTTTAATGAACACAGAAATAAGTAGCTTTTTAGACCTAAAATTAACAAAAATAAACTCGTTCTTTAAACTGAAATAAATGGTTTAACTTGAGAACAGACATAAAATAAATCGATTTTAGAAAACTCTATGTCAAAGTGGTACATACACTGTTTTCTCTTTGTGCTGCCAGAAAATTTGGGTTTTGGTAAAGTCATCTTAATGTCGTGTGTTGCAACCGTGGCACGTTTGGCATGTGAAAATAATTTGGTATTTTATTCGATCTTCTCAGAAAACTAACTTAACTCATTTTCTTGTTCTCTTATAACTTTGGCTATATAATAAATTCATTTACCTTTAACTTGGAATTCAACAATAATAAAATCACCTTTCTTTGGCAAACTTTGGAGTGCAGGTAAATTGTTGGGATCCACGGTACTCTTATCATCTTCTTTATCTTCAAATATCGGTTCCTCTTCAGAATAAACACTTATATGATCTTTATCTTCGCTGGAACTCTCTTGTAAATTTTTTCTTTTCTTTGTTTTTGCAGTGGCCTTCATCTGTTTGCGTTTCTTTTCTTCTTCTCTCATTTGTATTTCATTTTTATTTGGTGTGTCAGTCGCAATCATTGATTTCCCTTTTCGTCTAGGTGCTCTTCCACCTTTACGCGGACCTGCTTTAGGTAGCCCTCGAAATTGGAATGGACTAAGGAATCCTTTTTCTATATTTGTGGAGGAAGTACCAGCTACAGCAGAAGTCGAATCCACAGTCATAAGAGATTTATTCGAACAGGAAGCACTAACCGTAATGTAAGGTGGTTTATCGTGCATCTGGTCTTTCGGAATTGGCGATAAAGCGTTGTCTAATGTAACATCAGCTTGTCGTTGACAATATTTGCATTGAGTACTAGGAGGTTGTAGTTCACAAGGCGACGGGGATTTCGTTATATCACTTTGAGTGCCTTGAGCACCGGATTCTTTAAGTTGAACATCTTGATTTGAACCAGGACAGGAAAGATCTAATATTAATGGCAATAGGGTTCTTAATACATTATCTTGAACAGGTCTATTGATTTTGTTTTGATCATTTTCCACATTAACTTGTCGATCGGTAACTTCACGAGGTGTAAAATCTAAATCAGTAAAAACATTTCTGTGGAACAGGAATATTCCAGTTGCTTTAAAAGCAGCGCAAGCCGCAAATATTCCCGGGTGTCATAGCTTTCATGTGGGCTTCCCCGACACATCCAGCCACTTCATATATCGAGAAAGATTTCCCTGGATTTCGCAACATCCCAACTATCAACAGCTTTGTTATAAGCAGTTTTGAATGGCCCGAAAATTCCGACATCTAATGGTTGTAGTTTTCCTGTTGAATGCGTCGGCACTGTTAAAACGGTCACACCATTATCTTTTGCCAGATTTAAGGCTTCTATGCAAATGTGCGACTGGTGGTTGTCGTATATGAGCAGACTAGGCTTGCCTTTGCTGCTGTTTGAATGGACTATAAAATGCTGCATGGTTTTCACGAACAATTCAGTTTATCCAACCGGATGGTGTAGCTAGACCTAAAGTTCCAGCTGGAGCCTTAGCAATCATATGTTGCTTGAAGGGGACCCTTGGAAATGTAATAACTGGTGGAAGGGCATTGCCCAAAGCGCTGACAATGTAACAAGTTGTTGTTAACGTTCCTCGTTCAGCGCTAGTGACCTTGGCAACTTGTCTTTGCCCTTTGGCTGCTAAAACTTTGGCATATTTTTGCACCGTCATAGTATTTGTCTCGTGTAAATTGCAAATCTTGTGTCATTTCCAAAGGCTACATATCTAGCCATTACATTTTTCTAAATTATCGAAGAACTCACCAACATTATGACGATTAAATGACGTCGCTCTGCTCAGACTGCAACCCTCTGGAGTTTGCAACGATAATCGATTATCTCTTTTTATGAGATATACTATATATACTCAATACCTGCGACCATAGTTTCTTGACATTTATCTGGTTCTTTTATATTATTCAACATCGCTACTTCGTAAATTAGGCCTCGAACGTCTATGATGGTAAGTCCATAGAACATTTGACTGCACCTAACAATATAATCTACTATATTCTTTTCTTGCTCATCAGTAAATATTTTATGAATTGCGTAGTTAGGTGTAGACCTGAGACTGTGACCCAGTCTCCTCTGCACCCTACTAAAGGGCATGGCTATGTTTACTGCCGTTTAGATGCGATTATTACCTTCGGCAGTTTAGGGTATCATAGTCCCATCACTTAAATAAATAATTTAAAACATCTCCTACATAACATGATGTCCTAGCATTTAACGAAGATATTGTATTGAACGATACGGCTCATTTTGAATTACTAACTCTTAAAATACTTGACATACACAGTCTCACGCATCTTTAAAGTGGTAGTTTATATTTCGCTAACTATGATCTAAGATGCCTCGTAATGAGGGCCAGGCCTATTGTTGAATTTATTTCTATGACGTACTTTTTGTTATTTTGTTTACTGGATGTCGATTCACTTTAGTTTGGTCGGTGGTCGTCTCGGTTCCACTTTTCATATTATAAACATTATTTTCTGTTTAAATTATTGGTGGGCAAATAGCACTTATTTTAATCACAACAAATTAACGTGCCGAGCAACTGAAATAATTTAACTGTAAGGAACCATTTAAGCGTGAAATATTTGCCGATGCTAAAGCAAGATAGATAGTAGTGATCCTGTGCGCCTGGTCATTTTCGGGTTCACAGAGGTCATCCGCGTCAGCTGTTAAGCTCGATTTACACGTATTAAAATGCCAAATAGTTAAATTAATTTTAACTTAATTTTAATTTACTTAATGCATGTAAACAATGAATTAAGTAATAAGTAGCAAGTTAAAATTTAGCGTGCAACTAAACAGGGAGATTAGAAATGTTTCTAAATTTTCGGTTAAGTTGGTAGGCGTGGTTACTACTACTTAACACGTTTGGACAGCTATGATTTAGTTAAACGAACAATTTGGCGGAGCGATCGAGTTTAGTTTGTTTATTTAGTGTTTATTTATCTGTATCTTATCCAATTTCTCACCCACAGTCTTTTAGGTATCGACATTTCTCTCATTATTTCGTCTTTAACTTCATCTAGAATCTCCCTAAGTACAAAACGAATAATATCCAAACGTTGTTGATCGTCTATCTTGACAGAAGTAAAGAGCTTAACTATTAAGTACGTGTAACTCACTAAAAATTAATTGACTTAAAATTAAGTTAATATTTAGTTACTACTTAACAACTTAATACGTGTAAATCAGCCTTTAGTGTTGTTTACATATCGATTAGAATATGCTGATATTTATAAGTCGATAAAAAAAAATCATTATCTTCGTGAAAATAATGTATACAAATTTAATTCTCGCGGTTTTCCTTTGTACAAGACAAAGGAAAACCGCGTTGTATTATTTTTTATGTAACGTTATGTATACGCTTAAATATGATCACACCTTTTTGTTACATCCTGCATAAGGGTCGTAAATATTGTTATATATTTACGAGACTTGTTTTTGAGACAACATAGTTTCGCACACATGGATTCGACAATGACTTTCTTTTGCAAGCCTTACTTAAGCAACGCAAATTAACTCCAAAATAAATATATATTATTGTGGAGTCATATACATTAACAATGAAATTACACAACGATAGTAATTATAGGTATATAATTACTATCGTCTTATATGCATCACCAGAAATTATATAGTAAAACTGCTCACGCTAACTTTCAACATCAACAACCTTAGGACTAACAAACCTCTGCATTCACACCCACTTTATTCAGACAATCATTTAGATTCAATAAATAAATAAAAATCATACAAAGTGCAGTTGTTTCACCAAAACAAACCAGTATACAAAAACATTATTTACAGACCATTCGTCAGAAAATAAGAAAGAGATAACAAACATAAGCATTATACGAAACTATTAATATAATAAATTAATTATTCTTTATTGACAGTATTGCTAATAAACATATGATATCCTGCGTTATTAACAGTGTGGAATTTTTTAAAGCAGCCTTCCATACATAGTGGCACGTTGCAATCCTCGCATTTATAAGGGGTCTTTTGATTTTTCCGCCCTTCGTTGTTACAAATGACGCACTTTAGTCGACTCTGGCGATTCCTCGCCATATCACAAGCAGTTTGCTTTAAACGAACGGGCCAATGTGAGTTGTGAACTATATGAGTAAAAGGTGCTGGTTTAGCCTGAACTAATTCTGTACGTCGGCTCACTGGAACGCCTGAAAGGTGATTGTTGATAATGGCATTTACCAATTCTAGGCGAAATTTAAGATTGTCTTGTGGGGCACATAAGGTACACTCTAATAGCACGCGTGCATTATGAATGGAGCAATTAAGCAACCGTTTGAAAAGTTTGATATACCACTTGGTACATTTCTTTCGCCCAAGCAAGAACGGCTCGAGCAATTGATCTTTAAGTTCAACACCACTCGTTGCACTGTCGTAGTCCAGGACCATCTGTGGTTTGTATGGCTCAGGGCGTCTTGGCAGATAGGTTGCCACGGAGGGTAAGCCTATGGCTGAACCATGACAGGTAGAAATCATATTGATGCGTTTTTTGTCGAGCCAAGACAAAACGCAGACTTCCCCTGAATGCCTAGCTATGAGTTGGCCTTGCTTTAGCGGAGCATGTGTTACAAGCGCGGGAACGTTTCGACGAGAGGCACGTAACATACCAACACAATCAGTACCATTACGTTTGAGAAAGCGAGCAAGAGAGGGAGAGTTGAACCAATCGTCCATAAATAACCGATAACCTTGATTAAGTAAGGGCTCAATCAACTTACGAACTACTGCCGAACTTTTCGAAGTATTGTCTTGCGATCGCGATGGACTGTGATTTTCAATGTGAACTAAGAAAGACCAAAGATATCCAGTAGAACTTTCGCAGAGTTCAAAAACTTGAATTCCAATATTTGTAGCTTTCGACTGAATAACTTGCTTGAAAACTAGACTACCATTCCAAAGAGTTTGATTTTCGTGTATGCCGATGTTTTTAGACAAAACGTAATTGGACTGAAATTTGAGGTTAAGATGATCAATAAGTGGTGTCAAATGGGGCATTTGATAGCTTGTAGTATCACTGCTACTTGGGCCCGCAGCTTCAAAGACAGGGTTTCTACCGAAAAAATGAAGAGCCCTGTTGAGAGCGAAGTATCTTTTAAGCGTGGTGATGCGGGTGAAGATTTCAGTTTTGAGTAATGGGTTGGTGGAAAAATAGCTACGGATAGTAGGCATACGAATAATACCTGACATCACCCAAAACGCAAAAAGGCACAGCAACTCATCAGAGTTCGTAGGATGCCATTCTGACTGGAATTTAGCCGATTTTATTTTGGAAGCATTACAGTTTGCATCATCTACAATTTTCTGTATAATGACGTCGTCCCAAAAGGAACGAAAAGCGTCATACGGAGTTGTGTATAAATGAACTGCACCGGTACGTGTAAGTCTAAAAGGTTCTTCTTCACCTCGAAAAGTGTCCATAGGAAACCAATCGAAATAAAGATCCTTACTTTTCAGTACACCCCTTCCATCAGTGACGTAAAATTTATCTTCATCTTCGCTCTCGCCATCAACGCATTCAGTTTTTCCGTTTTCTTTACGGATGCTTCTGCTAGACACACTTTGACTAACACGTTGCCTTTTCATAAGATCCCTCGCCATTTCTCGCATCTCGAGAGGAACATCGTCATCGGTTACCCATATTTCTTCTAATGGGCGCGAGAACTCCAGCTGGTCTACTTGACGACAATTTCCGCGACCGCGACCTCGATTCGGGCGCTCACGCCCATTCACAAGACCTCGACGTCCACTAATTCGACCTCTAACACCTCTTGCACGTCTGACATTATCATTCCGATTGCCTACTACACCCCCCTCAGCTATTAAATTTCTGTTACTATTATTAATATTCTGATCGTCGACTGTGTTTTGCAATCGCTCTGCATTTGCATATAGGGCGTGGGCATCCGGGGTCCAGTAGTTATCCCAGCCCATCTCTTCCTGGGTTTCTTCAGAATTCGCTGCGTCGCCAACCCACGTCTTGTCTTCAACTTCGATGACCACCATAACGTTCGACAGCAGTCTTGAATAAATGTACCGTTATTAGCACGTGTAGGTCAGTTCCTACCTCACTAGGGCAATCTCTTTTAACACTTACCCCTCCGGACCTGAAATAGGTGATAGAGGCGACCGTGACCTCCGTCCTTCGCTGTCATCAGACCAGCGACCGGAGTGGACGGACGACTCGCCGCGATGCTCTGGCGAGAGCCGATGGCATGGCTCATTCTACCAAAAAACAAACTGTAGATCATATTATGTTCTTATACAGTAGCTATATTATAAAAAGACAGTACTAAACCTTTTTAAACACACCAAACTTCGGCCGAGTTTAGCTTAGTCGTTAAGTAAACTCGTTGCCACCGTACGACTTTGCCAACTTCGCCGCATAGCCACCGAAGTGATGTCCCAGCGTTTCGTTTCCTAGCAACCATTAGCTGTTTAATCTGCACTCGCGCGTCTGTTGCCTTGATTAAGTACTATAAGAAATTGAAATTTTCCTTTCTCTCTCCGTTCTTTTATATTTTAAACCAGCTTAGCGGTATTTTGCATCCAATACGTTTATTAAAGAAAAGTAGACAGACCTGACAAACCACAGACATGGCACCTATCATATCAAAAGATTAAAACCATGGGATCTTTTTGTAGTTTATGGCGATAGTCAATTATTATGACAATTTGGGTTTATTTTTCATACTTGCATTGATTCTAATCACAACAAACGATTTAAGCAACGCATGCGAAAAATGCCTTAACAAATTGTTGATTTAGCTGGCGCCTTTAACGAAAACTGTGACAGTAAATACGGAATCAATCCTATCAAAAGTGGGAAATAAGAACCCGCCTTAACTGGCTTACTTAAAAAATTAATTTGTCTAGTAGCGATATAAAAAAATCACAAAGAATCTAATAGTATGAAAAATCTGCTTAATTACCTCCTCATCGCTATATTTGTCCTCCTCATAATTCAAGTCGTTGTCGGAATCTTCATCAAGACCCACGTCCTTCTCATAATCTTCACCATACAAAGCGTCCTGATCGATAGGGTTTTCACCATTCGAAGTTGACATCTTTTACTTAAAACTAAAATACAAAATAAATTATCATATCACATTGCTAAATATTTGAACATTGAATAGCTAATGAAGCTTTGCCAGCCCTTCATAACGTTGTTTTTATTTCTACTAGCGGAATTTGAAAGGATCCTACTGGCCAGCTGTTAACAGCACGCAGTCTCATCAAGAAGTCTGTAAAGTAAATTTGAGGAACCAAACTCCAACTTGCATACGACGTGACTGATTTAAGCGGCTGCTGCTCAATGCTGGGCCAACCGGTCCCTGACAGACTACGTGGCAATTTGCGATCTATGGCCTTATATGGAGCCTCAGTGGTGGTCAACATATTTGGGCGCGCCACATTTAAAACTCGGCCGTGTTACTAAAGATGGTCATATAGCGCGCCTGATTATGTCATTTAGGCCGACAAGTCTCCTGGCCGGATAACTGCCAATTTAGAAGCAAGAGCCTCACGTTCTTGCATGAATAGTTCGGTGAGGCGAGGCCGAGGTTAGGTTTTACTGCTGCGGTTAATTGCGGCCCAAAGAACAGAACGTCGAAGCACTGCTCTTCGGGCCGAGATCTCATGACGGTATGTAAGCAGCGACTGTGGCAACCAGTACTGAACACGCCACCATTGAGGCGATTAGGCAGGTTTAGCAGAAATGCCTAGAAACGCAGCCTGGCATTCTCACTTTCCACCACACGCAGAAAGTTTTGAAAAGTGCCTGCTTCGCATTCGGCAGTAGGGCATACCCTGGTATCACACTGCAACATACGTCGGCAGTCTGCCTATCATGGTAGAAGCTGCGCCGTGCCCTCATTGTAACAATAAGCGGCAACAAGGCTCTTCCAGGTAGACAGGTCGTGGAAAGCAGTCATCTCCTTTTGAGAAGTGATAAAGGCAAAGAAAGAAACGGTACGATTGAGGAAGCGAGAAATCTCACATCCCGTCTGTACAAGACGCTAAGAAGGCAGGGATACCTGATGTTCTCCGGCCACCGTTAACATGGGTCTGCGGGCGGCGAGCTATGAGTAGTTCGTCGTCCGATCAGAAACATGCTCAAGTCGGCGGTGTGTTGTGTGCCCACCCGCCGGTCTATTCGTCAGCTCATTAGTGGGCCTGCCAGTGCATGTGGCGGTCCGGCTGCGTGCTAAGGTCACTTAGGAATTCGAAGAGAAACCCGCAGGTCTGAAAAATAAAGACCAAAAATTGGAATACGGTTGTGGTCAAATGTATGATAATACACTGCGATCTGCTTTGATTGAAAGTATTTCTTTAGTCGGAAAATTGAAGCTAAAGGTCCCAGTTTGTGCCGTAGCATAGCAAGAGGTGGCGAGTCACAGTAACTCCTATCAAAAGCATAGTATTCTCAGTCTTATTACCACAAGGTTTTCTACCTTTTGACACATGGCCCAAAACTTTTTTAAAGTTTTGTATAGGTTTGTATTTATTATTCAAATTAACATTTCTTTACAAGGTATGTGAGCGCGAGGACGCCATAGCCATAGCGATTCCAGTTTCTAAAATACAAAAACATGAGGGTAACAGCTGTTGACTGATATTTCCCATTGTCAAACTGCGAGTTCTCCTTGGACTGAACGGGTTTGCTTGTGTAGCAGCTAGCGCACCGCGCGCACACGGTACTACTCGTGTCCGTCCGTCCGATCATCAGACAAAAATATTGACAAAATTCACATTAATGCGAGCGAAGCCGCGGAAAAACTAGTGCATAAAAAGTAGATGGGTTCAAGAATAAAATAAAGGGTATATAACATAAGACATTTTAATTATGAGTGTAGTACCATTTACATTTATGAGCAACTAATTTGTACCACTATTGTACCTACCTACATCTAATTGATCACCATGAAACACATGAAAATATATAATATTTAGGAATGACTGCACCTCTTAATTTTTTTTGTGTATGTCTATAATGTATTGGATGACTGCTTAGAAATATATAAAGACCAAAACAATTTGATTGACAACAACCAAATTTACATGAACAAGGTCAATTGGTTTTTCTCAAGATTATGTATAAAATGTTAGGAATATTTTTATATAAAATGTTAGGAAAGGACTAGGAGGAATTCAGTACAACAGCATGCGCATGAATGGTTATTCTAGCATCTAATATTGTCTGAATTTGAATGTGAATGCCAACCCGCACTGGGCCAGCATGGTGGACTATGATCTGACTCTGCTCACATTGAGAAGAGGCCTGTGCCCAGCAGTGTGACAGTCTATACACAGGGCTGATAATATTATATACAATTGTTATGTAGGTATACAGGGTGATTTTGAAATCGTGTAATTCCTTTTAACCACGCATTCTACTGGTGATATAGAATAACCCAGACCATATTTTTTCTTAATTAGAATAATGGTTTCGGCAAAATTAGAGTACAGATTTTTTTCATGAAATGATTTCAAATAGTCATATTTTAACCACCTGACACAATCTTAATATTTTACTAATTTAAAAATAATAACATAACAATAACTGATGTCGTAAATAATAAGGGGCAATAAAAAGGACCGCCCGTTATTATTTATGACATTAATTATTAATATGTTTTTTTATTTTAATTAGTAAAAAATTAAAATTGCCTCGGTTGGTTAACATATGACTATCTGACACCATTTCACGAAAAAAACGGAATAATAATTTTTCAAAAAAAATAAATCTAATTAAATAAAAATATGGTCAGGGTTATTCTATATCACTAGTAGAATGTGTGGTTAAAAGGAATTACACGATTTCAAAATCACCCTGTAGATGAAAAAAAAATCATTATTTAGATATTGTTGACTGCTTAGACATTTCCACAAACAGTAATATATTGTTATAATAACAGTCTATCAAAAATTGACACAATACAAAAATTACATATTCGGAATAGGTATATAGAATATACAAGTCACAGTATTTTAAGATATTTGATTAGGAATCACAAATATGAACCAATGATCCTGTTAATATTGTTTTCATATATTATACCCATTTAGTTGCAGTGGAACACTGGCAGCTACAATAACAGTCACAATAGCTTTCAATGATGTCCGTTATTCCAAGACAAGCCAGGTTAATAGAGGACAGTATAGAAATTGTGAACAGCTATACCTGTATTATATTCAGAGATATAAATTAGAGGGTGTAGTTGATAGTTCATTCTCTTTAGTAACATTGTTTAACTTTCCAGGCTAGAAGCGCAGTGGCTTCAAACTAGCTTTACATCAAATGCAATCTAATAGTATATTGTAAACATCTCGACAACCACAGGACATCCTTTCCTAGAATAGGGCCATCACACAATATTCTTCTGTGACATAAATATTTGTTTATCTGTTTAAATTAAGTTAAAATTCATAACATAATTAATATTTAAGATAAAGAATGTAAAATGTCTAAAAAGTTTAAGGTATTTAAATGAAATATTGATATAGATCAATGTCCCATTATAATACTTTAAAAGGTTTTGTTGCACAAAACTAACATGCACCCTTTTTATCTGAAGAACTATTTATGTGTAAACAAACTTAATTTTATTTAGAAAGATTTCACCCTCTACTTTATTGAGTAGTTTTCACCTTGAATAATAAATATTAAAACCTATAAGTATACCTACTCACCAAATTTTGCAGTATTATACTGAAGAATTTGTAGTCGCCCTGTCGCCTTTATCGTTAGGTTAGTACTTTTTTAATTCAAAATTATTGAAAATGTATTATAATCTTCTTACTTATATAATTATTGTACGGGTACTGTAGGATTACTTAGCCTATTCCAAACGTCTTTAGCTGAATCTAAACGAATTACTCTTGAAAACAGCAAATACATGATAGGTTTTAAATAAAAAAATATAATAACGTCTAAAGTGGCAACGACCCGCCGGCAGCCAGGCACGAATACACAATAATAGTTTTCAATTACGCCAGGCATAACAGCACAATGAACAATTTAATCTGTCAATTGATGAAATGCCATTCCAGCAGACATAATTAAAAAACAATTGTCTGGCCGCCGGCGCACAGTGGTCTGAAATTTAATTTTGTGGACATAGGGAAAATTAACCACAGAAATAGGATCTTATACAGTTTCTTAGCATTTTTGTAATAATTATGGTAAACTTAGTAAACTCAGAAATTTTAAGGATTAAAAATAAGCCAGGTTCTCTGATTATTACAACTGGTTTCGAAAGGCTAAGTTGGCAGCAATGCATCAAACAAACAAAACGTTGTTGACTACCCCGTACAGGAGATGGATACACTGAATTGTGGCTAGTTGTAGTTTGATGTTGATTGGTCCGCATAGTTTATAGTTATAATTTTTTACCTGCTGATCCTTAAACTAATCAATGGAAACTTTAATGGAATGCACTTTAATAATGCAAAATTAAATGACGCTTTCAATTGTAATACGCCTGCGGCACAAATCAAGTAATTATGCATGTGCAATACTACTAACACAAAAACAAATAATTTATTTCACTGATTTGGGTTGATAGAATTTAATTATATTAAAACTATGTAGTGCCGATGGATTTCGAATTCAGTTATTTATAAAAATATTAAGAGCTCTTTTGAGCCTTATTGGTAAAAAATATTTTATGTTATATTCTATACAATTAAATATTTAACTTGCCATAACTCTCACAATAGGTAAGGAAGAAATAATACTTCTTCTCCCTAGCCTTTATTATTCCCAAGTCACTTGGGGTTGGCTTTTCTGGATTTGACTGGATATCAGTTTTTTACACGGAGCGGCTGCCACCTGACCTCCGCAACCCGAAGGCTAACGATACCCTAAGGCTAGACCAGTGTCAGGATATTATAGGGCACTGACTTCGCAATAACGACTGCTATAGATGTTCATGGCAGCCGGGACCTACGGCTTAACGTGCTCTCCGAAGGACGGAGCAGGCGATAATTGTTAATCAATACGCACATAATTTCGAAAAGTCATATGACTTCCGAAAGTTAGATGCGCGACGTGGGTTCGAACCCGAGACCCTCTACTTTGCAGTCTGTTGGTCTCCCCACTGAGCTATCGCTGCTCGCCAAGGAAGAAGGAATACTATAAGCACAAAATATACTTATTTTCAGCAATACATAGTATAGATCTAAAAAAAATATTAGCCACGACCTTAGAGCAACGCGGGCCGTGGCCACGACAATAGAGTGCCTCGAGTCGAACAATCCGGTTCCAGCCCACCGTGCGGCGGGCCGCTACAGCTCAAAACGTCAAATTCTCATCTAATTAAGTAAATAGTTTTGTTTGTTATAAGTTAACACAAATCACACTATAGCGCTTAAAAATGCACTTACTTTGATAAAAAGCTTATAACTGCGGTAAACGTCAGACGAACGACAATATGAAGTAGAAGTGTTGTTTTAAATAACAACATTTACACTAGTGATGACTAGTGCACTACAAACAAAGATAACGTCAGCTACGAAATGTGAAGTATGAATGCTGTTCAGACAGTGTGACCAGTTTAAAATTTACGTAAAGTACTATACTTAATTAAACCAACTTTGAGCCACTCTTGATATTCTGTAAAGATACTGAACGACTCTAGCACCAGCTATGAGCTATGAACCAGCCCGGAGATTATCAGGAGAGCACATTTGCTCAAAGATTTTTATAAATGTTGCCGAAATTATTTGATAGTCTTTGCAAAATAAATTAAAATACGATTTAGACGATCCAATTTCGTAAAAGATAGAATGTTTACAGCCTACAAATGCGGTTATTATATATATCTACTCGGAAATAAGTCGCCTATTTCACAACTGTGTAATTAAAGGCACGAATCCATTAGGCAACTCTTGCATGCAAGTATGACGTCACATTTGCGTACAAGTTGCTTGCATTGGAAACATGTTTTTGAGAGTGCAAATTGCATGCAGGTTTCACTTACATACAAGTGCAGATGTTCAACAATTGAGTAGGCCATCATGGGTGGGAGACGTGCTCCTCAATAAAAATGATTATATTCTAGTGGGCTGACCTAACAGATATTATGTTTCGCACATGATAGATATCATGTGCGCACCTACACGTCACTTGTTTGAAATTCGAAACGTGCAACTAACGTTTGCGCGTTCAATTTGCAGGTCACTTGAATAAAAATATATACAAGTTCAAACTACCCCATACAAGTTGTAACTTGTATGCAGGTTTGTACAAGTTGTATGCAATTTGCTACTTGCATGCAAGTAATTTGCCTAATGGAATCGCGCCTTAAAGCTACCAAATGTATGACATTTTTACAGATGGTATACCTTTTAATTTCTACTTTTGACAGCCCTGAAGTTATAAGTCGGTGTCAAAAGTCAAAACTGACAATTATGAATGTTGTCACTTGTCAGATAAATTATCTTTTCCAAAGTTTTGCATCTTGTCACATGTAAGACAGGTTATTTTTGAAAGATTTTTAAATGTAACATGGTTAACATCGTGTTTTTAGAAACATATTCAAACTACGAGGAATATCAAAAGGTGCGATGTGTAAAAATACCCTTAGAATCTCTTATAACTTACTATATATACAAGTATTGTTCACCAAAACTCGTAAGCTTCAAGTTGGTTTCGTCAAATAGAAATATTGATAAAGGAACAGCAATTGTGGATTTATATGATAACAATCTGGAATTGATAAGTGCTGAAGATGTGCCATGGCAAGTAGCTTCTTGTATTTACCCTGTGGTTATGTGCGAAGATACTATCATAACGGGACTTTGTGCAGTGGCCAGACATATTTGTAAATATAAAGAATCGCCGCGAAATTCGTATGAACACGAAGATGGTCTGCTTGGTTTTCGCAAGAGTTGTCTTCAAGCACCAAATGAGGTATCTATATGGACGAAATTCTGTGAAGTGGATATTATAAGAACTGTTATAGCTATATTAGAGACTAAGGTCCTAAAAGAAGTGCCTAAGAACTTAGTGCGGTTTGAAAATCATCTTAAGAAACCTGTGAGAGTGCACAATGTTTATAAAGTTGCTAGAGAACTGAAGAAGGACAATGTAAACAAAGATACCATTGAAAATAAAAATTCTCAAGGGAGGCAACATGTGGAACATGCTGAACTAACAGCTGATAAATCAAGGATACCAAAAACAAGGAAATGGAAATCAAATAAAAGTAAAGAACTTGCAATAGACAGTTCAACTAAAATTGAAGATCTTAATATAAGCCATCAGTTTGCAGAAGGCCCATTTTTAACATTGGCAGACTTAGTCTTACTACCATCATATCATATAATAATTCAATCTTTTGGTGAAACTACATTTGAACTATTATTGCCTCTTAGTTACAAGTGGTATAAAAATATCACATTATTACCAGAAGTACAAACATTACTAATATTTTTAAATAAACTAAATATTAATGTTTTGTCAATGGATGACGTTATTGTGCCAGCAACTGAAGATGTGAGTCTTTATAAGTGTGATCCAAAGAGGCATAATCCTAGAAAGAGGTTATTCACTAAAGAGGAGGATATAGAAAATGCTTTGAGCTCTGTGAAGGAAGATATGGAACTTATGATTTGTAGCAATGACTTTGAATCTGCCTTCAACTGGAAGGATATCCCTGATGGTGCCAACCCAAATGCAGGTCATTTACCAGATGTGAGAGTAATACGAAAATCACAGCAGTTGGAGAATTTGGCATTGGCAGTATTGGGAATTGCGAAAGATGGTGATTTAATAGTAGACTTTTGTAGTGGCAGTGGGCACTTGGGGATTCTAGTAGCACACTTATTGCCTAAATGTACAATAATTTTATTAGAAAATAAGGAGCAGTCTTTATTAAGAGCAAGGTTGAGAGTACATGAAATGGGCTTACAGAATGTGTTCTTCTTTGAATGTAATCTGGATTTCTATATTGGAAAATTTGATATTGGAATTGCCCTACATGCTTGTGGAATAGCCAGTGATCTGGTTTTGGACAAATGCTTGAAGGCAAACGCAAGGTTTGTGTTATGTCCATGTTGTTATGGGTCTCTACATGCCACTGATAGGTTGGTCTATCCAAGGAGTAGTATGTTCAGTGTGGTACCAATAGACCAATATTTGTGTATTGGTCATGCTGCTGATCAAACTCATGAGGAACATCCCTTGGCTGTCAGAGGCGCTAGGTGTATGGCTGTCATAGATTCTGACAGAGCACGCTTAGCTGAAGAATTTGGGTACAATGTTACCCTCTCAAGATTAAAACCTCTTTCTTGTACACCTAAGAATAACTTACTAATTGGGGTGCCATCATAAAAAAAACAAGTTCTTAACAGATCATTTATTACACTAACAAATTTAAAAAATATAGATTTGTACTATGAAATAACTTATTTTTTTTTACCATCCCAAATGTTTCTATTCAAAAATATTATATCATAACACACAGCTCCGACTAGTTAAACATTGTTCAACCAATTTTAAAGCAACATCATTGGCAATTGATAATACTTTTATCAAGTAAAAGTATCAAAATTTTGTTTCTTTTTCTCAATGTTAATTCATTCGAGCATAGACAATTGCTGTACGGCAGGGGATGTATACCTGGGAAAGAGAGATTTCAATTAATAATAATATTATTTATTTATTAGCATTAGATGTAGTATATGGAAGTGTTACAAATTATATGAAAGTACAATTATATAAACTAATATGTAATAGCAAGATAGATTATATATGCAATCTAACACTAGAGCACATGGATTGTTCCCAGTAGTCCCCTCTAGTTTGCAGTGTGCTCTATCTAGTAGCCATTAAATACATGCAAGTGCAATTGAAAGATAATAGTAAACAAAATGATTTACTCTGAAACCACTTAAAAGGCATGCCACTGACCAAGATGATGGGTTTCTCGTTTCGGGTTTGAATCCTAAGTCAGACAACCAAAAATGATTGAATTTCTTTGTCAATAAATTCTCAATAGCAGCCCGAAGATAATTATTTATTGTAAACCCTTTGTGTCTTTGGACAAACACGCCCTTGGTCCATCTTCTGATTTCTCCAGTCGTCTCCGAATCGGATTGCCGTTCCATCAGATTATGAAACCTAGGGAATGGAGACTGCACTTGTGTTTGTTAGTCTCCATTAAAATTGACCGCTCTGACCGAAATTCGACCTGAAGGATCTTTTATATATTATGTATACAGCAGAGATAGCCTAGTGAGAGGCCGGATTACCAGTGGTCTATATTGTTCTCGCAGATATGTTAAGTCTGCCTACCCACAATGGCATATGATTAGTATTATTCATATATACTACTAGGTACTTGATATATTACCTGCACAGAATCATTCCTGTTACCCCACGGTACTCCTTGAGTTATGTGGTATTCACCATCCGGCTCTACACGACCATGTCCACCATACCTTTTGCTGTCCGTACACAAGACCGCCTGTAGAGAAATATTATTATAGATCTTCATTACATACTTCATTGTAATCTTTTTAATAATTATTTCTAACTTAAATATTATCTGAGTTTTGTAACATCGGATTTCACAGCAAATTATATGATTTTGTGTGTGTACTCGCGTGTTAAACTTGCGTCATTATATTTTGCACCTTAGAGAACGTGTTGCGGAGGCATTACAAACATTAAAAATATGTACTCAAAGAACACCTAAACCTTGGTACAACTATTTGTGACATATCTTTCATCATTGTCTATTTGTGTCACAGAAAGGAAAAACTATTTGTGAATCACAGTACAATCAACTTAATAACTAATGGCGGACGATAGAATCATAATGCATTCTAGCTATGCAACAATATGGAACACTAGCTGCGCCCCACGGTATTACCCGCGTAAGTCCCGTTGCCGTGGGAATATCGGGATATGTCTATGTGTTAATCCAGGTCTCCAGGTCTCCAGCTATCTGCATACCAAGTTTCATTGCAATCGGTTCAGTAGTTTCTGCGTGAAAGAGTAACAAACATCCATACATCCATTCTCACAAACTTTCACATTTATAATATTAGTAGGATGTCGTAGTAGTTTAAGTGGTCGCCTTGCCACTGCTACTACGCCGGGTGTTGTGGGTTCGAATCCCACACGGGACAAAAATTTGTGTGATCCACAAATGGTTGTTCCGAATCTGGATTTTCCTTGTGTCCGTAGTTTGAATGTTCGTAAAGCCTTCCGCGACACAGGATTTCTTCTTAGTGCGGGAGTTCTTTTTGGCAATAAATAAATAACTAAAATAACTTTATGGATTATTTCAATCTGCCGTGACAAGTGGCTCTTAGTAACAACTGTACATAATGCTCACAATTTTACATGTACTCTTGAGTCATATTTCATAGTACAAGAATCTAGGTCCGTTTATAGAGACCTAGCTAATCGAGTGATCGGCACCTCACGTGACCAGAGGCCTGGTATTTTCTTGGCGCAAAGAATTAACATTGCTATCCAACGTGACAATGCTGCAAGTCTTCTGAGCACGTTGCCAATTGACAGCGATGCGGAGGAATATTATGACACTTAAATGTTTTTGCTATGTTAACATTGTTGTAACTATATATATTTTTATGTATTTGGGTTGGTTGGTTGGTTGGTTTTATTTAAAAAGACAAATGTACACTAGAAATAATTTTTGTGTCACGGGGATACAACATACAACAGACACAAAGAACATCTATATACTCAACACAATTATATTTTGTAGATGACACAAATTTTTGTCCCATGTGAGGTTCGAACCCATTACACTCAGTGCAGCGTATGTTAATAAATAGCTTTTGATAATTGTTTCTTCCAAATCAAAAAATTAAGAAACTGCTTTTACACTACCGTCGTCGCCTTTTGGTATAATTGAAAGGTTATGAAAACAGCTACATTAGGACGTGACGTCAGCCAAGATTAGGTATAGCCACTATTTCATCTTAAATTTTATAAATCCGAATTTAGGTAATTTTACTTGTCCGACCATAATGAAATGACACACACGTACAAGAGTACAGAAAAGGATCAGAGAATCTTCTAGAAAAAAGGACTATCTCTGAGCGAGCAAAGTTGCGGGCATAAGCTAGTTATACATACGATATAGGGTAAGTTTACCTTGTAGTTTCCAGCCACATCTACGCCAATCCTATAGTCTGTGAAACTCTGGAAGGAATGGAAGTTGAACACAAACAGGAGACCGGCGCGCTCAAAGGCGACCACCTTGTCTCCCTCATGTTTACATGACACGTAGGCCTGGAAATAAACAGTTTGTACATTATAATACAGTTTTGACTAGGGTTCAGAGTTAAAAACCTATGAATTAGGTAATTTCACTTAAATTTTTCATTTTTATGTTATAGCTTTCTTATAGTCTTATCATTATGCGACTATAATAAAAGTGTTAAGAAATCCATTAAATGGTTCTGAGACATTTTTTTAGGGCTTATCTCTCGTACAGCGTTCCTAAAGAGGTCCAGTAAACCTTTCACCGCGGGAACACAAAGGTGTTTGAATTTTGTAAATACCTGAGCCACTTTACATTTTGTCCGTTCTTGAGTTGTCTCAGATTTATGAAATGCCAAACTTATGGTAGCCATATACGCTACGAGAAATCGTTACGATTAGACTGTACAGTTCGAACGGTACAGTTTATCGTACATAGCAAACAAGCTATATAGGCTACGAGAAATCGTTACGATCAGATGGTACATAAACGGTGCCGACGCACAACTGTCAGGGATGGCTTCGACGGACGACGTTTTAGCAGTTGTTGGATTAATATTTGCCCTGAAGGAAAAAAAGTGAAGCGGAAAAATCGTAGCATCTGGTGCAAAGAATGGCTAATGAAAAGAAGAGTTCATTCTCATGTCAATTTGTTGGCGGAATTAAAGATGTTTCCAAAAGACTGGCATATTCTTTTAAGAATGGATCATGATACGTACTTACGTCTACTGGATATGGTAGCACCAATTATCAAGAAACAAGACACTATTATGAGAAATGCTATTCCACCTTTGAGGTTTTTATCAACAAGAAGAAGAGCGAATGTTGTTTATTTTTTTTACAACAGTATCTTTGTCAGCACTAGGGTCTACTATTTTCAATTTTTCAATCAGCTTAGTGCACGCCGAACGTTTTAAGTCACGATTGTGATACTCTTTGCCTTTAGTATTCCAAAGACAAGGTTCACTGCGATATAACTCTATAAATTGTTCTAGCCATTCGCGATTAGTTTGAGACGTGCGCACGTCCACCCGAACTGCGACTGACGACAAAACTGAACACGGAAACTGAACGAGCGCATACACGTTACGATCAGTCGGCACAGTTCTGCCGATGCCGATTAATCAATTTAAATTTTCGTATTGTTCCGTTCGATTACACAGTCTTAAAAATTCGGACGAAGCTGTACAGTTTTATAACATACATGTAGCGATTTATTGGTACCGTTCGAACTGTATAGTCTGATCGTAACGTACATGGCCACCATTATGCGGTAGGTATATTAATTTTGTACATTATTTTACACAAGAGCAAATATCAATCAGACGAAATTTTCTTGTGCAAACACTATCAAAATTTGGTGTAAAAGAACACGTGTGAAAAGTTGGTGGTATCTCGCTATCTACCTCGGACAGCAGCGTTTAAATAGCGGTTACGTCACAGTCTGTGTCGTGTATCCTTTTTCACTCATTTACATTTATTCCTACTAGTCCCAGGTTAGGGTAACATTGTGTTTACGTTACCGGTAGGGATTTCTGGAAAAATGCAGTCCTTACTGGTGGATATATCGGGGGGGATTATTGAAATAAAACCGTTTTAAATAAATACTTACAGGATTAGAGCTTAGCCAGCCGTATTTGTTCTCCAAATGGTTCATGTCTTTGTCGAACGAATTTAAAAACTTGTATTTAAGAAGTTCATCGTCGACCAGGTTGAACTGCCGTCTCGCGTAGTGGAACGAGGAGTTGTTGCCGGCGCGCGGGAAGTCTAGCCATTCGGGGTGACCGAATTCATTACCTGTAAAATATGCGTGAGGTATTTAGTTCGGGAGTACATAGAATTCCTAATGATGAAGGGAGTACAGAGCAACTTCTAAGGAGCTGACGTTGTATGGCCCAATTTATAAATAAATTTATTAACTAGCTCAGTTATTTATACTGCATGGATGGCGTTACGCCATTACGCTGAGTGTTGTGAGTTTCATCCCCACACGAAACAATTTGCGTGAGTCATAAATAGATGTACCAAGCCTGGATGCTCTTTTTCCCAGTTTTTTTTATTGCCTGTTGAGAGTTGAGAATGTTATGCTTATGACTATTTTTTTAGATCCACGGGTATAAACCACGGCTAGTATAACAATAGGATGTCACTTATGCAGGTGACTTTAGCTTTAGTGATAGTAAATAAATATGGATATACAATCTCACACCTTGATATGAGTTGTAAAATACTGAAATTATATTTAATTGGCGATTTAAAAGAGTGGCCATGAGTTTCATGCAGGTTTCTTCTCATAGGGTCAACCCTTTGCCTGAACCTAGCAAATATCCTAAATGTAGCTTTAGTAACTTAGTAAACTCACTAACCTACTACTACCAATATTTTGACGTTCATAAATGTTACTTTGTGACCTAAATGAATAAATGATTTTGACTTTGACTTTAATCCAACTCAAACCCATATGATCATAATCAGGCGCAGGTGCAAAACACGGATCAGTTTAGAACTGCACCTGATTTTTCTCCGGTCGGAAGAGTGCTCTTGAAGTTGCGCACACATTTGGGCACTATAATATCTTCTGCCCAGATGGTCAGTTTCTGTTAAATTTGGCCGCCATGACCGAAGATCAGTGTTTAGACATTAGTACTATACGCACTGGTAAAGGTCAGAGGAAAAGGTTGAATGCGGGTAGGTCAAGACCGGTCTGTGAGGTGAACCTTGAGGGAGGCCTATGACCAGCAGTAGACGTCTTTCGACTGAGATGATGATGATAATGATGATTCGGTCTGGAGCACATTATCTTATACAACGTGTAGATATGCATTCTCGCCAAGTTTTGGAAGGTATTGGACTTGCTGTTAAGACGAAACAGGTGCGAATCCCACCTACTGCTACAATACGCACCTATGAAGTTCAGGTAGGCTTCTCCCCCGAGCGCGTGTGTGATGAGTCGGATCATGCAGTGCAGCGCCAGGCCGCGCTCGATGATGGCGCTGGGCTCGCTCAGCGTCGACATGTGCGTGTACATCGCGGCGTCCATCAACCAGAACGCTATCGTCTTGTCGCCCACCAGCGCCTAAGAAACGGACATTTACGTATTGAGTCGCAGAGCATAGAGGCCAGACACAATATAATTTTGTTTGGTATTCTAATACTTGACAGAGTATACCGCCTCATAAATAAAGTTAAAACAATTTTCTTTTGGTTACCTGGTCGTGACTCTCAGCATAAGCCACAGTGCCCTCCATCCATCGTCTGTTAGTGAGTGTGTGCACGATGTGACCCATCTTCCAGTCCTCGTCGCGTTCCTCCTTCAGCAGTTTAATCCACATGTCGGGGATGGACATAGCTAGCCGGTAGTCAAACCCGGTGCCGCCTTCGTTCACTGGGCGGCAGGACGCCGGCATGCCTGATACATCCTGCACAAATATGGGTATTTAGCAGAGAGGACAAATTAAAGGAAGAACGAGACGAACTTTGTGCAACAACTGAAGGTATAGGTATTGTATGAATTTGTTTGTATAAATGAAATAATATTTCAGGCACGCAGACCAATTTTAACGAATTAACTAATCCTAACCGTAAAAATCGTACAATTATTTATAGTACGGTTTTTAAATTAACATTATCCAAATTCTTAAATGCAAAAACATATGTGGCCTTTTCGAACGCGCGAGGCGCCTGTAAGGCTCTTATTGATCAACTTCTAGATTCTGGGTACCCATAGGAACGTTCTCGCTGGGCCCTTTAAACCTACGAACTCGAGGGCTCTTCTGGATGCGCGTAGCCCTTGATATGAGAAGTTTTGGAAACGTGAGGCCTTTCAAACAAGCAGGATTACTCGGACGCGCGGATCCCTTCAAACGCACCAGGCCCTTTGCGGACGTGGAGGAGCGTTTTGAACGCGTGAGAGCCTTTGCTAACACAGGGCCCGTAGCTATAGCAACTTCTGCTATACGAGTAAGACAGCATTACCTCGGCAATAGTGATAGCCCTGCTATCGATCCTGTGTGCCAGCTCGTTGGCGAGCATGAGGTAGACGAGCGCTTCCGTGTCCACATTCAGGCCATAGTATTCATCGTAATGGCCGGAGAAGCCCTCCCCGATACCGCGGCTGTGGTACAGCATTGAGGTCACGCCGTCGAACCTGGTAATGCAAAATGTGACTTAACTTAATACAAAATCAAAGTAAAAAAATCATTTATTCATGTAGGTCACAAACTAACACTTATGAACGTACCTACATAGAGTGTTTTTTAGATGTAAAATAGTTAGATTCGGAGCTAGAATATAAGTAACTGCTTTCTTAAAAATATAGGTATATTGCTGGTGCTTGCGACTTCACACGCATGGTCTTTAGGTGTTAAGTGCTTTGGATCTTAAGAAAGAAGAGAGAAATATTCTGGAAATCATTATTAGCAACTATAATTACTTGCATGCCAAATATAAAGTCTCATAAATGCGAATGTAAGTTGTTTCTTTATTACGCTTGTACGCCTTAAGTACTCGACCGATAATCATGAAATTTCGCATATACGTTGTCAAGGGTACAGAAAAGGACATAGGGTAACTTGCATCCGAACAAAGTACTGTTGTCAAACGAACGCAACTGCGGCCAAAAGCTAGTTATAGTAATATAACATAATAAGCAACAAAGTAATTAAATATTTATTAGTAAAGGTTCTTACCTGAATCCATCAAATTGATATTCTTCTTGGTACCATCGCAGATTTGACAATAGGAACCTCAACACTTCAGTCCTGTAAAAAGATAATTTATTGGAATATGATTTTATATGCGGTCGAATTTAGGTTTTTAAAGATGCAGATTATTTTTGAGATTGAGGTAATTTAAGTGTCACAGGGGACTTCACAAAAATTTACACAAAACACGCTCCAGACTTCTAACAACTATTTGTGGATGGCACAAATTTTTGTCCTGTGTGATCATCATAGATTGATGACAACATCAAATGAACACTGGATAAAGTACAAAATTTACGAATGGTGTCCACGGTTGACATAGGTAGATAGATATTATAGACGTCATCGATGTAGTTTAAACTCTATATCTTAAGAGTATAATGATCAGCGGCGTAGCGTGGGTGTCAGCCGCCCGGGGCGGAAGAAACTTTTGTCGCCCTCTTATTTAGGTATTTC
Organism: Catocala nupta; assembly: GCA_963675205.1. NCBI lineage: Eukaryota > Metazoa > Arthropoda > Insecta > Lepidoptera > Erebidae > Catocala > Catocala nupta. The sequence goes on along the minus strand of OY776097.1, from coordinate 20,120,287 downwards.
AATTTAAAAGATGTATAGATACCTATATAGAAATTCTTAAGAACTTTTCAGCAAGAACAGTAATCATTATCGTGTATTGCCATTCCTCTCATTCGTCATGAAATGGTTAAAATATTTACAATATGGTATTATTATCTATTGTGATATTTTGCCGCCCGGGGCGGACTACCCCTGCCGCCTCCAATACGCTACGCCACTGATAATGATCAATATTATTTATTATATAGTGTATATTTTATACGCCGCGCGCCGTGAGTGAGTTTTACCTTCTCTTTAAATCATGTAGAAAGGCGACTACCTACTTAAAACACTACATATTCCATCCGTGCAGTTAATATTAGGTCTTTATTAGATCTCTACATCTAATTTCGTGGTTTCTGTACAAAATATACTGGATATTATAACAATTCATTTAAAAATAGACCACATATTATTAATAAAATATAATAATAAATATTAATAATCTTTTATGATGGCGTAGTGGTTAGTGTAACCGACTGCTACGCCTGAGGTCGCGGGTTCGATTCCCGCACAAGTCAAACATTTGTGTGCATGAACATGGATGTTTGTCTTGGTCTGGGTGTTTCTATGTATAAAATGTACGTATTAAAAAAAAAAAAAAATAGACAAAGAAAGTATATATGTATGTTTATCCATTGTCTAGTACCCATAGTACAAGCTCTGCTTAGTTTGGGCTAGATGGTGTTGTGTGTATGTGGTAGAATATTTTTTATTATTTTTTATTTTATTATATATTAATTCAAATTGTGAATACATATTCGTTGTTTCTATTTACAATAATTACATGATGGTGGATGTTTTCGTTCATTTAAGACAAACCATAGTAGCCCACTATGGTTTGTCTTAAATGAATAAAAACGAATACAAGGAATTATACATAAAAGAAAACATAGTATTCGAATTAGCAATACAAAAAATATTAATGAAACAGTTAGAATATGAAGTCGATTAACCTTTTGAACGCCACGTCATAACGCCAGCTCCATGTCCTGTACGCCAAGCCCGAAAATCGATATATTAATATATTGTTTTTATTATCAAATATTTGAATAACTAATATGCAAATTTTGTTTGCTGTGTACAATTAAGTAATAATTGGGGATTCAATTTCTAAGTTAGATCAATAAAATACAGAAAAGTAATGATTTAATATGTTTATTTTGTATATTTCTGTGCCCTGTTTTTTGTCGAGTATAGACGACGTTGGCGCACAGGGCACGCTTGCGCCTGTCGAGTATAGCCGACGTTGGCGTTCAAAAGGTTAAAAAACCACAACGTTACCGATTTTTTCCCCATACAAATCGGCAACTTTGTATTTAAATCCCGATTATATCAATAAAGATAGCATATCATATTTTTAATTTGACTTACTCAGAATAATTAAATAGCCTGCTGTCCCACAAGGTGTGCGTGCCACGGGCTCCGTCGTGGAAGTAGCAGGAGTTGGTACCATCGAACTCGTTAAGGCCATCCAGGGTGTTCTTGGAGGCGTGCGAGTGCACCACGTCCAGAAGCACGTAGAGACCCATCTCGTGCGCACGATCGATCAGCGCCTTCAGCTCGCACGGGGTACCATACCGACTAGGAGGAACATTTCTCAGATATAAACGAGGGAAAATACAATCTGTTAAGCAGGACTTGAAGTTTAAACCTATAAACATATAACTTAGTTCTATACTAATGCGATAGGAGATGTAGCCTTAGATACTAAATAGTAGTTAATGCGACTGGTGTGCATGATGTGTCGGGTTCGAATCCTTGGTCGAGCTCTCCGACTCAAATCCGGGATCGAGGAAAATAATTATTGCCTTTTTACCAAGAAATTCTAAATAGCAGCCCGGAGTTAGTAAATTGGTGATGTTATACATTTCGGCAGGCACGTAAACCTTCGGTCTTGTCAAATTAGGGATAAGATTGACCGCGCGCCGTGACCGAAATTCGGTCTGGATGACATCTTTTTATACCAATCCAATGTATGCAATGTACACATTTGATGTTAACATTAAAAATTTACTGAATAGCTATGATGGCACTACAGTAATAAATATATACAGAATGGTACTGACCTACTGGCAGCGAAGAAACTAGTGACTTGATACCCAAAAGAGGCGTAGTATGCGTGCTCCATTATAGCCATGAGCTGTATTGCGTTGTAACCTGGAATTGTAATAAAGTTTTAGATGTTCCATAGTTACTGGGTAAGACGATTATTCCGTGGTTTATTTAGGACTGAATAACCCAGGAATCGATCTGTCTGCAGTTTTCTGTACTAGAAATATAAATTTAACATAAGATTAAACCTTAACATTGAAATTAAACTACTACTACTGTATACGGATTTTATTGCGTTCTTTATTGACACTTTTATTATATAATTTTGAAATAATATAAACTACTTAAGTATTTAAAATTAAATTTTCCCCGACGTTTTGGTTGCTTTTTAACAGCCATGTTCACAGTGAGACTAAGATGGTAGTTGTCTCAATGTTCCAGTGTAGTTATTTCAAAGTACCTGAACATAATTTAATCATTGGTGTTTCTATTTACGCCGGTATAGGCTTCATACTAAATGTAACAAATCATAAATGCTTGTAAGTTATACTATTTGCTATTGAGAACCGCCATAACTCCCTTAATAGAATTACAAACCCTCTTTGAACCCAAAAGATGCAAAGCAAACTGCAAATTACTATTAATTAAAAGGTTAATTTTGCCTATCAAATCCATTCTTTATATTAAGTTAATAGGTGGTTGGAAACGTTATTTATTACTCGTACCTTGGTTCTTAATTCTAGGTAGTAGATTTTCCCTAAATTCGTTGTAAGTGCCGACCTTGCCTTCTGGAGTGGCGATGCCGACGTGGCACTCGTATATCCGGGGAGACTTTGGTCGGTCCACTTTCTTATGCTTAAATTGATAAGGCTGGGAACAGACAAAAGTAAGTATTAAATCGATTAAGCTAGCTTTAAGACAATAGACTCTTTGTCGTAGAAGACTTGAATATTTAGAATTTAAGTCGTTGATATTTGCCCTTGATCTTAAATATAGCCTTCATTTTCGTCTCAACTATTTGTAAGCGATTTGCCGTAACTAAAGATCAATCGCTATTCCAGGTAAAAATGTAGCTATTGCTGATAATAATCAAGGTAATTAAAAATATCCTATACAAAAATTATCATATCCAAAAAAATGCAGTTATTTTTTTAAGAAGGGATATTACACTTTATACAGATAAATAAAATTGAAGTGTGTTCGTAATGGTCAAAATAATAACTTTTACTAAATACGTATGAAAGTAAATACGGCACTTATACAAAAATATCAATTTTAAATTTTTCTGTCTATCTGCCTCTTTGTTCCAGCTAATCTCTAAAACAACTGGACCGATTTTGACGGGACTTTTACTGGCAGATAACTGATATTATAAGGAGTAACTAGGCTATTTTTATTTTAGAAAATGAGGACTCCATGAAATTCTAAATAAAAGTCTCTTGTTAAATTCCACGCGGATGAAGTCGCGGGTAACAGCTAGTAGAGAATAAGATAGAAGAAAAGACAAGACACTTAGAGGAATATAAGTAGGTAATTAATTAATATAAATGCAGTCATCGCTTTGACGATTATGAGCGAACTAAAAATACGCTTAAATATTGGCAGGGCACCGCACTATAGCCTCGTGCAATAAATCTTCAATCCAACGCTAATTTGCGCGGCAAATGTCCGAGCCTGCTCGCTAGAGTAAATACCTACTTACTTATTGATCGACTATCTACTAACAATCATAACCTAAAAAAGAAATTATAACTAATTTTTTGACAAGACGAGTTAGCGACTCCGCAATGTATTTTAGGCGACTCTAACTTTTATATTTATGACGTTTAATGTCATTTCCATCAAGGGTTCTTTCCGGTGTTCCTAATTGCCTATTTGGTTGGTCGGTGTTCTTTAGCAAATCTCTCTGAATAATAACGCTAACTCATTGAGTTAAGGTTCATTTACATGGCTCAGTCGCAGAATGTCCACATCGCAAAATGACTACAGGGCGGCAACAAGGGACATTTTGCGAAAAAGACAGTGAAAGGGACATTTTTTGCCCTATAGACATTTTGCGACTGATCCGTGTAAATGGACCATAACGTAATGGGTTAGCGTTATTATTCTGAGACATTTGTTTTAACATACTTGCCTCGTGTAATAAAGAATACCTACTGGAAGGATCCCTGAAGAAAATGACATAAACAGCATTACATTGCAGAGTCGCTAACGTCACTAAGGCTCTAACCAGACGGATTCCATTTCAACTGCATTCCGACTGCAAATTTGCAGTTTGCAGTCGTTGTACAGTTGGCGGGCAGTTTCAATAAATGCTCGCTGACTGAGAGCTAGCTGCACGGTCTACATGCAGTTCAAATGCATTTGGTCTATAGCAATCTTAATGCAGTTGGTTCAACTGCATTTGTACTGCACACCGACAGCAAACGAGCTGCATGGTTGGTTTGCAGTATAATTGCAGTCATACTAACTGCATTCAAACTGCAATATTGCAGTCGAGAGTGCAGTTGAAATGCAGTCCGTCTGTCTATACTCTAGAGCCTAACGAGTTAGCGTTATTGTTCTGACATAGTACAGCAAAGTATACTCACATGTTCAGGCTTATAAATAAATTGCTGGTAGGTGACCCCTTCGTGCGGTTTGACGTAGCTCGCCCATGGAGATATCCTGTAGAGGTGGTCATTGACTATAAGCTGCACTCGGCTGCCGTGCTTTAGAGCACATGAGCCATCAGGGTTGGCCGGTATAGTTAGCTCCCATTTACCATATTCTAGTTTATTGAATGGATGACTTTTTGAATTCCAGCCATCTGTAAAGGAAAGCGTTAGATTTGCAGATAAAATATTAATTTTAACCGTAGAGTGACTTTAGCAAACGTACATGTTTTGATAGCTCTAAATTACGTTGGAGGGACTTCGAACATAAATGAAAGTTGATGAAATGTATACGAATACGAAAAGTCTCGGTGACACGTGCCTATTTGTATGTAATTCGCAAAAATAGTTCGCATTTAAGTATATATTATATAGAGTGATTAATGTGATTACCGATTCATTCGATTACACAGGTCTGCAATGGTTATCCCCTTTCAGTTTTGATGATTGATTTAGATAGATTTTGGAGCTCTAATTATGGGCAAAATATTTAAAAAATTCCATCACTTCATCACATCAATTTTTAATTACTAATCATCCTTTAGTTTTGCCAAAATTACCTAAGCCTTCCTAGTTATTAATTAATATTTTATTTTAATCGTTTCTTATTGAACAAAAAACACATTGAATAGTTGAAGTAGACATTAATGAATGAGTTCTCATAAATTTAGTTAAATATAACTTCTAATTTACTAAGTGACATACCCTTATTATCAAAAATCTGGTGGATTTTTAAGTCATTTGCTAAAGACCTCATTTCTTGTGTTTTTTTTAATAGAAATTAACTTATATCGTGAGAAGGCAGTTAATGAGGGTAGATTAATTTTTTTTTTTATAAATAGCTCCATCATTGTTTTTAAAAAATCAGTACATCAGTGCATTTCGTAACGCTTACTTGAAAAATGTCATCGCGTAAGTGTTTAAAATCTCCGGACAATTTTTGCTAGATTTGTGGGCAATTTACGCTTAAAAAACAGCAGCGTAATATAACCGAATTCATAAGTAACGTTTATAATATGTATTTCGGCCTATCAATCGCCAATCAAGATAAACAGTGGGTCCCACATAAAGTTTGTACCACATGCGTTCGTGAACTTCGAAAGTGGTCAAAAGGGGAGAACAATACCTTTGATCTCCTATCGCCTGTGTTATGGAGAGAACCTCAGAATCACATTGAAGAAAAATTCGGAATAAATGGGATGTTCGATGAGCATTAAACTTCACTTCCTTAATTCGCATTTGGACTACTTTCCTGATAACTTGGGAGCTGTAAGTGAAGAGCAAGGCGAAAGATTTCACCAGGATTTGAAGTAAATGGAACGTCGCTATCAGGGAAAGTGGAATAAAATAATGATGGCAGACTATTGTTGGCTATTAAAGCGAGATGATCCAAGTCGGAATTTCAAGCGAAAATATCACAATCGGAGCTTCGGTGAAAAAAAAAACAAGATATCATAAAAGTATTTAATATTTTAATTTATTTATTACTGTCCCTTGAATGTATTTTTAATGTTTTAAAGTAATGTAATTGTTTCTTAATTGTAATAAAAAAAACAATCAGTAAAGTTGGCCTTTTTTTCCGATTTCATACAAAAGGATTTATCAAAATACCTGAGGGTGATAGGACAAATCCGAGTACATATACGTAATCACCGCACCAAAATATCCCAAGATCAGCAATCAAATCCAAAAGGGGAAAATAAGAGTTAAAAGTGTTATTAAATGATTTAAAATATAGGTAAATACTTAAACAAAGGTTACGTATATCTAATAAAAAACGTAATAATTATGGTCCTTTTCTTAATGCATTTTTTGCGTTGCCAACATGCAAATATTTGCTGCTCCTTGCCAGTTTTAAATAACAACAAGTTAAGAAGATGCACACATGTTATTGTTAACTTACACAATGATCGATGTACTTTAGATTAGTTTTTGGATTACCATTTAGAACTTCAAATACTTAGGAAGCCTCATCGCTAACGACTCAAAATGCACTCAGGAATATGAAGAAGAAGATTTAGAACCATTATACTTACTAAATTCTCCCTGCAGGTGTAAGCTGTGAGCTCCAGGCGCCCATTCTCGCCACGTCACCGAACCATCCGAGTTATACTGCGGTCCATAGTACTTGTAGCCCATTGTGAACCCCTCCATTCCACCTTCCCACGACTGGATCCTGTTCCAAAGGTCTTTGAAGCAGCCATATCTGTAATTATACGTTTCACATTGTAGCTTGTTCATGATTTCATTAACATTGAAGAGATTTCTGGTTTCCAACTCGGTGTCATAAAGCAAATATGTTCCACGTACTAGATGTAACAACAAACATAAGTTTGTAACATATTTAAGTTGTCACCTCTAATAACGGACCGGGAATATGTCCAAGGAATTTGTTTGAAGTCGTACACACAGCGACACATCAACCTGGACTGTTTGGACTTTGAACTATTGGAAGTTGAACGCTGCGAATCGTGCGAGAGAGTGCGTTATATTTTTGTTACGCTCTATCCTTACCATAACATCGACACCACTATGCACTGTCCCTTTCCGACAATTCTCTATTTTGTATGTAGCGTAGTTATGCGTATATAGAGTGTCTAACTTGATGTGTAGTCGTGCGTACAGACTGGGGATAGTTTGCTTTTTATTTACTTATAAACACATTTCACCTTATGGCATGTCACTAATAATAATTATAAGTTAAATGCTTTTAACGTAATATCGATTTCGTTGTCACGAAGTTACGTCTTCGAACACGGCAGACGGTGCGTACCTACGGAACGGACGAAATCATACGATATCGATATGAACACAATAGGTGATTATAACGCGTTTATTTCATATATTTTATCGAAAGCAGTTGCTTTTGTGCGATCAGCAACAGTAGCTGCACAATGTGCAAATAGCAAATAAGAATATTTTAGATATAAATTAATTACTTTATTGCATTTTTGAATTGTGAGTAAAACAATCTATAGCTTATTAAAAACTAACATTTGTCATAATTTATAAACATAAACCAAATCAAAATCTTGCCTGTGTGTATAGAACTATGTTGCTGACTTTATACGACACGGGTAACATGCTCAAATTGAGACACTTACGCAGTTGTAAACATCGTAAACAACCGACACAAGCGACTCGCGCAAGTAACTCGAATGATTAACAAGCAAGCTCCTTACGTCGTTTACTTAGTTTTCGACAATATTGAGCTTCAATATTGTCTGTGTTCTTACAATATCATTTAATGAAGCTTCCGGCTTCAGTAAGCACATAGAGTACATATTTCGCCTTATCGATGCTAGTTATCTATTAATAGATGCGACGATACGACTCTTTCCAGCTCGGTATAGAGTCGCTGCCGCTCAACAAATCGTCTATTATGGGACAAGAATTTATCAGCGCATACTGTATAATGAATACATGCGTATCACTATCAACACTACATATTATAAAACAAAGCCAAAAGTCTGTCTGTCTGTTCGCGATAAACTCAAAAATAACTGAACGGATTTTCATTTCTTTTCACCGATAGTCAGAGGGGTTCACGAGAAAGGTATAGGTGTATAATTCGTTAAGGTTTTGTGGCATTTAGTTGGACGATGATTGTTGAAGATATCGGGCAAATCAAGCCAACTGGAAGAAACTTTCTTGCGAAAACGCTGCCTCTTCCCTTTGAGATATATCAAAACTATTTATGGTGGGGATTATTCCTCTTTTAGGATTACAGAAAAATTACTACTGTTCCCGAACGAATGATTTCTTTAATACTTTTTTGACAAAATCTACATTAACACGTGCTAAACCGCGGGTAGAATCTAGTAGGTATAGTATAATTCTATTACTATATGCTGTAAAGTACACTAAAACTGAAGTCGTTTGTTTTTTTTTTTGTTGGACCAGGCAGATTTCACAAATAGTGTAATGTTTGATAGCCCATTTCTTGAGGAAGGTTATAGGATATACCTACAATATTACGCTACGGGCCACAAGAGCGAAGCAATAATCATAAAAGTGGGTGAAACCGCTGAGAATATTTAGTAGTTACCTATCCTTTATTACTCCAATATTATATCGTTAAATGTTCGAACATAAAATCCACGTAATCTGTTGACTGGATTGGGATAAAACTTTATAGATTGATAGATTATGTCCTGATTATCACATGTGATACTTTTTAACCCAGCATACATTATCGTGGGAATCATAGAGGATAAGGCTACGTACCCGTTGGACCTCAAGTTTGGACCTCATTGACTAATATGATCCTTTGGACCTCTTTGTGCCGTTTGGATTAAGGATCATATTAGTCAATGAGGTCCAAACTTGAGGTCCAACGGGTACGTAGCCGAGGATAAGCTGCGGGCGGAAGGTCGTATATATGTATACTAAAGCGTTCAATCAGTGGTAGTGGTCATGACCGGTGATCTCAATCACATACAAACAAATATCTTGGTACTAACATCAAGGAGGTACTTAGAAATGATTTAAGTATAACTAAATAAATTAAGGTAGGTAGGTATTTATGAAATATTTTATGTGTAATCTGTGATTAGTTCTTAATCCTGTATTATTGAAATAAACAATAAGTTAGGTATGAAGTACTGTATCAAAGTACCTATCTAATAACTTTGTTTATATTGTTGGTTGGTACGATATTATTATGTAAAATTATGTCTCGTATAGTAGGTATTTACCTACTGTTTATCTATTATATTGGATATGTAACATAAGCTGTTTACATCTCGATAATGATTCTATCTGCGCAGCTAAAACCTACCTACATGCTTACGAGATCACGGTCTGCAACAATTGCATTGTTGCAGTTGGCAGCCACAGTAGGTACCTACATCCGCCTATTTTCTGAATACGTTATGGTATAGAATATAATTATATTAGTGCTACGACACATGCAAAAAAAACACGTTTATACATGAAATAAGTCCTAAATACATTGGTTAAAAGTTCCTCCCAAGTTTACTTTGTACCGATCTATGAGACACTCTAATTATCGTAAAATTCCAATTAATGATAGGTAGGTATTTAATCATTTCCAGACATATTTATCTAGTTTATATTACAACTACTAGCAACCTATAGTTTTATAATATTGATAAACAATAAATGGAACTTCTTGTTTCTGTATTTTCGTTACGAAGATCGTTTCCAGTCTCCGATATCAATTCAAATGACCTTAAGTTTGACATTGGGAATGTCACAATACACATAAAGCACGTGCAGCGCTGAATATCATTATATTGACGCATTTTTTATTTATGCTATTATTAGATTACATTCGATTGAATGTCATGGAAAAATAAATTTCGGCATTTTTGCATCCATGTAACACGTGAATTATAACTACTTATGCTTATTAACTCATATTTACTAAAATACTATCGCTCGCTTCAATACAGCGCTTCATCGCTTCATTGACAAGAAATCGTAAACACGGCTGAGTTAACCTTAAACCCAAACAAAATATCACATAAAACACTGTTTCCATCAATAATTACACTGAAACTTTAGTGTTCACTATAAGAAAACAACTTAAGACTCACCTGCGACGAATTTCACGTTCATACGGCTTTAAATAACCATCTCTTTCGAATAAATTCGCTATGTCGGGCACGGGAACCTCCATCGGGTCCATAGCGGAATAGTTACCTCCCATTATATTTATGTAGCTGTTGATTTGTCAAACCGGTACGAACTGCGCACGCGCCTCACAACCGCGCGAACTGATATCACTAGTTTAAATGATATACGGGTATTGATTAAGTTCTGAGCTTGTTAAGAGTTGTAGAGGGTACACTTTAGATAAAACTCGGGTCAACTGTGCCATGACAAACTAAGTTTCATTGTTTGTTTGCATCCACAGACCAGTCATTTATATAAAAAATCGCTTGTATCTCTCTCACTACCTACGTTAACATTCGGCACTGTCGTGTCGTCTACCTAGTTATCGTATTTTCACCAATGTATTATATATTTTTATTACGCATTGAAAAGATTGTGACAACGACTAATAGTTTTATGTTGCTACATGTGTAGGTATTTATATTCAGTACGTTATTAACCAATTCTTGGCCTGTTCCTGTTTCTACTTAGGTACTTCAAATTAATTTTTAGACTTGGCTAGAGAACCTAGACTTGACTCTGTTGGCCCTGGCCACAAACTGATTCCAACTGCGTGGAATATTAGGTAACGCTAATAATAACTGTAGGCACTAATCAATTCTTGCTGCAAATGTAAACTAATTAACATACATGCATACCAATTGGATTGTTTGTAGATATATGATATACTTAAGACAAGTAAACATCGAGTCAGGATCTATGTGGGTATAAAACCCATTACTTTATATATCAATAGACAGATCGACCGGTTTTTATTCCAAGCTTTTTCACTTATTTGTTTTCATTATTATATATTTAAAGATAGAATTTTATATGCTCGGTGTCTGAATATTCATTTGTTATGTTAGATAGGTACCTACTACCTCAGACCAATAAAAAAGTACTTTTTTATTGGTCTGAGCCTACTACCTTCTAAGATGTATACCTATTAATTAAATTTAATAATAAGTAACAGAAATCAGATCTTTTCGATATATTTTAGATCTATATTACGTGTCATTTAAAAAATTATAGTCATATTGGTGTCCTAGGGAGAATAGGGTTGTTGCGTATGCTTGATTTTGTATAATAAATAACAATATTCTACCATATATTATTATATACATTAAGTATATTATTTTACACACATGCACAGATAGCAATTCAAAATAAATCTTTTTGTGCAAACAGTATCAACATTGAAATAGCAATATTAATATATTTGGATATTAGAAAAAGTGGGGGAGTAGTACCTACGGAATGTACGGATATCTTAATATCTCTCTTGGACAGCTGCATTTAAATAGCGATTACGTCACATATTGTTGCATTGGTTGTCATGCATGCTTTTTCTGCCATTTGGCAAATAGAGTAGGTGCCAGATTCAAAACGCTTGTATCTTATTTATTTTTGAGTAGATTTCAAATATTTTATATAATTTTGAGTTTGGGTAATGTAACCATTTGACTTAAATGTTTTTATATCTAGTGCCCTGCCATCCCCGCTGCTGCTTATTGCTGAATGACATGTGTTGCTCTGGATTGTCCAACCTTATTCTCTGCAAGCCGTTGTTGATTTTGAACTGAACAACTACCTACAAGAGCTGTCGATTACTTTTGGTCTATAAGATTTAAGTACATCATTCTATCACATTCAAAAGTCCAGTCATTTCGGTTTATAATTTAGGGGGCCTGCATTCGAAAGTATAGAAATTTAAAACAAATTTCTGTATTCTTTATACAGTGGAAAATAATAAACTTTGTACTTTAATATCACTTCAATTAATGTTTCATAAATGGTATGGTAAAAGTTCCTGTCTTTGTTTAATTGCTTTCTCATTGATCAGCTTCACTAGCAAGGGATTTTTTATCACGGATTAATGATTGCGTCCCATATGCATACATATATTAATTTCTAGTCTACATAATTATGTAAAGTCAGAGGTCTAAGCTATCTCTTAAAGCCAGTAGGTAGGTGCTGTTTTTGTTGACAATTTTAAATAGTCTATAGAAATCTTAGTACCTATATTATATTGAAATAATATTCTATTTGATTGGTACAGAACTTAATTTTGTACACAAATAGTGTAACAGCTTGTCTTTCTCAGTGAGTGCAGCTAGACTTCATTGTCTCTAAATCCAGTTTCAAAGTATTTGCCCCTTATTTGAAGAATAAAAATTGTCTCATTTGGATCTACATTACAGAACACAGAGAGTTAATAAAAGATGTAATCATATAATTAACCTGTCAATTGTTGGAATATTTTGGGTTTGGGCTGGTGTGCTATTGCGACTCAATGGGTTAAATACTTACATGGTTGCAAGTTTATTTTTATCTCTTGGTCGACACTTGGGTCCCAGTCCAGATATAATAATAGTAAAATATAAAAATAAATAACTAATGTAAGTCCTGTATATGAACTGTCCTACTGCTGAGAGAAGGGTTAGGCCATAGTCCAGATACCATGCTTTTTTCATGTGTATTCACATTTTCTTATTAATGTTTGTTAAAAACAATAGTAATAGCCTAGTATACTATAATATCCTGACATTGGTCTAGCCTTAGGGTATTGTTACCCTTCGGGTTGCGGAGGTCAGGTGGCAGCCGCTATGTGTAAAAACTGATATCTAGTCAAATCCGGTTAGACCAGAAAAGCCGATCCCAAGTGACTTGGTAATAATAAAGGCTAGGGAGAAGAGTGAGCATGCAAAGTACGTAATTCAAACATTTTATAATGATGTGGATATTAAATACTTACTTACTTAACCTGTCAAGTCTGGAATGCCAGACATAATTAAAAACATATTGTGTCTCGTCTGCTGGTGTGCCACTGCCACTCAACAGGTTAACCTATTGCGTCGCAAAGGCACACCACTGGCTACACAATGGTGTATGAAAATATTGCAAGAAAATCTATAGATTGGATAGTTCCCTATAATGTTCTCAAACATGAAGTGAGAACATTACAGGGATCTTTCTAAGTCTACCACCTTGCACTTGGCCAGATGTGGTGTATTACAACCTTTATCATCCCTGTGCTGAGCAATGGGACTGTTTATTTGCAGCACTGGTATTAAAACTAGGTAGTTTCTATTATAACATTAATTTAGAAGAAAATTATAACATAAATTATAACAGGAACACTAAGTATATAACATTTATTTCAATAGTCTTATCTATCTATATCTACACTAAACAAAATCAAAACTAGAATATATCAGAGCCGGTTCTCTTTGCTCTATTGACAGCTTCTTCTGGTTGCAACTTTTCTTCTTCTGAGGGTTCCAATGGGTAACCATCGGCATCTAGCTTGCCTTGCTTGTAGTCTGTGACGACCTTTTTGCTGTAAACTGCATCGAATAGCTGCTGAGCCGTGAACTCAGTTTGGATTACATCTTCAGCTTTGTATGATACATATGGCTTCAATTCGAAGTCTTTCAAATCAGGGACTATTAATTCCGGTATCATCTCAGGTACATTAATGTAGCGGCCATTCATAACGTATCCTGTATCGCGTACTCCTCGCTTATCGATTGGCAATTCCCGATTTTCAGTCATCTGTTGTTGCCTATGTAAACGAGATCCTCTCTTGTTAGCAATCACAAATTTGCGAAAATTTCTCTTGCCCTCCCTCGGAGCTGATAAGGAAATGCTCCTTTTTGTTACATGGTTGATCAGTGCGGTTATTTTAGACATTTTTATTTGTAAATAATTAAATAATACTTTCTGATACAAAGTTTTAGGTTATGTATTTACGTCAATATGACATTGACATTTGACAGCTGTGAGCCCTCCAACTCCAAAGACAATATTGAGGGATGGGCAAAACCGATATTACCGGAATATTCTTATTTTTTATTTCACTAAAAATATTTATAAAAAGCGAGCGGTCCCAATAAAGCCATGGCTCCCAAGCAATACAATAACAATCACAGTGAAGCTTTAGGGGAGAACCCTGTATTCCGCAGGGAGTTAACTTATTTGATGGTCTATTTTTTATTTGTTTGTTCCTTGCAGTTCTATAGTGTTCGACAGTAAAATAAATGTTCAATTTGAGGCGACAGTCGCACAATAAATAAAGCTTTTTATTATTTCGCTTGCTTTCGGGCTAGAAGTATGACTTAGAAGGCGGTATTCATATTAATACTAGCTGTCCCGACAGACGGTTGTCCTGTATAGACAAAAAAAAAGATATCTGAGCCTTCCTCGAATCCACATACACACACACACACACACAAAAAATAATTCAAATCGGTCCAGCCGTTTAGGAGGAGTTCACTGTCAACGCACGTACAGAAGAAATATATATGTATATATAAAGATGTACTAGATTTTGCTTAATGAAAGATACCCTATATCCTTTTCTATACCCTTGATGGTGGTAACGAAATTTCATGATGATCGGTTGAGTAGTTAAGGCGTGAAAGCGTAACAAACAAACAAATAATCGCATTTATAATATTAAGTTAGGATTTGGATATTGGTAATGAACATTCAGTTACTAAAGCAGCAATCTTGTAGATTCCATAAAAGTTTGCTTATATTGCAAACAACTGTAATCAGTATAGTATGTGGTGTGAGAGTCAAGATGGCGAGTATACCTTAATCAATTGAGTAATAACATATACCAGAAAAATGTACCTAACTTGTACTATTTAGTACCTCGGTTAAAAAAATTGTACCTCCTTTAGAAGGAAACCACAGCTAAATTTAGGTAAAACATTATAATCATGACAGCCGGGACCAACGGCTTAACTTGCTCTCCGAGGCTCGGAAGCAAGCGATCATTATTTAACAAATTAGCACAAAAATTTCGAACATTCGAAAAGTCATTGGTGCGCGTCCAGGATTCGAATGTGAGACCTACTGCATTGCACTCTGTTGGCCTCGTCTCGGGGCTTCTATTCGTGTTTACATAATTCGTAATTATAAATATCCGTAAAATATAGATGGCTTTATCAATATTTCATGATAATTATCGTGTTTGCTTAGACACAAGACACGGTTGTTTTATTTCTCAGTAATTATCGAACTGATTAAGTGTGTTTTTTTTACTTGAGGTACTTTTAAGGTAAATTTTTTTGGTGTTAATATATTTTATTAGTAATGGTTAAATAATAAAATATTATAGAACACCCGCCATATTAACGTCAATACGGCAGGTGTACCTAAAAGCTGTGGTTTCCTTCTAAAGGAGGTAAAAAAAATTTAACTGAGTTTCTAAATAGTACAATTTAGGTACATTTTTTGGTAAATGTTATTACTCGATTGATTAAGGTACACCCGCCATCTTGACTATCACTATGTGGTATAGTTGAAAAAAAGAGAAATAGTAAATTTGCATTCATATAATTTATAGTACACCTATATGTATAATTATATTACTATTATACTCATCGGACATCAAAACAAGTCCATTAAAAATAAAAAACAATTGTTTGTATTCATGTTTATAATCCCGGTATGATAAAATTGTCATTCCCATTATTACAAAAATGTTTCTGTTAATCGTATTTAATATAAATTTTACAGTATCAGAATTCTAAACCAAAATAATGATAATAAGATGCGGTTTTAAACTATTCCGGTAGTATATAAGCTACAAACAGCCAAAGGAACTTTATTTACTGTGATGTCACAATTAAGTAAATAAAAATATTACTGCGATTTCTTTTGTACACATTACTTTTCAAATCCTATATATTTACGAACTTCAAACAAATGAAAGTAAAAAATCTAAACTATCTACATTTTGTGCTCTCCACTGAACACTAGCGGTTTATTTACAGAGCGAATCTTTTATTTTTTGGCTATAGGTACAACTTTGAAGAAACCTTCAACAAGTTTATATATCTGGGCCAAATTATTAATATAGCCAAAAAAGAAATTGGTTTCGTTCTTTTCTTTATAGTATTATTGGCACTGTTTTATTTTATATAGCACCTTTACAGTAACATAAAACATAATTTATATTATGTTTTTGTATGAGATTTATCATGTCCTTCGCAACGACATGCACAATTTATTAATCGTCAAGCAATTGTTGTGGTACGTAAAATAAACTAAGTTCATTACTTGTAATATGAATTAGTAGTTACGCCGAAATTAAAATGTATGGATTGTTACAGATGACCATGAAACAGAGAAAAACCGAACATACCCGAGAAAGACATAACAACTCTACATTTTTATTGTCCAAGGGAATGTTAAAAATAACATCAATTGAAATTCAGTATCACAATCTTAGCCGACAACAGAATATCTCAACCACATCAAATAACTACTTCACACACATATGAAAATACATCCTTAGATTAAAAGTTTAATAGGTTTTCATTTCCACTTCAAATCCCTATCTTACTGAATGTCTTCCTTAGGGTAACGACATAGATATTATCTAGCGAATTTTCCTTAAATCGATCAATTTTATACAAACGAAAACAACTTTACATATCCAGGCCGCCATGATGCTTATTTTAGGAAATTAATACAGCACCAAACATATAAAGACCTGTAATAACAATATCAAATAGGTATCAACCATTCCCTTTAACATTAATTTTATATTATATTACAACAAGCGCATAGAAATACAACATACATTGGCATTCATTTCACTTTAAACTAGTAAATTATAACATTCGACAGGTTACTTGACCCCATTCACAAAATATGTCTATACCCTGAACTGAGCGAACACTTATATAAATTGTGGTGGAACTCATGTGTCCGCCGGTCTGTCGACCCTGTCGTCATGGTGGTTGTTGTCTAGTTCTTCCAGAGTGTCGCTGGAGGAGTGTGTCAGGTCACTCAGTTCGTCTATCTGCTTCTGCTTCTTGCGAACGTTCCAGTGCAGGCACTCGGCGAGAGAGTCAAACCAGTCTGAGATCTGGTCCTGCGCACATATCGAGGGCACAGGGTACACGGACGTTGTGACGTACATGCTGGAAATTGATGAAGATAGACGATTAAAAGAGAACATATTATATCGGGTTATCTTGTAAAATATTTTGTGCGTATTAGGAAGGAAAGTTCAATTTCACATTCGGCCTGAGATTTTACTATGAGATGTAATAGTTCTCAACGTATATTGTCACAGCATATTATCTTTCGAACACAATTTAATTAGACGTTTTTATAAGAGGCACTTTTATACATCGATATGCAAGCCTGATAATGATTCTCCTCAACATGCGTCGAGATCTATAAATGGTTACAGTACTTCGGTTGTTGCGGTTGTATTTAGATGGCAAACAGGAGATTTTTCAATAAACTGAAATGAAAGCCGAATCTGATGAAATTGTCTTCCCAATCATATTATTCAAAACACGTATCTAAACTTAATAATAAAACAGAAAGTATTGCCAACTAAAATAAAAAGCTTCGACTTAGCTTTAACAAATACAGTAACAATGTTGGTCGTACCTCCACACAAATATGTTTTTGATGATTTGTATGAACGAACAACGTTATATTGTCTTCTGTTTACGAGAATGTTATTAATTGAAATTAAACTACTAGGTATATACGGCTTTTATCGCGTTGTTTTCTAACAATAGTATAGAAAATATTATTTATGACATCGGCATACACATTTATTATTTCTTACATTATTCGTTTTAGACACGTGGCATGAATAAGGTCAATAATATTGGCATGAGGCAATCTTCTTTGTTTCATTCTTATGTTACAATGTTATGATATCAATCATGCACACACCCAATGTCTGATCACAATGATAACTAAAAATTACTTACTCGCTAGATTAGAGACACAACTGATGATCTTAAAAGGTCAATGTGAGGTACGCAATACAAAAGTAATCTGTGCACTTTATCAACATGAAAACTTCAAATGAAATGTCAACTCGGTTCTTTAAGATGATCAGCTGTATAGAGAAATGTATGAACATGCAAAGCAAAAGCGCAAAATATAATAAGTACATATTTAGATTACTAAACAACTACTTCCATTCAATTTTACAATAATTTTGTCGTACGTCTTACAAAAGAAAATGTCGCAAAAGTCAACCGACGTGTAAACAAAAGTATAAAAATATTATATTGTATGAGCACTAAATAAAAATCGCGTTTTATTACTATATGGACGCTTTAAATGTGGCTATGACACGCGCATTCTAAGCCCTTTACAAAATGAGTAGCTGTGCAGTTAATGAAAAGGATCCATTCTACATAGGACTAATCCATAGCTACATAAGACTTCCTTAAACTCTGGGCCATCGTACTCCTTGCATGAATACAACACAAGTTTATGTCGCTGCGATCTTCAGTTAGGTGAAGGTGCAGCCCTAGGCGTAATGTTTTGAGTATTGGGGGAATAGATACCCCGCTGTGTCTGTTCTAAGCTCATTTAAGATGTGAATTTAAAAAGTAAGGCTGTAGACTACTAACTAAGGCTTTTGCCCTGGAGTAGTCCATATCAAATAGCAAATATAATCAGTTAACTTAAGCTGAGTATTGACGTTGCTAAACTAAAGCACCCTTAACCATCACATGGTACAACTTAGTTAAAACCATCACCAATATCAAGTAGTAACAATCGTCCCTTATCGATGTTTATGAAAAAGAAGTATTGTAGGTCTAATGGACGCCGTATGTATGTACGAGTGATATTATATATGTACATCCTGTTACCTATCGCCAGGCCTGAGAGTCAACTGCGAGCGTCCGTCGAACGAGACGCTAGCCGCACTACGCGCTTCTAGTGTGGGCATTATCTGAAACAAGCCCTCAACATCTCAACTTATTGTTACTAATTAAACTTTATGAATATTTAAGGTGGTCATGAGATCGTTTCCAACATGGTTGGCAGGCTGTATGCTTCTTAGCCTGATGAGGGTTACTTTGACTTTGATATCTAAATTAAATTATAGTTTCTTGGTATTAATCGACTGATTAAACTTCCAGAAAATGAATTTTAATTTGAAAGATCAATCGTGTAATACAGTCACACCTCTTTAAGAGCAAGTTTATAAATTTCCATAGACAATTTATTATTTCATATTTATTTGTCTTTACATGAATAGTCGATTCGGTTATAATAAACTATGTGAATAAATGTCATTTAATTATTATTAATGACAAAGTTATGTTCATCTTGATATATTAGATAAAAATGACTAAATAAAAATTTATACATAAAACTTTTAGGTTTATTGTTAATACCGATTTGTGATTGTATAAAGACGGTTCGCATTAATACTACCTAAAAAGGAAAGTTAATTCTTGATGTCTGAAAAACCTTTTTGAGGTCAAAAATGGTAATAAAATAACAAACAAAGAAATTTTGTAAATTATACCTAGATTAGAATAGTACCTTAGAACGAGGTTTCATTAGACTTAATAACGTTTAACGAAGGCGCGTCTTACCATATAATATATTTGTCTTAGAATATTAAGTAAAAATATAGTGACGTTCAACATAAGGGTATGGAATTTCAAAGCATCCATCGTAATACTAGTCACTAGTTAGACTAAAATAATATACACGAAGTTCTAAGTTGGACTCTACATAGCCGAGCTAGTGTAGTTACATGTATTTCATTTTCGCTTAGCGAATAAAATAACAGCGGTTGAAATTGTTACTAGTAGGTCTACCGAGACTTCGGTTAAACGAAGTATTAAGTATAAACCTAATGCGAAATTCTTTTAAATTGACTATTTTCTGTTGTTTGGACAACTTCATTGTAGGGTTAAGCATGATCAAAGCGTTACTTCATATGTTTCATGGCACTAATAGTACCAACAATCGGCTCGAAACTTCGGCATTCACGTTTCATGGTAGGCCTAAAGAATATTATACTGATATATGAACAAAAATGAAATGCATGCAAACATATGCTATGGAGTCCAACCCTTTCGTCACTAGTTAAATATACACAGTGTTAAAGCTACGTTTATTTACAATACATGCGTTTATATAAGCTTAGTACAGCGAGCGTGCGTGGCGTATGCGTTACTGGGTACTTTGTACCCCTAGGTACTTATGACCCTATGAGGATTTGCTGTACCTATCTCCGTGGTCCAACGCTTGTCGGTTCCGTCCATCGAACGAGACCCACATGGCGTTTCGCGCGTCCGGTGAGAGTGCGATCTAGAAATATCTGCATGTTAAACTCTGCGTGACGAATTATTCTTTAGAAAAGACAACCTCGGCCTTTCTGTGTCGTGAGGGACTTTACAAACATTTAAACAAAGGACACAAGGAACATTGAGACTCGGAACAGCAATAATTTGTTGATCATACAAATTTTAGTCCCGTGTGGGATTCGAACCTCCAACACTCAGCGCAGTGGCGGTGGCGAGACGACCTCTTACACGACTAAGCCATTCGTGCAGTCTGGTTGGTGGTCAGAGATGTATGGTACACTGCTGTTATTATGAACTTTATAACGTATATAATAATATATCAGCCCTGTATGTAAACTGTCCCACTGGTGGACAAGGGCCTCTTCAGTGTCAGTTGGGTCTACCACGATGTTCCAGGGTGGGTTGGCAGACTTCACATGTCTTCGAGAACATTATAAAGATCTCTCAGACATGTAGGTTTCCTCACGATGTTATCCTTCACGGTTAAAGCAAGCGATAAATAATTATTTAATACGCTCATAACTTTGAAAAGTCAGAGATGAGTGTCTGGGGATCGAACTTGAGAGTTCTCCGTGGCAGTCCGATGGTTTCCCATACGGCTATATTATCGCTATAATCGTACGTTACACAGGCGTTGTTGTGAGCTTTATAGAGTAGTTACTAGTAAATTTCATTTGGCTATTTGAAAGTGTAACTTGTAGGCAAGAAAGCACATTTTAGTTTTATAAGGTTTCCTGTGTTGTTGTTTAGAAAACTGAAGTAAGATGGTTCGCAACATGTGACGTCACGCCACAGAAAATCATTGATTGAAATGTTTTCTCTGTATGACGTCACGCTAATGTTAAGACATTCGTAATTGTGATGTCACAATAGAAAGTTTCTACGCAATAGAATTCTTTTTTCGCAAAATATATCTATTTTAAAAAAATGATAATCTATAATTAACCTGTTGAGTCGCGACGGCACACTGCTGCTTGCCAAACACAATAGATTCATTATTATGTCTGGTATTAAGACTTGACAGTTAAATGCAACGTGTATTTTATGATGTGTGTCAAATAGCCAATGGACTCCTTACTAATATTGATGGCTTACTGTGAAAAAGTCTTGAATATTGCCAAAAATGTAGTAAAATGTAACGTGATAAACGACTTCTAAATTTCAAATTACGAAGTAATTATTGTTGACATAACATACTTCGCACTGAGTGCATATTAAACTTTGATTCTTCCTTATAACAAAATATATGTGCAATTTTCTACTGAACACTTTAAAGTGAAGGTTCTAAAATACCATGTGTACAAATATCACCGATAGTGGAAAAATATAATGTTGGTTAGCCATATTTACCTTCAGTTCGACGCCTGCTGGGACCACGATAGGCCTGAAGGAGAGGGAATGGGGGCAGATGGGAGTGACCATGATGGCTGGTACTGATGGATGGATCATGCTCGCTCCAGCCGCTACCGCGTATGCCGTACTGCCGGTCGGCGTTGATACTATGAGACCTGAAGATTTAAATTATTGTAGTGATTATATAAGATACTAGCTGTGACAGAACGGTAGCTAAAAAAAGGAAACCTATCGCAGTGTCACCTACAGGGTCCAATTGTGAATCTAAACCATGCAGATAAGCACTCTAACATACACGAAATAAACCATTAAAATCGGTCCAGTCGTTTAGGAGCACTTCAATAAATTACATACGAACTGAAGAATCATTTTATATTGTGAAAAAAGGCGGGTTTAGAGTACGTGAATGAAGAATGTGATGCTAGTTAATGAAGTAAGAGCAACATATCAACATTGGCTGATTTAAAGGTTTTTCCGGAAAGTACCGGCCCCTAAGTAGCGATAACCTACATACTTACAACCTAATATTGAGTTGATATCTAACATCCTAAGGTGGGATGGACACGGCCAACTTGACCCCCTCATATACGATGCCTTATACCAATGCATATCATCGTTTTACCTAAGTATATCGTCCGGGCATATATACTGGGATGAAAAGTATCTTTTCATCTATCATATGGTCTATCTGTGCGCCAAGTTTCATCTAAATCTGCTCCACAGTTTACACGTGATTTAGTAAGAAACTAGAAAAACCCTTCACAAACTTTCACATTTATAATATTAGAAGGATATTTAAAGACTAGTCTAAGCACGATATTGATAAAACTAGCCATAAATGACACTCTTCGTCAAACGCTAATCGCTACAGGATCCTTACTTACAAACCACTCTCAAACAGTAACAGATTTTTAAGCATTATTTAGCAAGTAATCGAAGAAATCACGCATAAACATTAACATAAATCAACGTTTGCGTTAGTTGAATAATAGTTAAGTAACAGCAGCGAGCTGTTGATCAAAAGTTAATCATTGATCAAGGATTTGAGAGCTATTCAGTTAAGAGGCTGTTCATTTTCTTACCATCTCCTTGCACAGAAGTGATGTGTTTTCCATCTAGGAACAGGTCGATGTTTGAGAGGTACGGGGAAGGTCCTCGGTCTACCACCACCTCGTTTAGCACCAATATGGTGGTGGGCTTCTTCTTCTCTTTAACGTCTTTCTCGTCGCGGCTCTTACGTAACACCACGCACTGGAGACGCGACCGTAACGTTAGGGCTGCGTGACCTGGAATGTAAAATGACGTCATCAAGGCTTATTTTTTTATTTGTATTCGGTGGTAGTTACAGTTCCCAACGACACAACAATTAGTCCTGGGGCAAGTGATTTTCTTCAAAGAAAATGAAATGATAGGAACACATTCTGGCTCTTATTCATCGAACGAAACGCAACAGCAAATATAAGCTATAAGTACTGTTGCATTTCGTTACCATACTGCTATGAGGGTATTATGTAGTACTAGATTAAGACCGCGGCTTCGTTCGCGTAAATATAGATTAGGTTAAATTAGTAACAGTACTTTTTTCTGGATGAAAGGCACCCTATGTCCATTTCTGTACCCCTGACAGCGTCTATGTGAAATTTCATCATCATCGGTCGAGGAGTTAAGTCGTGGAAGCGTAACAAACAAACGAACTCATATTCGCATTTATAACATTAGTTAGGATTAGGATAAGTACTGTTGCTTGTCGTTACTATACTGCTTTGAGGGTACATGTAGTACTTTTCCGGTTACACCCTGGTGTAACCAGCATGAGTCCTGACTCATGCTGGTTCATGGCTTTAAAGTAATTTTTTTATTTCTTCAAAAATACAATATCGAGATGGGTCTCTATGTATTGTCTCTAGCTAACAGTACACTATATTAGTTAACTTATAAGACAAGCAAGGAAAAATTTACAATATTGTTACACCTAGTGCTATCTCTCGACGTTGTATGGAAGACTCGACAGTTCCGTCTAATAATTTATTACAGCGCCGTCTATTAAATACTTACTGAACTTCGTAGATTCGTCGGTACGAGTAGAGTAGAGAGAACGCTGGCACATTCTCGAATCTTATGTATATGTATGACTTTTCTAGAAAACTCCGGAAACGCTTTAACCGCTTATAAATGTGGAAGGCCAGCGCTCTCCGAGTCAGTTTACGATCGTAAGCGGTCAAGTATTCATCGAAGCGAACGGAGGCGAAAATACTACGGAGTTTGAAGCAGTTACAGTGGAAAAGTGTAGTATAGTGTTTGTTGTGTTTTAAATTTAATTGTGTGCTAGAATAAAAGGTGTTTTACTTGGTAATATTGTTTACATTCTTATCCCTCGGACACAGCACGTAACAATATCTTAAAAGTATTGTAAGCAATATGACGTTAGGGCATCATATAAGATATTTTACAATGTATGAAGAATTGTAGCTTACCTTCTAGAACATTCATGACCTGGTCCTGGAAGTTGTTGAACTCGAACGGCGTGAGGAAACCTAGCGAGCCTAAGTGGAATGCCATCACCGGTGGTACTGATTGCTGGAAACAGAGAAATCATTTTTGAGCATGAGTTTATGCTTAGATGTCTGTTTTTGAACTGCTGCATTAACCTTAGAACATGATAATGACGGGTTTGATTATTGAATAGCCCCATTCTGAATTCAAACCCAAGATTTCGGTGGTGGTAATTTATTTTTCGTTCTAATGTTGGTAGATCCTTCGCAACGAATTCCAGGAACTGCCGTACTGATCTATGTGATAAGCTTGCGTTTATGTTTTCGGACGATCATGATATCTTATAAACGAAACCAGGGTCGGTCGAAGTATTATTCAGTTTTTCTGTTTAAGTGATTTTAGTAACAGCACGGCGACTGGCTTAAAGTGCTTAGTAGATGGCAATAAGCTCGCCATCTATTACATGGGGAATACACCTACTATACTTACTCCTTTGGGGAAATACAATGTGTGTGTATCATCATTCCACGGGGACGCATTTCTTTTATAGTATACTAGAATTGTTCGGTTAGGTTAGCAACAGTACTTTTTTCTCGATGAAAAGTATGTGTATGTCCTTTTCTGTACCCCTGACAAAGTGTATACGAAATTTCATGATGATCGGTCGAGTAGTCGCAAACTCGCATTCACATTTATATTATTAGTTAGGACTTTTTTAACTCGGCAATGATCTATATGACAAGTTTCTTTCAGATTTCTTCAACAGTTGACACGCATTTACCTGAAACAAGGAGCTGGCATGGAGCAGAGTGCCGTCTCCCCCCAGACATATGATGAAGTCGATCTTATCCGTGAGGTCGTCCTTCCCCGCTCTGAATGTCATGAGGCGCTCTTTAACCGACGTGAAGTCACCATACTCAGCGAGGAGTGTATCGTCCAATACCGCCGCTTCGACGAACACCACCATGCTTTTGTCCTGGAATAGATTATATACATTTATTAGTACCTAGATATTGCCTCGGGTCAATGTTGGTTAGGTTGGTAACGGTACTTGTTTCTGGATGAAAGGTATGCTATGTCCTTATCTGTACTCCTGACAACCTATAAACGAAATTTTATGATGATCGGTTGAGTAGTAAAGGCGTGAAACGTAACAAACAAACTAACATTCGCTTTTATAATATTAATTAGTAAAGATGCAAAGAGGGAAACCCACTACGATCCCCTAAAATCAGATCCAGCAGAATTCTATGAACATTTTCTTTGGTGTTTTTGTTATTGACCGGCAGATTAAGCTGTAGTTCGATCTATGACGTGTGGAGGAGATATAAGCTTAGCAATGGGACAGTAAACGCTAGAAAAAACGTTGTTATTTTATCGTTGTTTTTCAATTACAAAATAAATAACAATGGCTGAGTAAAATTGCCGTATATGTTTATGGACATGGACATCTTTCAATCTATCTAACAATTAAAAATGCATTGGAAAGCTAATTAATCTTCATAATTTTGTTATTGTAATCAATATATTTTATGATTAATCAAAATGGAAAATAACGTCGTCTTATGACTATTGACCACAAAGCAGGAACATATAATTACAATAAATTCTTGCCTTGTTCAGTTTTCTCCGATTATATGGTCAGGTTTTGCAGAACTATGTATAACAGTAGAATATCAATAATGCTTCTAAAGTGTTACCTAGTTCACATTTCATCTCACTAAGAAACTGAGAGAAACGCTGTGAAGAGGGATTCCCGTGACCAGTTTATAACCAAGGTTGACCAGTTTATAAACCTAATATTGATTACACAATAAAATACTCAGTAGTTCACCTATCACTACATTTTATAAAACAAAGTCCTCTGCCGCGTCTGTTTGTCTTTTCGCTATAAACTCAAAAACTACTAAACGGATTTTCATGCGGTTACACCAATAGACCGAGTGATACATGAGGAAGATTTAGGTGTATAATTTGTTAAGGTTTTGTATAAATTGGTTGAAATATGACGATAATTGTTGAAAATGTCGGCAAAAAATAAGCCGTCTGAGAGCTTTCATCGAAAACGCTGCCTAATCCCTTTGAGATATAACAAAACGTACCGTTTATTATTGTTTACACCGAAAGTGCGAAGCCACTAGTCCATTTATAAAATGACTAGGTAGAATAATACTTACACTTGTGTTTAAGCGATCGTTCATGCATTATTCCCAACCAAATGTATAAAACATGACATATTTATGAATAAATACGACGGACGAGGGTTGGCAAACGGCCAAATTACACAAAACACTCGAGAATGCATAATTCATACAATAGTTAATGGTTAATAGACATTACGTTGTATGAATCAGTAAACAAAGAAAATAACATGACATTTAATACATTATAGTATTTATTATTTAATGTATTATTTCCTATTATATCTTTGAATGAGACAACTCCCCCAATAGGAATAATTCCTGTACCGCGGGGGACTTAAAGATAAATAAAACCCAAACACAGTAGTGATATTAATCTATTAATTATTTGCGGATTGATCTCTTTATTTACATAACAAAAAGTACTTATTTAAGAGGAAGTAAATTATTTTTAGTAACTAAAATAAACATCCATCACTAGATTTTGTCCTCGGCTCCGCTTGCCTAAATTTAGGTTATGTCCATTTTATATCACTCGGGAACACTTGTGAACAATGTGACTTTGTTACGCTTTAATGCCTTAACTACTCGACAGATCATCATGAAATTTCGCATACGCATTGTCAGTGGTAGGTACAGAGAAGGACGTAGGGTACCTTTCATGCAAAAAAGAGTACAGTTTCCGAGGGAGAGAAAAGTGACCAAACCTAAATTTACGCGTTCTCTCGTATAGGCGGCCAAGACACACTTTGGGTCTCTGAGCCAATTAAGTAGACTACTTACTACTTTACTTAGAACATTTACGTGAACGGAGCCGCAGGCAAAAGCTGGTAATTTAATAAAATACTCAGAATTGCATAATTTTGTTTTAAACTCTTGACCAATGCTCGGATTCCCAGGCACAATGCATTTATGAGACGGGTTAAATAAATTGATAAGCAAAACAGTACTTGTATGTATATAATCTATCGTCACAATAGGTAATCGGAGTTCATACCTAGTCTAAAATACATAAAGTTTGCGTGTCGTACACAGCTGACCCGTGCGTGACGTGTGAACACGTCAGTCCCGCGAGGGCGGCATGTCTTCTACTCGTCACGAACTCCAGCTCATTAACTTTGTATGAACCCGATCGAACGCGGCCATTGTTTTATTTATAAAACGTATAAATATGACATTTATTAATTTGAACTGTAAATAACTATGTATGTCTACAGCGTGTGACAGAAAGGTAATATTTAGGCGTCACATAAAATAGTCTCTGTACGATGTAATATCGCGATAAATAATCCGCATATGTTACTAAGATATATTTTTAAGATATAGGAAATCTTTTTTATCGATTTATCAATATCAACACAATCTAGTCGATACTTAAATAACACTAACAGTTGACTCGGTGACCACCGCGATCCTGAAAATAACCACCATTTTGATACTGATGTAATGCATTTGCATCGATGATTAAATAAATAAAAGTTGTAAAAATAATAAATATATTAAGTACCAAGTTTCATAAAATTTTATTTGTTTTAATTCGGAGTTAAAGCACATGGGTTATTTTTCAGACATACATGACGGTGCCAAATATGACAACATCTTTCTGTTACACCCTGTAGAAAGGAATCCTGCAAATTTTTGTTTTGGCTTTTACTTGTAATTTGTGTTACAAATGAATAGTGTTCTTATTAACCCTTCCAGCTAAGCTAGAATGCTTGCGTTAAGATTGGATTGACGTCGGTAGTGCAATGGGTGGGATTCAAAACCGCAGCCTCGTGATCGTAAGTCCAATACCGTATCCATTGAGCGCTGCTTAAAATCCGATTTCCTCAGTGGAGCGAATGCAACTGCTGTACAAGAAATACCGGCTTTTATGGTTTCTAAAATTTTTAGTAGCATCTCCGTCTTGAACTATGCCTGTTAGACGACATTAGGCTCGTCCTATATTACGTGAGATCTTAAACCAGAACTGGAGTAATGTTGGTGTAATATACTACTGCCTATGCCGTTAGGGATAAAAGGCGTGAGATTATGTAGCTATGTAGCTAAACGCCAAATATGCAATGTTACCCAGATTATAAGGTCGCTATGCATGACACAGATGATGAATGATTACTAGGTATTTAGAAATTAAATTCGGATCAGAGTCCCTGGTGTCTGAGATAAAGGGACTCTCTTCATGAGTGTACAGACAAACATACAAACAACAAAGTATAAATAGTAAATTTTAAGTTTAGAAGTAGGACAGTTGGAAAGGATTATGTGTATACAAAATGTTAATTGTTAATTTATTAAAGACACTGCCCGCACTAGGAATAATTCCCGTGTCGCGGGGGATTTTATAAACATTCAAACAACGGACACAAAAAACACCCAGACTCGAACCCATTTGTGGATCACACAAATTTTTGTCCCGTAAGGGTATCGAACCCACAGCACTCGGTGCAGTGGCAGCGGCGAGGCGACCACTTAAATCACTACGCCATCCGTACTGTCTAAATGGTTTCGTATAATTAAAAAGTAATGCGCACACTGCTCGGCAGGATTGCGCATGCGCACGGCGAATTCGAGTCAACAAATATCTGAGGTTGAACAACTTTTGAGCGAAGGTACCAACTCTATAATTAGGGCGGAGTTGAATCAACTCTCATTTTGTATTTACTTCAAGTACGAACGAGAGTTTGGGAGTTATGCGGGTAGGCTGCACTTAAAAGATTATAAGGTATCCATTGCACATATCTGGACCTACATCTCTTATCCAAACTATCGCAATAATATGTACTAAGTCTGTATTATAGCACGAGCCGTAGAATATGGAATCTCTTAATTCCTAGAATAACAGAATATTAAGATTGCATGGATGTAGTGGCTACAATGCTCGCCTAGCCACTGCCGGTGAAACAAATGTTGTTGATCCCCCAGGGAAAAATGTAAAACGCCCCACGACACAAGAATTTAAAAAATCTAATCTAAAATTTAAAAGTGCTGTTAAAAGTCAGCTTATCCGGAAGGGCTATTATTCAATCAATGATTACTTAAATGATAAAAACTCATGGAACTAGTTGCTTGTTTCATACAGGATTCAAACAATGTATGTATTATATAAGTCAATTTAGTCATGTGAAGGTACTTCGTGTTTATTTGGTGGTGTTAAAGTATCTTTCTTTTCTTTTAAACAAACTTTATAAGTATTAACGTAAATTTTGTTTTAACTACATTTAGTCACGAACTACCTTTTCATGTCACAAAGTGTAAGTGTATGCGTCCTCATGCCATACTACTGTCTATTACAAATGGCTACGTACTGATAAATATGATTTCAAATCTCAAATGCTTTTTACATAATATTACCAACTTTTCTTTATTTTAGAATTTAGTTTTATATGGACAGTGACATATGGCATAATGACTGCAACACCTGGTACATAAATGAGTTGTAAAATACTGAAATTATAAGTTGATGGCGATTTAAAAGAGTGGCCTTGAGTTTCTTGCAGGTATCTTCTCATAGGCTCAACCTTTTGCCTGAACCTTGCAACTAACATAAATGTAAATTCAGTAAATATAATAAACTCACTAACCCATTTGACGTTCATAAGTGTTACTTTGTGACCTAAGTGAATAAATTATTTTTGACTTTGACTTTGACTTTGAATTAATCCTACTGGAGGCATCGTCTAAAAAGCAATAGAAACACAAGTATCTGCCAACCATGGCTGCATTTCGAAAAAACGTTCAATATATATGACGGGAGTTCATGACAGTAGACCACAATGCTTAAACCTAAAGAAAAGCTACAATGCGTTCAGACAGCTATCTGATGTCACAAGTGCCATAACACGAATACACGTGATGGATGATTTGAAAGCAACGCGTTATGAATTATTTGTCGCTGTACTATCATATTCGTTATTTAAGCGATAAGCAGCTTCTTAAGACTGCGCCGAGCGAAATGTGCCAAAACAGTCGGTCACAGTTAAGTTGATAAAATCAACACTTTTTGTTTAATACATATGTATATAAAATATACATTTCCCACAACAATGAATGTGTTTACAATTACTCCATGTAAAAAACTTAAAATAATTAATATTTTGTCCTACAAAATTACGTAAATTTGCACGTTAAATGCAAAAACGTAAGTTCGTGTTAAGTGATTTTTAGATTATAACAGTAGAAACTAGCGATGGGTCGTTGACGGTTATTTCGTTAACGTAACGTTAACGTTGAAATACGTTCGTCAACTAGTCGATCAACTAGTTAAATTTGTCAACGAGTTAACGTGCTACTAATGTCAACTTGTAACGTAAACCGTTAATTAATTGAACGTTTTTTATTTGACCTGATATTTTATTGTTTATTTAAAAACAATTTGATTAAATGTATTAATGGAAAACGTTTGATTGATGCTTGTACTTAGATGAACTTCCCTTCATACTTTTTCTTCAGGCTTAGGACTGACTAAATTCGTCATAGTTTTCTTTAAAAAAATATGTATTTCAAAAATAACTCTTGCCTACATAACTTAGAGTTCAAATTCGACCGTCGCTTGCAATGTATGATGTTATTTTCAACGTAAGTATCGATTGAAATTAAACTACTATATACGGATTTTATCGCGTTGTTTATTTATCACTGTATTACAAAATTTTGAAAATATTACTCTACTACTACTATTGATTTTATTTGACTAATTTATAAGCTAATAAAATTATTTAAACTATTAAATCTATTTATCTTTGGTTTATCTTTGGTCACGGGGAGACATGGTCAGTCTCCCCGTGACCATGGCTGTTCAAAAGCACCCGAAACGTCGGGGAAAGTGTAAACCAAAGATAAATAGATTTAATAGTTTAAATAATTTTATTAGCTTATAAATTAGTCAAATAAAATCAATAGTAGTAGTAGAGTAATATTTTCAAAATTTTGTAATACAGTGATAAATAAACAACGCGATAAAATCCGTATATAGTAGTTTAATTTCAATGAATAACATTCGCGTAAACAGAAGACAATATTACGTAAGTATCGAGTTAAATTCATTAATGTCGTTGACGAATTCAACTAGTTGATTCATAAACAGTTAACGTTGATACGTTGACAGCAGATCTACGGTTGATTCAACTAGTTCGTTGATTTAACGCCCATCGCTAGTAGAAACCTATCCTATTTTACAGCTTAAACGAAACATAAATAGTTATATTACAGTTTGTCCGTCCTAAATATTTAAGTTATTGGTTGACAATAAAGATACATATTTATCAAAAAAGCACTTCAAATCCTCCATACAATAATACTATGGCGGCCGCGCGTCGATTTGAATATCGAGCTCTGTCATTCAGTCCAACTGCGTCTTACGCTCGGCGCAGTCTTAAGGGATACTACGATCTTATGTTTACTGTAATATACTGGCTGGCGTAACAACCATATTAAGAAATATTTTGTAGTTTATAGTTATCCACAGAATTAAGTTTGGAACAGCCAATAAATTTAAATGTTTTTGGGCTGATCGAAATATTGCAGCCACATATTGCAGTACTATATTGTCTGTTTACAAGTCCCTTTATGGATAACTTACATGAACAAGCCAGTGGACCAGTTGCACAAATGGCGCGAGGATGGTGGCGTCATGGACTTTCTTGATGACCAGCACTGTGAGCGGCGGCTTGTACCACGTCAGCCGCTGCGACGCGGGGTCTTGGATTTGCCTGTAATTTTATATAAACTTAGTTAAGATCATCACTTTTATATATACTTGGGTGATTGAGTATTCTATGTTCTCAAAGAGAAAGGTTTCTTCATACTAAATACGTTTGCATTTATTATGACTGTTGATGCAGTTGCTGAGAAAGACGGGCAAGGGAATTAATTAAAAATGGCCGAATGGCCGAATTGCTAGCTAATGGCCTCCTTCAAAACGAGAGGTATTTTAAGTTAAACCATAAGTGAGGATAGTGACGGACGTACGTACGTTTTACGTTTCATGTTCAACTAAAGCTTAAACGTATTAAAAGAGATTTGTTTTGAAAGATTATGATAAATGCTAAGTCATGAAATTCAAGTCATCGTGTTTTCGATCGTCTTTATCTATATCTATATATCAAAATCTCGTGTCACGGTGCGTGTAATCGCACTCCTCCGAAACGGCTCGACCGATATTTATGAAATTTTTATGTAGGTACATATATTTGGTAAGTATGAGAATAGGTCGTAAAGTATACTTCATACCGCTAGGTAAAATTAGTTTTACGGCAGAACAACGTTTGTCGGGTCAGCTAGTAAACTTGTATTATTTAAATTATTAATGCGAAGGTGTGCTTGTTGATAAGTTCTTTTTGACACATCAAAAGAGCAGAGAATCAACGTGTTCTCTTACATAAAGATTTAGGTTGGAGAGCGACACATGTTACTTTTATCCGGCAACATATTTTCTACGGCACATTTGCGGTATTTTCGTAAAAGATCAGTAGCCCGGATTACCTTAATGGGCAATTAATTAAATTATCTATCAACTTTTTGAACCGATTGCAATAAGAACATTCTTAAGCCATAAAAATAGCAAGTTATTAATTTTGATATACTTTAAAGAAGTTAGTTTAGAGAAGCAGTGACAGCCTGCTGGGAGATCGTTGGACTGCCATGCAGAGGTCTGAGTTCGATCCCAAGGCGCAAATCTCTGACTTTGCGAAGATATGTGCGTATTAAATAGTTAATTATGACTCGCGTGAACGGCGAAGAAACTCATCGTAAGAAAACCTGCATATCGGAGACTTCTCCATAATGCCCTTGAAGATATGTGAAGTTTGCCAACCCGCACTGGGCCAGAGTGGTGCACTACGGCCTAATCCTTCTCATACTGAGAATACGCCAGTGGCAAGTAGTGGGACAGTTTAATACAGAGCTATTATTTCCATATTATAAAGAAGTTAGGCTTGTCTGTATGGTATTGTTATTTTTTCATTTAACTAAGGCTGAAACCGTGCGTCAATAAAAGTCCAAAGCTTCAAGGCTTTTCGGCAAGGTGTTCAGTGAGAAAATAATAACCAGAAAGCAGGTTTAATTATAATGATCATCAATAATAATCGAGTTTTTATTTCAATAGAGGTAAATTCTACAAACAAGTTGATGGCGTGGCAATGGGCTCCCCAGTATCGCCTGTTGTTGCCGACATATATATGGAAGACTTCAAGGCTCGAGCTTTACAGACTGCCCCCATCACACCCAGGATTTATAAGAGGTTTGTAGATGATACTTTTACAATATTACCAACAGATAGTGTTAGTGTATTCCTAGAACATCTTAATTCCATTAATAACAACATCCAATTTACTATGGAATTAGAGGCAAATAATTCATTAGCATTCTTAGATGTAGGTACTTTTCATCAGAAATCCTGATCATACTTTGAGCCACACTGTGTATAGGAAAAAGACCCATACAAATATGTACTTAAACGGTGAATCTCACCACCATCCTAAACAGTTAGCTACCGTGGAAATGTCTTTGTTTTAGAGAGCCCACGGGATCTGTGCCAAGAAACACCTGTACGCCGAGCTTCAACATGTCAAGCAAGAACTGCAAGACAATAAGCTCCAACAGCCGCACCGCTGTCACAGATCCCGACAAAAGCCAGCCACAGTCGAGCGCCAGCCTGCTATAGTGCTTTATGTAAGGGGTGTCACTGACAAGATTGGCTACATCTTGAAGCGAGCTTCAATCAACACATACTACGAGCCGCCAACGAAGATAAGTCAATTTTTACCATCCGTCAAGTGCCAATTACCTTTACAAGATGCAGGGGTCTATAAAATATATTGTGACTGCGGACTCATATACATTGGTCAAACCAAAAGAAGCATAGGCACCCGCAAAACAGAACACATAGCTGATGTAAAACACCAACGCTCATTGAAGTCTGCTGTGTATGAACATGTACAACAGGGGACCAACCACTACCTGAGATTTGACAAACCACAGATTCTCGCTAAAGAACACCAATTCCTACCAAGGATGCTTCGCGAGGCTATTGAAATCAAAAAACATCCTAATTTCAATAGAGAAGATGGTTGGAATGTACCACCAGCTTGGGATCCAGTAATTCAAATAGTCGAACCCAAGAAGAAGCAAACCACAGCTAGACTTCATGATACTTTGAGCTCATTCTGCGTAAATAGAAACACCAATGATTAAATTATGTTCGGGTCCTTTGAAATAACTACACTGGAACATTGAGACAACTACCATCTTAGTCGCCCCGTGACCATGGCTGCTGAAAAGCAACCGAAACGTCGGGGAAAGTGTAAACTTAAATATAAATAGTTTTAATAATTGAATTAGCTTCACAATTAGTAAAGTTTAATAGTAGTAGTATGTAGTGTAATAGTTTCTAAATTGTCAAATTCTTAAGTGTATAATAAACAAAGCAATAAAATCCGTATATAGCAGTTTAATTAAAAAAAAAAGAGAAAATGTTAATCGCAGCTCTATATAAGGAGTTTGGGTGCGACATCGAGTAAAAGAAATGCTATGCGTTGTACTACATAGACCAAAGTACTTAATTGGCGATGAAGGTAGTTGGAATGTCGGAAAGAAACCTAAACTGGAATGGAGACAAATCAATCAAAGAGTTTTGTTTTATCTCACGGTTTCTTTTCCGTTTCGTGTATTTAATTTGTTGTGGGATGTTAGTTCTGTACCAAAGGTGTGGTGTTTTAGGCGGTAGCTTTGCCATTGGCGTTAGGCAGAATGTTGTGGGTGCGTTAACCAAACAAAAATTATACCTAGTGAATTGTCTTCTTGAATAAAAAACAAATGGAAACCTTTGCTCTTCTATTACGTGGGGTTTGAAATTGTTGTCGTATTGTGAATGTATGATACACCTTCGCCTATGTTTTGCGAAAAAGTAAGTGGTGGTCTGTGAATTTTTTAATTTATGTGATGAATTGATTGCCCGCTCCTCGACGCGCTGGCCCTCTTAAATGGCACGTTAAAATATGTACTATCGACTTGAGCGACGGTTGACCACTCCTAAGGTTAAAATCGCATAGCAGGCCAACACTTGTTTGAGTTTTTATACAAGGGTTTTTTTTTAAGTGCAGCGTCACTTTTAGTTGCCGAGTGCTACTAATGAAAACAGCCTAGTAAAAAAAAATATTAGTATGTTTATGTACACACTAGATTTTATGCACGATTTTGCTCACGTTAATTTGGATGACGTCAATACTATCTCTTAGGAACTGAACTTTTCCCGGATAAAAGTCCTTTTCTGTACCCTTGACAACTGCTTATTATCTATACTAATATTATAAAGCTGAAGAGTTTGTTTGTTTGTTTGGTTGAAACCGCTAATCTCCAGAACTACTGGTTCGAATTGAAAAATTATTTTAGTGTTGGATAGCCTATTTATCGAGAAAGGCTAACATCACGCTACGACCCACGGGGGCGGCGCAGTAACTACAAACGCGGGTGAAACCGCTGGCACATGTAGTGTTATATATTACTAGTTTCTGCACGCAGTTTCGCTGGATCGGGAACAGTATTTTTCTGGATGAAAGTTACACACAGTGACACATCAACCTAGACTGTTTGGACTTTGAACAGAAGTCTAACGCTGCGAATCGTGCGAGAGAGTGTGTTATATCTTTGTTACGCTCTATCCTTACCATTACATCGACACCACTATGCACTGTCCCTTTCCGACAATTCTCTATTTCGTATGTAGCATAGTTATGCGTATATAGGGTGTCTAACTTGATGTGTAGCCGTGTGTACCCTTTGTCCTTTTCTGCACCTCTGGCAACGTGTATGCGAAATTTCATAATGATCGGTCGAGTAGTTAAGGCTTCTAAGCGTAACAAGCGAACAAACTCACATTCGCATTTAGTATATTAGTAAGGATTCACGAAACAAGACTTGTTTTTTAAGACCTTAACATATTTCAGATTTTATATTTTTGTATGAAAATGTAAAATACAATTTGTCATTATTACTATATAAAATCAGTAAACTTGACCAATTGTCTCAATGTAAATAAAAAACTTCATGTATAGTTAAGTAATTTGTCGTGAAGGTAACATTAAAAAACAAAGGTCAAAAATAAATGGTAAGGCCATTACTATAAGTATTTTGCACCAACTTAAAAGATGCGATGCATTTATTTATATAAAGAATTTGATTGTATAAAAAATCTTCGAATTAACGATACGTCTTCATTCATGTATGGAAAATTTAATTTAGATCCAAATGTTTTCGACGATATAGCCTTTATAATATGTTAAATTGAAATGGTATTGATTATATATTTGATATATTATGTACCAGGAAATACATATTAGAGGAAAATGTAACGTGTATGCTTATTTAATATCATTACCATATTTTACTTCGATTTGACATTTGATTATCGTACCTACTATCCTCTTTATCAGGCTATTGTTCTGATTAGTAATGAGTTGTCAAATTGTATTTGTGATTGTAGGTATTCGATAGAACATGCAACATGTTTCTGTTTTAAATATGTTATCTAATTAAGGAAATTAAATAATATCTATTTATATCTTGTATATACAGATTTGTCAACATTGTCACGTGACGTTGGCAAACACCGAAAGTAATGACTGGCAGTTTTAGACGTTGTTGTGTAGATCAAACATTACTTCAGCACAAAATCAAAGAGGCATATATCGCTAGTTGAATAAATAAGTGTCGTGCTTATATTTTTTTATTTTCTACATTTGATCAATAAACTCATGCCACTTATACACAATTAGCCTGGTCGAAAGTGTCCACCTATATCGATACTGCATCGCTCTTAAGTGGCTCTTTTGGTTGCCTATTATTTCTATCCAATACCTACCAAAAATACCTGCCTGCATAAAGTCTCGGAACGACTGTTCGTGGTATTCGTAACAAGTCGTGGATGAGAATGAATACAATAAGTATGATATTTTCTAGATATAGCTTTTTAGTAAGGCAAGCCTGGCGTTTGGGCTTATGTCTAGGTATTGGCTATAATAGTGTTGCGTAGAACATACAGCTTCCAAAACGAAGCTAGCCGATATGCTAAGTGATGCTCGATTTATTATGCTTTTTAAATTCGTGTCGTATTGACGACGATCGTACACTTTTACGCATACGAACAGATTAGACAGATGGGTTACAAAAAAGAAGTTAGTAGGTAGGTACTTCCGCTATTGTAAATAAATCAGGGTATTGACTTTGTACCTTGAACTTTTTTTTTCGTTTATCTTTGTATTGTTTACCGTATTAGTGTTTACTTTTACTGTTACTGTTTTTATTGTGTTGTCTCTACGTATAGTTGAATAATCTCTCTATTTATGTCTTTCAAGATGTAAAATATTGATTTCCTTTATACAGAATAAATAATTTGATATACTTAATACTCACATAACCATCGCCGAGTTTTTCATTATCCTGCCGCATGGTCCAAACTGCTGTATAGGTGATGGTGCGTTCAGGGACCTCGTCCTTCTGCAACAAAACAATAAAAACTTTAGATAAACATCATATACAGGTACAAATACAGTTAAAAAGTACACATCAGCAGTGAAGGTGAGATAAGGTCTTGGAGGAGTTTGATTGCCGCGTCCGGCAAAGTGTTATTGGGCTTGCCTGTCAAGGTACTCTCAGTGGCAGTACAGAGTCTGGATTTGTGACTGTTAACGTCATAAGGCTCGCCACCTAATACGATGGGGCCGATAAACATACATAGGTAGCGAAATAAGGTTGTATCATATCTGTATCTATGATTTCGGGGATATAGGTACGCTTGAGGGATGTACATACCTACATATATTTATATTTAAAAAGTAAATACAATGATTGTTTTAGTACACCTATGACATATATATATATTAGCATTTATGTTTGAGGACAAGCACGCCCTCGTTCAGAAGATGATACCCATCCATCCAACCCATCAAATATCAGTGCGTAGAAAAATTTAAGCAACTTGAGCCTAGCCACATACTGGCTACTTCTGATAGCCACAAATCAGAGATATTGCGAACAAACCAGAAAAAGATAACTCTAAACTAACGAGCGTGAAAAGATAAAGCAATGGAAGCTTCAGGATCGAGCCAAGTTTAAATCCTAAATATTTCTCACAATAATTGTATCTCATGTAATTGAACAACGTACGTACATATGTAAAATGAAACAATACGAGAAATAAAATTAAAGTCGCATTCTATATAATGTATGTATATATGCTAAAGGAAACCTCGAATAATCTGGAATTATTAAATACATAAGAACAATGATGAATTTACATTCGCATTACCTAATGTAATATTATATCAGTTCACAGGGTATAAATCTGTAGATTGTTCTACAGACTTATTTTATTTTATTATTTATTAAGTTTCTGGTTTGTGAATGTTTAATATATATTTTTACCATCTTCAAACAAAGGAGGAGGTTCTCAATTAGACTGTATGTTTGTTACGCGATTACTCCGCTAATAAAGAATTGATTTTGATGATTATTATTGTTTTGTAGGTAGGTAACGCACTAGTAATCACCTGTGTTGCGGGGGACTTCAGAAACATTTCAAACAACGCACACAAGCAACATCCACACGCGGAACAACTTAGGATCGAACTATTGTTAGTTCGATCCTCAAACGGAATAAAAAATTGTTGTCACTTGGCGCAACGGTAATGAGAACAGCTCTGGTGATGAATCTTATTCTCATAATCCACTAGGAATGACAATGGTACTATCAAACTTATTCACAAGTAATGAGAGCATCACTATTAATGAAACTGATTCTTATTACCTACTGGTAACGATAATGTGTTTGTAGTATGGTGACGTACACCCCACTACACGTTATGTTACACCACTGTGATTGAAGAGTTCTAGTCACCTTAACCTCTTCGCACACTGGCTACTCGAGACAGCCACAAAACAAAGACACCATCTGAATCTAGAAGTGCTACTAAGTAGTGAAAGCAAGCAACAATCATTTGAACTCTGTGGTCGACACAAATGGCCAACGGCTGCTCTTTTTACACCTATTACGTGTGAGATGAGATCTAGAATTGCATAAACATTCCCACATGTGTCTTCCACAGACATAATTTTTTACATGAAATAAAACACATTCTAACAACAAATGTTGAACTGAGCTGCTGAACTGTTAGTAGAATTTGTTGATTTATTTAATTGGGCATCCAGTAGTTGTTACATTATTTTAAAAAACTAAATAAGACCATAAATAGTCACTATTTAAATAATTGCACAACATTTTAAGGTGTCACAACATACATAATTATGGTGTAACATCATCATCTTAATATACTTATAAAAGACAACAAATACTGTAAGTGATATGTGATTGATGAGTAAATGATTATTATACAGGATGATTTTGAAATCGTGTAATTCCTTTTAACCACGTATTCTACTGGTGATATAGAATAACCCTGACCATATATTTTTTTAATTAGAATTATGTTTTTGGAAAAATTAATGTACCGAATTTTTTCATGAAATGGTTTCAGATAGTCATATGTTAACCACCCGACACAATCTTAATATTTTATTAATTTAAAAATAATAACATAACAATAACTGACGTCGTAAATAATAAGGGGGGCAATAAAACGGACCGCCCGTTATTATTTACGACATTAATAATTGATATGTTATTTTATTTTAATTAGTAAAAAATTAAAATTGCCCCGGTTGGTTAACATCTGACTATCTGACACCATTTCACGAAAAAATTACACATTAATTTCTCCACAAAAATAATTTTAATAAAAAGAAATATGGTCAGGGTTATTCTATACTACGAGTAGAATGCGTGGTTAAAAGGAATTACACTATTTCAAAATCACCCTGTAGGTATATTTTCTATATAACAAAAATGCATTTTCAATAAAACTATATTAACAAAACCGCGGATGAAATAGCGGCATGTAATGAAAGAAACAAAACAAATAGAAACTTCATCCTGACTTTGCCGCACTGTCTATTATTATGTTAGAATAATAATAGTTAGAGTGACGTCGAATTAATTATTACCTGAACACACGTGATTCGAACATGAGCACCACGTGTCTCCGTACATATAAAATTAAGTATCATCATCAAATGCGCAACAGAATATTCGTAGCAATAATATGTATCTATTATACACACATCTACGTCACCATTTAAAACAATATTGACATGCACATTTTAATCTAACTAATAATATTTATTTAATATATATATATATATATATATTTTTATTTTATTTTATTATATATAATATTTTATAAGTATTTACGACGTTTCGGTTGCTTTTCAGCAGCCATCGTCACAAGTATGAAGAATTTATAACAAGCGAAATATAAGATAGCTAAATAGTGGACTATAGCCTTAGTCTTCTTAGTCTGAGAAGAGGCTCTTATTCAATTGTGGGACGTAATGCACTGCCTAAAAGAAGCCTAAGCCTAAGCCTGCAAGCCCTAACCATGTTATTCGCGAAATGTAAAAGTGATACAATTCTACATAAAATTTCAGCCATTTTGAGGCTAGAAATGCAATGTTATTATATTATAAAAGATTCCTAATAAAAAAATAAACCGTTAATATAATAATCGCGTAAATTTTGAATACAGTACAGAATTAAGTAATAGTTATAAATACTCAATCAAGGAGTTAAATGAGCATAAGGGTCGGCTGATTTAATGAGACTATTATTCGTAATTCCTACAAAGACAAAATACGAGGTTCGTTGCCCAGGATAAGCGGCTACCGTATGGCCGCTTGCAACACCAGGTGTCCATAAAAGCGATTAGTCGATCATAAAAAAATATCGCTGTCTTTTTAACAACACAGCGCCTCCTTAAAAAGCTTGGAAATCCTAATCATCGCTGAAGGCAGCACAGTCTGCAATCTTCTCAATAAAGAAAGATATTTCCCAGCTGATTATTTTCTTACTGTTATTGTATTATTAGAAAGAAAACGTACACCCAATTTCAATACAATACAGTTCAACAATCTATTTAATTTCTAGAAAACTTATAGTGGTGTATACAGAATAACTTATAACAATATTCTGAAAAATAAAAATGCATTTGCAATACCTGAACGTGTAGTCAACGAGACTCTCATAAAATGTCCGTATTCCGTGGGCAGGTATGTCACACTCGAGTCAAAATACCGAACTAAAGCCACAACTGTACACTTCAATAGATGGTCGTATTATATGTTAATATACTTTATTCACATACAGGCAGATCACTATTTGCTTAAACGAGTTTAGTTTTTCTACGTCTTTTAATATGTTCAGGGGTTTTTGTTTGTCTAGAATTACCTATGTTTATAAAATTGTCGTAAAGTGTTTTGTTGATATGACAGGTTAGGTCAGTCAATCGTGGCTAAATTCATGCCTAGTTCCAACGACCACCATTCAAGGCAGCGAGTAGGCACACCGTGTTAGGTTTTGTCCGTAGGAAGATAGGAAGATATAATGCGATTTGGTATATCAAATATTAGGTTTAACTGAACAGAATCCGATGAGACGTGGTTTAGAATACATATTGAACTAATAACTATGAAAGCATAATTAAATCTGTTAAGCAAAAATTATAAACGTAAATGTTTTGGGTTTAGACTACATATTTTTAAATATTTTAAATCAAATGGATTTTAAAAATCTTAAATATATAGACACATCCTTCATTATAGTACCATAAATAATGGTGTCGGCTCCATTTGCCTCTTGAGTTCCGTCCCTGAATACCTAAGTGTACCCGTTCGCCCCGGGGCATTTCAGATACTCAGTTTCGCCCCCGATTACTAGCTGATGAAAAGTACATTCAGAAACGTTAGCGATCAGCATGTTGGATTTTGTTTTTTGTATGTCGGGCGTCTATTTCACATATAATATGTGAAGTATGAAACTAAAAGCATAAGGAACAGTAGCTACTAATTAATGCTATTTCGTAAATTAAAAGTGACTCCGTCTATTTGAAAAGTTTTAGCGTAGGTAATGAACGTGCGAAGATTTAGATTAAAAAGTTTGGGATTTGTATGTCTGTATTAAATGAACTATATTTCAATTGTTTTTCTTTTTACGTTTACATATTGAATATTTAAATAATACTTTATCAGTATATTCAGTATTACATTATTTTATTTCGGCTGACAGTACTTAGATACTTCAAATTTCTATAAAATCTTGTACAGGGCGATTAGCTACACCAAAATAAATAATTACATATTAATGTGCCGTTCGCCCCCTGTGAAGGGGCGATCGTGGCTACGAATAAGGGGCGAACAGAACATTTTATCAGAAGGGGCGAAACTCAAGGGGCGAACGGAGCCGACACCTAAATAAAATAGATAAAATATTTCAGTACCGCGAGACTGGTTTAGACCAGTATGAGCTGTTCACCAATTTAAGACTGGGACACTCTCAGTTTGAAGCTTGTTCTATTAGATATCTTACACCCTATATGTATGTAAAAATATAATATCACTATGAATCGACAATTATTTATATTAATATATTATAGAGTGGTATTTCTAACGTGAATTTTAATTAACATGATGACAAACATGACATTGAACTTTATTCGAAGGCAGAAGCAATCTAGAATGCGAAAAGTTAGGTCCGAAACAGCGGGTCTCTATGCCATCTTAATCTGTCAATTGTTGGAATGCCAGATATAATTGAAAACCTATTGTCAGGCCGTGGGCATACCACTGCGACTCAATAGGATAATAAATAAAATTGATAACCTATAAGTAATTATTAAACTAGGTAGAATCTTATAGCTTTTGAACTGCGGTCGAGTGTTTGTGATAGAATTGACTGTATTGCACCTGATGTGATCTCATTCCTGTCGTATATACATTTAGTTGAGCTCCTAAAAACATAAGTACACTGCTACTTACAATTCATATTCTATTTTATTATACTTTGATCACAGATTTACTAGAACAAATTAAAATATTTCCAGAATCAACACTACGAAATGTTTACCACTAACCACACATTTTCTTGGCAGATGAAGAAGCTCTTCAGAATATTTTCCCTTAACGTTAATGCGAAAGATTTACCTTTTAATACGTACAAAACTTCAAACATGCATGTATACTTATGAAGTCATACAACTTGGTAGCACAACGGTATCTTTCCAAAACAAAAACCATGACACAAAATCAGGCATATTGGGCAGTCAACTAATAAGCACTTTTAACTGCGGAGTAATAAATGTTTATATAAACAAAATCATCTCGCACTACTTATATTCATTATGAATATGTACTTACTAGTTGTAGAAGAAACATGGCTCACTTCATTTACTTAAAGCAATACCTACTTACCGGCAAACAAATACTTTACGACGGTGCCGAGAAATTGGATATCGGCGTATAAAATTTGAAGTAGTAATGAATGAGGTGAAAATTAGAACCGTTGGCAACAATAGGCAGCCATTCCAATATGTTTTTAATATTTACTTGTTAATGTAAATTATAACGGGCTAGCAAAACTAAATATACTTCATGTAGGTACAATTAAACATGATTGAAATACGTTACCTACTACAGTAACTTGAGTTTATAAGTATAGTGAAAAAAATCGGAATACATTTTTATACGATAGACGTGGCCACGATTGCCTGAAAGTAAATAATATAAATGTGTAATTTACAGCCTTTTTTAATTTAAATTTTTATTGACGTTAATAAATGGCAACTGGCAATTATTTCAACAAGCAAACGAGCTGAATATCTATGACCTAAGTGTGTTT
This sequence comes from Catocala nupta, assembly GCA_963675205.1. Classification (NCBI taxonomy): domain Eukaryota; kingdom Metazoa; phylum Arthropoda; class Insecta; order Lepidoptera; family Erebidae; genus Catocala; species Catocala nupta. Next base: position 20,076,069 of record OY776097.1, on the reverse strand, counting down.
TGTTCACCTTAACATTTGTAGCAGTCACTTAACGATATAAAACGTATAGGTATTGGCACCGAAGACCAAAATTTATCGTGATTATTCAGGCACTAAAAGCACTAAGCAATGTTTAATACATGCAGAGTCTACCTATAAGAACTATATGCATTTTACCAACTCGGGCCCAGTGCATACTTACATTCTGGTTCCTTACCAAACGTAAGAAAATTGAGTATGCTTTGAATTTTGTGTTTTTTGATTTCTCTGACAAAAAGCATTGACAGGTCTTTAACTTTAGAAGTTTAATCTTCATTTATATTTTATTGTATTGTGTAAAGGAGATACAAATAAAAATATTTTTCTTTCTTTCTTTTTTTTCTATTTGGACGTCGGCGTCCAGACACAATACTTTTATCAATTTATATTTGAGAACAATTTCTAAAACAAATTCCCGAGTTACGGGGGAATTAAGAAACATTCAAACAACGAACACAAAAAGCACCCAGACTCAGAACAACCATTTGTCGATCACACAAAGTTTTGTTCCTTGTGGGATTCAAACCGACTACACTCGGTGCAATGGCAGTGGCGAGGCGACTATTTAAACCACTACACCATCCGTGCTCATTATTTCTCTACATGATCAAGCCGATAGGTTAAAATAAAACAACATGCTGTATGAAATTTAAATAGACGTTACACAGCATTATGCACAAGAGCTTCGGTGTTAACCTCGTTGACATTTGTTAATGAGCAAAACATGACAGTTAGCACGATTGTGAACAAAAACGTAAAAAATTATAAAAACGGTTTAATGTGCGTGCTCATCAAGTTCTTTGTTGCCTTCGCCTCAATTTTTGTTAGTCGTGAGTTAAAATTTGGCGAAGATAATGAGTCAAAATTGCACGTGGGAACGTAGTATTACATACCGCCGCCGTATGCGAGTTGAATATCTTCGAGGACTACACTAAAATGAGACTCTACACAGTTGTAACGATTTACTAGTAATTTTTTCTTATTTGTTTTATTTATATTGAATAGAATCGGGCGTTACTTGGCGATAATCCATTGTAATAATGTTATTGGGAAGAAAGGTATCCGCCGCACATCCTCAGATTAACCATCCCAAACATTGCAATAGAAAAAAGAAAGAACTTCATTAATTGCTAAACGGTCTTGAAAAATGCCTCGCGCTGAGGTGAAACACGTGTCGACGCATATTTTGTGTTCAAAGCGGAATACTGCAAGGACTACGCCCGGATACTACGACGCGGCTGTTCCTATCCAGAGGAGTTCAGTATTGTCAAATGTCAACCTTTTTATATTTTTGTGGTTGGAGTGCGCAAACAGAGGGTGTGTAGCGTGTTCCTCTCTTCCCAATAATATTATTTGTTTCATTTAGTAAACGAATATGACGTACTGGTAGCTAGAGATAATACATAGAGGTCTAACTTTATCCGTAGTCTCTGCCTACCCCTCTGGGAAATAGGCGCGAATTTATGTATGTATGTATGTCTAACTTTATGTATTGCCTTTCCTTTTTTGTCAACTCTATTTATTAGAAAACAAATATAGTTGAGAGCAATAACAAACTTGTTTGTTTACCAAATAAGACAAGAATATTATAAGTGTCTTGTCCGATATCTCAGCTGCCGGCTATCTGGCGCAGGGGTGGTTTTATGGTCCACAAGAGTTCACATACTTAATGGTGTAATTTTGCACCTGATGCTGGCTATTCCGCAATTGGAATGTGTGCGATCAGGTTGCGTACATCGATGGCGTCCTCGGTGGCGATCATATACGTTGGTATATGATCGCCACCGTGGGCGCCATTGAACGTGATTCAATTGTTTCGTACAAGTGACGCGATCAATATCCAATGTACACGATACCTAGCGCTATGACAGTAGATAAATAACGAACAATTCTGGGTGGACATTTTTGTTTACCTTACTAGTCATCAGTCAATTTCATGTATAATTAAACATAAAAATATCTTTACTTGTTTTTAATCTTACAGCTATCATTACATGTACACCCAATTCGATAGTGTGCTATATATCCTACATTACCTTATTCTTAAATCCCAACTTATATTATAAATGCGAATGTGGGTAGCTGTTTTTTGTTTGTTACGCTTTCACACTTCAACTACTCGACCGATCATAATGAAATTTTGCATACACGATGTCAGGGATACAGAAAAGAACATAGAGTGCTTTTCATCCAGGAAAAATGTACTATTCTCGAAGGATGGCAATTAATGGACAAAATCTACATTAACGCGGGCGAAAACCTAGTACAAAATAAAAACTACTCATGCAAAACACATAAGTACTATACATATAAAAATCACACATAAAATACTTTTGTATTTGATATGACTATTTGAGTTCTGACCTTATTTAGTTGGTAAATAATGTTTTTACATGCTAAGTGGTATAGTTATAGACCGACTTCGATACCTATTACAATAAAAACATATCGTAAATGACGACGCGACATCGGTTAGTTTTACTTTAAAAATATAGTCGATGTCACTGGTTATAAATAGAATTTACCTTAACGGGGTAAGTATTGACATTGGTGATTGTAAACGTAAAAAGAGAGCTTGAGGGTCACCTTAATTCCATAAGGTGGATTTTGGAAGACAAGGGAAGGGCGGTGCTTGCTGCTTAGCTTGCTTTGTTGACTGGACGGGATAAGTACAACCTTCTTACCAAAAGTGAATATTATTTGATTATATTATGCTAGATTAGTAAGACGTCTGAGCGGTAATAAATACGTCCCCTTAAGTCTCATTGCATTTTATTGTCGTATCTGTAATTCCTAAAATAAAACCCTTGTTAATACAAAATGTACTTAGAAAAATCACGTGTGATCGCACGGCGCAACGCGTTCCCTGTCTATCGTGATTCGTGAGATAAATAAACCAACTTTGTATAAAATCGCACGCATTCTAATACGGAGTAAATTGTAGCGCAATAAAGAGATATTTTTTCCTTTTTTACCTTTATTAAATCTTCTGCACTAGGAATAAATCCTGAGTCGCAGGGGACTTTACAAACATTCAAACAACGGACACAAAGAACATCCAGACTCGATACAACCATTTATGGATCACACAAAGCTTTGTCCCGTGCGGGGTTCGTTTCTACAACACTCGGTGCACTGTCAGAGGCGAGGCGATTACTTAAACCTCTAAGCAAATTATGCAGTGCGATTATCTATTACCGCACTTCATGTTCTAATCGTAGCTTTATATCAAATCGCACGCATTCTAATACAACATGTACACACGGCTACACATCAAGTTAGACACCCTATATAAGCATAACTACGCTGCATACAAAATAGAGAATTGTCGGAAAGGGACAGTGCATAGTGGTGTCGATGTAATGGTAAGGATAGATCGTAACAAAAATATAACGCACTCTCTCGCACGATTCGCAGCGTTCAACTTCTAATAGTTGAACTATTCTATAGTACAAACCGTCTAGGTTGATGCGTCGCTGTGTGTACTAGGAACGAGGAAAACTAAATTTCGCAACGTTCACGATGACACAGCATGAATTATAATTACCTATTAATTTATGTTAAATATCGTACGTGTTCTTATAATGTGCGAAATTTTCAACGATAATATAGCATGTATTGAAACAGATAGAAAAACAGCAGCATCGTTAAAAATAAGCATAACAATTATTAAAAATAACAAGCCTCGTTGTTTTATAAGATTCTTATGTTTGTACAGTATAATTTATAATACACATACCAAATTTACAAACAGGTTTGTCAAAACTGTAACATGGCCGGTTTTTCCGCAACCAAACCTTTAAAAAACATCCACACATTCAAATAAAGAACTTTGAAAGTATTGCCCGTTTATTACGTTGTCATGGCTTAACTGATGCACCGAGTTCAATGTAGTTTTTAATTGGACATAGGCCACGAAATAGGCCATACATCCACTGCACCCTACCTCTTGAAGTAGGTATACTTCAAGAGGTAGGGTGCAGTGGATGTATTTCTACATACCTTATAACTATGTATTTCTATAGATTTAAGGTAGGTACTAGGTATATATATACATAACATCAATGATATGACAATACGTACCGAGTATAGATAGCAATCATATCATAAAAATATCAGATAACATCAATAGCACGGTAATGTTATCTAACAGTATTCTATCTTCATATAAACGGTCGGAACGCAAGTCATACCTACGCGCCTCGAGGTCGGTACTTCGGTAGGCACTTGGTTCGCAACAGAACGCACGGTGTGTGATGGTTTTGTAAGCAGTAAGCGTGCGACTTGTTAATATTTGAATAAGTACAAGTACTTACATAATAATTATGGCAAAGTACAATTGTAAACAAAAGTAATTGTAATTAAAGTTTTTATACTATTAAATTTAGAATAAAGCTTTTCGTACATCTCAGTCAAGGCGCAAATATTTTGCAGCCTCAAATATATAAGGTTGTTTTTTAATAAATCTACTAATCAAGAACCATTACATGATTTTTATTGCACATTTCCTATTTCATTCACAACTAATTACATTTTTTAAATAAAACATATAATATTTACAATAACCTAATTAGAAAGAAACTCAAGTAGGTAGATGAAATTAAAATACTGTAGGTACCCTTTCGCGTTTTCGCGGACCGCGCGGCTGTAGGTAATTATTTCAAGGACAGACCCGAGTTACAATACTGTTAGATAACATCGACACCGGCGAGGAATAACATCGACACCTGCAAGGAATAACATCGTAAATAATTTTAGTAACCTTTTCAGCAGAGCGCATCAAATTAAAAAAGGTCTTCTGTGTTTCGGTTAGGTAATAATGCCAACCACCCTTGAAAATTTGAGTCAACGAGGGTATAGCTATATAGTTACATTATTATATATATGTATATTAAATAGATTTTTGTAAGTTACAATGACATACCACAACATATACTGTATAACATTGTATTGTAACTCAGACGTTGGTAGCGGGTAGTTTTACCATAAAATGAAAAAAAATTGTATGTCTGTGATACAATTGATAAAATGTGTTTTTCACATTTTGCAGTTAACTCACTAATAAAAGAGTAATTTAGTAGTAATAGTAATTTTAATCAGTCTTTATTATTAATTTATTATAGCATTCTTCACACAAACAAATTAGTTAAACTAACCAAACAAAATATCCATCGTCCATTTTTAAAATACCAGCAATGAAATAACAATGTTTTGGTCGTCTATTATATGGTAGGGTATATATCTATCAAGATTTTTATATTTTCAAGGAGCCCGTTATTCCTATTCAATCAACAAGGTTCTAAGATGTACGTAAGTATAATAAGTATCTAATAACTGCTAACTTTCAAATGATTACCGAGAAAATAATTGTAACTTATGTTCCAATCTTTTGACTGAATTTTTATTCACTATACAAGAATGAAATAATTGTATATGAGGTTACGATGAAAGCGTATTTAATATGAAATAATTATTTCCGAAAACAACATTGTATCTTGAATTACAATGTAATATTTGTAATGGCACACATAAACTATAATTATGATGGTTTCTTACTAAATATACCATTTTATAAACTGCAGTTGAACCGTGACTTCAATGCTATTACACTTTTTAAAATCTGTACGCAAAGGAATTTAGACACATTAAAAAATCTGCATTTTTTGTACAGCAGGAATAATTATGTTTGTAACACAAAACTGTCAAAAAGTGAGTTACAGTGTTATTCCTTGCAGGTGTCAACATTACAGTGTCAATAGGTGCTCACAAGTGTTTGTAGTACCGGTGAACGAATATTTTGATTTTATTTTTATATTTCTACAACCGTAGGTACAACATAACATAAAAATGTACAATAGCTTCAATGGCATTGATTTTATATTATAATAACGCGTTTATAACGATTGCTGCATATTTAATCACTGAATATAATGTATATAATTATTTCCAGTCATAACATTATACGTACGTGGTGTTCTAATGATACGGTGATTTTCATTCAATTACGATTTTATAAGCCTGAATAATCAATTAGATTAATCGTGCATAACATACCTCCGGTCAAAGTAAGCCTCCTTTGCTCTAAAGAGCTCCGCTTTCCCGGATTCATGAGAGAATTGCCGCCGTAACATTGTTCCAACACAAAAGTTCACACGCACAAGATTAGATACTGTTTGATCACATTGTCGCCTAAATATTGTGTATCAATAAACGAGTAAATAGTTATGGATGTGAAGAATGTGTTAATTAAAAGAGTTTGTGGTATGCATCGTGGTGGGGGCACGAGGGCGCGAAGAGGCGCGCGTGCGCACAACGACTGGCCGCGAACGATGCGCAGGTGTCCACGCGCAGGCTCTTATCGTACTAAGTGACAGTTCTGACCTTGGCGTACTCGTACGATTATCGTGAACGGCTTCACGAACCACTCTGCGCATCTGATCTTAACAATCGGAAGCGGCTGCCGCGTCGTTAAGTTGTAAAATGGTTAGAAGTCCAATACTGCGACGTCTTCATTGAGCTTTCAAATGTAATCTGACGCGGATTGAGATCGATCAAATGTAATTGAACGTGTGTCTAGATAAACAGTGCATTAGTTTATCCGCTGCTGACCTATCGCGATTTTGTTTCCGCCTAGAGGATGTCTGATAAAGATAGATGGTTCGCTATCACAACTATGCATTTGTAGTGTGTAGTGTTAGATATTCGTCCATATGTAAGTGCTGGCAAACAAATACAATTTTCCCTTTAAATATTGATATTAGAAGTAACAGATATTTTTCGATAAGTATGACATGTAGATAAAATTCTTTTGGCGTGTGACTGGAGTTTTATTTACAAAGTACCGTTCTGTACTTTGTGCATGCGCATGCGCTGCAATGCCTCTTACAATTATTCGGGTTTTCAGGTCAGAAGCCTTCGCAGTCACTAACTGAAGTTTAGGCGACATCGGATGAGTAGTATAGGAATGCATACGTTATAAACTAGGGATGTTACGGAAGTGGTTATATCGGAACCGAATTCGGAAGCGAAGATTTTTATTTGGTTTGTCGGAATCGGAACCGAACTCGGAATCGGAATCGGAGTCGGAGACAAAAGAGAGATATGTTAAGGATAGGTCTAAGAAAATAGAATTACACACATTATTCATCAGTTCTATTATTAATAGTTCAAAAAATAATACAGGCAGGTTATACCAGGGTGTTGAAAATAAAAACAATCGAATTTAAAATCTTTAACATTACTAGTGCCTAGTGAAATTAAGTAATAACTGAAAAATCCGAGCGAATAATTGGCACAGATTAAAATAAAAATGATAAGGGGAACCTGTTGCACATTGGACAGTTTCTTACATTTCTAATTTTAATTGCTATTTGACGTACTGTACACAAACTATATTATAGGCGCAGGAGGAGGGAAGTTCCCTGCGCGACAAGTATAAACCTGTCTGTACGCGCTGATCGCTGGACACCGCCACCGCCAGCCTGCTATGCATCGACCTCCGATATAACTTCCGATTTAAATTTAGCGGAACCGAAATCGGAATCGAAGGTGCAAATCAATCGAAAGTTCCGAACTTTCGGAATCGGAATCGAACCTCCGTAACATCTCTATTATAAACAAACAGACATTCATTTTTCTTGTACACAATTCACATGTAGTAACAATCTTATGATACAACAAAAACGTGATATATTAATTTAAAATGACTTTGTTATTTAGTTATTTTAACACACTTGTGTATTGACCGCATTCTTTGCCTATTTGCCAACAACTTAAAAAATATACACCTAATTTGGTCGCTTTTGTTACATCATCAAAAGTGGTTATATCGTTTTCATGAATAAATAACTCTGCACTTTTAAAAAAGTATTTTAGTAACTTTATTGTTTTTTAGTTTAAAGCCCTTGTCGCTAAAATATTCAAAATCAGAATAGTATGTTTTATGAAATATTTAATTACTTAACACAATATGTAGGTAAAAGCAAAAATAGCATCGAGAATATTTACAAGAATTAATTATTTAAAGAATTGGGCAAAATAAATAAGAACAAAATGTCTCTAAACCGATTCGGGTATCAAACCTAAGACCACACACACGTTAAACAAACGCAGAACTTTAAGTCGCCTAAACCACTGCGCCATTTATAAATTACTTGAGAAACCTGTTACGAAGATCGTTTCATTGAGATATTGTTATTTTATATTTTATACAAATTCGTGTGTTAACATACCGTCTGTGGTAAACGGTATGAATCAGCATTGTTAATCTGTGTCGAGGTGGTTCGACATTGACCGATATACTGCTGGTCCACTGGCAGACATTAAGCTGACCCGTGCATTAAAAAAATTTTTTACTCAGCATTTTTGCGCGCCAATAACTCCGTTAATGTATGCAATTGTAACATTTGAATTCTTTTGTCGTAATGTTGTTGTGACATAATCTACATTACGTGTGAGCCTTTCAATCCAAAATTTTATTACGAGACAATAATATGTGGAGAAATATACATATGTGGAAATGGGAAACGTATAAGAAATATTGTGCTGTGCTGTATCCATGGCAGTTGTACCTTCCCACATTATAGCACACGATCACCGAGCCTCCTTGGGATGTTAACCTATTATGTTAAGGCTTATGTTTCTCAACATTAAGTATGCTTGACAGTGGCAGATTAACCACTAAAACCAATGCGATCGATATTCTATATAAAATAAAACACTATCGTTTTCTAGCGGGCATCAAACCAATGCTGCTCTTCTCGGTGTGAGACGTGTTAAGCCATAGTCCATGACGCATCATATCTTCGAGAATTACTTATATATCTTGTTTATTTATTTTATAAGAGATGATGGCACAGTGCTGGCAACTGTAGCACTCAATTACGATCGGTATGATCTCTACACGTGTAAGCATATAAAGCAGTCTAAGGTAAATAGAGAAAGCGGACATCTAGCAGCTAAATTGTAAAAATACTATACATACACAAGGCGTATGATAACAAGAAACATTCATTCATATTTGCTTATCAAGTTTGTGGAACTAAGTCTATATTGAAATAACGATAAAGTTCCTTTTATTAGAAACACTTAAAATGAATGTGTTCACTATAAGGACTCGATAAGTAAACAGCTATTAATCTCCGTTTCGTAACTGCTAAGTTATCTTTCAGCTGTTGCTTAGACAACAAACGAATGTAGAATGCAAAATACAAAGGTCATGTTTGTAATGGATGTAAAGATTGACTTATACTCCATTTGGTTAGGTACTTAACTAAAGGTAAACAATCTTGATGTGTCTTTTTATCTAAAAACTCATTTTAAAATAAAATTCTTCTAAAGCTCAATGTAAATACAACAATAACGATTACTAAATCAATTGAACCGTTAGTTTAAGCTGTAGTTTATTTGTTTAATATGTGTTTGTGTAAAAAGTTACAACAAGATTGTTTACCTTTAGTAAAATAACTAACCAAATGGAGTCTTTAAATTAACTGATGAGAGTTGGGCCTGTGGATAATCTGTCTAGTTACACAATTAAACATACTCTACGATAATAAGTCCGGTGCTTTTGTAACAGTTACAGAAGTTACGATAAACGCTGGCAACACTGTATCACTCACGCATTGTCATCTCTACTCTTAGATAGAGTACCTCTAGTTGTGGGCATATCTGTATCAAGTGGCGCGCAGGCTTTTCGCTTGGCGTCTTTTAAAGATCGCCAAAATTCGTCGGTTTCCTCGTATTATTAAAAATTTTTTTTGCTGCAGTTATTGTGATTTTCATAGATTATTTATGAGCATAGATTTCATTAGTTATTTTTCGGGTACATCGTATAATTTACGATACTATGACAAATTGCAGTATTTACTAAAAATACTGGTATTTCACGCGCGGCCATGATAAGGCTCTATCTATAGATTCTCTGTCTAACATTCTATCATAAAGGAATTGCTTTATTGCCAGTGCAAAAATAAAATATAGACCTGGCCACCTGTCGTCCGAAAAAATTACTAAGATGCAGGAAACCTTTAGCCAATTCAGAAAAGCAGATGGATTTTTGGGTGCTTCTTCTATATGAGTTATTTCTGAGTAAAGCTTTACTAGATTGACCGAAGTCCCAAGTTTAGGCGATTTCTCTTTCTATCTGGCAATTATATGTAAACGTGGAGTCATATTGGTCGATCCTATTTTTAAAAAGGTGCTGCTCTTAATTGGAACCTTATATGTCGTATTGCGGTATTCTCTTCCTCTTGAAATTGAGCCAACACCGTTGACATATTGAGGTCAGGTTGTAGACTGGTAAATTATTATATAATACTAGTTTTTGCCCTCGGCTTGCCTTGCGTAAATATAGGTTAGGTTAGATTTGTAACTAGGTGTAACTTATTTTCTTTAACCCTGGCAACGTGTATGCGAATCCATGATTATCGGTCGAGGATAAGGCGAATAACAACTCACATTCTCATTTATAATATTAGTTATGATATTACTGCCTCGGTAATGCAGATTGTTACTGCCCGGGTGAGGTCAAATTTTATTAGGTTTTCTGACAAGAAATCTCCAGTAGCAGCACGGTATCTGGAGCTGTCTGGAGGTGCGCGTTAGAGGACAATAATACCCTTTATATGTGATACCTTAAATATACCAATCCAAGACGTGATCGCAGAAACGATGCTTGTCTACGGCGCGATCGATCTCCACGGTCACTTCACCACAAGCTAACCTTATTTCAAATTTTGTTAACTCGCTTTATTACATCAATATTTCAATGACAACTATCGACTTTAAACAACCTTGATTAAACAGTGAGGCTTTATTTCTATCTACATATAGTATGTACCACATACAAGCTCTACACCAAATTTCAGTTCAATAGGAGCAGTAGTTTAGCCACATGATAGATTTTTAGGTTTTGGTAAACTGACCAAGACTCTAAGCATATATAGCAGGTATCTAAGGTTTTGGACCTTAAAGCGACAAAAATGTAGGAGACGTTGCCGCTTTGATAAATAATAATAATAATATATCATTATTTTTTCAGATAAATACAAACGTGTTACACATTACAATTTTGATTCTGCCTGAACATTTAAGTTGTATTTTATTTCAAACATACTGATATTGGTCCTCCAAACTAGACGAGTGCCGGTATTTTAGGGGTCAGTGTTCAGCCCTAGGAAAAATTCAGTTTAATACAAAACATTGCTCTAATTTCAGTGTAAGATATATTTTTATATATTGTGATTATTGATAAATAAATTAAAAAGAATTAAATTAAATTTAACGATTATAGCTATATAGTTATAGATTATAACTTATAGTTAAAACAAATAAATAAATAGATCATAACAAGAGGAAAGCAACATTACCGATTGTACATTAAAATTAAAGTTAAAACACAATAAAAATACTTAGTATTTATTGTTTACATTATTACAATAGCCAACAATCACGCCAAAGTGAGTCGTAATCTTAGCGCAATAAGAACGAAAACACAAGCATAACATTACACCATTAGTTTGTAACACAAACAAGGAAGCAATAAATAAAAAAGAAAGACAAAAGGCAAAAACAAAAGGCAAAATAAAAGACAACAGAATGCGACGTTGCCGTTTTGTTATGCAGGTTAGTGTAAATGTTCATAAATGGTGTTTGCGTATTAAATTGATTTAATTTGTTAGAAAAAGTGATTTTCTATTTTTATCTTTATCGTGTTTTTAATCGTTTCGAATTAACACTGAGCTCATATGGTATACTCTGTCCATGAATCATAGCAACCTTGTATTGGTAGATAGTACCTACGTATAAAATATACAATATAGTGGCCTAATGACGTCACTAACATGTGTCCTTCAGTTATTAAGAACTGGGGTACACCAGCATTAGTCCGTAGGTATTTGGGTTATAGGAATAATGATCCAGGGATTTTCTTTTCTTTGTTTCGTTTAAACAGACAACCCTTGCACTAGGTACAATTCTTTTATCGCGGGGAACTTTATAAATATTCAAACAACTGACACAAAGAATATTCATAGAGCACACAAATTTTTATTCCGTATGGGAATTGAACCTACTCGGCGCAGTGGCAGCGGTGTGGCGACCACTTAACCGCCCCGTACAGTAAATAACGGCAAGGCTGTGTTAAGAGAGGGTTACGAGGTGTCAACACGGCAACATTGACCGACATAGATTGCCCATCGCTCGTTACACACGAGTTTCATCACACCGGTGACCCGGTATGTTCTGGTGTGACCACTGAATTATTAAGATATCATCCTATGGACAAGGCATATAAATTTGATAATCCTAACTAATATTATAAATGCGAATGTGAATTTGTTTGTTACGTTTTCACGTTTTAAATACTCGACCGATCATGATATTCACGTTATCAGGGGTTCAGAAAAGGACATAGGGTACCATTCATCTCGAAAAGAAAATACTGGTCCTAAGCAAACCCGCGGATAAATGCTAGTTTTATAATAAAAATGACATGGGTCCCGAAGCTTAAGTTTGCGCTATATAATGCTGTAATGTCGAGTGTATCTCGATGCCCAAATTCAATAGTGTTATTAGGATGTACTGTTAAAAAATGCTCAGAATACCTTCATTTCTGGTGTTAGGAATGTAATCAGTGGACAAGTCGTGTACATGCGTGAGTCTATGCAATAAAGACTATCATTTACTTATCTCCAGCGACCCCACAAGAACAAAAGTACTTAGAAAAATAAAAACCGAATGAGCCATGGCTACCATCCTTCGTTCAAAAATCTTCTTAATAATTGAGGAATTTGTTTATAAATACTAAATATAACTGTAGAGACAAACATTGTATTAGTATTGTATTCACTCACATAACGAAACACGTAAGCTAACTACTGTTACTAGAGACGCACCATTTGACATACAATTTGCGCGTATTAGTGACAAATACAGGCGATACAAATAAGACACTTGTGTTGTCGAACTGACGGTGCTGAGTGCGCCGTCCCTCAACACCTTCTATTATTTTCTCTCCCAAATAGAAGTGCTCCGCAATATATCATGCTCAGGAGTTTTTAACCAATAAATCCGCTGTCCATCATAAGAACAATCAAATAAACTTCAAGAACGCGCGGCGTATCGAAACGAAATTAATTACGTGATAAGCATGCAACCGTATATAAACAGATTATAATTATGTAACCTTGACCGAAATTTACCACTTTCTTTTTGTTTATATTTATTGCTTCTAGTTGACTGGCTAGCCACATGATGGTCAGTGGTAACCGCCATTTATTGAGATCTATGTGTTATACGCTTTGCCTACCAGAGACTCATTCTCTATTTGAACTTATTTTAGGGTGCCTTGGGCGGCACGAAATAGAGATATTGAACCTTGAAAAAGTTATATCGTTCTGGCAACGGCAGGCAGTTTGTTCTAAAGAGACGTTTAAGTGATAAATGATCGTTGAAAGCATACCGTACGAGACAAATAGCGACAGAACGACAAGACAAGAATCTACTTTTAAGTACACAGTTTTATCTTTATAAAACTTTTTCCGTGTGATCGGAGGTTTCAATTAGGAGTCCTTATTGTCGCGCACGTTGACACGTTATAATATCGCCATATCTACACTAATATTATAAAGCTGAAGAGTTTTGTTTGTTTGTTTGGTTGAACGCGCTAATCTCAGGAACTACTGGTTCGAATTGAAAAATTATTTTGGTGTTGGATAGCCTATTTATCAAGGAAGCCTATAGGCTAATATAACATCACGCTACAATACACGGGGGCGGCGCAGTAACCATAAATGCGAGTGAAACCACGGGCACATCTAGTTTTATATATTTGTAGATATTGGTACATCGACATTTCCGCTAGAAGCGCCTTAAGAAAAAGTTTCTCAAAATGATTGCAGCCAGAAAATCTTGCGTTGTGTTCCTGTAGTGAATAGGGTGGACTCAAGAAGGACAGCACACGTCAGTCAACATGACGATTCCTTTTTTGCAAGGACAGCAACTTTCAAGAGTAATGCCTCTGTTTAGGTTATGGTCGCCTACCATCAGACGGACGGTATGCTTGTTTGCTACTTTGATTGCATAATAAACAAATGAAGACATTATGAATATGCTAAAGGCTATATTGCACAACGTTAGGGACAAATATTATCAAAATAAGGAAAGATATTCTATCAAACCTTGAACTTTTTCGAGATAATTTAGCCATTTTTGAGTAGATTATCATAAATAAGTTCGGGTTCAGTTCATCAATATTGATAAACAAATTCTTCGCTTATCGCGTTTTTTGTGTCTCCATTGGAGGTCAAATGCCAGTTCAATATTTTGTTTTTAAATAAACAACAATAAGACAAAATAACCTTGTTTGGCATCTCAAATTGGCGCGATGGTCAAAATATAGTGCGAATATTTTAATTTGCTACATAAGAAGTTATCCAAGAAAGGACGCAGAACGATAATTTTATTAAAGGCTAAACCACTGAACAGATTTCGATGTATTTCGGTATTTTGGACGCTGTTTGATTCTAGAATAACAACGCATTTTTTTTAAATCGATTACGACCACGCTTTTCTGCCTGTTACCGTTGCCGTAGCACAGTTTTAAACTTCTTGTACTAAGAATTTCTACACAATAACTCAATAAGACGATTCCAAAATCCCAAAACTCTAAATCTCGATCTGAATCTGAGATCTCATGCACAGTGGGTGTATTCATTACAACCCCAAAGAGACAAAGAGACAGGCGTATAAAAAGCCTTGCTAATGTTTATCAATCCATGCAATATTTAAGTGATTGATGGTGTAGCAATTTCCATCATTCTCGATCCGATGCCAGATCCTTCAGTTCTCGATATGTCTCTACATTTGCTTTTTCTTTCAGTTGATCTCTCTTTGCCTCTATCTTTCCTTCCATAATATAGGTAATAAATTTGTCTTGTCTAAGTAAGTGACTTATCATGTTTCCTCTTCTATTCTTTATAAGTTCTAGTTCTGTTTTCATTTACTCTTCTCAAAATTTCATGAGAAGAAATATTGAGAATGTTTATCCGTTGTTTATAAACTGAAATAAGTCGAGATATCCCTCGATCAGTCTAAATGTATCGAGTAATATTGTATCGGTTATCGGAACTGAACTTGTGCCGACATGCTCCGCGGGTCGGGGGAACATGAGGTCGATCTGTGCTACGGCGATAACGTACTATATTAAAACAGAGTGTTTTGATATATTGTATGAGTGTTTTATCTATGAAATGACTGTGGTAGTCAAATATATGGTTGCTTTTTCTGAAACCTGGGCGAATGTTTTTACAAAAGTGTGAGACAGTAATAAATAATCTTTTATACATACTGTATAGGTACACCCACATTCTGCCAATTATATTTTAAGGAGTCTATTGCCATTTAGTTCCAGATTCCGTGCTTCTACTAAGTATTTTTTGACTTACGATAAACGATAAATTAATAAGATATCAATATTAATTGAGGCTTCTTCGGCTCGCAATATATGTATTACCGACTCTAACTTTGACACGATAAAAATATGCTATCTTTTACCCGCAGCTTCGCTCCCTTGGCCTTAAAGAAACTGGATTTGACACTAATCATTCTACTTTTCTAGTATTTGCCAGCATTGTGCTCTCACTTATATAGTACCTAAACTGAAACATAACGCTTTCCTAGTTGCCTGTTCCGAGACGTTTGTTCGCTCGACCGTATGTTTGCCGACTTACGCTCAGAAACAACTTTTTTTAAAGTCCTGCAATCCATCCATCTATCAAATAAATTAAATCTGATGACTAGTTTCAGGAAGTACCCCTACCAGCAAAACTCATACATGCCTCTTTATAATATTAGTTTAGATAACAAGGATTCACAAAAGCCAGAACAGCATTGCAGCTAGTACTTATAAATTGACACCTATGAATTCGGAGGCTGAAGACCTAAGTGACCAAATTGGTAAAAGTACTTTACCTTATGTCATACTAGTTGTTCTATTCAACTTTTAAAATATATTCGCCTAAAATGCCTAATGCTCAGGGCAAAATGCATACGGTACTAATGTTCATGTCCCTCTAGGGACTAATTAGTAAGTTAAACAAGGACGGCACGATAATTACAATGGCTGGTAGACTCGTTGATATTGTGTTGGGCGCAGTACAGACACTTTCACTTTTAGCCAGTGGTCACACACGTCATTGGATCGGTATTGGTGTCGTACTAACATTGATATACAAGAAGGTACGAAGATACGTACTCGAATGAAAATGAAACTCGGATTTATTGCTCTTATATATAACCTACACCTCCAATTCCTTTTTTAATCTTAATTTATTATGCATTTCAAGGAAGGGTGATATACTATAGAAATCAATATTAGAAATCTAAAAGTTACTTTGTCATGTTGTTACGATACGGAGACATCAGAGAGAAATCATTTTCAGTAAAATTTGGTGAAGTCTGGCAGTTGGAGAATGTCATATTATGCTATTTTAAAGCTAAGTCGCGGGTTGCAAGTAGTTCTAGTTATATTGATATATCGAAAACTTTTCTTACGATGCTTTCCTTCACCGTTGAAGCGCGCATTATTGAAGTTATTAATACGCACATAACTAAGAAATGTTAGAGGAGCGTGGCTTGGGATCGAACATGAGACCTTTGACTAGCAGTTCAACGCTGTCCCACTAGGCTATCGCTATTTCTTACTACCTATTACAATATTCATAATATTCATCGATACACTGGAAATACCTATTACTAAAAATAACAGTAGGTACCTCATTATTTTCGGTTTCTAATATTAGAGTTATTAAAGTATTTTATTTAGTCGAAGGCTGAAGCAGTATATTTCCATATAACCGATTTCTTTTTACAAAATCATTGATATAACTGAAAGAGTATACGATGTATAAATTATTATTGATGTTTTCTATCGTATGTATGTTGTAATAAATAAGATAGAGAACTTTGACGTAGAGATGCAATCATTGTGTTTTTATCGACATTTTATTTCATGTGAAATTTTCTGTTTTATTTTGACACGAACGGGCTGTGTACTGGTGTGTGTAACACAATCCTTACAAGAAGGATTTAATTCAGAATTCTTCGAATTATCGCTCCTTGGAAATTGGGTCTTGTTTTTACGGATGAAATAATGATCGATTCTTTAAAAGGAAATCCAGGAAGCGATATAAGTATTTAATGGATGGAGAATTGACTGAATTCTTTGCTAAGTTGTATTTATTGTCTCAGTATATAGATAAGAATATCCATACAATAATGGCGAGAAAGGAATCGACCACGCATCCTAGGATTTTCGACCCAAGCTTTTGCAATAGAAAAAAGTTGACAAAACTTCCTATGATGGTGGACAGCCGAGTCGAGAGATTCAAGCGTACTCCAGCTTGTAGTATTCTTCATCGAAATAGAAAGAAAGTGGAAAGAAAATATACGTCGACACGTGTTTAGTCTCTGGCAAGGCATTCATAGGAAAATTTGGCAACGAATGGGCGATAGTATGGTTTGTACTTATCACGCCTATTTTTCAGAGGGTGTGTTTTGTGTTCGCAATTACAATGGATTTAGAGTCTAGTAACGGCAACATTAATTTTATAAGAATATCTATTGTAAATTATGCGCTTATATTTGTAAAAATGTTACGGTTTACTATTTTCTCTTGGGTCCTAAAACATAGCTGGCAAAATGTGGATGGGTTCTCTGACTATCTGTCCAGAGATATAGTGGCGCGAGTCTTACGCATTATGTTGTTAATAGAAGGATACTAAACGGATGTCACAATGATTTTGCGTTTACAAACTTTTAAGTCTTTTTTATAGTGTAATAAATGTGTTTATTCACTATTTTAAAACAGATCTAAGATATAAAACTGAGGTCTGCCACAATGACGTGATTATACGTTATTGTTTTGACGTAAATCCGGTTTCATATTTTCACGTTCAGACCGTTTAAAACACAAGCGATTTCTATAGAAATTGCAGATATTTTCATCGGTATGTGAGACTTTGTGGCAAGATATGATTCATATAATTTGTAGATTATATTTAACTAAACAGATGCCATCTCCACTTAAATGGTATCTTCTAGAATAAATACTTATGAAGTATTTATTATGTAGTTATATTTATATAAGATCAATCGAAGAATACACAGATAACACAGCGACAAGATAATAATAATCTTATTTATTGATTTATTTGGAAATAAAGAATAATCAAGAATACGAACTCGCATAGATTCAAATAAGAGGCGAACCTAACGCCGTCTATAAGGAATAAACGTACATTCAGAACTACTTTATATTATAATGGATAACCAAACAGCCTTAATACCACTAATTCATTAATCCCTATCCAAAATCGTTACACAATCAAAATGGCGCACAAACACAACAAAGTAATAAGCAGAATTAAAGCTACACGTGAAGCCTAATTAATTAATCGAAATGTTTTAGTACCTACACGTAAGAATGTGGCACGTGTGTTCGCTATGGTAACCGAGGCGTAAACAAACGTAATGGAACTGAATAAGTGCTTTTTCACACGAACCGGTTGCCAGATAGCTGCGCGTTGCTGAGAAAGATAAAAATGCGAAACGCGTCTTACTGCCTGCGCAGTGACGCCAGAAACAACCATTCTAAAAAGGAGAAATAATGGATTTCTCCTGCTAATATTACACCGTTCCTTAAGAGAGCCGGACTTTAGGTTGCCAGATAGCCGGCGCCAAAAGCTTATAGATATACTAGAAGTACCTACCTGCGCGTTGCTGAGAAGGATAAAAAGGCGCTATATTTCCTGCGCAGGGACGCCAGAAACTACAAATATCATTCTGAATAACAATAGTTCTCTTGCTAATAAATAGCACAGTGTTCCTTAAGAGAGCTGGATCTTACTTAGCAGAGCAGGTTGTATACCTATACAACAAGGATATTTATAAATAAATAAAATAAAATAAAATAAGTTTATTTCATATCATATTTGATTTACATTGCTTGTCGAGGAGTCTCCATTTAAGCATAGAAAATGCCTGTAGTTGAAGGCTCCGCTCTTCCCTACTTTATAGTTTTGAGCAATATACAATATTATATGAAAAATAGAAAATAAAAACTAAAAAACTAAAAAAGAAAAATATGATCAATTGTGTGTGTGTATGTGTGTGTGTGTGTGTGTGTGTCTGTGTATGTGCGCGCGCGTGTGCGCGCGCGTGTGCGCGCGTGTATATGTGTGTGAGTGTGTGTATGTGTGTATGAGTGTGTCAGTGTGCGAGTGAGATATATATATATATATATATAGTTTGGGTGAATGTGCAGAATAAGCGAGTACAACATTAAATAAGATTAATTATTAATTCACACATTGCAGGAGTGCCTCTGTATCGTTATAGTTTAAGTTATGTAGCCATGTTATTAGCATATTTTTACATTCATATTGTTTTTTATCATAAATATATATTAGTTTATTAATTTTATTGTATAAAAAGGCTGAACGTTTTTTATATTGTCTGCTAGCAAATTCTGTTTTAGTTTTAGGAACATTTAGTATGCGGTGCTTATTTCTTTTCTTTAAGATTTTAGGATCATACGTTGTTTCTTTATGCGTTTTTAGAATGACAAGAAGAATATACAGCTTCCTAACAGACAGCAGATTACATAAGTCATAGAGCTTGTCAGTGGGAAATATTCTTTTTTTAAAGTACATCACTTTAAGTATTGCCCTTTGAGGCGTTCTAAGTCTAGAAATCTAGATTTTGCTGCTCCACCCCATACAGTGATACAATACACTAGAACAGATTGGACCAAGGATACATAAATTTCGTTTAAAAGATTTCTTTGCTTCTCATTACTTTTGTTAACTTTTATCCTTTTTGGTATGGTATATCTCAGCTCCTTGAATACCCATATAAGTTTTCGTACTCTACTCATGACTTGTTCCAATTGAGGATACCAAGAAAGACGCTGGTCAATAACCACTCCCAGATATTTTGCTTGAGCAACTTGCTGGATAGTAGGGCAATTAGAGCATGTTCTATCTGTAGAAATATCGCATTTGTGAATTCTTAAATTAAATTCTTTGTCTGGTAGGAGTTGATTATATATATTAAAACAGATGTAGTTGGTTTTGTTAGTGTTCAGGGTGAGCAGATTTTCTCTAAGCCAAGCTGCAATTAGAGCAAGCCCTTCTTCTGCACTACTTTTAACGTCATCCCATGTTTTCCCTGTGAAGACGACAGCTGTATCATCGGCGTACGAAAATACTTTGGCATTGTTTAACCTGATATTGCAGAGATTATTTATGTAGATTAGGAAAAGCGTCAGTCCTAGTACGCTTCCTTGTGGCACGCCGTATGATACATCCGCATCCTCCCCAACAAATTGCTCAAGTTTAACTTTTTGTGTCCTACCAGAGAGGTAATCTTTGAAAAGTGCCAGTGGTAATCCACGAACTCCGATAGATTCAAGCTTGTGCAGAAGGATGGGAACAGAGACGGTGTCAAAAGCTTTTTTTAGATCTAGGAAGGCTGCTAAACATTTATTTCCTTTATCAAGATGTTCTACTACCAGAGAGCTTAGTGCTATAACTGCATCTTCCGTAGACTTTTTTTGCCTAAACCCAAATTGAGATGGTGACAGAATATCAAATTTATTCAAATACTGTAAGAGGCGAGTATTTATCAATTTTTCTATAATTTTTGAAATCGCAGTCAGAACAGAAATAGGTCGATAATTGTTGACATCGTCTCTATCACCACCCTTATGCACAGGTGTAATTATGGATTTTTTTTAAAGGGGCTGGGAAGGCACCTTTTTGGAAGCATAGATTGGCAAGGTGTGTGATAACTGGCACAACTTCATTCCTAGCAAGCTTCAAGAAAGAAGTGGGTATGTTGTCCCATCCGGGGGCACTGTCAGATCGTAGATTCATAAGCGTACTACAAACTTCGGATTCATCAGTTCCCAGAAGTACCATTGACCTCGTGTGAGGTGGCGTTTTCTTTTGGGATTTGCTAGGAAAGTTAGTACCAAATACCATGTTTTGGGCCAGTTCTCTGCCTATACTTGCAAAATATTTATTTACGTAGTTAGCCGATTCTAGGGCAAATACAGCTAAAGTCGCTACTGACTTTAGAACTGTTTCTAGTTTGAGGAGAAAAATCGCTTGCTTGCTTCTACGTTTATTTTAGGGCAGGCTTTACCAGAGCTATACCAAATTTCTTTGACCACACATTACGCATAGTATGTTTAAATAATTGATCCTTGATCAGCTGTGGTCAAAGGAATTTGTTACAAATTTTAGAGATTCTAAATACGTAAATATGACTGGATGGATGTAAGCTCCAAATAAAATATGTTAAAGTAAAGGTAAAATATTGCATTTCCAATTATTTTCTGCGAAGTCTTTAAAATAGCGTAACTTTAATGTTTCTTATTTTTAATAACGATTACATTGAAACGTCAAATTGTTGTACCTGTTATCTTGATGAATGTATGACCCTAAGCTGATTGCAGTATACAAAGGAATCTCTTTCTGGTTAAGAATATTTGAGTTAAAAGAGTTTTATATAGAGGCGATTTCGTGGTATTTTATTGGATTTGTTTCCTGTATGGAGTCATAAATTAGCATGACACCGATAAATACGAAAAGCATAAGACAGACATGAAGTTATAATATTAAAGAACAAGTTGTACGGATGTCCAAGTACTACTCCAGTAAATTTAAACGCGAATGTATGTCATTACAACAAGAATCAGATTCTTATTTGATATGAACAAGCAACGCTCGCATTACAGATAACCCCCTCGAGCACAAAGAACAAACACATTCCAGATTAGGAATCTGCGTATTACTTTTTTCTAAGGGTTTACATTGCGTTCATATACAATGTTCGTAAAGACCCTCGATACAGAGATTGATCTTAGCACGAGTTTTATCTATTGAACTTTAAGAGAAGAATAATACGCATTTATATGACATGCTGAGTAAATTGAATGAAGACATCGATTGATAAAAACCCAGTACTGCTGACGTAAAAGCTACCTACTACTGCACCTTAATACAACCTAGTTGCATCTACACAATGGGGGCACTGCATCGGAAAAAACGCGCGAACGTCACAGCATACAAGCTAAAACGACAGGTGGATAACAATGACGTATATGTAGGTAGATAGTAAATTGACGTCGTCCCAAATAGAACGGACAGCAATTACTACAGCACAATATCGTACGAGCCAGATTATGATGTAGAGTATTGTGTATGATTGAGGAACGTTTTGGCGAATTCGGTTGAATGAAATGGCCTTTACACCTTTTAAATGCTAGAATATTATTTAAAAACTATATCATCAGTTCAAGACTTCTTTGATGAACCAACGTTGTGAAAAACAAACTTGTTTCAAGTGATCTGATTGGCTGTTGCTTATTCAGTCAGCCAGTAACAACACTTGACATGCGTTTGACCATCTGTTAACAAATTTTTGTATTGATCTACTTTACAGAAACCAGTAGTAGCATGTGATGCCATAACATCAAGAAGTATGATACTTAAGCTAATCGTATTGTTACGTTTCCGAGAAAGTCACACATTGAAGTAAGACGCATACCTATAATTTACCAGGCTTTCACAAATGAGTGTGTACTCGAGGAACCCGGTACCCTAATGCTAAGAGGAGGCCAGTTTCCTAAAGTGGCGCAATTTATAAACAGGGTTGACATTATTATTCTCTCGGGAATTCATAGCATCTCTTACTCAGAAGTCAAGAAAAGCCGCTTGTCTGGCAATAATAAACAAAAACTTATATGTTAGGAAACAGTATAGCGTCTACGAAAATGAATAAGTTAGGTAAGTTAATTAAAGGACTTGTAAAGTTACAATAATATTAGCTATTACTTTAAATGATTTTTGAAATATCAACGGGATTTTTGGAACGCTTCACGAACACTTTGTCCCAAGCGGACTAGCGCAACGATTCCTGGTCATTGCTTTTGGAGTAGATCTATCCAAATTCACCTATCTATATTGATTTCGTTTCCATATACCCACAATTCCACACATCTTATGTTCTCAAAAGCATGACATTCTTACCGAACATACTTATGCTACAATACACAGTTAAAATACACAGCTTGCGTCACAAGATTGAACTTGTTTTTACCTAGACGCTGTATAAATAACTATGAAAGCAGGATATTTAGCGGCAACAACGTGAGTGAACGGATGAGAAAGGCTAAACAGCTAGAAAAAATACGACAGTTAATTGTATTTTTTGTGAAAGTAAAACTCGTAGACTGAAACAAAGAGCTTGCTTGTTCGAGGTACACAAATAGCGATTCTGGTGGTCACGCTCTGGAGCACGGACTAGTTAAGTTAATAGTTAATTAACGGACACGTGACGTTTACTTTACTTTTATTGAGGGTATTTTTATTTAAGCTGGTTTTTCTATCACATGTAAGGGTAGTTTAAAATTGGCCAGGATTGTTGATCCTGCTGTGATAAAGTGCGATGCATGATTTAAGTGTTCTTTGTATGAAATCTCGCTGTCATGAAATCATTCTATACTAATACTTTATATACGAATGTAGTTCCTTTCTAATTACGTGTTCACAGCGACATTACTAAATCGATTTCGTGCAGGTTTTCTTGTAACGAATATCTTTTGCCCATTTTATAACTCTACAATATACAAAATTATAAAGTAATAGATGAAGTCTTTAAAATTAGGAATTAATTCTAGTAAGGAAGTATACGCATAGGCGAAAAAATATATTATCATCATAATTATAATTTCTTTACCTATTTAGCTTATTAAATGCTTAGGCGCGTTAATCGATTTCATTGTTGTGTCTGTACGGCAAAAAGACCATCAAAATTACGTAATACTAATGGAGAAAATTATTACAAGTACAATGAGTAACAAAGCTTACATTTAACTTTAGAAAAAGTCCTAGAAGCCACTTATACTATAAAAATAATTATAACAATGCGTGGGCTAAAGGATATATCTGTCGATATATTATGCAGATATGTGAAGATTGTGTTGAGAGAGAACGAAGGGCTTATCTTTCATAATTTAGTGGCAACCTGTGTCTCTGCAAATCCCTACAGAAACGAGTCTATGAATGTGTGAAAATTAGGGTATGGCACTTGAAACCTAACTAATTAATAACCTGCTACTCAGCTAAGAGTATAGCATACATAACCTATTTCAAAAAGGTAAGGGTATCCCAAAGGTCTCAACATTTTGCTGATAGGCTCGTGATAATGTTCATATGATAATCCCATATTTGTTTGGGTAACCAAAGTCGTTAGCTATTAAATTTATAACCTCAATTATTAATGACCCGTTTATTACTAACGAGCCTTTGTTTCGCTGGTCACAATGTGATATAATAATCGTTAGATAATGTGATACACATTATGTAATACCTACTTATTGTAGTAATTGTTATGTGTCTCTGGTTGGTGCCAATTCTCTCACTTGAGAAACTTACAAATGACAGAAGATTCCGTGTAAATAATAGAGGTGAATATATAAATATGTAGTTGGTCTTTCGAATGTTGTCGGTGGAATTTAGTTAATGAAACTTTTTGCACGAACAGATAGTTATTTGCTTTTTTATGTAAAATAATGTTCAAAATCAAACATTGGCAACTACCCTATTCCATTCGAATAATATTAGAATGTGTTGAACACACTATACATAGGTTAGCGTCGGTGACTAACACGTACTGCGTACGGATACACATACATACAGTGCCGCGTTGAGCATAACTGTATTCGTTTGGTACTATAATTCATGTAGGTATGGGAATACATGCCGATTGATTACAAGACGTGTAGTATTGTGTCAAGAGTTGTGGTAATTTATAGTAGACACGCAATACAGTCAGCATTTCTTGTCGAGAATCACTTGCTTTGTAACTACCCAAAATCTATTCTAAGAACTATGCGATCTGTTTTCTGTAATTGTACAAAATTACATATGATGGAGCATCACTTAAGAACGGCTCGACCGATTTGGCTGTTTTTTATGTTGTGTTTGTAATTGTCGGGACAAGGTCTGTAAGAAAGGAAAATTTTAAAAATTATACAATGTAGATATATTTAAAAAAATAATTGTATTTTGATATTGAATTTAATTACGTTAAATGTATTTTTGTATAGATGGACAGGACAACGATTGTCGGGTCAGTTAGTGAATGCATGGGCACGCCACGATCGTGGCGGTAAGTCCCGTTTTTGAGGAGTGGCTGGAGAGGTGGCATGGCGCCCTCACCTTCCGGCTGACACAGGTTCTAACTGGCCACGGTTGTTTTGGCCAGTTCCTGTGTCGTATACGCCGGCAAGAGACGCCCGGTTGTCACCACTGCGGCGACTGCCGCGACGTTGTTGAGGACACGGCGCTGCACACTTTGGCGGTTTGCCCCGCCTGGGCATCGCAGCGCCGTGATTTGATCGCGGCAGTCGGATCGGTTGCCCTCTCGCTCCCGGCCGTAGTTCAGTCTATGGTCCGGAGTGAGAGGTCGTGGAACGCCGTCGCCTCCTTCTGTGAGGAAGTAATTTCCATCAAGGAGGCGGCGGAGCGGGAGAAGGAGCGTTTAAACCCTCTCCCCAACCGCAGAGCCGGGCGCCGGAGGGCGCGAGACGACCTCCAGCCACCCTGAGGTTTGACCTGGGGGTGGCGGGCTTTGTGGGCCTGCCCGCCATCCGTTCAGCACCAGGTCCGAGAGGCGGCGTGCGTGTTCCCACGCGCGCCTCTGTGTCGAGTCCGTCTCCCCTCTAGGGGAGACAGTAGGGTTTTATGCGACGTAGTGCCTATTTTGGGTAGGTCTTTCGTGTAGTGGCCTGCCGTTTCATACGGCGGGCCGTAACCGCGGCGGGGTCGCGACCGCATGCGAAAGCGATTCGCGCGGCTCCGTCGATAGTGGTTTTGTCGAGGAACACCGTGGTAGGTTTAGTCGGTATTCCGGGAGGTACTTTACTATTATTTCCATCTTTCTTTTACCCTGGCGAGTCCGACATAATCCCTCCGCCCGCCCCCGCGGAGGGATATGCGTCATAGCAATCCCACAGATAAAAAAAAAAAAAAGCTAGTGAATGCATAAATACGTATTATAGTGTTCGGGCTATTGGCGAATTTACTTCGTCGTGCGTCAAGTACTACGTCAAAAATTCGTAGGCCTCTGGTATTGTAAATAACAATTGGCTATTTTAACAGTTTACCATTGATATATTCTCTTACGTTTATAATATTCATGCCTACCATCACTCACACACCACCATGTTGGTTCACGTGCAATTTTTTTAAGAGATGGTTTTCTTTGTTCGTAATTTGTTCAGGACATTAAGTTTAATTACGTTAATTATAATATCTATTGTATACAATTTAAATAAGATAATTATTTCAGTATTGTGTTTGTAATTCAACACGGCCTGAACGTGAGAATGAAAGAAGCGAGTTGATTGCTCACCAATTTAATCTACGAGTTGCTTTACTACTTTAGAATTTGCAGCTATATGTTCGTTCGTGTATTACTTATGTACTAGCAATGCCCGCGACTTCGTTTGTGTGGACAATGGATAAGCCGCGCTTTCATTTGTATGAATCACGCTACGCATCACATCTCCGGTTTTATCGAACGGAAACAGATGAAATGTAGTTTTGATTTTTACGTTAGACTGCATAACAGCATCAATCTACCCTTAGAAGAAAACTCACAAAATCGTTATTTTATTTTTAGACTCTTAAGCTGTCAGTTGTTGGAATGCCAAATATAATTGAAAACGTATTGTGTCTAGCCGCCGGTTTGCCACTGCGACTAGGTTAATAGCTAATTTAAATTAGATGTTTATCTCTGACGTCCTGTTACAGTTTTGTAATAGTATAGACATAATTCGAAAGTAACGTAACGCAACTTGGTGTTCCCATCTTTTGTTGGATGATGGTACTTCCAGAACAATTACCGCTAGCCTGGTATGATAAGCGGCTACTGTAGTCAATGAACACTTCAAAGTGCCCTCGAGCTGTGATATAGCAGAGATGGTAATTTTTTTTTTTATCAAAAAATGTTTGTTTGATAAGAAAACCATATAAGCATTAAAATAATCAGATAATTACTGTCTAAAGATTTTTATCTATATTGATAGACGTCGTTCCATGGCTGTAATCAATTAGATTTGTGTTAATTCAAACGGAGACGGAGTTTCACCTGTACCTACCAGGTATAATATAGCATATATGTCGAGTTTAGCAGAAGTGAATTGCTCATACTTTGGAAATTATCTTTAGGTAAGTACAATATTATAGGATACGACTTTTCTGTTCAGTGTTCTGTTCATATTACCGAACTCTGAGTTGCTACAGACAATTTTTCAGCAAAGAATTTAATAGGTAATCCTTTGCCTCAACATCATCAAGGAATCCCTACTAATATTTAAATGCAAATGTGAGTTTCTGTGTTCATTACACTTTTACGTTCTAACTCCTAGACCGATCATCATGAAATTTGGCATACACCTTGTCAGGGGTACAGAAAAGAACATAGGGTAAGGTAACTTTCATCCAGTAAAAAGTTATGTGCCTGAGTAAAGTTGCAGGCAAAAGCTAATTATTTAAATAAAACAATGTGTCAATTATTACATAAGTACCAACACACCGGCAAATCAGAAATTTTAGTACAGTCAAGGGACCGTGAGTATCTGATTAAAGAATCATATTGTGTGCACGCGTGGGTCTGCGGTTTGCATGCGTAACGCGAGTGATCGGACCGAATGCTGTTGGATAACAACAGAACACGTAATGCTAGAGAGAATTATGTGTAAATCCATTAAGGTTGGATGTACTGTCATTAGCATATGATAGGGAGGCCTCACGAATCTCTCATTAAACCTGGGATTTCTCACACTGAGGCAATCCGACTGGCCAGAATATTACACAAAAGCAACCTTGTATTGTGTTTCTGCGGTGATCAGTGTTTCCAGTTTTCCGTTCCTTCTACAAGGAGACGTGTGCTCAGCAGAAAGGCTAGTGACATCTTTGCTTCTTGCGCTAAGAATCGCGTTTTGGAGGCCAAGCGAGTTATACCCAGTGGTGTTGCAAACGCTTTTAGAGTGCGGTAAATGATTACATCAGACAGGCTTAATATGCATTTCATTTTAGCAGTATACTAGAACAAAACGGTAACGATAGTTTAAGGCATCAAAACTGCTTAGAAAATTAAGTAAATTGGTTAAAAATGCTTGAATTGGTTAATTACGCATCTTATGGTGCTCTAAATAAGCACTCGACTGATGTCGTAAAAGAGCCCATGACAGTCAATGATTTGAACCATCAAGACATCTGTCGAAGTGTAACTAACACAATCAGAAGATGGAACATATGGAATACGCTGAGACTATTCAAACCAGGGAGTCAAATCGCTCAACTGTGATGCATATCGCTTCGGGACGTCCACCCTACGAATGATTGCTCGCAAACTATTTTGCACTGTGTTCTTATAAGTTTTCAGAACACCCTATGCTGTAAGCGAAGATCCTACAATGATATACCCGAGTCTTTGACACTAAGACTAACAGCGTTGACTTTCTACCAAAGCTTTATCGGCTACAATAAAATAAATCGTCGCTTTTTACTAGGTCGATAACGCGAGTACAAATCTCTTATGTTGCAAGCGTCCTTAGGTTAGGCAACTGATTATCATCAGCCTAGTCCTACACTTGTTTACTTACTTCGTAATAGAAAAAATATTGCACTTGACCTTGATATCCTATTACGTTTGAGTCGTGACAGCCCAATGATTGATGTGTCGCGACCGAAACATCGGAGGCTCAGACACTATTCACGTAAGACTGTATAACGGCATTTTCTTTCTGATCAGTCCCTTACCTGTTTCTTTCCGTGACTCTGTCTATTAACAGCATAAACCTTCCAATTTGCATATTATACGTATTGCTAGCTTCTACTGCTCGGCCAAATGTTTCTGCCAGGCGTGCATCTTAATCGAAGCTTGCCAATTAATTTTGGAGGTGTGGCGTGTGGTAGCCCGCACTTTATCACTAAAGGCTGTACTTTCCAAATAATATCTGGATCTACTACTTTCTATAAGCGTAAGCCTATGCATTGATCTACACAGTTAGCGTAAGTCTTGTGTTTCCGCTATCCTGATGTTGCTAAGAAGATTCTCTGCTGGCTGGCATATAAAACATTTAAAGTAGGAATGTCTATTACTTTTTATTGCACTAGAAAATGTACACGTGGCAAAGGCGTGCTATAAAGCCTTGACAATTTGACGGTGGCGTCAATGTATGTATGTAAGTACGTACTTTTTTTAGGTATATAAAAATGTATGGAAACTTCGTTGATAAAGTGTGCGTCGCAGACCTTGTGTTGATGAGAAATCACGACGCGGAACACTACACTAGTGTTTTCTTTTTATCACTGTCACATCCTTAAATTAATGTTGCGGTAAAAAATAGTCAAGGGGCAAGGCAGAGGTGTATTACAACCACACTTTGCTAGCTTTACTTTTAGTCTAAAGTAATAAGGGGCCAGCCAATAGTCGTCTACGGGTCTCAGAGTATCAGTAGTATCAGTCAGGTAGTTTTTTTTATAAAACCGTACAGAACCTCGTAGATACCCAAAATCAAACTTCTTTACACCAAATATCACCAACATAGTTTTAGTTGTTTGCCTTAAAAACCACAAAGTTTTACTTTCGCCTTTATAATGCTACTTATTGATTGTATGGCATTTTGACATGGTTTTACATGTAAATTACTGAGGACTTACACCATTATTTACGAAGAACTACGGAATATAACACAGGTAATGGTGTTCATAAAAGATTGCTATCGGCCCAGTTCGCGTTAATCGTTTCGACCTATAAATACTAATGAGGGAACTTGATGTATTCAACTTAATGAACTGTGTCTATTATAGCTAATTGGCACTTTAGAAGACTTCTGATCCGATCTCGGAGGCGTCTGTCATTCCAGATATTAAGATAGGGATTGAAGAGAGAAAATATCACTTATAATATAAAGAGAAAACATGACCTATAAGGACTGTTATGATTTAGATTATATTAGATTTTGCCCCGCGGCTTCGCTCGCGTAAATGTACAAAGTTACTTTGAGTTAAGTTAGGAACAATTTTTTTTAAATTTTGTTACTAAACTTCGTTTTCTGTTCCACTGGCAACGTGTATAGATCCTATTTCTAACTATCCTAATATTATAAATGCGAATGCGATTTTATTTGTTACACTTTCAGGCCTTAATTACTCGACCGATCATCATGAAATTTCGCAAAGACATTGTCAGGGGCACAGGAAAGGACATAGGGTACCTTTCATCTAGAAAAAAGTAGTGTTACTAACCTAACCTAACATATAAACCGCAAGAAAAATCGAGTATAACTATTCATGTAATTTAGTAATATAGTGCTGATATTACTAACAGTAAACTTGTGTGTGTAAACAAAAAAGAGGCGCTGACGTTAGACGCAACAATAGATACGTAGGTTTAATACGGTTACGCGATAGTTGCAATACATGCACTACGGATATGAAACTACATATTACAGGAAAGCATATATTGCTAAACTGACAACTACTTCGTAATTGAACATTTTCATCTAT
The DNA here is from genome assembly GCA_963675205.1 of Catocala nupta. NCBI lineage: Eukaryota > Metazoa > Arthropoda > Insecta > Lepidoptera > Erebidae > Catocala > Catocala nupta. Next base: position 20,045,401 of record OY776097.1, on the reverse strand, counting down.
TGCAGAAACAATTTAGAAAATGAACGTACATATTTATACAGCACTAAATTTTGCTCGCGGCTTCACTTGCGTAAAAGAAGGTTAGGTTATGTTAGCAAAAAATATACCATATTAGAGCATGCCCAGGGCACCGCCCGGTTAGTACACATAGCGACACATTAACCTAGACTGTTTGGACTTTGAACTATTAGAAGTTGAACGCTGCGAATCGTGCGAAAGAGTGTGTTGATGACATCTACACCACTATGCACTGTCCCTTGCCGACAATTTTCTATTTTGTATATAGCGTAGTTATGCGTATATAGAGTGTCTAACTTGATGTGTAGCCGTGTGTACTTACAATGTTATAAAGAGGATAGACTAGATTTTTTGTTTTTGTGTTTGTTTGTAAAGGTTTAACTCAAAAACTACTTATAATAATACCAGCCCTGTATTATACTGTCCCACTGCTGGGCACAGGCTTCTTCTCAATTTGAGAAGGGTTAGGCCATAGTCCACCGCACTGGCTCAGTGCGGGTTGGCAGACTTCACATATCTTCAAGAATATTATGGAGAACTTTGAGACATGCAGGTTTCCTCACGATGTTTTCTTTCACCGTTAAAGCAAGCGATAATTGACTATTTAATACGCACATAACTTCGAAAGGTCAGATGTTCGTGCCTTGGAATCGAACTCGAGACCTCTGCATGACAGTCCAACGGTCTCCCACTAGGCTATCGCTGCTATAAAAAAACTATTCACCCGATTTTAAAATTCTTTTACTCTTAGAAAGCTGTATTATCCAGCGAGTAACAAAGTAAGGTATACTTACTAATATTATAAATGCTAATGTGAGTTTGTGTGTTTGTTACACATTCACGCCTTAACTACTCGATCGATCATCATGGAAGAGGACATAGGGTACCTTCATCCACAAAAAAGTACTGTTACTAATTTTAACATTTCCGCAAGCGAATCCGCAGGCAGAACCTCGTTTAATAAAATGTTTTAATCCAGAGTTAACCTTTTCAGGTATACATACGACCACACCTTTCTGTTACACGCTGTATAGAAATGCGACTGTGTTCCTAAACCTTCGAGGTGTGTTACACCATGAGTTAGCTAGCTACATTTCTTAGGTAAACAAAGGTGGAAGTCTGTTCTAACAAATTAAAAGCTGAACATTATGACCTACATAGCTCGTCTTGTTTGTAATTCATCCAGCTCATATTAAATTAGGTCTATGAACACTTCAGAACATTGAGACAACTACTAGACTAAGATAATCTCCTCGTGAACATGGCTGCTGTAAATCAACCGAAACGTCAGGGCAAAGTGTAAATTTAAATAAAAATAGTTTTAATTAATTAAAATAGCTTAAATTGTAGAAAAGTTCAATAACAGTAGGGTTAGAGTTTTAAAAATAAACAACTCGACAAAATTCGTTTAGAGTAGTTTAATTTCAATGTATAAGATTCACGTAAACATAAGACAATATTAGGTCTATTAAGTTAGACCGCAAAGATAGCCTAGTTGGTAGACCGTTAAACTCCCACGCAGTCTCGAGTTCTCAACTCTAATGCAAGCATCTCTGACTGTTCAAAGTGTTATACAGGGTGTCTGGAAGATCGATCGTAAATCGGAGCTAGTATGGCCTATGTAGAACCATTTGAACCATACTTGTCTTAGACGAAGTGTGACAATTTCTTTTTCAACTAATTTCAATGTATTTGACGACAAATTTTGAAGTTAGTTGGAAATAATGGCCAGTTTGAAAGATAAATCATTTAATTTTTATGTTATTTTATTGAAGTAATGAGTAAACAATATAATGAATCATAATTAAGGCATCTGAGTCATGAGACAATTTTTTTACAGACATATGCAGTGAATAATTTTTAAAAAAATTTAATAAAGCTGTTTTGTGAACTCTTTAAACGAAACACGGATTGTGCTTTTTTTGTTCAAACATTTTTATAAACATGCCTGGTTATTGTTCTCTCTTTAAGGTCAACTACGCGGATAGCTCACAAATTGTTGAAATTAGGACCTACATACCAAATTGAGGGAGAAAATTAAAATTTTACCAAACGAGTAAAGAATTTTTTTAAAGCACGAAGCTTTAGAAAAAACTTTTTATGTTAGAAATGATAAGTGAATTCAATTCTAAGTATTACTTTGCACGTTCGAAAAATTTAGGGTCCTCTTCTAACAAAGGCCGTGATAAACTTGACCCTTTCAGGTAGCGCGCATACTAATAAAAAATGGCATTTCGTCGGCTTGCTGAAGATGGGATGTCGGGTGCTGTGTTGATCCTGGAGTCAATCCAGGTAGACATGGTACCGACATTGAGGAAGATATCTTGGCGGCATTTCAAGCTGATCCACAACCAATACCAGAAAAGTAGCTCGAAATTTAAACATTTCCCATTGGAAGGTGTAGAATACTATGCACCAAAACAACAAGTATCCGTTTCATGGCACGGGTGTTCAAGTCCTTGAAGAGCGAGACCCTCAGAGAAGAATTCAGTTTTGTCGTTTTCATTGAACACAGACATTGAAGATACATGGTTCCTAAAGTCGATCTTGTGGACAGCTGAAAGTAAATTTTCTAGGGAAGGGATTACTAATTTCCATAACCTTCATAAATGGGCTGAGAAAAAGCATAATCCACATTGGAGAAAGCGGAAGACCTTTCAACAAAAAATTTCGGTCAATGTGTGGGCCGGAGTAATTGGCAGAACACTGATAGGGCCTCATTTCTCGCCAGATAATTTGGATGGCAACAATTTCTACAAACTTACTACTGTTTGGAATTTCTACAAAATGATCTCTTAGAGCTTGTAAGGGAATCCGGGGCTTTATTCACGACAGATCGAGAAATAAACTTTCAACAAGATGGTTGCCCAGCGCATTGGACATTAAATGTCCCGTACATTTACAGCACTTAAATAATTGCTTTCCTAACAGCTGGATCGGCAGAGATGGGCCTATGCCTTGGCCCGCCCGATCACCCGACCTGACACCGCTTGACTTTTTCGTGTGGGGTCGGGCCAAAGAACTAGTTTATACGGATGTGGAAATCAACACAAAAGAAGAATTGACTGACAGAATTAATTCAGCGTTTGAAACGATGAAACTGGAGATGAAGTTAAAAACAATAACAACTGAAGTGAGAAGACGGCCCGTGCTTGTGTTAGGAACCGCGGCGAACATTTATAAAACGAATAATAAATGATTTTAATAAAAAAATCGTTTTAATAACTAAAACGATTTTTCCGCCTATAAATTTAATTTTCTCCCTCAATTTGGTTTGTAAGTCCTAATTTTAACAATTTGTGAGCTATCCGTGTAGTTGATACCTCAAAAGAGAGATCAATAATCAGGCATGATTTTAAAAATTTTTGAACCTAAAAGCAATTTCCGTGTTTTTATTAAATACTTCAAAACACAGCTTTCTTAAATCTTAAAAAATATAATTCATTTCAAATGTCTGTAAAAAAATTGTCTTATGCCTCAGATGCCTTAATCATGATTGTTTACACATTACTTCAATAAAATAACATAAAAAATAAATGATTTATCTTTCAAACTAGCCATTATATTCAACTAACTGCAACATTTTGGGCATTGTCACCAAAAATCTATAAATTAGCTAAAAAAAATTGTCACCCTTCGTCTAAGACATGTATGGTTCAAATGGTTCTACGTAATCTATAATAGCTCCGATTTACGGCTTCGCATCGATCTACCAAACACCCTATCGTTTTCGTTTACCGGTGAAGAAAACATCGTGAGGAAACCTGCATGTCTGGGATTTCTACGTAATGTTTTCGAAGATGTGTCAATCCGTACTAGGCCAGCGTAGGTGGTCTATGGCCAAACCCTTCTTAAACCGAGAAGAGAGCCGTACCTAGCACTGTGCAAGTATTAAAATACTGCGGCTTCGCTCGCGTGAATATTGTCAATAAATTGATATCTCTTGGGACCAATACTTTTTCTGGTTGATAGGTATTGTTTTTTTTCTGTACCTCGAATAACGTGCATGCAAAATTACATGATAAGCGATCGAGTAGGAATAAATGAAATTCATAACAAGTTACATTCTTTTTTAAGATTTTCTTATAAAGATTCATAAATCTATAATTTTTTTTTTAATTTTATTTAATTTTAATTAGTAATAATTGTATAATGGTAGTAGATTTCTTCATAGAAATTTACTACCATAATACAAACTACCAACTACCTAACGAACTAATACTGCGTTCTTACGAAAGAAGCCTGGAGGTACTTGCAACTCACTGGCAACAGATTCATTATTAGTTTTTTCCGACACACGCTTCGATAATCATCGCCAATGAGACAACTGCTTATAAATCGATGAATTCTAAATACCATTCCGCAAAGATATGGAGCGAAAGTATTAAACAATTCAATTCATTTCATTTCAATGATACACATAGGTACATATGAACACAAAAGCATCGATGCGAAACCCGTAACGACCATCTTGGATATGCTAATGAAAAGCATGATTCGATGAATCCAGTCTCGATTTGATTTGCAAAATCATTAAAATCTGACTCGTTAATGATTATGTATGATACATCACATAACAGTAAATAAAATGAATGGAATTCGATTAACTAAAATTATTATTATTAACTGCCTTAGTGACGTAGCGGTGTTATTGCACGAGATCTTGAGATGGATTCCTGGGACGAGCAGTAGGGTCAGTCAAAAAATTCTCAGTCGTATGGAGTCTGTGGGTGTGATTCCCTCTGCCTGGGGTAGGTTAAAGAGCCTTATAACGATGTATGAAAGATGAGCATGATTAACGCCATATTTAAATTTTTGAATGGAAGAACCCACATGATTTTATTATTTGATACATTATACATAATTTAGAAAATCTGAGGTCAGAGGAGCCTTGGGATCGAACTTGAGTTCTCTGCGTGGGAGTCCAACGGTCTCCGCCTAGGCTATCGCTAAATATATACTAAATATTAAATATTATCAATCACTCTGTTCTCACTGCTTATCTGTGAGAGTCTAAATGTGAACCATGTTTGTAATAAATTATATTAAATCAGTGTAAAAAGCGTAGGTGCTTAGTCAAAGTCAAAATCATTTATTCATGTAGGTCACAAAGTAACACTCATGAACATCAAAATATATAGATTAGTGAGTTTACTAAGTTACTGAAGGTACTAATTAACTTACAATTATATAATAATACTAGCTGACCCGGCAAACGTTGTTTTGCCATAAAAAAATGTTTCGAACAAAAGATTTTAAAAAAATGTTATGGTTGGACAACCCTTATCACTAAGGGGTATGAAAAATAGATGTTGGCCGATTCTCAGACCTACTCAATATGCTCACAAAATTTCATGAGAATCGGTCAAGCCGTTTCGGAGGAGTACGGGAACGAACATTGTGACACGAGAATTTTATATATAAGATTTAAAGCAACCTCTCTTACACTGAACTGTGTTTTAGGGTCTTTCACCCACGCTTATTCTGTCTCTATCCAATGTTATTTTTGAAAATGAAAGGCTATACATTCTAAATTAAAATTATTTTATAATATGTAGTTTTAAAATATGTATTATGTTTTGTATGTTGATGTAAGGTTCTAGTAATCTCTACTTTGTATAACGCCTTAGAAAATGTTTGACTAAAGCAATTTTCAATGCAGCTGTTTCCCTGCATATCTGAGGTGGAAAGCTTGTTCGAAACAGGATCGACTTTCTACAAATTATAACTTTTACAACTGTTTAAGCCCCAGTTCCTATATCAAGATATGAGTCGTTTTACATAGGGACAGTTAATTATTGACACATGTTCTTTGAAAAATATGTCAAAATTTAACTATCCTTAACTAAACCGACTCGTTTCTTGATATAGGAACTGGGCCTAAAAGGGTTTGCCTACAATTAGCATATATTCGTGTCCTTCTCGACGATGACGTTATAGTCCACTAATGCAGCTTGGGTCATCGTGTAAAAAATGTAGATTTGCATTTGGAACAAAATGCGCGCCTTCTTTCTTTAGCGTTCCATTACTCACGGCTATTGTTTAGAGGTGCCCCTGTTACTGCATGTTTGAGTGGGCAACTGGCGAGCCACTTGGCAAAGCCGTTGCGGCTTGTTGAGCGAGAAAGGGCTAGTTCTTAGAATGAGAATAATGAGCACTTACGTACAATAGATGTTTAGCATAAAATTGTATACTGCAGAAACAATATTAAAATATAAAGGTTGCACTTGACCAACTTTAACATGGGATTCGAAAAACCATATTTTTTGCCAGTGTCAGAAATGGAATGCTGACTTATTAGAATTAAAATCATTTAGCTTTATAACGGTCGTTAAGTATCGTCGTGATAGAATTATATAATAGACAAATTCAAAACCAAGAAAAACGCCGAGATCTCTACTAGTCATCAAATTTAGTTGGGTAGTCTGTACTATAAGACTGCCATATTTGCGCAGATCACTCTGCCTAAATAAGTACTGAGACATTTTTTTAAAAACTTACTCTCTAACCTAGCTCTGACAAGAATATCTAAAATAATCTTCAACGTCGAAATATGTGTATAGATGAAAAAAACACTGCAAACCAAATAAACACATACAACAATTGTAAAAGTAGTTAGTAGCTACAATTGCAATAAGTACCATTCGTGTAAACCATAGGTGTAAACATAATACAATGCTATAAAAAACATGATGATAATTTAATTAGTTATCATCATTCATTTAGCAGACGTTATCATGTGCAAATAATAGTTCTAAACTGCGCTCAGAGTGTACTGACCAAGTTACCGAAGGTTGAAGCCGCAACGCATCAAGAGATATCTGGGTCGGCACGGATGTAAAGGCATAAGGTACCGAGTGAAACCATAGAACTACCAACCCAGTTGATGTATGAAAACTTGATATAGTTCATATAAAAGAGAGAGGTCTTTAAAATCTTAAATTGGTCAATATCTTTGTAATATTTGTTCGTGTGACATAAAAGTTGCACATGCTATTTGAAAGACATGTTTAACAGGTATTTCTGGGTTGTTCCAATCATGACCCAGCGTGGCCCAGTCTAGAACGTTAACGGCATTCAGTATGTACTATTATAATTGCCTATGAATATGGACACGACAGTGAATAAATACGATCATAGCACCAGAGTCTGTTTATGTTTTTTTAATAGATATATTGTTATAGTAATTTGCGAATTTACTAGCGTAGAGCGAGTTTCTTCTGGCAAATTAAATATAAGCACAAGTGAATGATTTTTAATGCTGTTTATTTATATAACAGCTGTTGACCTCATGAACGAAAAGATTAAAATAGAATTTCGATTGTGCAACGTAAAATATTAAGAGCGTTTCATAAACCTGACACTAACAAAAATAGTAGTGATTGCACTACAACAACTAATTACAGGAACGGTAATAAAGAACGACACATAAAACTGTCGTGTACACGGTTTCGCCATAAAATGAGACTGTGTGAATCATTTCTATCACACAGTCTATTACATATGACACGACACCTGAGCTAATTGGGTCGTTTACGTGGTTCAAGTTTCCACAGACTGCAGATGCCAGTGTATAACTGACTACGTTGTAGAAAGCAGCTATCGTTGTATTTATAATGTTGGTAATGAGACCAGTAAATTTTATAGCAAATAACTAATAACAGTGAACAGTGAGTAAAATAAATATAGAGAATGCCAGTGTTTGTTAAGCATACACTTACGGCCAAGTACCAGACCTTCGTCGCCTGTGTGAACGGGGCTGCGGCTCAGGGGCATGCAGCAGCGCCTGCGGTATCAGGCTTTTCGAAGGCTTGCGTCTCGTAAGCCGGTACTCAGGTCTCTCAGCTGCAGTTTTGCACATCCTCAGCGTCGTCAGCTCACCCTCCGAGCCACACCACAAAGATTCCATTGACAGCATTGTTTCACGTTAGTTTTAGCACATCACTAAACAAATGGTACTGTTTAAAAGTTTTCTCACAAGCAACCTTGGGAACTGCACTGTTGCAACCGCAATCTACGACAATAAATCCAGCAAGCGTGTATCTGTCGTAGGAATGCGTCTTAAAATTTGTTGCAATTCAAAAGTTTACGTCCAAAACTTGTGTAAATGTTGCAATCGATGATGTTTTGGTGCGGTAACCTTCTTCTATAGTGAATCGGCGCGCGAAATCGTGTTGCAAAATTTCGGCTACGTAAAACCCACTGAACTGGATGGTTGAATAATGCAAGGCTACCGGAAAGTCTTTAATTATGAATTATTAAAGTAAGTGTACGGAAATATAGCGCGGTTGGAATCGCGCTGGCGCGGTTCGCACGTCCGAGAGACGCGGGCGAATGACGGGTGTGGTTAGAGCGCGCGTGGCTGCGAGAGGCGGCGTGGAGCGGCCGACTGACGATCGGTTATGCCGGCAAGCCCTCCCGCCAGCGGCCGCCACGACAACGACGAATGTTCAAAATTGCAAACAAAAGGTGTCTGGACGCCGTTATCGCTGAGATTGACACTGACGACTCCAAGGAGGACATCACGATACGATGTTGTTGTAACAGTCATAAAGAAAATAACTGATGATCCATTAATCTACATTCGAAGTTTGTTTAGTTTAGCAATACTATAATGCTATCGCACGTGCAATGCCATTTATGTACGTGCCGACGACGAGTTTGGGATAAATAAGCAATATGTTAAATTAATCTTACAGTGTCCTAGATTCTTAAAATATATCAAGTCTCAGGTTTTTGGAAAGTAGCCTTTAAAAGCTTCGGTAAATAAATAACAAACCAAGGCACTTTTAAGGTAGCTCATCCAAATAGGATCAAAGGCGTGGGTAATAATTTACGATAACACAAGGCAATTGATGTAGGATCACATTGGAACTATTCAATTTGTTTTGCCATTCCAAGCAATTTCCAACAATTTACATTGTTGCTTATTCATTGTTTCTTACTTTGCTATCTTATTACATGAATGGTTATGTGTAATGTATACAAAGGCACAATCCCTCATGACTCCGGAACTCTTGTCCATTTGTCACGTCACAGTGGGTGCGTCGCGAGCACATCGCGTGCACTTGATCGCTTCTCATCCAAACATTATGGCTGTTTTTATTGACATCCGTGCATGTACAAATAATTATTTACACGTCTCATTGATTACTAAGTCATATTTTGTAGCCATTTTCTCTGTTACATAAAAAGTGTCGAACCTCTTCCTGGGTAAAACTATATTTAAGTCGGAATTTAGAAGAATGAGCGTTATTTTAACAGAGATATAGTTCAAACACTAAACTAACTGTCAATGTTGCTTAAACCATAGAGATACTCATTCGCACTAATTATAATAGTGTCATATCTTGCCTATTTAGCTCCTATTACATTTTTCATTCAAACTTCCTTTCTTTTCGAGTACGTTTGTCCTGAACTTTCTCAAAAACACTGATTTAGTCAGACAACGTCGAATTACAAAAGTCATGTTTAACGCATATGTTTTTAGAAGAGCCCGCAGCTTAACATATAAATGGAAAATAATTGTAACTTTAAAGTAAAGGATAGAAAATGGAGATACCATTATAAGTAAACCAAGGCTGAAAGGCTGGGCAGCTTGGACTAATAAGATCGAAATATCACGAATCGCGACGACATCGTACCGTAGAAATACAGGCGATGACTTACGAAATCAGCGGCTAATATATAATTAATTAGAAAGTGCCCAGCACGATCCATTTTGTGCACATAATACATAAAGCATATACCTAAGCTATGGCCATTTCTCGTGTCGACTAGTCATCCTGAACAATGAAAGCGTTAAAAAAATCATTAATTAATTATGTGATTCGCACGCATTGTTTTCCGAGGTGACTAATGAAGTGACGCTAAAAGCATAAGTATTCTATACGTGGGAACGAGTCATTGCCTAACACACTATAAAATTTATTTTATATAATATTATATCAAAATGAATATATGGTGGTAAGAACTCGGATCTTTTCCGACGTTTAGGCAGAAGTAAGTTACAATTAAAAATTGGCATCTAAATTCGGACAAAATTTTATATACCCGATGATACTACAATGAATTACCAGATTACAACGAACACACGATTACAATTTAAACGGCAAATGGAATTGGAGCAATCAAATTTGTACCCGAAACCTTACTATATAGAGCATTCACATTTTAGAGCATTGCAAATGCACAGTCTTATTTATGCTTAATACCATAAAGAAGAAAGATTTGTTTCTGATGAATAAACAGAAAAATGATGGACCAATTTTAATCATTCTTTCACCGCTAGGAAGTTATTTTTCCAGGAGTAACATGGGCTAAATAACATTACGCTACGAGCCATGGAAGTGGAGCAGTAATCATAAGCGTGGGTGAAACCGCGGTGACCAGCTAGTAAAAGAATAAACTAATATTTTGCAAGAGACTGTTATATATATGTATAACATAATATTAAGATAAAAGCAATATAATATAGGATGGTAGTCATGTATCCAATGGATAGAAATGGCCTGTTTAACTAGATAGATACCATTAATATTGTAATTGCTAAAGTATACTTGTCGCACAAATATTTTCTCTAGTAAGTATTTATATTTCCTCATCAAAATATGTAACGAAACGTCTTGATTATGGCCAGAGATGAAGTGAGTTAGTTGGCCTTTCTTATCTCCTTTAAAAGAATACGTTTTATCTTAAGAAAGTATGTGAACAACATTAGAATATTGCTATGGTAAATAGCGCTGGCTCTTTTAATATATTTTACAACTTGCAAAAAGGATTTTAACATTAAGAGGCCAGTTATTTCAATTAAAGTAAAATAAAACTTCTGATATCTGTCATCGGCCCAAGCTCTCGAAGAGAACGTTAAATTTTAACAATACATTACGTAATACAAAAAACTCCGTCAGACATGTTTCATATTCAAGGAGTCACCTCGAATAATATGGAATGTATAATAAATGCTTCGTATTACCAAAATAATGAACTGACATTATAAACAGTTGCATGTAAACAGAAGGCCAAGGTATTTATTTTTTTCAGCCACGTCATTATAGCTGATGACTGTGATTTAATCACTATGATGTTGAAGATTGAATAAACCAGTTTATGAAGACCTGTCGACATAAGAGCTATGTAAACTAATGACAGTTCAGTCTATTCCATCACTTTACCTCGTAACCTACGTGTACATATAATTACGTGTGTTACCATTAATTATCCTATTTTCTTAGGAAGTTGCCTACAGTCATATAAAAACCTGCATCAGACTTCTTCAGATCTCACGTATTAAGGTGAGCGTATTGTAGTCTGCCTCCCATATTTCCATATTCCTTTCTGCTACTAAGAATTTCTCAACAGATATTATATAGTTACCTAATAACACTTGCACATTCCGAAAATCAAAATCAGTACCTCATGATTGCATGCAAACATAAGAGCAATCGTATGCCAAAGAGACAGCCTTAATTAGTAAAAATCCTAATATACGAAAACGGAGGGTGGCTGAAGATTCTGCCTCACTGGAGCCATGACATCGTCAAATTAGTCTGTTTATGGGATTATTCCACTTTGGTGTGACTCACCGGGTGATATCACCTGAGTGATCAAATTCCACATGATTTCAATTTATTTATTATGTTTCTTCAAATCACCTGGGTGATCAAATCCCACCTAATTAAAATTGAGTTATTATGGTTCCTTAAATCACCTGATTTATAGTATAATATATGTATATCTTAAACGAATGTCTAAAACAATAATTTAACGCATTTTATCTAAAAAATGTCCAATTGAAATAATATATTATAAATCAGGTGATATATGGAAACATAATAAACAAATTTTATTCATATGGAATTTGATTGCCCAGGTGATTTGAAGAAACGTAATTAATAAATTTAAATCATGTGGAATTTGATTACCCAGGTTATTTTAAGAAACATAATAAATAAATTTAAATCATGTGGAATTTGATCACCCAGGTGATTTGTTGGTAGGTGATTTTAGGACACAAAAGTGTGATGTGCGGATGGATGGCCAAATATATTGTTAGTGTGTCAGCGATTTTGTGAGAGGAAGGAATGATTGTTTGTGTGGTTACCAAGATCCATATAATTGTTTATTTCTTTTATATCTTTGTTTTAATTTTGTATTTATGTTTTCCTATCTTTAATTATTGTAATTGGTGTACAACCGTTATAATAAATAAATAAATAGCGACCGATCTCAATGTATTGAATAAGTAAAATAATATCTATTTATTATATTTGAGGATGGCGTAGTGGTTTAAGTTAAAAAAAAGCTAACTTTGAATGTTTTTAAAATCCTCCGCGACACAGGAATTACAAATAGTGCAAGAGCTGCCTATTTAAATAAACATAAATGTATTGTGTAGGCATACACGTTGTCAGTGGTATAGAAAAGAACATAGGGTACGTTTCATCCAGAAAAAACTACTGTTCTCGAGGGATAGAAAATTGACATAATCTACATTTACGCGAGCGAAGCTGCGGGCAAAATCTAGTAATCTATATATTTTATGTATATATATATATATTATTATATATATTATGTATATAGTATGGCGTTTCGAACATGTTTCGGTTCCATGCACTGTACGTATACACATATCGTAATCGGATGTCTGTCAGTGTTGTCTCCGTTCATCTGAAGGGTCCTTGAACCTTGTATTATTCCTCTTCATCGATAAGTTAATTATGCAGTTACACAGTAATACAAGTAGCCTGCAGAACTTGCATTTGCAATATAACGTTCATTCCTGTTACTCAGGGGTCATGCAGCAATTTTATCAGATTCAGAATTATAACGGCAATATTAACCAGCGAAGTGGGAATATTTTATGTAAATAAGAGTAAATGCAGTTTGTGGATGCTCAAAAATGTGTGAGCTAATTGCTTGTAGTCTTGTGTGTTTTCGGAACATTATATTATGTGGAAATTACGAAACGTAAGCCAAATAGATAACATAGAAGTTTGATAGCCTAGTTTTGAAACTAAAATTAGCGACGAGTATTGTTGACATTGTATAAGAATGAGGCAAAAAATACTCGTTATCCAATGTGATTCAAGGATGCTGTCTTGTCTATGTAACTGCACGCGTTTATATTTACACCATATATCGCCAGTTTTAGGTTCCATGTAATAGGAGACAACTCTATCGCTATGGAACAGGCTCATTTTCAGTAGAGACTGAAAATAGGCCTGTTACTTGCACCTCTGTACTGTACAGAAGTGCTGTGGACAATTTATATCGGGAGACAAGTTTAGACTTTTAACAATAATATTCTTTGGTTTTATTCATTGGTTCTGAAATAATCTATAATTAGCGCAGGCTGCCCATGCTATATCACCTGTACAATAATTTTTACCATCATCTCATGTTGAACTTTATCTCAAAATTTATTTCTTTTATACCTATCTGATTCAGCAATCACTTTAACTCAATCAATAGTCTTTTTAGGTTTTCTCAGTTCTTAGTCTCCTTCGGTCATTCTTTTTATCCTTTCGCAGGAAACGCTTATTTTAAGGCACACGATTAACCCATAATTTTCTGCCAATATTTTCATCTACATTTTTATTGATATGATATAATAATCTGTGACCGTGAAAGGCAACAATTTTCCTAGCAGCGTTACCTCTGCTATGAACATATTATTTATTCGAACCAGACGCATTAGTCGAAAGTCTATCTAATCTAACACGACTATAAAGATCCGTTCAAAAGTAATATCTGGAGATAAATATCAACAACTCACTTAGTATACCCGGTTGTTTTCTCTCATCCTTATGCAGTGACCACGATATTACTAGATAATTTGATCATAAACCAAGTTATTATGGCTATTGGATAGACTGCAAAGCTAAAAGATCATTCTGCGTCGACGCTGGCGATCAGATAACATCCAATCATCCACTATTGAGATATGTATGTTTGAGTATATTATATTGAATAAGATTAGCAGGTATATTTTTGACAACTATCTTAGCCGTTTAACATAGGCGAATATGATTCCAGACAGTTTATCTAACGATATTCTAAAGCAATTTAATAAAAATACGGTAAATAAACAATTTCATAAATCTATATTTTAAACTAAAAGCGATCAAATTATTATTTATGGTCATAGTATGTTACACGACTATATTTATCTAAGGTACTTATTAAAAAATAACAGCTTCTTATTTATCTTAGCTCTTCTTAGTGGAGCCAAAGTCAAAAAAGGCTAAAAGGAAAGTAGAAGAGATTGTTAACGTCTAAGTTTTCGAAGTTAAGTGCGTATTAAGTAGTTAATTATCGTTTACATTAACGGCGAAGGAAAACATCGTTAGAAAATCTGCTGTTTCAGAGTTCTCCATAAAGTTCTCGAAGATAAGTAAAGTCTGCCAACCCGGAATAGGCCAGCGTGAATGAGCATTGGCGGTACGTGCCCAGTAGTGTGACAGTTTATATACAGCACTGTGTACACACAATATACTGTCATGTTTGTCGGAAAGTATAATAACATGTCATGTTATTATACTTATCGACAAACATGACAGCGTTATACACGGAACATATAAGTTCAACTCCACATCGTCGACGGTCTTTAGTAGACTATGATGTGAACTCTATTATTTAAAGGCTAGTTTATCAACATTTTAATGATTATTTATTGAGGTACCGTTATCTTGGTTTACCAAAACATACTTTATTTTTATACCTAACGCGATAATACTGATATATGTACGTGACATACTTAACGTAAACTGTAACAAACCTAGTTTCTGGAAGGATAATCAACGACGTGTCAACATTAAACTCATTGTTTACAGTCAACCAATCCTAGTAGTTAAGACGCGTTTAACCGACGATGGTTAAATAATTTCGCGTTGATCTGCATTTTGAAAATCAGGAGATAGTATATTAAAGTGGATTATTATTATTATTATTAAGTTATTAACCTCTGAGTCTTCTTCGAAGAGGTTAATGAAAACACTATGTGGGTCTGTGTGTCTGTCTGTTAGTGACAGGCATAGCTCCAGAACTAGGCCGACTGACTCGCAACTTGGTGTACAGACACCTTGGAGTCATCCTTCGGTCGAGTTTAAATATGGGCGCTGTGGGTCAAAATACCCCTGAGATACAGGGGACACAAGGTCATAATGTCAGGGGATATCCACCAACATATTTGGAAGTCCAAGGGAGGGACTTTTCTCCAGCAGTGGGACATTACAAAAAGATGATGAAAATAAAAAGGTCACATGAAGATGAAGAGGTTGAATCCTGGGTTTTTACACCCATCTCGTTAGTAGCTCAGATAATTAGCTAGCTTTTTAAATAAAAGACTGTCCATAATGGCATGTCTCATCTTTGTGGCCCGCAACTGTTTTGTAAATAAGGTCTTATTATTTGGAATTATTTTAATATCACGCCAAAACTGAAATCAACTCCAGCCGCGAAAGGCGGCACTGGCCCACAAAATATTTCTCAACATTTGTGGTTGCTTTTTTGCATTTTTAACATAATTGATAAAGGCATACAAAGTTATGAACATGTCCGGCCCGCCTCTATTTAATTTTGTCACTATGTGGCCCGTGCTTGCTAAAAGGTTGCCGACCGCTGCTCTAGTGGAATAGTCCACAAATAACAATAACTGTTTATTATCAGACGCAGTCTAAAACTAGGCTCAATGCCTGGCAATAGTTTCTGCATACGATGTATACAGTTGACGAAATGTGTGTCAGATGCAAATGCAGATGCGGCGGTAACCAACAAGTGCTTGACCCTTGGAGGACAAGTCTATCAGTCATCAATCTAGTCAAGTCAATAAATACACAAAAATAAAAGTCTATCTTAACTAAGATAATAAATGCGAATGTGAGTTCATTCATTCACGCTTTGACGACTTAACTACTCGATTGATTATAATGAAATTTTCATATATGTTGCCAGGAATACATAAAAAGGGCATAGGGTAGGCCTTTTATGCAAAAAAGTAAGACCTAGTAATTATTTACTAGGTCTTACTTTTTTACTTTAAAATATTATTATTTTAAAGTATTTTTTACCTTCGTATGGGTAAATAGCTAATGGTATAGCATAATTTATCTTAATTAAATAAAAATTAAATGTCTGCCTTTTCGGCCCGTGGTGTAAGGTTGACCTGCCCTTATGTTTGCATGGGACTGTGTGATCTCGGGTATGATTCCCGGGTCGGACAAAGTGTTTAAGATTTTTCTGTAAGAAGCTCTGTAGGAGCGTGGGAATGTGCCCGGTAGACGGCAATAGACGATAATTACATACAATTTAATAAAATACGATATTAAATTGTTAGTTTACGTAAGAAACGTCCTGTATTTTATAACTTCTGATTAATTTATTTATAAAGTTTCTACTTGGAATTTAGCTCAAGTATAGCCATGACAATTTATCTTATATAATAGATAAGAACATGTATGTATTACATAACTACACGCTTCAGTTTGTCGTGTTTGTACCGTCGTTGCGAAGGTTAGCGTTATGCAACTGCGGTTTATCAAAATCACCATTGACGGTACTAGAATCTAGATTTGTTATGGACGAGCCATCGTTCTTTTACCATACTTTGAGATTGAGTGTTTTATGAGTGGTAAGTGGTTTAATGGTTGCAGGCTCCTTACAGAAGAGACTTGTAAATATACAATACTGAAAGGAGTGGCCGTGAGTTTCTTGCCAGTTCTTCTCATTGGTTGTAAGCCCTTGCTTTGCTGAACATGGCAACAGGTAAATGTAAATTCACATTAATAAGTGTAACTTTGACGTTCATAAGTGTTTCTTTGTGTCCTATATGAATAAACATATTTTGATTTCATCCAGGACACGTTAAGTATAATTATAGCAGAAATACACACAAAATGTTAGTTGTGGTTTTGTTATCAATTAGGTGAAATACAAATATAGAATAGATAGTATGCGAGCGAGTATCTCCTCGATCAACTACACTTGTATTACAAGCTGAGCTGGAATCCCAATAGTTCGCAGTGTAAACAAAAACTATATTGCCATTTTGCACTAATCTAGTAGATAAATTATATTGCAGTTCTCCGTAAGTTATGAAATATCTACCAGCAAATAGTTTATAGCTCGCGGTCTGAGTCTGTGTTAGGTGTCTTTGTCCAGTAATGGGAATTTCGGAAATTTCAGCAAATAATTATTTCAGAGGTAAATAAATATTACAGCTGCGGGTATGTATGCGTTCGTAACACTCATATTTAGTAACTCAATCATTAATTTCAAGATTATCATTAAATTAAGAATTGAGGGCAGACGGGAACGCAGTCTTTACGCATAGCGTGTCTAGTCTTGTTTTCAATCTGTCAAGTCTTAGAATTCTAGACATAATTAAAAATCTACCAGTGTGCCGCCGCGGTTTGAAAGGTTATCTGCACTAAACAGTGTTAACAAATGAGGAAGAACAAAACGAATATTTAATTATCGCATTTACAACCTTTTCGAGGATACTTATAGTAACGATAACATGTTTGCTTACAAATGCTACGTGCCAACAATGTGCCATAATTTTAATATGTTTATAATTTCGTACTTATTATGTTACAGAAATGTAACATTCGTATTCAGTCACTGGTTGTCTCTCTTGAAGCGGTATTGAAGTTCATTGTTGACGCATTCTCCATGCATATTCCATATGACTACATTTAGGGGATGGTGGAGGATTTTGGATGTCCTTAATCATAACACTTTTCTTAATCCTGGCAAAACGTCGTTTATTTGATTGGAAAATCATCAAAGATACTTTGTACCTATGGATCGGGGGGCTTTTAGGACCGAAACCGCGGTCTCAAATTCCACCTATAAATTAAATAATTATTTTTCTAGGAAAACACAACAAGAATCACAACTAACTGTTTTTTTTTTTTGAAGTTATAATCGCACTTAACCTTAGAAGGCAGTAGTGTACGACACCCAGATTTCGCCAGTTATCATTTTACATCACACGAAAAAGGGGACGAGCATATTGCCATCTATTGGGCAAGGTTCCAGGCTTAGTTTTACTACTGAGAATTACAGTGCAGATAATCCAATACAATTTAATTCCAAGTATCGTACTCAAGACGTTATACAAAGTAGTTGCATTCACTATCGTCGCGCTTCGTTGGCAGCGATTTTAAAGAATCTTTAAAATAAACTCCAATAGGCGGCGGTAGCCTATTGTAAAGGGATTGGACCTGCTATAGTGACTGAGAGGTCGTGGGTTCCTATCTCACCTATTGCACTACCGCGTACCGATGCGATCCCGCTCCTAACTCAAGCATTTAGTTCAGCTTAATGATAAATCTAGTAATTTTAAAATTCTATTCTATATAATTCTATCCTAAATTGCGATCAATGCTTTTTTTCTATTATTTAATAGATAAAACTGGTTCGAAAAGTGTCGCAATGGATTGGTATAGTCGCGGATTAAATTCCTTTGTTCATAGTATAATCCTTACCTACATACTAAATAATATTTCTTGTTGTGTGAACGCACAACAACAGAGTTCAAGTGAAGCATTACTAACATAGTTAATAAGTTATACATATAAATACTAACACAAATTGTATGTACGTTAGTCTATAAGGTATTTATCTATACGTCTATGCCACGCGAAATAAAATAGTTTTTTTTAATAATTATATTATTATTATATTATAAATGCGAATGTGAGTTGTATGTTAAACTTTCATGCCTTTACTATACGATCAATCATCATGAATTTTTGTATACCTTTCCTTTCCTGTACCCCTGACAAAGTGTCAGGGGTACAGGAAAGGACATAGGGACACACATAAATTTCATCCAGTAATAAGTATTGTTTCGGAACGAAGCCGCGGGCAAAAGTTAGTTAAATAATATAAACTAAAACTGTACACACTGCTACACATCAAGTTAGACACCCTATATGCGCATATCTACGCTACATACAAAATAAGAAAGGGACAGTGCATAGTGGTGTCGATGTAATGGTAAGGATAGAGCGTAACAAAAATATAACGCATTCCCTCGCACGATTCGCAGCGTTCAACTTCTAAAAATTCAAACTCCAAACGGTCTAGGTTGATGAGTCGCTGTGTGTACAAGAGACGGAACTACTATTACCGAGCTGCGTAGCCGCGAGCAAAAGTCGACCAAAAATAATCCACAGGCGATTCCCATCAACGTTTATAGTATTATACCTGCTCCAAATATTAGCACTAACACAAGATTTATAGCTTCTTGTATCCCACAGTACAATCAACCCTCAGTAATCCCATTATAAGGCGCGGCGCGTCACAGCCGCCATAACTCCACAATTCCTTGAACACCGAATTACCAGTATGACAGTAGGTCAAATGTCAATGTACTAAAACTGTGACATTCCTGGCGGGCCATGAGTCAGGCTTGAAAAGTTGAAACACTGGCCGGCTCGTTGCCGAAACCATGTCATAGGACCAATAGGTGGGCGTTCCTTTGTGGGGCATGGGTGCGGATTCTGTTGGTACTAACTTAAGATGTTTTCATCTCGCTCAATAATGTAACAAAGAAAAAGGAGAGAAGATCTTTAGTATTGTCTTACTTTGTATCCTAATTGTCCGCATATCTTGTATCTTTGTATGTGAATATTAATCGATACATGGTTACGACAGAAGTTTGCGCTGTTCTCTCGATTATTATGGTCAAAGTCAAAAATCATTTATTCATTTAGGACGCAAAGTAACACTTAAGAACGTCGAAATATTAGGTTAGTGAATTTAGTAAGCTACATTTAGGTTAGTTGCTAGGTTCAGGCATAGGGTTTCGATATTGCCATTTATCATATATGGGTATATTTTAAATAAAGTCTACTGCCGGACCATGACTGTATCGCGGCTGACTGCAGAAAATGTAAAGGGCGAACATAAAGCTTTCAGTACTACTATGAGTGGAATTCTATCTTTACAAGTTTTGCTAGATACCAGTGTTGAGATCAAATTTCGCCTTTTCTGAAAACCTAGTAACGATTTAACCCGCCTCTTCATCTATACATACAAGATAAAGGCATCATATGCCGTATATTGTCCTACTGATTTTACGACAACGATCAAGAAATGGACGAATTAATCTTTAAAAACGTCTGGTAAATATACAAATCAAGTACAATGAAGTCGACACCAGTGGATCGCGTGTTATGATGCCAATCTTTGTTTCTTATCAATTATAAGTCATCACGTCTGCCATCAAGACATGCGATGCTTTTTAAAGTGTTAGGACGTGCTCAGACACCAAGCGGTTTACGCGTACGAATCGCTGTAACATTTTTGACGAATGCTACCAGCGAACATTCATCGATTACGTATTTTATTTTAATAATCTGACAGCTTATGGCTCTCCTAAACATAACCAGTTACCGTTACTGAATGGATGTTAATACCTATGGTTATGGTAGACCGTTGCTGGGTCTCGAGTAATGATTTGCTCTGCTATCGAAGGAACTAAAGTTAATGATCCTCTTCTAACAACAAAGTCCCTGGTTATCGAAATTATTTTTGATGTAGGATCATAACACAAGTTGGTTTGGCTAGAACGTTGGGTAAGATGAGGTACTTTTTAGCCGCTTGATTCCAAAGCGTAGACACGTCGAAAAAACCGCTTACGAAATTCGAAGCGGCCTTTTTGGTTCGGATTCGGCGTTTAACGGTCATATTTGCTTCTAATTAGGATATTTTTTGACAATAGACTGAAAATAATAATCTTGTATGAACGACACTTGCAGAATTTTTTCGCCCTTACGATCTATAACACGTTAACACGTCTCGAAAATTTCAGTGAATTTTTTTAACGCATATGTTTAGAGAAGCCTTTATATTATATAAAGTACTGTGTACAAATCAATTAAAATATTCTAGATACATCATATACCGTAGCAAATTGTTGAGCATAAAGTATTTAACCTGTAATTGTCCAGGATGTGATTATAAACCATTTTTATTAGTGTTCGAATGCATTATACGTAATTAAATGCATTAAATGTGGTATACACGTGTTGTAATTGTAGTTTAATGTTATCTTAATTACGTCATTAATGTTATACTAGTCTTCTCTAATTTAAAATACCTAATTAGTTTAAAAGAGTTTCAGTGAAACTCTAATCTTGCAGGTTTATTTAAATTAGTGGTTTAAATTCGCACTAATTTTAATTTTATTTTAAAAACGCTGGTTTTCCTTCACAATATAAACTTTAACTAAACTATATACTACATGAAGTACCCATCCTCAAAGAGTGCTACAAAACTAGAGAAAGTTTTCTTTAAGACTTATATAATATACTCTTGTTTGTATATCTCCAAATAGATAGGTGGAGATGTGCACTCACATTTAGCTAGCTATATTTTAGTGTCTATTGGCATGTACTTGGCATGTTTTCGGACTCCTGTTGGTAAGGAGAATGTCCCAATAGAAAATTTTATAACTAACTGAGACCGGCTGCAAACAGAAGCTCAAACCTATGTCCGTAGACCAATGAGGTTGAATGAAATGCGTAGAATATACCGATCGCTCTAGTAAATAAGCTATATATAATAACTATAAGTGCATGTATACAAATTAGTCTTCTCACTTTCTTATATTCCAATACGAGTTTTTCCCCGCGGTTTCACCGGCGTAAGTCCCGTTCCCGTGGGAATATCCGGATATAGCCTATGTGTGAATCCAGGTCTCTAGCTATCTACACACCAAGTTTCATCGCAATCGGTCCAGTAGTTTTTGCGTGAAAGAGTAACATCCATACATCCTCACAAACTTTCGCATTTATAATATTAGTAAGGATAGTAGTTGTATAATAGTACCTAATAATGTAATCAAACAATTTGTTAAAATAAATAAGCGCCAGAATAAATTTACCAGAAGCCCTGATCCATGACTTCATAAACGATGGAATGAGATAGTAGAATGAAATTATAGCGCCTATAATAAGTGCATAGAATATTTACTTAAAGAAAAATTGCTATAATATTTTTGTAAGGCGTAATACTTTAAAGTACCTGCTTTGTTATTACCACGATTAATTGAAATATTGGTTATCTGGTTTAATGGTATAAGTGAGAGTTTTGAGCAATTGCCAATAGTGATTTCAAATTAAATACTTAGGTCAAACAAAGAAATTTTATTGGAAATAATTCAGTGACCGCTCAAAGACAACAAATATGGCGATTGGCGCCAATAAACTATATGGGATTTAAAGTAGCTGTCGAAATGTAGCATCTGTCATGTTTCTAAATGCGTCATACAACATTTTCTTAAGAGATAAGGCACAGCGAGATTCCGTCGTACACTTGAGATTTTGCTAAAACTAGGACAGTCCAATTGAAGGAAAGTACGTCAGTAACTTACAGCTACAGTATGAGTTAGTCAAAGAAACTTATTTTGTATGGCTGCAGTTGGGATGCTTACGCTTTAAGGCGTTGTACATTTCGCAGCAATACCATTTTTACCGGTATGTCAAAAATTATTAGAGGGTTGGAAACGAATGCGCGATATAATAATTTATGTCCTTAGCGTCTAAAGGCTACAGTTACCATTTTACAGAGGCTTATGCGTACAATCTTAACAACGCCTTATACGAACGAACGACTTCGAATGAAAGTGCGTTCACTAGAATAAATATGTATTGTTGTAATATAATATACTAATTTCAAGTCTATATTCCTGAAATACTAGCCACATATTCAGACTCTATGCTGCTGCTAAGAATTTTATGTCAGAAAAAGCCAATAACAGTGCCCGACCCGGGTACTAAAGAATAACGGATATGTAGTGAATGGACGGCAGAGGCAGCCGTGAAGGTGAATAGAAAACCTGCCTATATGCCCTATGTAAAAGGAATTACGGATAAGATCGGCACGCGGCATTTATACACCGGGGGCCAAAGTAACAAGCATGGTGGGCGCACCAAAGGACATTTTGCCTTTACAAACGCCAGGTGTCTACAAATAAATTGCAGCTGCGGGAGTTCCTACATAGGGCAAACCAAGCGTACTATTGCTGAGAGGGTCAAAGAACGCATCGCCGCTGTGAAGAACCGGCAGACTAGCAAATCAGCGATTGCAAAACATATACTGCAATCGGGTACTAATCATTGGATAGAATTTCATCGTCCGGAAGTCCTCTCCACCGATCGCCACTTTTATCCGAGAGTAGTGCGAGAAGCTATTGAAATCAAAAAAACATTTACACACACAAAAATTTCAATGGGGAAGATGGTTTCAAATTATCCGCGACGTGGAATCCCGTGATTAACAATACGCAACTTTGCTGTTTTGCACAGTCAGGTAATTATTCACAGAATACGGACACGACGGCTAGCATACGTAATAGGGATACCGTGAGAAAAGTTTCTGAGGGTACGTAAACAAACAAAAATATGCCAAAAGTGAGAGTGAATCAAGATTTTTCTGCCTTACAAACGAAGACATGACATCGCAGCACCAATCAACTTGTGACCACGGCCGGTGTAATCTGGTCGAAACGTCAAGCATAAAAAAGGTAAACATGCATGATCGCGTTAATAACCGTTACGTATTATATATAAATCTCATATCCATTTTTATTGCACAACAGTCGCATTCACTACCTTTGCGACACTAAGGCAAAAATATATAAGTAACGTCAAGTCACTATCACAGAATGTTTAAAGTCGTTATTCTAGCTAACACACTAAAGATTTTAATGTACAAATCCAGCCTCATAATTTATGGCAACGTTATTGCAGTGTAACTAAGTTTCTTAGAGCTGTGTCGTACCTATTATGTGTTATAACGAATCACGTATGGATCAGCATGTAGCATTCAAACGTAGAAAATTTTCTCTCATAAATTTAAGCCTTCTGCTGTCTTCCTTATAAGCTTTCTAGATCTTGCCCGCGGCTTCGCTCGCGTGAATGTAGGTTAGGTTGGTAACAGTACTTTTTCTGGGTGAAATGTCCTTTTCTGTAGCCCTGACAACGTGTATGCGAAATGTCATGTCACGAACAAACTCACGTTCGCTTTTATAATTTTAGTTAGGATTAGGATAGGCGCAGTCAGATAGCGATCGATTAACTAGTAGATAATGTGCTAATAAATACTACTGTACTTATTACTATAACGCATGGCCAGTAAGCTTTAAATATGAGAATAGTATGATAATAAACATCTTTATATATTATAATTCTTCTGTGCGTATGTTTGTAATTAAACTCCTCCTAAACGGCTGGACGGATTTTGATGAAATTTTTTGTGTATGTTCAAGTGGTTTCGAAAATGGTTCAGATTTGGTTTCTTTTTGTTTTTTGTGTTTACCGGACGACGTCTGTCGCGTCCGCTAGTATAATATAATTGTTTACTACTATTTTGGCTCCAATCTGCGAGCGAGTATCTCCTCGCTCAACTACACTAGTTTTACAAACTGAGCTGGAATCTCAAAAGTTCGAATGTGAACCAAAAACTATTGTGCTATTGCCATTTCTCCTTAACCTACTAAATCATCGCAGATGTTTTGCTTCATGAGCTATTAAATGTCTGCCTACTCGCTAATAGTCTAATAGACGTATAAGATTCTAAATTATGCTATATCTCACACTCTTCCGTGCGTAATATATACATACCTACTTATAAAGGGGTTCAATGCTTTCTCTACGTAATATAAATACAATATTAGATTGCTATCCTTATAATACCCTTATAATATATACGAGTATATGTATATATATGTATACGGAATATGTTTCGAGTTGCCGTCTGTGTGTCTGTCAATGTTTAAATCCTAATTAAGGAGTTCGTATTAAAAATATATAGGGATTCCTTATTCCGGTTAGGGTAATAAGAATAAAATCCTGTTCATTATCCAGTATGTAATCACCGCAGGATATTTTTTATACACAATAAACCTTTCCGAAAGCATTATATTAAACGACACATGATTACTGATTAGTTTACATTTTTTAAAAGTGTTCATATAAGCCTATCATTTGTTCCCATCTATGAAACGACGTGTTTTTGCAGCATAGATAGCAAATATAATATCTACAACATACTACGCGAGTAAAGTTACAGGCGTATGTTTATAGTTTATAGATAACAACAGCAAAAGCGTCAAACAAATAACCATCGGCCGACATGAAATGATACGTGTACATTTCTGATTTTGTATCTTATTTATTATTATTAGCATATTTTTTTAGTTAGGTATATTGCCAATCTATTCTGCTTGATTCGAACTGTAGCATATTAACATTTATTTTACAAGTACCGTGGTGCCTCGATGAAATGAGCTCAACTCAGCTCATCGAATAGGTATTAATAAGAGCGAGATACGTAGTTTTTAACAGTACCTACTTACTTTATTTTCTACTGCCATATAATCAATAGGGTCCTAACGAAAAAGTTCCCAGCGTGACAAAAATCTCGATGGTCGGCATATCGAATGGTACGTGTGGACGCTTGCAGGATAAGAATAGGATGAATGACTTATCCTGCCAATGGCGAAAAACAAAACGATGCATTAGTTACACCATGAGCCTTATAATATTGGCTATTATGGTAGTGCGTCGGCTAAGAATGATAGCCATGCATAAGGAAAACTTTGAACACGTCAACAAAAGGGGAGCCGGTCAGAGCTACCAATTATAAGAGAACTCGCGGGCACAAAGTGCTGTTCAATGGGAAAGGGGCATAAACATTAAAATATTGCAGTAACAGTATCACCATACTTAGTAAGATATAACATTGGAATTTATGAAGAAATGCGTAAATATACAACGCTCATAATATAATCATACTGCTACGTCGGTCGCTACGCAGATCTCTGTCAAGCGCAAATGCTAGCTCAAAGAAAATAGTTTTACGGATATATTACAGATAATTACGTGAGTACGCTGTGTACAAACCTTTCTTCTTCATCAGTTTCTTCAGGTTCTGAATATACACTGGTAGTAGCACGACATTTCAGTTTTGTTTTAGACAATTTCTCCATCTTCATAACACTGTGGTTACAATATTCTCTACAATATTGTCATAATGTTCACTTCATATAATAACACTCCGCAGTTTTATAACAATAATGTTTATAATAAGTCATTATTTCTCACAAGAATACTAAATTATACACGTATTTGTATTTATAAACTTTATATTTATAGGTTATATTCCACCCGTGAAAATTGTGTTGACGTCTCGTTTGACAGTTAGATTTAATTTGACAGAAACGTCATCAGTGAGAATTTATTAATTAATGCAATGGCAACCACACACGCACGTTTGTTTGTTTCAATTTTGGGTAACACATAGGTACCTAAGAAACACCAAACGCATTCTTATAGAATAAGTATGGACATAATTTATTATTATAAATATTGTATTATCAATTAAACCATGTAAATATATTTGTCACAACGCCATCTAGGTTTCAAATGATGTACCTACTAAGTAAAATGTTTGTAGCTTTGGTTTGTAGTATTTTGACTATTTAGGCACTTACTTTTATGTAAGAGCCGGCAAATTGTGTTATCGTCCGATTTTATGTTTTATTGTATAGTTTTACATTTGATAGATTGTTTTTATAGTGCATTACAAAGATCAATTCTATACCGTTAGTAGACCTAGTAATATGTCGATGATCCATGATAGTACCTAATACCTACGTACAACTACTTAAGAACTTACAATTTAATCGATAAACTATCAAAATATTTAAATATCTTACCTAAATGTATTCAGCTTATCAGAAAGATTGGTGAGGACTGTTTTCCGTAGAGGTCCTGGTGATCCGCCCGGTGAATTTTCTTTGGACTCCGCCGCTAATGCCCGCGCTACTGCTAAGTCTTGCTCGTTCATTCTATAACAGACAGACAATTGTTTAATAAAGTAAATGTACATGGTAATAATGTCAATAGCTTTTAAATGCCTGTTTTCTGCTGATTTGGTCTTCATACCTTTCAGATCCATGTTTATTCATCATGCAATCAAATATTAGGATATCTATCCTAAACTAGAATAGATATTTTAACATTGAATCGCCACCGTAACAAATACTTAACGCAGTTTTGTTTGACGACAAGCGTACTACTGTTACAGGAGCCGTGACGCAATTTGCCATCGGATTCACGACTTCACATTGCGTGTCTTAGTTCATCTAATCCACGTTGTTAATAAACATTACCATCCTATGACACGAGGGTAGGTTATACAAGGGAAACAACGATTTCGACTATGTTTTTATGGGTTGGCATTTACCTTAACATATCCCAATTGCCAAAAGTAATTGAGTTCGCACTCAATTACTATAAGCGAATTTCGTTGCAGCGTTTCGTAGGCTATGTTTCCCTTGCATTATTTGATGCACCTCTACACATATTTTTGTATTGTTTTAATTAAAAATACTACTTCCACACTAGCCTTAATTTTATTGTGGGCACTTTACAAACATTCAAAACCGACATAAAGGACAAAAAGGTTTGGCAAAACCGTTTCTCAATCACACAATTTTTTGTCCAGTGTGGAATTCGAACCCACAACACTCGTGCCATTACACCAAGAGATGTAGGATGAGGCAACGTCTTAAACCGCTACGCCATCCGTGCAATCGATATTTTATCGTCGGCAAGTCTTTTTATACATTTTAATTAGGTTTGTATTATCTGACGTCACCAAAACTATAAAAACACATAGGTACAAAAAGTACACTAAAGCACAGGTGTCTTTATTGATACCTAATGATTACACACACAAGCAAAAGTTCACTCACACATTCTTAAAACTATACAACACGTACAACGTTTCGTTGCCAGATCTAATACTGGATTACTGTAGGATTCTTGCTAAGGCGTTTCCGTACACAATTATGTACTTAGGGATTTCTCGTAGAGCACATAAAGCCGTCGTGCCGCGTCGGCCGTGTGAATGTATATGACATTTGATAAGAGAACTCGGTATTTGAGTTCTAATCTTCTTTATACTTATGACGAAAAGGCAACGAGACATGCGCTGATAGAAAAGATCTAAATCTAGAGAGTTCTAAGATTTACATCTTTAAACTCTCAAGATCGTTGTTGACAAAAATACGTCTTCATAAATGTTTTTTGTATTGTGTTCAGGAATCTTACCATGATCTTTACCGACCTTTCTCAATAACCTACGTTACTACGATTAACGTTGTTCTCTGGAGTGATACCTTTCGTACTTTTTAACAAAGTTCGCAGTTCTGCAGCGACGGAGAAAAAAATCGTTAACAAATATTTCTAGCTAGGTATTGAGGTTACAAATTATTAGTATTTTTGTTAATTACTTCCTATCTTTGGTTAGAAAGACACGGTATCGTTACAAAAAGAGTTACAAAACTGCTTGTATCCTACTAAGTTTGACACGTGACATTTAAACACATGCCACATTTAATTACTGAATAATAGCCTGAGCTGCAGAGGACTTCACAAATATTGAAGCATTTGAAACACCTGATACAAAGAACAACTGCACTCTGAACAATTATTAATTTATGGATTACACAATTTATCCTGTGTGGCGATTAACCTATCAGGTAGTCCGTGCAATAATTAGCAAACAATTATGCAGTCGTGATAATACCGTGAAGATATATCAAAATATTTGCTTGTGTGTATTACTCGGTAATCTCGTGTAGGTAATATTCATTATTTACTCTTGTCCGGTTCAATACGGAAGACGAACCATTTTATAAGTTTATTTATAACTTTAAAGTCACGTTTGTCAAATAAAAACCCACAAAGCATTGCACGTGTGTTCACATTATAATGGTAATGAGAAGGTTATACATAAAAACAAAGTTTTTTGACAGCATAAAATGGATAAACCCGTACATAAGCAGGTACATGTTGTTGGCTAATAATCGTTATGAAACAGAGACTAATAAATAATAGTTTAAAAAAACTAAAATCACGCTTTATTAAAAAAAACAAACTAAAAAGTATAAAATAATTTAATAATTTTAATGTAAAAAGCGTGGGTTATCAAAATATCTTAGAAAGCACCCCACGGTATTTACATTACAATTATTAAACTAAAAAACTAAACTTAGTATTTATACTAAAATAAATAAATTATTATAAAATTATTATTATTATAATATTTTCTACTTTAGTTTATTTTTTTAATGAAGCGTGTTTTAGTCTTCTTAATTATTTTTTTTAAATATTGCATTGTCATCGGTCCTCAATAAGTGTGCAAAGTTTCAAATTAATCCGTCGGTTTGAAAGGGGTGAAAATCACATTCAAAGATTCCGTTACATTATATTCATAGATACATACATACCAAGCTACTAAAAATGTGTTAAAAAGACAGATATCTGTATTTTTAAGACAATTTTAGTACTCGATTTTACACGCAGCTTCGCTCATGTGAATGTAGGTTAAGTCAATTTTCTATTACTTTGGGAACAACCTCTTTTTTTGGATGAATGGTATCCATAATATATGCTTTTCTGTACCCTGACAACGTGTACCTATGATCAAATTACATGGTGACAGGTCGATAGTCATGGCGTGAAAGAGTAACAAACAAACTGTCATTCACATTTATAATATTAGTGAGGGTTTTAAGATATACTAGCGGTCGCCAACTGGTCGAAATTCGACCATAATTGATTAAAATTTTAAGTTTGATCGTTATTAAGGTTTTCTTGTCTATAATTTTACCCATATAATCACATTTCATTTAGATTTCACCAAGGCTATACAGGTTAATTTATCTTTCTTTTTAAAACAAATTATTATTTACTTAACTATACTCTTTCATTGACGTTATTTCCAAGCTTGCTACTTTGTTTTCTTTTTTCTTTATTACATATAAATAAGGTATACTTATGTAACCATAGTTACGAAGAATTGTACGACTTCAGACGAACAATGCCGATATACTACGAACACAATTCGACTGCGTGTGTCAAATGCATGGTTGAGTGCGTGTAGTGCTTTTTCATTAATGCATATTTTATATTTTTAATGCATATTTTATAAAAATATTAGGATTCGCCACTCCTTCTCCATATAAACTTTAACTGTGCCAAATTTCATACTCCTCCGCCTGCGCAATTTTCGTAAAAAGGGGTTTCGTACAGTGATTTTGCCTCACGTATTAATATACAGGGTGTAATTAATGGATAACCTGGAAATGTCATAAATAGTGAAACCGATGGCCGTTCAGAAAAATATGAAAAAAAATCTATCCTAACTACTACCTACTATACATGTGGTTTTTTTTAATTACCATGTATAAATTTCTTGTATATTACGACCATAAATAAATGAAATCCATCGGTTTTTTGTTGTTTTATTATTAAACACTAATTATGCTAATAGATAACAGTCAAAAGTATGCTTTGCTTATATAGCTTGAACTTTTTAATATTTATATATATTTATTTTATTATTTTATAATTTTTTTCTCATTTTGCCTGAACGGCCTTCAATTCTACTATAAGACATTTCAAGGTTATCCATTAATTACCGGACATCCTGTATAGATAAAGCGCAGCAGGCCATTCGCGTACTATTAACATCTTAGGGTGGGTATCAGAGAGTTTTGTAGTAAGCCATTTGGCTTCTTTTTTTATACACCAATGCAGCAGGCTGATGGCTAAAGCCTGGTATTTCACGCAACCTTCCAACCTCCACATGCTTACAGAAGATCGCAAGCAAACAACTTTGTGTCCTTAGGTTTATGGGATTGCCAGGCAGATTAGGAAGATGCCGGTATGTTTCAACAGAGTCAGTAGGCATTTTAGGGAACCGCCATTCCAGTCTGTGTAACTATTATACTTAAATAATTAAAAAAATGTGTATTAATTACGCTATTGTTGATTAGTCTTGTATATAAAACATTTTGACATATAATTAAATACTCGCAAAGACGACCGACACTTAAAAACACAGCTAATGCGAAATAACCACTGTTCAAATAGCGTAGCTAATCTGAAAATTTATTACAGGCCACGGATTAACATTATAACGATATGTAGCCACAGCCAACAAGTTGCCATTATGTTTCTTTTGTATTAAATTATCAATGGTACCTACATTCGACAAACTAAATTACAATGCAATGGTACCATATTTAATAGATAATAAATTATTAAGAAGTTAATATACTTATGGTTCTATGCAAGGAAGTAATAATAATAATAAGCCCCCTAAATCCCAACCATACATCCGAGTCGAACATCTGACACTGTTGAGACACGTGGGGGGGCGGACACACGAACATTTTACTGGCGTGGCCAACATGGCAATGGTAACCCATTCAATATGGAGACCCTTTCTAAAAAGAAACTGAGAGGACCGGTGCCCGGGGGCGATCGCCGGGGCACACCTGCAGCTGACGCTGGGTGTTTCAGCATGGGAACCGTCAGCCGTGAAGGGCTGAACAGGCGAGCTCCCACCGATAAAGATGTTACAGCCGAACTCGCAGACAATACTGACAGACTGACAGACAGGACAAGTTTTCCTAATTGAACCATTTAGCCCAAGTACCATTTCTTATACACCATCAGTCCCAACATCACCTTTAATCACTAGTAATTATAACGACCAGAATAATACAGATCCACTTATTAATAACAATAATAGAGTCGTATCCCCAGCTGAGGATGTTTCGCAGGAGGCATCAGCCACCCGTCCTGCGATCACCAAATCTGACAAACTCTGAGTGCGTATGCAATGGAATGACGAAATCAATACTTTTATCATGCGCACTTACTTTTATATTACTTACTAAATTAGAGACAGATAGGACTAAGTACTGCAAAAAACTTCAACCAACTCACTTACACAAATACCCTCTACAAACAATAACAAACTCGCAGAGATGACATCACTTACTCAGGTGCATGTTTCTACCCAGACGGGGTCTGATCTAGTCACACATCTAACAGAATATACACATTGAAGTTAAACTACTATATACGGATTTTATCGCGTTGTTTATTTATCACTGTATTACAAAATTTTGAAAAAATTACACTACTACTATTGATTTTATTTTACTAATTTATAAGCTAATAAAATTATTTAAACTATTAAATCTATTTATTTTTGGTTTACACTTTCCCCGACGTTTCGGTTGCTTTTCAGCCATAGTAGTTTAATTTCAATAAATAACATTCGCGTAAACAGAAGACAATATTATAAGAATATACACAGTCGCAACAAATTACACAAATAGACACAAGGGCACAAGAATTAATAAATCAAGTAGAGACCGCATTTATACAATACAATGGTACCGACCCAACAGTCCGTCCTAAACTACCAATACTTAGAGAATGCAGAAATCTTTACGCATATAGATATTTAGATATTTGATATTTTTATAGATATTTTTAACAAGTGAATATTAAGCAGATTTTTCTCAAATGATTCCGATTTAAATCATATTCACACTTTGATCTACTGTAGCACACTTGTAATTTCCGAGAACCTGGGATATAACATTCGAGCCCTAATGCTAATACTTTGCATAAAACCCATAAATCTCTAAAGCCCGCATGGCAATTACGGATAGAATATGATATTAAAAATTTAAGAGTAGATATAGGCAGGTTAACACAGTACATTAATAATAATAGAAGTAGAAAAGTAGTTGCAGCAGTCGAGATAATTTTCAGAAGAACAAAAGTACACACAATTCACGAACGTAATAACATTAGACCAGATATATATTTCGACACATTGAAACAAAAATTTACAGTAAAATCACAACGGTTAGCCAGATATATGAAAGCATTGCAAAGAAAGGCAGACAACAATTTGTTTATTACAAATGAAAAAAGTTTGTATAGAACTTTTAGAAAGGATAACATACAACGTACACTATAAGTGCCCAACTCAGAAGATCTAAAAAACTACTGGACCGATGGAAGAAACGGCAGGATGGATAAAAGATGAAGAATGTAGAATGATGAATGGGGAAAATATAGAATTTTGTGATGTTACGGTAGATGATTTTTCTTTTTTTAATTAGATTCACCATCAGCAACAATACATTCACTAACAGCATATCATTTTACAAAATCACAATTGCACAACTAATTATAGGTGAATACAACATGCATTAAGTTAACATAAAAAAGTACTAACAATTTAAATTATTAAATTACAAAATGATAAAAATAAAAATAATTGTATAAATTGAGATTAGAGAGTAAATTTAATCAATTAATATAAATATAATTTTACAAATTGATATAATTATATAATAGATTATATAATATAATACAATAAATTCCTTAACTGTTCATTATATTCCCAAAAATGGATCTGCGAAAATTATTTGATGTCAAAGAAAATATATCTTCTGAGCCTGTACAATATTTATTTACTTCTCTGCAAAGTCTGAATAGTCGCCGGAATCGGCGAATTAAAACCCAAAACCGTAGTTCGAAATGGGGGGACCATAAGTGTTACTGGAGAGCGAGGGATTCGGTTGGGTACCTTTAACTTTAATCTATTTATGAGTTCCGGGCAATCTATTTTATTGTGAAGTAGCTTAAATATAAAATTCAAGTCCAGAATTATTCTTCTTTTTTGCAGTGATGGTATATTAAAGAACGCTAGTTTCTCGTGGTATGTTTTATGAGTTTTAGCTATTTCTGCTGAATATTCCAAATGCCACAAGAACCGCTTTTGGACTCTTTCTAGTGTCAAGATGTGCGTACTATAATGAGGCCACTATACAGCAGGACAATACTCAAGAATACTACGAACTAGAGTGTTGTATTTAGTTTGTTGCTGATGGAATACTTTGCCCATTTCTTATAACAAATCCTAACATTTGCGATGACTTTTTAACTATTTGATCCATATGAGCTTGAAATGTAAGTTTGCTGTCGAAGATGATGATGACGATGATGTAGAGATCGCTACGAGAAAAATAAAAACTGGAAGGCAGCAGGAACAGATAGACCACACAATTTTTCGTATAAAAATGCCATAAATTCCATAATATTTTGACAAAGAACATTACAGAAATCGTCAAAGGTGTTGATGATTTCTAGTACTACTACTACCGAGTACGACGTACCGAGTTTCGAGTACTACCCAAATAAGTAACAATGGGCAACACTTATATGTTACCCAAAATTAGTGACACTGTAAACCCATCACAATATCGTCCCATTACATGTTTACCAACTATTTATAAACTTATTACATCATTAATTACACATAAAATGAACAAACGCTTAGAATGCAATAACATTATGTCAGAAGAGCAGAAAGGCTGCGGGCAAGGACATAGAGGATGTAAGGAACAAATAGTTATAGACTCCACAATTCTATAGTCGCCCATAGTCACAAAAGGGACCTGCATATCTCATATATAGATTAAAAAAGCCTTTGACAGTGTACCTCATTCATGGTTAATTCGAATCCTTCATCTACAAAATCAACCCTGTGATAATCAGCTTTCAGAAAAATGCCATGTCTGATTGGAGAACAACATTACACTTTTCTAATGGTACATATACAGTCACTACAGATAAAATCAGCATCGGAAAGGGCATTTTCCAGGGAGACTCTTAGACCACTATGGTTCTGCCTCGCATTGAATCCTCTATCTAACCTCCTCAACAGCACCACTAGTGGATATAAATTAAACTCTGAAACATTCATTATACATTTAATGAATAAGGATGATATTAAAAACTGGTTGCTAGAACTCATAAATGCCTTGATAATCTAATAAAAATACAACCCAATTTAGCAAAGATATAGATATATCATTTGGATTACATAAATGTCGTACACTACATATACAACGGGGAATAATAGTAAACTATCAAAACAACACTATTGATACTAACATATTTATGCCTATGCAACCGTCAGATACATATAAATATTTAGGAATATACCAGTTTAATATCATTAAACATACACAAATCAAGAAACAACTTCTATCAGAATATACTAAGAGACTAAACTTAATATGTAAAAACAGTTACACTCGGAAAATCTATTTAAAGCAATAAATACATTTGCCATACTCATATTAACGTATTCATTTGGATTAATTAAATGGACGCACACTGACTTAAATAGATTAGAGATAAGACTAGAACCACACTAACAAAACACAACTATTGAAATTAAACTACTATATACGGATATTATCGCGTTGTTTATTTAGCACTGTATTACAAAATTTTGAAAATATTACACTACTACTACTATTGATTTTATTTTACTAATTTATATGCTAATAAAATTATTTAAACTATTAAATCTATTTATTTTTGGTTTACACTTTCCCCGACGTTTCGGTTGCTTTCCAGCAGCCATGGTCACGGGGAGACTAAGATGGTAGTTGTCTCAATGTTCCAGTGTAGTTATTTCAAAGTACCCGAACATAATTTAATTATTGGTGTTTCTATTTACGCAGAATGAGCTCAGAGTATCATGAAGTCTAGCTGTGGTTTGTTTCTTCTTGGGTTTGACTATTTGAAGTACTGGATCCCAAGCTGGTGGTACATTCCAACCATCTTCTCTATTGAAATTGGGATGTTTTTTGATTTCAATAGCCTCGCGAAGCATCCTTGGTAGGAATCGGTGTTCTTTAGCGAGAATCTGTGGTTTGTCAAATCTCAGGTAGTGGTTGGTCCCCTGTTGTATATGTTCACACACAGCAGACTTCAACGAGCGTTTGTGTTTTACGTCAGCTATGTGTTCTTTTATGCGGGTGCCTATGCTTCTCTTGGTTTGACCAATGTATGAGAGTCCGCAGTCACAATCTATTTTATAGACCCCTGCATCTTGTAAAGGTAATTGGCACTTGACGGATGGTAAAAATTGACTTATCTTCGTTGGCGGCTTGAAGTATGTGTTGATTGAAGCTCGCTTCAAGATGTAGCCAATCTTGTCAGTGACACCCCTTACATAAGAATACACTGGAACATTGAGACAACTACCATCTTAGTCTCCCCGTGACCATGGCTGCTGGAAAGCAACCGAAACGTCGGGGAAAGTGTAAACCAAAAATAAATAGATTTAATAGTTTAAATAATTTTATTAGCATATAAATTAGTAAAATAAAATCAATAGTAGTAGTAGTGTAATATTTTCAAAATTTTGTAATACAGTGCTAAATAAACAACGCGATAAAATCCGTATATAGTAGTTTAATTTCAATGAATAACATTCGCGTAAATAGAAGACAATATTATGTAAAACACAACTACGCACATCATAAAGCAGCAATAGAGAGAATAATATTACAGTAAGCAGGCAAAAGGGCGGTAGAGGACTGATTGACATGACTATGCTGTGGGAAGGACAGATTCGAAAGCTTAGAGTTTTTTTCTATGATAAAGCCAAAAATAGTAAAATTCACTCAGCAATTACAGAAATAGACAATACCTTTACTCCTCTAAATCTATACAACAAAGATACTATTTTGAAAAGTTTAGACGACCACAGGCATGAAAAAATATGTAGATGGCGAGGTAAGGAATCACAAGGTAGACATATACACGATTTATAACAACCGCATGTAGATTCGGACAGCTCAAACAAGTGGCTAAAATTGGGCTCACTCTTCCCTGAAACGAAAGAATTTATGCTAGCAATACAAGATCAGGTTATGAATACAAAAAAATATAGTAAATTCATTCTTAAAGACCCTAAAAAAGCAAAATGACAAATGTAGAAAGTGTCATCACTCATCACGCATCTAAAACCATCCAACATGTTACAGGAGCCTGCTCATCTCTAGCTCAAACAGGTTACACTCACAGACACAACCAAATTGCTAATATTGTTCACCAAAAACTAGCCGTAAAATTTAACCTAATGCCAAAAACTGTTCCCCACTACCAATATAACCCAAAACCAGTGTTGGAGAGTAGCAGCCTCAAAATATGTATACTTTGATAGAGCAATACTTACAGATAAAACTATACATACCTAACAATAGACCTGACATAACTATGATAGATAAATTTAATAAACATACATATTTAATTGACTTAGCGGTACCTAATACACACAATTTACAAAAAACCATAACAGAGAAATACATAAATATACAGAATTAAAAGAAGAAGTAAGTAGAATATGGAAAATGAACAAAGTATACATTGTCCCCTGGTGCTCTCCAGCACAGGCGTCATACCCAAACACCTTCTTCACTATTTACGACAGATAGAGCAGGTTGGTGGGTACACCAACCTTTACATCACTATGCAGGAAGCCGCTATACTTAATACTTGCCGTATAGTTCGTAAGTTTTTGCAGGACGAGCCCCTTTTAATAAATAATGCACCAAATGAACCCTACTAGGTCTAGACCTATGGTTTTCATTAAATACCGAATTTTATTTCGAGAAAAACAAATTAAGCCAACCATAATAATAATGTCCTCCAGACCGAATTCGGTCACGGCGCCCAATCTTAACGGAGACTGTCCATCTGCGCAGGAGATATTAAAGTGCACAAGGGTGTGCGCAAACATAAGTGCACTCTCTGTTCTCTAACTCTCATGATCCGATGGGACGGTAATCCGACACGACCGGAGAGAGATCAGGCACAGGACTAACGGCTTTACGTGCTTTCCGAGGCACGGGGGTGTCCAACGCTGCCAACTGCCTAAATCCGGGCTGTTATTGAGATTTCTTAACAAAAAACCCAATAACTTTTTTTCTGGCCCGATGCGGGATTCGAACCCGAGACCTCATGCACAGCAGTCGCATTCACTACTGCTGCGCTACGGAATATTATTAATATTATAGTTATGATTTTATGACAGAACCAACTTTGTAAACTTTGCAGACAGCGATCGTTAAGGTATTGGGTGTATAATTTTTAATAGCAATATAAATAGTACATTAATACCCGAGCAAGTATTATAGCTACAATTTGTTTAAATACCACTCCTCTGGAGTAGGAATAATTATTTTAGGAATAGGTAGGAATAATTCCCGTCTGTAGGATGAATGCGCGAGCGATAGCCGGATTGGCCCCCCCTTTCCTATCCAGAACAACGCGTGCTGGGCTCAGATGCCATCCTTACACGGTGGAGTCGACTAGAGTGCGTACCAACAAGTTTGGGTCCTCATACCTCTGCCGAACGATCAAGGCATGGAATTCTCTGCCAAGGCACGTGTTTCCTTCTTCCTTCAATCCTGGGTCCTTTAAGCGGGGCGTGAAAAAGCACCTTCTCAGGCCGTTAAAGTAGAGACCTCAACATCGCCTCGGCTGCTATGAGGACGATGTGGAGGCCACTGCTCTTAGACCACACGACTGCTTACCATCAGGCGTAGTGTGGTCATTTTGACGAGCAAAATAAAAAAAAAACAAAAAAAAAATCCTAGCGCCCCGGCCATAGACCGCGTGAAGGAACACCGTAGTAGGTTTAGTCGGTAGGACTTTTATCTTTCTCCGGGTGAGCCCGACATAACCCTTCCTCCCGCCCCCGCAGAGGATTATAGCATTCCCCTACGTAATTAAAAAATAGGAATAATTCCTGTATCGCGGGTGACTTTACAAATATTTAAACTACGGACCCAAGGCAAATCCAAACTCGCAATACCCATTTGTGGTTCACGGACATTTTAGTCGTAGTGCATACCTACGTGTAGTTAGTTTCTGTTAGGAAATTCTCAGCACCAGTTCGGAGCTTAGATCTATAAAAGAAAAGGCTAGACTAGAGTCGCTTCTTGTTGATTAGGATGTAAAACATTGCTAGTGAGATGTGGGTGTAATTTAAGAGGATACACTGAAAAAATGCACTAACTTTCATCGAATAGTATAGGACTATGAGAAGACCAATTAAACTAGAATTTTGATATAGGTAAATTGATGTCTTTAACTAGAATTTCCTAGCTCAAAAACACGATATTGTGATTTTGGCTCGATCATAATTATTTTCGAAAACACCTCTGAAAAATTACTATTTTTGAAATTACAAGGAAGTGACACTATCAATAGGCTTAGAAATTACTCAAATATATTCGTAATATCAATATTAGTAATTTGCTAGCTCATTATTTCCATAACTAAAACCAATAATGTTTTAATAATATTTTAAGATTTTAACAATTTCTAAGCGCTCTCGATCATTGCGGGCGCATCGCAATTTTAGACCTTATGACCATGAGTGAGAGTTTAGACCAGTGAGTACGGGCGTCGAGTCAGTCTGGCGATAGCCCGCTTCGACGCTGGACGTATGCATGTCGACTCACCGATCGTACCAAATTTCTGTCGTGTACTTTATAATCGTAGGTATAAATAGTTATAATATAGGATTAGGTTAGGTTTGAAAATATTTGTAATTTCTTTGTAATAATGGGAAACACTAAAAAAATTGTATCTAAAAGGAAAAGAAAACAGCAATTTAAAAATAGTGTCACAAAAATGGCGGAGGCGAACAAGGCAAGGTAAATAAAATCATTGTACCTAGGTACCTACTTATTTATTATAATATTTATTTTAGTAACATTGTATCGTAACGTATTTTTGTAGTTATATTATTTACAATAACCAAACCTAGGTAAGGTAATAATTCAACTACCTAGTTGACCCTTTTGATAATAATTCAAGCGTTTGTTCATAAGCGATTTTAGTCTCTATGCTCATGTGTAACAGAGACTTGTAATTAGTTTTTTACCGCTTTCGTCAATATTTACATCATTGCTTTTTATATAGGTAGTTATTTTATTTGCAAGCCTGGGTTAGGTACTATGAAGATCTAAATAATACTTTTACCCGGATCTGGGCATCGAGCAGCGAGCATCTCGGCGAGTCTGATGTTAGGTACAATGTTGGGTATGTTTTTGTAGTTGTTTGGCTACCCAGTAGGTAGGTAGGTCTTTCTGTAACAAAATTGTCTGCTACCGAACTGATGTTGAACTGAAATGGTCTGGAACCGTTTACTTTGAGTCGCAGCCGGCGGGCGCTCGAGCACTACACCGCATTTTCCCTGTGTTCAGTTTTGATAATATCCTGATATCTCTTGTATGGAACAACCGATTCAAATAATTTAAAAAGTAATATGCAGCTACTGAAGCAGCCTTGAATATAAGGTAAGTTATTCGGATAAGGATTAACACTAAGGTACAAAGAATTTGCTTTAATTTCACCGGTATTTTTATTAACTTTTCAAACATAAAAAAGTACTCATAGTGATGAAACTTTAATAGTTAGACACATGGTCTCGCGGACTTTTTTGTAGGTATTGATAAGTACTTTAAATAAGTAGAACTTTATATTCCTGTATCGTCAATAGTTTTCGCACCGTACGCCAAATAATGATATTTTTAGCAAAATTTTTGAGGTATTGGTTCACATTATTGCAATTTCCGTAAGGACCTCTACTTTTTTTAAAATAAAATTTAGCCTATGTTACTCGCTGATAATATAGCTTTATATTGGTATAAAGAATTTTAAAAATCGGTTCAGTAGTTTGGAATTTATCCATTATAAACATATAATCAAATTTGGCTTTATAATAAGTGTAGATGTAAACATAAGCCCTATCAGAACAGCTAAACTATGGAGACGTTGTACGCTGTAATATTTCTTAGTAATACATAATCATTTTATTTTATTGCTTTTAAGGAGAAATTTACGAAATGAACAGATTCCTCTAGTAGAAACAATATATGACTTAGATGCTGTTCCAGCAACGAGTATCAAGGAAAAGTAAGTGATTTTTATATCGATATAATATTGGATTAAGTACCTACCTAATGAAATGTGTGTATATTTTAACGTGATGTTATTGCAGGAATCATTTGGTATCAGAATCCTGGTATAATACAAATAATAGCAGCCGACCACAGGGACATGAAGAAATATCTGAATCTGAAAAAGTTTCACATAGTAGGGACGTTAATGAACAGCTACATAAAAAAATAAATGTTGTTTCAAATAAGTAAGTTTCATATGGGTGGTCTATATATTTCGTTACTTTCGTTATTATTCTGGTAGAAAATATATGGTTACTCGGATTGGTTATATTTGGTTTCAGCAATACACAAAAAAGAAAATTTACCGAAGGTGTGAACAGCCAACATAAGGATAAAAAAAAACAAAGCATTCTGTCAACGAACTATGGGCTTTGCCTTATGAAGTAACTTCACAAGGAGAAGAAGTATGTGTCTGCTAAATCAAACTGTTGTTTACTTTCATGTGAGGCTTATTTATATGATAAGTTGCTTTTATTGTTACAGATTGAGAATATAAAAGATGGGAATCACAGAATAGTGGATTTAAAATATTTTACCAAAGAACTTATGCGAATATCTAGCCATGAATCACTATTCCAATGTTCATTTAACACCATGGAGCTAGTTTCCGAAACAAAACACGGCTTGGTTTCAAAGTTCTTATATGCATGCTCCTTGTGCAAAACACAGTTTACTATAAAAAACACGCCTGAAGACTTAAATATCAAACTGATTGAAGGTACAATGGCTGCAGGCTGTGGCAATGCCCTATTGGGACAAATAACGGCCTCTTTAGATTTACCATCTATATCGGAATATACTTACGGTGTTTGCCAAAATAAAATATGTCAGGCCTGGGAGTTAACAGCTTGGGACGAAATGAAAAAGGCAGGTGGTAGGGAAAGAGAGGCTGCTATAAAGGAAGGCAAAGTTAATAAAGACGGCATTGCATTAATTGACGTCATTGCCGATGGTTGTTGGTCAAAGCGCTCATACAAAACGAATTATGCTGCACTCTCTGGGGCTGCTGCCATAATAGGAAGACGTTTTGGCCAAGTTTTATTTATGAGTGTAAAAAACAAATATTGTTGCATTTGTGCCAGGTCAGAGAAGCAAAACATGACGCCTAAACCACACGAATGTTTTAAAAATTACTGTGGTACTTCTACCGCAATGGAATCTGCCATATTAGTAGAGGGTTTTAAACAATCAATTCAAATGCATAAAGTAATATACGCACGATTTATAGCAGATGGGGACAGTAGCACTTATGCCAAAATTTTAGAATCTCGACCTTACGTTGACACAACAGTAGAGAAAATCAATTGCCGTAATCACATTTTAAGAAATTTCTGCAATAAAATGCAACAAACAAAAGGCGACACTAAATACAATTTAAAGGACAGGAAAAAAATTACAACTGAAAAAATACTGGGTGCAAGGAAATACATTACCGATGCTATAAAATACCACAGTGAAAACAGACAACTAGATAGTGTAAAACGGTTACACGCGGACATTAATCAGTCTATAAATCATGCGTTTGGTAAACATGACGAGTGCAACAAAAATATATGCTCAAGAGAAAACGTCTCCCAAGAATGCGCAGGCTTTTTCAACAGTTACATATTTAACAAAATAAGATTTCTCACCACCAATGTCGCTTCACACGCCAGAAGCCTCATAGAAAACGTTGACAGTAACGTAGTTGAGCGTTTCAATGGAGTAATTGCGAAATTTGTGGGCGGAAAAAGAATAAATTACTCTTTAAAGCGTTCTTATCAAGCACGTTGTGCAGGAGCTGTTATTTCATTTAACACCGGTAAAATTCACGCAGCGATTTCAAAAAATATTCATAAAAAATCGCCTTCAAAAAGGCTAAAGGCATATGAAGAAAAAATTGATCAAAGAAGGAGATACCATAGCACAATTAAAAGACGTAAAAACCGTGCTTTGTTACCGAAAAAAATTGATTTTAACTACGGTGAAAATGTTGAAACTCCAGATATGGACGCAGAAACGTACGAAAGCTGCAAAACAACGTTTTTGAACAATTTAGTGAAGACCGATGCCGAACGACTTCAAATACAATCACGCACGATACTGCAGAGTGAGAGCGGAGAATGGATGGAGTTACGCAGGAGTCTTTTAACGGCCTCTAATTTTGGAAGAATTGTAAAAAGGAGAAGAACAAATAGTTGCGCTAGTACTGTAAAAAATATGTTATACAGACCAGACATTGGACACGTGTCGTCAATAAACCATGGCCGAACACACGAAATAGTAGCGCTGGAACAACTTTCACAATTATTAAAAGTGACGATAGACCCGTGTGGTCTATACATAGACAAAACTCATCCATTTTTAGGAGCAACGCCAGATGGTATTATAGAAAATAACATCCTGGTAGAAATAAAATGTCCCATAATTCCCTACAAGATCGGCATTGACGAAGCCATAAGTCAAGGCAAAATGCATTTCTGGCGCTTAAATAAAAGAAGTGGTGAGATCGTGGTGAATAAAAATTCAGATTGGTATATGCAAATTCAAGGACAGATGCATATTTGCGAAATATCAAGATGCTTATTGGCAGTATGGTATGGGGATAATAAGATTAAGGTGGAAACCGTTGAAAAAGACGACCAATTCTGGAGTGAAAAAATGGAGCCAAAATTAATATCCTTTTATTTTGACTGTTTGCTACCAGAATTGGTAGACCCGCGCTACACTCGAAACCAACCAATTCGGGATCCCCAATATGTAACAAATATCAAAAATAAAGAAAATGTGAATCAAGGCACAAAAAGAAGCGAGGATCAGATCAAAGACAATACACATTCTATAATACAATTCTCTCAATATTAATGTTTTTTACTTAACTTATCTTATTTTTTAACTTTTGGTCGTGCCGTCCGCTATACGTTTGCTATACTGGGTTATAATATAATCATTTATAATATACTAATTTTGTTTTTATTTTCTTGTATTTATAGAGATTCTAAGAACTTTTTGATTTACCCTCGTATATTTAAGTTTTAATAAATATTTATGAAAATATTAATTACACATCTTCATTATTTCTCCTCTAATCCCTTTTTGTTCAGATATAGCGAAAAGACTTAAAAGTTTGTAAAAAAGGAAAAATGGAAAGGAAAACTCCAGTCAGTAATTTTGTAGATATGCGACTACGAAATTTTGAAATCCTTTATAGATTAACATAATATGTGAATCTTACTCATTTTATGTAGGCAAGATTCACATACCTATTATGTTATTCTATGAAGGATTTTAAAATTTCGCAGTCGTATGTTTCTCCACGCACACGCTACATACATAGTGTCGAATTGATATCCTCTTTATTTGAAGTTAATTAAAAATATATATACTTAATATAATTTAATCTAAAATCCCTTAAAAAAAATATTTCATAAAACTTTATTATACTCTTATTACAAATACAATATTTACACCAAATTACACCGAACACCAAATTATACACACCAAATTATTCCAAATTTAAATTAAAAAAAGTAAGTCGCAACTCTGTATCTTTCTTGTTCGTTTCTGTTGACCGCACGTTGACCCCGACAGGGCATTTGGCGCGAATTTTAAATTTTACACTTCGAGCGATGCGTGTCGTTTGCGGGGCGCGTAAGACGCGCGGGTGTAATGAGCGGAGCTATTCTAAACGAAAATTTTCGCGGTGTCCCCTAGTATAACCTCTGCCTACAGAGTCTACCCCATCATCAGAATGGATACACAGGCAGGTGTCTCACAGTTATTATAATTTATAATAACAGCCCTGTATTAAACTGTACCACTGTTGGGCACGGGTCTCTTCTCAGTGTAAAAAGGTTTAGGCC
Organism: Catocala nupta; assembly: GCA_963675205.1. Lineage (NCBI taxonomy): Eukaryota > Metazoa > Arthropoda > Insecta > Lepidoptera > Erebidae > Catocala > Catocala nupta. The sequence continues at coordinate 20,000,803 of OY776097.1, read as the reverse complement.
ATAATCCACCACGCTGGCCCAGTGCGGGTATATTATCTAGAGAACTCTTAGATATGCAGGTTTCCTCACGATAGTGTTATTTACCGTTAAAACGAGCGATAAGTAACAATTAATACGCATATAACTTCGAAAAGCCAGAGATTGGGACTTGGACAGTACAGTCGCAGTCCAACTGTCTTTCTAATCTATCGCTGCTAACATTTATAACAACAAAAAATGGTGACACTGGTTTCGAAACAAAATATGATGTCCAACACCACTTCCATAGAGTTGGCTTCTGTATTCCGTGATACCCTTCTCTTTGTATTGTTATGAATTCTCTATGTTCACTCCTTTTTAATACCTTTGCGTCTATGACGTAAGCTTTCTCTGTTTGTTCGTCTAGTACCTATTCTAGGGACTTGCTATGCGAGTAAATCGATACAGCAAACAAAGCTTTGACAATATGTCCACTCCTACAAATGAAAATCGGTTACGTAGTTTTACCGTAATTCGTACAGACGTATAGGCGGACATACATACATTAATTTCAATATTATTTATAATATTACGATACGATAAAGTTTGTCTTTAATATAAATCCCGCACTAGGAGTAATTCCTATGTTGCGAGGGACATTACAAATAGAGAGGATTTTCTCCATTTTGGCAACATTTTTCATTGATGCTCCGCTTCTATTGGTCGTAGCGTGGTGTTATATACAGGGTGATTTTGAAATCGTGTAATTCCTTTTAACCACGCATTCTACTGGTGATATAGAATAACCCTGACCATATTTTTATTTAATTAGAATTATTTTTTTTGAAATATTATTGTTCCGTTTTTTTCGTGAAATAACGTAAAATTAACCAATCGAGGCAATTTTAATTTTTTACTAATTAAAATAAAAACCATATTAATAATTAATGTCGTAAATAATAACGGGCGGTCCTTTTTATTGCCCCTTATTATTTACGACATCAGTTATTGTTATGTTATTATTTTTAAATTAGTAAAATATTAAGATTGTGTCAGGTGGTTAAAATATGACTATTTGAAATCATTTCATGAAAAAAATCTGTACTCTAATTTTGCCGAAACCATTATTCTAATTAAAAAAAAATATAATATAATAATAATATAATTATATTCTACCACATACACACAACACTATCTAGCCCAAACTAAGCAGAGCTTGTACTATGGATACTAGACAATGGATAAACATACATATATACTTTTTTTTTTTGTAAATACATACATATTATACATAGAAACACCCAGACCAAGACAAACATCCATGTTCATGCACACAAATATTTGTCTTGTGCGGGAATCGAACCCGCGACCTCAGGCGTGGCAGTCGGTTACACTAACCACTACGCCATCGAGGCCGACAAATATGGTCAGGGTTATTCTATATCACCAGTAGAATGCGTGGTTAAAAGGAATTACACGATTTCAAAATCACCCTGTATATGTAGCCTATAACCTTTATTCTTCGATAATTGGGCTATCCAACACTAAAATATTTTTCAATTCAGACCAGTATTTCCTGAGATTAGCGCGTTCAACCAAACAAACAAACTCTTCAGCTTTATAATGTTAGTATAGATAGATATTGCAAGCGGCTTCGTTCGCGTAACTGTACGTTATGTCAATACATTTCTAACCCTCGTTTCCTCCCTTCTTTTATGTATACTTGACAATGTGTATGCAAAATTTCATGATGATCGGTCGAGTATTAAAGGCCTGAAAGCGAACAAACAAACTCATATTCGCATTTATAATATTAGCAAGATACTATGGCTTGTTATGACTGGAGATTGAACCGAACAATAGTCTACTTAACAATTGACGATCCATATCAGATATTACCACAATACCTATTGTATAAAGTCTCTAGAAAGCGGGAGATGAATGAAAGCCTGATCTACGTCAACCTCATTCTACTGAAGGTTTTAAATGGAACAGTTTTTATAACAACCGATTTTAAACTTTATTACTTCAGAGTTAAAGATGAAAATAATTTTATCTTATTGGAAACCGTGATTTGAATGCATAAGTGTTTTTAAAAGTCATACTACGTAATAGTGTTCGATTGCCAAAACTTTTGCTGGATAGGTATTGTATTTATTTTGAAATTATGCTATTGTTATAAAGTCACATGAATTCGTGGACAATGCACGTACATTTTGAATAATACGCATGAGTTAGACAATTGCTGTGGCATATAGAGAACAATGAATAAATGCTCATAAGGTCCTGAGTTAGGCAAAGAATCATTGGTTTTTTTAGTAAGTATCACGAAGGCTGGATATGTTCTCGGTGGATGGTAAAAGGCTTGCCTCTAGATCTAGACATATAAGTACATACATGACACAGGTATGCCTATTCTGCCGTCCGCTAACTAAAAGGACGTAAGATGCCATGGCTTAGTCTTTTTTTAATAGCGGACGGCAGTATCTTGATAATACATGTGGTGTATATCTGAGTGGTATTTTATACTCAATAAAAATTCTTGTTTTTTTTCAGTGTTCATGATATATATAGGCGCTTTTTCTAGCAGTCATTAAGGATCATCAATGGTTTTTAGTAAATATTTTGACGTTCTGGTTTTCTTTTACAAAAGGTTGATGTCATATACTTACTTCTACTTATCACCTTCGGCGATAAACAGCCGTGATATTATTCCTAAGGTCGCCGCGACCAGGACCATCAATCAATTAGTAAGTTGCACAAAATACAGTGAGGCGATAGCCAAAAACAAGCTAGCGATATTGGGATCCTGCTGCGAGGCCAAGGCGAGCCTGTCTTGTTGTATGTCGTTATAATTACCAGTTGCGATCATGTGTACCGCACGAATCATACCGGTGTCTCACTATTACCCGATACAAGTTACCGATTGAGCTCTAATCGATTAATGTGTACCGAATCGATATCCTGATGTTAGCAGGTAATTTCACCTAATTGTTTGATTGTGGATTCAATATGGACATTGATCCAATGACACTTATTCTTGACCTGGTCAAGAAAAGTATCATTGGATTTACTAATGATGAATTTACTAGAATGAATCATTAAGCCGTCGCTATGACTTTCTGCCGTAACTACGTTTAACCGATAACAAAAACGTATAGAAGGCATTCCGTAGGATTTTTCCGTAGGATTCGGTTGATCTGCGGGCCTACCATGAAAATGCCTATCTGGAACTGTGATTATGACATTACTTCGTTGTTCGGACTACATCATTGTAGCGTTATGGATGATCAACTCTTGTGTTTCATGGTACAAATAGCCATTTGCGAATTTAGGATTATTTTCTCGGCTGGGAACCGTTAAAAAGCGATGGCCTATAGTGACTTAGAATTGATGAGTTGAAATCTTATATCCTGGGTTGAGTATGCGTGGCCCACCTAGCTTTCCCCTTATCTGAGTATATGTAGGTACCTACATAGTTTATGCCAATGCGAATAACACAAACAATTTGCCCAAATCTTTAGCAATTAAGTTTCCTTGTAGACCAACCGGTTCTGTTTAGGAGAGCTCTAAAAATTATATTGCATAATTTGTGTTCGAAGCGGATTACTGCAAGTTGAAGTATGTCCGGCTGCTACGACGTGGCTGTCCCTATCTATTTAGAGGAGCTCGGTATCTGCAACCATTTTCTATTGCAATAGTTAAGGTCGGCAATCTGAGGGTGCGTGGCGGGTTCCTCTCTTCCTAATTATTTTATTATAATGGATAGCCGCCAAGTAACGTCTAATTCTATTCAATATTGATATTATTTCTCAGCATAAAACTAAAATCAGTGTTTTTGCTAAAGCCTCAAATAAAAGAGGCATGCCTTTACGTAAGGTCACTGCTCACTTAACATTTGTATAATTTGAATCAAACGTTTATTATTAATTCAGATTTGAATTTTAGGGCACTCCGCTTCATTGAGTCGGCAAAATAAAACACTTGAATAAAAGTTAATTTACATTTCAAATGATTTTTATTCTATTGGTTTTATTCAAGTTTGAGTGTATACTGTAGGGTAAGTAGTATTAAATTAATTATTAAAAAGGTTTTAAGAGGGCCTTTATACAAACTTACGTCTGTTTTCAAGAGAGGTAAGAAAATACTATGGATTTTCACTAGCTACGATCCTAGTATATATGTAGGTGACAGTATGTGTATCTCGCTTGCTCAGGTTGTTTCTAAGTGTATATATCCATAATAATAAGTATTATTAATATAAAAGTAGCGCAGTCTGTTTGTACCGTTTTTGCAGGAAAACCATAGCAAAATCTTGTCCTAACTAAAATTATTAATGCGATTGTGAGGTGGTTTGTTACACTTTAACGCCTTAACGACTCAAACGGTCATCATGGAATTTTGCATACAGGTTATCAGGGGTACCTACAGAAAAGGGTCTAAAATCTAACCCAAAAAATATTTTTTTTTTTGATACCCAGGAAAAATGCTTGATGCACTACCCGCCGGCTAGGGGACGGCACCGGCGGGGCGTGTGGGACTCACCAGCCGAGCGCTGGTATACCCACTAAAAACCTGGGGTGTTCCCTCTCTCACCCAATGGGGGGGGCCAGTTGGGAGTCTAAAAAGATTCATCCAAAGCAGGCCCCCCCAACCCAAACTAACCTACATTTAAGCGACGAAGCCGCGGGCAAAATTTAGTATTAGTATAAATGCTAATGTGAATTTGTTCATTTGTTACGCTTTCATGCCTTAACTTCTCGACGTATCATCATAAAATTTCGCATACAATTTGTCAGAGATCAGAAAAGGACATGGGGTAAGTACCTTTCATCCAGAAAAAAATTACTAATATTGTAATGAAATTGCTTGTCTTCATATAGATTAAGTCTTGGAGAAAGTAGTACTTACTGGATAGAAGACCCAGCCGAACTTAATATTGAGGAAGATAAAAATATTTTAAAACAGAGTACGGCACGTGGAATTCAACCAAGAAGTTAGTCATTCAGTTAATAGATTACAAAATTTACATATTTCCATATTTATTTTGTGATGGTCATCGGCTTTTCGTGTGAGTCACCAAACATGAAATTTGCGCGTTGACGCATTTTATAATGTATAGCATTATAATCAGCTTTTAGATGTTGACTACCGTGGTTTATCAATCAATATACACCTATATATACATAGTTTTCTTATTTCAACGCGCTAAATATCTGGAACTACCAGTCGAATTTATTAGATTGTTGATTGTTTGGCGCACGAGTTTCGATCAATAATATATCATACTATGTAACTATTTAGGTAATTATAGTCAATACTGACGATACAGAAGGAAATGGTGGATCGGAGATAAAATAAAAACCACTAAACTAGACTCCATTCGGGCTGCGTCGCGTGCAATAGCTAGTTATACATATAAACAGAGCGCCGAGTGCGAATTTGTTTTACGTTAACGCGATCGACACGTTTATGACGTTCGGCGCTCTGATTGGCCCGCTTCAAGCTCTTAACCAATCAGAGCGCTAAACGCGTTAACCGTTTCGATCGCGTTAACGTAAAAACAACTCACACTCGGCACCCAGTACACACAGTGACGCATCAACCTATCTAGCCTGTTAGGACTTTGAACTATTAGAAGTTGAACACTGCGAATCGTGCGAGAGAGTATGTTATATTTTTGTTACGCTCTATCCTTACCATTACATCGACACCACTATGCACTGTCCCTTTCCGAAAATTCTCTATTTTGTATGTAGCGTAGTTATGCGCATATAGGGTGTCTAACTTGATGTGTAGCCGTGTGTACTACAGTTTGCCTGCGTCTTCGCTCGCGTTAATCTAGGTATATCCCTCGGGTACACTACTATTTTTCTAGATAATAGATCCTTTTATGTACTCCTGACAAAGTGTATGCAAAATTCCATGATTATCGGGCGATTAGTTAGGCACAAAAGCATAACAAATGAACTCGCATGCCCATTTATAATATTAGTAAGGTATTCGGCTTGCAAATGTTTTGTTTTTCATTTAAGTTTCTATAAATACATTAATTATATAGATTTTTATTTGGGGATCATACAATTAGTCTTTGAATGTCGTGCAAGTTTATTTTGATAGTTATTTCTAACCTTCCTCAACGACGAATGTTTTCAAATTCTCTCACGCCATTAATTTTCTTAATCGTTTGAAAGAAGTTGAGATTGTCTAAATATAAAGATTGTTTTAAATAAGTAATCAGTCTCGAAATGTTCGTGGATATTATCAAATGACTTTACATTCTTATTTTATAACATCTATTTAAAACCTTAATCCTAACCATACTATCCCTTAACCTTTTCTTATATTATGCTGGATATATGCAGCTAGTCTCACTATTTTGTGGGTCTAATAGACCCATATTTAGACATTGAGTATATTAGATTCCATCAGTAATGTTAATCTGGCAAACACAACCGCTTTTACAAATTTGATTTCGGTATTATCTTGACTTACAATTTTTTTATTTGCGCTCGTATATTTTGTGTTAATAAAATTAAAGGAAATAAGCAGACACAACCACTAAAGGCAAAAGAAACATAAAATCAGCATTTTAAATAATTTATGTTCCTCAGACATAGTTTATAAAAACCTAACTATAATATTATAAATGTGAATATGAGTTTTTTTGTTTCGCTTTCGTGCCATAATAATCCGTTGGATTGGTCATCATATAATTTTGCTTGTACACGTTATTTGGAGTACAAAAAAGGTAATTTTTGCATACACGATATTAGGGGTATAGAAAAGGACATAGGGTACCATTGACCCAGACAAAAGTACTAGTCCCAAGGGATCGAAATTATTAAAAACAACATTAACGAGAGCGAATTAAAATCTATTTGATTAATAAAGATTTTGCTTCATTCCTATACTTACTATATTATAAAGCTGAAGAGTTTGTTTGATTGGTTGAACGCGCTAATCGAAGGAACTACTGGTTTGAATTGAAAAATTCTTTCAGTGGTTGTTGCCCATTTATCGAGGAAGGCTATAGGCTATATAACAACACGCTACAACCAATAGGAGCGAAGCGAAAATTATCTTATGTGAAGCAGACGAAGTTACGCCGGTCAACTAGTACAGTTATATATTTGGTGGATTTGCTGTTGTTTTGGGATGAATTAATAGTTCAGATTTTTATCTTTCTGGAGTCTACGAACATGCCATAAGGAATCTACAGACAGGGTGTGTCGATTCGAAGTCATGCAAGATCTACATTGATATGTACTCCCTAGAGGTCAAGTAAGTACTTATTGATGACCTCGTATTGTTTCATTAAGTTAATTTTGTCACGTAACGGTCTGTTGGCTACGTGCCAATTTGTTCTAACTTCGTTTATTAAATCAAAGATTATTAACATACTCAATAATTACGAACGTTAATGACTATGTAGGTAATGTACGTCGTGAATGAATATCACGGCTTTTATTTATGACTAGCCTACCGCCCGCAGTTTTGCTCGCGTGGTTAAAATATAGCGTGTGCAAGTCTATGAAAATAGGATTTTTATATTGTTTTAGTAGTTTGTGATTACTACCTAGATACAAAGATATACTAATTTTACTTATACTTTAATATTAGGACATACTTACAAGAGAGTGAGGCTTGTTCAGGTATTATATGTCCTGAAATGCCGTATGAAGCCAGGGCAATAAAATTGTACATTAACCCTTTCTCTGTCCCGTGATAGCCACAATAGAAAATCTTTTGTTATTAATGTTCATAATTATGTGATATATCGGACAGGGAACCTGTTAAGTAGCCGAGTTTGCATGAAGAATTTATGCAAGTGTATAAAGGAAGATTTGCCAGGTTCGAAGCAAATAGAAATCCGGGGCTTGCCTACGCGTTCTAGAATCATGGTTGAGCCTTTTTTCGCGGTGTGCCACCTCGCTGCTTTGTCATGTGGGTGAACTACATCAGTGACTCACCCAGCAGGGCCCCTATGCAGAAAAGAAATGTGAACATGATTGAGCCTAGCCTAGCCGTTAATCTCCGTTCCAGAACGCCTTTAAACTTGGTCAGAGAATATTTGCTTTGGCCCGTTGTTGGTCACTTTGCTAGTTGATTTATCTCTCGACTATATTTACTTACACTTGAATATCAAGATGATGTCACAGACAGAAATATAATAGAAACGAACGCAACGGCGGCCAATCTTAACGGCGACTGATCATCTGCGCAGGAGATGTTATAATGCACAAGTATGTGCGCAAGCAGAAGTGCATTCTCAGTTCCCTAAATGTCTTGATCCGATAAAGGAGATGGAAGGTAATTCGACATGACCAGAAAGAGATTAGGCGCAAGACCAACGTCTTTACATGCTTTCCAAGACACGGAGATGTCTAACACTGTCTACTTCTCCGAGGTGCCTATGAGATTTTTTAATAGAAAAGCCCAATATATTTTTGTTGTCCCGAAGCATCTCAGGATACCTTATGCCGTCCGATAGCTAAAAAGACGTTAAGTCATACGCGTTTCATAGCTCGTGAAGGCAGCCTCTATTTGTGACGTTCTAGTATTTTATGTTATGTGAATACTCAATACATGTGTCATTAAAAATAAATACGTAACACTTTAATTATTTACTGTCAGTAAATAATTAATATAATAATAACAGTGGCTCAGCTGGAGTTTCCTAATAAGGTAAGCGCGGTATGTTGGCCTAACAATTAATGAAGTGGAATACATCTCGATCCCTCTTTATTCATGCAAATAGATAGTAGGTATATGATCGGAGCAGTGCATTCATGTCAATCACATTTAGTCGGTTACATTAGGCCACATTGACTAATGTGCTAGTGTCGCTATTGAGAATATCGAAATGCTAATATTGCACAGCACAAAAATTCTTACTAAAATTATAAATGCAAATGTGAGTTTGATCATCTCATCATGAAATTTGCCCATACAGGTTGACAGATGTACAGAAAAGAACATAGGATACTTCATCTAGAAAAAGGTCTTGTTCCAAAGGTACTTATAGAAATTTATTGACAAAATCTACAGTAGGTAACGCAAGCAAAGCCGCGGTCAAAATCTAGTATATCTATAAAACAGGGAAGGGGCTACGGCGGTAAGTAGCCTAATATTTAGAGCATTGGTGTAGCAGTCGAGATATCTTAGAATCGATCTGTTTTAACAAGATATAAGTAAGTACACACAAAAGGATTCTCTCAGAAATCATAATATTAAGTTGCGTTCATAAGTAAACAAGAATCAAAAGTAATAACATTGCTAAACAAATTATTACGTATTAATACTGGGCTTAACACAGAAAATCATTTCAATTCATTTTCAGTCATACATTACTTGCGTTACAAATACTATGTTTAAACAAGTACCTAGAACCTACCTAAATACTCGTAGTAGATACTTACCAAAACTGTCAATACATTAGCATTTAACAAGTTTGGATAGGTAGGTATATCTCCTGTGTAAACTCGTTCACATTGCGGAAATAAATAGCTTAGTTATTAAGAAATAAATGCTTGTTTTCAAGTGGAATATATTTATGGACAACTGAGCTAATAATTATGGAATCCACGACGCGTGTCATACACAGTACTCTGATTTTAATTAAAGTTATGAAACCAGATATGGACACAATTATTATTGTCTAAAGAATATGATTTGACATACATATCGTTAGCTACACCAATATAGAACAAGATAATAACATCTGTCACCATCCATCATCTTAAAATATTATTGATTGAATGTATTATCGGAAAACAACTTTCAAATCTCTTATCAGCATCTCAATCAGTGTATTACTTACCTTCGATAATATTATTTAACCAAAACAATACCAAAACAAGAATTAAAAAAGAAACATCCAGTTTCTGCACTTACTTTGTTTTTTTTTAAATCACAGATCAACACATAATATTTTCACTTAATTTAAAATTCGAACTCGATATTTAAAAATAGAGTATCACAGAGGTTCACGTATGCGTGTGCGCGTCTATGCCATTAGTATGACAATGCGGCGTATATTTTTCGCTCGGGGGTCGCCGTGTCAAGCTGAGAAGCCGAGAACCGCATCTGTCAATGAAATAAGCCACGGCCATTCTTGTAGAGCCTCTCACTTGTTTGCAATTGCTATGATCAATGGGGAGCAGATAATGCATTATCGAATCTATGAATGGACTGAATAACGACACTCGGTACTTACATAACATGTGGTTATGCTAGTTTCTGAACTGCGAGGTAATATGTCAAGAACTTAATTAATTGAGTTCTAAGAAGTGGCATGGCCCAAATTGTTGTTTATTGGTATTTCCTTGAATTATATATTTTACTTATTTATTTATTTCTATGACGGGCTGCACATATTACAATAATTTACGGATATATACTTACCGCATCATTGAAATAAAAACTTGGTGGGTATATTATTTGTGTTTATTTTTAATGTTAATATTTTATGTATACATATATTTATCTTGAATAAACTGAATTTTAAGAGACAAACAACAATACACATATATACCAATTATTATAAAGCTGAAGAGTTTGTTTGTTTCGTTGGTTGAATGCGCTAATTTCAGGGACAGCTGGTATGAATAAAAAAAATACTTTAGTGTTGGATAGCCCATTTATTGAGGAAGGCTATAGGCTATATAACATCACGCTACGATCAATAGCAGCGGAGTGGAAACCTCACCGAGGTTATTTGGCTGCAGGATTCTGTAAGGTGAAGGTTCCCTAGTCTCAAGTCTCAACTCCAATTGGAGCCAGTAAAGCTCCAAAATAACCGATGTATTTTTTTAACAAGAAATGGAGGAACTTCATATTCTTCTTCTATTTGACTTTTCGGCGATGAGCACACATAATAAAAGTAAAAGCGTTCTAGAGCTAAATTGAAAATAAGTAGGTACTTATAATTTTAGTAAGACAAAGGTAAGGTACTGACTGGAGTGAACTCCCAGATTTAATTAAAATATTGTTCTCATACATATTGAGTAAACAGATTTTTTTATGTACTACCTAATTGGTTATTTATAAAAATTATGAGATTTGTAGGTTATACAAAACATAATTACCTCATTGATACGGTAAGTATACTTGAGTTTTTGTTTTTTACTTTTTTACTAAAGGATACTTCTAGCAATAATTAAATTAGCCGTAACTAAAACTATTAATATTTTTACCAAAAAAGTGTTGTTTACGATACATTTTGACGACTCCGCGGTTGTTTAGTAATTATAATATTATACGGTTAATTTTAATACATTGCGAAGGTCCTACATAATTATTGTGCAATCTTTATATTTAATAAAATTATTTAAACATTGATTTCCAAGTGTAACTTCGCTTTTTATTTTACATATTTACGAGTAATTAAATATGCAAAATACTAACTGACATTTTGACCTACGCTAGCCGAATTACTTAGAGTAAAAAGTAGCTTGTTCACAAAAAGAGCATATATATTTTTAATTTGAACTTTATGCGATGTACTTATAGAACTTATATCTATTTCTGACTTTGAAGTATGTATTATTTATGGTATTATGCCCGAAAAGTGAGTTTTCGGTATAGCTGTTTAATTAAAATATACAGTGCTGCTATATAAATATATGCTATAAATATAGCTTAGGATAAAACCGTGTCATGTTTTAGGTAGGTTTAATTAATTTAACAGTCAGGATAACCTTACTTTGAGAGAGAATAAGACAAAGTTATATAATGACGAATGTTTCAAATTTTCTTTAATAAAAACGTCCACAATCGCGGTATAAATGATTTCTGTGTCGCGAATAACCTCACAAGCTCTTAAACTACGGACACAAATGAAGCCCAAAATATAACAATTATTTTAGCCGTACACAAATTTGAGCAATTCGAACCCACAACACTCATCATGACAGGGGCAGGGCCACCTAAACTATTACGTCATGCCATCCGTGCAATGCTCTGTATATTCTTGCACTCGAAAAACACATTCGTGTTTCGGTATCTTTCAAATCAAATCAAATCATTTATTTGCTGATCAGAGGTATACAGTGGTGTTAACATAACGATCAATCGTTCTCCTTGATCTACCTTACTGGCATGCAAATGGTACATATAATATTTAATTCGTTAAAATTGTTGCTAAAGAGATTTAAATAACAATTATATAAGTAGTAGAAATTAAAATAAGTAGTTCTAATGGGAAAAAAACTGATACTGTATCTGCCAGAGTCTCGAAAAGTTCAGGATTTGATTTTATTAAAGTCGCGGTCTCATAAATGTACAGACAAGGTAACGTAAGGATTTTATATTGTCTGAAGTATGATACACAGCTATCTTGAATTTTATAATTAAATATCGGTCGTATACACCTTTTCTGGGCTTTGAATACTAATTCTTTATTGGCCGAATTGCCCCAAAATATTATACCATATCTGAGATATGAAGCAGTTGCTCCATGATATGCTGTGACTAAAGCATCAATATTAAGCAGGGGCGCAAGTTTAAATAGCGCATACGCTGAACTGCTGATTTTCTTACACAGTCCTTCTGTAGGTATGTGCTTTCCAATTTATATTGTCGTCGATAGATAGTCCCAAATATTTTGTATTGGTAACTTCGCTAATTTTAGTATTATTATAGTTAATTTCTAAATATTTAAATGTTTGTATTCTTTGAGTAAATTGTATTAGTTTAGTTTCTATATATTTATCTTTAAATTATTGTTATCTAGCCAGTTTATAATATTCAATAATGTAGTATTTATGTCAGCTTTGTATTCATTTTTATTTTTACCTTTTATAGCAACTGTACTATCATCCGCAAATAATAATATAGGATGAGTGGTTACTTTAGGCAAGTCATTTATATATAAAATAAATAAAAAGGGCCCAACACACTACCTTGTCCCACGCCATATTTAACTGTTCGCATGTAAGAAGTGTATGTTTCTTGTCTTTTATTAGTTTCATTTATGCGTTTAATCTCTACAAGTTGTTTGCGATCTGTGAGATACGGCTCTATAAGTCTTAAAACATTGCCCTGTATACCATAATGATCATGTTTTGCAAGTAGTATTTTATGATCGACATAGTCGAATGTTTAAGTCATATCACAAAAGATAGCGCAGATTGAAGCCTTAATATCTAAATTTGTCATTTTAACATATAAGAAATCGTAGATCGCTCTATTTACGCTCTTTACCTTTCTAAACTCTTTTTGTTCTTTAACTAAAATATTGTGTTTTTCTAAATAGCTGTAAAGTTGTTTATGGATGAATTTTTCGAAAACTTTTGAGAGTACGGGTATGAGTGTGATGAGTCTGTAAAAGTCCATAAGTTCTCTATTTTCTTTTTTGAAAAGTGGTTTTACTACAGATGTTTTTAGTCCATCAAGATAGATACCTGTGGATACTTAAATTTATGATGTGACTTATATGTGTTGATATATATTGGCCTATGAATTTAACTACCTGGGTAGATATTTCGTCATACCCTACACTTTTTATGTTTTTAGTGATGATATAATCGTTTCAACATCTGTGGGGATACAGGGTGCAAGAAACATAAAATTATGTCTTCTGTCTATGTGTTCAGTAACTTTAGTGCCACGATTTGCAATAGGAACTATTTTATCAACAAAATAATCACTGAAAGCATTAGCTATCTCTTGTGGAATTGTAACTGTTTGGCAGTCACTTATCCTCAGTTTGGAGATCGTATTGGGCGAGACGCTTTGGTTTGACTGATTAATAATTTACTACGTAGTTTTGATTACATTTTTAAAAGATTTTATGTTATGAATATTTTGAGAGCGTTGTGTAAGCCTAATTATATTTTTATACTTTCGTGCATAGTTTTTATAGTTGCTTTTGTTTACGTTATTTGGCCTTAGTCTATATTTCCATAACTATTTTATTTTAGTCTTACTAGATAATTTTACACCACGCGATACCCATTTAGTTATATTTGTTCTTTTTTATTTATTTATTTGATTCACCGACAGCTATATACAAAAATTCATTTACACATAATACAATTGATAGGTTCAAAACTAATTGCATAACTAATAATAGGCGAATATAGCATGCATTTCAATGTTTGTTTGAGACTATAATATATTTAATAGTAATTAATCAAAATTATAAATTAATCATAAGTTAAAATAGAATATTCAAATAATCACAAAATTTAAGTCAAAGTAATAACAATATAATCACTTTAATCAAGACATAAATGCATTAATTTATCAATACATAAACCCATTAATTTAAACAATACAAATTCATTAATTCAATTGAAACAATTAATACAGAATAAATTATTATTTGAGATATACATAAATATAAGACAGAAAAGTGTTAATTTTATGATATATACAATATAATTTTTGACAAGTAACTAATTGGGCAAGTTTTCGAATAGTAATTTGCGAAACTTATGCAATTTAACAGCAAAGATGTCAATCGAATTTGTACAATATTTATTCACCGCTCTACATAGTCTGGGAATCGGCGAATTATATCCCAAAATCGTACTTCTAAAAGGATGCAACATTATTGCCATTGCTTTACGGAGCAAGCGGTTGGGGGCGTTAAATTTTAGGCTTCCAAGTAGAGCTGAACAATCTAAATGGCTGTGCAATACTTTGTAGATAAAATATAGGTCCAGAAGCGTTTTTCTCTTTTCAAGCGATGGTACCTTGAAAAACGATAGTCTTTCATCATACCTCTTGTGAGTTTTAGAGATTCCAACAGAGAAGGCTAAATGCCACATGAAACACTTCTGGATTCGTTCCAATCTCAAAATGTGAGTTGAATAATGCGGTCTCCACACAGTGGGACAGTATTCGGGTATACTACGAACCAAAGTGTTGAACAAAAATATCTTTGTTTGCGACTTACGGAATATTTTAGCGTTTCTTATAACAAATCCCAGCATTTTTAATGCTTTTTTAACTATGTGATCTAAATGAGGATGAAAAGTGAGTTTACTATCTAATATTATACTTAATTGTATCAACTTCTTGTACGGGCATGCCCTTTACAAAATACTTTGAGTCTAGTTTGCGGAAGAACTTCATGTGGTAGCATTTTTTTATGTTGAGGTACATCTGGTTATTGCCACACCACTGGCTTATTGTGTTCTAATGTTGTAAAAAAGAGCTACATCGTGAGAACTATTAATTGTTCGTGAAATTTTTTGATCGTCAGCATACATGGAGGGTTTAGAGTACAAGAGGCAGTCAGGTAGGTCATTAATAAAGATATTAAAGAGGATAGGTCCCAAATGTGATCCCTGCGGCACGCCATAATAGGTGGGGAATAGATTTGACCTAAAGCCGTTTACCACGACGGGCGGCGACGTAGGAAGAGCGATTGACTAAATACGACTCAATCCATTTATAAAGACTGCCAGTAAATCCATATACTGATAATTTCTGCATCAATATTGTATGAGACACTTTGTTGATTTTATTGTTGTAATTTTATATGGAAAACATAAATTGTAGAAGAGTTTAAACGTGTCCATGAACGTATCGTATGCTACATCTGGGTTATAATAGGGTAGCTTTAGCTCGCAGTATCGTACGCGTTAAAGTAGGTAGGAGGGTTTTTTTAATAAAATATAGGTGATAATATAGCTTTCTAATGGAGAAAGAATTTTTACATCGGTTTTGAGTTAAAACCTTACAAACAAACAATCAAATCTTTCCTCTTTATAATATTGGTATAGAAAACGTATGTATCTATATCAGTTACTACCAACAAGAAAAAGCTAAAACATAATCGTACCTTTTATGACTACGTCATGCAACATAATTTTTAATAAAAAGAGTCACGTTTTGACGTCGAGGTAGTATCTAGGTACCTACTTATTACTTTTTTATAGTATCTATTTAAAACTTTATACACTGTTTAGTAGGATGTAATTATCTATTCTTACCTAATATCTACACATCTTATCTTCTATCGCAATGCATGAAAAACGATTTATCATTATGTTTTCACATTGTATAATATAATATAATATCATAATATACTATCACATACACACATCACTATCTAGACCGAACTAATAGAGCTTGTACTATGGGTACTAGATATAATATATACCTACCTTTTTTGTAAATACATACGTATTATACATAGAAACACTCAGACCAAGACAACATCCATGTCCATGCAAATGTTTGACTTGATTATTTATTTATTTTTTATTTATATATTTGGGATAACAAACAGTAGTACAAAAAAGGTAATGTAACATATTAAACTTAAATATAAATGTGCTGTTTATACTACCAACGACATTATCCACTTATTACTACTATAAACAGATTTATTAAAAACGGCACATGCTACGTGATGTGAAATTTGGCAAATTTAATAGAAGGTTTGAACTATCCCCAATAGCAAACAGAAAAAATAATAGTAATAATAGGAACTAATTGAGGATCAGTTACTTTACCTTTAAAGTATATTAAGAGATAACAAACTTGTATAATTGAAATTAAACTACTATATACGGATTTTATCGCGTTGTTTATTTATCACTGTATTACAAAATTTTGAAAATATTACACTACTACTACTATTGATTTTATTTTACTAATTTATAAGCTAATAAAATTATTTAAACTATTAAATCTATTTATTTTTGGTGTACACTTTCCAAAATAAAATAAAATCAATAGTAGTAGTAGTGTAATATTTTCAAAATTTTGTAATACAGTGATAAATAAACAACGCGGTAAAATCCGTATATAGTAGTTTAATTTCAATGAATGACATTCGCGTAAACAGAAGACAATATTAATCTTGTATAAACTAATTAAACTAATAAGAGAGTAATAATTATGTTGATCCATAAAGCAGTTTCTTAAGTTAATGTTTAAAGTTGTAGAGTACATTAATTTATAAGATATGAGCATGATTAGGTTTATGTGTGTATGTATCTTCTGTCTTTATATAATAATATCAGCCCTGTATTAAACTGTCCCACTGCTGGGCTCCTCTCAGTGTGAGTAGCTTTGGTAGACTTCGCTTATCTTTGAGAACATTATAGAGAACTCTCAGACTAACAGGCTTCCTCATGTTGTTTTCCTTCACCGTTAAAGAGAGCGATAGTTAACTGTTTAATATGCTCATAACTTCGAAAAGTCAGAGATGCGCGCTGATCGAAGTGGGATCGAACTCGAGACCTCTGCGTGGAAGTCCAACGGACACCCACTAGGCTATCGCTGCTTTTCTGTCTTTAAAAGAAATATAATTTATATGTATGTATATAAATAATAATGTATCTCAACTATATAATTTACAAGTCAAGGTAGAATTTAATCTTGTAACAATTAGTGTTAACGTATCTCTGAGACCGTAATACCAGTGCTTCTGTTATTTACTGAGAATTTAGGATTCCCATCTCGTTCTTTAAGTTGCCAGTAGACAGGTGTCAAAAAATTAATGTATTCGTATTTTATAGTTGCTTTTATGTAGAATTAGAAGTTATACCATAATTAGTTCCATAACAAAAATATATTTTCATTCTGTTTCTTCGTATTCCTACTACTAACTTGTGAAGTAGTAATAGTACGCAGGTACTCCGTAGTTAAAAGCCATATGTATTCCTTGATTAAAAGCCGTAGGTACTCCTTGATTAAAAGCCATACGTACTCCTTGTTTGAAAGCCGTATGTACTTTTTGATTAAAAGCCGTAGGTACTCCTTGATTAAAAGCCGTAGGTACTCCTCGGTTAAAAGCCGTAGGTACTCCTTGGTTAAAAGCCGTAGGTACTCCTTGATTAAAAGTCCATTTAGTATAAATAATAACAGGCATCATTTCAAAACATTTATATAAATTTTCACGGCCATATCTCCGAGCAAAGGTTTATTACACTCGCATGGCAGCAGCAATGGTTTCAGGAACCACATAATAGAGAGCAATAGGCTCCATCCACCCGACACAGATACAAACTCCGTGCGACTACTGAGATTTTTTATTTATAATGGTAACAACAATTTGCTTAATACGGAAATCGATTCTTAGACCTTATGCTTAGCAGTTGCAATCACTACCACTATACTACACAGAGACAGACAGTCAAGGTATCATAATTTAAAAATGAATCTTCAAACGAAATTAACTATAATAATTCATTTAATCCATGTAACATCGTGCCGAGGCTATGAATATTATCTGTAAATTTTTCAATTATTATTTGTATTATACAGGATGTAGCGTAAATAGTGAATAACCCTGAAACTGTCGACTGGCCAGATTATCATCTATCATTTACCCCACTTATATCACCATATGCCCATGGATGACCAAATTATTTAAATTTTTGATTTTTAAATAAAAATCGTACTTACTCATACAAAATCAGCTGCCATTTCTACAATTGGCGATATTTACCCGTTCTGTTTTTTTTATGCCACTCCTGAATACTTGTATCATCAGAACAGTATCAAGTTTTTTTGTTACAATCTAAGACAACTTCGCAAAAATACTTATTCTCAAATTTTAACATGTTTTCTAAGGAATTAGGCATTACTGGGCCACAAAATCGAAAAAAAAAGGTGGCGTATGGTGATATAAGTGGGGTAAATGATAGATTATAATCTAAATAGCCAGTCGGCAGTTTCAGGGTTATCCATTATTTACGCCACAACCTGTATATTCTTTAATGACATATAATCTGAACACTTCAAGTTAATGCGATACTTAACGCTAGATAAAGTACAATGTCGGCTAAGCAGTAATTGTGCTATTACTCAATAGATTTTAATCTACATACATGACTCGACCTTCAGACTAGACGTAATGACCCGGCACAGACTGGTTCACATTTTGTACAGTCACTTTCGAATAGGGTCTTTGCGAATTGAATTATATTAATTGTGTTTGTTTAATAGAGCAGTGAAAATTAGGTCGAAGCAGGCTAATGTTAATTTACAATAACTAAACGCGATCAATTTATATTTTGAGTTAGAGGTTTTGTATTTAAAGCTTTTGTCTCGTAATAGGTTGTAAATAAATCCACCTTTTTCAATGCGACATAAAACAGATTATTTGAAAGCTGGTGTAATTAATTTGGTATTTAAGTAGCTGAATAATAATTGGGATTTCAATATGAAGTTGCCACTTTGTATAAAGAAATAATAATAATAACAATATTATATCACATACACACAACACCATCTAGCCCAAACTAAACAGAGCTTGTACTAAGGGTACTAGACAATGGATAAACATACATATATACTTTTTCATTGTAAATACATACATATTATACATAGAAACACCCAGACCAAGACAAGCATCCATGTCTATGCACACAAATGTTTGACTTGTGCAGGAATCGAACCCGCAAACTCAGGCGTGGCAGTCGATTACACTAACCACTACGCCATCGAGGCCGACGAAAATCTGTAACGTTGTGGTTTTCATACGTCTTATTATTTCATCGATTTTTTTTAATGGATAATTCGAATTCTATGATTATTTTTCATGTATAGTTGCTTGTACACATGACCACACATCAAGTTAGTAACTATGCTACATACAAAATAGAGAATTGTCGGAAAGGGACAGTGCATAGTGGTGTCGATATAATGGTAAGGTTATAGCGTAACAAAAATATAACGCACTCTCTCGCACGATTCGCAGCGTTCAGCTTCTAATAGTTCAAAGTCCAAACAGTCTAGGTTGATGCGTCTCTGTATGTACTTAGGCCACTATGGTTTGTCTTAACATCAACCATCATGTACCTAATTAAGGCGAATTGGAACAACGAATACAGGCAAACACTAAGCGATATAACTTCTCCTATTTCTATTTGCTAATGCCTGTCATTAGCTATTTTTGTATTTCATTCAAAAAAAGGTATTGTACTTTTAATTAAGTATAAGTATCAAGTGACTTTCTAGATAGGAAAATGCCATGACGTAGGTATGCAACGTTGCATTTATGCAATGTGGCAGTCACGGGCATGTCAGGTCGCGGGTGGGTCGCGTCTGTAATTACGTAATTAGTTATAAACTTTATACAATAAAATCTTCTTATTTAACCCACATACGACAGATAACAAGCCTGAACAGCTTCAATTGGTAACGCCTCCCTAGCCTTTACTATTCCCAAGTCACTTGGGGTCGGCTTTTCTAGTCTAACCGGATTTGACCGCCCGCCCCCGCGGAGGGGTGTGCGTCAATGCATTACCCTAAATAAAATAAAACCGTTAAACGAGCAGACGCATCGCTTATTTTAATAGTAAAACAACACTAGAGGAGTCACAAGTGCGTTGCGCCCTTTAAATTCTACTTCTCCCTAGTCTTTATTATTCTTAAGTTACTTGGAGTCGGCTTTTCTAGTCTAACCGGATTTGACTGGATATCAGTTTTTACACGAAGCGGCTGCCTCCTGACTTCCGCAACCCGAAGGCTAAAGATACCCTAAGGCTAGACCAGTGTCAGGATATTATAGGGCACTGACTTCCCAATAACGACTGCCATAGATGTTTATGGCAGCCGGGACCGACGGCTTAACGTGCTCTCCGAGGCACGGAACAGGCGATAATCGTCAATCAATACGCACATAATTTCGAAAAGTCATATAACTTTCGAAAGTCCGTTACGTGGGTTCGAACCCGAGACCCTCTACATTGCAGTCTGTTGGTCTCCCCACTGAACTATCGCTGCTTAACTTCAATTGGTAACATGTTTTATTAAATATTATTACCAAATTGGACTATAAATTGCTAAGTCATCCAACATGGGTGCCGATATTGGTAGACGCCCTAGGGCAGATCATACCATTTAACATATTTCGTCTACTACGAGCTCCGATATTGATAGTGGCATCAGAGCAGATCGTTCCATACGTGAGGTTGCAGTACAACTAGTAACAATTATTTAGCTCCAACATGGGCGCCGTAATTGGTTGTGGCAACAGAGCAGAAGGTCTACCATAGAAACTTTGGGCCGAATGAAAATTTCTTCGGACTTCTATCTTTCAAAGTCCAAAAACGGAGTAATGTCACTCCGTTTTTGGACTTCTTTAGGAAACTTATAAAGTATACGTATATATTAATAATAGCATACGGTTTTAGAACAATCCAGAGCTTAGGACGCATTTTACGGTAGGACTACAGATTCTTCAATTCGTGAGATTATAGTAGTGAACTAATTAGAGAGATTTAGTCCTACCACTTGTCAGCCAACATGTGCGCGGACACAGTAGAATTTGTAACAGTTATTTACGTGTTACGCGTTGCTACCGAAGGGAAACCGCCGACACAGCATCCAATAGTTATTGAAAAATATCATAAGACGGAAAGAAGGACGCGCCGAGCTTACTATGTAGTTTATGACACGCACGAATTATGTTTTCTTAATTAATTAAATTTATTAAACGAACATTCCATATTCATTCTTCGAACAGGCATTTAGGTTAATTAAAATATATATACTGTAAAATTATTTTTATATTAAATTAAATCAAGTTAAGAATCAATTCGGTTTTTTTCGCTCCTCCAATCGTAGCTAACGTAATTTACGCCTAACATTGGTCGTCTAACATGTCTAAAATGTTGGTATTGGCAACATAGCAGATAGTTCCATTTGTTCTTAGAACAGACACATACCTACATGGTATTATATTTAGATATCTAATATTAAATCTCACTTTTGGCTTGTAAGATTTCTCCGTATTTTTATGTATAAGCTACTACATTGTTTTATAATCAGTAAACCTTGAAATAAAATGTCGCTTCAGGCAAGTTTATCCTATTGTACTTGTGTAGGGTTATTCCCATAGCTGGGAGCAAGGAAGCGATATTACTGGGAAACACGAAATAAAGGGAAAATACTGAATTAGGAATAGGTACACTGTACCAAACTTCCTAGTGTAATTTAAGAGGAAATTAACATACAGGAATTAGACGTGAGACTATATATTGTCACGCCTATAACCCATATTCATACCTATATATCATTAATTATGATTTTTCACATTTATACTAATATTATAAAGCTGAAGAGTTTGTTTGTTTGTTTGCTTGAACGCGCTAATCTCAGGAACTACTGGTCCGAATTAAAAAACATATTTTAGTGTTGGATAGCTCATTTATCGAGGAAGGCTATAGGCTATATAACATCACGCTACGACGCACGGGGGCGGCGCAGTAATCATAAACGCGGGTGAAGCCGCGGGCACATCTAGTACCTAATAAGGGAGCAAACCTATTGCTGTCTACCGTCCACAGTTTCAAACGCCGCCGCGCTGCTACTGAACATTTGTTAACAGGAAAATCCAATAAGACTTTGTGATCAAACACGAGACCTTATGTGACAATAGAGAGCAGCGATAGCTCAGTGGGGAGGGAGACCAACAGACTGCAATGCAGAGGGTCTCGGGTTCGAACCCACGTCGCGCACCTCTGACTTTCGGAAGTTATATAACTTTTCGAAATTATGTGCGTATTGATTGACAATTATCGCCTGCTCCGTGCCTCGGAGAGCACGTTAAGCTGTCGGTCCCGGCTGCTATGAACATCTATGGCAGTCGTTATTGGGAAAGTCGACACAAAAGATCCCACTGGGTCGAAGTGTCGCCAGTCTGTACTGACTGGCCCCCACACAAGATAAGATAAGACAATAGGTACTCGCATTCACTACCGCTATATTTCAAATTAAACGTGTTTAGCGGTCATATTTCTAGACTCCAAGCTGCTGATGAAAATATTCTAACGGCACTTTGTCTGACCTTGGAATTAAACCTAAAACCTCACGAGCGGTTACAAATAAAAGTATAATATAACAGTAAATATTAATTAACGGTAAAGAATGAACCTACCAAAGGGTTACACACAGCGACACATCAACCTAGACTGTTTGGACTTTGAATTAGAAGTTGAACGCTGCGAATCGTGCGAGAGTTGAGAGTCGTTTTTGTGTCAGTCACGCTGAACGGAACGCGACGCTCTATCCTTACCATTACATCGACACCACTATGCACTGTCCCTTGCCGACAATTCTCTATTTTGTATGTAGCGTAGTTATGGGTATATAAGGTGTCTAAGGTGATATGTAGCCGTGTGTACATTGACATTCTTCAATAATATTATATATGCGAACGTGAGTTTGTTTGTTTGCGCTTTCACGCCAACTACTCGACCGATCATCATGAAATTTCGCATACACGTTGTCAGGGGAACAGAAAAGGGCATAGGGTACCTTTCATTCAGAAAAAACGTACTGTTTCTAGCCTACATTTACACAAGCGAAGCCGCGGGCAAAATCTAGTATTCGAATATTGGGGCTTTTTAAACAGAATATCTGATAAAATTATGTTTTGCTATTGGCATACAAGCCAGCGGTGCACCTGATGGTAAGTGGTAATTGCCGCTCATGGCATCACTCGAAAAGCTTAGTTAGAGACGACTTGACTTCAATACACTGTTACAATATACGATATTGTTGTAGTCCCCTACAACATAATATCAGAAATTGTATCAGTGGCCTGTTTAATTCCATTCCATATAATGTCACTGGCCTGTGACGTGTGCGTTTTGAGTACACATAGACTAACAGCTTAGTCCTTCGATCCACTTAAATATATTATCATAACCTAACTCTTAGATGCTGAATTTGTAGATTTATACATATATCTTTTTAAAAAGACAACTCCCACATTAGGAATAGTTCCTGCTCCGTGGGGGACTTTACAAACATTCAAACAACAGACACAAAGAACATCCAGAATCAGAACAACTGTTTGTGAATCACATTATATAACACGTACTAAGGTGCGTAGATGTCTTATTAAAATTCGTCGTTTATACTTGAATGTGTTTGCTAACCCATTGAAAAACAGCGAAGCGTTAAGAACAAACAGAACTCGAGTTTCGTCCTTCTCCTTGGCAAGGTCTGCAGCCATTTTGTATAAATAATGCGTTGTAGTATTTTATTAACCTTTTGAACGCCAACGTCGGCTATACTCGACAGGCGCAAGCGTGCCCTGTGCGCCAACGTCGTCTATACTCGACAAAAAACAGGGCACAGAAATATACAAAATAAACATATTAAATCATTACTTTTCTGTATTTTATTGATCTAACTTAGAAATTGAATCCTCAATTATTACTTAATTGTACACAGCAAACAAAATTTGCATATTAGTTATTCAAATATTTGATAATAAAAACAATATATTAATATATCGATTTTCGGGCTTGGCGTACAGGACATGGAGCTGGCGTTATGACGTGGCGTTCAAAAGGTTAAGTATACAGGTGTTCTAGAAGATGTGAATCAAATTGTAATGGATGATTTCTTAAGTAAGGATCTTCCAAATGAGCTAAATACAAAATTAAAAAAATATGTTGTGTTGTTGGTCAACTGTACAAGATTTCCTTTGGTGCAAAAAAATACACTAAAATAATGCTGCGATTTCAACACTAGGTAAGTTTAAAAAAAAATCGTTTGTAGTTTGACGAATCGATCCTTCCCAAATAATAATAGTGAAAAAGAAAAGAAAATTAGCCATAAACGAAGCACCTGTAGTCAAAAGTCTGGAGAAGTCGTACTTTCTTAAAACTTTAATTTGTATCTTTTAACATCATAATTCATAATATTTTTTAATTTTTCTTTTGAGCCTATTTGAAAGGTCCTTATCTAAGGTATCTCCCGTTACAATTTGAATCACATCTTCTGGGACACCCTATATAAGGAGCATCGTTCGATTGCTACGCAGAGGCGTGACGTTCGATCACATGACCCGCACTTCTGGTTTTTCGAAGTAATACATACATACATACATAATTACAAGCCTATATGCCTGAAAGGGTAGGTGACTCACCAAGAACTAAGTATTCAGTTAGTACGAAAAATTTAAAACGACATGACCTTTTTTATTTTGGCCTTGGTGGAAGAGTACCTTTGCTCTATGGTATTATAGCATACGATCTTTTTATTGTATACTGCCGCCGTCAAGTAAGGTTTCTAGGTTTTCTTAGAAGGCGGTGTGCAGCAGGCCGTCATTAATATGCCAAATAATAGTGCAGGAATAATAATTATGTTTAAATAAAACACGCAAATAATCATTAATTATGCTATTTATTTATTATAAAAATACATGCAAAGAAAATTGAAATTTCTTTAATTTCACCTGTCAGAATTTAACTAATAGACTTGCAATCCTGTCGGGTCAGTCTAATCTAATTGACTCACCGTAAGACTAATTACATGCTAAAGATATGTCCGGCAGTGGGACCTACGTAACAATAACGATAAAAACTAGTGCTCTAAGTACATTCCTGTTCTATTTAATGTTATACTAAAAGTAGATATTTACTGTCACCATTTTTAAAACATAAATAAGCGAGATAGCATAAAACGTGAATGAACAGAAGATTGCGAAATAAATCCCGCCTAATGTTTACAAAGAGAGTATATGCATTCAAACACAGTGGCTTAGTATTACAATGTGTTAACTAAACGTCACAAATGATTCGACATTTAACCCTTAATATTAACTAAGAATAAGGAATATAGAGTTTAATATTAATAAGTAATGACAAAATGAACTTATTTAGGTGTATGGGTTTTATACTAACAAATAAATCCTAAATTTAACATAATATTCCCGATTCACCTACTCTTATTTTAAACTAATAGGGAGCTTTATCATACCTACTTTTAAAATAAGAACACAATTTTACGTAAAATTAAAAATAAAGATGGATTTGATTTTCGAAGAATTCCACTCGTTCAGTCTTATTAGTAACATGTTGGAAGATTCACACAATGTGTTACATCATATTTAAAATTTATTTTGTACGAATTCAATTGAGCTTAGCAGATCAATTAGTGCCAGCAACACCATTTAAAAGTAAAATAAATTAGTCTAAATTTAAAAATATTTTTATTGGCCAGGGGCACACACCAGTCTTTCGTCACAGAGATCGCTATAGATGACTCCCGAAACATCGTGGGGTGGCATATTTTTCTGTCCATGGTTTTTCAGGGCCGTGGACATTGACCTTGGGGTCCGCGGGCTTACTGCCCTTGTAATGCTGTTACGGTATAATGGGCGGCGATAATCGCGAGCCCACGCTTGGTGTCTAAAGTTGCGCTTCGGTTGGATTCTGCCACAGATTCGACGGTAGTGTGTCGTAGTGGGACGGCACTGTGACCAGCGCGTCCGCCGTCGTCCTGTTTATTGAGCAGTTCTGTAAAAATACAAAGATCATTTAGAAAAATCTTTAAGTTTTAAACTTAATTTCATATTTCGTATTTCTACATTCTTAGTGGAAGTTAAGACACTTATCTAAACATCTACAAACGCAATTAGTGAATACTAAAATCGTCGCCTAAATCGTTTTACACACACTTAAAATTCTCCACAGTGCCACAGCCCTACAAGACTATGAGCCTATGTATTTAAGAACTAGCAACATATAAAATAATTGACTTCAAATATATATAGTTATTATTATTAATATTATACCTGACAAATTAATTAAGTTGTACTTAATAACATACACACATTATCGTTTGTATTAATAAGTAATTAATTAAATCCAAATATAAAAAACATTTGACATTTATTACTAAACATAGCCGAAGTTCAAGGTCGACATCGAAAATATCTTTAAAACATTCTCACGGTAGGTATTTAAATAAAGAAATCTAAAATGGTCACGTGTTTTAGAACACTTTCAGAACGTGTTCGCGCGTTGTTGCCAACAACTATTTCTATTTTAAAAGATTACGTCGTTATAAGATCAAGAGGAAAATTTTATTAATTTTAATGGTGATTTACATTGATAGTTATGTACTGGTTGGGTAATTTTACCATGTGGCATGTTGGAGTGACGATTTACGACTTTTAACCTAACTTGTAGCAATGCCATTAGCTATTGAACAGTTAGTTTGGGAAAACCGTAGTTCTTGTATGATGATGATTTCCTAGGGTTAAAACTACATAATTTGATTTCTACTGGTATCTAATTTGATCTAATGATTTTGAGACGAATATAAGCTCAATTTTGTACAACGATTTATTACTTATGACAATAGACGTTAGCTTATTAATAATATAAGAACAATGTCCTATGATTATGAGACTGTGGGTGAGTTTTTAAGTGGATTTTGAGTTTGCCCATCGAGAGTTTGGGTGTTTCATTCCCGTTTCAGGCAAAGACATATTGGGTATTTCAAATAAGCAATTAGCACTAGCGATCTGAACTATGATTAACATACGATTATAAGCTACATTTCTCGCCTTACATGGAACTTGTAGGTGAAATATAGGCGACTTATATTGTTCCCCTTGTCGCAAATTTAGTATCACACCATCGTCAAAGATTCAGGAAGAAATTTCATACACCTAATTCTGACTGTCGTCTTCTTAACACAGATCCACACTCCGAGATGCTATTGATAATATCCTCACAGTATATAAAATCAAGTAAGTATTGTAAGGCAGACAATTATCTTCCCTAATTACTGCAATCCTAGTGCAAACTACTTAAGTATTAAATACATAGACAAATAATTGTTCATTGCTATTCTTTATTACTATAAGTTCAAACAAACATTCTATTTATTGTAGTAGAACATTATGTAACGTATAAATATTTACTAATACGATAACATAACACTCATTAGCACTGCGTTAAGTACTCGAGTATGTTCTAAACTGTTCCTGTAGTAACAAGAATTATTGGTGCCCTTACGTTTGTACGAGTAAATATGTATAATGGAACTTGCTGTCAAATATTTAAATTACACAGTCATAGTACACTAAGTCATACTCCTATAGATATCGGATTCATCAAAGAATTGTTATTTAGATGGCGAGCCTATTGACTCTGGTTATTTACTAAAAATCTATAGACAAAACCTGATAACACTGTTTGACCCAGTAATTATCAGCAAAACGGCCGATACTGGTACTAAGGAGATTCTTAAGCTTTCTTTTATCTTTTTTCTTACAGCATCGACTAATGTTGTTTCCAACCAGACCTTAGGCTGAATGCGCTGAGTGTCGACGCATTCTACAGGCAGTTTGATCATCTCTACGTTGTACTTGTAGCCGTATGACGTCAGCTTCACAATAGTATGTAGTGGAACGTTCATGTATGGAAGTTCATCTGAAATGAGAGACGAGAGAATTAAAATATTGCTTATATAAAAATCTTTTTATTGGTTGATTCAGCTCAAATTACAAAAACATGTATGTTTGTGGCACCAATGGACCTAAAATGTCTGTCTTGTAATTGGATACTCAACCAATTTAGAGAACTACAAGAACAATGCCTTTTTCCGGGATTTGAGTCCTGACTCAAAAATGAGGCGGTTGAGAGGTCGATACAGTAACAGCAGTTTCAAATTCAAAATATTTTTGCTTGTTATTGGATTAGTGAGATTACGTTATCAATTGCAATAGAAGACTACTCTATTTTCGTTCAACGCAACTAGATCCAGAAATTAATCGAATTATTTATTTGCTGGCATGACAATTATACTTTCGAGAGCCATTCTCAAGGGAATTTATTAATTCAATTAAGAATGATTGGCAATATTAATATTACTTAACGATAACCACTTACGCTCCATCTAAGTGTTCTACACGAAATTTTTACACTATCATCACTGATAAACTGTTTGCAAAGTGTTTTCCTTATTGTATATGATAACGACAAAACCACTCACCAAGTTTGGAATCCAAGAAGTATCCGAGCATGCACCTCAGCACCGCCTGGTGGCCGACCACGACAACGTTGTGTTCGTCTTCAAGAGCAGACAACGCCGGTCTCAGCCTCGTCATGATGTCGATGTACGACTCACCCCAAGGGTACCGGTATCGCAGCTTGTCTTGGTCACGCCACGCGAACTCTTGCGGAAAACGTTCCTGCATCTCTTCGTATGTCAGACCTTCGCAGATGCCCTGTAGAGGGAAAGAGATAGTTGGTATTATCTAGATTACTTATCATTTCAACGTTAAAAAGTTGAATATCACTTATGCAGGGACGTTGAAGTTCCCCCGTATAGACGCCGTGGTTTGTGGGATTTATACTTAATTATAACACTACCACACTGGAGCCATGGCTAACTTCAGTGCATAAAGCTGAGATTTTATTTTACTTTCGTTAAATTGGCAAGCATGTGGCCAGCCTAATAGCCCAGCAAGCGGATATCATGGCTTACGAACATCGATACTAATATTATAAAGCTGAAGAGTTTGTTTGGTTGAACGCGCTAATCTCAAGAACTACTGGTACGAATTGAAAAATTATTTTAGTGTTGGATAGCCTATATAACATCACGCTACGACCCACGGGGGCGGTGCAGTAACTATAAACGCCAGTGAAACCGCGGGCACATCAAGTTTGTAATATCGGGTACATCAGACTAGCTTTTCCAACATACAAAAAAGGAATTGCCATGCCAGCAACACCCCTCCTACTTCAATAGCTTGTTAAGCTGTGTAAAAAAATATTTTAGACCTCCATTATTGATCATCTTGTATTTGTCTCTGATATTTATTTTACGAGTATAGTTGATGGCAATATACTTTTGTTATTCAACCAAGAAATAAAATAAAGAGTAAATAAAATAAGTAGTTTATAGTCCATTGTTAGAAAAGAATTTAAACCATGAGCCGTATATATTATTAAAACGTTTCTTGTTCCTGGCATTCATGCAGCATGTGCCATAGATACGCATGTTGACCAGCATGTGCTCATTGTCTCGTTATTACACACGTGAGTTTCAGTGAAAGCTTGTCCATAGAGCATGTTTGGCACTACATGTATGGGAACACACCGCGTCGTTACTAAGTTATGTGGAGGCTTTCTATCATTATATAATAAGTACGGTATATAGTAAAACGTGTTCGTCGTATTGTTTGAGATATATGTACTTCATATTCATATAATACTTCAAAAAAATCTCGTTTTACTATATACTATATTTCTGACAGCTATGGTTATGTTTTCTAAGTTTATCACAGCAGGCTAAGGTACGAAACTATGTGCCAATTGCCAATAGTTAAGAAGCGGTGTGGCAAAATACGGATTGCGCTCGGATCCCGCGCTTTAGCGAGTGTGTAAACACATTGCATCATTCTATCCTTTTGAGTTAACTTGAACGTGCATATTAGTGTATGTCACCACTAAATACGTACCATTTGCTCCTCGCACGTACTAACATATCTTTCACATTAAGGCCTCCAATCACGTTGAAACTAAGCGTAGCTAATAAAATATGAAAAAGCATCTTAAATAACTTTAATAATCAAGGTGGCTGCGTTCTGGGACGCAACCATATAATATTAAGCAATGATTGCCACCGAAACGCTAAGAAAAATAACTTCAATCCAGCGACATGCAACCGAGATGCCGATTTCGATTTTCCTGCATACAATTCAATATGGTACTATGAACATTCAGCTCTCTATACTTTGTTCCTTTTCGACAGAGAGGGTACAGCATTTATACAACCTAGAAATGTCAACGCTATTGACATTTTACTAATTTAGCAATATAGTTTCGTTTAGCAACATAAAATTAAAAGGTAAGGTAAGGTAAAATGTTTGCAAGAGCTGTCAAAGATGATGCGGTTCTTAGCCTATTGTGTCGCAGCGGCAAACCGGTGGTCAAACACAATAGATTTTTAATTATGTCTGGTATTGCCTTGACAGATTAAACATATTTTCATCAAATTGGCGTAGGTAGTATGTCTATGACCTGAAGCTATTTATATCTATCATATCCGTACATACCGGCCAGATTGAACTGGATCATTGTCACCCATTACGGAATATTACGAACAATTGAACTTGTACAATGTGAACAAACGTATTTTCGCCTATTTATATCCACTTCAATGTCAATGCCAGTTACACGGAGTGAGTCAGAGCGATATAGAAGATTTTATCTATATTGATTAGAAAGTAGGGTTGTCCAACACTCGTAGTATGAAATGTGCGTAAGGTTCTAATTACGATTGTGAATCTTGGAATCGAATACCATCACAAAAGCATCTGGACTCGAATAACATTTTTGCTGAATAGTATTAGTACCTACCTGATGTAGATTACGGTCCTTTGAGAAAAACTTTATTAGCAGACGGATTACACAGTATCCCGTGAGAAAAGATAGGAGCGTTCAGAACATATCTATAAATTGACGAGAAGCCCAAACTATATATACAATTATATATATGCCGAGATTACTAAATTAGAAAGTTGACAAACCTAAAAGCTAGTACTTTTCCTAATGCCTGACGAGTATACACAGTATTGACGTAGTTTTCAACCGTGATCTAGATCGTCCGGACACAAATAGTCGTAAATCAAACGCCACAA
This sequence comes from Catocala nupta, assembly GCA_963675205.1. Lineage (NCBI taxonomy): Eukaryota > Metazoa > Arthropoda > Insecta > Lepidoptera > Erebidae > Catocala > Catocala nupta. The sequence continues at coordinate 19,969,473 of OY776097.1, read as the reverse complement.
CTGAAGCCAAGTGTATGCGACTGGGCGTTCGTTAGATTGCAATACTGCGAAGTAATAAGCGTGAAATGTCAGCTGTTAGATACATAATAAAGGTAAATTGTAGCAAACATGTTTATTGCTTGTTGGAATTCTAAGGACTGTAATGAAGTGTCATGGGAGAATATGAGAAGCAATAAACATTATATTAAATCACCATCGTTGTAATCACAGATGAAGTATTGTTATTCTGGTTTGTAATACTAGAAAGTTTAGATAGAGGTACACCCACATTTAGCTAGACTTATATATGCATCAGCCCTATATAAAACCTGTCCCACTGCTGAGCACAGGCCTTTTCTCAGTTTGTGAAGGGTAACACCATATTTCACACAGATGTATCTAGTCTTTTATAAGTCATATTTGATAGAGGCACGCAATTGGACACAGTCCAGATTATCTGCTAGTGATTTTCCAGCACAAACATCTATAAACATTTTTCTGATCCGACAACGTGAAATCTTTTGCTCCTAACATCACACCATACTCTTGCAGCGCTCACTATTATTTATTTTACAACTTCTTTCTCTATCACGCAGAATTGTTAAAACAGAATCAATTTAATACAAATAAAGTTCACAAGTATAAACAACCTTTAAAAGCGGCACGAGATTATAGAGATTAAAAGTATATTATTAATTATGATTATCGTAATATAACGAATAAGACATCTGATAATGCAAAGTCAAAAGTACGTGAACTTGTAATTGTTGTAGTAGTTTAGAGACCATTAATTGTGAATCTTTAAGGATTGAAAATATTTTTATACAATTTTTTTGTTAAATAATTTAACGTGTAAAATATGGTTTTGTAGAACTAATTGACAACTGTGTTGATAATCCTTTAAAGTTATGAAATGTAAATATGGTAGTCATTGACGAGCGCGATCAAATAATCGGTTTCTCATTTCAATGGCTGCATTTAGACGTTCAACGTGTAATAGAAGACAATAACCACAAGGTTAGTCAAAACGGAAGTATTAAACCGACATTGTAGAACGTTATAGTACCAATGATAATGGATAAACGGCAAATAAAAAATCGATATCCCGTAGAAACTTAAATCACCTGATATCCTTACTATAAAAGGTATAATTTTTAAACACAGGATTAAAATCTAATCAAATTCCCTTTCGTCTTAGTACCTACCTCTTTTATCCGACCTGGTTCACAATAATAATTATATTAGTAATAAATAACTAATGTATGCACAATATTACGTAATCACATAACTAAAATAGTCATTAGTGCACTATTTCTATCACATATATTATCTTAAAGTGCTGTGTAAACATTCAACTTGTTTTTATATGTCACAGTCGGATAGCTTGACATCGCACCACTTCGAAAGCCAATCAATAACAGTGACAATAAATGTATAATTATTATAACTGTGTATATGTCTGTCTATATTATATGTTTGTATTATAGGTAGGTAATGTCAGGATCAGATGTCAAACAAACGTGATAAAAGTGCAAGAACGAAGGCTCCGGAAAAATACTGAGGAGGACGTTCTTGCAATGCATATAGATTTACTGAACTAAATATATTTAAAATAGCTTAGAGTCAAGTAGCGCTAAAACAAATGCCTTTGAGTATTCTTTCTTATATATTTGATAAAGCTACGCTAGCAATATTCCTAAATGATTGAGACATTTTCAAATATTGAACAAGCTTACAATGCAAATACCAAAATACCGAATCAAACCAATAGATCGTACCGAAGCAATGTTATTGACGCTTATAACTTAAAGACCATCGACGTAGTTGATTCAACATGACTAATCATTTTTGTTCTAGGTTTTAAGACAAGCATACTGTGATAAACAATTTTCGGTCCTACGCAGATATAAATCATTTTGTTTTAGTGATAATCTGCTATTTATTGCGCATATAAAATTGACTTAAAATTATTAATATAAATTGAAAGTGTATAAGTAATTAGCACTTGATAACTATCTATAAACTGTTTATAATCTTGTTTTTATACCAATTATCTTTAACATTATTAGCTTAGATGCTGATAAGTAAATTATGCGAACGTTTTGCAACATCATCTAAATATAACACATACATACATGTCAATTTATGAAGCATTGTTAAAAAAAATTGCGTCGTCATACTGGTGGTAAATTTTATCTAAGGCTTTATTTTGAAGTATATGGATAGACTAGCACCTACCAAGCTTATTCATGAGGTGTAAAGATTCTATGATAATTTGGTGGAAATCACTTACAGCATCCAACTCATTGAGCGCTCTGACAACTCTTTTGGGTGCTCTGATGTCAGCAGCAGTCTGCTTGGTGCGTCGCCGTTCTGAAGTCCACACAGTGACGTTACGGTCGCGGTCAAGCGCGTTGATGTGGTCAGCCAACGCTTGCGCGTACAGCTGTCCTCGGGCGGACAAAGAAGCGTCACCACCAATCCGTCCGAGAACGTTATACTCGCTCTCGCCGTGCTGGAAAGTAATATGAAGTTCAGTATTTGAACCATCTGACTTTCTTTTTACCACTAGCATGTAGTGAGCCTGGTTAGAAATAATTATTGTAGTCTGTGTTTACAGACTTGCCATACTAGAGCTATAACTACATTTCTATGGTTTTATGATTGCTGACAGTGACCGCATATTACATTAAAACATTTTCATTGTCATCGGTTTGGCTGCCAACTATTATGAATAAATACTGAGAATTCTGTGACCAAAAATTTGAATTAGCTGCAGGAATAATTCTCGTCATATGATGACAGGATATATTCTTCCAAGACATGATTTACAGCTAATACCTGTTAAAATAAATTAGCATATATGTCTGAAAATTCCAATTAGACTTAAACAAACTGATTAATATCAAATATTTCATGGTGGTTTTATCAAGTAAATGAATTTACCGCTACGTTATTAAAACACGGTATAATGCCGACTGACGCATTTGGCACCGATAACAAATTCGTTAGTGCTAAATAAATGACTGGACTTACAATTGGCGACGTCTAATGCGTGGCATTATAAAGTATTCTAATACTATAATTTAATATATTAATTTAAAAACAACAACTAAATATACCTTAATATGTCCTAAATAAAGTTGAAATAAATATATTAATCATGTTATCTAAGTAAACATATAATTTTCTGTGAATCATATATGTTTACGATATGTCGAAACATTTCCAAGAAATAATCTCTTACAGTTTAATATTTATTCACAAAGTAAAAGCTGCTGCCATAGCTATATTTGTTTGTATCATAGATGTGACTGTGTTTTACATATAAACAGTACGTTGTGAAACTTGCAAACATGTATTGATGCCGGGTACGCTGTAAATAGCGATCGATCACAGAATACTTAGCAAAACATGTTTATTAGCCCTCCTAGAACAGTCACGATCACTTCGTAGTATATTATTTATAGAGACTAGACATTTCCATGCATACAAATGAAGTCATCTTACAGGCCTAGCATATTGACGGCTTCGATCGCCGTGAAGCTAATGAGAAAGATAAACTAATGCAAGGTCTTCTTAAAGACCGTTATCAAACAGTAAAGTTCTAGACCTACTTCCATTACAAGAAAAGTCAGGTTTTAATGTTAAATTGCGTTCAACTTTAGTATTTATAAATTCGAAATGCAATCAGAAATTAATAGCATCTTTGTAAAATGTAACAGCTAGAAGTATGTGTACTATAATAAAGGAGACACTTACTCTAGTAAAATATAAGGTTTGGGGTAGAGCTCTCATTCCGGACAAGTAGCCCAGGATGCCAGACTCTTTCTGTCCGGCTACCCTATGTGCTGTCACAGTTTCGCCAATATTCTCGACACGAACAAAGCTAACAGTCTCCAAGTTCTCGTCAATAGGCTCGTATTGTCTCATGTAATGTTCCAGTTTCTTCCTGAGATCATCTACAGCCTCCTCCTCACTCATAGACTTGTAGTCTGCTGAGTAGCGAAGGATCTCTATGATGTTCCTCTCGAGTAACTCCTGGTCTTCGCAGACGCACTCGATGAACAGGATCCTGAAGCCCATATCGGAGAGGCAGTACTCGCTCAACTCACGACGCTGCTCCCTTGTAATGTTAGTACCGTCGAAAATCTGGAAATAACAATTTCAGTTGTAGAGTTGTTATTGTGGTTGCGGTGTGTTTGAAAGTCTTTCAAAGGTCAGAAGTCGTATTGAAATGTTTCTTATCTAACGATAAGTGTAGCGAGATCAACTGGCAGTTATTAATGAGGGGCTTTTCAATATGAATAGCACGAGGCTATCAAAACAACGCCAAAAAGATCGGCATTGAAGAAAAATAGGTGTCATAATGAAGATACGATTATTATAAGATAATAAAAATGATGTTGCTCAAAGATTGATTCCAAGATTGTGTCAATTGATGTTCATAGAAGTAATTGAGACTTATGTTTCATCATACCCTGTGGTTCACGCTATCTTATCTGTAGTTCATTATTTCTATTAATATAAATACTCCGTGTGCAATCTTAAATATCATACCTAACATTTGGAGATTCCATTACACACCAAAAAATGTTTCCTAGGTGAGTATGTAAATTCTACAATGACGAGCAAAAATGATCCTAACTAATATTATAAATACGAATATGAGTTTGTTTGTTTGTTACGCTTTAACACCTTAACTACTCGATCAATCATCATAAAATTTCGAATATACGTTGTCAGGGTCACAGAACAGGACATAGATATAATCTTCCATCTAGAAAAAAAAATGCTGTTCCCGAGGGATAGGAATTTATTGACAAAATCGGGCAAAAGTTAGTCATAAAGTATATACTTCCTAGTAATGTCCAACCTAATCAAGCTTTAATACTTTCGTCTGAAATATAGATGATTTGTCGCCAAATCTTATCAACAACAACGATTGCAACTTGATTAAGATACAATATAAAATTCCTTTTTATACAAAAACAAAATCGTAATGACTAGCTAGAAATATCTAGTATTTATACAAGATTATTCTTAGCATAGTAAGAACCTCTCAGGGGGTGATTATACTTGTTATTATGAACAACTTTAGTTCTAGTACATTGCCGAAATTGCGAGAAGAAGAAAAAAACAGCTGTTCCATACAAAATTGGATTGTGACCTCGACAAAATTAATGGAACAGCTGATTTTTTCTCGCGATTTCTTAAATATTATCATCCCCTGAGAGGTTTTCACTATACTAAGAATAACCTTGTATAAGTAGTAGATATTTCTAGCTAGTCATTGCGATTTTATATTTGAAAATATGTTATTGGTAAATAGGCTCATTAGTTGAAGTAATACCGTTTGTTTCCAAAATAAATAAATAATAATTGTTGGATATTATTTAGATACATATCATCCCAACAAGACATTTCCAGATATTTTACGGAAGTTTATTTTTATACGCCGAGTGTTGTGGGTTCGAATGTCCACACGGGACAAAAAACTGTGTGATCCACAAATGGCTGTTCCGCGTGTCGATATTCTTTGTGTCCGTCGTTAGAATGTTTTAAACAGTCTTGAAAAAAAAAGATATATCCAAGAACGATAAATTCGCTTAATATCTCTTGACCTAGTATTAATTTAATTTATTTACCAGACTGACTAACTAATATTGTAAGTATACTTATGTATACATGAAATACGTTATAGCCATAAACGTATTATTCGCAGAGATACATATATGGCTGTTATCATAAGTACAAAGCTTAAGAAGCAATAATTTAGAGTATAGTTATCAGTCGCAAACCTTTGTCCTTGGAATTCTGTAGACAAGATATACGTAGTTTCCGGGTTGCACCAAGTATTTAAGATAGTAAAGGCGTGGTTTACAGATGATTATACGCAAACTATCTGATTTAAACAGCGAGGTATTATTAACAATATTTTAAAGAAATCACGGCCCTTGTATATTTTACGCCTCTAGATTCTGCGTGCGGCTTCGTTTGCTTAAATGTAGTTAGTAATAGTATTTTTTCTGGATGAAAGTTACCCTATGTCCTTTTCTGTTCTTCTAACAATGTGAATGCGAAATTTCATGATGATTGGTCAAGTAGTTAGGGCGTGAAAGCGTGACAAACAAACTAACATTCGCATTTATAATATTAGTTAGGACTTGGAAGACAAACGTGCCAAATATTAAAAGTTACAATGTTAGCACAATTATACGTTATGGTGCTTTTGGCGGCGAATTTTAAGTTTTTATAATATGCATGATTTTATTATGAGTATTATAAAACGTATTGCAGAAAAACATATAGATGGTTGATATTTTCTAGATGTTTTGATATTAAAATATTTTACAGCAAGAAGTCACACATTGCATAGAAACAACAATGGTTACTGAAAATTGTGTGTATAGTTTGTCTTAAAGTATTTAGGTAGTTTATTGATTAATACTACAATCTTCGATGCAAGATTTGTAAATTTGTGGTTACACATAAAATTATTATTTGTTATGCTCCTTTCAGCGTATTTTTTACTGCGATAATGACTTCTTACAGTTGTCAGGATACACTTTATTTATGTTTTAAGCTAATCCCTTAATTTTGATGTGATTCCAATTACAAAAATTTCAATACAAACCTCAGTAACTAGCCATTCGAATACAAAGATTCTACTAGGACGACGTTCGTTTTGATTGATCCAAAGATATGTCTATAACATTAGGTATACATTGACGGATACTTACAGCAACACTGTTTCCATCCTTGAGCCAAAGCACAGCATCCTGGACTGCCTCGCGCGCGCTCTGGCGGCGGATAGCGGAACCCTGCGCATTGTCAGCACGGAATATGTCATGGCTGCCGTACAAAGCCATGTGGCGACGCCTGTACTCGCTACAGTCGAACACTGAAACGAATTATTTCCGTCAAAACAAATTACAGAAGTCCTTAAAGTGGAACATTGAAAGCTCATTGGCCTGAATCATGTGCGACTGAGTTGGCAAAATGTCAAGCCCTAAAGCTTTATTAGAGGGCATCGACCTGGTCAGTTACAACTACAATTAGTATAGTAAAAAGTAGATGACCTATACAATGGCCTGGTTTATAAAAATTCGGAATCAGTTCATAGAATTGAAAAAAATTGTTCTATTGATAATAATCTGCATATTCGTCAACCACGTTTAGGATAAAGTTTTTGTATGTTCAGCAAATCGTTATGTAGTATTTATTGCTAAATTGCAAGTCATTTATGAGAACATCTAATCATGTTTGGTTATTACCGCTTTTAAAAGCAGTTTGCAAAAAAGTCGTAATGTCGGAATCAGTTTAGCAAAAAGTCGTGACGCACTTGTTACAAAAAAATAAACAGTTATAGAATAGATGTTAGAGTCGAAAATATATTTTATATAGTTGCCTAATTTTATTAACACTAGTTTCAGGGATTGTATACCGTGTGAAACTTCGTATTTATTTAATTATTCACTATCTATAGATTAGGTATTATTAATTTTAGTGTCAATAGATTTCATTAATACATCAAGAATAAGCTATAGAAATTACATATTTTATGAACAAGTAAAGCTTTCTATCATCTAAATCCTATATATTACCTATTGTCTCCATTTTTATACAGCCGTCTTTATGACCAAGAAATTTGTTTACATTATGATGAGTAAATCTACACCCAAATGTACTTGCAAAATATTTGTTATATAAATTGCTGCAACAACAAAAACTAATTGGAGATACATAATAATTGAAACAGAAAACAAATCATTTTGTAGAACATTATCGAGAACAACAAATTAAAAACAATGATATGTCATGATTCCCAGTATTCAATTCTCTGTTATCAAGATGTTGTCCACTTAGGATCTAATCAGTACAAAAGATGTTCTCGCTCGCATCTGGGTCAGGGTTTGAAGGCTTGTGTAGTCTATTGAGCACATACTAACTCGTGTGTAAACATATTGAAATAGATATAATGTAGGAGGGCGGTCCTACGTGGACAGATTAAAGTCTATGGGCTACGCCGTGAAATTTCATGGTAAATAGCTAAAGATATGCTACAGAAAAACGTTCATTCCACATCTGACAAACATTATTAGACCATAAGTGATTTTGATAAACACTGTTCAAATATATAAATTTAAACAATTATTTTTGTCGAATACATCATTCAGCACTTTGTTTTTAACACATTTAATCTTTAATAAATAAAGATACTTAAATCGATCTTTATAAAAACATCAATTAGTAACATTAACTCTAACTAATCAAAAACAGAAATCACCTGCGATAATGTTTACAAATTGTGCATCAGTTTACTGATTAAATACAATATGTAATCAGCAAACCTAATATCAGTACTTGTGTCTTCGTACCTATGATACGAAACGATAGTGATCGTACAATAAAAGTCTTATAAATTGCCTTCGTCATTTCGTTTCATGATGATAAAATTATTTAACCTCGTCATTCTGACAAAATTTGTCACATATAATCTATCAAGACCTGACGGGCTAATTATGCTGGTCGAGGGCACGAGGCATTCTAGTACAAATAAACTTTTAATATTCCATCAGTATGTTAGGGTAAACACAATTTGGCAAACGCAAGATCGGCCGAAAGCCGGCCAGGTGCAGCCACGGCTTAAAAAATGTGGCTGGTTTTGACTGAATACGGAAAACGGAATACCAAATGTTGTGAAGATAATTGGGAGAGGTCTATGTCCAGCAGTGAAGTATAAATGACTGATTCATTGAGTCTTAGATAGATGTGATAATTAGTTACGTCACAGTAACCTCGATTCGTCTACTTGAATTGTTCTTTTATCTCTCGGTGATAAGTTCAGTAGACTTGTCTAGGGGGAACAAGAGTCTTTAAGAGGATAAGTCTGCTTTAATAGACGCCGTTGTTCCATTCTTATAGATACGACTAGTAAAAATATTACCAATCATTTACAGCTAAAGAATCTACGATTCATTGTTATTATTTTTGTTATTTGTTACGCCAACTATATTATTTCAGAGCTAGTGCTGAAGAAACCTACTAATATTATAATTTTGAAACTTTTGAAGGTGCTTGGATATGTTATTTAATCACGCGTAAATCTTGGCACATAGATCGACCATGTAGTCGACACACATCGGTATGAAAATGATTTTACGGATATTCTATGCGTTAACATCTTCTTCTTCTTTTTATACCGGTGTGTGTTTCTGCGAGATTCATACGAGCGAACAGGCAGAAACTCGTTATTAATGTATTGAAAGGAAATAGGTTAACATTAAACATACATAAAAAGTAACTCTGTCTGTAATTATGTAATAGGTACTTAGTAGCACATTATACGTAATATGTGCTTATTACCGGATGTTTATTTTTCTATCCATCCCTGATGCAAGTCATGTATCGCACATATAATGCAGCATTTAACTGTAGTTGAATTAAAACGTACCTTTGGTGCTCTCCCCATTCCAATTAAGATGTCTGGAGAGGCGATGCGCCAGCTGACTCTTGCCGCGCGCCGGTAGACCCACCAACGCGATCAGCAGAGGAGCGAACTGGCTGATGCGGCTTGATCGTACTGTAGACAACAGAGACAATATATCAATATACACTAAATAACTGACTGGCATACTGCCGTCATAAAGGAAAAAGACGTACGTGATATTCTTTTTCCAAATTGATTTTTTTATCTATTTGGAATCAGTAAAAAGACTCAAAGTGCCAGTATTTTTATACTAAACATTTTTTTTTTGGCAGATACGTCTTTTTCCTTATGACGGCAGTTTAGTTCCTGTAATGAATGGAATATCCTAAGTCAAGCAAATTGTGAAAAAGATTTTCTCCCAAGGAATTGTCAATATAAGTTCGTAGTCTAGAACTGTAGGTACTCAGACGGCAATAGCCTCGCCCCTTTTGTGGGATCTAATAACTGTTCTAGTCAAATTAGGTTCTATTATCTAACACACCTTGCCTTAAGCTTTGTTGAATCACTAACCAATCAATTTCGGCGTTCATAAGTGTTACTTTGTAACCACATGAAAAAATGATTTTCGATTTTGACTTTGCCTATCCCTTCGAGGTTATAGAGGTGAAACTATGTACGTATTGAATAATATAAGAAAGCTAATATTCTCCATAAAATTTTAAACCAAATCAATCCTATCCACGGCATGACAAACATCTATTATGTTAATAGATAATGCAGAGCTTTTGTTATTTTAAAAACGTCTGAATTTGCATTTCCACAATAAGTTGTACTAGCCATAATTTATTGTAAGTGGCTTCAACAACATATTTTAAGTGTTTTATTATTTTATTGCTGATGACGTTTAACAGAAGAATATTGTTAAATCTATGTATTGTAATTATAATCAGAGTTTGTCTGTGCACGCTAATCTCCGAAATAGCTAAGCAAACATAGCCGAGCTATTTTTAAAATTCAGACTTAATTTTATCTTAATACCTAATTTGATATAGGTATGATTAAATGTATGTCAATTTTAAGGTTAGATACGTAAATTATATGATTAATAAGTATGATTGATAGAGGTAAAATAGATTTAACTGTATATAGCGCATCATTTCTAAAGCAAATGAACCGATAAAAAATAATTACATATCCAATCGAAAGTCATTATTTCTGCCTCAGTTTAATGACATACAAAGTAGACGAGATCGCGGGCAGTAACCAGTCAATACTAAAGAAGAAACAGAGGCCTTATAACCACATCTTAAAGCATTGTCATAATATGGGCGAAAATGAAACAAAGTAAAACACAGCAAAGCGCTGTCTCACTCTAACACAACAGTAGGCATATCGTGGGTGTGTCCCATTCATAATACCGGTTCTACACGCGTGGAGTAGATTCGTCTGGAATATTTATAAGCGTAGCGCAGACATTTGTCAGCGAATAATAATTATCATTAAAGTTTTCCGTTATTGAGTCCGGGTCAAATGATTATAAGCTGTTTACTTTAGACTTATCTTATAGTGCTGCTATGTGCAATAGAAACCGATATCGAATATCAATTATTGAATTAGATTCAATGAGTCAACAAATACTTAGGTGGTACAATTTTTCTTGCGATCGGAGTCGTCAGTGTGATTCCTTCTTAGAACTTGTGAATCAAGCAGTTTGGGTTTAGGTTTGAGTTTCGTCGAATTTGCTTCGCGCCATTGCGTTACAGACATTAATTCTTTGATAACACAATTTAGCTTAGCTGAAGGGGCTAACTTTGTAAGTACATTAGTAGGCATTTAGTAGTAGAAGATACACAAGATTATTTTTATACGACTAGATACTGACTGCGGCTTCGCTCGCGTTAATCTAGATTTTTGCAATAAAATTGTATCTCTCGGGAACAGTATTTTTGGATAAAAGGTACTGTCTGTCTATACCACTGACAAAGTGTATGCGAAATTCATGATGATCGGTCAAGTAGTTAAGACGTAAAAGCGTAACAAACAAAGCTCACATATAATAATATAGCAAGCATAGTAAACAGACAGTAATCAATCAAGTCAAATGTTTAAATGTTGACATATGATAAAATGTGTTCTCGAAATACAGTCAATATTTGAACTACCATCATTCTAATTAAACGTTGACACAGATTGATAAAAATGTTAGCATATAGAGCTGAATAGATCAAGGTGACGATGATTAAAACTATAACGACTAATGATTTGTACATAGCTTCCTAAAAAGATTATAGACAGATCAGTGGCGTGTGCTAGAGAATGCTGTGCATGAGGGTTCAATTTCCGGGTAAAGCAGTGTTTTTGAGCTTTACTGTCAAACAATTCTTAGGGCAGTAGGCTTGCCTTCTATTGCGTAGGACATATTACCACAGCTGACGAAATATGTATCTAAATACACTTTTGCCTATCCATGGTAGGAGTGAGAGTAATTATAGGTGTGTAGATAAAACTGACTTCTAGACTGTGCCTTTTGCATAGGTACACAAAATTACATAGATGCTGACTTATTGTCTGTGCCTTTACTTACTAAAATCTCTTGAGGTTATTCATTTAAATAAGGATTAATAATAAACTATATGTTAGTTTAAAATACGTTGCCATACGAAGATAACACATGGTAAGCTACCGCCAAATGAAGTACTCGATAGTATTTAAGTATTCGATATCAAGTTTGATACAAGCCGCAACACCTGTGTGTTAAAACAAGCGGCTTTACTTGTCGATTAAAACGGACCAATAGGATCGTAGAATGGTCGACACGCCTTCGCCTCGCCATTGTAGTTTCATAGCAAACAATGACATCATACCGAAATAACCAAATGTTGTTATACCAGTTTTTGTTGTACTTGTACAATAGGTATATACATCGTAACAACTCATTAGTTATTGTCAACTTGATAATGGAACGACATTGTTTAATGTTTTAATGAATTCTGACGATATTGTTAACAAAAATACTAGTCATTTGTATTCCAAATTGTTATGAATGCTACTTTTACAGTAGCCTTCAAAAAACCTTTAAAAGATGTACGGGTAAAGAAAAAAAAATTTGCAGGCTTAATAGCAGTCTTGTTTTAACTACTTCCAAATATGTAATATATTTATGTAAGTTTTTTTCTTTATGACGGCAGTGTAGGTGACTCGTACTACGTGATGAAGCAACAGGAGTCGCCCGAAAACCATCTGTCTGTACTCTACATGGAAAAGATTTTAACACGGTCAGCCTTTTCTTTATAAATAGATTTAGCTATTTAAATTTAAAAAATCTTGTTAACTCTAAGCTAGATTGGTTGTAATCCCAAATGCAATGTCTTATTTATGGGCCACATTCATTGTACCAGGCGCAGGATTTAGAATATATTTCTTGATGGTATCCAACTTTAAAGATTTTAATAGAATATTACTATCACGGCAGTGATAGTAATATTAAAGGTAGAAATCTGTATCGTTTCTACAATTACTAATTACCGAAGGATAGCTATATTTCATCCGATTAACCTATTTCCGTCTGCCGGGCAGAGTACCAGGTACCATGGGGCTACCGAGAATTATGTACCTGATTGGAAAACCTGAAAGGTCTATGAATTTAATAATGCTGTTTATGACAATAATAATTAATGGTGCTTTAGAGTTCAAACTCTTGACTTTGCCATTTTGAGTGTAATTTCATATCGATATAAATTATATTACACACAGTTTAAAAACTTATTGATTGAATGTAGCTATCGACAGAACGTTTCAACAATGTCTGTGTAATTATATCTAGTGTCATATTTAGATCGTAGACTTTCGTTTCACAACAGCCACCAAGGTCCTCGCGCAGGCGCCGGTATGCGGTACTCGACCGACGCGTACGCAACTGCGTTAGGGTTGCCAGATCATTATAGCTGGAGAAGATTTACCTTTTAGTTGCAGTGGTATACCGGCGGCTAGATACAATAGGTTTTTAATTATTTCTGGCATTTTAAGACTTGACAGATATGTATTAACGTAGTTTTTTTGTGGATTAGTAAATTTATATATAACCTTACGCGTATGTATATACAAACAGAGGCGTTGTGCAATTTCATTTCATCATTGCGGTGGGCTGATTGATTGATTGTTTAGAGCCTATGAAATAAATGACCGATCTATTGACGTGTTCCGGGCAGTGTCTGACCTTGTTGCTACAGAGGTTTTCTTGCCAGAAACTCAATAAATCTTTGTTCAACTCAAGAAACGTATCCGAAAACGCATACGCTGCGCCACCGATATAATTATGTCACACTATACTGTTATTTCAATAACGTCTAGAATCTTCTAATAGAGCATACCGAACCTCGATTTAGAAACTCATGATTGCTTAATATCAATTTAGAAATACTGGATCGGAAGCCTACCTAAAATAGTACTAATATGTATTCTAACCTGTTAAATATTAGAAAGCTGGAGTTGAAAACTAATTGTGTCTGGCCGCCAGTGTGCCGCTGCGACACAATAGGTTAATAACCGAATCGAACTATGACTGATATCACAAAAAGACTGACAAGGCTTCAGATTAATATCAGAAAGTATTGAACCAGTTTCGATATCAAAAACTTCAACGATGAACCCTAGTACGGAGCGTGTTACTGACTACTGTGGACTTTGTACCGTCAAGGAAACGATCGATGAACACGCTCGTTGCTTGATATATTTAGATTAACGACGGAGGTGTGTCTCTATCTATTCACTTTAGAATACTTCACACGCGTTACTATACCAACCTATGTGCTTTTAGAATTTTTAAAAGTATTGTTTTATCCATAAAGCTATCCAGGTGATCTAAACTTGAAAACAAAAAAGGATAAACTACAATGAAATTTTAAATGAGTAAACAGCTTTCTGTCTGTGTGATGTCTGTTTTCAAGTTTAATACAGACTCAATAATTCTATTTAACGAGACATCTGTTAAGTCCATTTCACCAATCAAAACTGACATTTCCTTATTTAAAACAACATTGAACAAACTGGAAAATCATCTTTCCCTGACTTTTGTACTGACGCAATAACTTGCTTTAAGCCGTCTTGATTTAATTTTCGAATTATTTTGAGCCTTTTCGTTTGCATTGTGCCTTTATGCGTGTTACATTGTCCTGTTAAAGCCGCATGAGCTTAAATTAGTTCACACATGTTTAAATTGAATTCAATGTTGTTTGTTAAGCTCGACACAGAATGGCTACATACATTCTTGTTTTACGAGTTAATAACAGAGTTCTGAATCACAATAGTCTTTATTAATTTACTTTATTTGTTCACTATGAAAATCACGTGAGACCATCAATGTTTTATATTTTATGAGCAGTGAATAGCCATATTTTATTTCAGAATGCCGATTGTGAACATTTTTATGAGCACAATTTGTGGTTTATTGTAAATTTAATAGTATAAACTTTGTTGCTTTACTGTAAACTAAATAGAGGGACTGACCTCGCCATGTGAAGTCTCTCAAATCAATCATTGTTGCAGAACGTCACAAGCACGTGGCTAGATATTTTCAATCTCATTCAATGATACCAATGTGGTGTCTATCTTTATTAAATATCCATCGACTCCAGATCGGAATGACTCATTTATTTTTAGCCGCGTGATCTCATAAATGGAGCACTCACTTGAGAATAAGCAAAACGGTCACATTGGAGCAAAGAAAAACTTTGAAATTAGAACATCCATCGAAATTAACATGTCTAATCGGAACTTGCAAAGAATAAAAACTTAACCGTACGTATGTAGTCTTTATACCGAATTTAAAAAAAGAATAAATGTCATTCAAGAGCAAAGGTAACGCGTGCATGGAGCGTATGTAGTTTTCCTAGACGAGGAGTCACGTTGCATCGCATGCTGATTAAAACAGGAACGAGTCGCACAGATAAAATATGTCGACGTCGAGTACCGATAGATACTACGAGGTTCTATATACATTATTACAAGTTTATCTTTCAGCATTTTGCATTACAGCTTTCATAATTTTATATTAGTATTATATGTAAACTCTATTAGTACAAAGCATTTTTATACCGACTAGCAAAATTTGCGTCAATTAATGTTGGATTCAATCAGACGCAACGCAATTTTGTCTGTCAATCAATATCGCAAATATCATTCGCGTTACAATATTGCGTAAAGAAAAATGAGTATAAAGAAAATATGTTGAATTGCTATGTGTGCTTGTTTAAATGCATTATTCGTCCTAACCAGAGCTCAAATTCTTAATTAGACGTAACTATTTACCTCTATCATAATTAGTTACAGAATAGAAAAGATCCCAAATCCCGTAATTTGTAACAAAACAAGAACGCCAGCATGGGCATTTAAACAACATTTATAACGTTTGACATACATTTACATTTACAAATCTTTTTAACAGAAGCAAGTAGTCTTATTAATAATTGTCATGTAAAATGGCTTCTTTCCTAGAACTAGGTTTCCTAGCAACAGATTAAATAACACGCGACTGCGGGCTTCAATGTCACAATAGTTATAATTGCGAATATACCAGAATGTTTTCGAACTGCTTCTATTATTTTATTTTCAGAGCGTAGAGTGTTACGTTCTATTATAATACGTATGAAATGTCATAGTGCACCAGTTGAATGGAATGACGCGAATCGTCATGCATTGAAGGCGTGAAATAATATTATATTTATCGATCCGCTATCACCAATGATAGAGGTCATATGACGAGATTTCTCTGGCTTGACCCCTTTTGCATAGTCATAGATTAGGAATAGAAAATAAACATTTAAGTAGCAAAACAACTTGCTAGAGTTAGGTATTAACGCAAGAAAATACATGTGCAATAATAGTCTTATCTTTCTATCACATATTTCAAAACGTGAAAATAGAAACTGTTAAGTTAATCGTTTAACGTGCGGCTAGCATTTGAAGCAGCAATATTTACATCTTCATAACATATTAATTTATCAACTGAGATATATGTTCATATTTTTTTGTTAAAGTTTAAACAACTCCAGTCCTAGGAATAATTCTTGTATCGCGGGGGACTTTACAAACATTTATATAACGGACACAGAGAACACCCAGACTCTGAACAACCATTTGTGGGTCACAAAAATATCTGTCCCGTATGGGATTTGAACCTACAACACTCAACATAGTGGCAGTGTCGAGGCGACCACTTAGACCACTAGGCCATCCGTGATCGTTGGTTAAAAACCTCTCGACTGCTCTACCGATAACGAACAACCATTTAGCTGAAGTTGCATTGATATACAAATAGTAAAGATACTGAGAATATACTTTAAAGAATAATATGACATGAATTTAGTTCCCACCAACGAAATCTATGTTATCTTTATAATTATCTCATGTAGAATTAAACAAGTTTGTCATAAGAAAATATCTAAGTAGAATGTTATGCTTAAAACAAAAGAAATGTTATCATTGTATAACATTGATAGGAGAAGTCAATAAAGTCATAATCCATTCATTGACTGACTAAAATAAAACACAATCATAAAAAATGTCGCGGGCGCTGGCTATGACGTCACTAGTGTAGATCGTAGTTAGTGTAGTTACTATGCGCAGTACCCGCCCCCGCCATTGACAGTATTTTGACTGCTTTGATTACTCAATATTACGATACAACTACACGTATAAATAAACATATCTTAGATATCGTGCCCTCAAAACTATCGTTAGTATGTATGTCTTGTGCAATCAATACTGTTTAATGTTAATTTAAAGGTATGCATGTATTTATAACGGCTGACGATCTAAATCAAATTGCTTACAAGCATGAAAATTTAATTTGATGGAACATTGGCAAAACCCATTACAGGAAAGCATTCGCGTGATTAATTCTTGTTGTTGCCATTATTTTATATCGTAGCGAAAATAATATGGCATATTAATTCGCCCAGTACCTTGGGTTACCATATCGAGATATCTTGTCGTGCTCATATGAAAAACAACTTTATCTCGGTTATGTCATAGCTTATAAATTTCGTCAGTCTTTGTACTTCTTTGTACATATTTGTTGTGAAATTATTCGATAATTAACATGGCAACACACCCACTGATAAATTAGCGGGGGGCACAGATAACGATGAATAGCAAATCTATTGCTAACATCTATCATCCATTATAAAGTACGTACCTACTTATATAATATTATGTCCAATTATCAGTACTTTAAGTTATTGTTGTAGATGCTATCTGTTCTTATCTTTTTAAATTTCAATAATTGAAATTAGATAGATAGAATTAAACAGATATTAACGCGGCTTATTTTGTCTACTTAAGTACAACTTATAAGGGAAAAATTCAATTTCTAATATACCTACATATTATTAATTTCTTTGCTTGGTTAATATAAATTGTAGATACAGTTTAAATCAACAATTTGCACCGTCAACTTCCGTCTCTGAGTAACAAATTAGACAATTAATAATACCAATATTATGCACACATAACATGCGGTCACAATAAACTGTTTAATAGTTTTAATTGTGTTAAATATTCTTCTCATTGGCTGTACGTTTATCTTGCTCGATTCTAAACGGAGGCGTGGCTCCCACGTCACACATCGCGCGATTAGTACTTATTTTTTTTAAACACGTCCTCTGGCGAGACCCGGTTTGAGTGCCAATGTCGTTAATAAAACAGAGATGCTATTGATTCTATTTTTAAATATTCTTCGACGCCTTAGGTACATGTTTAATATTTTATTTAATTCTGCAATTTCTCCAATATAATTATATTGCCTACTATAGGTATCTTGATAGGATAGATCAATCACGTGTAATAATGTTTTTGTACCTTGTCATTCGACGTAGATATGAATAAGATAAGTATCGATCTTTAGTTATGGCCGTCATTTTACAAACCCGTGTCACGGTGCATTGCGTTGTTACACATGTGTGTATTTCATAGGAATCATTAAAACGTGCTTTAAGTGTTGCGCTTTCGGGATTATTAAGGGGCTCCAAAGATTGAATGGATTGCAGTTAATACAAAGACTATTATTGTAAATATGCCAATTTTTATTTAATACCTTGCCTGACCACACAATGCAACTTATATTACTTTAGGTAAACATAAGATGTATTTCCTCGCTGAAAAATCTCAGTGACGCTTAAAACTTAATAACATATTGAAACTGAAATAATAGCACATATTGACATTAAATTCATAATATAAAATAATTCCGAAATTTGGGTGTGTTTTGTGCAATACGCAAGTTTCAATATGTTATTAAGTTTTAAGCGTCACTGAGATTAATAAAATTATTCCGAAATTTGGGTGTGTTTTGTGCACATTGCACAAAACACACCCAAATTTCGGAATAATTTAATATTATGAATTTAGTGTTTCAAGCTTATGTTGAACGCTCGTTGCAGTGGCTGCGGCGGCATCACTACTTATATAGCAAGCCATTCGAGCCCTCTGTACCGATACTCGAACCCAAATTTTTAATATAATACATGACCTTAACTAATAATCGAGACTATTTGAATGCAGTACAAAATTCAAGAAGTTCTTTTCTTGTAGTCTATATCTGGCAACGAGCGATGGCCGAGGCAATTGACCGTAAGTACTGCATCGCGCAACATTATTAAATGTATCATTGACTTCTATAGCCGACATACATTCGGAAACTTACATACGTTTTGAAAGAAATCTCGGAAATAAACAATATTTGCTCAATAAGCTACCTCGTTGTTCTCATGGCATAAGGTTATGGTAAAGCTTAGCTTAAATTAACAATTTGATTGTTGGCAAAGGGCTAAAGTAACCACTTTCACAACAGGCTGTGCGGTACCTAGGTACTTTACAAAATATGTTGTTAAAAAACTATGTTAACGTTTGTAGTATTGATTAGGTTTTTATTTATTTTATAGGTAGGTATTTATTTTATTTTGATATGAGTTTTGTCAATTTTTCCCTGTATATCTTCGAAGAATTGATTTCATAAAAATTGAGCGGCCATGACTATATTTCACGTGACTTTTGGCTGATGGAGTTGTGTCAGCGCCAACAGGGTCGTTCTATTTGTTCTAATTGTCATCATTGAAAATATTACCTTGAATAGTAACAACTGGATCGAGAAATGAATCATTACTACTTTACTTTATTGATTATCGACCCCATTGTGTCTTAGTTAACGGATTTGTAAAATGGACAGCACAATATTATGTCTTCTTCACAAAGCTATTACCGCAAGATATGAAGAAATGCATAATGTGGTAGATTATGTGTTCGCATATTATATTATTTTAGCTGAATCTTTGTTTCTTGTATCACGAGAAATTTGTACAGCATTTGTTTTAACTGCTTATTACTTCTAAAGTTTTTAGATTCGTATAACCTAGTCGTTTTTTACTATCAAAACTTTCATATTAATTTCATATCACTATGTTAGCTCTATAGAGGCTTACAACGTAAGAAACATCACTCGCTTGTTGCACATCTTAACAGCACTAGATTATTTATCTGCGAACTGCAGACAGACAGCGCCAGATCTTAGCAAAATAGACATAGTTTCCGAAGGGCAATTATAAATTTTAATAGCTTGCGTCGTATAACTTTGATCGTCGTTACATAAATTTAAAAGCATCTTAGAAACATGCATGCTCTATTAAAATGCAGGGAAAGCCATGCTGTTAATTAACTATGTTGAGGGTTATGGCAACCACAAACCATTATAGATAAAACTATATCGATTATATCCGAAATCAAATTTGCGAGATGTTGTCATTTATCGATCATGTTCACTCCCTTATCAGATAATCTCTCTACCATCTATATAATAAGTGTTCATTATAGATACATGGGATGATAATTTAGGTTTTATTTTATACAGACTATTAATGTAACGCTAAATATATACGGTTGAGAGTTTCTAAGAAAATACTGTCAGAGCTGACTGTATGACTGTACTGTGCTGGCGTTGTGCCATAGACATCTGCAACAGGTCTACCTAATCTCTATTAAGTCACCAAGAAAATAACGATGAAAATACTTATATTATATGTTAATGCTATTGAGAAAGCCTACAACTATCTTGACGGAAAGCGATTACTTTAATCTAACCCTAAAGCATCATTCGCGCTTTGTAAGTCTTGTAAAAAAAGGAGTCGTGTCACTGCTTACGATAGCAGGCAAGCTATCCAATACCCCGCTGATAATACAATGCCTCATTTCTGTTAACAGCAATAACATAACATAATATTTGGCTGCGATATTTTGTAATAGCAGAGGTTAAGAAACCTCGTACTTTTGGCAACACAGATCATGGATTCTAAGCTCTAAACGATGTTTATTTTCATTGATTACTAGGTATTACTACAAAGATGCAGTTGAGAGCACAGTTTCATAGCGTGTTTCATTACGAAGTTCTTAAGTCATCATTTATTTGATATAATGCCAAGCCCTTAATGGAAATCTTGCTATTTATATTTGCACTTTCTACTGATCAAATCGGAATGTAGCATTTGAACAAAGTACAAAAACTGGATAAAAGCGGTATATGCATATTATATCAATAGAAAGAAGCTTAGCACAGTATCTTAAATGCGGAAGACTGACTTAAAAACACCGATGCCTAATTTCTAAAAACATATCAATAAAATACCTATATTTTATTTATTAAGAAATACCTTTATTTCTGTTTCATTTTGTTTTTGTTACTATTTTTTGTTATCCATTCTTGATATTGACCTTACCAACGATGACTGAATAAGGAAGCAATTCTTCAAACAACGGACACCAAACAATATAATCGTTCAACTCATTTACATCGCACTCATTTTAATACTTCTATTTTTACATTCACAAGTTATTTACAAGCCTTCTGATAAAGGACTCGATGTTAGCAAAGTTGGAAGAATAAAATACAATAATACTTCACAGAGACTGCTCGAAGGTTGCCATTTCCTAACAGAAAATATTAAAAACAAATATTTGGTTACCGGTAAATCATTGAAAACGGCAAATAAATAAACTGTATGCGACCCGGTGTCGGTATATTTTGGTAACATACCGAGAAAATGGTTTAAATGTATGTCAATAACACATAACGTTGTTACTCTCGACGGAGGCGTGTCTCCGTCTATAAAAACCTAAAACCGTGAGTTATAATTGTTCTTATGAGCTGAGAGCAAAATAGTATAAGAAATATTCGACGTGCATATAAAACAAAAGAGCCTCAACGTCAATGTTTGCCGTACACGTATACGAAATGAAGATTTGAATAAGGAACTCACCGGTTGCCAAAGCTCCGTGCAGCGCTTTCTCTTTGTCCTCCATCATAGCGTGGGCGGTGCTAGCTCCTGGTGCCATCACGATTCTTCTCAGAGAAGGTCTCCTCGCTAGAGCTACAATATGTTTAACACGGTGGTTCTGCTGCGCTCTACGACGACGCGTGCGCACTCTCTGAAGGCCTCCAGGCGACTGTCCGCTTACACCAGTGGTTATCACCGAGTGAACCTTATCAGAACCGTGGCAGTGATTGCCGAACAACCATATAATCGCTGAATAGATTTTGCAGTATATTAACCAAAAATACAAATGCCAATCGCCCTGGATGCTGAGTAACGCCATCAATAGCGACCTGCAACAAAAAAGGGACAGGTTAAAAATGCTCGCGCTTGCACGTTTTGGCGATTTAAAGTATTCATGGTCAGGGGGTGCCAGAATATCATATAACGCATAACAAATGACTTGCTGTGTAATAATTTAATGAATTTGCCATTTTATTTGCTTGCGACGTATTTTAGTGGCATGTGAAAATGACAAATATGAAAGAAAATATGAAAGTAAATTCTTAAGAAAATCGTTAGCGATTTTGTTGCGATAAAATCTATAGACAATTTTTTAGGGTTTCAATTATTTATGTTACATATAAAAGTAAATGGTTAAAAGGCATTATAAATTTATTATGTATGTAGATAATTAATTTAAAACATAGCGAATGACACTGACATCGCCTTCCGAAATCCGTGGTTGGCTGTGTGAGTTATGTGTAAGAACTCTCTTTTATTTTTGAGATTACTTTAGGGACAAAAGACCAACAATGTAATCCTACTACGGACGCTTCGCTTTATACTTGTAGTCTATAGAATATAAAAAAACAGCTCTTGCAGTTGAAGGGTTGTGGGTGTAGAAACTAGATTTATGTGTCCAGGAAATATCTATACCAATAAGACACGAATTTTGGTGCAAGCGCAAATTCAGTAATACCGTCATATCAACAAGAGCCACTGTCTTTTCACTTTTCTTGTCACTTTGTTAGAAATATTTTATATAAGTATTATTGCTTACTTGTTAGATTTTCGTTGTTGTTAGTTTTCGCCTTTCATTTTACTATTTTGCCGATTTAATTTCCGTGGCAAAGATCTACTTATGCTACCTACTTAATTTGTTGATTATTTTAAAAATATTACCTACCTACCTGAAAGTGTTAACTATGTTACATAACCAATCTATACTAATATTATAAAGCTGAAGAGTTCCTTTGTTTGAACGCGCTAATCTCAAGAACTACTGGTTCGAATTGAATAATTCTTTAAGTGTTGGATAGCCTATTTATCGAAGAAGGCTATAGGCTATAACATCACGCTACGACCCACGGGAGCGGCGCAGTAATTACCAATAATTACCAAAAAATTTGGAGTCAAAATTTCTGAAGTACCAACATTGTCATTAAAGCCTTACTTAATGACCTAATTACTTTAAGAGATCAGTCATGACCTGTTAACCTCGTCACATAAGTTTACGCGTAGACCTAATTGCGACTAATTACAAGGTATCTTTTATGGGGATGTACTGATAGGCACGAGTCTATACATGAATATACAAACTTATATAATCATCATTTCTACTTGTTTACTATAGTTTAGCTATAATGCTTTTCCATTTATTCTACATCCGTGTTCAATATAATCTTTTCCTCATCCTCAAAGATGTCAACAAATTGTGCACCACTAATTATAAATTGCATCATTAATTATAACTGAATCATTATCTATCTAAACTAATGTTTACTAAGTTATTTTCTTTATAATTATAATTTGAGACAAATAATATTGATACTATTTAATATTTATGTCCGGCATGCGTTAGACGCCTCCTTTTACTATTCGGTTTATGTGTTACCGATATACCTGCGTAGGCCCAAAATGCAAAAGCTGGTAAATATAATATGTTGTATTTTTTTATTTTGCTTGTCAAAATAACAACATTCTTCCTGATGGTAAGTGATCATGTTGTGTGTCCTCCACACCATCTTCATAGCAGCTGAGGCGATGTTGAGGTCCCTACCTTGACGGCCTAAGAAGGTGCTTTTTCACGTCCCGCTTAAAGGACCCAGGATTGAAGGAAGAAGGAAGCACGTGCCTTGGCAGAGAATTCCATGCCATAATCGTTCGGCAGAGATATGATGACTTAAACTTGTTGGTGCCAGAAGAGCACGAATCGACACACTGTACCAGTTCGGGTTACTCGTCAGCAGTAGGTCGGACAGAGAGGGCACCTGACCTGCAATGTCCGGTATCCGGGTGGGCTGGAGTACCCGTTGAGAGAGGTCATGTGTGAGAGCGAACGCATGGGCAGTTCGTCCCGCATGGTCTGTTCTGGTAGAACCTTACCAGGTCTCATGGTGGCCATTGAAATCTCCCAAGAACACCAATTCGGCGTTCGAAAACCGCTCCTGCGCGTCGTCTGCCGCCTGACTTATGTAGTCGAGTAAGAGTCGAGTTGTCTCAGCGTCTCTTAAATGGGAACGGTAAAGGCACACGTAGACTTGGCTAAAAGAGCCATGATCCACGTGTACCCAAAGGACAGAGTAGGAAGGGTTCTCTAGGCAGTGTAGACGGCGACAGCAATTATCCGCCCTGACAAACAAGCATGCCTACCCCGGCTTTCGCGAGGAAACACTCCTCTAGAACGTAGCCGGGATATAGCAGGTAGTTCGTGTCTGTAGGACGGCGTATTTGTGTCTCAGTCAGAAAAAGCATTGCCGGCTGAGCCATCTCCAGGTGGTGATGGACGGCATTGAGGTTAGCGTGGAGTCCTGTGATATTAATAAACTCAATACAAGAAGAGGAAGAAGCGGTGGGATTATGGAGGTCGGCTGCTGTTAAACGACAATGCTTTATTTGTACTGCCATAGAGTGGAAGGAAGGGGAACCGTGAAAAAAGAGGCGGCTATTCTCGCAGTAATGTGGGGCAAGGCGCAGAACAGGTTTCGTCATAATACTGTGTGGTATGGGATAGCCGATTCGACGGACGAAAGGACCTTCCCGAAAATGGTCGCCGGGACCCACCTTCCCGTCACCATCCGGCACGACGAGCCACCTCGAGATTATGCGCGGCGTGATGAGGCAGCCAACCAAGTTGGATAGACTCGGTTGGGCCACTGGACGATACCGCGGGCAGCCAGAAGAGTACCGTTTCTACGGCTGAATTAAAATTCATGGTGAGGAATGGTGATGAAGAGTAGCCGACAAAAGAAACTGATCATTACGCTAATAAAACGAAGATTATTACTAATTCATTTTCTAATCGTTTAAGAAGGTGCGTAGCAAAAGATTGACTTGTAAAATTGTCTGTAAACGAATCAAAATCAAGTCAAGCGAAGTATTATTTAAGTATTTTTATAAAATAAATCCAGAATCACCATTATTCAATATATCTAGTAAAATCATTTCAAATTTCGTGAATATTTAAGTACTTAAACTTTACCACCCTGCTAAGACTACATAACATCTTTTTGTCAACATGCTAGCTGATAAGGAAAAATACATTCGTTACCTACATCATCTGTTTTGTATACAATGCACAATTTCTTTGTTTACTTATTGAACAAAGATTTTTATTGCGTAACTTTAGTTTATTTTCTGTATTAAAATTTTAATTAAACTAATTTTAGCCCAATAAATAGTAACAGAGTACAACTAGTCTTAATCTAAAAAAACCCAATTACAACGTATTTTATATTGGACAATCTAGCATTGAACTAGTTTTGGCAATTTGTTAATTGAACTGAGGGTCAACAAAAAGTTATTGTTGCTCTTGAATTACCTCGTACGGGCTTAAATATACCGATTATACCGCCACATACAGAAACGTCGATCAACTTATAAAATGCATAGACAAACGTGTCGACGAATACATGTGTCGATATGCGTCTATGAGCTATGAGAACTCAGAAAATCCTCTGTGCAAATAAGCAGAGTTATCCTGGACTTACTCTCTTTTTATAATGGTACTACTAGCGACACAGCGGGCGATAGCAAAACTAAAAATTACATTATTGACAGATCATTACAATGGCGGCCATGTTTGTGAGATACATACAGATAAATGACCTTTGCAAAGTCCATTTATAAAATGCCTTATGTCAATATTCTGACCATATATTATGTAAAAAATCCATAATGTATGGGAGCCACTTATAAATCAAGTAGTAACACTGCTTACGTCAATAAGTTTAAATGAATATTTAATAGCGAGACATCAAAACAAGAAAGCTTCGGTAGTAAATTGTTGGAACAGCGTTTGAAATAATAATCTTTGTATTTTCTGCCAAGTCTTAAGCAAATTGTTGTCATTAATTAAACTAATCGATCATCCGGGTCATTGATCAATTAATAATGTGCGAATTAATTAGTCCTTTTCCTTTCATGTAAGCTTAACTTCTAAGAGCATTGCATATGGGTAGACGTGTTTATACCGGGTACTTTAATCCCAAAAAGTGCCTTCAAAATAAAGCAGCGTTCTTCGGGTCAATGCACGCAAGCTGATGTCAAATTTAGTCCTGATAATTTTTTCTGGGTGATACGATGCTTGCCTGTGGTGTTAATTTCGTTTTAGGTCATCTCACTCACTCACTAACCATATTATTTATGGCTCACTGCATATTTGTGACGAATTTGTACGAGACAGTGTTTGGAATGTTTGTCAAAAAGTCAAATTATATGATTAGTTTTTGATGTAAACTTAGAGGTATCTAAAATTTATGTAAGATGGCGACGTTCAAATCGATAAGTAATTTTTATTTTATTTTATTTTATTATGCACCTTGCGCTTCTTTGAGGTATTCATTCAAATCCTTTACTTCTGTATTGACCATTATGAGGCAGAATCAGTAACCGACTCTGCGCACCCTAAGCAGTAATCGAATCCCAACTCGATTATTAATTCATCGTAACTCCTAATTACATAGTAGCTTAAAACAATTAACAAATATAATTTATGTTATTATCTGTTATATAATACATGTTCACGTTACAGATGAAATATAACACTGTTATATGAGCCATTAAATAACAGCGATGTCATACGAGAATCTATTTACATACATTACCTAGATTCACTACAAATACACAACGGTGGAACCTTCAAGTATAGCTGGTATTGCCTACGGCCTCCTTCTGCTTACGTCAGTAGGAAAACTGCGGCTTCCCATTAATCTTGCGTGTGTTAGATTCAATCAATATTATAATGGTATATAGCAATAATATATATCTACCTATATATTGGGTAATAGTCCGTCGATATATAACCTCCATTTACCGACACACGTTATCCCATTTGACCCATATTATACTATATTCATGAAATTCGGTGCGATAAAATAAAACTTGAGTATGTTATCTACATACTCAAGTTTCATCACATAGGTCACATAGGTATATTTATTTAATTGTAAGATTTACAAAAATTAAACACAGTTATATTGTTTCTATATTTACTTTATTATTTACCTAAGTCGGGCTAATAAGTATTAAAGCTAATTAGCTACTCGTATATATAATCATAGTGATTATATCTATTTTATAACCATCATACTTATACTTTAAATACATAATACAATAGTACTTAACTTTACACAGTTGTTAGATCTGCTCCAGTCAACGGTCCAACAGGGAATGCCTCGCTCCAAGCGTTTCTGTTGTATTTATTAGTCACAGCCCCACTACTAACAGATGTTCTACGTCACAACAACACGTATTCTATGATTCACATAAACAACAGATGTTTTTGTATAATCTGTTTATTCGATGATTTGTTAAATTATTTGTATTAAATAAATACATTTAATACAATTAATTAGTAAATCAAATTATAACCTACTATTTTATGACACATGCGATACTTATTTACGTTGGAATGACTCAAGTTACGTCAAAGAAAATTCTTAGTATGAGTGTTGTTACGCTTTTATACCTTAACTAATCAACCGATCATCATGAAATTTTGCATACATGTTGTTAGGGGTACAGAA
Source organism: Catocala nupta (assembly GCA_963675205.1). NCBI lineage: Eukaryota > Metazoa > Arthropoda > Insecta > Lepidoptera > Erebidae > Catocala > Catocala nupta. The sequence continues at coordinate 19,941,736 of OY776097.1, read as the reverse complement.
TAAGACATATAGTACCTTTTAATCCAGAAAAAAAAAGTACTGTTCTAAATGCAGTGATTTTAATCTGTGGACTTGTGACTTCATGTTACAGGCGATGCTACATTTCGTGCTGAAACGGAACGTCAGACAAAATGCAGAGTGCAAGCGAGGTGCATAGAACTTGAGTACTACAGAATGTGTCCAATTTATCTTTAGAGATAGCAAAGGCACGCCGCTGCAACAGTAATTATCCCTGTTGTATTCACTTGTATAACTATTAAATAGTCTTCAAGAAAAATGTGTTTTTAACATTTTAGTGGGTAGATCGCATTACCAAAAGAAATATCACTGTAGTTTCACTGAAGTATTCTGCTAGAATAGTAGTAGTATATTACTAGAATGCCAAACATAATAGAAAATCAATTGTCTATGGCTGCCGGCGGACTGCTGCAGGGTAAAAGTTGATATTTTTAAATGAAACTTTCTTTCAGAGTTTTCTTAGTAACAACACTTAAATGTGCTCATTAAACGTTAATGAGCTTGGATGTCATAAGATAGTTAATAAAATACGCGTGTAATAATTCTCTGCGTACTCATTTAGGACAAACTTTTCTGCTTTAAAATAATATCGTTCAACATTCTTAGGAAAATAGAGTTTGTTCAAGGCACTGATAATGCGGTGATTTTATTTAGTAATTAGCTCTAATAACTTCCTTTTCATAGTCATGTTTGCTTACGCTTAACTGAAACTCGGAAGTAGATTATAATATCATACCACCTCCTAGATAACATGCAGGCAGTACAGTTTATGTAACAATGTAAATTAGTTCACACTTCACACTGTGTTATTCCTGCTTACATTATATATTATCATAACTATTTACTCTAAGTTTAGGTGGCATTATAAGTTTACGATAGTCCTCTGCTGGGCTGGACTACTAAACCCGAACCTCGATTTTCTTTAAGAACTATTGCCAACCATACAACATATAGGTATCGTCACTTTTTCCAGCCATAGGGCGTCCTAAGCCACGTTTACGGAATCACGGTATCAAAAACAAGAACATCATCTCCAAAATTTTGCAAACATATATAATATCCAAATTTCTTTGACTTTATTTAGCTATAAGTGTTGAGCTAGTCAATCTACCAAGCATATTCCAATAAACATTCATGTTTATATAGAATGAATTATGGTTAGTTAAGTATATAAACCAATGATGCACTTTGCGTATACGTCGGTTACGGCAGCCTACCCACGCGTTGTAATGCTAGCTAATGTTACTACGTATTTAATTGAAGGTTGCCAATGTATATAAATGAATTGCCGAAGGAAACGAACGATAATTAAGTTATTAAACCGACTAGGCAATTTAATTTGCCAAAGCGAGTTTTAAGTTTATAAGAAGTAAAGACAATGTGTATAATATTTTGACGGCTGTTGGGCAAAAAGTGTTCTAAATTGCTCTATAATTATTGTTATGTATTGCGTCTGATCTTATTACAATACCAGCAAGGAATACTACTCCAGCTCAAATTTAGGTCAGATTATGTTTGTACTTGCAATTAGTGTGTTATATGTATCCTGCAAAAATGGTGTTACTTGGTCTTTTTATTTCTTCATCTGCTAAAGCAATTTCTGACTTAAAACAAAATGCGATTTGACTGTTATTCATAGTAAAAAAAAATGGTTAAGGAAAGGAATTCTGAACAAATTACATGAAAACAAATGGTCGTCTTAAAGCAACCAGCAAAAACTGACGCACACACATAATTAATTATAGGTGTTTGCGTACCTATAGCAGGTCCGGATAAGGACGGGTTTATGTTCGGGCTAGTTGTGGCCCGACCCGCTCCCGACCGACTCAGACCGATGTCGGACAAGTCGGGCCTTTCTCTATCCTATTGCGTCGCGGCGGACACAGTAGATATTTAATTAGGTCTTGCATTTTAAGACTTGACAAGTTAAATCCTAATACTTCTAATATAAGAAGGTTAACAGTACCTACACAACACCTGTGTTGTAATTATAAGATAAGTCATAGATGACGACTGTTTACAAAACGCCGCTTAGAAAATAAATACATTATATTTTGCAACACGTGTTTTTACTGTCCATACGACCCAGTTAAATCATATACACGTTCCAGACTAAAAATACCAGCATATTGCTCAATGTTAGTATCGTTCCGATCTTATTCATGTTCGTCTGTCTGTCTGTAGATAACAACCATTATTTTGTCTTATCTATCCATAAACTCAATGGATATTAGGAAGTATACGAAGCTGGAGAATAAAGTGTAAACATTTGTTTTTAAAGATTGTGTTTGCACAAACACAAGCTGTCAAAATACGTTTATAATATTCTGTTTGAGCTGGTTTAAACCGAATATAACCGGCTTCAAGGCAACTTTTAAGACAGGTTTATATTATCTATATTAGATGTTGTAGCATCGATAGACTGACGACAGTCCAGTTACAAAGGCAGGTTGTTGCATAATTTATTTGTGGCGATACCGGTTTTTAATTAAATTAACAGGCTTTTTGTGTTTTGTATGAGGAAGAGAAGGATAAAAGCGACAAGTTTTTATTTTTCTTATTCTTATTCTTATTTATCTGCCAATATCTTACTGCTTAGAAAGGCTATTTTTCAAGATTGAGTTTTATAATATATTAGGTAACTATGACAATATGAATGATATAGGTTACATAAGTAAAAAAGCAAATATGTCACCATTGCATGCAAATTGACGACTTAAAACAGTCGCTATTTGGACGCTTTTCTATGGGCCTCAAAACAAATGGGTTCAACAAAATTGTTTGCTTAATATTTGAAACGCAATTGTTCAAATTGTTGCTTTCTTCTTCACGTTAACTTTATCCAAATATATTGCGCTACTAATTACTTAATTAAAATTGTGAACACAAGTGCAATGCAAAATAATCTGGGCACCAGATTCTCAACGTTCATTAACTATGAAAGTACAATAAATATCTTGCTAATATCGTTACGTATTACACCTACATTAATTCAACAAATAATATAACGAATATTTTTATAAATATGAAATATTCTGAAGTCTTAAAAGGGTAATTGTTGATAGGTACTCATACTGAACCATTTTATAATCTGCTATGAATGGTCTGAGACCACTTTTAAAATCAACACAGGGATTGGGATTCGATTTAAACTCACTGCGACATTTACTATGCAGTATGCAGATGCATCTAAGGCTGCAGTATCAGAAAAATTGGTTTATACAATCAGCATACTATAAATCTTACAGCAAGCTTACTCTGAATTAGAGCAGCTAACAATCTGCGTGTCTGCAGCAATCCCTAGAGTCCCACAGAACTGCTGTAACATACCTACTAAGATAACCTGGATAGTCCTAAGCTTTGAATATTGACAAGAATGAACGTGATAGTAACCTACGCTTATGTTTTGATTGATGTAGTGAATGGATGCCTGACAAACTGTTATATTTATACCTATATTACCTAGGTTACGACCTTACTGAATCGAAAGCTATAAAATTTATGCCAGCTGCTATTGTTACCGTAATAAAACTATGTTTATTACTACAGCTGTTCAATGCATTGTATAAGCGACTTTTTAAGCCCTATTATTTGAACGCCGGTGTTCAGATCGTTGAGAGCTGTCAGCTAACAAAATAAAACGGTTACGTTACTGGCTAGGTACCTTATAATAGCAACCTAAAAAGAAGATTATCTTATGCAGGAAGTCTTAGAGGAAGAGCCAAGTCCGCATTCTCTGCATCTCATGATCCTATTATTGCCAACCGAGGCTCTGGCAACCAGACATAACCAACTACCTTAAGAATTACATTTATTTAATTTGACTGAAGACCACACCTATATCTAATTTGAGTAGCCGAGGCGAAAATTGTTTATAACTAGCCAAACACGGCCACTCATAACTGTGGCTCAGTCTGATTGATTAATTATTAGGGAAGTAAATAGCATTTATGAATGATGAAAAATGCAAACTTGTGTAAAAATTAATCGCCTACTTTTCGAATTTTACGGACACAAAATACAGCAGCTCAATTGTTTGTAAGTCTATAAAGATTCAGGTAACAACCTCCGTCGGGATGAAAATTTGTACCTTGACCTATTTCAGGATCAACGATCTATCGAACACAAAGCCTTGCTTTTGTTTAAAATTACTGGTTTCAGGCACTTTCGAGTTCTCTGACCCGTTGAGCAATTCTACTTGTTCTTGGTGTTCATTAATAATTAAATTACAATTTAACGGCCTATCAATTCGGCTCACTTTGCAAATTCATCCTTAAGCTTATAACAACAACATGCATTATTGTACAATGTCCTTTATTTTAAATGTATGCTTACGTTTGCTGTGCAAGTATTTCTTCGCATTGAGGTGAAGCAGAGCGTGTACAAGGTTGACCACTGGAATATTAATATGCAACACAAACAAAGGTTTGTTTCTCCGGTTATAATAGCCTGTTTGTTTGTTTATACCCACTTATCATTTTGTTAGCGGCTCATGGACGACGTTACAAAACACTTATTGCTTTTAATCCTGTTTATTTGACTTTTATAAGGTATTAAGATATTGGAATTTGCTTATTACTTAAATATTGCTATCGTTTATGATGAAGGCAGGTAGGATATACAAACACTTACTTGCATTCGAGTGGGTTTTTATGGCATAATACTTAGATTGTGTGACTAATCAAATAATTAGCTACGTTGCGTACGTTCGCGTGCATCAATCATAGGTATGTTTTGTCAACGCATTATGTTAATTTACAACAACATCGCACACATTGACATGTTATAGAATATACACCGCGTTTCTTAACATACGACTTAATTTAAATAATTAATTAAAGTCTTACCTGAATCAGTAACTAAATTCTTCCTTCGCAGTAGTGATCCGAGGATGTGTGTCTTATAAAATGCACCAAATCGTGGCGCATAGCAGTGCGCCCGTGAATAGCGATGAACGTTTCAATACACATTCGCAATAAGTCCCAATAAACGTCTAATATGAATCTTTTAACCAAAACTCTCCCCCAACATCTCACAGGAAACGTAACACAGTAATTATACAGCTTCGTATCTTTAGTCCAGCGTTCTAAAACAAAACATTCGACTGCGTAGCCTCGATCCGTCTTTATTTCACACCGGATCTGATTTTACGCATTGTAACTATAGATGCAACCGCGAACAGGTAAGTTTAAAGTTTCAATTTAGTGAATAGCAAGAAAGCACAATAGAATTGTTTGTGTAGCCGCAGTCGCACTGTGTGATAACGTGGATTGTTGCCTAGCGTTGGGACTTGGATCGTAGCGTGGCGAAAGCGAGTTAGCGTGCCACGATAATGGAAGGGAGCCGTCAGCCGGACTACAACTGACTTCGGGTGACATCGATTCTTGTTCGGTCACATTCGGGCGGCGGCGGCGCGTGGTGGGAGTGTTTTGGCATGTTGTTTGTTCCTTTCTGGCTGTCCCCTATTCGTGCATCGACAGAATCAGACAGAATGCTATCATATTTAGGCTACAAAAAAATATGGAACCGTTTGGAATAATGTGGCAATAGGCTTCTAAGTTCTAACAGTTAGATAAATTGTCCGAAATACACGTCCTTTATTACATAAAGGTTGACATAACAGCAATAGTAAACGTACAGTCATCATCATAAAAGTGCAATGGTCAACGGAAAAAGCCGAGAACACACGGATTGAAATAAACAGTTTTATAATTAACCTTTCTAGAACCTTTAGATAAACAAAGAGATCACTCCAGTAGGTACATGCTTTATCACCAAGTCCAGATTCTTGCTCATCACGCTCATGTCATTTTATCAATGTGTGTTTAGTATAGTGTACATAGGTATGGAATGATATAGATCATTCAGTATAAATTTTACTACAAGGAGTATTTTAGGAAATTAAACACAGCTCAAATATTAGGTACGACAGTTGCAAACTAGGATTCCCACAAACAAAAATTTTAAAAATACGTTTTAAATCTTTTCATTGTCCATAAGTATACTACAATGGGCCTTTTTTTTGTTCTGGAGTGTATTACAATGCATTTTGTCGATAAAGAGTCAGTTTGCAGTACCACTTGTATTGCAAACTCGTACATACTGGCTTCTTAGGCAATCGCTGTCCCATACGTAGTTTAGGTGATTCACGTCTTCTTATTACTATTCTGTCAGATAGTAAAATTAATTTGGATCGGTCTAAATACATATATTATGTCATAAATTCATAATTGTCACATTTCTATTTCAGTCGTATGTAGTGTCTTAGCTGTGGTCATATGCAGGGTTGAAATATAAAAAGTTTTTTTTTAATTTATAAAACAAACCGTTCAAATTGTTTTAAACGTGTTTTTTTTTGTTTTTTTGTTTTTGCTTTTTAGTTTAGGCCATTAATTTGAAATCAAATAGACCTATATTAATTCATTTCTAGACTAGTTATTTTCAAATTCGCAAAGAGCATGCAATTTGGGAACAATTTACATTGATTCTTCAAGAAAATACCACATTGAAGACCAATAGGGTGCGTTGCAGAAAATGTAAGAAAGAACTAGTTGAACTTGTGAAAAGAATGGAGGCACACTTCCAGCAATGTAGCACTACCGGTTCTACTGATGCAAATCTTGTCGCGGTCGAGGACTTTGTGGTGGAGGAGCTGTTGATGTTGAGTGATGCTGGTTCTTCCCGATCTTCAGATAATTCTTCTGCCAGTTCTGCCATAGCAACACCCACACCTGTTACTCTTTAATCTAAAAATGCCAGTAACAGCAGCAGCGCGAGCGTGAACATTTCAATTAAAAAATTTACTATTGCTACAAGTCAAGAAGATAAGAAGAAAATTGATTTACAATTATCTCGTTATATGTTTGCTACCAACACGCCTTTTAACCACGTAGAACACCCACAGTTCCTGTTCCAATTTTACGCCCAGGATATAAACCTCCAAACCGCAAACAAATTGCTGTTAATCTACTCAACGAAGTCTACAACTCGACTCACGAAAGCGTAAAAAATGAGTTGAAAAACAAAGTTGTCAATCTGTCAATTGATGGTTGGAGTAACGTTAGGCAGGACTCGATAATCTGTGTCTGTGTCACAGATGTGTTGACAAACTCAACTCATTCAATTGATACAATAGATACAGGCGCCGAAGTTACGTTACGGCTGTTCGTCACACCTATTAAACCTTCTAGCAAAGGATTTGAACGCAGAAGACATTATTGAGAAAGTTAAATCGACAATACTTCAAATACACTCACTTTGCATCTGCCAAATACAAAGAAGCTAGTGGAAAAGCAATTCTTATACCACAACAGGTACGGTGGAACACAATGGATGACGGTTTGCAAGTTTTTTGGAAAATTGGCATATAATGTCATTATGCTTAAATAATGCAACTGCTATAGATTTGTCAATTTCATTAAAAGTAAATGACATGGCGCTGAAGCAACAAGCCCAGGCTGTCTACAAAAAACTGGAAAATATTGCAGTTACACGTGACATCTCCCAGAAGACATCCTGCTGTATTGGCGAAGTGACTGAAGCATGAATAGAGCTTAAAAATATGTTTGAGGGCCAGAACGTAAGACTGCGTGACACCAAATATTCACTGGATGATTTAAGTAAGTTCTATGCTCGGCTTGAAATGGCAATGTCTCCAGCTCATTTTGCAGCTTACTTACTACATCCTAAGTACAGGAGCAAAAACTCACCAGTGAAAATATTTCTGAAGCTTTATCATTTAAAGAAGTTTATCACAAAGAGGCAATGCCCTATGTTGTAAAATACAGGGCAATGACAGATCCCTTTCATAACTTTCTATTTGAAGGTCATGTAGTAAATCAGATCGGACCTCTCGAATGGTGGCTGTCATTAAAAAAACAAATTAATGGCCAAACAATGGACTTAGTGACTCAGCTTCACACTGCTGTAGTTTCAAGTGCTGGAATCGAAAGACTGTTTTCAACATTTGGATTTATTCATTCTGATGTACAAAATAAACTGGATACCGAGAAAACTGCAAAATTTGTCAGTTTTTAAATACCTAAATAAGAAAAAGTAATTGTTGTCTTGTCATATTGTCTGACTCTCACTGACCTGACTGACACAATTTTGATTTTATAATAACTAGTGTTTATTGTTTATTAATTGAAATTGTTATCATTATAACTTTGATTGATTTGAACTTCCGTTCAACAACACGTATTTTTTAAACATACATTATAATATTCATATTATAATGTATGTTTAAAAAATACGTGTTGTCTTGTCCTATAAATGCATGCACCAAATATTGTTTGTTAATGGTACTTTGATCTTTGTTTGATTGAATAAATTACTCGTCATAAAAGTAATATGTTTTATTTAATTACAATTCCAAAAGACTTACATAAATACAAAAATAAAAACAATAAAAAATTGAAGACAACTGGTTTTATGTTATGTATTTTTATTTATATCCATTCATTCGCTATGAAAAGTAGTTTTACAGTTTGTTATTTTCTTAATGTTTTATAAATTGTTTAAAACTTGTTTTACCTTTGTTTTAAACACGTGATAAAAACACGGTTTTAACCCTAACTGTTTTAAACACTGATTTAAACATGTGTTTTAAAACAACTTGTTTTTATAATGCCAACCCTGGTCGTATGACAGATTTCTGAATGAAGGACAGAAAAACAACTGTGTGAAGAAAGCATTCTGTATAAAGGGAAAACGAATGGATCCTTTTCTCTCTTCACAGAATACTTTCTTATGAATTCATAAAACATAATTAAATTTTGTCCGAATCAGCTTAGATTATAGAAAACATTTTATAAGTAGTTGTAACGGCTGCGTTAGAGATCCTGCTGGACCTAACGCCGCTACACATTGTTGTGGAGTTAGAGGCGATGAAGGCGCTACATAGACTATCTATACATGGGCTGTGGAGCGTCAACATGCCAGTAACTCGACACACAAAACTGGAGATCTCGAAGGATCTTAAAGAGATTATGAGCATGGGATGTGACAAAATGCAACCAATGCACATATTCAAAAAGAATTTTTAAAATAAAGGTCCCCACAAGGGACAAATGGAGACGAGGTCTACGATCCCCTGACAAGGGTTGTCTCATCTGGTACACCGATGGTTCCAAAATGGAAACAGGATCAGGCGCTGGTATTTATGCCAACGACTGCAAGGTGAACCAAAGCATGGGCAAATATGCAACGGTCTTCCAGGCGGAAACCTATGCTATAATTGCCTGTGCGCAGGAGAATATTAACAACAATGTCACTGACAAGATTGTTTATATTCTCAGTGACAGTCAAGCTGCTCTTAAGGCTCTGAACTCCTGTAGGGTGGACTCAGCACTGGTCCTGAACTGTATTAAAGCCCTCAACAAACTTGGCAGGAAAAACACAGTCAGGCTGGTGTGGGTTCCGGGGCATGCAGGGGTGCAGGGTAATGAGGAGGCTGATGTATTAGCCAAAAAGGGCTCGGAGCAACAATTTGTGGGCCCCGAGCCATTCGTAGGTCTCTCTGAGAGTACCGTTAAGGCAGCTTTGAATGCACATGGCAATGATAAACACAGGCTGGAGTGGATGGCCCTTAGGGGTCTGGAACACTCCAAGAAATTCATTGCAAATAGAGCCACGGGCTTTACCCGGAAGTTCTGCGGGTACAGCAAGGGCCAAATACGCCTACTCACAGGAGCGTTTACTGGTCATTTTGGCACCAACGACTTCCTGTGCAGATTGAGATTGTCAAGCAATTCGATCTGCAGAGCCTGTGGTGAACAGGACGAGTCCATATCACACCTACTGTGTGAATGTGACGCGTTGGCCGGACTAAGGATGGGTCTGATGGGATTGGCATATCCGAACCCTGAAGACTTCAGGCTTCTCCCTCTGAAGTGTACGCTGCGACTGATGCAGTACATTCATAGGGAGATAGCTCAAGGATAAACCTCGGGGCCGACACAAAAGATCCCACTGGGTCGAAGTGTCGCCGGTCTGCAATGACTGGCCCCCGGATCAAGATAAGATAAGATAAGATAAGTAGTTGTAGTAGGTAGGCCTGTAACTTTATAATTACCAACGTCTATTTGCATACAACACAAATAAATTCATCTTAGTAACGAGAACGATGTTTTTAGTAATGTTATAGATGCACGAAACAGAAAAAAACAATAGATGAGTAATGAAACGCTTAGAAGAACATAAAACAATACTTTAATCCCCAAAAATCTTTTTAATTCTTCCAGAATACGCTTCCATGTTGTGCAGAATGTATGTTTGAAATTTCACCTCTGACCTGTTCACGTGTAGCTGATAATAGATCACGTAACTTCTTAATACAATGTGTAGGTGTGGACGATGTCTCAAAGTCTTCGATATTGAGTCAAAAGAGATAACGCTATTTCATCAATTATGCGTGCCAAATATGTGAGGAGAATCAATGTCACCTAGTTTTTACGCAGTATTTTGTTCAGTCTGCTATCGAATGATTCGTAAAGAACAAAACCAAAGAGATTTAGGTACCTATTTTAAAAATAAAAGAAGTCATTGTTATAATTACCTATGTATGCCTTTGATAAAGCTATTATGTTATGTTTAGTGCTCATGGTGACAAGCGTGCAAGCGAGCCAGGAGCTCGAGGACTCGAGAGCAAATGAAATTTAAAAATATTTCCAACGTTCATTACTTCCAACACCTTCAATAAGTTTGTGATCATATTCATTCAGGGTCTAAGACAGTTTAACCTGCCGGGGACTTGCGAAAGACATAACTTGGTGTTTTTTACCACTGCTAAATCTGGATTTACAAGTGTGAGTGGTAGTAGAGTTGGCACCATCACATCCCTAAGTTTTTGAGCAGGTAGTAGAACCTCGCTGATTTCAGCGTGAATGGGCCGGCTCGACCGGGGAAGGACTGCCCTCTCACAGAATGTCAACATGAAATAGCCGTATTTCTACTGTTGTGTTTCGTTCGGTAAATTATCCTCTTTCCGGGGTACCGCTTCTTCTCCTTCCCACTTCCATTTTCTCTTCTTTCTTTCTAAAGGGTCGGAAACATGCAAGTAATCCCTGATGCCTCTGGTTTTGCAGGCGTCCATAGGCTAAGGTGACCACTTACCATCGGTTGGGCCGTAAGCCAAATTAGTTGTCAAAAAAAAAAGAATTCCCTTATTAAAATGGCCCGACAACCATTTTTTTAGGATACAATAAAGTTTTTTTATGGTATTGGACGCAAACTAGCTTTCGGATCGCCTGATGGTAAGCGATTACTGCCACCCATGGACACCCGCAACACCAGAGGTTAGTCAGGAGAGTCACAAGTGCGTTGCGTTCCTTTAAAATTTGCCGCCACCAGAAGGTTGGGGGAGCGGTTGGGCTTACGGTACCCTCACTCACTCGACGAAACATAAAGCAGACACTATTTCACGCCGGTTTTCTGTGGGGCCGTGGTATCACTCTGGTCGAGGCGGCCTATTTGTGCCAAATTCGTGCTTCCCACGGTTAAAAAGATTAGTTTTTGAGATTATCTATCTATAAATTCTCAGTAGCAGTACGATATTTGGAACTATGCATGGTAAACGGCAATCCTCTTAGATCCTATTACGTGGTCCAACCAAAACTATAGCTGGCGAAAGAAAAGTAACATACCCCTGTCTACTTCTTTGAGGATGTAGACATGAGACTATGTAGTTATTGACCATCCCCTCTCTCTACGATTATCCTAGTTTATGATATAGCGTTCCCCTACACCAACCATATAGGTTATATTAGGGGAGCCGCTATACCTTCCAGTGCCCGAGAGCACCTTCCGGGACCAGTTATAGACAGGTCTTGTCCCGAAATCTCGACTACTCCACCCTAACCTCAGAGATCCGGTTCTCGTAAGCGAGCCACCTTATGCCCAAGTGACACTACCTATTCTCCAGATAGGTACCGGAGCAATAAAGACGCTCACTACCCACAACTCAGGGAGTTGCTAATGAACCTCGCTTAAGCCGACGGAGAAGCCGCCTCCCATATCTCCAGTATGGTACCGGAGCTGTGTAAGGCACGCTCACTTCCCGACGTACATCCGTACGCCTACCCAAGTAGGCCTACAAGCCGGATGTGGCCCGCAGCCACGACTCTTACTTGCTGAGCAGGCAAGCGCCCGAGATGCGTTGCAGCAGTGAAACCACACTGCCACTTGGCTAAGACAACTCCGTGCCTCGCGCTACCGACTGGTTCGCACTAGCCGCGTCTGAGTCCGACGCTCGAACGCCACGTGCTTGCCGAGCAACGAACATGTCGTCTTCAGCGGCTAACCACATACACCTGCGAGTCCAACACCAATGTCAGGCACCGATCACTCTAATCGGCGCGGTCGATAGAACACGCCTTTCGAGGCGCAGTGGGCTTCCTGACCCCGCAGTACCCTGGTCCAAAGGGGGAGACCCGTAGTTCTCCCCCCGAAACCCTATCTACTCGGGTCTTGAATATAGGGACTGAAGATAGGGACAGTTATTGACCAGTTAAGTGTTAGCGTAGAAATCCGTATTCAATAGTACCGTCTTTCTTAGGCACACACCCGTTCCCAAACTACTCGTTGGGCGTTGGCTGAACACGGTTGTGTACCCGAGAATTAAATTAAACACCCTTGTGTTTTCTTAACAGTAGAGTGTTTAATTATCTACTGTTTAGACTATGGCAGATATTAAAATTTTCCAATTGGTGGCAATACCCTATTGTATTACATGATAAAGGCACTATTGTTTTAGCTCGTCTTATGTTTGTGTTCACAGAGTATATTCATCTTGGGAGCTGATAATTACATACATTAAATTAAAATGTTAGTTTCTTTATGTTGAGTTTTTACCATGTAGCATCTCATATTTATTATCTTTAGTTATTTTAAAGGGTTTATAATACTATAAGCTTACGTCTTGGGTCCTTGAAACTGGCATTACTATAAACTTTATAGTCATGCCAGCTTCGAGGAGGCTATTTAATTTTTAATTATATAACAATTAGTGTAACATTTAGTCTTAGGTTGCCTAAGATCTTGATACTAATATGAATTTTTAAAGGTATCCAACAAATCACACATTCACACACAATCAGCATTACAGTGCCTTTATAATGCAGCGTTAGTGAATGAACCTGTGCGCACAAGGTCTCAGGGTCCATTTAGGCAGTGTTATTGGCATTTTCTGTCAAGAAATAATCAGTATCTAATCCGTAAAAAGCTCGTCACCTGAATGCCTGGTATCTAAAACTATAACTGGCGAAATGAGTGTGTAATGTACCTATCTCAGCCTATTCCTTCGAGTATGAACTACAATTCATTTTCCATACATTTGCATTAGCAATAAACTGTGAGATGGAGTTCCCTTCGCCACATATCTTTGTACCTATTCCTTTAATTCACTTTCAATACGTACAATATAGTATTCATTCATAAATGTATCATTCATAAACTTCATACATATCCCTATTTAATAGGTACCTAAGCATGAACCGTACGTGAGAAATTACAATAACAAATATTACTTGAGTATTAGTCAATTGTAACACAAAGCCATTTAATCACACATTACCTCAATGGTAATTCCAATTTTACTAAACCTTATGTGATGTCTGTACAATGCTAAAATTGAAAAAGGTTGTATTACGTATATTTTAGTCATAGACTATGACTGAAAAGGTAAACTCTACATACATAAGTATGCTATTCGCTTCTCATTGATGCTGGAACTGCCGGCTTCTGAAAGATAAAAGAATATTTTTTTAATAATTATTTCAAGTGACAAACGGGCTATCAGTCCACCTGATACTAAGTGTTATTTGCCGCTCATGGGCTTACGGCAATGACAAGGATGTACACTGCCAAGCCGCTCCTATCGTGTAAATAATGCTTTTCTTACACCTCGTTTAAAGGTTGACATGTCATATTTAACTCGTAGCAAATGATTTCATTTATACTGTTGCTGAGTTACAGTATAAGTAGCAACAGTCAATGAAATCATTTGCTACGGGTAAGTAATAGATGATATAACAACAAAATCTCTAATATTAACAACATATAACAACGGAACCTATAATTTTATTTAATATCGCGATTAGTTAATATAATAAACGATTGATATAATTTTAAAATAACTAATTTTTATAAGCATAACATACATTAAATATAACATCGTTTGACATAACATACGTTAAATATAAAATCGTTTGACATAACATACATTAAATATAACATCGTTTGACATAACATACATTAAATATAAAATCGTTTGACATACCACTCAAAAGATATAAAACTTATTTGGTCTAATATGATGATTTGTATTTTTTTTAATAAATATTTAAGGGTATTTTTTCTTTGTTTTATTCTTTGTAAGTTCTATCGTAGTTATAGGTAATAGTAACCTAAGTAGATATTAAACATAACTAGTAACTGATTACCACCTGCGCTAAGATAGGTCGACGGAGCCCCGCGCAGCGGGGCTCCTAATTCTGGGTGGTTTAAAAAAGTAACCACGTAGGCTAAGGCGGGAGCTCCGCTCCGCTTCGCTCCCGCTTAGCCTTCTAACCTAACCTATCCGAGTCGAGATACTCTGAGTCGGGGTGTTAACCATAATGACGTTTTTTATATATATTAAATGTTAGACCTAATGCTTTTCGATTAAATAAACAATATACATATTAAACGTTAGACCAAATGATTTTCGATTACATAAACGTTATATCAAACAACTTTATACTAATTAAGTTTTAGAATAAATAAATGTTATATGTAAAGAAATTATATCAACAGTTGGTATATCTCACGTTGATTATATCTTATGAACGATAATAAAATGAAATTAGACCAAATGAGTTTATATGTACGTTATGAGTTATGAGACGCACTCATTTGCTACGAGTAACCTTAAAAACTGAAAACGGTTCACCGTCTGGTAACAGGTATTTAGGTTGATCTGCCTTTCAGAAAACTAGTGGTATCGCTGCCTCAATGATGCTAGAATGCTAGTAGATAGTAAATACGCTGACATCAGCAGATCCTTACCTTTGGATTGCGGACGTCAAATGACATTCGCTTTGTGAAAAATTTACTTTAAAGCGTGTCTCTTTGACGCAATGATGAGCGCAGTGTATTTCTACCCAAATTATACTACCTAAACAAGCCTACCTAAGTAAGCTGCAGACATTGCTACAAATTATTTATTTATTATTACCGCCTCGACCGCGGCCATGTTTACTTCCTTGTTGAAAGTAGACATCAAAAATCTTCCTGGTTGCAGGTGTTAATGTATATTAGTATAGTTGGTATGCAGAGCATGGTGTAAGGTGAGATGTCGTTTGGGTAACACCCGACAAAAGAACCAGATTAGTATACTACTGCTACCCTGTATCTCCAACTGTACATGTTTTCCTTGCACCAGCCAACCTAAGACCGAAGTCGATTTAAACATTTCCAAACTGCCCATTTTAATGTATGACCAGAGTTTCAGCAAGTCACTGAAAAGGTTGAGATAGGTGTAGGTACTCTTTACTTTCGCGTCCATTTTCGCCGTCTGGCCCCCCCCGGCTGATGTTGGCGGCGGGAGCGCTTAGCTCTCTGCTGCCGAATATCGGGGGGCCGAGTGTCGTCTGCCGCCGCCTCTATTTGGGGGTGGTGCGGTCGATGGCCCTCTACGGGTCGCCCATTTGGGCCAGGGCCCTCGATCGCCGAAACATCGCCCTCCTGAGGAAACCTCAGAGGGCGATGGCAATCAGGGTGTCGCGGGCATACCGCACCGTCTCCTTTGAGGCGGCATGCGTTTTGGCGGCATCGCCGCCCTGGGATTTGGAGGCGGAGGTCCAAGCGTCGGTGTATCACTGGCGCGCGGACCTCCGGCTCCATGGTGAGGAACCTACTCACAGGGCGGTGGAGACGCGAAGGTCCCAGGCTTGACTGGTCCTTGAGGCAAAATGGGAGGACAGACTGGCCCAGCCCCGCTACGGGGTGAGGACAGTCGAGGCTGTCCGTTCGGTGCTAAGGCAATGGACGGACAGACGGCGCGGACCGCTCACCTATGACCACCGTGAGGAAGATCCTTACGCCCCGGACGTCCGCCGCCGGAGGAGGGGGCGCAGGAGACGCGCTTTTGTCGCTCTCCTGCCACCCACCTAAGGGTTCTGGGTGGCAAGGCCTCAGGGGACCCTGCCACCCGTGAGTAAGAACCCATAGAGGGCGCGCGCGGTGTTCCCGCGTGCCTTCTAACGTCGAAAGGGGAGAGCAGTGAATTGCCGGCACCCACACGGGGGGGCCTGCTATGGATGAATCTTTTCAGACTCCCAACTGACCCAATTGGGTGAGAGAGGGAACACCCCAGGCTCTTACTTTACTGATAGATCTCAGATTGTGAAGATTGGTAATTATGAAAGCAATCCTCAGCAAGGATCCATATTGGGACCATTATTATTCCTAATTTATGTAAATAATGTCCACCAAGCGGGATTACAAGGAGATCTTACCCTATACGCCGACAACACATGTTTATTTTACTTTAGTCACAATATCAATGATGCATTACATACAGCACAACATGATCTGGATTTATTGCATTCATGGTTTCAATATAATTTGTTAACAATAAATACCTCCAAAACATCATACATCATATTCGCAGCCAAAAACAAAAAAATACATAACCACACATTAAAGATAAATGGCGAAATACTACGCGAAACAAATCCTGAGAAGTATTTGGGGCTCACACTAGAGAAACATCTAACATGGAATGCTCACTTACTAGGCATACAAAAGAAACTGTCATCTCTGGTGGATTGTCTTTATGACATAGCGCGATGTATACCACCAAAAGCACGACCCTTTATATATAATGCTATGGTCAAACCCCACTTATATATCTAATAGAAGTATGGAGGACTGCCGCTAAAACCAATCTTAAACATATACAGACATTACAAAACAAAATAATTAAAATTCTATACAACTATGATTTTTTAACACCTTCAAAAACACTACACAAGTATACCAAGATTTTAAATATCAAACAACTTTACACACAACATATGCATTCTTATATATAAAATAATACACACAATCACGCATCACATTTTCCATAAAAGGTAAAAGTAAAACGCACAAATACTCATCACGTCGCGCTACCGTCTTATGGAATCCCCGCACACGCACACGCACACGCACACGCACACGCACACGCACACGCACACGCACACGCACACGCACACGCACACGCACACGCACACGCACACGCACACGCACACGCACACGCACACGCACACGCACACGCACACGCACACGCACACGCACACGCACACGCACACGCACACGCACACGCACACGCATACGCACACGCACACGCACACGCACACGCACACGCACACGCACACACACACACACATACACCATATGCATGCATGTTTTCTTTGAAATATTTAAATTAAATTAAAATATGTAAACAAAACCATTGTTATAACCCTAGTTTACATTTACAATTTTTATCTTCTGCTTTTTTATTATTCTTTCTATCATTATCTTTGTTGATGTAATAAATAAAATTGTCACTATACAAGAGTAAGACACTGCACCTTCAACACAGTGTCTACTAGCGCAGATGTTAGGGAATTCTGTTTTAAACTGTATCAAACTTATGTCAATAAAGATTATTATTATGTTTCTCGTATCACAGGTACTTTCTAACATATTATATTAGAAAATACCTGGCCCTTTGGGAGGCTTACACGGAGACATGGGTCCAACGTGAAGAGGCCCTTCGAGAGTTTTAATCAAAGGTGTTATGGAACACCTACAGCGGCACTAGCCGCAGCAGGCGTATATTGCTACGTATGGATTCTAATATATGGGCTATAGGTATGGGTGTTTGGTGGACCGGTATATTGCTAACTATGGATGAAAAACGGCGTCTGCCCTGAATACTCTAATAGCATCAATTCAATGGGCAGACGGTGACTCGCCAACTCACTAGATGGGCCCCCTGATAAGCCACTATAGGCATACAAGCCAGCAGCAGAGGGCAACACCGGTGCAAGTGGCTAGGGGTGTCGAGCGGTGCGGCGCCGGTTTCACCATCACGGGTCTCGTGACAACGGACACCCAGAGCGGGTTTCCCCATAGTTATGCCCTTGAAAATGACACTTCCACCCCCAAGCATATAGCTCTAGCGGCCTCCGTCTGGCCGGCCGACCAAGGCAAGCCAGAGTTGAGAGTCCTGCGGGCGCTCTTGAAGTTCCACCCCGGCCAACCAGTAACGGCAAGCCGGGAACGAGGCCCTAACCAACTCTCTGAGGCATTCAGGACCGCAGTGTCGCCACTCACATTCAGCCCGCCACAAGCTGCCCTGCGATTTGTGCGCTTTAATTTAACCTGGTGATACATTTTTTGTTTATATTACAAGGCGAAGGTGATAGTTTTAAAGCTAGTATACTGTGCCCTACGATATCGCGTTAGTCTCATGATGAGATAACGACTGTCCCAGAGGGGTTTATTATTTATTATTATTATTATCAATGACTTGTTATCAATCGAGAACATACATTGCTATGCGTATCACAGCACGGGTGATGCGCGTTATACCAGCTATCAGAATGTCCCTCGGAGCATGATACAGGAAAGACGAACACAACTTGGGTCTGAAGTCGAGGACTCCCTTGGGCGGGCCTCTGAATGGGGTGAACAAAATTTAGTTCGATACTAAGACACAAGTGTGCGTGTTTACTGCTAAGAAGGAGCTTATCATGGCTCCACAGTTCCAAGGAGTTGCTCTCCGTATCTCCGAAAGTATTGGGATCCTCGGCTTGGAAATCTCGAATAAAGTCTAGTTTGGGAGTCACTTGGAGGACAAAGCTAAATTAGCGAGCAAAAAGGTGGGTGTACTGAACAGGGTGAGGCGGTACTTCACACCAGGTCAACGTCTTGTGCTTTATAAACACAGATTAGGCCGCACGTGGAGTACTGCTCACATCTCTAGGCAGGGGCCCCTAAATACCAGCTCAACCCACTTGACTCCCTACAAAGACGGGTAGTTCGTATCCTTCATGATCCCAATCTCACGGATAGATTGGAGTCATTGGAGCAACAGAGAGACTTTGGGTCTCTCTGCGTGTTCTACCGACTCTTTCACGGGGAGTGCTCTGAAGCACTGTTTGATTTGGTACCAACGGCCCCTTTCTATCACCGTACCACTCGACAACGAAGCAAGGTTCATCCATATCACCTGGAAGCGTTCAAATCCAAGACGGTACGCTTTCAGCGATCATTTATCCCACGTACGTGCAAGCTCTGAAATGAAATGCCTGCTTCAGTGTTTCCCGAGCGCTATGATATGTCCTTCTTCAAACGAGGTTTAAAGAGAGTTCTTCTTTCACGGTAGGCAGCGGCTTTGCTGTGTCCTGACATTGCTGAAGTCAGTGGTTGCCACTTTCCATCAGGTGGGCCACTTGCTCGTCTGCCAAAAAAGGAAATTAAAAAATTAAAAAAAAACATCTTATAGATGATGCAAGAACCGATTACGGAAAAACATTATAACATTTGCGGGAGCACAGTTATATAATAGCATCCCAACTGAAATCAAAAGTGCAAGCACACTCACAATCTTTAAAAGAAAATTGTTGAATTACGTAGCTAGTGATGATTGCTTCTTGACGTAAGAAACAAATAGTTACCGTGCAAGAGGCGAAAAAGCGTATAGCGCATGCCTTGGACCACACGATTTTCACCGTCTACCGACTAACAAAATAAATGTGAATTGTATCTGTATTTTTTATTGTTAAGCATATCGCGGATTATTTTGCTTATAAGTTTATAATAATTATCGTTTTCAAAATAACCTTTTTGTCTTGTATTCATTCCGTTGGAATAGTTTCATTGCAATGTGTAAGTGTGTTTTATTTGCGTAAACAATTGGTGAAACTGTATAGTTAAAAGTGGTAACGGACATGTTATTTGTTAACCTTCAAAAATATGCTTTCTTATGTAAGTGACTTTTTTATGTTTTTTAATTAAGAAATAAATATATTATTAAACCGAAATACGGCATTGTTCTTAATTTTAAGAGTCCTCCACAGAACTCTATATTTGCTGGTGAAGCCTTAGCTTTGCTAGATGCCATGAAATTTATTGAGTCACATAAGCTAAACAAGGCGCTCATCCTCTTGGATTCTCGGAGATGTCTCACAAATTTACAAAAAATCTATTTCGCTGTCGTGGCAATTTTATAATTACTCTTAGGACAAAAGCATCGTTGTATAGGTGTCACCTAATGGGCATTGAGGTGGCTATGGCATGGATCCCTAGCTATTTGGGTATAGCTGGTAACGAATTTGTAGACTCCTGTGCTAAGGTTGCGGCGGTGTCTGTTTGCCCGGACCATAATTACTGCTTCCCTTGTGAACTTCGTTCTTTGGCTCGTCCTTCTTTGATTGGTGCTTGGAATAACTTATGGCAAACGTCGAGGTTGATTAAAGGAAAGTTCTACGGTTCTATTCAACCTTCTATCCCTTCCAAACCGTGGTTTAACCGACAAAAGAGTGTAAATAAATTGGCTACGTCTATAATTATCCGTCTCCGTCTGGGTTTTGTTTGCTCTCCAGTCTTCTTAGCCAAAATTCGGGTCAGAAATCATTCTCTTTGCGCGTGTGGTCTCGAAGAGGGCTCCTTGAAACATCTATTTTTCTTTTCCTTTAAAATATCGTATCCTCTTTATGATCTACTTCCTAAACAGATCCCTCGTCCTGTCAATATACCCTTACTATTAACTTTGGCACACACCCCATTAATAAAAATGTTATATAAATTCATCTCCCTTAACAAAATCAAAATATAGTCTGCCGCTCTTGTCCTCGTGAATCTATATCTCTATGTCTTTCGTTGGTTTTGCTTGTCCTCTCTCTTCTTCTAACCTTACTAATATGTATATATTACTAATATTTGTGTTGTTTTTGTTGTAGCCCAAAGAAGAACCATCGCTCTAATGACCGGTCAATGGTCACATTACCTACTGAATAAACCATTTATTTAAATCTTTCTTTTTATCTCTTTCCACCCTGACGTTGGCAGAATCATCGGTACCTATTCGATGGAACCATTTGACACCGAAAAAAGTTGAAGTTAAAGTGTTGACACTTATTACACAACTTTTTTTTTTTTGACTCATTGAAATTTCCAAATCACATTCCCCATCGCCGGTTTTGGGGCGGGTAATGGGATTATGTCGGATCCAGCCCCTACGATGGATTTGGGCTGAACCGATTAAAACCACCGCGGTGTTCCTCACACCTTTATGGCGGGGACGCGCGGATCGCTCTCGCATTCGAATCGCGATCCCGCCAAAGGTTCGACCCGCTGATGGACGTGGCGGGTCCCACACAACCATCACACATACAGGACAAATTTATAAGACGAGTTCACAAACACATGACGCATACCCCTCCGCGGTGGGCGATGAAAATGTACCTCCCGGAATACCGGCTAAACCTACCACGGTGTTCCTCGACAAAACCGCTATCGACGGGGCCGCGCGAATCACTTTCGCATGCGGTCGTGACCCCGCCGAGGTTTCGGCCCGCCGTATAAAACGGCAGGCTACTACACGAAGAGACCTACCCAAAAGCACTCACTCAATAATATACCCTACTGTCTTCCCCTTAGAAGGGAGACAGACTCGACACAGAGGCGCGCGTGGGAACACGCACGCCGCCTCGAGAGGCGGCGTGCGTTCCCATCCCCGCCATCCATTCAGCACCAGGTCCGAGGACCTGGTGCTGAATAGATGGCGGGCAGGCCCACGAAGCCCACCATCCCCAGGTCAAACCTAAGGGTGGCTGGAGGTCATCTCGCGCCCTCCGGCGCCCGGCTCTGCGGTTGGGGAGAAGGTTTAAACGCCCCTCTCCCGCTCCGCCACCTCTTTGATGGAAATGACTTCTTCACAGAAGGAGGCGACGGCGTTCCACGACCTCTCACTCCGGACCATAGACTGAACTACGGCCGGGAGCGAGAGGGCAACCGATCCGACTGCCGCGATCAACTCACGGCGCTGCGATGCCCAGGCGGGGCAAACCGCCAAAGTGTGCAGCGCCGTGTCCTCAACAACGTCGCGGCAGTAGCCGCAGTGGTGACAACCGGGCGTCTCTTGCCGGCGTATACGACACAGGAACTGGCCAAAACAACAGTGGCCAGTAATTACCTGTGTCAGCCGGAAAGTGAGGGCGCCATGCCGCCTCTCCAGCCACTCCTCAAACACGGGACTTACCGCCACGATCGTGGCGTGCCCGGAAAAAAAACATATAACTCCCTATGAAAATTCTTTGAATGCTTATTTGACTCTGTTAGTCTATGATATTGGGTTTTGATTTTTTTTATTTGTGTAGATCAATTTTAAACTTACTTTTATAAATAAAAACTAAGTGCCAAAATTGAGGATTTTTCGAGTTATTAAATAAAATCAAAAATATTTAAAAAGGTTATAAAATCGTTTCTAATAGACATAAAAAGATATTGTATCTCAGTTACGTGCGCCTTTAATGTCTCCATCGATAAAATAAATCCACTGGCTGTTAAAATTCACAATCTCCTAATTTAGACACACTAGAATATTGTGAATTCTACTCTCGCGTTTCTTTTGATCTTATTTTACTAAACTGTAATAAAAAGACGACACTTTTTTTGGATTTCTTAAACACAGTGCGGGCGGGGAAAGCTGAAGACAATCCGCGATGTTCGGAGAAATTTAATTCAGTGCTATAATCCACTCGCTTGAGCATGGGCAGATCGACTCCACACAGGACAATACGTTCACTGTTAGACAAAGGCCTCTTTCAATCTGCGTGCTCTGGTCAGCCGCATTCCGGATCCAGTCTAACAATTCAGAGTCACGAAAGTGCTATGAAATTGGCCAATAGTTCTATTTATTTTTACTAAAGCCATGTTTAACACTTGCACTTATGCCTTATACCCTTGTAGGGGGGGGTTTGTATTTATGCTTTAATAGTTGCACTGCCTAGCTTGCTTTCTCTGCTTTCTAGCTTCACTGGATTGGCTGCTTGTTTAGTATAGATGCAAACCCACTTTGCTCGACTCTTCAAGACGAGTAAGGTGCCAATGGTCTTAGGGGAGAGCGCAACAGTCGTGTTGATCCCTAAGACAAGTCTGGTGGGGAATCCTTCACGTGGTTGCCCCCTGTTATTGGTCTAGTTCCCTATGAAATAGACGCAACTAAAACCACCAGTCGACCACTGCCTGGGATGGAGAGGTCATGTTCCGGCGGGTCCATCGTCGAACGACAGACGATGGATAGTAATGACCTCCCGCGTGTTTGTGCCGTGCGCGGGGACCCGTACGGAGGGATGAAGGAGTCCTGGGGGTTGAGTGGTGATGTGGCGATGGTAGTGCTGCTGATCTGCAACACACCCCTTTGGTCCGGATTTCCTCTCACACGGGAGGTCGTAGTCTAGCCAGCTGCGATCAATCGGCTGCGGCGTCCGCTCATGCGGCCGCCAGGCGAGTGCCCTTGGGTGAAGAGGTCTCCAGCCGGCAGTGCTCGTCTCCCACCTCAGTGGTTTGGGGTGGAGCGACTAGTGCTGTACGTCTCGGGGACAGCTCACTTAGGGGTGCTATACCTAGCTGGTAGCCCTGGTGCCTGAACAAGGCATCCCCAACGTTGAGGGCTCCATGGTGGGTGGGGAGCCAGCAGGTGAAAAGTAAGATAGACCAAATGGACTCTGTCACAAAAAAAAACCAAGGGCTTGACCGATAAGGGCGAGCAACAAAGGACCTCTGGACCCTTAGGGGGAGAGGTCAGCAATAGTGTAGGAGCTGCACGTGGGAGCACCTACATACCCAAGCTGCAAGCTCGTGATGGCCCCAGTGGCCGTCCGAGCATGAGCCAGGGGAGTGGTGCTCACACGGGCAGCGTTAAGAAATGGAGAGGGGGTAACCCTGGAAAGGGCTACCAATTTAGAGGGCGTGGCAGCCACAGAGGGGGTCTGACATGCAGGGAATACCCGAAGGGGGATCCCAGCGGGACACCCTCTGGGAGTGGGTGTCAGCCCTCCAGGATCGGGGAGGCCAGGAAGGAGCAGACGGGCGAGGCACAGCCTAAGGGGGAGCCAAACTTGGCTGCACACTCCACAGACCATACCCGGGGCAGGAAGAGGCGCAGTGGGTGTGCCAACCGCAAGCGGCGTGAGCTGCAGCGGCAGTTGGCGCTGGCACCCGATGCAGTCTCGTCAAAAAGGGTCAGGGAAGTGACGATGCTGTTGCTCAGGCAGATGGCAATAAACGTGCCAAGACCCAAGGTGACTCCTACAGGGAGGCGCTGACGGGGGTTAAAATGGCCGTTGTTGCCGACAACTTCCCTGACGCTCTGCTTAATGCAGAGCTGGTGGAACCCATAAGGGTTGCCATTTGGGACCAGCTGGAGGCCACAACGGATCCTCTGCCGGCCATTAGTGTCGGTGCACTGCTTGGTGGAGCTCTGCACGTGACGTGTGAGGGTGAGAGAGCCGCAGAGTGGCTTCGCGGCCTCAGCGGTAAAACCGTTGGGGACGTGAAGCTCAGAGTGGTCAGCGCCAAGGAGCTTCCAAGGCCAATAAAGATGGCCTGGAAGACCAGGAATACCTGGTGCCTAGATGCCTCCAGGGTGCTGACCATGCTGCAGCGCCTCAACCCCTCTCTGAGGACCTGCGAGTGGAAGGTGCTGAGCACGCAGGTCGAGGAGACGCACACCAGGCGCATTGTCCTGGTGGACAGCGTGTCGGCTGCGGCCATAAAAGCAGGCGGCTTCTGTCTCCATGCTGGCATGGACAAAAGCACGTTCAAGATCCTAGAGGATCTGAACGTGCAGAAGGTGACAGTGGGTGCCAGCGTGGAGGAGGAGGCCCATGCGGTGACGGCACCACAGGTGGGGGACGGGGAGGAGCCCGTGAACCCAGTGGTGATTGAACCAGGTACGGCTCTCTACACATCGTCGCCATGCGTGTCTCCGAAGACCGACGACATAATCGGACATATAGATTGTCTAGATCTGTCGTCGCCGGAGGCTGCGGGGGCGCTGATGGAGGAAGGGAGTGAGGGGGGCGGCCAGCAGTGCCTGCCACCGTAGACGCCACCATAGGCAGACCGAATGGCGGGACTAAGGTGCGTACAAATAAACCTTCA
Source organism: Catocala nupta (assembly GCA_963675205.1). NCBI lineage: Eukaryota > Metazoa > Arthropoda > Insecta > Lepidoptera > Erebidae > Catocala > Catocala nupta. Next base: position 19,916,536 of record OY776097.1, on the reverse strand, counting down.
TCACTGCATCGGGGCGATGGCCGTTCTGGCCCGCCACCTGCGGATGAAGGAATATGATATTGCCCTGATCCAGGAACCTTATGTTAAAGAGGGAAAGATCAGAGGTTTGGGTGGGACAGGAGGTGTAATTTATCATAACTGTTCCACTAATGTTATAAGGACATGTGTGTATGTCAGAAATGGCATAAATGCAATGCCCTTATACAATTTTTGTTCTAGGGATCTTACGACAGTTAAGATAGATGTGCGAGGGAGCGGAGGGCGGGATATTGTAATCCTGACCTCTGCATACTTCGACTATACGGACAAGGAAACTGTATCTGGACAGATAAAGGACCTTGTTGAATATGGCAGCCGGGAGAACCTGGACATGATCCTGGGGTGCGATGCCAACGCACACCACACAGTCTGGGGGAGCACGGATGTGAATGTAAGAGGGGAAAAGCTACTGGAGTATGTGGTAAGTACCTCTTTACAAATTCTAAACAAGGGAAACAGGCCAACGTTCGTCAACTGTAGGCGAGCAGAGGTAATTGACATCACGTTAGCCACCAACAGGGCTAGCACTAAGATTGTCGAGTGGCATGTGTCTGATGAGATTACCTTGTCAGATCATAATTACATATGCTTTAAGTATAGGACGCTGGTTCCAGCTCCTATAGCACGTAGAAGGAATCCCAGAAATACGGACTGGAACTCCTTCAGGAGTGTCCTCAGTATAGATTTGGAGGATTCTAAGGGTAAGCTTAATTCTATATTAGACATAGAGTTTACAGCAGACAAATTGGTCCAGACTATAAATACGGCCTGGACAAGTAACTGCCCTGAAAGGGAAGTTAGGCCCAAGAGGGTACCGTGGTGGACGCCAGAGTTGGTCAAGCTGAGGCTTGAAGCCAGAAGAGCGTTTAACAGTGCTAGGACCAGCAGGGACTATAGCGGTTACGCTCGCTGTTTGACCAACTACAACAAAGCTGTGCGGAAAGCCAAACGGAAGGCTTGGAGAGCCCACTGTCAAAACATCAGTACTATTCCTGAAGGAATGAGACTCTCCAAAGCTATCTCGACTGTCAGAGCACACCTATTGACAACCATCAGAGATGGCAATGGGCAGCGAACAGGGTCCGGTAAGGAGACACTAGCAATGATGCTAAACACACACTTTCCGGACTGTAAGATAATAGAAAAGGAGCAGGAGGACCCGATTAGCCTGGTTAAACTAGGCTACCGTACAACCAAAGCAGATTGGGACACTGCAAGGAAGGTAGTGGATGAAGGGAAGGTCGGCTGGGCTCTAAATGGTTTTCAACCGTTCAAGTCACCTGGTCCAGACATGGTTTATCCCATTATCCTACAACAGGGAGCTGCACTCTTGGTTCCGCATTTGTGCAGACTATACAGAGCCTGCATAGCTTTTGGATACATTCGAAAGATATGGAGGCGAGTTAAAGTCATCTACATACCGAAGCCGGGCAAAGAAGACTACGAAGAAGCCAAGGCATACCGACCTATTAGCCTTGAGTCGTTCTTCTTGAAAGCCCTGGAGAAGTTAGTAGATAGACATATCAGGGAGGGAGCATTGAGAAAATTTCCCCTCCACGGGCTACAATGTGCCTACCAGTCGGGAAAATCCACTGAGACGGCACTGCATTTTGTGGTAAATAAGGCAGAACATGCATTAGATAACCGGGAAGTATGCATTGCTGCATTCCTGGATATTGAGGGAGCTTTCGATCGGACCACCTTTGATGCCATCAGTGTGGCATCAGCAAATCACGGCATAGAGCCAACCATTTGCAAGTGGATCGATTGTATGCTCAGAGGAAGAATTATTAGGTCTGAGTTGTTAGGGGATGAAATGACTGCAATGACCACCAAAGGCTGCCCTCAGGGTGGAGTACTCTCACCGCTCTTATGGTGCTTGGTGGTTAATTCACTAGGTCCGTACTTAACGGTCGGATATGCGGATGACTTGGTGATACTTGTCAATGGAAAATTTCCGAGCACAGTATCCAGTCTCATGCAGAGGGCCCTGAGTATGGTAGAAAAATGGTGCAGTAGTAACCATTTATCGATCAACCCAGGGAAAACTACTGTCGTGCCGTTTACTAGGATGAGAGATCCGACTGGCTTGGGAACTCTATCCATGTATGGTACACAGCTACAATGGTCCACGGAGGTGAAGTATCTAGGCATGACCTTAGATAACAAGCTAACGTGGAAACCTCATGTAGACAAAGTCATAATGAAGGCCCAGCGGGTCTTCGGTATGATTCGTTCTACTTATGGGAAGACCTGGGGCCTGAAGCCCAAGGTCATCAAGTGGCTATACACGATGATGATAAGACCCATAATCACATATGGAAGCGTTGTCTGGTGGCCAAGAACCAAACTAGCAACATGCAGGAAAGCGCTGTCGAAGGTGCAGCGATTAGCCTGCATGGCTATAACAGGGGCGTTCCCTACTACGCCAACGGCTGCGTTAGAGATCCTGCTGGACCTAACGCCGCTACACATTGTTGTGGAGTTAGAGGCGATGAAGGCGCTACATAGACTATCTATACATGGGCTGTGGAGCGTCAACATGCCAGTAACTCGACACACAAAACTGGAGATCTCGAAGGATCTTAAAGAGATTATGAGCATGGGATGTGACAAAATGCAACCAATGCACATATTCAAAAAGAATTTAAAATAAAGGTCCCCACAAGGGACGAATGGAGACGAGGTCTACGATCCCCTGACAAGGGTTGTCTCATCTGGTACACCGATGGTTCCAAAATGGAAACAGGATCAGGCGCTGGTATTTATGCCAACGACTGCAAGGTGAACCAAAGCATGGGCAAATATGCAACGGTCTTCCAGGCGGAAACCTATGCTATAATTGCCTGTGCGCAGGAGAATATTAACAACAATGTCACTGACAAGATTGTTTATATACTCAGTGACAGTCAAGCTGCTCTTAAGGCTCTGAACTCCTGTAGGGTGGACTCAGCACTAGTCCTGAACTGTGTTAAAGCCCTTAACAAACTTGGCAGGAAAAACACAGTCAGGCTGGTGTGGGTTCCGGGGCATGCAGGGGTGCAGGGTAATGAGGAGGCTGATGTATTAGCCAAAAAGGGCTCGGAGCAACAATTTGTGGGCCCCGAGCCATTCGTAGGTCTCTCTGAGAGTACCGTCAAGGCAGCTTTGAATGCACATGGCAATGATAAACACAGGCTGGAGTGGATGGCCCTTAGGGGTCTGGAACACTCCAAGAAATTCATTGCAAACAGAGCCACGGGCTTTACCCGGAAGTTCTGCGGGTACAACAAGGGCCAAATACGCCTACTCACAGGAGCGTTTACTGGTCATTTTGGCACCAATGACTTCCTGTGCAGATTGAGATTGTCAAACAATTCGATCTGCAGAGCCTGTGGTGAACAGGACGAGTCCATATCACACCTACTGTGTGAATGTGACGCGTTGGCCGGACTAAGGATGGGTCTGATGGGATTGGCATATCCGAACCCTGAAGACTTCAGGCTTCTCCCTCTGAGGTGTACGCTGCGACTGATGCAGTACATTCATAGGGAGATAGCTCAAGGATAAACCTCGGGGCCGACACAAAAGATCCCACTGGGTCGAAGTGTCGCCGGTCTACAATGACTGGCCCCCGGATCAAGATAAGATAAGATATACCCTTGTACCTAAGTGTATGGAAAATAACAATTACTTGCCTACTTGATTCATTTATTATACGTATATTGCAATACATTATGTACAAATAAGATTTCTTTTTAAAACTTGATTTTCAAAGGACTACGCTCACACATAAGATAATATAAATGCCTATAATATCTTATGCATTAATGGATGTATATGCCTATTTCGTATATCCTTGAATATTTTAACTTAATTGGAATTAAAACAGGTCCCTTCATTACGATTTAGGCACTTAGAAAGAAATCTAAAACTAGATGATCCTTCATCGTTCCGAGACAGAAACCAACTGGCCATCAGCCATATGATACCGTGGCCTAAGACGAGAGCTACGCCCTGTGAAATGTGATAAATACCAACCTTGCCCTGTATAACCCAGGCACTGTCATCGCGCGTACCTAAATATAGCGTAGATATGACGTTCCATGCGCCATCATGATAATATTATTAATAACAATTGCAGTTATCTTTTGTTTAATATTATGTTTTAGTACGATTTATTATTTCTACAATTATCTGATGGAAACGTGACGTCATAAGATAGATAACACTATAGCTTAGACGTAGTAAGAAATCACAAGTTATATACCTATTGCTTACGCAATATCAACCTGAATGTATTTCTTAGTACCGAGTTATTTGTCGAGTACTAAAAATTGATATTTTTATCAATTCTAAGGATAATAACAATAATAACAAGTAAGATCAAAATCAAATGATTTTGATCTTACTTGTGGATAATTTGTGTTGCTACTATTCCTTCTGAAGAGGAAAATAAAATAATAAACAGTTACAATCGACTAACTATAATAATAATAATAATATCAGTCAATGGTCTAATAGCCAAGAGCCTCGATCACCATCTATACGCTCGAAGGCATGCTATTAGATACGGCACGCATTGTGAGGAGGTTCTATTCTCTGGAATCCTAACCACCGGCATCGTAACACAATATACTTAATTTTAATAAGCTTTTAGTATCATCATAGGATTTAGTCATAAGCAAGTTACTATCTTTTTAAATTGGTATCTAGGCAGTGGATAAATGTTACAAAGTTCATTTATTTTAATATAAAGGTGACATCCAAGTACCCTAAAGTGCTGGGTTGCAAAAGTACTCCTAAACACATGTGTTTGATATACCTTACACGTGCGACGTTTTCTTGGTCTATTGTTGTCATATTTTAGGCTATTGTGTTTTTTACATATTATTTCGAGCACAAACAGCTGTCTCATAGAAAGCAGCTGGCAGTCATTAAAAAGTTGACTATCTATAGGTTTTACACATGATTACTTTAAGTACAGCTCTTTGTACACGTTCTAAGGGCAATAAGTGTGACTTAGAAGCTCCACCCCACACGATGTAACTGCTGCATTTTTTGTACACGTATGAGCTTTAAGAGTAAAGATAGGTGATGGTTGAGTAGCTGATGTCAATGAGAAGGTCAGGTAGGTGGTATTTATAAGGTTGAGGGTTAGAATGTTAGCCGATAACCACTTCATTACTCGCCCAAGGGCTTGTTCTGCACAATTAAATACTTCAGGTCAGTTTTCCTCGGATGAGCAATGCAGTGTCATCGGCATAGGTAAATATGGAACAATTTGGGAGGGAAAGGGTACAAAGAGAGTTTAAGTAGATGAGAAAGAGAGTGGGACCTATAACGGAACCCTGGGGAACACCAAAAAAAAGGGGAGGGAATCACAGACAAAATTATACATTTTTACGCACTGGGTTTTATCAGACATACCTATAATTCTTAAAAATCTTGAGTTCATAGTCACGGATTTCTATCATTTCCATTTTCTTTAAGAAGGTGGTGAGTGTTTTTACAGTCAGTGTAAACTATGCTTTTAACAATTTTCCATGTAGCACGCATGTTATATTGTGCTTTATGGAGTTCACACTTCTCATAGGTTTGTTTTAATCGTTTAAGCAATTTATTGCAAAAATTGCGATAACTTACATACGTACCTTTCAGTGTATAATTTTCGGGATCACACTCAAGTTGTTTACACATAAAGTCACGATTACGAATGCAAAGCAATAAACCTTTGGTGACCCAAAGATTAATAATTCTTTGCTAAGATGGAATACGAATGATTGTGATGTGCTTCTGAATGATTGACTTAATAGATGTTACCCAGTGTGTCAGCAGCAACGTCAGGATCTGATATATTTAGCAAGGTAGTAAAGTTTGTATTTAGGATCTCTGTATAGACTAAAGCATAATTGAGTTTTGAAAAATTAACTACGTTTGGCTGGTTTTAACGACGTCTTGATTTTAAGAAGTAGGTACAGGTGCGTTATCAGTTATGCTAGAATCTAGTACTAAAATGATACTCCTATAATCTGACTTCAACAGAACATGGTCTAAACAGCTATGGAGTCAAGTGGGTAGGTTATGGGTTGGCAAAAGGCCGTACAAAGCGGCCAGGTTTAGATATTCATTTGACTGACGATTCAAATGCGATGCTGTAACTATTTTTATAACACGAACTGTTGCACTTTAGAGGGGGGTATCACCAACGCCGCGCCGTCTGCCGATAAGAATTTACAATTAGAAGTATTTTCCTGTTTAGCCAACTCTTATAAACGTGAGTACATGCAAAAACCCACGTGTTTATAATTATATGATTCCGAAGAGACGCAGATGACTGTTATTGTACTTATGTGTCGCCAGCCATGTTTTAAGTCTTACATAATAGAGACAACGTAAACGCGCTGCTATTGAGATATTCCTAACAGAAAATATCTAAAACACTCACTATAATCGATCCAAAAATACGCTCGCATGCTTGCTCTCACGATTTTTATCACGCTTTGGAATGAATCTATACAACATTCGACGTTCTGGCAGTGAAAAGCTGCCAACTTAAACAGTTTTATTTTATTTTATTTTATTTTCTTTGAGATAACAAACAATTGCGTAATGCGCTTAATTCTAATACAGTATTGAATCTTAAAGTAGACTTATGTAATCACGCAACCAACACCGTTATCTACAACTTAATATATTTTAAAAGAACTTAACAAGTAGCAAGCAACTATGGCAAACATGTGTCATTGAAAGATAGTTGATATTGAATATAAAAAGATAAAATTAAGTTTATATAGGTAATGTTAAGTAGGTATATGTTATGTCACTTATATATAACACTAAAGTATTTCTAATATTAAAATATTACACAAATTTGTTCATTAGCTGTTTTTTAAACTGAAATAGGGACAAAGCAAATATGTCAATATCAGTGAAATTATCGTTATAACATTTCATTAAACGTCTTAAAGGCGCCCGCTCACCAGCGTTTGTCCTGCTCGGTATAGGAGCAAATAGTTTATGAACGTATGTGTCACGGATACGTTGCGAGCGACTAGGTATGCGAAAATATATTTGGTTTATCAACTTATCACAGTCTAGTTTATTTTGACAAATCTTATAAAGAAACATTTGGTCAAGGTACATTCTTCTATGTTTGAGAGTCATAAGAGAAAATTTATTGAGAAGTATTTCATATGGTAACCGTTTCCGTTCAACTTTATAATTCAAGTAACGGAGAAATTTGCGTTGTACTAATTCTATTTGGTCATTATATTTATCATATAGAGGGTTCCAAATACACGTGGCATACTCCAGCTGCGACCGAATGAGGGACTTGTATAATAACAATAAAGTAGCAGGCTTCTTGAACAAAGTACAGGTACGTCTAACAAAACCAAAAAGTTTAAAGGCCTTGGCAGTGATATAGTCTACGTGGGCATCAAAGTGTAATTTTGAGTCAAAATGGATGCCTAGGTCTTTTATTAATGAGACTCTATCTAAAACCGTACCACAAAGAGAGTAAGGGAAATTGATGACATTTAATTTCTTGGTAAAAGTGATTGATTTGCACTTAGATAGACTTAAGTGAAGTTTGTTAGCAAGGCAATAAACTGAGAATCTATCTAGGTCCTCTTGCAATTTGACACAATCTTCGATGGATCCTATTTTTCTAAAAACCTTTAAGTCATCAGCGTACAGTAAAAATTGACTGTTTAAGAAACATTTGTTAATGTCATTTATGAATAGAACAAAGAGCAGAGGACCCAAGATGGACCCCTGAGGGACACCGGAGGTAACGGTGGTGACATCAGAAGAGAACCCCTGAACCACTACCTTTTGAGTTCTATTTTGGACATACGATGCAAACCAACGGAGTAGATTACCACGAATGCCGTTATACTCGATTTTTTGCAAAAGCATTGCATGGTCAACCTTGTCAAAAGACAGCCTTTATTATATCCCTGAAGGGGTAAGCAGTGTATCCATCTATCCTCAGACATCAACATTTCAGCAGCTACATTTTTGGGTGCCACATAATAGAAGCGAGCCAATTGTTGTTCACTGGCGACGATTTAAGACTCTGTGCTACTACTAAGAATTTTTTAAAATAGAAGTTTAATGTTGAAGTTTAATTTCAATGAATAACATTCGCGTAAACAGAAGACAATATTATAGAAACCAATAACTATAATTTGCTGAATTCAGGATTCAATCCCGGACATCACGAAAGATATCCAAAAACAAGTTTTAAGTCAAATTATCTAAAGAGGTACATAGCCATATATTTCCATTACGAAAGTCGAAATTATCCTAAATCACTTGAAGAAAAATTTAGAACCTGTACCTTACTACCTTACCACCATATCTAAAAATATTGTCATAACATATGCGAGAAGGAGCCAAAGCTATACTGTAACACGCTCTCTCACTCACGTCCATACAAGAAGAATGCTTAAGAGATAGTGGAGAGGATCCCTCGTTAAAAGAAGACACGTCGGGAACTTGAATCATATGCATACAATTATGGTTGACAATTGTCACACAATTTGGCTGTGACGTACACGAGCTGTAAGTGCTGTAACCATCAATAAAATAATAAGGATGCAGCTATTTTTGTACCAATCATCTCTCATCTTCCACCTAATCAAATATAACAAGCGTCTAATTTATATGTTGCTAGGTTTTGTTGAGTGTTGCCAATTGCGGTAACTCGATAGAGAAATACACACATCAAAAAAAGTCCGCTTTCACTTGGAAAAGTTGAGATATTTTTCGCGTGTCAAAATATAATAATTAATGAATGCATTATTTATTGCTTTAATATTTAAAAACACATAATTTAAACGTAGAAAACATTAAATATTCTTTTTTTTATATATATAAAAACGAGGTGAATGATAAATTACCCTCATTCTTTTTGCTGCCTGAACGCTGTTTTAATCAATTTCTCTAAAATTGATCATTTGAAAAATGCCAGGTGGGCTGTCTGAAGTCTTGCAAGCAAGAACAGTGTAATTGCGTGAAGAAGGATATTTTACAAGGTAAATCGCAGCCAGAGTCTCCGTTTCTCAAACCTTCGTCGTTACTAACCTGCAGAGGTACTGGAGCCTTGGCAACCTGGCTGATCAACCTCGCAGTGGCCGCCCGGCTGTCCTTAGTGATATTCAGAAGCGCAACATCAGACTTCTTGCCGCCCGTGGTCCGATAATTAACGCTACCAAACTGAGATTAGAGCTGCGAGCTGCTACTGAACTGGATATTAGCACTCAGACCATTCGTAATTGTTTACACCACTTTAGATTACGATAAAGGAGATCCTGGCGAGTACCTTTGAATACAAGGGAACGACAGCGACACAGATTTCAGAGGGCCAGGCAGCGTCAAAACGATAAAGACGAAGTAGATGTTTGGCGTAATTGTTTTTTCGTTGAAGAAACTCGGATTAGTACGAACCCTGATAACCGACGTGTCCGAGTATGGAGAAGGCCTGGGTATTCCGAAAGGCAAAGAACTGCTACTGGAACCGTTCAGCAAGGTGGCAAATCGGTATCTTTTTGGTGCGAAATAATGATTGAGCTCGAACGCCTTTGATACCGTATCAAGGCTCTATGACAGCTATTTGTGCAAGACAGCTGTTATTGGTGGCATCACCAGACCATTCAGGATAAATTATGGTAACCATTTCGTGTTGGTCAACGCTAATGCGCCGTCACATCGAGCTCAACGAGTGAGTACTTGAGTGTTTTTAAATGTTAAAGAAACAAATAATGTATTCATTGATATATATATTCACACGAGAAAAAATATCTCGACTTTTCCAAATGAACGCAGACTTTTTTTTATGTATGTATGTTAATATAATATAGTAAAACTAAATTCCTGACAATATAGTCTTATACAGGATGCCGCGTGCCGTCGCGGTGAGGATATCAAAAACAAATTCAGAATGACAAGCTCTATGGTTTCTGAGACGCTGCTGACCCATTGAGAGGATGTTATAGGGTAGGTGGTATAAGGTCGACACAACGCATACCCCGCAGCTAAAGAGGTCGTATGACAGGCTGAAGAAACGATTGAAAGACTGGTTGGAGCAAGATCTAAAGGATATGGTACAAATACTGGAAGAAACCTGCAAATATTGGGCTGATATAGAAATATACTGTAACGAAAGCCAAGGTCAACAAGGGGCTGTAGCACGAAAGGAAGTAAGTAAGTAGTAAACTGAATCCATCATGACGATAATATAAGTCTTTTTTCAGGTACTTAATTAATGTAATGAATTTGGTATAATATAAGGCGCCATTATGTCACGCATCGTGTCTTATTTTACTCTAGTTTACCAGTAGCATCCATCGATGATATAGTATCTTTAAAGTGTGGTCTTATACGTTTGCATCGTCACACATTTTCGAGAACTCTCAGACAAGCAGGTTTCCTTTCGATGTTTTACTTCAGCCTTAAAGCGAGCGATAATTGTCTAATACATACATTACTTGGTAAAGACAGAGGTGAGTTGCATTATGATCGATCCCGAAGTCTTTGCGTGGCAGTCCAACGGGCTACCACTTTTACTGTACATAAATTATACACCCAAAAGTACATAAAGAAGCAAGGATGTTTAATGTATCCTTGTCGATACAAATATTACAATAGTTATATAACATATATTTTTACCTTTACACTTTTATGAACAATTTCCAGCATCATTAGATTTTATTTTCACTAGCTTTTATTAAACTTGCATTGTATGTACATATGTTTGTTAGGGTGGAATCTTGCAACTCAATTTTGAAGCAGATATCTTCAACTGATTGAGCTAAAATTTTGTATACACATTCATTTTGGATGACAATACATGGTTAACTGTGTGACATTATTCTAAATCAAACATGGTGGAAAACCCAAGATGGCGAACTAATAATTTTTAATGCATTCCTACAATATGGGTATCAAATGAAAGGGCTTGCTGAGAATAAGTCGAAAAATAAAGTTACGTCAACCTAAATCCAATATGGCGTACTATGTTTTTAATGCTTACCTACAATATGGGTATCAAATGAAAGGACTTACTGAGAATACGAATGCGAGTTTAAAAAAAAATAATATGCGGAACATAAACTCCGTTGCTCCAATCCGTCTGGAATTTTGGTGGAGGTACTGGGGTTTTTGGAGTCCTCGATTATGATACTGAGGTTGAATTGTTGGAGTCTGTAGCATCAGTTGGTTGACTTTGACTTGTGTAATTTGGTGAGATAGGCGTCAAAAGCATTGGTTTACAACCTGTTTACGAGAAGGATAACTCCAAATATATTTGAAGAAATGACAACATAGATTTAAATAATATTATACCATCCGACATAAACAAGACAGGATCTGAGGAGTTAGCAATATGCGTTGGGGCCAATTTGCGTTACAATGTAGATGTGTCCAAAGGTCTGGTGAATGGTGCCATTGGACATATTACAGAAATCATATGGCCCTGCTTCCGGAGAGCACAATTGTATGAAACTGACATACCAACCGTCCGTATAGACTTCGGTTAAGACGGTGTTCACCTCATTCAACCCAAGACTGTGCAATTTCCAGCAAAATATAGTCACGGCTTTGCAGAACGAAGAATGCTGCCAATTATATTATGTTGGGCTTGCACAGTATACAAAATGCAGGTTAGTACCGTCGACTATGCCGTTGTATACTTAAGCTATTCGAGCCTCTCTTTGCTGCTGGTCAAGCATACGTGGCCTTAAGTAGGGTGAAATCATTAGAAGGTCTCTTTATTGAAGAGCTAGACTGTTTGAAATTAACTGGCAAACGACCATGCAACAATGATGTGTTGATTGAGATGAACAGACTGAGAAAAAAGGCCAGCGATAACTAAAAAGTAAAAAGAAATTAAAAGTAAAAACCTTTTTAAAAAATAAGCTTTTATATAAAAGCGCTAAAAAGAAAAATAAGCTTTTACTTATAAACTTTTACTATCAACTTATAACATCATTAACTCATTACATAATTTATATAATATAAAAGCTTGTCACGAGATTTACTTGTGTAGATAAACAAGTAAATTAAATAACCTGATGTGATGGATTATAACTATTAAAATTTTCAAACTTAGTAAATATGAGTACTTCAATCTCGCGACAGCTTTTATATCATACTAGCTGACCCGCGTAACTTCGTTTGTTTTATTATAGTGTAAATAAATTATGCTGATTTCCCCTTGTTATTCCCAATGGCGACATAAGTAACCTAATACTATTACTAATAACCTAATATATAAGTAACCTAATAAATTTAAAAAGAAATTCAAGGCAAAAAAATCAGTGCAAGGCTTCTCTGTAAACTATATTTGATGTACTATTCGTATGAAGCAAAATAAATTGATTTTCCGGAGATCCCATGCGTGACAGGCTAACGTATAGTTGGCCATGGGAGAAGCACTCTCTTCGTAAGTCAATGCCGATCAATGAAAATGTTTGTCCCTGGGATTTATTAATAGTTAATGCAAATGATACTTTAACCGGGAACTGAAGCCTCTTAAACGGTATAGGCAAATCCGTCGGTATCATTGGAATACGCGGAATGTGTGCGAGCTGTCCGGCTGCGGGCCCGGTGATGATGGTGGCTACAATGACATTGTCTCGAAGTTCTTTGGAACATCGCGGCGCGCGCAAACGGTTCTTGTATATTGTACTGTATAGCATTTTATTAATCATCATAATTAAAATATGATATCTGCTCAAAGAATTAACTAATTTTAATTATGTTAAGACAAAAATTATCTATTTATTTAAAAATTATCTCGATGATGAAATACTTTAATTTCATAAGGATTCATATTATTATCTATTCTTATATTTATTAAATAAATAAATTTTAAAATATAAAAGCGCTTTTATTGCTTACCTGTAATAGATAGATATATGTACACACGGCTACATATCAAGTTAGACACCCTATATACGAATAACTACGGTACATACAAAATAGAGAATTGTCGGAAAGGGACAGTGCATAGTGGTGTCGATGTAATGGTAAGGATAGAGCGTAACAAAAATATATCGCACTCTCTCGCACGATTCGCAGCGTTCAACTTCTATTAGTTCAAAGTCCAAACAGTCTAGGTTGATGCGTCGCTGTGTGTACCTTCTCGCGAACTTTTTGTAGATCTTTTTTAGTCCTACAGTTCATTAGTACATCATTTCGTCTTATCTTTAACCATTTAAGCAGCGCACGCGAAGAAAGGAAGGACTAATAAATAAATAAATAAAATCCGTATATAGTAGTTTAATTAATTTCAATGAATTTTAAATTAGTTATAATAAGTATCTTTTGAACGGAATCTCCGATTTCAATAATATTTATAGTAATGTATAGATATTGAAGCAGTCTTGAATACAACATGATTTAATTGGCTAGAGATTATTATAAAGGTATCAATAACATCATCTGAATTTAGACGAAACTAACTTTTAAAGTGTAAAAAGTAGTGACATAACTATAATAGTTAGACATATGGTATCGCGGACTTTTTTGTAGATATTGATACGTTCTTTAATATTGTAGACGATTTTTTGTTCTATTATCTTTAGTTTCCGCAGCGCATGCGATGACAGATATTTTATGACTCAGTTTTTCACACCTTGGGTTACATTATTTAAATTAATTTTTAGTAGGGATCCCTAATTTTTTGAAAATATGGTATAGGCTATGTGAAACAATTTTGGAAATCTGTTCAGTAGTTTTGGAACCTATTCAATACAAACAAAAAAACAAACAAAAAATCTTTCCTCTTTATAATATTAGTGTAGATAAATTGTGTAATGACCATTGATATATAAAAACATTTTATACATCAATGGTAATGACGTTATAAGTTGATAGTAAAAGTTATAAAGTAAAAGATTTTTTTTGTTTTTAGCGCATTTAAATGAAAGCTTGTTTTTATAAAAGGTTTTTAACTTTTAATTTATTATCTTACCATTACCGCGAACCGCAAGGTGAATGACCTGTTATAAACACAGTTAGTAAATAACTTACCCAATGACTTTGATAACGATTTTGTAATGTTTACTTATTTAATTTATTATTTATGTTATCCCTGTTTTGTAATATACACGTCAGTTATAAATACCTATATCTATTAAATTCTATTTGTACGGGTCAATCACCGTACAATAGGTTATTAGGTAGCTATAAAGTCGTGTCAGCATACTTGCGCCACCGCAACGTATCGCTCGATCATTTATTCATTATATAAAATTAGTTTAGTACGCAATTTGTATCCATACCGTGCGCGACTCATTACCTTTAGAATTAATTCACCTCTTTGTAGTACTGAAATACAGTGATCTTTTTAATCTTTCATCCTAGTTTATCTTAATCTTACCCCTACCCCGAACATTGGTCCTTCGAGCCGGATGCGGGACCGTGACGCGTGTGCTTATTTATTATCTCATTAATTTGTGCTGTGTACGTGTCTCGCGAAACGTAAAAACCGTACCTTGGACTACAGTGCGTGTCCGCGTGTGTATTAAGCTCACATCTCATTGATCCTGACTGACCTCGGCACTCCGCTAAGGTGGCACTATCCTCACATCTGACATCGGTGCCAGTCAGAGTGCCACGTCTCCTCACCCCGTGCTTTGCGTTATCCCAGAAATACAAAGCTTAGGTAAATTCTTGCAGCCGTAGCAAGAAAGAAGAAATCGCACCTGTGATCCCGAAGAAGTCTTATATCTCAAGTAAGGTCTCTTTTATTATCTTTATAATGGCACAAATGGAAGACATTTTAGCCACTCAACAGCAACTCATCGAAGCCGTAGATAGGCTCTACGTTAACTTCAAGAAAGATGGTGCAGAACGAAAGACCCCAGACTATTTACGTCGTAGACTGGATACCTTAGAACAGTACTTTACAGAGTTTCATAACAACCATATGAATCTTTTATCGTTTGGTGATCAATCACATTCGTATTTCAGTACAAATCAATACGATTTGCTAAAACAAAAGTATAACAATATCAAAACTGCTATCGAAAACTATAAGCCTAGTAGGCCGCATACCCCTGAATTGAAACCTCCTACTTTCGTACCACCTTCTAAACCTCAAACCCCGACCCCTTTATCTCAAAATGTCACTCTTAGTGAAAATTCGACCTCAAGCAAATCGGATGATCTCTTTAAGCTACAAGCCACTAATTTCAAAGCGTTTTTAAGAACTACATCAAACATTGACCTCGATCTTGTCACAGAAAAGTGGGAGTTTGAAGACATCTTAAAGACGTTAGAAGTACGTTGGACGGCGATAGATTCTTTACATTGGAAAATAGACAATGAGCTAGGTGGCTCAAATGTCCAGTACGAAGAGCAATTTACCCACTACGAGAAACACTATAATAAGATCAAGAGAGACATCAATAAGAAGATGTGGTCCGTTGCACATATCGCAAAATCTACCCCTAAAATTGAGATTGCAACATTTGAAGGCAATTATAACAAATGGGTTTCGTTCAAGGATCTTTTTACGGAGACTGTGCATAATAATCCATCCTTATCGAACGCGCAAAAAATGCAGTTCCTTAAAAGTAAGATCAAAGGCGAGCCCGAAAAATTGATTCAGCATCTTCCTATTAGCGCTGACAATTATCCTGTTTGTTGGAATATCCTTAACCATCGTTATGACAATAAGCGAATGATCTTCACATCTCACTTCAATAATCTCATGAATATCCCTGTAAATCTACATCAATCTTCCAATCATCTCAAGCGCATCCATGACACTACATACGAAAGCGTAAATGCTATTAAAAACCTAGGAGTAGATGTTTCGTCCTGGGATCCCTTTCTCGTATGTATATTATCTCAAAAGCTAGACTCAGACACCTTTGACGACTATCTTCAATCCCTAAAATCTCCGAGAGATCTACCCGTGTTGGAAGATTTTCTCCGTTTCTTAGAAACAAAGTTCATGACGTTGGAAACGTCACGTAAAAAAGCAGAAAATTCTATGCAGAAGGCATCTTCATCTCAGTATAACAATCAATCCTCATCTTCTAATTATTTTAATCATAAATTTAAACGTAATTATAACCTGCATAAAAGTACGTATGCTACAAATCAGGTCATTTCGCAATCGTCAAAGTCCAATAACAACGGCAACGAAAAACGCAAACTATGTCCAATATGCAACACGAATGATCACCGTATTCACGCGTGCCAAAAATTATTGAAAATGCAACCTTATGCACGTAGAAATGCAGTTGCTAATTTGAGCCTTTGTGTCAACTGTCTACATTATCATGAAGGTAAAAAATGCCTTTCCGAGCTAAAGTGCAAGGAATGTAACAAAGACCATAACACTTTGTTGCACGAATCTTTTATGTCAAGAATGACGTCTGCGGATGCATCTCGATCCGGGTCAAAGGCGGCCATCGTTACGAAATGTTCACCACAGCTACAAGAAAACAGCACTGTCGCATCTCTACAAAATCACCCCTCGCATGTTTTGCTTGCCACTGCAATCGTCAATGTACAAGCGGCTGACGGATCATACCATAGCATGAGAGTCCTTTTAGATCAAGGATCTCAAACTTCAATCATGAGAGAAAGTGCAGCTCAGTTATTGAAGTTACCGCGACAAAAATGTAACGGTTATATCTCTGGTATTGGCAATAAAGAAAATAACTGTAAAGGTATGAACCATATTAGATGTTCGTCATTGATAAATGATTTTACGTTCGAAACGGATGTATTTATCATGAACAGGCTTGTAAACAACTTACCCAGTTGTACATTGCCTAAGCCGGACTGGCCTACCCTAAATCAAATTACTTTAGCTGATCCCGAGTTTTACAAAAGCAAACCTATTGACATCCTATTTGGTGCTGACATTTACTCCGCTATATTAATGGATGGTATCTGCCGACCGGAAGGAAAGTTACCCATTGCTCAGCAAACTCAGCTGGGATGGATCCTTAGCGGTAACTTTCAGACCTACCAGTGCAACGTGATCTTGAATAATATAGAGGACATACAGCAGTTTTGGGAAATGGAGGACATTCATGAACCCCTAGCAATATCCGAAGAAGACCAAAAATGCATTGACTTGTTCCAATCTTCCACCTCCAGACGTGAAGATGGCAGTTACGTTGTCAAAATACCTTTTAAAGAAAACTTTGAGGCTAAATTAGGCGAGTCCAGAACAAAATCTATTGCACAATTTTTCCAAATAGAAAATAAATTATATAAACAGCCTGCGTTGGCACGTGATTACAAGTTGTTTATATCGGAGTACATTGAGCTCGGACATATGATCCCCGTTACGTCACACGCCGACGTAAAACCGATTTGTTACCTATCACACCATTGTGTACAGCGAGCTGAGTCATCGACGACTAAGCTGCGTGTAGTTTTTAATGCCTCTGCAAAAACTTCTAGTGGATACAGCCTCAATGATCTCATGTGCAGAGGCCCGAACCTGCAACAAGACCTTCTAACCCTTATCCTAAAATGGAGACAATTTCGATACGCTTTCACAGCGGATATAGAGAAAATGTTTCGCAATATTTGGGTACATCCCGATCATCAGAAATTTCAGAAAATTATTTGGAGAAACCATCCCTCTCAACCTCTAAAAGAATTTCAACTAGCTACCGTCACTTATGGCACTAAGGCCGCACCCTTTTTGGCCATGATGACGTTAAGGCAACTGGCTCATGATGAAAGGCCGTTCTATCCTAATAGTTGTGCTCCTGACATCTTAGAGCATTCTTTTTATATGGATGATCTGGTGCATGGCTCTCACTCTGTAAATGCAGCGATGCAGCTCAAGACAGAGATGATAAGTCTTCTTAAGTCGGGTGGACTTAATCTCAGAAAATGGCGTTCAAACATACCCCAACTCTCGGATAGCCACAACGATCCTGAAAATCAAGACTTTGATTTTAAACAGCCGGAGTCTTCTAAAACATTAGGGCTTCGATGGGACCCGACAAGTGATATCTTTTTCTTCAAACCCTTTGTATTTACCTCTGAAAATACACCTACGAAAAGACAGTTTCTGTCTGACATATCCAAGATTTTTGACCCTTTAGGTTGGTTATCACCAGTCACCATAAAACTCAAAATGTTGTTTCAAGATTCGTGGAAATCAAAACTAGGATGGGACCAACCCATTTCTCAAGAACTAGCCTTGGAATGGATTAACGTGAAGGCGGAACTACCTTGTATATCTCAATTCAAAATACCTCGTTGGATCCAAACTCAAGAAAACGATATCGTAGAAATACATGGTTTTTGTGACGCTAGTACCAAAGCCTATGCGTGCGTTGTGTACTGTAAAATCCAGAGACAGAATACTTCACATGTGACCCTTGTTGCAGCCAAATCTAAAGTTATACCCCTGAAAAAGAAACATTCCATACCCCGTTTGGAACTTTGTGGTGCTCTTTTATTAGTAAAACTCGTGGAAAAGGTTATCTCATCACTATCTAACTTCCAAGTGCATACTTATGGTTGGATCGATTCGATGGCAGTACTAGGATGGATTAACGGAGAACCCGAGAAGTGGAAGCCCTTCGTGGCTAATCGAGTAAGAATCATATGCGATGTAATCCCTAAAGATAGATGGAGATACGTTAGATCGAAAGAGAATCCCGCGGATTGTGCTACCCGGAGTTTGACGGCCACACAGCTGGCCAAACACTCACTTTGGTGGCAAGGGCCCGATTGGCTACCACTCTATAACCCCGCAGAAAATCTGGAAATCCCTGACTATAGTACACATGAAGACCTGAAAATAAAGCCAGTAGCTAACACTGTCATTGCGATGCCCGATAATTCTATAATTAGATTGTTATTAAATAAGTATAGCACATATAACAAAGTAATACGAGTTTTAGCCTACATATACAAGTTTGTCGACATCGTTGTTTATAAACGACGGCGTGCACCTTACCTTACTCTGCAAAATCTAAAAATAGCAAAGGAAATGATAATAAAACATGTTCAATTAGAATATTTTACCAAGGAGCTATCCCTGCTAAAGAACGGTAAATCCTTGCATAGCAAAAGCCAGATCTTGAATCTCAATCCCGTACTAGACTCTCGCGGAATACTTCGTGTCGGCGGTCGACTCAAGCATTCCTACATACATCCAGACATGAAACATCCCATCATCATCCCGAATCAGTCGAAACTGGCAGACCTTATAATTGACGAATCTCACGAGCTTGTATTTCACGGCGGAGCGAAAATGACTACCGGATTTATAAGACAGAAATATTGGATACTAGGAGGGAACAGAGCTATAAAAAAGCGATTGAGGATGTGTGTGAAATGCAAGAGACATGATCCCATTCTTCAACATCAATTGATGGGTGACCTACCCCCTGCCCGATTGATCCCAAACCGACCCTTTTACCATACTGGGATAGATTATACCGGTTACGTATTAGTTAAGACAAATAAAGGTCGTGGCGTCAAAACGACCAAAGGCTACGTTGCAGTATTTGTCTGTATGGTCACCAAGGCCGTACATTTAGAACTTGTTTCAGACCTCTCAGCGTCTGCATTTATCGCCGCTCTAAGAAGAATGGCAGCAAGAAGAGGAGTTCCTGGGCACATCTACAGTGACCAGGGAACAAACTTTATTGGCGCCAACAAGATCCTTACACAAGAATTCGCTGAAATATCAGAAATTCTCACGACCACGGAGATCACCTACGCGGCTGCTGAAATGAATATAGAATGGCATTTCAACGCACCTTCGTGGCCGTCGGCTGGCGGTCTATGGGAAGCTGCTGTAAAAAGCCTAAAACATCATCTTAAGCGTGTCGTCGGTGAGCAAAAGCTCACATATGAAGAGTATAACACCTTGCTATCCCAATTAGAGGCTTGTTTAAACTCCAGGCCACTTTGTCCGTTGACAGAAGACCCCGAAGATATAGACTTTTTGACCCCGGCCCACTTCTTATCAAGCGGACCTAATCTGACGATTCTTGAGACGGAACATGACCTTAGAACTCGTTGGCATTTGACCCAAAAAATCTATCAAGACATTTGGGCAAAATGGAAAAATGAATATCTTTTCCAACTATCCACAAGAGCCAAATGGAAGCAACCGCAAAAGGATCTTGATCTAGGCGACATAGTCATCATAAAGGATGAAAATCTTCCGCCAGGAAAATGGGCATTAGGTCGCGTAATAGAGCTTCATCCCGGCAGCGACGGACGCGTGCGAGTCGTTACGCTTAAAACCAAGAATGGTATCCTGAAACGCCCAGTCGTCAAACTGTCTCTATTGCCAACCAAGCAAAAAAGCGAATACCTTGATAACAAGAAAGTTGACGATAAAGTGCCTAAAATTAAGCAAGCTAATCGCGTCTCATTTTTTGCTGTTGTTTTATCCTTGACCCTATTCTTTTTATCAATATTGACATGTGCCGAAGCATCCTATAACTTCACCCCACTAAAAAACAATAGCGTCTATTTTGACAAGATTACGAACATGCACCTTATTAGAGACGATTGGCGCTTAATTGTTTATTATGACACATATCCCTATAAAGAAGGCATATCGGCACTTGCAAAGTATATCACGTATCTTGAAACAATATGCGCCGCTATCAGAACACAAACACCTTGCAACAGTATTATATTACAACTCGGGCACGAGTTCGATGAATTACAACGATACGACAATGTTGTTACAATGAATGACACATTTGTAATTGGAGAGAAGCGGCGGCGGCGCGGTTTGATTGACGGAGTAGGCTATATCGCTAATAGCTTGTTTGGAGTGCTTGATCAGCGATTTGCCGAGAAGTATGAAAAGGACATCGATCTAATAAAACAAAATGAAAATCATTTGTTTAGCCTCTGGCAAAACCAAACTTCGGTGGTAGAAGCTGAATTTAATCTCATAAAAAGGATGGAAACCACCATTAGCAAGCAGCATAAGTTGATAAATCAAAGACTTTTAAATCTTAAACAATCCACCTTGGATCTTACACAGCAAGTTAATAACATATCTGTTTCTACAGATTTTATAACCTCCGCATTTACTGCAAATAACTTGTTGTATAGCCTTCGAAGAATACAAGACTCGATCTTAGACACCGTGACAGACATTTACAATGGTAAATTAGATTTTCATTTATTATCCCCAAAACAGTTGAGATCCGAACTAAGCACTATAGCTGCTCAGATACCACAAGATTTAGCTATTCCTGTCGATAACTTCCGTTTGATCGACTTGTATAGCTTGCTCAAAGTGAGAGCTAAGTATTCTAAAAAATACTTGATTATAGAAATTAGAATACCTCTGATTGAACGAGACCTTTATGAAGTCTTCAATCTTATCTCGATCCCTCGAATCTCGAAAAACAAGATGATAAACGTAAAACCTATCGCAGAGTTCGCTGCTATCAACGTCAGAAAAGATTTTTATGTAATGGTCTCGGGGACGGAACTCCAATCATGTTTGAAACAGAATCCTGATACCGTGTTGTGCTATATCAGAAAACCTATCCATTCTATGCAAGACGATCACAGCTTATGTGAAACGATCCCAGGTACGAGAACTTGCAAAACCCTTACTTCTCTTTGCGAGAATGACTGGAAGGAGCTAACTTCGGAGAATGAATTCTACTATTTCTGTTGCAATGAATGTCGTATGAAACTCTTCTGTGAGAAGCAAGTTACTACGCTAAGGCTGACGGCTGCTGGTCTGTTGCGTGTTGGGGAAGGCTGTCTAATAAAGACAGATAGCTCGCTCATCCATTCCAGTAGGAGGATGTCAAACCAGATCAGAACTGCTTTTAAAGTCGATGCTCCAGAGGTACCTTCCATAAACCACATCTTAAACATCTCTATCCCAGAATCTCTAGAGGAAAACGATTCTAACATCTCTGTAGACTTGCAGCAATTTGAAGCTATAAAGAGAAGCATTGAGGTTATGAAACAGAGCGAGCCCTTGAGCAGCAAACTATCCTATCACGATGTCCACCATTACGCTGTGACATATGCGCTGTTACTAGGAATCCTGTTCGCTGCTATATTATTTTGCTGGAGAAAGTGGAGGCACAGAACCCGAAAAGGAACTGACGCAGCGACTACAGTGGAGCCTGCGCGAGATGCGCCAACGACGACCGCAGCGGTTGCACTGCCGAGCCCCAAATGTGTTACGGAAAGTGTTGTGAATGTGTGTGAGGCTAGGGAAAAAAGGCATTTTAGCAAACTAGTGAAAAGTGACCCCAAACAATTAGCGCAATCTAGTGAGTGTTTACAAAAGGAAGATCGGGCTTCCTCGCCAATATTTCGTGTATTTTCTGTGCCAGACTTGCGTTATGACTCTTCGTGAATTTTCTTTATTTATTTTACCTCTTATTAGAATTTTCTACTAACCCAATGACATGTAATCATTTATTAATTATTTTATGTCAACTTTATCTTCATCCTAGAATAAGCTTCACCTTCCATTAATCTTAAGTTCTACTAACCCCATCTTTCTCCCCCGGGAGCATGTACGGGTCAATCACCGTACAATAGGTTATTAGGTAGCTATAAAGTCGTGTCAGCATACTTGCGCCACCGCAACGTATCGCTCGATCATTTATTCATTATATAAAATTAGTTTAGTACGCAATTTGTATCCATACCGTGCGCGACTCATTACCTTTAGAATTAATTCACCTCTTTGTAGTACTGAAATACAGTGATCTTTTTAATCTTTCATCCTAGTTTATCTTAATCTTACCCCTACCCCGAACACTATTTAAACAATAAAACGTGCTCAACGTAACCTTTTTATCAGCTTTACGCAATAGTTTATATTTTAATGTTCTAAGGAACAGATGATCTTTTAAGAACATTTTGAATATTACGTCCGTAAAGACATAATAAATGAAATCCCAGTAAAGGTTATGAGAAAATTCTAACGCCAGATCTCGCCAGTACACCAAGTTCGAGTCTCGGAATAGAGCATTTTATGATGCACAGTATTTCTGTGTTCATTGTTTTCCAATTGTAAATTCGCAAAACAAGGATGAGTTTTAAAATGATATTTAAATAAAGGCAGCCTATCATTATAAAGAATTAAAACTAATGATATATGTACATAAGTAAGATTGTGAAATGTATATTACAGAGAGAAAAATAACAGACTTACTAACATTTAATTTAGCAGTCGTTGGGATATGACCACTTATACCACTCCCGCCGTCCGTGTAGGTCAATGTCAATATGCCTGCCATACATCACATTGAATAATATAGAATTGAAATGTAAATATATCAATATTAATGATATTTATTTTCGGCAATATTTACTGTAGGTATATCTCATAATTAGAAAAATGTGTTTAATTACAAATTAGATACTGTCTATAAGTACTTAAAAAAGCACTGCTTGTATGAAAATGACTATCTGCAACATCGGGCCAAATAAAATATTTAAAATATACGTAGCTACCATGAAGTTTCGTCAGATTTTTTTCCAAGTTGTTAACACTAGTATTAATGAAAATGTCTATACGGAACTTCGGGCCGAATGAAATTAAAAATATACTTACCATGAACATTCTTCGTATTATTTATTTTTCAAAGTGACGCACGAGGATGTATGATCTTATTGTTAACCGATTTCAAAAAAGGAGGAGGTTCTCAATTCGACTGAATGTTTTTGTTTTTGTATGTATGTTACGTGATCATTTTGCCAATTATGAATTGATTTTGATGATGCTTTTTTTGTTTGGTAGACATACTTCCGAGGTCTTCCCATATAAATTTTATCGAAATTGTATTAGCGCTTATTGAGAAAATTCCAAACGGCGCGCGGCGTCATTTGAGCAGCGCATTTGGTAGGCCTTTTTTTTTTTTTTTTTTTTTTTTTTTTTTTTTTTTTTTTTTTTTTTTTGTAGGCCTACCCATATTACACTTATTAAAGGATCAATAAACATTAAAATACACTTACTTCCTACTTAAATTGAAAATAAAATTAATTACAATTACTTAAATTGAAAATAAAATTAATTACAAATAAAACAAAGACCGTCATACAAACTATTTTTACTTTTTAGTTTAAGTTGGTACTTATAGGTATAGTTTTGAAGTCGGATTTTATTTATTATAAAAAAAACCAACTGTTCCGTAGTTTGGAACACTTCAGCTTTTACATCGATGAACATATTGCTTCAGCTTGCGTGGTACTAAATAGCACTAACACGGAACAGAAAAAACGTTTTCTGTTCTGTGAGCACTAACAACAATCTTATCTAACCCCTTACCAAGTGGGATATTGTCGCCTAAACATGATTGCAAATGATGACACGGCGAAACTTAGGAGGGCAGCTGCTATTTATATAAATATATAAAGACGCATATGGTTACATTAAATTAACTAACTAGCTGGGCAAGTTATACCACTCCCAATTTTTGCCAGGTATGGTATAAAGTCTGAGCCTATTATCCTCTACCAGGCTTAGTACGAGACTCCTTGCTGCAACCGAGCTTTCCTTGTCAGAAAAATACCTAAAACATATTGCCCTACCCAAGAATCAAATTCAACACCGAATACACTGTAAGCAGTTTAACCCCAAAGCCGTATTATTTTAAGATCTCGATCTAAAGCAGTAATCAATTTCAGCTGTAATTATACACATGCAAGCGTATGTTTTTTAATGACTATTGTGTATGCCTTTCAGTCTCTCGTGTTGAATGCCTCTGAATAATTTATTATATTAAGGACCTACTTACCACTTATATGAAGCACGAAGCTTTAAACAATGTACCTTTTTATATCCTAATTAATATTATAAACGACTTTGTTTGTTACACTTTCACGCCTTAACTACTCGACCGATCATCATGAAATTTCGCATACACGTCGTCAGGGGTACAGTATAGGATAATATACCTAGTTACTTTTCATGCAGAAAAAAAGGACTGCTTCGGAAGGAAAAAAAAATACTAATAAAATCTAGATTACAACATAGGACATAGGGTACATTTAATCCAGAAATAAGTACTGTTACTATAATAATAATAATAATAATAAAGTTTATTACTCCTTAAGAATAACACTTAATCTAGGTACAAAATTTAGGGCTTAAGGAATATATAACAACCTAATCTAACCTAACCTTACCTATATTTACGCGAGCAAAGCAGCAGGCAATATCTAGCGTTTTAAATAAATCAATATGCCCTTGTGCAAATGCTGTTTGTAAGTCATTTAGTATCGGCGACCTTTACTTGGAAACGATCGATGTGCAGGTCAACGAAGTTCTTCGGTGAATGGTGAATAAGTAAGCAGCTTTTTTGCACAATGCGACGTTACCAACAAAGGACATTAACTTCACGACACGGCGACGGAGAGGTTTAAATGATAACGTCGCCAATGCTACTACGCCAAGTGTTGTGGATTCGAATCCCATATGGAAAATATAAATTGTAAGAATAGGTAAAATTGTGTGATATAGAGAAAGTTTCTTACTAAATTTATTTTAAAGATTTTTTGTTCAGGCTGCGGATTACTAGCATTCCAGTTAACTATGCTTGTGTTAGAATTTAGAAGTGATAATACAAGTTGGTACGATACCAATCCAGGACCTCGCGATCTTAAATTTAATGTGTTACAGGTACATTGCGGCGCTTGTTTTATATCTGAGTGTTGTTTGAGTCTGTTATTACATGTATACTGATATATTCACTTGCTTATATCCCTGAAAGGATGTGCAGGTGTGTATTACAACCACGTGGTATTTGACCTTTGGCATCGTTTTAGACATCATGCTTCTTCATGTTGATCTATTTCTCGATTGCTACGTGAAAGAACAACGTACCAATAATTACAGTTACATATCTTATATTAAAAAAATATCGTATTACTTAGTATTCTAAACACCAGCGTTATTGGAGGACTAACAGATTGACTTAGCGTAATGCCAGGATTATTTACCCAGTTGATTGCGAGTTGTAATTCAATTGTATTCTGGGGGCATTCAATATTTATTACGATCCGGTGGCCAGGTGGATACACAAAACTTAAATCCTGTCAATATTCAACATAGCAGGCACCATATTAATTATAATGCTTATGTTTAAATCCTCGTGGATGAGATCTTAAAAAAATTAAAGAAACTATTCCTATGTAAATGTTACAAAAATGAAACAGAATTGTAAACTCACCACTTTTGCTGCCTTTATAGCTTCTGTTACGCCCTGTCGAGAAAATAAATCGGGCTGATCCAAATAGAAGACGGAATACACATAGAATACGGAATACGCATTATACTATATTCACACATTTCACCAGCTATAAGAAGTCTCACGAAAGAGGAACCAAGCCTATTTGCGGTATCGTGCACATCAACATCAACTTATTTTCTATGTTTACAATAATGATTACCGAAACAAACAACATATGAAATTTCCCACAATACTTACAACATTGTGTCCAAACCACAACAGATTGGCAATAAACACAGTTCTAGAAATAACACTTTATATTTATATCTACTATTTAAAGCCTTAGTTCGCAAAATGGTCCAGGTGGATCCCCAGGGATCCACGGGAGACTCGACGGAGGTCTACGTTGGCGTGACAAAAAAAGGGGGTTCACAATTCGTAAGCTTCCCCACGGGTCCACGAAAATTTATTTGCTTTCGATAGTGGAAAACTAAAATGTTGGTTTGACTTCACCTATCAATGTAGGCAGATAATATTTTAAGAAGCTCAGCGACTGTTACTTGTAAAACTTGAATATTCCATATTCAATACAACGTGTCGAGACATGCAAAGCGCCGCCGCTGCCGCTGCCGTCCGCAACGCTTGTTCAGACGTGCAAAGGGACGAAATACGACTTGTGGTGTGTGTGCTTGCAATCTTGCATGAAATTGTTTGATTCTTCACCAATAAATACGGATGCCATGGAAAAACGTTACTCATTTGTTTCCGGAATTTCGGCAAGAAAAGTAAAGTGAATCGATGTCAGTATTTGCAGTGTCAGAAAAAGTAAGTATTTACCTGCCTATTTATTATAAGTACATACTTTTATTTTAAGTTGTAATAAGTATATTTGTAATGTTTGCTTGTGGTAGGTACGTATTATAAATGAAATACTGAACAGAGTCATTATTAGATACTTCCATAAAGAACAGAAAGCCGAGAAAGGTTGAACTTTTTGTCCCTATTTTATTAGTATTTTTTTTACCCGACTTTGTTGTGGTTCACTAAAGGAGAGATATATTATGATTGACCTGCATGATTGTTAATAGGTATTTTAGGTTCCTAATGCTAAATGACTGAATTAAATATATTTTCATAAATTGTACGCGTCTTTACGTAACCGTAACGTGCATCAAAGTAATAAATAAATAATTAATATCGCAGCGTTTTGATAAAAAAAATTATTTAAAAGTATTTTCTATCGAATTTACAGAAATATATCAAAATATATTTATGATAAAATGTTTTACATTACATTAAAATCGGTTCAGTCGTATTTATAAAACTATATTATGGATTAAGATCTATAATAGTTTTATTAAGCAATTTATTGCTTTTAATAATATAATTAGAATCAGTTTGCCGTCGGTACTTTGTTTATTTCATTGGAATAATTAATTAGGTAATCCTATTCTGTTAAACTAGCCATATCTTGTTGAGTAAGACCGCCTTATGCTTACTTAAACAAAGTTTTTTTTATTTACAGGTAGGTAACTGATACGAAACATGGCTGAATCTAAGAAGAAATGTCGACAGTATAGTGTTGACTATTTAAAATTTGGTTTTCTTCCATCAAAGCAGACAAGCGATTACCAATATGCCTTTTATGCAACAAAGTTTTGATCAATGACTCTATGAAACCATCGAAGCTCGAAGATCATCTAAGAAGATGTTATCCTGATAAAATAGGTAAAGATTTGAAATATTTTCAAGCATTGAAGAAAAAATATGAAAGAGACCCACCGTACACAGTATGTTCGCTTTAACATCTGAAAGTAACGATGGCTTGCTTGATCTTACAATATCTCATTACTTATAGCGAAATCTGGAAAACCGCATACCATTGGAAAACAGTTAATTTTACCCGCTGTTGAAGAGGTTTTAAAAACTGTTCTGCACAAATTTCCATTTGACATACTCAAAAGAATTCCTTTAAGTAACAACACTGTACAAATACGTATTGATGAAATGAGCTCTGATATTGAAAGTTTCTTGTGTAATTATCTGCAAACAACTAATTTTTCTATTCAACTGGACAAAACAACTTTGCCTGGTAATGAAGCATTATTATTGGCATATGTTCGTTTTGTTATGAAAGAATAAATTCACGAAGAGCTATTATTCGCGAAAACTTTGGAGATGGACACTAAAGGTTAACCTGCCCTGCCTGCCCTGGTCGAAACGTCAAGCATAAAAAAGGTTAACATTATGCATGATCGCGTTAATACCCGTTACATACTATATATATCCTGAGTGATTTATTTAAGGAAAACGATTCCATTCACAAACGTTATTTCGGTGGCAACAGATGGAGCTACTGCCATGGTCGGGCGATATCGTGGGTTTATAAGCCATCTTAAAAGAATTATACCAGAGGTAACTGCAATTCACTGTGTCATCCACCGACAATACCTAGTAGCGAAAAATTTGAGTGTTAGATTGCACTAATCGCTTCAATTTGTGATTAATGTAGTTAACAAATTAAGAAGCAATAACGCATTGAATACGCGTTTATTTGCACAATTGTGCGATAAAAATGATGAAGACTTCCAACGATTGCTCTTATATACCGAAGAACGCTGGTTGTCGAAAGGTGCATGTTTAACTAGATTTTACTCACTTTTTAATCAGTTTTAAAGATTCTGGAAAGTAAAGATCCAGATTTAAATGATCCCTGATCAAATTGAAAGCAGATATCGCGTATTTGACAGATTTGTTCAAAAAATTTAATGACATTAACTTAAAATTACAAGGGGACAGCCTCAATTTAATAAAAACAAAGGGTGTAACTTCAGCTTATCTTGGAAAATTTAAATTTATGAAGAAAAATATTAGTCGGCGCAAATTTTCTCAGTTCTCAAACTTGTCACAGGTAGAATGCCTTGATGAGGATATTCAGACATACGTTCAACATTTAATTGCCCTGCATGATGACTTCAAAATCAGATTTGAAGTTATTCCGACGATGGAAATACAATCATGGATCATAAATCCATTTGATGAAATGAAAGTGGAGAATGTGATATTACAAGAGAACCTACTCGAACTTAGCACTAATAAGGAGCTGAAGGTGAAATTTAAAAGGGAGTATCAAACATTTTGGCTGCAGGCATAAATACCCGAAAAATATCCTGGACTGTGGGGAATTGCGAGAAAGCTTTTGATGGCGTTTCCCTCGACATATCTTGTCGAAAAAAGTTTTAGTGTCGTTACAAACCTTATAACAAAAAAAAGGAGCAGATTGAATATTACGGAATGGGGAGATATGCGGTTATTCATCTTTTATTTTTTTTACTGACTAAACCTACCACGGTGTTCCTCGATATAACCATAGACGGTGGGGCCGCGCGAATCGCTTTCACATGTAATTGCGACCCCGCCGAGGTTTCGGCTCGCCTTATAAAACGGCAGGCCACTACATAATACTGCCTCTACTGTCCCACTGCGGGAGGACCAAAAAAAATACGGGCACACGCACGCCGCCTCTCGGACCTGATTGCGAGCAGGCCCACGCAGCCCAACACCCCCAGGTCAAACCTTAGGGTGGCTGAAGGTCATTTCGCGCCCTCCGGCGCCCGGTTCTGCGGTTGGGGAGAGGATTTAAGCGCTTCCTCTCCCGCTCCGCCGCCTCCATGATGGATATGACTTCCTCACAGAAGGAGGCTACGGCGTTCCACGACCTCTCGCTCCGGACCATAGATTGAACCACGGCCGGGAGCGAAAAGGCAATCATACCGATGTTTTGAGTTGGCAGAATGGTATCAGGACAATTGGACGGGTCCTACCATTTTAATGTTCAATCCTCTCCTTGCCAGTTGATCTGCAGCATCATTGCCAGAAGAGTTGCTGTGGACGCGTATCCACTGCATCGTTACCCGATTTTTGTTGCAATACGTTGCAGCTCACGGTGACAGTCCAGAATGAGTCCACTGTTGAAGCAGTTGCTCTTAAGAGCTTGTAGTACCGCGGCACTATCCGCGATAATACGTATTGACTTTTCACTTATACTCCTTGATGTAACCGCTATTGCAGCCCGGGTGATTCCAACACATTTGAGTTGAGTTGAGGTTTCCCAGGGTCTTTGAGTAATTGATGTTTAGGTCGTGGGAGAAGACTCCGACTCCTGTTCCTGATTTTGTTTTGGATCCATCCGTGTATATTCTCATTTTATGTATGCCAGAGCTATCTTTAGATTATTCATGAAGTTGGATGTGGTATTTTTGTCAAAGACAAAGGTTTTTGGAATGATAACACATGTCGCCTCTATCATTGAAATTTCGTTGTATACTAACTCCTTTAGGCGCGCATGAGTTATTCTATTGTCTCGTTTCCAGAGCCCTACCTTTTCAAGCCGTATAGCAGCTGTGAGGTCCGTGTCACTGCTGCACGGACCTCTTCTCATCGTGAGAAGGCTATTGAGCAGGCCACGGCAAGACGTTGATACGAGCATCGGCAAGAGTACGTGTTACGGCTCTAGCCATGTGTGGACGTGCATTGTCATGCATTAGTCGAAATGAATCATCCAATGAGTTTCGCAAAGGGATGATCACGCCTGAAACAATCCTCTCCACATAAATCTGAGCATTGAGGTTGCCCCTGATCCAAGTAAGATCGGTTGTTCCACCGATCAAAATACCGGTCTAAACCATTTTATTATTCCACCTCCATATGAATGAACTTCCTAACAAATGATTATGTTTTCTGAGTCACCTTTGATCAGAATTCGGCAAAAACGGCAACCTTGTAGTAGCATCCGCTGTTAAGGCGTTCCAATAGGTCATCTGCCACGATGTTCCACAGTAGCGGGGAGAGTACTCCTCCTTGGGGACAGCCCTTTGCCACTATGCATCTCGTGGTAGAGTTTACCGTGAATTATATCGCCCGCATCTTTAGAAGTTGATTGATCCAGCCACTAGTGGTTCTATCAATGCCAAACGTGCTAAGTAACTGGCTGATGCTATTGAATTTTGTCTTATCAAAAGCTCCTTCTATTTCAATGAAGGCCCCTAAGGCCTTTCATTAATTTGTCTGATAGTGCCATTTCTATTGTGCCTACAGCAGAATGCAGCGCTGATTCCGTTGATTTTTTCTTTTCTTTAGGCATGTTGGTTGTTGGTTTTAATGTCAGAGCACCTTCCCTTAGATACCGATAAACGAGTCTCTCTAGATTCTTCAGCATGAACGAGGTTACGCTGATCGGTCTGTATGATTTCGCCAAATTAAATTTTGCAATTTCGCGTGTAATTTGACGAAAACGCTGGGCGCAGTAGACGCCTATGCTCTGTGGTCATGACGTCAGTTGGCTGTGTAAACAAATGCAGTGATATATGTTTGATAATAATAAATGAGTTATTATTCTACTTGTCGTTGGTGTGCTGTTCATGAATGCAAAAATAAAAATAATAAAAAGCCTATAAAGATTAAAGGTACGCTGACCAGTTGACACTATGTAGTTTACACAGCCTTATGACGTAATAAGATGGCGACTACTATACTGGTGTTATGAAACAGATTAAGAAAGCCGAAAACTTTGAATTGAATTTTAAAATTTATTTTATATTTTATGAACTATTTTTTTTTTACCTGCCGTAATGCATTGACGTGTACCCTCCGCGGTCGCGGGCGGAGGGATTATGTCGCACTCGCCGGGGTAAAAGAAAAGATGGAATAAGAATAATGTACCTCCCGGAATACCGACTAAACCTACCACGGTGTTCCTCGACAAAATCGCTATCGACGGGGCCGCGCGAATCACTTGCGCATGCGGTCGGGACCCCGCCGAGGTTTCAGCCCGCCGTGTGAAACGGCAGGCCACTACGCAACAAGACCTACCCAATATAGGCACTTTTCACTCGTAAACCCTACTGTCCCCCTCCCTCCCCCTAGAGGGGAAACAGACTCGACACAGAGGCGCGCGTGGGAACACGCACTCCTCTCGGACCTGGTGCTGAACGGATGGCGGGCAGGCCCACAAAGCCCACTGTAGCGACTACATTATTACACGTATTCCGATAGAGCACATCTTAAAATTAGTTAAAATGCACACGCATGCAAATGTATACACGCGCCACACCAGTATATAAGCTTTACTTTTACTGAAATTAAACAGACTATAACACCATCTGAGTCTCGTTATACTTATTGCCAAAATATAGGCAAAGTGGTGACCCGACGACGCTACGATTCTGGCTCTACAAGTGGACTTCGCAACAAGAAAATAAGCAACATGAACCAACCAACTTGCAAATCAAGCTACGGCCATCAAGAAACATTGGATGTAGCGGTTGGTACCACCATCTTATCCCGCATTCCGGAGTTTTGGAGAGATCAACCTAAATTATGGTTTACACAACTGGAAGCCATATTAGCACCACTAAAACAAGGCGACGATTATAAATATTTTACGGTTATAGCAAAGCTGTCTAAGGAAGAAATACTACAGGTTAGTGACCTCATTAACTCTCCACCATCCAGAAAAGTGTAAGGCCATCAAGGAGCGCTTAATTAATTGCTATGAGGAGTCAGTACAGCGCCAATTTCAAAAATTATTGACTGTAATGGACCTCGGCGATCAAAAACCATCACAACTTTTCCGCAAGATGCAAGTTTTTGGAAAAGGAAAAATGGGTAACGAAATCATCAAGCTGCTATAGTTGCAACTTTTACCACCATCAGTCACTACAGTCCTAGCTTGTTACAGAAGACATGGATATCGACAAGATGAGCCAGATCGCTGACAAAATTATAACAAACTCAAAACTTACCGAGGTATCAGCTGTAAACGAAAACATAGACAAAACTGATGAAGGGGCAATGGCATGCGTATTAACACAATTATCAAAAATACAATTGGAATTAAGTGCAATTCAGCGTGATCACAAAGACCATCGACGCAGCACTCAAAGATATTTTAATCGTCAGCATTTCCCATTGTGGTCAAGTTCAAGAGCAAACAGTCGGGAAAGAAAACACTATTGTTTTTATCACTATAAATACGGAAAATATGCAAGAAATTGTATTGAACCATGTGATTGGCAACAAAAATTTAACTCAAGAGACCAGGGAAACTAATCAAAGCGCAGACTACGGCGGACCTCTGTGCTATTCACCCGTCCAACCGCCTCACTGTTACCGACCGAAAAAGTGGTATGAGATTTTTGATTGACACGGGAGCAAATATTTCAGTTATCGGCAAGACACAGAGACATTAATTTACACAAAATGAACAATATACACTTTATGCTGCTAATGGTACAAAAATTAAGACTTATGGCGAAAAAACTCTTACTTTAAACTTGGGATTACGGAGATGTTTTTCATGTGACATGTGACGCAAACAATTATAGAAGCAAATTTTTTAGAGCATTATAAGCTTATTATTCGACATAGCTGGTCGAAGACTTATTGACAAGGTAACTGAGCTTACAACGCCTGCAACCCTGATCAAATCGACGCAGCAAACAATTCGCACTATTGACATAGGAATGAATCCTCGCATAACTCAACTCTTAAAAAATATGAGGACATTACGAAGCCTTCCTCCATGCGCACTACCCCAAAATACAAGATTGAGCACCATATTATTACTAAAGGACCACCCGTATCTGCACGTGCCAGATCATTGCCTCCAGACAAATATCACATCGCTAAAAAAGAATTTCAAAGTATGATGGAACAGGGCATTTGTCGCCCTTCTGTTAGCCCATGGGCTAGCCCTTTACACATGGTCAAGAAAAATAATGGTGAATGGAGACCATGTGGCGATTATAGAATGCTCAACAAAGCGACTGTGCCTGATAAATATCCACTTCCACGATTAACCGATTTTACTTATATATTAGAAAAAAAAAACGTATTCAGCAAGATTGATATCCGGAAGGCTTACCACTGTATTCCAGTTAAAGATGTGGAAAAACCGCTATTATCACTCCTTTTGGACATTTCGAATATTTAAGAATGCCTTTATGTCTACGCAATGCAGCGCAAACATTCCAACGATTCATGGACTCCCTATTCAGAGATTTAGATTTTGTTTTCGTCTTTGTCGACGATTGCCTAATTCCCTCGGCAAACGAGATTCTACATTATCAGCACTTAGATACAGTTTTCAAACGCTTACAGGAGAATGGAATAACTATTAACCTCGAAAAATGCGAGTTCCTCAGAAGCGAGATAGATTTCTTAGGTTATCATATAACGAGCCAAGGAATACACCCGACTGAGGAAAATTACAAGCAATTGCAGAATTTCCTAAACCAAAGACAATCAAAGAATTAAGGAGATTTTAGGCATACTTAATTTTTATAGAAATAACCTTCCGCACGCCGCCAAATATCAGATTATTTTAAACGACTATCTGTGCAACTCGAAAAAGAATGATAACTGTCTTATTCCTTGGTCAACAGAAGCTGAAAAAGCCTTTGATAAATGCAAGGAAAACATCATGAACACAATTTTAACAGTGCATTCCTCACACACTGCCCCACTGGCACTTATGATAGATGCTAGTTCTACCTGTGTTGGCGCGGTTCAACAAAAAAAATCCGGACCTAACTGGGAACCATTAGGATTTTTCTCAAAAAATTAAGTGAAGCTCAACAAAAATACTCAACATTTGATAGAGAATTACTTGGAGTATACATGGCAGTCAAGCATTTTCAAAGGTTTATTGAAGGAACAGAATTCTCAATTTTCACAGATCATCGACCTTTGACATACGCATTCTCCCAAAAAAAATCATCAAACGATACGCCACGGCGAATTCGGCAATTGGACTTTATTTCACAATATAACACTAACATTCAACATATAAGCGGACGTGATAATATTGCTGCAGATGCACTGTCACGTATTGAACAAATTGATATGCCATCACCGATTAATTATGCCGATTTAGCAAGATGCCAATCTAATGACCAAGAATTGATAAGACTACGTGACAATAGGAATTTGAAAATTAAAACATAATGCTTCCGGGTTCCACAAAAAGCATCAACTGCGACACATCGACTGGGATGAATCGTCCTTATTTACTAGAGAAATTTCGAAGACAGGTTTTCGACGTCATTCATGGACTAAGTCATCCGGGCAAGCGAACTACTAGAAAAATGATAAATCAAAGGTATTTATGGTCAGGTATGAACAAAGATATTAATAGCTGGTGTAAGTCATGCATAGCTTGTCAGAAGTCAAAAGTACAGCGCCACACCATATCACCGGTAGGAAGTTTTATGCCATCGCAGCGTTTTGATCAATTACACATCGACATTGTTGGACCATTATCTGTTTCTCAAGGAAAAAGATATTTAATCACAATCATAGATTGCTGTACGTCATGGCCTGAGGTAATTCCGGTTAAAGATATCACAGCCGAAACAATATCTCGTGCACTATATGAGGGATGGATAACAAGATTTGGATGCCCGTTACGCATTACTACAGACCAAGGTCGACAAGTCGAATCAAGAATATTCGAATCACTTTCACAATTATTGGGAGTACACAAAATTAGGACAACGCCATATCACCCATAGTCAAATGGAATGATAGAGAGATTTCATAGAACCTTAAAAGCAGCGCTTATGACAAGAGAATCTAACGCTAATTGGATGAAAGAAATTCCTTCAGTTCTACTTGGTTTGCGGAGTTGTCTACGCGAGGACACAGGATATAGTGCAGCAGAGATGGTATACGGCGAACCTATACGTCTTCCCGGAGAATTTTTCGAATCTTCACATCGGAATTCTACATACGAAGAATTCATAACAAATATTCTAAAGAATATCAATAAAATGACATCAGTACCAAAACGCAAGAAGCACAACCGAACAATTTTCATTCATCCTGAACTTAAAGAATGTTCACACGTATTTGTAAGATGCGACAGAGTAAAAAGAAGTCTGACACCACCCGATGAAGGGCCCTTCCCAATGATAAGAAGAATGGATAAAACATATGTCATTAAGGTCAAGGATAAAGAAACAGTAATGTCAATAGATAGATTAAAACTAGTATTTGTCATCAACAACGAAGATATGAACGTGACAAATTCTGAAAACAGACACAGCTATTCAAACACGTACATCACCAAGTCAGGACGGACAGATAAGCCCACAGTATGGTTCTGTATTCCGTGACGCAAGCATTCAATGGATATAAATACTCGCGAGGTCACAACAAATATCACCATCCATCGTTAGCACCTCGGGTTAAAACAATGGGCAACCAAAGCTCCAAAGATCAAATTGTATACAACTCCGATAGTTGCCCGAATCAAAAGGAAGCTGACCAACTAAAAAATCTCGTACTGAAAGAACTACGGTGGACAAGAAACATCGCAATAGGACAAATCGTCATCACGCTGGGTATTTTCTTCATTTACGTAATGCTCATACATCATTACGGAATGGTCATGGACAAGAGAATGAAACAAATTGCAAGAAACAGTCAGCATAAGTGCATTGCAAAAAAATTTGTGCAATAAAATTATTATTATTATAATTATGTTTCTCTTATCACAGGTACTTTCTAACATATTATATTAGAAAATACCTGGCCCTTTGGGAGGCTTACACGGAGACATGGGTCTAACGTGAAGAAGCCCTACGAGAGTTTTAAACAAAGGTGAGATGGAACACCTACAATGGCACTAGCCGCAGCAGGCGTAGGACTATTGCTACGTATGAATTCTAATATATGGGCTATGGGTATAGGTGTTAGATGAACCGGGATATATTGCTAACTATGGATGAAAAACGGCGTCTGCCCTGAATACTCTAATAGCATCATTGCAATGGGCAGACGGTGATTCGCCAACTCACTAGATGGGCCCCCTGAATAGCCACTATAGGCATACAAGCCAGCAGCAGAGGGCAACACCGGTGCGAGTGGTTAGGGGTGTCGAGCGGTGCGGCGCCGGTTTCACCATCACGGGTCTCGTGACAACGGAGACCCGGAGCGGGTTTCCCCGTAGTTATGCCCTTGAAAATAACACTTCCACCCCCAAGTATATAGCTCTAGCGGCCTTCCTCTGACCGGCCGACCAAGGCAAGCCAGAGTTGAGAGTCCTATGGGCACTCTTGAAGTTCCACCCCAGCTAACCAGTAATGGCAAGCTGGGGACGAGGTCCTAACCGACTGTCTGAGGCATTCAGGACTGCAGTGTCGCCACTCACATTCAGCTCGCCACAAGCTGCCCTTATTATTATATTATTATTGGATAACCACTCACGAAGTACCTTGACCTAGGCTACGCACCGACACAATAAGCGTCAACACATATTTTTACTCGACTATTTTTTGGAATCAGCAATGTATTATGTCATTAAGCATACGTTTGAGATTATATCTATAAAAAGAAATTGTAATAGTTAAGTAGGAATTGTAATAATTTTTTTCATTTTAAAGGGGGGTGTATATGTAGCGACTACATTATTACATGTATTCCGATAGAGCACATCTTAAGATAAGTTAAAATGCACACGCATATACACGCGCCACGCTAGTATATAAGCTTTACTTTTACTGAAATTAAACAGACTATAACACCATCTGAGTCTCGTTATACTTATTGCCAAAACATAGGCAAACTCACCACGCCCAGGTCAAACCTCAGGGTGGCTGGAGATCGTCTCGCGCCCTCTGGCACCCGGCTCTGCGGTTGGGGAGAGGGTTTAAGCGCTCCCTCTCCCGCTCCGCCGCCTCCTTGATGGAAATCACTTCCTCACAGAAGGAGGCGACGGCATTCCACGACCTCTCACTCCGGACCATAGACTGAACAACGGCCGGGAGCGAGAGGGCAACCGATCCGACTGCCGCGATCAACTCACGGCGCTACAATACCCAGGCGGGGCAAACCGCCAAAGTGTGCAGCGCCGTGTCCTCAACAACGTCGCGGCTGTCGCCGCAGTGGTGACAACCGGGCGTCTCTTGCCGGCGTATACGACACAGGAATTGACCAAAACAACCGTGGCCAGTCAATACCTGTGTCAGCCGGAAGATGAGGGCGCCATGCCGCCTCTCCAGCCACTCCTCAAACACGGGACTTACCGCCACGATCGTGGCGTGCCCGCTATTTTATGAACTAAAACTAACGTTTGCCGACTATTTTTTGCCTAAATAATATATTTTTCGATTTTTCTCATATAGAGTAAAATACCCTATTTTGTGTTGAGAACAATAAAAATGGCCATTGAACAATTTGTTCGTTTCCTAGTCGGTCTAAGTCTTTACTTTTCGTGCGCTAGTAATCTGTTTTTTTCTGTATATAATAATATTCTGTATATATGCGCTATGTAAGTATATGTATGTATTGGACTGATACATGATTTAATTGCTGTAATTTGTATTACTCATGTGGTCATTATCGATATTTATCTATCAGATTTTCCTTAATTCAGTTCGAAGAAGCGATACCGCAGCCTTAAGGTCTACCATCAGGCTTAACAAGTTCGTATGAATGTCATTTTACTTAAACACGGATGACGTACTGTTGCGTTATTACTTCCGTTAAAATTATACATCTACTAGATTTAGCCCACGGCATCGCTCGCGTAAATGTGGGTTAGTTAGGTTATGTTAGTAACAGTACTTTTTCTGGATGATAGGCACTCTATGTACAAAAGTACATAGGGTACCTATCAGAAATTTGCATAGGTACACGTTGTTCTTTTTGTATTTCTAATTACTTTTTTGTTTTTTTTTTTGTTTTATACCAGTGTGGAGGTCGAAATAAACTGTTTTCTTTCTTCTTTCTTTCTTTGACCGAAAACGGTTCTCCTGACAACGTGTATGCAATTTTTTGAATGAGAATGTGCGTTTATTTGTTTCGCTTTCACGCCTTAGCTGCTCAACCGATTATCATAAAATTTCGCATACACTTTGTCAGGGGTACAGAAAAAGCACATAAGGTACCTTTCCAGAAAAAGGAGTGTTCTCGTGGTTTAGAAGTTTATTGACAAATTCTTCATTAATGCGAGCGAAGCCGCCGGCAAAATCTAGTTATTTATAAATTAAAGAACGAAATATATATGGTATTATGTTCTTTAATATACGTATAAATCATATTTATTGTGTTGCAAAACACTTTACAATTAACAGACTTAAGGAATTACTTATGAATATGGACAATGTTTTGTCCTGTGTAGGAAGCGAATCGACTATAATTGGCGCGCGGCGAATGCTAAGGCGACCACTGTGCCGTCTACATCCATGCAACGTGAACTCCTTATTTGCAAGATGAAATATCAACCCAAAGCAAGATGTCAATTACCTGGATCTCTCTTTAGTAGCGTAAGTGAGAACTTAGAAAATAAATATAATGTTGCTTTTCTCATAACATTGTATATGAGTGTTCTACTTGCCACAGAACAGTTACAATAATAAAGTCTACTACTAGTAGAGTTACAATAATAATATATTGAAAAAGAAGTAGGGTAGTAACTCTACTACTAGTAGAGTCACTACCCTACTTCTTTTTAAATATATTATTATTGTAACTGTTCTTGTGACTATAAATTCTAATAATATATTCGTGTTAAATTATTACAACAGAGTTCAAATTAGTTTGATTCAAAGTACTCAGATAGGTCTCTGCTTTATTAAGAATGCGATATGTACGTATACGGAGTTAATATAATTTAATCTCGTTGACCACATTGTTTAAGTTTTTTACAAACTCCGTTATTACCATTCCATTGACATATCTAATCGCTAAGAGAAATTTGGACACTTGATGACAAATTGAAATTACCGAAATTTTACTTGACCAATCTTAGTGAAAGAATTATCCAGTAGCATCTTTGTCCTGGATAACTCTCAACCCATAACACTCGTACTGATAGTAGCTACATCCGTGCAGTCAAATAATCGAAAATGATTATATAGGTCCTGAATTAATTAAGCCAGACTACCGAAACTGATTTTAGATAGAAGGTCTCAGCCAAACCTTAGGCATGCTGCAATATAGGTACCTACGATATAAACGTACGTCTAGTCAGACTTTATGCCTGACTTTTTAAAATGAACTCTTTTCATCATCTAATCGTTACGAATCTTCATAGATACCTGTAATTCAGTACTTTATCAAGAAACAATGTTATCACGTAAATAAACGTTAGGTACCATTAAGTATTTATAAACACCGTTTCTAAATGCTCCGTGCAGTTTCCCTTTAAGTAACCACAGAAATCAAGGTTAAATGCTTAAATTAGAGCACCAAAGACAAAAAATGAGGAACTCCTTTCACCTAATCTAACCGGTGGACATCTGGTCGAGATTAAACAAAGCAATTTATACACTGATCTTAATAACAACTGCTGTGTATTAGACCTACATTTTGCATTTATTTGCGTGTGTATTTTATTGAAATGCATGGCGTGATAAGTTCAGTTTAGTTTAATCTCGGACCGCACATTAGGTACATGTCCAAAGCGAGATACACGTGCAAAAACTTTGTTCAAACATTATAACGGTAGTGCTGTTATTAAGTGCGGTCATATTTGTCATTATATTAAGTACCTATACCAGTGATTTGCCGGTGTCCACCCACGTGCCACTAACGTTTCGTATAGCTAAGGAGATAATATGAAGATTGCATTCGGTTTATTATTTTTGGGTACGTATTAACTTACATGTGTTTTTAACTACTTACTATACTTAAACTATCAATTATTGCTATGCAATAATGTATTACTTAATACGAGGAATACATGAACTTGTATTAAAGAAACTTGCTTGTTCCTAAGAACCTATATTTTACACAAAAGGAGTGAAATCACGACGGGACGTTACTTGTACTTACCTGTATAAGGCTAACAGTAATTTTATTAAATAATCTGTTAAATATACTATTTAGAAATCTTTGCAATATTTATGAATAAATAACTTACTTAGATAAACTTAACACAAGAACATGTTGGCATTTAAAAATATTTGAAGTATTTGTACGTGAACGGGTTAAAGTGATTGTGCGGATATGCTTCAAGAATATATTATGACGTGTATGTGGTGATTCTTTGAAATGAATAAATTGCATGCAAACAAGTTTAGCAACTATAAAAACGACTAAACGTATTATTAAATTGCTCTTTATAACCTCAAGCCCAATAGAAGCACTATCAAAACGTATCAGATGACAATGACATTTGACATATTATTACACTAAAAAGAAAAGTTGTTTTGTACTGATAAAATTATTCGTAGTGCATTCATCCTGCTCATCCTTTACGATGAGACGTATAATATTTTGATACTGAAAATGTCTGAAGAAGACAATGGACATGTAAATAATTTTAATTTTTGTTTTGATAACTGAAAGTGGCTTTAAAATGTGGATTTAAAATTTTTGTTAATAGATTCAAAAGACCTTCTTGTAATGTAAGCTTTTGCTACATGTAAATTATGTTCTATTTTGCAAGAATGACCTGATTCTTTTGTCAGTATTTGTAACTGCCGCACTCTGTTGCTCGTTCGAAGTAGGTAGTTTACTAAACCTTTGTGTTACATTGTTTGTTACATTGGTTATTGTCCAGTCTTATTTTTAACAGTGACAAGTCAATTAATTGAATAAATTACTAATTTCTTTGTTCACACTTTCCAGCTATAATAATGGAAGATAAAATTTCTGCACAAAATCTTGCCTTAGAATCATGGATGAATGATTTACCGCCTCAGTTGAAAGATGTGCCTTTTATTTACCTTGCTATTCCAGGTATGTAATATATAAAGTACTCTATCCAATTAAAACCAACCTAAATTTACAGTAGTGGGGTGAAAATAAATAAACTATTTTAATTTGGACTTTGACCTTAATAACCACTCCTACTTTTTATAAACCTGATCTAAAATTTACTGCCAATTAAGTCAGTTTAATTCATAAAATCTCAGAATTGCCATGTAAAAAAAAAGAAAGTTCCGATAAAAGTATATGTATACAGTTCTTCAAAACTACATTAAAATCCATGTGTCACTTGCACTTGTTTACAAAAATGGTCTGTGGTCACATGCTTGTATTAATAACAACAGCTGTATGAACTAAAATGATAGAGTTAGTTTATTCTCTTATTCTTACAATAGATACATAATCAACAATGTAACTCATTTTGCCACTGAAATAGGTTCCATTTTAACAGTACCAATGAAATGTTGACATAACTAGGTAAGGTGCTAGTTTAAGTGAACTAGGAAAGTAGGTTTAATGACATTTAATTTCATCAGCATCAATATTTTACATAATCATGATGGCCATTATATGGCATAGATATAGTACAAAATATTTTATATCATGTCCTACTAAAAACCATGTCAATAATTTCCTGTATTAATCACATTTCAGGCAGCCATGACTCTATGACATATGGTATAACAGCATCCAGCAAATTAGCTCCAGATGCGGAACCAATACTCAACCGACTGTACCCATTATTCCGAGGTACGATCCTACGATGGACAATAACACAGGCCAGTGACACTTGGCAACAACTTCTCATTGGCATTAGGTATCTTTGAAGTAACAATTAGCACATTATGCACTACTATATCACCATAGATATAAATTGCTTCTACATTAATTTAATAGCTCACTTAACACCAATAGATAGCTGGCACAAATTTTTACTTACATATCTTTAATATTCTGCTGTACATTATCTGGAAAACATCTTTTTACCTGTGTATTGTACTTAAGGTGACATGTCTTTTTTGTAATATCTATCTTCTAGTACCATAGATAAAGAAAAGAGGAAGGTAGAGAATTTATCAACAAGATGCCAACAGGGTTACATAGTTTAACCAAGTGTAACTAAAGTGCATTTACTAACAGACAATGGACAGCAGAATTTTATACAAGTGTCACTGAAATAATTCTTTGCCTGAAAATATGTTTTTCATTCTCGAGATTTGCCTACAATAATCTTGCGAGATCTTATTATCAGTATTCTCTTTGTTAAGCTTTAATCAATATCTAATATTGTTTAAAGCATCATAGATATTGAATCTAGCCTAGTAACATATTCTTCTCTGCATTCTTAAAGGTTTAATTAAATCTTGAAATTCTTAACCTGTTTTAAAAGCATATATTTTATTCAAGTATTGTTTCAAAACTCGATTTATACAACTTTCCTTAATTTAAATAAATTAGCTTCAAAGTTCTCTAAAAACTGTGTAGAAGTGTCATTACTGTTATGTTTCACAGTATGCACTTTTATAAGTAAGTAAGTAAAACATCTAATAAAAATGCAAAGTGATTTGTCACTTACAACTTTTAAATACGAGCAAGGTGATTTTCTACTAGACTCATCACAATGCATAGTTACTAAATACATGAAATTCAATATGTGTGCTGAATGCCTAGTGACCCCAAATGCAAATGTAAAACTTTAATTCAAATATTGTTATGGATATTTAATTGAAGTGTAGTATACTTTAAAATAATGTCATAATATTAAAATGTTTCAGGTTTTTAATTATTTCAATAACATTTTTCATGTTGCCTTTATAAATGTGTTGTTCATAACATCACTATAACAAATTGAAATCTTATACTTTCTTGACCTATACCTACAATTAATTATTACTCTCAGAAATTAAGGTATATTGATGGGTACAGCAACTATCCTAGATTTACTAAGACATTAAATTTAAAACAAAATTTTAGTTTTCACCCAGGTCTTCAGGTCAAGCAAGTATAAGAAGGTATTAGGCATGTAAGTGAAAATTATTATTATAATTTTAGGTACCTAGACTTGAGACTGGCCACCACAACAAATGATGAAAACTTTTACTTCACTCATGGCTTATATGGAGAAGAAATTTCAAGAGCTTTAACTCAAGTCAAAGAGTTTGTGGACACACATCCTGGAGAGGTAAAATACGAATATTAGTTTGTTTATTTGTCTGTTTGTTACGCTTTCACACCTTAACTACTCGACCGAACATCTCGAAATTTTGCATACACGTTATCAGGGATACAGAAAAAGACATCTCGGATACCTTTCTTCTAGAAAGAAAAGTTTTGTACCCAGAAAAATTTATTGACAAAATCTACATTAACGCGGGCGAATCCACGGGCAAAATCTAGTGAGTTTATTAATAGGCTTCTTATTGCATTAAAAGTTGAAGACTTATGATAATTTCAATTTATTTGCTGGGTGAAGAAGAATGTTCATAAGTCTTCTATTCAATTTATTTGCTGGGGGAAGAAGTATGTTTATATGTATTTCAAGGTTTGTTTTTGCATTGCAAGGCTATAAACAAGGTCATGTTCTGTCTGCTGATGGCACATATTTTACAGTTCTATAACTCCTAATTAAGG
The DNA here is from genome assembly GCA_963675205.1 of Catocala nupta. NCBI lineage: Eukaryota > Metazoa > Arthropoda > Insecta > Lepidoptera > Erebidae > Catocala > Catocala nupta. The sequence continues at coordinate 19,871,978 of OY776097.1, read as the reverse complement.
CAAAAACAATACAAGATTATTTGGCTGTGATTATGTTTAGAGCAGAGGTACAGTTGAACTGCACCAGGCAAAAACCAAAGTTCCATTGTGTCTCTTAGTATAAAGCTTGTCATAAAAGACTAAAAGAGGTTCTACAATCTGCTTATAGTAATAAAACATTTGCAGTCAAAATTTTGTTATCACAGCTAAGAACACCTCTTTTATGATCAGAAATTTAATTTTTACAGGTGGTTATTCTAGACTGTCAGCATTTCTACGGGTTCACTCCACAACATCATCAGAAGTTGATGCGGTATCTGCTGAATCTTTACGGACCGAAACTAGTGCCGCGGCAAGTCGATCTTAGAGCGATCACCCTCAACTCTCTCGATAGACTTAAAATGCAGGTATGCGATACAATGCATGTCTATACGCAATACAATGATTGTAGTTTGAAAAGGGAAAACTAATTTTATATGCTAAAATTATTACAAAATATTAATTGTTAATTATATAGATTATTTAACAACTCGGATTGTTCATGATAATCAGCCCAACAGTCTTTTATTTATTGAGAAGATTCTCAATGTGTACACGGAATTTGGAATAAAATATATTGTTTTAACATAGCAGTGTATATGAAATAATGATAGAATGTTGATTTAATGAATTTTATAGAATTAGCGATTTGGATATAACAACCAATTCGTTAATTCTGCATTGCATGCATTTGTACAAAATGTTGTATGAAATAGATATACTTTCATATATATTTAATATAAAAATTCACAAATCCACTACTGATTTTAGGTTTAAAATATTAAATCTATCGAATAGCAAAAATAATACTCAATGCACAACCTACGGCGCATTTTAATGTTATCCTTAGACTTAGAGGAAATTTAATTTCTCCCAGCCAAAATAAATTGTATTGTCATGTACCATAGGTAAGTTTACTGTCACCGCATTTCAGGTGATTGTGGTATATCGCAACGAGTCCGTATACTCAACGAGCGAGTTCTGGCAACCTCAAATGTTGCCGTCGCCGTGGCCGCGACAGGACTCCATCACTGGCCTCCTTAACTTCCTCGAGAATATAAGGAGGCACCCTAGCACTGGCTTTGTGCATCAGGCGGTGCTCACGCCTACTCCCACCTTTATTATACTCAGGTACCTATTATTGGTCTTTATATTACCAAAGTTGAATTAAAACTTCTTTAACTATTCGAAAATAGAATTCGATATATATTTTTTTTTATATTGCTATTCTGTTGTCAGCTAGCATAAAAAAGCATCGTGTCTTGCGGAGATTTTATTTTTTGGTATCCAGAGATTAAAGTGTCTATTTTTTAAATTCCGTTCTATACAATTTGACACTATTTGTTGCTTTCAATAGAATTTATCAGACCTTAGTGGATATTGTTGAAAATAATTTTGGAGATTAGATGTAACCATCGCACTTTATTTCTTATTGTTTTCACCAATGGAATAAATTAATATTGTGTAGATTTATTTTACAGTTAACTTTGCCTTTGTCAATGTTTTGAAACAACTGCAAATTCGTTATAATTTATAATAAAACTTGATTTATTTTGTAATACTACTAACTTGCTACCCTCATCAGAACAACTACGCATTACCAAAACCTTAAAAAGTCTTGCAGACTACCAACTCAGCGGGCAACCATCACACTAATATCCTACTTATAGCATAGCACCTTCTAGAGGAGCAAAAAATCCTACCCATATTTGGCAAATATTACTAGATTTAACGTAATCCATTTTCACATTTTCAGATGGATATCTAGCCTACGCGAAAAATGTGCCGTACCGGTGGAGAGAGACGTATTGCCAAAATTATCCGAGTTCAGTCCGGGCCCGCCAGTGCCCGGCAATTCTTTAGCCTTCACACGCGCGCCCGTCAATGTCGTCATCGCGGACTTCGTTGACATGAACGACGCTATATTCCCGCGAACGATCATTGATCTTAATATTAAACTACTGAAGAATACTCATAACGTTGCACACAATCACGGGTAAGAAGTATTTTTGAATCAACTACTTTTTAGTATGGTTTAGATTTTGTGGCAAGCGTGCCAGTTTTTTTACGAATGTACCTGAATTCTTTTTACTCGTTTACAAAATATATTCAGCTGTGATATGAAATCATTTAATTGTATTTGCTATAGATAATTTTAAGTATACCATTGTGCTTTACGATGTTCTGTTGTAACCATATGATTTTAAACGTACCATTCAAGTGCCTGAAATGAAAATTACATTTGTTTTATAAACACGATTTGTTTCAATATTTAACACACGTCATTAACTTAGGCACTGGTTTTACCAAATACTTTGTTACAAAATTCATCCAATTGTATTTTCTCGCATAAATCTTTGAACGACCATTTCTGCTCTTTCGCTCTAAAATCATCATTTGAATCCAAACATGAGAACAGTTTATTGGAAAGCTCATCAGAGATTTCGATAATTCTACAAATTTTATCCAGACGTGACAAATCTTCTAGAGAGTTTGTTAAATCTGTTATTTTAAGTACTTGTGATTTACGTTCGTTGATCTCAAATGAATTGTTAGAATCAGTCGCGCTTGCACTGTCTAGTTTATCGTAAAGATCTTGTTTGTGCATTTTTCTGTCTCCATTACTGATCGTAGTTTCAGTGTTATCAGGACTGCCACATCTTGAATCGGATATCGTTTCTTCAACTCTATTCAAGCTACCCAAAATATGTTTGTGATAATCTATGTTTTTGTAACGATCATCTGTCTCCTTCGATTGTTCATTCTTAATATTTGTCAAGTTGAGATTCGAATCTGGATTTACTAATACGATATTACGCTTTTTGAGTTCTTCATCGATAATGTTCATATTATATTTCTTACTTTGTAAGTATGATGTAAAATCTTTTAAACTGTATTTCTCTGGTTTATCTTCGTTGGTTTTAGGTTTGTGTACAGAAGTTTGAGTATTACAAGTGATCTGTTCGCAAGGTGGATGTGGTTCAAGGCCGCCTTCTATTACGCCAATTTCGTATTCATTGTCTTCTTCATATTTTTTATTGGATATATTGCTGTTCTTTAAGGGAATACAATAGCTTTCAACTTTCAAGATATTTCCGCCTAGTTTTGTTGAGAGTGCTACGGGTAAAGAGTTGATAGACTTACCTACTTTAACCTCAAAATCAGTGTTACGGTTTAACAAATTGTTTTTAACAACCGGTGGCATAATCTTACTTAGATATCTTTTCGAATTTACTGTTACATTGCACATCTCATTGTTGGGTTGATCTTTTGCAAGACATTTTTCCCATTGACTAACTTTTAAAGCAGATTTTTCAAATTGATTTATTTTTTTCATTTTATCTGCTGTTTTACAATCAAATATATTATTCTTTACTTCGGGTGCATTAGATGGTTTCGGCTTTTCCTTGTTACTATTATTAGAATTACTAATCATTTTACTTTTAAAGTCCCCACATTCTTTAAATATTGAACTGTTTGGTTGTGTACAATATTTTCTTTTAATGATATTGTTGGTGTCCTCGACCGAACCCACTTTTATCTCCAGCCTTGGTTCAAGGTCTAAAACTTCTTTTGAAATATTTTCCACAGCCTCTATCTGAATTTTATTACTATATGATTTCTTAAGCAGATCTTCGGTAATGTCCAGCATTTTGGAGAATTCTTTTTTAACATTGTCTAAACGCTCCTGAGCTTTCACACATTCGTTTTTATCATTTTTCTGACTAAATGACATGCAACTACGAAAGAACGCACCCCTACTCTGACGAATAGAATTTTTTGACTGTTCAGTATCATCATTCCATATTTTGAATACATCATTTCTCTTTTTAGCACCAACCACAGGGGTTACAGATCCAGAGTTATGCGAAGACGCCGGTTTTCTTATAAACAACGGCCGGTACTTTTGTACTGGTTTTTGTTTGAATGTGTCGTTATGTGAGGTGGTGCATAATATTTTAGGCGTTCCTTCGTTGTATTCACATTCAATAGAGATCTCTTTGATGTTCCGTTCAGTTTGTAGGACTACGTCTTGTTTCTTTGCGATTTTTGGTCGTACATATGTCATTTTAGATACCAGTGACAAAGATTGAATGTACTGTTTCTCGGAGAAGAATATTGAGTCCAAGACTCTACAAGCATAAGAATATTCGTTTTCGTACCAACAGATAAGTTTGTAAAAGTTAGGTTTAAGTTGGAGACTTGAGTCTACGTCTAAGACACAAGAGTGACTGTCACCGATGAAGTCTGATGACACAGCATCCTCGTTAGATATTTTTATTATATTATTTAGATATGTCTTGCTCGCCGTCTCTACAGATTTTATAATTTCTTGTATTGACGTGTTTGCATCAAATCTGTGTTAAAAGAAAATGTAAAAGGTAAATTCTTACAAATCAATATTTTCGGAAGTGCGAATTATTAACTATCAACCTGCAAAGTTGGCATATACCTACTGCTAACGGTAACGCTACAACTAACCTAACTTAGGAAACTGTAAAGAAAACTTTAACACAACACTCTCAAGTGCTTTACAAAATTCTTATAGTAGTATTAATTTTAGGTAACTGTACCTTATAGTCATATCAAGCACGGATACGTTTACGATAGGGACCCTGAAAGCTAGGCCACCCATCTTGTCCTTGACCTGCGGTATGATCTTGCCGAGAGCCTTGCAGGCGCCGGTGCTGGCCGGGATTATGTTCTGATGGATGCTTCTGTGATCTCTCCAATGCTGGCAACAAATGATACAAATTACCTTAGGCATAGCACCATTTTTAAGGCGTTGTAATGTGGATTCGTCACATGGTTTGGTATTTTTTTGATGAATTCACATTTTTTGTATTCTTGGCAGCCTTTCTAGCTAACCTAAGCATTACAATTACAGTATAGCTTATAGCGCAATGGGTAGGTGTCCCATCTGTAGTCTAGGGCCCGGATTCGGAATATTGGCCAAGCGATTAATATAGAAAAGAGCTAAGAGCTAATTTTTAATATCTAATAACAGCAACTGCCACAACTTGAACCCACAGTTTCTAAGGAGCTCGACATTATAATCGTCTTCCATATACTTCGAAGAGCCTCAAATAGAAAAGTACTAAGCAAACACCAATAACAATACAATAATAATACGGTATCAAATCAATGCAGTGTGCATCCGAATGCATATTTTTTACTTATATAATTTTTACATTGATCATATAAAACGACTATGTCATTTATAAAAAACATATAATTAATTTTAATATTTGATTTACACTGTCTAAATCATGTTTATATTTAAATTTTTATTATAATCGTAACCTTCGAGATGTCTCTATAAGCGCAACGGTCAACTGTCGGCATAGGTAACGAATTTCTATTGCGATAATGAAAACCCGGAAACATATCGACGGATCAAAAACAAGAATTAAAAATCTACTTATATGATATGGTAAGACAGAGAGCAAAGAAAGGAGTATTTTTATTTTCTTTACTTTATGATTTTTGGAATGTAACCACGGCGTATTGACGTAAAAAAAGTTATTTCTTTAAGCCCGTAAGTACCTATGTCTTTCGGGGTTGTAATATGTGTAGGTATGTCCTGCTGACAATATTATCAATGTGTTGTTATTTTACACCACCGCGACCGAAACGATGCACAGACGACATTTATAAAATTAATAAGGTAGCTTTAACCACGGTGGTGAACGAAATGGAGCTAGGGAACCCGAACGTAACTGAGGGTACCAGCTAGTATGTCAATAACCAGAAGATTCAAATTTGAAATTTAGGAATTTATTTTCATACTAGTATGAAGTATTTTTGCAGGTCCTATTTTGTTCGTTTACAAAAAAAATAAACTGTGTCTATAACTAATACTTTATTACTATAGACACTCAATTATGTCTTGTTATAATTTTTAAAATTTTTATATTATCTGAATGTCAGTTTACTTTGAAAACCGCCATTTCTGCTAGGTTTCGAAGACTTCGAAGAGCGGTGACGCGAGAAACTTTACAAACATCGGATATAAATAACCCAAGCTTAGGACCAAATTGGGATGGAAAAAGCAGACATTGGTGCCAATTCTGTTGTCACAAAATTCTCTTATCTTAGCTAAAAATCTCTAAAATTTATTTTAGTCCTGTCACTTTTAGCGATTTCAGCATACAAAATGTCGTTTGACAGAAATAAACTAAATTTTAGAGATTTTTAGCTAAGATAAGAGAATTTTGTGACAACAGAATTGGCACCATTATTGAATTATGTTGAGTCTCGCCGCTGGTGTGGCGCTCCGAATTAGTAGATAGGAAAAAGGTACTAGGGATTCAACCTCTCGATCATAATGCATTATCCATTCGCCTAAGATCACTTAATTACCTATAACACTTAAAAATGTAGTTATAGGTATACCTTTCCACGAAGACACAGTCCATCCAAAGGCTTGAGCGAGGGTGTCATGGCGTGGATACTGGTGATAAACCCCTCGGACACACCGAAATGGTCATTCAACACCTTGATAATTGGCGCCAAACAGTATAAAGTACTTGAGGCACATGATAATACTCTTTGATCTGAAAAGAAAAGAATTAGTAGATTTTATCTTTTAGTTAAAAATACAACATGCATTAAGAATAATTCTAGTACCGCGAAGGTCTCTACAAACATTGAAACAACGGACATAAACAACATCCAGATTCAGAAGTTGTGTGTGTTCGTTGTGTGACAACAAACAGTTGGTTAATAATATTAATCGCGCGAGAGAATCGAACTAACCACATTCGACGCGTTTGCAGTGGTTACGCGACCATTTAAGCCACTACGGCATGACTATGCGACTATTCTTACATTGCTTTGTCAAAATTAATGCAAAGAGTGATATATTAATTCAAGTTTTTGTAACTTAAATTAATAACACTTATGCACTTGGACGAAGTTAAATATGCAGTAAGAAATAATTACAACTCTAAACATTAACACCATCTCAAAAAAGCGCTGAAATTTTTTCAGCGAAACCGAGACAAATCTTATAGGTACTCTCACTACTTACAATGCTTTGTGAGATTTGACAAGAGACTGGAACTTTATTTTGTTTTGCTTGGAATATGAGTCTATACTGCCTATTCGGGAAGATGCTAGATCATTAATGTACATATTAATGACCTAGCATCTTCCTTAACAACTTCTACAACCTTAGAAAGCTCAGTACATTCGAATGCTATGAGGTCTTGGGTTGGATTCCAGGATCTGGCTTTTTATTATATAGGGTTTTTCTGTTAAGAGCATCTCAGCCGCACGAAGTCTGGAACTGTGCTCACAAAAAATGCACCGAATGATATTTGAATAAATATAATAACCTACTATTTAGTATACAATTGAAGACAAGAATGCATGTTACAAATTTAAATATCGTTTCATTAATCCAATTGTGCTCATCCATATGCAATCAAGTTCACCTTATTGACTACAATCGATACAATTAATCGAGTGGTTAATGAATCGATTAGCAGTAAACAATCGATTACCTGTGTTTAGTGTTTTCTCATTCACGCCGAGTATGATCATTGGTGCGTCTACGCTAGGCGCAGTTACTATTACTCGTTTGACTCCCTCGCTTCCTAGGTGACCCTAGATAAGTAGAAATGGAATTTAATAAATACTTCATGTTTGAATAATTAATCGGTGAAGTTTTAGAATGTTAGACATCATTAAAAACCTATAGGTAGTGTCTGGCCGCCGGTGTGCCGATGCGACTCAATAAGTTAAACCAACTGCAATATTGGACTGAATGCATTGGCAAGCATAGTCGAAGCATGACGTTAAGTAAGTTTGTCACAGTTATACATTTAGATGGGTGGCCCTTTAAGTTTCGTCTTTTCGTGCACTGCTAGCACATAAGGACGATGCTGTCTTGAACATTTTACTTATTGTTTATGAAGACAGTAACTAGGTACTCGCGATATAGCTAGTCAGTTCTCCTTTCTTTCTTTTGAATATTTTAGTTTCTTTTTAAAAAAGATTAATAGTAATTTAGGTTACAAATAACTAATATCCTTTTTAACCCTTTCAGCTTAGCTAATATACTTATGCTAAAAGTGGATTTACGTCGATAGCATGAGAATGGGACTCTTGAAGAACCCACGACCTACAGGTCGCTAGTCTAATTATTTATACATTGGTTCTGTAGCTGAATATTATAACTGACTGTCTATGTATATCTTATTGCCTACTAGCGACCCGTCCAGCTTCGCACGGGTAGTGCAAATCCTCAACAAATTATACACCTAAACCTTCCTCATGAATCACTCTGTGTATTAGTGCCCATTCAGTAGCTTTTGCGTTTATCGCGTACAGACGCGGCGGGAGACTTTATTTTATAATATGTAATGATGATATTATTACACGTTGCATCTTCATAGCATCGTAGTTATCAAACGAGCGATAGGTATCTACTTCAATTTAACCAATCAATTACTTCACGGAGCAAGTATTGTTGAGCCACTTGAAGACAGTTGAAGGCATTGAGTGTAATCAGTAATATAACTACTAATAGTATAGGTATATATTATAGCTGCCATATAACTTCTGATTAGATTAAATTTATTTAGTCTGAGTGTTATTATTTTTAATCAATCAGTACAAATGAACGTGACGATTATAATGGGCTAATCTTGATTTTAGATGTTATTTTTTTAATGCAGTCTCCCGCAATATAAATAATTCAAACACACATTCAAACAACGAACACAACTGACATCCAAACCCGGTACAACTATTTGTAGATCATACAAATGTTTGTCTATCACGTCGTATTGCATAATGGCTCGGCCGATAGGCAGTAGTGTGAGTATGTACAGTGAGCTAAAATTGTGGTCTACCACCCTACGGTTGAGGTTCATTTGAACGTCATGAAACAACAAAGTCAATTTCTCCTTGCAGTAATATTAGGTATGACAGTGAGAATCGCTTTCGTCAAGCCATGTATGTGTCTTTGAATTATCACACCTAATAACAACGCACCTCCTTGTCTAAAGTCTCTTATACACCGTTAGCAAAGTCAATCTTAGCGATAATTAGATCTCACAGAAACTTGTCAAAACTGGTACTGGTCACTTTCTTGGCCGACTGTACAAGCGGTGCGGCCGAGTTGAGAGGAGACATTCTCTATTTTGGAAGGTGCCTTCTGTAAATTCCTACGTAGGTATATAATAATGTAAGGAAATGTCGAACCGATGCTTTGTCCAGACTCGTGAACATTCCAGAAGCTTCGATGACGTACTGCACGCCAGCTGTCTGCCACGGCACGTCCGGAGGTAGCTTCTCACGAAACACTTTGATAATCTTGCCTTCATCATTAAACAGATAAAAAAATTATTAAACAAGAATATTAATAGGACTCCATGGGTGATGCAGTTGAGGTAAATGTGAATGGTGTGGGGTTCGATAACTAGAGTAAGTATTATAGGTTCGTTTGTCAAGAAATTTTACGCTTCAAGGGGTCTGTGACTGTTTTCGTTAAACGGGATTACGCCGTGGTGCACAATACACCCCGTATTGCGCTCACGCAATATAAACTTAATACCATAGCTGGCAAAATGTGGGTGTGAAATATCTGTCTACCCCTTCAAGAATATTCTCGATACAAACCAAACAGTAACTTAGTAAACTCACTAATTTATATGTTTGACGTTTATATCTAAGTGTTACTTTGTGACCTAAATGAATAAATGGTTTTTGACTTTGACTTTAAAACCTATGTAGGTCTAGACTACATATCTTACATATATGTACCTATATGTAGACTATAAAGAAAATATATGAGTGCCATTTTGTAAGTATGACTATTTTAAAAGTCAAGTCAGTCTCGAGTTCGTCCCTAAGGCGCACACCCTTGACTTTTTGAAGTTATCTGTGTATTAAATAATTAATTATCGTTCGCTTTAAAGGTGATAGAAAATATCGTAAGGAAACCTGCCTGTCTGGAGTTTTCCATAATGTTCTCGAGGCTATGTGAAGTCTGTTAACCCGTACTAGGCCAGCATGGCGGGCTATGGCCTAACCCTTCTCACACTGAGAAGAAGCCCATGTCCAGCAGTCGGACAGTTTATATACAGGGCTGTATTTATCATTATAGCACACAACCTACTTAGGTTGTGTTGGCTAGTGGGCGAGGTCAACCGTTCATAGTGTTATCCCTATTTTCTATCATGGACGTTAATTTATTTGGTATTCCTGACAATAAATACTCATAGCACTACTGAGTCCGTAAGATCACGGCGGTTGGCTGGCAGCCTATTATTTAGACCAAAGATAAGAGACGCGAGTGATAGATAGGGTCACCTCTACATATTCCTTGAAAAGATGCAAGCATGGTTTGCAAGAGTACCCTGATATATATACCTACATACAGATCAGATCCAGTGCCTAATCATTACGATGTAAGTACCAGACATTTTACGAGTGTGTAAAGGTGCGTACAGATTAAGTAACATGTTATGTAACTTGTGTTTTATAAGTTTTATAACACGTCCACATTACTTATGTTTCAGCATTGCAACATATAACAATACTGTACACATTTTTTATAACATTCAGTCTCCACATTACTTAAACATGTTATATAATATGTACGCACGTATAATACGCACCTTTATAACAACATGCTATTTGACCAACAACAGCGGCAGTAGAATAAAATTACTAAGAAATAATACGTTATTTTTTTAAATGTAACACCCGCACTATGAATCATTTCATAAGCCGCGATGAATTTTACAATTAACGAATGCAAAGTAGATTCCACCTTCCCCCCTTGAGACAATTATTTGTGTATCACACAAGTAGGTAATGGTGTAAGATTCGAGCCACAATTGGCGCAGCGGTAAATACCTAATTAAGTTAATTTTATAATTTAGCAACATACTACGAATAGTGTTATGCTAAATAAGTTAAATGTCATCATCACAACATTACTGTATTTTGGTCCATGCGTAGGTAGGTCTATAATATTAAAGACAACTCTTATTTACGTTTCTAAAACCATCAATCAGTCATTATCAGTATTACCAAGACCTCAATATAAAAAAAATAAAACAAATTTATCTCGTGACCTTATTGACAGCGAATATAGGGACAAAAAGTAGGCGTTTTCTATATACTTTAAAGATGATAAAGACATATTACGCAATATAAGTGCCTTTATGACGAGAGCTCTTAACAACTACTCGGGTTAGTTCACATTACTGTTTGACTTTGCTTGTTGGTCTTTGCACATAACATATACCTACGTAGTATATACGTATATGTATAGTATATGGTCTTATCTATCTAGGTACGTATGAAAGGTTAGCAGATGAGGTACACACATATAACTACGCATAACGAGATATGTTATGTACCCAATGAACTAGGTGTGACAACGGGAAAGATAATAGGTCCAATTCTCTTAATGAAATCTGTTTAAAATTGAATTGCAATCTAGTTTGATAAACCTCCCATTATAAAAATACAATTTATGTTCACATTCGACGTATATTTTAGTTTATGCGCATTCCAATTGTGAGGCTTATGACACTGAGACGAGATCGGAACTCTACTTTGAAGTTTTATTACCAGAATTGGCCCTCTGGTAAAATGGAGGAGACTCTTGTTTACAAGTAAGTTGGTAAACAGGTACATTGCTCATCTGATGGTAAGTAGTTACAGTAGCTTATGGACGCTTGCAACATCAACGTATTGCTAGCGCGTTGCTGACCTTCAAACAATAAGTTGCTATGTTACCACTACTTAGGACAACGAACTCGACATCTGCTAGATACACAACATATGAGGTTAAAAGCCCTATTCTCCAAAAAAACGTAATACGAATCTGAAAAAGATCTTCTATAGGTTAAAAGTACTTGCCATGCCGGGCAGTTCCAGTTTAAGCGAAGCAAGGTTGAAGCTAGGATCCCGTCATGCATATTATCGAAAGGTAGGCCATCGTTAAAGACTGGTCGGATACTGTCAGTTTACAGGGTAAGAATAAATCTAGAGAAATGTAGTAGAGAGGAAAGAAAAAGACAATACGATGATAAAGATTTATACCAAAGAGTAACTTGGATTCGTGTATCGGGCACCTAACTAAAAATCGCAAATACTATAGCAAACTTGGATGTCTCGGATTTTGCCTAAGGATCCTGATTGGCTGTTGCAAGAAAACTGGGGCTGCATGTACTAGTCACAAACATGCTTTGACTGTAGACTTAGCATAAACGGTATCGCATATTTTAGTATCTTACCTACTAAGTATATCCTTCCACCTGCACTATAGAGAATATGTGTTGAAAAACGAATAGCGCTGTAGCTGAACCATAATTTTAGTCTGGGGCTGATGAGCTTGACCTTTTAGGTAGTGCAGTACATAAATAGTAGGATATAGTAAAATCGTTTAAGTTGAGTTTTGTCAGTGATAGATCAAGATGGTCCTTCCCATTGATTCGCTACTGCCTGTAGCAAAATTTTGGGTAGACAACATCTAGCGTGTAGTCACGAAGAAGAAGGCCTAGGTTCAGCGGAGGATACTAACTGATAACGAGCTGGGTATTAGAGAAGATTAGAACTTCTAATTAAAGTAAATAACATAAGGATCACAGACAACATTTTAGGTTTGTGTGGTGCGTTTTCAAAAAGCGACACTAGCAGATAAGTCCACGAACCAATCATAAAGACATCGCGAGGACGACCGACCATGTCTAATATACGAGCATCAAGAGCTAAAAACTCATGGCAGGTCCTGAGTAGTATATGAACAGCACTCGTATAGTATGAAAGATATGTACATAAACGAAAATCCTTTCTTTATACGCATGGTAAGTAATGAAAATAATCATGGCGGTTGATATATCTAGCTACCCAGCTAAAGGTTACTATCATATATCTAATGGTAGTTTCTATATTTTAAACAATATTAGGGAGGTTTGTTACTCACCATCAATAAAAATTTCGCTATCAGTATGTGTAATGGTTTTTCGGAACTTGCCATGGGTGGAGTCGAATTTTATCAAATAGCAAATGTACTCAATGTCGATTGCTGGATCATTAATAGCAGATAACTGTGGGCAATTAACAAAATTAGAAAACATTATTATATTTATATATCAAATGAAATCACTAGGCGAACGTAGAAGGCTATGTACCTACATGTTACTAGTTTGAAAATAAAAACTGAAGATGTAAAATCCTTCCTAATTAAGAAACAATTATGTATTAACTTTTGCCCGCAGATTCGCTCGTAAACAGTACTTATTTTCTGAATGAACGCCTTTTCTGTACCTCTGACAACGTGTATGCAAAATTGCATGATGATCGGTCGAGTAGGTAAGGTATGTAAGCATAACAAACAAAATCACATTGGCATTTAAATCATTTAGGTATAACATTAGTTATGATAACAAGTACCTTTATGATAAATCATTTATATAATTAATAGCTCCTTTTACTGCAATACGGGTCTAGGTTAACTAGCAAAATAGTCATAGTAACTACATTCATCTTACAAAAGATTTTGTGTTCATATTTACTAAAAATACTAATAACATCTAACCTCTATTTCATGATTTTGAAAACACGTTCTAAAAATCACTCTGCCTATTCGGCCGAAACCATTAATCCCCACCTTTATAACCATTCCCGATGCACTTGAACAAATTAAGCCTAAAGATTTTGTTTTCAAGAAAACATTTGTAGATCAAGATATTAAATTAAAATATGACATTTTGAATACCCGCGCCAATCAGATAATGTCTGCAGATTTTTACAGAAGTATGTCACGCCTGAATCGTCGATTAGACAGATCAAAATTATTATTTTGCTTATTTTTATATATTAATTCGATATATACTAAAAATATAAATTGTTTTGGAGACATTTATATTTCACAAATAAAATACTTTACAGATATTGAAAAAAAAAACGATTTTATACCGGTAAACCAGATGCAATCCCTACAGATCATAGACTATTGAGAAGTACCTCAGAGTAAGTGTCTGAGACTGTAATGTAGGTAAATACCTTATCCAAAATTATGCAATCTGCATATTATTACAATGATGATTGTTTATTACATAATAGTATTTATTATAATTATCCGTACCATGATTCGAGAGACGAGTGCTGTTATATTGTATTCATCATTATATAAAATAAATTAAATTAAATTATTTTTATTATTATTATTAAATTAATGGTTATTATTATTTTGCTATTATAATTTACTAACTCTGAGTCAGATGATTACTGAAACAACAGCATTGAAGTGCAATATTCATTAAGCAGCAGCTTAATTCATATGATTGTATGATTTAATATTACAATTTAGCATTGAGACATATTGTTGCAATAAATGAATTAAAGAGCAACCACCCTGACGGATGTTACAAACAATTTATTTTAGATGTCTCCCTTAGTGTGAAGTACATATTAACTCAATGTCTTAAGTCCGAATTATGCTTCAACATTACATAATTATGCTATCTATTTCCATGTAAACAGTTAGATCTTTTCCTTATATATATTTAAATAATTGTGTAGATTTGAACGCTACCATAGCTAATATTACATTGTTAAATTTGTTAATATGTTTCTAATTTTGAGACAAACTTATTACTTTGAGCATATATTGAACATTTTAATTAAATAATAATTATCATATTAGCTGATTGACTGAAATCAATAGGCATTGGGTATAAAACATATTGGTATAGATAACTGACGAACTAGTCTGTACATTACTTACTCTATGATTCATTGATCTTCTGCAAGTTGTCTATTATTATACGCCCGCCTCCGTCCTGCCTTGTCCTTCAGCTGACATTTTAAAACTTCATCTCGTGGCGAGCGTACGCGGAATAACATATTTACTTGTTTCTACATAAATTTATTCCAGTGAGTATTCATAAACAATTTCATGTTAATTACATTTATATCCCATTGTTTCATGTGGCATATCAAATTAATTGAACCATGCTGCTTAATTTGCCGTGTTTATTTCATTTTTACCACGTAGCGGTGTAGTGTTTGCAGACTGTTGTAATTTGTTATACTTTCTCAGTGTAATCTGCAAATAGTCAAGTGATTTAGCAATATTTTACTTTCTTGGGTATTTATACCCTTTAGATAGATAACTAGGCATTACTTATAATGCCATTTTTACGGTTTTATTTAAGTGACCTCTACGTGACCTCCATACCGGCCGGCGTAGCCATTAGAGGATAAATTATTACATGGTGTTCTCAATTTCTGCAATCATTTAGACAGTGTTGTAAATGTTTAATGCAAACTGAAGCCGGCATATTATGTCACCGACTTCCTGATTTTGCTATTTATACTTGGGTAACTGACCTATGTCTAAACAGTAATGTCACTAACAGTGATTGGAATTTAGATGTGCATTGCTTGCAGTACTTTGTTAGCTGCAAACTATAATTGTTTCTACTTTGTTACTGCATAAATACTTATTTGTAGGTATGTTTACAGTTGATTTTTTGTTTTTATTTTATAACCTATTTAGTTTATTACTGACTGTGTTACAGGCATTGTTAATATAACTAGTACATATCATTTTGTAACAGGCTTGAACTGGAGTTTTAAATTGAAAATAGGGATACATAGTTGGACGCCGAATAACCTGTTATTCTTCTTTGACCTTGAGACTTATAACAGGGGTCGAGGAACGTGAGGACTACTCTACAACTAGTAATTTTTTTTTCAATATTGAATTCATACTTTCATGACTTCTTATTAGCTGCAAACATAATTATATAAGCAAGTTACATGTAGCTATCTAAGGAAACATCCTTTTATTTGTAGGTGTGTCACAGTAATCTAGGATTTTCCTTTAATAGTAGGTACTATTACTGATTCACGGGCTAAATAATTATATATTCCACGCTATTAAGTATGTAATCAAATAATTTGATTATAATATAGTAATTGCGATACTTTAAATTCTAATTAAATTAATAAATAGAGCTATCTATGACAATAGATCTTAAATTTTAGATTGATAAGTTGTTATTTGTAAAATTCAGCATTAAAAATTACAAATATTAATTATGTGTATGCTACATTAATAATTTGTTCATATTGTACAATAAAGTTTAATTTGTTAGGTTTTTCATCAATAAATTCTTATTATTAAATATAAAACATATTTTAATTATTTTTACGATAAGCTTACGTTTTATTAAATTAGCTAATCGTTTTAAAAAGTTCCCACTGATATTATTACGCTTTTAAATAAGAAAAATATTATGTAAAATGAATTACGTGAGCCATATCGTTTTCTTCTTTATCAGTTGCTATGAAATCGAGAGACCATAGTTTATCCTTAACTGTATACGTGACGATGCGCGACGCGACGTTATTGTTAGTGTATATTTTAGTCGATTTTATTTAATTTTGTCTGTTATTAGTGTAATTACTTACCTCTATTTACCCTCTGTAAACCCCAAGAGTAGGTACTAATTTTTTTGGATAGCAATGCTTATGTGACTGTTTGATTAATTGCAGACATGTCGAAGATCGGTATCAACGGTTTTGGTCGCATTGGGCGTCTGGTGCTCCGCGCTGCCGTCGAGAAGGGCGCTCAGGTCGTCGCCATCAACGACCCCTTCATCGGTCTTGACTACATGGTGTACCTTTTCAAATACGACTCCACCCACGGTCGTTTCAAGGGCACCGTTGAAGGTAAAGATGGCTTCCTAGTCGTCAATGGAAACAAGATTTCTGTCTTCTGCGAGAGGGACCCCAAGGCCATCCCATGGGGCAAGGCTGGCGCTGAATACATCGTAGAATCCACTGGTGTCTTCACCACTATAGACAAGGCATCTGCTCACTTGGAGGGTGGTGCCAAGAAGGTCATTATCTCCGCCCCAAGTGCCGACGCGCCCATGTTCGTCGTGGGTGTCAACCTTGACGCCTACGATCCCTCTTACAAGGTCATCTCCAACGCTTCTTGCACCACCAACTGCCTTGCGCCCCTCGCCAAAGTCATTCATGACAACTTCGAGATTATTGAAGGTCTGATGACCACTGTGCACGCCACAACCGCTACCCAGAAAACCGTTGATGGACCCTCCGGTAAGCTGTGGCGTGATGGCCGTGGTGCTCAGCAAAATATCATTCCCGCCTCCACCGGTGCCGCTAAGGCTGTCGGCAAAGTCATTCCTGCCTTGAACGGCAAGCTGACCGGAATGGCATTCCGTGTTCCCGTCGCTAACGTGTCCGTCGTCGACCTCACTGTTCGTCTTGGCAAGCCCGCCAGCTACGATGCTATCAAGCAGAAGGTTAAGGAGGCTGCCCAGGGCCCACTTAAGGGTATCCTCGATTACACCGAGGAACAAGTGGTATCATCGGACTTTATCGGTGACAACCACTCGTCGATCTTCGATGCTGCTGCCGGTATCTCTCTTAACGACAACTTTGTTAAGCTGATCAGCTGGTACGACAACGAGTATGGTTACTCCAACCGCGTGATCGATCTCATCAAGTACATCCAGACCAAGGACTAAATGTTTGAATGTAATATAGAGATTAATGTTATGAATGTTTTATAAGATTATGATTTGTCGAGTTTTATAATTTAAGCTTAAGTATAGCGGTCAATCTAAATTATTCAGCTACTTTGACAGTAGTAATAATATGTATAAATTATCACATTTATGTTTAATGCAGTATTGCAAAAATTTGTAAGAACTCAAATAAACAAATTACGATATATAAGGTATTACTTTTATTTTCCCAATTAATAATTTTACTTCAGGAACCTAAGGGTTCTTAATTAAAATATCATAGCTATTGGCAGTAACCAAGGTAAACAAACCTTCAGGACGGTAGTCCTCAAGGTCGCACGACGTTTTTTATGTAGGTACCTATCTGTTGGCTTTTGACTTGATCATTTAAAATAATCAAAGTAGGTACATACCTACAAATAAGATGCGTTTTTAATTGACTTTCATTTCACTTCTGTATACTTAATAATACCTCAATGCGTGTGAAGTTAGCAGAGACATTTATCACCAATTATACAATGATGCAGACAACGAGTAGGTACCTACCCAATCTGTTACAGCCTACACGAAAAAAATGTGTTCCTCTGTGGCCGGACCAAAGTTTAGTACCTACTCGGATGCTATAGTTCGAAATAATACCTACCTAAAGTCTACTTTCATCGGAATATATATATATATATTTTTAGTACCTCAAGAGATATCTTTTTAATTAACAATTTATGTGGTCCGGCCGCCAGGCAGTGCTCTCTGGTCGCGCCACCTCAAATTAAATAGAGTATAATGAACTATTAATAAATCAATATCCCGAAAAAAACTACCTAATGAGTACCTACCTTGCATACGACAAATATCGTGCAATAAACCCCTTTAATTAAGGAGTTATTGGTCGTAGTGTGTGGTCCGGCTGGAAGGTATACTCTGCAGCAAGTCCATTTTGCAATATTTAATATTAACTATCCATAAATCAATTTATATAATAGTACCTTTTCTCTACTCTTCGTTGATACTTTTTTCTCTTAAGAAACTATTCATTTTGATTAATTAATCTTTAAAGTATGTGGCGCGGCTAGGGAGGATTACTTTCAGCAAATATAACGAAATATGCTTTATTTCTTTATGCCAACGAAAAATGCATAATAAGTACTTTATAAAAAGACTTGGACTTCATCTATAAACTTTTATTTTTATTACCAACAATGAATTTCACTTAATTCCTCAAATTAACTACCTATTCTTAGGTAGATAGGTAAACAAAAACCAAAAGGTGCACCTTTTTCAAAATCATAACTTTTATTTTTATTACCAGCAATGATTTTGGAACTGTGTGGTGCACTTTTTGGTTTTTGTTTACCTATCTACCTATTAATAGGTACCTAGTTAATTTGACGAAGTATGATCTATGTAACAAAAACAATATTTGTTATGTTAATTATACACTGATTCCGTGATACTTCTGCATTAAAGATATGTTTTTGACTCAATTTATTTTAATTCGTTTCAATAAAATCTTTATAAATATCCCAGCGGCTTAGAATATAAAGGTATAAAGTGCGCGAAAACAGTGAGTATGTATAAGCACAACACATTCGCGTCACGAAGCCACGACCGCATTCTTTTTTTTTTCTTGGGGGAATGCATTGACGCTTACCCCTCCGCGGGGGCGGGCGGAGAGGTTATGTCGGACTCACTTGAAAATAATCATAGCGATAATTAACATAAAATAAAAACGAAATGTTATGAAAAATAAAAACATTTATTTAATCAATATTTAGTGTTGGCTCTCCTGGCGCTAATAACATCTCGAAGGCAGTTCCTCATCGACCTGATAAGCTTCTTTATCAAGTATTGGGGGAAAGCTTCCCACCCCTCTTCCAGCACTGTTTTCAGCTCCGTGATGCTTGCAGGAGCTGGATTTCTGGCCCGAACCCTTCGTTTTAGCTCGTCCCATACGTGTTCTATGGGATTGAGATCCGGACTGAGTGGCGGCCAGTCTATGGTCTGACTACCAACTTCTTGCAGAAACTTATGAGTGATTCGTGCTGTATGACGCATTTTTCACGGGCATTGTCGTGCATTAGAAGGAAGCAATCTACTATGAAGCCTTCATAAGGGACGACATGATCCAGAAGAATGTCCTCCACATATCTATTCGCAGCCAAACCGCCTCCTCGGCCTCGACGAAACAAGCTCTGTTTTTCCTTCCAGTGAAATACCGCTCCATATCATACACGAACCACCACCATAGCACACTGTTTCAGCAAAACCGGTCGCCTGTAGACTCGAGCTCTCCTGTCACTGCCATGCAGACATACCCTGCACTCGTCCGTGAACAGAACTGACCGCCATTGCTCAGCGCTCCAATTGATGTGTTTGCTGCTCGCAATACAAGGCGAGCTTGTCGGTAAGCTGTGGTCAATTTAGGACCTCTAGCAGGCCGTTTCGGGGCTACTCCTCCTCCGTTCTGACAGCTACTCCTCGAACCTCTTTCAGTCGCTGCTGGACAGCAAAACCGGTGAAATGGCGATTTCTGAGACTTTTCGAGACGATAAAATGGTCATCCCTCTCAGAAGTATTCCTGCGCCGACTGGAATTTAGCCTCCTGGAGTAAGAATTGGTCTCTTGGAATCTTCTGTATATCCTGGATACAGCAGACTGGCTCAAGTTTAATCGACTTCTCGCTGGCTTAAGCCCTGTTGCAGCAAAAAGACGACTTGAGCGGCATTTTTTGGTCTTGTATCCATAGTGGTTATAAATTGGCGATCGTATCTTACGGAGGTGTGTTCAGGTCAACTGTTGATAAGCGACTGATAAGTGTGCATTACTTCCAGGGGTTTATATAGGGGGTTGAAACGCACAACTCGTGGCGATCGCAAGGACTATATTTAAAAAATTACTGAACAGATTTAAATGATAAATGTATTAATTTAAAGCCTATTAAATAGGCTTTTAAAAATATATAGGTATTCTATATAATTTTTATAATTCATTAAATATTTCACTCTTATTTCATTTTGTAAAGGTGAGTCGATTTAGTTGCACGCGAGTGTAGTAATGAAAAATGTAATAACGGCTCTGAAAAATTGTTTACTGTTGAGAACTTCTACCACTTATCTCCGAAACCCATCATCAGATCATGGTCAAATTCATATGAGACCTTGGAGATGGTGCTTTGGTATGCACATAAAAACTATCAAAATCGATTCATTAGCAGCAGGTCATCCATAAAGCCGAATTGAAAACGTCCTCGTGTTTTAAGTCGGTTAGTGACAAAAATATTTTTATAAGTACTAGCTACGCGACTTCATCCGCGTGGAATAGTTACTTTAGGCAGCATTTTTTTTTTAATACTTATTTTGCAAATAATACATATATAAATGCTGTGGTTTATTTCACAGAGCTTAATTTAATACATTTTATAAAATAAGTTTTTGTTTTTCCATCCTTTGCTAAAACATAAGGATATTCCTCTAAAAGCAGCATTTACGATAATAATAAACAAAACTGTTTTCCACTACGTGGCGTGCTCGCCAGTATCATACCCCCGATACTGGCGAGCACGCCACATAGTGGAAAACAGTTTTGTTCATTATTATCGTAAATGCTGCTTTTAGAGGAACATGTAAACACGGCTACACATCAAGTTAGACACCCTATATACGCATAACTACGCTACATACAAAATAGAGAATTCTCGGCAAGGGACAGTGCATAGTGGTGTCGATGTAATGGTAAAGATAGAGTGTAACAAAAATATAACGCACTGTCTCGCACGATTCGCAGCGTTCAACTTCTAATAGTTCAAAGTCTAAACAGTTCCAGTTTCTGCTTTTGCCATTATAGTCATGATTGTAACTTTTATAATATTCCGTCCTAGATGAGTAATTTGTTGCCGTGTACCATTACATAGCCTTGGTGCGTTAAGATTTCTCATAACAGGACTGGAATACCAACTTTTAGCCTTAACTTATGGGAAGGCACTCTTGATAATTCTAAAGAGTTGAGATACTCTATCTATAGGGTACGATGTCACTGGTTCAGTGCCCATAACATTGTCTATTGAGAAAATACGATAACATCTCCCTCAACATCTAACGTAATTTGTTCGTTATCTGACCTACTGTCTCATTTGTCGGCGCGAAAATTGATCTGTCACATACCCATTCTCGATTGCCCATACTTATTTGCAGATAGTTATCGCATCTGTGTTATCGCCAATTTAACAGAATTCACGTCTTACTGTAATCATGCTGTTACTGTCTGTTAGCATACAATCTTTTCCGACTTGTAGAAGAGCATCCGCATGTTGCCCTGGGTCACAATCGTTGTGTAGTTGTACTCGCATATTTATTTGTAGTCAGACAAAATTTATTTACGTGTAGGTACCCGTAATACAGACGCCTTCAAACAGGCATTTATTTCAGCTGCCGGTGTACCCTTAGTAATAACCGGCAGGGTCTGTCTACCTAAAGTCACCAGCTAAAAGTACCACCATCCAGAGTTGGGCGTAATCAACTACTTTTGTAATAGGATTAATAATCTGATTAAAAATAATCATGATTACTTTTAATCAGATTGAATTAGTCATGGTTACTTATTAATCAAGACTACACATGTAATCTTTAATTTTGATTACACAATTAGTAAACAAAATGACATGATTATTATTGACTACACAGTTAGTAAACAAAATGACATGATTATTATTGACTGAGTTTATATGAATTATAATTTATAACTTAGGAAGTCATTGACATACCTAATTAATTAATATTTTATCAAGCTGCCTGTAAAGTGATAATTTGTATTTAGGTAACAAGAACTTTGGGGCGCTTGGTCGATGACTATTATATAAAGGAAATTACGAACATCAAGAATGAATTGCTCAATGTAAAGGAAGTCTGCACGACTGCTGATATTTGGTCGGCAAAATCGCGAGATTTTCTGGGCGTCACGGCACACTGGCTTGACACAAACTTAGGAAAGAAATCAAGAATGCTGGTATGCCCAAGATTTTCGCAGCTATGTCCGAATAGGTCTTTTACTTGAAGCAGTACATTCTGAGTTTGGTCTGGATTCACGAAAAGTTCTCTAGCCACGGTCACTGATAATGGCAGTAATTTCGATAAATCATTTAAAGCGTAGACATGGATAGTTTTGAAAATCTTACTGATGACGTTGATGACAAATCAGAATCGGAAGATAGTCCTCCGGAAGAAACTATAACTGCAATAAATAGATAACTTTAACAAAATAAAACAAAACTTAAACAAACAAATCTTTAAAAATTTTACAACCCTAACTTCAATCCGATTCGAATAAACAGTTTAGTCGTCATAACTCTGTTAGTCCATGACTTCGGGCTATGATTTTTTTTATTGGTTTAGATCAAGTTTAAACTCATTTTTATAAATAAAAATAAATGCCGAAATTGAGGATTTATCGAGTTATTAAATAAAATCTAAAATCTTTAAATGAATTATAAAATCGTTTCTAATAGACCTAAAAATGATATTGTAACTGAGTTACCTTTAATATCTCCATCGATGAAATAAATCCACTGGCTGTTAATATACCTACACTGGTAATTTTGCCGAATGCCGAACTCCCATAGGTACAAACTTTCATCCATTATTTCTAACAAAAGGTAACTTATGTCCTTTCCTAATGTCTAGACTAGACCTTAGGAAAGGACATCTTTGTACCAAATTTCATCTAAATCGTTTGTAGGCGCGATAATGACGAATTCCCATAGAAACTTTCATCCCTTATTTCAACCCTTCATGCCTTTTTTACAACAAAAGGTAGCCTATGTCCTTTTCTAAGGTCTAGGCTATTTTTGTACCAAATTTAATCAATACCGGTCGTGGTTTAGGCGAGATAATGACGAACTCCCAAACAAACTTTCATCCCTTATTTCAATCCATTAATGCCCTTTTTTACAACAAAAGGTTACTTATGTCCTTTCCCAAGGTCTAGTCTATCTTTGTATCAAATTGCATCTAAATCGATTGCAGGCGCGATAATCACGAACTCCCATACAAACTTTCATCCCTCATTTCAACGTCTTCTTGCCCTTTTTTACAACAAAAGCCAACCTATGTCCTTTCCCAAGGTCTATTCTATCTTTATATCAAATTTTATTGAAAATAGTTGTAGGTGCGATAATGACGAATTCCCATACAAAATTTCAGCCCTTATTTTAACCCTTTGATACCCTTTTTTACAACAAAAGGTAGCCTATGTCCTTTCCTAAGGTATAGTCTATTTTTGTACCAAATTTAATCAATATCGGTTGTGATTTAGACGAGATAATGAGGAACACCCATACAAACTTTCATCCCTTATTTCCACCCCTTCATGTTCTTTTTTACAACAAAAGGTAACTTATGTCCTTTCCCAAGGTCTAGTCTATCTTTATATCAAATTATATTGAAATCGATTGTAGGCGCAATAATGAAGAATTTCCATAAAAAATTTCATCCCTTATTTCAACAATTAAACTTACTTACTTACTTACGTACTTAGCCTAGGTATATACTTTCCCAAAGTCTAGTCTATCTCTGTACCAAATTTCATCAAAATCGGTTCAGTGGTTTAGGCTTGAAAGCGTAACAGACAGACAAAGTTACTTTCGCATTTATAATATTAGTAGGGATTCCAGGGTATTTTGTTATAAAGCCCTGTTTCATGAATTGGTCCAGCATCAGCTTTTTCTTTGCATATAAAATTAAAATTAAATATGTTTTTATAAAAATTATGTAAATATAGAAAGATATAAAAAGCGCCATGTTTTTAAATCTGTACTACTGCAACAATTTTAATTTTAAAGATAAACAGATTCAATACGTTCATACAATAAGTCAATATGTGTGCGACTTTTCGTCGACCGAATCTATGTAAAAAAATAAGCCTGAATGTCTCTTTTCAGAAGCACCGACTAATTCTGGCAGTTTGTGACTAATTTCGATCAATTAACCAATAATTATTGGTGCAATCAGATTATCGCTAGGCATTGTGGTTCCCGAGATATTTAGGTGGCTGTGACAAGATGAGCGCTCATCTTGGCACAGCCACCAATAACCCCTTATATCCTTTAAACGGAGGCTCGATCAATGCTGATATTTTGTGATTAATGTCGACTAATTATTGGTATAGTTAGATCTTCGTTCGGTGCTATAGTTTTGGAAATACAAGGTGTCTGTGCCAAGATTAGCGCCCCTTGTATCTTTTAAACGGCGGACCGACCAATTCTGCTACTTTACGTTCAATTTCGACTAATAATCAACTACGTAAATAGATTTACAGTGAACGATGGTGGCTGTGTCAAGATGAGCCATACTGTAAAACGCCAGAAGATACGATAATTTTATTTCATAAAATCTAAATATTTCTTTAAATGTATAGGCTATACAATAGTTAGCTTTTGGGATAGGTAGCAATTAAAGATTTAAAGGTAGTAAATGCGTATACTCTCAAACATGAAAAATATTAACGTACACATGATTTTTTGTCAAACAAAAAACGTCATAATGGGGGCACCAGCAGTTCAAATCTGCGTTTCTGATTTCCCCTGATGTAATTACAAATAGATGAGCGTTTCAATGGGTAGCATATAGGTAGTAAAAATGTAAATAAGTCAATATCTACTTCGACATGGTATTTCCGGTTCATGGTTCCGTCATTATTACGTCAAAGTGACGGCACCAAAGTTTATGTTTTATATCATAACTAGCTGTCCAGGCAAACGTTGTTTTGCCACAAAAAAAATTCTGACCAAAAGATTTAAAAATAATATTAGGGTTGGACAACCCTTATCACTAAGGGGTATGAAAAATAGATGTTGGCCGATTCTCAGACCTACTCAATATGCTCACACAATTTCATGAGAATCGGTCAAGCCGTTTCGGAGGAGTACGGGAACGAACATTGTGACACGAGAATTTTATATATAAGACTAGCTGTCCCGGCAAACGTTGTTTTGCCATAAAAAAATGTTTTGACAAAAAGATTTAAAAAAAAATTTAGTGGTGGACAACCCTTATCACTAAGGGGTATGAAAAATAGATGTTGGCCGATTCTCAGACCTACTCAATATGCTCACAAAATTTCATGAGAATCGGTCAAGCCGTTTCGGAGGAGTACGGGAACGAACATTGTGACACGAGAATTTTATATATAAGACTAGCTGTCCCGGCAAACGTTGTTTTGCCATAAAAGAAGGTTTTGACCAAACGATTAAAAAAAAAGAAAAAAAATGGATTTTGGCCGATTCTCAGACCTACTCAATATGCTCACAAAATTTCATGAGAATCGGTCAAGCCGCTTCGGAGGAGTACGGGAACGAACATTGTGACACGAGAATTTTATATATAAGATTAAGACACTATTTAATATTTTTTTAACGAACTAGGTACCAATTTCTAACTTAAGGTATCAAATAGTATCAATTCAGTAGTATAACTGACAATACGAAATGTTAATATTAAGAAACTGGTTCCGTGATTTTGACGCTAATAAAAAATGTACTACTTACTACTGTAAATTCCAAAAAATTTCATCAGTTTCTGCAAATACTGGTTCTACGAATAAAGTATAATATACGTGACGATACGGACCATACGTCTGAACTTTCCCATATAACAAAGGTATACTGCTTTGGCGGCGATCGTCAATGCGACTGCTATGCAATGGCTATATATTATATATTTCTGGGCTACTGTTATTGGGTTCGATGATCGAATTGGACAAATTATTATCGGGTTTTTAGTCAAGTAATTCTTTTATTTATTAGTGGACTTTAATGAAAACTGTTGTCGTACCTATTATAAAGAACAAAACCGGTGATGCAGCTGATCCCACCAACTATAGGCCCATATCTTTAGCAACCATTATAGCCAAGGTGCTGGATAATCTGCTGGATACATACATGGCCCCTAGAATAATTTTGCACGACGCGCAGTTTGGCTTTAGACCCGGTTTGTCAACAGAAAGTGCAATTATATGTCTCAAGCGGACTGTCCGGTACTACGCGGATAGAAAAACTCCGGTTAATGCGTGTTTCTTGGACCTCTCTAAGGCATTTGACCTTGTGTCTTATGACCTTCTATGGAAGAAATTAAGAAACGAGAGTGAGGTAGACGCCGGCATAATAAGTATATTACAGTTTTGGTACGCTAATCAAATAAATACCGTTAGATGGGCAGGTACCATGTCTGAGGAATACAGTTTGAAATGTGGGTTGAGGCAGAGGGGAATTACCTCACCGCGCCTCTTTAATCTGTATATAAATCAGCTGATTGTTGGGCTCAGCAACGCCGGTGTCGGCTGTCATGTTGGTGGTGTTGCTATGAACAACATCTCATCATCAACAGCTATGCGGACGACATGGTCTTGCTGGGACCATCAATCAGTTCAGTGAGAAGGCTGTTGAAGTTGTGTGAGGATTACGCCGTGCCTCATGGGCTCAGGTACAACGTGAGTAAAAGTGAGTTGCTTGTTTTTAAAGTCGGTGCCAAAAGTCACTTTAATGTACCGCACGTCTCACTAGCAAACACACCGCTGAAGCGGGTCATAAAATTTAAGTACCTGGGACACTGGGTCACCGAGGATCTATGTGACGACCTAGATATAGAGAGGGAGCGCAGGGCGCTGTGTGTCCCAAGTAATATGTTAGCCCGTAGATTTGCACGATGTACACACGAAGTCAAAATGACTCTCTTTAGAGCCTACTGCCAAAATTTCTACACTTGCAGTCTGTGGGTCAAATATACACAGAACATACAATGCTCTGCGCGTACAGTATAACAATGCTTTCAGGATACTTGTGAGGCTGCCACGATCTTGTAGCGCATCAGGCATGATAGAACCTGTCCAAAACCTGAACCATCCTGTGCCTGAACCTACACAAGCTACCGGACCTCAGTTACTCGAGCTAAATTTGAGCTAATTAGCAACTAGCCCAAATGTAGCTTTTGTAACTGCTTGAATAACTGAGGTGCGGTTCCTATATTAAGGTAAGTAGTAGTTTTAGCCACGAAATGTTAAATATTGACATATTTTTATATAATGTCCGAAGGTTACGAGGCGACTCGTTTTTTATATTAGGAACCGGGCCTTAGTAAATCCACTAACCAATAGACATTGATGTTCATAAGTGTTATTTTAAGACTTAAATGAATAAATGATTTTTGACTTGACATAATAATATATTATTATCAGAACGATAATTGATATGAAAATTATTGGTAGGTATGCATCTTACTTTTATATATAAGAACTAAATTTAATTAATAGATGATCGCAACTTGTCATGAATGTAATAAAATACGCATTGGTACACACTCCATCTGAAAAAACGGTTATAAAGGTCAGCTATCTTATAATTCTTAGATGATCGTTATTACCTGTGTCGGTAAACACTTTTTATTATTGCCTGTATTCCGTGAATATTATTGGGATTTTATAATATTGTTTCAGTTATAAACAATTCACTGCAATTAATATGCATTTGCTTTAACATTAAAAGCCAACTGTATTAAAAACCGCATAATTTAATACTCTACTACGACGGTTTCTGGACGTGGGTGTAACTCTAAATATTTTAATGGCCGCATCAGGCAGCTGTCTGTCAGTGACATTTGGTTTGCTTCGTGTAAATTTTGTGATGTACAAGTTTCGAATCCGTCTATTTATCAATGAATATGGTGTACATTAATAGATAATGGTTATTTATGTTGCCTATGTAATAATAAACTAAAGACACTGTATAGAAGTCCGTAATATTGTCATTTTATTGCTATAATGGAGGATCTCAATTTGACAGAAACCGAAATGAGATATTTCGGTGATTTGTTTTTATGTTGTGACGAGGAATCCAATGGGAAAATACCGATTTTAAAAGCAACAGAATTGTTTAGATCGTCGAATGTACATAACGATGTCCTAAAACAGGTATTTAGTCGGCTAGGTTAGACGTATGATAACACATTTGTGAATGAATGATTATGAGCACTAATTATGTTACAGATCATGGATATAAGTGTTGCTCCTAATAACTGTGCGTCACTGAGTCACATGAATAGAAAACAGTTTTATTCGGCACTGAAACTAATAGCAGCACATCAAACAAATATGGCTTTAAAACCTGAACTTCTATCAACTCCAGTGGACTTGCCCCTGCCTAGGTTTACGTGGGCACTGAATTCAGAAGCGAGTGCTGACCTGATACAATTATCTAACTCTCCAAATGAACAGCATCTACCTAAAAGAGAAAGAACTTTTGGGAATCTGGGTGCATACGAGCCAATAAGACTGTCATCCAACCTGTCCGATAGTGATGTTCCACAAGTACTGTCCCACGACACGACTGAAGGATTAAGTACAGACTCTGAAATTGAGTCTGAAACAATGTCACAGAGATCTGGTTCTCATGGAGTAAGTGAACATATTTAAATAGATATAAGAATATAATATTAGCAGGCGCGTGCGCTTCATACAAGCAAATAAGCACTGCATACCCTAGTCCGCTGGCTTATGTAAATCTATATAATCAAAATCTATTTATTAAATACTATAATATAATATACAGTTATATAATACACACAAAAACATTTATAAATGAAATATAGTGCCCTTGCAGAGGTTTCGGATAAGGCATGCATACCCTACCAGAAATCTTTGTGCATGCCCCTGAATATTAGCTAGTATGAAAAATATTATATGTTGCCTATTAGTATTCCTGCTAATATCGCCTAATGAACTAAACTTAAACTACTAAATAATGACAGTGCTAGACCCCTGGGCTTAAAATGAAGAATATTATGTTATTCTTTATGCATTATGTATGTATTTATTTATTTTAATATTTCAATTGTATGAGACACATGCACTTGAGGTTACAATAGACTTTAATTTGACAAAATGAAATGAATTTCAAAAGTCTAGACAGTAATAATGCACCTAAAAAATTATTTGTCAATTTAAAAATTATGCTGCCAGACCTTTATCTTTATTAATTACCTCATTAAGTAACAGTGGCATACTAGCAGCTGGATACAATAGGTTTTCAAATTTGTCTGGCATTCCAACAATTGATAGGTTAAAATTAAGCAATACAGGCACAGCAGGCTTATGACACCAAAATACTGCAAAATATTTAATCAGATTTCTCAATTGGAATATGCTTTTATGGCAATTAAGAAGTCCGTTTTAACTCAGTTTTTAATGTTGTCAACATCAATAAGAAATAAATGTAAAATAAAGAAAACAAGGAATGAAGAAATTTTAATGACATATTGAGTCTTACAAGACAATCTCATAGTTTTTTATTTGCTGATAGTGATATTTTTATCAGTTAGGTTAACGGCCAGTTAAAGAGCACAAGCTTGATAACAGTACAATGTTGTGTTTATGCACACTGATTCAGTTCAGATCCTTAGTATCTCAACAGGAGAAAATACTTATGCACAAAAGAAGTCTTATAAGTGCAGATAATATAGCGTATGCCACATGGTATCGGTACATAGATTTGTAGTCACATAATTTACTGCAGTTACCTACTTATCAGTGCACTGTTACTACTTCTCATAATTAAAGCAACTGTTTGCAAATATTGCCATTAATGAACAATTAGAATATTAATTAGAAATAGCTAATATATAAGCTTTTTTAATAGATATTTGTGTCAAACAAGCATATAGCCTGATTGTTAGGATAGACTATGATTACTTGTGATACCAAGTGTATCACTGGTGACTCCAGTACACTTATGCAAGGCTTAGTTGATGATCTATATATAAAACAATAAACAGAAGGATTGTCTGATCCATATTTCAGTCTTACTCAATGTAACTTGTGTATAATGCTGGATTGCTAACTCAGTTAATATAACTTCAAGTAGTATTGGCTAGTTAGAACATGGAAACTCCATGGTCTCACTAACCAATACTCACTTAGAATGCAATATTTAAACATTTTGTGTAAATAACTTTAGTATTCTCAATTGTCCTAAAGATGCATGCTAATTGGCTGACATATTTATGCAGTATTTGTTTAGTTTTGGCATGTGCCTGGTTTTGCAAGTATGCTGTTCACTAATATGAACACTACATGCTTTTTTCTGTATAATCTTCTAAATAGTGGATAAGCATACATTCCTACAGGCTAATTTTGTTCATTTATTTGCTTCAATAACATATTTTTATTGGCTGTAATATCCAAGATGTCTCTACCTGCAGACTAGCTCTGCAGACCACCGGGTGGTCTGCAGAGTGATGATGATACCCGGTGGTACCCGGTCCCTAAACGACGATGGCTTACCTACCTGACGGGAGGTACCACGCTTTAGAATTTTGAGTCCAAATCTTACTTGGATAGAATTGTTTGGTGCACAACATACCTGGCCGCCATATATACCTCAATGCCCTTATTACATGAGTCTTAAAACGACTGGCGGAGATGGACGTGTTACAACTCCGCCTGCCTTTCGTAGGTTAATACATATATATTTCTAATTAATGTATTGTATTGTCATTTTCAGCGAAGAGGCAAGACTGGTTCTCCCTGGAGCACAGCTAGCGAAAGTCCAACACCCACCAACAGTGTCGCAGAGCGAGTGCACCCAGTGTGGGAGCATAGCGCGACCGGCCGTGGCGTCTGGCCCGCCAACACTGGAGAGGAACATACGAGACTACTTGGTAACATCATTACACTGCTTATTAGCACATTTGGAAGCCCCTTGCCTAAGGAATCTCCCGTTACAATTTGATTCACATCTTCTGGGATACCCTGTATAATACAAATCAAAGTATATATCAAAACATGTATTACAACTAATAAAATATATTCTTGTAGCCATCCTTATACACATATATAAAAAAATACCAATTAGTTTCTTAACATATTTCATCTCGTATATTCTATTTATATACGGCTATAAATTAATTAATTGACAATGTTCTTAGGTGCTTGCAAATGTCTTTTAAAATAAGTACAACCTATATAGTTTAAAAAAATATATTATCAGTTTATTTTCCCTGTAACATTATGGTTATTTACGTTGTATTAGACACTATATCCGTCATCTAACCGCAAACCAGCCAGTCAGTCTTATTAGCAATAAAAGGTGAAATCTAACCTCATAAAACGTTTTGCGTCATAGAAATCATAGTCAATCTGCGAGTTATATTTATCACCACATTTCAGATGACGTTTGTCTGGTCTTAGGCCTTCCGCAGGCAACGCAAATTTTAGCAACATACAGAAATTGAGTATACTCATGGCGTAGGTTTAAGACTGCGCCGAGCGAAATGTGCCAAAACAGGCGATCACAACGAAAATCAACACTTTTTGTTTAATACAAATATAAAATATACATTTACCATAACAATGAATGTGTTTACAATTACTCCATGTAAAAAACTTAAAATAATTAATATTTTCGTCTACAAAATCACGTAAATTTGCACGAAAAATGCAAAAACGTAAGCTCGTGTTACGTGATTTTTAGATTATAATAGTAGATATCTATCCTATTTTACAGTTTAAACGAAACATAAATAGATATATTACAATTTGTCCGTCCCAAATATTTAAGTTATTGGTTGACAATAAAGATAGGTATATATTTATCAAAAAAGCATTTCAAATCCTCCATACAATTTTACCATGTGGCGGCCGCGCGCCGATTTGAATATGCGCCGCACGAGCTCTGTCATTATCTGTCTTACGCTCGGCGCAGTCTTAAGTGCTCGCCTCGCCACTGCTCCTACGCCGAGTGATTTAGGTTCCAATCCCACACGGGCAAAAAGTTGTGTGATCCACAAATCCATAAATGGTTGTTCCGAGTCTGGGTGTTCTTTGTGTAAAAAAAAAACAAATAAAATTGTTTGGTGCTATCCGAGGACGTCCGCGGTTATGGTCACCACAGATACTAACAGACTATTATTCTTTTTCCTTTGTATACGTTGTTGTATAGGACTCCATGCAATGCCTATGTTCTATAATGCTGGACTGTGTCGGTTTTTATTTGCGATTTAGAAAATTCACAGGAACCGTGCATTTGAGCGGGATAAGTAAGATACTATTTATCCTGCCATGTAACAATTATTAATCTATAAATTATTTCTAAGCAAAAATTCACGTCACGTCATATTATACCTATTACTATTAAAAAAGAGTATAATAAACACTTTTTATTCTATTTTAATATTTTATCTTTGTATTGAGGTCGACTTAAAGTAACAATTTAATTTGCATTCTTATTTCCCATACTAATAAATAATAGTTTAAAAAACTAAAAAACACGTTTTATCAAAAAATGGAATGGAATTATTTCTACGTTTTTTGATAAAGCGTGTTTTTTAATTTCTTTAAACTATTTTTTTTTTATACTCTATTATTTATTTTTCTAAATTATTGTATTGTCGTCGGTCCTTGATATATGTGCAAATTTTCAAATCCATCCGACGGTTCAAAAGTGGTGAAAGTCACGTTCAAAGATTCCGTTACATAGATTCATAGATACATACCAAGGTAATAAAAGCGTGTTAAAAATTAACTATCCTCGTGGTTTTATACACGTTTGTAACAATATACCTACCACTCCGCTACCGTTACTCGTAGCATTATGTTATTTCTAGGCTTTGCCCGTGGCTTCACTCCTGTTAATGTAGGTAAGGTTCGGTTCTAGGAGCTTCTGCGCCTGTCCAGGTGGCCCGTGCCCCCGCCGTCAAAGCCCGGCCTGCTGCCCCTGTTGCCTCTAAGAGTGTGGCGACAGCACTGAGGTCTCTGAAATCCGCGGCAGTCGTGCTGTCATTGCAGCCCGACGCTACGTACGTACGTACGTTACGTACGCTGCCGCCATCAGGGCGGCACAGGAAAAGGTCGACTTAAAGGAGTAGCTCGACCAGCTCCGCTTCCGCCAGACGGCTACGGCAGCCAGGATCTTAGAGATACCTGGCTTCCAAAGCGAAGAAAAGGCGGATAGGCTCGCGAAGATACTCCGCGCTGCCCTGTCCGCAGTGGCCAGCGTCACCAGGCCCGTAAAGTCCACAGACTTGCGGATTACGGGCCTGGACGATGCTGCCACTAAGGAGAAGATGGCGGCGGCGGTCGCAGTGGCGGGCGAGTGCGATGTGCGGCTCGTCAAGGTCGGCGAGATCCGCCCCGGCTTTGATGGCGTCGGCTCCACCCTTGTGTCCTGCCCTGTCTCGCCAGCCAAAGTGCTGCTGAGTAGGAGCAGGCTTCTCATCGGGTGGAGCTTGGTGAAGGTGGTTGCACTAGGGGAGCGCCCCATGCGCTGCTTCAGGTGCATGGGGCTGGGGCACACGCGCTCTCAGTCTCCCGCCGCGGCTGACAGGGGTGACCTGTGCTTGCGTTGTGGAGACGCAGGTCACTGGACGGCCAACTGTGGCAAGGCCGAGCTGCGCTGCGCCATTTGCGTAGAGGCTGGAAAGCCCTCGGGGCACGTTAAAGGGGGGCGCACCTGCACGCCCCCGAAAACGAAGGGAAAGGCCTCTGGTACCCGGGCTGCCCCTGTGGCCACTAGTCAGGCCACCCCTGAGGCAGCACGCCACCAAGCAGTGTGCGGAGAGGTTGTGATGTCTGATTAGTATGGATCAAGTCGGACATCACAACTTCCTCCAGGCGAAACTGAACCACTGCGCCAGGGCCCAAGACCTGCTCATGCAGAGCCTGGCGCAGTGAGAAATCGGTGTGGCCGTCGCCGCGGAGCCGTATTTCGTCCCCCCCAGTCCCTATTGACTGGGGACTTGAACGGCTCCGTGGCCATCGTTGGGAGGGTTGGCGGCCCCCTCCTCTCAGTCAAAGAGAGAGGAGCGGGGTACGTGGTGGCCAGGTGGGAGAGGTATGCGATCGTCGGCGCATACTTCGCCCCCCAACAGAACGGCTGTGGAGCTGGAGGTCTTCATGAACCTCCTGGCCGCGGTGGTGAGAAGGCAGGCGCCACGTCAGGTCCTCCTAATGGGCGACCTGAACGCCAAGGCCCGTGAATGTGGAAACCGCTCCACTGACACCAAAGGGGAGATAGTCAGGGAGTGGGTGGTAGCTACAGGACTGACCCTCCTTACTAGAGGGTCGGTCCACACGTGCGTGCGATGGTGTGAGGGGTCCATGATGGACCTAACGTTCACCAGCCCCGCTGTCGTAGCACGTGCCCAGGCCTGGAGGGTGATGTCGGAGGTGAAGACGCTCTCGTACCGCGCGTGGAGGCGTGGTGGAGGCGCGCGCGGTGTTCCCGCACGCCTTCTGGGGAGCACGCACGCCTTCTTCGAAAGGGGAGAGCGGTGAGGCTCTCCCCTGGGGACGAGAGGTGGTCGGGTTCGTTTGACCCAGCCCGCACCCACACGGGGGGCCTGCTATGGGTGAATCTTTTAAGAGCTCCCAACTGGTCCCTCCCTCCCCATTGGGTGAGAGAGGGAACATCCCAGGTTTTTTAGTGGGTATACCAGCACTTCATGCTGGGAGTCCCATACACCCCGCCGGTACCGTCCCCTAGCCGGCGGACAGTGCATAAAGCATTTTTCCTGGGAAACAAAAAAATGGTTAGGTTAATAACAGTTATTTTCTTCTGGATGGAAGGTACCTACGCCATATTCTGTACCCCCAACAACGTGTATGCAATATTTCATGTTGAGCAGTTAAGGCGTGAAAGCGTAACAAACAAACAAACATGAACAATCAAACAAATTCACATTCGCATTTATAATATTAGTTAGGATAGCCTATGCTGCCGTCCACTAAGTAAAAAGCTGTTAAGTAATATACGGTCGCTTATGGCTGAACGGCATTATTGCTTAGGCAACCTTAAGCTCTATGAAGTCAACAGTACTTCATAACCAACCTGGAATATACTCTCCGCTGGAACACAGTGCATGGATGGTTAGTTGCTAAGTTCTTGTAAGGTCGGGGGTATGTGGGATTACTTCCTAGCAAACTACAATGAAAATTGTTCTCATCAAGCGCACCTTGTAACAATTAACCTTAATTAGTTTATATCTTTAAGTGACACATATATTCATGTAAAAGTACTACCAGTTACTATTCCAAAATTTCTTAATTTTCCTATCTATTAATCTATCATTACAGTAAGTATTACTTAAGTTGATTCGATAGTATAGTAACATAAATAAAATGTAATATGTACTTAGAAACAATAATATAATAAAATGTCTTAAATCTATTAACGAAAGTCTTAAATCTATTATTGATTTTTAGACCTTGTTATGTACCTGTAAAACAGCGATAGGTAAGTGGGAGACTGTTGGACTGACATACAAAGGCGAGACCTTTGCGTGGCAATCGAATTCGATCCCAAAGCACGCATCTCTGACTTTTTAGTGCTATTTGCATTTTATTTTTTTAATTATCGCTCGCTTTAACGGTGAAGGAAAAACATCGTGAGGAAACCTGCATGTCTAAGAGTTCTCCTTATTATTCTCGAAGATATGTGAAGTCTACCAACCCGCACTGGGCCAGCGTGGTGGACTAAGGCCTGACCCTTCTCACACTGAGAAGAGACCCGTGCCCAGCAATAGGACAGTTTAATACGGGACCGATATTATTTATTATTATATTCTTAATTCTATTTTGTTTATTTATTTCAAACTTTTAATCTATCATTGCAGGTTCT
The DNA here is from genome assembly GCA_963675205.1 of Catocala nupta. Classification (NCBI taxonomy): domain Eukaryota; kingdom Metazoa; phylum Arthropoda; class Insecta; order Lepidoptera; family Erebidae; genus Catocala; species Catocala nupta. The sequence goes on along the minus strand of OY776097.1, from coordinate 19,835,777 downwards.
TAACTTGATTCGATGGTATAGTAACATAACTAACATTTCGGCCTCGATGGCGTTTTGGTTAGTGTAACCGACTGCCACGCCTGAGGTCGCGGGTTCGATTCCCGCACAAGTCAAACATTTGTGTGCATGAACATGGATGTTTGTCTTGGTCTGGATGTTTCTATGTATAATATGTAGGAACGTATTTACAAAAAAAATGTATAGTATATGTATGTTTATCCAGTGTCTAGTACCCATAGTACAAACTCTGCTTAGTCTGGGCTAGATGGTGCTGTGTGTATGTGATAGAATATTATTATTATTTAATAATTTAAAACAGTAATAGAATAAAATATCTTAAATCTGTTAACAACGATCTTTAACACTGAGACGAGGCCCGTGCCCAGCAGCAGGACAGTTTAATACAGGGCTGATATTATTATTTATTAACAATAACTTTGATTTGATTTTATTGTTTTTAAGACCTTGTTATGTAGGTACATACCTGTAAAGCAGTGATAGATAAGTTGGAGATCATTGGACCAAGGTGTCGAGTTTGAGCAAGGCATCTTTGACTTTTCGAAGTTCTGTGCGTTTTAAATATTTAATTATTGCTCGCTTTAATGGTGAAGGAAATCATTGTGAGAAAATCTGCATGTCTTGAGTTCTCCATAATGGTCTCGAAGATAAGCGTAGTCTGTCAACCCGCACTAAGCCAGCGTGTTGGACTATGAGTGGCCTAACCCTTCTCACACTTAGTAGAGGCCGGTGCTCAGCAATGGAACAGTTTACATACAGGGCTGATATATTGTATGAAATACTATAAAAAAATATCTCGTTTACTTACGCATACGTTGAGTATTTCGCTCTCCCTTGCCTACCATCCATTAATATTAAGATGGAAGATTCAAATCTGCCCTACTGTTAGGTCATCTTACAGAAAGTGAGAGGGTTGGCGCGCTGGCCAAATGCCCATTGGCAGACTTCACAAATCTCAAGGTTTCTTCACGATGTTTTATTTCACTGTAAAGAAGCGCATATCAACAGTGTTCCATTAACATTATATAAATTTGCACTATTAATTCACACTGCTTCGTTTGACTTGTAGTACAAAGTGATTACGTTCATGACCGATAGTGAGGATTCCAGTTACATTCCGTAGTGTATAGTGTTATTAGGTCCAAGGGTATAAGTGCTTTGTTAGGAAATTCTCAATAGTAAGTAAGCTCGGATTCTGGCAAAGTGCTAGATAGACGGTAATAGTACACTTCTACGAGAAAAGGCTAGCTAAGTAGCTAAGTGGTACAGCCCTTGTTTTATTTTTGATGCTAGTAAGTCCACCAGATGATTTGCTGCCACCTTCTTTACAATTTTGTGAACATTATGACTGTCAATTTACCGTGTATTTTACCTTAATGCTTAATTACCTGAAATGAAATAAAAAAGGGCGACACAAAAAGTTTTTTCTGTATCGCGGAGGATTTTATGAACATTCAAACAACAGACACAAAGAACACCCAGACACGGAACAACCATTTTTGGATCACGCAAAGTTTTGTCCCGTGCGGGATTCGAACTCACAACACTCGTAATGGCAATAACGAGGCGACTATTAAAACCACTGCGCTATCAACCATCATACAATTTTTTATCTTGTGTGGGATTCGAACACACCATACTCTGCTAGGCGACTACTTATACCAATTACGCCATCCGTCAAAGTACACTTACTCCAATGGGCATACTGCCACTTTCCTTTCGGTGATATAAGCTTACGATCACTCCTGCCTACACTCTGCCACTACCCTTTTGAGGACATTCAAGTGTGAACGTATGTATGCAATTGTTCAGGTACTGAAGAGGAGTCGTCGGACCGGCACTCGTCGGAGGAGGAGGGCGAGGGCGAGGCGGGAGAGGACATCTGGGCGATCAGCGACGTGCAGGCGCGCCACTACGCGGGGCAGTTCGCACAGCTGCGGCCCGACAGGGGCATGCTCTCCGGACAGACTGCTAGGTACACTTAATTAGTTCATTTAGACCAGGATGTAGTAAAAAGAGCTATTACTTAAATTAATGACTAGACTTTGCCCGCGGCTTCGCTTGCGTAAATGTAGGTTAGGTTAATAACAGTATTTTTTCCTGGATGAAAGGTACCCTATGTCCTCTTCTGTTTTCCTGAATACATGTTGTATGCAAAATTTCATGATGATCGGTCGAATAGTTAAGGTGTGAAAGCGTAACAAACATTTACGTTGTCAGGGTTACAAAAGAGCACTCGGGTACCTTGCATCCAGAAAAAAGTACTTCTTGAGCGAAGCCGTGGGCAAAAGCTAGTCTATATATAAATAGGCAAAAACATCGTTCAGTACCTTTTCCTCCTGTTTGACAATCCATTTTTGCTCCTTTTTTGTTAGGTAGCTATTGGCGATCTTTAGTGTAACCAATAAAAAAATTAAAAGCAGTTAATTTCTTTTTTTAAATATGGGTCGATTATAGTATAATTTTGACTAATAATAACTCTAACACAAAAGCAAATTTATCTGGTGAGTTAAAGCACAAAATTGGTGCGTGATTCTAATGCTTATACTATTATGTTTCAGCCGTGTGTACACTATAGTCAGTACCTCCATGCTTGCTTTAGTAGTGCCATCGTTTTTAGGCTGTTTGGATGAGCGTGAGCTAGACATTGATTTTAAAAATTATAATTAAAACCTGTTATTTGTCCACAGGTTATTTTTCGAAAAATCACACTTACCCGTACCAGATTTGCGGAAAATTTGGCAGCTGTCAGACATTAACAAAGATGGGATGCTCACTCTCGAAGAGTTCAGCATAGCAATGCACCTGATCGTGCTGAGGCGGAACAACATCCCTGTACCTGAAGTGCTGCCTGCCTGCCTCGTGCCCAAAGTCGACTCGCGCTTCTCCAAACAAGCCGTCACCACCGACCTGGTCGACCTAGGATCAGACATGTTTAGTTCAGGCACCTCTGCAGACTTTAACTTCACTCCCAAAGCCGAAACCCACGACCCTTACGAAAGTAAGGTGACGAAGAAGGCCGAAGATCGTCCCCCCTCGCTCACCCCGCCGAAGGCAGAGCCCCAAGTAAATAATAAAGAGTGGACGAAGTTTGTCGACTCGCCCACTTCTAGCGTATCGAGTCCGGGACCTAAGCCGGTGAATTTCGACTTCCATAAATCGGCTGTGGAACGTGACCCGAAGATCTTCCACCCTGTAGCAGTGAGGGTTACTCCTGACGCTAATACTTTACCGACGCATGGGGAGGGAGATATGCGTTCTAGTACGTCGCCACGTCGGGACGATTTTGCGCATGCGTTCGAGCTAGCGAGTCCTAAGAGACTGAATTCTCAGCCGCCGGAGCCGCCGCCGAATGGCGCGAACCCTGAGATCAAGTCGATACAGCGGCCGCAACCCCGCAAGCCCGTGAAGCCCGGCGGAGTGCTGCCGCCGCCGCCCGCCAGGGAGTCCTCCGTACACGCTGATGAGGGGCCACAGTCGCTGCAGTATGCACCTAAGAAGGTACTCACACTTTACATAGTCTCAAGTTTATATGACCTAAAGGGCAGGCAGAGATGTATTATACATCGACATTTCGTCAATTTAATAGAAATATAGTCTATAAGTCATGCTTTTTGATTAAATCTATCCTGTACTCATTGTACTTCATATTTATTTGGTTATTGTATTAAAGATATTTTATTGTACATTGATAAGTATCGATTATACTGAGTTGATACGTAACTGCATCTTAAACATCGCGAAATATATATATGCTTCTGTCACTCGGCTCTAAACACTTAACGTTTTAAATAAACTACTAGGCTAGTATATATATAGCTCGATGTGTTTTTAAATTAAGAATTTTTTTCGCCATAGCTGTAATTCAAAATGTGTGTTGGTCAGGAGCCGCCGCCCCCTCCGCCGCCGCGGCCGCTGCGCAACCACGCGCGCTCGTCGTCGCTGGACCTCAACCGGCTGAAGGGCGCGCCGGCGCCGCCGCCCGCGCCCCCGCCCCGCGCCTCCCCCTCGAGCGCGGAGGCGCCGCGCCGCCTCGTCAACCAGCGCAGCGAGGGCGAGCCCGCCTTCCCGCCCGACGCCTTCGCGCCCGCGCCCGCGCCCGCCCCCGCCCCCGCGCCCGCGCCGCGCGAGCCTGACGAGGCGTTCGCGTACGCGCGCGAGGAGCGCGACGCGCCCAAGATGCACGGCGCCTTCGAGGTGTACCGCAAGCCGCGCGGCGGCTCGCCCGAGCCCGACGTGCGCGCGCTGCAGGAGCAGAACGCGGTGCTGCGCGCCGTGTGCCGCGCGCTGTGCGCCGAGCTCGCTGACGTCACGCGCGACCGCGAGGCGCTCCGCGCGCGCCTCGACGCGCCCGCGCTCTAGTCCCCTGCCCCCCGACCCCCGACCCCCGCACCGCACCCATATGTTATTTGATTTGTGTAATCTCATCAGATGTCAATCGTTTATTATGTAGTATTGTTATCGTCGTATTACTGAGCCTAGTATTGTTTGTTCTCTCGCCCCGACCGAGATCCCCGCTACCTCGGCTCGGCCTCGCCCGTCTCTGACTTTGGCCGACTGTTGTGAAGTGAAACGATCGATGTCCCCCGCGTTCGCCTTATATTTTTGAATCCTTTGAACATTTTTCATGAGTAAGGGGTCTATTTGCAAGATGTTTTTAAATAATCGTGATACATAAGCACTCTCATTGCAAATACATTATTAATTACTGAATTTGACAACATTTCATATTGTTTAAACTCGTTTAAACATAAAACGACATAAAAACACAAAATAACCTTATTCATATAAATAACCTTTTAAAAAAAAGGCCTTTCAAATTCAACGTTAGAACTGAAATATTAATAAATAAATTTTATTATATACCGGCTGATTACGTTTATACCTTTGCTTGAATCATTTTGCCGAGGAACAAAAAGCATCTGTCACTTATTTTCTTTTTATTTTAGCTAATTGACTTTTCTAACCTCAAATGTACGCCATTATTTGTTTTTGGTAGTTGTTGTTGATGGAGAAATCTAAATATAACTATAATTGCTGCGTAGTACGGTGATGTGACATCTATCACAATAATCGCCAATGACTTTTAACTTCTATTATAATCATGTAGTTTAATTTTTAAAGCTTATTCGCGCCGAATTCTAATAAAAACATTTTCGATGTCTGGAGATATGTACAAGTAAGATAATTTTATAGTTAATGTTTTAATATCAAATGTTGTCAGTTCATAAAAAGGTTTTACCCTAAAACGACTGATTCGTGACTAAGAGCGAGTGTTGCTTGTGTTTATTTATTTATGAGCACCTTGTATATGTTATTTCTAGAGGCTATTTTAAAATGTAACCATTACCTATATTATTTACACAAAGTCACAGTATTTAACGTTATCATTGATTTCAGTAGTAGCATTTAATATTATTTGGTCACAATATAATATTTTATATACATGTAGTTTATTTTATATTATATATTGTATATAAAATGTAAATGACGTCACTCCAGTACATTTCCAGAGTTTGTTTAGTCTTGAAGACTTATTAGTGTTAGTGAACAATAAGGCAAGCATTATTTGGCTTTTAGCTATGAAGAAAAATTATAAAGGACTTTTATAACTTAAGAAAATATTTTCGAAAATGCAATTTTATGCTTTTGTCTTTATAAAGCGCTAAATTTAATTAATAAAATAAATTTTGGATTCAATCCTCACTACTAAAATATATAGTTTAGCGCCACATTAAAGTTAAAATATGTCGCAAATATCGTATTTTGCAATTTGAGCCCAAATACCATTAACCATGGCGCAATTTGCAATACAATAAAAAAAATTTATTTATACTACATACGTAATTTATTTTTATTACCATACAATTAACAGGCATCCAATACTTTGACTAATGTATGATGGCAAAACCACATAACTAAATTAATATGTATTTAATTTAAAGCTGTTTTTTATAATAACTTCTATTAGATTGTTATAAATTAATGTATTGTATTATTCAGTGGTTGTGCTTGCTTGCTAATTTATTCAGAACTTCCAAACATTTTTATACTGCTAACTTTTATTGTAAAAATGGATTGTCGAATAAAAATAAAATAAAATAAAATTAATCTCTGCCTCTCTGAACACACATTTAAAAAGAGAACATAAAAATGAAGCCAAAAAAGAATCCATAGACATACTCATTATAAGTTGTGGGATATTTAAGAAACGAACAATCATTATTAGAGGCCAAATACTTGTGAATCTAAAAGATTCGTAGTGAACTAAATTTGCTGTTTTATACTCGTACCCGTGGCATTTATAAGTTTCATAATATACATTTGTACAATATTAGAAATTAGTTGTTACTCGTGAATGTAACTGATGGGTGGCGCTAGTATCGCTTGTTTAGCATTCCTTATTATAATTTGCTTTGTCATCGTTTTAAGAGTAAAATTCCATCAGACGGAGGGTGTATTTGTTAAAATTTTGTGAATGTTGTATTATACATTAGCTTAGCGAATGTAAAAATGTCAAGTTGTAAGAGCTACGGAGAAAGACACGATGTACAAGACTTGAGAAGTATGCTGAGTACATAAGATTGTTATATGTAAGTAGGTAGACGACGCCTAGTTGTAACGTTCGGCGCGGACCGGCGCGCGCGGCGGGCAGATGTTATCAAATATCAAATTACAATATTAGCTACTGAATATGTGTTAAAATAAAACTTGTATTATAATAAGATTATTGTAAAAGTATTTATCTTTCATTTTAGTCGTAACTTTAAGTATATGGTCCTCAGATAGATCGCAGCTTCATCGCAGTGTAAATATTTTGGTTTCTCGCGCGAGAATCGTCTGTCGAACGCTTTATAATCCCACTGATCTACATTTTGGTCCAATTTTTGTACTACTAATTATAATCACCCTATTTACCTATTTATGTTTCATAAAAATTTATACAGTAATGCTTAAATACAATGTAGTAAATTATGTACAATAAATTTATTTCAAAATTTTATCAGTATTTGTATTTACTGGATGGTGGGTGACAGTAGACAAAATTTTATTTTGGGATATATTTTGTATATATGGATGAGCTATGCAATAATTTGAACTAAAACTTCGTTATTGTAACTTCAAGAGCAAAATCTTTAGTAACAAATAGGTAAACAATTTTAAATGAACATCTAAATATATCTACTTTAATCACATTTGATATCGGCCGCGCGATATCAGGGTGTTATCGAAAAATCGATACTGTATCGAATCGCATCATGAGCCGGAATCCACCCTTCGTGATAAGGTGCGATTGTGATAAGAGCATAGCGTGGATAGTCGCACGCGTGACAAGCGCTGGCGGCTGTACGACGCGAGCCGGCCGCGGCTCCTCGGCCATTTCTCTCCCTTTGCCGCCGCAGTAATACACTGTAGCGCATACCTGCGTACCTTTTTTTGTTGATGGTGCTCCCCCCCGCCGGCTCGCGGCCCGTCGCCGCACGTAAACCGTCTTGAGACGCGGCTCAGGACGCACGTACGTTATTCGCGCAACTGCGGTGCTCGCGCGTAAACATTCACGATTACAATGAGATCTTTGATTTGATTCGCCGGATATATCGTCCCCGAACATGAAGTGCATTAACGTTCTCGTATTAACTGTGACCCTAGTGACCGGAGTCGCCGCCGAGGCCTCCGTACGGACATGTGAACCTATCAAAGTGGCTATGTGCAAGAACATTGGATACAACCAGACCGGTATGCCCAACTTGGCGCGGCATACCCTGCAAGCGGACGCCGATGTCACCCTGCAAACCTTCAGCCCTCTCGTCCAGTATGGATGTTCCTCCCAGTTGCATCTATTCCTATGTTCAGTATACGTGCCGATGTGTACTGACAAAGTGGCGCTACCCATCGGGCCTTGTCGAGGTCTTTGCGAAAGTGTCTACGCCAAATGCTACCCTGTACTGTATAAATTTGGCTTCCTCTGGCCACCAGAACTGGATTGTTCGTTATTCCCGGCTGAGAATAACCACGAACATATGTGTATGGAAGGGCCTGGGGAGCGTGCTACTCCGGTAGGTACAGTTCCGTTGAATGTGGCCAATACAGGTGGTAGAGGTGCTTGTCAGAGATTGATTAAGCCTAACAGTTGGGTATGGGTGAGAGGATCAGCCCGTTGCGCGCAGTTCTGTGACGCTGAAGTTCTGTGGGAGGCTGGGCAAAGGAAAGCTGCAGAAGTATGGCTGACAACTTGGGCAGCTCTTAGTTTTGCGTGTACTTTGGCTGCTGTAGGAGCACAGTTGGCTTGTGGGGATCGTGGAGGAGCTGGCGAGCGAGCTCTAGTGCTGGTCGCTCTGTGTCGATGCGCGGCTGCCGCTGGTTGGGGCGTCCGCGCAGCTGCCGGCCGGGCTGCTGCTGGATGTGCCAAGGATTCCACTTCACCCACACGCATGCTGCTGGCTCACGATGGATTAGCCAACCCCAACTGCGCGGTGGTCTTCCTCTTGCTATATTACTTCGGACTGGCTGCATCTGTATGGTAAGTATAAGTAGTCATTTTTATATTTAACTTGGCTCTAAGCGTGTCTTACTACTCTTCATATAACTTGCAGAATCATAGAATCTAAATATACTACCTGCGCTGAACAAACAGGGATGTTCAACAAAAAAATTGGCAACAATTGACGCCTTCGATCGAAGTGCACAATGGGTTTCTTGTACTTCGATATGAACGAATACCTGTCCCTATTGTGGCCGGGTCCCAAACGTCCCCCAATCAATTATGTTTTGTCACTTGTCGTGTTATAATGTCGCCTAATCTGTTTGCCTTGGGTATTGACTGCAAATGCAATGACCGTAAATGCAATTTCTTTATAAAAAGTCCTCCAGGTAGAAATGTACACAAATCGAGTTTACGGTTATTGTCAACGCTAGAAAGGAAACGAGCTCACTCTTTCACAGAATACGTATTGTAATACAAAATTAGAAATTATTATCATTGTTTGTAGTCGGAGCTGGGGAGCTTACACAAAGCTATTTAAACTTGAATAGAGTTAACAGAGTTCAAATTCCTCCAGGCAACTGCTAGACGGCGATACTTATTGTTTTCTCAGTAATAAGTCACGCTTTGAAACGGTTTGAAACAAATGGAACTCGGTCTTTGTATAGCTCTCAGCTAATAGATGCTGCCGTTATGAAATCACTTTAGGACAATGTTTTAAAACCTATTATCTTCAAACTTTACATTTCACAAGCTTGCACGTGTATTTTCATTTTGATTACGAGAGTGATTAGCGGAGTTATTTAATTACCGATACACAGACATTCAATTTTTAGGTTTCTCTTAACGTTTAAATATATCACCGTAGTTCTTAGTAGAGCCATTTCCTACGATAACGGTGGAGGAACATCGAGGTTGTAAACTAAAACGAATTGGGAAATAAAATAAACGAGGACCAATAAATCACGAGTAGGTGAAGACGGTGCCGCTTGGAAGCGACGGAACACGGCGGGCATTGCGTGCTTCGAAACGCACCTTCATTTATAATATACCTACCTCGTTTATATTATGGTACAGACCCGACAAGCCATGAAGCCTTTAATCTATGACATTTAAACTATCGATCTTAAAAGAATTACAATAATAATCTGGCAATTAGTTCTAAGATTATCTTGGCCATTAATTTTGCCGTATAAGTGACATTTTTACTGCATAGGAAATGAGTTATAGTCGCCTTCCACAAAAAATAATAAGACGCAGCTGTAAAACTTCATGTGGTTGTAACAAAATACACTTTGTGACGAGGAGACAGAAAAACTAGCCCTATAACAGATTGCACACCAAATGTTCTATTGATTTTGAAAAATGTTTCTTATTCCGAACCAGTAACTTACAATACGGCGGTAATAAAAAGCTTGTAAATCTGAAGCGACATGGTTGCGCTGTAAAAACTCGCCGACTTGCATTTCTACATAAATATTGGTTTAACTACCCATACAGAGCTGCGCTCCAATCATTGGTATCTGAGAAATATTGGCGATACCACTTCTTGCATTTAACATTATTTGCAGCTAGCTTTTTGTTAACGAGTTATAACAACCACCCACCGGCATCTATAAAAAGTCTAGAATTACAAAGGCTCTAATTAATCTACTAGTAATTGGCATTTACAAATATTTCGCTGTACATTAATATAAGGGAAAAATGGTTCCCACTTCAAATTTAACAATTAAAAAAGAAATGCCAGTTGACGAAATTATGCCCGCTATTCCAGAAATGCGTTTTGTTCTTGCTTGCGAAACCAATGCGCTAATGAAGACATTTTTCGAAATCATAACACGTTTAAGAAAGTAAAACTTGATTCTTTGAATAGTTCTTTAATTGGCAAATGAACGCCAGTTATTTTTGTAGTAAATTGAGAAAATGCTCTTTACTTTTATAGAACAAACATCAGTTCTATTGCTATAATAGCCTTTTTAATTAATTTAATTAGTGTCGCTTTAATGTTACTTGACATTACGTATAGACATATGACAAACAAGTAAATTAAAATGAATTACGGTTCTGTTTTTATTCTGTTTACCAATTACGAGTGTACACAATTTGTCGAATGTCGATAGTAACAGCAACGGTTTTATTTTAATTAAAAGGCTGACATTTTGACGTGTTGACATTCAAGTACCATCGGCCATGTGTGCTTTGATTCCTATAAAAGTTAGAGAAGGGTCATTATTATGTATTACTAGATTTTGCCCGCGGTTTCACCCGTGTAAGTCCCGTTGCCGTGGGAATATCGGGATGAAAAGTAACCTATGTGTGAATCCAGGTCTCCAGCTATCTACATACCAAGTTTCATCGCAATCGGTTCAATAGATTTTACTTGAAAGAGAAACAAACATAGGTACATACATCCTCACAAACTTCACATTTATAGATGTAGGTACTTGCACGTATTATTAAATACAATGTATTGAAATCTTCATTTGTGTAGTATACACAAATGCACAGACTAAAATATTAAAACTACATATTCGATAAACTTTGGGACTAGGCCAAGTTCTAGAAAATATGCATTTAAAAATGCTTTTATTAGGTCTTTGTATTATAAGTCTCACTTATCTACCATAATTACCTTCTTATGAAAGCTGCTCAAATGAGATAAACATTTGGAATGTGAAAACGGAGACATCGTCCTTAAAGCACGTAATTCTTCTGGTCTTAAGACGCATTAGCTTTTGAAAGCTATGCTTTGAGAGTTCATTGACGCAGCGGAGCGTTTCCTAATCTGTTGCATAAAAGATATCCTTATTTTACTAAACAAAGTAAGCATTCATCAAACTCAACGACGCCTGAGCTGCGACGTTAAAAGAAAAATATTATTCTATTCATTAGCGTTTTTATAATTAATTTGCAATTTAAAATGGTTATATTTTAATGTGTAAAATTGCAGCAGTTTTATAAGAGGTGATTAAACTTTGAATTGCTCAAGTTACAGACATTTAGATCGTGTGTGGTTCATGCACACTTGTATTCCTAATGATTAGTGTCTTGGTGTTATACAAAATATTCAACATTCATTCATATTTTATTTTATTCAAGCTAAAAAAATAAGTTCAATATGTACTAGTTATAGAGTTAACTAAAAACAGTAAAGCAAGTATATTTGAGGAATTATTTAAACTAGTATTAATAAGATGTCAAACAGATTACGACTTCGAAAATATATAGGTACGGTCACTCAGTGTAATTGAATCCGTTTGTTTTTTTCTAACATGTTCTATAAAAATACAAGATTTAGAAAAGTTCAGTTCCGTTTCATAGCTGAACTTTTAAATTACAAAGTATTAAAATTTAAAAGTTTAGCTATGAAATAGAACTGAACTTTTCTAAATCTTGTATTTTTATAGAACATGTTACACGTTAGCGTTAAAAGCTAGGCATCGATATTTAAAATGTCGTCGCATCTTTACGTTCACACACGCGATATAAGGAGGACACATATACAGCCCGTAAAGTTGTAAATCACCGTTTATAGCGGACATTATTAATTTCTTAGAAAGCCAGAATTTCGTTACAAAACTGACTCGTTATGATAATTTCCCGTTGATTTATACGACGGCGGTGTTCTTTGATAATGTTTAATGTAAATCCTGGACACACATTTCGTTTAGAAAATATTGATACATTAAATAAAATACATACATAGAAAAAGTGACTGGCTTCCATTCTGGTATAATGTACACATTAAATTAATCGTACGATAAGATCTGAAGATATTGGAGGTTGTAAAAATATCATCGTTATTTAGCACTGGTTGTAATGCAATCAATCACTAGAGTTATAATTTGCATTATTAATGTTATTAATTTGAAAATTATACGTCTATTCGTCATGATGCCGGTCTTTAATGTTCAATAAATAAATACTTAAGTTAAATCTGGAAAATGCTTGATTAATTGATTAGTAGGTACTTTAGCTGTACGTTTCGAAATGCGGTCTTATCTGTAAACTTGATAAGCAAGTAATTATATTTTTATTATAGCTTGATTTTTTATGTATGTCTGATATTAATTTTGTGGGATTATAATCTCAATGCTGTCTGATATTTAGTATTAATGGGTGTGTTTTTGTCTGTGGGTCTTATCGCTGCTCTGAGTAGTTTCCTGAATCAGTTTAAGGCGATGTTTGGGTTTTTAGTTAGCGAATATAAATATTACAACGAACCTTTATGTACGTAAATAGCAATAGGATCGTCCACTTTTACGTGGGCTCTAAAACATAACTGGCGTTATAAAAGTGTTATACACCTCAGGTAGGTTCGGCCTGATCCAGGAATTCCAGACCTCACGTTAAGCAGGACTTACATTCAACCTAAGTTTAGCAGGCGAAATTAATTATGATACTTATGATTCACGCATGAATGAACCAACTAGGGTATATAAACGGCATTCTATGTCGATATATTTGTGAATACTATTAGAAAATAACAGTTTTCTAACACAAGTTGTTGTCCTAGTTATTTAAGGTGTTACATTTTTTTAGGATATTTAGATGTTTATGAAAATACACATTACGGTATGCAAGTATGCCGCGGGCAACAACTAGTAATAAATAAATAAATTTAGAGCAGGAAATGAAAGTTCCCTTTAAACTTTGTTTTACACAAACTAATCATTACCTCTCACTGCTTTCTTATGAATACATATATTTAGTCCAACGCAATTAACCCTACATACGTTACTCAATGACCTATAGCACCACAAAGCGAATTAATAACAAAGGCACGATTCGACGACTGTTCAGCGAGTAACAATGTGCGTAACCAGTGACCGTGCCGGTTATAGCATCAATTACAAGCAGTTATCGCGTTTTATTGACACATGAAAGAGCCCGGTTTAATTGTTTACAAGGTACGTGCGCGGAGGCACTGGCATCGAGTCTCGCAGCCTCTAAACTAGCCCCATTAACATAATAACAGATCGCCCAGCGCGGAACTAGTTAGTCGAACGCATATTGTGGTCGCTGCGTAATGAGAAACGTCAAATTGGTTTTGTATTCATGCGCTGAGGGACCAGTGAATGCTTACGAACGTGTCTCGACGCTCCGGCCGCGTTTGTTCACCAACACTCGCTCTTTCAAACCATCGCTCCCCTGTATGCACATGCCTTTATGACCTAAGATTTACAGTTAATTTTATATTTCACATACAATATGTTTAATTTTATTAGCCCGTTTAAGTTCGGTATTCTTTAAACACTAACATAACTATGCATATTTCTTAATATTGTAATTACTTGTAAACTTTAGTCATTTCCTCATAGTTTCACAATTAACTGAACCTTAAAAATATTCATGAAAGTGCTTGCTTTGTGGACATGACTTTAAACATAAAAGCTTTTGTTTAGAGAGCTTAAGCTGTAGGCAATTTTTGTTTTTAAAATAACAGTAATTTCATTTTCATTTAAACGAAACTCTGCGAATACGGCTGTAAGCATTAGACGCGTTTAGACTGTTGTTGTTTCATAAGGCATCACTGAATTGATATTGTGTTTTACTTGGCTCCGTGCCGCTTTCCAACCATTGTATTGCTGCAAATTGCAATACCTAATTATGTACCACAAACCCATAATAGGCAATGTTTGTTACGGAATAGAAAGTCAAAGCTCATAGCATATTGCAACGCGCGATTTTCAGTAATTAACCGAGTTTCCGCAATTCGTTTAAAGTATACAGCGCAACAAGTAAGCAGGCGCAGTCACAAATAATTGGTTGTGCCGTAATTTTCTCTAGTTACCGTCCGGTCAATACGAAGGTGTATAATCTTGAGGTCGGTTCATAATTTCTTGTTTATTTAAAATTTCCTTGGCTCGGCGATGTAATCTCAACACGAGCGCGCCCCGCCCGCTCTCGGCCGCCATTCTCGTTAATAGGGTTGCCACTCGTTATTACATTTATTATCGATCAATAACCCAACCCAGTGATTGTTGTTAGAGATAACACTGACAATCGACAGCGCGGCTAAGCAACAATGTATTGTAAATATTGTTATGTCCTATCTTTTATTATTCGTAGATGGATATTGCATTTGGGTTCATAACTTGTTTAAAGCAGTAAATCAATACAGTTGCTATAAAATTAAAATTCTGTAATTAATTGCCAATACAAGTGAGAATTTCAATTGGATATCGATAAATATTGCAAGGAACGGTGTTGCACTGCACTACGAACGAAGTTTCGATCCCACTGCGCGCCCGCACCGTAATTGGGATGCTAATCAGATGCTGAGCTGTCGCCGTCTCACTCCCTCTTGCCGCAGGAGGGCGCGCCATCTCGTTTTCGCTCCAGAAAGGACTGCGTCGTAGGCGGCGGGGTCTTCAATCATCTGGCAATAAGCGAGAGAGACGCGCTTCCCTCGGGCTTCGGCCCGCCTGATATGTAATCACCGTAGTTTGCGCTGGCAGAATAATTTTCATTTTTAACAACCTACCAACCCGGCACAACAACATTATGGAATGACGAGATTGAGCCGATAGTTGTTTTTGTTTTAAAACTAACAATTTGCAGATTGAAGCAAAAATTAGTATGTGAAACAGAGATAATAATCAAACCTAACTAGGTACACTTAAGCAATAAAAACATTGAAAAACTAACGGTAGTAAAAAGCGTTTTTGAGAAGTCGCTTGTCTTTTTATAGGCGGGCTATAAATTCTATTATAGTCGCTTTAATGGTTCCGAATTTCGATGCAAAATGGTTTATTAAGATGTCGAGATGGATCGAGAAACTTCCATTATTTCTTGATCAAGTGGATTGGTTACTAGAAAAACAATAACCGCGCGGCGAGATGGCTCGTTGGAGCACAATGCGGTGTTTACCCTGTCGAGATTACAAAGGAGCCGAGCAGCGAGGATTCTGCATATCTGCCGCTGTGATCAGCGCGGGCGCAGCCCGCCTGAGATCGTATCGAACGATCCTCATTATTGGAACACGCTTTGTTGGATACAAATAGTATACCCGGAATTGTGAGAAGAGCTATGTCGATCAAAAAACTAAAAAAGAAGATTGGTTACGTAGTCCAATTTCTGTTGAACGATAATTCTTATTACTCCAATTATCTATTTTATTGCCTCATGCATCGATAATCTCATGTTTATTGTATGAGGGAGATGATAGCTTTAAGAAACGACTTACGATCGGAACTGTTGAGCGTGGCGGTTAAATGACCCGTACATCTATCAAAGTGATACTTCAAGATTCTTTAAATATGAAAATGTGGTTTTCGTATCTTAACAGGTTGTTAGATTAGACAAATCACTTATGTAGAAGTTGGTACGTTTTATCTTTCGCATTCTTTGGTCATAAGGAGCTGCTTAAGCCTCGTAAAGCATTACTTATTTTACATGAATACAGTGTTATCTCGTCGAGTGCACCAAGCGAGCTTGTTAGTTGCGATCCACGGCTTAGATATCCTCGGAACTGGTCCTGAGTCCGGCGAACCACGATGGCACGATCATATCGTCGCCCATTGTTCCCGCAATTTACGAATACGAACATGAATGGGTGTCACTTTCTATTTTTACATCATATTATACGTATGTGGGTGTTACATGTTACTGGAGATCTATATATACATCGGCTATTTCAGAATTCATGAAAACTGTGACGGTTGCGTCAATTGCTCAGACATTGTGGCATACTTCTAAAGTTGTTTGGGTTTCATTCAGTTGATGTATTTTGAGTGTGGCTGCCTCGTTGATCTAGTAGTATATACAAGAACAGCTGCCAATCGTGAGGACACGTGGTAATGTCAGGCTGAAGTAGAGTGTTATTTAGTTTGCCAAATGCACTGACATCTGGTACTTTGACCAGTAGACTACTGGAGCTTGGCCTATGAATACAGTGCGGCGTAATGTTCTATAGTTATGCCATGTATAAGGTCAAATGTTATCTTATTTTTAGAGGTGACAATAGCACGTCCTCAAAGATTAGTAGTTTCTTGTATATCCCTACTGCATACGTAAATTAAAGCGCCTGTTATAATCCCAAGTATTCATTTAATAAGCAATGTTTATAACAGATTGCTGTATTGAAAGTCATCATTGATTTGATCTTTTGACTGCAAATATATTTCCCTCGGTCAAGTCCTTGACGTCCTCCAACAAAAAGGTAGTATCACAATATCCACGTATTGTGCAGTGTTAAAGACTATTAACACTATTACATAAAATAACATTAATTAAAGCTTGTCGGTTTAGTTTGCTCTTAACCTAACTTTGCTTGAGACTACCTTATATAATAAGTAGTAGGTGCCGGTATTATATTATTAATTTGCTATGTTTAAATAATAAACTGAAAGAAGATGGTGGATGTTGGAGGCCCTGTCGTGCTATGCTTTAAAAGCTTAATTTTGAGAGTAATTGTGGTAATAATAGAGGCAGCACTACAGATTTAGAACTAACAAGTGAGTGCGATGAAGATATGGCAAAGCAGACCTTCAAGCAAAGCTGAAATAACGAGAATTATTGGTTGCTTTTATCCAGTATAAGTATCTATGGGTGACCGTAACCAGCAGGCGAGTTGTAAACTTGTATGTTATCATAGTAATAGTTTATCGGGTATAAGTTTGATTAATTTATTATCAACAAAAATAATAAATATTTAAGCGAAATAGTTATTTTTCTATACATATATCTATGTTATAAATATTACCCTGTTTAACGCATTATTTGTAAATCAGGCTCATTTTGCAGTATATCAATTCTGTAGATATTTATTATTAATATGCGCAAACATTTTGCGCGTACTGCAGTACCTTATAAAATATAATTATAAAGAAACGTTCGCTTGATCGGCGCAGTATATATTAAGGTTAGGATGTGTACAATATTTTTCAAGTCGGTTAGTCCATCAAAGGTCAGTCGGCGTTCAGTGGGTGGCCCATCGTTTCTGTAACCTATCTTGTTTGTTGGTTTTCGATGATGGATAGCCGTGTAATTAAGGCCGATTATCCGTCCGCCTCAAGGAAACTGGGTAGTCGGGTGGAATTTTAAAATTGCCGATAATTCATATATGTAGTCGGTTATGGTAATTAGCTTATTACTAATAGCAACTACCAGGGGTACTACCTACTAGTATGTCGAGTTATCCTGAATTATATGTCTTAAGGCGGCGGTGCTGTATGTTAAGTAAAAGACGGTTACGTTGTTAAACCAAACTTAAACAATTTTAAGTGTTTGGTAAGTATAGTTTAAGTTGGAATTTCTTCATCTACTCGTCTTGCAATGTGTATCTACCTGTGGTAATTAGAGATGCACACATGATGTAATAAAAAAAGTAGTTACGAAATTAGTAAAGTACTTATTTTTAAAGTATTTAATTACGATTCTTAAGTTATCAACCAATACAACTGAAATTCATATGAATTTTGTCGCGGTCAATTTCGTTCTAGTTCTTCTTTCATGATTATAGGGTTGCTTCGTGAATATGGATACTAAAGTGCGTTTAAAATACGAAACCCCATTTGACAGATGATCGTTGAACAGCGATAGTGAAGAGACCGTTTCAATCGACACATCACGAAATCGATTACCGATTAACTTTCCAAACAAACTGTAATCGTGGGTTTAAAATCGAAACAAAAATGATAGAAACAGAAAAACAAAAAAGGAGTCCATCTATGTTTGACATATCGAAAGAATAGTTACATCAAAGTTATATATAACGTGTTGAATTGTAAAAAAAAACTGTACTTATCCTTGATTAATTTCTAATATCATATACTTACTCCATACTTAGTATAAGGGTGAAATAAATGTGGTATAACAGATTTTGATTTTCAAGACGACTAGTCTTTAAAAACTATGTGATATTTAAACCATACGTCCAATATCATCATCTCAGCCGAAAGACGTCCTCAGCTGGACATAGGCCTCCCCCCAAGGTTTACCACACACACCGGTCTTGGGCCACCTGCATCCAACCGCTTCCCGCGACCCTTACCAGATCGTCGGTCCACCTTGTGGGAGGTGCCTACCCCTGCTGCGTATTCCGGTGCGTGGCCGCCATCGGCCATCGGTTCAGCGTGCTGTGCCCTGCCCCCTGCCACTTCATCTTGGCTATCCGGAGCGCTATGTCGGCAACTTTAGTTTTCCTGCGGATCTCCTCATTTCCGATTCGACACCGAGCATAGTTCTCTCCATCGCTCTTTGCGTTACCGCTCATATTTTATAAATTAATTAGTCATTTATTATAAATTATTGTACCTATTATTTAAATAAATATTATTATTATGTATGTCAACGTGAGTCTATGAAGGCCCATAGTGAGCGACCACGTCTCTGAGCCGTAAGTCAGAATTGACAGCACACACTGGTCAAAGACTTTCGTCTTGAGACACTACGGTATATACACGTCCACTATCGCATCTTCATATCCATTTTTTGATAAAATAATATATTTAGGGTTTGCAGAATGGGATCTAAGGTACGTTGCAACGTAATAATAATTAATACCAAATACAAATTTACAAAAGTATTTCTCGGTTAATTGTTTTTACCTCGAATTAGTTCGATTTTATCCGATTCATATCGTCACGTCACTATGACTGAAAGTAAAAAAAATACCTTAGTGCGTAACCATGGTATCTATTGTAGTGAACTGTTATTTTAATTTGATGTTTAAATTATTTAAGACTAATATCAATTGAAATTATAAGTTGATTATGTCTGTGAAACAATTACATAATGTTTTGTATAGATTCTAACGATTTTAAATTGTTTTTTGGTTTCATAAGTAATCATTGTTTATTTTATCAATTTATATGAAATGTGCAGAGTTACGTGCTATGAAGTGTCAAAAGGGACTTCGTATTTGAAACAGACTATAAATAAGTAATAAGTAGTTTATGAAAACGAAAAATACTCTTTATTAAAAAATTACAAAATAATTTAATAATTTTAATGTAAGAAAGCGTGGGGTAGGGGTTATCAAAATATCTTAGAAAGCACCCTATTTTTTAATGAAGCGTGTTTTTTAGTTTTTACAACCATTATTTACCTTATTTTTTGTTATTGTATTGTCATTGGTCCTTGATAAGTGTGCAAAGTTTCAAATCAATCCGGCGTGGGTTTGAAAGGGGTGAAAATCACGTTCAAAGATTCCGTTACATACATAAAAACGTGTTAAAAAAAGTCAGGGTATAACGTTGATTACAGAGATAATAATTAATATTCGGTACCTACAAAATGCATAAATAAAGGTAAAATAGAATTATTTTATTAAGTCATTAGATTTAGCCCGCGGCTTCGCGTAAATTTAGGTTAGGTAGGTTATGTTAGTAACAGTAGGTTCCCCATTCTTCGGGGCGCTGCAGGCGCGCTCTCGCGCCTGCTGCCCAACCTTGGGGGGCCAAGCACCTCCTGCCGGAGGCTCTACGAGGGGGTCGTGCGGTCCATGGCCCTATATGGGGCCCCAGTGTGGGCAAACAACCTGACGGCCCGTAACATCACGGCGCTTCGTGCTCCACAGCGCGCCATGGCCGTCAGGTTGATTAGAGGTTACCGCACGATCTCGTTCGAGGCTGCGAGCCTCCTCGCCGGATCGATGCCATGGGACCTGGAAGCGGCGCTCCTGGCGTCGCTCTATCGTTGGCGCCAGGAGGCGCTAGCTCGGGGCGAGGAACCGGGTTTTGCCGCAATCAAGGCGGCAAGGTCCGAGCTCCGCCAGGTCCTAGTGGCTAATTGGAAGGAGCGACTTGTGCACCCTAGTGCCGGGCACGCCACGATCGTGGCGGTAAGTCCCGTGTTTCAGGAGTGGCTGGAGAGGCGGCATGGCGCCCTCACCTTCCGGCTGACACAGGTTCTGACTGGCCACGGTTGTTTTGGCCGGTTCCTGTGTCGTATACGCCGGCAAGAGACGCCCGGTTGTCACCACTGCGGCGACTGCCGCGACGTTGTTGAGGACACGGCGCTGCACACTTTGGCGGTTTGCCCCGCCTGGGCATCGCAGCGCCGTGAGTTGATCGCGGCAGTCGGATCGGTTGCCCTCTCGCTCCCGGCCGTAGTTCAGTCTATGGTCCGGAGTGAGAGGTCGTGGAACGCCGTCGCCTCCTTCTGCGAGGAAGTAATTTCCATCAAGGAGGCGGCGGAGCGGGAGAGGGAGCGTTTAAACCCTCTCCCCAACCGCAGAGCCGGGTGCCGGAGGGCGCGAGATGACCTCCAGCCACCCTGAGGTTTGACCTGGGGGTGGTGGGCTTTGTGGGCCTGCCCACCATCCGTTCAGCACCAGGTCCAAGAGGCGGCGTGCGTGTTCCCACGCGCGCCTCTGTTTCGAGTCCGTCTCCCCTCTAGGGGAGGGACAGTAGGGTATATTATAGAAGTGAGTCCTTTGGGTAGGTCTCTTCGCGTAGTGGCCTGCCGTTTTACACGGCGGGCCGTAACCTCGGCGGGGTCGCGACCGCATGCGAAAGCGATTCGCGCGGCCCCGTCGATAGTGGTTTTGTCGAGGAACACCGTGGTAGGTTTAGTCGGTATTCCGGGAGGTACATTATCTTTTCAACATCTTTCTTTTACCCCGGCGAGTCCGACATAATCCCTCCGCCCGCCCCCGCGGAGGGATATGCGTCACTGCATTGCCCCACGTAAAAAAAAAAAAAAAGAAGTAACAGTAGGTTGGTACTTTTTTTTTAATGAAAGTATCTTTTTTCTTTTTTTACTTGCGTGAATGCTTTGACCCATACCTCTTCGCGGGGCGACGGAGAGGTTATGTCGAGCTCACCGGGGGAAAAATATCCGGTAATACCGACTAAACCTACCATGGTGTTCCTCGACATAACCATAGACGGCGGGGCCGCGCGAATCGCTTTCACATGCAATCGCGACCCCGCCAAGGTTTCGGCCCGCCGTGTAAAATGGCAGGCCACTACATGACCCTTCCTCGACTGTCCCCTTGTGGGTAGACAAAAAAAACACTACTCAGAGGCGCACGTGGGAACACGCACGCCGTTTCTCGGACCTGGCGCAGATCGGGTGGCGAGCAGGCCCACGCAGCCTATCACCCCCAGGTCAAACCCCAGGGTGGCCGGAGGTCATCCCGCGCCCTCCGGCGCCCGGTTCTGCGGTTGGGGAGAGGATTTAAGCGCTCCCTCTCCCGCTCCGCCGCCTCTTTTATGGACATGACTTCCTCACAGAAGGAGGCGACGGCGTCCCACGTCCTCTCGCTCCGGACCATAGATTGAACCACGGCCGGGAGCGAGAGGGCAACCATACCGACTGCCGCGATCAAGTCACGGCGCTGCGATGCCCAGGCGGTGCAATCCGCCAAAGTGTGCAGCTCCGTGTCCACAACAACATCGCGGCAGTCGCCGCAGTGATGACATCCGGGCGTCTCTTGCCGGCCTATGCGACACAAGAACTGGCCAAAATAACCGTGGACAGTCATAAACTGTGTCAGCCGAAAGGTGAGGACGCCATGCCGCCTCTCCAGCCACTCTTCAAACGGGACTTACCGCCACGATCATGGTGTGCCCAAATGAAAAGTATGTTATCTTCTGTTAACCTGACAACGTGTATGCGAAATATCATTATGAAACAAACAGACAAACTCACATTCGCATTTATAATAGGTATTAGTTAGGTTATGGGAGCTAACCTATTTATACTCAATACTGTACAAAAATAAATTCTTACTATTCTGCATTTCACTATAAATTTAAATCAAAACTGCCATGCAGTAATTTTGCCTGCATCTCTCGCTTGTAACTCGGAAGTAGATAATCATTTATCACACTTAGCTGCATTCAGATAACGTATGTCGAGTGTAAGTCAATGCACTGCTGTGTGTGTGTATTATTCTTGTTCTAAGGTGTGTGTGTTCGTGTATTATTTACATACGATGCTGTAAGACTGTGTGTAGGACATGGGAGCTCACAGTGCCCGGTGGTCGCTGAGTCGACAGAGCTCTTAGCGCGAACAACACAGCAGTTGCTTACTCAGCGGAAACGTGATGACATCGTAGTATGACCACAGCTTTCTAAGTAAAATCTTTGTTGTTTGAATTTGTGGTTGCTCAGGTTTAGTTCAAGACAATGCTGTGTTTCCTTGTGTGTTTAACGAGCTCTCTCAACTTTTCAATGTCACATGGGAAATATTATTTAGCAATTTGTTTTCAAAGCCTCTTTGTTACATCTTGACTTATGAAGATTTTTATACTTTCGTATCTTTGAAGGCAAAAGGAAATCCTTACAAAATTATTGTTTTGCCTATCGGTCTGTTCAGATCATTTTCTTCATGAACTGCAAAAGATATTAAACAAAATATTATTCATATCAATAGTCTTTCTTTTGGTATGAACTCTCTACAGACATAATAATAATAATTTATTTAACTGAATTCCTTCACAAACATTTTCACAATGATAATTACACAATTTATAAAAGAGCATGACAAGTATTTTGTGTCGTTGACACCTGTACTAGAGTGCGAGCATTGTATCACACAGGTGCCAGCGCCTCCCATGGATTTAAGATCACTCACTCACATCATTTTCTAAATCTAGTATACTTATAAAAATAAATGCTTAACTTAAGTATTCTCCTAATAGTTCTATATCTATATTTTTGTAGTTGGCCGTTTATACGTATGTCTTAATTGATCGAGTAATAATGTCGCAAAGCATGGTCACTGCAGCGGATGCGTGTGCGCCGATTAGCGCCTGCTCTCCCAAACAAGACCGTGCGTTTGCCCTGACTCTTACACCTAAAAGCTTTCACGGCTCATTCTACCTTATAAACACAACACCTAAAACTTACACCCAGCCCCTCCATTACTACACTGATGTTAATTACACTTAGATATGTTCAACTTCCAAATGATCACGAAACCAATACCAATCTTTAGATTAACTATTATAGACAAAGAGTACCAAAAATGTAATGCTTTCTTTTATTTCTACAGCCTTCGATGTCTTGTTAACTGATTTATATTTCTAAACTAAGTTCGTTCTCAGAAAATGCAAAGATTTCTTTGTGTTCGTGTTTGTTGGTTTTTTTTCCGAATACGAAAACGTGAAACGTTACGACGCTCGCCCAAATAAATGGTCGGGGAGCCATTGTGGAGAGCAGGTAGACTTTTTTCGACCATACTGGCGGTGAAAAAAATACATAATTTATTGTCGCCGGCTGTTTTTGAACAGTAGTTGTTGTCCGGACAGTTATTGTAAAAAGCCAACTTGAATTGTTCTTTATTTGCAATCCAGCTAACCAGGTTTCATCAGACACCGGATAACAAATGTTGTCGAAATAACAGGTGGTTGTTAGGACAGTGTTGACAAGAAAGCTCCCGGAACTGATGGGTATTAATTTGAATTTCATGTCGAGTAATCAGATGTCATTGGACATGTGCAGTCGTAAATTCGATTACCAAAATTATACCTAAATGTTGCCGAATAACAAATCGCCATTTCTACTTGCTTAAAATTACTATCAATTTTAATTCTATAATCAAATGTTTCATTCGGTTTCACCTGCACTGCTCCTAAGAATCGTAGCGTGATGTCAAATAGCCTATACCCTTAAGATTTTAATAGAATAAAACATTTTTATATTGTATGGCTGATTATAATGGCGCTGTAGATAGAAGGTTTCTCTATAACTAATGAATGTACTTCTGTATGATCAACAATTCAATATACATTTGCATCAAATCAAGTGTTTTGAGTACTATGTTTTAATATTTGTAAATCTCGCGACAAAGAGAATTTTAATTTTTAAAACGATGTTCACAATTGCCAAACTAATTGCAAGATTTGAAAATACGTTTGTACGTAAAGGGTATTTTTAAAAACGATAAACATTTTATGCCCGCGCAATGTTTTCTTAATACGTTCGTAGAAATAATACAGATTCACATTTAGGAAAGCATAAACATTGTCGTAAGTAGTAAATCATAATATCTGAAATAGCAAACTGCAGGAAGTTGTACGATGCAGCTACAGCTTCCGTTTAATAACAAACTGTTCGGCCAAGGATCGCGCATCCTAAACAAACAACCATTTCCATTAATGTCGGACAGACGGACAGGCTTAGCCATATATATTTATTGATTTATTGATCGTAAGGAGAAATCCCGTCGGCCGTAATTTAAACGGGCGTCCAAAAAGCCGGCCGAATGTTTGGAACTGGACAGGGGAATATTTGGACATGTTTATGATAAAAATAGATGTACTACGCCGAGTATTCGTAGGTTGGTGAGTGTTAATGCCTGTCTATGTAATATTTTGATTGGATCTATCGATAGGCGGAACAAATTGTGTTTGTGTGACCAGCGTTTAGAGAATTTTAATAGGTGTGCAGATATAAAATTGCCACGTGTGAATGTTTCTTTGATTTATACAGCCGAACTTTGGTGTTCTCACACGTTAGAAATGATTAATCAATCAACAATTGAAGACATGATTGTAATAATTCCAGATTGCAACTACATATATTAAGACTAAATGACATTAACCTTTTAAGTTTAATTCAATTGAAATTAACTATCTTAATATATTGCTTATCATTATATTACGAACTGCATTTGATGAAATTTTATCGAATTAGCAGCATAAAGTGGATGGCTTTTCTCTGAACTTATGTATATAGTTGTAAGAAAATAAGATAGGTGACAAAACACATAAACACAATAGGTATAGTTGACGTAAGATTCTATTTACAGACCTTTGTTTGAAATTGGTAAACTCAAAAGTTTTCGTTTCGATGAAGTACCAAAAGATTTGTTACTGTAAAATGTAGCCCGCTACTCCACTTACGTGTTTGCTCTCTGTTCTCGCTAAGCAGATGCACATGCCTACGTGGCGGGATACCTGCATCCACCCAGTATCTATCCCTTCACTACCATCGCCGTTCCCCTCACACATAAAACTGTCCAATTAGATAGAAAGAGATAAATATAAAAGCTTTACAAATTACATTATTATTGTAAATACGATAGTATTTTTGGAAGTTACAGCAGTTTTTTTAGAACAATTTATTCCATTCTTTGTGAAACGCAAACGTAAAGATAATCTGTGTAATTTTAATTTAGTGGAACGGATTTAAAATTTGTCTATTCTTTTGAAGTTTGTTTGTTGCTGAGGCAAAACCTGATATAACAAAATTGTTCAAAAATGTCTATTGTGCAAAACTTGTTTTATAAACGTTTATTATGCTGATTCTTACGTGTTGTTAATTGCTACATGATACTTACTTTATGTATTGGGAATTCACGTTTATTTTCCAGAGGGCTAAGCAAAGACCATGGCCAACTATAGCTTGTATATTGTCTGAATATAAGCAACTAAAAATTAGAATAGACAGCTGCACGTATGACGCAGCCGATTCTTATTAAGTAGTTTTAGACATGGATTATTACTTTTATTTATGAAACCCAAACGTTTAGGTGGGCATTAACTATCAATCTATATCTATATATATCAATATCTGCTTTATAGTTCCAAGTCTTTTAAATAGACACAATAAAATACGACTCCCTCGACTCCCTCAGTTGGAAACATTTTAAATTTCAAATGCGACTACAATAAGCATAATCAAATGATACCACAGCATCACGCATCTGTTACAAAAGGATGCGATAACCAGTTTATTAACATCGCAAGTATAAGAAAAGGCTCAATTGTATGTAAAACAACTGGCTGTATACGGACCATAAAGTTTGTTATAACGAGATCTGGACGCGCATGCGGCTCACCAGTCACCACCGATTTAAAATGTTCTTCAAATTGAAAGCACGAATTTTTATCTCACCTTTTAATTTTACACTTTTAAATATCAACACGTTAGTTTCGTATGTTATTGGATTTAATAACTTGTACCGTTTTTAGAAAAGAAAAAGCTTTCGAAGGTATTTGAGGTCTGAACAATGAGTAATATTTTTAAGGAAGTTGTTTTAAAGTCTTTTGTGTTGTAACTAATTATTTTTAAGTATGCCTAAAACGATGTATTAGTTGCTCTAAGCAATAAACATAAGTTTATAGTAGAAAGAGTATCATCGATGACATTTTGAAGATCGTTCTTAATTGTAGAAACTTGAATTTTAACTTTTCTTTGCACGACTTATGTGGAAAGAATCTTACAATCAGCCATAACAAGTGGACACTGTAAGCTATGACCGCTGACAACACCAAGAGTAACTATCGTAGCTTAAGCCTTTAAAAAGAAGTAATTACACCCAGTCCCTTCTATTAATATCACAACATCCTTATAAAATCTGTCTTTCTTGGTTCTTCGGCACTCCCTACGAAAGATTTTGGGTTTATCAACACATAAAAACCTTTTCAATGCGCTGGGCCTCTCATCAGTGTAAATATAAATGGTATTGAAGACCGATTTAGTCTGGTATTTAGTTTTTACACCGCACATTATGAAACCGAAGTGGACTTCTCTGAGTTGATTAAACAAAATTATGTTAGAACGGTTACTTGAAACACACATACAACATTTTTCTCATCTGCTTTCGCTACTGAATTTGCATAAAAAGAAGATATAGTATCAGTATAAAAGATCTTGATATTAATGGAAATAACGACACTTTACCGTATTATCAGTTTTACAATAAGATCACATACGTTTCGCTTATTATTTTAATTTTATGTGTGATCGCGATGGTAAAAAGTTAGCGGTTATTTGAAGGAGTTAACCTCACACAATAATAACCATTGACATTTCGATATTTTTATTGCAACAACATTCAACGAAGTTCACTTGCAATAAGCTTGAAATCGCTTTCTGACAGAACTCATCATATTCTCTGTTTTTCAATCTGCAAATGCAATTTTCTTCCGTATCCGTATTCAGAGCTGGAGGCTTGAATCAGACAATACATTTCATTAGCTCAGCTGTTCTATTACAATAAGGTGTAAAACTGAAATTGTGTGAGCGTTAAACTCGATTTGCATGACGAATGTTGATGCGAAGCCTGACCGTTTACGAGGCAGATTTATTAATTTTAAACGTCTCGGTGCGTAGTCAGTCCTGTTAGGGCTGCTAGCTTCTTTGAGATTTACAACCGCCTTTTTGTGTTCGTTTATATTTTTATATAAATAGGAAGCGTGCTAGATTAATAATTATTGATACTTCGAATTTATAGCAGGTACTCATTTGGTTTTAAGACCCTATGAAAGACTTATTCGAGGCTTGAATTGCGTTTTTATCATTTTAAGATTTTAAATATGGAAGTGTAATAATTTGTCGTAATTATAGATTCTTATAGTTTACCACATCAATCATGCAAAGACCCTTCGCTAGTAGACAAATGGATCTCTGATACATTTTATCCCACTACTCTGAAGAACTAGTGGTAGCAACGCATATAAGTATAATAAAAAATAACTCTCACGTATCTTTATACCAAAGATAAGAATCTATAAGCATTTAAATAGCTAAAGCATGACAATTTCTAATAATCGAGATAGTTTAAGTGCTTCTATTCTTAACTGGTCATTAGAAATACTAAAACATTTCTGTTTACGAGCGCCGTTATAAAGATGACAGCTGTAAATATAATATTTATGTGTAATTTCGCGCGCATTTCCAGCTTTCCACAGAGCTTACTAAAACTTACAAAACTTGTTATAAAAATAAAAAGTTAATGCATGTTATATTTTAATGTTCTAAAACGAATCTTTAAAGAGTCAACGTTTTGTCTGCCAATCCTGTAATGATATTATACACTACAGAACTATTTTTATAGTAATGGACGATTAAAATTTTATTTAGACTACTTGGTTATTAATAACTACACGTGTGTTGAAAATTTGAACTAATTAGTAGCGCAATAGGTAGGTATCATTCGAACAACTGTGCTTCAACTATTTAACAAGGGATTTTGATGAATCAACTGTGTTTTACGAACAATAGAAAATATTTCCCATTAGGACATTTTTGAATCTTCAGTTTCCGTGCGTACTAACATATCTACTTCTTTTCTGTTATACAATAACATAGCAATTCTGTGTGCCCATTAATTAATACATGCTTTCTTAGTAACCGCCATTGGCTGTAGATACATATATAACAAGTGTAAAAGCAGCCAAACGCCAAGCTACCATCTAAAATTCTAAAATCTGACCAAATCTCATAAACGACCGATAATTCAGACTCAGAATATCATTAGAACTAACACGAGTCCTACATCAACGTTACACTAAAGGTGTTCTGTGGCCTGACCTCTAAAAGTCATAGCACACGTATCAACTCGGGAACGGATCGGCACCGTATCAACTCGAGCCGTGCAGTATTCTTTGTATGAAACTCCCTACTGCAAAGCACACTAATCGGAATCATAACGTAATCGCCTCGCCTCGGGACAAGCTTGCAGTCCTCGTGCTTACGGTGTGGTCACGACTTAGCGGCGAGCGGCGCGGTATGCGGGGCAGCCGGCGTCGGTAAGCGGAGCGTTGTGCACGCCACGTAGTCCACGTACCCTCAGTAGTGGTTAGTGGCAGCGGCCGAGGTGGACGTATTTTGAATATGCCCAAAATCATAGCGTTATCTAAATTATCTTTTCTCTGTTTTGAAAGCAATAAATTTTTAAAACAAGATATTCTTAATATGAGGGAAGGAGTGCACGAACTGAATAAAAAATAAAGCGAAATTTCTTCCCACAAACTTTTAATCACGTTTTTATATTTATGTTGCGGATGTTTTGACATCCCTATAAGCGATCGATTTAAAATTTCAGTAATAAACGCCTCGGTATTAATTACCGCCACAAAATCGTCTAATATATTTTGTAATAAATTTGCTTCGCCGCTGAATTCGTCCCTTCTACACCGCTGTCCGTGCCGCTCTGTGTCGTGGTCGTGGCGTCGTACTCATTCACTTGTAGTTTTGTTCCCGCCGCTCCCGGCACCGCGCGCCGCTATAGCGATTCGCTCGGAGAAAACCACGCGCGTTTTCGCTATGAGCGGCGTCTCGTGGCGTGCTTCAAACATTTTTATACATTTGATCTTACCGCTCGCAGCCCCACGCTAAGCTGCCGCTCACAGCGACAAGGTCGTGACCGGGCCGTTACGGCTCGTCGTCCCCGCGCTTACGGCTCATCGTCCCTGCGCTTATAGCTCATCGTCCCCGCGCTTACGGCTCGTCGTCCCCGCGCTTACGTCTCTCCGTGCACTACTCTTCCCGAACGTGTTGTCATTCACAAGACAAGTAACAGTCGTTTTGCACGCGTATTTTATTGAATTTGTAGGTTAGATTTCAAACAAAAAATAACGACGAAAAGGGATCATTAAAAAAGTGAGAAAATATCCATATTAATATGATTTAAGTGAGCGCGGCGTAAACGTCGCGTCGCTTAGCCGAAGGCGTAGCGTAGCCGAGTCGACGTACCGGAGCTGTTGATCCGCTTTGGTTACGTTAGGTTGACGCCTGTTTCTTGAGCCGAAATGGGATGAGAGACTGGCCCAGCCCCGCTACGGGGTGAGGACCGTCGAGGCTGTTCATCCTGTGCTAAAGGAGTGGACGGACAGACGCCGCGTACCGCTCACCTACCGGCTTACTCAGGTGCTCTCCGGACACGGCTGTTTCGGAGAGTACCTCTGCAAGATAGCCGGTAGGGAGCCGACAACCAGGTGTGACCATTGTGAGGAGTGTGAGAGGCCCGGCGTGGGCCGCGGAGCGCTGTGCCCTGGTCGCCGTGATTGGCCCCGACCTCTTGTTGCCGACCGTCGTATCCAAGATGGTCGGCGACGACAGGTGCTGGAGCGCAATGAGGCGGCGGAGCGGAGGCGTGAGGAAGATCCTTACGCCCCGGATGTCCGCCGCTGGAGGAGGAGGCGCAGGAGACGCGCTTATGTCGCTGTCCTGCCTAGGGGCTATGGGGACCCTGCCACCCGTAAATTAAAAGCCCCGAGAGGGCGCGCGCGGTGTTCCCGCGCGCCTTCTAACATCGAAAGGGGAGAGCGGTCAGGCTCTACCCTAGGGACGAGAGGTGGTCGGCCGGCACGCACACGGGGGGAATCTTTTAAGCACCCAACTGGCCCCCCCATTGGGTGAGCGAGGGAACACCCCAGGTTTTTTAGTGGGTATACCAGCACGTCTTGCTGGGAGTCCCACACACCCCGTCGCTACCGGTGCTGTCCCTTAGCCGGCGGATAGCGCATCAAGCATTTTTCCTGGGAACCAAAAAAAAGGCTGACACCTCTTTGACGGCGAGGCGAAAGACGATACGGTGACTTTAAAGCATACATGTCATTATAAGTTTACCACCCCTGTTCTAGCAAGTGAACCAGTCGCACTTACTCCATGGATGTCCTATATCCAAGCGCTGTGTTTTGTGTAATTATATTTTACTACTGCGACGTTAATGTACTTCTATTACATGTCTGTTTATGTTAAGGAATGTCCATCTTTATTTTATATTGCCGCGTAAGTAAGATTTTTATTGACAGGCACCGTTCATATTTCGAATGACAGAGGTATAAAACATCAAGCTTTAAAAAAGGTTTTATTCTATAAAGATTTAATATGTTTCCGTGATGTATTTAAAATGGGTTTTTCTAATGGGTTAAATAACTTTATTCTATTGATTTTAAACCAGAGCCTTCTCTAAAACTGGGCTATCCCAACTATAAAAGTACAAACCTTACAAAAGATCGCTTCCAAATAATCTGCTGTTGTATCCTGTGGTGAGGACGAATGGAATTTAAAATACTCGTCTCCTGTATATTTTTTTTTCGAAATTACATAAGACTGAAACAAGCTTTCGTTAAAAAATATTTTTATACTAGTAACAAGTGGGCTCAAGCTACCTGTTACAGTTATATCCAGTCTTTAATTACTCTTCACTGTTTATAAAGTGTATTTTACACAACGCACTTAGCACGTACAGTGTAGAACACATGTACCAAAAATGTCGAATCGATAATCACGACGTGCGACGGTGCCTCCCACTTTCGAAGTGATAAAACACGTCGATAACAATCAACGGAGGCGGCTAGTTTGAACTCTATTTTGCATCTCCGAGGCGGCATCATCAAAGCTCTAATCATGGCCCTCCGATACTCTCTGAGGTACTATCCACGCATTGTGCGCGCCGCTAAAATGCTGCTTGTTCACGCCTTTAACTAGATACTAAACAAAGTAGCATTAACTTGAAATGTATACTGAGATAGTTGCAGCAAGTTTCTAATTATGACTTTTATCGCCAGACATTTTTTGGAGCTGATAAATATCTCTTTAAGGAGTCTGAAAATGGTGCTCATTTTAGAAACAACACAAAATTATTTTGCTACAATGTTTTATAGGGTGAAAAGTAACTTCTCCAAGCTGCTTCCGGTTAAGCAAAAATTCAGGTTTACGCGAACAACCCGCTGTATAACCCTACGCATCCTTAAGTTCATAGTGTTGTTATTTAGGTATACTTCTACAAATGTAAAATTAAGTTAAATTCGTTATGTAGCGTCGCCGCGTCGTTAGAACAAATTTACTTAAAATATTTTCTATTCCACTTTAATTTATCTTTACTCTAATTCAGAAGATCTAATTGTGGTCACGTAAGCACAGGTGTCATATAAACATGCATACACGTAAAACATTTGATTAATTGCTGATTATAAAAACAGTTAAAATTATAATAACGGCAAGCGAACCGACTTTGACATCTGCATACATATTTACATCGACATAATAACTACACATCAAAAATCAACATCGCCAACACGCATACAAATTTAATAATTTTTCTTATAAAACCAATTATCGATCGGGTCGAAGCGCCATATTACCGACTATATTTTTTACGTTGTTATTTCGTGTATGTGCCAACGAGGCGTGTTGTAATAAAGCTGGACATGATCGACGACGCGATGCGCCCGCGCACACCAAACACCAACTATATTTACTGAACGATGTATTTATACCTACGACCTTTTTTATACTTAATTGGATAGATGGGCTATGGTATTACTTTATTTAGTCTGAAAAGAGCCTCTATCGTGTCTTGCGGTAAGTATATTATATTACCATGTGAGAAAAATAATTTTGATTCATAGATAGTCATAATATTGTCTTCTGTTTATGCGAATGTTATTCATAGATAGTCATTCTGAGTCTAGGTGATTAAAATGGTGATTTAACCCCTGCTGCACAATATCCTAAATAAAAAACACAACCTTTTTATTAAGTAAATATTATCACCCTTCGTGTGTCTGTGCTCATTAAAAATACGCTCGTCTGCGTGTGTTTAAACTATCTCTACGCCAAATTTCATCGATATCAGTTTAGCGAATCGGGCGTTGGAAACTAACAAGTATACTAACAATAAAAAACTTTGAATATCGATATCCTTGTCTTACGAAAGTCAGAGGACCATCACTTTATGGTATTTAACCATACTTAGACTAGAAACCGACGCAATCCACTTAAAAACTACAATTAAGAACATATTTATCTGGATCCCCATGAACCTACAAATATATTTTAAAAATCTATTTCAATATTTCAAAGTATTTGTTTATCATAATAGCCTAGAATATGATTTGTTTTAGCATCCAACGCACTTAACCTCATCTCCCTACATACTTTGCCGACGTTTACCCTTTTAAATAAACAGTTATACTTAAATGCATAGACTAGCGTGTATTCCCTAGAGGAGTGGGCCACAGACTAACAATCCCAAAGAAAACAAATACATTTATTTGTAAGAATATGTATAGTTGCCATTGAAATGATGTCCCTTATATTCAACTATATGTAGTATGCAAATATTTAACCAAGAATTACTTACAGCTTTTTACTATTAAATTATATCAAACACTAAAAAATCACATTAAAAACACCTTCAATTACTTTCATCATATTCTTTATAAAATATTAAGGTAGCAACAAGCAAACATGCATACAATCCTTAAGATAAATGCTTACCATCTTTGTCTATGGACGCTTGTCATGGCGTGTCACTAACCAAAGAGGTTACTGTGCTGTCAGCTTATAGGAATAAGACCTTTAGCCTACCCGCTATCAACGGTTAGGTTCGTCGCTCAGTGGCGGGAAAAGATAGTAAGGGATTTGTAGGTTAGAAATGGTTATATAATTAATGTATATACCAATCATCATCTTAAGCCTTATATCCTTGTAGCCAGACGTTTATACAACCCATATTTTGTCAGCTACTTAGCATATTTTGTCACCGTCTAGCGGTCTTAGTGCCGACTCCGTGCTGATACTGATAATATCTTGACAGAAAAAGTCCATTAACATTATTCCCGACTCAGTAATCCAATCCGAAATCGCATGCGCATTCAGAGGCAATATGAGATAGGTAGTCGTAATATATTTCTTACTAGATTTTGTTCGCGGCTTCGCTCTCATAAATGTGGGTAAGGTTAAGTTAGTAATAGTGCTCTTTTCTGGATGAGAGATACCTTTTGTCCTTTTCTGTACTCTTTACAACGTGTATAGAAAATTTCATGATGATCGGTCGTGTAGTTAAGGCGTGAAAGCGTAAAAGCAAACTGACATTCGCATTTATAATATTAGTGAGGATTATAGTTGACATTTCAATGATAATGATGGTGGCTACAAAAACAAAATTGCCGACATGGCATCCCTAAGCCTTTTCCTGTAGTTCAGCCCTGCGCCAGACCTTAAAAAGCTTTCGAAACACTATTCACCGTGAAAGCGCAATATAACATAAGGCTACAATTTGCCGCAGAGTGGAGGTTTTACCCTAATCAGACTGCTATAGTTTGATCGGCAGTACCGCTATGCCTTGACTAGGCTCTATTTGACTAACCTAGTTTTAATGCATGGATGGTGTATATATATGGTCACCTCGCCACTGCAGCACTGCCACAAAGACTAGTGTAGTTGGTTCTAATTCCACACGGGACAAAAATTTGTGTGATCCACAAATGGTTGTTCAGAGTCTGGGTGTTCTTTGTGTCAATTGTTTGAATGATTAAGAAGTCCCAGTAATTAAAAAAGAGAACGTCCTATTCTTGCCTTAGTCATAAAAGTGTCGGATAATGTTCGCTGAGATTCCAACTCTATCATTCACACTTACCTTTTGTACTCTTTTTCATAAATCTTTTATCATTCATCCTTTTATTCGTGCCCAAACAATCACAACCGACCGTTAAACTTAATGTTCCTATTTCGAAATTTGAATGACGGCTCGTTGTGGATAAGAGTCTCCAACATGGCCGCCGAGTTAATCACTTTGATAAATAAAGCGATAAAAGGATTTCGTTTTAAAACAAACAGCGGGGTTAATTTTAATGTATACATATAACATTATAGAATATTATAGTTACAGTACAGGTCGTCTTTATCAACATTCTTATTTTTTTTTGTACTATTAAATTCTGTACTAGGAAAACATATCTTCTGTATCTTGGGAGACTACAAAAATTTACTGGAATACACCCAGACTGGTAGATTATACAATCTTTTTTGCGTGATGGAAACATCGAAACATGTGTTTCACAGCTGAAATTCACACACGTTACAAAATGAATAATTATAACATATTTACGTAATAAATCATGTACCTATTGCAGATTTCAAAGTGAAATCTCATAAACTTCTGGAAAATAATCTTTCTAAAGCCGGAGTACAATTTTTTTTTTTATATAAAGATTTTTTTTTATGACTATGGAAAGATGACCAAATAAACCAAAGCGTCATTTATACAGTTATGATTAAAAAATACCTTGGCATTGCTTGCCTATATTTTCAAAAACGGGGTGCCTGAATATTGCCTAACAGACAAACTTTGGCAACATAAGTATTGAACCTGGCATCTC
This sequence comes from Catocala nupta, assembly GCA_963675205.1. Classification (NCBI taxonomy): domain Eukaryota; kingdom Metazoa; phylum Arthropoda; class Insecta; order Lepidoptera; family Erebidae; genus Catocala; species Catocala nupta. The sequence continues at coordinate 19,800,480 of OY776097.1, read as the reverse complement.
AATGTAGGCAGTTCCGCATGCGTTCAGGTGTACCCTAATAAAACAACAACACCGTGACTATATATTCATAATGGTTCATACAAAGTAACAGACAGGTGATATTAATCTAAATGCGCGATTAATTCTGATGAATTGTGGCATTTTAAGGAGCTGCCATTTTTTGTAGAGCGGTTTTAAAAAACTAATTATATATTCTTTATGGTTCCATATTCACATTAAAGTTTTAAAACTCTGTTGACTATGGTCATATAATACTACAACATTTATTTTTAATTAGTATATGGTTTGAATCTCATGTTTGATGCGTTGATGTCTTTTGTATTGAATAATAATGTGTCGTTGTAACTGCGAGTTGTGACGTTCTTAGTTGGGTAAAAATGCTATTAGCTTTATTTATTAAGAAGCAATGCGAAGTAGTATAAGACTACATCGTGCCTAATAGATAACATTACGCTCAACTTCTATTCCGAAGTACCTACATTGACACAGCCGAGTAAATTAGTTGTAACACATGTCTGGCTATCCATATTGAAAGATATGTGTAATAATAATTATGATACAAAAGATGGCACTAAAGCCCGTCACAGACGTAGCTATAATATATATTAATATATCGAGATATATATTATAGTATAGCAAGCTATCACACACGGGAGCTATACTATAATATATATTTTGCCCTCACTCGGTCTGCGGTCGTCCTTGCAAGCGCACGATTTAAAGCTCAATTTCTGTACAGGTATATATATCTATAATCTAGGTACCTAAATGAATTCGACAAGAGCACTTCTTAGATCTAATTGAAAATACCTCAGAGGATGATTCCGATGCTGAATTTGATATGCATGTTGCCTTGTTAGGAACGAAAAATAGAACCATTTGGGTTGAGTCGCATATAAAACAAAAGAGAACTCGTGGCGAATTTAATTTGTATCATGATTAAAATTTATCAACGAATAAATTTGCACAGTATTTTAAAAGTTCAAGATCGGCATTTATCGAGCTTCATGAATTGATAAAAAATGATTTAGTAAAATGCGATACGGTTATGTGTAAAAGCATTAGTTCTGAAGAACGTCTTACAGTATGCTTGAGGAAAGAAGTAAAAACAAATCATATTTCAATCATTTATTATAATTGCAACACTTGTATTTTAATTAAATAAAGTTATTAATTTAAGCTCGTGCGCATCGAGCTCGGACGTCGGGCAGGCGTTCAAATGGAACACCCCTATCCTCAAAATATATCAAAATATATATTAATATACCAAAATATATATTAATATGCCAAAATATACCGAGATATATATTTTGACATATTTTGGTGACGTCATAGAAATATATATTATAGCTGCGTGTGCGGTCACTCGAAAATTTATATGGAAAATATGTCGTAATATGCCTTGCTATGATTCAAATTAATATATATTATAGCTACGTCTGTGACGGCCTTAAAGCATTGCCGCGCTTTTTAGTACGCTTGGAATCCTGAATAAGTGCGCATGTTCAGTTGTATTTTGTAAACGGTAGGTTAGTTCCGTCTTTTCTAATAAAACTGTGACTTTTAGGTTCTGGAACGCTGCCTTACCCTTAACTAAGATACCAGCTTGATATTAAATAACATTTATACAAAAATAAGTAACACTTACCGGTAAAAATAATTAATTACCGACGTCAACGATACGAGTCTACAGTCATATTTAATATTCTAACGATCAAATTTTAATGAGTGTTTTCTAGCTAAGCCGTATTTATCTAATGTGAATCTACTAAAAAACATGATTAGTATTATGCCTATAATAACATGTCAAGTTCCGAGACCACAGATAGGTAATAATTATCCAACGATAGCATCTCATAAACGTACTTTATAACAACGATTAGCTCAGCGCAACGAAAAACCAATTTAAATAAATTTCAAAATGGTATTTATGAGAAAACCCCGTGGAGAGCCTTCGATCCGATCTAATTTAAACCCTCCTTGGTCTGACTGAAAGGTTTATATCGGAAAAACGACAAAAAACTAGCGCCTGAGTCATTCTCGTTAGTCAGACGAGCCGCCGCGGTACGTATCTAATAACAACCAATGTTTGTTTATTTAAAATCACACCTTAACTAAATTAAAATAGGTTGCATAATTCAATGTGTAATTATGGTGGTTACGACATTTTTCAGTGAGTGCCTTCGTCTTGTTAGTAAGCTTATTGTTACCGGTCCGGACTTCCGTCCTTGTCTAGCACACGTGGTTGGGTGCGCGTGGGTGTTGCTGTCTCTGTCTAATCGTTACGGCAAGGTCGGCTCGTTAAAAGCTCTTAACGAGAAGCGATGGAAAAGCACGAGCCTCTCTATGAATCTCAAACTTTTTTTGAACATCTTTTTTGTATGATAACTTTGATAACTCTAATTTTATCTATGTTCTAAATTATTCGTTAATAAATATAAAGGTTATGGTATAGTTACTTTTTACCAAGTCTTTTTTAATTCTCAGTTTTAGTGTGAGCTTTTTAAATTACCTAGACTTTCTGTGATTCGTTTGACGCAACTTATAGGGACAACAATATTTAAAACCTAGATTATCGAAAAAAAATACGCGACCCATAATATGTTACTTTCAGAAATTCAGACCTGAGCATAGTAAATTAGACTTTACGAGTTTACTTATTACCGATTTTGAAATTATCGATATAAAACAGCTGTCAAGAGTCGGTTAGTTTCAATCAGTTAATACATAATTATGTAATGAGAATAGCATGCATCACTTGTCATTTTGTCAATTCAGTTGATATCTGAAGATTGCCGATACGCAAACATTATAATTTGACAGATATTCGTTAGTAACTATGTCTCAATAGTCATTGTCATTACTTTAGCTGACGAAATTGATGCACAGTAAATGACAAAAATAAAGTACTGTACGTTTCATTAACTATCCTATCACTTGTGGGTAAACTTATCTCGTTTGTAGGTTTATTAATTTGCTACCTATCTATACAATTTTATCTTCATACTTACCTATAATAAGATGGCAATAGAAAGGCATCCATCAGAATTATTTCCTTTTTTTCTTAATCTTTCAAAGCCAAGTAATATTCTGATATTAGTGTATCAGAAACTGATAAATACTATAGTAACTTTACATTACGCAAGCAACAACCAACATGAAACAGTTATAAACATTTCAACAACATAAACTTTGACAACCACCACCGGAGGCTTGCGAGGTATGTTCCGCGCGTGTCCCGTTCACACCTGCAACCAGCAGGTATACCCGTCCCTGTCCAACACGGTAGTCTCGCTCGCGTACTAGCACCATCCCGTCACGGCACTCAGGATAATCGGGTGAAGAGAACACCTTACATTAATCTCAGTTCCGGACGTTTGCAATCAATTTAAATTCTTCACCAAGTTTACTGTCAACGTAAACTCAGCTGATATGAGCGTACAAATATTTTTTTAAGGACTTTTGGCGAATAGTGTGCGCTCAATACCAAATATTATAAAGCTGATGAGTTTGTTTGTTTCATTACGCTATCTCAGGAACTGCTAGTTCGATATCGCGAATTATTTTTGCGTTTGATAGTTGGTTTGAACTGCATTAAACTTACTAGTCGAGTTTCTAATATAAGTGTTTTAACGTCTAAATCAAAACTATGCTTTTAATTGAATTATATAGTTTTATATATTTTTCGGGTGTGCATGCTATTTATGTCTTTGATTTAAATTTTTGTGAAGTCCTTCGTGGTGAAAGCTGTAGAGACTGGGCGGGTGTTGTGAAGTGACATGATTCTGGCAGATTCTATCTAGTAAATCAATGAATAGTGACGCGACATTGTATACGACCTTGCCAAAATTGATACGGATATTAGAAAGTACTGGTCATAGGTAAGCGTAATATAACATAAATTTAAAAAGTAACCTTAGTCACTGTTCCTATCTGATATGGTTATGCCATCTTATGACCACATCCAGTATAAATACAAATGAGATGGATCCAATAAAAATATAAGATTCTGCTATCCTGAAAAGTATTTTGAAAATAGGGTTATAGTAGTGTACTTGTTTATTATAGCAGAGGCAACGCTCCTGCGTCCGAGCCGCCGTTCTCGGACAAAAATAAAATAAAAAACTTGTGGTATTTCTGTGGAAAACGACTCGACCGATTGCCTCGTTGAGCCTTCGATCGATACCTACTCGATGCCGACTATATATTTGAATCGATTTCATATAAGTGTTATAGATGTTAATGATAAATGAATATTCTTAAAACCTAATTCGGAGCCTGAAATCATAAATATTATTAAATCATTAAATAACACCAAAGTTGTGGGTTATGTTATGACTATATATCTACAGAAATAATAAAAGCAAGTGCTCGTATCATTCCCCAATTCTTGACCATATAATCACAAATTCTTTGATCCAAGGAATATTTTCAGATAAATTAAAGCATTCTATTGTTAAGCCAGTGGGCAGTGCATAAGAAAAGTGATGGGAAGGAACCTAATAACTATCGTCCTATAATATAAATCCGTCCTAATAAAATTTGGAAAAGGTTTTTATAATAGATTAATTGAATTCCTAAATAAACAAAATATAATTAAAAAAGAACAAAATGGTTTTCAACACAAACAATTAAATCCTTTAGCAGCACTGTCTCTTATTAAAAATATAACTGAATATATTGATGAGAAAATTTCGGTGGTAGTCTTTGGTATGAGTTAGGCTTTCGATTTTGTAGATCATGAGATCTTGCGAAAAATGTGGCATTAGAGGTGTAGCTTTGCACTGGATAAAAAGCTTTCTAACCAATCGAAAGTAATGTGTTGATATCACTAGTTTAAATGATATCCCATCCAGGGTAAATAAACATGGCGTTCCACAAGGGAGCGTTTTATTCTTATTGTTGTTATTCTTATTATACATTAATGAATTACCAGGTCCAATAAATTGTCAAAGTGTTCCATTCATTTCGCAAACGACCTATCTACAATAGTGCCATATAAGAAAAAATACATCTCATGGAATGAAAATACGTAAAGAGGTACAAACGGTATTACGATAGTTAAGATCAAACAAATTAAAAGTAAATCTGACAAAAACAAAACTAATAAAATTTGGTACAAATAAAAGTAAACAACTGATTATATTTAACATAAAAGAAGCTGATAGTATACATTTTTAGGTATAACTCTAGATAGATTATGTAACCGGAAACAACATATAAGTAACGTTTGCCTCTTTTTAGCATTAGAGCAGCGATAGCTCAGTGGGGAAACCAATAGACTGAAATGCAGAGGGTCTCGGGTTCGAACCCACGTCGCGCACCTCTGACTTTCGGAAGTTATATGACTTTTCGAAATTATGTGCGTATTGATTGACATTTATCGCCTGCTCCGTGCCTCGGACAGCACGTTAAGCCGTCGGTCCCAGCTGCCATGAACATCTATGGCAGTCGATATTGGGGAAGTCGACACAAAAGATCCCACTGGGTCGAAGTGTCACCGGTCTGTACTGACTGGCCCCCACACAAGATAAGATAACGTTTGCCTCAAATTAAGCACATTGGTCTACGCCCTTAGAAAGCTTCGGACCGTGTCAAATGAAAAGACTGCAGGTATAGCATATAAAGGCTTTGTAGTCAATCCTTAGATATGATTTAATAATATGGGAGAATTCGACTGATGTTGGTCAAGCATTCATTGCCCAAAAGAAATGCTTAAGAGCTATTTGTGGAGTAGGTCCACTTGGCTCCTGTAAACCTCTGTTAAAAAACTTAATTTGCTGACATTGACCTGCATGTATGTCCTTGAAGTATCAGTCTTTGTAAGGGAGAATAACAATTTTTTCAAATTGGAAAATTTTAATTGGGATCATGTAACTAAATACAGACCAAGAGATCCTACTAAAATAAGAATTTCATTTTATAGAACCACCTTAAACAAAAAGAATGTTTATCACATGTGCATATCAGTTTTTAATAAACTGCCTAGAAGTCTAAGAGAACTTCCATTTCAATATTTTAAACTTAAGTTAAGTAAATGGCTAGCGGATAAGTGCTTTTATACAATAGAAGAGTTCATGCAACATAAAACTAATGAATCTGATTATTTGTAAATTTTAGTATAATGTAATATAATAATGATAAATATGCTAAATAATATAGCTTGCCATTTTGTTAGTGATATTTTAATGTTTTATATAATTATTAATATATGCATGCCATATATTAATAATATTACAGGCAGAATAACTAGAGCCAGAACTATTCATCATTGTTAAACCTGGTACCATCTGTATTCTGTGCAAATAAATGTTTCTTTCTTTGTAGTCGATTTAAAAACTCGGTATACTTATTTCCATAACTTTGACAAATTAAACTGTTTGCGAGAATTGTTTTTAATTTCAAGTAGGTACCGAGAATCGATATTGCTTCGACAGTGTAAACATATTTTATAATATACATACATTTAGTTGAATACATGATAAGCTGTGTTTTAGATCCCACTTAAGGATATTGTCAAATAGTAATATGGCAATACCTTTCCGCGGCATTTAAAACACAGCTGTCAAATTATGGGTATTTTGACTTATACGTGGATGAGTATATCTATGGCTGACTGCACGAATGGTTTAGTGGTTTAAGTTGTCGCCTTACGACTACCGCTGCGCCGAGTGTCGTGGGTTCGAATCCCACACGGGACAAAGCTTTGTGTAATCCACAAATTGTTATTCCAAGTTTGGGTGTTCTTTGTGTCCATTGTTTAAATGTTCGTAAAGTCTCTCGCGACGCGACACAGGAATTATTCCTAGTGCAGGTGTAATCTTTTTTAATAAAAAAAAAAAACAAATAAAATGTATGTATATTAAACTATGCTAATCAGATGTTTTGTATGCCTTCTTCAATAGTAAGTAGATCTTTTTGTGTACACACACACTTCAAACATGATATTTTTACTTATACCTATGTAAAAATATTAATTTATTACTAAGATCTTTTAAGTTATGAGAAACGTACAATCAAAATAGATATTTTGATTGCACGTTTCTAATGACTTAAAATTTAAGATTTAACTAGATAGTTCAGTATTAAATTTCTCATATATTTTATATGTATCCCTTATTATTTGTATAAATTCTGGTACATTAATACTCCAGTATTGTTCATTGTACTATACATCATACATCGTAGATTTCCTAAAATTATTATATTAAAGCCTTGCAGTTTGATAATTTCTTTAAAGTTTAAGTAGGCTCTGCAGTGTATAGCATATCTACCAAATCCCTTACTGGCTGTTTTGAAAATATTTCCAAATACATTAGTACTTCTTGCCCAAGCTCAACTCTCTTCAAGTTAAATGTACAACAAACATAAAACTTTGACATTCATAACTGTTACTTTGTGACCCAATAAGTGAATGTATCGAATCTTTTGAAGCACATATCAACTTGACTATTCCAACTTTCAACTGAACACATAATGGCTACAAGTATGTTATGGTATACGGCAACTGTTAGATACGAAAGCCATTATAACAATTTAGTAGATTACATCGTGTCGACGGATCGATCCGTCAAGTTAATCACCGTGTCGAAAAACAATTCGATTGGATCGACGTGTCTGTAAGTATAGAGTGCTTAGTACGAGTTTGTTTTACGTTAACGCGATCGACACGTTTATGACGTTCAGCGCCCTGATTGGTCCGCTCCAAGCTCTTAACCAATCAGAGAGCCAAACGCGATAAACGTTTCGATCGCGTTAACGTAAAAGCAACTCGCACTAGGCACTCACGGCAGCCATATCGAAGCTGCGCAGACGCTAAGTTTATGTTGTAGTTGAGTAACATTGCTGAGATTATAGCTGACTGTTTACCTCTACTATTGAATTATGAATAATTTGGCTTGATGGGGAAGATTAATCGCGCATATTGTTGCTGAATTCGACGATATAAACGATCAAAGGTTTAAGCAAATATTATGTGCAAGCGAAGATTTATGGTAATGATGTACTTACTACTATTTGGTAAAAACCCAGGTCAAACTATAGGTTTAAAACTTGAGGTCTATGAAGATCGCAGCCATACAAGTTCAGGTTGTGCTTCGCCGGTGAACGGTGTTACCAGGCTTACAAAAGCGCTGTGCTATCCATAAGAGACCAGCATAATCTTTGTTTCTTGCGCTAGCAGCACAGAGACCTTTAATTTTTAGATAAAGCGTCGAATAATGATTTTTGGAGCAAGCCTTTATTTGAGCTTGGTAATACGCGAGTGATATCTACTTCTAGGATTGTAATTAATGATTAGTTAAAGAAAATGCTGACCAACAAGCTGGTTTTAAACTCGGTTGCTAGCATGGTTGTGAATGTTGTGAATAAATGTATTTCGTATGTTTGAAGCGATTAAAAGTAATAATTATTATGAATTACACAGTCATACAGATGACAGAGTGCTAGTTTTGCAAATTTTAAACATAAAATAAATAGTCTTCTAATTTAATATGAAATATCAAACGATCATAATAAATGTAGTGTAAAGAGCATCTGTCGAAACGGCTCGCAAGTGCAAAGTTATTTACAACAAGCGATTACAGTGATGAATGAACACTGCGAGGATATTTCGAGTCGACATTTCTACTCGACGTATTTAATGTTCTATGACATTTACGAAAATATAAATACATGGAAATAAAACTAGTTTAATAATGAGACAATAAAGTCAGTGATATAAGAAGCTGAAAAAATTCGTAGGCGTATTTTATTAATTAATAGTCTTAGTTATTATTTTGTTTCTTGTAACTGTGATTAAAGCCAATGTCTTTTAACTATGACTTCTATAAAAAATTATCCTAATCCTACTAATATTATAAATGCGAATGTGAGTTTGCTTATTTGTTACGCTATCACACCTTAACTGCTCGACCAATCATCATGAAATTTCGCATACACGTTGTCAGGAGAACAGAAATGGACATAGGGTACCTTTCATCCAGAAAAAAAGTACTGTTACTACTAACCTAACTTACATTGCGCCCGCGAAGTCGCGAGAAAATCTAGTTTTCTTATAAATTTGATAGATAGAAGAATTCCAATTCTCGCAAGTGTGTATCGATTCATATTGCTGACTGTCTGACTGTTGTGAGAGTCTGGATGTTTCATCGTTTGTTCAATTCCCAGAAACAAAAGAATTATTGCTCAGTCAATAGTAGCCTTCTTTATTTAAAACCAATAGCTGTCTCGAAGGGTTTCACCTACGTTTATGATTATTGCACCGCTCTCGTGTCTTGTAACGTGATGTTATATAACAATATAACCTATACCTATTACTTCAGGATAAAGTAGCTTTCCAAAGGTGCAAGAATTTATAAAATCGGACCGATAGTTTCTAGTTTATTTATTACAAATAGAAATACTAATCTTGCCTCTTTATAATATTAGTAGAGACAGAAAATAGGCGCGTGGGCTGATTTACTTTATCTTAACACAGTATACATATATGGTAACATATCAAATGATAATTAAATGCTATATAATCATAGTTTACCTATCCCAAATAGCCATTTCAATAACGTTATGTAGAATCCTAACTGCCCACGTGTAATCGGCTTTACTATGCCGTAATAGTTCAAACGAGGTGCGTATGTGCCATTAAAAAGCTCTTTGAAAACCTCCGTCTGTCCACAATAAAACTAGCCCAGTCATCTTTAGAATTGTCTGTCATTCAATTCGGGACGTTAAAAGCTTAAATCTTGTTATTATAGATGAATATACGAAAGCACCTGAGTGCTTTGTGATTGTCGTCTTATTAAACATTTTGATTGGAAACCAAATGGTTGTCTCAAATGTTGTTTTTGGCAATCAAACAAACTTTGAGTTTCTTGAAGTGTTTTGTTTATATTGAAATTAATGGCATTGTTGTGGTAGGTATATTTTAGTTAATCAGACTGTTTGTAAATTATAGAGAATAAATAAAAAAATGCTGGACATTTCTTTCTTGCATTTTGACCAACTTGGAAATAAGATGTAGAAACATATTTCGTATTTTTTACAAGAATCGCCTGCTGTTTGACGCGCCTTGAGAGGTGCTTTTATCTCTTGTTATGTATTCTCATTGAAATGATATAATAACAAGTATGTGATTTTTCAGCGCCAATTAGTCTCTATATAATATTTTGTCTAATTCTGTCATATTTTACGAAAACAATTTCCTTGATACAGTTGATTAGGAACGGATATCCTGCTGTCAACGACTCTATTTGTTGTTATGTAATGTTTTGGCGACTTGTTTGATCTCCAAGTAATTAATTAAACATCAAAATAACGTCGTAACTTAAATTGTCTAATTAATAAAAAATAATTAATTTTAAAGCAATATTCACTACTGAACATTTTAAGGTATGTAGGGATCACCCAGATTTTTACGATATTCTATTTTGGTAAACAGAGCTGTGAAACATTTATTCGATTTTTAAATTTCGTGTTTTTTGACAGATGTGACATTTAGTTGCGTTTATGCAACGGCGAAGATGGAATAATCGCCTAAATTGTGGTCTTTAAGATGAATCATAGAGTAATTTATGTGTCGGTGTGTCGTATTAGCACGTATTTAGAGCTATGTGTTGGCATATTAATGTATGTTCTATAGAAATATATATAGAAGTCATCTATCCTCATCACGTAAATGTGTCATCTAAGAGAATTAACCAGCCAGCGATATTACTGTTCTGTAATTCATACTTGTCAGGCCTGCACTATCAATCTCCGATATAATTATAAACTGAAGGCTGGCTAACGAAATGGACTAGCAAGGATTATTATTATAACCTGATAATTGCAAACTTTAATGACGGGTTGTGTTAAAGCAAAATAAACATTAAAACGCTTTAAATGAAATAAATCATTCCCAGCATATAGGACTGTATAAAAATTACCAAATTATAAATGATGGAATTATCAGATATTAGGTATGTAGGTACAAACTATAATGCAAATTTTTATATTTTATAGTATTTATGTAAACTTAAATGTAATGTTTGTATAGACAAATATAATAAACGGTCATAAAAAATCTTTTTGGAAGAGTAATTACTTACCTTTTGATACAGACATAGCATTTATACCTAATTGTGCAACTCAGCTGATACTAACAACGTCTCTTTGAGAAATAACGATTGTCATTAATTTACTATAAATGATAAACCGCCAGAATAAAACATTAAAATTAATACAGATTAGTTACGATCCTTAAATAAAAGCTAAACGAACCTTCATGTTACACTATGAACTAAACGATACAGGAAATTCGTTATGAAGTTACCTTTCCCAGGAGACTGGCGACCCGCGCATTCTTTATTTGTATTCGGTTATTTTTTTAAAACAAAGCTTGAAAATGGTTGTACGTCGTAATGAGCTTACTTACTATTCCTCGGAGCGCTGTCGCCAATCACCTTCGCTCCGTAAACCAAAGAAAATGTAAATATAGGCTGTTTGTATGCGCTGAGCCCGTTTCGTTAACCGCTCAGCGCACCATTATGTAAATAATAGCCTGTCAGAAACTAGGAGTCTACATGAAATCGTCACGAACTTGATGTTTTACTTGGTGGTTCATGTTACGCCTTAGGGAGGTCTATCGCCTACAAATCGATAAGCAGTTAAATACATATTATTATACATTGTCTAGAAATTTACTGACGCCATCTCGTTAGCAAAGTTTTGACGTACTAATATGTCGGTAGCGTAAGTATGTAGGTATATTTTAGTAATTATACGTTACGTATTTTTGTGATAAAAACAATTAATGCCACGCTTTTCCCTGGAATAACTCATTTTTATATCTAATCGCATAAAGACGGCTATTCCACCAACTGCAGTAGAGTGAGTACTGTGAGTGTACATACACGAGTAGTTTGGCCGATCTGAGTGAACAATTTTTAGTTTATAAATTAATATCTACCTACTTATATGTTATTATTATAATAATACATATATTTATAACTTTGTTTGTAATTACTTACATTCCACATTCGTATAATTTTCTTTTTAAACTGTCTCCATGCTCGAGTTTGCAAATTTGAGTCACATAATGTTATGCTTATATTTATATAACTATAATATGCCTAAAAAGTCTACTGCATCTTTTATATTTTTTATATCACTTAATTTTTTCATAATTTAATTCTTGAGAACCGATACCTATCAATACAATTAAGTAGAAAAAAAATAATAGCTTAAAAACGTCTTTTATATTATTATTTTTAGTAACGCACTGTTATTAGCCATATTTATTGGCTAACACTCAACAGATAAGTTTATCTATATCTATCTGTAGATCCACATTTCACCAGCTATGTTTAAAGGTCTAACGAGATTGGTAGCAGGTCAACCTATTCCCGTCTACCGGACACAGTTCTGAACTCCCATCGGTTTTGAAAATTGCCTAACTAAACAACCTTTTGTCGCGTAGTCTGACCTAGGAATCAAAATCATGTATTATATCTACTTTTAGCACCCATTCTATCATTCTACCTGTGTAGATAACTACCGAAAACATTTCGCGATAATTAGCAAAGTATATTATATTTTTTAATATACTCATTAGCCGCCAATGATAATTGATAATACAGGAAGAGTCACATTTGCGACAACGGACATTAACGATCACTTAATAATATTTGTAACCATAAATAAGTTTAGAGCCGAAGCTTTTATTTATCCGCCTTTAATAAAAAACATAATTTCGTACATAGGTACTAGAACAAGACCACCTTTATGTGTTCACACACATCGAAGCGAAGCGACGCGATGCGATAGTGTAACGCATAAATTAGCGATGTGTTGCAATGCAACGTCGCATAACGTAGTGATGTGTTATGACACTTATGACATTACATTGCATAAACTAGCGATGCGCGGTAACATTACCTCACGAAACGTCTTGTCGGCGTAATACGAATATACCTTACCTTACCACCAGCCTTTTGAACCTTGTTGGAGGTCTTGCTAAGGATCCATGAGCCGTGGATCGTGTTAAATGTTGTGTGAATCTGAATTCATTCTAAAACAAAAAATATATCCCATCATATTGCTAGAATGCGCGATACGACTCATGCGCAAGTGTTTGCGATGCGTTACCCTCAGCATCATATTGCTAGAATGCGCGATACGACTCATGCGCAAGTGTTTGCGATGCGTTACCCTCAGTCACTTTATAAATTGAATAAAATAAAATAAATTGTGCGATTGTATTTAGGTTATTATTTTTGTACCAAGTTTAACTGCTTCGGATGATTTAATTGTGATTTATTTTAGTTATAGGTGTACTTTGACATGACTTTATTTTGATTGATGGATGAACCCATCTTCTCATCACACTAATCCTGCCTGACTGAGCAGAATTAACCTAAATGCCACTATACCAAAGTTTATGAAGACCGTAGCAGTACAGAAATTACCCCTAGTGCGATACTTATCACTTTCAATATAAAAGAAATACTAACATTGCGAAAGTGACATGTCTGACATCACGTTTTTAGTCTCTAGAGATACTCATACCATAGAATTAAAATGTTGTTCGTAAGTACTTGTTAATTCCATGGCTAATACAATAATAATTAATTGCACTATCTTAAAAAAAACTCAAGCTGGAGTTTGTTCCCACTTTAATGGAAGCGAGAGGTTCCGTACAATATAATATAATAATACTTTAATCAATTAATATAAGTAGTCAATTTATCTCGCGGTGCTTTATTTAAATTTAATTCTTTGGATCAAAAGATAATTTATTAAAAATCCTGCATCAACGGCGTCTGATTGTCACCGATAACATTTTGTCTTGTCACTGTTGTGATTACGTGTCCATTTAACAATCGAATAATTAACTTGATTGTTTATTCGATGATCGCACGTCGTTTTTATGCGTTGCATCGCATCACTTTGATGTGTGTCGGCCGTATGTGTTAACAAGATATTGCGCTCCCGTTGGCGGGGCGTGCCCGCAATTTGCCATCGTAAAACAAACTTGATTATCCAATAGCCATAAAAGATACGTTGTCATGTCCCCATAACGAGACACACGACTGGTTTGACGCCATAATTATAGCCAACTAATTAATCAATATTTATAAGACTGGACAAAAGGAAATTAGTAATAAAAACTTACTTGTTTTGGAGTATTTTGCATATTAATGACGGTAGCTGTCTACCGAGATTAATATACAAAATACACGTTCATTTAATGGTGAATAGAGTAGGCGCAACAGATTAGGTATATTATAGTGTCGTTCAGGATTTTTTGTAATAAGAGTATTGAACCTGGAGAAATATTAAAAACCATTGGTGTTTTATACTGCAAGCATATAAATAGGCCGCGTGTACGCCTACGAAAGTTTCCAATATCATTTATTTATTCAACCTTTACCAAACCTTCAAAAAGGAGTCCGTGTGCTACACGCACAACTTGTATTCTTGAAAGAGCCTCGATGAGTCCTCTGCTAGTCTCTTCAAAAAGCCTAGAAACGGTTACCGCAGGATCACAACCGAATCTTGTTTGCCTGACTTCTCTACAATAAAGATTATACAGAAGTCAATTAACTTCAATCAGAGTGCTAAAGCCTGAACCAAAACTTAAAGCTAGAGCTTCAAGTGGAAATACTGTTTTGTCGTAGCTCTCAAGTATCTTACTGATATGTTGTCATCACTTTTAGAAAACGCCCAGCAATAGCGGTAATGTCGCTGAGCGTTTTTAATGTTTTGTAACTTTAATGTCGTATTAATTCGCTGGATTGATTGAATGTCTAACTTTATGTGACGTTAATTAAGCTATTGCTAGCTTTCTATGGCACAGGTTCTTGTCGTTTTCGACATGTTTGCTACTGAGAATTTCTAAATACAAAAATGTTATAACGTTGTACAATATGGAAACCAAAATATAATCGCGACAATTAAACGCAAGAAAGTTGATATTAAACTCTTACATTGACTTGAATATAATAAATTTAATTAAATGTTTTAACTGTTATATACTCCGTATATACATATGTTTTTATTTTTGCATGTATAATGCAAATATAGCTAAGGTCGCGGGTTCGATTCCCGCACAAGTCAAACATTTGTGGTCATGAACATGGATGTTTATCTTGGTCTGGGTGTTTCTATGTATAATATTTATGTATTTACAACAAAAAAAAGTATATATATGTATGTTTATTCATTGTCTAGTACCCGTAGTACAAGCTCTGCTTAGTTTGGGCTAGATGGTGTTGTGTGTATGTGGTAGAATATTATTATTATTATAGCTACAATCCGAGCCCTCGACGCATGGAAAAAAATCCTAAAGAGTGATAAAACTGATAAAGCACTGCGAAGTCTTACGACCTGGTACGGCTCAATCTTGACGGTGCCTTCACTTCATAAAAGATCAGATTACTCAGTATTTCTGCTCGGCGAAGCTATATTGACAGCAAAGAGGTCAGCAATGAGCTGTGTCCACTACTCTTTAAATTTCTCGCCCCCAGAAAGAGTATTTTTTTCGACGCAAGGTAGCCCACGTCCTTTTCTGTACCCCTGAGAACTTGTATGCGAAATTTTATGATGATTGGTCAATTAGTTAAGGCGTGAAAACATTTAAACAGACAAACACACATTCATATTTATAATATTAGTTAGGATACGTTAATAGGTATATGCTTCTGCATTAGGTATAATATTGGTTGGCATAACCTTAATATCGAAATCTCATTTTGACATAAATGCGTTAAATAATTTCCATTTTATTAATTACACTCATTAGCAATGTTAAATCCTTACTGATATCTGACAAGGGTATAAATTCTACATTTAATTCATTTGGCAACGGTTATGAATATGCCAATTCATAATACAACCCAAATAAACTCTTAAATATGGCAATGTAAGGTTGCAAATCCCATGCGGGCATTTAAAATCATTATTCCCTTATTTGAAATCCCAACACGCTGCACAAAGTGTTCCATCATTTATTTTACTTTCAAAAACATCAATCATATGTGATCTCAACACCGCTGATCGAATATCCACTCCACATCATAACATGACCAGTGTAATTAGACCTGTGGGAGGTCATTAATCTCGAAGCCTGACACCCAGTCGTACATGCGAGGTAGATCTTGGTAAAGTAGACGGTTGGGGTGGTGCATTCAACTCTCGCGTCCATATTTAGCCACCTGCTGCGAGCTTGTTCGCCATTTTGGGCAGTTAAATAAGTTCAAAGGTTCTCACTCGCTTGTGGCTGACTAAGAGTTATGTAGACCTTTAAATATTATCGTGTTGAAGAACTACAACATTAGGATGTGCTTCAATCAACAGTACAGCAATATTGTAAGCACGGCTCAAGGGACCCTTGTCATGACCCAAAATTGCTTCGTAATCTAGTCTTCTCTCTATCATCATGTATTCAACTTATCAGATAAAATAGTTGAGACCGTAAACTGTAATCTAATTATTCAGGTATGAAATTAAGTTACCTATAATAAATGATACACACGGCAATAACTCGATCTATTATAGTTAAACGTAGATAAGCAAAACGAAAATTGTACATTACTCATTATGGAACGCCAGCCAACATTTGTCTAGTTAAATATAACTGTGTTTATAACTACGATCATTTATCCTTCTAAATAGGCTCGTAATACATTCGAATCGAATTAATATCATACACATATCTCTGTCAGACGCAACAGAAATAGTGCATCCTGTTTCTGTGCAGACGCTGCCATGCGCCTGCGCCCGAGTGTCGACGTCGAGCCGAGCGCTCGCATCGGACGGATAATCGATTTTACGAGCTCCCGAAATAAACCGAGTCCCTTCGGCACAACATGCATCATCGACGGTCACATTCTGCAACCACCTCGTTTTGTATTTTTATTTGAGGAAACGTTAGTTAGTGCATGTGTTGCCAACCAAAAGCGCAATGTGTGGTTCCGAGAGCCGAATGATTTTCTTCCAAATCTTTTCTAACCTGGATATAACGTGGGCATATCAGTAAACAGATCAATAAAACGAATCAAGATTGGAAAAAGCTTTTATTATTCACTTTAACGTGGAAGTTCTAACACAACTAGAATACGGAGCTTGAAATGTGGGCGACGACATTAACAGACTCAATTTAAACACGTATAGGAAAACGGTTCGAAATTTCAAATTATAGAAAACGGTATTGTAGCAGAATAACATCCCGTCTAAGGCAATAAATGGGTCCGTTCACCCAAATAGTGCTGTGGGTGTTGGCCGTGTTGTGTTTTATTGTTACGAGCGAGTTAACGAGCTCGCCGGCCCTGCATCCATGCTCCACGGCTCCGCGCCTTCGCCTCGTCTCGTCTCTATCACAAACAGAAACGCGTAAACGATTCCATATGAATCACTTTCTCGTATTCTGTTCCGCATCATCGAAAATAGTCTGTTTACAAATGTTATATAACTACATTGCTTCCATAACTCATCAAGTTATTATATCTCAGATGGACCATTAAATGTTCTTGATTTTAGTTGCAGTGCCAGTGATAGACATTTTGAGAAATAATTAACCAATAATACTTAAATACTGTATCTATAGTACTGTATCAACAGTAGGAATACTATAAAAATTACTAATTATTCCAAAATATTGAACTGTAATTAAAACTATTACCTTGGTAGGTATTCGCTGTTACAATAATTTAAAAATGAACTTTTTCTGACATTCTGTTATTTTTATTCTATTCCGTGTTATACTTATCTTCAGACTGTCTGTCAATCACATCAGACGTGAGTATTTGTGCTGGTCGAAGTGTTTGGGCGGTGCGACCGCGCCGCGCCGGGATGAGACCGACGTATGTCATGTCGACTTTTACGACACCCGACATTTGAAATAAGAACACAAATGTATTGCCCACATGTGTGGCCTCGTAAAGTTTCCAGAGTTGCCCCAGAAAGTTATTATCGAAATATCAGTGTCATATTACAGAGTTGCCAAGCAAATAATTTGTGGGTTATCTACCCAAAAAATTGGCATTATTCTTTTTGATGGCCTTTCTGACATTAAACACATGCATATTACTATTAGGTACATAAGAATATTAGACGAAGAAAGTTTTTAAGGCCCAAAAATGAAGAACAGAATATCATTTTCAAGCCTGTGAACAAACTACAGAAAAATATTCTGCAAGGTCACTTTAACCCGAACAATTACTTGAGAATCTGATCCGAGGCGACGTGCAAATATTTAGAAGGCGTTAAATTTATAAACGGAATGAAATCGTTAATTTTAAATTGAGCGTTAACAAAATTGAACACGAATATTAACAAAACAAATATACCAACAATAAAAACGTTTTATTGGACATAAAACTTATTATAATAAGTAGATATCTATAATAAAATAGACAATTTCAGATGTCTAATGAGTTGAGTTACAAATGAACATTATCTGTGTATTACATAAGCATATACTAACCCGGCTGCATTGGAAATGTAATGTTAATAACTAGTTATTAATAATATTGACGCAACGGTTACTTGCTCTGAACACAATATACTATGCACCATCGTCCATATTCATGAACATTATAACATTATAAATATTACATCGCATCTCGTTGTTGTCAAATAAATATATTTCTTTACGGCGTGAAACCAATCGTTCCCGAGATAGCGTTATCGTTTAATGGCCACTTGAGCCTCGACACGACGCCACATAAACACAAAAAGAAATAAAAAATGTTCTTAAAAGCGTCCGTCCGTTCGCGCCTCGATGTAATAACATTTGCATTTCCTTGCATTTGTGCGGCGCAGACGCACAACTCGCCTGTCGTGTACTCTCCATAGATCCGAAGCTTTATTGACTCATAAATCGCGCTTCAAGTACTTTGTACTAATATGCTAAAAGGTTTTTGTTTTATAGCGATACTGATTGACTGTCATAACATTTACAAATTGGATTACTAAACATATTGAAAATCGGAGTTTGTTTTTTTAGGTCACATCGACGGCGAGTTTCGTTTGATCCAATTATCTGATACGTTTCGCTATAGATAAAACAGTGAAAATCCAAATGGGTAGTCATCTGTAACTTTACTTAAGTCCTTAAATTAATAACACACGATAAACCTACACTAAGTAGGTACTCTACTGTGATCACAAACACGCCTACACTTCGCTCGGGTAGTGAGCATTCCTCACTTCCTTATGTTGATGTTCAACTGTTCACGTGTTTTAAAACGACTGCGTTTGAGAGTTCTTCAAAGAAATGAGTGAGCCTAATTATCACAATGCAAATCGTACAAACATTAGTAAAATGTTAGCCAACATGTGCTGGCGGCGGAGGCCGGATCAAACACACGAGCAAGCGAACAAACACCAGTGTTTGGACTATCGCCACTTTTGGTTCTGTACAAATAGGGACCGTTGTTTGTTCAAGTGCCGGTGACACGCCACTGCGGAGATCTTAACCAGCTCTACAATACCTCCGAGAGCCCTTTGATTTCCACCTTTCTTACTTATATTTTTTGTGAGTGGTGAGGGACGGGGAGGATCACGTTACAGTGGTGGATGGCGGTTCAAAACAAGGCGACACCTTTCCCGGTTATAGTGGAATGGATTTACCTGTCAGAGGTTTTAACGAGGTAAGTAAGGGTTGACAGAGGCTATAATTTACTCGAGGCGTAGTCCAACAAGAGCGTTTATGATGATCAAGGCGGGCTCAGTCCGTTGAAACAGGTCTAAAAAGCTAGGCAGACAGGCAATTAGTGTTGGGAGAAATAAAATAACCGTTTATTGTGTAGTATTCCAGTATGATAAAAATCACATTTAAAATATTATGGAGATAAAAACAATAAGTTTTTTTACGATGTTGTAACGAGCTGAGGTTGTATTGAGTTTCACTGTCATCTTGATTACAACCACTTTTTGTTTATAAGTTTTATAACGCTGGCCGAACGAGTCTTGTCTGGTGTAAAATTACTGTGTTGATTAAAGAATAGATCAAGTTTCATTTTACAAATGAACTAGTAGATAACTAGCCGTTGCCTGCAGCTAAAGCTGCTTATTGTATGGTGTATCGAAACAACGTGTTTTGAAATACACGCAAAAGAAAGTAAATATAGTTTCTCGCCAATCCTTTGGCTAATAAAATCACGTTTTATATTTCTGCCTTGTCAAGGTTATGAGAGGATACAAAAACAAAGCAAACTGTTATATTTATAATTGTTATTACTTTGGTATTTACGCGTACCTATTCTATTGACTGCAAAAACATACGGACTTGGTAATAAGTTTATAAATAACTAGACTATTTAAGAAGTCCATAATTTATTTCATACGTTGTATATTTTCGTAATCTAGGTATTGATAATCTAGTCAGGTTCGGGTAAAACTAGCATAATCCTACACGTTTATGGAAAACTTACTTGACTGACAGATGTCCTTCATTATTCTCCTACTGAATGAAATCAGTCTATAATAACAAAATATTTTTTTAATATCTCTATCAATCGTCATCTCATCATTGATTCATTCTACTTTTGTGTCATTTCTCGTACATTGCATCCTTTTTTGTCGGCCTTCCTCTGCCTTTCTGTCTATTTCCATTCACAATCTTAAATTTTAGACTCATGGGTATGGTACAGTATATAGTTGTGTGCTGCATTCCACCCCGCACAAGACCAGCATAGTAGACTAAAGCCAAAAAATTGGTGGGTATATTACATATTTTCATGATAAACTCGTTAGAAACAGCATTCTAATCTAATTACATGGACATAGTTCCTTGAAATAATTGTTTATCATTATCTGTGTTTGTGTATTACATAGGTAAATATCTAAACTATGCGCGTAATTAATTATCGGCTCGACTGCTAATCAAGTAGATATGTTATTCTGATAAATAAATAATACGTAATTAGTTAATTCTGTATTCAAAGTGACCATGACCGAATATATCTTTTTCATGTATATACCGCGATAATTTACTTTCCATCGAAAAATATAAGAGTAACCTATTTTTCATTACATTATTGACAAACTAGCACGGCCAATATACCTACTACGAAAGTTTTCAATTTCAATTTTGTCGTAGTGGGTTACGAATGCAAAAGAGACCACATGGTATGAAGATAGTATCAGCTGCCTGACTTATACATATATTGTAAACCACCAAGGCGATCTACAGGCGAATAGTCTACTAGCCAAAACCTACCTTAATATAAGCTTTTACCATAGCATAGGTGATACTTTTTACAATTGAGGTACTTACCATTATTTGCAACCCACCAAAACTTTTTAAAAGACCCTCTTTGATCAAAATGTTAACTTAGAAGAGATTTCAGTCTCTTCTGTTGGCTTTTAAATATTAAGATCGTGAATAGATACCAATTCTAAAGATCAAAATATGATTGGTCACACAAAACATTATTAGAATTGCCTATTCTTATTTATATGCCACACAAACAAAGTGTCATAAAGTCGTTCACTGTGGTATCGGTTCCATTATACCTAGATATTATGTAGTAGTACCTAGTACTAAACCATTATTACATAATCTATATTACGTACATAATTATGTAAGAAAAACTAACTTGTAAACTCTGAAATTAATTAATCCATCCCATTATTATGGACTTAATGGAGAGGTATAATAAAAATGGCAACATTGTTTGTATAGATGGCTTAAGTAGCCAACTCGTTATTATCGATGCAAGTGTTATCGTTTCAGTTCGTACGGTACAATAATTTTTATAATCCACAGTAATTGGCTTGAGTTCACTTAATCCCTGGTCGGCTGTTTCTAAAGCCGTAGATACTTGAAGCTATACCTTTAGGCAACATTAAGACTGTTGACTACGAATGACTTATAAAGGATATGTAACTCAAATTCTAAAACTCTCACATCCTTTTACACTACACTATGGAATTTAAAAGTACTTACGTACAACCGTAAGTAGGTACTTAATAACTCCATGGTACTAACAGAATCTGTATACCATAGATAAACAGAAGAAAAGTAGACCAGTGCGATATCGGCGCAGAATTATTGATAATAGCGCTATATAAATAAACTGATAAAATTATATAGGGTCTATATTAATTGCCCATTGTAAAAACTGATCGTGAATTTTATCGATACCATGACCTTTGCTTGTATCGAGAATTTGAGATAGCAATACGAACTGGCAACATTATTTTGATATCTGCTAGGTAGCAACATTATTTATCCCATAATTTATTTCCATTCCATCCAAGTTTCTTTTTTTGAATGAATAATGTGAAATTACGATGACGTTCATGACTTTTTAAAAGGTTTCTCTATCTTTTTAATAAGGTGTAATTTTTATATATGATCACCACCTTTAATTCCTGTTTCGCGCCCTTCGGTATACTGTAGATACAAACATTGAAAAACAACGGACATAAAGAACACTCATACTAATAAAATACATCTGTAGACCACACGAATTTTCATCCAGTGCGAGCAATTCGTCGACAATATACTAAAAATAATCTATACGCTTGATAGTAATTCTGCCGTTATCTTATTCGATGGATTACACCTGCCCAGAACAGCTGTATGTTTTGCCATCGTTTATACCAGGACTTTGCCCATTCACTGTTTAATTATCTTAATTACTTGGCAGCCATCATTGATCTACATTACGTATATTACCTGTGCAATAACTTTTTATAAAACCTTCAGTGTACAGTGTAAAGGAATTTTGAGTGCTACTTACTTGCTTATTTTGAAGATACTAATTTAACCTTTCTTTTAATAACACTTCGATATATTACTAAATATGTGGGAAATCTTACCTTTTCTATGTAGGTACCTACCGTACATGCTAGTCGCTTTACCCTAACAGCGCCATGAATTTCTCAAAAATCGTGTAACAAAGATCATATAAAAAAATAAAAGACAAACATTTGAAGAGCCTGCTTTAACGTAACCCTAATAAGTGCCTATAATACTAATTAGCCTAGATAACTATTTTATGCGGATGATGGACTTCGTGCGCCTGCCCGCCACCCGATCAGCAAGGTTCGAGAGGCGGCGTGCGTGTTCCCACGCGCGCCTCTGTGTCGTGTCCGTCTCCCCTCTAGGGGATGGGACAGTAGGGATTTTAAAAGTTAGTGAATGCCTAAAGGGTAGTTCTTGTTCTGTAGTGGTCTGCCGTTTTATACGGCGGGCCGAAACCTCGGCGGGGTCGCGATCGCATGTGAAAGTCATTCACGCGGCCCTGCCGATTGCGGTTTTGTCGAGGAACACCTTGGTAGGTTTAGTCGGTATTACCGGGAGATCCAATATCATCATTAACATTTCTCTTTTACCCCGGTGAGCCCGACGTAACCCCTCCGCCAGCTCCCGCGGAGGGATATGCGTCAATGCATTAACCAAGTAAAAAAAGAGAAAATCAATGATAACCATATTATCAAACAAGCTAAGCGCCCTCGTTGTGTAAGTACCATCACAGATTATTGAATAGTAACCTGCTACGTTCATAATTAGTCTTATTAATTTATCAAAGGTATAAGAACTCACAATTTTCATAACAATATGATTATGTTAAACACAGTCATAGTATTATGACCAATGTAAGTGTGATGAGAAAGATTGTCTAGACCTTTATATTCAAACACTATTAACTACCAATAAAATTAAAAAGGTTCTCAAAGAGGCTGTATAAAGTTCAATAGTAGTCAGTAGGCCAGACCGTTGATACACGCATTGGAGAGCTTCGACACATGCATCCGAGAAAACATTACGACACTTATAGAGTACAAACCTGTCTGCAAGTAGCTGCAGTCACATTGGCACGTTTACTCGATCTAGATAACAACGAGCGTGTTACACGGGTCCGTGTCAACTCAGCTTGTATGTAACAAGCTCTCGGTTATCATGGCGTCTCATGTTATTGTTTTGTGTCAGCAATTGTTTATCACAATACTCAGGCGTAAGAGAAAATTATGCAGTTGTCATGTACTACAACTGTGTAACATCGCCGTTGTATCTCATTCAAATGTCTGGTAGAAGTGTATTTTAGTCAATTTAAGTGTGTGAAGATAGTTATCAATAAACATCATTAATTATGCAGCTTGGGGCGTCAACTTCACAAAAATGGGGTTAACTATGATCTTTGTAAATGTCTTTGAAAATTATATAATTAACTATATTCGTCAATTTTCGTTAACTATCCATAGAATAGTTAACGACAATTGACGAATATAGTTGTAGTTTATACAGTTAGTGTCAATAACCCAGGCGATAAATTTATATTGGCTCTGGCACCTCCAGGCCCTAAGGACTCTGCGCTAGTGTTTGCTTTCTTAAGCTTTCTTAGCTTTCTTAGCTTTTCTAATCGTACTAGTGTAACCAGAATCCACCAGTTATTATACGAAACAACTGTTTTATAACCTATAGGATTGACTATTTTGAGAGAGAGATTCAACAGAATGAGTCATATAAAAGCAAAACTAGCAATATCCACATTTGTCAAATCGTGGCAAATAAAAAAAGGCTTATGATGAAATTACACCTAGATTACCCCCTATAAATAGTATTTTAATTTGTGTGGAAGGTAATACTCAACACATTATATTATTCGAAGCGATGGATAAATTAATATTTAAAGGATATTATGAAATATTACTTCGGATATTGCTGTTTATGAACTTGACTTCTGGATAATGCTGCATTTGAACTTTATGACAAAGGATGTTGCTATGTTTGTTTCAACAGACGCCATTTTAAATCTTGGTTATATTAGGATCACACCATTTTGATATTTATGATAATCTTAAAGTGAAAATGAATTTATTTTTATTTTTATTATATTTTCAATTAGTTATCTGTTTTAGAGACGTTATTCGTTAAAATATAAAAATATATTTATTTAAATATATTTATTAATGAATGAATAGGTATTTAAGTGAATAATATTAGGTATATTATAGCTATTGCAATGTATTTTATTGTATTGTATGTATCCAAGCTACTACGTGCATCCGACTTAAATGTTATATGTATTTAGAAAAGAAAAGAAAAGAGCTAATTTTCATTATAATTTTAATGTAATTTCAATTAAACATAATAACCCGTGATTGGTTCTTGTGGCTCACATAAAACATCAGTATTGTCAAGTTCCTCTTGCATATCATGGTCAATATTGTCAGGAAGCGAGGCCCCAAAAACTAATGGAATAAAAAAATTCAAACGCTCAATCGATTCCCAATCATTTCCGTAGTGGTTGGTAAGTAATTTGCGTACATCTCTTGCTTTTGCTGAATTAATACAGTTGGTTGGATTAATTTCTATTGGATTAATATTACATGAAAGGTATCCTGCCTTGTTTACATTCTTTAATACACCATCATCATGTTTGTAGTGGATATTTCCTTTTATCAAAATATTTCCTGCCTTTTTAGAGCGCTTTAATGTATATCTTTTGCAACTCTTGAATTTGAAATGCCATTTGCCAACAGGTTTAAATACCTCTGCAGTTGCAGTTTTCCAGTCGAAAACTTTGCAATCGTGCCCCATTTTTATGACTGTGGCAAATTGTTCAATTATTTCGTAATATTCTTCAGGATTTGATATAATTTCTCTTTTACGTATTTGTTTTTCTATTTGGGCAAACACCCTATCTGGGGGTATAAATGAGTGTCCTACGATTGGGAAAATCAGTTCGACAATTTTGATTTGAGAAGGTGCCTCAGTCAGCCATTTTGCACACATTCCTAACATTGTTGTGTTTTTATTCTGGCCCGCGCAACCATCGGCAATCAGACGTACTGTATTGATGCCAGTTAAATTAGTATTTTGTAGTCGGTGATAAACAGCCGATGCGATTTGGTTCGAGGCCTTAGGAAACGAATTTTCTGCCCAACAATAGGCAAATACATTAGAAGGTAACAAGTTCATTTTTGAGGATCCCTGCACGATGGTAAAATTAAAAAGATTAATCTGCCTTGAATAATATGCTGATTGATCAGGGGTTTTAGGTAAACATAAATTTTTTTCACAGTCAAATGATAGAGTTACCACGTCTGGAGCTTGTTCTTTAAGAAAGCCAAAAAATGCTTTTGCTTTTAGTTTGTGAATACTTTGTTTAATCATCAAATCATTGCGGATATTCACATTAGTTTCTACTTTCATTTTTTCTCTAAACTGAAGGCAAATTGAACACACGTCTGTACGAGGTGCACCAAACCCTAAATTATATGATCTATTAAAAATATTGCGAAAATAAGACGACTTAACTTTAACGTAATTTTCTGCTTGAGCATTATACATGCGCCACAATTTATTTATGCTCAATTCAGAAGAGAGATAATATCTTTTGGTGTTCCCGCGGCAGTAATGGGGTTCCTCGCAATGAAGTTTTTCAATAAAGTTCATTACTTCCCTCTTCTTGGGCACATTTTTTTGGGAAACACGATCACCACCTCTGTTTTCTTTAAGCAAGGTTCCCTTTTCAAAATATTCTTTCATAACAGATTGCACACGGTATTTTTTAATTTGTAGAACCTTTAAAAAAAAGTTCTGGCAAACACGACATCTCTTCTTCAAAGAAGTACTGTACACAAAGTAGCTGATTTGTGAAGTTTTTGGCTTGTATTTATTATTTGTCGGGCGACAGCGTTGCACCGACTTTATTGAGCAATGCTTCAATATAAAAGCATCTTGTTTGCTTTTATCTTTAAATTTATAAAATGCATCAAAAAAGCTTTTCACGTCTGGCATTGTAAGCGACCTACAGTTGAAAGATTTCTTGTGATTACATAATGGTCGAATAGGTGCCGAATTCGCCGAATATCTAAAACAAATAAAATTACATAAAACTAATACCAGCAATAAAAAAAAATACGCAGAAAACTTTAGCACTCTAATGCAGGTACAGTAAACTAGTGTGTAAAATGCTGAATTATGAACATTTTATTTTATTCACAGCCCGATTAAATCAATAGTTCTTAAGTTCACAAAAAAAAAAACATAACATGTAGGTAATAGATTTTACAATGTGTTGGCTTGCCATAAGAGGCACTTTACAAGCAAGTCTGTTGAAATATATTTGACGAATCTCACGAAAATCCGAAAATCGTGAAACGAATACCTAATAATCGATTTTTAACTTACATATTGTTTTTGTTGTGGTTCCTGTTTATATTACACAAACTGATGAAGAGAATTAAATCAAGATATGTCACCTTCTCGTTTTTTTGCAATAAAAGGTAACCTTTGTATGTCTCCAAGATTTACATCTATGCGAAAAATAATCAAAATAGATCTTGACGTAAACGGCACATGCATACAAACATACACTCTTTTGCATCTACAACGTTATTCTTAGTATAGTGCAAACCTCTCAGGGGGTGATTATATTATTTGTTATGAACAACTTTTGTTCTGGGACATTGCCGAAATCGCGGACAAAACAGCTGTTCCATACAAAATTGAACTTTGACCTCGACAAAATGAATGGAAAAGCTGTTTTTTTTGTCGCGATTTCGGCAATGTCCCAGAACAAAAGTTGTTCATAATAACGAGTATAATCACAACCTACGAGGTTTGCACTATACTAAAAATAACGTTGTATAAGATAATCAAAATAAATTTTAAAATATTTTGGATTCGAACTTTTTACCAATCACGAGTGTGCTGCGCGAGTAGGTACCTAAACTGATGCACGTCCCTGCCCCGCCGCCGTTGCGCCCCCTGCGCAGGGACTCGCAGCGTACGCGAACTCAAGCGTCAATCCGTTAATTTAATAGGTATCAACGTCTATACTTATTTTACATTATCAACTCAACAAACAAACAAAAATACTAATATTTCCTCTTAATAATATTAGTTTAGAAGTTTAGATAAACAGGAATCACAACAAATTTTTATTACGTATCGTAACGTGTGTTTTTTACGAAATGTGAAAAGTATCAACACTGCATGATTAGACGATATATAATAGATACAAACCTCTGAACTTTAGCCACATTTCTCTTCCAATTTTCGGGTTGAGAAACACGTTTCCGAGCTGAACTGCTGTCTACCGGATGAGGGGAACAATCCATCTTACTAGTTTAATGTTTATTTACTTTGAAAACTTCTTAATTTCATCAAAAAAGTGTTAAAACACGAGACCGCATAAAGAGTTCACAACAAGTAATCGCCATAGAGTCTTATGTTGGGAGGCGCGCGCTGATTGGCTGATTCGGATATTGCTACGTTTGCACTTCAGTAACGTGGACATTGCTATTTTTGTTATGAACAGTGATTTTTGGGACCAGTTTTTTATGTGATTTTGCTGTTTTTGAAGCTATAATGTATTCGCACTTTGTTGCCAAACTAACATTAAAAATGGCGCGATAAAAATGACACTTTTGAAAAAAAGTAGATATTGCTGGTTTTGCTTTTATAGGATTCAGATGTTAGAATATCAAATATTCATATTTTTTCGTATTGACATATAGGTACCTACCGACTTGTTGCTCTTAGACCGTTTCTTTCCTAGCAGCACATACATATGTCAAGGCAGTACATACAATAAAATTACCATATTAGCTAACCAACGATTGATCTTATGAAACAGCTGTAATCGGACAACTTAATCGGGACCCTTAATGAAAATCGTTGTGTCATATCATGGGCAAGAAGTTAAAGAACATAAAGAGAATTTTTGGCGCCGAGAATCTCTTATAAGTTATAACATCGATTATAACAGACTTTTTGTCACAGCGTGAAAAGTCAGCCGAAACTGGTTAGACTGGAAAGTCGACCATAGTACAGTTTGGTAATAGTGTGCCTAGGATGAAGAATAATAATGGCCTTCTTCCACACAGTAGAATAATCTTAATTTCTTTTCAAGTCTCTGAAACTATACAACTATGTAACGATACTAAACAGGTTTTCTTTTGCTTCCAGGTGGGTTGTAGTAGCAGGCGCTTGGCGCGCGAGTGTTCTTCGACCACCTACTCCTGCAGGTGGCACGAGGAACGACAGGCACTCCTCACTACTGCAGCTGGCAGCATGGGGCGTACCAGCAGCACTCGCGGCTGCTGTGCTCGTGACGAGAGATGTTGATGCTGATGAACTTACTGGTACGTAGTGCATTCCAATACGTAACACCTATTGTTTGCTTGCTTTTATGCAAAAAGCACTGCTTCCAATCTAAATAATGTGAGAGTCAATAGTTGCTACCAGATTTAGCTTATAAGCCGTTACATTACCCTGGAACTCATATCTCTCAGTTCATATGGGTCTAA
The DNA here is from genome assembly GCA_963675205.1 of Catocala nupta. Taxonomy (NCBI): domain Eukaryota; kingdom Metazoa; phylum Arthropoda; class Insecta; order Lepidoptera; family Erebidae; genus Catocala; species Catocala nupta. The sequence continues at coordinate 19,771,230 of OY776097.1, read as the reverse complement.
GAGCTAAAGTTCTCTATTTCTATAGATGAATTGCGTGACGCCTATTCGTCCTTAGTTCATTTTCCAGCCTTCTAACTTTATTAACTCGTTCATACTTATTAGTTACATCCTATTCAGGTAGCGCTTTAACAGACAGAAGTATAAAATAAAATTGCGTCTGTATCTTAAATTACGTTGTTGCTGCTAAATTGGCTTTTGCTAAATATGTAGGTAAGCATTTCGTTACGGCATAAAAGGAATGACAAGTTCTCATCAAACTATTTACCAACAACGTCTACAAATATGTCCAACAAATGACATACAAATTAATGTAGAAACTCCTAGTCCTTGCGGTTTTTTAATACCACGTTAATCAGTTACCAACTTGCTAACACATAACTAAGTTTTTACTAAAAAGGTCACATTCAATTCATTTTAAGCGCCATATTTGATCAAGCTTGATGTTTTAAATTAGAAGATTGGCAACAAAATGGCGGTTGTAGATTTTATATTTATGATATACAATACCGATATTCCGAGTTTTACACATCATCAGTGTTATCCATCATGTTTTTATAACACCTTGTTTCTCAGTAACTGGGTCTACCTGGTATGGTTAGAGACCGGTTCGATAGTTAGCGAGTGTAGATACTCATATAAAGATCAACTACCCGTGTCGTGACAAACTATATTTCTTTTAGTATCAGTTACTGTTGCCTATGTGTTCTATTTTTGAAATTGAAAGACAAAATAAAACTAACTGTATTTTACACAAAGGATTAGATACCAGTTTATGTTACCTATTTACTTCGGATTCATTGGTGATAAATGTTCGCGCATTAAAAATTGAGGACGCTTAAAAAAATTACAAGAACTCTAAACTTAGCAGCTAAGTTTTAAAGCAATAAGGCTTCTTCATAACTATCAGATTAACATGTAAAAGTGAATCGAAAGCCTTTCTTGAATGGACTACATTTCTCTTTATAATTTTATATGAGCAAGTACTATCGATTACCATATAAAAAAGAGAAGTTATCTAGTCTATCTCGGCAAGTTGTACCGTGCATTAATCATCTTTAAATGGTCATTTTACAAGTTCAACATTTTCTATAGAGACTGCACTATGATCATAAGATCTATCTATCATAGGACTCACATAAGTATTCCAAATCCTTCCAAATCTTAGTTCATGGAGTATGGAAATGTACTCGGTGTAGGTGTGCAATATATATTGCACACCTACACCGAGTACATTTCCATACTCCATCGCTAATATCCAAGAATACTTATCATGCCAGAAAATCTGATAATGCTACACCCGACCGAAAATCGAATTCGAGATCACATGCAAAGCAGTCGAATTTTTACTGCTGCTTCTGGTGGTCTGTTGCCCAAAGACCCATATAGTCTTAACTATTGTTGAAATTACGGTTAGGTTCGCACTGTCAAGATTCGAAGCTAATAACGACCTAACGCATTTTTGGGTCTTGTCGCGTTCAAACCACCAGTCAGTAGCCACTACAGTACATTGTGGAACATATAAGTTTATATGTAATATAATTTTGGAAAATTATTATTATGAAACCAAGTCGTACCTTACCTGCCTCTATTCAGAACCTCATTTAAAAGAGCTCGAGTCCCTTTGTTTCTGAATCAATCAATAAGTCCTAATACACGTCCGTGTCGAAACAACATCATACAAATGCAAGAAACGTTCGTATTTTAATAGTCCTTTCTTGTTTGATCGGCGGCGTTTTTCAAAGCGATTAAATCTGGTATGAGTGCGAGGGAGCACGTATTCACGCTGTAATAGTATTGAGTGGTTTGTATGGCAGTACCGGCTCATTGTAATGTTGGTTTGCTAAACGGGATCCTGACTTGGTTTCAACCATTAGAGGAAAGGAAACGGGGTAATTACTGTGCGACAATGAATTAGATGTAGAAAAATTCGCGTTACGTTCCCGATTTAAGTTTAGATTGATTGAAGTTGGTTAGGTAATGTTGGCAAATTGAGCTTACTTGTGGGAGCAAGTTGTTTTGAAATGCCTGCCAGTAACATAGTTATATAATACTAGTTTTCGCCCGCGGCTTCGCTCGCGTAAATGTAGGTTATGTTAGGTTAGGATTACAACAGTTCTTTTTTCTGGATGAAAGGTACCTTATGTCCTATTCTGTACCCCAGACAACGTGTATGCAAAATTTTATGTAGATCGGTTGAGTAGTTAAGGCGTGAAAGGGTAACAAACAAACAAACAAGGTTCCGCCCGTTGCTTTATGCACGTGCTGTAGCCTAAGTTACTCATTTGTTTTACTGCATTATAGTATTAGTACCTACAAAACACAAACGATCCTCTTTTTCAGTGTAAATAAAATCCAAATAGAAATGTGAAGTATATATTTACCTATTTACTATTGCTTAAGACTTAGGATCTAAGTTAAAAGCCGTCGTGCTGGTTTTTATTAGATAATCTAGTATATTAGTTTGAATATTACTTAAAAAGCGGCATTCCTCACTTAAAAGTAATCACGAAGTTCTCTGAGATTATTTTCAAGTACGGACTAACAACCAAACAGTCGGTGTTTTTGGTAACAGATAAACAAAATGCTTTAAACGGTTACATTAAAGACTTAAGCAACAAATTATAGGAACAGTAGCTTAAACAGTATGTACAAACAACAGCGACAATGATACATTATCAAAAAACCCCTTATCACTTAAGCTAGAGACGATTAATTTACCAGACAGCGAGAATTTCAAAAACACCGCAATGATAACGTTGCGTTGAAATAAAAATGTATGTGGGTACTTCGAAGCTGGTACTTTGAGATACTTTGTGTAAAGTGTCTTAGTCTGCGGTTTTTGCGGAGACAACGATCCAGTACCGACAAAGAGCCCTGAAAGCGGCGAGATAACTTAAAGATTTCTTCTGGTCTGTTTGTGAACAGTCGCTGCGTCCTAATCAGTAGCTCGAGAGTCGAGAGCCGCCTTAAGTAAAAAGTTATCTATTCCTTCAAGTACAGCTAGATAGCAAAAGCTTTTCCAATCCTTTTTCTAGGAATTGTTTTGCTATTTTCGGTTTAGTTCACACGCGAAATCACGACGAGAATAACTGTTAATTTTTATATTGTCATATATTTTATACAGTCTTCAATCACAGGTCTGCAGCAAGGAATATCTATGTATATGATTTATACTCCATAATATTTATCCGCATTCATACTTTCACGTACTCATTAATGAAATGTATAGTATTTCAAAATGTATAGTATTTTAATATATAATAATAATATATACAATATTCTATCACATACACACAACACCATCTAGCCCAAACTAAGCAGAGCTTGTATTATGGGTACTAGACAATGGATAAACATACATATTTAGGTACTTTTTGTTTTTGTAAATACATACATATGTAATTCAACTGTTTTCATACTTTTCTTTAAAATACCCAAGCATACCAAGCAGTGTTTTAAATTATTCTTACGAGTAGTAGCTACATTTAAAAATATTTGTAGATATATTTTAATGGTTTCTACGCCTGAAAGAAACCATGTTCCAATCATCACTTATCACCTTGAATTATGGGGACATATAAAAATATTTACTGCCTCTGTATAAAATAAACTTTTGGACATAAATCTTCTGTCCCTGTCCGACTTCTCGGGAGTTATAAATTCAAGATCAATAAAAACTGGAAGGTTTATTATATCATGCAAATAACAGTGTTGTTTCTTACACACATGGATATAAGCATATTGAATGGCTATTTATTTTAATAAGATTTTGTTCAATTAAAATATTTTTGGTGTCTCAACATTTCTGTATTTGGTCGTGTCATTTAGCCTTAACAAGGTTTATCATCTTCGTTTTCAATCACGATAACTATTTGGCTGCAAACTTATCTCACCCATCTGTTATTTCGTTTCGTCGAATCTAATTTATGAATACAATTTATTCACCTTTAAGTTAGCCGCGTGCGAGTCTATCTGATATATGATTTTCTATGTTTGTTCGATATCTGTTTATCTCGGTCCGTGGATATATTTTAAAATCCTCTTATATTTTATTTTTATCACCATTATGCGAAGTGCGAGCGAAGTGCCACGCGGCCCGATTCTCAGGCATATTGCAGTTTCAATCATGCCACGAGTATTGTGCTTTATTTTTATTATTTCCATTCCACTTCCATTATGGCGGTCGAAAGAAATGCTCGACCATTATTTGAGCCGTTAAATACGACACCTTTCCTCCTCGCACGCTCGTATTTCAATTTTAAATCGGCCCTTTTAACCGCCTTATTAATGCAATCCTTTTTTCTTGCCGTATGTTTGTGTAGGTGTTCGCTTTGAGGGCAGCTTTAGTGGAAATTGGAATGTTATTCACTTCTATAAAGAGTGCTCGAGCAAAAGAGTTCGGTATCCGCTCACCCCTTTACATTTATATAAGTGTGATGTCGTTTTCTTAATTTATTCTTTTCTTTTTCCAGGCACATGTTTCGTGGGTAACCAGTCCAGTAAGTCATTACTAGCCCTGGTGATAATTCCCGAAGCTATCTGCCTATTGCTCGGCTCCGTGTTCCTGTCATCGGGTTTCCGCGCCGTTCTTCGACGGCCAACACCAGTGCCAGCTCCCGCAGTTCTTCTGAACTCTCCACCTCAACCACATACAGACCAAAGTATGCTAAGGCTGGGTGCGTTTGCCGCACTATACGCTGTGCCCTCAGCGTGTATACTCGCAACGTGGGTATACGAGTACGCATGGAGAGACGAATGGCTTGCTGCTCCGGTGCCTTCCACGGAACCTTCAACACACCCACTGCCCCCATTCTGGGTATTCTTGTTCCGGATATTCGCGTCACAAATTCTTGGTGTAATGGTAGCGGTGTGGATCGCTACACCACGGTTAAAGGCTTTGTGGAGAAGAATTGCAGGACCAAGGAAGCCACCACTAGCGAAGTGCCCATCGGGTCCACCGCCAACGCCGCTTACTTTACACTGTTATGCGACACATCCGCATACTTTGACGCGGCATCCACACAAGTACGCGACATACAGACCTCCTCAACAACATTCGTATAGAAAGCCTAGGCATTACCATTACTCGGCGGGTGAAACTATTCTCTGACGAGCATATCTTGCTTTACATTTGAGTTCACTGTACTGTTCAAAGACAATATTTCGAGGAGAGTTCCTCTTTTGACGCATTTAATGTTTTGTATGGTGTGTGTATGATTTATATTCAAGTGCCATTAGTTTTGTAATATTGTAATAAAGATATCTGATAAGGTCATTATGTTATGACCAGTTAATTTAGTTATTTATGAATGAACATATTATACAATGGTGTATGAGTCATCAATGACCTGTTTGACTAAGTATGTATGCATAATTAAAGTTATTGCTTATGGAGTAATAATGGTAATCCAAAATATATGAAATAATACATCAACCATGCTGTATTATTATTTTGTATACGTAGATTGAGTTGTGATCCTTTGATTTTAAAGGGAGAAATGTCCGTCAAATTGCCTTATTATAATAGAAATATCTTGTTATTATGTGTAAATAATTGAATTTATATTTTGTAAATAAATTATTAATTATATTATTATAGAGTTGTAAATAAGAGAGTCTGAAACAAATAGAAGTGCTACCATAACTCACTTTTGAAATTGTTCAATTGTAAAGAAATGCGATTGAATATTCCAATAATTAATCTTGTGATTAAATATTGCAATTTACATAAAACTGTTAATTATGTAAAACTTATACAGTTTCTGATCACATATTTTATTTAAATTGATTTCAAAGTAGGATATTGACTTGCTATGGAAATACGCCCACGAACAAATTGGAATAAGAACAAAAACTACGATGATTGTATGCAGGCCCTAGCGCCCCGAAAAATATGACGTTGGTGCGGATTTTATTGACGCGTTACATTTTGTTTATATCTTATACAGTTGCAACATACACTATAATAGTCTAGTTATACTAAACTAACTAACTGCCCCCGTGGCGCAGCGGTAGTGAATGCGACTACTGTGCATAAGGTCTCGCGTTCGAATCCCGGGACGGGTCTACATAAAGTTATTGGGTTTTTCTGCTAAGAAATCTCATTAGCAGCCTGGAGTTAGGAAGTTGGCGGTGTTAGACACCCCCGGGCCTCGAAAACCGTCGGTCCTGCGCCTGATCTCTCTCCGGTCGTGTCGGATTACCGTCCCATCGGATCATGAGGGTTAGGGAACAGAGAGTGCACTTGTGTTTGCGCACACGCTTGTGCATTATAATATCTCATACGCAGATGGCCAGTCTTCGTTAAGATTGGCCGCCGTGACCGAAATTCGGTCTGGAGGACATTATACTAAAACCGAACTTGATCTACTTACAAACTTTTAACCAGTACCTACTATTTTCTTATATTTGGCTATATACAGATACTGTAGTAAATAATAATATCAGCTGTGTATATAAACTGTCCCACTGCTGGGCATGAGCCTCTTCTCAGTGTGAGAAGGGTTAGGCCATAGTTTATATTTGTATACTTGCAATTTATACATGCAATGTAAGCCTTAAAAATTACCTTTCTTCTATGGCAGAATTGGCTTAAGTTTGAACAGTCAGTATTAATGTAAATAATAGATGATCCCAAACACAAACTGCAACAATTATACCGTCAGAAAAATAATAAAATCATATATCTAAGCATTCAATAATAATAAATGTGTTTTAATAAAAAAAAAGCATTGTATATTTGGAGTGTTTAAATCAAATTCTAAGTTGGATAGTAAGAAAATCAAGTTTAGCTTAAGTTATGGTGTATTGTTTCATGTATTCTTCAATTTCTCGTTATCACCGGATTAATTTCTGATTAAACTCTTTGTTCTTAGAAAATATACACAGGTACAACGAGAAACCCCACCTCCTATTGCCAAAATATTATAATGTAAATAATGACTGAAAATATTTTTGTGAATATTAATTAAGTTTTATTTATATAAGTATTTTATAGATCTAGTAATTAAATAGGTACAATAAAAGATTATAACAATTTGTATCACTTTTCCTTAATATTACCTTACTTTCCTTTTTTTCAGTTTCAACTCGAATTTGCATACGGGCATTCTCAATTGACAATGGCCGCTTGCAGATTGCGAGGTGCTAGGTTTAAATCCAGAGTGGTCAATTTTTCTACTTAAAAACCTTACTTATATTATAGTACCAGCTTATAGTACGACTCAGTAAATAATTCGCTCTGAGCGCCTGGCCATCAACTGGTCAATATAATATAAACTAGGTATGCAGACATGTAGGTATCCTTGGGTGTCTCAGTTTTAACGGTTTTAGTCGTTAGATACAACTGTGACATTTCATAGACCTATGCTAAACAGTATCTGACATGTACCTACATTCGTAGATATAACTAGAGACGTTCACATTGTAATAATTTAAGTCGTATGTCTGCGAACATATTGTCCAATATTGCTTGCATTATAATAAGATCTCACTCGATTAATGTCTTCAGTGTCTGCAGATCTTATTTCCGAGGACGATTCCAAAGCGCTATCTCGATAAGGAGGTATTTATTTGATTGAAGGTCTACAGTGTGTTAAGTTAGGTTTTGAGCAAGCTTTATCGAGGCGCTGGGTTTACGGTTGGCTCTTAGCAAGACGGAGGCCCTGGTCTTTCATGGGCCCCGTCGCAGTCCACCCCGCGGTGCCTCGATAATGGTGGGCTCGACGCGCGTTCCCGTCCAGGCCCACATGAGGTATCTGGGCCTGGGCCTGGACAGAAGGTGTCACTGACGAGCATTTCAGACAGCTCGCCCCGAAGCTTCTCGGCACTGCGTCCGCCCTTGGGCAGCTATTGCCAAATTTGGGCGGGCCCAGTGCTGGTTGCCGGCGACTCTACACGGGGGTTGTCCGGTCGATGGCGCTTTACGGCGCACTGGTGTGGGCGGACTCCCTGACCGCTCAGTGCAGGACTCTCTTGCGGAGACCGCAAGAGAGTCCAGAGGTCAGGGTCATACGAGGATACCGCACGGTGTCGGCCGACGCAGCTTGCGCGCTGGCCGGGACACCCCCGTGGGATTTAGAGGCTGAAGTGTTCGCCGAAGTATTCGCAGTGAGTGAGGAGGTGAAGGAGGAGACGGGTAGTCGTCCTCCCGGCAGTGATTAAGTACGCGCGCGATCGAGCCCACCAGGGCATGATGGGAAAGTGGAAGGCGCGGCTGGAGGCTGAAGCCCCTGGCCGGTTTCAGAACTGTTGAGGCCATCCAGCCAGTGTTGGAACGGTGGGCAGGGCGGCAGCATGGGACCCTTTCCTTCCGGTTGGTGCAGGTGTTGTCAGGGCACGGCTGCTTTGGCAAATACCTGCACAAAGTCGCTAGGAGGGAACTGAGTCCCATCTGCCACCACTGTAAGTGTGAGGAGGACACGGCGCAGCACACGCTCGAGCAATGTCCTGCTTGGGCGGTGCAGCGCCGTGAACTCCAGGACGTTGTGGGTGAAGAACTCTCGCTGCCGGCCGTGATCAAAGCCATGGTCGACAGCGAGAGGAAGTGGGTAGCGGTCGGATCCTTCTGCGTGGACGTCATCTCGCAGAAGGAGGCGGCGGAGCGGATCCGTGAGGAAAGTATCCTGGTGGATCCGGTCCGCCGGCGGCGGCACCCGCCGGCGAACGGGCGGCGCAGGCGTGTTTATGCTCACCTTATGCCGCCGTAGTGAAGGCCGCGGGTGGGAGCACGAGGATCTCCCACCTGTCAGGCATTAAGTTGGAGCGACGCCCTTAGTCGTGTCGGGGCGTCGCCCAGGAGTCGTCGTCCACAGACCTTCCTGTCTGTATTGGGCACTGCTGGGTGGTTCGCTGATGCAGTTTCAGTTCTAGCTACCCACACATCATACAAAGCAGCGAGTTGGCAAACCGTGGGGTTTTAGTCGGTAGGCCCGAAGTTTCGAGAGAGCCCGACATAACCCTCTCACTTCCCCTTGTGGCGAGGGGGTATGCATAAGGAGCATTACATCAGGAAAAAAAAAAAGGTTTTGAGCAAGCTTAAATGCGTGTAGTTAATTTAGTAAAATCAGGAATAGGTACATACTTGATTTAATTCAAATCACTAACACACACACCAATAATTTATTATAATCTAATAAATGTACATAGCATAACGTTGATTTAGTGTGCTCTACCCCTGGACTTCTACATAACACTATGTTATGTAACATACACGTTATAGAATACACTTCGTTTGAGGAAAATAACTTTTTATACTTTTAACAACAAATAAGTAGGTCTCTGGTGCACCTAATAAAGTATGCATTGCCTGTAGCCTAGGAACGCTTGTACACTTCTCAATAGATATAGTTATGTAAAAAAACAAAGTTTTAAGAACGTCCTGGGGCCAAACAGGCTGAGGTTGAGGGGAGAAGGCAGGATCTTGTCGTTGAACTTCACCAAACCTTGACCCGCATCTCTGAATGGGGTGCCAAGAACTTGGTCCAGTTCAACGCCAAGAAGACCTAGGCATGCGCGTTCTCAACAAAAAAGTCTCCGTTCCTTCCCCTCCCTTCTCTGAAGAACACTCCACTGGTGATACGCGACAGCCTCTCCATCTTAGGTATGGATCTTTTCCGCTCCCTTAATCCCAAAACCTACATCGAGGGCGTCATTAAGCAAGCTTCGTGAAAGCTCGGAGTTCTGAACAGGGTGAGGCAGTTCTTCGCGCCTGGGCAGCTGTGCCTATTGTATAAGGCACAAGTGCGCCCTTGCGTGGAGTACTGTTCTCATCTTTGGGATGGCTCCGCGCAGTACTTGCTAGACGCTCTTGACAGGTTACAGCGGCGAGCTGTCCGTATCATCGGAGATCCAGAGGTCACGATTTCACTGGAACCTCTGCAACTCCGTAGGGATATTGCCTCTTTGGCATGTTCCTACAGAATATACCACGGGGAGTGCTCTGAAGAGTTATCCCACCTTATCGCGCCCTCCCCTTTCCTATCCAGAACAACGCGTGCTGGGCTCAGATGCCATCCTTACACGGTGGAGTCGACTAGAGTGCGTACCAACAAGTTTGGGTCCTCATACCTCTGCCGAACGATCAAGGCATGGAATTCTCTGCCAAGGCACGTGTTTCCTTCTTCCTTCAATCCTGGGTCCTTTAAGCGGGGCGTGAAAAAGCACCTTCTCAGGCCGTCAAAGTAGAGACCTCAACATCGCCTCGGCTGCTATGAGGACGATGTGGAGGCCACTGCTCTTAGACCACACGACTGCTTACCATCAGGCGGAGTGTGGTCATTTTGACGAGCAAAATAAAAAAAATTAAAAAAAACATGTGGGTAGCTGAGGTTTGATACTATCTATACCAAAGGATACAGGATACAAAATACTGCGAAACTGTAGCCACATATGATGATTTTTTAAGTGGTTATGATTAATAATACGAACTCAAGGTAATCTTTTCAAAGAGATACAGAACACCATAATTTGCCAAAATCGGCAGCGCCAACTAGTCATCATCATCATCATCTCAGCCGAAAGACGTCCATAGCTGGACATAGGCCTCCCCCAAAACGTTTTCCACACAGACCGATCTTGGGCCACCCGCATCCAACCGATTTCCGCGACTCTTATCGGGTCGTCAGTCCACCTTGCGAGGGTACTACCTACCCCTGCTGCGTGTTCCGGTACGTGGCCGCCACTCCAGAACCAACCCTTCTGCCCCAACGGCTATCGGTTTTGCGTGCTATGTGCCCTGCCCACTGCCACTTCATCTTGGCTATCCGGTGAGCTATGTCGGCAACTTTAGATTTCCTTTTTTTTTTTTTTTGATTCCCAGTAAAAATGCTTGGTGCACTACCCGCCGGCTAGGGAACGGCACCGGCGGGGCGTGTGGGACTCACCAGCCGAGCGCTGGTATACCCACTAAAAAATCTGGGGTGTTCCCTCTCTCACCCAATGGGGGTGCCAGTTGGGAGTCTGAAAAGATTCATCCATAGCAGGCCCCCCCGTGTGGGTGTGGGCCGGGTCGAAGGGACCCGACCACCTCTCGTCCCCGGGAGAGAGCAATTCACTACTCTCCCCTTTCGACGTTAGAAGGCGCGCGGGAACACCGCGCGCGCCCTCTATGGGTTCTACACTCACGGGTGGCAGGGTCCCCTGAGGCCTTGCCACCCAGAACCCTTAGGTGGGGGGCAGGAGAGCGACTTAAGCGCGTCTCCTGCGGCCCCTCCTCCGGCGGCGGACGTCTGGGGCGTAAGGATCTTCCTCACGCCCCCGCTCCTCCGCCTTCTTCTGCGAGATGACAGCCTCGCAGAAGGACATCATTGCACCCCAGCACCTGTCGTCGCCGACCAGCATGGATACGACGGTCGGCAACGAGAGGTCAGGGCCAATCACGGCGACTAGGGCACAGCGCTCCTCGGCCCACGCCGGACACTCTTCCAGCGTGTGCTGCGCCGTGTCCCGGTCGCACTCCTCGCAGTGGTGACACCTGGTTGTCGGCTCCCTACCGGCTATCTTGCACAGGTACTCTCCGAAACAGCCGTGTCCGGAGAGCACCTGAATAAGCCGGTAGGTGAGCGGTCCGCGCCGTCTGTCCGTCCATTGCCTTAGCACCGGACGGACAGCCTCGACGGTCCTCACCCCGTAGCGGGGCTGGGCCAGTCGCTCCTCCCACTTGGCCTCGAGGACCAGTCGAGCCTGGGACCTTCGCGTCTCCACCGCCCTGTGAGTAGGTTCCTCACCATAGAGCCGGAGGTCCGCGCGCCAGTGATACACCGACGCTTGGACCTCCGCCTCCAAATCCCAGGGCGGCGATGCCGCCAGGACGCACGCCGCCTCAAAGGAGACGGTGCGGTACGCCCGCGACACCCTGATCGCCATCGCCCTCTGAGGTCTCCTCAGGAGGGCGATGTTTCGGCGATCGAGGGCGCCGGCCCAAATGGGCCCCGTAGAGGGCCATCGACCGCACCACCCCCAAATAGAGGCGGCGGCAGATGACACTCGGCCCCCCGATATTCGGCAGCAAAGAGGCCCATGAAATAACAGGGCCTCGGACTTTTCCAGTGCCACCTCCAGTCCATAATCCGGTCCATCCTAATTCTACCGACGACCAGGGCCACCCCTGCCGTGGCAAGACGGGCAGCTGCCCCGTAAACCTCTCCCCGGGCCGTGACCAGCGTGGGGCAGGGCGCCCCGCAGCACCCAGTCGTAGCCGATGTTCCACAGGATCGGTCCAAGAACGGAACCCTGCGGAACACCGCACGACACCTCCCTCCGGAACGTCTCTCCGTTCCGCCCCACACAGAATACACTTCTCTGGTGCAGGTAGTCCCCGACTATTCAGCGCAGATAGGGAGGCACTCCATGAAATCGGAGCGCCTCCCTAATAGTCGCCCACGGCAGGGTGTTGAACGCGTTGGCGATGTCCAAGGACACCGCCAACACCACCCCGCGCGAGGCGACCGCCTCTTCCGAGAGGGCCTTGACGCGACTGATCGCGTCAATCGTCGATCGGCCCTCTCGGAATCCGAACTGATGTTCGGACAAGTCGGGGCCCACCCGCACCAGGTGCCTGGAGAGGCGGGCAACCACTACACGCTCAAAGAGCTTGCCCACCTCATCCAACAGCACTATGGGGTGGTACGCGGAGGGAGAGTCCGCGGGGCGAACTTTAGTTTTCCTGCGGCAACCCCGAGCATAGCTCTCTCCATCGCCCTCTGAGTGATCTTGAGTCTTCTGAAAAGGACCATAGTGAGCGACCACGTCTTTGAGCCGTAAGTCATCATTGGCAACACACACTAGTCAAAGACTTTCGTCTTGAAACACTGCGGTATATTTGACGAGAAGATATGTCGTAGCTTCCCGAACGCTGCCCAGCCGAGTTGGATTCGACGATTGACCTCTTTCTCGAGATTGGACCTAACTGGATCGCTTGTCCCAAGTATACATACCTACTTATCAACAACTTCGAGAGTAGAGTTCCCAAACTTAATAGGAGTGGGTGTGACATGGACGTTGGACATGATTTTCATCTTGTCCATGTTCATTGGCGTTCATTCATGGCGCCGGTATTCTGGCATATCCTCGGAGGATTGCAGAAGCATCCTACGCCTTTCCTCTAAAAGCTCCCGGATCCGACCTGTGATCTTATCCCATCTTTTGGTATTTTGGGGCTTAAAGAATTTAGACCCTGCTCTATGGATAGCATCCACGAAACTATTGTTGTAGTCGACATCTACGCACTCGTCTAGGCATTCAAAACGGTTTCGGAGTTCGAGCTGAAAGTTCTCGGGGTTTTGGATATGAACTCGTGCTGGTCGGAGCGACTTCACCAATCTAGACCGTTTTTGGCGTGTATTAATATGCAATGTGCCCCCTAACCATCCGGTGATCGCTTCCAGCTTTCACCGAATTGATTACAGAGACGTCATTGAATATGGCAAATATTCTTCATCGACATGATGAAGTCTATCTCGTTTCTGGTCGCACTGTCGCGTCGGAACTAGTCCAGGTCCACTTGCGGCATTCTCCAACTAAGTAGTCTATAGATTAAAATGAAATCGCAAACTCGTCGATTGCAATGAATTTCAGTAAAACGCTTTTTGAAATTGTATGGATAGTAAGATATCTACTCAGGATATGAAATATCAGATTTATACAAATGCACACCGTCACACGAATTAATATGAATATTCCCGACAAGTATTACTGTACCTAAATCAACAAGCCCCAGACTTGGCTATTCATATTTCGGTACAAGTATTCAAGTATATAAATTGAGGTATTTTCTGTATAGGCATCCCTATTTTGACAAAACATCATGGAATGACATTAAAACTGAAACGTTCCAAAACTGAGTACGAAGAATATCTCCATAGTATGCATAGCCTGAAGCCTCAATATTTTCCATTTCATTTACACAAGAGAGTATCCGCTTAGATGCTTCTCTTTCCTATGCTAAAAATCGTACTTGCTTACGCCTAACGCCTGATGTGTTTGTTACTAAGCTGCACTCCCAAGCTTTCGTATCGAATTATTGAGAACCAGTTTAAATCTCAAAAAGTTGTATGATAAATTAATTAACTTACTATTTTTAAAATGTCCTCATTTGCTCAGCTCAGTCGTTTGAGTAATTATTTTATAGGAAGCTATAAAACTGTTCTTCATGGGAGGTAAGATTGAGGTTATGACGCTAGATCTATTGTTTATTTTAGCTACTTATTCAATTTTCTATTTTTAAATTTGTTATTGGCATTCAAGTATATTAATCGGAAATCTCCACTTATACTCCTACAATTAAATCTTAATGAAACCTAAAAGCTGTATAACACTGATTAAAAACTGGCACATTGGCTTACCTAGGCTGTAACGATAAAAATATTTTAGAACAAGTTGGTTGAACCAAACACAAGTATGCAACTACACGAGAAAATCCGCGGAGGCGAAGCTTGGCTTGGAGAAGCCAAAGCGACCGCTGACACCTTTCTTCAAGTTTATGACACAAATGAGACCAGCTCTTCTCGCTAAGAACCCAGGCATATCCTCTAAAGAGGCTATCTCATGGACGTCCAAGCACTGGCAGGAATTAGACGCAGAGGTAATGTATGAATAATAAAATTAATAAGCCAAATGTTTTAAATTAATTCTGCAAGTAAATAATCAAACTATAGGTGTACTGATATAAATAGTTTTTATTATTTCATCTAATAAACTACTCGTTCTGTGTCAATTTTCTTATCTAATATAAAAATAAGTAAATATAATATAATTTTTAACCTGTATGGTTGTACAACTGCATACCTGGAAGTACTCCCCAGTGTACTGTTTTCAGTAAGACTACTTGGGGCCAGTTTGGTTACTTTTGTCTTTAGCAAAATCAACAAATAAATTTATTTCTTTTCTCTTTTGTAGACCAAAACCCAAATGGCAAAAGAATATGAGAAAGACTTGGAAGACTATAAGAAGATAAAGGCAATGTATGAGTCTTCTCTCACTGACGAACAGAAAGAAGACATCAAAAGATTAAAAGATGAAATGGCTGTTGCCAAAGAAAAAAGGAAATTAAAAGCTGTAAGTTTATAAAACACTAGAATCTTTGCACCATTTGGTACAATCAAACCAATTCAACAGTTGTAGTACATATATTGTTTACTTAATATGAGAATTTTATAATGAATGTAAATTAATGTCATCATACATTTAAATTGTGTGTAAGAAAAAAATAACTTGTTATAAAACATGTAATAATGGAATCTGGAAAACAGTATATTATATTGGAGAATACATTGTTGTCTAATACAACATAATTATTGTTTAAGCCACAGGTTTAGTGCACCTAATTAGTGTAACAAGATAATGTGACATTATGCAGATGTTTTATAGCAATGGTTTTTATACTATTTTTGATAAGTTTATATGATAGGTGATTCACACACTTAGTACTGCATTCTTTAGCAAATTTGTGTTGAAGGTATATACAGGTTGTCCCAGAAGACAATGTCAAGCCGGAATCATATTACGCCGGTTACATATTTATATATATATAAAATATCTACACCCTTTGATGGTCTTTTCACTCCTGTTACTATATGTATTTACATTTTGAACTTTTTTTTTGTTATGTAATCTCTAATAATCGAAAACGTATCGTAATTGTACGTAAAGTTTGTATTGTTTTAATTTTACTGATAGCTATTATAACTTAGCATGTTACCTGATTCCGGCTTGACATCGACTTCTGGGACACCCAGTATATCTTCAACACAAACTAATAAAGTATACTTGCAAATGTTTATTAGTTAGATTCTTATTGGTGATATATTTTTATTGAATTCTGTTTAAATCATTGTCATTTTTGCAAAAGCACCCAATTTTCTAAACTAACATGTTTAACAATAACCCATTTAGCAGAAAAGGACACAATGTGACAACAAACTATCAAGTACTATTTTAATTTTGTCACTTTATTATAATTATTATTAATATGATTTCTAAATTCATAATATTATTTTAATGGTAATGTTTAATATTTTATGATACTCTTATTAATATTGAAATATAAACCACTCTTTAAGTGTAAACAATGTTTTTATTATGTAATGTAAAAAATACTTATAATGCAACGTGATTTTCTCTGACCTAATAAATTATGTTACTCTCTTTTATCTTATAATACTAAGTATTTATTTATGGGTCAGTTTCATAATATACACATTTAAATTTACAGGAATACAAAGAGCTTGGTCGTCCTAAAAAGCCAATGTCTTCCTATTTTCTTTATGTTCAATCAAGGAAGGATAGCTTTAAAGGCAAAGATCTCAAGGAATATCAATTACAAGCCAAAACGGATTGGGCAAAATTATCAAGCACAGAAAAAGCAAAGTTTGAAAAGCAGGCTCAAGAGCTTATGAATAAATATAAGTAAGTTGTTTAGATTATATTGAGTAGTTACATGTCATTCAACAAATAAATAATGAAATAAAATGGAGACCATAGGTATATAGTACAATATTTCCATGCAAGTTCATAAATATTTAATCAACTTTTAAGCTCTGTAAAATCTACAATAAAATGCATGGCATGTGGCAACCCTTCACAAAACAGAGAAGTGACCCATGTCCTGCAGTGGGACAGTATATATTCAGGGCTGATATAGTGTCCAATTAGACAATTGCTAGTTGCCACCAGTATTAATTTGTCAATTTTATAGTAATACAATAATAATCATAATATGCTGATATTATTAAGTGTGTCTGCGACTATGAGGACATTATAGTTTTTGGTAGCTGGCAGTGAACGCTTAATTGACCATTAGTGCATATAAGGTATGCTACACATATATTAATTACAGCATAATAGCAATTTAGCAATTTCATGTAATAATAACACATGTTTTACTAAATTTTATGCTATAAAAGTATCTTTAAAAGATGCTGTTTAAATACATATAGCAAGTTCAGTTTGATAGTAATTATTAGAAGTAATAAGAAGTCATACTAAGAGACTTTGGTGCCCTGTGGTTGTGACTTGTAAGTTGAAGGTGTAATTGATCCATCATCTCAGCCGAAAAACATTCACTGCTGGACATAGGCCTCTCCCAAGATTTTCCACACAGACCGGTCTTAGGTCACCCGCACCCAACCACTTCCCGCGACCCTTACACTTGTCAGTAATTGGCTCTTTATTAATATGTAGACTCTAACTACCAGTCTTATGACTGTGCTAATTACTAGATATAAGATGGCACAGGCTGTTTACATATAATACAACTGCATATCAAGCTTTTAATTAAAATATTTTATTATTTTCAGAAAAGATTTAGAAGCATGGGAACTCAAAATGATAACGATGGGACGTGACGACCTCATTCGTGCCAAGCCTTTACGGGAGAAAAAGCCAAAGACCACAGCAAAGAAACAATAGGAACTCGGGTGCTCCGATATACCAGCTGACTCTGCCACCACTAGCGATAAGGACGATGTTGTACAAATTATTGTTAAGGATTCCACTAATCCCGATAAGTCCCACACAGATGAAAATAAAGTTCCTGAAAGTATTATTGTTAAAGCAGAGTCAAGTAGTCGGAGCACGGGTGACATAGACGCAAGTCAAAAGACGGTTGCCATAGACGCAAGTCACAAGACGATTGACATAGATGCAAGTCGAAAGAAAAATGACAAAGAGACAAGCCAAAAGACGATTGACAAAGAAATCAAGTCAAGCCAAACATCATCAGTACGTGATGACCAATCACAACAGAGTAAGACTATCTTCAGTAGTTTTAAAAAGTTGTTTAGGCGTTAAGTTTAGTTTAGATCATGATCACCATGCATTTGTATGATTTTCTTTTTTAGTTTTCTTTGTAATATAGATTCATAATAGAATATAGTTTCATAACCTTCTTTGTTTGTTTCTTTTACCTTTATTTTTATTTACAGTTTGAAGAGTTCTGTTATTGATTTTTGAACTATTTTTACTCATCATCTGTATTGGTCCATTGCCATTATCTTTATTGGCCCTGGAAGTGTGTACTTGCGAAGGTAAGTGTAACACTTATGCTTCTTTCTGCAATAATAACTCAATAAAGAGTTCCGACGACCCACATGTACCCTCCCCATCCCTATCTTTGAATTCCATCTTCATTTCCTTCCTTTGGTAATTGGTATAGCATAGGATACAGTAACGGCTTACAATCCGGCAAGCTTGTTTGGAAAAATACCGTCCTTATTCCGAAGTATTTCTCATATGGGTCGGAGTTCTTGTACTGATCATTAACATACTGATTTAACACGGCAGACATTCGAAAGAAAATAAAATTTAAGACCTGTCAATGAATACAAATTACGGAATCAAAAGAGCCAATTAGGTACCTATGATGTAAAAATAAAATATGGATTTATTATTTTTTATTAATTTATTCTAAGATCATTCATTATTTTTATTTGAAAATCTTTTTTTCCCTGAAGTCTCCAGACTTAATGATAAGAGAAATCCCATCCCCTAACACTTTATTTAAATAACTATAAGTATATATTTTTAGTTTCGTAGTGTGGTCAATTCGAACATGATATTTAAGTTTTTTAAAGACATCAAATATAACTTATTTGATGTCTTTAAAAAACTTAAATATCATGTTCGTTTTACAAAACTAAATGTCTATATATATCTACATTATCTATTAGAGCATAACCACGCTCATGATGAAGCTCCATTCCCTAAATCTGTATCAGCCCTACTGGGGAAGTACCTCTATCCTAGATAACAACCAAACCAAACCTTGTAAACCGCTTCTAAAAGTGGGACGGGTTGACGGCACTCGGCAGGGCAACACTAACTTGTTATGCTGGCAGTCGCACGACGCCTACGTTAGTTGAAGGGTTTAAGGCGTAAAAAAATACCTTACTCGGTCTAATTGTTATCAAAGTACGTAACCGCCACAATACATATGCATATCCTGGATAGCTCTGGATTTAAAGTTTAGGTTTAGGCTCAACTGATACAGAACATCGACATTAAAACAAGAAAAAAGCCGTAGTAGGTATTTAGTTTATACATGGTCAATGGCCAAGTGTACAAAATTTCGTTATTTCAAATTTATCTATTACTTGACAAACATTAATAACTTTTTTGTTATTATGCCTCAATAATTTCTGCCTGAATCGCCTACACATCTGTGTCTAGACATGGCAACATTAACTTAAATTAAATAAGTATAAATATACTAATCAGATAATTTCATTTCAGCTTACCTTCACCTCATACTGAGCCATATTTACAACAGATAAAGGAACACAGTTAAATAACAAGAGATACCGTTCATAACCATTTTTTATTTCAAAGATGTTACAAAATATAATTAAAATAAATTTTCTTCATTTTATTTATAGTTGTTTGACCTTTATTTACAATATGAATTAAGCTGATACATTCATGTAACTATAGTGATATTTCCTAGCAATTTAATACAATACCAACAAGAATAACTAGTTCATTAAATTCTCTATGCATGCATAACATCACATTATGTAACATACCAAGTGCAATATATAAGAGGTGGTCAAATCATTATACATCTATACAACCTGTCATTTCAATAAACAAACTTTTAATTAATAAGTATACTAGATATGCCATAAAATAAATATAACAAGAATTTCAGCGGAACAAAGACAAGGTTCCAATCTTTGGTATTACTATACCAGCTTAACTCTATATTGTAGTAAACAGACTCCGTTACCATGTAGCAATCATATAAAAATACCCAGTAAGTACTATTGCTTAATGTTTTTCGACACTTCGGACATTCTAGTCACAACAATATTGGTGAGATGATTTTATGTGTGTACATTGAAACTGGATGATGGATGACTGGATCAACAGCTTTGTTGTCTGATGCATTTGTCAGAACTACAGTGGAATTGGAAGTAAATTGGCTGACTGATGGTTGGACAACAAAGCCACTAGTCACACTAATCACTGATACATTAGAGACTGTTATGGTTAGGAGGTAGTCTTTGGGTATACTTGTTTAAATGCCCATTTGCAGAGTCCTATAGCTGTCACTTGGATATTGTACTAGATAAGAATAACAGGCCTGTAATATTAGTCATCAGGTTGACAAGAAAGAGTGAACATGAATTTCACAAATGTTTTATGGTAAATAGATGTGATCATATGGACTAAAATGTTAAAGATTAAGGCAGTGTTAGTATAGAAAGGATTAAAAAGTTTAACAAAAATATGCAAATAACAAAAAACATTCAACTAAAGAGAGTTACAAGTCACAGACTGCCATGTCAAGCAAGCTATGATTAATATATCATTAATATAACAACTTTGGGTAAGTTTTAAAGATCAAGATAACAATATATCTTTGATGCAGGCCATCAAATTGATTACACAGGCCATTTTATTTCATAAGGATCTTATTAATTTATCAAAATACTCTATCATTAATATAAAGCATGAAAATAGTTAGCTAATTTGGCATTCTAATGAATATTCCTTGCAATGTTTGATATTCTAAAGTATACAGAAATAAATACAATTTAAATGCAGAAGAGTAGTATTAAAATATATATTATTCAAACTACATATTGTACACATGATCAAAAACATTGAGCAAAAATAAATATTATGATGACCATTACTAAAAATTTTCACCATTGCTATATACAAAATTGATTCTAATTTAAAACTAAAAATGGCAATATGTGACTAAAACGCACACATGTCACAACTTCTCACTTATGTATAAAGGCACAAGCAATCAAAACTATGGAACATTACAGAGCATTTTCAAAATTCAACTTTAGAACTCTAAATATATGTTGTGGTGTATCATCAATTCATCACACATGGCATTGTCACTGTGATACAGCTGATGCTGTTGAGACGAATTCCTTTGAACTACCCAGGCTCACCTGTAGCAGTGCTATAAATACAAGCTACAAATTTATAACTATGATAGATGATATACACTAGCAAGATTTATTACAGTATCCACAGTTGAATTTTGAATACTACTCAAATTATTCTAGCCAGCTATTGTTAGATACTGCTCAGTCAATATAAAGCCCAAGCTGGGCATCGGAAACTATTTACTATGTAATTAATCCATTCTTCAAGGTTATGAATAATGATTGTATGCAAATAGTTGTGAACAGGTAAACGCAAATATCGCGTGAAATTACGGCGACACATTGGGTTATGTAGATTATTTTCTGTACTCTATATGAAGACATGCCCTGTAGTAGCATTAATATATTAGAGAATTTAGAATTATTTTGTGACGGAAACCATATCAATTTAGTTATGGCGTAAATTAGTACTGGTAGAAAAAAGTAAGTATCTTCGAATGTGACCAATGACAAACTGTACATTAATTGAATTACGACTGATAACAAAACTATGTCATATTTATGATCGGTAACTTTCTCCCAAAGAGACGATGTTTGTGTCGGTTCTTGTGTTTGGGATGTGAAAGATGCCAAATCACCAGGTACCTCTCCACCGCCTGATGGGATGTCAAGACTCGGGATGTCATGATTCGCGATGTCATGATCGAGTGATAACAAGTCAAACGAGTCTGTTTCGGTCAGGAGCAAACCATTATTGAGAGATAGCTTGCTACAACTGCTGATATTGTCCGTAGGCACGGAAATCTCGTGTATAGGTTCAGGAATTACAGTCCTGACTGGAGGTTCTGCAAGAGAAACATTGTATCAAACAAAGAAAAATAACATGACTTTCTACTCACAAAGATTAATATATTAGTACCTCTAGGACACTCGTCGCCACATTTTCCCGATATAAGCTGAAGTCTATTGTGAGAATTCTCTAATATTCTTCTCCGTCGAGCTTCTCGACGAGCTGCTACAGCATCAGCCATGTTGACATTAAACGAATGACAATTCAAAAAAATTGCCAGAAATCCCACGAAACAATTTGACAGAAAAAAGAAACCCGTTTAAATATTTTCTATAAAATTAATTATCTTTTCGAAATATGATACTTGAATATATTTAAATAATTTTTATGACAATATTTTAATATTTATTTAGTAATATAATATACCCATTACTCGCATGGTGATCATCTTAGAGCAACGCAGGCCGCGCGGGCCGTATAGTGATGCGAAACGCGATACCTACTTTGCATAAATGCAGTGAACTTAGCGCAATATACAATAATAATTTTTATGTATAATGCTCTAAGATAGTGAAGTACGCTACATGTGTACTCCTGTATAGTATTATAATCAACTAAATTTGAATATATTATTTCGAATGCAGTTGTGCTCATCGTCATAATATTATATCAAATTATTAGATCAACAAGAGTATTGAGAATAACCAAGGCTTTTTTACATAATATTGGCATTTTAACGTTGTCTGTCCTAATAAGATCGTCTTTCACTGTCCACAATTTTCTATGAATAAAATAGTCATATAATTAGCAGAAAAATGCGGATCTAATTTACTAAAATTCTTGATATAATTATTTTTTTGCGTCATACAAACTTATCTAAAACCATCATTATTTGGCAACCGGAAGTTTGTGTATTGTCTGTTACAGTAACGCCAAGGACTTTTGTTTGGCGCCTTTACGGGGCCGGTCAGATTTTACTGATAATTTTGTCACTTTCTTTCAAATATATACTAATTCCTCTAAAATATAATGGGTGATAAAGGAGATGGAGGTAAATATACTTAAACTTGGTGTTTTCTTACGCCTAACAACTGTTTCTTGCTGACGCTTGACAGCCAGTGATTTTTTGGTTATCAAAAAAGATTTCGTATAAAATCTACTTTTGTTCGATTTGTAGAAACCTTCGATGATGCGGTCGAGGAGAGGGTTATCAACGAAGAGTACAAGATATGGAAAAAGAACACACCGTTTTTGTATGATCTGGTGATGACACACGCTCTAGAGTGGCCCTCGTTAACTGCACAGTGGCTTCCAGACGTGACCAGGCCTGAAGGGAAGGACTACTCTGTTCATAGGTAAGGGACGTACTTTAAATCATGTCGTTAGTAAACTCGTGCATATTCCGTTGTTGCTGACATTCAACTTCTTGACACATCATCTCAATGGTATCCCTAATTTTTACTCTTATTGTCATTGCATACGCCGATCTGTGCTTATTGAGTATTCCAGCAATATTCATGGAGAGTAACTTTTGGAGGAAATAGTGAAATAACAGCTGTTCTTGAAGTGTATTATTGATAATTTTATAAATACAGATTATAATCAAAACAATACAGTCATAATGAACTCACAATGTTATGATCTTTGTACTTGATTAATTTTACAAAAGATTGTTTGGCTATTTTTATTATATAAAGTTACTTATGATCATAATTAATTATATATTTCTGTTTAATTATATATTTGCCTTCAAACAAACCAACTTGACACCTGTTTTTCTCCATTCTTTGAACCAATCTTTGAATCCAACTATGTGTAACAATTTCCTCAAAATTCTCAATAAGATTTTATAATAAATGAGAATTTTTTTATTTGTTAGATTAATCCTGGGCACACACACATCTGATGAGCAGAACCACCTACTGATTGCTAGTGTCCAACTACCAAATGAGGATGCTCAGTTTGATGCCAGTCACTATGACAATGATAAAGGAGGTATGTATATTTCTAATTCTAGCTAAGATTTAGCCTTATTACATAATATATTGGGGCAATAATCAATAATGCTTTACCAAGCAACCAACATTACCTTATTATATTACTTCTATCATACAACAAGTTTTTATGGCCATTGGCTTTGACTTGGCAGCACTTTGTTTTTGAATATTTCATGTTGAATTTGGCTATAGGCCTAACAGAATGTAGGCACAAAGAAAAATATTCTAGTTCATAATATAAATCCATTGTATTGATGCACATCACAAGGGCAGTCAATGTTTTATTTAATTTCTAAAAAGACTACTTCCACTTTGGGAATTATTTGTCTTGCAGGGGACTTTACATACATTCTAACAATGGACACAAAGACTTCAGACTCGGTACAACAATTTGTGGATCACACAAATTTTTGTCCTGTGTGGGATTCAAAGCAGTGATGAGATGACCACTTAAAGCACAATGCTATAGATGCCGTCAAGATAATTATAATTTGGTTACACTGGCTGAAGCCATACATACCCTATGAATTGGCAATAATGGAAGTTGCATTCAACAGTAAAAACTTATGACTTTTTGATATATTTCCAGAATTTGGTGGCTTTGGCTCAGTGTCCGGTAAGATAGATATTGAGATCAAGATTAACCATGAGGGTGAAGTGAATAGGGCACGCTACATGCCCCAGAATCCCTGCGTCATCGCCACCAAGACTCCCTCCTCAGATGTCCTGGTATTTGACTACACCAAGCATCCATCAAAGCCTGAACCTTCTGGTGAATGTCACCCTGACCTCAGGTAAGAATTATCAATGACTAGATTTTGCCCGTAACTTTGCTTGCGTAAATGTAGGTTAGGTTAGTTACAGTACTTTTTTTCTGATTGAAAGCTACCCTATGTCCTTTTCAATGTGTATGCCAAATATCAAGATGACTGGTCCAGTAGTTAAGGTGTGGAAGCAAAACAAACAAACTCACTTTTGCATTTTTAATATTAGTTAGGATAATTAATATAATTTAATTGTGCTTGTATTGCATTGATACTTGTATTTATAATAATGCCTCTGAGGAAAACAGGTATGTGGCTTGTGTAATGGCAAGTGATTACTGTAGCTTATGACCTTAGCATTAGCTTGAAATATCAGGGGCTACAATTGCTTGTTGCCGACCAGGATTATAAGTTTAGATTAGGATAAAAGTAAAGGAATAGCAGAGAGTTTGTATGTAAGAATCTGGAACTGATCACTGTTCCATATAACCATATAATAACAATCTTACTGTTTCTATACTAATCTCTGATAAGGTTGATCTTTCTAAGTTGGCTTCTTTGTACTGCCACAAAATTATTGGCATAGACAAGCTTTCTTACCTTTAAGAAAGACTGACATAACAAATACTATTACCTAACTTCTTTACTAATATTTTTACGTTCTTTCCAGACTACGCGGTCATCAGAAAGAAGGCTATGGTCTATCTTGGAACCCCAACCTCAATGGTTATCTTTTATCGGCCAGGTGAGTGACTTGCCATTTATACAAAATCAGACATTTTGACTATCTAGTATGAGAAAAGTGAAGTTCAGAGAGCATGGGATACCCTATGCCCACTTGTCATATTCTATGAAATCCAAGGGTGTCAGTGACAGCTATATTGGCCCGATTCTTTTATTCAGAAACGAGCCGTTTTATCTACAAACAGTTAATTTCTGGCGCATATTGTATGAAAACTATTTCAACATTTAACTGCCCGCAGCTAAAACAAATTGTTTCTGAATATAGGAACTAGGGCAAAGAAAATACGAGTTCAAACCCAGTGAACGTAAATTAAACATGGAAGCAGTACATTCAAACTAACCACAGTATATTATTGACACCACAGCCACTTCCTCAACTTTACTACTCAAAAATGTTACTGTTAATGGGGCAAGATAGCTAACTATTGACTGTTCTGTTTTACAGTTTATTTACTTGCTGTCAGTGTTAGAACTAAAATCCATTGATGTTTATACGTTACTATAGCGACATGGCTTAGTGTAGATTCCATTTTATTGCGGTGAGAATACTTTTATGTTTTATTGCCGTTGACTGGTGACACCTATATTGTCGACGGGCCTTTTTGCGCTCAGAGCTATCCGTCACTCTGCACTATTATTTGTTTCTCTTTTACGGGTAGTTTCTAGTACTCAGTAGTCACCCGGCACGCAGTACTCCAATACGGACAAAAACTAGATTTTCAATCATACTAACCAAAAAAACAGCATGAATATACCACAGTAATCTAAATATCTATGTATGCTTTCAGAAATAAATTCTGCTAAGTAATGGGGGTAATTCTGACAAATTATGCCGCGGTGTTTTCCGATCTTTGTATATAACTCGTCTTTTAAACGAGGTTTACGTATTTTTATTATAATAGATAGGGTTTGACATACGCTTGGCATTAAGGCCTTAAGTGTCTCTTTCCAGTAGGTAATAAATAATAAGAAACACGCTAGTATATCAACAAAAAAATTGTGTGTCGCAGCTGATTGTTTCGCATCTGTATCTATTAGTTTGGTTGTTAATATAATATGTAATTAATGTCTGCCTCGTGTTTTCCTTTTATGAGTGATTACTAATTATTATTAATATGAGTATGATTTCCGTGTATGGTTTTTATCCAGTTTCAATATAGACTGGAATGGACTATAATACATATATATATATCGCAAAGTACATATTAAGTCATATTTAACAAAGGAGTCGGTTTATTAGTAGCTGTCTATATTTTTCCTGACCGAAGATCGAATCCGGGACATCACGAATGACTGCAAACTTATGCACTAACAAAGTAGTCCGATAAGAGTTACTGGTAGATAATCTAAATTATGGTTTTCCCAAACTAGCCATCGAACACGAGACTCATGGAGCGTCGAAATGATTATAGTGCCGTATTCGCCTTAGTTTAAGATGACGTCAATTAAGAATTCTTGTATGTTCATCTTTACAATTTGACCAAATATTTGTAACGATGACAATTTGATGTTGACTTTTTAAAATGTCTGGTAAGGTTTTATACTATGTCTAAATACGCATTTACACGAAGATTATAACTACGACAGAACAGCAGGCAAACTAGTGCAGACGGGGTCGTGTATCCACAACTAAAACAACATAATTTTTAATATTATTTACCACCAAGCCAAAGCTACAGTCATGCTGTTTCTATTTTTTAAGCTTTTATACACAAATGTAAAGATAGCACGACACTTGCGCTGAATTACGTAATTACTCTATTATAAATTGACCTTAGAAACTAATGAGGGCTTCTTGTCCACAGTGATGACCACACAATCTGCCTATGGGACATAAACGCGACTCCTAAGGAGGGGCGTGTGATCGAAGCCAAGTCTGTGTTTACTGGACACACCGCCGTGGTTGAAGACGTCGCGTGGCATCTATTGCACGAGTCTCTGTTCGGATCCGTCGCCGATGACCAGAAGCTTATGATTTGGGACACCAGGTTTGTGATAACAGTTTACTTCAGAAGACTTTCCTAAGTTGTAGGCTGTGTCGTCCTACTAACTGCTAGTAGACTACATATACGTGTAGAGTCGATAAAGATGTGTAACGTCTGCTAATGTGTAAAGTGCAAGCTACACAGAAAATTTATCTGGCTTTAGCATGCTGTAATGTACGTGGATAAGCCATACGAGCGCCAGCGTTATGCATTCTATTTCACGTCGTTCACGTATATTGTATTTGAAACGAGATGGGTGTAAAAAGCCACTCCAACCTCTTCGTCTTCATGTGATTTTTTCCATCAGCTTTTTGTAATGTCCCACTGCTGGGCAAAAGCCTCTCCCTTGGACTTCCAAATCACTTTGTTGGTGGATATCCCCTGACCTTATGACCTTGTGACCCCTATATCTCGGGGGTCTTTTGACCCACAGGATCCATATTCAAACTCGACCGAGGGACGACCTCAAGGTGTCTGTATACCAAGTTACAAGTTAATCGGTCCAGTGGTTCCAGAGCTATGCCTGTCACTAACAGACAGACACACAGACCCACATAGTGTTTTCATTAACCTCTTCGAAGAAGACTCAGAGGTTAATAAGAATGGCAAAATATTCGCGCCACGCCACCGCCAGATGCCATTTCTGTGTGGCTTACAACTAAAATCACCAGTTGTAGTATTAAAATGGCGACATTTTTAGCAGTAGGTACTCGTCATACCAAAATCAAAATTCAGCTCATTATTAAATCCCAATTGGGTAAGATATTGACTTCAATCCATGTTCCATTTACATACAACTAAACATAATACATATATCTTGCAATATTTTGACTTGTTAGTAAGGTTTCTTTGCTTTAATTTAAAGTATTTACTAAACGAAAATAAAATTCCATGTTTATTTGTTCCATATTCCATTAATGTTCAATTAATGATAATAAAATTAGCCCCGTATTAAACTGTCCCCGTGGTGGGCACGGACCTCTTCTCAGTGTGAGAAGGTTTTAAGCCATGGTCCACCACGCTGGCCTATTGCGGGTTTGTAGACTTCACATATTTTCGAGAACATTATGGAGAACTCTTAGACATGCAGGTTTTCTCACGATCTTTTGGTTTGACTATAAAGTAAACAATAATGACTTCTTATACGCACAACACTTCAAAATGTCAGAGATGTGCGCCTAAAGGTATGATTCCGATCTCGACTGCACGCGGCTGTGCTGCCGCCGTACTGCAGCCGCCGTAGTGTTGCGCTGTTCGTGATATTGCGCTGTTGTATATTCATTCAGTTGCTTTGACAACATGTCGATTGATCACCAACTTTTATTCATATTGTTGGAAGAGGAAGATACTGATGATGTGTTGTTGTTTTATGCCAATAGTAAAAGAAAAGCAACAGGTTCGTTTTATAAAAGCAGACAACGGGAAGGATGTTACAAGACGCTAATTAAAATTGATCTCCTTCGATATATTGTCTTTAATTAAATTATTACGATAATTAGTATGACTGCTATCGTAAAGGGCTGGATATAAAGTCACCAAGTTAACTAAATGTTCGTTTTCTGAATCAGAGAAATTCATCTTTCATTCACGTACGTGTAGGTTACGCGTGGTACTAGTGGTCTGTCGCGGCGGCGGAGCGAGGCTGCCGCGGCACTGCGGCGGAGCTCGGGATGTAATCTGTCATAAACCTATAAAGAACATATGGGGACCGGTAATGCTGTGGCAGCACTGCTGCGTGCAGCGGAGTTCGGAATCATACCTTAAGGCTGCCTGTCCATTGAAGATGAGCGAGACTGCGGAGCGAAGAAACGGAGAAATATTAACCAATAGGATTGCATACTGGAACGGAGCGAAGATTTTATGCAATCCTATTGGTTAATATTTCTCCGTTTTTCCGCTCCGCAGCCTCGCTCCGCTTCAATGGACAGGCAGCCTTAGGATTGCACTCGAGACGTCTGCGTGGCAATTTAAAGGTCGCCTACTAGTCTATCATTGCTTATATTTACATTACGAGGCATTCATTCCCTTAGTGTCAGGCTTATTATAGTAAGAACATAATTTACTATACTGGAAGTTAATTAAATGAACTGATTGTAGATGTAACAACACATCGAAACCGTCGCACACGGTGGACGCACACACGGCGGAGGTGAACTGCCTCAGCTTCAACCCTTACTCCGAGTTCATACTGGCCACTGGCAGCGCGGACAAAACGGTAACCTACCTTCATACACCTTTCATAGACTATAGAATAATATACTGTCTATATGTGGATTATAACTATAAGACTTGTCCTATCGCACTCTTAGGCAAGAAACGTGTCGTTTTAGCCATGGACAGTTAAATTTTGACTTTGCATAGAATATATCGCCGTAAATAGCCGAAATTAATACTTGTCTTACTCGAAATTAGAAGATAAGGCAATTTGAACTCTAATAGTGTGAATATCTTCTCCCTAGCCTTTATTATTCCCAAGTCACTTGGGGTCGGCTTTTCTGGTCTAACCGGATTTGACTGGATATCAGTTTTTACACGAAGCGGCTGCCACCTGACCTCCGCAACCCAAAGACTAACGATACCCTAAGGCTAGACCAGTGTCAAGATATTATAGGGCACTGACTTCCCAATAACGACTGCCATAGATGTTCATGGCAGCCGGAACCGACGGCTTAACGTGGTCTCCGAGGCACGGAGCAGGCGTTAATTGTCAATCAATACGCACATAATTTCGAAAAGTCATACAGCTTTCGAAAATCAGAGGTGCGCGACGTGGGTTCAAACCCGAGAACCTCTGCATTGCAGTCTGTTGGTCTCCCCACTGAGCTATCGCTATATCTAATATTATATTTGTGTTAAGTAATTGTTATTGTAACAGAGTTTAAATTTGTTTGATTCAAAATACTCAGATAGCTCTCTGCTTTATTAAGAATGCGATTATCTACTTCTAAATTTAATTCATCCATCGGCGTACGCGCGCTAGCGACGAGACACGATGCTTTTATTATGTTTCGATTTGGTTAAGCTAACTTTTTATTTACATATATTTTTAGATAAATCGAGATGTACAATATGTCTCGGGCATATGACGTCTTCTATTCTGCGTCATATACATGTGTTTAATTTGAAAGTAAAGCATTGTTTTTGTTTTACAGGTAGCACTGTGGGATCTCCGTAACCTAAAATTAAAACTTCATTCATTCGAGTCGCACAAAGACGAGATCTTCCAGGTGCAATGGTCGCCGCATAACGAGACCATCCTCGCTAGCAGTGGCACTGACAGACGGTATATATCAAGTTCATTCATTAAGTAAACTTGCTTCAACCTGCGGCTTTGTTCGATCTACGAATGATCCAAGAATCATATATTTTGCCAAGAAAACGTCAATATTTTGTCATACGTTGTTTCATAAAAGTATGCAAAAAATCACGTGGATTAGTTGCTCTGTTGCTACATATAATTAAAAATAATACATGGTCTGCATATTATTATTCGAGGGCAGGCGTAAACTATACATATTAAGAACTAAAACATAATCGTTTGGTACATAGGTTGCATGTATGGGACCTCTCAAAGATTGGCGAGGAGCAGACGGCAGAGGACGCTGAGGACGGACCTCCCGAGCTACTGTTCATCCACGGCGGCCACACTGCCAAGATCTCCGACTTCTCCTGGAACCCCAACGAGCCCTGGGTCATATGCTCTGTCTCCGAGGACAACATCATGCAGGTAAATTGTGCTATTTCTGACCCAGAGAAGAGGCCCGTGCCCAGCAATAAGATAGTTTACCTAATACAGGACTAATATTACATTATTATTACAAGCAAATCTAGTTATTAGCATATTAAATAGAGACTAACAATTTATGCCTTTCAGGGCCAAATCGAGAAGTACCTACTGAAAATGTTATATGTGTTAGTTAAGTTTCTTGAAATCTAAAAGGTGGTAGTTTGCCGGCTATCTTTGTTATCCCTACTAGATTCAGTTCCGGTGGCCCACCCATCAAACAAAGCAGCGAGCTAGCACACCGTGGTGGTTTTAGTCGGTAGGCCCGAAGTCTCGGTGGAGCCCGACATAACC
Source organism: Catocala nupta (assembly GCA_963675205.1). Classification (NCBI taxonomy): domain Eukaryota; kingdom Metazoa; phylum Arthropoda; class Insecta; order Lepidoptera; family Erebidae; genus Catocala; species Catocala nupta. The sequence continues at coordinate 19,740,029 of OY776097.1, read as the reverse complement.
CTCTCGCCTCCCCTTGTGGCGAGTGGGGGGTATGCGTAAGGAGCATTTCTCCACGTAAAAAAAAAACAAGTAAAATGCAAAGGTCACGTGATACTACGTGACCTTGAGATCAGAGGTCAAAGGTCATAGTCATTTCGAGGGTATATCGACAATGCTGAGTCGAATGGCGTTGACCGCGAGTCTCTAGCTCTTACGGTTTTTGAGTTGAAAGTTGTATAACAGACAGACAGACGGACAAAGCTTTTGTATAGGAATTTATTCGAACTCTAAAAGACTGGCCATCTGCGCAGGAGATTGTAATAGTGTACAAGTGCGTGCGCACTAGAGAGCAATAGCTGCAACTCCAGGCTCGTCTACGAATGCCACCTTGCCCTTGAAAGAATTTCGAGGGAAAACATTGTGACTTTACGATGGATAAAGGGGCACAGTAAATCACTGGGCAACGATGCTGCAGATGAGTTGGCTAAAAGAGGATCGGGAACCACCAGGGAAGGTCCACCCCCTTTCCTCCCTTTACCATTCTCACAACTAAGAACATGGATGCGGCTTCGCACTCAGTGCCAACACAACGAACGCTGGGCACGGACAACGGACTGCAGACAGTCGAGAGAAGCCCTACCGGCCATCTCACCACGTCTGACACACCGCCTGCTCAACCTACAAAGATTGGACCTTCGGACCATCGTGGGGACCCTAACAGGACATTGCCCCCTGAACAAACATCTGTACAACATCGGAGCAACAGACAGCCCACTCTGTAGGGGATGTCTGACCGAAGAAGAATCTGCTGCCCACGTGGTCCTGGAATGTGTGGGAGTAACAGCACAACGTAAGGAAATCCTCAACAACCCGAGGTCACTCCGCGAAGCCTGCGAAGACCCCAGGAAACTTCTGTGCTTCTGGGCGGAGTTGGGCTGGCTATCTCTATAACTGGCCGACTCTCACGCATAATGGACCAACCTGGAGTTCAAATGCGGAAAAGGGAGTCCAATTACAATTACAAAAGTGCGTGCGCAAACACAAGTGCACTCTCTATTCTCATGATCCGATGGAACGAAATCCGACACGACCGGATGGAGATCATCATTTACTTGCTCTTTATGTCCGTTGTTAGAATGTTTGTAAGGTCCCCGGCGATACAGGATAATTATATTCTTAATGAATAATAACGATATATGTGTCCAGGTATGGCAAATGGCGGAGAACATCTACAACGACGAGGAGCCCGAGACGCCGGCGTCGGAACTGGAGTCGGGCGTCAACGTGAACCACGGCTAGCCGCCGCCCACGCCCGCGCACGCCGACTCCACCACGCCCGACGTGCCCCACACGACACACGTGCCCCACGTCACCGACGTGCCCCACGCGACACACGCGACACACGCGTCCCACCCGACACACATGCAAACCAACTGAACTCTGTATGTACTCAATGTGAATGTGCGTGACTACTTCGACGAGTGGACGTTTCAGCTTTTAACTCTCAAACATTTCAGGTTTCAATTCATCTGGAGCTCTTTCATGTTTCCATACACTTTTGTTATATTAGTGAAATTTAAGTTATTGGCGTCTTCTTAAAATATACATCAAAATAATCTGATTTTTAATATAGAAGTAATAAAAAGGAATTTACAATTTTTCCTGGAATGCCAGACATAATTGAAAACCTATTGTGTCTGACCGCCAGTGTTCCACTGCGACCTAATAGGTTAAGGGGTTTCTTCTTAATAATTGAATAATTATACAGTTATCCCAAGTATTGCAATAGATAACAGTTGTTTCTCTTGCGATTTCAAAAGGTTATTGTTTTAATAAATGTTTTAATGTAGTGTTATTAATGATTTTAAAATAAAATTGTAGTTGGTTAACATTTCAATGTTCATGTTACTTAGACATATAAATTATTTCTCGTCTATGTGAGCACAGCTCTATACCAGATCTTTCATAATTTATAACACAGGCAAATATGTTAAAAAAGAGAACTGGCAATACACCAAAACTAATCTCGACCTAAGTATTTGCTAGTGAAAATCAATGTCTGTACTACAAACTTGCGAAATAATATCAAATGATAATGCTTACCTTTACTTTTTTTTGGCTGACAAACCTGATAATGAGCAGCCACTTTATGGAGCACACGACAAGTGGCACTACATCCATTTAATAAAAATAGTTTGAATGTAGAATTAAGTTAGTAAGTTAGTAGTAGGTGTTTAATTTTAATTTATAAGCTATCTCTTACAAAACAGTGTGTGTAGGAAACAGACCTTAATTTTTTTTGTACTGGTCCATTCTTGTCGAAAGAGATAAGTGAATAACGTATATTTTGTACTCAAAGTTACACTTTTCATAGCTCTAAATAACATAAAGAAACTGAAAGTGCTCTGAATATATGCAATTTGAACCTTATCTCGTAATAAATAGATGTAAAAATTATTGGTACGGTCAACAAGTACATAATGTGTACGATATTAGAGTTAAGTGGAAAAGATACTGCAACATTACTGCGGGACTTGTTATTGATTGGTAAAAAAATATTCAATATTTTTGCATAATGTGGAAATTATTTTTATGTCCATATTTTGTACTTTATATACAGTTTAGTTGCTCATGTGTCGCGATTTAGTCCATGGATAGGAACTAACACTGGCAGACATGGTCTTATATACCTGTTGATTTCTTATCACTACAAGATCTCACTTTGATTGCTAATTAGAATAGAAGTAATACAAAATCAGTAATATGACATAAAAGAATTTGATTACATTGGGATCAAAGATCTCATATTGATTTCTCACCAGTCAGTTACATACTGTGGGGAGTATTGATAATTAAAAAGTAAAGTTCCTTTTCATGGATTATTTCTAAGGGAGAGGGTCCAAAAATAAGTAGTTTGTATGCACAAGAATCTCACAGGTTTCAGTTCAATAAATTTCGATATTTTTGTATAAAAACGAGATGCTTAATTTTAATTTGTTTTAAACGTGCATACAAACCACATTAGTGTGAAAACTGGTGAGAGCTGTAAACACCAGACCTTTGAAACTCGTTCAATTCACAGTAGAGACACTTCGCTAGCCGTGAGATGTTGATTCCATTTTAATTTATTATTTCTTATCCAATAAGTCACAAGGATGTGTTTCTGTTGTAACTGTCATTGATACGATAGTAAGAGCCTCTTTCACAGCCAAACAAAATGTCCACGTTCCACAGACGTATTATTAGCAGTAACTAATACAAGTATAAATATTACAAGTAGTGTGTAGAATTTGATAGCTTAGCTGTCAATGTTTATACGCAATACGTAAAGCTTCGGCACTCGAACGTCGTTGATACGCTGAGCTATCGAACGGTAGGGTTTCGTTGTCACGTTCAATGTCTACGTATCGACGATAGCACAAAGTGAAAGATGCTCTTAAACTGGTGACGCGACTGACCGAGGGTATTCTATAATGTTAATGCAGTAATGGAATTATTTTAAGCTCTGCTAATTACCTATTATGATTAAAAGTATCGTAATAATCGCGCTGGTTTCCTTCCTCTATCAACCCTAATCAAGTAAAGTGTACGTCTGGTATGGACGCATTGCGTGTTTACATGTTTCAGTAAATGGAGTCCTGGGGGGCGCGACGCCCTCGTTATCGTGCGGACACGCGCCGCGCCCGGCGTCGCGTCACCGCGCTCCGCGTGTGTCGGCCGCGCCGCCGCGCCGCCGCGCCGCCGCGCCGCCGGGCGCCGCACAGTCGCGCCGCACAGTCGCGCGCCGGCACTCGCGGCGCCGCCATGCGCGTGTGGCTGCTCGCCCTGTGGCTCGCGACGGGCGCGGCGGCGCGCCGCGGCGGCGACCGCCACGGCGACACGCACTCCTACCCGCACTCTACCGGATACTCCGGGACCGGCTCCGGCGGATCCCACACGTATCCACACTCGAATACCCTCTCTGGCGATACTCACGATTATAATAATAGGAAACAAACGTACCAACAGAATGCTCCGCGACACGTTTACACCCACAAAACGGAAGTGCATTATCACTATCACTACAGTCCACCTCAGCAAATTAGCTACGGCGCCGCGCATCACCCCGTGTACCATGGACCACCACCTGTTTACGTCTATGAGTACAGAGACTCCGGCAGTAGATTCGACAACTTGTTGACCGGACTAGCTCTGTATAATTTAGGTCGCATGTCGGCGAACAGTCACCACAATAATCACGATTTTCACAGCGAGTATAGTGGATCTCCAGGTGAGATATGTAAGCTGGGCTTAAGCAAGCAAACTGGCGAGTATGAGGAGACGCGCATCGATTGTAAGTTGATGTCGAGTTTTATTTGGGAAGCGAGCACTCCGCAGAACACGCAGCGCGCCGTGTCGTCCAGTTCGGTAACCACGACGCAGACAAATGTGACACACAGTGTTAATGCAGCCGGTGACAATTCCTCAGTGACGACGGTGGTGGTAAAGAATGTGACAGTGACGGACGCTTTGAAGGCAAAAGGTCCGTCCATCGAGGTGACCCCCGGCATGACTTGTTACATGATCAGGATATCAAGAGACACGTCAACATTGAAAAAAAATGTGGAATGTGGACTTTTGCAAGAGTACGCTCGACGTTCTTTGCGCCGAAATAATTCAGAACGCTTGAAACCTGTACTGGCAATTTTAATTAATTTTATATTATATAACTGCCTTCATAATTTATATTAAAATTAAATGTTTCTCATTTTCTAGTCCTTATTTCGTTTTGAATGATGTATTTTCAAATATTTTATTCGCATTTGTAAATCAATAAAATAAAAAAATATTTACTTGCGTTGAATTTATAATGTAAATGACTGGAATTACTAAAATTGTCTATCATGCATTTAGAAGTGAGGTCAATTAGGCTAACAATACAGTATAGTGTCAAATGTATGCTTTATATATATATTCTGCTTTGCATAGGAACCTAATAGATAAAAATAGAAAAAGCTTAAAAAAATATTCCATTTCATCATATAGACTATACAAATAAATTAATCAGAGTACTATATTCAGCAATTTTTCGTAATCATTCAGAAATGCTAATAAGCCTGAATAGACATGCGAAAATCGGTTTGTTCTTATTTGATCGCGAATAGAAACGACGAAGGATGTTGTTTTAGCTTGAAAAATGGAGAAAATCAACATAGGCTACGTCTTACCTCATTAACCAAAAACATTTATAGTGCTACATGCTTCTAAATCGATAATCTTATTTCAATCATAGATTAATAACGACTATTCTACATTATAATGTTAAGTAAATATGTATTTAACATTATTTTCTATCTATGAGAGCAACACAAAAAGTCATAAATGTTTTTTGGCACATACGTATTTTTCGAACAATATACAGACACAGAATATATTGTAAGTAGGCTATAAAGGCGTCTAGACTAAAATGATTGCCAAAAAGTTTTGCCAGCAGTTTTGTCCGCGGGAGCTATGGCTCACGCCTGATTTCTTATGTTAGGTTCTACTGGACAGCATCAGCTAAAACGTGGCTTAGAAAAATGTTAACTGAAACCGAATCAAAAACTTGGAACAGACGGAGACAAAATTGCCAATAACCTTTATTTTAAGTGCGGCCCTCCACTAAATAATAATAATAATAATAATAATAATACGTTTATTGTTCAGAAAAAACATACAAATAACAGGTTAGTCACTAGACCCACACTAGGATACCCTGTGTTGTGGGTTCTAGTCTCTTTCGTGCCTTGTAAAAATTTTACATTTGCAACTCAATTATGTAACATAGAAAATAAAATTTTGGGATTAGTTATTTGTTTATGTGCTGTGTGAATGTGAAGGTGTCTACGTGTCGTGTATGTAATGAGAGTGTATGTGTTATGAATGTATAGTGTATAGGTATATTAATAGTTTTGTATTAAGTTTTCTGTTTGTAAATAGCTCATTCCTAGTAACCAGTCAGTAACATGGCTTTTACATTTGGTATTTGGCATAGGTAATATATTTAGTATTTTATTAATCTTATTATATAAATGTGGTCCCATGTATTTATAAGCCTTTTTCCCAAAACTCAACCGAGTTTTTTCTTTGTGCCAGTTAGGTTGTCTTCGCGATCGGTGATCTGACACTTTGGTGGTGATTGCAGTTTTGTGAAACTTGAGTATTACTGATAGTATATACAATTGGCGGACCGTCAAGAAACAAGTTTCAGCATACAGTATATTTGTTGGATATCGAAAATGCCTCTTATAAGCTACCTTTAAAATGGCTCTCTGTGCTCGTTCAGATTTGATCAAAATAGTTTTACCAGCCGATCCCCATGATAATATGCAATAGCTCAGTATAGACTGGCATAATGCGTAATATGTAATTTTAAGAGTTTGTTCATCTGCTATTGATCTCAAAGTTTTAAATATATGGAGTATCTTTCTTACGCGTCGAGTGAGAGATTCGATGTGGTTATTCCAGGTTAGGTGTTTATCAAGATTTATACCAAGGTACTTTACACAGTCTACTTGTTCAAGTGGTTTACAGTCACAGGTACAACCTACGCTATACTTACAGGTATGGAACTTCAAAGACAGCGGTTTAGTGAGTAAGGTTGTTTTTCTTACAGAGAAGTTCACAAGCTTGGTCTTATTTGCATTAAGTGTGAGTAGATTATGCTGTAACCATTGAGCAACTGTGTAAATAGAAGATTCAGCGTTGTTGTACACCTCTTCCCAAGTTTTACCATGGAAAATAATTGCCGTGTCGTCAGCGTATGCAAAGATTTGTGCATTGTGTAGGTTAAATGAACACAGACCATCTACATATAAAAGGAATAGGGTAGGCCCGAGCACACTGCCCTGGGGCACCCCGTACTTTACTTTCGCAAAGGAGCTTTGGTGGCCACCTAAGCAAACCCTCTGGTTGCGTTCCGTTAAATACGATGTGAACCAGTCCAGTGCGACGCCCCTGACACCAATACGTTCCATTTTTTTAAGCAGTAGTAACCTTGATACGGTGTCAAACGCCTTTGAGAGGTCAAGGAAGACGCCTGTACACTTTTCACCACTGTCGAGCTTATTAATAACGAAGTCAACTAAGTTACTAACAGCGTCCTCCGTCGACCTTCCCTTGCGGAATCCATATTGATTATGTGATAAGAGACTAAATTTCTCAAGGTAAGCCAATAGCCTGTTATTAACAATTTTCTCTAATATTTTTGAGAGCGACGTTAGAAGAGATATAGGCCTGTAGTTAGACGATATGGTCGGATCACCAGCTTTAAAAATTGGGCAAATGTTTGCAATTTTGAATTGGTACGGTACTATTCCTGTCAATAAGCTAAGATTGCAAATATGAGTTATCGGAGATACAATACAGTGCTTTGTCAGTTTGAGCACGTGGTTTGAAATATTATCGAAACCCGGAGCAGATTCATTTTTAAGTTTCGAAATGATGTCATTTATCTCACATTCATCAGTGGGATTCATAAAAAATGATTTCAAGGTAGAAGCGTTTTCATTCTCGAGAGGATTAGCCGAAGAAGCGAGTTCCGATTCAGACATATTTAATAGTGCTAGATTCTGCTCAGCAAGTTGTTCACCTATATTGGCAAAGTAGTGGTTAGCTATGTCTAGCGAGTTTACCGGGCTTGTGTTGGCATTTAGTAAATCTAAGTTATTAGTAGATTTTCTGTTTAGATTGCATACCGTTTTTACTGCTGACCACATCTTTTTACTATTGCCTTTGGAGCTATCTAAAAGGTTCCTATCATAAGCATTTTTAAGGTTTTGTATGATATTATTACAATGGTTTCTATAAGACTTATACTGTTGCAGTAAGGGATAGTTACTAATGTTTTCTTTTTTCTTTGTCGCCGAGTGTAGCAGATCTCTTTTTCGTATACATTTAATTAAGTTATTTGTCATCCAGGGCCTTCTAATAGCTTTAGAGTTTTGTACTATCACCTTTCTAGTATGTCGTTCAATAATGTTATTTAAATTATCTGTGAATTCATTCATAGCCTCATTTACGTCGCAATATTTTAATATTTTACTCCAGTCAGTGCATTCAATGTCATTGGTTACGCTAGTGTAGTCAATTTTTTGTCTATATTTATGTTTATCCGGTAAGATTGTTACATTTGGGAAACGCCTGCTTATACCTATCAATACCGTATCGTGATCTGTTATACCGGTCTCACATACAACAATATTTGTAGGTTTTATAGTTTTGATCAAAGCATGATCAAGACACGCGCGTTCTCGTGTGGGATATTGGTGTCCAGGATAAAAACCGTGATGACTCGTTACATCAAGGTATTCACCAGCACGTTTGTCTAATGTGTCAACCTTTATATCTATGTTAATATCTCCTGTTATGACAGCAGAAGGTGTGTTACATGTTTGAAGCTGACTATCTAAGGCGTTGCAGAAATTGTGTATGTTGTGTTTCGAGGGCGATCTATAAATAGCGTAAATTGTGTATTCTAGGTCTACTTGTACCACTAGGCAGTTTGCGTCATTGAATGCTGGTTCTCTGATAGACACTTGTAATTCTGTTTTGCAGAGGATAGCAAGACCGTCATTTTGATTAAGATGACATTGTGAGTAATGGCAATCATAACCGTCTAGTCTAACTTTCGGAGTCAGGTCATTGAGTCGACATTCGGTTAATATTATAAGGTCAGGCTTAAATTTTAGTCTTGATAAAAATATTACAAAGTTGTCGAAATTTTTTTGTATGCTACGTATATTTTGATTTATTATTATCAGCTTATTCTCAATACCATCCAAGTCTTCAATGCATTGTTCAGGTACATTGTGTTTTATACTTGAGTAGATGTCGGTGCTATCAATTTCATGCATCAGAACAATTTGGGAAGCCATTTATATATATTTGTTTTTAATAAAAAAGCATACTGTGTTTATGCTTTCCATAATAATAGTATCAAGACGAGTCATGAACAGGTCAGCAATAACAGAAAGAAGAAAAATTGTTTTATATTTTCCTAACCTTTGGCTGCTTATAAAGAAGTTGTGAGCTATTAATATTATGAGTAATTGTATAATTAAACTTAGTATGTAGATAGTTGTATAACTGTGTGTGTGAGAATTCAGTGAGAATGAGAAAAAGTATGTGTGTATAACTATTGACTTTAGTGTGAGTGTCAGTGAAAGTGAGTAGTTATAGTTAGTAAAAATAACAATGTAAGTATCTAATTTAGAATTAATGGTCGCGCAGTTGCTTGAGTGTATTTTCATCTTTAACAAGCACGTACTTTGCTCCTTCTTCTTTACGGAGAAAAATCCTGCCATTCGCGGTCCAGCAAAAACAATAGTTTTCCGAAGCAGCAAAGTCGCGAGCGAGAAAAAGCAGTCTCCTTGATTTAGACGTGAGATGGTCGGAGAAGTATATAGGTGATGGTGCGCCCTCTATGCCCAAGTGAATCGAGTTAAGCATGGAGTTTTTATGTTCATTATTGTATTGTCTAGTTCCTCTTAAGAATGATTCCTTTGTGAAAATGTCGGTAAACTCCACGACGACTGTAGACGCAGTAGCAGTATTCTTAGAGGGGAGACGATATACATCTCTTATGTTATTAGAGGATGACTCAAGGTTTACAAATTTAAATAATGGACGCAATAAGTTTTAAATGGGTACCTATGTTCCCATAAATTATTCCAATTACAGATGAACAATATATGTAGATGTCTACGATCCGTCTAGCCCAGTATAATCTAAATACTTACACGAGACCAAAACAAACATCAATACTGGTAGAATAGTAACCATAAAATATACTACCTACCTACACGTATAGACAGGACAACATGGCGTTTAGTAGGTACTTATGGAAAACGCGGGCAGAACACTATGACGTCAGCTTCACAATGGAAAAATAGGGACGCCGCTTAGGACATTGACCTACATAACCCAACATGCATAGATGGATATCTCGAAGTCTTTATACAGGGTATCGCGTATAACAATCCAAGATACTTAGATTTGTTCCAACATTTTAATAAGAGGGGTTATATGTTGATACTTAAAATAAGACTTATTTATTTTTAAAAGGACAACAAGATACAGAGAACACCCAAACTCGACAACAATATATAGATCACACAAATTTTTGTCCCGTGTCGGAATCGCACCCACAACACCGCGCAGTGACGAGTTGATCACTTAAGCTTCTATGCCGTCCGTGCCTTGTCCTTAAAACAATATTTTTTATGACTTGAGCATAAGTCCGAGCCAGCCCGACGGACGTTACAATTTAAGAAATAAAACACAAAGACAGGTCGACTAGGTAAGCTAGTGTGAACAATCTTTCACCTTATCACATAATTAGCCACAATATCGCGTGACTGCAAGGATAGCGTAATGGTTTAAGCGGTTGTCTAGCTGCTGCTAGTGCGCTAAATTTACATTCGGATTGGGTGCAATGGCAGCAATGAGGTTTGATTTCCTCGTGAGGCAAAAATTATAATTACCTATCCACAATAATTTTCGCCAAGCCTACTTGTTGGATTATTCCACTTTGGTCACCCAGGTGATATCACCTGGGTGATCAAATTCCACAAGGTTTAAATTTATTTATTATGTTTCTTCAAATCACCTGGGTCTCAACCATCTAATAAATAAATTGAAATCATGTGGAATTTGAACATCCAGGTGATTTTAGCACACAAAAGTGTGAAATTTGATAACCCAGGTGATATCGCCTAGGTGACCAAAGTGGAATTAACCGTTGTTTATATGTTGGTAAAGTTATGCCCTTGCATAGAATTAATCTTTAGCTACCTATATAAAAAACACCACTTACCAATGAAAAAAGATATAACGATTTCTGTGTTGGAGTTGATACCCACACGTCTAAAAGTAGAGATAAATTGTATAGAAAACCTAAAATGCAAGGCAAATAAAAATAACAGTTACATAGAGCAAAAAAACAAATAAAATAACTTTCAAACTTTGCCTTATTTAAAATTTTATAAATATTTGATTTCTAACATACATAAATATTATTTTTAATAAAAATTAAATAAACTCAAAGATGCTTTATAACAAACTGTAAAAAGAACGTTTCGCTGAGGACAGGATTCGAACCTGCGCGGGTATAACCCATTGGATTTCAAGTCCAACTCCTTAACCACTCGGACACCTCAGCTATGAGCATGTAAATGTAATTTACCGATAACATGTCATGTTAGATGATAACGTTATTGACACAATTGTTTAGTGACGTGTTATGGAAAGTTAATTACGTCAGACAATCGAAAAGAACTTCATTATTTAATATCTGGCCTACTGTGACATAAACGAGTCTATTGGGGATATCTTTTCTTCGTTATTTTGTGTCGCCAGATTAATCCGCCAGCTTCAAAGTTTTTGGTTGGCTAATTTGTTTTAAAAGGTGGCAAATAAGCAAGCTGTCTGATAGTAGCGATTACCGTAGCTTCTGATAGCTTGCAATAACAAAATTGTCACGTGCGCGTTATTGGCTTTCTCTATCGCCCACTCTAGTAGGGTAGACCGGGTACATTTGTAGCAGGGTACGGTAGTACCATCGCGAATATTTGAGTAACTACGCCCCGCACACACTTGCCCCTCCCCTCGGTCGACCCCTAGAACGCGTGTCGAGAAACCGCCAGACGGCCGTACGCGTGGCTATACGCGGACGCTTGTGGCAGCGAAGTGAAATTTCCGAACAGTCAAAGTAAGTTTATTCGATCAATTATAATTACTCATAACAGAAAATCAAAGCAAAATTTTTCACTGAATATTGGTTTAATAGTTTCCTAGTGTTGTTGGCTTTACATTGTTATCTTATATGTGTAGTTTCAAATTAAAATTATCAATAATTTTTACTTTATCGACGAAATGATCCTGTGGGGACAATTTTACCAATTTTGCGGGGGACGGTTATAGCGGTACAACTGTCCCCGTGGTAGAATTGACCCGAGCATTAAGCGCGACGTTTTAATCTGATTTGAAACTCATTAATATGTGTGCCTCACTATCTTAATTGTTTATTGTCCGATGTGATCAACCATAGATGAAGCTTACGGTTTTTTTCTAGCAACACCCCCAACTCTCCAACATATGTGTATTCAAGTTTTGTCACGCATAAGCAAATACGCGTATGTCCGCGATCAATCGATTATTGAAGAGATTTCAACCGAACAAATGCCGCTAGATCCTTTAGCAGATGCCGAAAGACCAAATGAAGTTATCTCAACCACACCATCTGAACCGCTTTTGCCAGGGACAGTACCAAAACCAAGCTCACTATTAAAAGTTCAACAACAATCCACGAATCATTCTACAATACACGCAGTAACAGAATTAGCAATTCCATCAACTAGTACAGCGTTTTCTCCTGAAGGAATAAGACCATTGCCAAAAGCTCCTCCACGAAAAATTACAAACAAAGGTCGAAAGAAGAGGAAATCTGCTATATGGACCGATACACCGGAAAAGGAAACAATAAGAAGAGAACAGGAAGAAATTGAGCGAAAAAGAAACGCTAAAAGAGTAAGAAATAATATGAATCGTTTAGATACATTTAAGCCTAAGTCTAAGTCTAAATATAAACCTAAAGCTAAACCCAAAGGAAAACCAAAAACTAAGAAACCTAAAACTAAAAAAAAGACTGAAGAAAGCAGCTCTAGTAGTGAAGAACAGGAGTGTTTGTGTCTAGTGTGTATGGAATCCTTTGGTTCTAGTAGACCAAACGAACAATGGATACAATGTATTTACTGCCATGAATGGACCCATGAACAATGTACACCACAAGAAAATTGTTACATTTGCCACAATTGTGAATCAGAATAAAGAAAAAGAAGACTGATAACTATAATAACATTTTTTGTAACTGATTTTATTCCAATTATGAAGACTGATTAGCTAAGTAAATAATGTTAACTATTAGTAGGGGACGATTCTAACAGGGGATAATTTTACCACGGGGACGATTGTTCCAAGTACTTCGCCATATAAAAAGTTGTTTTGTGATTTTAGTTATTTTTCACTAATTATAAGTATTACGATTACAAGTATATAGTTTGCAAGACCTCAAGAACCTTGTTTTATTATATTTGTCACCGATTTTATTGTTTAAGCCTAGAGAAGTTTAGTCCCATGTTTTTTATTTTATATGTTAATAAATTTTAAGAAGATTACTTTTATTTGTTTGTGGTTCGATTGAAGGCGACTTTATTCAGATATTACCATTTATAAATATATATTTTTCTAATTTAAACACTGAGTTTTATTACTTCATATCACTGGTACAACTGACCCATTGTCGGGGACATTAGTACCATTTCACCTGGTCCACTTAAAAACCAAATATGTATGTTTGTATGATACTTACACGCTTAAAGATAACACTAACTTATAGGCGAATAAACTAAGTATCAACTGGTATCGACACGTTTGCCACAATATTATTAATAAACTCGGAATTATATATTTACCCAAAAATGCTACATTTGTCCCCGGTCTACCCTACTTAATATATAGGTAATATAATATGGGTGCCTGTACTAGGGTAAACCTGTGCCACAGGCGTTAAGGGCACTTACAATATACTACTAGGCACTACTCTAGTAAACAGGAGTTAAAGATTGGATGAGAGGAAAGGAGTGGGATAGGTAGGATACTAAGCCTAACGTTGACAAGCTGCTGTACCTAACTGTGTCTCTACATTTAGCCGATTTGCTGTAAGAGATAATAATATGGTACTTCTCCGACTTGCCACATTTGTAATAAGGTACAGTAACCATATAAGTACAAGTAGGAAGGCAATGGTGCCGGCGGCATTCGTTTGGTCGAACATCTTCATAAACTTTCGCATTTATACTAAGTTGTATTAAGTAGGATAAAAAAGTCAATGAACTTACCTGTAAGTACATTGTCTACGCTAAAACCATTTGCCGATATTTTCATATTCGAAACTTAGGTAGGTTAAGTAGATAGATTATTTTCACCCGAACATTTCATATTCGGCATATTAGGCGGTTGACTTACAAACATTCAAACAACGGATAAAAAGAACATCCAGACTCGGAAGAATCATTTAGTTATTTGGTTTACAGGACAAGATATTACCTATTTTGCCGTTGCATAAGATCTAATGTATAGATCGTATTTAAGCGTTAGTTCGCGGCTTAACGACCTCTTGCCTAATCGTCGCCTGTTGTTTGGCCAAGGGCCAAAGACCTCGACTCGTATAAAGTTCAACTGAGGGTATTGAGCCCCACTCACTATTTACATCGTACGTCGTAAAGTATAGCCAACATTGTTGTTATATTGCCAGGATCACTTTCTTAGATTTACACTTATTTGTCAAATTGATTATTCCTATAGAACAGTAATTAAACTTTTAGTACCAATTTATACTCTTACACCGCCTAATAGATAAGCAATTACACCTATATTTAGTTAACAACCTATATAAATAATAAGGACCCTACTGGACACTTCCAGACCATTAAGAATTGTATTGCCGAAAATCTCAATAACATCTTGTCCGACACCCACAAATTAAAGTGACTAAATAGAGATATATTTCTATTATCACATAACAATCAAAGTAAAAAGCCAATAGCAAAAAGATATTTTACATTCGCTGAGGACAGGATTCGAACCTGCGCGGGTATAACCCATTGGATTTCAAGTCCAACTCCTTAACCACTCGGACACCTCAGCTATGAACGTTAGGTTTGAATGTTTGGTTTGTAAAGCAGGCTTTTTTATTTACATAGCTGGTAAATTATGACCGTTGTTAGTTTTAACTGATTGAGCCTATTGTATTTTAAGCATTTGATTATCTTTTGTTCATGATCACCGGGTTTTAGTGAGTAAAAGTCTCACATAACGCTAATTAACACATAGTCTCTTAGGGAATGGGTACCTCTATTAGATATGAAGATTTAGCCTTACTTATAACATTAATAAAACTGTTATTTTAATTCATACGTTTTATAATAAAAGTACTACAAAATAGTTTACATACAAAATTTCCTTTTCTTTTCTTAAAAAGACAACGTCTGCACCAGGAATAATTCTTGTGTCGCGGAGGACTTGCTGCGCTGACTGCGCCGAGCGATATGTGCCAAAACAGGCGGTCAGAGTTAAGTTGATAAAATCAACACTTTTTGTTTAATACAAATATAAAATATACATTTTCCATAACAATGAATGTGTTTACAATTACTCCGTGTAAAAAACTTTAATATTTTCGCCTACAAAATTACTTACGTAAATTTGCACGAAAAATACAAAAACGTAATTTCGTGTTACGTGATTTTTAGATTACCTATAACAATTGAAATCTATCCTATTTTACAGCTTAAACGAAACATAAATATGTGGTTACATTAAAATTTGTCCGTCCCAAATATTTAAGTTGTTGGTTGACAATAAAGATACATATCTAACGAAAAAGCACTTCAAATCCTCCATACAATTTTACTATGGCGGCCGCGCGCCGATTTGAATATCGAGCTCTGTCATTCAGTCCAACCGTGTCTTACGCTCGGCGCAGTTTTAACAGACACAAAAAACACCCGGACTCAGAACAACCATTTGTGAATCACACAAAGTTTTGTCCTGTGTGGGATTCGAACCCACAACACTCGGCGCAGTGGCAGTGGCGGGGCGAGCACTTAAACCAATAAGCCATCCGTAAACATGATTCAGTTATAATCTCTGTTATGAGTAAAAATGTATGTCGCAAAGCAAATTATTATTGTTACTCTAAGCCATTTTCTGTCTCTCAAGAGAGACTCTCCGTGAGATTTTAATGAAATTCAGAAAACATGTGCATATAATTTTAATGATCCTTGTTGAGTTTGATTGAGTGTTGTTTTAATTGAAAATAGTAAATAATCTTAAGTTACCTTATTTCTTTTACACATACGCGAGTCAACAGAGAGCGCTTTGTTTAAAAATACTGGCTGTTTACAGCGCTTTAATTGTTACAGATAGTCGTTAAGTAAACATAACATATTAATGATTTATACGTTGATTTTGTCAGAGAACAGTTTAGGTAAAGCCTGCCAACATTCGTAATACTTGGCATCGAGTTTCTGACAGGTCTCGGCGCCCCATTTCGTTATGGCCAAACTTAGCGATGACTCGAACATGAATGCCTAGAACAAAATTAATATTAAAATTAAAATAATATTCTGGTACACCCCTCTTTTATCACGTAGCGCCCATATATTTACAGACTAGCTGACTCGCGCAACTTCGTCTGCTTCACATAAGAGAATTTTCACGTTCTTGCAACATTTTTCATAGCTGCGCCGACACTATTGGTCGTAGCGTGATGTTATATAGCCTTCCGCGATAAATGGGCTATCTAACACTAAAATATTTTTTCAATTCGAACCAGTAGTTCCTGAGATTAGCGCGTTCAATCAAACAAACAAACTCTTCAGCTTTATAATATTAGTATAAATGAGGCCGTCAGCGCAAAAGTGGCTTAACCCACAATTTTTCATATTCGTACTTATCTATTGCAATTTATTTAAAATATAATAAATTTTCATGCAAAACCGGCCTATCCCTAGTTTCATCCATGGATAGCAGATGGCGTTGTAAACATTCTTTTTGCGCCTAATTTTTTTGCCTGCGACGCAGTGTAAAAGTGGCCTAACCGAGCTTAGGCCACTTTTGCCTTCTGGCAACATTTGGTGTTTTGGCGGGTTAGGCTGACAGCTGTCGTCGAACGAAATGTCATATTTTATTTTTCCTGCTCAAACCGCTAAAACTTAGTTGAAAAGGATCTCTGGATCGCCGAGGTCATTCAGTATCAGCCAATAAAACACCCAGTGATAAGATCACTGAAATCAAAGATTTCATTAACTCAATTCCTTCATATGAATCTCATTATTCATTGCATAAATCAATAAACCGCAAATTTTTAGCACCAGATTTAAACATGAATATTTTATATGGTCTTTATAAAGCCAAAGTTTGTAACCCTACTTCAAAATTTATTTTTAGTAAAATTTTTAATGAAGAGTTTAACTTGAGTTTTCATGCCCCTATTACTGACTCTTGTAAGCGCTGTGATTCATTAGATATCAAATAAAAGTTTGTGACAATTCTAATGATGAACTGAGATTGAAAAATGAAAAAAAGTTACATCTACTCAAAGCAAGTTCAGCAAGAGAGGGCATAAAAAAGGATGTAGAAATGTATAAGAATGATGAAAATGTATGTATAATTTCATTTGATCTAATGAAGACCCTACCAACTCCGGTAATAAGTACAGGAATATGCTATTACAAACGGCAACTGTGGACATACTGTCTTGGTATACATAATATGAAAACAAATGGTGTGTATATGTTTATGTGGGATGAAAGCATAGCTTCTCGTGGCCCACAAGAAATAGGTTCTTGCATAATGTATTTCCTTAAAAACATTGCAAAGTGTGAGCATTTGATTATGTACTCTGACCAATGTGGCGGCCAGAACCGCAACATTAAAATGGCAGTTCTATGCCAATACATTGTTTCCAATCCTGAGTTCACAACAAAGAAAATTGACCACAAATTTTTAGTAAGTGAACATTCGTACATGACTTGCGATCAGGATTTCGGTCTAGTAAAAAAACAAAAACGGTTTTTTAAAACATTTATGTTCCTCAAGATTGGAACCAAGTGATTTTGGCTGCCCGGAAAACAAGACCATTCATAATCATTAATATGACAAAAGATCTTTTTTTTCCACTCAGTCACTTGAAAGAAACATAACAAACAGAAAAGTTTCTGTAAGCAAGGGTAAAGTTGAGTGGCTAAAAATGCAATGGTTAATGTTTCATGAAATGCATCCATTCAAGTTTTTTTATAAGTACTCCAATAATATTGATGTTCTCTTTGAAGAGGTTGATTTGAAGAAACGCAATTCTGTTTTCATCCAGAACCTAAATATTTTATATCCTGATGGTCATGTCGTAAGTGATAAGAAAAAGAAAGATTTAATGGACTTATTACATTTTATACCACCTGTAAATCATTGTTTTTACAATGAGTTAAAGACATCAGCAGCTGAAATTGATATTATTTTCAATGATGAACCTATCGATGACTAGTATAAATTCGATTTAAGTACTGTTTAAATTAAAATGTAATTTTCTATTAATTTGAAAAATAAAAAGGTGATTTCATTTACATATTCATTTTATTTTTGGCCTAACCTTCTAGATATTAGTGAAAATATATAGTTTCTTTAAATGCAAAGGTGGCCTATACCACAAAAAAAAAAAAATTTGTGATTATTTTCCAAAATAATCTTCTTCATCACAAAGAATGTACCATAATAACTAAATAAAACACACCTGGAAACTAAATTCAAATATAATATAATTACTATGTATTCAATTTAAATTCATGAAAATTCAAACCTCATTATCTCCATACTAACTATGTTGAGCTTAGGCCACTTTTGCGCTGACGGCCTCAAATATGACTTTGCACACAATTTCTCGTATGGTAACTTTCTATAGGGCACGGTCATCCTTTACTATTTGAAGGCTGTTGGCCAACAAAATTGTTTAGAAATGTTATACCTGAGTATTAACAGCAATCTTCTGCGGTACAAGGTCGCCATTAGAGGCACTCGCGAAGCATTTATCGTCCGGTCCGTGAGGAGTCATCATGGAGTGTAGCGACGCCCCTCCAGGCAGGAACCCGCCTTCTTTTGCCTCGTAAGCACCCAGGATCAGCCCCATGAACTCACTCATGCAATTACCTGCAATATATATAATATTGTTTATAAAATACTTTTTGTCTGTTTCTTTGTGGGTTTTGACGCTGAACTCCGCAATAACGGAACTAGCTTCATTGTTTGAGAATTAGGATTTAACATCAGCTGTATGCGTAAATAAGTACCTACCCAATACAAAAAGAAAACATATTTTAACACTTATAGCTAGCCATTGCTCATAGAATTTACTAACAAATTATTTGGAAATCCTTTCCAATTTCAATCAAATTTGAATAGATTTTACAGTAGATATTTCACAAACTTT
This sequence comes from Catocala nupta, assembly GCA_963675205.1. NCBI lineage: Eukaryota > Metazoa > Arthropoda > Insecta > Lepidoptera > Erebidae > Catocala > Catocala nupta. Next base: position 19,720,990 of record OY776097.1, on the reverse strand, counting down.
AAAAAGAACATTCGCTGAGGACAGGATTCGAACCTGCGCGGGTATAACCCATTGGATTTCAAGTCCAACTCCTTAACCACTCGGACACCTCAGCTATGAAATAATATAATTAAATAGAGGCTATATCGAAATTATTCATTTATTGTCGTACTAAAACTTTGACGTAAGATATTTTAATAACAAATACATTAATTTATTTCGCTTTAACTCTTAACGATAAGTCCGTCATAAATACTACACGATTTCTGAGTCTAGAGTAGGTACTTCTATAGTAAATGGGCTCTGTATATTATTCTTAGCGGTGACTCGCAGTAGTGAAGTTTAACTTAAGTAGTAGATATAATAATGATTATAATAATTATCGGAGACTGAACGGACAGATTGATAGAGAGTTATATATCTAAATAATTGTAATTATTGTTGTGAAATACATAGATGTTATTTTAGATTTCTCACTTCATAACATTGTCGATAAATTGTCATTATTAAAATACGTGAACGAAGGAAACACGAATTAAAATATTTTAGTTTATAATATTATGTTCCACAAGCCATGTAATGCTTAAAGTCTGTCAATAACAGATTCCATGTGAGGTATCAGACAGGTACTGTAATCAAGCGATTTACGAGTACTTTCTGGCGCATATATAATACTACTTTTTAGTGCAATCTTTAGTAGACTGATTCTGTCTGATATTACCTATGTTCTGCATTTTAACTAGTTACTGAAGTGGGGCGGAGTGATAGTTACATACACACAGTTATATATCTCTAAAGGATTAGACAAATGTGTGTTATTTAATACATATATTACTACGAGTAGCTGATAAATGTCCGAGCGTCACTTGGGGTTACCAAATAATAACAGGGTTGGTTTGAGGTACCTATATCAGCCGTAGGTAGGAGGTATAATACCAACAATAAACCTCAGTTGAGTATAAACCTTATTTTCATTATAATTATATGTACCTACTTTTCTGTTTTTCTGTGTCATAATGTTTGTGTTTATAGCTATATTTAAAAATTAAAATACTTGCTTATTGTTATGTTTCACCAGGTATGTTTTAGGTCCCACATTATCGAGATTACTATTTCGGCTTACTAATTACTAATATGTATTCTTGTCTACTTAAGCTAAATGTTTGTGTTTGGATTTGGTTTACGTCGGTATTCAATTAAATGGTACCCTAGCCCACATCCTACCACAAGTGCAATGCCTTATTCATTGTGGCATTGCGTATTATTTATTATTTGATGTAATCATTAATCCAGAAAGCTTCGCCAAATAAACCATTTGTATTTTGGTAGTCTCGTGTATAGCTGAGGTGTCCGAGTGGTTAAGGAGTTGGACTCGAAATCCAATGGGCACTGCCCGCGCAGGTTCGAATCCTGTCCTCAGCGAACTTTATTTTACTTCAATGAAAGTGTTTTTTTAAATAATCCGCGATTATAACTGTATATAAAAGTTTAAATTCGGTAATCATTTGCGTAAACGTAAGCCAATACTTAATTACAGATAATAAAAAAATTGCTTTTGAAAAAGATTTTATGGAAATGCAGTTCCTATTCCTATTATAATCGACAAGTGTACTGGATATTGTATTCGATCAATTTGAATATAAATCGCCATTTGTTTAATAGAATATTATTCGCAATTAAATTCCAAATTAACGAAGCGCAATTGTCACTGAAAATGTGTAAGTAGCTAAGAAATGACGATTTGATATGTTTCTTATTTCTTTGAGCCATTGACTTTCACGCAAATTATAAAAGATGCTGATTATTTTAATTTATTACCTTATTTGACGTAAGTTTATTATTATACTCTGGCTCTTTCTGTCATTCACCAAAAATAATGTACTTATTCATACAATGTCGGGCTAACTTGAAGGCAGGTCCCCTTCGTCGGTAAGCATTATAAGCGATAAAACAATTATTCTATATTTTAGCTTTAAGTATGCTCTTATATACATATGATTCTTCATAAATTGTCTGAGTTTTAAGAATACAAACAATCAAATAAAAAGTAGCTCTTAATATAGAATTCAAAATAAGTCGATAATTTTGATTTGTTCTATTTCTCAACTTAATAACAAATGTTCGGTTTTAGAGCAGATATAAGTGGTCATTCAACAATACAGAAAATGAATAGGATTTTATTTCATAAAGTACCTACTATTCTATGAAATAAAATCCTATTATAATTTATTTGCGTAAAACCTGGTATTTGGTAGTGTTACAGTAGTTTGTTATAGATCTTGTTCTTCTACTTAAGTTGCTCCCTGTACTACATAAGTACTTAAATGACAGAGGCATTAATTTTTAAATTTTCTACTGGCTATATTTTTGAAAATGTTTTAGGGTTCGACTAATTTGTAGACCCATTTGTAATTTAGCAATATTGTATATAGCTGAGGTGTCCGAGTGGTTAAGGAGTTGGACTCGAAATCCAATGGGCACTACCCGCGCAGGTTCGAATCCTGTCCTCAGCGAACTTTATTTTATTGATACTAAGATTATTTAAAAATAATTTTGTTGCAGTTTTCACTGATTAGTATCATGGCGTACAGTCAGCATCAGATAGATTTGAGGAGATTTCTGAGTAGTCAAAATTATGTGAAGAGCATCAATTCAATTTTATGTTCGCAGACATATCATTCAAATTGTTATAAGCATCCAGAGTGGTCAAAATATCTTACCTATCAGTTGTCGATATTGTGTTAGCTATCAAAGTGTCCATAGTAATATTTTCGAATAGGTCGTTCAATGGTATCTATGCATTTATACTAATCAAAAATATCTTCACAATTGAGAAAATTCAACGTTAATACCCGTGGCTAGAGTATATTTTGAACTAAAATTGTTAATAATAAATGTCTTGCTTCCCTTGTACAACTGTTTCAGGCGATAATTTTTTACATTGCATAGTTGTAGATGTACCTACCTATGCTATAAAATGTTTATAAGATAGCTACCATTCGCGATCAGTGTTGCTATCAACAAATTGCATAATAAACTTTTTTATGAGAACATTAGTATATCCGAAGTTGACATAGCAAAAAAACTGAATTTATTAGAGCCCAGATATGACGACTACCTATGAGTTTCAATATGTAATCATATGTCTTAATGCGAATGTTACAAACATATGAACATTTTTTTATTGTAGGCAGTAAAAATTAATACTTTCCACCAGACGGTAAGCAGTCGTATAGTGCACGAGTAGAGCCCTCCACACCACGTCCTCACGTGAAGTGGTGTCGAGGTTTCTACTTTGACGGCCTAAAGTTTCTCACGCTCCGCTTTATAAGTGAAATTATAAATTCGCTCGCGTTCATGTACATTTTGTCAATAACTTTCTATCCCTCGGGAACTAGATACTTTCTGGATGAAAGGTAACTACCCTATGTCGTTGCCTGTACCCCTAACAACGTATTAATAAAAATTCGTGACGATCGGTTGATTAGTTAAGGTGTGTTTTATATATTGTTCCCTTTATATTTTGTCGGCCTCGGTGGCGTAGTGGTTAGTGTTCGATTCCCGCACAAGTCAAACATTTGTGTGCATGAACATGGATGTTTGTCTTGGTCTGGGTGTTTCTATGTATAATATGTAGGTATTTACAAAAAAAATATGTATATATGTATGTTTATCCATTGTCTAGTACCCATAGTACAAGCTCTGCTTAGTTTGGGTTAGATGGTGTTGTGTGTATGTGGTAGAATATTTAATAATTATTAAAAAAAAACTAATTTAGGGTTTTTGACGGTCGTAAATAAATGTAACAAATTCATACACATTCAATAGTTGTTTATCTATTAACAGACATTAAATTCAAGCTATCTTTACGTCTACAGGGTGATTTTTAAATCGTGTAATTCCTTTTAACCACGCATTCTACTGGTGATATAGAATAACCCTGACCATATTTTTTCTTAATTAGAATAATGGTTTCGGCAAAATTAGAGTACAGATTTTTTTCATGAAATGATTTCAAATAGTCATATTTTAGCCACCTGACACAATCTTAATATTTTACTAATTTAAAAATAATAAGATAACAATAACTGATGTCGTAAATAATAAGGGGCAATAAAAAGGACCGCCCGTTATTATTTACTACATTAATTATTAATATGTTTTTTTATTTTAATTAGTAAAAAATTAAAATTGCCTCGGTTGGTTAACATATGACTATCTGACACCATTTCACAAAAAAAACGGAACAATAATTTTTCAAAAAAAATAAATCTAATTAAATAAAAATATGGTCAGGGTTATTCTATATCACCAGTAGAATGCGTGGTTAAAAGGAATTACACGATTTCAAAATCACCCTGTATACACGTGCAGTCACCACCAATAAATAAAGACGACTGACGGACCTTTGACTGCCCGGCAACCGCCGCCGATCGCCTGAATTGTTTTCGATTGTGTACACATGATATTGACTCCTATGTATGTATTTACAAAAATAAAAGGAAAGTATATATGTATGTTTATCCATTGTCTAGTAACCATAGTACAAGCTCTGCTTAGTTTGGGCTAGATGGTGTTGTGTGTATGTGATAGAATATTATATTATTATTCCTATTCACTTTATTGTTCCCTGTTCAACCAGCTGAGGTGTCCGAGTGGTTAAGGAGTTGGATTCGAAATCCAATGGGTTCTACCCGCACAGGTTCGAATCCTGTTCTCAGCGATATATCTTTTACTCACCGTTTAAGAAATATTTCTTTTAAAACATGTGTTTTATTTACTTTTACTTAATAATGCTTGCTTATCAAACCAAGGCAAGTATATAATATGGGTATGTACACTTGTGAAAATAATATTCTATAACTATCATAACATAGGCAAATTCAATACACAATTCATAGCTGAGGTGTCCGAGTGGTTAAGGAGTTGGACTTGAAATCCAATGGGTTATACCCGCGCAGGTTCGAATCCTGTCCTCAGCGAACTCCTTTTAGATTTGTGCGTGTCGATCGTGTTGCTTTTTGTCTCCTCTTTGTAATAAATACAAACACTTAACATAGAATAAGTCGAAGCCTTTCGTGCTCCGTTACTACCGACGACGGGAAAATAGTTTGAACTTATGAAGTTTTTTTGTATAGTTCCGGCACGCGATCCTAATCATTTGAACTGTACCTAATTATGGACGCTAGTTTACTTTACCCTATTTACATACGTAAAGCCTTTGTTCTTAAACTAAAAACTTGCATATATACCTATAGATTATTATATATATATACAATATTCTCTTTTTATGATTTTACATGCTTTTTATGATTTATGTCCAACATTTTTATGCCCTAACGGCAAAACATGACTAAACTACTATGTTTTATATTTTAACTTGTATACCTATGTGTGCATTCTCATGTTTAACACATACAATCAAACCTTTATCTAACGTTTGCGTAAATGTTAATTAACGTTAACATATACGATTATTTCACTAGGGTTATTCAAACAGTGCATAGTCAGAAAGTGTAAGTGTATGCGCCATCATGCCATCCTACTGTCCATTTTATATTTATATTAAAACATATACCTTAGCCCATATTATTTCATCTCTATATTCATAATGGCTGCAACACCTTGTTAATCTGAGTTGTAAAATACTGAAATTATATTTAATTGGCGATTTAAATGAGTGGCCGTGAGTTTCTTGCAGGTTTCTTCTCATAGGCTCAACCCTTTGCCTGAACCTAGCAGCTAACCTAAATGTAGCTTCAGTAACTTAGTAAACTCACTAACTTATATATTTTGACGTTCATAAATGTTACTTTGTGACCTAAATGAATAAACAATTTTTGACTTTGACTTTGACATTAAATTATATATCTATAATTATATATTAAATCTTAGGACCAAAACGACCAAAAGACGGATAATAATGTCCACCAGACCGAATTTCCGTCACTGCGGCCAATCTTAACGGAGACTGGCTTTCTCCGTAGTAGACATTATAAGTAGTGCACACGTTTGTGCGCAGATACAAGTGCACTTTCTGTCTTACTCTCATAATCCAATGTGACGACAATTAGACACGACCGGCAAGAGATCGCGCGCAGGACCTACGGCTTTACATGTTTGCTGAAGCACGGGGGTGTGTGACACCATCGAATAACTAACGCCCGGCTGCTGCTATGAATTTCACGTCGAAAACACCCAATAACATTTTGGCTCGTTCCGGGATTTGAACCCGAGGCCAAAATACTGTTAGTAACTAGTAAATATTTAATAGCTATAGAATACTAGAAAACCACCTTATCATTTTCTACGTTAGAGCGAAAAGCCCGCGTGGTGGGCTAGGGCCTAATCCTTCTCAGACTGAGAAGAAGCCCATGCCGAGCAGTGGGACAGTATATAGCTCGAGATATGACAGCGCCCTCAAGCTAGAAAAACTTGTTCAGGTAAGTTAGTAATGAAATACGTACGGTGGTAATAGGGCGGTCTAAAGGTATGTTCCTGCACGGACCATCGTGGTGGAAATATGACGAAGTCAGCTATGGCGACGCCTGGCTTCGTCGATGGACACGTCAAGACTGTGAAGATTGATGGGTCCTGAAATAAAACGATCGTATTTATATACAGCATGTAACATAAAGATATGGTCATATTTTAGGACTTTGGTATGGATCTGAAAAATAACCTATCCCCGGAACAAAACAAATCGTTTACGGAGGTCACCTAATCAGTTATTAGTCATATATATCATATAACGTGAAAGCTTATTATTAGAACGTTTTAATATTGATAAGTCGATAAAAAAGAGAATGCATATAGCATTCCTTTTTTTTCTCTTTTTTGTCAGAGAAAATAGTATAATACGGATTTATTTGCAGGTTGCAAGTTTGGCATTGTACGGTTGTTTTGTCGGGTTGTTTACTAAAATTTTTTTTTAAAAGCTTACTTTAGATGCTACTGTATATACTGTAATGTACTTAGTCATAGTAATCACTTAGTTTATAATGTAATTCATAAGTTTTTATATACAAATAATAATGTTTTATAAGTATTGTTTTAGATTTTATATCTATATTATACAGTATATGCCCTTAATGCCTGTGGCACAGGTTTACCCTAGCACCCCTTATATATTACCTTTACGATGTAACCTAAGCTCTGTATCATTTTGTGCCAATTTAAGTTGATTAAATGATTATTATTATTACTGAACCTATAATACTATTTTAGCTATTTAAAATTATTTAAACTATGTATATTTATATTTACACATTCCCGGACGTTTCGATTGCTTTCCAGTAACCATGCATAAAATTCACGTAAACGGAAGGCAATATTACAGTCTTTAAGTTAGAATACCACAGTACATTTAAATAGTATGAGAAAACTTACGCAATGATCATAGAGCACAGCATTGATGACCATAAACTTGCTGAGGTCGTATTTATACGGCACGTAGTTGCCGTGCCACGCCACCACGTCGAATGGACTGTGGTTCTGTTCAGCCACGAACAGCGCACCTTGGTACTTGTTCACTATCCTGAAGCCTGAAAGCAAACTAAATATAAGAACACAAGGCAACATTTTATTTTTTAACTTTGGGAAATACTTTAAGCGTACCAGTTATGTTAGGCTCATCCGGGGAAAGATGGAAAGTCACGGGCCTATCGACTAAACCTACCACGGTGTTCCTTCATAGAATCTATGGCCGAGGCGCAGGGATCGCTCATGCATTCATCTTGCAGCACCGGCAGATCTTGGCCGCCATTAAGTCGTAGCGACCGAGTCAAATGAGCTTCAAAGATACAAAAAAAACCTACCCATAAATTTCCCATAGGACTGATTAGCATAAAGTGTCGAGTTTGAGTATCAGGACAAGTGTCTTATTTTTGTAAAGGCTCCGACGCTCTTGGAATAATGCCTGTACCGCGGGGAACTTTACAAACATTCAAACAGCAGGACACAAAGAACATCCAGACTCGGGGCAACCATTTATGGACCACACAAATATTTTTTCCATGTGGGATTCGAACCTACAACACTCGGCGCGGTGGCTGTGACGAGGCGACCACATAACCCACTACGCCATCCGTATATCCGCTATCTGTCAAGAAATTTTTGGTAGTAGCAAGGAATCTGGTAGTTTTTTTTCGGTAAATGGCAATAAGCTCGCCCTCTAGTAGAATCTAAAATATTAGGAAGCACAATGTAGCTGTAATATATCTCTGCCTTAGTCCTTTAGGGATAAAGAAGTGAGACTTTGTATGTGTTTGACAGTCGAAAGCCAAGCAGCCAGTAGTCCTCAGAACACCAGTTGAGTCTGCGGCTATCCTACTAATTCTAACTAATATTATAAATGCGAAAGTCAGTTTGTTTTATAGACTGAGATTCCAGCCATTTTTTACTAGTCAATCTAGTCTTATATTGCTGAAGAAGAAGAATTTACTTTTTATTTGTTTAAATCCTAACTACTTAATATTATAAATGCAAAAGTGGGTTTGTTTTTGTGTTTGTTTGTTACGCTTTCACGCCTTAACTACTCGACCGATCATCATTAAATTCCGCATAAACGTTTTCAGGGGCACAAAAAATTATATAGGCATTTCATAGAGAAAACAGTACTGTTACTAACTTAAATTACATTTACGCGAGCAAAGCCGCGGGCAGAATCTGGTATTATGAGTGTGAAAGTTTGTAAACATGTCTGAATGTTTGTTTCTCAATCACGTTAAATGGTTTTGGATGAACTTGGCACTCATAGAAACTTTATATAGCAGTATGCATTCCCGTTAATATGCCGAAAGAATTTTATTGCGAAATACTTAATACTTGGGCTTCACTAATCGTTTATTATGCCCAGCGGGTAACAGTCATTTTGACAGACAAAGTACAAAAAGATCGAAGAGAAAGACTAATCAGTTTTCGAACTTACCAGGGATTTCTTCATCAAAGTACCGCGCAACTGGCGTAAGAAAGTCTCTAGGGTTGGCAAGTCCATTGGCTCCGATGGGTCCAAGGTCTGGCAGCTTGAAGTGTCCATCGAACACTTCCAGAATATAACCGCTGAAATGTAAATTTGGATTAGACTAGTAATAAATCTGTCTATTGGTAAAATACTTTACATACATAATAAGCGCATAGCCTTTATGTCGCTAAAGAATAGAGTAAGTAGGCATAACAACCACTTTTGGCCGATTTTTATTTTTGTCTCGTGTGGGGATCGAACTCAGAACACTCGGTGCGATGGCAAGGCGAACCACTACGACATCCGCGCAGTCCAATTATTATATAAATTAACTAAGATACTTGTTAGGTTAGGTTAGGTTAGTTACTAATAGGAACTCTTACATTTTTTTATTAAAATCAAAAGGATACAATTTACCTAAACTCCAAAGCATAAAAAAAGATACAAGCGTTTCAAATCTGGTAGTAAGGGTCATTATCAAATGACAGAAAAAGGATGCACGATACAAACTTTGACGTAACCGTTATTAAACGCAGCTGTTCGAGGTAGATGGAGAGACATCCCCGCTACGACTCCCTTATTTTGCATCCAATTTTGGTACTATTTGCACAACAAGATCTCTTCTGATTGCGATTTTTTCTTATGTGTGAAATAAAGTACATAATCAAACATAGGCAACTTGAAGCTACATTTGGACTTAAAAAGTTAAAAGAGAATGTTTACCGTGTGGGTCCCTCAACGTCTACGGAGAACCTCATGCCGAGCTGAACAACCGCTATCTCGTTGGGAGCTACCTTCATGATCCCAAACTCCGTAGTAATTGTGAGCGCTCCCTGTTGCGGCACTGGAAAACACAATATTAGCTCCTTACTGGTTGGCGCAGCGATTTGATTTCCGGGTCGCTCAAATTCTTATTTTAGTTTTCTGTCAAGTTATTCTTAGTAGCAGCGGAGTGTCTGAAACTCTGCTGCCTACCCGGTAAAAGGCAGTAGGCTCGACTCTTATAACGTGGGACCTAACAGCTGTAGCTGCCGAAATGTGGGTGTAATACTATAGACTTATACTTATGGTAATAAAAGCATTGGTATTATATGAAGCTACAATCTCAGTTGGATTGTATACCACGAATTGTAAATACCGAAGCTTCGCACCGATTCTTCACGTTTTGATCGCCTTAACCATCCCGCGAAGTTGTCCAAACAACAAAGTAACGTCACGTTGACAGGCAGAAATTAAACGATACTAAATGGTATATGTGGTGGCTCGTAGTTTCGGTTAGACATTCTTGGTATTGATTCCTGTCGCTCTAATCCCTTCCCTAGTCCATGTCAGATCTCTCTAGTAATACCGTATACTTGACATAGTCTTAATAAGTTTGTTTATAAAGTCCCCCGCGACACAGGCATTATTCCTAGAAACTGAGTTATCTTTTTTAATAAAAATTAAAGGTTAAGTTACCAATAAGTAGATCTCCATCGCTGCTGTAAAACGCGCTCTTGTCCATGGAAGCATTGCACAGATACATGTGTATGGCGAGCCCATGGCGGGAGCGAGGATCGCCGGCACCGCAGACTGTGTGCAGTCCAGCCACGAAGTCTACTGACTCTCCAGCAGGAATGTCGAATGGCAGCCAGCGAGACTGAAATTACCAAAAACTTCAGAATATAGGGTACTAGATTCTGCTCCCGTTTAGTTAGATTCTGACGATAAATTTGTATACCTCCGGAACAGTGTTTTTTTGGATGCAAGGTACCCTCCCTCGCTTTATGTACCACGGACCAACCATCATGAAATTTCAAATGTACACGTTGTCAACGGTACAGAATAGGACATAATAATAATACTACTATTTTCGAGGTATACATATTTATTGCCAAAAACTACATTTAGACATTGCCTTAAGCCCTAAACTACGATGCCAATATACATACCTATAATCTTCAAACCTAACATCCTAGAAGGCCTACAAAATTCAGTGATAGACAAAGACCACTTGCCTACAAGGAAGGCAAATTAAATCCTATGTCATTACTGTTAATCTACTTATAGCTGTTTTCAGAAACCGGTCCGTGATTGAGCAACAACTGAGAAATTTATACGTGTTATACGCCTATTTGCCGGAGAGGTAAGGTTACTATTTCCTGAATAGAACAAATAACATTGATCGACCTGAGAATCGAATCTATCACTGTTTTTTACGCCACAGAACCAACTAGGTGATCTGTGTTAACAGTTCAAGGTTAAATAACAGGATTATTTTTATTTGAGTAACACAAACAACTTTTTTATAAGTAAGCTTATTGACTACTAAGAAAAGGTTATCTTGAATAATTAAGCAGGTATGTTAAATGATGAAGGTATGTTTCCGTAGCTACGCACATTACCTGGTTTGGATCTGGTTCTTGTTCATCCCAGTTGTGCGTAAGGTGTTTGGCGACATCCAACCTTTTGAATGGCTTGTGAATGACTGATGGGCGGATTCTAGAAATAAAATAGAAGGTTCAATATATAATAAGCAGTAGTCAATGCGAGTGGTATGCATGAGCCTCGTGCTCGATTACTGGGTAGAAAAGAACATGTGAGAAACGGCAATGAATTGCCGTAAATCTTAGAGTTCGAAAAAATGGTTCAAGTAATATGCAAAGGTCACGTGATACTACGTGACCGTAAGGTCAGAGGTCAAAGGTCATAGTAATTTCGGGGGTATACCGACTATGCTGAGTCGAATGGCATTGACCGCGAGTTCTCTACGCTACTCTTTCTCTCTTAGCTCTTACGGTTCTTGAGTTGAAAGTTGTATAACAGACAGACGGACAAAGCTGTTGTATAAGAGCTTTTCGAACTCTTAAAAAGAAAGAGATCGTGTGTTTGTTTCCAGGAAATCTTAATAGCAGCACGGCAAGCTCATTTCTGTCTCCTACTGGAAATAGACTAGCCGGCCACGTGAGCGCAACTCTAGAGATGTGGGTATGACACATCTCTGCCAACCTCTTCGGTGATATACTAGTGAGAATATGTTTGTTTTTTACAGCCTTATTGATGTCATTATAAATGTACTCTATTATTAAGATTAATAAGTAGGAATTATTCTCACAAAGTATGTCGGGTTATATAATTTTGTTTAAAAAATTCCTAGTAACGAGACGAAAATCTGAACTGTGAACTTCGAAGGCCCGGCTACCACGATACCAACGAAGTTGTGCTCACTTCATCGCCTTGCTCAACCCGAATATTGAATCAATAAGGCTATCAGTACTCAGTAGAATATATCATCATAAACTTAATAATATTAATGCAAATTTAGGTTTGTTTATTTGTTACGCTTTCACGCCTTAACTACTCGACCGATCTATATGAAATTTCGCAAACACGTCAAGTCAGGGGTACGTTTGTACCCCTGACAACGTGTATGCAGTGCTGTTCCCGAAGGATAGAAATTTACAAAATCTTCATTCACGAGCGAAGCCGCGGGCAAAAAACAAGTAAGGTATAAAAATAAAGAAGTTCGATTACCTGTATAACCAAGACCTTTTGTTGTCATGTCTCGGAGCAGTGAACGCCGTACCAGAAAGTTGTTCAGCGTACAGTCCATAGGGACACCGTTGTGGGTTGTTCTGGCCCTCAGGAAGAGATCCCGGTCTACGAGGATCTTCTGACGTGAACTCGGAACCAAATCCACAGAGGTACTGCGTGAAACATACAAAATAAACAATAGAACGAACTGTCTGATTAAAAATGACCCTAAACTGCGCTATAAGACTGCACGGATCGAACCATAAGATGGCGTAAGTGGCCGCCTCATCACTGCTACTGTGCCGAGTGATGTGGGTTCGAATCCTACACGGAAAAAAACTTTGTGTGATCCACAAATGGTTGTTCCGAGTCTGGGTGTTTTTTGTGTCCGTTGTTTGAATGTTTGTAAACACCCCCGCAACACACATTATTCCTAGTGCAGGAGTTCTAATAAAAAAGAACAAAACAAACACGTATAGGTACGTATATTTACTAACACCCGTTTAAAGTAGCGGGTAGCGGTAAGCGGTCACCACTGTCGACACGATAAAGCAGGTTGCAGACCGAGGGCTAAGCTGAGTTAATTTAGCTTAGCTCGCGTATCTGACGCAGTTTTCCATACTTTTGTACAGACTGCAAACTATGTAAACTAAGCTATGTGAGCTGGCTAAAATATGCGACGCTAATTTAGTTGTGTATGCCGATGCGCAGCTACACGTACTAAGCTAAGCCTCTCCCGCCTGCCCTGGCACCCCTTCGCACTTCCTTCGTCAGTACTGTCCAGTGTCTTGTGTCGTGTACACGACCATTTTGTACCTAATATGTTGCAATTTATAAAAATTGTTAAATAATTTTCTATACTGTGGAACACTGAGACTAACTATATAACTAATCTAAATTGTAAAAGTAGAGTTTTGAATTCTCTACCGTCTGGCGAGATTCAATGTGTTGACAGATCCAAGGTGAATGTGTTTTCTTTAGATAATAATGAGCCAGTAATAATCTTCTTTTTTTATGAGTAATGTATTCATCATCGGAACTTTCGATAATATTCATGGTGACACGCCCATAAACTTGACTGAGCTTTCGCTTAGTTTTGGTGTGAACGAGACATTATTTCTAGTTTAGCACAAGTCAAAATTTGTGTGCATGAACATGGATGTTTGTCTTGGTCTGGGTTTTTCTATGTATGATATGTATGTATTTACAAAAAAGAAGTATATATGTATGTTTATCCATTGTCTAGTACCCATAGTACAAGCTCTGCTTAGTTTCGGCTAGATGGTGTTGTGTGTATGTGGTAGAATATTTAATATTTATAAAAAAAAACTATTTTAAGGTTTTTGACGGTCGTAAATAAATGTAACAAATTCATACACATTCAATAGTTGTTTATCTATTAACAGACTTTAAATTCAAGCTATCTTTACGTTTATACCTACCTGTATATGTATTTATTCGTTCTTAAATCAACTATTATGTAAATTATATCTATTCGTATGTATTATAACGATTACATACAATATTGCCTTGAGAGGGATTATACAAACTAGTCTATTGATGATATACAACATAAGATGGTGAGCCTTCTGTGCAACCGGTATCAAAAACCCCATTACTTAATAGACCCCGTTTGTACAATACAGAATTATTTAACTAGAAAGTTAAAACGCATGATTAAACAATTAATGATATACATTTTAAGGTGAAATGAGGACTTATATGTAGCCATTTAAATAAACTAGGTAAGTTGTAAAATTGTGGCACTCTACTTCATTCGCCTTTGGGTTGACGCAATCTACAGTCAAATTACAATATTTTACCAAATGGTTTTCAGTCGTGAAAACGTGATTAACAGAATTTCGCATATAAACATAATGAAACCAAAACTATTTGAAATATAGCAGCTGCAATCAGAGCTAGTACCTAATCAAATAAGAACCGAAGGTTGTAAAAAGCAAGTCAATTGATCACTTTACCAAACTGGCTTGCTAAAACATGTACAATTTTCTGTGTACAAGTTATCCTTGTCAATAAGAAGTAACCCTGCTTGTGATAAGAAAGTAAATATAAGATGAGTCTTACCTTAAGTTCCTCCATTTTTGACGGACACGGTACGTTTCAATAAGAGCAAGTTGCAGACTAGGTGCGCAAGAGCGCTTGGAACCGGTGTGGCGATGTGGTGCGATGTTTACTACGTCTATAAGAACACTATGCAAATGTGGCTGGTTTATTTATGTACGATAAATGTGTTTATATGTATTCTGATACAGATATCTTGTTCATATTATGTGATAATATTTAATCTATGTATTTATTACCTACGTACCTAACTACTCTGTATTTGTGCATTCTTTTTAACTGTTATAAAGATTATCGGTATTTCTTCTAAGTTTAAGTTATCTTTGTTGTCAGAAAGTCTGCTTATGAACATAGATCCAAGATTTCCCAAATTATTTTGGTACTTACGTAATGTGTCTTATGGCAATCGATGTCCAAATAGCTAATTCGCTTCGACCAGATTATACGACACATTTTACTATCCCTGGTGGAACTTTGAGAACCTTTCAGCTTCATAAGTTGTCAGTCCGGTGGACTACACGACCTACTCATTGCCACTACGTCTGTTCCTAGCAAATTTCCTTAATTCAGTATTTAACCCGCAAAGATTTCAAACTTCTTAAGCTGTAAGCTATATTAACGAGACGAAGCCGATCATAGCAACTTAATAACCCTGTGCTATTTACCTGTGACATACTTTAGTGAATAGCTTATGGTCTAGAGCCTTAGTTCCGAAAGCGGTCCAGGTGGACCCCAGGGGCCCACGGGAGACTCGACGGGGGTCTACGTTGGCGTGACAAAAAAACGGAGGTTCACAATTCGTAAGCGGAGGTCCACGAAAATTTATATTGCTTTCTATAGTGAAGAACTAAAATGTTGGCTTGGCTTCATCTATCAATGTAGGCAGATAATATTTTAAGAAGCTCAGCGACTGTTAGAATATACCGAATTTACTTGACGGATTAAATTTCCAGCTGCAGGATCCAGCAGATCCAGTTAAATTTTGAAAGTGGTCATTAAATAGCTAAAGTTCTAGAGCTTTATATAGATGAAGACCTAGAAAGTTGAAACTTAACATCCTGGGGTGGGTACCAGACAATGCTGAAATGGAGGCGGCCCACCTGACCGATATGGTAAGGTAAGGCATTGGTGACAAATTGGTTCTCCAGACGTCCCTTAGGAGAAATCTTGGTCTGTATTACTTATACCTACATTGATTTCGATGTTCGATGGTCGATGACAGATTGAATGCTAGAAACGGACAACCAACTCTTTACCCCGGTCACTAAATCAACTTAACGCTCTTTTGGACTTGATTATTCCAGAAGTTGATATTTTTGTGGATGAATGGAAGGTATTATAATTAGAATGTATGAGGTAATGTGAGCAGAACGCGAGAATGATAAATTTTAAATTAATGTTGTAATTTTGTGATTAAATAGTGTAATTGGCGCAAGCCATTCTGTTTGATGTAAAATAATTAAATAACTAAAGTAATAAAAACGTAAAGCAAGCCGCGGGTAACAGCATATATTGAAATGAAAGGATAATTGCTGTGTGTTTGTAAGCCACGGTGACGCCGTAGTGTAACGTAGGTGCCACATAGCATTGTACACTGCGCAGCAAACAAATAGAAAAGCACGTAAACAAGTAAATAAATGTAGGCAATATTCTAGACGTACCTACCTACTAAGTGTCGTATTAACTAATGCGTATTCACTATTCTGTAACGTAGTCGAGCCCGATTGTTTTGATTCAATTAGTAAGTAAGTAAGTATCTAGCTGAGAACCGCAACATACTATTTATTTTCTTTGTTTCTTCATTTAAGAAAGATAGATATGCCTGAAAATATAGAGCACCTAACTAGGCTGTTTTCGCTTATCAATTAGCGAAAAACCAGACAATGAAAAGAGCATTGTTTAAAACCTGCCTTGCCCAAGAGATGTAAAGGGAGAATTTGCTCCACACCAAATTTCATTACAATCGGTTAAGCGAATAGCCGTCAGAAAGTAACAGACTTATCTACTTCAGGAGACAAGTGTTTTTTGACATTAATAACTACTTATCTAAGAAATAGTAGCGTGATAAAGGTTCCAGTAGGTATACCTTATGCAAGGAAATGCATCTTGATCCCCTCTTTATTTTTCAGTTCCACTTGCATATCTTGGATGAGCTTACCATAGCATACCTACCTACTTATCGCATAGTAGTGAGAAAATATGTACAGATTGGAATCTCTTACACTTTTGACTCCGAAAACGAACCCGAGTTCTGCCCTCGCCATATACAGGGTTTTACGCAAAATTAAATAATAGGTATAGAATTGTAAGGCATTGCTAAATTTAAAGAATTTGTAACAACATTGTTGACAACATGCAAATAAGAGATCGAGAGTTATAATAATATCTCGTCGATCGGTAGGTGTGTAAGGTACCGGTATGATAATGTCGCGACTGGTTTCGTTCCGTCTCTAGAACAGTTGTCAATCTCGTTTTATGACATCGAGCAAAATATTTCCAAGTAAATTGCTTAACGTGGTGTAATCAATTTCGATTTCAATTGGTTTTCGAAGGGTTTGACAATGATGTACCTAATACATACCAGCTTTTGCCAGCGGCTTCGCTCACTCGAGAACAATACTTTTACTGGATGAAATTTTCCTCTCTTAGGGTAGGTACTAGATTCTGTTCGCGGCTTCTGTCCACAAAGACAACTATTTTTATCCCTCAGGAACAGTACATTTTTCTGGATGAAAGGTATATTATATCCTTTTTTGTACCCTTTACATCGTGTATGCGAAACTTTATGATCATCGGTCGATTAGTAAATGCATGAAATCGTATCAAACAAACATATGTATATTCGCATTTCGTATTTATTTTAATTAGTTAGAATTATACCCACATTTAAGCAGCAGATGTGTTCCACATAATGTAGAAAGAATGCATTGCCCACTCAATGCTGGTAAAGAATTTACTGTCACATATGCCTTATAAAACTTTGCTAAATGCGGGAATCGGACGTCTGATCCCACGGCATTGACAAAATTATTTATGGTGATGCTACTGGCTGTGACGGTGAAAAAAACACATAGTGAGGCAACCTAGTCTGTGAGTTCTCAATAATATTCTCGAAGATATTTGAAGTCTGCCAACCCGCACTAAGCTAACGTGGTGGACTATGGTCCACCACGTTAGCTCAGTGCGGGTAGTTGTTAACACGGTTAGTTATAAACACGGATATTGTGAGAAGGATTAGGCCATAGCCTAATCCTTCTCACACTGAGTAGAAGCCCGTGTCCAGCAGTAGTACAGATTAATATAAGGCCGATACATATAGGTAGGTACTGGATAAACGAAGCAAGGTAAACTTAGGTACCTATATAGATATCTTCATATTCATCTTTACAATAAATACTTCATTACCGGACCAAACACCAATTATAAAGATCATCATCAAATCAACTTTAATTGCAATTTATTCTTAATAACATGCAGTTCAATTTTGTTGAAAGAGTCACCTTTCCACTTTTTAATTCTGCGACGTAACCAAAAGAACCGATAATCGTTCATCAGCCTATTTCCGCCATAACTAAGTGAGATGACAGAGCTGTCGGATGCTTCGCACGCATTCCTCGTTTGAGCGTCGATGTAAAAAAACCTATTGAGTCCCAGCGACAGATCGGCTACCAGAACCAAAAGATTTAAATTATGTCTTAAACAATGCTTTTGTTAGATATACCTTTAGCTTTGCATCAGTAGTACGCGGGATCACACAACTTTCCAATAAAAGCCCTTCTAAATAAAATAAATACCAATTCAAAATAAAATAGTTACCAATAACACATTCAAAGGGAAAATAAAATACGATAAATAATTTCGCAAGTATTTATTATATTGTTTATATGAACAATAATGTAAAGCGATATTAAATTCGAATTGCCTATTATTCAATTATGATCTGGTTTATTACAACGCTGGTATACTACAATGGTTATGTTGCGAGTGTCTTTTCACAGAATATATTGAGATCTATGAAATAATCACAGAGTACCAAAGTATAACACAAAGCTATACATACTTATATAACTAAAAAGCTTGCATTTATTAACAAATCTGTGGAACTACCAGTCCGATTTTATTTTCTTTTACTTTTGACAGCCTGTTTATTAAGAAAAGTTATAATTTGGTTACGGCGTTTCGATCTAGGAGTAGAACAGTAAACATTTATCATCATTCACCGTGATTTACCGCCGAAACAGCAGGGCACAGCTAGTGTACCTAACATGTTTTCATATAACTATATAATCTATACATGACGGTAGATTGTGCTTGCATTGACAAAGTTTATGTTACTGCGTACCAATAGATGGATACGTCGTAAAGTAAAAAAGACAACAGTATATTAGTTGGTGATGAAAGAATATTAAACGTTTTTTAAAATAGAATAAGGTATTAAAACAAAACTTAATATCTAATCTCTGGATTGGCAAGATAGGCAGTTTAATTTTTTCATGTATCCTTTGGAAAAACACTCGTGTATTACAATAAAATGGTAGTTAATACAAATTACATTAGTTGATAGTTCAAATAGCATCTACATTATACAGCGTTAATATTATTATTGTTCTTAATAATACTTAGTTTAGCTATCAGAAGGGACTAAGTATGGGTGATATGACGCGATCAATAGCTCGTCCAAATCTCAATTATTGTCATGCTAAGATAGACTGTGTTTTAAGGAAAAAGAGTTTATTTTTGTATATATTTGTTATTTTGTATAGTTTACTGTTATATATGTAATTTTTTAAACCAGTTTTATGTAAGCACTGATTTTCTGCTTTGTCAGTATAATGATGATTTCTGTTTCGTAACATAATTTATGTTATTAAGATCTATAGACAATAATAAAACTATGAAACTGGCCAACGAATTAAAAAAAATTTTAATACAAGTAATAATGTTCTAAATGAAAATATTAACCAAATAATAAAAAAATTGTAAGTACACTACTATTTTAAGTACCAATATTACAAGATTTGATACGATAATTATCATCGAATCATATCACCCATTTAGACAATAGAACGGAAGAAATAGTGATTAATTATTTCCATATAAAAATAATATAACAAAAATAAACAGCTAATAACATTTCATTGCCAATATTTGTTTAGTTAAACAAGTATATTATATTTTTTTATTTAATTTCGACAAAGGCTATGTTTATTTAAAAAAGTAGAAGCATGTTAAAATTTATTATAATTTCTATGGTGATAATAACGTTACACATGTTACATATTTGTGCCTCTACTTTTTTAAATGTTATTTTTATTTTGAATAACGAGAGGGAAAAGTGTTATACATTCTATTGAAACATCTATTGAATAGTTCTTGTTCAACTTTAAATATTGAAATAATTACCTAGACTACAAGCTAAAACATTTACCTAATATTATGCATAAAAAACAAAAACTTAATGGTATACAACACAAATCACAGTTACGTAGCAGGAAACAGGTTATTTTCACGTAAAAATAATTACATTTTTATGTAAAAATAAACTTAATATAAGCGCAATCACATACACAATTTTACGGAAACTATACATTTAAAACATGCAATAATAAATACACAATCAATTATAATAAATAAAAAATACAAGACAAATGTATTCAAATTCAGTACATATTATAAAATAATAAAATGCTGATATCATAGAGTACAATATTTATTTATATCTATATTTTTATTCCGACTCGTAATCTTAAAACTGCACAGATTATGGAAAATATTTAAATGTGCAGCCAAATTTTTTTATCTATATGAGATGTTATGTAAAATTTTCCCTGTATCGATAATACTAATTTCTAATAATTATATAAAATGTAGAATGACAATGTATCTGTATAATGTAAGGAAGTATAAGAAAGGAAAAATAAAATGTGTGATTGATTTTGATTTATCGGGAAAGAATGCAAATACAGCTCATATAGATAATGGATTACGGTCGACAGTCCACGATGCGCTAATACCTACCCTAAATATACATTAATATCACACGGCCATACAGTGGCCTAATACACATACGAAATGATATACGATTGATATATTTGGTAACGAACAGCGCTATTGTTCTAACATAAATAACTTTTGAGACCTTTAATCAAACAAATATTAAAGCTTATAAACATCTCAAGCCCAACCAGCGGGCACATTCCAATTTTAAAATAACGAACAATTTTCAAAACAAAACCGTTAAAATTAGCTTTAAATAAAATAAAGCTACAAAAGGTTTGTTGTAAAAAAATCTATATTTTTTCACATACAAAATCTACTAAGCCATCACACGAAGCATACTTATTCTGCAAACTTGATAATTACTATCCTTTTTGTGCCGATTATTCGAATAATCGATAATCGTTTTGCATTAGGATATACTTTCGCGGTCCAAGTTCCAGAATAACGCATTTCACAGTACACTCAGCCAAAGCTCGCCTCCCCACAGCTGTTCCCCATTATAATACTTAATAAAGAGCGTTATGTTTAGAGGAAACACTAAACCTCAAGAATTTAGCCTCTCTTCTACACATACAAGAAGATATACAAAATATATTGACGATATACTTGATTTGGAAATGTGACCAGAATAAATAAACTATAAACAATATTTTTTTTACAATTTTACAAGTATCAGCGCCTTAACGAACAACTCCGGTCAATTCAAATATAATGATTATAATAATAATTAATATCAGAAATTTTATTTAGAGCTAAATATGTATTTATTATACATTTGTAAAATATTATTTGAATTAAATATATTAATGCTTTTTATAAACGATGTAAATGCACCAATTCTTAGCAAAATTCGAAATCACAGCTTTTAAACATGGAACAAAGCTCATCTCTTCAAGACTTTTTGATCGTATCCTAAAAAGCATTGATATAGACACAAGGACAATATCTTAGTGGAGTATTGTGACCTAAATACTATGAAACGTGAGAATATGTAACTACATATTAGCAGTTTACAAATGTATTTATATTTAATACATACACATTAACAATTAATGTAAATAATATCTATGAGTGACTGAGTTTTGATATTGGACGACAACCTTTATTCTCACAGAGCAAAGAGAATTAATCCAGAATTTATAGCTGACTCCACAATTCTGGCAAATTAGATATATATAGATGCTTTATCCGCGATCACAGTACACATGAGTCTATATATATGTGTGCCAGTCTCCGCGAGTTGTATTGAGACGGCCATCCGTGGCTAACTAATTTGTGGCGGCAATCAATCAGTTTTCAACTGCGATGTACCCGACATCGCAGTTGAAAACTGATTGCTTTTCGGTCTTTCTCTTTTGAAGCAAAATATACATATATTTTCAAATACATACTATGCTATCAAATTATTGGAATGTATTAACAGAATTCAGCTAATACATATATTTCAAATATTGTTTTAATAAAAAACAACAGAAATCAATATTGATTATATTTAAAAATATTTATGAGCACAGGCGATGGGTAGGATTACAAATAAGGTTCTGTAATATTATATTTGTATGCATATGACAGTTAATAATACTGTATATTATTTATAAGATTGTATTGCTGATACGTATCTAATAGGATCGGTATTGACTTACGCGCTTGCATATAAGACATAGTGGCGAGGACTCGACCCATTTATATAAACCTTCTTGTAAGGCGTTATCAGGTAGGTTAGCTGCCAATTTTTTTAATACTACTATATGTTCACGTCGCCAATTTCAAAACTCAGCCGTCAACCCGAGCGAGAAACACTAACATGGAAGCAATAATATTTATACAATTTAACTAAATTGTGCTCAAACTCGCCATTCCTATCAACACACAGGACATATGAGCTCGCAATAACCTAACAACTGAGTATTTTGAAGAGTTATAGTAACTGTGATACACAATTATGCATTGAATCTATACAGCTCACTAGACTATCATCTATGTATTGAGAAGGCGAAGAAGCAATTACAACTAATAATTCACATTTCCTATTATCTTTAAGTGCACATTACTGAACTTATAGCGATAATATTACATTGAAATACAACCATATTTTATTACCACTTCATACTTTGTTTATTTAGTGTCAGTCAAGTAGTTTTGTTCTGTAAGAGTGGTATGGTGCTGGAAAATTGAACTTCTTGTTTATTTTAACGACTTTTCATCTTCTGGAAGAAGATAAGTCCCAAATGCACTTCACTAACAGCTGGTACAGTAAGCCCACAGGCTTAATGTACCAGCTGTTTAGTCAAGTTTTGTCTTGACTCATAAAGTCATGTTAAACTGTCTTGGAACAGTTAAATAACCCCTTTGAGTTATAAATTAGTATTATTGTTATTTTCCCCAACTAAGCTAAATGAATCTAAGTTGAGGTCGACAGTACAAAGGGTAATCAAATTCACGACCTTTCGATCACAAATTCAATGCCTTATACATTGGGCTACTGAGGATTTAACCAGAAGCATTTTAAAGAAGTTGGAAAAATGAATTACAACTTCTTGATATATTCATTATGACTTAGTCCCATAAAAATGTTGTATCATCACGTCTGTTATGTGCAAACGGTTATACTGTATAAACTGTATTACTTTTATATATACTTCGAAACTGAGATTTTTATTTTAGAAAAACCGTGCGTCACTTAGTCCTCATTGTACACCTAAATGCCACAACGTAACACCCATTCATTGACAAGTAAGATAACCGATAGTTTTATAATCACTCGGATAATCACGGCGCATATGACGCTCGAAAACGCACTATAGGGTTGCTCGCGGCGTAACAGTTACTCTAGTACACCTGTCGCTAAATAAAATCATCGCTGCATCGCTTTCTTGAGCGTCTAATTAGATGACAGGCAAACTGTTAAAACTGAATTACGTTATAACAGTTTTATAAAACAATTAGTTCAGTTTTCCAACATCGCAATGTCACTCAACCACATCCAAAACAAAGGTACTAGACAAGACACGATTGCTCTTCTAGTGTGACGCAGACAGGTTTCACATCTCAATATACTGACTCTTATAGCAGATATTCATTAGTATTTTATTGCCGCTAATATTTCTAGTGTAATCTCAACTACGTGCAAAGACTCACGACAATTTTTCGAAGGGGCAGTGTGCTGTAGGCCTACGATAAAACATACATGCCGAAGTTTCGGGTCGAAAATCTCATCCTGATATTCGATACGTAAAATCTTGATTGACCTAAACTCTTCCATGAAGCAGTTTGAACACCAGAGTGTTTCGGGCCGAATAATCGTACAGTGAAATACATTTATTCCAAAACGCATCCTGATATTCGGTACGTAACATCTTGATTGACCTAAACTCTTTCATGAAGCAGTTCGAACACCGGAGTAATGTTAAAAGAAAGAAATTTCATTGCCAGTTTCTTCGTTCGGCCCGAAGTATCGGATAGACATTTTCATTGTAGACCTACTGTACTTTTGACTACAATCACTTTATACTCTCCTAGTACATTTTGCTGGGAAGGTGCAGAGTCCAGTCCATATTCATTTCACGTATACCTTGTATAGTTTAGATAGTTCAATGTAATATTACCGCCGTTCCAGTGGTTTCTTTACTGCTGGGGCAACATGTGTGACCAGGCGGCTTCATACTTGGAATGTACTGAACTGCATGCTGACTTGGTAGCCTCAACCACGCTTAGAGGGAATGGCTCGCACTGTAAAAAGAAATTATAGTTGTAACAAGTTATAACAACACTGTATCATCGTGGTGGACTATGGTATCATACTGAAAAGAGGACTGTGTCCAGCAGTGGGACAGTCCATAAACAAGGCTCGAACATAGACTATATTGGCTGTACCCAAAGGCTGGACTGAGGTGATATTAAATCCAAATTTCTCTGTTTTAGATGTGTACGTAATAGCAACGAGCTTCTTGATGCTTATCAGACACGCTTTAGGATTTAGTATTGCTACTGAAATTTTCCTAACAGAAATTAACCTTTCATCTTTGAGTCACTTCGTGATCAATTGTAAAAAACTTTATAAAGTTTTATAAAAGTCGAGTGGGATGTAAGACTGTATTTTCGGCTTGTATTATAATGAGAAGACAGAATTATATTTCAAAAATATATCACGCGCTAAACAAGTCCGCTTGATATTACATTACTATATTTGCCTCAGATTGCTTTAAATGCAAGTATTATCCGACGACATACGCGATTTAAAAATGCGCCATCCGTTCACTTGAAAGTCTTGTAAAGTAAATTAAATTGCCCGCCTTAATATTCCCAATTTCTTTTTTTGCCGGCTTTCCTTGGCTATGGTACCGCTTACCATCTGATGGTACGGTATGGTTTGCCACTTACGTAGAGTATAGAAAAAAAGTTTACAGCTTTATATTGAAGTCAAAGCGCAAGTAATACATGTTAAGATTTCTAGACGTGGTTACGATTACATCAGTCAAGTTGTTTTCTATTTACTAACGAGGCTCACGTCGAGTAGTGAATGAATTCCGGCTTACGTGACGTAACTGATGCATTACGACAATACATAATTATACGTAATATTACACTACTATGCACATGCAAGTCAGTGAATAGCTAATTTGTGAGTGAGTCACGCGTGAATATTTACGACAGGGTACAGGTGTATTGTGTTCGCCTTCTATGTGTCACGTTCCACGTAATATGGCCACGGCTAGGTAGTCCTGTCACCGTCTAACAGGCGTATAAAATAAATATATAAGTCTACCATATTTAAATGTCTATCTGAATCTTCGGGCCGAACGAAAAGAACTTACAATTAAATTAATACGGATTTTTTACTTTAATACATTAACTTCTTTGTTCGGATTACTTTATGACACGGTTTAGGACAATCAAAAGGTCACGTACCAAAATTCTGCACAAATTTTAATTTCACGGTACGAACAGGTGTCGGATTACCGACCATGAGTTAGGCAACAGAGAGTGCACTTGTGCATTATAATATCTCTAGCGCAGCACCAGGGCCAGCCCCGCGCAGTCGCAGCCTGCTGTTAGACTATGTGTGTAGTGTAGGTAAACTCACAGTGAGCGCACAGAAGGCCTGCTCGACGGCGGCGATGAACCGCTCGAGCTCGGCGCTGCTGGTCAGCACCAGCGCCAGACCTGCGCCACGCTCGCGGGCTTCGCACACACTCCACTCCTGGAAACATAACAATATATATTATCATAGTAAACAATACAAAATAATAAGTAACAATACAAAAACCTAAACCAGTTACTTGGAAACATTCTAAGAAAATACAACTTCCGCACTAGCAATCAATCCTATGTCGCGAAGGACTTTACTGACATCCAAACAACGGACACAAAGAATACCCAGACTCCCCCTCTCTCTACGACTAGTCCAGTTTATGACATAGCGTTCCCTTACACCAACCGTCAGGTTATAATAGTGAGAGCCGCTGTACCTTCCAGTGCCCGAGAGCACCTTCCGTGACCAGTTATAAACAGATCTTATCCCCTCCCCAAATCTCGATTTCTCCAACCTAACTCCAGAGATGCGGTTCTCGTAAGCGAGCTACCTCGTGCCCAAGTGGTACTACCTATTCTCCAGATAGGTGCCGAAGCAATAAAGCCGCTCACCACTCGCAACTCCCAAGTTGTTAACGATAACCTCGCTGAAGTCGACGGATAAGTCGCCTACCATATCTCCAGTATGGCACTGAAGCTGTATAAGGCACGCTCACTTCCCGACGTACATCCATACGTCTACCCAAATAGGCCTACAAGCCGGGTATGGCCCGAGTCACTCTAGATATGACTCTTACTTGCTGAGCAGGCAAGCACTCGAGATACGTTGTGGCAGCGAAACCACGCCGCCACTCAAGACAACTCCGTGCCTCGCGCGACCGACTGGTTCGCACTAGCTGCGCATGAGTCCGACGCTCGAATGTTGTGGCAGATGTCACGCCACCACTTCGCTAAAGACAACTCCGTGCCTCGCGCGACCGACTGGTGTGGCAGGTGTCACGCCACCACTTCGCTAAAGACAACTCCGTGCCTCGCGCGACCGACTGGTGTGGCAGGTGTCACGCCACCACTTCGCTAAAGACAACTCCGTGCCTCGCGCGACCGACTGGTGTGGCAGGTGTCACGCCACCACTTCGCTAAAGACAACTCCGTGCCTCGCGCGACCGACTGGTGTGGCAGGTGTCACGCCACCACTTCGCTAAAGACAACTCCGTGCCTCGCGCGACCGACTGGTGTGGCAGGTGTCACGCCACCACTTCGCTAAAGACAACTCCGTGCCTCGCGCGACCGACTGGTGTGGCAGGTGTCACGCCACCACTTCGCTAAAGACAACTCCGTGTCTCGCGCGACCGACTGGTGTGGCAGGTGTCACGCCACCACTTCGCTAAAGACAACTCCGTGCCTCGCGCGACCGACTGGTTCGCACTAGCCGCGCATGAGTCCGACGCTCGAACGTTGTGGCAGATGTCACGCCACCACTTCGCTAAAGACAACTCCGTGCCTCGCGCGACCGACTGGTGTGGCAGGTGTCACGCCACCACTTCGCTAAAGACAACTCCGTGCCTCGCGCGACCGACTGGTGTGGCAGGTGTCACGCCACCACTTCGCTAAAGACAACTCCGTGCCTCGCGCGACCGACTGGTGTGGCAGGTGTCACGCCACCACTTCGCTAAAGACAACTCCGTGCCTCGCGCGACCGACTGGTGTGGCAGGTGTCACGCCACCACTTCGCTAAAGACAACTCCGTGCCTCGCACGACCGACTGGTGTGGCAGGTGTCACGCCACCACTTCGCTAAAGACAACTCCGTGCCTCGCGCGACCGACTGGTTCGCACTAGCCGCGCATGAGTCCGACGCTCGAACGTTGTGGCAGATGTCACGCCACCACTTCGCTAAAGACAACTCCGTGCCTCGCGCGACCGACTGGTGTGGCAGGTGTCACGCCACCACTTCGCTAAAGACAACTCCGTGCCTCGCGCGACCGACAGGTTCGCACTAGCTGCGCATGAGTCCGACGCTCGAACGTTGTGGCAGGTGTCACGCCACCACTTCGCTAAAGACAACTCCGTGCCTCGCGCGACCGACTGGTGTGGCAGGTGTCACGCCACCACTTCGCTAAAGACAACTCCGTGCCTCGCGCGACCGACTGGTGTGGCAGGTGTCACGCCACCACTTCGCTAAAGACAACTCCGTGCCTCGCGCGACCGACTGGTGTGGCAGGTGTCACGCCACCACTTCGCTAAAGACAACTCCGTGCCTCGCGCGACCGACTGGTGTGGCAGGTGTCACGCCACCACTTCGCTAAAGACAACTCCGTGTCTCGCGCGACCGACTGGTGTGGCAGGTGTCACGCCACCACTTCGCTAAAGACAACTCCGTGCCTCGCGCGACCGACTGGTTCGCACTAGCCGCGCATGAGTCCGACGCTCGAACGTTGTGGCAGATGTCACGCCACCACTTCGCTAAAGACAACTCCGTGCCTCGCGCGACCGACTGGTGTGGCAGGTGTCACGCCACCACTTCGCTAAAGACAACTCCGTGCCTCGCGCGACCGACTGGTGTGGCAGGTGTCACGCCACCACTTCGCTAAAGACAACTCCGTGCCTCGCGCGACGGACTGGTGTGGCAGGTGTCACGCCACCACTTCGCTAAAGACAACTCCGTGCCTCGCGCGACCGACTGGTGTGGCAGGTGTCACGCCACCACTTCGCTAAAGACAACTCCGTGCCTCGCGCGACCGACTGGTGTGGCAGGTGTCACGCCACCACTTCGCTAAAGACAACTCCGTGCCTCGCGCGACCGACTGCTGTGGCAAGTGTCACGCCACCACTTCGCTAAAGACAACTCCGTGCCTCGCGCGACCGACTGGTGTGGCAAGTGTCACGCCACCACTTCGCTAAAGACAACTCTGTGCCTCGCGCGACCGACTGGTGTGGCAAGTGTCACGCCACCACTTCGCTAAAGACAACTCCGTGCCTCGCGCGACCGACAGGTTCGCACTAGCTGCGCATGAGTCCGACGCTCGAACGTTGTGGCAGGTGTCACGCCACCACTTCGCTAAAGACAACTCCGTGCCTCGCGCGACCGACTGGTGTGGCAGGTGTCACGCCACCACTTTGCTAAAGACAACTCCGTGCCTCGCGCGACCGACTGGTGTGGCAGGTGTCACGCCACCACTTCGCTAAAGACAACTCCGTGCCTCGCGCGACCGACAGGTTCGCACTAGCTGCGCATGAGTCCGACGCTCGAACGTTGTGGCAGGTGTCACGCCACCACTTCGCTAAAGACAACTCCGTGCCTCGCGCGACCGACTGGTGTGGCAAGTGTCACGCCACCACTTCGCTAAAGACAACTCTGTGCCTCGCGCGACCGACTGGTGTGGCAAGTGTCACGCCACCACTTCGCTAAAGACAACTCTGTGCCTCGCGCGACCGACTGGTGTGGCAAGTGTCACGCCACCACTTCGCTAAAGACAACTCTGTGCCTCGCGCGACCGACTGGTGTGGCAAGTGTCACGCCACCACTTCGCTAAAGACAACTCTGTGCCTCGCGCGACCGACTGGTGTGGCAAGTGTCACGCCACCACTTCGCTAAAGACAACTCTGTGCCTCGCGCGACCGACTGGTGTGGCAAGTGTCACGCCACCACTTCGCTAAAGACAACACCGTGCCTCGCGCGACCGACAGGTTCGCACTAGCCGCGCATGAGTCCGACGCTCGAACGTTGTGGCAGGTGTCACGCCACCACTTCGCTAAAGACAACCCTGTGCCTCGCGCGACCGACTGGTGTGGCAAGTGTCACGCCACCACTTCGCTAAAGACAACTCTGTGCCTCGCGCGACCGACTGGTGTGGCAAGTGTCACGCCACCACTTCGCTAAAGACAACTCCGTGCCTCGCGCGACCGACAGGTTCGCACTAGCTGCGCATGAGTCCGACGCTCGAACGTTGTGGCAGGTGTCACGCCACCACTTCGCTAAAGACAACTCCGTGCCTCGCGCGACCGACTGGTGTGGCAGGTGTCACGCCACCACTTTGCTAAAGACAACTCCGTGCCTCGCGCGACTGACTGGTGTGGCAGGTGTCACGCCACCACTTCGCTAAAGACAACTCCGTGCCTCGCGCGACCGACAGGTTCGCACTAGCTGCGCATGAGTCCGACGCTCGAACGTTGTGGCAGGTGTCACGCCACCACTTCGCTAAAGACAACTCCGTGCCTCGCGCGACCGACTGGTGTGGCAAGTGTCACGCCACCACTTCGCTAAAGACAACTCTGTGCCTCGCGCGACCGACTGGTGTGGCAAGTGTCACGCCACCACTTCGCTAAAGACAACTCTGTGCCTCGCGCGACCGACTGGTGTGGCAAGTGTCACGCCACCACTTCGCTAAAGACAACTCTGTGCCTCGCGCGACCGACTGGTGTGGCAAGTGTCACGCCACCACTTCGCTAAAGACAACTCTGTGCCTCGCGCGACCGACTGGTGTGGCAAGTGTCACGCCACCACTTCGCTAAAGACAACTCTGTGCCTCGCGCGACCGACTGGTGTGGCAGGTGTCACGCCACCACTTCGCTAAAGACAACACCGTGCCTCGCGCGACCGACAGGTTCGCACTAGCCGCGCATGAGTCCGACGCTCGAACGTTGTGGCAGGTGTCACGCCACCACTTCGCTAAAGACAACTCCGTGCCTCGCGCGACCGACTGGTGTGGCAGGTGTCACGCCACCACTTTGCTAAAGACAACTCCGTGCCTCGCGCGACTGACTGGTGTGGCAGGTGTCACGCCACCACTTCGCTAAAGACAACTCCGTGCCTCGCGCGACCGACAGGTTCGCACTAGCTGCGCATGAGTCCGACGCTCGAACGTTGTGGCAGGTGTCACGCCACCACTTCGCTAAAGACAACTCCGTGCCTCGCGCGACCGACTGGTGTGGCAAGTGTCACGCCACCACTTCGCTAAAGACAACTCTGTGCCTCGCGCGACCGACTGGTGTGGCAAGTGTCACGCCACCACTTCGCTAAAGACAACTCTGTGCCTCGCGCGACCGACTGGTGTGGCAAGTGTCACGCCACCACTTCGCTAAAGACAACTCTGTGCCTCGCGCGACCGACTGGTGTGGCAAGTGTCACGCCACCACTTCGCTAAAGACAACTCTGTGCCTCGCGCGACCGACTGGTGTGGCAAGTGTCACGCCACCACTTCGCTAAAGACAACTCTGTGCCTCGCGCGACCGACTGGTGTGGCAGGTGTCACGCCACCACTTCGCTAAAGACAACACCGTGCCTCGCGCGACCGACAGGTTCGCACTAGCCGCGCATGAGTCCGACGCTCGAACGTTGTGGCAGATGTCACGCCGCCCGGTCGGAGCTCCGCGACGTCCTAAGGGCGGACTGGGGAGAACGGCTTGCGCGACCGAGTGCAGGACACGCCGCTATAGCGGCGGTAAGTCCGAACTTGGAGGAGTGGCTGGAGCGGCGCCATGGCGCCCTGACCTTCCGGCTGACGCAGGTCCTCACCGGGCATGGATGCTTCGGGAGGTACTTGTGTCGTATAGGAGACGTCTTGTTGTCACCACTGCGGTAACGGCCCCGAGAATACGGCGCTGCACACACTCGTGGAGTGCCCGGCTTGGGAGGAGCAACGCCGGTCGTTAACCGGGACACTGGGGGTCCAAATCCTCTCGCTGCCGGAAATGGTTCTGTCCATGGTCCGGAGCGAGGGTG
Organism: Catocala nupta; assembly: GCA_963675205.1. NCBI lineage: Eukaryota > Metazoa > Arthropoda > Insecta > Lepidoptera > Erebidae > Catocala > Catocala nupta. Next base: position 19,689,702 of record OY776097.1, on the reverse strand, counting down.
CATGGGAGGCCGCCGTCGCCTTCTGCGAGGCAGTGATGTCCACGAAGGAGGTGGCGGAACGGAAGAGGGAGGTGGTCTCTCCCCACCCAAACCGCAGGAGACGTCCAGGGCGCCGGCCTGCGGGCGGTTGATCTGAGTAGTCTGCCACCCGAGTAGCACACGCCCGAGGGAGGGGCGTAAGCGTTCCGCGCGCCCCCCTCAGTGGAGTGGAGGGCTGTACCATCGCGCATGAGTCCGACGTTCGAACGCCACGTGCTTGCCGAGCAACGAATACGTCCTCTGCGGCTAACCACATAGCCCCTGCGAGTCCAACCTCAATGTCAGGCACCGCGGTGGGCTTCCAGACCCCGCAGTACCCTGGTCCTAAATGGGAGACCCGTAGTTCTCCCCCGAAACTCTATCTACTCGACACCCAGACTCGGAGCAACCATTTGTATCACACAATTTTTCCCGTGTGGGACTCGAACCCACAACATGCGGCCTGGCGATCATTTCATAAACAACTACATCATCCGTGCGATCATTTTATTTCACTTTATTATTGTGCTAAAAGTCTCTAATCTTACCAGACAGCACCAATTCTCGTCGGTGTCAGGGATCTTGAACGCAGTCAAGTTCTTGATGGAGCCACACGCTAAAATCTCAACGTCTGTCCTCATCTCTTCTATGTACTCTGCAACAATATAACGTGTATCATCCGCACGTCGTCAATTCTAGGAATAATATACTACTATTTGGTTAATAAAGTGATATGGAGGTAAAAGCATTAACGTTTTTATTCAGTAAATTTGTATTTAAATTGCAAACAAATAGGTATGTTCAATGTTGATGATGTAAGAAAGTGAAGTACCTAATTTAGTTACATGCCTTACTACTTTGATGACAAATCTTGAATCACACCATCTTTATAAACCACATTTTAGCAAAAAATTGATTTGTTTTGATTTGTGAATTAAAATAGCATCAAAATAGCTGTTGATTGTCGTCATCATCAGTCATTGCTACTGAAGTAATAAAGTATTAAAATTTAGCTTGTGTAGAGGTACCTTTGAGCAGTGCCTCGGAGCCCCTGTCCTTAAGGTAGGCGGCGGCGCCGGTGACAAAGGCGAGGTCTAGCGTGTCGCGCACACTGATGACCTCAAACGGAGTCACCAGCACCGTGCACGCGGGCGGCGGGCCCTTGCGCACATCCGACTTCTTAGCACCGTCTTTTTCTTCTAGAGCCTGTAGGTTATGTAAAACTTTGTAAGTATTGAGGGTAGTTAACTCAATTTTTTTTATTATTGAACTCAAATAGTTACATTTTCCTAACTCTAGCATACAAAGACGACTCAAAAATAAATAAGATACGAGTGTTTCAAATCTGGTAACAGGTCAGGTATTTGGCAACAGAAAAAGGATGCACGATACAAACTATGACGTAACCAGTACTTAAACACACTTGTGCGAGGGAGATCGAGCACTTTTTCTTGACGAGGCGATGGTACAGACACCGCTAGCAGCAGCCGGCTGTTGTCCCCCAGCGCTATCTCGAAGCAGTGCGGCCTGCGGGACGAGTCTAGTCGTCTCTCCACATGGTACTTGTGTTAGTAGCTTGTTATATCTCACCTGGGCAGCGTGCAGTAGTAGCGACTGTAGCCAGGACGACGCGGTGGCGTCGTCAGGCGCCGCTAGCAGCAGCCGGCTGTTGTCCCCCAGCGCTATCTCGAAGCAGTGCGGCCTGCGGGACGAGTCTAGTCGTCTCTCCACATGGTACTTGTGTTAGTAGCTTGTTATATCTCACCTGGGCAGCGTGCAGTAGTAGCGACTGTAGCCAGGACGACGCGGTGGCGTCGTCAGGCGCCGCTAGCAGCAGCCGGCTGTTGTCCCCCAGCGCTATCTCGAAGCAGTGCGGCCTGCGGGACGAGTCCAGGTGTCGCCGAACTCCCACTACTGAGCGTAGAGCGATGTTGTGCGGTAGAGGAGATGTGCCGTCGGGGGAATGAGGGCCCCAGTGAAGTACTCCAGCCCTAGAATCAAAGTATTATGTTAAATACATTCAGCGCCGGCCCTGGGGTAAAATTCGAGAAGGCATGGCTCTAGGCGCTAGATGGCCAAGGGGTGCCGAAAAGCCAAATGCGAAACACAATTTCCACCGCAAATTTGGCAAAATGGAAACGACAATTTGGAAAGTATTACTGTCATAAAAAAGAAGTGGAATTTACGTGAAATGGAAGCGTCGACCAATGGGTGCTAAAAGACAAGCTTGCTCTAATTTGATCACGGGCTAGTGTCGCCGCTGAATACAATAGCATTAGCAGTAGGTACTAAACAAGAATCAAAATGTGAGTTTCTTTGTTTGTTACGCTTTAACGCCTTAATTACTTGTGCGATCATCTTGCAATTTCGCATATACGTTGCCAGGGGTACAGAAAATGACATGAGCTACCTTTCATCCAAAAAAAAAGTATATAGTATAATATAGCATTATTTAGTGTAGATATAAAGTAGTTAAAATACTTAGTAAATATGTTTGGTACCTTCTTTGTCTACAGCTTTTTTATTAGGCAAGTCATCATTTTTATAGACAATACTTTTTAGAAATTCGTTCCTACCTAAAACCTGGACTTTCCCTTGGGTTATAAAATTATCCACTAGGGATATATTTTTATGACGTCACGATCTTTCCTAAACGTAAATGCAAACATGTGCCTAGAAACTAAGCAGGTAGTCAAATAATATTTGGGGACCATTTTATTACCAATCCTGTAGTAGTTTTAATGTCGGTAAATCAATTCCCGTTAGTCCTAATTTGTACAACCCTATACTGTAGGGCCTTCATAGTTACTGCAAAAGCTTTATATTACGTAATAATATTTCCTTACCTTAGTAAGAAGTAGCTGGGCTCAAATCTTCGGCTCCTGTCCGTCCTACACATGAGATACCCTTCGAGAGGCGGCGCGAACGCCCCGGGCGCTTCAATCAGTCTGTCGCCTGCGTCCCCTGAACATACTCGGCCGTAGAACAGGATCTGTGGTATCTGGAACGAAGGAAAATAATTTTGTTTAACCGACATGTACTTATATTACATTAGCTTTTGCTCGCGGCTTCGTTGGCTTCTGGCCTTCTTCTTCAGGTTTTTTAAATCGTTTGTGTAGTTTTTGAGTAAAATCCTTACAAACAATCAAATAAAATCAAAACTTTCCTCTTTATAATATTAGTATAGATGACTACATGGGAATGAATGCAACTGCTATGCATAAGTAGTGGGTTCGAATTCTGGGTCAGACTAATAAAACGTTATTAAGTTTTTAAGCATCGATCAAATTTTTTAATATTATGCATGCGAAAGTACCTGCTTTATTAATAGGCTAGAGTACTCACATTTTTATTACTTCAATAAAATTGTTACCCAAAGACTAAAATGGATATACATACATATAGTATACGACATTTAGAGTAAGCTATCCATACAATAAATAAAAAAATAAAAGCGAAGTACTTTTTAAATCTACTCAAAAATTAATAAGATACCTACAAGCTTTTTAAATCTCGTAGTAGGGGTATAATGGCAGAAAAAGTGTGCACGATACAAACTGTGACTTAACTGCTATTTAAATGCAGCTGTCCGACGAAGATAGCGAGATATCCCCACTTTTTCTAATATCCATAATAAAATATAATATAAAAATATTAAATACTCCTTTATTTTGCAGCCAATTTTAATTCGATTTGCACAAAAAGATTGCTATTTGCTCGAGTGTATAAAATTATATACAAAATCGAACAAAGACAACTACCCTATTATGAGCAATGCGAAATATAATAATGATATCCTCCACACGTACTTAATTTCGGTCACGGTGGCCAATCTTAACGGACACTGGGCATCTATGCAGGAGATATTATAGAGCACAAGTGTAACACAAGTTCACACCCTGTTCCGTAACTATCATGATGAACTATCAAATAGGACAGTAATCCGACACGGCCGGAAAGATCTCAGGCGCAGGACGTGTTTTCCGACGCACGGGGGTGTCTAACTGCTATTGTGATTTCTTAACGGAAAAACCCAATAAGTTTTTGTTGGCCCGATCCGGTATAAGAACATGCACAGCAGTCAAATTCACTACCGCTGTTATATCGTTGATGCTAAAGAATTAATGAAATTATTTATACTTTATTATTCCCAAGTCACTTGGGGTCGGCTTTTCTAGTCTATCCGGATTTGACTGGATATCAGTTTTTACACGGAGCGGCTGCCACCTGACCTCCTCAACCCGAAGGCTAACAATACCCTAAGGCTAGACTAGTGTCAGGATATTATAGGGCACTGACTTCCCAATAACGACTGCCATAGATGTTCATGGCAGCCGGGACCGACGGCTTAACGTGCTCTCCGAGGCACGTAGCAGGCGATAATTGTCAATCAATACGCACATAATTTCGAAAAGTCATATAACCTCCGAAAGACAGAGGTGCGCGACGTGGGATCGAACCCTATTTAAATCGCGAGTATTATCAGTTATATCGGTGATGCTAAAGAAGTAAAGAAATATTCTTTAAATCGCGAGTAGCGGCTAGTTTCCTATATAACAGCTGTGTACAAATTAATAGTTATTGTGAAGAACAAAGCAGCTGTTTAAATAGATTATCGTTATGTACACTATACATACAAAAATATTTTTTATATCTAGAATGTATGTATGTAATGTATATGTTGCTATTATATATCTAGGTAACTATCACATTGACCAAGGTCAAATAAAAACAAAGATTTGAAGTAAGTCAAGTTGTCTTGTATTATACGAGCCCCAATGCAAAAATGTTCGTCTAGTCACACATTATGAAGAACACATTTTTCTTTTTAACTTTCTTCGTTCCTAGAAAGACACTAGCAGTAAACAATTTATTTAATAAAATACTCCATATAAATAACGTTATTTTGGTACTATTAAAAAAAATATCCTCTTTTAAAATTATGTATCTTAGTTAAATTACTGTTTAAATGGTCACGCAAAATAATTCGTCTAGTGCTTAATTGATGCAAAATAGTTCGTCTATGCCTAATGTTAATATACTTTTTTAATTGTTACACCAAAATTTAAAAATAAATTATCTTAAAATAGAATTATATTAATTGTTTTTAAGATGTCAAAGGCTATAAAAAGGCGTGATCCAAGTATTTTTTCATTATTTTCGCTAATAATTTTGAGCAATATGGGTCGTGGAAAACCTATCGCGGTAGAAGTTCGAAAAATTATTATTTCAAGCAGTGATAATGGGAAATCTGCATACCAAATCGCCAAAGACTTATTATTGCCAAGATCAACTGTCCAGTCAATAATCCAGCATAGCAAAAATAACGGCACAGTTTCGTGTTTGAAGAGATCAGGCCGCCCTCGTATTACGAGTGAAGCTGAAAACCGTGTTTTAAAGAAAATTATAAAGAAAAACCGTCGTGCTCGTGCAGGAGAGCTTACCGTACAATGGCGTGATATGATTAAAAAAGATGTCTCGGTCGATACTTGTAAAAGAGTCCTGAAGAGAATGGGTTACGGCTTTTACACGGAAAAGAGAAACCCTTATTCACATTACTTCAGAAAAAGAAAAGGTTAAAATTCGCTCGTGATCACTTAAACTGGACTGCTGACCAGTGGCGTCAAATAATATGGAGTGACGAGTCCAAATTCGAGGTGACTGTCGGTGATGTACGAAAAAAAGTTATCCAAAATAAAGATGAAGCATTTCACCAAGACTGTATCAAGAGAAAAGTGAAGTTCCCTGCGTCTGTAATGATATGGGGCTGCATGTCAGCACAAGGTGTGGGTCGCCTGCAATTTGTAGACGAGACTGTTAATGCAGTAAAATACCAAAACATTTTAGAAACGTGTTTATTGCCGTCCATTCCGATTTTGAAACATCAAAATGCTTATGTTTTTCAACAAGATGGTGCTTCCTGTCATACTGCAAGGACAACAAAGGCTTGGTTCACCTATAAACAAATACCTACAATGGAGTGGCTGTCAAACAGTCCAGATTTGTCTCCTATTGAGACAATGTGGTGGAAAATGAAGAAGATGTTGTGAAAAAATCCATCAAGGTCAAAAAAAGATTTAAAGGAGAAAATTAAGACTGTTTGGGATTCAACAACTCCAGAAGAATGTGAACAGTTAGTAGCGACGATGCCACTTAGGATTAAATCCGTTATTGATAGTAAAGGAGATAAAACCAAGTGGTAGACGAACTGTTTTGCGTGTTCAACTGCGATAGCCGAACTGTTATGAGTTATAATTGATGGAAGAATTCATATTTTTTTTATTTGAGTACTTCACAGTAAATAAACTTAATTTAATTTACTAATCTCATTTTTATTTGTTAGACTCATTAAACCGACATTACTTATCTATATTACACTTACAATACATGGTTACATTCAATTTTCTTAATAGACGAACATTTTTGCATTGGGGCTCGTATATCTAGAATTAGGAGAGGCTACTAATCTGTCATACAGGTCCTCCTAGTGCAGATACCAATCTCTCAGACAGACTTACACACCTGATTTTTGTAACCATTATGTGTGAGAGAGAAATAAATAATTATATAGACAAATAGTATATGAGGTCTAGAGGATATTTATATGAGGTCTCGAATTCAATTCCTAGATCGTGTCAAATATTATTCTGCTTTTTACTGTTAAGTAATAGCCAGTAGCTGTATTGTCTAGGAATGGACAATAAGCTTTTAAGCCTCCGTGGGACTTAAAACAGCCGGCAAAATATGGGTATTATACTCTTCTGCCTAGCACTGCAGATATATGCACAAGGCTATGTATGTTTCAATTAGTCTTTTATTCGCTACGATGAAAACGTAATAGCCTTTCGCAACAGTATTCCCTTAAAAATACCTCAAAAAAATTACGTATGTTTATCTTCTATGCTTGAATGGACAGAGGTGAGTAGGGGTTGACAGAGACACCTATGGTATCATATGTATATTACCCCGAAGGGGTGGCAAAGGCAGGGGTGTATTAGCTAGCGTATATTAATCTGGGAACAGTTTCAGACTCCATACTGCTACTGAGATTTTTATGACAAGAAAACCCAATAACAACGCTCGATAAGGCTATCGAACTCGAAACCTTATTCACACAGTCGCTAACAATACAACTAAAGAGCACAGGTAAGGTGGCAGACGTATTTTAAATCCTAACTAATATTATACATTTGTAATTAAGTTTGTTTGTTACGCTTCCACGCCATAACTATTCGACCGATCATCATGAAATTTCGCTTATACGTTGTAAGGGGTACAGAATTGAACATAGGGTAGGTACCTACTTCATCCAGAAAAAAATACTGTTACAAACCTAACGTACCCACATTTAATCGAGCAAAGCCGTGAGCAAAATCCAGTTCAAAATAATAAAGGGTTGACTATAAAAACGAGATGGGTGTAAAAACCCAGGATTCAACCTCTTCGTCTTCATGTGACCTTTGTTTAGTTGGGTTTTTTTAACGTCGCACTGCTGGGCAAATGCCTTTCCTTTGGACTTCCAAATCACTCTGTTGGTGGATATTCCCTGACCTTATGACCCCTATATCTCGGGGGTCTTTTGACCCGCAGGGCCCATATTAAAACTCGACCGAGGTATGATCCCAAGGTGTATACACACCAAGTTACAACTCAATCGGTCTCAGTGGTTCCGGAGCTATGCCTGTCACTAACAAACTATCACTAACAGACAGACACACAGACCCACATAGTTTTTTCATTAACCTCTTCGAAGAAGACTCATAGGTAGTAGAGTAGTCATTAAAGGAAAACAAACAGCCCTAACGAGTGGACACAAACGAATCGACCCAAGTCGACAGTGGATTGTACCTACGTTTGTCCTTGAACGGAGCACTGTCGCTCTACGGTCAAGGTCTTCCAATAACTTAGTACAACAACTGATATTTAAACGGTACTGAATACTGATGTATGCACCCACCCCGTTTATTTACATAACAGTGCGTGCCTGATTTAAGAATAAGGCAAGCTCTCGATATAATAAGGTAGTTGCGTGTATTTGATTTTGATTATTTTGAAAAGACAACCTCCGCACTAGAAATAATTCCTAGGCCGCGGGGAACTTTATGGCGCAATTACACTTGGTCGTTAGCCTGTATTCGGGTGCACGAGAGACTTTACTCGAATTCGGGCACCTGATGCATTAATTACATTGTTCTACTCACGTTCGGTTACTGTGTTCGAATACGGGCGTACTCGACTCCGTTCATTTACACTTAGTCGTTTGTCCGAATTCCATAGGCAATCGAATACGAGCTAACGACCAAGTGTAATTGCGCCATTACAAATATTCAAACAACGAACACATAGAACACCCAGACTCGGAACAACCATTTGTCGATCAAACAAATTTTTGTCCCGTGTGGGATTCGAACCCACTACACTCGGGGCAGCGGCAGTGGCGAGGCGACATCATAAAACAATACGTTATCCGTGTATTTTTTTTTTAAATTTTGTACCTTATTTCAAATACAAGAGCAAACAGCAATATTAATTTCTGTCATTTGACATTTATTGTGAGTAACAGCCTATTATGTATGTAAACAGAAAATATAGTCAAATCTATTTAGATTCAACTTTATTCTTCAACTTCGCTTGCATGTCGTGGATGTTCTCTCTAAAGCGGCTCATTCTCAATCGTTCCATCGATATTTTGGTCCATGGAACTAGAAAGTCTTTTTCTCACCTGTCCCATGAACCTTGTTGCTGAAACTAGTGAGATTAATCTCTTTGGTTATACCTACTATTTTCATCGTCAATTAATAGGATAGTTATCTAATTTTTCTATGTTTGATTTTGTACATATTTTTTCCTAACTACCAACCCAATAATCTGACCTTCGACCACACAACCGGCCGCAAACTTATCCCACGGGACCATCAAGGTGATTAGTTGATCTGCATAACGTTACTACAAAGTTTAAATGACATCACTTTATGACTGTCTCTACCTACTTCGAAGGCTTAAGCCTGCGATGTGCATTGTTCAAGGCAGGTTTTAGGATGGAGCGAGATCAAACAATGGCGCCTCTGTTACTTGCTTCTAATGAAGCGCGGCATACGCCTTGGCGCTTATAACGACCGCTCCGTTCGCTCTATGGTAGGGTAGGCACTACACGTTATATTCGAATTATATTCAAAAACAGTCGTACTTAACGCTGCACCTAATTGACATGCTCAATATCAGAGCTCGTACGCCTAGGTACAGTGCTTTTACGTCATTCGAGAGCAGTTGCGTGCATACGTCAATCAATCCTGATATCGCCAGCCATAGAAACGTCGAGGAAAGTAAGTATAAATAATTCTAACGTGTTGTAAGGAAAATAAAACGCTGTAAAATCCGTTTAACGCAGTTTCATTTCAAAGCAACTTTATACATACGCATAGAATGAATCATTGAAGTGATTCAACTCTGCCATAGATTAGTAAGATACGGATGATCAGCTCAATAAGACGTTTGAAAACTAATGCACACACATATAGACGTATTATGTTTACATCGTTATAGAACTTGCGTACATATGCATTATTTTTTTCTTTGTTTAAAGCTATCTATCAAATCAGCATCAAGCGTTAGGTTTACCATCCTCTATCGCGGAGACGTTACAAACATTGAAATAACGAGCAAAAAGAATGCCCAACAAATATATGTCAATCTCACAATTTTTTGTCACGTGTGGTGATCCAGTCTACAGCACTCGGCGCGTCGTAGTAGCAAGGTGGCGACTTAATTGGGCCATCATTGCAATCGCTACGTTCAGAAACATTTGACTCAGTGAAAGACTGCGTCTATTTTTCGCGTGCGTTTTTAGTCGGCGTTCTGTATCTACATGTTTTGTGTATATTCCTTACCCCGAAGGTTTAGACAGTGGTGAATCACACCGATATTACTTCAGTTATTTGTAGGCGCCACGTCTGCCGGGCACTGTTCCAGACTGCTCATTTTTATTTAAATTATTTCACGCATAAAGGACGACGCTCGGTATTAGCGACTAGGCATAAATAAATATGCCGCAAAGTATCTATATTTATATTATAAAATGAATGCTGTTGAATGATAATTTTTTACGTAGTAACTATTAACCTGTAAATTCTTGGAATGGGAAACAAACAAACAACAAAAAAAACAAGGGAAGCAATGACAGTTGAAAACCTAATTTGTTCGGCCAACAGTGTGCCGTTGCTACTCAATAGGTTAAACCAATTTTTATAAAAATGTAATATGGAACTAACAGGTATAGTATTAAGCTACAAACGCTTAGCAGATTGAGCAGAGAGAGCAATTCAGATACATTAAAGCATTTATGAAGTAAACACGCATTTTATTATTTTCTTCCTATAGCCCATAAGCATACTTCACTGGAATACTGAGAAGGATATAGGCTTTTTACGACAAAGTGAATTATTAATTATCAATCCAACTATATGTAGTTGGCACGGCAATTTAACACACTATTTAATATTTTTTTTAAATACTATATTTTGCCCGCAGCTTCGCTCGCGTAAATGTAGGTTAGATTAGGTTAGGTCCTTTTTAGAGTTCCATACCTCAAAAGGAAAAATGGAACCCTTATAGGATCACTTTGTTGTCCGTCTGTCTGTCTGTCTATCAAGACCCTTTATCTCGGGAACGCGTGGAAGGAGGTATCGAGTTGAAATTAAAACGATATACTCAGGTCTACAGTCTTTTGAAGCTGATGAAAATATCAAATTTCTAAGTAAACGTAAAAAAAGATACGGCCGTTTATGCCGCAAAAAACGTATATTTCGACACTCTCAAAGGAATCAAAATTTATAGGGTATTTTACGTTGAACTATGAAATTTGGCAAGTAATAGGTACCGTCTTATATTACAGGTATAGGAAAAAATCTGAAACTATACATTTGTAATTAAATAATAAAAAAACAGGGTCTTTATGCAAGGACAATTTTTTTTACAATATGCACCAACAAATTTGTACGGAATCCTCGGTGGGCGGGTAGGACTCGCACTTTTCCGGTTTTTGTAGACCTGACAACGAGTATGCGAAATTTCATAATGATCGATCGAGTAGTAAATGCGTGAAAGCGTAACAAACAAATAAACAAAGTTACTTTCGCATTTATAATATTAATTAGGAAATTAGGATTTTGAAGTTCTCCCGTGCGTTGTTGGTTCTCGAGTCCAGTTCACAACCTAGCTCCTCCTTATTATGCCTGGAAATCTTATTAAATTAAATTTGCAATTGTTTAACGATACTTTGTAGGTCGGAGGTATTTTCGCAGCCAAGATGCACCGATTTAGGGATATTCCGACTTAAACGAGATGATCTAGCTAGAGCCTACCTTCCTTAACTTACGCTTGGAGTTACATCAGCCAAACGGCACCGATTTAAAAAAGCCTAGTCTGAAGTTGAGATCTCGCTGTGGTAGTGTAAAAGAGCTGCAGTCTACTTTCTGGAACTTTCCATAGGAGACCACTAATGCATTTAGTTTAAATAAAGATAATTTAGTACTTAATTAATTAGTTAATTACCGCTTGCTTGAACCGTTAAGAGTCACACATCGTGAGGAAACCTGCATATCTAAGAGTTCTCTATAATGTTTTCGAAGATATGAGAAGTCTGAAAACCCGCACTGGGTCAGTATCGTAAACTATGGCCGAAGACTTCTCACGCTGAGAAGGACCCGTGCCCAGCAGTGAGTTTATATACAGAGCTGATATTATATATTATTATTAGAAGAATAAGGTAAAGAGAGGCTAAAAAGCGGATGTTCTTCCATAAGCAGTGCAGAAAATAAGGTATTCTGATTTTCCATCAGGAGATCCAGTAGCTCCTGCGTCCCAGTCGGACAGTTTAGGTATATCATCATCGTCATCATCATATCAGCCGAAAGACGTCCACTGCTGGACATAGGCCTCCCCCAAGGTATATATAGAGAGCTGATTAAGTACAACTTACCCTATTCTCGTGCCTCTGCCTAGCAACAGCGGCGGCTACCTCCCTACAGCTGAGCGGGATCATGGCTGGCGGGCGCTGGATGCGCAGCGGCGAGGTCCGTGCGCTCCACTCCAGAGACGACGCGAGCCGAGCGCCTAGGGTTGCTTCGCCAGTGACGATGGAACACGCGATGTTGCCGGCGATGTCCAGGATTTGGATGTATTGGGCTTCAGGGCCCACCTGAAGAAAAATACAAGTTAAGTTTATTATTGACGTAATTTTTACCTAACGGACCGAGACGCTAATATTATTTTAATAAATGGACTCTAAATAAAATTGGTGGCCCCTCTATTAAAATCTAAGGACCGAATTTGTGCCAGTTATGATCGCCATCTCAACATTAAACGTTAAACTTCCATTAAACTTAACATTTGTTATTTATTATCATTATATGCCATTAATTCTGCACGGGTAGAAAAGTAAGCATAGAAAACATGGCGTAATTAAATAACAGTTAATAATTATTATTGAAAGGCGATAAATAATACGTATTAATTAATGTATTATTAACTTTGGACCGCATTAGACTGCGCTTTTCATTGCATGCAATTTTGAGGGTCTAGTTTCGATTCTCAGTACAGGTATTATTGGCATTTTCCATTAAGGAATATTCAGTAAGATAGAGATGCTAGAAATGTGTTCGGGAGACAACATAGGATTACTTCATGTTTTACAACTGTAATCGATAAATAAATAATTTAAATAATGAGTCTTGGGACGTAAGGCACAAAAAGGCACGAAATGTGACTGTAACACACTTCAGCATACACCTTAGGAGTACGCTTATAATATAAGCGTTGGCACAAGTTCGAGATGCATGTGGCTCTCGGGGCAATATTTTTACCAGTTATGATTGTCGTATTACCATTAAACATTGTAATAATTCAATGCACGGATATAGTTGCTCCGAGTCTGGGTGCTCTGTGTCAGTTATATAAATAACTGAAATATACAGCGACACAGGATCTAATCGTAGTGCGGTATTTAACATTTTAAATTAAAATGTACAATAAGTAAGTTTTCATATAGTCTTGACGACAACATAATAAAATGGAACGATCGGGTTGCAGACGGAAAGCAGACAGAGAAACTACTTAACGGAATAACGTATCCGAGCTAATTGGTTAATGTATAGGAAAGAATAATTAAATGCCGGGTTTATTTTTCTATTTTGAATTCAATATATATGTGTTTTGTATTTCTGGACAAAATATAAAAGCATTATTTTTAAATTCTTTTTTTATAATGGTATTCAGATGTTCTAATCTAAGGAGTAGTATATACGCGTAGTTTTAGAAAAGGAAGCAACCATTTATTCCACTTATTAGACTAATTATCATACATTATCATGATATAAAAGCAAAACGTTACATATCCGTCAAAATATTGTTAGTTGCATATTTGCCTGTTTTCTTTTCGAATCTATGCAATCTCCGAGTCTATATCTCTATAAAATAGATTTTACTTTATCTTGCCAAGTTTTTAATAAGTAAAACAGATTTATAGAAGCTTACGTGCACAAGTCTAAAACCATCAAAGAAAATAATACACAGAAAGGATAATTTAATATGTCGGCCTCGATGGCGTAGTGGTTAGTGTGACCGACTACCACGCCTGAGGTCGCGGGTTCGATTCCCGCACAAGTCAAACTTTGTGTGCATGAACATGGATGTTTGTCTTGGTCTGGGTGTTTCTATGTATAATATGTATGTATTTACAAAAAAAAAAGTATATATGTATGTTTATCCATTGTCTAGTACCCATAGTACAAGCTCTGCTTAGTTTGGGCTAGATGGTGTTGTGTGTATGTGGTTGAATATTATAATTATATTATTATATAATATATTTTTGACTTCATGACCCCTGAGCGTTGCGGGCAGTCTACTTTATTGACAGGGTAATCGGCTTAGACTGTATTATTTATGAATGTATGCTACTTACTGACTAAAGAGATATGACTAAATGTAAATAAATAATGCTATCTCATAAATAAAACAAAAATAAAGATATGCAGCCGAGTTATATGTCGTGTAATCCGAAGATTACACTTATGAACGTTACACTAGTTTGTATGCATGTTTGTTTGTATATAGCATACAAACTTAAAGTGTTACGTTTATAAATGCGAATGTAACACATTGAATTTGGTTTCTTAAAGATTACTAGCAATTTGTGTTTCAAATTACTACAATTCTTGTTAACCCCTCCAGCTAAGCTAGAATGCTTGTGTTAGGAGTTGGTTCACGTCAATAGTGCAATGGATGGGACTCGAACCCGCGACCTTTCGCCGCTTCTAATTGAAATTGAACTATATCTTTTATATCTCTCAGACTTTCCACAAATGAGGCAATATAAAAGTAACATTTTTGTTATCAAAATAAAGCACGATAAAATCATACTCATATAGTGTCATGCCTACTGGAAGCGAGCCTTATGGCGTTTAATCGGTACAGTTAAAGGCTCCGTGTTGCTGTGCAGTGCTTGACATAAAGATCTAATAACACTTTGTCAAACCCGGAATCTAACCACCGAGACAATCATATAATAATTAGCCTAAAAATGATTCTGGCGAATATAAACGCCGAATGACATAACAAACCCCATTTGCTAAATGGGTTGAACTTTCGCTTGTAAGCATATCGTTAATTCTGAGGGTTCTACATAAATTGGTTTATTTTAGTAGAAGTTGTTCCACATGGCGCCACAAAGAACAGCTATTGCATTACATTACTATTATTTAGATTGTATATATGTAATACATCTCTACAAACCTCTCGCGGGATACCGCCGTGACGTTGTTATGTTATTAATTATTATATCCAGTTATAATTTTATGGTTTTACTTTACGTAATGCGTCTCGTAATAATATTACGTTTAGTTTACCTACTCATATTTTGAAATCAGATCAGACCTAGATTACATAAAATTAGACCATTATTTAAACATAAGTATATTTTATTGTTTGCCGCAGTGATATTAGACAGAGGGTCAATAACTCGAAATAAAACTGTTCGAGATAGTTTCGATCTAGTCTAGTAAATGTCAGATGTGAACTGAAAAATCGATCGTCATGGACTTTTGCATATACGATGCAGGAGAACGGTAAAGGGCATAGGGCACCTCCACCACCCTTATCCAGGAAAAACTACTAATCTAACCAAACATACAATTACGTGAGCAATGGCGCGAGCAAAATGTATTAAATAATAGGTAGGAATAAAACATGAAAATGCAATTAATGTTTAAGTAAATTATACTTTTATTTTAATTTAAGAGAATGTAATATATGTGATGTAATATTATTGTATTTTATTTAGATTTTATAACAAGAATTGGCCCGCTCATATGCAACATTTTCTTACGCAAAATTTCTACAGCGCGTGTGATAACGATAAGATAAATTTAGATCACTTGTGTTTTTATCTTCGCTAGAGAAAGTTCGATGGCAATCAAAAAATTACTATTTTATTTTTTGTTGCAGTTTACTCTCTAATCCTAACTAATATTATAAATGCAAACGTGAGTTTGTTTGTTACGCTTTCACGCCTTAGCTACTTAAACGATCATCATGCAGTTTTGCATACACCTCTTGCGTACCTTTTTCCTAGAAAAAGTACAGTTTCCGAGGGCTAGAAATTTAGCGAGCGAAGCCGTGGGCAAAATCTAGTATTTAAATTAGTCCCACTTCTTTCTACATTGCATTTATACAAATTTGAATCTGTTAAATTGTCTAATCCTTTAATTCAGACGTTATTCTTTTCTTTTACCCATACTTATTGCTTAATACGACCAATACTCTACTCTTTGCTCTGTTCTTTTCCTTTTAGCGGCTAGACTACTAAATCTATTTGGATGAAATTTGGTATGAAGATAACTTGAGAGCGGAATAACATAGAACGGCCCATTTTGAATATATGAACAAAATCAGTTAATGATAAAGTTTATGTTTAATAACATATACTCTTTGGACATGTTTTACTACCAAAGTCAGCTGTGAGGATGAGGCATATCTTATGTAAAAATGGCGACTAAACATCCTGTGAGAACGCAACATATTTATTATCAAAACAAGTACAAATCATTTGCATATGATTCACGCAACATAAATAATTAGTACCGTTATTTTTAAACAACAGACGGTTCATAAAAATGTATAGCTGATTACACGAGACAATGCTATTTAAATACAACAATCACAGAACAATAATAATTAAAAATTATGACTTAATATCGTATGGAATATTACACAATTATTCTTTTAGCTATAACAATAAAGTATTTAATAATTAATCGACTTGTTGCTACACGTTAATGCTCTCTTGGTTATTTAAATGTCATTTATTTATAGTTAGTTTACATGTGGATATTTTACAGATTCAGATTTAGGAGCAAGGTACAAAGGATGGGTGGTAAGTTAGCCGTTATAAGCTACTGATCCATGATAAGATTAAGTGACGGAGTTATGGTTTTGAATACATTATACACAGGCATATATTTAATTTATATTTGCTATCTGGGTGATCACGATCGGTCTCCCCAGCAAACAATCGTAATTGATTTGCGCCCTAGAAGAAAATGATCGGAGCCCCCAGCGAATAGAAATAAAATATGTATGTTGACCGCTAAAAACTGGAACCACGGTTTCTACACAAAATAAGAGGGGCTTAATAAAACTAAGCCGTGTCGCTATATTGAAATTGACAACAAGTAAATAGACAACTGTAAACAAAATAACTGTACTGTACCCATTCAATGGAGCCATTCGACACCGAGAAAAGTTGAAGTTGAAGTTATAACAGAACAACTAATAGCTATCTTGCCCCATTGACATTAACGTCCGTTTTTTCGTAGTAGAGTTCAGGAAGTAGCTGTGGTGTCAATAATAAACAGTGATTACTATGAAAAAATTACTTCCACGCTTAATTTATTTTTACTTGCTGACCCTATAACAAAAATTATGTTGCACGACGTAAACCATAAAAATTGTTTTGTTAATTATTATTTATGTTATGAAATAATGTTGTTGCTTACCACTATAGCGTCAAGCTCATTGTGTGGCAACCTGCACAGTATGTCGTATTCCGTGCCACCAGACTTCACGCTCGCTACGTACAAGGCGTAGTCAGTGATAAACACTAGCAGAGGCGTCCATGAACCATCGTCCATATTGTATGGTGATTTCACTTTCATCATCTGAAAAACGAAAGTACATTTAGTTTTGTCCTTGACAGCTCATATATCACCGATGCTAGGGTCTGTCATTGTTATTAGAAAGTTTTTTATTTGCTAAATATGTAAGTACCTTGCGACTACGCAACAAGTAATCAGGGTCATGCTACGGTGAAAAAAATGACCGCGCAAGTAGTAATCAAACATAATTACCCTGTTCAAAGTTTCATTGGGGTACGAAAATATTTGTAGCCGTAGCTTTTCATTGCACTCTATAGCGACGTTATCTTCGAAACTGTCGAAGTATGAAGGTTCTTCGGCTGTCAGCAGTCGCACCGACAGCCTTTTGTTCTCTATAACTTCTTTGTCAATGAGCCGGGACATTCGATCCGCCGACATGTGAAATGTTTCCGACACCTCTTTGAAAGGAAATATTATACTTGGAAAATGTTTCTCCATTCTAAGCTTGAATTGAAAGAACTTATTGTTCTTTATTTTGAGTTCAAGGTCCTTCCTCTGACATACGGTCTTTAGATAACGGTTCAATAGCGCCGATTTGTTCGATTGTAGCTTATGGTTTGCGGGGCTGTCGAAAAATTCGTCATTGAAATCTTCAGCCCCTTTCAAGGTCGAGTTATCTGTGTTTGAGCAATTGTCGCTGTTCGCTTGTGTCGGTTCTTCATTCAATTTCTGCACCGTTGATGCCGATTTACGACTGTATCTGTTTACGTTTTGCTTTTTGGGTGAAGACAAATGCTTGGAAATGCCGTTTTTCGGTTCAGTCTCGTCTTGGACATTTTTGTTGAATTGTCTTTTGGGTGTTGACGTTTTACTTGAAGAGTCAGTATCGGTAGTCTTGTTGAGGTCCACTTTACTTGTGCTAGTTACTAGCTCTTGCACTGGTGTAGTCTCAGGAATGGGGACGAAAGTCTCTTTAGGAGCGTCAAAAGCAGTTTGGAATGTATCATGGACATAGCTATAAGATACTCCTTTGTGTTCATAGACAGTACTCTCACAGTTGACAACATATTTGCTAAGAGGTGGTAGTTCACCCTTAGGTTTCTTGTCAAGTTGAGCTTTCATATTTAGAGTCAGTTTGTGCCTTGGAGATCCTTCATTAGGAGTTCGGTCTCCCGCAACAGTTGTTTTTGATGTAGTTGGGACTTCTTTAGGCTTATCAGTATCCAATGGTTGACCATTTAAATTGATTTCAACAAAATCATCTTCATCCTCAACCTGGAAACCTGAGTCTAAGCTCTTTGATAGCTTTTTGTTTTGATTGATATCACATGGTAACGCTTCCACAACATTGTTTAATTCCAAGCTGTTTTCTGGTAAACCTTTTTCTGGTGCAAAATTGAAATTGAAATTTTTGTAGAAATTCTTCAAGGAATCTATAATGTTGTTAGCATCTAAGAGATTAAGCACTTTACTGTGTTGTTTTCGTTCTTCAACAATATTAGTAGTGATGTAGCGCTTCTTCTTCAACACAGATTTAACAGTGTTCGGACTCTGTGACACTTCCAAAGGTTTTTTCATTCTGTCTGTAGATTGATCAATGTCTGCCTCAGAGAAATATGTCTTCCTCATAAAAGCTACATGGCCATTATTCTCAAACGCATCACAGGAATATGATTTTTGGGCTTTGTCACATTTCCTCTGTAACAAGGATGACTCAGTTTTGTTTGAATGGGATGAAGATGAGTCACTAGACGATGTTTCAGAGTCACAGCTGAAATTAGAATCTGAACTGTTGGAGTCACATCCATACAGTTTGCCATTAGGCCTCGGTTCATTGTTGTTGTCTTTATCATTGTTATTGTCCTGACTTTCTTGTTTATAATTTTGACAGTATTCAAATATACCACTTCTGTCATTTTTAGAGTCACCATAAGTGAGAATGTCAGACATAGTTTGTTGCACAACGTCAGCTGCATACTTAGGTGTCCTATCACCTGATGCACACCAAGAGAATCTGTCAGTCACAATATTATTCTTTTGCCTAAATCTATCACAGTACGAACTATCAGGACCATATGATATAAAACCTCTTTCTATATGGATATTATCAGTTTTAGTATTATTCAATATATCTTCATGGAATGAAACTCTTTTCTTTTGAGAACTTGGTCCACTTTGTGACTTTTTCCGACATCTTCGCCTATACACAATGTCCTCAGATAATGATTTTTTAGGTTCACTTCGCAAGGCAGGCTTTCTCTTTTCTTCTGTGTCTTTTTCACTTTCTAAAGCTTTTAAAACTAAATCGGGCAAGTTTTCATAGGCATTTGGTTTTTTATGCACTTCTATGAGCAGTTCTGGAACAATATCGTCAGGGACACCAATGTTTTGATTATCAATATCACTGCGAGTCATTATACTACTGGTAGTGCTCTTGATCATATCCTGAGAACAAGACGGTGGCGCGTCATATACACTGTCACAAGCTAATTCTTCGGCACCTATGAGACTATGCGACATGAGCGCTTGACTCGTGGCCTCCGAGGCTTCACTATCTAAACACAAAACACCAGAATCACCAGGCGTATCGGCCAAACTACTCGTTGTACTAGAAATCAGGTGAGTGTTGCCTTGAAGGCATAGATCCGTGGGCTTGCCCGCGCTTTCGTCCGCGCTCTCCATCTTCGCGTATTGTAATGTATCTTCAACAACGTTTGTTGCCGCTGTCGCAATAACAGTGTCGTCAGTTTTATGACGACGTTTGCTTTTATCGATCTCGTTGCCTTTTATTTCAGTAGCCTTGTTAGTAGACATCATGATTTCTGACACTTGAACGCTATACAAATAGTTTTCTATTGTTTGATAGCATTAATATTGTCTCACATTAATTACTAACGTTACTCATTTTGCAGTTTATTTATAAATTTCAAGTAAAATACGACACAAAACATGACGAATACACTGCAGCCATATTTAACATTTTGACATTTTATTGTTTTTTAAAAAGTCCATGTATTCTCAGGCTTTGTTCTCTATTATTGCATTGCATAAGAATTTTATTTTATTTTAATATATTGTCTCATTTAATATTATATAATACTCATAATTCTTTGATGATCTATAATTTTAACCAGTCATTGATCCATATACTAATAAATTATACTGTAAACTCTGTAGGACGGGGTGGTAGACAATTTGACAGTTGTTTTTACCTTTATCTGTAGAAACCGCAAACAACTGTCAAAAGTTTGAAATGCGCGATTCGCCGAATTATTAGGTTAGGATTTCAAAACAGAGATAATTATATTTGTTATTATTGATGTGATTACTAAAATAATAACATGGAACCACCAAAGACTACAGTAATATTAACATTACTGTGTTTATTTGTATACACATGTGACTGTGGTAAAATTAACACGCCAAGGGTACAGTTGCCTTGGTTCGAAAATTTAAATGTAAATTTTACCTTTGAGATCGTCGAGGGAGGTTGTTATACTTGGTGAGTGTTACTTGATTAACATAGTAATAAACTAGCTATTCAAATGTATAACACGCCCTTTGTATTTGTAGGAGTTTGTCTCGCGATGACATCATAGATTTGGAGCCATTGTATGATGATTCGTGGGGTCACTGTTCCCGCGCAGCGCGCGTCTCTGTCTCCAAGACCTGCGTACCACCTGGATCCGTGATTATACTTGCTGAAGATCCCAGTACCGGTGAAGTAAGTGTCCTACCAGGAAATGGCGGGAAACCGTATATAGAAATTCTTGTTAAAATTGGCATACAATTTTGGAAGCTATTTTGATACTTAAGATTTCTTAAAGTTTATCTAATCATAATTAGTATATATACTGAAGTGTTAAGTGCTTTTTGTTTGCCAATCTTTAGTTGATAGCAGCAAATGCATATATATCAAATTAAATGTTATAGATAGGTACCTGTAACAATTATATGTGTATTTATTCATGTGTGTACTCAATACGTACATATTTACACAAGTAATATATGCATTTTTATTTACACTTCTTAGTAGAGTTTTTGCACCAGCTTCACTGTAACTTTCAGAAATAGAATATTACATCACTTAACCTTTCAGAGGCACACCAGTAGCCAATACAATAGATTTTTAATTATGTCTAATATTCTAAGATTGGACAGATTAATAATCAAATTTAATTATGTTCAATGTGAATTACCTAAAATGGCAGTTACTAAAATGTTTGAATGATACGGGAATGTAGACCTATTTTCTAAATACTTTACTGACCGCTTATTAGGTGTGGATTGCATTCATTATAGCAGACAATAAAATTTTATGATTTAGCTTAGTTGTTATATCAGGAATGATGAAGGTCTTTATCTATCTCATATATAGGTATCTAAATTAAAATAAAAGTTACAGGAAATATTATATTTCTCAAAACATGCTAGGTTCCTTTCATGTTTTAATTCTACACATGCATTCACCATCAAGTCTTACTTAGCTAACTAGATACATTAAATTCATCTAATGGTTAACATTTACATATTTGTATATAATAATATATAGTATACATATGCAAAAAAAACATATTTCTAGAAATTAAACTACTATATACGGATTTTATCGCGTTGTTTATTTATCAATGTATTACAAAATTTTGAAAATATTACACTACTACTACTATTGATTTTATTTTACTAATTTATAAGCTAATAAAATTATTTAAACTATGAAATCTATTTATTTTTTGTTTACACTTTCCCCAACGTTTCAGTTGCTTTTCAGCAGCCATGGTCAAGGGGAGACTAAATTTTGTAATACATTGATAAATAAACAATTTGATAAAATCCGTATATAGTAGTTTAATTTCAATGAATAACATTTGCGTAAACAGAAGACAATATTACATATTTCTAGCTCAATACAATAATTGAAAATTAATGGACTCATATTTATAAAATAAATAAAATAAAAATAAAAAGCCTTTATTATTCCATTGGCATGTACAGTCGTAAGGTGGTAGTGGGTGTGGATAATGTTAGTCTAACCCTCCAAACTCATATTTAGATGTATACAAAGAACTACTCCATTACCATTGGCCTTCTGAATGCAGGCCTTAGATTGACTTAACCTGTTGAGTCACATCAGTACAGTGGTATCCAGACACAATAGGGTTTTAATTAATACAGACTTTCCAACAATTGACAGGTTAATCCAAAACCAGTGTATTATTTGCCCATTACAGAACATACATGTCATGCAAAGGTCTTATTGATGTGTTGTGTTACAGATACTCCGTGGGGATGTAGACATAGACAAAATAAGCTATTTGAAAGTTGTGAGTACAACATGGAAACTGTATCTAGAAGAAGCACCAGAGGCCTTTGAAGTTGTTGCCTATGATGACCAAGGTAAGTTAAAGGTCAACTTTAAAAACAAAAGAAATATCAGAGACTCTTTGTTTTCAAATATTACAAGGTAATATAAATAAGGTTTGGGAACTCTTCTGTTAAGTCAAAAAAACCTGTGTTAAGATGGCCGCAAACATACGGTTTCCTGATCAGGTTTCCAAAACAGGGATTCAGATTCGTCATTCCGTCAGTTTTGCGCAGATGTTCGGTTTTTTTCATCAGGAAATACTATTACCACGTATGGTAACGCCACCCCGCTAACGTGTCTAGCTAGATCTGATGTATTCAGTATAGAAATTTCCGTTCGTGTGCGGCGGTACATACAGAATGTTAGCGAGCGCTGCGTTCGGAATGACGTCATTCGGTTTTTTTCCGTTCTTCTTTTAGAACACACTGGCGAGATTCCGAATCGAACGACGGGAATTATTTTCGCACGGTAAATATAAGAACGTGTGCGGTATATAGCAAATTCGTATAAAAAGTGTACATTCGGGTATCCGAATCTGAATACCGGATTCGGACACCTGATCAGGAAGCCAGCTGCCAGCTTTAGAAGAGTCCCCTCTTGTCCATGGTATGCATTTAAACAATGTAACAGCATAGTTAAGTTAAGGTAACATGGGTACACTTCATAATATTTTTAATAAAGAAGTAGAACTTAATATTAAAATAGAAACAAAAATATCATGTAACTTATATTAATACTAGATATCCCTCGTGGCCTCGCTTGTTTATATTTAGGTTAGGTTAGTGAAATACTTTTTCTCGATGAAAGGTACCCTATGTCCTTTTCTGTTCCCCTGACAATGTGTATGCTAAATTATAGTATAATAGAGTATTTCACATGTGAAAGCATAACAAACTCACATTCACATTTATAATATTAGTTAGAATCAGCCCTGTATATAAACTGTCCAACTGCTGGGCACATGACTATTCTCAGTGTAAAATGGGTTAGGCCATATACCAATATGGGCCCGACCCTGTGTGGCTTGGCAGACATCAGGCACATCTACGAGCTCAGCTTATGGAAAACCCTCAGATATTTAGGTTTTGCCACTGTTATCCTTCATTGCTAAAGTGAATGATAATTAAGTATTTTATATGCAGATTACTTTGAAAAGTCAGAGGTAGGCCTTGGGATTGTTATAAGTTTATATGACTATAGAAATATTTTTAAATTAATAATTTAATATAATTAACATTTTCCCAATGCCTCTAGTTTGGGCACAAACTAGACCACAGGGAATCCACAACTAGTCTAAGGTTTAAACCTTAGACTAGTTGTGGTGTCCCTGTTTCCATGGTTGCCTGGTTTCATAAAGGATTCTTGTTAATCCCTCCAGGTTAACCTAATGTTAGTGCTTGTAGGAGCAGGATTATAGTAGCGAAATAAATGGGTGTCAAACCATCACCTCTCTATCGCGATTCGTTAACCATTAGGCAATTGTCACTTCTCTAATTATATAATTGTTTTATTTTAGGCAACAAATTTTCCACATTGGAAGGAATCAGTTTCACATGGGACATAGAGAATCTTGGGAGCAATGTTGATGAAGATCTTCTGGTTAAGTAAGTATTTATGAGTAGACTGCCTTATTGGTCGCATGGCATAAGACTGCGCTTTTCTTTATAAGCGCTCGTAAGCTCGCAGTTTCGATACGCGGGTCGCGCTTATGTTTGCGGCCAATCACGAGTTTTCGCATTAGATTCGCACGTCAGGCAAAGTGTTAATATGTCTTTTGATAATTTTCCATAGTAACGATAGACGTTATCGACGGCTCTTTGTGCTCATCGATGCACGGAAGCTTGTGATACATTGTAAACATTTGTCTGCGTAAATCTTACAATAATCCCTACCAGGATAATCCATGTTTCAATCTAGGACACGTTCGATTTATGTGCCAAGTTTCATCCAAACACATTTAACGGTTTACGCATTGAGAAATTAACACTTGAAAGGTTTATCCAAACCTGTTTAACCGTTTAGGCATACAAATTAAACATATAAAATTTTTATCGCAATCCGTTCAACGGTTTACGCTTAATTAAGAAATAATTATATAAACATCTACACAAACTTTAATATTTATAATATTAGTAGGATGCGAATACAACTGTACTTATTATTCCGCAGACTAGTAAGATGGTGCGATACAGACTACGAAGCGCCACCGGGCCTCACAGAACTCGAGGCCCGCGGCTTAAGGTCACATTCAGTATTGCTCTACGGCCAGGCTATTGGCGAATCTCGAGTGACTGCATGTCTTGAGAACATCTGTACTGACTTCAACTTGCAAGTGGTTGCCAGTGTTGTGTTGACACCAGCTATTGCGATCATTGCGCCAGGGGACACACTGCGGTATAGGTGGGTATCTTCAGAATATAATCACGTTTACATATGCGCGGTAAGTTGGACGTTACCAATCAATTTTTATTTAGTAGATGGCACCACATATTCTGTATAGCCAAACAGCAATTAAATAAATTTGAACTTTGATTTAGCCCGCGGCCTTGCTCACGTTTGTCAATAAATTCCCTTCGTTTCGCGCTAATGCAGCTTTTTAAAAAAAGAACTGTTCCCGAGATCCGTTGCGAACTGTACTTTTTTCTGGGTGAATGGTACCCCATGTCCTTTAACGTGATACCTTCCTTGCTCGGTTAATAACACGATGCGTGAATTTATGCACTGCGTTGTCAGTACTCGAATATCATTCGATTTCCGCGTATCGCTAATTCATATATGTCTTAAGTAATGGTTTTCTCATCACAGTGGCGATATATTAAAATGTGTAATCGCAATTACATAAGTGTGAATTCGATCATAGTCAGGGTGCAGGCAACAATATCTTGAAATATAGCAGTATACGATTGTGTGATTCGAATGTTTTCCAAATATAGTTTTTGATGTATATTTTATCATCGCTATATGTATTATCGTTAATTGCTTATGTAAAACATAGAAGGCGAAAAAGTAGGTATCGAGCAGATTCCTTAAAAAAAAATAGCGAGTAGATATGGTAGACTCCTATTCTTCTATTTTAGAACTAAAATAGAAAGGTTTCAAATCGACCACGAAATATCGAAATGTATTGCAATCCAATTAATGAGTTATCTGATCTGGTTTCAAACCTGTATACTTAACTCTTCAAATGTATACATGTTTTATGTTGCTTAATTTACTAAACCCTTAATTACAGAGTGGTCCGAGCACGGGCCGGTCGCCTAACAACTGAAGACATAACAGAAACTCTTTACCACATGAAAATGCCTACCACAAACATAGCTATTCTGGAAGACACAGTCAGCTTAATTCGTGGCAAAGATATAGGCACCACATCCATCTACCTAATGTCTGGTGCGACCGAAGTTGCTTCTGCAACTTTAACCGTTGCCGAGCCTTACAGCATCCGTGTCACAATACGTCCCTCAAACTTACTTATAAAAGGAGAACCTTTTATTGTACATAGTATACTGCAAGATAAAGATGGGCATGTACTGTTCGCTGGTGATCAAATTTTAATAAGACTGACCGTGGATGGACCGGCTAATGTGGATTTGCTGAGGTCGACGGAAAACGGTACCCTGACCGATGCTATAGCGCAGAATGCTGGACCTTTCACTGTGACGGCGAGGCTGCATTCTATAGCTGGGAGGACTGTTTCGCGTAAGGTGAGTTAGTCTTGCTATAGCATTAAACCGCTATCGAACTGAGCGCTTTAACTTTGAAAACATTCGGAATTAGATCTGTGAATTAAAATTTTCTAATTATTATTTTGAAGTTATTTTGTCTGATTGAACAACTAAGTTAATAATGAGAGTAAAATGCTGCAAATTTATTTTAAGAATTATACTTTTGGATAATTCTTGACTCCATACATGTCTACAGTTAATTGGCATTGTAGGAATAGGTAAACATTAAGTCAAAAAATTTATAAATAGACAAAAATTTAGCGTTTTGTCCGGAAATTATTAGTAGCGTAAGTCTAAAAACGTTTACTCATTTAGTTCAGAAAGAAACACTTATGAACCTCAAAGCGGTTAGTAAGTTTACTAAGTTTACATATACATATGTTGGCTGCCAGGTTCTGGCAAAAGATTAAGCCTAAAACGAGAAGAGTTAGTACGAGAAGATACCTGCAAAAAAAACCATGGCCACGGTGCCTAAAAGTAGTACCGTATCCATGTTTTAACTGTCATTCTGCTTAACCTTTCGTTGATACTCAGCCGTTGATGTTTAAAAGGATAATTTGTTTCGGTTGTAGGTTGAAGGAGAAGTATCGGCATTAGCAGTGGAGCCATTAGAAGTCGTGCCACCAGAACTTTACGTCGCGTGGACTGAAACTATGCAGTAAGTCTATTAATTTCGATGGTTTCAAGTCATTTGGTGACGACGTTTTATATAATCTAACCAAACCGTTCGCTTTTTTCTATATGGTGAGTATGTGGTATGAAAGGTATTCTATGTTATATTACGTAAAAAATTTAGGGTGATCGGTTAAGGCGTAAAAGCTTAACAGACAAACGAACTCAAATTCGCATTTATAATCCTAATAGATTTCTCTGTCACAGGTTTTTTTTACATGGTGCACTATAATCTAACCTGTCTCATACTAAAAAGAGGGCCGTGTCCTAGTAGACCAATAGTTTACAAAAAAGCTCATACTACCTAAATATATTATTATATTATATTAGCGACCCGTCCCGGCTTCGCATGGGTAGTAGAAAACCTTAGCAAACCACACACCTAAACCTTCCTCATGAATCACTCTGTCTGTTGGTGAAAAGCGCATGAAAATCCGTTCAGTAGTTTTTGAGTTTATTGCGAACAGATGCGGCGGGGGACTTTGTTTTGTAATATGTAGTGATATTACTTTATTATTTGCAGAGAAATCCAACTGAAGCATCACGGCGGAGGAGACGAGGAGGTAGTCTGGTCGGAGGTGGAGAGCGAGACGGCACAAGGTCCCCTCTCTCTCACTGCTGCGGGTGTGGTCGCCATACGAGGCGTGGGCGATATGACGGTGCGAGTGCAGCTGAAGAAGTATCCACATGTTAGAGCTGTTGGGAGGTAAACATATAACAATTAAATTAATAACATCTACCTATACTTAAAAGAAATTCACATCCTATGAATAATTATTATGTTCATAACTTGTTATACAAGGATATGAATAAACCATTAAATATTACTCAGACGTTAGTTAATGCAACTGTTGTGAATGATGTCACGGGTTTCATTTTTAAGTCGAGTATAGAGTTATTGGATACTCTGACAAGTAATTCCCAGTAGCAGCATGGAGTTTAATATTGTGCTTGGTAAACGTCAATAAGTCTAACCTTTTTTTTTTTTGTTTTGTCTATTTTTTTTAAGGGATTTCAGTACACAGAAGTGACTACGCCAATCCCATCGTTCATGTACAAAATATCTTACTCCTAAATACTTTAATATCAACTAATTTATTTACCTAAAAAAGAATATAAAACTTTAGCATCATCACATGCAGGATTGGCTAAAATGCCATGAAATAGACCTACACTATAAGCAGATATATTTGTGGCATCTATAAGTTGTGCCCTTAAAACATTATAGTTTACACATTCTTCCAAAACATGTTGAACATCCTCAACAATACCACATGTTACACAGTTAGGAGAATCCTTTTTACCCATAAGGTAAGCAAATTTGTTGCGAGGTATATGACCTGATCTTAATCTAAGTGCAGCAATAATTTGCCCTCGACTCAATCTTACATTGGCAAACCATGGTACATGAGGCGGCTCACACTGTATCGTTCTGTACCATATACCTTTAGTTTTAGACCTCTCATTAAAATATTCATTCCAAAAAGAAAAACAATTACTTTTAAATTTACTTAATAATTCCGAATATGTTGGTAATATACACGTCTGGACACCTGAGTTAATTGCTACTTTCGCTAATCTGTCAGCCACCTCATTACCTGGAAAACCAACATGAGATG
This sequence comes from Catocala nupta, assembly GCA_963675205.1. NCBI lineage: Eukaryota > Metazoa > Arthropoda > Insecta > Lepidoptera > Erebidae > Catocala > Catocala nupta. Next base: position 19,661,156 of record OY776097.1, on the reverse strand, counting down.
GTATCCACTGTAAAATTATTTTTTTATGATTAGTACCTATTCAAAACATTAATTTTGCTTAAAATTTGGTATCCTAAACATATGCCATTTGATCTGTATACACATTTGGAAATATACTGTAAAGCACTTTTGCTATCTGAATAAACTACTACATTATTTACATTCAAATCAATTAAATATTTTAAGGCTTCATAAATGGCATATAATTCTGCTGACATTATTGACATATTACAATGTAATTTAAAAGTACCATAGGACTTGTTATTATAATCATAATATGCCGCACCAACCCCATCGGACGTCTTGGAGCCATCTGTATACACTGAGTGCCATCCAGAATATCTCTCACAAAGTTGTATGCGTATATTATTTACATCACTAATATTGTACATTGATTTTGTAACATTAATCAGACTAGTTCTGATGACATTTTGAATGTTTATGCTAGATACCCATCTATCTAGAATAAATACATCTAGGGGATATGAAGAAGAAATTTCCTCCGTTCCCAAACATATCATCAGTGATAGCTAACAGTGGCCGCCTCTTTCCACTCCAGTTTATTAGCACCAGTTTACAGTTATTAGCTACATCTACAAAAAAATTGCTAGTGACATCATTGGATCTAGATTTTAATTTTAAGTAAAATTTAATTGATAAAAATTTACTTACGCCTTAAATATAGTGGCGGAATACACAGCTCGCTTTCCATGACATGAATAGGAGTCGATTTAATAAACCCGCCAATTATTCTTAAACACAGATTTTGTAACTTATCTAGCTTATAAGTGTGACTAGTCGCTGCATTATCATATAAAAAGCATCCATAATCAATTCTACTACGTATAAGAGCCATATACAACCTACGAAGATGGAGAGGATGAATACCCCATGTGGAGCCTGCCAAGACTTTAAGTAATTGTACTTTTCTTTGCGCCTTTTCATAAACTTCGTTTATGTGTTTACTCCATCTCAGAGATTTGTCCAACCATATGCCAAGGTATTTAATACAATCGACGGATGCTAAAGCTGAACCATTTACATGAATTTCTACAGATAGTCTTTTGTATCTTCTAGTAAATAAGCAGAATTTTGATTTGTGACCTGATAACTCCAAACCTAAAAGATTTATATATGAGGTAAAGAAATCTAAAGCTGTTTGCATGTTATTAACACTGTCTTGAATTTTTCTATAACTGCAAAAAAGAACAAAATCATCAGCATATTGACATAAATAGACATTTTTTATTTTTCTACATATTTCAGCTGTAATAATATTGAAAAGGAGAGGGGATAACGGGTCACTCTGAGCTATGCCCTTGCTAGTCCATCGAATATAATATTGTCTGTCAGATTCCTCGCCTTTTATAATGAGATGCCTTTCTTTTAAAAATTCCCATGTATAAGAGCAAACATAGGAACCGACTTTCAGATCATCCAAAATGTAAATTACGCGATCAATCAGAACATTATTATATGCTCCTTCTACATCTAAAAACACTGCTAGAGTTGGGATTTTTTGAGCGAGAGCAATTTGTACTTTAGTAACTAAGAGTGCTAGACTATCTAGACAAGAATGACCTCTAAAGCCAGTTGTACTAGGGGACATAATTCGTTTATTTTCCACATACCACTCTAATCTTTTGAGTATCATACTATGAAATATTTTACACAGACAGGACATTAGTGCTATAGGTCTAAGTTTATTGCCTGAACTATTCAATTTAGGTATGGGCACTATATGAATATCTCTCCATTGAGAGGGCAAGGAAGCAGTTTTGTAAATGGTATTATATAATGGAAACAAAAAAAATTTGGCGATATCAGGGAGGTTAGCAACCATTGAATAAGATATATCATCTAAACCTGGTGCTGTATCTTTAGATTTAATACAAATATCTAATTACTGTAATGAAAATTTTTGATTTAAACTGGATTCGTTACAAGTGATTGTAGGTTTTGTTACAACCACAAAGTCTGGTGCCAGTTCACATAATAATTCCTCCTTATTTTTATCTGGCGAATATAATCTATTAGTCTTAACCGCTCAAACCCCGTTGACGCCTTAAGGCGTCATCACTTTTGTACCCGTCAAACCCCGTTGACGCCTTAAGGCGTCAAGCAACAAAAAAAAGAGGGTCGCGCGCTAGTTTTTGCCGTTTTTGTATTGAAAGGCCTGTATTTAAAGTCTTGTATTGTATATCATTGTACTCGGAATGAACTGAGCTTTTCGAACGAACCATTTACTAACTGAATAATAATTGTCTAATATTGTTATTGTTATGTCACGTGACTTCGCGCCGAGCGTTCGTTCGTCGATGTTATTTGTGCCGCTGTTTACTGTCGTTTTTTGTAGGGCAAGTATATAAGTGTAATACATTATTGAAAAGCTTATTCTTTCTATTTTTAGAGACAATAAAAACAATACTGACTTACGTTATTTTTGTATAACAAACTGAAGCCCAAAGTAACCTATTATCATTTATCAGTTTTCCCGCGCTTTTTTATATTTGTTGTTTTTTAGTACAGTATTATATCGTATTTCAGGTTTCAATCACTATAATAGTGTTATTTATTAGTGTTTCTATAAAAATATCTGAAAACAACGCACAAGGTTACGACTAATATTCTGTGAAAAAAAAAACAAAATTTACTTTTGCCGCGCTCTAAATGTACTCGTCACGCATGTCAATGCTACTTTCAAATGTCAATATCTTAATTTTTTCTCACAGACATATATAAAAAAAAATGTTTAACTATAAAGAGCATATTTCTATTTTTAGACACAATAAAAACAATACTGACTAATGATAATTTTGTTTGTCAAACTGAAGCCCAAAGTAACCTATTATCATTTATCAGTTTTCCCGCGCTTTTTTATATTTGTTGTTTTTTAGTACAGTATTATATCGTATTTCAGGTTTCAATCACTATAATAGTGTTATTTATTAGTGTTTCTATAGAAATATCTGAATACAACGCACAAAGTTACGACGAATATTTTTTAACAAAAATTTCAATATTTACTTTTGCCGCGCTCTAAATGTCCATGACACGCACGGTAGTGCCACTTTCAAATGTCAATATCTTAATTTTTTCTTACAGCCATATATAAATACTTCGTTTTACTATAAAGAGTATTTATCTAGAAAATAGAAAAAGTAAAAACTCTTCTTATAGCATTTATATTTCTTTAGAAACAAATATTTTCAATAACGAACAATTTGTACAGTTCTGCTTTGTTTATCCAGGCGTATAAACTCAAGTATACACTTCAATGCGATGATTCATAATACTTGTCGTAGCTTACAATGTGTATTTCTAAGAAACACGAGCGATGTTATCATAACTCAGAGCTCAAAAACATAAACATCGATAGGGCGTGTCAAGTGGCGCTTTAAGTGCCGACCGCGCGACGGGTGTCCGATTACCGGGTAATCTGTTATTGTTTACATTAAGTGCGCGCGGGGCCGGAAAGGTTAAAACCATTCATCCAACGCATTTTCTTCCACATATCTGATGAGCAAGTAGTCTCATTAATGCTACTACAAAATTCATACCAACACTGAGATTTAGCACGTCTAATCTGCCGCTGTGCTTCAGAAATTTTAATTTTTAGTCTGTATAAATTTTGTGGGGTTGGATTTTTTCTAAAAATACATAATGCTAAACGCCGTTCTGCAATAATTTTTAAAAGCTGTTCATTCCAATACACTTTTGGTCTAAATTTCCTATTTGGATTATTACAAAGTTTTGAATATGGAATAGATATATGAGCAGCTTTATTAATAAAACTTATAAATAAATTATACATACATTGAACATTTTTCATAGATGAAATTTCCACAGTGTTAAATAAGGATTTTAATTTTTCCCTGTATTTTGGCCGGTCTGCTTTTTTATGATTTCGCTTTGATGTGATATTGACGGAATCGGAATATTTAATACAAAATTTAATAATTAAATGGTCACTGCCTAAGCTTTCGTTATTAACATGCCAAAAACTGTTCATCACTATATCTATGGTACAAAATGTGACATCAGGTGCAGTCCGTTGCAACGACCCGTTAACCCATTTTAATCTAGTGGGCGCACCATTATTTATTGTTACGTAATCATTTTCAACTGCTGCTTCAAACAAATGATTCCCTCTACTATCACTTTTATTTGTCCAACTAGAGTGGTGCCCATTGAAGTCACCTGCAATAATAGAATTACTAGGAAATTTTGAAAAAATGTTTTCCCAGTCTGATTGTGAGGTATTTACTGAAGAAGGACAATATACTGAAATTATATTTTTGATTAATTTGCAATTAAGAACTCAAATATGTAATATTTCTATGCCCAAATTAGTCACACTTATAGGAGTAGTAAATGTTTTAATAGATTTGTGCGAGATTATGGCTACACCACCATAAGAGTCATGTCGATCTTTTCTAAATACATTGTAGCCACTTAGGTTAATCTGAATTTCAGGATCCAACCATGTTTTACTCAATAAAGCAAAATGTATTTTTTCACGATTCAGTAATAATTCAAAATCAATTAACTTGGATTTTAAACTTTGTGCATTCCATTGTATAATATTAATATTAAATGAATTTAATGCACTACACATTATAAAATAAAGAAAAACTTTACTTACAATATCATTTCCTCTAAAATAGGTAGACATATAACACATAAATTCATCTAGTAACACCTTCATAATCTCTTTAAAAATTTCACCACAAGAATAATTGGACTGAATAATCTCTTTAACTCTAAGACAAATCTTAGTGAATATGGAAGAATTTTGATTTCTATTCTGGGTTTCTTTATTTTCTTTAGCCATTTTTCTTTGCTATTGGTTTTATTTAATGACTTCTGCAAACTTCTTTTAGTCTTTTTCTTAGACTTCTTGTTCTTACTTCCTGTTATCTGTCGCCTTACTGACTGTCTTGAGTTACACACAAGAGAAACTTGTTCATTTATGTTATCATCATTTGACATATGACTGCTATTTTCATTTCCATCACTGTGTCCTTCCTCACATGATAAATCTGGTTGTGGGCACGAAGATGACAAAGCTGATATTTTCTGTGTTTCAAGTACATCTCTATAACTTTTATCTGCCAAAGTAAAATCAGTATTTTCTGCCACCATCTCTGTTTGCTGTTCACTATATCCTGTTTGGAGCGGGGCTGAAATTTTTGGTGCAAGCTTACTCTTTTCTTTGTATAAGTTCAGTGCTCGTTTGTAAGTACAATTATTTTCACTCATTATACTTCTTATAGATTTCTCTCTAAGAAAGATTGGACAACTTTTATTAAGTGCCATATGAGGCCCTTTGCAATTAATACAAGTGAACTCCATTGTTGCACAATTCTCATGACCTTGTCCACATTTAGGACATTTAATTTTCTGTATAGGACAATACTTTTTAGTGTGGCCATATTTCCAACACCCTGAACATTGAGTGACAGGAAATATATATGGTTCAACCTTAAACCGGCACCCGTATCCGTATATATACGGGGGTAAGGATGAACTTTCAAAAGTTAAACGTACAACTTCACTGTCTGTCCACTGTCCATCAACTGTCAATCTTTTGAGTCTTTTAATGGTAAGAATCTTTACATCACTTTCCAGTATTTGCAATAATTCATTATCCTCTATTTCTAGCTCAATATTTTTAATTATAACCATATGTCATACTTGATAAATCCATCCTTTGACACCTCCAATCTAATTCTTTGAATTTTGTACAAGTAAGTATTTTATTAGTATTTACCAAATCTTTCAATGAGATAAATATTTTGTAGGGGCTTTTATATTTTATCTTTAAAATGTTATGGATATTTTCACTTTTTAATAACTTTGCGATTCCAATCGACTTTGGTAAAATTTTTGTGGATGAAATACATACTTCATATTCTTCACTACTACCTACATTATCACTATTATCATTATTATCTGAATAACTTCTCAACAATCTTTTAGTACTTCTTTTTACGGTAATAAATCCACCCTCATCATAATTTTCCTCACTATCATCTCGCAACCTTTTCTCAACAGACCTTTGGGTTTGATCTTCAGTACTAACATTCATGATCATGCTACTTGCCACCAATTGTTCTTCTCTCATGTTTTTCATCATATTCACCATTATCTCTTCATTAACTACACTTTCACCTGATTCACTTGACACCACACTAGAGGATCTAACAAAACTATCCATTTTTCAATTTATTTAAAAACATAATCGGGGGTAATTCGGAGTATTTTGTGACACGACTTTCGTACGACGTCCGCTCGTCTCGGCCGGCCGTCTGAGATTAGTGAATAAGTCTAACCTATTGCCATTTACCAGGCACAGTCACACGGAATAGGAATCAATTCCTAATACCTGGTGTCAATGGCAATAGGGTAGTTGATTCACATTTTTTATTACATAAGTTAAATAGTATTCGGTTCCTGACTCTCGTAGCGAGTGGACGTGTGTCAAATATTTACGTAAATCTGAGACCCAAATTTTTGTGATTGGCTGATTGTTGAAATCTCGATTCCTTGTCGCACATCTGGACTTCAAATTGGTTTTATACACCCACTGGGCGGTCCTAGAGAGAGATAGATCTATTAGTGACATTAACCTTTGAAATTGTGTTGGAAAAAGTGCTTGTGATTTGCTGAGGCTCGAACCAGCGACGCAACGATTACTGCAGCGGTGGGGCGAGCGCTTAACCAACGCGCCACGAAGCAGGTGGGAGCGGCGCGCCAAGTAGCGGAGTACTACGTGCGGCTGACGTCATCCTGTGTATGCGGTGCTACGAGTATTGAATGAGCGACAACGCAGCTTACATAAACAAAGCGCGCCCTAACTACAAACATTATCAAGCGCTACGGATTACTAGATAAGTGTCTGTTTTAATTTTAATTATTTATTTATTTAGTATACAAAAGGACAATGTCTATTCAACGTACGCCTCCAAACTCTGAAAAGAACTTGGAGCATACCCGCTCAGAGCCTGATATTACTACAGCAAGTACTATGAGTGATTATGTCACTAGCCGAAATAAGCGTCCAAGGCCAAATAATTCGCCTCAAAGCGAATCGGGTATTAGCCGACAAGAACTTAGAGACATATTCGCAAGTTGGAAGCAGGAACAAGATACCAGTATTACCAATCATTTAACGGAACAGAAGACACTTATTGCTAAGCTCGTTGCAGACATACGCGAAATAAAATCCCAGAATATCAAGATACAGAAGTCTAACACAGCCATCTGCAAAACTAACGCAGAAATCGAACGTTCCATGGCTTTCATAAACCAGTCTTTTGAACATCTTAAAAAAGAAATAGAGGACTTGAAAAGGGAGCGTACGGAACAACGATGTTATATTGAAAGCCTAGAAAATAAAATTGCCGACTTGCAATACCGCTCACGATCATCGGGCATCGAGATTCGAAATATCCCCTTTACTGAAAACGAAACCCCAGCTACCTTGATGAAAACAGTTTGCACCATTGGCGAAAAAGTGGGATTTCCTGTACAACAGTCGGAGTTCCGAGATGTGTACCGATTACCCGGCAAACCTACCTCAACAAACTCCCCGCGTCCGATTATTGCCGAATTTAATAGTGTGCATACAAAGATAAACATACTTTCGGCCGTACGTTCATATAACAGAAGCAAGAAGGAAAGAGAGAATAAGTTAAACACACAACAAATTGACTTACCCGGGAACACCCAGCCAGTGTACGTGGCCGAGCAACTACCACCAAGCATAAAAAAATTGTTTTATTTATCTCGGGAATACGCAAGAAACAATAAGTACGCATTTTGCTGGGTTAGTAACGGCAACATCTTCCTCCGTAGGGAAATGGGAGAGAAACATGTAATGATTAAAACAGAAAAATGTCTTCAAAAACTTGCTAACAAAAATCTGTGACTAGACGTGCTATTTAAGGATAAAAATCATTTTTTGCTTCAGTCGGTAATATTTTACTATTTTAGTTTAGTTATGTTAGTACTCTACGAACTTACACTACCATACCACACACAAATCACACTTATATCCTTTAATTTTTATAATACGCCCACCACACTTACTACTAATACCATAACACTACACATGAAATATGTTATTATACGACGTAAACAACACTTAATATTATATATACACATCTCCAATATTCTATATAAAAAAAATAATAATTTAATGGCGGGAAGTATGTTATGTCACATCTACATATCCTTAGAGCCAGTGGAGTACGAGTCTTTTTTCTGTGTTTACAATTTATCAAAATGACACTATTAAATAATATAAATGAAGAGCTTGATGACCCTTGCTTCAAAAGCTCCTTTCTATGTAACCCAGAAGATTGTGTAACGTACATCCACACGCATAAAAAGAACACAACGTTATTACACACTAACATACGGAGTGTAAACAAAAATTTTAATGAACTTGAAGCATTAATATGTTTAACCAAAGTGGATCTTGATATGGTTGTTTTGACTGAGTGTTGGTTGAATAAAGTTGTTAATATACCGGTACTTGATGGTTATCAGGCTCACTACACAAATAATATATCTAATCAAAATGAGGGCGTTATCATTTATGTCAAATTAGGTCTAAGGGTCAGAATATGGGAGCCGAACATTAATAATGCAAACTGCCTAGTTTGCCTTGTAGATGATAAGTTTGCAATTATTGCTATATATCGATCGCCATCCTACACTACCAAAGACCATCATGACAACTTTCTAAATAGCTTAAATGATGTCCTCAATAGTTTGTCCGCGGTGCCAAACATTGCCGTCGTAGGTGATCTGAATATCGACATAAAGCCGTGTAACAGAAATGAACGATGCCTAGATTATCTTTTTTTAAACGCTTCGCATGGTCTTTTGCCCACCCACGTTTTTCCAACTAGACAGGATAGCTGTCTAGATCATACTCTCTTAAAGACAAAACTGACCGCTGTAACCCTAATTCTGGAATCCCACATCACAGATCACAAACCCACAATCTTAATGCTCAAAAGCACAAACACAAATAGGCAAATCAGTCGCTCCATTTCTCGCACAAATTTTGAGGCAGTTAAACTAGACTTAGAAATTACTGACTTTACAGGCATATATAGTATTAGTGACCCAAACGAAGCTTTAAACCAATTTTTATACATGGTTTCATTTTCAATTTCTAAACATACCACCCAAAGTATCATTTCAAGGAAAAAGAGAATCATAAAACCTTGGATGACGACAGGTCTTTTGAAGTGCATAAAAAATAGGGACAGATTACATATTCAATCCAAGAAAGTTCCGAATAACATTGTATTAAGATTAACATACACACGTTATCGCAATTTTTGTAAAAGTCTTTTAAATAAAATGAAACGAACGTACGAAAAGCATGAATTGGAAAAAAGTAAAAATAACCCAAAGGCACTATGGAAGACAATCAAAAATATTACTAATACAAGTAATACACATACTAGCCCTGTAGAGCTTTTGGAAATAGACAATGACATTGACACTTCAATTAACCGAGTATGTAGCTTTTTTAGTAATGTAGGCAAATCATTAGCGGACAATATCTTAAATCAGCAAACAACTTCGAACATGAATAGGCCAGCCGAAAATAACGTATCAAACTCACCATCCAACTCTCTTGCTATCCTTGAGGTTGATGAGTCAGAAGTAGAAGCAATTATTCTTCAACTACGCAGTGACCGTACCACAGGCTGGGATGGCATATCTACATCCTTACTTAAGATGTGTCGTCAAGTGCTAGTGCCGCCAATAACTTATATATGTAATCTTTGCATACAGGTGGGGGTATTCCCAAATGCCTTGAAAAAGGCAATCGTTCACCCAATTCATAAGGCAGGGAACAGAAACTGTGTCAACAATTATAGGCCTATATCAGTGTTAACCTCAATTTCCAAAATACTGGAAAAAGTTCTTAGCAGAAACCTCAGCAATTTCTTAAATAAATACCATCTCATAGCCAATAACCAATATGGCTTTCGAACTGGAATTTCGACTGAAAACGCAGTATTGGACATGACTCAAGACATTGCTAAAAATCTAGATAGCAATATGAAATGCTTAGGAATTTTCCTAGACCTGTCTAAGGCTTTCGACACAGTTTCTGTTCCCATACTGATTTCCAAGCTAGAGAAAATAGGCATACGAGGAAAATCTCTAGGTATTTACAAAGATTACCTTAGCAATCGTAGTCAGCAAGTAAAAATTGACAATCATCTCAGCAAAGAACAAATTGTAACATACGGCGTGCCCCAAGGCAGCATATTGGGCCCATTGTTATTTAATATATATATAAATGACCTTTGTTTGATGACACTCCCAAACACTAACATTTATACATACGCTGATGACACCGCCGTACTTGTACATGCTTCCACATGGGACGAAGTCAAGGAACGGGCAGAGACCGCATTGTTCATAATAATGAATTGGCTAAATTTAAACTTGCTCACAGTAAATCTAAAAAAATCGTCTTACATTCCCTTCGCTATTCGTAGTAATACCAAGCCATTACAATCTTTAACTATCAAGGCTCACTCATGCCCGAATCGATTAACATCTTGCTCCTGTCCTACACTGGTCAGAGCAGATAGCGTAAAGTACTTAGGTATATACATTGACGAATATCTAAGGTGGGACAAGCAGCTGAACACGTTGTCAAGCAAAATTATGCGTCTGATATCAATCTTCAGATCACTTAGGGAATCGGCTGACAGTGAAACACTTAGGTTGGTATACCTTGCGCTATGTCAATCGATAATTGGTTATTGTATACCGGTTTGGGGTGCTGCGGTAAAGACAAAATTTTTACAGGCGGAGCGAGCGCAAAGAGCTGTACTCAAAGTTATGACAAAAAAGCCTTTCAGGTATCCAACGGTACAACTTTACGCAGACTGTAAGGTTTTGACGGTTCGCCAGCTCTTTGTCCTTCGCTCTGTCCTGAGAACACATTCTGCTCTGCCCCCGTCCAATCCCAATAAACGCACAAACATTCCTTCAGGCGTTCGACATAGAACAACTTTCGCAAAACACCAATACTATGTAATAAGTAAACATATTTACAAAAAAATAAACAAAGCACTAAACATACTAGACTTAAACATGCACGAAATCAAAATCAAAACGACAGAATGGCTTCTACTCCAAGATTACGATCATACTGAATCACTATTAACATACATCGTATAATAATAATACAAAAGATACACTCACAACACATACACACACATACACACACATACATGCGCACACACACACACACACACACTCACACACACACACACACCCACACACACACACACACACACAAACTCACACACACACTTGCACGCACCCAAACAAAGGCAATCAAACATGCACGAGAATTACTATCACCAATGTCAAACAGGATATCCACACGAACCACTTATATTATAGATAACATAAAGAGCCGAACACTGTTTCTTAAGATACAGGCTTTATAGCCTAGTTTAAGAGACAGGGTTCAAATTAGTGTAATAAAACACAAGATCTGTTTTTCTAGCAATAAGGATTAATGTAAGCATTGCACTGTATTGTTATTATTGTTTGGTGAAATAAACTTATTATTATTATTAGTAACATTAACCCTAACTTTAAAATACAAATTAAATTTGAAATGAACTCAAAAATAAATGATTTTAAATTTAATATGTGTATCAAATCGGGTAGTGTGGGTAATTGTCAAATACAAACTGTGACGTAACTTATCTATAACCGCAGCTATGCGAGGGATATAACGATACATCCAAACTAGACACCAACTTTTTATAACATCCAAAATTAAAATATTAATTATTTCCTTATCTTAGAACCAATATTGATACTGTTAGTGTAAAAAGATTTCTTTTGATTGCTATTTTTTCTTGTGTGTAAAATGAAGTACAAAATCAAACATAGGCAACGACCCTTTTGGCAAGCTGAAGATGCTATACACCTCTATACAAATACCAATTTCTATATACCAATCTGCCGTTCTGTAGATATAAACATGAGACTAAGGGCCTGTCCCACCACCTCCAAATAGCATTTACCTATTGGATAAAAGTCTTGCCATCTCTCTTCTTTAACCTAACAAGAGTGAGACAGCATGCGATTTATCTTTTGGATAACTTTTACTTGATAGTTGTGAAACTGGCCATGTTTCTATGCATAAAAAAATCAGTTACGTTGCTTAGTATAATATGTGTCCTATTCTAGAGTGCGGTCAGCCCCGGCGGAGCTGGTCCAGGTGTCGAGCTCGGGCGCCGCGCGCGTGGGCCGCCCGCACCACCTACACATCGCACTCACGGCCACGCAGCCCGACACTGGCGACCTCTATAACTTCCATACGTAAGTACTTTGCTTGTACGGCGGAGCTGGTCCAGGTGTCGAGCTCGGGTGCCGCGCGCGTGGGCCGCCCGCACCACCTACACATCGCACTCACGGCCACGCAGCCCGACACTGGCGACCTCTATAACTTCCATACGTAAGTACTTTGCTTGTACGGCGGAGCTGGTCCAGGTGTCGAGCTCGGGCGCCGCGCGAGTGGGCCGCCCGCACCACCTACACATCGCACTCACGGCCACGCAGCCCGACACTGGCGACCTCTATAACTTCCATACGTAAGTACTTTGCTTGTACGGCGGAGCTGGTCCAGGTGTCGAGCTCGGGCGCCGCGCGCGTGGGCCGCCCGCACCACCTACACATCGCACTCACGGCCACGCAGCCCGACACTGGCGACCTCTATAACTTCCATACGTAAGTACTTTGCTTGTACGACTAGCTGTAGATGTCGCTAGTAGTACACAAAACTTGTATATGTTAAACTGTTCCACATAGGTATGGAATTAGGAAAGTGTTTAAATGTCTAGTAATAAGCACGAATGGCGTTAGTGGTTTAAGTAATCGGTTCGCCATTATCGCCGCGACGAATGTTGTGAGTTTGATCTAACCCTGGGTATTGCTTGAATGTTTGTAAAGTCCTCTGCGGTGCAATACTCAAATTCAATAAAAATCCTTTTTCAAAAAATGTATTATATTGAATTTCATTTTTATTCCTTTTTCGAGATGAGCATCCATAAGATTATTATGTAACACAAAGGTTAGACCCTCAGTCCAGGCTTGGTGCTGCTGTCTTGCGGGTCGCAGCCCGACAATTAATTAGAAGAACCTGTACATAGTTAATCGTACCACATATTTTACAAGCGTATTTGAAAACTCAGTACAAACTGTATAGAAAAGTATGTAATTGAGTACAATGCCATCTTTTACGTGGTCTCTCCATCACAAGGAGAGAGCCCTCCGACCAGTCTGCGTGAGCGTGCCTGGTGAGCCGCGGTCTAACAGTTGATGTCGGGAGCTTGTATTTATAGTAACTCGCTGTGTAAACTTCTCTTGCGCGATTTAAGGTTCTATGACGAAGGATGTAATTGTGTACAGCGCCATCTTCTGACATTTGTCGTAACTTCTTCATCTTAGTTGAGTCGCTACGTTTGCACTCGTTGTTATATCTTTACACGAGTTGAGTATGCCACAGTTTATTAGAGGCAATCAACGGATCAGAAATTGTGCACGATTTATAACTTGGCTAGTTCTCAAACCAGTAGATACATAATTTTATATACATATAATTTATTTTTATTTTCAGTTGCAACTGCGGCTCATTCGCTGTATCTTTACTGGAAGGTCCAGAGCCGCATAATGTGACAGCTGCTGATTGGGTACAACCTGCAGGTCAGAATATGAACATTAATTATTTTAACGAATTCCTTACTAATATTATAAATATGCCTGTACACACGGCTACACATCAAGTTAGACACCCTATATACGCATAACTAAGCTACATACAAAATAGAGAATTGTCAGAAAGGGACAGTGCATAGTGGTGTCGATGTAATGGCAAGGATAGAACGTAACAAAAATATAACGCACTCTCCCGCACGATTCGCAGCGTTCAACTTCTAATAGTTCAAAGTCCAAACAGTCTGGGTTGATGTGTCGCTGTGTGTACGATGTCTTTTGTAGTGCTCTTATATGAGCGGAGACGTAATGGTACCGGTGGCGGCGTTTTGTATATTAGAATTAGTAAGAAACACACGATCTGGAGCGAAGGCGAGGCGGCGCGATGGCAGACAAACGGCAGTTGTGTCGTAGCGGCCAAAGCTCAAGCGTTATATTCCTTTTTGCCATACTAAAGACTTCACAGAGCGGTCGTTGAGCGCAGCGGTGCGGAGGCGTGTTGATAGCGGTTTTCAAGATTTAATCCTGTACAAAACTGTTTCTCTTCTACTCTTTTTTTACAAATTTTATAGTGAAATGAATATCCTTGGCACAACCGCATTATTGCGTCTACTTTCTCATAGTGCTTAAACTAATAATTAAAGTACTTCTTGATCTCATTCGTCCTACATGTTGGTAAGCATGCCGTTCTCTGCAAACAACTGCGACGCGTACGTACTGACAATGACGCACCGCCTCAACGTCCCTACCACGAATAAGCTGTAACAGCATGTAGCCCTTCGCACAGCGACCACCACCCCTGGTACTGATTTGCACCACTACCGCTGCCCTGCCGCTGTTTGTGTGTGGTGGACTTTACCCTTTGAGACCTATAGCTAACTCCCTGATTCGATGACTTCATACGCGTAATAAATTAGTCGTTTGTTGGCAGATGGCGCATGCTGCGTACTTGAATGTGTGTGGAGTACGCGTGGGATATCGACATTGCGCGTGTCGCGCGGTCGCGCTGGCGACACGACGCGCGTGGCCGTGCGCGCCGCGCCCAACATTCTGTGGCCAACACATGTCGCCGCACTCACTTCTGCTACACTACCGGTTAGTATATCAACGTTGCGCGTGTGGCGGCGACATGCCGCGCCCAACATTCTGTGGCCAACACATGTCGCCGCACTCACTTCTGCTACACTACCGGTTAGTATATCAACGTTGCGCGTGTGGCGGCGACACGCCGCGCCCAACATTCTGTGGCCGACACATGTCGCCGCACTCACTTCTGCTACACTACCGGTTAGTATATCAACGTTGCGCGTGTGGCGGCGACACGCCGCGCCCAACATTCTGTGGCCGACACATGTCGCCGCACTCACTTCTGCTACACTACCGGTTAGTATATCAACGTTGCGCGTGTGGCGGCGACACGCCGCGCCCAACATTCTGTGGCCGACACATGTCGCCGCACTCACTTCTGCTACACTACCGGTTAGTATATCAACGTTGCGCGTGTGGCGGCGACACGCCGCGCCCAACATTCTGTGGCCGACACATGTCGCCGCACTCACTTCTGCTACACTACCGGTTAGTATATCAACGTTGCGCGTGTGGCGGCGACACGCCGCGCCCAACATTCTGTGGCCGACACATGTCGCCGCACTCACTTCTGCTACACTACCGGTTAGTATATCAACGTTGCGCGTGTGGCGGCGACACGCCGCGCCCAACATTCTGTGGCCGACACATGTCGCCGCACTCACTTCTGCTACACTACCGGTTAGTATATCAACGTTGCGCGTGTGGCGGCGACACGCCGCGCCCAACATTCTGTGGCCGACACATGTCGCCGCACTCACTTCTGCTACACTACCGGTTAGTATATCAACGTTGCGCGTGTGGCGGCGACACGCCGCGCCCAACATTCTGTGGCCGACACATGTCGCCGCACTCACTTCTGCTACACTACCGGTTAGTATATCAACGTTGCGCGTGTGGCGGCGACACGCCGCGCCCAACATTCTGTGGCCGACACATGTCGCCGCACTCACTTCTGCTACACTACCGGTTAGTATATCAACGTTGCGCGTGTGGCGGCGACACGCCGCGCCCAACATTCTGTGGCCGACACATGTCGCCGCACTCACTTCTGCTACACTACCGGTTAGTATATCAACGTTGCGCGTGTGGCGGCGACACGCCGCGCCCAACATTCTGTGGCCGACACATGTCGCCGCACTCACTTCTGCTACACTACCGGTTAGTATATCAACGTTGCGCGTGTGGCGGCGACACGCCGCGCCCAACATTCTGTGGCCGACACATGTCGCCGCACTCACTTCTGCTACACTACCGGTTAGTATATCAACGTTGCGCGTGTGGCGGCGACACGCCGCGCCCAACATTCTGTGGCCGACACATGTCGCCGCACTCACTTCTGCTACACTACCGGTTAGTATATCAACGTTGCGCGTGTGGCGGCGACACGCCGCGCCCAACATTCTGTGGCCGACACATGTCGCCGCACTCACTTCTGCTACACTACCGGTTAGTATATCAACGTTGCGCGTGTGGCGGCGACACGCCGCGCCCAACATTCTGTGGCCGACACATGTCGCCGCACTCACTTCTGCTACACTACCGGTTAGTATATCAACGTTGCGCGTGTGGCGGCGACACGCCGCGCCCAACATTCTGTGGCCGACACATGTCGCCGCACTCACTTCTGCTACACTACCGGTTAGTATATCAACGTTGCGCGTGTGGCGGCGACACGCCGCGCCCAACATTCTGTGGCCGACACATGTCGCCGCACTCACTTCTGCTACACTACCGGTTAGTATATCAACGTTGCGCGTGTGGCGGCGACACGCCGCGCCCAACATTCTGTGGCCGACACATGTCGCCGCACTCACTTCTGCTACACTACCGGTTAGTATATCAACGTTGCGCGTGTGGCGGCGACACGCCGCGCCCAACATTCTGTGGCCGACACATGTCGCCGCACTCACTTCTGCTACACTACCGGTTAGTATATCAACGTTGCGCGTGTGGCGGCGACACGCCGCGCCCAACATTCTGTGGCCGACACATGTCGCCGCACTCACTTCTGCTACACTACCGGTTAGTATATCAACGTTGCGCGTGTGGCGGCGACACGCCGCGCCCAACATTCTGTGGCCGACACATGTCGCCGCACTCACTTCTGCTACACTACCGGTTAGTATATCAACGTTGCGCGTGTGGCGGCGACACGCCGCGCCCAACATTCTGTGGCCGACACATGTCGCCGCACTCACTTCTGCTACACTACCGGTTAGTATATCAACGTTGCGCGTGTGGCGGCGACACGCCGCGCCCAACATTCTGTGGCCGACACATGTCGCCGCACTCACTTCTGCTACACTACCGGTTAGTATATCAACGTTGCGCGTGTGGCGGCGACACGCCGCGCCCAACATTCTGTGGCCGACACATGTCGCCGCACTCACTTCTGCTACACTACCGGTTAGTATATCAACGTTGCGCGTGTGGCGGCGACACGCCGCGCCCAACATTCTGTGGCCGACACATGTCGCCGCACTCACTTCTGCTACACTACCGGTTAGTATATCAACGTTGCGCGTGTGGCGGCGACACGCCGCGCCCAACATTCTGTGGCCGACACATGTCGCCGCACTCACTTCTGCTACACTACCGGTTAGTATATCAACGTTGCGCGTGTGGCGGCGACACGCCGCGCCCAACATTCTGTGGCCGACACATGTCGCCGCACTCACTTCTGCTACACTACCGGTTAGTATATCAACGTTGCGCGTGTGGCGGCGACACGCCGCGCCCAACATTCTGTGGCCGACACATGTCGCCGCACTCACTTCTGCTACACTACCGGTTAGTATATCAACGTTGCGCGTGTGGCGGCGACACGCCGCGCCCAACATTCTGTGGCCGACACATGTCGCCGCACTCACTTCTGCTACACTACCGGTTAGTATATCAACGTTGCGCGTGTGGCGGCGACACGCCGCGCCCAACATTCTGTGGCCGACACATGTCGCCGCACTCACTTCTGCTACACTACCGGTTAGTATATCAACGTTGCGCGTGTGGCGGCGACACGCCGCGCCCAACATTCTGTGGCCGACACATGTCGCCGCACTCACTTCTGCTACACTACCGGTTAGTATATCAACGTTGCGCGTGTGGCGGCGACACGCCGCGCCCAACATTCTGTGGCCGACACATGTCGCCGCACTCACTTCTGCTACACTACCGGTTAGTATATCAACGTTGCGCGTGTGGCGGCGACACGCCGCGCCCAACATTCTGTGGCCGACACATGTCGCCGCACTCACTTCTGCTACACTACCGGTTAGTATATCAACGTTGCGCGTGTGGCGGCGACACGCCGCGCCCAACATTCTGTGGCCGACACATGTCGCCGCACTCACTTCTGCTACACTACCGGTTAGTATATCAACGTTGCGCGTGTGGCGGCGACACGCCGCGCCCAACATTCTGTGGCCGACACATGTCGCCGCACTCACTTCTGCTACACTACCGGTTAGTATATCAACGTTGCGCGTGTGGCGGCGACACGCCGCGCCCAACATTCTGTGGCCGACACATGTCGCCGCACTCACTTCTGCTACACTACCGGTTAGTATATCAACGTTGCGCGTGTGGCGGCGACACGCCGCGCCCAACATTCTGTGGCCGACACATGTCGCCGCACTCACTTCTGCTACACTACCGGTTAGTATATCAACGTTGCGCGTGTGGCGGCGACACGCCGCGCCCAACATTCTGTGGCCGACACATGTCGCCGCACTCACTTCTGCTACACTACCGGTTAGTATATCAACGTTGCGCGTGTGGCGGCGACACGCCGCGCCCAACATTCTGTGGCCGACACATGTCGCCGCACTCACTTCTGCTACACTACCGGTTAGTATATCAACGTTGCGCGTGTGGCGGCGACACGCCGCGCCCAACATTCTGTGGCCGACACATGTCGCCGCACTCACTTCTGCTACACTACCGGTTAGTATATCAACGTTGCGCGTGTGGCGGCGACACGCCGCGCCCAACATTCTGTGGCCGACACATGTCGCCGCACTCACTTCTGCTACACTACCGGTTAGTATATCAACGTTGCGCGTGTGGCGGCGACACGCCGCGCCCAACATTCTGTGGCCGACACATGTCGCCGCACTCACTTCTGCTACACTACCGGTTAGTATATCAACGTTGCGCGTGTGGCGGCGACACGCCGCGCCCAACATTCTGTGGCCGACACATGTCGCCGCACTCACTTCTGCTACACTACCGGTTAGTATATCAACGTTGCGCGTGTGGCGGCGACACGCCGCGCCCAACATTCTGTGGCCGACACATGTCGCCGCACTCACTTCTGCTACACTACCGGTTAGTATATCAACGTTGCGCGTGTGGCGGCGACACGCCGCGCCCAACATTCTGTGGCCGACACATGTCGCCGCACTCACTTCTGCTACACTACCGGTTAGTATATCAACGTTGCGCGTGTGGCGGCGACACGCCGCGCCCAACATTCTGTGGCCGACACATGTCGCCGCACTCACTTCTGCTACACTACCGGTTAGTATATCAACGTTGCGCGTGTGGCGGCGACACGCCGCGCCCAACATTCTGTGGCCGACACATGTCGCCGCACTCACTTCTGCTACACTACCGGTTAGTATATCAACGTTGCGCGTGTGGCGGCGACACGCCGCGCCCAACATTCTGTGGCCGACACATGTCGCCGCACTCACTTCTGCTACACTACCGGTTAGTATATCAACGTTGCGCGTGTGGCGGCGACACGCCGCGCCCAACATTCTGTGGCCGACACATGTCGCCGCACTCACTTCTGCTACACTACCGGTTAGTATATCAACGTTGCGCGTGTGGCGGCGACACGCCGCGCCCAACATTCTGTGGCCGACACATGTCGCCGCACTCACTTCTGCTACACTACCGGTTAGTATATCAACGTTGCGCGTGTGGCGGCGACACGCCGCGCCCAACATTCTGTGGCCGACACATGTCGCCGCACTCACTTCTGCTACACTACCGGTTAGTATATCAACGTTGCGCGTGTGGCGGCGACACGCCGCGCCCAACATTCTGTGGCCGACACATGTCGCCGCACTCACTTCTGCTACACTACCGGTTAGTATATCAACGTTGCGCGTGTGGCGGCGACACGCCGCGCCCAACATTCTGTGGCCGACACATGTCGCCGCACTCACTTCTGCTACACTACCGGTTAGTATATCAACGTTGCGCGTGTGGCGGCGACACGCCGCGCCCAACATTCTGTGGCCGACACATGTCGCCGCACTCACTTCTGCTACACTACCGGTTAGTATATCAACGTTGCGCGTGTGGCGGCGACACGCCGCGCCCAACATTCTGTGGCCGACACATGTCGCCGCACTCACTTCTGCTACACTACCGGTTAGTATATCAACGTTGCGCGTGTGGCGGCGACACGCCGCGCCCAACATTCTGTGGCCGACACATGTCGCCGCACTCACTTCTGCTACACTACCGGTTAGTATATCAACGTTGCGCGTGTGGCGGCGACACGCCGCGCCCAACATTCTGTGGCCGACACATGTCGCCGCACTCACTTCTGCTACACTACCGGTTAGTATATCAACGTTGCGCGTGTGGCGGCGACACGCCGCGCCCAACATTCTGTGGCCGACACATGTCGCCGCACTCACTTCTGCTACACTACCGGTTAGTATATCAACGTTGCGCGTGTGGCGGCGACACGCCGCGCCCAACATTCTGTGGCCGACACATGTCGCCGCACTCACTTCTGCTACACTACCGGTTAGTATATCAACGTTGCGCGTGTGGCGGCGACACGCCGCGCCCAACATTCTGTGGCCGACACATGTCGCCGCACTCACTTCTGCTACACTACCGGTTAGTATATCAACGTTGCGCGTGTGGCGGCGACACGCCGCGCCCAACATTCTGTGGCCGACACATGTCGCCGCACTCACTTCTGCTACACTACCGGTTAGTATATCAACGTTGCGCGTGTGGCGGCGACACGCCGCGCCCAACATTCTGTGGCCGACACATGTCGCCGCACTCACTTCTGCTACACTACCGGTTAGTATATCAACGTTGCGCGTGTGGCGGCGACACGCCGCGCCCAACATTCTGTGGCCGACACATGTCGCCGCACTCACTTCTGCTACACTACCGGTTAGTATATCAACGTTGCGCGTGTGGCGGCGACACGCCGCGCCCAACATTCTGTGGCCGACACATGTCGCCGCACTCACTTCTGCTACACTACCGGTTAGTATATCAACGTTGCGCGTGTGGCGGCGACACGCCGCGCCCAACATTCTGTGGCCGACACATGTCGCCGCACTCACTTCTGCTACACTACCGGTTAGTATATCAACGTTGCGCGTGTGGCGGCGACACGCCGCGCCCAACATTCTGTGGCCGACACATGTCGCCGCACTCACTTCTGCTACACTACCGGTTAGTATATCAACGTTGCGCGTGTGGCGGCGACACGCCGCGCCCAACATTCTGTGGCCGACACATGTCGCCGCACTCACTTCTGCTACACTACCGGTTAGTATATCAACGTTGCGCGTGTGGCGGCGACACGCCGCGCCCAACATTCTGTGGCCGACACATGTCGCCGCACTCACTTCTGCTACACTACCGGTTAGTATATCAACGTTGCGCGTGTGGCGGCGACACGCCGCGCCCAACATTCTGTGGCCGACACATGTCGCCGCACTCACTTCTGCTACACTACCGGTTAGTATATCAACGTTGCGCGTGTGGCGGCGACACGCCGCGCCCAACATTCTGTGGCCGACACATGTCGCCGCACTCACTTCTGCTACACTACCGGTTAGTATATCAACGTTGCGCGTGTGGCGGCGACACGCCGCGCCCAACATTCTGTGGCCGACACATGTCGCCGCACTCACTTCTGCTACACTACCGGTTAGTATATCAACGTTGCGCGTGTGGCGGCGACACGCCGCGCCCAACATTCTGTGGCCGACACATGTCGCCGCACTCACTTCTGCTACACTACCGGTTAGTATATCAACGTTGCGCGTGTGGCGGCGACACGCCGCGCCCAACATTCTGTGGCCGACACATGTCGCCGCACTCACTTCTGCTACACTACCGGTTAGTATATCAACGTTGCGCGTGTGGCGGCGACACGCCGCGCCCAACATTCTGTGGCCGACACATGTCGCCGCACTCACTTCTGCTACACTACCGGTTAGTATATCAACGTTGCGCGTGTGGCGGCGACACGCCGCGCCCAACATTCTGTGGCCGACACATGTCGCCGCACTCACTTCTGCTACACTACCGGTTAGTATATCAACGTTGCGCGTGTGGCGGCGACACGCCGCGCCCAACATTCTGTGGCCGACACATGTCGCCGCACTCACTTCTGCTACACTACCGGTTAGTATATCAACGTTGCGCGTGTGGCGGCGACACGCCGCGCCCAACATTCTGTGGCCGACACATGTCGCCGCACTCACTTCTGCTACACTACCGGTTAGTATATCAACGTTGCGCGTGTGGCGGCGACACGCCGCGCCCAACATTCTGTGGCCGACACATGTCGCCGCACTCACTTCTGCTACACTACCGGTTAGTATATCAACGTTGCGCGTGTGGCGGCGACACGCCGCGCCCAACATTCTGTGGCCGACACATGTCGCCGCACTCACTTCTGCTACACTACCGGTTAGTATATCAACGTTGCGCGTGTGGCGGCGACACGCCGCGCCCAACATTCTGTGGCCGACACATGTCGCCGCACTCACTTCTGCTACACTACCGGTTAGTATATCAACGTTGCGCGTGTGGCGGCGACACGCCGCGCCCAACATTCTGTGGCCGACACATGTCGCCGCACTCACTTCTGCCACACTACCGGTTAGTATATCAACGTTGCGCGTGTGGCGGCGACACGCCGCGCCCAACATTCTGTGGCCGACACATGTCGCCGCACTCACTTCTGCTACACTACCGGTTAGTATATCAACGTTGCGCGTGTGGCGGCGACACGCCGCGCCCAACATTCTGTGGCCGACACATGTCGCCGCACTCACTTCTGCTACACTACCGGTTAGTATATCAACGTTGCGCGTGTGGCGGCGACACGCCGCGCCCAACATTCTGTGGCCGACACATGTCGCCGCACTCACTTCTGCTACACTACCGGTTAGTATATCAACGTTGCGCGTGTGGCGGCGACACGCCGCGCCCAACATTCTGTGGCCGACACATGTCGCCGCACTCACTTCTGCTACACTACCGGTTAGTATATCAACAACACGACGCGTATTGGCAATGCAGTTTTGATGTATTCGTCACAAAACATTGAAAGTTTCGAACAATAAACAAATTTTCCTAAAGAGTTGATTTAACAACTCAATGTCATCTGGTGGCATAACTATAGTTGTAAAGATATCACTGTGATATTTAATAGAAATAATATTTTTCAGGTGATAGCAGAAGGCGAATCCCTGATCCCCGTGTCAAGCGAGTCGCGAGTAGCCGAGTTGTCGCACCGGGACGGCAGCTCACCGCACCGGTACCCAGAGGCACAACTGTTCACGTTGAAGTGTAGACGGGTATTATTCTTAGCTTTATACATATATTATTCTATAAAATTTGACTTAAATTTTTCGAGCTCAATGTTATGTCACAAAATATATATATCTTGTTATTTTTTTTTAAATCACAACTTCCGCTCTAAAAATATTGCCAGTATCGCGAGGGTCATTACAAACATTTAAATCAATGGACACAAAAATCACCCAATTCACCCAACCCATACAAATTGTTGTCCAGTTTTGGGATCGAACCTACAATACTCGGAGCAGTGATAATAGCAAGGTTAAACGATTACGTTATACGTCCAGTCTTTATTTAGATTACATAGTTACGTGTATCCATCCCCTATACATAGTCATGTGTGTGATATGAAATTTTACAATTTATAAATTCAAATGTGAATGTTATGCCTTTGTTATGTCGATCATATAAATGTATATTGCATCAACCGTCATCTATTTCTAACCGCCTTGTACCTCCTATAATTCTAGAAAGGCGACTCCCGTCAGGAAGTGACGTCCCAGACAGACGAAGAGCACGAGACAGTGACCATAGAGGCGTCGTGCGCCCCGCACGTGTCCCGCGTTCGTCTGGAACCTTCCGAGACACCCGGCAACTGTTCTGGTGGGCCTAAGTAAGTATTGCTCATGTTCATTTATATATAACTATATATATCCCGCGGCTTCGCTCGCGTAATTGTAGGTTAGGTTGGATTAGTAACAGTACTTTTCTGGATGAAAGTACTCTATATCTTCTTTTGTTCCCCTGGCAATGTGTATGCAAAATTTCATGACGATCGGTGAAGTAGTTAAGGCGTCCAAGCGTCACAAACAAACAGACTCACATTTTGATTCATTGCTAGCTTTTGTCCGCGCCTTCGTTTGCGTAAAAGAAGGGTGGGTTATGTTGGTAACAGTACATTTTTAAATAAAATATATCTTTTGCTACTCGATGAGAATATAACTTCCTAATGGTGAAATAATTTTTTAAATTGGTTGAATAGTTTTGAATTAAATCCTTACAAGCAAACAAACAAAAAATCCTACATTTCCTCTTTATAATATTAGTTTAGAAAATGTAGGATTGTAGTAAACAAATTTATTAAATTTATTACAGAGTGTGGCTCCGCCCCGGTCAAGAAGTAACAGTAAAAGTGACGTTAATTGACGCGATCGGACGAGAGCTGCTAGATGAGAATGGTCCCAAGATGTCGTGGGACATCGAACCTCACCACCCAGGATTACAGTACAAAGCTACTGACAGACTGTTTGTTGAACATCATCCCGACTACTTACCTGTGCCGGTGCCCTATAAATATTTTCAAGTGAGTAAGGGGAACATGATTTTGTATGCGATGGTGACAGGAACGAAAGTTCCGATTACGCAAATGGTTACCCGGTCACTTTGCTTGCCCGACTCGTCGCGCCTGTTAATTTATTATGTAATCGTTAGCAGACTGTATTTTGAGCTTCTTATTATATACTTAATTTTTTGACTCATCAAAAAGTGTAAAGCTTCAATTTTCGTAAAGTATATAATGCATTGTTATAAAACTGTTGTTCCTTTATTAAATGTACTAAATAATTTGTATTCTCTTGCAGATTGTGACAGCTGACGATCTAGCTATCGGGTGGACCGGTGCATTGAAAGCTAGCATACCAGACGCAACTGCTTCCATTCAAGCGAAAGTGGTTGCTCCTTTGAAATGTGACCCGATTAAGGTAAATACTATACTAAGTAACCTGTAGCTTATCTTTAAGAGCATTTACGACTTGTGGCATGTAGGTCTACCATGTAAATGTCTATCCGAAACTTCGGGTCTAACGAAAGAAACTTACAAAGAAATTGCTTCGGTCTTCAAAATGACTTCACGTCCTTGTTTTAATCTCACCAATCCCCCACAATTTTCACACCTGTGTTGCCAGGTACAGCAGCTATAAACTGTCTTAGGACCCGCAACGAATTCAATCAGAATTATATAGAAAGAGTTGGAATAAAGAATTTCACTTCCCTCCTTTTTAGAAAAGCGGGCAACAAAATTAAGAATCGTCGTACGATTTTTCTTCTGTTTAACAATCGATTTTCTTAATTTTTTATTTAATAGCTACCGACGAGCTTTAGCTCCATCAATATAAAATTGGATATTGTTGTTATATTTTTTTATAACGATTGGTAAATTATTTAATATATGTTTTATCTTTAAGAGCATTTACGACTTGTGGCATGTAGGTCTACCATGTAAATGTCTATCCGAAACTTCGGGTCTAACGAAAGAAACTTACAAAGAAATTGCTTCGGTCTTCAAAATGACTTCACGTCCTTGTTTTAATCTCACCAATCCCCCACAATTTTCACACCTGTGTTGCCAGGTACAGCAGCTATAAACTGTCTTAGGACCCGCAACGAATTCAATCAGAATTATATAGAAAGAGTTGGAATAAAGAATTTCACTTCCCTCCTTTTTAGAAAAGCGGGCAACAAAATTAAGAATCGTCGTACGATTTTTCTTCTGTTTAACAATCGATTTTCTTAATTTTTTATTTAATAGCTACCGACGAGCTTTAGCTCCATCAATATAAAATTGGATATTGTTGTTATATTTTTTTATAACGATTGGTAAATTATTTAATATATGTTTTCCTCAAATTTTCAATAATAATTATAGTCTAATGTCAAACACTAGTATTTATAAAGACCAGAAAAATCCGTTCATGTGCGAGTCGGTTCCGTATCATCGTACAAGAGCACTTGACCGTTATTTGTTGTCATAGCTGCAATATAAATATGCACCGAAAATTTCAACTATCTACCTATTACGGTTCATGAGATACATACAGCGGTCAGCCAGCGGAGAAGACGTAGTAATAAGGACTCGTTGATAGTCTCGTTAATTTTATGATATTTAATTATATACTATGTACTTAAACCGATTAGAAAAAGTGTTTCAGTAGAGTGGACAGTAAATAAAATCCATTCTATCTTTCTGTTTCGTAGGTAAACATAGCGTGGGAAGGCGAGACAGTGAACAACATCGCGACGGTATCGGGCGGCAGCGGGCGGTACAGCGTGGACGCGGCCAAGGGAGTCGCGGCGCTGGTGGAGGGCGGCGTGCTGGCCGCCACCGTGCCCGGGCCCGGCGCCTACGACCTCGCTGTTACTGACCTGTGCGTGCACGGCGAGAAGCAGATCGTCGAGGTATAATAATAATATCAACCCTGTATTCAATTGTTCCACTGTTAGGCAATGTTCTCTTCTCAGTGTGATAAGGGTTAGGCCTTAGTCCACAACGCTGCCCTATTCCGGGTAGGCAGACTGCACATATCTTCGAGAACATTATGGAAGATTCTCTGACAGGCAATTTTCCCAATGATGTTATCCTTCACCATTAAAGCAAGCGATAATTAAATACATATTTAAAACGCACACAACTTTGAAACGTCAGAGATACGCGACTTGGAATCGAATTCAAAACCTCTGTGTGGCAGGCAGTCCCGCGGTCTCCTACAAGCCTTATGGTCTTTCTTAGTGTACTAATATGTTGTTGCATATTAGCATACTAAGAAAAAACATAAACTTATGGAGGACTCTACTACACGACTGCTTACCATGAAGTGGTTTGTAGTGAGTTGAAGTGGTTTTATCTCAGGGTAAGAGGCGGTATAATCCAGTGGATAGGTCAAAAGTTTATGTGAAAACTATTTTTTCAAAACGATTTTCTGCCATTTGTGTGGATTCCTATACAACAAGTGTAATAAAGTATTAAATATATTTAAACTCACAAAATACAAATGTAAGAAGACACTTACTGCTTGGCTCCAACAATTCAATGATGAAGAAACTGAAAAAATTCTTACCAGCCAGGCTTAGAATAAACACAAACACACACACACATGCGCGCGCGTACACACACACACACACACACACGCGCGCGCGTTCGCACACACACACGCGCGCGCGTACACACACACACGCGCGCGCGCGTACACACACACGCACACACACACGTACGCACACGCTCAAAGATACGCACATGCAGATGTTTTGTATTTTATAATTTCTTTTCTTTTCTTTTTATGCTTATCTAATCTACAGTACTTAAGACGTAATTTCTGACAAAAATATATTAGGTATATAGTAATGTTCCATCTACAGTCAAAGTCAGTTATAAAATAAAGCAGTTTTACTACTAAGTAAAATTGCTTTATTTTATAACTGACTTTGCATGAGATTGAATTGTTTCCCATCCCGAGTCTAGCTTACGATGACTAATTCGATGTCCAAGAATTTCTCACTACCTGTACTAACTTGCTGAGCACAACTACTTCTCTACCTGCACTAATGTTACTGAACAATGAACATCTATCTATCTCCCTCTAACACATAATCTCTCTATCTATCTCTCTCTAACTTATTTTATGGACTACGGACATGTCTCATTCAAATTCTAAGAAATTGCAACAAAGATCCTTTTGGATACATAGTAAAAGTGATTACTATCAACACTAACAATTTGCGAAATATGGTTGTCCATTTCTTAAGATTTTTTTACCGTAATAAAAAGGAAAATCAAGATAGAATTTTTCTTTTTTTCTCAAGTAGTCATAAGTACCTTTTGGTGCCCGCTTATCGTTGAATTTTTGGGACACGTTGTATATAACACTTTCCGATCAATTTAACTTTGTAATCATATACAATTTTTTATAGAATAATCAATCAAATATAAAGGAATTATATGATTAATTTGTAGGTTCACATAGAAGAGGTGCTAAGCGTAGAGGTATCAACATCTCGTGCGGTGGGCGTGGGCGCCTGCGTGCCCATCTCCGCGCTAGTTCAAGGCGTGTCGCACCGCTACCTGTCCACGGGGCGCGCGCCCGACTACCGCACCACGGGCTCCGTGACCATCAGGGACGGGCTCCTGTGTGGGGTTAAAGAGGGCACGGGCAAAGTGAGGGCCAGCTTCGGTGGTGCTCTCAGTCCGGAGATAGAGGTGAGTCATTCAGAGTGTTAGTCATTTTTGTTTGAAATAAATTGCCATATGCGTTAAAAAATTAGAAGATTTGTTTTAACCAAAATGAACGAGTATAATTAAATATGCGTCCATAAAAAAGCTCAGCTTCTCAATTAATAGCGGCAGTCAAGTGAAAGGCGTGAAAGCGTAACGATCAAACTCACATATAATATTAATTAGCATTAGCACGTAGTGCCGGAGTCTGATACTGGATGATGAGTATATAGAGTGTGTGTCGCAGGTGCTGGTGTTCCCGCCGCTGGAGATAGTCCCGCGCACGGCGCGCGTGCCCCCCGGCGCGCGCCTGCAGCTGCGGCACCGCGGCGGCCCGCCGCCGCACCTCGCCACCCTGCAGTACCGCGCCGTCACTGGACTCACACATGCCGAGGTACTTATTACATACTAGCAATCCGCCCCGGCAGTTCGTTGCATTGAAATGCACATTAAAGTTTTCGGGTACTACCAAATGGAATGGTGAGTGGGTCGCTAGAACTGATATCATATCAGCGGTAACCAAAACAAGCAAGAAATGCCTGCGGGCGACGACTCCTGGGCGACCACGCGGCACGACAGAAGGTATCGCTCCGAATCAATGGCTGGCAGACGGGAGATTCTAGAGCTCCTTTCCTCAAGAATTTGCCTCACCGCCTCTCGCTTCGAGATAATGTCCGAAAGATGCGACCGCTATCCGATTCCCCTCACTGTCAGCCAAGGTTTTGACCACAGCCAGCAACGAGAGGTCATTGACCAACACACAAGTGAGTTCACGACGCTGCACCGCCCAAACAAAACATTGCTTGAGCGTGTGCTACGCTGTGTTCTTGCCCGACACACTCGCAGTGGTAGGAGATAGAACTCGATTCCATCCTACCGACCTTGTGTAGGTATTTGCCAAAGCAACCGTGCCCTGACAGTACTTGCAAGATTATACCTAGTGTAAACGCAGACGAAATTAATCAATTTAGATCTGTAACAACTGCAACACGCGTTTGAATGTTCTCGTGTATCTGCAGGTATCACAGTTGGGATCAGTGCACGGTCTATCGACGGGTACGGCGCGCGTCAAGTTGGTGGCGACGGATTTATCCAACGTGGAGATGGCTACCGCTGAATCTGAAGTTGAGGTAATATTTTTTATAGAAGTTATTTCTACATGAAAGCTTGTTTAGAAATATCCTAATCTAACAAATTTGCATAAAACGTGTATTAAATTAATAAACCAAAATATGTCGTAATCCTAATAATAATAATTGATTTATTTTCTCTTCACAAAAAAAGTACATACAAATTGCATAATACAAGGATTTTCACAATGTTTTGTGAGAGACTGGTGCCTGTGATAGGTATTTTAACACCTGTGTTACGGGTCACCAGGTCCCCACTTTACTGAATATTATTATTTAAATTAATCAGTCGTAGAAAACGCTTAGGTAAAGTTTAAAATTCGTACATAAATTAATATAAAAAAAAGCAATTATACATTTTAAGGAAAAATATATTACTATAATTTATAATTAGGTAACATAGATTAATGGCAAACTACATACAATTTCTTGAAATTTTGAAATTTAAGGTTCGAGTGTTGGGCATGTTCAGGTTGTTTATGTAATATGTGGGTTTTGTGAACGTTTTGTACGTGTATGATGGATGATTGTTGTGGATTTATGAGTGTGTATGTGTACATTTGTAAGTATTGGATTGTAAATGTGCGTGATTATTGTGTTAGTAAGCCGTGTATGAATCAATGCATAGTGTAATTGGTAGAATATATGTAAATTTGCTTTTAGATTTGTTGGTGTAAAAGTGATTCCGTTTCTTCATAATTTAGCTGTTTTAACCAATTTGTCACATCATTTTTACAGTGCGTAAGGATTTTTGGATATATAGATAGGCGAATATTGGCTTTATTATCTTCTCAATCACCGCTCACATCTGCGCACAAACCACATTCATTTGCTTGTGCACAGCTCTCCAAAGGACTGATACTATAAAGTACCTAGGAGTAGTGTTAGATCAATCACTTACCTTTAAACCGCATATTGATGTTTTAGTCTCGAGGATGCGTAAGCTTATCTATATTTTTAGAACCATTAGACATGTAGCTGATTTATCGATAATTAGAATGATATATTTTGCTCTATGTTACCCATTAATTACCTACTGTATCACCTCTTGGGGAGGCTCAGCAAAAACTCATCTAATTGAAGTGGAAAGAGCGCAACGGGCCATACTTAAGGTTGGTGCCAATCTTCCATTCCGCTACCCCACAGTGGATGTCCACAAGAAATGGGACACCTTGTCAGTTAGGCAGACTTTTGTCCTATATACAATCCTAAAAAAACACAGCCAGCTGACTTATAATCCGGCTCTGAATAAATACAAGCGCAGGAAGGGCAAAATCTGCCAGACACGAACCCTAAATACGAGTCTTGCCCATAGGTTTTTTTGTTATCTGGGTGGATACTTATATAATGTAGACCAAAATAGAGTCGGCCCAACGATGCTACCTTGAGGAACCCCATAGTTTATAGATACCTCTTCACTAACCCAACTATCTATCTTTACTCGCCTGGGTTCTACCACTCAAATAATCTTTAAACAGATTTAAGGGCACGCCTCTTATTCCAATTTTCTCCAATTTCCGTAATAGGAGGGGGGCCGAGACCGTGTCAGATGCTTTAGTGAGGTCAAGAAAAACGCTGATGCATTTCTTCCTACTATCCAAGTTGGACACGATTGAGTTGACAAGCTCGAGTACCGCCATGTCTGTTGACCTGCCTGCGCGAAAACCAAATTGATTGTCAGAAAGAAGGTTATTATGTTCGAGGAATTTCGTTATGCCTTTGTTCATAAGGCGTTCTCAGATCTTTGATAAGGTAGGCAGGACTAAGATAGGTCTATAATTATTGACACAGTCTCTGGCCCCACTCTTAAATATGGGTTTAATTTGTACCAGTTTGATTGCCTTGGGGAAAACACCGGATGAGATTGCAAGATTACAGATATGTCTGATAGGAGGTACAAGCACAACAGCGTATCGTTTAATTATCAGACCTGACATTCGGTCTACTCCAACTGCGCAGTCACTCCTCAGGTCATTTATTAGTTCTGTTATCTCATAATCGTCTGTGGGTAACAACGCTAGCAAGTGCCTAGACTGAAAAGACAGGTCCGGATTATCAGAATAGTTTTGGTTATTTGGTATTTCTTCAGCAATCTTTTTACCTATTTCAGCGAAGAAACTATTAACTTCGTTTATAGACTTTTTGGGGTCGTTAGTGGATATAAGACAAGATGAGTAGTCTTTTAATAGCATCCCACAATTTCTTTTTGTTGTATTTTGATTTTAGTATGTCTTCTCTGTCGTATTGTCTCTTCAGTTTCCTCAATAATCCATTGCAGAAATTTCTGTATCTCTTGTAAGTCGCTTTTAGAACTTCATTTTCACGGTCTTGTTTGTATTTCTTAAGCAGATTATCCCTATTTTTCATACAACGTAGCAAGCCAGTGGTTGTCTAAAGTTTATTGATACGTTTCCTAGAGGGTACCTTGCTTGTTTTTGTGTTGGTTTCGATAGCCAAGCTAATTGTTTTGATGAATTGATTTTAGTCGGCTGCTACATTGACATCGTTACAATTCATAATATATTTAAAATCTAGACTAGTAAACGAATAGTCGAGGCCCTTGTAGTCAATTTTGGTGTATGTCATATGAGTGTTGAGATTTTTTTCAGTAAATAACCTATAATAACCTAATAAACAAGAGGAAAGCCATATTTTTTGCCTGCTTTACACATTTGCCTGCTTTGCATTTTAGAACTTTAGATAACTGCCGTGCACTTACTGATAAGTCTTAAAAGCGATGCATTCAAAAGAAACTTTATATTTTTCTTTATTGATTGACAATAAAGTATTCCATAATGAGATGTGCAAATGCTGTTTATTTTGTCTAATGTGTCTTGTGTCTTAAAAACGGATCTTTCATATTCAATTTACTTATATACTTTCTACAGCCACTATTACTCCTTAAAATTCTTTCAGGCGACGCTAATCAAAATGTATGAAGGACCAAACGTCTCAAATCCAATATATATATATTCATATACATAGTTCACGAAGTTTCACTTATATACGTTAAAGTAACACTTATTCTAAATAGATAAGTGCCGCAAGGTCGTCAGATGTCGGGCAAACAATAGATTTTCTGGTGTGTCTGCTGCGTGGCTTTTAAACTCTTAATGTAGTAACCATTTATTATTGCCACTTCAGGCATACAATCGCACATCATACATGTAATGTGATTGTTTGTAGTTAGCCAGCTGGCAGCCTAGGTGGCGAAGCAGGAAGCAGTAGCGATAGCCTCTGAAACAATCTCTTGAATTTCGCTTATGAATGATTTTTATTTATATGTATTTCTTGTATGTTTCGTCAGGTAATACCAATCTCAGGAATTCGCGTGCGAGCTGCGACGCAGAACTTGCTGGTGGGGTGTCCGAGCCCCGTGTGGGTAGAGGCGGGCGGGTTGAGCGCCGCGGCGCTGGGGGCTCTGCAACCCCCACCGCGCGTCACGTGGAGTCTGCGCGACCCCGCCGCTGCCAGGCTGTACACCACACATGCGGATGGTGAGTTCATTACCAACACTAACTGGTGGGGTGTCCGAGCCCCGTGTGGGTAGAGGCGGGCGGGTTGAGCGCCGCGGCGCTGGGGGCTCTGCAACCCCCACCGCGCGTCACGTGGAGTCTGCGCGACCCCGCCGCTGCCAGGCTGTACACCACACATGCGGATGGTGAGTTCATTACCAACACTAACTGGTGGGGTGTCCGAGCCCCGTGTGGGTAGAGGCGGGCGGGTTGAGCGCCGCGGCGCTGGGGGCTCTGCAACCCCCACCGCGCGTCACGTGGAGTCTGCGCGACCCCGCCGCTGCCAGGCTGTACACCACACATGCGGATGGTGAGTTCATTACCAACACTAACTGGTGGGGTGTCCGAGCCCCGTGTGGGTAGAGGCGGGCGGGTTGAGCGCCGCGGCGCTGGGGGCTCTGCAACCCCCACCGCGCGTCACGTGGAGTCTGCGCGACCCCGCCGCTGCCAGGCTGTACACCACACATGCGGATGGTGAGTTCATTACCAACACTAACTGGTGGGGTGTCCGAGCCCCGTGTGGGTAGAGGCGGGCGGGTTGAGCGCCGCGGCGCTGGGGGCTCTGCAACCCCCACCGCGCGTCACGTGGAGTCTGCGCGACCCCGCCGCTGCCAGGCTGTACACCACACATGCGGATGGTGAGTTCATTACCAACACTAACTGGTGGGGTGTCCGAGCCCCGTGTGGGTAGAGGCGGGCGGGTTGAGCGCCGCGGCGCTGGGGGCTCTGCAACCCCCACCGCGCGTCACGTGGAGTCTGCGCGACCCCGCCGCTGCCAGGCTGTACACCACACATGCGGATGGTGAGTTCATTACCAACACTAACTGGTGGGGTGTCCGAGCCCCGTGTGGGTAGAGGCGGGCGGGTTAAGCGCCGCGGCGCTGGGGGCTCTGCAACCCCCACCGCGCGTCACGTGGAGTCTGCGCGACCCCGCCGCTGCCAGGCTGTACACCACACATGCGGATGGTGAGTTCATTACCAACACTAACTGGTGGGGTGTCCGAGCCCCGTGTGGGTAGAGGCGGGCGGGTTGAGCGCCGCGGCGCTGGGGGCTCTGCAACCCCCACCGCGCGTCACGTGGAGTCTGCGCGACCCCGCCGCTGCCAGGCTGTACACCACACATGCGGATGGTGAGTTCATAACCAATACTTACTGGTAGGGTCTCTAAGACCCAAGTTTTAAACGCTGCGACGCTAGGGGCACAGCAGCCCTATCTGATGTCAGGTTGTACACCACACATGCGGATGGTGATTTCATTACCAATACTCACTAGTGGGGTCTTTGAGCGCTACGGCGCTGGGAGCGTCGCAGTCCCCACTGTGTATTACGAGGAGCCTGCGTGACTCCGCCGCCTCCAGGTTTTATACCGCCCATGCGGATGGTAAGTTCTTTACCAATACTTACTAGTCTCCGAGTCCCGTGTGGGCGGGCTGGGTGTCGCGGCTCTGGGGGCGCTGCAGACCCCGCTGCCAGGCTATACACCACATATGCGGATGGTAATGATATCTAAAATAACTGAACATTCGTTCGGCTACAAGCTTAAAGAATGATGTTAAACATTTTTACGATGGAATACAATAGTCTTGTTTAATCATAGCTACGATTTATTAGTATGCCACATGTGTTTATCATTATCAACATTTATAATTTTATTCATTGAATAAAATGTTTATTTCAATCCACAGATATGCTGGAGCGTTCTGTTGCCGAAGGCCTGTCAGTGCGAGTGGTTCCTCTAAAGCCGGGCGTTATTACGATGGACGTTAGAGTCCGCAACATGGGACAGGTAAGTTAAAGTCAGAGCAAAGTTCTTTCACCGTAGACGATCGAAGCCAAGAAAAATTTATATTTTGTTTCGATGATGTAGTTACCAGTTACCTGTGTAGCACAAAAAGACGTCTAGTATTCAAATGTGCCAGAATGTAGTGGTAATATATAATAAATATGCTTATATACGATGGGCTCATGGTCATGTTGGGTCATTACTATCACCAGTTGTGTAGGTACCAAAAGACATAGAAGCGATGATATAATGTCTGATGGTAGGCGACTGCTATGTTGTTGGTAATTTATCCCCATTACTGACCATCATTTAGCATCAATATAATGAATTAAAAAATTAAGAAATATCATATGTACATACGTAGTAAAAAATTAATCACAGCCGCTGCGATTGATTTAACGCTTAGATTCTCGCACAACAATACGAAGAATGGATGCAGGTAACCTTTGTTTATACACAAGTTTTCTGCATCCATTTGTTGGCGTTATCGCCACAATCATAGCAGCAACTATTTACTATTTGAATGGGTGTAGTGTAGAGGCTTGAGCAAAATAACTGAGTCACTTTGCGGCGTGTAGAAGGGCCGCGCGCTCCATTAAGTGACCGTGAAGCTGCTATAACTATTATATCTTTCTGTATTAACAGGGTGCAGAAACTCGGTCATGGGACAGCACGATAGAAATCCTAGGCATATCAGACATCCGTACATCAGTAGAAGGACTTACCAAAGAGCTAAGTTCAGGCGATCGTTTGGCGCTCGCCGTGAGCTCAGTAGTCAGACTGAAGTCGTTGCCGAGAGGCACGTGGAAAGCGTACGAAGATGGCGCGTTTTCTTTGAGTTCGGCTGGTGAGGTGAATGCGATCAGACCAGGGCATGGAGTGGTGGTGGCCCAGCATAGAGACGAAAGAAACAATATTTATAGAGAAACTGTGAGTATATTTGTTCGATTGTTGATTGGTAATTTAGTTATATAGTGAGTTTTTATTTTATTAATAAACAGCGATGTGTGTTTGTGATAATATGATCTATCATACATAAGCATACCGACTTTTCGAAGTACGTATCAAATAATTAGTTATCCTTCGTTTTAACGGTGATGGAAAACATCGTAAGGAAACCTGCATGTCTGAGAGTTCTCCATAATGTTCTCAGAGATCTATTAAGGCTGCCCATCAGCACTAAGCCAGGGTGGTGGACTATGGCCCCACCCTTCTCACACTGAAAAGAGGCACTTTCCCAGCAGTGGGACAGTTTAATATAGGGCTAATATAATTTAAATAAAAAATATTAAAATAAAATTACAATATATTCAATGGGTTTAAACTTTTCGGAATCAGGCTAACGAAATTAATTTATTGAATAGATTGTTGGTTAGGCATGTTTCATTGTTGATCATACTATTCTTGCTAGTTATAGTTAAGCTTAGTGAGAGTTAAGCGTAGTGATCTTTTAAAAAAAATTATTCACAATTCATTTAAGAACACTATCTTCATATTATGTGATGAGTTGTTAATCTATTAAGTTGCAGCATATACAACGGCGCGCGGCGGCCAGACACAATAGGATTTAATGATATCTGGCATTGCAACAATGAGTCACACCAACACATTAAAATATTACTATTGTTACGTGCTGGGTTCGACGGATAATAATGTAAACAATATTACCGACTAAAACACGTTTTATTCTAGCACAAAATTAACTTTAAAACACAACAAACACTATACTACACTTTTCCACTGTAACTGCTTCAAGCTCCGTAGTATTTTCGCTTTCGTTCGCTTCGATGAATAGTTGACCGTTTACGATTGTAAACTGACTCGGCGAGCGCTGGCTGTCCCCTTTTATAGGCGGTTAAAGCGTTTCCGGAGTTTTCTAGAAACGTCATACACGGTACGTAACAGTACGAGGATTCGAAAATGTGCCAGCGTTCTCTCTACTCTTCTCGTACCGACGAAGTAGTTCCGTAAGGCGTAAATAGATGGCGCTGTAATATATTATAAGACGGAACTACCGAGAGATGGCACTGGGTGTAACACTATTCAAGTTTTCAATTAGTGCGCGTACTCGTGCAAATAATTATAGTTGTTTTATCGAAATTGGTTAGAATTTCCAAAGTTCTAATATATAATAATATAATATTCTATCACATACACACAACACCATCTAGCCCAAACTAAGTAGAGCTTGTACTATCGGTACTAGACAATGGATAAACATACATAGATTCCTACTTTTTTTGTAAATACATACATATTATACGTAGAAACACCCAGGCCAAGACAAACATCCATGTTCATGCACACAAATGTTTGACTTGTGTGGGAATCGAACCCGCGACCCCAGACGTGGCAGTCGGTTACACTAACCACTACAACGTAGTAAAGCTTAGCCGCTTCCTTCGCCAGCTACTGCGATGACGTCACGCTACATGTAGATGTGCGCAAGCGCCGACTCGCAGCTCGCAGCGTGAATTCACACGTAGCGTAACGTAGCGCAGTCGCTTAGTCGGATTTTGTCGCGGAGCCCGTACTTTAACATTTAATATCTCAGTCATTTTTAAGATAGGAAGAAAATAAAAACTGTTTATTTTTCTCGAGTTAGCTTTTATTTATATATGCTGTTAACTAAAAACATTGGCGTGATTAATTGGCAGGTTATATTGCCAATAAATGAGTATGTATGTATGTGGCGCGCTAAATTGCGGGGGGGGGGCGGGTACTTGCAGGCGATCGCCGTGGAGGTGGCGGTGCCGGCGTACTGCACGGCGGAGGCGGCGGGCGCGCCGCACGAGGCGGGCGTGCGCCTCGTCATGCGCAGCGCCGCCGGCCGCGCGCTGCTGGCGCCGCACGCCAACGTCACTGTGCTCGCGCCACTCGCCGCTCAACCGCGACGCGCCACCGAAAGGTAATAATAATAATAATGAACAAAGGTCGGCCGGTCAGAGGGGTCTGCCAGAGCTACATGCTTGGAGGTGGCAGTGTCATTTTCAAGGGCATAATTACGGGGAAACTCGATCCGGGTCTCCGTTATCACGAGACCCGTGATGGTAAAACCGGCGCCACACCGCTCGTCACCCCTAGCCACACGCACCGGTGTTGCCCTATGCTGCTGCCTTGAATGCCTATAGTGGCTATTCAGGGGGCCCATCTATTGAGTTGGCGAGTCACCGTCTGCCCATTGCATTGATGTTATTAGAGTATTCAGGGCAGACGCCGTTTTTCATACATAGGTAGCAATATACCGCGTGGTCCTCCAAGCACCCATAACTACGTAGTAATAGACAAGTGCCGCTGTAGGTGTTCTATCCCACTTTCGATTAAAATCCTCGAAGGGCCTCTTCACGTTGGGCCTATGTCTCCGTGTAAGCCTCCCAAAGGGCCAGGTATTTTCCTAATATAATTTGTTAGAAAATACCTGTGATAAGATTAGCATAATAATAAAGTTAATTTCTCAAAAATACATATTTTTTTACAAATGAACACACGTTAATTACAGGACTAATTTAATCGTAAATCGGCCCGATCCATCTATCTACTTTCTTCCCTCCAACAGCTTTTTTTAATGTATGTCCTAACACCGTGTTTCGCGTGCGCGGCGAATACATATTATTTGTTTTAATTTAGCTGCACGACGGACATAATGGTTTAAGTAGTCACCTCGCCGTTGGTGCCGCTCCAAATATTGTGGGTTCGATCCCCACTCGGGACAAAAATTTGTGTGATCAACGAATAGTTGTTCCGAATCTGGATGTTCTTTGTGTCCGTTGTTTGATTGCTTGTTTGCGACACAAGCATTATTCCTATAACAGAAGTTGTCTTTTTTAAAAAAGGAAATAAATAAACTTCCAACTTCTTGTTCTTCTAGAACTAAACTAATAAAAATATTTTTTAAGCATGTCCAAACTGTACAACGTCTTGTCCGAAAATGTATGAAATTGCATTTTTATGAAACTATAGCCGCGACGCGCACTGCTTCAATTTCTTCAATTTGCATTGGACTATATTTGTATGCCGCTTTCCCTAAGGATTTCCACACAAAGACAGGTCTGGGCTTGAACCGCTCGCATCCAATCGCTTTCCATTACTCTTATCAGGTTAGAGGCCCACCTTGTGGGAGACCTGACGGAACGTAAAATATTTATTTTGTTCCTTGCAGTGCCTTAGGAACAGAACTACTGATATTAGGCCTAGACTCGGCGGGTACGTTCATGACGTTCCAAGGGACGGTGAGCGGCGTCACGGTTAAGGACGAAGTCTGGGTCACCGGCACAGACCTGCGGGCTGATAGAGTTGTTGGTAAGTCAATATTAAAATTATTATTGATTTTGAAGTGGCGGCAGACCAATGGATAAGGCATCGAACTTACGATCGAGAGGGTTTTAATCTTCCTTATTACACTGCCGACATGAACTCACTCTTAACGCAAGAATTCTAGGTTAGCTGGAGAGTGAGAACTAGCAAGTGAGCTTTTTAATAAAAAAGGTAAAAAACTAAAAGAAGTAAGGACTGTTGACTGTTTTAAGTTCATTTACTTTATAATTAATAATGTATATAACATAGAAATATATATAATAGACAACTTAAATATAATACAGAATATATGGTATTTTCATAAGTTTACGCGAATGTTATACATTAAAATTAAACATTTTATACGGATTTTGTCGCGTTGTTTATTGTTATACCCAGTGCCATCTCTCGGCATTGTGGGGAAGACTCGACAGCTCCGTCTAATAATTTATTACAGCACCATCTATTGAAGTCTTACGGAACTACGTAGTTCGCCGGTACGAGTAGAGCAGAGAGAACTCTGGCACATGCTCGAATCCTCGTACTGTTACGTACCGTGTATGACGTTTCTAGAAAACTCCGGATACGCTTTAACCGCGTATAAAAGGGGGAAGGCCAGCGCTCGCCAAGTCAGTTTACAATCGTAAGCGGTCAAATATTCATCGAAGCGAACGGAAGCGAAAATACTACGGAGTTTGAAGCAGTTACAGTGGAAAAGTGTAGTATTGTGTTTGTTGTGTTTTAAATTTAATTGTGTGCTAGAATAAAATGTGTTTTAGTCGGTAATATAGTTTTACATTCTTATCCTTCGAACCCAGCATGTAACATTATTTTACTTTATAACACTTTTATTACATAATTTTGAGAACTATATCACTACTATTATTGAACTTTACTACTGTTTAAGCTATTTAATTTAATTAAAACTATTTATATTTAAGTTTACACTTTGCTCCGACGTTTCGGTTGCTTTACAGCAGTCATGTTCACGGCGAGACTAAGATGGTAGTTGTCCCAATTATTATGTAATAAAAGTGTTTTAAAGTAAAATAAACAACGCGACAAAATCCGTATAAAGTGTTTAATTTCAATGTATAATACATGGATTAATGTTAGTAACATACCAAAAACAATTACATAGTTATGTTTGCTAAGTTGTGGCTCGTTTGTCCAGTGACGGGCGGTTGGGGCGTGTGCCTAGAAGGAGTGGGGTGGCGAGCCCCCGCCGGCGTGTCTCTGTCCAGCGGGGCGGGCGTGTCGCTGGCGCTCCTCGTGCGTGACGCTCCCGGCACGCACGTGCTGCGGCTGGACCGCCAGCACGCCGCCTACACGCTGCACCAGATACCGCTCGATAAGGTACCTTGACAACGACAATGTCTAAATATACAGCTCTACTAATCATTGCCTGCATCAAGGTTTCCCTTCATTTTCTCTAGACCGGATTCCACTAACTTGCTATGATTCGCAGACCACTATAAGTAAACCAAAAAAAAAAACGCTGTCATAATATTATTTGCAAAACTCACATAGATAATCAAACCTCTCATAAAAAGTTACCACATTCATTAACTCAGTTATTTATTTATCTGATTTATTAACATAACTATCAGTGTATCTATGATAATTTCAATTTTAATGGCATGATTAATGCCGCTTGCTTTTCCCACGTGTATGTTTTTGTCACGCTCGGCCGCGCCATTATAGGTTAATTTTTTTATATAGGGTCCGCAACCCTCAGAGGTTCGCAGACCTCAAGTTAGGAAGCCATAACCTAGATCCTATAAATAAGTACCTATATTAACTTATACCAGTCAATGTATACAGTGTGTATAATAAACCCTGTCCGATCCTTAAAGGTATTATACAGTAGCTTATTATGAGTACGTAAGTGACATCCTTTTATAAAATTGATAAAAAAATTACCCCAGCAAATTTAATTTATTTAAAATAATATGTTAATAGATTACCCATGGCAACACCGAAAACTTAATAATCATTTGCGCTATGCCGCGCCTACCTACCTACGTCTTAGAAAAATGCCGCCAAAAGTATGCCATGCTCCGCGTACGTCTTGTCAAGTTTAGTGGAGTGTTGCTAGACTGTGCGAAATTTCGGTAATTTAAGGGTAAAAATGCTGATCAATACTGTACTTAAAAATATTATGAAGACGTTTTACGATGATATAGATGTTTTTATTATTTTTCTTAGTATGTTTTTTAAGTGAGAAACAAGCCCTTAATGGATCGTACAGGGTATATTATACACACTGTATATACTAATGGCCGCCTATTAATCGAAATTCAGAAGTTTATTTTTTTATATAAATGTTAGTACTTTATTTGTATACTCCTTCTCCATGTTCATTTTGAGTGCCAAGTCTCACACTCCTCCCTGCTTTTAATTTTCTTATCACATATTAGTAATTATTTACAAATATCGCTATTCGTTATCACACTGCATAGTATTTTGTGGATTGAATCCCTGCATGGTACAAAAATGTGTGTGATCTACAAATAGTTGTACTGAGTCTGAATGTTATTTGTGTCCGTTGTTTGAATGCTTCTAATGTCCCCTGCTTCACAGAATTTATTCCTTATGAAGGAAAAATTAAAAATAAATACTACTGCAACTAAACCAAATGCTTCTTTTCAGATGGAGTTTCTCGCAGGCGAATGGCCGTCCACGTTAGTCCCGCTATCGTTCACAGCGGGCGGGCTCACTTCGGGCCCCTTCGTCTGTTCGGACGAACAACGATACGCGCTGGAAGGCGCGGTTATAGAACTGCCGTACTCCTGCAGGACTAAAGCACCGCATATCGCCGAGCCTGTACTGGATATTGTTAATGGTAAGTTTATATACATTCATAGGTTACCGTACACGTTGCTTGTTAAGCATTTGACGGCAGCATAGAAGATTTA
Organism: Catocala nupta; assembly: GCA_963675205.1. NCBI lineage: Eukaryota > Metazoa > Arthropoda > Insecta > Lepidoptera > Erebidae > Catocala > Catocala nupta. The sequence goes on along the minus strand of OY776097.1, from coordinate 19,619,079 downwards.
AAGAAATATTCAGAAAAATATGTATCTATATATGAAAGGAACCCTTCGTTTCGACAAATTATTTTTGTTCTAATTTAATTTGGCATAACGTGTTAGGTATTTTTTTTTTTGTCATAATAATACTTTGACAATTGTTTTTTGGCATACTATTTCAGTAGGCATTAATATCATTTAGGCTAATATTTTTGCCCTAATTTTGATTGGCATAATGTTATAAGGCATATATAACTTGGGTACCGTAGTGTAACAAAAGGTTAGGGTGCAGCTAAACCGTAAATATGTTCGAAAAGTATTTTATTAAAGCAAACACAAAATTTACAAAAATTCTAATTTTATTCTAACTTTAAATTGTTAAGCATACTATTCTAAAGCATTTAGAATAGTATGCTTAACAATTATTAGGCTTATAGAAATTAGGCTTAAAAAAAAATGTGCCTAACAGTTATGCCAAAATAACTAAGAATATTGTGCATAACTATTATTAGGATAAATAAAAAAAGAATGCCATGTTAAATTATGACATATAATTTTATGCGAATAAAAAGGGAACCTACACAGAAGTGTCGAGTTGGAGCCCAAGGCTCGCATCTCTGACTCTTCGAAGTTATATTGCATGTCTAAGAGTTCTCTATCATGTTCTCGAAGATATGTGAAGTTTGCCAACCCGCACTGAGAGAACATGGTGGACTATATTTTTATATTATGACTCATGGTTAATAGACGAATAAATATTATGCCTTAATAATTTATGCAACTCCAAATTATCCCAAAACAAATTAAACCATCTGACAGTTATGTTAACCTTTGCATTATGTCTAGTATTACTATGCTAATAACACTTATGTGATAATGTTATGCCAACAATATTTGCCTTAAAATTGTATGCCAACAGAGCGATTCCCGTTTATATTCAGGGCTAATATTACATATTATTACTAGCTGTCCCGACCGAAGTTGTCCTGTAAAGGCGAAAAAATAAAAAAACTTATCTGAACCATCCTCGAATCCACTTGAACACACACAAAAAAAATTCATTCAAATCGGTCCAGCCGTTCAGGACGAGTTTAATTACAACGAAAAGTGGCATTAATTTATATATATATAGATTAAAAGATTAAGGCACAGAGCGGCTAAAAATAAGATGTTGTTTTATCAGCAGTTCAGAAAAGTAGAAGTTCCAATCTTCAGGTGAACCATTTTGAATCCTGTGGCGCTGAACGCTGGCAGACTAGAGTGTCCTAATGATTCAAGCACTAGTAACCGCTGTGCGTGCTTGCCATATTAAAGATATAAAAATGCACCAGGACCAATTAAAAAGCAATATCTAAAATATTGTTTTTAAACATCTATATATGGCGAGTTAATAAGAGTATTAATATTGTTGGTAATGATATCATTGTTGATGTAAATGTACAAAGTAAGAACCGTGTCCGCAGAAAGTAACCAAAGCCTCTATTTTCAGGTCAAATGGGTTGCAAAATTATCCCAACGACACCAATATTGGAATCTTCTGAAGTGGAGTTATGTGCTGAATGGACGGTGTACCGCGCGTGCACTAAGGTATTGCTGCTGCCGCAGATACGAGTGTCGACCAACAAAGTGTCGCTGCTGAACCCTCCTGCCGCCTTCACAGTGTCAGGACATCCGCATGCCATCAAACTTGTTCGACTGACTCCTTCGCCTGGACTTAAATTAGAAACCACTGTTGGAAATGGTAAGTTTTGTTTGACATATTGAATGGAATGTAACAGATATAGTAAATGTTCGTGGTCATGTAGGCAAATTAAATAAAAGATTATCTGAAATCTTAAACAGAAATATTATTGGGCGCTTTGCCTTAAGGTGATCAAGCAAGTAATGTGCTGTGTCGGAGCGTTGTTGTTGTTATATTGTGATGAGACTCTAGATACGTTGCCCGCGCTCTGTAGTGACAACATGAATGCATGGTAGTTACCAGAAGTCCATTTAGTCATGAGTGATATTAAAATAACTTGAGTGAATAACTTCCAAAAAACAACAAAAACAAAAGACGTCCTGTGTTTTTAGAAAATGTAAAAATTATACTGCATCTGTGAAAGATAAAAAAAGTATCATTTCATGCCTAAATATCAAAAGAAATGGATTTTATTTAATTTTTGTCAATGCCTTCTAATGGCGGCTGGCGCTTGAGGTAAGTCACGTGTTTGCGCCCGGTCAATGAGCATGCACCACAGAATGACCACGTAATTAAAGAAATATATTTATATAATATTGTATATAATATTATAAATTAAAACTGTTTATATTTAAGTTTACACTTTGCCCCGACGTTTCGGTTGCTTTTCGCGGGGATCAGTCTTCCCGTCTTTAATTGAAACATTATAGCTTAAATAGAAGTAAAGTTCAATAATAGTAGTGTTAGAGTTTTCAAAATTATCTAATAAAAATGTTTTAAAGTAAAATAAACAACGCGACAAAATCCGTATAAAGTGTTTAATTTCAAAATATATGTATCTCTCTCTAACAACAGGTATTCCGTAGATGACATTTAATTTTCTTTCCCTTTCTTCGTGCGTCTAAGTAGCTATCTAGCTACCGATAGTATTTACGCTATTTTCAAGTGCCGCGATGTTCATGCATGACGCGTCTATTTGTATTGTTACGGCTAATGCCCTCTGTCGGCACTGTGGGGAAGAGTCGGCGGTTTCTAATAATAATTTATTACAGTGGAAAAGTGTAGTATAGTGTTTATTGTGTGTTAAAGTTAATTGTGTACTAGAATAAAACGTGTTTTAGTCGGTAATATTGTTTTGTATTCTTATCCGTCGAACCCAGCACGTAACAAATTGGTGTCAGAAGTGAGATAAGAATATGCCAGTACTACCGAAGGAGGAAGTGGAAAGGGTGCGTACCAGGAACCAGCGCCAGCAAGATGTGGACCAGAGGCGCTTTGGAGACGCCCCCTCGCCGACGTCAGTGGGACCACGTGACTCCGCGGCTGCAGCGGAACCATCTAGTGCAGCTCACTCGCCGGTGAATCCCGACCTCGCGACCCTGATGGCGTTTATGCAGGAGCAGTCACGCCGCCTCGAGGAACAGCTGCAACGCGATAAGGAAGAGGGCATGCGCCACCAGGAGGAGCAGGCACGCCGCCAGGAGGAGCAGGCACGCCGCCAGGAGGAGCACGCACGCCGCCTCGAGGAACAGCTGCAACGCGATAAGGAAGAGGGCATGCGCCGCCAGGAGGAGCACGCACGCCGCCTCGAGGAACAGCTGCAACGCGATAAGGAAGAGGGCATGCGCCGCCAGGAGGAGCACGCACGCCACCTCGAGGAACAGCTGCAACGCGATAAGGAAGAGGGCATGCGCCACCAGAAGGAGCAGGCACGCCGCCAGGAGGAGCAGGCACGCCGCCAGGAGGAGCAGGCACGCCGCCAGGAGGAGCACGCACGCCGCCTCGAGGAACAGCTGCAACGCGATAAGGAGGAAGGTATGCGCCGCCAAGAGGAGCAGCTGATGATGTTAAAAGACCTCAGCGCAACGGTTGGCAAGGAGATGAAGGAGATGAAAGAGCAAGTCCAACGCCAAGAAAGTCGCATTGCCGAGTTGGAGAAAAAGATGCGTGAGCTCAAGGCTGGAGATGGGATCATGACATCTGTGGTTGTGGCGCCCTCACCACGAGGCTTTAAAGTCCCACCATTCGACGGCTCATCGTCATGGTCAGCCTATAAGATCCAGTTCGAGGCCGTCATGAAATCGAACGGGTGGACGCAAGAACAGGCTCTGACTGCTCTCACCTTGGGGCTTCGCGACCAAGCCTTGACCGTGTTAGAGGCGCTTGGTCAAGACGTCACGTACGAGAAGCTGTTGGAGGCATTGGAAGCGCGATATGGCGACGCACATCTGGAACACGTGTTCCGCGCCCAGCTGAAAGACCGATCGCAACGTGTTGGTGAAACCTTGCAGCAGTGGGCCCTGGAGGTGGAGAAGCTGGTAAGAAAGGCGTACCAGTCCTCACCTGCACTCATCGACGGAAATCTCGTTCAAGCTTTTACCGACGGGATCCGAGACCTGGAGGTTAGGGCCGCAGTGAGACTCGGACACTTCAAAAACTTGAAGGACGCCCTAGCCCATGCTCTGGAAGTGGAAGTAGTGCGACGGGACGATCGCGCTCAACGTATCAGGGAAGTGTCGGCTTCACCCCAGTGCTATAGCTGCGGCGAAAGAGGCCACATCAGGTTGAGCTGCCCGAAGCGAAGGAGTCCACGTAGCAGAAACCAGTCACCGGTAAGAGGAACACCTGATGTGCGTGTCGGACAACAACTACAGGACTTCGTAATACTGCATCGCAGTGGCAAGTCACATAGTAATGCAGATGCCCTGTCGCGTAGACCGTATCCCGACCAGTGTAAACACTGCACCAGGCAAGAGGCCAAGCAGGAAGGCCTAGTGAGGATGTTGAGGACGGATCGTAGCGAAGATTGGAAGGAAACTCTCCAGAGGACGCAACAAGAGGACAAAGACATAAGACTCATCCTCGAATGGAAGAAAACAGGTGGTTCGAGACCTCACTGGAGTGAAGTTGTGGCAATGAGCTCTATCACCAAGAGTTACTGGGCACAGTGGGAAAGTTTGGTTATCCAGGATGGAGTTCTGTGCCGTAAATGGGAAAATGCTCGAGGTAACAAGTATCACCTGCAAATGGTTGTACCAAAGGTCAAGGTACCGGAAGTTTTACAACTCTTGTCATAATGGGAGTTCAGGAGGTCACATGGGAGTTAAGAGAACTCTGATCAAGATCCGGGAACGGTTTTATTGGATCCATTGTCGAAAAGACGTTCAGGAATGGTGCCGTAACTGTACGCAGCAGGATGAATGATGTATACCAGCGCATCACACAGACCGGTCAACAGATGTCTGAGAGGATGAAGACCCGATACGATCGGAAGGCGAACAATAAAGGCTTCGAGGAAGGATCGCTGGTGTGGTTACATAATCCGGTACGCAGCAAAGGAAAATCTCCTAAGTTGCAGGCAAAATGGGATGGACCCTATCCCATAGTCACTAAGATGAATGACGTCACCTACCGGATCCAGAAAGGACCACGAGGTACACCAAAGATCGTTCATGTGGATCGATTGGCACGCTACTACGGATCCAACAATGTTCGGGACGAACATGTCTAAGAGGGGGGCAGTGTTACGGCTAAGCTAATGCCCTCTGTCGGCACTGTGGGGAAGAGTCGGCGGTTTCTAATAATAATTTATTACAGCACCATCTATTGACATCTTACGGAACTGCGTATTTGTCGGTACGAGTTCAGTGGAGAAAGCGCTGGCACATTCTCGAACCATCGCGCTGTTGCGTGCCGTGTGTGACGTTTTCTGGAAAACTCCAGAAGCGCTTTACCTGCGTATAAATACAGCGCACGCGCACCGCCGAGTCAGTTTACTATCGTAAGCGGTCAAGTGTTCATCGAAGCGAACGGAAGCGACAATACTACGGAGTTTGAAGCAATTACAGTGGAAAAGTGTAGTATAATGTTTATTGTGTGTTAAAGTTAATTGTGTACTAGAATAAAACGTGTTTTAGTCGGTAATATTGTTTTGTATTCTTATCCGTCGAACCCAGCACGTAACAGTATTATGTAATTGTGAGTGTTGCCTTCTATTAGGTTGGTTGGAATTAATGTTAGCGGCGCTGAATTAGTTTTATTTATTCAATTTCATTCTAGTTAATTAATTTATTAATAATAACACAATTTAAATTTTTATATTATATTGAAATTAGAGTAATATCATTATGTATTATGCAAAGTAAAACAAGTTTGTATGAAACTACATCATTTCTAGGGTTGAATACTGAACCCTTTCAAAATAAAGGCACTCGCTTAGTTTGGGAGAGTAGTATCAGTAATTTTTAGTAAAATACAAAACAATATTCTAACTGATACAAAATCGCAATGTGTTACATGTTTGTATTATTTGAGACAATAAAGATTATTATTATGCCAGGTAGTCCATATTCGTACGTGTCGCTGGACTATGGCCTAACCCTTTTTACACTGAAAAGAGATCAGTGGTCAGCAGTGGGATAGTTTCTTATAGGGGTGATATAATATGATGTGTCGCAGGTGAGATGCAGGTGGTAGTGAGCAACGAGGCGCAGACGTGCGGCGCGGGCTGGGTGACGCTGCGCTCGCGCCTGACGGCGCAGGAGCTGCGGGTGGACGTGCAGCGCGACTGCGACGTGGCGTGCGGCACACTGCTGGGCGCGCTGCTGGCGCTGCTGCAGCCTTACTTCTCCACCATCGCCACTGTAGCGGCTGTGGCTGCCGCCTACATGTACAGTGAGTACGACACAATATCTAGGTGCCTCTTGCGAGATGCAGGTGGTAGTGAGCAACGAGGCGCAGACGTGCGGCGCGGGCTGGGTGACGCTGCGCTCGCGCCTGACGGCGCAGGAGCTGCGGGTGGACGTGCAGCGCGACTGCGACGTGGCGTGCGGCACACTGCTGGGCGCGCTGCTGGCGCTGCTGCAGCCTTACTTCTCCACCATCGCCACTGTAGCGGCTGTGGCTGCCGCCTACATGTACAGTGAGTACGACACAATATCTAGGTGCCTCTTGCGAGATGCAGGTGGTAGTGAGCAACGAGGCGCAGACGTGCGGCGCGGGCTGGGTGACGCTGCGCTCGCGCCTGACGGCGCAGGAGCTGCGGGTGGACGTGCAGCGCGACTGCGACGTGGCGTGCGGCACACTGCTGGGCGCGCTGCTGGCGCTGCTGCAGCCTTACTTCTCCACCATCGCCACTGTAGCGGCTGTGGCTGCCGCCTACATGTACAGTGAGTACCACACAATATCTAGGTGCCTCTTGCGAGATGCAGGTGGTAGTGAGCAACGAGGCGCAGACGTGCGGCGCGGGCTGGGTGACGCTGCGCTCGCGCCTGACGGCGCAGGAGCTGCGGGTGGACGTGCAGCGCGACTGCGACGTGGCGTGCGGCACACTGCTGGGCGCGCTGCTGGCGCTGCTGCAGCCTTACTTCTCCACCATCGCCACTGTAGCGGCTGTGGCTGCCGCCTACATGTACAGTGAGTACGACACAATATCTAGGTGCCTCTTGCGAGATGCAGGTGGTAGTGAGCAACGAGGCGCAGACGTGCGGCGCGGGCTGGGTGACGCTGCGCTCGCGCCTGACGGCGCAGGAGCTGCGGGTGGACGTGCAGCGCGACTGCGACGTGGCGTGCGGCACACTGCTGGGCGCGCTGCTGGCGCTGCTGCAGCCTTACTTCTCCACCATCGCCACTGTAGCGGCTGTGGCTGCCGCCTACATGTACAGTGAGTACCACACAATATCTAGGTGCCTCTTGCGAGATGCAGGTGGTAGTGAGCAACGAGGCGCAGACGTGCGGCGCGGGCTGGGTGACGCTGCGCTCGCGCCTGACGGCGCAGGAGCTGCGGGTGGACGTGCAGCGCGACTGCGACGTGGCGTGCGGCACACTGCTGGGCGCGCTGCTGGCGCTGCTGCAGCCTTACTTCTCCACCATCGCCACTGTAGCGGCTGTGGCTGCCGCCTACATGTACAGTGAGTACCACACAATATCTAGGTGCCTCTTGCGAGATGCAGGTGGTAGTGAGCAACGAGGCGCAGACGTGCGGCGCGGGCTGGGTGACGCTGCGCTCGCGCCTGACGGCGCAGGAGCTGCGGGTGGACGTGCAGCGCGACTGCGACGTGGCGTGCGGCACACTGCTGGGCGCGCTGCTGGCGCTGCTGCAGCCTTACTTCTCCACCATCGCCACTGTAGCGGCTGTGGCTGCCGCCTACATGTACAGTGAGTACGACACAATATCTAGGTGCCTCTTGCGAGATGCAGGTGGTAGTGAGCAACGAGGCGCAGACGTGCGGCGCGGGCTGGGTGACGCTGCGCTCGCGCCTGACGGCGCAGGAGCTGCGGGTGGACGTGCAGCGCGACTGCGACGTGGCGTGCGGCACACTGCTGGGCGCGCTGCTGGCGCTGCTGCAGCCTTACTTCTCCACCATCGCCACTGTAGCGGCTGTGGCTGCCGCCTACATGTACAGTGAGTACGACACAATATCTAGGTGCCTCTTGCGAGATGCAGGTGGTAGTGAGCAACGAGGCGCAGACGTGCGGCGCGGGCTGGGTGACGCTGCGCTCGCGCCTGACGGCGCAGGAGCTGCGGGTGGACGTGCAGCGCGACTGCGACGTGGCGTGCGGCACACTGCTGGGCGCGCTGCTGGCGCTGCTGCAGCCTTACTTCTCCACCATCGCCACTGTAGCGGCTGTGGCTGCCGCCTACATGTACAGTGAGTACGACACAATATCTAGGTGCCTCTTGCGAGATGCAGGTGGTAGTGAGCAACGAGGCGCAGACGTGCGGCGCGGGCTGGGTGACGCTGCGCTCGCGCCTGACGGCGCAGGAGCTGCGGGTGGACGTGCAGCGCGACTGCGACGTGGCGTGCGGCACACTGCTGGGCGCGCTGCTGGCGCTGCTGCAGCCTTACTTCTCCACCATCGCCACTGTAGCGGCTGTGGCTGCCGCCTACATGTACAGTGAGTACGACACAATATCTAGGTGCCTCTTGCGAGATGCAGGTGGTAGTGAGCAACGAGGCGCAGACGTGCGGCGCGGGCTGGGTGACGCTGCGCTCGCGCCTGACGGCGCAGGAGCTGCGGGTGGACGTGCAGCGCGACTGCGACGTGGCGTGCGGCACACTGCTGGGCGCGCTGCTGGCGCTGCTGCAGCCTTACTTCTCCACCATCGCCACTGTAGCGGCTGTGGCTGCCGCCTACATGTACAGTGAGTACGACACAATATCTAGGTGCCTCTTGCGAGATGCAGGTGGTAGTGAGCAACGAGGCGCAGACGTGCGGCGCGGGCTGGGTGACGCTGCGCTCGCGCCTGACGGCGCAGGAGCTGCGGGTGGACGTGCAGCGCGACTGCGACGTGGCGTGCGGCACACTGCTGGGCGCGCTGCTGGCGCTGCTGCAGCCTTACTTCTCCACCATCGCCACTGTAGCGGCTGTGGCTGCCGCCTACATGTACAGTGAGTACCACACAATATCTAGGTGCCTCTTGCGAGATGCAGGTGGTAGTGAGCAACGAGGCGCAGACGTGCGGCGCGGGCTGGGTGACGCTGCGCTCGCGCCTGACGGCGCAGGAGCTGCGGGTGGACGTGCAGCGCGACTGCGACGTGGCGTGCGGCACACTGCTGGGCGCGCTGCTGGCGCTGCTGCAGCCTTACTTCTCCACCATCGCCACTGTAGCGGCTGTGGCTGCCGCCTACATGTACAGTGAGTACGACACAATATCTAGGTGCCTCTTGCGAGATGCAGGTGGTAGTGAGCAACGAGGCGCAGACGTGCGGCGCGGGCTGGGTGACGCTGCGCTCGCGCCTGACGGCGCAGGAGCTGCGGGTGGACGTGCAGCGCGACTGCGACGTGGCGTGCGGCACACTGCTGGGCGCGCTGCTGGCGCTGCTGCAGCCTTACTTCTCCACCATCGCCACTGTAGCGGCTGTGGCTGCCGCCTACATGTACAGTGAGTACGACACAATATCTAGGTGCCTCTTGCGAGATGCAGGTGGTAGTGAGCAACGAGGCGCAGACGTGCGGCGCGGGCTGGGTGACGCTGCGCTCGCGCCTGACGGCGCAGGAGCTGCGGGTGGACGTGCAGCGCGACTGCGACGTGGCGTGCGGCACACTGCTGGGCGCGCTGCTGGCGCTGCTGCAGCCTTACTTCTCCACCATCGCCACTGTAGCGGCTGTGGCTGCCGCCTACATGTACAGTGAGTACGACACAATATCTAGGTGCCTCTTGCGAGATGCAGGTGGTAGTGAGCAACGAGGCGCAGACGTGCGGCGCGGGCTGGGTGACGCTGCGCTCGCGCCTGACGGCGCAGGAGCTGCGGGTGGACGTGCAGCGCGACTGCGACGTGGCGTGCGGCACACTGCTGGGCGCGCTGCTGGCGCTGCTGCAGCCTTACTTCTCCACCATCGCCACTGTAGCGGCTGTGGCTGCCGCCTACATGTACAGTGAGTACGACACAATATCTAGGTGCCTCTTGCGAGATGCAGGTGGTAGTGAGCAACGAGGCGCAGACGTGCGGCGCGGGCTGGGTGACGCTGCGCTCGCGCCTGACGGCGCAGGAGCTGCGGGTGGACGTGCAGCGCGACTGCGACGTGGCGTGCGGCACACTGCTGGGCGCGCTGCTGGCGCTGCTGCAGCCTTACTTCTCCACCATCGCCACTGTAGCGGCTGTGGCTGCCGCCTACATGTACAGTGAGTACGACACAATATCTAGGTGCCTCTTGCGAGATGCAGGTGGTAGTGAGCAACGAGGCGCAGACGTGCGGCGCGGGCTGGGTGACGCTGCGCTCGCGCCTGACGGCGCAGGAGCTGCGGGTGGACGTGCAGCGCGACTGCGACGTGGCGTGCGGCACACTGCTGGGCGCGCTGCTGGCGCTGCTGCAGCCTTACTTCTCCACCATCGCCACTGTAGCGGCTGTGGCTGCCGCCTACATGTACAGTGAGTACGACACAACATCTGGGTGCCTCTTGCGAGTTGCTTTTACGTTAAACCAACGTTTAACGAGTTTGGCTCTCCGATTGGTTAAGAGCTTGAAGTGGGCCGATCGGAGCGCCGATCGACATAAATTTTCATAAATTCAAGCGTCACAAATTGACTGCACGGATGGTGTAGTGGTTTAAGTGGCCGTCTCGCCACTGCCACTGCGCCGAGCGTTGTGGGTTCGAATCCCACACGGGACAAACATTTCTATGATCAATAAATAGTTGTTCCGAGTCTGGGTGTACTTTGTATCCGTTGTTTGAATGTTTGTAAAGTCTCCCGCGACACAGAATTAATTCCTAGCGTGGGAGTTATCTTTTAATAATAAATATAAACGTGTCGTTCGTAGTAATGTAAAAACAATTTGCATTAGGCACTCTGTTGTGGCACTTACAACTATTGCAATATACAATTTGTTAATTATTTTCGCCAATTATAGAAATTCCTCCAGGCTATTTGTCACCAAAATGTCAAGTTTTCGATAGTTTGCATTTCCTTAGTCATCCTGGCGTATCAGTTACTGCTAAGTTAATAGCAGAGCGTTTCGCTTGGTCAAATATGCCAAGACTAGTATAGTAAAGTACTAGTATAGTAGTATAACAAAGCTTACACAATTCTTTGTGATATAAATTTTATTATTTATGATTATAAGATTGTTAAAAAAAACCGATTAAACTTGTGGCGACTCCGCCCAGACGAAGAAGTTCAGCCTACATTTAACAGATGGCGATACAATCGCACTTCACATGACGTCATACTATTCTGCATCGCACAAGTGAAGTTTACACAGCGACTGAGTATATATACAAGCTCCCGACATCAACCGTCGGGCCGCGGCCCGCCAGGCACGATCAACAAGCCTGGTCGGAGGATCCTCTCTTTGTGTTGGAGGGACTTCACACCCTGTTCCTCCACAAACTATTTACTTATAAATATATTGTATCAATGCTAAATTTTATGACCTATTAAAATTTTTATGTAACTGTAAATATTATTAACTAAATCCAATCCAAAACCTTTATGAATCCAATATTGGTTTGTTACATATTATATTGAACAAAGAACGCTATTTTCTATTAAAACATATATAAAAATACTAACGAAGTTTTCGTCCGCAGTCCAATCCCGGATGCAACACAAGGCTCCCATCCGCATGCCGACGGAGCCGGCGGAGACCGTGCTGCCGCCGGAATCCCCGGGGCCGCTGAACCGCTCGCGCACGTGGTCCCGCAGCCCGTACGCGTCCAGCGGGCCCGCGGCGCCGGTCTACGGCGACGCCAGCGCGCTGCCCGACCAAAGCTTCTCACCCAACCGCACCAGGAACTCCATGTTCCTATAGTACTGCGCCTACGTCACTACCACATTCGCCGTATCGGTGAATACTGTTCGACTGTACATAGACTATATGACGTACGTACATGTGGCTGTTTTGCGACGTGCTCAACGCGCGTATAAAAGCCCATTCACACGGTACATCTTCTTAAAACAAGTGTGGTTCTTTTTCCTAGTTGGCGAATAACATGACATTTGCTTTACGAAGTTTGTGTTGTGTAAATGGGCCTTAATATTAAGATCGCGAATGCTACGTACTAATGTGTAATACGTAGATATTTTGTTAATTAAGTGAAAATTGTTGACTTATGAACTTTTTTATGTTGAGAGGCTTGTGCGAAGTCTGTATATCTACGTTTTTAAGTCATACTTATGATAGTATGAGGTAAGGTGACGATTTAATAATGAGGTGATTGGCAAACTATTATTATTGACAGCATGTTGTTACTGCAAGTAATGTAATATTTGCTACATTGCCAAAGGAAGAATGATCGATGTATTAAAGACATACTAGTGACGCAAATAGGTTGTATATTTGAGTATCATTATAACGGCATTTTTAAAAATGCACTTTTTATTACGGGTATAAAAAAGGCTATTTTAGAATAAGTACAATATCACCCCTTAACTAAATCGACCACAATCTTTAGAACCGGTATTCAAGTACTAAAATGTATTATTGTCTACGACTTTGTGTTGAATCCTGTTTTCACATATGTTTGCAAATGTTCGTTAAGTCCCATGCATAAAACCCCGACCAAGTGAGGAGTTGATTGCTTCTTTTGGTAGAAAACTCTTAGTAGCAGCACAGAGTCTTTAGATTGCTTGACAAACATCAAAGGACTCACCCTTTTTACGGGGCATATAAAATAATATTGCCTTAATGTATGTTTATTAAGGTTTGAGTGTATGTGTTAAATGTAAAAATACACTATAAGTTCAAAACTTTAAGCATCACGTAAATTTTTCTTTTCTCTCTCGAGGCGGTTTGTGTTCTCAGAATAGAAAAATATACCAAAGAGACGAGCTGGTAGTGAAATTAAACACGCCTTAAAGTTTACTTTGAAATATATTGTCTATGTTTTATTATTTGATTCACCAACACGAATTAATTCACACATAATACAATTTATAGGTTTAAAACTAATTGCATAATTAATAATAGGTGAACAAGCATGCATTTCAATGTTTATAAAAATCTAATATATATTTAAGTCACAAACACTCTCACGTATAATGGACCAACTTGGAGTTCAAATGCGGAAAAGGGAGTACAAATTACAAGTTACAATCACAATTATAATTCAGTATAAAATTATTCGAACGCCTCGAACTATAAAATGATATATAGTACATTGATATTGGGTTACTTAGACACTTTGAGAATGTGTGGAACGCGCTCAGCTTATTATTACCAAAGTATTTGATTATTATCTCGGATCGGGATTTATATTATTTCATTTTCTTGGTCTATCAAGACCCCTCCACTCCGCCTAAGCAATAGTAGGATAGGATTTCGGTGGCATTTTCCTTCCAATTTTTTGACTACCTGTCTGAGTATTGGAAATGGGTTCTATTAGCAGATAATTTATATTATCTTCTCTTTGACTGGCCTACTCCTGGCAATATTTTTCGTAGAGAAGAATTCATTTGTCATCTATAACATGAGTTTAGATCTAAACTTAGTAAAGTAGGCCGAAATACTCCAACTTACAAATTGTAGGTATTTATCGTATTAAATTAAACATATTGTTGTAATGATACTTAAAAACAACCTGTTTCGACACTGATTTATAACAATTAATTATGGATATTGGAAGTCTCCAGACGTTATTTTAGAATACATACTCAGATTGTTTCGTTGTTCAGCTGGCATAGATTTGCGCTAATGTTTGCGGCCAATCGTGTCATCGAGACTACTGTGTAAAAATTCTTATATGCGAAATACCAAAATGTGCCCAGGAGTTGGCAAGGAGCTCACGCCATATTTGTATGAACCTAAAACATACTTGGCAAAATGAGGGTGTGTTATATGCCCTTCTGGTGTTTAACCGCGGGTCTCAATCTAAATATACCGTTACAGAGCATTTTAAAAGTATACAGATTGGTTATGCCTACAAATAAAATGTCTCGAGATTTATTGGTGGATATTAATTTAGACAAGGTCTGGACTATGTTAAGCAATTTAATGTTGACTTACTAGACTAGTAAAAATATTGAAATGTGTAGCGAATTTGAATTGTGTAGATGTTAATATGGGTGTATGTAACATAAGCGACGACAGAAGTTTAACTTTTTTTGTATTGTAAGTCACAGTACACGTAGGTATATAAGGTTGGTTCAATGTTATGTTCGGAAATCGACGTACTAATACTTTGACGCGTGTGTTAGATCATATGATGTGGTACAGTCGGCCAAGAAAGTGGTCAGTACCAGTTTTGACAAAAATCTCTGTGAGACCTAGTTATCGCTAAGTTGACTTTTCTAACGTGACACATGGCATGACATAAATAAAATACATGATAAAGAGAGCGATGGTCACTGTCTTAGTATTATTGCTAGGGAAAATCAACCTTGTTTCATGACATTCAAATGAACCTCAACCGTAGGGTGGTAGACCACATTGGCTTACTGTACGCCATTTTACTTGCATTACATTAAACCAGCCATCTATATCTACTATACGTTTCAACTAAGAAATGGATCGATTATTTGACGTTATGGAACAATTATACTATCGTTTTTTTTAATATCACCAATTAATTCTTTAACTGTAAAAATCTAAGGCTTTGTTAACCCGTTGAGTCGCAGCACATCGACGGCCAGACAATAATTTTTTAATTATGTTTGGTGTTCTAAGACTTGACAGACTACATAACGTACAAAATAGGTAAGAATCCAAAAATATACCCTTCGCCCAACTAGCTACCCTTTTATAGCTAGTTTTGGTCCTGTTCTTAGTTGAAATGCTCAATGTGTTTTGTGTTGACTGCGAATTATATTATGAACTTAAATAGAACAATTCTTACTATTAAGTAGCTAAACTAAATCCGTAAAGTATTTACTTTCCCTTTCAGACGCTAATAGCATTTATAACATAAGTAATACATTTAATACGACAATGTAATAATTATGGCAAAAATAACAAGAAAGAAATAACCAAATAATGATAATTAACGAATTAATCATTCATTAAATTAAAAATGTCGTTATACTCCGTAATATAGCTTGGGCCTTGTAACGACATATGTATCTACTATCGACTTGAGCGAAGGATGACCACTCCTAAGGTTAAAATCGCATAGCAGGCCACAACTACGACCTTTTTGTTTGAGTTTTAAGGGCGGAGTCACTTAAACTAGCTAATAGTTGATAAACTGTGAAAACTACATCCGAAACCGTTTAGTACGCCATTCATAAAGCGGTAACAAAGAAACAGACAAAAAAATACATTGATTTGGGTTCAGTAATCGTTAAATGAAAATGACCGAAATTTGTTTTTTAAATATGCAATTAGTATGCAAGCAGTTAAATAATGCAAGCTACATACATAAAAAGCTTATCGAATTCAACAAATAAAAAATCTTTGTTGAATGCAGCTACTGCAGATTTGATCTTCAACTTGTAAATAAAGAATACAGCGAGCAAAACACGAATTATCTCGTCTCATTTTCCAACACCTTTGCATCAATCCCTTGTCTGTCGACTGTCGACAAACCGATGTCCGCGCTATTCATTTCTCGACTCCTCGTAAACCCAACCCCTCCACAAATAATACAAAATTCGTAATTATATGCTTCAATGCAATAAGCTGTATTTACAATTCATGCATGGCTGGCGTACAAATAAGTGGTTATCTTGCCGCTACTTGTGTGCTGAAATGAACAAAAGACTCTGTGAACCAAACAGTTGTTCCGGTTCGGGTTGCTTTGTATCAATTTAAAGTCTCCCTCTATAGTATAGAGGCTTCTTTTTAAAAGGAAGCTATCCATTGCATAAATACGAGTACTGAATATTATGTACTGTATACAAAAAAGAGCTTTAATCTCTCCCATGATTACCCATATATCGGACTCTTAATAAAACAGCGACTTAACTCCAAATTTGGAAGATAGCCATTTTGAACTCTAGTTGTGTGACTATAATTCTAATATTATATATGTGTTAAGTAATTGCAATAGAGTTTAAATTTGTTTGATCCAAAATACTCGGATAGGTATCTCTTTCATTAAGCGTGCGATATGTAATATATTATTTTATTGATATAATATTATCTTTGTAAAGGTTTACAAAGATAAAAGTAGGTCTTGTAACGAACGTTATTTTTTAGATAATAAATCAAGATGTACTTTCGATCATTTCTAACAGCTTATTTCTATATTAATGAGGCAAATAATAAGTCTGATATTAAGTGCTGACTGTAGCCCTTAGAAGCTTATTATACCTATGGTATCAGTCACATGTTGCTAAAGAAATCTGTGCGTTGTAAGTACACAACCGAAAATTGTTTGGCTGTAACCAACTGCAGAGTTTCTGGATTCGGACATGCTAGTTAAGTTCAACCTCTGAATTTCTGCATTCATGTTAAAAAATATATAATGTTAACAACGCAAGTATCTGGCGATGTATTTAATGTAAGTAGCAAGCTTTTACATATATACATCGCAGAAATATTATTTAATTATCTTTTTACTGCCTTGGTATATTGTACATCAGTTATTTGGAAAAATGGTTTTGCCCGGCGATTTCTAAATGAAAGCTAGTTCGTCTTGTCTTTAATATTTACCCGACTATCACAGACTTCTATCGATATTTTAGTTATGGTACAAAGTATTATTCCTTTGTAAACGCATAATTCATTGCTTTGTAATAACCAATGAGAAGTTTTGCGTTTTACACAATTCCATAGTTAGTATTAATTTTGTAGAACATTCTTATGATGAATATATCATCATAAGATAAAACAGAACAATATGTATGTGTGTGTGAGGGAAAAGAAAACGGCGTGTTTGTTTGTTGACTCTGATATATTTTGATATTATACATTTTACAACTCAACAGATGTGACACAAATTATATCTATACAGACGGCGCTAAAAAGCATCCATACGGACGCTCGCGATTCATGCACGGCCCAATTCTAGTAATAAAAACAGTGTATTGATCTAGTCTTAGTATCATAATTATGCCACATATTATCCTTCTAAATTGAAAAGTAAACAATGTTCATATTTGACGTTTCAATAACCTTATTAGAACTCTATTTTGCACATATTTTATGACGAGAACTGGCCTTATTATCAATACAGTAATTAAAATTCGGCCCACTGTTGTATATTGCTGGCCTGTGTATCTGTATGTTACTTATGCCTGTGAAAACTAATGTTTGTGAATATTTTACATTTAATTTTATGACGATATACATGTTTAATCAAAGGACATTTGATTATGCTATAAATGGCTATGTGTAAGCGCAAGTTAGATATTTTTAATTTAAAGTACTTACTAACGTAACTATTATGCCCTTTGTTATACTACATCCCCTCGTCAATTTGATTATTCATCGATTCGAAATAGTCAGGGATGCATTAGACACGACGTCAAACTTAGTTGAGTAAATAAAACTCGCTGATATTTTTTATTATTACATATGATGTTGATGAATTGGACCTGAATTTTAACCTTTTGCGCTGCTGTGGTCACGTGTTTCTACATGTTTTGTATGTGGCGTTAAATTAGTGATGTGTACAATTGTGTCGAAAAATATTCGTATGTATTAACTATACTATAGATAAGTATTGGCGGTGCGTCCTTTACCATTCAGGAAAGCTGATATACATATATAATATAGCTGACATAGAAATATTTCGAATGCAATTGTTTACATTACTACATGAAAATGTCCCTTATTGGTCTGTCGCTAAGAAATTGCCGTTTATATCTTACACCTAATTTCGAGGATCCTATACAAAATGCAATGGTTATTTTAAAATTCATTTAATTTCGTTCATTGATGCTTAATATGTATGTTAATTTAAGAGAAACTATAGTGGCCTAAATACAAGCAAGTATACATAAAAAAATAGAGATCAAATTGGCCATTGAAAATATATTGATGAAACGTAACCGATGTTCTTCATACAAAGCGGCAATTTCATATTTAAACTCCTATTATGTTGTTACTAACCGTGGGCATTGCTAGCCAATTATGTTGGTCGCCATGACAGTTAGTCTCAAGGGGAGGCAAGACAATTATTCTGATGCAAGACCATATATGAAAGTAGCAGACGAAATGAAAAATTCGGACACGTTGACTAACTTAGTAAATAAAATATTTTTGTGAATATTTTGTTGTTTTTAAAAGCCACTTTGTTACTTTATTAGTGCACAGAAATTCGATCCTATACGTAAACCTAACGATAGCGACGCCCATAAGGCCTCAGGCCTTACGAATCATAAGCGCTAATGATTGTAATAAGGAAACCATTACGGGCTATTATTGCCTGCATCTTCTTCGTACATTAATTTGGAATGGATATTAAATGTTAATAAAGTAAGAGAGTATGCGACATTATAATAGGAATATGGTTGTAGTGGTTATATTTAGTTGTAGTTAGGTGCATTTCTTCAAATTATTGGGTTATTGAACAAAAATAAATTATTTTAATATATAGATACTTATTAAAACATAAAGAAATAGTCCATTGTAATTGTAAGTTGCCGAAACCGACACTCGTATATGACTCAAAAACGAATATTTGAAAAATGCGTTTATATCTGGAACATATATAGGATATCGTTTAGCTATGGCTATGTCAGGCTGAGTTAAACTTATAATAGAGACGTCACACATGCGTTTGGCAAGAAATATTTATAACAGATATTTTTGTTCAACAACTCCATGAATCGCTTCGCTTAGTCATATGTTAACACACAGTTCAGGCAATAATCATAGAATCAACAATCATTTGCTAGTAAAGAGATGATGATTGCACTCAAAATGCTTCTACCCAAAGCTGTGTGTGAATTCAGCTGTACATAACGTTAAGATCATGTTTGATACTTTGAGGCTTATTAATCAATCAACTTGGAATTTGGCTGTACTTATATTTTAACAGCAGATCAAAGACACCTTTTTGTACATTTTGAAATTGCGATCCATCAAATAAAATACCATATTGATAAATAAACGAACAGTATTTTACTGCAATGTGTAGTCGTTGGCTAATTGACCATAAACAGTGATGTCCGTTGTCTGTTGACTTAAAACTTAACGCCCTAAGGTGAGCACCCCTATACCAGTAAGTCTGGGGTGGGCTCGGCCCACCTGCCTCTTCCTTTTATATGCTGATGGCTACAATAATAGCAACTATTACAGCAATCGTAATTCTGGCAATATTGCCAGCAATGTTACTGTGTATTGAATAGTATGAATATTATTGCTGGCCACACATTGCAGAAAAATATTGCCTGTTTGAAAGCCTTATAAATTAATGGTCACGATTATGGTCTATAATGAAGCTGTTATGTTTAGCTCATTCCAAAGTATAAGACGCCATAGCTCGATAGTTTAATGTTGATTGATATCTAATACTGACATTCAAATACAATTAATAAAAATAATTATAAGACTTTGTTTAAAATAGTACTTCGATAGTTAGTATAATTCGCTGCATTTCTTTTTGTTGACTATGACATGTAATGCTGATAATTTAACATATTTTTCATAAAATATATAAGAATAAGAAATGTAAATACAATTTGTACATAAGATCTCAAGGAGACTAGATGTAATCTTTTTTTTAAAGATTGTATTCTCATTTCGAAAATTTGTGACGTAGGTATTTTGTAAATACAAACACATGTTTTTTACATGAACTAAGTCATTGTTTTAGAAATCAGTTTGATATTGATGAAATTTAAAAAAAAATATGTGTTTGTAGCCTGTACTCTTTATGGGTTTCATAAGTTGTGATGTGTGAAATAAAGTATTTTTTTAAATTAAACGGCCTTTTACTTCTTGACCTATTGGGTCGCAGAAGCACACCGACGGCCAGACATAATAGTTTTAATTATGTCTAGCACTTTAAGACTTGACAGATTAAATAGATAGGTACTGTTTCATCATAAATCAACATAAGAATTTATTCCCTAGAACAACTTTATAAGGGAAATACCTCCGTACATAAGATCACCTGTAATACAGACTTGTGTTCCTGCTGATTAAGGCCTCTAAAGCCTTGTATCCATTTGAGCACGCTCAAACGAATGAGCGGCTTATTTGGCCGAGCCGCTCAAGTGGAGACGCCTGAGCACGCTCGGCCCGAGCAAGTCCTAGCACGCTCAGGACGAACGCGCACCTTGTCGGGTTTTGTCCGCGCTCAAAGGCGCTCAGTATGGACGGTTGTTTTTGTATTTGAAAGGCTCGGCGAATGACGAGCGCGACGAGTTCTTGATGTACCTATCTTTCTTGTTAATTTGTATTCCGATCAATGACGGTAAATGTTTAAAATCAATCCTTGACATTCTTGTAAAATTGAGAAATGGTTTGTTATCTCCTTCGAAAGTCAATTCACGAATCATAGCCGACTTGTTTATTTGATGACGATACATTTCTCTCATCCACCATCGTGGTGGTTTTCTCTTTTTCTTTATGGCACTGTGAATGACTATAAAGGCCGCAGCTGCTACACGGACATGTGAAGGCATAACGGAGCCGAGCATATACTGAGCAGTCTGAGCACAGCTTTTTCAAGGTTGAGGCTCGTTCGACCAAAATTTTCATTTTGTTCCTCTGAGCACGCTCAAACAAATGAGCGTGCTCAAGTGAATACAAGGCTTAGCGATGTGCAGTGAGCAAATCGACTTATGAACTACCTATATTCCTTGCGTATACAATTTATATAAAAACAGTTTACATAAAGGAATCGCTGCGTTTAAATTTCTCTTGTTGACATCCCAACGGTTTTTGTCTTATGTTTTCGCGAATGGTATACATTGAAAAAGCCAACTGTTCCTTAAACCCTCGTGTGGTGATGTAATCGGGGGACATGTATTCTTTAGTATATAAGACTATGTTATTCCATTAAACATTCAGTCTATATTCAGTAGTCTTGAGTTTGATTCCTCTCCTAAATCGATCAACCTCACACTCGTTTCCATGAAAACATCTCTAAGGTTATTCTCCAGCGGTCCGTTGCAAGGTGGAGGTGTTTATTTTCCTTGTTAGGCTACTCCGAGTACCTACAGAAGAAAATACCTACATAGTCCTACCTACTGTCTTAAGATACATTTTGTATACACCTTTCGCGTGAATACATGACAAAGATAGAAGAGGATTATTGCCAAAATAGATCGACAGATGGTAAATATTCGAAGCTTAATGCCCAAGTGAGATGACCTATCGCTAAAATGTCTTTATAGCTGTAATAAATCAAAGATATCTATAAAATCGTGTTTGAGTAACATGTAGAACTAAACTGCATCATTTTATAATCTAAAGAAAGTCGCATTTAATATTTGAATATTGGTCAACGCGAAGATTATGGTACTTAATCATAAGTAAAGCAACTCAAGTAACTTGAACTAATGTGTCCAGTACACCTTGTGCAAAGCTATCATATTTTTTTCTTATTTCATAATCACTATGTATAACAACAAAGTTATGAGCAATATCTATCACTATAATATGAATGCTCTTTTAAAGCATGCTACATTTAATTAACAAGCAAGTAATATTTTAGTTACCCATTAATTCACGTGTTCTTTAGTAGGTCTAAAGCACATTGAAAATAATCGTTTATGAAATGGAAAAGACTTACTCTACTAGTGATTCTCATATTAAATTTGTGTTCGACCCTCTGTCTGCCAGACAGTACTAAGCCTCTTTTATTGATTACCTGTTTCCTTTGTATAATGACTGGCTACAAATTTATACGCTCGGCAGTATGTATATCAGTAATTGTGTGTATGTAGTAAGTCTGTGCGTTTTGAGCACTAGCAACTCTTTGATAGCAACAGTCTTTGTTAGCAACTTAGTAACTGTTAGTAACCATGATAGTAACCTACTCACGCCTCCTCCCCACCTGTAAACGAATTGTGCTCGTAGTATTGCCAGGAAAAAAAACATTTTGAATAATGGTAGAATTTAGTACCAATGACGTAGACGATGTCCGCGATGCAAAATTAAATGATTATTAGAACTGTAGAGGGTTTTAGTGGAATTTGCGGTTTATGAAAACTGTATATTTAAACTGATTCGCTTTCCTCTCCTAGCATAGCTAGGAGATCCTCTTGAGGAGACTTAGGAATATCAGGAGTAAAAGTAAGATCAGTGTTCTTAATTTTTACGCTGGTGTCGATTGATTCATATTGTATATCTCTCGCTATCTCCAAAACCTTTTTCTTAGATTTTTTATCTCCAAGTTCTATTGGTAATTGTAGTTCAACTTTGTTCTTCGAGTGGGCCTTTTCAATAGACGCTAAAAGGCAATTTATTTCACTAGTATCAGAACAGCGGCTCTCATACTCTTCAATAGGATTCTTCTTATTATCATATTTGTAAATATTTTCCCCTACGTTATTTAGGACATTTGTACCTATAGTAGACGGTAAACTAAAGGTACCATCTTTTTTTTGGAGTCCTAGTCTCATCAGTACTGAAATCTTTGTATGGTATTCTGAAAACCAAAGAATTATTGTATTACTGAGACATTTATAATCATCATCTGTAAACCGGTGCGCTAAATTTTCAAATCTTCTCATGGCTTGTTCAATAATACATTTAGGGAAAAACTGCGGCATTATCATGGCAACATTTCTCAGATGGCGCCGGCTTATATCAAAAATATTTTGATTTGTTGCTACGGATAGTTGCCATTTATAGATCATTGTCATCAGATCCCATAATTTACTAATGGAGTAATCATCTAATTTCATTATTGAAGTGGCCGATATGTCCTGAAGTAATTGTTTTATAACATTGTGTGTCGCCACAGGCTGTGGTATAAACAATTCGTCCAGCAGTTTGGGATGAAGTAATACAGTCACAATATCGGTGAGTACTGTAATCAAAATAAACGAAGATTTAAATCAATAGTTTTAAAATAGAAAATTTTAACACCTGTTTTTCGACTAACCTCTTTCAGATTTGTCCACTGAAATATTTTGAGCTTTTAACCTCTGATCCACCACGAAAACCATCTCACAGCCTAAATTGACCACGATAATAGGTGTTGCAAAGTGTGACATTGTACGTAAACACAAACACTGCTTTCACAAGTAATCAATAAAAATGGAGGAGCCCGAGCCCTGTATAGTGTGTAGTCAGTCCGATAAAAGTATAGACGATTGCTACACCCAAGTGGTAGAGAGATTAAAAATTCGAAAAAGTATAGAACAAGTGTCCGCACAGTTGCTATTATTTGAATCCTATCACGAGAAAGTACTCTATGTTTACAAGGTATTAAAGGATTTATCGTTTTTACCAGTAGTAAAAACGAATCCAAAGAACGACGAGGTAGCTGTATATTACCGTATCCTAGGCAACAACTTTTTCAGACAACAGAAAAATTATGAAGCATGGCAAGCATATAATTTGTCTTTACTATATGCTGTAGCCACATCTGAACACTTTATTTATGCTGTGTCTAATAGATCAGCTGTATTTTTCAATATGAAGAAATATGAGGAGGCCTTGGAAGATATAAAATTCGTATTTAGTACAGAATTTCCTGAAAAATTAAGAACCAAGTTAGTGGAGAGGAGGGATAAATGTCAATCTTTTATAGCAGAAGCCCAAGCAAATTTTAGAATAGATCCAAATGATAGTAAAATAGAAGAAATACTAAAAATTAAAGGGCAAAGAGATGAAAGATATGTGAGTGCTAGTGCAAAATTGTCAGTAGTCTATACTAAGCAATTGGGTCGCCATGTGATTGCAAATGAAGATATCAAACCAGGTGAAGTCATTGTTCAAGAAGATCCATATTTAACAGTGCTGCTGCAATCCCAGTTCCTGTTCTGTTGTGCTTATTGTCTCTCTAGAAAAATGAATTTATATCCATGTTTGACTTGTACATACAGTTTATACTGCTCTGTGGAATGTCGTGACAATGCTTACAAGGCATATCATCTAGTTGAATGTGGTCTTATGCCTTCACTGATATCAATGTTGTTCACAAAATTAGAGTGGCTGTCATTAAGAACTCTGATAAGATCAAGGACTGACCAAGAGAATTGGTATGATATGTTTAAAGTTGTATCGGAAGCAGAGGGAAGGGTGAAGACTGATTTGTGGGGATGCGTTAAAGATGGGAATAGATGGGTTTATGATTCCAAATACTATACTTCAATTCACACACTGGAAACCAATCATGCAAAGAGATCTTTGTCTGATATATTTCAAAAGACAGTTTCTGCTGCTGTGCTAACACACTTTTTGTCAATATTGCATTTTCTAAAGAGTGATGATGTAGATTTGGGAGAAAGAGCTAAGAGATATGTAACAGATTTATTGTTAAGGCATATCATGTCCGCACCCACGAACATGCACAGTATTAGTGCAAACATGGAAAATGCTGAAGGTAATTTCACAGAAGAATGTAATATAGCTAGCGGTGCATACGCGTTCCACAGTTTGTTGAACCATTCATGTGCACCAAATGTGGTGAGATATGTTAAGTTGGGCACTGCACAAATGTCATTGGTTGCTATTAGACCCATCAAGAAAGGGATGCAAGTTTTTGATAACTATGGGTAAGTTATTGCTATTTTTTATTTTCTTGCAAGTGAGTGATCTGCTAGGAAGACATTTCGATAATATTTCTTGCACACATTCATAATTGAGTGATTTGTTTATTGTAAATTGCCATTGTGACACTATAATTAGTCTAGAATAGTTAAAAAAAGTCAGTGTCAAGAAAGTAATAAGCTCATTGTACTAGTAGTCATTACATAGGGACTCAGATTTCTTTTATAATCATTAATAAGTACCAACTATACTAAAGGAGACTCACTGCAAGAAGGGAATTATGATTTTAGTGACTTTGAATTAGGATTAAGCGAATGTTTGGTTTAAATGATTAACTTAGCCACAGCAATTGAATTACTAACATTGCCCTAAGTGGTACTTGATAACCTTGTTTCCTGATGTCACATTGCTTAACTGCTTGCAGTGAAATCAGTGCTTAATGATCACCTAATACTAATACATAACTGACATTATTTATATTTTATGCTTACAGATCTAACACAAAAATTATTATGTTTCTAATAATTTCAGTCATGCTAATAGCTACATGGTTACGTTGTTTAAAGTGAGTTTCGTAATAATTTATTTTATAGAAAAGTATCAATATTGCCAAGTACTTACCTACTGGACAATAAACTTTTTTATTATACAGAATGGGCTTGCATTTGACTGCCACTGGCACCAATTTTGAGTAGTTTAAATCTTTTAATAGTAGGGATGTCATGTTAGTTTCTATAATATTAATCACTAGCACTTGGAGGCCAGACACATGGCTTTCCTCTTGTGTATTGGTTATTGAAGAATTAATTATTATAATAGTCCAGTCCAATGAAAGAATTATTGACATATGAGACATGCAAATTTTTATACAATATGATAAAATTGCAATATCTCCATATTATAGTATTTTAATGCTTAGTATCAAAGTCTAAAGCATAGGTCCTACTATGTTCAAAGGTCACCTTTCTGTATGTTTAAGTTGTCATGTGAAAATCAATGCTAGAATGATACCTAAATTATAATAATACTTCCAAATAGCATTTACCAATAAGATAAAAGTCTCACCATCTCTCTTCATTAATCTAACAAGAGTATAAACTCAACAAATACTTTCAACAACAAAAGACTACTTAGTGGGTATTTAGCAGGATACAGGCACATATCAGTTGCTTTAACTGCCTGCCTGTTTTTTAATAATAATAATAAAAGTGAGACCGCATGCAATTTATCTTTCGGATAACTTTTACTTATTAGTTGTGGGACTGGCCATTAATATGTAGTATTATCAGAAAATTATATTAAAAATTGTACACACACATTATTCTCTATCATGTAAATTTAATGTGTGCTCACTCTTCTTAATGTGGACAATTTTTCGTGCTATCTTAGTGTGGTGAAGACACATCTATTTAAATCTTTGTCTGTTATTGATAATGTTACTATCATATTCTTTTGGTAACTAGAGATGATCGAAAGAACATATTGAAGGCACATCTCTCATAGTCAAATTAGATAATAATAACTATTTTAATATTATGATGAATATACCTACCTAATATTAAAAATCAACTACATATTAAAATTCATCTTATTTCTTTATAGCCAGATATAGATAATTGTAATTTAATTTACTGAAAACGGAAAGCTACATCTAAGGAACCAAACATTCAAAATCAAATTTGGCCTCACAAACAATTTATATTTCAGAATAGATTTGCCATTCATATGTATACATTCTTGACATTAAATCTCAAATTATTTCCAGGCAAATAGGTTGCACCATCCTGTCTTTTTTTTTTTTTTTTTTTTTTTTTTACGTGGGGGAATGCAATGACGCATATCCCTCCGCGGGGGCGGGCGGAGGGATTATGTCGGACTCGCCGGGGTAAAAGAAGATGGAAAAGAAATAATGTACCTCCCGGAATACCGACTAAACCTACCACGGTGTTCCTCAACAAAACCACTATCGGCGGGGCCGCGCGAATCGCTTTCGCATGCGGTCGCGACCCCGCCGAGGTTACGGCCCGCCGTGTGAAACGGCAGGCCACTACACAACAAGACCTACCCATAATAGGCAGACTTTACGCCACTAGTAAACCCTACTGTCCCCCCTCTGAAAAGAGGGGAGACGGACTCGACACAGAGGCGCGCGTGGGAACACGCACGCCGCCTCTCGGACCTGGTGCTGAACGGATGGCGGGCAGGCCCACAAAGCCCGCCACCCCCAGGTCAAACCTCAGGGTGGCTGGAGGTCATCTCGCGCCCTCCGGCGCCCGGCTCTGCGGTTGGGGAGAGGGTTTAAACGCTCCCTCTCCCGCTCCGCCGCCTCCTTGATGGAAATCACTTCCTCGCAAAAGGAGGCGACGGCGTTCCACGACCTCTCACTCTGGACCATAGACTGAACTACGGCCGGGAGCGAGAGGGCAACCGATCCGACTGCCGCGATCAAATCACGACGCTGCGATGCCCAGGCGGGGCAAACCGCCAAAGTGTGCAGCGCCGTGTCCTCAATAACGTCGCGGCAGTCACCGCAGTGGTGACAACCGGGCGTCTCTTGCCGGCGTATACGACACAGGAACCGGCCAAAACAACCGTGGCCAGTCAGAACCTGTGTCAGCCGGAAGGTGAGGGCGCCATGCCGCCTCTCCAGCCACTCCTCAAACACGGGACTTACCGCCACGATCGTGGCGTGCCCGTGCACCATCCTGTCTGGCATAACTATACTTTACATAACTAATTATATAGTCTCACATCTATATTCACAGGGAGTGGTGTCTTAAACCCTCATTTCGCCAGTTATAGTTTTAGGTTTTTGTACTAGGAGCTTCTAACGTCTGCTAGGCACCGTTTTAATCTCACAGCTGCTACTTAAACTGAATATTTCTGATCAGAAAAACGCATTAACATTTTGTCTGTCTTGAGAACTCGAATTCTAATGTTACTGGCTGTCAGTACAGTTATTACATTCAACTGCAGAGTAATTGTACTGTTCAGTTGAATATATAACTATACTGTCTGGCTGTACAGGGTTACCGGTACATATCTTTGTCTATAGTGAAAGAAGACAGCATCTGATAGCACCATTCTCAGAAGCTGATTTCTTTAATAATATATATTATCAATCAATTTACTTTTTATCATTCCATAGTAATTTAGAAAATTGGGTATTATGAGATTTAACTAAATGGAAATCTTCCCCTAGAAACAGGCATGAATCTATGTATAAATAAATTAAAATACTTAATTAATTTGGCTGCCAAAATAAAATATCGCTATCCAAGATGTTGGGTTTAGTACTACTTTAGATCTTCGTTGGCCTATATTTGGTAATATATGATTTTGTTAGCGATATCCACAGGACTACATATCAATAATATAACTAATTTTAAGATAACGTTACTACCGATCGACTATCGATATCGATAATGTCGCCATAAACTATTACAACACTAGTCGAAACGTTGTTTAAAATCATGTTTTCTTTTTGTTGCGATTAGTGCGGCCGAATTAAGGACCAATTACGTCAGCCCCTACGACCAGGCAGCGTCAATGAATCGTGCTCAACGGTTTCCCAAGTACTAACATGTTTTTTTCATATAGTAACATTGCAGGTCATCTTTCATGGTATCGACTTTTTATTGTAATACACAAAAGTGTATAAAATACATTGTTCTGTGTCTTTAAGGTTGCCTTATACATCATGACCGGTTTTAAACACTATAGATATATAATTGAATCTGGCGTTTGGAAATAAGCAGGAGTGTTTATTCCGGGGGCGTTGGGCGAAGGTGTGTTACCACCCCTTCGTTGCTTTAGGTTCCTGGTAATAAAGAGCAAGAATAGCATAGTTTTTAAAATATAGCAATATATTTATAGCATATCATATAGCTTCTTTAATCATTAAAGTAAAAAATCAGAAGCGTTTATTTTTAAAACAGAACAATGTATAATTTAATAAAATGAGAAGTTGTTACCATGTGTAGTATTAACTGACGGCTGAATTCAATAATTTAATTCCTAAACCCAGGGTGCACTGCAGGTTTATAAAATATAATATTTGTACATTATATTTGGTCATTGATTTCAGTCGTTATTTACTTATAATGTGTGTTGTTTTAATTGCATGTAGGTATTCATGCTTGCATGTTATGTTTATGTTAACTTGCATGAAGGCATGAATTTGATTCTTGCCGTAGCATTTTGCCTATCTTTCGATGTGCAAAATGTCACTTTTGTAAAAATACCGATGACTGTAATTGATAGTTTGATTTGTATCACATATTTTGGCGGTATGATCATTTTTCTGAATCCAAATTGTTATGTATGTTATTATTGATATTAACTTGTGAATCCTCTAAAATACTTTCTACGCCAAATATTTATTGAACATAGCGCACATTATTTTAATGTTCTAACTCTGTACCTCTAATACTCTGTCTATATTACTTTTTCGTATACAAATATACTATATTTAATAAATATTAAATATAATACATTTATTAAAAAAAAATACATTTAGTGACTGAAGCTGATGACAAAATAATTATTGTTCTCATTTTTTACAGCAGAATGGAACGATAGTTATTTTATCTAGGTTAATATCCATACAAAGAAACAATTGCAACATTTGAACCCATAATTATGCTTTTGTGACTTCACTCAATGTTCATCTTCTTATTTCCGTTTTATGTTTAGCTACTTATAACCCATCTCACACTGAGAAAAGGCCGGCGCCCAGCAGTTTAATACAAAACTGATATTATTTATTTATATACTTTATAGGGATTTATCATGGTTAAGTTAAATAACACAAAGTAGTACAATTTCAATATGTTTGTATTAGAGATACTATAATAGCCTGTAATATTATTATGCATCTGGAATGAATATTACATTTTTGAGTAGTAGATCCTTGCTGAATTTACCATGAATGGGCCGGCTCGACCAGGGAAGGACTACCCTCTCACAGAAAAACCGACGTGAAATATTATAATTTTATTCCTACTGATGTGTTTCGTCCGGTGAGTGAGAGTGTCAAGAGGCTCAATCACCCTCTTTTCCCCTTCCCGCTCCTTCTCATTTCCACTTCCTTTCTTAAAGGGTGGGCAACGCACATGTGATGCCTCTGGTGTTGCAGGCGTCCATAGGCTACTGTAACCACTTACCATCAGATGTGCCGTATGCTGTGGCAAACAGCCACAAAAAAAGAAAAAAGTATTAGTTGCCTAAAAATATTAGTTAGGGTTGCCATTTTTATTTTGAACGAATAAAGTATATATATACAGATAGCTGAGGTAAAAAAAATAAAGTACAAGATCTGAAAATAAGGTATTATTCATTTAACCTACATTTTGTTACCATATTTTTGTTGATGCTAGTAACACCTAACAATTATTTATTATCAAGAAACGTTTTAACTGGATCTTTACAATATAAGTTTTTATTGAGATAGATAAACAATTATTTTTATTTAATTAACTAAATGAATCTCCATAGTTAAGTAAAGAATTAAATACGCTATTGGTAAATACCCAACGTCGTTATTTTTGCTCGTCAGATTTTTAATAAATAAAGTGGTAAAAAGTGGAAATTATATCAATAATATACTGTCGCCACAAAGCCAGTGAAGTGTCCTATCGAACTGTGAAATTTTTATGGTGATCCGTTCGGGTGAAGCAAAGTTATGATAATATTAAATTGTGGAAAAAATCCTAAATTTGAAAAGTGTCATTAACGAACTTAGTCCCTGACCTACGACAACTCGCGGAGCGCTCGATACCTCCCGCGCTAACCACCGCTGTCCCCGTTGTCGCCTGCGCAGCACTCAACGCCCAGCGCATAGCGATCTTAAAATTCGATGCAACAATTAAAGCATCCGTGGCGGAGTGGTTTAAGTCGCTACACTGCGTCGCACGACGTGGTCGCTGGATCAAACCCCGCAAGTTGTGGAACTTTTTTTAACTTGTTTAAATTTGTTTAGCATTGGTACTTACAACACCCGTTAAGAATGAATCCCACTGACAGCAAATTCTCTGATTCCGATTTCGACTTATGTAAGGCACTAGAATCCAGTTGTGAACAAAATGTGTCTGTGCGCAGCAAGCGCAAGCAACCGGAACGTGATTTTACGCAGGCGCTTAATATGTTGTCACTAGATTTCAAAAACACTCTGTCAGAGTGGCGCAAGGAGCTTGATGCACGAATGAGTACCATTTCTGATAACGTCCTAAATATTAAAGGTGAGATTGCTGGTATTACTGTAGTGACATCGGAGATTAGAAACGAAATTTCGTCTATTCGCTCTGAGCAATCTCGGCTTGCAAATCACCTAACGGAGCTTGATGGAAAGTACGACTGCTTATCAAATGACTTGGCTGCTGTGCAGAGTAATGTCCAATGGTTGTCTGATGAGCAGACTGATTTAAAAAAGCGTATTGATAGCCAGGAGGACGACACAAAGAGCTTAATTAATGATCTTCTGTTAAAAATAGACTACTTGGACCAAAACGCTAGGCAATGCAACTTGGAGCTGTGTAATGTGCCTGAAAGACGCCATGAAAACCTGCTGTCAATATTGGAAAAAGTAGGCACTAAAGTCAATTTTAACATAAACACCAAGGACATTATTTCAATACATCGTGTCCCTCATGCACACCAGAATAGTAACACACCGAAGAACATTGTCGTAAAGTTGGGCTCACGGATATTACGTGACAACCTTCTCAGCGCCTTTCGTTTGTGCAAGGGCCTGACGTCTGACCAACTGGATATCTCAGGAACATCATTTCGCATATACATGCATGAACATATCACGTTGAAAAGGAAGCAATTATTTCGTGAATGTAAGAATATCGCTACACTGCATAACTACAAATTTGTGTGGGTTAAGCATGGTACTATACTCGTCCGTGAAAATGAACAATCGAAGTCATTCGCCATTCGGTCACACCAGGATCTTGGTAAAATCAAGCCAGGGGCTGCTGCCACTGATTCTATCACTAGGGATGAATAACGCACCCCATGTGGTATTGTTTATTCTTATGAACATTTTCGTATTTATATTGATTATTTATAACGTGATGATATTCTGTTCACCAAATGTTTTTATAAATGTTGTTTTACATAATATTACTTTAATGCTTTCCGTAACTTATCTTTACTTTTTTAATATTATACTGTACGTGCAGCTTCTATATTTGCTAATCCATGTGAAAGCGAGTTTTAACAATCTATCTATATTAATAATTTTATTGATACTTGACTTCAAGTTGTACATTTCAAAGTTATATATTTGTCACTATCTAATAAGAAGTGCTTACATTATACTGGCACAGACTAATTTAATATTGTTGTTTCGATTATACACCTACGATTATGGCTGATAAATTAACAATTTACTATCAAAATTGTAGAGGGCTTCGCACTAAATTGCATGTTCTATTTATGAATATATTATCCAACTGCTACGATATCATAATACTCACTGAAACTTGGTTAACCCCTGAAATACTCGACTCTGAGTTTATTGATCAAAGGTATTCCGTATATAGATGTGATCGGGATCGCAAGGCTACTCAAAAGAAGGATGGTGGTGGCACCCTTATAGCTGTGCTGAAGGGATTGGGATCCGCCATGGTTGAGTCCACTGTCTTACTAAACCAATACATTGAGCATGTCATTCTGCGTATTCCGAGCGCGACGAGAGGAAAGTATGATATCATCTGTTCAGCATATATTCCACCAAAAACACCCGAAAGTGTTTACGTTGCATATTTGGAGCTTTTGCAATCGGTTGCTGAGAGTGGAAGTGTTCGGAATGTCTATTTGCTGGGTGATTACAATCTCCCCGACATTGACTGGTTAGATACTGTGGGTTCGTGTTCTACCATACAAGATTTAAATAATAGCTCTTCAATTTGTAGACACTTGAGAATCTTTATGTCCATTCTTAATGCCTTCCAGTATAATCGCATAAAAAATTCGACTGGTAAGATTTTGGACTTGGTAATCGGCAGCAATGAGTGTTCTGTTATAACGCCCACTGACACACTATTAACCCCAGACCCCTATCACCCACCCTTATGTATATTGGCTTCTTTCAATTTGGGTAACCGAGGCATGACACGTAAATCTACACAGAGGTACAATTACTATAAGGCTAATTACAAAGAAATTAATAGCGATTTGAACAAGATTGACTGGGTCGATTTATTGCATGGGCTGTCTGCAGAAGATGCAGTAAATATATTTTATGAAGTTGTTTTCAAAGTTATTAGAGATCATGTCCCTTTAACATCCGTAAAGTCTTCTAAATATCCGGTTTGGTTTTCACCTTCATTGATACACATGTTTAAAAATAAAACTAAGGCGTGGTGTAAATGGAAGATGTATCATAATATATCAGATTATGAACAATTTTCATTATACAGGTCGAGATTTCATTCTGAATCTGCAACTTGTTATCGCCAATACATAGAGTCAGTCGAAGATAGCATTAAAGTTAATACCAAATATTTTTGGACTTTTGTATCTAACCGTAAATCGACAGCTTCCATTCCTTCAACATTGCATTACCAGGGACAGTCGTCAAATAGTCCAGAGGAAATCTGCGATCTCTTTTTAAACTTTTTCCATTCTGTTTATGAGCCTTCCACTCTCAACAATATGCAGCAGCAGACCTTGAACGAAGCTGAGAATAGTCGTCTTGTTAGCAATGTTGTGATTAATATTAAGGATGTGCATAGTGCTTTGGTATCCGTGGATTGTTCTAAGGGTCCAGGGCCTGATGGTATCCCGCCATTCTTCTTTAAAAATACCGCTGACATTCTAAGTCTCCCACTATGTATTATTTATAATGATTGTTTGAACCAAGGAACTTTCCCAGAAGTGTGGAAACGAGCAAACATTACCCCTGTACATAAATCTGGTCCAAAACAGGATATTGAGAACTACCGCCCTATTTCCATTCTATCGATCTTGTCAAAGCTTTTCGAGAGACTGGTCCATGATCAGCTTTATCCCATTATTCATGATCAGATTATTAAGCAACAGCATGGGTTCGTCAAGAAAAGATCCACAACTACTAATTTGATTGAATATGCTGATTACTTATTCAATAATTTAGACACACGTATACAGGTAGACTCTATTTATACTGATTTCCGTAAAGCCTTTGACAAGGTCGATCATGAATTACTTCTAGGCAAAATAGCTTTTAATGGTATTCGTGGGGATCTGTTCCGTTGGTTCTCTTCCTATATTACAAATAGAACGCAAAAAGTCGTATTAAATGGCTTCCATTCCAAATCCATCACTGTTTCATCAGGGGTACCTCAAGGTTCGATATTAGGCCCTTTGCTGTTTATAATGTTTATCAATGATATTGACATGTGCTTTCATAATTCTAAATTCTTACTTTACGCAGATGATCTGAAAGTCTTTAGACCCATCAAAACTATTCTTGACTGTCAGCTGCTTCAACAAGACCTCAATCGCCTGGCAGACTATTGCACTAGGAACAAACTCCAACTGAGTATTTCCAAGTGTTATTGTATTAGCTTCACTAAAAATAAAAATATATTCAAATATTCCTATACAATACACAGTCAAACTCTGACAAGAGAGAGTATGATCCGCGACCTAGGAATATTACTAGATGATAAACTGCACTTAGAAGCACATGTTAATAAAATTGTAAATAATGCTTATCGCATGTACGGCTTTGTGATGAGATCATCCACGGAGTTTAAACACCCTAGTACATATTTATATCTCTATCGATCACTAGTTAGGTCTCAATTAGAATATGCAGTTCCTGTGTGGAACCCCTTCTACAATAAATATATTGAGTGTATAGAAAGCATACAACGTAAATTTCTGAAGTCTGTGCATTATCGTTGTTTAAAAAGTTGTTATCTCTCTTATAGTGAATTACTAAAAAAATACAACCTGCTTTCCTTGAGTTCAAGGCGTACTTTTCTTGAAGCTACATTTTTGTA
This sequence comes from Catocala nupta, assembly GCA_963675205.1. Classification (NCBI taxonomy): domain Eukaryota; kingdom Metazoa; phylum Arthropoda; class Insecta; order Lepidoptera; family Erebidae; genus Catocala; species Catocala nupta. The sequence goes on along the minus strand of OY776097.1, from coordinate 19,584,429 downwards.
TGACTTATGTAATAACTCGTATGATTGTTTGACTATTTGTAACAAGTTGTGTTATATAGTTCCCAGAACATGCCAGGGACGCGAGGTGCGCACGCGACCTGTATTTGCCACTACTTCCAGTCGTACAAATGCCGGCTTGCGTGCGCCTCTTCGTCGCATTACTAGCAATTTTAATAAGAATTTCTGTAGTTTGGATCTGTTTGCTTTACCACATAGAAAGTTTAGACAAAGTTTACTTAACATTTTGAAAAATTAATGTAACACAGTATTTACACTTATTATGTGGCGCTGTGGCAGTTTGATGCTTTGCTTATATGAGTATGTGGTTTATTTTTATGTTGTGTTCCTCTTTCTTTTTTATTAGTGTTTATATCGCTAGTGTTAAAATCTACCAAATTGTCTCATTGAGTATCTGTGGAAAACGTGGTTGATTTCACATTTGTATTATATCTGTATCTTTTTTTTTTCTATGTAATTCTTAATGTGTAATTGTTTGTTTTCCCAAATAAATAAAATAAAAATAAAAATAAAACCTGTAAAAGTCGATATAGGTAAAATAAAGTATTTTCACGTTCTTTTTTTTCCTAATAATGTAGCGTACCCGAAATAATGTACAATACTTTTAATAAAGTACGGGTGGCAACCCTAATTACAGTCCATAGTATATCTAATAGAAACTTATTGAAATTGTACTGAAAACTATATCAGTTGCATCCATTAGCTCCTTGATTATCTGAGATGCTTATTAGTACTTTAACTACTTGGTGATGGTTTCTTTCAGACTATGGTAATTTTAGCACTTATACACATATTTATTTATGTAATACTATGCAAATTTTGTGTGTTGTCTTATTTTTCACAGATGTAATGTGTTCTAGCTTATTACTTTGTACACCTCAAACTTGTCAATTAAAGTAAAGGAAACCTTATAATTAATATAGAGTCCTGACAAAATAACTGATAACTTGTATTTTAGAATTTATTCATGACATAGAAATATGTCATTAATAAATTATTAAGCGAATAAATATCGAAAGATTTCTAACTAATTGTCTCATTCGGGATTATTGCAAATTGTTTTTATATATTGACCATTCAAGGCGACTAGAAAGAACAGGCTAGCGATAGTGAGGTATCCAATCTATATATATTATAAAGAGAATATTATAAAGAGAAAAGATTTGATATTTTGTTTGTTTATAAGGATTTACCTCAAAAACAACACAACTGATTTTAAAAATCTTTCACCATTGGATAGCTATATTATCAACGAGTAACATACTATACTTTATTTAAAAAGAAAGTATCTTTGCTAACATAACTTACTTTTACACGAGCGAAGCCGCGGGCAAAAATCAGATAAAGAGCTTTCTATTGCTAGTTCTAATTTCCAGAGATGATACATTATCAAAATAAATTATTTATTCAATCATTTTGGGTACTATAAGGCCACATATTATACAATTACTTCCACCTGCCTGATCAAGCGTTTACAAATTATAGTGATTTTAAAATAGAACAATTCTTAATTAGTTATTATTCAAAGACTAAAGATGTTTAAGGCGACCTTCATAATAAACACTTAAATATAGGGTTTATTATGCAATATACAGCATTTTGAATCATCGTTAGTCTTTAAAAATAGATATTTAGTAAATGACATGTTAAGTTGACAAAAGAGAATAAAAATTTTAATAATATTATAATCGGTCCATATGTATTATTGTCACAATCTCTCAAAGTATCTATTTGATATCTGATATAATAGCAGAGCTTAGATGCATGATTTGCTACAATTGCGAATGCCTCAGTGATAACAATAAAATAAATACAAATCACGAAAACAATTCGATGTTATTTCCTCAGATATCATCACGCCGTCCATAGCCGCGCTGAACGACAAAAGCAACTGAGGACCCAGTACAAGTTTGATTGCATTTGCGAAGCCTGCCTCGACGACTGGCCTCTGCACACCGGCTTTAAAGAAGCTGAGGGTGTCTCTCCTCACGTGTTACAGAAGAAGAATCAATTATTAACTGCTGAAGTTTATAAGAAACTTATGAAAGCTGACAAGGCAACTGCAGTCGAATGTTACGAGCCCTTGTGTGAACTCATCGAAGCTTTCGATCCCTTCGCGCCTTGTAAGGAGTTAGCTGAATGTCAGGAGGCTTTGAAACAGTGCTTGGCGATCTTCGAAGGTGTGATACCATTTGGTTATAGTAAAGAGGTTAAATGGGCAACGTTTCCACCATGTGCCTCTATTGGCGGGCCTCCCCATTTCGGAGGTTACCTTTCTGGCCCGGCTTTGTAGCGTTAAAGGTAAAATTATTACAACCAATAATATTATACACTAAATGTTTTATGAAAACGTCAAAATCTTGTGCACTGTCTCCTCTTTAAACACGTGTTGACAATTTGATTAAATATAAAAAGAGCTAGTGTGGTCTTCCATACTAGCTCTTTTCGAGGAGGAAATGTTTCCGCGTCGAATGTTTTGCAGAGGATTGTTGAAATGGCTTCTATTTTAAATATGTCATAATAAGGACGTTCCTGAGTCTTCATTTTGTGCGCGGTAATAACATATCTACTACATTTCTATGTATAATATAATTGGTTGCAAATGCTAGATTTTTAGAATTTTGATTTAATTAATGGTCTCCTTTGTTGTTTCTTTTTGAAGTGTGACTTGTTTTATATAACTTTATGAACCCTTTGACCGCCACGTCAAAAAAGCAAAAGCGTGCTCTCGGCGCCAAGCTACGATTTCATCCTTTGATTTTTAGTTAGATTAGTCGTGACTGTGGCGTGCTGGACACATTTTACTTTGTCATGTATACGTGAATGTGGCGGTCAAAAGGTTAACGCATTGAATACCATGCCATTCATAAATTACTGTGAAGAATACATTTTCTTTTGTGTCTACTACATGGCATTCAATGTGTTAATATTATATTTTCTCGTTGGTCTTGTTTTTAGATAAAACTGTTTTTTCTGAGGGATATTTGCTGACTTTATGGAGATTTTATATTATCTTTATTTACGTTACGTTAATAGTTTAATGATTAGTTTGAAACAGTAATTGCGATGGCAATGTTTATATTTCTTTATAATTAGCATACTTTTATCACAGACTTCGAATTAGTAGTAGTAGAGAGAGTTTAGATTTATTAGAGTAATTAATTTCTTTTCATACTCTAAGAAATATGTAGGTACAGGTTCATTATATATTGAAATGTTATTGAAATCGTTTGACATGATAATATATTATTGAATGACACTACTATCAATAAGCTCTTGTTTTCTGAGACTATATACATATAAATAGACATTTAAATCATTAAACCATAGTAAATACTAGACTGGCTAATCTGCGAATCTCGAAAAATTTCGATCGCGGGTAGCTAGCTCAAATTTTAGGCGTGAAATAGAAAAGGCAAGCTTTCGGTTACTAAATCATTATCATTAAGAAGTTCTTTAAAAAATACGCTAACATTTATATATTAGTTATTATACCCTTTCGCTGTCCCGTGATAGATACAATAGAGAATCTTTTGTTATATATCATATGTTATTCATCGGACAGGAAACCTGTTAAACATCTATTGGGGAACAGTCGTAAAGACAGTTATTCTAGATTTAGTTCGGAAAATATATCCTCAATGTATGTGTCTAGTCTAGTCTATACAAGTATTGTAGAGTTTATAAGTAAATAGTACTAAGTACCTATATTAGAGTGTAACTCATTTGATAGCAGCTTAATTATATTGAACAGAAACTACCAAACTACCACTATTGAACAGATCATACCATAGAAACCTTTCGCGTATATGATTTCTATCTTCATTATACTAGCTTACGTGTTCGTTTGTATATTTCAAGAATAGGCATGATGACAGAGTTAAAAATAAGTGATTCTAATTAGTCCATCATAATTTAGAATAACAAATATTTTAATAGAATTTGCCTAAAAAGACATACAACAGCTTAGCTGATATGTTAACATAATCTTGTTAATTTTCTTAACATTTATGATTGAAGTTTATTTCATTGTCTGTGCTTAGTTATAATAAGCTAATAGCCAGTGCCCTTTATGTTTGAAATATTGCAAGCCCTATTGTGGAGATTCTTAAGCGGCAAGTCGTCGAACTAACGTGTAATAGATAAAAAATTGTATATACATACATACATCCATGGAATAAATATATATAAAGTACATCAGGAAAGTTCATAGTTAAAATCAAGACTAATAGAAATTAACTGATTACCATATATTATAAGATTCGCAATGTGTTAACTCACCGATAAACACGTATTTAACACGTATTCAGTACAGTGTGGTCATCCTTTTCCAAAAGGACACAAGCTTTAGAACTTGTCAGCACGCATTAACGGCTACAGTGAACTACGAATATGTAATATTTATTAATACCATGCATAAACAGGGTGTCCCAGAAGTCGACGTCAAGCCGGAATCAGGTAACAAGCTAACTTATAATATCAAACAGAAAATATAAAAAGAAATCTAAGTTCAATTTTTTTCTACGTTTTTATTAAAATAAGTTAGTTTCTTTTTTATTTTTCTGATAGCTATTGTAACTTTGCTTGTTACCTGATTCTGGCTTGACGTCGACTTCTAGGTCATTCTGTATATGCCAGTAAAGCACATAATAAAAAAAAACTCAAAATGTTTATTACTCATTCAGGTGAAATAATCTATCATATGTTAGGTCTGCATACAGCCACCAGGTCCACTTCTAGGTCATCCTGTATATGACAGTAAAGCACATAATAAAAAAAAAACTCAAAATGTTTATTACTCATTCAGGTGAAATAATCTATCATATGTTAGGTCTGCATACAGCCACCAGGTCCACTTCTAGTTCATCCTGTATATGACAGTAAAGCACATAATAAAAAAAAACTCAAAATGTTTATTACTCATTCAGGTGAAATAATCTATCATATGTTAGGTCTGCATACAGCCACCAGGTCCACTTCTAGGTCATTCTGTATATGACAGTAAAGCACATAATAAAAAAAAACTCAAAATGTTTATTACTCATTCAGGTGAAATAATCTATCATATGTTAGGTCTGCATACAGCCACCAGGTCCACTTCTAGTTCATCCTGTATATGACAGTAAAGCACATAATAAAAAAAAAAACTCAATATGTTTATTACTCATTCAGGTGAAATAATCTATCATATGTTAGGTCTGCATACAGCCACCAGGTCCACTTCTAGTTCATCCTGTATATGACAGTAAAGCACATAATAAAAAAAAAACTCAAAATGTTTATTACTCATTCAGGTGAAATAATCTATCATATGTTAGGTCTGCATACAGCCACCAGGTCCACTTCTAGTTCATCCTGTATATGACAGTAAAGCACATAATAAAAAAAAAACTCAAAATGTTTATTACTCATTCAGGTGAAATAATCTATAATATGTTAGGTCTGCATACAGCCACCAGGTCCACTTCTAGTTCATCCTGTATATGACAGTAAAGCACATAATAAAAAAAAAAAACTCAATATGTTTATTACTCGTTCAGGTGAAATAATCTATCATATGTTAGGTCTGCATACAGCCACCAGGTGAACCGTCGCACTACCAACATAAATATTTCTAACAGTAAATGAGAGTAGAATCCATTTCGTACAACTGTTTGTATTCTTCAATTTCACTTATATTTTCAGAACTTAACTGAACAGAACAGAAACCTGATACAGACAGAAAAGTTAGGTTTTTACATTCGCCTTTTAATTCATAACTTACTAGAATAAGACCATGTATCATTAGAATAAAATGATACCGACAGTCTTTTAAGTAAATGATTACAATGAGCTGCTAAAATTGCTATCGATATTTATTGTACCTTTAAGAAAGCATGAATAGCTGCTATAGGCATGAATGTCTATTATAAAGGAGTTAAAGAGAGGTCAAACTAATTTGGTAAGCTCGTTTACATTATCACTAAAGCGTCTAGTAATATAATTTATTTAATGTACTGTCATAAGTTGGCACTGGATATGACTGCATCAAATACTAATAATATTGATGACCAATTTCTACTTTTACTAGTGTTTGCCTAATGATCGAAATTTAAACAACCATTATTGAAAATGCGAGGAAAACATAAACATACTTTACATTTTCCATTTTCTTCATTGATAACACTTAACTTCGCCAATAACTACTAAACAAAAGAAAATGAAAATCGCTCCACAAGCGGAGAAGACAATGGTACTGAACTGTTGTCTATTTATATATTTTAAAATGAAGAAACTATATTTAAAAAGATACGTTACAAATATAGGTTATAGCTAATTTGCGACACGAATGCATCATCAGCTATTTTAAACTGATGTTGCACAATATCGTATGATTTACTTGCCAGAAAAGCGCTATAATTGAAAGTCAATAGCCATTATACTAAGAGATAGATTTCAGTGTTATAATGCTATTACCTATGTCAATTAATGTTTTCATAACAGTTTAAGAATTTTGTGTATTCGTAAGCCTGATTAATCATAACTATAATTTGAAACAATAACTTTTAAATTGCGTTCAAATACTTGAATATACGAACTTATCTTATTGTTTAGAACTTGGCTGTTTGGGTACTAATTAACCCAATGCACATTCACCGACCGCTCATTTGGTTCGTAAGACTGACGCGCTAGACATTACACCCTGTCGCCGGAACAGTTTTAACGTATTGGATTTCTAACATAGCAATGAGGTGAAGGAAAATGTTGCTTTTATTTTACTAAACCTTAACACATTAAATGCCATTTAGCGGACATAATAGAAAAGGTATTATTCGCGGTCATTTTAGACGTTGGTGTTGAATGTGTTAAAGGTTCCAGTAACAAAACTTTTTCATTACTGGCTGTTCAACTATAACATCTTTTAAAAACTTTGTTTTACTTGATCCACGGTTTGGCGTGCTCTTTAAAGAATTTATAGCTGTAGGTTTCGTCTGAGTATTATGTAAGGAAAATAGGAAGGCCTATTTTATAGGTGCATGTGATAGTGAACGATACGCGTTTACACCTTATGTTGGGTATTGATGTGAACGACAAAATATATATGGCTCTAAGTTTTGTTAATTAGTTTTAGAACTGACTGATAACAGTCGATTGTAAACGATTTGTATTTTCTACTAATTTATTGTTTACATTGTAAACTAGGCATAGTTTAAGCAAAACTAATATTGTATTCACGGATTGAATCTAAATTCTATTTTTGAAGCTTATATTATTCAAAATTTCATGAACTTAAAAACTCATATAATTATGATGTGCCAAATAATTGAACACTATAAACACAAAGGGTTAGTCTCATTCGCCACCCCCAGCTTTGCCCCTCCGGTGACAAATGGGACATTTTCCAAAAAAAAATATCCCTTTCGCCACCGGGGGTGACGCCTCCAGTGGCGAATGGGATATTTGCTTTTGGAAATAAAATAGAAAATAAAAAAAATTCAAGCAATATTAAATATAACTTGAAATGGGGTACTTATTTGTTTTTTTTTATTGTTTAAAATAAATAGAATAGGGTTATTTATTTTTAACATTAAAAAAGAACCATTTAATTATTTTTTCTGTTTTTTTCTAAAACATATCCCAGTCGCCACTGAAGGCGTCACCTCCGGTGGCGAATGGGATATCTTTTTCGGAAAATATTCCGTTACTAACAAACTGGGGACTAACCGGGACTAACAAAAACACAAATAAGATATATACAGATGACCAGCTTGATACAAACACTGATCCAGTAACGTTGATGAGTGGCTAAGGAGATTTCGTATCAATTTGGTTTTATTACTGCATTAGCTCGATGTAATACAAAATCACTGTATGGACGTGTCTATGTGTGAGTGCGTCTGCTTACAAGCGAGCCATCTGTATCCATCTAATCTGTGATTTGAATACTTGTATGTTAAAGGCATAAAGTACTGAACTTCTACTAGAGATGAAAGTAGTAATATTATGTAAGCCGTAGTGGGAGACAGCGTCGAACGCAGTCATTGTCAGTTCTACTATATAGGCGTTATATTTGTATCACCTATGTATAATATTGTCTTAAGTTTGTCCGAATGTTATTTTGCATTTAAACTATAAGACCTCTGACTCATTGGCGCTACGTGTGGACTGAACAAAACATCCAAAAACTTAGTTCTAAGTGACTAGTGCTGGTTCCCTCCGTTTTGTTTCTAAATTGTTACGTTTTAATATTTTATATGGATTATATCGTGGTTTATTTGAAACACTACATTTGAATAATATTTACTACTTTTAAACTATTTAAATTATCAAAGTACGTACGTAAGATTAGTCTCCTCATGATTTAAATAGTTTACTATTAGAAAAGTAATAGTAGTTCAATAGTTTAAAATTTGTCTTAATGCAGTATTTTCTAATAATTCACTATAAAATTCGCATAAAGTAGTTTAACTTCAATCACCTATGTAATTATTACTGACAAGTTTTTAAAATATAACAAGCACGGCGTCTCTAGTAAGAAGCTAGCATGTTTCTTTATGACTTTATATAAATATAAATATTATATAATTTGTTAAGCCTTAATGAACCATTCTGGCATGTATTAAGGAGTTGGATTTGAGAGGTAAATCAGAAGGAAAATTGTGTATCGAAAGTACGTCCAGGAGAAGTGATAATATCTGATTAGTATAACGCACACTATAGCAGCTACATATATGTGGTATTGTAGTTCATAATTTATATTCATGTAACTATTTAATCTATATATTTGTTAAAATAGATATAGTACACGATTAATACCGAGATGGGCTTTAGTGTCAGCATTTTCGTAGCATTTTCTTTATTTTCATTAATATAATACATAGTATCGCTTGAGAGGCCGTTGTGAGCAATTCGGCGATCACTCGCGATTCAGCTAAAGAGGCGGCTGTTCGCTAACTAAGAAAGCGATTAAGTGATATGATGACTCATATAAACTAACTGTTTTTTTAGTTAGTCGACGGTAGCCTAGCTTCTTTTTGCTTTGTCGTCTGATCAGCTACCGCTCACTTTCAAAAGGTGAATCTGCCAAAAGCCGTTGCCATCTTGGTATGAATTGACCCTAAGTGTTCCAGAGTGTTAAACAAAAAATATCATGTTAGAATAAAATAACATATTTTGATTTGTATCTAACCTTGTCTAATTGATTTTTGTGAGTGATCCATTTGAAGTACTCTTGCCATTGTCATTTTATATATACAGTGTAAACTCTATATAACGACACTCAAGAGACTGTGCATATTTTGACGTTATAGAGAGATGTCATTAAATGGAGAGAAGAAAATCTGTATTAGGAAAAGTTCATTTCAGACTAGTTTTAGTAATTACATAAAAAACAATTCTTATTTAAACGCTATTGCGTATAGTCTGTTATTTTCGTCTGACGTCTTTTGCTGCACCAGTAATTTTGTTGTATTTTTTACTTATTTTATTCGTATCTTGCGATATTAAGACATCTTGGTGATAAATAAAGTACTTTCCCAATAATTTAGCTGCTTCCAGAGCTTCTTTAATGCTCGGTGGAGGCTCAGGCTCATCCGTCTCATCTTCATCTCCTTGTTCTTGATCCTGAGTTTTTCTCACCAAATCCAAAATTTCTTTGTCTGTGAGTGAAGCCGTTAAAAGCAGGCAGTCGTCTACTTCGATGTAGGTTTGAGAGTTTCTGTAAATTTTCCTGCCATGTTGAAATGTTGAATCCACTCAGTTAATGAAAGGTCGTCGTCGCTATCAAACTCCGGTTCCGTTTCCACCTCGTCAATCATAGAATTTGTACAAAGTCCAGCATGTCGAAAAGAGTGCTGTATAGTTATGGACGTCACTTCGTACCAGGCTTCAGATAAAAAATTTACGGCATGCAGCATATTAATAGAAGTTTTACTCTTAGATTCGACTAGCTCCATCAATAAATTCCTTCTGTAGTGACCCTTGAGGTTTTTAATCACGCTTTGATCCATTGGCTGCAAGACACTAGTCGTATTTGGAGGAAGAAATGCCAACTCTATGTTTTGAAGGTTTGATATAAGAGGGTGGGCAGGGCAGTTGTCAACAAGAAGTAAAATTTTTCGTCCCTTTAATTCTGCATCCCATTTTTGCACTTCTTCTTCAAATTGTTGACTGGTCATCCAAGCTGATTTATTTGCTTTATACATCACTGACAATTTTTAAATGTTCTTAAAACACCGCGGATTTTTCGATTTGCCTATTACCACCAGCTTTTTTTTCTGAGCCATCCATATTAGCATTCACAAGCACTGTAATACGCTCCTTGGAGAGCTTTCCTGCCACACACGTTTCCCCTTTAAATTTCAGAGTTTTATCTGGGGTCAACTTATAGAAAATTTCTGCTTCATCAGCATTAAAAATGTCACTTGCGGCGTATTTTTCCGTCAATGTTGACCACCCTCTATTATTCCAGTCGTGAGTAACATTCGTATCAAGACTTCGTGCTTCTCCAATAATTTTACTCTAGTTGATATGATGACGTTGCTTGAATTTTCCGAGCCATCCTTTTGATGCTTTGAAAGAAGTTAAACCAAGTTCTTTAGCGCCTTAGCTTTCACGATCGGCATATTAATCTGGCGCTGTCGGTGAAACCATGATAGTATAGCTTGATACAAATCTTCGTATTTAGGTTTCTTTAATTGTTTTGTAGTTTCCATCCTCCTCGGCTTGTAGATTTTATTTTTTATTTTACCATATTGTGGATAGGGTAGAGCAACTAAATCCAAAGCGTCTACCAACATCACTTATCTTCTGTCCCGCCTCTATTGCGCGTATCAGTGAAAGTTTTTCGTCAATACACAGTGATTTTCTTTTACTTGCCATGTTTACAGTTTGAAAGTTTGTGAGCAACTAAGAATTTGATAACGTATGGATAATCCATGACTCCTACTAACAACAGTCTACACGTGCAAGCAAATCCCAATTTGTAAACAAAAGAACGGATTTCTTAGAAAGTTTGGTATCTATGATGCCGTCAGTCGAGTTTAATTTGGGCTAGGATAATAAAGCGACAAAAGAACGTATACCGCTGTTGTTGTTAAATCGAGTGACGTTACATGGAGTTTACACTGTATTTCTCATATCACGGCAGTTTTCTAACTTCTATCGTTAGGATAAAAACTTGGCCCTTAAGGAGGCTTACGCGGAGACATTGGTTAAGTGCACTAGACCCTATTTTTTTATTTAACGTGCCATAAGACACCTGCCTAGCTACTAGTCGTAGTAGGTGTAGGGCTGAAAAATAAGCAGGATACCGCTGGTTGGATTGGCGGGCTGGATGGGAGACTATCATACCCTATAGCAGATTGCAGTCAATCAGCCTTCTGTTGTGTACCTGCAGGGAGTAGGAGAAGTATATCAGGAGGTTCCCTTAAGAGACGCTGTGATGTTTGCAGATAGACTAGTGTGATCTTAGTCTATTATACAAGCCCAGCAACTTTTTTGAAGGCTGACAATACATCATTGCAGCTAAGTATTCATAGGCTTTCACGTTAGTAAAAAAAATAATCAAGAATTGAATTCTGTTTTTCATTGCTGCCGAATCTCTATAAGATTTTTTTACCTGTTTTAAGTAGGTACTCAACCATTGTGTTTAGTAATTAATTATAAAACGAGCTTAAAATATGTGAAAATATTGACATACACTTCGACTGATATATCTTACATTTATTTACTAATAAGCATTGAAGAAACTGTTCAATATGATCGTGAAGCCTCCTTGGCCGTAATATATTCATCAATGTATGAGAGATCGAGACAGATTTATATAGAACTTCTATATGGGTTCATTGAAAAATACTAATCGCTTTTTACGTTTGTCTTCTTTACATTAAATTTTTTTGTTCTAACACTTTTTATAAAACTCAATACATTTCTATAAAACCTATTTAATAAAGTCACTTAAATAAACTTTCTTATGTGATCAGAATATATATATATTTTTTCAATAGCGTTAATCATTTCATGCCTCCTGCAAAAGATTTACCACTCCGCGGTGTGTCTGTTTACGCCGCTGCTTTCCCTTTGTAGTCTTAAGTCGTGCCGTGCCATTAGAGTAACCAATTTCATTATTTGTATTTTTGGATGAAAAAATCAAATAATGAATTGTGACAAAAGTCTAACAAAACCGTAGTGAGGATGATATTATAAAGAAGACACAATAGCAAGATAATTAGTATTATTCAATTAAACCTTGTATACAACAAGATGATTCGTTGCTAAGTAAAATAAGAACAAATAAAAAAAGAGACATTTATAAGCATACAATGTATATCTCATTCTCGTCTCTCTATAATCGACGGTATAGTCACTGGATGTCTACAAGTGTAATCGAAATCAAACAACATTTATAATTTCATAGATATTATTAATTCTATATTCTAGGAATGTACGACTTTTCTATTAAACATTGTATTTTCTAATAAATGTGTGACTAATAATATTTTCTTTTATTTTTCTGTCTATATACATAAATGAAACTATAATATTTCAGTTTTAACTGAATAAAATGCCACATACAAATTATAAATAGCAACGGGACAATACTAATAATATAATAATAAATTCTAACAATCAAGTTGATTCAATATATATTGGTGTGCGTACTATGTACTTACAAAGAGGTAGAAAAATACAAGGATGTACTTTAAGCACGGTTTTTAAATACAAGCTGCTATTTTGAGTTTCTAATAACGCAGGTCTCTTGTTAAACAAATGAGCAGCTGTTAAGTTTAACGCTTTAAAATTCAACAAAATGCTTATGTACTAATATTTATACAACAGAATACTAACGGGAAATTGGGCATGTCGCAATAAATTATATTATTATAGCTCTCAGCTATGATATATTTTTTAATGATTAGTTATGTACTAAAATATTCCCTTTTCTTTTTATATGTATTAAGAAAGCGAATAATATATTTTTCTAATTATTAGTTTCTAAAATGTAAAAGTACTTCCTTTATTTTTTTGTTGCCATTCAAAATAACTATTGTCCCGTGATGATATAAAACTACTATGATATGTACAACTCGGTCAAGCAAAATTTGAAATAGAAACGCTTTTTATTTATATTAAATTCAAATACATTTTCCAGAATTCGATACATTCGTGCCGAATGCAAGCGATACCTTTTATCAGTGTGTACCTAAAATACAAATACTTTGATTAAAGTATTCAAACCAAGTCATAAAATTAATATAACAAATTAATTTATAAATGAGTAACTAAGTATTTTAAAACATAAATAATAGAACTACATGTAAGTTATACCAGTGGTTTATCACATAAATTACATCGATATCTAATAATGGCTATTTAAAGTTGCATTGGTGAAAATGTAACTAATAGCGTAGTAACAATAAGAGTTCATTTATATAAACTTAATATGTACCTATATCGTTGATTATATGCCACTTCGTAAATTAAGTACGAATATTTGTACTTCAAGTAATTAAGTAACTTCTAACAATGTTATTCTTATTGAATTTTATCTAGTGTATTTTGAAAAGCCGAATATAATATAAATTTCTACTAAAATGGCACTATCATAGGTAATATTATTTTTTGTTTGTACTTATGTATTTGTATAATTATTCTAAACATGGCCATAATAGTATGAAACTTGACTACAACTTCTGATAGATACTGTGCAAAATATAACGTGACACACTGAAACGTTGGTTTTGAATGTCTAGCGTGTGACATATAACGTATGACGTATAAGGTATTATTAAGGTGTATTCCTAATCTTGCCTATGGCAGTTTTTTTGTTGATCTTTACATAAAAGGAACAGTTTACTACCAAATAAGAACACTGCTTACATTTTTAAATGTACACTTGCTCTCAAATGTGACTTCACCTTTCTGTTACACGCTGAGGTACAATCCATTGTTACTTCTGTTACATCAATGTTTTGACCATTAATATTGTAAATTACCATATTTTAATTAAGTAATTAAATCTATAACCCTTCAATAAATTAAAATGAGTATTTATAATATACTAGGAACATAAGTACATAGTACCATTTTATATTAATCTGAGTGACGACTCCGCACGACGAATATCCTGCCAGAGGCACTTTGTCTACATTTAATACTTTAATTCGACCATCCACTTGATGGTTAACAGGACTATACTTCTTGAGGTAGTTCAAAACACAATCTAATTCGTTATAACCAACCGTTTCTCTAGGAAGGTTTTTAAAAATGGCATAACCATCTCCACCTTCTGCTAGAAAAGTGGGCATCATAATTTTGTACTCATAGTCATCAATTATATCCTGCTTTGTGGGGTCTCCACAATTTGAACAAACTGCTTTGGCCCTAACAACTCGAGATCCGGCAGGTTTAGCCAAATCGTAGGCCACCTCCATTCCAGAAAATTGTTGGAATTGACCGGTACTGTCCACCAATCGCCATGTTGATACGGAATGTTCTAAACTTTGTTTTAGAATGGATCCATTCATTGCCAAAATCGTTAAGGTATCAGAAAATGGTAATACAGTAATCCAGTCGCCTCTTGTCAAAGCAAAAGGTATTCCCTTGTGGTTTATTGAAGTTCTTATCCGTCCTCCTTGTACCAGTGCTATATTCACATCGGGATGTTGATCATGGTGATTTTCTCTGGTGTCATTTAACATGGCATCTGTTATCAAGTCCCCTAAATTACATTCGTTTAGTCTACATTCTCCATCTAAGAAAACTAAAGATTGACCAACTACTTCGTTATTTATGCGGTCAACTTTTCCTCTATATTTATCAATAGCTTTCAAAAGGTCCGGATCTCTTGCTATTTCATGGTCCAGCAGTAAGGGATTTCCATCACATTCTATTATTTCTCCTTGAGAGTCAAAAGTTAAATGTAATTTGCCCATATATTTAGTGTAGGCATAAGCTTGAACTACTCTTACTATTCTGCCGCTTTTTTGTTTTATTTCTACTGGGTACGATCCTTGAGGGTCCTCGGGCTTTTCTGAAGTCATATCGCCATTCCAAAGGAAAGTATTCGAATGTCCTCCAATGACTAAATCAAGATCCTCAACTTCTTGGGCAATTTTTACATCTTTCACAAAACCGGAATGGCCTAGAGCTATTAAAATGTTGACATTTTGCTCCTTCAGCACGTTGACCTCTCTCCTTATAGCTGGTACTTCGTCTTCATACTCGACATCATTTCTAGGAGCCAAAACCTTAGTCTCCGGTGTCAGATATCCAATAACGCCTATTTTGACATTGTCTTTTACTATTATTATTGATTTGTATAAGTTTGGTTCATTCTTCAGTTCAGGAACTTTATCCAAGATGAGGTTGGCTGCTAATACCGGTGAAGTTAGATTTCTAATGAACGGTATTAGCCCATTCACGGCCTCGTCGAATTCGTGGTTGCCGAGGGACTGAAAGGAAAAGCTTGTGTTATGATATAATTGTACAACAAAAGTAAAAACTAAACAGTATACTGCCTTTCTCGGGTGAGGTCTCAGCAGACTACATTTCTGTTTTCATGTCCAACATGGAATAACGGTTGATTATTCTTCTTAGCGCTGGCACAAGCATTGTCTAGGTTATTGTTAGAAAATACTGGGCCCTATGCCTATGTACGAATTTAGTCAATCTAATAATATTGCCTCAGCTGTCGAATAAATATACTCGTTTGCTTTTATTTGTTGAGTTATTGAAACATTTGATATTTAATTACTTCTCTCTTCGTCTCTGTCGTCCTAATGTGAGTGTAGACTGTAAGGCATTTCTAATCGTAAGATTGCTCTTGGCATTCAAGCACATATAAATTATTGTTTTTATGTAAGGAAATTATCAGTAGTATCACGTAGACTAATGTTATCTATACTAATACATATTATAAAGCTGAAGAGTTTGTTTGCTTGAACGCGCTAATCTCAGGAACTACTGGTCCGAATTGAAAAATTATTTTAGTGTTGGCTAGCCTATTTATCGAGGAAGGTTATAGGCTATATAAAATCACGCTATAACCCACGGAAGCGGCGCAGTAATCATAAACGCGAGTGCAACCGCGGGCACATCTAGTGCTTAATAAACAGCAACATGGCTGACCTCTCTTTGTTGGCATGTCGGTGTCATATTTGACTGATTTGACCCGATTCCGGTCACCTGCGTAATTCTTCAGTGACACGAACGCGCCAGTGACGTTATGTTACGTAAGGATATATAATAAAACAGTTTTAAGTTGTACAAAATATTTAATTCACAAAAACATAGGAATTCGGTAGTCAGTCATTTCATATTACTGAGATTGAAACTTAACATTCACAACACAAAAATCAGTCAGTAATTAATTAATACTTTACCTTAGGTATATTTTTATTGAACTACAAACTAATATCTAGTAAATAAACTAAATTTAGCGAGGCTATTAGAATTGGTATTAATGATAATCTTATTATAGACGACGAACTATTGTTATTTTCTTTAATGTCATTTTCACTTATGAAGGTGACTCTACCCTCAATTTGAGGATAAATAGGGCTATGTCGAGCCACGTAATATTGGGTACATGTTAATTCGTTGTAATCCAAAGCTTTCGTCGGTAAACCCTGTAACATCCAATATCCATCGCCGCCTATGGCCACAAAACTAGGCATAATTACTTTATAAATTTGTTTGTCCATAATTTTTGAATAGGCTGGTATGTCACAAGCCCAACATCTCGCTTCAGCTTTCACCACTCGGTTTCCTACAGGTTTACTGACGTCGTATAAAACTTTAACACCAGAATACTGCAAAAACTGTCCAGGGACCTCCAAAATATTGTAATAAGCTACAGAGTGTTCAATCATTTCTAGTAGTACACTCCCGTTCATTGTCACAGCTACTGCTCTACCGTCAAAGGGCATTATTGTTAGTAAATCACCCTCTGTTATATTCGCTGGCATTTTTACGTGTGAGAGAGATGCTCTGATACCGCCTCCTTGAATAATAGCGATCGGTGCGTCTGTCCAGTGCTCACCGGTGTAGTCTACAGCGTACCTAAATACCATAGCATCAGTAATCAAGTTACCAAGATTACATTCTTTAAGTAGACAGCTTGTACCGTCAAGAATTACAGACGTGCTGCCGAGAACATTTTCTGTAATGTTTAGTATACTGTCGCGATACTTGTTAATGATCTTAAGGACATCTGGATCTTGAGGAATTGTGTTATCTAACAAGATGGGGTTTCCGTCAATGCTAATTATTTCCCCATTAGGATCAAATTGTAGAAGGAGTTTTCCTAAGTATTTAGTGTAAGCGTAAGCTTGAACTACTGGAACACTTCTACCAGAATCTTGGTGTACATAAGTAGGATACGGTCCTACAGCTGTTTCGGCATCAGGACTGGTCCCGTTCCAAAGGAAAGTATTTGTATGCCCACCGATAACTAGATCTACACCTTCAACCTTCTTAGCTATTTCAATATCCTTCAGGTATCCAGAGTGTCCTAATGCGATAATAATCTTTATTCCTTCATCTTGTAATTTGGCTACTTCTTCCTTGATTGCTTCGATTTCGTCACTATATTCTACGTCGTTTGGTACTGCTAATACTTTAGTATCTGGCGTTAAGTAACCCACAATACCGATTTTGTGAGCGGCAACTTGGAGCACAATTGACTTCTTAAGATTGGTTTCCTTGGCTAGCTCTGGCACTTTAGTCAGGACAAGATTTGCGGTTAATACCGGGCAAGTCAGGTTTTCAATGAAGGGTGTGAGCCCGCTGACTCCATTGTCGAACTCGTGATTTCCAAGTGACTGAAACAAAAATGTAAATGTAGAAAGTATTCTGTTATATGCAGTTTTGCATATGTAGTAGTTCACTTTGTTTCGTAAATGTAAAAGGTCGGCCCGTTTACGCGTGCGTGGTGAGCCCACGCCTGTTTTTCCCGTCACTCTTTGTTTGAATACGCATCAAAGTCGGAATTTAGTTGGGATAGGTATACATATCGGACCAGGAATTTCAAAATTTAAGCCTTCAAAGGGCATTTATATACCGCACGTGAATACGCTAAACGATTTTGACGAGCGCTACTTTGTTTACGTTTCATACATAATGTGTAGTTATGTAGTAGGAGCGTCATTCAATCATCGTGATTACTTTGTTCGGGCATATTTTGCGTGGCGCTCAATTGCAGTTTTATTGATTGGCGTGTGCATTATTGTAGTGTGAGTGTGTGTGGATAGGTAGATACTAGTAGATATAGCTTCAATACTGTCTGTTAACGATTTTTGTTAGGCCGCCGCTGCCTGGCGGGTTAATAAAATTTGCAATTTGTGACGTTCATTTAACATCATTGTGATTTTCAGTACGCTTTTCGTTGACGAGTCAATTTTATGCACTGAATATTTACCAGCAAGGTTTATAATTTTGTTATACTCACATAGTCACATTATACCTAGGTACATATTAAAATAGGTACTGAGTCGATAACTCACCTGAAGAACGTAAAAACAATTATAGGGAGATATGAAATAAATACTTTTATAGCGTTATATGTTTTATACTTAGGAACAAAACATGAATGAAAAACTGTTGTTGCATTTCATATACTAATCTAAGTTATTATAATTCGTTATTAAATATAATACTGAAGATCTCCCACCTAGTGTACTTATAAAATAAATCCATTGTTAGTACTTTGCAAACCTACTTAACTACAATACTTATTGATCCGGCAAATGCAATATTTTACAAGCTTTGCTGTAACAGAGAATCTTTAATTACAGTCTGGTATTATACTGAGCGCAGCGCATTTTATTTCAATGCACGCTACATTATGAAATGAATTCTGTATTTCACAATGGATTTTGATTCTTCAAATGAAATGAAACGTAGATAAATGCATATCCTTCAATAAAGGTATTGTTACGTATTCCGTGAATAAAAACTATTTACAACATTAAGAACCGTGCGAATACTAAAAATGCTGTAGCAAATGATAATTTTGAATAAGATGCAGAATTAACTCTTAAATGGTCGAGATGATTGATGGTGATTCGTCTTTCTACAGATGGGTACACGACTTTCCGGTTTTCTATATATGCAACTGTAGACGCTAGTTCATCGTAGGGCAAAGATTTTGAAGGTAAACCTTCAAAAATTGTGAAATTGTCTCCACCCATCGACAGAAACGCTGACATTAAAATGTTGTAATCTTCTGTTTTATTAAGAACAGAGTATTCAGGGTTTATGCATACACCGCATCGAATGTAAACTTTTACTACTCGAGTTCCAGGAGGTCTTCGGAAGTCGTATTCAACTTTAATTCCAGACATTTGTAGAAATGGTGCTGGTGCACGATTAGGGTTGTATTTCGCTACTGAATGTTCTAGCATCTTCATTATGCCACTACCATTTATTGTTACTTTCACAAGGTTCCCATCAAAGGGCATTACTTGCAGGAGATCTCCTTTAGTGATATTAGTAGGTAAGATATTGCGAGCTATTGAGGATCTTATTCCACCACCTTGCATGATAGCAACAGGAGCGTCAGTCCACCCGGTTCCATTATATCCTTTGGCGTATATTTCCACCATCGCATCAGTTATTAAATTGCCCATATTGCACTCTCGCAAGCGACACTGGCCATCTAAAATCACGGGTGTGATGCCAACAACTACTTCTGTTATTTGTCTGATATCAGCACGGTAACGGTTCACGATTTCTAATACTGTTGGGTCCTGGGGAACTGAATTATCTAAAAGAATAGGGTTCCCTCCAAAGCTTATAATTTCACCATTTGAATCAAAGGTGAGGTGTAATTTACCAAGATATTTGGTGTAAGCATAAGCTTGAACTGCAGGAACTAGTCTACCAGATTTTTGTTTGACTAACGTTGGATATGGCCCTTCGGGTTTTTCTACATCAGGACTAGTACCATTCCACAGAAATGTATTGGTATGGCCACCTATGACTACATCTATGTCGTCTACCTCTTTAGCTATCTCTAAGTCTTTCGTAAAACCAGAATGACCAAGAGCTATGAGGATATTGATGCCTTGCGCTTTAAGTTTGGCTGCTTCTTTTTTTATGGCTGTCACTTCTTCAATATACCTTACGTCATTCTTTATTGCTAAGAACTGTGTGTCAGGAGTAAGATAGCCAATGACTCCGATTCTCGTGCCGTTTATGTCAAATACTACGGAATCCATCAGATTACGTTCGGCTAGTAGTTCGGGTACTTTAGCGAGGTTGAGGTTAGCAGCTAGAACAGGACACGTAAGAGCCTCGATAAACGGTGTCAGTCCAGATATGCCGTTATCTAATTCGTGGTTTCCCAGGGACTGAAACAAAAATGTACAAAATAAAGTACAGCAGTAATATGAAAAGTCGAAATCATGCAGTCATGCAAGAACTATATACAATTTTATAAGAGAGGGAACATTTTATAGGAATATCAAAAACTACTGAAAATACATTTAAAAACAGTTAAATAAGCTACGATTTGAATGTTAGTAGGTCACAAGACAAACATCATGCAGTTGTTAGAAATAATTAATGAATCTTATCTATATAGCAGATCCTTACAACGAGAAGTGTTGATATATTTAAAGATCGTGTAGTTTATATATATTTTTAGTACATGTAATGTAAAAGTTCTAGCTATACTAGTCTAATATTCCACGTCAATGAGATTAATTATGTTTGAGTTTTCGTTTAAAGAGGTATTTTTCAACATGAAATTATTTATTTGGACTTGAATTCGTAATTGATATCTTCATACAGATATTTACTACACAATCTTTTAATATAACTGCACTTTTAGACTGTCATGCTCTTTACTTACAAATATAATTTTTCTTGCCTTGTTTGTAAAATATTGCCTTATTTATATAACGTAAATGAAAAAGTTTCTTTAGATGTTGATGAATGAACAATAAAATGTAGATAATTTGATTTTTTATTTAATAGGATATCTGCAAGGATGATGTAGTAAATAAGTTAAACGCAGGTTTGAATCTCGCACGGCACAAAATACACATGGATGTACCAATTTTACATGCTGGCTGTATATTTCAATGTTATTAAAGACTGTGACGTAGAGATTATTGTTATTGTAGCTATTTCAGTAAAGAAGGTGATTAAATAAAATATTAAGAGTAATATTACGAAAGTATCCTACTAAGTAAGTACCAGTAAATAAAAAGATGTGGAGCAATTTGTACTTACATTGATTACTAAACCTTTGCTTTAATTTCTATATATTAATGTGAGTATAAACAAATAAGTTCTTTACAATTTAACTATAAATGTACTTAATTAAAATGTTCTTATAAATTGTATTGAAGTGGTGATCAAAGGATTTCAGTAATAATCCAATAAAGTCTATCTGCTATTACTCATGATGCTTAGAAATGAAGACAACACTGCTTCGATGTGGCTAGCACTCATAACAGCACGTGGTCTGGACTGTACCTTCTAGACAACAATAGCCAATAGGCTCGCCCCGTTAACGTGGGTTTTTAATCCATAGCTGGTGAAATGTGGGTGTAATCCGCACTGCCGGACTATCTTAGATATAATCGTGTGACTTTGAAGACTTCTTCTCTATGTAAGCAATTAAATTAAAATATGCAAATTAATATATCTCCTATAATATCTATTTTAAGTTAAATTTGTACAATTCAAAGTTAGTAAAGCATAGTTGTACACGTTTAACATACTGTAACATCTATTTGATACCTACATTTAAAAATAAAGGTTTTCATTTCTTTCAAATGAAAAAACCTCTGAACGAATTTCTTTTTTGTTTATTTCCCGTCATGATTACTACACTCAGTCTGATGGTAAGCAGTCGTGTAGTCCAGGAGCAGAGCCCTCCACACCACGTCTCCACGTGAAGTGACGCAGGCGTCTTTTCTTTGACAGCCTAAGGAGGTGGCTTTTAAGCCCCAGGACCGAAGGAAACACGTGCCTCGGCTAAGAATTCCAAGATTTAACAGTTCGGCAGAGATAAGAGTAGCCAGACTTCTTGGTACGCCTTCTAATTGGCTCTACCGTGTGAGGGTGATACCTACGTCCAGCACGTGATGTTCTACATAGGAAGGGAGAACTTGTTTGTCGTCAGCAATTGCCTATTAGTTGAAAGAAGCTTTATTAATTTGGCGTCAATGATAACATGTAATAACCAAGGACATTACCGGG
This sequence comes from Catocala nupta, assembly GCA_963675205.1. Classification (NCBI taxonomy): domain Eukaryota; kingdom Metazoa; phylum Arthropoda; class Insecta; order Lepidoptera; family Erebidae; genus Catocala; species Catocala nupta. The sequence continues at coordinate 19,562,217 of OY776097.1, read as the reverse complement.
GAATCCATATAACTAACCAAATAGTTCAAATCTACAACTTGCTTTATATAGTAATTACTTTCGTAAACCAAACTCATCATGTTACTGATGCAATTGACATTGCTAGCAATATTTAAAACAACGTATTTACTAGTTTCGTATTCCCAAAGAGTTAGGCATATATGTATATAATAAACCCACATTTGACCAGTTATGTTTTTATGGTTAAGCTTAGATACTATAACATGCATATTATAATGCACGCTATCTATTTTCATTATAAAAGTACCAACGTCCCTAATAAACTGTATGCTCAATATAGTAGGCGATCATTAAATTTCAAAGAAGTGTTACTTAAATTTATTTTATTGTTTTGTCCTTTTTCTATTAAGCCTGTATGTAGAGTGAATGTCATTTTCTTTATCAAGAGACTATCAACTGTATGTTGCCAGCCGGTTAAAATATAAAAAAAACTTGAACGCAGCCTTAGTAACCATCTATTATAGTCATGATTACTGTAGAAAATCTCATTGTCAAGGCTGACTCGGAAGTGACTTTGGTCTTGTCTATTAGTGTAAATACTGTGGTTTGGTGGTGAGATTAAATAGAACTGTCCAATCTTACCAAAGAAGCAAAGATATTTAAATACTTGTTGTTATTCTTAACCTATCAATTGTTGCCATGCCACACATAATTGAAAACCTATTAGGTCTGACCTCTAGTGTGCCGCTGTGAAATAATAGGTAAAAAAACATTCAATAGCAATCGTCTTGAGAGTTCAGTTGAACTCCATTATATGTTTGTCAATTTATAAATAAATACTCATAGCGCTGTATAAAATATATTTAGTCATATAAATACAATGTATAAAAATGTAAAATTATATAAAAATATAATCTCTCATAAAATCACAGACAGGTAAACTTATATACATATATAGTTAAGTACAACATTGAAGAAGAAATCTATTATTATTAATGTGAAAGTTTCTGAGGATGTATGGATGTTTGTTACTCTTTCACGTAAAATCTACTTAACCGATGGCGATGAAACTTGGTATGTAGATAGCTGGAGACCTGGATTCACACATGGGCTACTTTTTATTCCAATATTCTCACGGCAATGGGACTTACGCGGGTGAAACCGCGAGCAAAATCTAGTAAAATATAAATTGTTGTTCTGATAAGACTATCGTAATTGTTATGTGAGTGCCTCTAGCCTTTTGTAGATTGTTGTGATTGCTGGTTGTTCATTGACGTAGATAACGCACAATCTTATATTATATAATAATATACTTATGTATACTGGTCTCTATAAAAGAGCTTTGTCAAATAAACATAAGAAATTCTAGTCATAATTATTTTCGTGAGTGTTTTAAGCTAAAGTCAACTGTAAAACTTATTATACGCAAATGAGATCTGTATTTGAGCACTGTTAGTCTATCTTTCACAACAGCCACTCTATATTTGATATAGAGTTAATGTATTCTTGCCAGGTTAAAACAATTTATTCTGGCAGAATACTAGAGAAATTGAAGAAAATTCATTTATTCCTACGTATATATTTAGGGTCTATATATAATTATCCCTGAGATATCAAGCTGGATTGCTAATGTTAAAAGTGGGACTTATTATATTTTTCAAGATTTTTTATAGTTATTCGTCCTTCAACACTGGGATTTACAGGACTGTAGTGGGCCAAATATTCTATAGTAGACTCCAGTGGATTGAAATCTAGCAGAGTTGAAGACAACTCAGATAAAAAGGAATACCCGTCGCCACCCTTTGCCAAAAAGTGTGGTACTAAAACATCATACGTTTTTGTCATGTTAAGAACTGAATACCCAATTTCTGAGCATTCACCACATCGAATATAAACTTCTTTAACCCTTTGCCCTGTTGGTTGCTCGAAATCATAAACCACCTTAATTCCTGATATTTGAAGAAATTGGCCACCTGCATGTAAAGGATCGTATTTAGCTACAGAGTGTTCAAACATCAATTTTATGACACTACCATTTATTGAAATCTTTATTATGTGTTGCTCGAATGGTAGCACCTGCATAAGATTCCCATATGTGAGGTTAGCTGGCAGACTCATAAAGACTAATGACACTCTTATAAATCCACCATTGATAACAGCAACGGGAGCATCAAATAAACTGTCATTTCCATAATCTGAAACGTATTTATGTATCATCGCATCCGCTATAAGATTTCCCATATTGCACTCTCGCAAACGACATGAAAGACCATCTAAATTGACTAAAGTTACACCAGTAGTACGCTCTGTGAATTGCTGAACCTTTTTGCTATAGTCCTGCACAATTTGTAATACATCTGGATCTTGCGGTATTAAATTATCTAAGAGGATAGGTTGCCCATCAACATGGACAAGATCACCATTAGAATCGAATATTGAATGTATTTTGCCGAGATATTTTGTATACGCGTATGCTTGAACTACAGGAACATTTCTTCCAGAATCTTCTTCAATAATTGTCGGATATAGTCCTTGAGCATTTTCAGCATCAGGGTTGGTACCGTTCCACAAAAATGTGTGTGAATGGCCTCCAATAACCAAATCTAAATCTTTTATTCTTTTAGCTATTTCTAAATCTTTGAGATATCCAGAATGACCAAGAGCTATAAGTATATTCACGCCTTTAGCTTTCAGTTTAGCTGCTTCTTTTTCTATTGCTGTAACTTCTTCAATGTATTCTACATCATTTTTTACAGCAATTTTCTTGGTGTCGGGGGTTAGGTAACCAATGATGCCAACTTTGGTACCGTTGATGTTCAACACAACAGAGTTTAATAAGTTGCTTTCTGCCTGCAGCTCTGGTACTTTAGTAAGATCTAGATTAGCAGCCAAAACTGGACATTTAAGATTTCTTATGAACGGCGTGAGTCCTGAGACACCGTCATCGAAGTCGTGATTGCCCAGGCACTGAAACAAGAAAAGAACACATTGATAGAAGGTGGATTTGTGGAAAGGTTTAACACCTATCTATACTTTAGGAATATTATATAACTAGTTTATAATACTTACTGTAAACTAAAAAATATATAGGGAAGACTGTTCCGTTAATCTTTTCCTTATAATAAATAACTATTAATGCATTTTATAATATTATGAAAACGAATATGTCTAAATATATCAATACAATTATGTAGTATGATAATATTGTAGTTCTGTACACTATGGCGCTGGACGTGTGTTTAAATAAGTGGACTCGTATGTGAAAGAAGCAAGCCAGTTTGCTTTTTGTGGTTTCGTATTTTGTATCAAGAACCAGGTAAGAGCAGAAATGTAGTGTCTAAACAATTCTGTATATATTTTGGATACACTAATTATGCCCATAAGACGACTGAACAGATAAATATATTTTTCAGAATTGAAAACATTTAATAAATGTTCTTTGTAAAGCTACATATGCTTGGTAATTGTAAGTTAATATTCAGGACATGCTTTAATATCTTTATAAATATTGTACGTACCAGTCAGGATTGCCACATCGTTTTGAAGTCGGCAATCATTATTATTGTAAAGAAGACAGGCAGTCTTCTGCTATCCGCATCAGATTCTTTTGTAAGCTCAATAAGTGTTGAGATTATTTAAAAAGCATTCATTTTACCACGTTAAATCGGTTTGACTGGTTAAAAGGTGTGTTTTATTTGAAAGCTCTTAGGAGTCTGTATCAAACTTACAGCCAACAAATATAATTCTTTGGAAGCGATTAGGAACTTAGTTAGGACTGACATAGTTCTGGATTTTCAGTAACTTCGAAGTCGGTTTACATTTTTGTTAAAATTTAAGTACCTACTTGTCATATTTATTTTATGCTACTGCATTTATACCAAATTGTAATAAACTTATTGCATAGTCTAAAAACTTTAAATTTCATCTGGTATTTCAGAAAAATATGTCCGTGTTTAGTTAAAGTTATCCAAAACCAAAGTATTGTTGATATATATGACATGAGTCAGGTGGTCAATTAAAATACGATTAAATTTTGTTCCAATTTAGGTTCGGTGTTTTGTGTAGCAAAATGTAATTTTAGTCGAGAACTAGTCATGCTTTATAAAATACTTACTTACAGTCTTGTATTGCCCTTAAGTTATTTTTTGGAACTGCTACACAGACAAAATATATTGCCTAGTAAAAACAATTTTGATTTCCTGTTTAATCAAATTATTGAAAATATTATATTTTTTTATGGTTGTTATGGTTAATAAACACTTCATAATTTTTGGGAACGTGCTTTAATATACACATAATTTTATCTTCAAATAATAAAACAAATTGAACCCTTATTTATTTACACATAATTGAATATAAGTGACATGTGTGTACTATTTTATTATTATAAAATGCATTTAATGGTAGATATTTGCAGCGATACTCATTACAATGACCATAAATAAGGAAGAGCTTATGGACGCCGCAGAATCACGTTCGACTCGATTGTGGAGAACAATCCGTCCAGCGACCTCCGGGTACACTGGAGACCTCTGCTGAATATATTCAGACGTACAGGTGACCTCATCATATGCGAGGTTGCTTCTTGGAAGACCCACTAGCATACTATATCCGTACTCTCCGTTCGCCAAAGCTGCAGGCATCAGTACTTTATAATCCCTCCAGTCATCGATAACATAAAACTCTGGCACAAAACAATTCCAGCAACGAACTACGGCGTTTACCACTCTTGAGCCAGGATCTTTTTCGAAATCATATTCAACGCGGATACCAGAAAATTGCAGGAACTCGCCAGTAGGATTCCCTTGGTTGTAATCGGCGACTGCGTGTTCCAGAACCTGATTCAGCACTGATCCAGTCACAGTGACTGTTACTAAGTTGCTTTCAACAGGCAGGGCAGATAGTACGTCACCTCTAGTAACAGCAGCAGGACGATTGGCTGGCGCAATAGATTCACCAAGAGCACCACTGTGGATAATAGCGATAGCAGCATCTGTCCATGTGTCACCCTGGAACCTTGTAGCGTAATAATACATAATCGCATCTGTGACAAAATTGCCAAAATTACATTCTTCTACAGCGCATGATTCAGCATCAAGTTTAACTGCAGTATTTCCTAGGACCTCTTCAGATCTTGAAGTAACGTCTGTGTATTTTTTAATGATGTCAAGTGACGTCGTGTCTTGAGAAATAGAAGAGTCTAGAAGAATACGATTGTCATCATATTCAACGATTTCGCCGTCAACATCAAATGTAATGTGCACGCTACCGAGATATTTATTGTACGCAGTTGACAAGATCACTGGTACTGTTCTACCAGATTGTTGCGTTACGAGTAAAGAATCTTCTGCGTTAGAGACTGTGTCTGTATTCCAGTAAAATGTGTTCTTATTACCAGTGATAACCACGTCAAGCCCAGCGACTTCTCTGGCTATTTCTATATCTTTAGCACGAGTAGAATGCCCAAGAGCAATTATAATGTTAACGTTAAGAGCTTGGAGTTTTTCTACTTCTTCTGTAAGCGCTAAGACTTCATCAATGTATTCTACATTGCCAGAGCTATCCAAGATACCACTTTCTGGAGTCAAGTACCCCACAACACCGACTTGGATACCTTTAATATTGAATATAATAGATTTATGTACATTTGTAATTTCTGCGGCTGATTTTATAATGACATTTGTAGCAAGAATTGGCACGTTGATATTTTCTAGTAATGGTGAAACTTTACTTGCTTCATCTACTTCGTTGTTACCAAGAGACTGAAAAGAAAATGTTATTTAATGTTAGAATAAGATTGTTATTTACAAAATGCTGTTAATTAAAATTGTTAGTTAATTTAATACAGAATAATAATTTAGGAATTATTGTTAATAGGACAATGTTAATAAGTAGGTCTCGGACAAAATTATTTCTTTAATAATAGTACATTGAATTTCTATACCTTCTCCCACCTTCACCGTCACACACCGCCCACACTTATATAAAACAACATGCACAACACACATACAACACAGAGGATGAGTGATATTAGTTCAGACGTCTTAGTATTTAAATTTAGTATTGTTAATTAATATCTTTTATGTCTAAAATATTGCTATTAAGTTTACTTACATTGCGCAAAAGGTAGATCTCATTGGTTTTCTTCGTCAATTAAACCTACCTGATTATCAAAGTTATGTAAGACATAAAAAGTAGTCTACACCTAGTTATTTTGTTGTAGCCTTAGTATTCATGCTTCTTAAATTATAATGTTTAAAATGCAATCGTGAGCCAAAGTCACGAATACATTATTAAAATTATTAATATAATTACCACTATCTTGTTCTCCGTAGTCCGGCGTCTAAGGCAGCTTTAACAAATTAAAATTGTATTCAGCAATTGGTAAAATACATCGAAATTCGGTAGCCAGGCAAAGGCAAGAGGTGGCCTTTTAATAAAAAAACTAATTTTCTTTTAATTGAATTGAAACCTTTAATAGGATTTGATAACGTCTATTTATATTCAGATTTCAAAAAGCATTTCAAAGTAGGCAAACGATATTATTAGACAATGAGGTACTTGACTACTTAATAACTTAATGTTTTCTTTATCTATTTGTACAAATGACGTAAACAGAAGGGATTTTTTATAGTTTGCTACACACAATACTGATAGTAAAATACACAGTAAGTATACTCGATGCAAAGTATGATTGCTGTAGTATCATATTTTGTAATCAAGATACGTGCCTGAGCTGTTCAGAATGAGTGAAATAAAGTTAATATTTAGTAAAATCACTTCAACAACATTTTAATGTCGTAGGAATATGATGAAACTATTTTTGTCCAAATAACAAACGACCATATCTGTTATAAGCCTATTTAAACAAGTTGATGTTTATTCTTTTACTACAGCAACAGAGATTTTTGTCGAAAGGATATGATATCTGTCAGAGGTATGATATCATAATTCTATGTACAAATTAAACAAACAGCAGCGGAGATAATGTTATATAATTGTTTATATTTAAAGATTCACGTCAAGGTGGTTTGAATGCGAATCTCGTTCGCAGTTCAAATAGCAGAAAATATTTGTTTTGTTATGTATCTAAAAAGGAAACTGTGTAGTTGTTTCTTAAACGTTTACAATTGAAACAAATATTAAAAAAATGTGTTTGCTATATACAATATTTACTATGCTTTTTTATTACTTCAGCAGTGTTTTTTACAAAAGCATGTGCATCTTTTACGTGCTTCATAATTTTGTTATATATCAGTTTTGCTGTGATTGCTTTTTTTAAGTTGCATTGACCAGTATCAAAATAGCTAGTAATTTTTGCCTACGTATTTAATTAGTTTGTTCTAATTGCAATATTTATTACTGCTAGCTTTGCTTCTTTCGCAATCTATAGTAATTTACAACAGTGGATATAAAATATAATATTTAGGTTGCTTGACGTTTCCATTATGATTTTCTGGCTATGTTCACAAGTTTACTCACACCCTATACAATCTCGTCAAATAGTCAAGCAAATAAAGGTATTGAAATAGATGCACTGATTCCAGTCAAGCAACTAGGGAACACGTAACAAAATGATTATGTTTATGCCCGTAATCCATTTCTAGTCTTAGTATCTGACTATTAAACTGTACAATGAAGGTAATTTATATTCGAAGGTGAACAGTAATCAAGTAAAATACAGTAGAAAACATTGACACAGTTGATGGAAAAACAAAGAGTGACGTGACTATTTAAAATGTAGGCAGGAGTATGATTAATCCACGCATCGATGGATTTAACTGTTTGCGAATGTCAGCTGTTAAATTACATTTTGTCTATCATTCAGTTTGTACAATCAAAAATATTGTTCGGATTCTGCAATTTCTTCTTATTTTGTTAGTCTTTTACTTTAGGTAGTTGGAAGTTTGAGACGAGGTTATCGAGACATGCAGATCCAAGTTCAAATAACAACACATAATTGTTGCCAAGTTGTCGTTGCGAAGATGCTAACTTCAGATGTGAGCAACAAGGACTAACAGGCTTGTTAGTGTTGTGAACTAGAATTATACTTTATCTTACAAGATAAAACAAGACAAGAGTAACAACTCGCCTTTACACTTCTTAATTATACGCCAATGACCTTCGTGAATAGCGTCGGTTTTTCAATTTGTTGGTTCAAAGCCATATAAGTAATGAGTTTTGGAACTGGCTGATGAAATACACAATACACAACACAGATGGACGAACGAAAAAACGCGTAGTATAACAAAAAAGTTTCAACAAAGGAGGTTTTTTGTGAACTCACAACGGCATCGGGTTGGAGAGCATTGACGAACTCAGCTGCGATCTTCCATTTGTAGATTGTGAACCAGGCTGTGCCCGTGTACGTGTCCCCAGCGTTCAGGTACAGGACTGGAGGGCCTTCACCAGTTTGAGCTTGCTTTCTGGCTTCTTTTACTCTGAAATCATTGTAATTAAAAGTGTCATTATGTTTGCTTTTGAAAAATAACAGGGGTTTTATATTAGTAACATTGTTCAATAACTTAGGTAAGCCGACTAATTGCTTAATTTTGAGGTTCATAAGTGTTACCTTGTGACCTAATTATTTTATTTTGATTTAATAAGACATGACCTGCACTAGGCATACTTCCTCTGTTGCGAGGGACATCACAAACAATCCCAGACCGCAAAATTTGCGTATCACACAAATATTGTTTCTTATGGGGACATCGAACCCACAACGTTCATTTTAACCACAAGTCATCCGTGCATAATTAATAAAGGACATGGCTTTAGAACTAAACAAGAGTATACATTGTAAAAATACAATAATATCGACAATAAATTTCTAAATTTGAGTATATTAAAAATATTTTCTAAAAGGTGACGTAAGTCAAGCCTTCCAGGCGTACAAGGGCTTTACAAGGGTTTGAGATTGCTTACGTAATTACGTGAAGCGAGTAAGAGAAAAGGTACTTACACATGAGCAACTCTAGGAAATCCACCGTAGCACTTGCCAGCCTCCCTATCTTCTGTGGTACACGCCCCACTCAGTTGTGATGTCTGCTCGAATCTCGCGTGCATGTCATTGTTGTGTAGGATGAGCAGCTCGAAGTTATCCCCCGAAGGTTTGACTATGCTGCCCGAAGACAGTGCTGCTAAAGCCAGCACGGCTGTGAAGAAGACTTTCTGGAATTCAGACAAAAAGGAAATTAAGTACAGAGCTTTACAATTAATATTCTACTGGCAGTTTCATCCACGTTTATGATTCCTGCTCAGCTCTCGTGACTCGTAACGTGATGTTATATGGCCCATGTTATTTTTGGATAAAGTAGTTATCTAATGATGGATTATTAAAATCAGTTCAGTCGTTTCAAGGTTCACTGGTTAGACTATCAAATCTTTCTTTTATTATATTAGTACAGAGTTTTTGCTAGTGCTGTGTTGATTGAAATTGAATGAGGTACTGTGGCGGTTAGGCCAAGTAAATATATGAATGCGATAAAATAAAAAGGTTAATAAGTTTTGTATGAGAAGTATGTTACTAAAAGGATGTTTTACTCTGAAACCTATGCAGTCACTGTATAACTGGGATATTATCTCTACACTAGAAACAAAAGTCCCAAAAATACTCACGTGACCTTTATTTCTAGTGTAGAGATAATATAGTATATAGTAGTAGTATTGCATTTCTACTAAGAGTACCTAACATTTTATTGTAAAATTATTATTATGTATTTTATTTTATAAACTTTTGTGATTGGTAAGCATAATATCTATATATACAGGGTATCCGGTAATTAATGGATAACCTTGAAATGTCTTATAGTAGAACTGACGGCCGTTCAGAAAAAATTAAAAAAAAAAGTATATTAAAAAGTGCAAGCTATATTAGCATAGCATACTTTTGACTGTCTATCTATTAGCATAATTAGTGTTTAATAATAAAACAACAAAAAACCGATGGATTTCATTCATTTATGGTCGTAGTATACAAGAAAGTTATACATGGTAATTAAAAAAAAAACACATATCTCAGGTAGTAGTTAGGATAGATCTTTTATCATATTTTTTTCTGAACGGCCATCAGTTCCACTATAAGACATTTCCAGATTATCCATTAATTACCGGACACCCTGTATACATATATAAATCTCGTGTGACGGTATTTGTGGTCGCACTCCTCCGAAGCGACTTGATTTTATGTATATTTGGTAGGTATGAGAATTGGTCGTAAAGCATATTTCATACCACTAGGTGATTAGGGTGTCCCTAACGAATGAATTTATATGACAGAATAACGTTTGCCGGCTCAGCTAGTAATCTATAAAATGGTAAAGTCGGATAAACCCGAATACCAAGTAAGCTAAACCATTTGGAAGTTTACAATATGAGTCAGATTTTTAGAGTTTTCTATGGTGGTACTGTGTTAGCGCAAAGGACTGGAAGGAGGAAGGATGCCACCATGCCTCTCATACAACTGATAGGGTAGTGTCACATATTGGCAACATGCGAGTAATAGCGTTGCCAGTGTTGGTAAGCTTCAGATTATCGTCAGCTACACCACTATAATGCATCTTGTTTGTATTAAATAGAACTGGGAGCATATCACTGGGTCTAAAACTGTATTTTTATAATCTTACTTCTTGAGAGCACGGGTCATATACATATTATGTATATACAGCGTGCATTAAGTGAACGGAAATAGAACCTGGGAAATGGCACCACGGCATCGGCATCTACATTAAGTAGGCGGGCCTAATAAAACTAAGCCGTGTAGCTACAGGAATGTATAATTATATAGTTTGATTTGAGTTCTTGATAGTAAGTAATTAAACTGAAAACAGAATCTTGCCTCATTGTCAGTAACGTTAATTTTTAGGTAGTAGAGTTGAGTAAGTAGCAATGGTGTCGAACTGTCGATTATAAATAGTGGTTGGTATGAAAGCACTGCCATGTTTTATTTACGTTCGTAAAGTATTATTATAATAATCTTGCTTTATGTGATAGCGACAGTGCGGCGGAAACCATTTATTCCTCCTCTTTCTCTTACTAGACACTTTTATTTGCATCACCTACGGTGGGTTATTTCAATGTCAAAATTTAATAGTCCATGTGATCGTCAAAATAAGTGCCAGAAACCTAATTACTCGTTAAATTATGTGCCAAATAGCCGATAATTATTAGCAACTGTATTGAAATCATAACTAGGGACCGATATAGTTTCTAACCACATGTTTAAGACGTGCTAAATATAAGTCCCATTATTCTGTTTGCATTTTGAATGTTTGTTATAATATTTTACGACTACGCGAACATAGCTGGCCAGTGTCACGTTTACAATAAAACAGTCGTATCGCGCTCTGAATCTTATATACATACAGGCTTCTTATCTGTGGCTTACTTAAAAGTACTACTGTCTCGTGGCTTACTAGCTCGGTTATGTATTATGAGGCTACTAGATCGAATCCCGGGTTTGAACTACAACGAAAAACTAGTGAGTTTTTTTTGGTAAGAAATCCTACTTAACAGCACGGTGTTAGCAAGTTGGTAGAATGGCAATAGCCTCGCATCTTATGGATATTCAGCAGCATACTCTAGTTGACAATATCTTGGGAAGTCTATCATAAAGTCTATTAACTATATTTTCTAAGCATACTTATATTATGTATAATTACAATATAGAAATGTGGATGTAAAACACCCCTTCCTATTTCTACAGAGATAACATGATGCAATGCTATATTTACTCTGAAAAATCAATACATGCCCGGTGCACAATGTTGCCAGCATAAATAAAATCGTCGGTTACTAATTGATATCAGTATGCGCAACATTCGTTCGGAAAATGAATTATCGGCGTGGAAATGACGGGCTCTCGGTCTGCTAGTTTGCTTTTACGAATTTTTACGTAATGTACACTACAGCGTAAAATTATAATTATGTTTACTCGTGTGATACGTGCAATTTTATGTTGTTTATTAATTGGATATTTGGTACTATGAGTGAAATAATATTAAGTGACTAGGTGGTAGTGGCTTAAGTGTTTGTTTCGTCATTGTCGAAGTATGAGTGTTCTTTGTTTGAATGTTTGTAAAGTCCCTCGTGACACAGTGTGACTTCCAAGAGCGGGAGTTGACTTTTTAAAAGTAATATAATAGATGTGTAATAGTGGTTAGTGTAACCGACTGCCACGCCTGAGGTCACGGGTTCGATTCCCGCACAAGACAAATATTTGTGTGCATGAACATGGATGTTTGTCTTGGTCTGGGTGTTTCTATGAATAATATGTTTGTATTTACAAAAAGAAAAAGTATATATGTATGTTTATCCATTGTCTAGTACCCATAGTACAAGCTCTGCTTAATTTGGGCTAGATAGTGTTGTGTGTATGTAGTAGAATATTATTATTATTATTATTATAAATGAGCTGTCTCACCGGCAAAGTACGGCGTCTTACAGAAAACTTACATAGAAATAGTACGGGTATTACTAAGTATCTCCTTATAAGTAAAAGTTCCAAAGCCTCACTATAAAGACTTACAATTTAATAAAGGGTGTTCACGTCTTACAGCCTGTTCCGAGTGGCAACGTCGCAAATAAGTTTATAGTTTGAGGTTTCTAATGTAATTAATTTACATTCGCTTTATTTTCAAAATATTTTCAATAAACTATAGATTAAAGTAAAAGTGTATTATTTGTAGCCATATTACTATGCACAAGACGCATCTTAAAATTTTTGATCCAATACAAACATTACATAGTAAAAAGTTAGATAAAACAACGCACAGAATTTTCATCCTGTGCGTGATTTCAACCTAAAACTCTCCGTACGTCGGCTTTGATAAGAATTTTGTTCCTATGAAATTAGGGTTGAGCCTGTTGCTGTGTATAAGGCCTATTACGTGGGATCTTAAATAATAGTTAGCAAAATATAACTGCAATACAGCTCTGCCCATCCCTTATCGTGAATATTACCAAGACACTATGAATGTATTTTTTCAACAAACAAATTTTATACGTTATAACTTATAACACATTGATTCATAGAAACATAACATACACAACATTGATACGCGTTAATTAGGATCATGAATTTGCTGCTAATTAACTACACATAGATATTGAACTTATATCAAAGCAGTAGATGTCCGAACAATAGCCTACTTCACAAATGTTGAAGCTAGTGGGTATATCCGGCCGAACTGACAGGATATTAAGTTGACGGAGGACGCTTGGAAAATGATAGCTGTTGGCCATTCGTAGTTTATGTAACTAGCATACTGTTTACGAGTACATTATATATTGTTCGATGTTATTTCTATGTCTATTTTCCTTACTTATATTATAAACGCGTAAGTTTTTATGGATGTATGGATTTGTTACTCTTTCACGCAAAAACTACTAGACCGATTGCGATGAAACTTGGTATATAGATAGCTGGCCTGATTCAAACATAGGCTACTTTTTATCCCGATATTCCCACGGGAACGGGACTTACGCGGGTGAAACCACGGGGAAAATCTAGTAATATTATAAATGCAGATGTGAGTTTGTTTGTTACGCTTTCACGCTCTAACTACTCGACCGACCATTATGGAATTTCGCATATATGTCGTCAAGGGAACAGAAAAGGACATAGTGTACCTTACATTCATTAAAAAGTACTTTTACTAACCTAACCTATATTTACGCGAGCGACGCCGCGGGTAAATTTTTATACAGGTAGTATATTGTATTATCTTTAGTTTACCTAACAGACATTGACGTTAAATTATGTATACTGTATTTTAATACGTTTGTAAATATATATTAGATTTATTAGTTTTAAAATTATTAATGTAAATATAACATTCATTGATGTATGGTAATATTATTACGAATGTTATACATTGGAATTAAATTACTTTATACGGATTTTAAGCAACCGAAACGTCGGGGAGAGTGTTAATCTAAATAGCTATATAATTTAAATAACTTATCTTTAACTTATACTTTAAAATAATAGTAACGTTTAACAGTAGAAGTGTAATAGTATCAAAATTATGTAATAATAATATTGTTTTTAAAATAAACAACTAGATAAAATCCATAAAAAGTAGGTACAAAGTTTAATTTCAATTATGTTAAATGGATTTTATACCGTCAATGTTGTTAAACAACCTTTAGAAATATTTATAAATAGACCTTTACAGGCGCTTCCACGACGTTAATAAGGAAGGAAGGAACTGAGTTAAAAGGTATGATGGGAATATAGGACTTCCTTTTATAAAGTTGATCGAAAATAAAATTCTAACGTCATTCGAAGTATTGTATACATCAAGTTAACATCCATACATAGTTTCATGCCCATATCTGCGTAGTAACCTTAGTTTTGTTTTTGTTATATTTCTATATTTATTATTGACGCTGAAATAATAGGTTATCATAAATGGATCCTTAACACGCGGGATCTTAAAACCATAATTGGCGAAATTTGCCCACCTCTTGGGGGACAGGCGTATCAGACAGACTATCTATGTATGTAGTAAGGAGCATTTGGCATTAACCTAATATTTCTATTTAAGCTGTCAAGATTTAGAAAACCAGGCAACAAACCTATTGTATTTGGCAACTATTGTATTTACAAGAATAAAACTACTGCAATCTGCACTAGGAATCATTCCTGAATCGCGGAGGAATTTACAAACATTTAAACAATGGACACAAGCAACTTCCAGACTCGGATTTGTAGATTACACAATTTTTTTGTCCCGTGTGGGATTCGAACCCACAACACGCGGCGCAGTAGCAGTGGTGAGGCGACCACTTAAACGACTACGCCATCCGAGCAGTTATCTCGTCTCCAATTGCTTGTGACCTAAACACAAACCTGACGAAAGTGGGCATAAAACACTCTCTTCCTCATCTCTTACCTCTTTTGGGATGTAGGTGTGAGACTGTGTATGTACATGAAGATTATTCCTGAATGTCGGTCAGTAAATATCGGACGGAGTTGTTGCTAGGTATATCTACGTCCGTATCCAGAGGCCACTTTGCAATTTCCTATAGTCTATGCATACTAAAATGACGGCTTCCTTCAATTAACTCCCGCCTCTGGCAAGCCAAGGAGTATAACATCATTTACTTTTAGACTTGATGTGCTTGTCGACATTGCTTGTGTATAAAGTTAGAATAGTTTGTTAACGGTAAAGGAAAGTTGCGTTAAACTATATTTTTATGGTATAAGAGTGATAGAGTGCCTTTTTGATACTCTGTGTGTCTTTGTGCAGGTTCTATGTTCATATTAAATTAATTTTATATGAACATAGAATCTGGACAACGCATTTCAGCCATGATAATGTAATAAACAGTTATAGTTCTTGGCATTTTTGATATTAAACTGGATTATATGTAAATGGGGAACACATCTTATGATTTTTATTGGAGACGATAAATTGACTGTTTTTCATTTTTAATATTAAACTGGATTATATGTAAACGGGGAACAAATCTTATGATTTTTATTGGAGTCGATATATTGACTGTTTTATATTAATATAAAATTGCCGTGCTATAAATATTTTTGCATAGCGAGGGACTTCACAATCATTTAATAACATACATAAAAAACACCGAGCGTCTGAACAACTAATTGTGGAACACACCAATTTTTGTACCATGTGGGTATGGAACCCACAAGACCGTAGCAGCACCGAGGTCATCACTCAAATTACTGCTGTACTATAAATAATCTTTGTCTAGTCCTATAAAAAAACACAACGTAACTATCTATAGTTCTTTAAAAAGATCAAAAAAACTACTTAAAAGCACAAACTACAAAATCTTACTTTTAGACATTCCGAAAACTTAGAAACTTTATATTTTTGCAACTACACCTCACTATGGCACCATTAAACAGATACATATTTTACCTCATACAACGCGTGCAAGTTTAGACACACAAGCTAGGCAACATCTGAAACCTAACATCATATTTTCATTTCAAATCATATCGTGGAAAATATTATGCAGCAAATAATGCAAAGGTAAAAATATTTCGTACCGCATTATTTTCAAAAAATCTTATTTGTTTAATCTTTCAAGGGAACTAGAATATAAGAAATGCTTTTTCATACCATTTCTATTCCCACGTCCCGGATATCGCATCAGTACAAGACAAGTTGTCGTGTGAGTTCGATGTAATGGCCGCGATATCTATCATCTAATTGACCAGTTTATCTCGATGCTTCTCAATTGTAACGTCCACACATCGATACAATGTCGTTCTATTTAACTTCAAACGAAGGAACTTGTTTTTATTTTGAGTTTTACTTCAACGAGCAAATCTTTGTACATAAACATTCAGTTTCCAAATGTTCGTGTCCACAAAACTCAATATGATGTCGAAGAAATAATTAAACGAATACACACTACAATGCATTTCTATGTAAGAATGTTTTTATATATTTTTAATCCTGAACCACATTGAAGCGTGGATAGGTTTCGATAGTAATTTGTATGCGGCGGTAGCCTAATTTTACGATAAAAGCAAATGATTTTGATTAAGAGACCTCACTCAATAATTAAAGAAGAAAACTGACTAGAAAACTAACTCTCGGACGAGCTCAAAGTCTAAATAAAGGTCATGCATAAAAGCTAGTTTCAGTGTGATTGATTACGATCGTTAAATCGAGCTGGGGTTGCAGGCAAAAGTACTGGTCATCTTCTTGATTAGCCGGTCCTTTTTGTCACCAACCGATGACACATAATAAACTGTACGAAGAAGCATTAGCTAATCTTTGGTATCATAAAAGCTATTTCTGCCGAACACATTATGATCATAAAATAAAATACATCTTTCTTTTGCGTCAATATAATAATATTAGCCCTGTTTTAGTGCGTGTTGGCAGACTTCACATATATTCGAGAACATTATGGAGAACTCTCATACATGTAGGTTTTCTCACGATGTTTTCCTTCACCGCTAAAGCAAGCGATAATTAACTACTTAATACGCATATAACTTCGAAAAGTCAGAGATGCGCGTCTTGTGCTCGAACTCGAGACCTCTGCGTGGCAGTTCAACGGTTTCCTACTAGGCTGTCGCTGCTATTTGCGTCAATACTGGCCCAAAATTAATTATCTTTTAAAAATGCAATCGTGTTCCTTTTGACATAGGTACTTAGGTATACATTATTATAAAAATAAGCATAAAAATGATATTAAAAAAGAATAAACCAAGAATGTTCTATTTTTAAATAGGTAATTATATCACTTGAAGGCGACCTTGCATGTATATACTAGCAACGATGCGTTTAATAACCGTCAAACGTCATGTTGTATCATACGCAAAAATTGTATAATATGATAGAAGCATGAAATAATAAAGACAAGCAATAATGGTTTTCCTTATTCGCAATTATAAATAAATAAGTAGATTAATAACTGTGCAAATTTGATCTCAAATGCACTTTTGCTAAGTGGAATGTTTTTGATATCCATATAATTTGCTTTAATACGAAGAAAGAATAATAAACTGAGGTAAAATCAGTATCATAAATGCACAGAGTTACCTTTGTACTGAACAGTAGGTAGTAGTTCCTTTATTTGTAGAGATTCATATTGTCCGTTTGAATATAGTTACATTATCTTTTAATGTCTGAGTGTTCTGAACTAATATGAGTATTGAACAGAACTAATAGAAATGCTTATTACTTGTAGAATTATGAAATTGCAATATCCTGTAGCAGACGCAGCGTATTAACTTTTTATGTAATTTAATTTTCTAGTACGACTTTGTTTGAAAATACTCTTGTTTGACTGGTACGGTTAATGTCAGTGCAAATATGAATTTCGTCCAGTTGAGTTTTTGAGTTAGGTAAAGTGACTGTAAATTTTGCTGTTAGGGAAAGTTAAGTAACAGAACTAAATTTGGCTATTGGTCAAAGCATAATTTCAGCTAGTGAAATTATAGACAACACTTTCCGTCGAGTATATTTTTGTATTGTATTTTCTTTAGCGGCAGATAGCCAGCTTATCTGATGTTAAACGGGGACGCCGCTCATAAAAATGGCTGTCTTTGGGTATAGCGGCTTCAAGGTCCAACATACGATCTACTAGCGGCTTATAGTAAACTATGTAAGATTGTGACACAGTCTATCTGGTGATAACTGTAGTGCGTAATACAAGCAAGATGTTATCTAAAACGTTGAAGTCCCGTCTCTGTCACAGTCTGCAAGTAAGTAATGAACGATCTCAATAGCATTGTTAAGTTTGCTGTACGCGCTTTTTCATTAGTCATAACAAAAACCTAGTTACGGTAGTTATTTATGTTATGAATGAAGAATTTATTTCTCAAAGAAGAACTTCACAATTTTAAAATAACAAGTACATACTACATTTTATATTCCATCAGTCGTCAGTTTTAGTTTGTTAACAAATCATTTTTGTTTTATAAGTAGATTTTAATCTACTTTAAAAATATTAATAGATAAAGAATTCTTCATGTTTTTAGGTAGCTTATTATATAACTGAGCTCCCTCATACTGTAAATTCTTTTTACTGTATAATGTTTTAACGCGAGTTAGATATTATTTATGTTTCTTGCGTGTTATCAGTGTGATTTGTATTAGTATGAGCTGATTTAGTCAATATTTTCTTAATTAATATGCATGTGTGTGTTTGTTTTGTAAGATTAGTAGTTTAGTATTATTGTAAATATGTTTAGTTGGCATTAATAATTAAAAATATTTTATTAATTTATTTTGTGTTATTTGTAAATCTCGTAAGTTCGTTTTAGCTGCGCCTTTGCCCCCAAGCTTGTAAAGTTATTTAAGTATTGAATATAAATATGTACATGGATATTAAATGAAGTACGGTAAGTAGCAACACATATTAAAACCTATGTAAACCAACATGGTACCCGTGCAGTAAAATTCCATTAAAACGTTTTTATACTAGTAATTGCCTAGATTTGCTTACAAGGCCGTATCCGCATTGACTCCGAGCTCTATTTCAAATATGAAATTGAATAACAGCCAAATGCTTCTACAATATCGATACCCGAAAAAAGCTCACTAAAATTCCAGTTCACAAATTACGCGAGTCGGCGAGACCAGACATTTTACAAAAAAGGCACTGAGTTCAATGACCTGTCGAATAACGATACCCCGTAGTTAATTGTGAAGGATGCCTTCATGTCCGTACCTGAGATTCTCGGAAACATTCAGACAAAAAGTTTAAAATAGACTTTGGAATGAACGAAATAAAATATAGGTTAGTTTCACATTGATCGGTTTGAGTGGGCGTTACGAACATTAGAATAAAAAGCATTATAACTTTTTTTAATGAATTGATTGATTTTTTTGCCATTTAGTTTATGTATATGCAACTAGGCTAGAGAAGAAAAAGAATACGTGCTTGATGGTAACCGATTAGCGAATTAGAAATATCCATAAGGCATAGCTGGGAACACATACTGGATTAAAATGTAAGTCATTTAATAATCTAATACAAAGTTTGTCTATGTGCTAAGTGTCATACAAATTCGTTCGACGTTTACGCGTGCTTAAATAACAAACATTTTCACAAAATTTTACATTTGTAATATTAACCTAATGAGTGGTAACGGCACACCGGTGGCCAGACACGATGGGTTTTCAATTATGGCTGGCATTCCATCAATAGACAGGTTAATAGGATAACATAACAGGCACGGATCGCGTGGTGGTTTAAGTGGTTGCCTCGCCGCTGCGACTGTTCCAAGTGTTGTGGGTTCGAATCCCACGCGGGACAAAAACTGTGATCCACAAATGATTGTTCCGAGTCTGGGTGTTCTTTGTGTCCGTTATTTGAATGTTTGTAAAGTGTCCCGCGACACAGGAATTGTATCCTAGTGCGGGCGTTGTCGTTTCAAAATTATTTTATAACAACTAAAAGTACACTGAACATTTTTCTTCGTCTGACTTTTAGTGTGTCGAAGCTTTAAACGTTTAAACAAACTGCAAAGAACATACCGAGTCTAATTAGTGTCCAGCACGTTTAATAAAAAGTCCATCTGGACGTAATTATCTCGTCTATGAAGAATCGACGTCACAAGTCTATTTATGTAATGTCGTTTACGGTTACAATAACGTCATAGGAAAAGCTTTGGACGGAAGCGTTTGCATGCTCCTGTGTGATCTTAGATTTGTGATTTGTGAAGCAATTAGTGGTAATTGTGTGTTTAAATATATCTCGTGATATTTTGGCGGAGAATTTGCAGCAATTAATGTGAGGGTAACGTACGCTGGAGCTGTGTTCATATCACACTTGTGTAGGTATCCTCGAAAGAGAAGGCAGAAGTGTAGGCCACATTTTGCGAACTATGATTTTGGCTATACGTAATATAAATGTTCAGTGCCGTGCTGTTTATTGAGAATTTCGTTTTTTAGGTAATTCTGAGTAGCAAATTGTTTATAAGCCCCTATTTCGGATCTTATAATTGCTCGTAAATATAAGCACACTTATGCCACGGAAACGACGAGAAAATCCTACTGTGATGATGTTATTAATGTAAAGGAATTGAAGTAGTTATACCACACAGTCTATCAAGAAAAATAAGGTTGCTTTTGATTGTTATTAGTGGCAGATAATCAAGCAGTCCATCTCATCATAAGCGGCACCGCTGCTCATGGACATTGGCTATGTTTTCTTGGTAACAAAGAAGCCTGAAGAAGCCAGAAGATTCCAAGGAAACACAACCATATTGCTGTGCTTAATAAACCACATAGGTAGGTACGCTGTCTACCATGAACCAACACAAACTAACACACGATTTGCTTGATACGCAGTTACTGTAGTTTTTGTTTAAGGAGGAAGGAAGGAAAAGGACGAGGGAAGGAAAGAACCGAGAGTGCAAGCCCCGGTGCTGCCAATTCTTTTTTAGAACGGATGCATATCCGTCAGCGTAAGCTAGTTCATCATAATTATACCTTGTTTATATCGTGTGACGTAAACCACGTATGTAACAGTATATCTGGTCCAACAGCCGATCAATAACACTCAATAATTAATTACAGGCAGACAGAGGAGTATCGCGCGGTCGGGACACGGGTAATGATGAAATTTCCAATTAAAACATTTTAAATATATGTACTCATGCCTCGTATACGCTATTAATATTGGCAAATAAATTATTTCCGATGTCCTTTACGTGTTTTCAATGTTATTGAGATTAATTGCTGTTTGATTCATTAACTTGAACTCGATGCTAGGGTGGGTAAAATTGTTTGACTTAATAAAATGTTTCTCCATATAAATATGACTAATTAATACTTAGCTGCCTCTCAAATGAATAGCTCTCAAGTCCTTGATTAATTTACTCTGATCAACGACTCGGCGCTGTTACTTAACTATTATTCAAACACCACTCAACTTTAAGTAAGGTATATACGCGATCTTTTTCTGATTTGTTGTTAGTAAAACTGTAAGTGTTAAATTGAAATCGTTTCAAACTGAGTTACTTACTTTTGGATTTATGATATTAGTAAGAACTATTATATCAAGATATGGCTTGTTATATTATAAGTTTGCTTGTAGTTTATTATATAAGTTACAGATTATACAATATTAGTTCAACCAAACTATACATATTTATTATATATTTTTAGTTATTCGTCAACTGAAAACGTTGGAAAGTAGGTCGCGATGTCAGCTAAATAAACGTCAAATATGTAAACTCAATATTTGTTCCAAGGCAATGCAGATTGCTAATTTGTTAACAATGATGCACTGACAGATTTGACAGATTTTAATTATATTATGCAATAAATATGTTATATTAATATATGTAAATTACAACTGAGGACTTCGAAAAAATAGGTATAGATAGGAAAGGTTGAATATGGTAGTGACATTTAGACACATTACCGTATATCGTTAAACGGGGTGAGCAAACGTGTATTACATCAATATTAATAAAGTGTGAAGGTTTTGTCTAAACCTTGTGCTGCTACGGTGAATTTTCCAACAGTAAAACGCAAGAACATTGCCTGATCCAGTAATCGAAACGCACGTAATTTACATGGCATATATATACTATAGGGCTAAGGAGGTAGTCACATTTACATACATGATATAATATTCAATACCTAAATTAAGACTCAGCTCGTAAGACAACATAAAAGTTATGTAATATTGTCTTCTATTTACGCGAATGTTATTCATTGAAATTAAACTACTATATACGGATTTTATCGCGTTGTTTATTTAGCACTGTATTACAAAATTTTGAAAATATTACCCTACCCTATTGATTTTATTTTACTAATTTATAAGCTAATAAAATTATTTAAACTATTATATCTATTTATTTTTGGTTTACACTTTCCCCGACGTTTCTTAAATTAGTAAAATAAAATCAATAGTAGTAGTAGTGTAATATTTTCAAAATTTGAATTAAGTTGCCGATGTATTGTTTTAGGCATAAAGTTTAAAATAAATAAATTAAAAACACCCTATAAGTGCTATGTCTTACATAAAAAGATCGACTATGACAAATATATATTCCTTCACCCTTAAAAAGAAAACGGGGATCAGAGACGTGACAATTGCCGTAATTACTCGACAAACATGTATTTATGAATCAAAAATAAAAAAGATTTAACGCAATAAGAAACGATTTTAAAGAAAAGCTATAAATGTCAGTTATGCATAAAATCAAGTTTATCCTTTGCTAAGTTACTGCTTAATAGAAGAACAAACCAATTAATACTTCCGCATTTATAATAGGGATTACATTCGAGGGAAGGATTAGTTAAGTAGGTATTAGATTAGATGACGATATCATTTCGATACCCAATAACCCAAAAAGCTCTATACCTATCACTTTTTTCAGTGCTGAATAAAGCCATGGCGGGAGCGCGAGAGAGATAGCCATTTACTGTACTATAAAATATTACAACTAGACTAAATGACGAACAACCTCCTTGACTTAATGTAAACGTATTTTATTGTGTGTTAGCGCTTGAAACCCTGCCTTACTTTTTTGTTTTATTTTATAATCCGACACTTACCATCATTCTTGTATTTTTAAGAGATAGCTCTCGCCGAGTAGCCTGTGTCGTTGAGGACTTTACAAACATTAACACAACGCACACAATGAACAATCTGTTTTTTGTTACAAAATCTACGACGATGCAAACATAGTGGGAAGCAAGATAAAAACAAAATACTTAGATTAGCCGGAGTATAATTATAATCCCGCATATCAACTGGCGCTTATGTAAGTATTTATATAACATTACATAGGAGAGGTTAAGTGGACCTGACATAGCTCACGTTTCGTTACCTATTGTAAGTCTCATTTATCACACTGACATAATGACTCTAGTTCCAAACTATGTGCTCTCCTGACTTTTTGAAAACTTGGCACGACTGTTCTAATCGGTTTTCTTGAGCCAAAGAAATGATTTGTGTTTCTGCGGTCAATAGGAGATCCAGGCTTCTTTGGAGCCGCCAGGCATTAGCGCACTTGTAGAAATTGTGCCCGATTTCGAGACGGCGCGGCATAATAAATACTTTTTGAATAAGGAGGTAAAAATGTTACGTGAGTCGGCTGGCTTATGACCTATGGGCCTTTACGCTTTGCTGTCTGTAGGGAGCCAGTGTGACATTTAGTCATATTTTTTAAGATTGGATTCATGTTTGTGATATCTCTGCTATTGCAAGTGCAGACTACGGTAACCGTTCACCATTAGGTTTGCTATATGGTTCTTTACCACTACTAACTCCTATAAAATTGAATGTTGAATGACGAATATTGTAGCAACATACGCAACTCGCTTATGCAATCACGATTTTGGACGGAAGAAAAGTTATGAGCTACTAATGTAAGGCAACAATTGTGACTCGTTTAACTTATTGAATCGCATTGGCACACCGGCGGTCAGATACAATAGGTTTTTAATTATGCCTGTCATTCCAAGTCATTTGACATGTTAATTGAACACAGGTGGCTTACATACTTCAAAGGATTATACAACTGGTCCTCATTAAAATTGTATTCATGTTGTTTTTTGCCTCAAAGCGAAACCGGGTTATTTTGTCATTATTGTTTACGTTGTAATAATTTGTTCTTATGATTGGCAGTGGAGAATGTTGGACTGTGCAAAGATTTCAAGATCTATTCCAAAGCACTCATTTCTGACGTTATAAAACTATATGTGTAATAAATAGCTAATTATCGATTTCTCTAACGCAAAAAAAACATTGTGAGGAACCTTATACAGGTTTCTCTCATGATGTTTACCTTCCTCCCTATAACCATGTGTATAAGAGTTATCCAAGTTTTTATATTGCTGCATATATTATGTAAAATCTGTTAACGTGCCCCAAGGCAGAGTAGTGGGCTATGGCCGAGGCCTTCTCACACTGGGAAGAGGGCAGTGCCCAGCGATGGTACAGTTTATATACACGGTTGATATTACTATGAATATATTAGGTATAAAGATCGTAATGTATTTCTAGGCATTTTTTTAAAGTGTAGTACTTTTTGTAGTAAATAATGACCGATTATTTAGATTTAATTATTTAGAATCAATTTTCAAACCATGACAGCTCATACATGGAGTAGACAAGAGCTAGCTCGAATAACAAGAGATGGAGCGAGACAGAGAGAGAGACAGAGGTTACCTATGCTTGGCTTCTCTAAGGACATTTAAGAAGACAATACGAAAGCAACATTTTATTTAAAGTCGCGTGTCAACAACCTTGTTTTTCACCTCATATCACGTAAATAATCTAAGTTATAAAATAAATAGATTAACTCCCCGGTATCTTAATGTGAAGTGTAGATTACCACAGTTGCGGTAGACTTGATAAGAACCATACATTGGTTGTACAATATAGATAACGATAATCTTGTGTAAGGTACTCCAGGTTCCTGAACGCTAATTAACGACGTATCAAAATCAAGTTTAAGTCATTTGATTGGATGTTGCAAATTCAGTAAGGCAATTACAGCAATTGACATGTGTTGACCAGCTGTTTACTAATTTCTGGACAATATTGTGTAGCTCATTTATAGTTAGGTTATTCATTTAAAATAGCCCAAAGAATTTGTAAATTATTACGTAGGAGTTAATTGATTGCCTTGTTTATGTTTTTGAAGGGTTATGATTATTTCTTTATAACTATTTCCTACCCGTGGGTTAGTCCGCGTTAATCCCACGGGTATACATAGTGGGATAAAAAGAAGCATATATAAAGATATAGGGTACCTGGCTACCTTTTATCCCGTTATGTATACCGGGGAAGGCCCCGGTATACAATATATCTCCTTGCCAAATTCTATCAAAACCAGTTGAGTGGTTGAGTTGAAAGTCGAAAAAGCCTAACAGACAGACAGACGAAGTTACGTTTGTAAAACTATGGCCAGTAAGATTGAAATTAGTTGCACAGCATACACTGAGCTGGACTGAAACCCTTGTAACACGTATTGGTTATGTTTTATTTTTATTTATTCTGTTTTATGTAGGTCCTGTTTTATGTAAGTCTGCTTTTCAGAAACTGGAGGGGTCATGAGATTAGGTAGACATTTTACTTATCAAAAAAGTAAACAAATGACTGGTTATTAATCTAAAATTATTTTATAAGAAGCTAACGCTACTCTACCTAATGGTTAAATTATTGGACTTGTGATCGAGAGAGCGTGGCCTCGAATCTCACTCTTTACATTTCTGACGTGAACTCACTCCTAAATGAAGCATTTTAGCTTAGCTGGAGGAGTGAACAAAAATACTAGTAATTTGTAACTCAAATTGTTCCTAATCTTTTTGAATATACAAATGTCTATCTGATTGATTAGCCAGTTATCAGGCGTCACCTATTATTTTAGCATTAACTATATGCTAATGCGCACCATGAATTAATATTTATGTTGATTGATTGCGGTAATTATTTGATTAAAGCTGTATTTTTCTTGTCATGTCGGTAATTCATATTTCGACGGCATGATAGGTGTGTGCTGTGGGTATGGAGTGTTTGCCTTCTCGCCTTATCTCTGATAACTGGTAAAAACAAAAACACGTAAAATAAATAATCATAATATTTAAATGATTAATTTAAATATTATGATTATTTATTTTACGTGTTTTTGGTGCCAGTGTTTTGGAACTTTGTGGTCTTATGAGGCTTGAGTTCGATTGCCGGGTAGGGCCAGCAAATCAAAAAATTATTGGGATTTCAATGAAGAAGTTTTCAAGAGCAGCCCAGAATTAGGTTGGTAGTAACATGCTCTCACGCAGGAAAACTAAAGTTGCCGACATAGCTCTCCGGATAGGCAAGCTGAAGTGACAGTGGGCAGAGCACATAGCGCAGAACCGACGGCCGTTGGGGCAGAAAGGTTCTGGAGTGCCGGCCACGCACTGGAAGACGCAGAAGGGGTAGGCCTTCTACAAGGTGGACCGACGACCTGGTAAAGATTGCGGGATGTGTGGCAATCTTTGGAGACGCCTATGTCCAGCAGTGGACGTCTTTTGGCTGAGATGATGATGATGTGATACGCTCACCCGTAAGTATAACTAACTATACTACCTCAGAAAGCACGTAAAGGAGAACGTCGCGCGTCGTTTCGGATTGCTATCCCAGACTGACTGAACAGATGGCAAAGTAGTTCCAATAGTCACTTCGCCATAGCTGCCGACCCCAGTGTTGTGGATTCACTCCCCAAACGAGACAAAAAAATGTGCGATCCATCAATAGTTGTTCCGAGTCTGGGTGTTTTGTGTCCGTTGTTTGAATGTTTGTAAAGTCCCTCGCGACACAAGAAATATTTCTAGTGCGTGAGTTGTTTTTTAAAAGACGAGGATAATAGCAAGATGGATTGTGAGGGAATAGACAGTGCACTTCTGATTTCGCATGCGCTTGTTTCGCCTGTTTTTTTTTCGTATGTTTAGTGGCCAACCTCTTGTCAAGAGTTGTTCAAGCAGCTCGTAGGCTTCTGACATGGCTTAACGACTGCTGTCAATTTGGCAACAACCGGGACCGACATTTTACGTACGCTCCGAAGCACGGAGACGCTCAGATGAAATACCACTAAGCGGTCACCCATCTATAGATTGACCGCACCCAACGTTGCTTAACCTCGCTAATCGTTTACCGATCAGTCAGTGCAACTAGCTATGAGTGTCTCTGTTAAGATTGGCCGACGTCACCGAAATTCAGTTTGAAAGATATTATTACTGTTAATTATATGGACTCTTGTCTGTTTCTGTGTATGAGGAAGTGGTAGACAGATACTATATAACTGGGCTTATAGGATAAAAAGCTAGCTGTTATCAAATGTCGGGTATTGGGTGACTCATGTAATTCCCAATAGTATTTCCGTACGGCTTCGCAAAAATGATAAATATTTTCTGACTATTGTTATAAAATGTATCGTTTTAGGAAATGTCCACGTAAAATCTTAGTTGGTTAGTTATAACATGATTAAAATCTTGCTAATATTATTAATTTAAAAGTTTGTGTAGGTGTCACGAGGTTAGGCGTTTCAATTTTCAATCAAGAGTAAGCCGTTGAGCAGATTTAGATACAATTAGGCACAAAAATAGATCATATCCTGGTTTTACATTTAGGATACTTTCGATTCCAGTAAATAATAATAATATAAGCCCTGTATTAAACTATCCCACTACGAGGCGCGGGTCTCTTCTCAGTGTGAGAAGAGTTAAACCATACCAGACCCGATTCCAGTATGCGTTTTTATTTATTTTAAATTTATGGGGATAAATCGCGTGGTCCTGATATTTCGTTTAAACTGAAGCAGCTGGACCAGGAAAGCATTTTAACTCTATAAAGTACCGCAGGTAAACAACCTTGTGTTGTATTACTGTGGTGAATTACTATTTCAGGCTCTTCATCTCTAAACCTAACATGTTCGTAGCTCTTTTACACTCTTTTCTTTTGCTTATCTATATATATAATATAATACGTGAAGCAAAAACTGCTTGCCCCTTTTTACGAAAATTGCGCGGACGTAAGAGTATTAAATTTGGCACAGTTAAAGTTTATATGGAGATGGAGGGGTGA
Source organism: Catocala nupta (assembly GCA_963675205.1). Classification (NCBI taxonomy): domain Eukaryota; kingdom Metazoa; phylum Arthropoda; class Insecta; order Lepidoptera; family Erebidae; genus Catocala; species Catocala nupta. Next base: position 19,534,224 of record OY776097.1, on the reverse strand, counting down.
ATCCTAATATTTATATAAAATATGCATAAGAAATTCATTAAATTAATGAAAAAACACTACACGCACACAACCATGCATTTGACACACGCAGTCGAATCGCGTTTGTAGTATTTCGACATTGTTTGTCTGACGTCGTACAATTCTTTGTAAATATGGTTACCTATACCTTTATTATAATTATGTAATAGAGAAACAGAAAACAAAGTAGCAAGCTTAGGAGTTTTGGCCGAATTTTGACCACCAGGCGACCGCTAGTTTTTATAATTTTCCGTTTAGCCTTCATCATTGAAAAGGTATTACTTATCATCGCCAGTAGAATACAATACCTACATACTTAATAATTTCGGTTAGATACTTAAATATATATACACGTATAAAAAATTTACAACATCGTCTTATCGGGACCTTGATCATTGATGTGCTAATAAAACTGAAAAAGAATCCTTCCTAAATCACTAGAAGAATTTTTGATGAGTTCGTCTTTGAATGATCGATAGTTAGATTTTGTGATAGCAAAGTTTGATTCTGCTTACGTGTGTATGTGATCACGTAATGCATTGTTAAGTTGCCTTATATGGAAAGCTAGATTGCCACGCCATCATTTTTGAATACGATTAGGAAAATTTTGTGACTATTTAGTGATTGACGACTAGGTTTCCGAAAGGCGGGATGACACGTCAGTATCAAACTCATGTCAAGTGATGCGCTGACTGGTGCTAATGCAGTCAGCCAATTCCAGGCGTTGATATGAGTTTGAGCGTCGTGTAACAAATTTTTGTGTTGATCTGCCTTGCCTTTCAGAAATCTGAAGGGTAATAAGAATAAATAATAATTGTCTGCGAGGAAAACATATACGAATTTATATAAAAATAAAATGGCTGTCAATTTTATTGATAACACTTAAGCGTATCAAAAGCTGAGAAGCAGAGGAGGAAATGTTACTGAATTATATTTTCTTTGCCTACACAATACATAAGTTTATTTACATAATTAGGCTCTAAAGAAATCTTCGGAGGATATCTAGCATCACTGTATAAAATCTGAGTATTTACTACATTTATGTAGAAAATTATACAAGTGAATAAGTTATTTTTAACCGCTCCACACACCCGTCTGGGACATTTCCACGTGTAAAGGTTGAACTCAGAATGGAGAAATAACGCCTCCACATTCAACCTACGAGTGTTAATTGAAATGTATTTATAAAAGGGAAAAATCTTTTCGATTGTCAATTAGAGGGTTACGCCTATTAGAGGGTTTTAGTTTTCTTTTTCTTTTTTATTTCTGTTTTATAATATTTTAGGTATAAGTTAGTTTTAAAGAATTGTGTTTATATTATGTATATTATTAATAAATTGTCAATTGTATTGTAAGATTTCATAATTGGTATGTTTATATTTATCTTTATCGATCATTCATCAAAAATCCTAACTTAATATTATAAATGGCGTTGTGATCTAAGTGGTCGTCTCGCCAGTGTCACCACGTCGAGTGTCGTGGGTTTGATCCCCACTAGAATCAAAACATTGTGTGATCCACTAATGCTTGTTTCGAGCCTGGATGATCTTTGTGACCGTTATTTGAATGTTTGTAAAGTCCCCTGCGACACAAATTTATTAACCTCTGAATCTTCTTCGAAGAGGTTAATGAAAACACTATGTGGGTCTGTGTGTCTGTCTGTTAGTGACAGTTTGTTAGTGACAGGCGTAGCTCCGGAACCACTGGATCGATTGCCTTGTACACACTTGTGCAGACACCTTGAGGTCTTCCCTCGGTCGAGTTTGAATATGGAGCCTGTGCGACTAAAGACCCCCGAGATATAGGGGTCACAAGCTCATAAGGTCAGGGGATATCCACCAACAGAGTGAATTGGAAGTCCAAGGGACAAGAAAAGCTGATGAAAAAAATGGTCACATGAAGACGAAGAGGTTGAATCCTGGGTTTTTACACCCATCGCGTTTATTTAGTGTGAGAGTTATCTCTTTAAGCAAAAATTAAAAAAAATTTGTTACGCTGTCATGCCGTCGATAGTCGACGAACCATGCAGGATGTTAAGGATTCCTACAAAGAACGCAATATCAACATACAACATCTTTATTATTAAAAGTAAGCATGTCCTACAATAGTAAAGTCAGAAATAGTTCTTTGTTTAACAAATAACATTAGGTACGAACAATTCAGTTTATTATCATTTCATGCCTTGTAATTTGTACACATTTGATAACATTTAGATATCTAACATTATGTTACTGATAAAGTCATTATTTTCACAATAGCTAAACGAGTCTGTACATCAAGATTTTAGAAACGTTTTAAGTTGATATAGTTCACTCTATGAATAGTTGAAGAATTGTTTGATTATTGTTTGTGGCTATTTATAGTTTAGTAAACTCATATCCACGCCTGGAATACTGGTTGACTTTAATTTTGAGTGACTGACTTTGACTTGAATTTGGTGCGTAACCGCTGTCAGGGCTCCTGCCTACTCAGCGCTCACGCTCCAAATTCAATGCTAAAGCACTCGGTTCATTTATACGTTAGACGCAGCAGCAAACGCACTCCGTTTGCCGCATCTGCATCGCTTAAGAACATACATATATACTTTATTTTTTGTAAATACATTTATGTTATGCACAGACCAAGACAAACATCCATATTCATGCACACAAATGTTTGACTTATGTGGGAATCGAACCCGCGACCTCAGGCGTGACAGTCGGTTACACTGACTACTACGCCATTGAGGCCGACAGACAGTATAATGTAGATATGTATATTTTTATGGCAATTTATTTATTTAGTGACGTAATTTGATTTTATGTTTCAATATGTTACTATTAAAGTCTTATTTCAGACCCTGGCTTAAATATTCAAGGTATTTGATAATTGTTAGTTCTACCTCATTAATCTTCTTCTCCCTAGCCTTTATTATTCCTAAGTCACTCGGGGTCGGCTTTTCTAGTCTAACCGGATTTGACTGGGTATCAGTTTTTACACAAAGCGGCTGCCACCTGACCTCCGCAACCCGAAGGCTAACGATACCCTAAGGCTAGACCAGTGTCAGGATATTATAGGGCACTGACTTCCAAATAACGACTGCCATAGATGTTCATGGCAGCCGGGACCGACGGCTGAACGTGCTCTCCGAGGCACACTTCTGCCTCATTAATGTATTCGCATAACTTTGTGGCTTAGTAGCGATAATAAGTCTCAGTTTCGATTGCCGGATGAAGCATTTTGCTATTGGGACTTACAATTAGACTGCACGATGACGTTATGGTTTACCTAGCAACTTGAGGAATCTTTATCTATCCATAAAGTTGAAAACTAGTATCACCTTCACAAACTGTTATCCAAATAAATGAATTAGATTTGATTTCTTGTTATAAAAAACTGATCTAAACGACCAAGAAAATAATTTTACTTCCAGTTCATGATGCTATTTATCACCAATACTTTGCTATTCTAAAATACGACCACGTCTTATAGTTACACGCAATACAGACATGATGTTCTGTATTGGCACTTAAGTCGGGACGGAAAATAAAATGCAATTCAAGAGCGCTAGAGAGTGTGTGGGCCATTTCTTATTTAAGAACAACACTATTTTCTATCTATTTCCTTATTCGTCCTTCTTAGATAAACCGGCATACAATTTGTAGTTTGAATTCTAGAATTCTTTAGGTATACTCAGCAACATAAGTCAATACACACACTGCGATATTTCAATTTCGTCTTTCATTAAAAAAATTAAATATAAAAATTTAAAAAACCTCCGTCACAAAATTCATTTGATACCCATATTGAGTGTTGTGAAAAAAAATTTAATTCGCCACTTTGTGGTTGCGGCCATCTTGGACGGATTTTCATCAAACATAACTAAGAATACTCCCGACTAATTCACCTTTCAAACAAATAAAACAAAATTAAAATCGGTTCATCCGTTCGGGAGCTACGATGCCACAGACAGACGCACACACACAGACACGTCAAACTTATAACACCCCGTCGTTTTTGCGTCGGGGGTTAAAAATATAACAAATGTAATTGTTATAGTTCAATTATTGTACTTAAAAGATAATTGATTCGATTATAGTTCAAAAATACCATCATAATAATTAGGATTAGAATATTATAAAGAGGGAAAGATTAGTCTAGTACCCATAGTTTGGGCTAGATGGTGTTGTGTGTATGTGATAGAATATTATTATTATTTGTATTTTTGTTTGTAATGAATAAACTCAAAAACTACAAGTCCGTTTTTTTATTCTTTCGCTGTTAGAACAATACTTTATCCCGAAGGAACATAGACTGTATAACATCGCGTTACGAGCCACGGGAGCCGAGAAGTAATCATAAACGTAGGTGAAACCGCGGGCAATAGCTAGTGTTTTATAAAGACACTAGATATTGACCGTGGCTTCGATCGCCTTATCGTACATTTTGTTAATACATCTGAATAATAAATCTAAACCTTCCTCAGAAATAATTCTGACTATTGGTGAAAACTAAGTTTATCGCGAACAGCCAGACAGACGTAGACGCGGCGGAGAACTTTGTTTTATAACATGTAGTGATATCTCAGAGTTAATCCCTATATGAGCTTATACAAAAGGACAAAACATCCTTAGAAATATCTATTATCTATGGATTACGTCACGGAAAAGTATGGCCGCAGGAAGTGACATAATTATATATAATTATATTTTTTTATTCACGTGTCACAAAGGTGGTATTATTTAAACATATACTTACACTCTAATCAACTTTAACTGTATGGATGGCGAAGTCATTTTAGTGATTGTCGTTGTGTTTACTGTGACAATTATCGCTCTATGCGCAAAAGTACATACTAGAATGTACTAATAGAGAAGATTGATTCGTGAAATATCAATACATCTTTGCCTATCTATGTACACTAATATAATAAAGCTAAAGAGTTTGTTTGCTTGGTTGAACGCGCTAATCTCAGGAACTACTGGTTCGAATTGAAAAAATTCTTTTAGTGTTAGTCAGCCCATTTATCGAGGAAGGTTGGCTATATAACATCACGCTACGACCAAGGAGCAGAGCATCAATGAAAAATTTTGCAGAAACGGGAAAATTGTCTTATTTGAAGCAGACGAAGTTGCGCGGGTTAGCTGGTCACATATATGTATAAAACAAAAAAAAATCCTTTCATGTGTATACTTGAGTGATTTAAGCCTTTTCGTCTCAACACTACCAAAGCCGAGTAAGTTCGAATCAGACACGAAAAAAAAAATTATGTCTTCAACCGATAGTTATTTCGTATGTTGGTGTTCTTTGTGTCTGTTATTTGAGTGTTTGTAAAGTCCCTCGCGATACATGAATTATTTCAGAGCAGTTTCAGGGTATTGGTATTTAAAAAAGAAAATGAAGCAATCTTATCCTTATAATATTGTAAATGCGAAAGTTTGTATGGATGTATGGATGTTTGTTACTCTTTCACGCAAAAACTACTAGACCGATTGCGATGAAACTTAGTATGTAGATAGCTGAAGATCTGGATTCACACATAAGCTTTTTATACCGATATTCCTTTGGGAACGGGACTTACAAGAGTGAAACCGCGGGGAAAACTAGTAATCTTATATCTTATATAATATAATAAATATTATAAATGCGGATGTGAGTTTGTTTGTTTATTTGTTTGTTACGCTTTCACGTCTTAACTACTCGTTTCATCATCATGAAATTTTGCATACATGTTGTAAGGGATATAGAAAAGGACATAGGGTACTTTTCATCCAGCAAAAAATTATTATTCTTGAGGGATAATAATTTACTAAAAATCTACTTTAACGCGGATAGCCTAGTAAGAAAGACAGCCATTTTAAAAAAGCAGCATATACAATAGTACATATGTATGCTGGATTCATTGTATGTATGTTCAGTGACGTACGTGGCACTCATACAAACATCTCAGAAGCAGAACTAAATATGCTAATGTGCTACTCAACGCATTGTTTGTTGTATTAGCATAGATTTCTTCTAAGTATGGCCGGTGATTGATAGACAGCATCGACTGGCGCTGGGAGTGGAAAGGCGCATGATAGTGTCTTATAAAAGATAATCGTGCTTTAGATTTCGTTTCGCTAAAGTATGTCTTTCATTAATAATAATAAAAAGATAGATATATTATAGAAACGCTGCTTACAATTCGAAACCAACAAGTTAGTTCAATTAATATGTAACACAGATCTTAGCTATATCCCACATACAAGTACACACATAGATATACCACTCATGCCTCTTACTTGAAAATCTTCGGTCGGAACCATAAAGTGATGAGAGTCGATGGCTAGGCTAACCATCATATTATAAAGGTAGAGGATATAGGGCTAGAGGCATCAAAAGCACACCCAATGGCTTTATACAAATGTGTTAATTTATCCGCAGGTAAAGAACTCAATTGAGTTATATCCCTACTACCGGCTACAAGGACAACACTATACGTAAGCAACGTATTTATACAACGCTTTCGTTTCTGCGCGAGCGTTGACAGATGAATATCGCCGGCACACAAATCGTACTGCATCGTAGCAGTACAACTGGCAGTAATGCACAGCCGTCAAAGTAAAAAAGATGCGACACTCACGCCGTAGTGAGTGTGGTAGAGATTACCATTTACATACAAACAAGTTTGTTTTTTAGTAGTAAAGGCAAAAGAGTTTAGTTGTTTTTCTAGCTAACTCTAGCAGCTGTTGACAAGCTTAAGTGTTACCAAAATAATGTTTTGGAAACAGTAGTTATTAAATAAAATATTTGAAAAGTAAATTATAACACTTCGTCTGACCTGGGAAACGTACCCCCCACCACGTGCACAGCAGTCTCTTCCACTACCGCTGTGCCATTGAGACAGTACTTCTTCTACTAGATAGTTTAGTTATATACAAGTTCTAGTAAAGTTTACGAAGCAGGTAATACAACCAACATTGTGGCACGCTTATTGCGGGTTATAGTGCTCCCAACATCCTTGTTCCTGACGATCTTCAAGTGCAATTAACGCATCACATAATAAGTACCTATATATATTTGCATATATTATGTAATACTCGTCGATAATAGGAGATTGATTGGACAGACACACGCACACAAAGGATCCTAATAGGCGTTAATGATGTAGTATCCGTAATTGTCAATTTACAGGAGTGTCTAAGGAACAATATCGATTTGGACCTTTATAGAGATTAAAATAATTGAATAAAGACTATTGATGCCAACACTTATGTATGAAATTGAAATAGATAATAATAATAAAAAACTTTTAGGTTTTAAAGGCTCGAACACATCTCGCCCTCAGTGGGCGACAATTCTTTATTTATTATATCTTTTACAAAATTATAGATAAATATTTACATACTTATACTTTTTTCAACGCGATGCAAAATTTTAAATATCAATAACACTCATACATATTTCCTTTTATCCTAACCAGATATGCGTATGTGAATTTGTTTGTTTATTATGCTTTCACGCCTTAACTACTCGACCGATCATCATGAAACGCACATACGTTTTCAGAAAGATATAGAGTACCTTTCGGCCAGAAAAAGTACTGTTTCTAATCTAACCTACATTTAACATAAATAAATAAAAGTGAAAGATGGGCATGACAGAAAAGACATGCAAGTAGAATAAATAAGTAAATAGAATAAATGCAGTGAAAATGAGAGAGCATTGAAAAGTAAGGTCGATGTTTTTAAATGATACAATGATAGGTAGTGTGATAAGTATAACAGTTTTGTGTTGTAAAAGAAGATATAGTGACAAGAATTCAGAAAGGTACGTTAAGATGGTTCGGTCATGTGGAAAGAATGAATGTCAAAATATTAACCAAAAAGTATAATATATAAGGCAAACGTGAATAACAAAGCTGGAAGGGACAGACCTCAGCGCATGTTCTCCGATATATCAAAGACATTCTAAATATAAACAGTTCAAGAGTACCATAAAAAACGAATTGTCGTTTATGGTTTTTTTGTGCTATTGAACTGGCGAGAGGGAAACTATTGTACTCTATGATGTGAAGTCTACAACATAGAGTAGAGACTGCCTAGTGGGAGAGCATTAGACTGCCACGCAGAGGTCTCGAGTTCGATCCCAAGACACGCATCTATGAGTTTTGGAAGTTATGTGCATATTCAATAGTTAATTGTCGCTCGCTTTAACGGTGAAAGAAAACATCTCGAGGAAACCTGCATGTCTGAGAGTTCTACAAAATGTTTTCATAGATATGTAAAGTCTGCCAAGCCGCAGTGGTCCAGTGTAGTGGACTATGGCTTAACCCTTTTAGCAATGAGAAGAGGCCCGTGCCCAGCAGTGGGACAGTTAAATACAGGGCTGATATTATTATTATAAAACTTAGTTGGCAAAATTTGAATGTAATACTTCTATTTACCCTTTCGGGGTTATAGGCGTGATATTATATGGTCACTCAGCCAGACATGATTTCGCTACAAGCCGGTCTACGCCAAATATAATCCGACTAAATCCGAGAGCGTTGCACGCATGCGTTTACGCGTGTGTGCATTATTGCGTGTTGTATTGAGCCGACAATCTGATACTGTTTAATTAGTACAGCCTATATAGACTACCATTGGTCAAGCTGACATGTTAGTAACATGATAAATGAACTGCCGGTGGAAGTGGGAGTGAGTGGGACTGCTGTGCGTAGGGTTTTGAGTTCGGATTGATCGGGCTAACAAAAAGTTGTAGGGTTTGTTAAGGCATTCTCAATAGCAGCCCGGAGTTAGGAAGTTGGTGGTGTTACAAATCCTTGAAAAGCACGTAAAGGCGTTGGTTTTACTTCTGATCTGTCAGAGATAGAGTTGGATTTTTTTTTTAAATACTACTCCCTCCGATTGTTAATTCCTGCGTCGCGGGAGAATTTACAAACATCAGACTAGGAACAATCATTTGTGGATCTCACAAATTTTTGCCACGTGTGGGGATCGAAATGACTACTAATAAATAGGTAGAGAGTGCACTTGTGCGTGAGCACTTATGTGCTAGATATTATAGAGCACGTGTCACGTTCACTACAGTATCCGTTTAAATTGACCGCCCTGATCGAACTATTGCCTGAAGGTTACTCGTATTATTCATCATGATATTGTATGTTTTTATCGACAAATCACAACATTTTATTGAGACTATATTGAAAATGTTATATTTATATTCTAAAATTTTTTATGACCATGGAAGCTGAGAAATGTTCGAAACGTCTTGTGGTTAGTTTATAATAGAAATCTAGAAGCGTCATTGTCTTGTGCTTGTTACAATTTCAAGATAATGCCACTTCTAGGTTTCTAGGAAACAAGAAATAATAATAATTTTGTAAAATAGATCCTTGGTGCCTTTTCTTTATTGCATGCTTACATAATTTTGTCTTCCTTGGCTGTGGTACCCCGTCTATGGCTTTAGGATTAAACAAAATAATGGCATAAGATGGGTAATAAAACGTTCTAATTATAAGTAACAATGTTTTCAACCGCAAATTGTTATAAGAATACGTTTTGACAACCGCGAAACATGTTTTATCGTCAAAGGATAACTTTGCAAGATTGTACTGAATATTAACAATGGGTGCTTTAAATAATTCACAACTATTTCATATTCAACAATTCAATAATATAATATACACTTACCTACACATGCATCTTTGCAACAAACATAATTATTACGTTTGTGTGTGTGACGTGAACTGACGTGTGATAACGATCATGAAAATTGTTATATATTAAAACTATTATCTCGTGAAATGAGGTTTTATATTTTGATTGCAGTAGAAAAAAGAAGTTTATGTTTAAATTATAGTGCAGTGTATAACAAAAAGGTGTAATGTCTATGAAGGTCGAACAGTGGACTCATATATATATATATATATATATATAGAACAGTTATCAAAATCATATCAAAATTTATAATTACATTACAAACATAGAAAAATAAGTATTTTTATTATGACTTGTGAAAACCTTTCTCAGAAATAATTGTTGACATATCTATAAAGTCTCGACAAAGTTAATGCGACGTCGGGATTTTTAAGAAGTTTCCATGTTGTCCTTAATTGAGAATTACCTAAATGATTGAAATTGCTAAGAACGTAAATTGGTTTACCACTAGCCTACCTTTTTCTTTTCGCCTTTTAAGGCTGATATAACTGTTTCATATTAAACTTGATCTTATCTTCTTAATAAATGCTTTATATGGATGGTACTTAAAATCTGAATAGTGTTAAGTGCTTAGTAGACGTGATTGTATAATAATTAGCGAAGCACTTAAATAAATACTAATTACTTACAAAACTAAAACGGCCGTTATTATAGAAAATGCGTATTTCGTGAATAAAATCAAATAACGTTTTTAAATACCAACTATATTCTGCGTATTCGTATTTGATGATATAGAATAACAGACATTTTGGACAATAAAATATAATAATAGACCCACATTTCAAAGATGTTTTTATGTTGCACTTATTAAGGGGTGAGACTAATGCCGTTTATGAAGCACAATCCAGGAAGCCAACCCAGATCTTTAAAATCGCATGCAATGTTACCGCAAGCTTACGCTACGATAGAAACTAGTTTTACAATAATGATCTAGTTATTCAAATTGTCATGATTGCTTGCAGGAAGAACGTTCTAAGATCTCAATTACAATAATAAAGCAAAAATAAAAGTATCCAAAGCGCCCTCTTAGAAGGCGTTTTGCTTTTAGCACGGCGAAAGCTCTTTGGTCGTTGAGAAATCTGTGTAGTGTCTTCATTTTTACAGGTATGGCCACGCGCATTATATCTTTAGTTCTGCAAGCTCCCATAGGTCGTGGCGCGTAGGCGCTAATGATTAGAATGGAAAATTATAGAAGTGAAGTAGTAATATTTGTTTAATAGACTTAGGTCTAATTAAAATGGCAGATATCTTTTGTAATCGTTAGACTTAACACGAGATCGGCCATATTATTTCATCATAGATTTATTATACAAAAGGTCACTATATAGTGATTTGTCGCCTGTAGTTGCCGTTTGCTTAATTATCATTTCTATATTATAAAAATGAATGTTTGAGGCTTTATTTACGGACAGCATCATAAACGTAATGATAATTAATTCGTGTGTCATATTTTACTAATTTTAAAGCAACGGATACAAAGAACAGTCAGGCTCGGGGAAAATGACTTTCGGTAAATCTCTGCTTACAAATTTTTATCGCGTGATCGAACCTGCGTCGCTGGTGACTATATCTATAACTACTTAGTAACAAGTAGTAATATAGTAACAATACGGTTTGATGATTTAATATAATTTTGCCAGTACGACCTTTACTATTTTCAATATTCGTGGTTTTCGATCAGCATAAAAACCGTTTACGATATTGTACAGTTGCACGAAAACAAATCAAAGCTCAGTTCATATGCAAATCAAGGTTCATTCGATTGATACCTACAAAAATATTCGACAATTAGTGCTTGCAATCCGATTGGCGTATCGAGTGATATCGTTGGAATGAAGCAGTGAACTAAAACAGATCTCGAAAAACAATTTACAAGGATTCTTCATTGCACTTGATATCCAATAACATCGTTTGAATTCTCTGGAAAATATTCAAACGCAATGTTTTCTGCATTATTTCGTAAGCCAATATCGAGTTATTTTTAAATTCCATTCGCTTCGGAGCTTTTATTCGAGTGTTCGTTGTGAAAAATCGATATCGGAAACCATTTTATAATTAAAACCCGAGTTCAATTGTCTGTTGTTAAGTTCATTATTATTAAATCGACTTTACTATTCGGTGCGAGCGGGTTTTTAAATTATTCCTGGTATTTTTAATATTGTTTGTCGAGCGTTTTCCTTTGTGATCTTGATTAAATTTTCCATTAAATAAATATGAATTACAAGTTGTATTCTTTGGAGGGATTTAAGAGAAGATGTTTTATTCCATGTATTGTCGTTATGTAAAATATTGTTTACTAAAAGTGTGGCGAAATCAATACGTTTAGAGAACATAGGACCGACTTCAAAAAAAGATAAGGTTTTCAATGCAAATTTATTAAAGTTCGCATTCGATGCCCAGGTTATGGTAAAAATGATGTAACGACTTTTCCTTAGAAGCACGGGGTTTGATAATGCATTTGAGATAATGTTAAGTATGTTCGTCACTCAATCACACGTTCGTTATATTGAACGAATTTGGATGAAAATTAGCACACAGACAAATAATGTTATGGATTAACAAATAGCTCAATTTTTATTCGTTTTATACCGGAATGTATTCCCGTAAGGCATACATGATCCAAGTCGCGGGCAAGAGCTAGTTAAAACAAATGAGGTTTTGCGGGACTAAAGAATGAACCCGGAATCTGAAACTTTATGACCGACAGTTATGCTTATGCTGACATCATTCAACCAGCGAGGCATTAGAATTACACGGAGGCCATAAAATTTTAAATTAACTACATCGTGTGCAATCAATATGTTTAGCAATAAAATGATTATGAAGTTATCAAAACATGTCTGCCGAAGTTATGGCACTTATAGCATTCTACTCCTTATTTCAAATTAGATTTTGTTTACGGCTTCGTCGCGTAAGTGTAGTTTAGGTTAGATCAGTACTTAACAATACTTTTTCTGGATAAAAGGTACCATATATCTTTTTTGTTCACCTATCAACGTATATGCGAAATTGCATAATGATCGATCAAGGCGTGAAGGTGCAGCGGAACAAATAAACAAACTTACATTCGCATTTATAATATTAGTTAGGATAATATATAATAATATTCTATCACATAAACACAACACCATCTAGCCCAAACTAAGCAGAGCTTGTACTATGGGTACTAGACAGTAGATAAACATACATATATACTTTTCTTTTTGTAAATCCGTACTTATTATACATAGAAACACCCAGACTAAGACAAACATCCATGTTCATGCACACAAATGTTTGATTTGTGCAGGAATCGAACCTACGACCTCAGGCGTGGCAGTCCGTTACACTAACCACTACGCCATCGAGGTATACATAGTCTCCCGCCTATATCACCGAAAAGCAAGGCAGAGTTGTATTACATTCATATTTCGCCAGTTATAATGCCCACGTCATAGAGGATGATTCTATTGCCGTCTACCAAACACGGTTCCTGACTCCGTGTTGCTTCTAAGCCTTACCCCCCACATTGGGCGTGCACGTTCCTTCCTTCTTCAAGGAACGTGACGTAAACCCAATGTAGAGTAAAATTAAGAATGTTTTAGATAAACGTTTATTACAGTCACATTTCGCCAGTTGTCATGTAATAGAAGTATTTATAGAACCGAACCAGTATACGGCAATAGAGTCGTCTATTGCTGTATACCGTATACACTTCCAGACTCCGTGTAGCTACTAAGAATTGATTACATTTCGCTAGATATAGTTAGGTCCCGCGTAATAGAAGTCCAGCTAATTGCCGTCTACCGGGCATTACTTCCAGGTTTCGTGCTGTTATTGAGAATATCTTGATAGCGAAAGTCGATAACACCATTCACGAATCGACGCCTCATATACAGCAGCCGCATTACTATCATGGTAGCTTTGGTACAGTCATATAATAATAACATGTAACTAAACTGGGCGCAAGGTATGCCGTAATTATACTCTACTTTCTTTTAAAATGATCTTTTCCTATCTAGGAATAATTCAGGCAATATACCTGTTTTGCAGGGACGTATTTTCATTGAAAAATCGGACACAAAGAACATCTACCCAGACTGGTGCTTAATATAATTCAGTTTATATTTGTATCCATCTTATGATTGCCTAGGAATTCTAGTAAATGTCCTTCTTAGCAAATAGGCTTGTTCGTTGAACATTTTAATAACTATGAGATGCCTTAAGGTTCCCAAAGCTAGCCTAGTGCGTGAAATTTCAATAGTCGTATTCTTTCTTCATTACTTAAGTACATTATTGTACTAAAAATCTTGCAGTGAAATGCTAGTAAAATGTTGTATTTCTTCCTATTGTTATGAATTAATAAATTAAATGAGCGGTATTATAAAGAATTTAACATATAATTATAGTTATTTATTTCCAAATACATAATACGAAATGCAGTGTAACATTGACCCTAAACTAGGCAAACTTGTATCTTAAGATTTTAAAATTAGCGTCACAATTGTTTTCATGAATAAAGCAGAGATTACGAACTACCAATTGCTATGTAGTCTATGTATTTTACACCTAATAATCCAACATACGTAAATAGGAAATACAGATTCAAAATACACTCGAAAAGTTGTCGTTCCAATTTAAAATCAATTTCAACTTGCAACGTGCATTAGACGCCGGTCGCGCGGTCTTAGGAAATGCGGGTAGACAGGTATAGTGCAGTAACTAGGTCACTTGGTGAGACCGGCAAGATGCATCGATCTACGAACGTACGGCCATTCTTAAACGTTTGTAATTATCTACCTACAGTTACAACGCTAAAGATTCTGTAAAGACAGGATTGTGGTAATTTTAGTAAGGATTTTAAAAGCTGTTATAGTTAATAAATATATCTATAAAAAATTAGAATTCTTTTACTGATTTACGAAAAGATTTATCAAAAAAATTATTAGTGACGACGCTAAATGCCCTTAAAATATTTTCTATAGGTATTATTAATGAAAAAAGGAACTAAATATTAGGAGTTTTATGTTAATTTCAATAAAGTAAAACCATAGCGCGACCCTATGAAGGTTTATCTACAATGAAAGAAGGAAGAAAATGGTTTTTGATGTTAATGCCAAGGTTAATATTTAAATTTATTATATTTGTAATTCTAGGCGGCGTATCAAGAGAAAACATGCACCAGTGTTTAAATTAGTCCTGCTATACAAATGTGAGAACCGCGTATAGATGCGCGTTTTTGCATACAGACAGGCAGACAAAAATTCTAAAAATAATCATTTTGGCTTATAGATTCCTTATACACCTATTGCTTTTCTTAAATATCTCTTATGTAGAGACATCGACCGAGTTACAATTTTATTATATCTGTAGATTGCCAGAAAGTTGCAATTTAGACATATAAGTATTGAATCCGAGATACCTAATAGAATTTTTGTATACTATCAAGATGGCACACTAGCTTACGGTCCGCCTGATGGTAAGTGATTACCATTGTCTATGACCACTTACAATACCAGAGATCGGCATCACTCGCGCATTGCTCACCCTTGAAAAATGTATGTGAGCTTCCTGAACTTATACTAAGGACGAAAAGCAGTAACAATATTTCCTACTATTCTTACAGTTGCTTCTTGTAGAGTGGTACTAAGGCGCATGTCATACTGAAATGCTATCTGTGCAGAGTACAGCACGCCATACTAGCACCCGCGGCATAGCATGCTATTTCACGTCACTCACTTAAACATATTTTGTTCGAAATAAAACAGGGATAGCAAAACGTCTGTGGTCTGGCCTAAAAGTGAACTGGCTCATAAGTACTGTCACTTCAACCATCATCAAAGAATTGGCTAAAGTAGGATTTGCCGTTCATCACCCATACAGAGCTACAGAGAAGGCATCGCTCTCGATGCAAGTTCTTTGTTCCTGTGGCATTATTTTGGAAAACGTCGCCCGTATCGTAAGGAACATAATCCTAATCATAATTAATATTATAAATGTGAACATGAGTTTATTTCTTTGTTACTTTCACACCCTAACTTCTCAACCGATCATGATGAAACTGTCAGGGATGCAGGACAGGACATAGGGTAATATTCATTTAGAAAAACCGCTGTTACTAACCTTACCTAACCGACATTTACATGAGCGAGGCTGCGGGCAAAATTTTGTAATAAAATAACTTCACCAACAACGATAAATATTTGTTTTTAAAACAATTTGACAACTGATTCAAAATAAACATCCCAGAGTTATTTGTTTTTAATTTGCATCCGCGATTCCGGAAAATGATTCGTGTTGTTATTGCTATTGAGAGAGTTTCATGCTTACAACTACACATACTACTATAATTCTTTGTAGAATATATCATAAAAGTATCAACAATCATCAACTTATTTTCCTTCACATCGTTACATTATCAGAATTATTAAATGAAGAAGATAAATATTTAAAAGCTTTTAATAATGGATACATCGTTTTTGATCCGAAACCATAAGAAAGTGCTAAGAAGTTATCGCCATAAAAAACATCATGTCAATCGTTTCTGCCGTTTAGTCGTAAAAATGTAAGCAAGCAAGGTTACCTTTGCATTTATCTATAACTAGACACAATGCTCCGCTTCCGTAGTTCTTAAAATGTAACTATCCCACAGGAACTTCGTATTATTTTGAGATGGAGAGCACTCTTAGGATCATGAACTATCTGCATGCAAAAAATCTTGTCAATGCTTTGCTTTATTGCTACGTGAAAAAAGACGAATCACCAGACAAGTTTTCGCATGAATTAATTTAAGTAAAGATAAGGATATTAGAATAGACTCAAGTATTTACGCATCTTACATTTTAACTAATATAATTATATTTCATGTACCTAATAGGTCTATTTCTTTCTAAGTCCTACGTGAGACCGCCTTTTGACTCTATGCTGCATTTAGTAAGTCCACATCAAGCAGTTGGCCAAGATGTTAACACAATGAATATGATTAAATACGAGTAGTGTTTTCTCAATGTTACGTCATAAGCAAACAACCCTCTATCAAAATTCACATAAAGATAGATATGTAGCTATCTAGTATACATATATATGTAGATATAAAGATGCATCTAATGTTACAAAGCCAGAGATTCTAGGAAGCCAGGTTGTTATAGGCTTGTATTTGGAAATGTCGATGTGTCGGTGGGCTTGTGTGCGAACGACGTGTGCTTATGTACTTGAGTACATAGATACGTGTATGTGCATACTAGGGAATCGTTATGTGCTGTAGAAGCAAGCAGTTTAGATATGAGAAAATCGGGCAGTTTTGTTTGAAAAATGTAATATCGTTTTACGATAATCGAATTATTGTCTCTTCATGCCTAGCTAGCCATAAATGGGTATGATAGACCTCTGTTATAAAATCAGTCACGGATATACATAAACAAGCTTAAAACCTGCTTGATATGATTGGTTACTAAAGAAGAAGAAAGAAGCTAGCAACACTAGACGAAACACGCGTAGGCGAAATTTAAAAAATGGTGTTGCTATGCATATCATTTTATGTCTCCAGACTTCCCAGACACAAAGTATATCTACACCTTAAATAAGTATCCATAGATCAAAAGTGTAGCTGCTTATGACTTCGTAAATTACTTATTGTCTACATTAAGGTAATACCAAAATTAATAAATTGTCTATTCTGTAGACAATTATCGTTAGGCACAATTTCATAAGCTCTGCTATTCAGAATTTCCAGATAGAAATATCGTTTACTAGACTTTCCTTTATTACTTCTTCTATTACTCAGAATTTTCAGATATTAATATCTAGACCCGGGCACTAAGCTCAATACCTGGAATTGATTTTGCCTCACTCTTTTTCCTGTAAGCCAACGAGGCAGCAAAATTATATATTATAAAGATAAAGTTACAGACAACACAATGAAATAAGCAAAGCCTTTACATTCAATTTCACAAAGTACTATCACATAGTTAAATAGAGCAAGCGAGTTGCTTTGTAAAATTACATTCATTTGCAAAATAATTCCAGTTACGTAGCTTATGTCCGAGTCTTTACTGTGGAGTGGATTTGACATCCTTTATCTGGTTGCTAGGTAACTGCGGCGATACCTACGTAGTGACGTCACAGGGAGGGATAGTGGGATGGGGCCCACCCTAAGTCTAGGTTTACAAGGTGCGTTGATACGATATGAGTCTTAGGTAACATGTATGCAAATGTAAACTAGCAACATTCGAAGTGTATTTGCGTTTTGTGAAGTCTTTTCTGCAGATATTACTTTCCTTGTTTGTCGAGTATGTGATAACCGAGCTTTGAATATAATCAAACAATTTGTAAACATCTTAATATAAGAATTGTAGCTAAGTTGGAGGGATAATAAGAATTCTAGTTTATAAACACGAGTAATCTTCCATCGTAGTGACTTTATTTCTCAGTCAATCTGCCGTCTAATCGGACCCATACCAAATAGTCAAAAAAAATAAACTTATTTCATAATTTAATAACAATTGGCCAGTATCTCATTTTTCTAAATTCTTTGTCCTAACATTAATGCAAGGCTTGGTTAATTATTTTAAGATTATTATCTTTCTTTATTAGTAGGAATACTAAAAGTAATTATTAATCACGAACTTTTCAGGGAAAATCCAAATAGGTAATATTTAATTCTAAGTAATTAAGCGAGCAAGGAAACTTGTTTATCAGTTCTTTGACATTATTATTGGGATATTAACCAGAAATTTCCTAGCAACAGTACAGAGAAATTTGATTTACAAAGGCATTTTAGAAGACTGCCTTGGTAGCATGCTATGCATGAAGTCGCCGTGTTATTGAGATTTCTTTAAAAAAATTCTCAATAGAAGCACGAGGAAGCTGCATAGTGACACTTTGTTATAGTATAGTATGCCGGACTGCTCCAGAAAGATAGAAGTTTTAGGTGTATGTTTATTACAATGTCATACTTTGTACCTAGTCTAAGCGGATATCTACTTTTGAAATGAGTTATTTATTTACTTGTATCGTCTTAATAGAGAGCATAATATTGGCCATATTTCATTTTAAATATGACTTCTGCTAGTTGTTATTTTTTGTTTGTTGCGGCAACGATCATTACTGCAAGTGTGCTTTTCTGGCGCGTGTGGGTATTTTAGTAATAGGTATATAACTTGTTTAGATAAGGTTAATGTTGGATAATATCGATTCAATATTTATAATATGCAATATTATTAGCTTATTTGCAATGTAAATTTGGCAACACTCTCTGTCGTATATGTTTATGAGTTTTAACTACGTCCAATTAGGTGGTATTACTGCCACGTAGCTGATATACCGCCAGTTTTAAAATTTACTCAACGGACTTTTCTCAATTATTTATTACAGAATCGAAATTCATCTAACCGCGATCAACTGAGCCTCTGAAGTATATCATGTTCAAAAACCTACTCAAATTTTATTACGGTTAAAGAAAACTTGATCTGGTAACAAAATAAGTGTTTAAAAATACTTAAGTAGAGTTTGAGTCGTTCTGAACATGTAATACTCAATTTAGAAACCTTGGTCTACTTTAATCACAAGCATAAACTGTTTGATAAAAAGTTAATATTACAAAAATCTTTTAAATTATCTTAAAGTTCGTAACAACAGGTTTCCCTGTATTCAATTAGATTTGCGCCAACAAACACATACAGTTGCTGCAAAATAAAACATAACAGAAATACGTGGAGTAGCAGGACAAAGGGAAAAGCCTTTACAATCTTTTCTGTTGGGACTTAACAAAATCTGCAATACATTCTTCCCTTTATATTCTGAAGAATACACTTTTGTATAAAGGCGCGGGTGAAATACCTACTACGGTAAAAAGATATAAGACTGTTGTAGTTAGTGAGAAATTTTCTTCTGTGAAGTGTAGAAATTTATTGATAATTCAGTCAGTCTCGGTGAAGCAGATGCCGTACAGACTATTAATCAAATAAATAAAAATAGATGATTGTACAAACAACGATCTATTCTATGTGTATGTCAAATGACATCAGTATAGGCACAGTAGATATGTATATTGATAAGGAATAGGAGTCGGTTGTCAAGAAGTTCTAAATACAGCTACCTATTTAAAAAGATCTGCCGTTCCTAATTGAAAAATCGCTCTACATTTTTTACCATGATGTCGCGACGTATCTGACTGTACCATAATTACTAGCGTCAGGAATATTTTCATGGATGATTTAGTATAATCTTTTTTTATTTAATTAAACAGGTTATTTATTTTACTTGATTAAGGTTTAAAATAATTTGTAACACACTGCTGCTTAAGAAACTTAACGTAAAGTAAGCGATCGAAGAAAGCAGTAGATACTACTGCTTTCTTATGTATCTTACTGAAAGTCCGAAATATAGAGCACTGGCAGTGTAATCAAGTCAATCAAGTGAAAAATGAAAGTTCTTGAAGAGATAGAAAATTAAATATGAATATCTTCCGGCCGCAAGCCAGACAAGAAGTTAATAGAATTATACAGTCGCCGGAAAAGCCACAGCTTCGTCAATTCATCGAAAAAAAACGGCTATGATCGCCTTCGTAACACTCTAAAAACTTGTGACGTGCCTTCACAGATATTGACAATGTTTTTTCAATATAATGTCGATCGTGTACCTCGTGATCGAAGACCTTGGCAGAAGCGTCGTCGGCGAATCATTAGGTACGGACTGGTGTCAATGACAGGTGCTGTTATAGTGCAGTATTAAATAACAAAATGTGATCGCCGATGATTCTTACTATGGCGCATATTGATTTTGCACGTTGTTCTTATTTTTTGTTATTCACACAGCTAATACGTGCCTTGTTTTATCGTATTTGGTTAATAAGTTGTTAGTACATATCAAATGGACTTTAAAAAGAAGGCTGCTATGTTGGGATAAGTTAAACTTCATATGTACAGACTGACTTAAAAGTCAATAGACAGAAGTAGAATTCATTTATTATTTTATTCTCTTAGATCACAAGGTAACGCTTATGATCGTCTAAGGAAGTGATTTTATTGAATTTGCATTCAAGTTAGTTGCTAGTTTCAGGCAAAAAGATTTTAACATTATTTTAACCCTTTCACTGTCTCGTAATAGACACAATAGAAAATCTATTGTTATGCTCGTATGTGATACATTGGACAGGGAACCTGTTAAACTTGGTTAGATTGGCACAATACTGGCAAAAATAGTAATAGTAGTTAAATTTAAATTTGTAGCACTCGCCTAAATTGTGGACCATAATAAAATAACCCTACCCTGGCTATTTTGTATTTAGTTCTAAATAGCGGGCTACAAAAATGTGTAGTCATATTTCAGAGTTGCAATATGAACCCCGAATAACAACCCGGAAACAAAAACCCAGTAACACATTCAACAAAATAATATAAAAATATTGGCCCAAGAATTTTGGCCTATTTTTAAAGCACGACTGATTAATCCAGGATAACGAGAATTAAAAAAAATGGTTACGTAGTAATTAATTGAAGGCGTTTTCCTTGAACTTTATATTGAGTTGCAGGTCAGTTGGGATTTATTTTATAATGAACATGGTTTTTATGCAAGTTATTTGAGGAAAATTGCTACTCAATTATAAAGTAGAATAAATTGGATATTCTGCGATCGAAGAATAAACATAAATATACTATTAAGTTAGGTATACATGATATTTCGCGAGATGACCTCCAGCCACCCTGAGGTTTGACCTGGGGGTGGCGGGCTTTGTGGGCCTGCCCGCCATCCGTTCAGCACCAGGTCCGAGAGGCGGCGTGCGTGTTCCCACGCGCGCCTCTGTGTCGAGTCCGTCTCCCCTCTTTTCAGAGGGGGGACAGTAGGGTTTACTAGTGGCGTAAAGTCTGCCTATTATGGGTAGGTCTTGTTGTGTAGTGGCCTGCCGTTTCACACGGCGGGCCGTAACCTCGGCGGGGTCGCGACCGCATGCGAAAGCGATTCGCGCGGCCCCGCCGATAGTGGTTTTGTTGAGGAACACCGTGGTAGGTTTAGTCGGTATTCCGGGAGGTACATTATTTCTTTTCCATCTTCTTTTACCCCGGCGAGTCCGACATAATCCCTCCGCCCGCCCCCGCGGAGGGATATGCGTCAGTGCATTCCCCCACGTAAAAAAAAAAAAAAAAAAAAAAAAAAAAAAAAAAAAAAAAAAAAGGTATACATGATATTTAACATTAATAAAACCTAATAATGTTCTACAGAATGTGCGTCACGGTGGCTAATCTTAACGGAGATTGGCCATCTAAGCAAGATATACAGGGTGTCGGGTAATTTATGGATAACCTTGAAATGTCTTATAGTAGAATTGAAGGCCGTTCAGAAAAAAAAATATTTTAAAAAGTGCAAGCTATATTAGCATAGCATACTTTTGACTGCCTATCTATTAGCATAATTCGTGTTTAATAATAAAACAACATAAAACCGATGGATTTCATTCGTTTATGGTCGTAGTATACAAGAAAGTTATACATGGTTATTAAAAAATAACACATATCTCAGGTAGTAGTTAGGATAGACATTTTCATATTTTTTTCTGAACGGCCATCAGTTCCACTATAAGACATTTCCAGGTTATCCATTAATTACCGGACACCCTGTATAATACGTGTGTGTAAATACAAATGCACTTTATGTGGCTTAACTCTTATAATTCGATGCGATAGCAATCCGTCACCACCGGAGAGAGATCCGGCGCAGGATCAACTGCTTCATGTGATTGACGGGGTTGTAAGAATTTCTTAGCAGAATACTTGTTGTTGTCCCGACTCGGGATTCGAACCCGGGACCTCATGCACAGGCACTATACTACATAGGTACTACCACTGCGTCACCGAGGCAGCAATCATTAATAGTTTTTAGGTGTAATGTACAATCCGAGCATTATAATAACTATCAGTGCAGCGAGCTGAGTTCCTTTGGCTGATATATTGCAAGTCAGAACAGGTAAACGCGTCGCAAGAATAAAGCTCAATCAAGCTGAGGGCTCAAAGCGAGCATTCATCGCATTTTCGTGTCTCCCTGTAACGATCTAAAGATTGCGTCGAATAATACACGACAAGCAATTGTTACGTGTTAGTCACCGCCGTAACAGTGCGGCAGATAAGACAAATTTTTTCTAGTGTTAGCAACATGCGATAGCCCAGTTTTTGCCATCATAAGCTACGGTATACCCTAGTTACCTGTTTTCGTTGTATAAAATCTTGCTAGGTATTACAGATTCTTGCATGTGGGCAATCCCTCAAGCAAGACTTTGACTCGCGACTTTCCTTATAGTCGCTTTATTAACGTGTAGCTCAATTCATCTCGTCTTACGTTAAGGATGTAAACTTTGCATCAAGGCGATGATATTTCCTCATTCATAATTTAAATTTGCATGCGAAAGGTTTCAAAATAATTTCTTGCATATGCAAGTAGTTAATATAACGTCATAAACAAGTCTCTCTTAGGTATTATACAATTACTACACGTGTATAAGTGATATATTTCAAAAATTTATAAAGTCAATAAGTGCGTCTCAGATCATTTATAGTAGGACTAGCGTTTGCCCGCGGATTTGCACGCATAACTGTAGGTTAAGTTAATAACATACAATGTCCTTTATCTAAATTTATTTTTTAATTCGGGTTTAATGTTCACGGTTATGTAACTGTGTTGTATTTTATATAAGTATTATGTTTTGCCTATTTTACCGGTACTCTATAAAGTCTGTCTTGATTTTCATTTCATTTAAAAAGACAACTCTTCTATTAGCTGACTCCTGTACCGCGGGCCACTGTGCAAACTTTCTCGATCCAATTATTTGTGTATCACATTAATTATTTTCGTCATCTATCCAACATCCCTCTGCGCGGCGATCACTTAAGCCACACATTATCCGTGTAGTCAAGTCTAAAGCTATCGGTTTATCACTTGCAAAAAGTCGTTTAATAGTCCGTGATCCCACGCAAAATCAATCTGATTTAAATGTTTCTGACGAAGACCACTGCCTTACTATAGGTCAAGCTCTGTGTCGCGGGGAACTTAGCAAGAACACGCACAAAGAACAGCCAGATTTAGAACAATAATTTGTGTATCACATAGATATTTTCGGTGTAGACTGCGGTCTGAACAGAAAAGAAAAGCAACATAAAAGTACTGAGCCTTGTCCATGAAGAACGCAACATTTTGACGACAATTGAGAACAGAAGTGGAAAGATATTTGGCCACCTTATAAGACATGACGACTTTATAAAAAACATCATAGAAGGCAAAGTGGAAGGAAAGAGAGGAAGGGGCTGACCCAGAAGGGTATTCACGGATCAATTAAAAGAAAAGGCGAATGTCATGTCTTATAAGGAGATCAAGGTATTGGCTGAAAATCGAGAAAAATGGCGTATACTCCACCGACAAGAGCAAAGTTCTTAAGTATAAAGAAAAGAAGTGGTATGCTTATTCAACGATGCGACGACTTGTCGACTGCTGCGCCATCTTAACTTAATATCATAAGTGCGAATGTAAATTTGTTTGTCTGTTACTCTTTCACACCTAAACTACTCGACCGATTATCATGAAATTTCGCATACACGTTGTCAGGGAAACAGAAAAGGACATGGAGTACCTTTTATGCGGGAAAAGTACTGTTACTAACCTAACCTACATTTAAGCGATCGAAGCCGTGGGGAAATAGTAGTCCATTAAACGTTTTTACCGATATTAAAAGGAATCCAAAAAGGAATGAAAGGAAAATAATAGGAGTGGGAGGTATGTAGGCCTTTGGCTCTCTTTCAGAATTAAACGAGATGGCTGTAAAAACCCAGGATTCAAACTGTTCGTTGTCATGTGACCGGTTTTTTTTTTCAATGTCATCTCCCGCTGCTGGGCCTTTGACTTCCAAATCACTCTGTTTTTGGATATGTGACCCCTATATCTCGAGGGTCTTTTGACCCACAGGGCCCGTATTCAAACTCGAGGGATGACCCCAAGGTGTCTGTACACCAAGTTACAAGTCAATCGGTCCAGTGGTTCTGGAGCTATGCCTGTCACTAACAAACTGTCACTAACAGACAGACACACTGACCCAAATAGTGTTTTCATTAACCTCTTTGAAGAAGACTCAGAGGTTAACAAGAAGTTTGCCAATGTCAGTCTCTTATTAAGTATTGACGATACGATACGATACGATAATGATATTTTGTATAAACAAAATCGATAACGTTATATTTTTCATACAATCAAATTTATATTTACCTTAACATAAATACCGACAACCGAATGTTAAAATAAAATATTGCTGCAAATAGGTAAATAAAACGGTAATCAGTCGGTTTTTAGGCTTGAAACACTTAACAATCTCGCGGTATCAATAACACTTGTGCATAATCCCGATATCGTGATATATTATTAAGTATTTCTGATATGCATAGATTAAACAATATTAGCGATACCAATGTCATATATTAAGGGTATCAGTATTAACGAATAAGTTTACTGATAACGAGTTCAGACGACCTTTTGTTGAATTATTTTAGCATATAATATATATATTTTTATATTTAAGAGGGGAAATAGGTGTGAAGGCTTCCAAAAATTCAATTTTATTTTCATAAATCACTTGTTAAACTATTTAAAAATATATTCTTAAAATTTAAAGTCAAAATTGCAATTCGTTTAAAAGTTACAAGCGATTAAGTGAGTGCCCCTCGGTACAGGGTCCGAGCGCGTGACTTGTAAAGCGGAGCGATCGAGCGGGTAGTCATTCATATTTCATATTCTACCAGGCATGTATTCAAAAGGGAAAGGGAACATGGACAGATGTTCTTTTATACTTTTGTGTGGAAATTTCTAGAAGCATTAGTGTCTTTGTACCAAAGCATCAAATAAAATTAGTTACAAAAAAGAAGGATTGCAATATGGTGGTGGAATCGCTGATTAACTGGTTAGTTGTTTTAATTAGTTCATTACTGCTGTGAATTAACTTTTTCTGCCACATTTTTTAAATGCGTTTTGATCGAAACTACTTTTTTCGAAATTGCGTAATCTCTAGTTTAAAAGGATTTTAATCAATCTTTTTGAAATTTTATACATAGTTTCTATATATAAATACGCTTCATTTGAATCCTAAGCGATATCTTTGTTTAAAGTATTTTAATTATAATAACTGCTGTCATATATAAAAAAAATTAACTTTTCTTTTCCTACTGATATCAGATGGAAATTGCGGCCTCCAAAAATTACGCAACCTGCTTAGTCGGAAGACAACCTACAATGCGCGAAAATCTACAAAAAATTCAGAATATGTTCTCAAATGTATGTGTAAAATGACCTTATAATGTTAATAAATAATAAATTATTTATGTGTTAAAAAATTGATGAATTTCACGATAAAAACTTCGTCTTACACAACTTTTTTTCCCCCTTCCCTTTGGTATTGTACCTAGTGTGTTCATTTAATTATTCCAATAATGGGTATTACGTTTTAAAAAGAAAAGCTTACAATTTTTATGTGGTGTAAATGGAATTGGTATAAATTTTATTAATAATAACTAGCTGACTCGCGAAACATCATCTGCATCACACAAGAGAATTTATTGCAACACTTTTCATTGATTCTTCGCTCCTATTGGTCGTAGCATGATGTTATATACTCGTAGCTTATAGCCTTCATCGATAAATGGGCTATCCAACACTAAATAGTTTATCAATTCGAACTAGTAATGTCTGAGATTAGCGCGTTCAACCAAGCAAACAAACTCTTCAGCTCTATAATATTAGTATAGATAATATAATATACATCCTGTATAAAACTGTTCCACTAGGCACGGGTCTGTTCTCAGTGTGAGAAGGGTTAGGTGCCATTATAGTCCCATTTATTTGTGGGACCTAAATTATTTGGCGAAATGTGGGTCTAATACACCTCTATCGCTTCACCTTCACCCTTCTGGGATAGAAGCGTGAGACTATGTATGTATGGGTTAACACATAGGATAATCCATACTAATAATAAAGCTGAAGAGTTTGTATGTTTGTTTGTTTGAACACGCTAATCTTAGAAACTACTGATTCGAATTGAAAATTCTCTTAGTGTTGGATAGCCTATTTATCGAGAAAATCTATAGGCAATATAACATCACGTTATGACCAGACCAGCAAACGAAATTGCGCGAGTCAGCTAGTTTTTTATATCCAGGAATATACCCAATGAATATAATTATGCTAGTCAAACTGCGGACCAATAGATAAAATATATTTTTTTTCTTATAAATATGTAATAATTATATTTTCTAAATACTATACTTACTACTACGTCATGACTATATATTATAAAACAAACTGTTTTTATCAATAGATACAGTGATTCATGAGGAAGGTTAATTGGAGTTTAATTGTGAAGGTTAATTGTGTGCATGAACATCGATGTTTGTCTTGGTCTGGGTGTTTCTTTGTATAATATGTCTGTATTTACAAAAAAAATAGTATATATGTATGTTTATCCATTGTCTAGTACCTATAGTACAAGCTCTGCTTAGATTGGGCTAGATGGTGTTATGTGTACGTAATAACGATAATGATAGATTTATAGTAATTATATTTACTTAACCTTAAATATAATTACTATAAATCTATCATTATCGTTAGATATATGTACATTAACTAGTCCATTAATTACTGTAAGCTTAGTAATAAACTTAGCAACCCGTCGTTGTTAGAACCTACATAACAACATAAATCCCAATCCTTATTAATATTATAAATGCGAATGTGAGTTTGTTTGTTACCTACGCTTTCACGTCTTAAATGCTCGACTGATCATCGTGAAATTTCGCATACACGTTGTCAGGAGTATAGAAAAGGACATAGGGTATCTATCATCCTGACTTTCGGAAGTTATATGACATTTCGAAATTATGTGCGTATTGATTGACAATTATCGCCTGCTCCGTGCCCCGGAGAGCACGTTAAGTCGTCGGTCCCAGCTGCCATGAACATCTATGGCAGTCGTTATTGGGAAGTCAGTGCCATATAATATCATAACACTGATCTAGTCTAGCAAGGCTTCGGGTTGCGCATGTCAGGTGGTAGCCGCTCCGTGTAAAAACTGAAATCCGGTTAGACCAAAAAAGCCGACCCCAAGTGACTTGGCCAATAATAAGGCTAGGGAGAAGAAGATGCTCAATAATAATATAGCTTGCCATTTTGTTAGTGATATTTTAATGTTTTATATAATTATTAATATTTGCATGCCTATTACAAGCAGACTATAGCCTGAAATATTCATCATTGTTAAACCTGGTACCACCTGTATTCTGTGCAAATAAATGTTTATTTCTTTCTTTCTAACCTAACCTACATTTACGCGAGCGAAGTCGCAGGAAAAATGTAGAAAGTTGATAAAGTTAAAGATTGGATTATAAATTAATCTTAGATTAAGCAACAAAGTATCAAATATTCTAATCGTTAAATGACTAAAAGATTATTGTTATCAGCAAATACATTTTTCGCAATCAAGGTTACTAGCAAGCACTCTGCTCACCATATGGTAAACAGTGGCCATTAAAAAGTCTGTATTTGGGGCTATCATGTAGTTACTTCGGTTCACTTTCTTTAAAAGTAATTACTCCGTCGTTTAGAACACTTATAATAATATCAGCCCTGTAATAAACTCACCTGTAATAGTCTCACTGCTGGGCACGGGCCTCTTCTCACTGTGAGAAGTGTTAGGCTACAGTTCACCACGTTGGCCTGGCGGGTTGGTAGACTCCACATATCTTCGAGAACTTTATGAAGAACTTTCAGACATGCAGGTTTTCTCACGATGCTTTCCTTCACCGTTAAAGCGAGCGATAATTAACTTTTTAATACGCAATAACTTTGAGAATTCAGAGATGCGCGTCTCGGGATCGAACTCGAGACCTCTGCGTGGCAGTCCATTGGTTTCCCACTAAGCTAATAAGCTTAATGATAGGTTATACAGGACTAATAAAAAGTCATGTACCGAAATAAAGGGCGAATTCAAAATAGCATGACCAATCGGTTCAAAAATTCTGCATTTACGGTTCATACCAACCGTAAAATCTAAGAGATCAAACCAAGACTATAGTTTAAGACTAAGGTTAAGACTAGGTTCTTCTCTTTAAGTAACAGTTGCTTAAGATTTCCTTTTCATCGTAAACACACACATTCGCCCAATCTGACCTTTGAAGGGATTCTGCTATAGTTTTCTTTGAATGATATCATCAGTTCGGGGATATACAGTGATGTCTATATATGTATAGTTAAAAAAGTCCAATACATTCAGTCCTGAGACATAATTATTTAATATCTCGTATTCTTTTCTCAAGGTTATTATTCAAATTGTCGGTATTTATGTAAAGATAAATATAATTTTGATTGTATAAAAAACATTACGTTATCAATTTACTTTAAACAAAAGTCAATGTCATATGTAAAGACTGACATTGGTAAACTTTTTGTTGAATTCTGAAATAGGGCCAGAGGCCTACATATCTTCAACTCCTATTCTTTCTCTTTAATTCCTTTTAATTTAATTTATTTTTACTAGGGTTGGCAATGTAATTATATACAAGTGATATCTGGTGGTATTTCAACTGAGTATAGGTTTTCGCTGTCCATCAAACAAAGTATCTTTGCCACTTTCGGGGTTTAAACCTTTGGCAATCTTAATATAAAGTCTTCTTATTTCTTTTTTAAAAGACTGCTCCTGCATTAGGCATCATGCCTGTATCGCGAGGGACTTTACAAACAATAGACACAAAGAACATTTGAATCGCACAATTTATTGTCCAGAGTGAGATTCGAATTTCGAAATTCGAAACATTCGGCGCAATGAGAAAGAAGAAGAAGAAACCACTGAAACCACTACAGCATCCAAGAAGTCAACATACAATTTATTCTACGATTCTGTTAGACAAGTGTAATTTAGCCTTATTACATATGTATATGAGGTACGTGAGGTAACTGCCTCCGTGGCGCAGCGGTGGTGAATGCGACTGCTGTGCATGAGGTCTCGGGATCGAATCCCGGGTCGGAGCAACAAAAATTTATTGGGTTTTTCAGTTAAGAAATCTCAATAGCAGCCCGGAGTTAGGAAGTTGGTGGTGTTAGACACCCCCGTGCCTCGGTAAGCACGTAAAGCCGTTAGTCCTGCGCCTGATCTCTCTACGGTCGTGTCGGATTACCGTCCCATCGGATCATGAGAGTTAGGAAACAGAGAGTGCACTTGTGTTTGTGCACACACTTGTGCACTATAATATCTCCTGCGTAGTTGGCCAGTCTCTGTTAAGACTGGCCGCCGTGGCCGAAATTCAGTCTGGAGGGTATTATTACGTGAGGTATTGAAGCAACCTTTGCAATGAATAAACAGCTGATTCATAAGTAAAATCGCATTTGTAATCACTTCAGGATATGCATACACACGTGCGAACATAGTAAAGTGTCTGTCTTACCGTATTACGTCTACAAGAGTGTTACACATTGATACACTATGATAGTACATACTTATCGCCTGTGATACAGGTATAACCTAGTACAGGCGTCCAAAGTAATGTATCCTATTTTAAATATTTTAAGACCTATTGTTATTCATATTTGTGCCAACTTAAACTTAATAAACAATTATTATTATTATTATTTATTAAATCACTTTCTAAGGATTTTATCGCGTTGTTTATTTATCACTGTATTACAAAATTTTGAAAATATTACACTATTACTACTATTGATTTTATTTGACTAATTTATAAGCTAATAAAATTATTTAAACTATGTATTAAATCTATTTATTTTTGGTTTACACTTTCCCCGACGTTTCGGTTGCTTTTCAGCAGCCATGGTCACGGGGAGATAATTTGCTATTCGATATAAATCATTTTTGCCATCTAACCTATTCATAAAATATTGGTTTCATAATAATTCTACAATATAGGTACAGGGTATTCTGCGTAAATGTCAA
Organism: Catocala nupta; assembly: GCA_963675205.1. Taxonomy (NCBI): domain Eukaryota; kingdom Metazoa; phylum Arthropoda; class Insecta; order Lepidoptera; family Erebidae; genus Catocala; species Catocala nupta. The sequence continues at coordinate 19,503,582 of OY776097.1, read as the reverse complement.
CATGAATAATTAAACATTGAATAAATTAATTGTAATGACAATTTTCATTAATAGACATTAGAGAGGATTTCCAGTGATCAGATACAAATAAAAAATACAAGGGTACGAATGAAATAGTTTAATTGTGTCACTTTTTTATTCAGCTTGAATATCTCTACTAATATGATAAAGATGAATCATTTGATTTTTTGTTTCTCTGTAACGATTTAACTTAAAAACTACTCAACCGATTTTATACTATATTATCACCGAGTAAGGTAGGCTATTTTTTAAAGTACTGTTTCTAACATAACCTTACCTACTTTTACGGGAGCGAAGCCGCGGGCAAAAGCTAGTTATTTAGAATTACTTATTTTTATCTGATGATTTAAAAATCAGACTATAGAAAGTAGCAATAGGTCTTCGAACTTAAGATTTGCAAAGAACCGAAATTTTAAAATATCTTGTCTAAAAAGTTTTACTTAAAATAGATCGTCTGTGAAGTCTATGCTATGTCTATGTATGATTGAATATGTAAATAGCTGACGTCAAACGACGCATCGTTTATTGACGACAATCGTCTCATTGAACGTTCAATTGCAAGCAGTAATAGCTTGCAGCACAGAGTCACTAGTAATTTCACTGCAATTACCAAGAAAATTGTTGAGCGCTTTTCCTGAATCGATTTTAGCATTTAGCCATTGCTTTTTACAACCATTTACTAGATAAGGGACTTTATCTTTAACAATGGAGGTATTTCCTTAAATGATATATATAAATAAATATCGTGAATCGTGTGTACGAGTAACTGTGTTGTCAGGAATCCAGAAGAGATTAAGTCTTTTCTGTTAGCAGATTAAAAGAGGTAAGTTCTATATACGTCTGTCGAGAGTAGAATATACGAAAATAAAGTTTATAAAAAGATTGAGATTAATGTTAAAATAAGAATATAATATAAACGAATGTTAATATTAATATCAACCTTATTCAATCTACGCCAGTGATTACTGCGATCTTTCTCTCAGAATAAAAAAGTAAGACCATAGACAATCACGTACTTAATAAATTTTAGCGCGAATATTTTGGTGACAATTTAGGTAATCAGCTTTTTATTAAATAAAAACGTATTTAACATGTCTTCGATAAAAATATTGATTAATTAGACTTTGCTACTGCTATGCTATGAATTAAAATATGCGATTAATCAAAAATGATAAAGGTCTGTCTGCGTGAGATTGATTCATCGCGTGCTATAGGTTCTTATCAACATTCTAACGATTGACTGATCACAGCATATGATTAATATTTAATTGACTCTTCTATTATGTATGCCTTTCTTATATTGAGTTAGGTTATACCTTTCATTCAGTTATTTTTCAGATATTATGCATATATGATTAACTCCTAAATATTCGCAAGGGCGCAGACAGATGTGTTAGTATGTAAGTACCTACATATACACATAATATGTCTGTTAAAGTTTGTAAAGATATTTTAATTAAAATATAGTCCCAATATGAGAAAACTCTGGTTAGTGCAATATAAAACAAGCATTAGATAAATATTAAAATAAACATAAAATTAAAGTTTGTAATTTACGATTGCCTTGCATCAAGGAGAGAAACATATTTGCAAATAATGGATGCGACAAAGATACTTGACCTTTATTTTTTATAGGAAATTCTAACTTATTATAATTGTGAGTTTGTTTGTTATACTTTCTCACCTTAACTACTCGACCGATTATCATGAAATTTCGTTACCACGGTACAGTAAGTGACGTAGGGTACTTTTAATCCATAAAGAGAGTGATGTTCCCGAGGTAGCGAAGGCGCGGGCAAAACTTAGTAATTTATATACTTTTATTATGGTATTTATATAATTATATTAGAATATTCGAAGCGTAGTATAATGAATACAGGGAAAATATCATTACGTATGAGACTGTTGCATCTCCAACATAATTATAAGAAGTTGTTTCTCATTCATTAAGTGCAATGCTTAGGTTTTGCTGTCTGTTTTCATTGCCCAGTTGTGATTGTTTGGTAAATTGTTTATTGATTTGTCTTTGTACATGGTCAAATGTACTTATGCTGAATTACAATACCACACCATATAGTTGTACTTCTTAGTCTTTCTATAGTTTATAGTCGCGTATTCAAAGAGTTCTATTAGAAAAACGAGGTGTAGGTTTGAGTACAAAAATATCACTGTCTCTGGTAAAGTATAAATTAGGTTTCTTATATCTTGTTAGATACAATGGTTTTATGTTAAAAAAGTATTTACTTATTTGCATAAAAATTATCACTTGTAGAATCTTAAGTCGGTAATACGTACGTTATCACATATTGTTGCAAATGTATTGAAATTCAATGCGACTTGTTTACAATAAAAAATGTAAGTCAAATTACATGATAACACAGGAATTGTTTTTGCATTCTTAGGCATATTTGTATGCAAAAAATTCTGATCGGCAATGTAATACATCATTTAAAATAATCAACTTTTGTACTTTTGCAATATTTAGAAGTTACACGTATTAATTTGTAGTTCTTACACAATTTTCTAATACGAACAATGTCGAATTAACTGATTCTAATTTTTTCAAAGAGAATTATCACCATTAATAATTCATCATAGATAATTTTGCCCGACTATGTATTAAACACGTGGAGTTTCTTACGAAAACGATCATCTTACTAAATAAAAATAATATGTTTCGGTGTCATAATTTGTAAATCACAACTTAATAACATAAGCACAATTTAAAACACAGATCACTCACCATGATTTAACACGCGTTCCTAGCACGTTTTTTTCGAACAACTGGGTCGCGCACAATACGTGCGCTTCGCGCGGCGGTCAGAGCGCAACTATAGAAGACGTGCATTCAAGAGACGAAATATGTGCGCCCGCGCAATTTCATTGATAATGATCATAATGATAATATGATAACGGCGGTGTAATCTGCGATGTCTTGGAACACTGAGAATAGAATTAATATGAATACGATTTACCGCAGCATAATTATTTTACATCTATAATTCGTTCGTGTCAATTAAACCGGTTTTTTAGCATGCATTGGTAAATATCTTGCAGAAATGTGTCTATGACCTGTTCGGTATTTAAATCAATATTCATGAGTTTTATTTTATAGTTCATTGTTATAGACGTAGAAATTCGATGGTAAGCGAGACCTTGAATAAAATGTAGTTCATAGAAAACCGTAGAATGGTCATTCAACACTTGATTCATTCACTCGCTCGTTTATCGGTATATACATACATATATTACAAAGAGCGGTTCACAGCTTGAGGTGGGCTAATATATTCGTGAGTATTTCAAGGAATATGCTCAGCGGGGTTCGTAGAGCCAACGGTTTGATGACGACGGTTACTTCAATCAGCAGGTGGGGCTTTACCTACCTGTTTATTGCATAACTAAACGCCCTTATTTCTCGTGTTATTCTTTATAGTTTTATCTCGAACGTTCTTTAGTTGTTATTGTTAGGGTTCCATACCCAAAGGGCGCCAACAGGATCTTATTAATAAGCTTCTGTCTTTCTGTTCGACCTTTAAATGCCGTTATAGGTAGCAGGTTAGAATTTTGCCCAATTGTGTGATAATGGTGGATACTATATAACAAAAATAAAAAGGACCATTTAATAATATTTAAATCCGGTCCCCGTATAAGAAACATGTCTTTTTTTTACATATTGTCTGTCGCAAAAACGGTAATTTACATACAAGCTCCAAACTTGGAGTAATTATAGTGTAGGGTCTGAAGTAAAATATCGAATAATTTAGATCGGTCTAGTATAATTTATGTTAGCATTCACAATCTCGATATTGTAGAAAATGTATATGTAATAAAATTTAACAAAAATATCTAAAAATTAGCGCTATCTAATTAGTAGAATTAAAATTAATTAAACGATTACTTTCTAATTTTAATTCACAAAATATGTTCAGATAAACGAATAAACAGTAGCACGGTTAATCATAATAATCAAAATTTCAGATATGAAGAAAATAATTATTTATTCGAATAATATAACATTTCCAATATATTTACATTATTCATTTTAGAACTAATTAATCTAATATATATTTACAAACGTATTAAAAAAGTTAATTTAATTAGTACAGTACACTAGCTTTTAAACTACCACCTTCGCCTAGTGATATAAACAAAAATGTATCACCAGGTTAAATAAAAGCGCACAAACCGCAGGGCAGCTTGTGGCGAGCTGAATGTGAGTGGCGACACTGCGATCCTGAATGCCCCAGACAGTTGGTTAGGGCCTCGTCCCCGGCTTGCCGTTACTGGTTGGCTGGGTTGGAACTTAAAGAGCGCCCGTAGGACTCTCAACTCTGGCTTGCCTTGGTCGGCCGGTCAGAGAGGGGCCGCTAGAGCTATATGCTTGGGGGTGGAAGTGTATTTTCTAGGGTATAACTACGGAGAAAACCACTCCGGGTCTCTGTTGTCACGAGACCCGTGATGGTCCAACTAGCGCCGCACCGCTCAACATCCCTAGCCACTCGCACCGGTGTTGCCCTCTGCTGCTGGCTTGTATACCTATGGTGGCTATTCAGGGGGCCCATCTAGTGAGTTGGCGAGTCACCATCTGCCCATTGCATTAATGATATTAGAGTATTCAGGGCAGACGCCGTTTTTTATCCATAGTTAGCAATATACCGGTCCACCAAACACCCATACCTATAGCCCATATATTAGCATCCATACGTAGCAATAGTCCTACGCCTGCTGCGGCTAGTAGCTAGCTGTAGGCGTTCCATCCCACCTTTGATTAAAACTCTCGAAGGGCCTCCTCACGTTGGACCCATGTCTCCCTGTAAGCCTCCCAAAGGGCCAGGTATTTTCTAATATAATATGTTAGAAAATACCTGTGATAAGAGAAACATAATAATACTAAACATTTACACAGATGGTTTAGGCGTTGTAGACAGCATCGAAAATTCAAAAGCAATGCAATCAGCTACCATTTAACGTGGCAATGCTGCCAGGCTTGCCACTTTGGGCCAAGAAAAAAACACCTTTTTGATCACGAGAAGTGTCGATCAGGCGATTTACAGATATATAATTTTAGTATTAGAGTAAGTATTTTAATTTAAAAATTATCATACTTGATTATAGTTAAGCGAAAATGCATGGAAATTGCTTAAAAGTTCTAAATCCTTATTCTTACTTATCACTATCTTCACATATCATATCACATATCATAATATAATATAAAGTCTCCCGCCGCCTCTGTCAGTCTGTCTGTTCGCGATCAACTCAAAAATTACTAAACGGATTTTCATGCGGTTTTTACCGATAGACAGAGTTTTTATGAGGAAGGTTTAGGTGTATAATTTCTTAAGATTGTACTATCTGTGCGAAGCCGGGGTGGATCGGGGTATTATAAATGCGAATGTGAGTTTGTTGGTTTGTCAACCGATCATTATTTTGCATACACATTGTCGGGATATAGGATGTATACAAAATTACATAGCGTACCTTTCATACAGGAAAAATAATCTCCCCAAGGGATAGAATTTTTTGACAGAATCTACATTAAAGCGAACAAAGCAGCGAGAAATGACTAATAAATAAAGATAGAAAACACTAAATCGCTTGAAAACATTATCATAATTGGTCCTAGTTTTTGTAAGTTGTGGCTTGCGTTCTAAGAACCAACATTAAACGTTTGATTGATATTATAATGTCGGATAAAATTATTTAGACCCGTATATCAGTATGTAGGCAAACTAAAATGGCAGAGGGCAGGGCACATAGCTCGCAGAAACGAAGGCTCTCGGGACAGAAAATTTCTCGAGCGACGGTTACGCACCAGAAGACGTAACAGGGATAGGCATACACAAGGTGTACCGCTGACCTGCTTAGGATTGCGGAAAGCAGTTGGATAATGGCGGCCTAAGATTGGTCTGCGCGGAATACCTTTGGGCGATGTAGACGATGATGTGTTTTATAGGAATAAATTGATATATTTTATTATAAATTAATAGTTATTTTGTCGTAATACAAATAAACTCCATTATATATTTTCATTATTATTATTCACAATACCTGAAGCCAATAGCGGAAGGTACTTTATCGTACTATAAAATGGATGCCTTAATTAATTTGCTGAAACAGGCAGAAAGGATTAGCCTTTGCTCTTACTCGCAGTTAATTTACTTAATGCAATAATAAATTACACTAGGATTTTATTGGTAATATGCAGTGCATGTTTTTCATGTTGTGAAGAAAGTATAATAATCATTATTATCCTTATTAAGCCTAAATATTATTTTAATGATATATGACATTATATTTAGTTCTTCTATCTAATTTTGGCAATCAATCTGTTTATGAAATACTAGCTGAGTCGTGCAACTTCGTCAGCTTCACATAAGAATTTTCCCGTTCTCGCAATATTTTTCATTGATGCGCCGCTCCTATTGATCGTAGCGTGATGTTATATAGCCTATAGCCTTCCTCGATAAATGGGCTATCTAACACTAAAAGATTTTTTCATTTCGAACCAGTAGTTCCTGAGATTAGCGCGTTCAAGCAAACAAACAAACAAACTCTTCAGCTTTATAATATCAGTATAGATTGGGCTAAATCAGAATTTATTAATACACAGTAGTTTACGGTGATTTTGATATTATATTCAATAAACACTAATAAAAAATATTTATTAATTTCAAATTACTATCTACTTCGACCTGAAACAACATACATTATACAAAAATAGACAATATCTTCAGTAACTTTGAACTAAATGATCAGTAATGTTTGAACTAAATGTCTATTATAGTACGTAGTACCTATATATTAATTAACTCAATGTAACATATACATAAAACCATATTCTATATGATAGAAAATTGATCGCTTTGCTGTCGCGTTTTTTGACTGTCAAGAACAGGGATCACTATTACTTTCATTTGCCATCGCGCTGCCCGGGTCTCGTCATTGTCACGTGTATTTACTCTCTTATATTAATCAAAGAGAGTAAAAGAGCATGCTCAAGATTTTCTTTTTAACTCGTGAGAACGCTTGTTGAAATCTATTTAGGATCTCTCCTCTAGTAGCGTATACAAATTATATTTTATGGCGGCAGTTTTATTTATCTACACTCGAAGTTATAAACAACAATAACGCATATTAACGGCTTTTGTTTAAATCTGATCGATTTACTCCCATATTTTTTTTATGTCGCGTGGTATTTTTATTGAATTGTAATTGTGTAACGACATTATGACGCTGACGAAATTAAACTTAGTGCATACATATTTATTACGTAACGCGTATTAACGCTATTATGCATAATGTTTTAATTCGGCCGTGGTTACAAGCCGAGACAGCTTGTGACCACGGCCGGTGTAGCCTGGTCGAAACGTCAAGCAATTATAGGTAAAAACGCAAAACTAAGAAAGTGACTGGTATATACATTACATACTTAAATAAAAAAAGGTTAATGTTAAAAAGGTATGTATGTAAAAGGCAAGGCATAACCATCAAACGTCGTGATTACAGAGGTAAATTTAAAGTAAAACTAGAAAAAATCCTATGAAGTTTTAGGACTCTGAACAAATAATCAAAACTCATTCGCTCGTGCCATTTTGTTGTGGTACATACTAAAATATACTTGTGGTACGGAAACCTCGGCGTGCAAGTCCAACTTGCACTTAATAGGTTTAACTTTTCTATTAGTTTGGCAATTATATTTTCGATCAAAACGACAGCAGTAACACCGTTGAAGCCTTTTAACTTCTTGGAGAAGACCATCTTTCTGTTCATCACTTGCAGCGCTACTTGCAGCAGATGTTAAAATTCAAATTCAAATATTTTTATTGTGAATCACATGTACAGAGGATGTTACACATTTTCATTATAGATCAGCTGTGTTCCGCCACTTGGGCATACAATATAATCATAATTTGTTCGTAAAATGTTCGTGGACAATGACAAATGAGAATGATGGTAGAAAATTTTCAGTGACATTCTGCATCTGTGTAATATGTCTATAATATCGCCGCTTTTTAAATTATAGTATGGAAAATTTAAAATCCGCATAGCATGCTTTTCAAATACTTTATCCCGTGTAACCTAAAAAAATTATTGTAAAATTCCAAACTGAGCTTTCTATGTATGTGAATAGTACCGTAACACATACAAAAATGTCGTGAATGTATATTTGACTGAGAATTACCATTTTTTTAATTTATTTCTTTTACTTCTTTAAAATTATACATTAACGCAAACAATTGTAAATTACCTACATTATAATTTAAAAACAATGACTATACTTAGACAGTCTCTAAACTTTATGTTGTCTCTTTTGTGACAGTTTTAAACAGCCGATAAACAGATATCTAGCTGAAATGTTTTGTGGTACGACTACTTAATACTAATACGAGCTTTAAATATTTCATCAGTAACGATAGCTTTAGCTAATATACATGAAATAAAGATAAAAACAAATTACAGTAAGGTAAAGTAAAATACCTACTGCGTATATACTGTACGTACTAGTAATTTTATTTGTTTATTGGAAGTCTACCTGACGGAAAGCGGTAACCACCCTTATAGACATAGTTTGTGTTTACTTGACAAAACAGAAGCAAGTCCAAGAAGTACGAACAAACCTTTGCCGACAGAGAATCACATAGTTGCCTAACAAGCATACGGTGTGCCTAATGATAAGCAGTTACCATAGCCTATGTAAGGAACATAGATGAAAAGGAGAAGGAAAAGTGAAGAAAACAAAAGACCGAGGTGGTTATTGAGGCCCCTTTATCTTTCTCATCTCATCGAATGAAACTCATTTCGGGGAACTTTACAAAAAATCAAACATCAAATTTTTTCCGTTTGGGATTCGAACCCACAAAACTCGGGCCAGTGGTAGTGGCGGGGCGACTACTTAAATCGCTACATCATCCGTGTTCTGGAAGAAGTTAGTACTGCCCAGTTCAAACCGGTATTTGCATGCTGAAACCAGCAAGTCTCTATCTTTTGTAGGCATCTGTTTCATGGGTACCGATAGCTTGTCGAGTAATGTTATTATTTGCTGATATATCAAATCATATTGTGTATGTTCGTAATCTGTTTAACAAGTAGATTAGGAACAATCGTGAAATATCATTGAGTATATCTGATCATACAGAAGATAAAAACTACGTAACGTACCTACTATACAGGTGTATAAAACTTCGGATTCAGCGGAGTATATCAGTATTACTCAGTATATAGGGTTGGGTATGATATGCATACATTGTCCACTTATAACATATTCGAACTACGCATATTACTTGACTCAATGCTGTTATGATAGTATATAGAGACTTCAATAATCGTATATTTATAAGAAATTCGACTTTCCCACACGCCTACTGCTTTGCTCGCGTAGATATTGGTCAGGAAGGTTAGATTAGTAACATTATATTTTCCTGGATGAAAGGTACTCCATGTCCTTTTCTGTAGAGTTTGTATTAAGTTTGCATTTTATATTCGCATTTAAAGCAATTGATGTAAAGTACACAAGCCTGTGCGCTCGTGCCACAGGAGTTTGTCGCCGCCGTTAATCGTCGCCAACAAATTCATAGTTTTAGCGCAGTTCGACGTTTAGACTCATTCTCTTGAATAAGTAATATAGTCTCATGAACGGTTTACAGAACGTTTAACTATTTCAGCTTAAACTAAGAAGGTCGAATCCATTGCTACTGAGGTTAGCGTCGCATGAATTGTCATCAGACTCAAGATCATCGCCTACAACCAATCAGTGGATACATCTTTTTCAATTAATGCTGTTTCAAGGACTTTTATATACATGCACCTGCCTATAGATCTTAGAAGGTCTTCTTTAGATTTTATTTGGCATAGATATAGCTCGCCTGATAGTAGCGTTTAATGTAATTACGGAGGTTTGCACATCATAAGCAAATATCATACATTGTTGATGCCGATTAAAGGTTGACGTAGCGATCGCAGGCGTAAAAGGCAAGCATCTCTCTCATTCCTTGATAATAGTTAGGCTTCAGTGATGGCACCTTTATTGCATCCCAAAAACCTGCTTTGCATTTTAAGCAACGTATTGTTTTCAATGCTTTTAAGCAACATATTGTTTTCAATGTAGCACTTGCTTGCCTTTAGTGTAGTTTGTAGATGAACAACATGCAATTGAAATTATGAAAAAAGAAAGTACACATAGTTATTGTTCAAAAAGGTTATATTATAAAGGACGTGCTTTGTTAAGGCACTTCTCTACTACCTTATGGAGCCTTACCGTACTCAATAGAAACATCAAACATCATCGTTTGACTGCAGTCATCTGCTAGTTGTGCTGATCGAATTTAGAGAATGCTAGGTTTAAGCAAATATCTCACTGAACCACCACTTTAAGATTTTTCCAGCTATGACTAAGCATCACATTGCTATAGAGTACATATTATCTTATCTTATCTTATTCGGGGGCCAGTCAGTGTAGACCGGTGACACTTCGACCCAGTGGGATCATTTGTGTCGGCCCTGAGCTCTATCCCTGAGCTATCTCCCTATGAATGTACTGTATCAGTCGCAGTGTACACTTCAGAGAGAGAAGCCTGAAGTCTTCAGTGTTCGGATATGCCAATCCCATCAGACCCATCCATAACCATAGTCCAGCCAACGCGTCACATTCACACATTAGGTGTGATATGGACTCGTCCTTTTCACCACAGGCTCTGCAGATCGAATTATTTGACAATCTCTTGAGATTGTCAAACAATTCGATCATCATCCTTGTCGTTGATGCCAAAATGACCAGTGAACGCTCCTGTGAGCAGGCGTATTTGACTTTTGTACCCGCAGATCTTCCGGGTAAAGCCCGTTGCTCTGTTTGTACCATTTGGCCATCCACTCTAGCCTGTGTTTATCATTACCATGTGCATTCAAAGCTGCCTTGACGGTACTCTCAGAGAGTCCTTCGAATGGCTCGGGTATAGAGTACATATAATAATATTAATTACTACGTAAATAAGCGACAGTCACTGACACAGCAGTACGACTAGCAGTACTGTAGAGCCGACGTCATTTGGTTGTCACTGCTAGCGCGCGAATGAGATATTCTTATACATTTACGTATAATGTTATCTTTGTCTCGATATATGAGCTCAGCTTTACGATGAAGATGATAGTATTCGGTAAGGAAATTAGTTCCCTAGAATCAAGTATCGTAGTATGGTAGAGGCTTATGCCGTTTACTGCGTTGTTATAGCCACCATTTTGCTACTGAAAATTTCATTAATAATAATAATTGCAACTCGACTAAGTTATACATAAAACATTATAGTATAAGATCTTAGAGCCGCCAGCCCTACGTAATTTTAGAACGTAGTTTTTTCGTATGACTTTGATCAGGCTGCTCCGCGATCTTAGTCGAACGAAATGCTTTATCGCTTTACCCAACTACGTCATTGAATGAGGATAATGTTACTCTAGTGTAAGTATGTATGTTACTATAGCATGCTCTGTAGTCAAAACGGCTCGATTGACCTGTCACTTTTATTTTTTTAATGAGTTACTTTTTAAATGAGTATGAATGTTGTCAGCCTTATTTCTAGCCAGTCTATTTCTTGCGTTTAAATAATTCACAACTTGTTAGGTTATTTTTGTATTTTAATAATAGCTTGTTCATTCAAAGTATAGACTAATTGGAGCGTCGAGTAACGTATTATCATGAAATCTGATCACACGGAAGGAGATTTTGTGACAATTTTATCTGTCGGTGCCGAACGATGGAAGCGATAATAACTGTTATTACGGATTTAATAAGCATACTGCTATTTTGTGAAGCTTGTTTTAAATTAAGTCTGAAACCGTAACAGCACAGAAAAGGAAAATTACAACATTTTAATCATTATATTTTTTGTTTTTACAGAGATCAAAAATGTGCTCAGTATGTAATAGTTTAGCTTCTAGCCAGCTTAATGTGGCAGCATGGGACCCTTTCCTTCCGGCTAGTGCAGGTGTTGTCAGGGCACGGTTGCTTTGGCAAATACCTGCACACGGTCGCTAGGAGGGAACCGAGTCCCGTCTGCCACCACTGTGATTGTGAGGAGGACACGGCGCAGCACACGCTCGAGCAATGTTCTGCTTGGGCGGTGCAGCGCCGTGAACTCATTGAGGTTGTGGGTGAGGATCTCTCGCTGCCGGCCGTGATCAAAGCCATGGTCGACAGCGAGAGAAAGTGGGCAGCGGTCGCGTCCTTCTGCGAGGACGTCATCTCGCAAAAGGAGGCGGCGGAGCGGATCCGTGAAGAAAGTATCCTTGCGGATCCGAGCCGTCGCCGGCGAACCGGGCGGCGCAGGCGCGCTTGCGCGCGCCTAATGCCGCCATAATGAAGGCCGCGGGCGGAAGAACGGGGATCTTCCGTCCGCCAGCCATTGAGTCGGTCTGACGCCCTATGTAGTGCCGGGGCGTCGCCGAGGAGTTGTAGACTGCTGGGTGGGTCGCTGAGGTAGTAATTTTGCCAGCGGCCCATCCAATATGCAAGGCAGCGAGCGTGCACACCGTGGGGTTTTGGTCCGTAGGCCCGAAGTACGGGAGAGCCGGACATAACCCTCTCGCCTCCCCTAGTGGTGAGAGGGTATGCATCAGGTGCATTTCCCCACGTAAAAAAAAAAAAAAAAAAAAAAAAAAGGTATGATACACTTCTACCAAAACCTTCTGGAATATACAAGCGTAAGCTACGTATGTCAAAGTCTATATGTATATAAAAAGAAAATCAAACATATTGAAAGAAAATAATTATACATTGTTGACAGAAATAATCGGTCCAGTCATGTTGAACATTGTACTCTATCGTTTTCTATCAATCTATGTGTTAGCTCACTCTTCTTGGTGTTGACACTTTTCATGCAATCTAGGTTTAGTGAAGATTCATCTATACAAACACACACACATACACACATGACTACAACATTTCAGATATACATTTACTACAAGAAATTAAATGCTATAACACATATTATTAAGAATTACAACTACTAACTAAATTAATATCCACATATGTATATATCCATGTACATTACCGAAATTATAATTATTTCACTGCTGTTTAACGTCATAAACCTAGCGCAGGAACACTAGTTCCCGGGGTACATGTTTTTACTTCGTTTGGGAGACAGGAGTGCTATACATATGAAAGCGCATTACTACTAGTTTTTAGGTAATCATGTCATATCATCAAACACTATCTGTATTAGTATTATGTATTTTAAAGAGAAATAAATTATAATTAATTGTCCATTATTTAAATATTTGCACATAAAGTTATTATCCGATAGTCAAGCGGTATATTCGCGACTCATAATCACATTTTCTCGCCGAAATAGCTCATAAAAATGTTTCAGAAGAATTTAATAACCACCTTTTAGATTGTGCTATAATTACGGCGGCTCGCAGCCGGATTAGCTATTTCAGATTCCTTTAGCAGAAATTAAAAATTAGTCGGTCCATTTTTAAATTTGTCTGGATAAAACCCGCGGCTTTGTCAGCTATGGGTGGTTATTTTTAACTTGCATTTCAGTAACGTTTAAAATCAAAGTGACCAGCAACTAGCTAGTTGAAAGCTTTGCGAACCTTGACACGAAGGTAAAACGAAAAAAATGGGTTATACGACGTTATTTGGCCACACGAGTATAACGTGAAAACAAACCAAGTACCGGAACAGCAGACAAGCGATTGGTTTACGTAGTATATCTGGTTGCTTTTAGGTTTTAGAGATACCCGCAATACGATGTTAATTCGTCTCTCGTGTATATGTTATACATACATAATCTAATGCCTACTTTCTCGAAAGGGTAACTAGAGATATGTATAATTATATTTATGGACAACCAACAAAGCATACACTAAAAAATAAACTAAATTCTGGCTTACCACTGTGGTGATAAGTTATTTAATTGAGCTATTTAATTGAATGTATCAGATAAGTAAGATACATTAAATTACAGTAGAGAAGATAATTAAACACGATATTGATTTAAACGAAATAATATAATTAAAGATATTTGTAAAATTTGCTTGAAACTTAAAACCTCAGGCATACTCTGAGTAATGAGTCAATTAGGATATCGACGGTACACCGATGTGGGCATTTAATTATGTTAGCCAAGACCAAGGACATATATCACTGATTATAATATATTATTGTGTATACTAGTCTCCTCCAGCAGATGTTGTTCTGCCTTTTCCTGGTAGGTGGTACATAAATCCATAACTACTTGCTATTGTTGTTTGTCATTAATGTAATCTACATATTAATACATGAAGCAAAAACTTTGTACCCCTCTTTACGAAAATTGCGCGGACGGAGGAGTATGAAATTTGGCACAGTTTAAGTTCATATGGAGAAGGAGTTTCGAATCCTAATATTTAAATAAAATATGCATTAGAAATACATTAAATTAAAGAAAAAACACTACACGCACACAACCATGCATTTGACACACGCAGTCGAATCGCGTTCGTAGTATATCGGCATTTTTCGGCTGATGTAGTACTATTCTTCGTAACTATGGTTACATATATCAATATATAATTACATATATCATCAATATCTTACAGGCAACCTTTGGGTGGATTGGAATGATATATACTATTTTTATTTTATTTTATACGTAATAAAGAAAAAGAAAACAAAGTAACAAGCTTAGAAATTTGTTTGAAAAAGATAGGTTAATTGCCCTGTATAGTCTTGGCAAAATCTAAATGAAATGTGATTATAAGGTTAAAGTTCTAGACAATAAAACATTAATAAAGATCAAACTTAAAATTAAAATCAATTATGGTCGAATTTCGACCACTAGGCGACTGGTAGTAATAATAATAAACATATATAATTTTATTACTTTAATTAATATAATTTCTCTAATGATGAATATTTTCGTATATATGATATGTTAGTTATCTCTAGTATATAATAGGCGTTTTTGTTCACGAATTAATGTATAGATTTATGTAATACCGCCTCAATGCCCAAATTGTAATTATGGTTTATGTATAAAAAATCTTCAATAATGCGTTGCATGTAATATGGCTCATACGAAATAGAGGTTAAACTACGTATATCTCAGACTCTCCGTAATAGATTTATACGAAACTACATTTTTATATTTTACAGGCGCTCTTGATACAGGCCCAGCGTAATTTGGGCCCATATAATTTTCTTTTGTAATTGTTTTTTTAAATAAACAATTATTTATTTTATAACCTTTGTCATAAATAATAACACGAAACTGACAATTTTTTTTTGCCGGCTGTCTATTGTACGATTCGGAAGTAGCTTACTAGAAGGTTATAAGGACAGACAGACAGGCAAAAACTTAGTAACAGGGTCCAGTTGCAACATTGTATACATATAAATTGTATTGATACGGCAACTGTGGTTTGTCTCCGCAATACAATTACGGCTAAAACTGGGTGTTTCCGATGCCAAAGTGATACAGCTGCGCAACCAACTCGTACTAAATTTTGCTTAACAACTAAATTGGCTAGTTCGGTACCCTCAAATAGTTTGTTGCCGAAGTAACGCTCGTGTTCGTAGTTCGCAACTGTTTCTAGATATGAAGCCGCACTGTCTGACGAGGAAGGATCGCGACGCGCATAGGTACTACGTTTGTCATGAATCTAAAGTTAGTCTAGGGTTGTCGAGTAGATTTGACGTGTTTTATAGATGACGCAGCAGTAACCATATCTAGACACAATGCAAAAGTATTTTGTCTAGACAAATGGTGTTATAAAACATTTAAATAGTAAATATATGATTTTCAAATTTATTTCGTATATGCTATGTACTTTTACATCATCTAATGCCGCTAGTACCTATACGCCTTCACTTAGCCTTATTGCTCTCTCCTAATTTGTTCCGCCCGATAGGGACTAATTTATTTTAGTTTACCTTTGTCAAACATTATTGAATGCTGTTAAAGATAATATTGTCTTTGAAATAAAGAAATGTAATTAAAAGAAAATTGTAAGCATATGTCATTTGAATGTGAGCGTGTATAGTACCTGCCTGTATCAATGGGTCTTGAGTCCTGGTTCCAGATTTGGAAGAAAGAAAGAAAAATCATGTATTCAGTATATGCACACTTGTTTACAAATATTTATACATATAAGTAAAGTGATATGGGTAATAAGGCTTGGGCTGAGTTGTAGGTAAGTTGTCGAATCCCAACTTAAGTAAGCACTACAAGGTAATAAATAAATAAATAAAATTCTTTTATTTCGGACCGGAATCCATAGTATTAGTAACAATAATCTTAAAAACTATGTTAGTAAATAACGATTTATAAATATTTATTCATACTAGGTACATAACAGGATACCACTATTACACATACTGGTTATATGTAACTGCGGCGTCAGCTGTGGCTAACATCCCCGAGGCACTACAATGGCGTCGCAACCCCAACAGCGCCCTGAAAGCATTATTATATTGGGTACGCAGGGTCCTATATGCTCCTTGAGTGTAATTCATCCACAGGCCGTACGTGTGCAAAGAGTGACAATATGCTTTGAAAATCGTGATTTTACATTGTTTAGAACAACGTGCAAACCTGCGGGAAAGCATATTAGCTCGAATGCACAGGGCCCTTCGCTCCCGTTCCAAGTCCATATCATCCTTCAGATATTCCGTGACCCAGTGCCCCAGGTACTTAAAGCTGTTTACTTGAGCTAACGGGGTCCCATTGAGCGGCACTGGAGGTACTTTGTAAGACTTATTACCAGCCTTGAATACAAGAAGTACACTTTTAGTTGTGTTATACTTAAGACCATGAGCCACAGCGAATCTCTCACAGATGCCTATCAGTTTATTAAGAGCACTAAATGATGGACACAGCAGCACCATATCGTCGACGTAGCTTATGTTGTTGACAAAGGTACCGTCAACAGAACAACCCACTCCAGCGCTACTGAGCTCATCAATCAACCTATTTACATATAGATTAAAAAGGGTAGGCGAGGTAATTCCTCCTTGCCTTACTCCCCATTCTAGGCTGTACGAGCATGAAATCCCCCCAGACCATTTCACATAATTTTTCTGATGTGCATACCAGTATCTCAATAAAGATATAAACTCATGTGGCGTGTTTGGGTCCTCATAGAGTTTTTCCCAAAGAAGATTGTACTGAACTAGGTCAAAGGCTTTTGATAGATCCAGAAATACAGGATAAACAGGTGTATTCCTAGCTGTATAGTACTGGACAGTCTGTCTGAGACACAAGACAGCAGTTTCAGTAGACAATCCCGGCCTGAAACCAAACTGTGCATCATGAAGCCTAATATGAGCGCTAAGCTGCAGGTCAAGCAGTCTGTCCAGCACCTTAGCCACTATGGTTGCCAATGATATTGGTCGGTAATTGGATTTGTCACTAATATCACCAGTCTTATTTTTGACTATAGGAACAACTAATGTTTTTAACATACTATCTGGCAGGTAGCCGTGATTCAAGCAAAGGGAAAAAAGCAAGGCTAGGACTCGTGGCATGTGTACGCCAGCATGTTGGAGATGTTCTATACTTAAGTGATCATGACCAGGAGAGAACTTTAAAGTGCTCCTTGAACATTTCAGCTATGAGCGAGGGATCACTTAGCCCATCGACGTTTGCAGGAATACTAGGTTTAGGGTTTAGCCTTCTAGTTTGTTTCCAAAAATTGTAAAAGTCTTTATTTGAGTGATGCATAGCCAAAATGTCTATTTTGATCTGTTGTTTATTTGTTTGACACCTTTTAAGTTTAGCTTTAAACTACTTTTTTGATTCACACATTTTATCATATACATCTGGGTATGTATATGATAAAATGTGTGAATCAAAAAAGTAGGTTTATTATATAAAACCCAGTACTGAAACCAAAACCGGGCCTCTCTATGTGCTTCCTTAACATGTTTATTCCAGCCACATATGTATTTCTTTTTATTGACAGATAATTTCTTTTTAGCACTATAAATAGAAGCTTCAGTAAGAACATTAACAATTTTATTATACATATCTAACAATATCTTCTTATGACTAGGATTATTACACAACACCTCGGCACAACTTTTACAAACCTCTGGGAAGTCAATATGTTTTAATTTATCATTACAATATTCTGTGTACAACGATATTTGAGATACATCTCTTTCACCCCATAGAATTAAATTAATATTATTCTCGTAACAGTTATCAGAAGGTACAATTTTAGGTCTTATTATATTCAGGTCACATTGCAATTCCAGCGAAAAGTGATCAGACCAAAACACATTATAATTAATTAACATTTTAACAATTGTCTGTTTAGTACCATGAGTTACTATACAATGATCAAGCCAGCTATTGGTTCCATGGCTATCACTCACATAAGTGTATGAACCCGAAGACAAACCAATATATAATATAGCGTGTATTGCTGAAAAGGTTACCAGCTCAGCATGTACTAGGCGTCAAAGAGCTGGTTTTCAGATGGTTTCATTTTTGAAACACTGTATGAAGTAGCATAGATTTTGGAGACGAATCCTGTAAGACTCTTTCCATATCAGATGTATTTTGGCTAAATATGTGCGTGATAAATCTGCCTTATGTTCGGAGATATTGTCGATTGGTGTTATGTTATATTAGCATTTGCCCGTGGCTGCACACGCGTTAATGTAGATTTTGTCAATAGATTTTTATCCCTCGGGAACACTACCCTGCGAAATTTCATGATTTTCAGTCGAGTAGTTAAGGCATGAAAGCGTAACAAACAACAGACTCACTTTCAGATTTATAATATTAAGTAAGGATTACTGAGCTAATAAAGACTTTACATCATACGAAATAAATATAAATCATTACTTTGTTTGCAAACATCGTTGATACTTTATCATTTAAAAACAATTATGTTATTCTTAGCTCACGACAAGGCCGAACGTGGTCGATAACAGCTAAACATTTAGTCATGGTGATTTTGTGTTTATAATTTATGAAAAAAGAAACCATTAAATGCCATAGTCTGCTGATAACTGTCCCACTGCTGAGCACGGGCCTCTTCTCAGTGTGAAAGGTGTTAGGCCATAATCCACCATACTGGCCTATTGCGGGTTGGCAGACTTTACATATCTTGAATTATCGAGAAATTTATGGAGAACTGTCAGACATGCAGGTTTCTTCATGATGTTTTTTATTCTTCACCTTTAAAGTGATATATTATTTATTTATTTTACAAAATGTTACAAGCATACCTGTATGCTTTGTAAGCTACAGTAACTGTATACCGTCAGATGTCCTGACATCTAACGGTATACAGTTACTGTAGCTTGTGGTCTTCTGCAATGCTAGAAGTGTTACTCGCACGTTGCCAACTCTTTAACGACTTTAACGACATCCAGTTTAGTCGCTGATTTAGTTTCAGTTCCAGCGACTCACCCATCATACAAAGTAGCGAGGTGGTTTTAGTCGGTAGATCCAAAGTCTTGATAGAGCCCGATATAAACCTCTCGCCTCCCTTTGTGGCCAGAGGGCATGCATCGGGACGATTTTCTCTCGTAAAAATTTTTGACCCAGTTTCTAAAAAGTTTAAAACGCAAAAATTTCACCTGGCGGTTAAACGCATATTAACTACTGATATTGACTGAATAACTTAGCAACAGTTAATCGGTTTACTCATCGAATTTGATTTTAACACGTCGTTGCCTTTTAGAAACCGTGCGTAAGATGGGTCCCTAAATAATATAAAGAGTCCTGAAACCCTGATTGCAGAAGGGACGCCACATAAAGTTGTTTGACTCCCTGATGTACATATATGTTACTATAACTTCTCATGCGATCTTCTTTGGGTGAAGGTGGACCCAGCTGTGCTAGTTGAACTAGAGTGAAATCCTGTATATCAGAATCCTTCATTACTCTCTACATGTATGGCTTTTTGACGAGTTACACCTGACATCAACCTCATAATTACAACAATCATAATATAAGTCAATATTTCTCTACAAAAATAATTTATTTAGTATCACCTATTTATTCGTGGCTTTTATATGTATATATATATGTATATATTAATACCTGACCTATGTAGGTCAGCTTATATACATATAAGCTGACCGTAGAATTTTGAAGGTTTTTTTTATTTACATATATTTTTATATATACGTTGTCCTGTACACACGAAAAAAAACCAAATCTAAACCATTCTCGAATCCACATGAACACACACAAAATATTTCATCAAAATCGGTCGAGCCGTTTAGGAGGAGTTTAATTACAAACACACGCACAGAAGATTTATTTATATAAAGATATAAGATATAGGTATTAAGTAATAATAAACAACATATGACGTTATTTTTCAACTTATCTTGCTTGGTGTTTATTTAAACGGCTAATTAAATTTTGCTATCTATGCTTAATCATGTTTGTATTTGTCTTAATATTTCTACGCCATCCGACTGGTAATTTCATGCATATAATGCAAATGCACTATGTACATACGAGTGCATTTAAGCTAATGAAGGTTGCGTGTCTTTTAATAAAATAATAAAAAATATATTAACCTTATTCAAAAATTTGCAAGCTTTGCATTGATTTGATTAATTAATGGAGCTAGTTATCAACTTATATTAAGTCAATTAAACAATTGCTGTTTTATAAAAGATTATTTTATTAATAATATCTTTAAGGTTCATCATAAAGTTACTTGTAAGAAATGTTGTTTTTGATTAAACGATTTTGATACACTTCTATAATCTACTAATTCTTCTGTTTACTGATAGCATTATAGGTCTCGTGGCATAAGTTCAGTTTTTTATTTAGACCGACTGTTCTAGGTTAAGCAAATAATTACTGGAATTAGTCCGAAAATAATATTAGGCAATTTGTGGCAAAAATTTCACTGTAGCTAGAGCAGCTTATCTGAAGTCCTTTTTCAGATAAGCTGCTCTAGCTACAGTGAAAAAGCCAAAGAAAATCGCAGCTAATCATATTTATTTTATTTATATAGATTACTTTAAATTTTAGTTATAAATTACTATTATTCTTGTTTATCCATCTGAGCTCGAATTTTTGTGGCTTAACGTCGGTAATTCAATGTGTAGGATTCGAACCACAATCTCTCAATCGCAACTACAATGCCTTTTCATTGTGTCTTATACTTGCATTTCTGCAATGAGTAAATTGACTGGATTTCCTGTATGCCTCTTACGTTTGGCAATACGGGCATTTTTTTAAGGAGCCGGGTGTGCGCTACTTACCTACCTACCTATTATTGCAAGCCGATAGAATGTCATAAGCCTACCATCAGGTAGATCTTATGATAAAGGTGGCATAACCTAACTGATGATGGAAATCGACGATGGAGTCCTGAGATCAGAAATCTAAGGAGACTTATGATCTCTGGAGTTTATTATCGTTGACAGTAGCATATAGTTTAGCAGAATTTCTCGTTTCTAGTATCGTTTAGTGTAACAACCCTAGATGTGTCGCGAGCTAGTACACAATTAGAATAGAAAATGTTAAGGTCATTATACCTCTGCTTGACACAATGAATCTGTCTGAAAATTAACTGTGCCAAATTGTTTATCGGGTTGTTGACACTTTGATTGTATAGAGATAATTTACTTACCCTAGTAATTCTATTGTACAGTTGACTGTTGACGTAAAAGTTAGTCAAATCTCATTTTTCGTCTGACTTTCTTTACGACTATGTATTTTTAAGCTGACCTCGAGACAGGCAGCCTTTTATTTGGTTCTTCTGGCAAGATATTCATAATAGTAGCGCGAAGACTAGAGTGCAGTCGGTGGGTGTCGAACCGAAGATGCTAACACTTGATCGCAATGGCGCAATGTCGTCGGACGCTTTTGCACTTTATTATTATTCTGCATCAAGGACTAAGCATATTTAGTAAGGCAAGCTTATAAGTATAAGACGCAATTCAGCTTTACTCTGTGCTTTATAATCCGACGGTATTAACTTTATTATTTAATAAATTGTTACAATTAATGGTTATTTATTATATTTCGAGGTTAAATACCTTGATAATAATTGTTGTATCATATAATCTGATTATTTCCATCTTCTGACATACACAAAAATTGCCACATATTGTTCCTATGCATGGCTTTTGAAAGCTTTGTATGAGATAGTCATGAACGCGTTGATTTGAAAGTATGGCGTATTGATTTTCACTCGTATACACAGCAATTCATCGATAGTACTCAAACGTTCAGTGAAGCAGATACATTGCTACTTCATCAACATACCACTGTACGGCGCTCGCAATTTTTAGCTTAAACGTGTAATTGGTTGAATTTTCTGCTACCGACAGCAATAGAAAACGGAACATTGTTTTGCTGTATCTCGTTAATTGCAAATGAATCGGTTTCGAATAATTTCATCTTTTCTGTAAAAGCAGTGTGATGAGATTTTTGATTTCACTGAAGGTATGCTAATTATAACAGAAGTAAAAAAAAAGCCAATCAGCAAGACCGAACCTTCGACCTCGATCAATGGTGTTGTCTTTTGCCAATGGTTTGGGTTGCCTTGTTGGAGAACAAGGCAACCCAAACCATTGGCAAAAGACCTGTTATAACTTACATTCAAACTTAGCATGGAAAATGCTTAAATAGACAAAAATGTAATATTCTCTTATGTATACGCAAATTTTATACATGGAAATTAAACTACTATACATATAAGGATTTTATCGACGTGTTTATTTAACACTTTTATTACATAATTTTGAAGCAATTACACTACTACTGTTAAACTTTAGTACTATTAAAGCTATTTAAATTATTAAAACTACTTAGGTTTAAGTCTACACTTTCTCTAATGTTACGGTTGCTTTTCAACAGCTATGATCACGCGGAGACTCCCCGTATACATGGCACACAACATTACACACAACGTAAGTTTAATTTCAATAGGTAGAAATGCTTATAAAATTAATCGAAATATTTTAGACAGGTTAGTTTAAATTCAGGATTTTGGATAAAAGAGAGAAGTTAAACTGGCGAAGCACCTTAACTCCTCAGAAGCTAAATAACCTTATTTTGTGTTCCTGCAGAGAATAGAGTTGCTTGGCTCTTTAAGAGCTAGTACTGTCACCAGTATGCCTTCTGCCGGATACACGCGAGTGGTATATCGTGGTATCAATTCTGTTACAATCATGCACAAGTGACGGTTACTGCTTGCTTTTGGCGGAATGTATGTAAATTACTTCGCCATCTTGATTCTACAAAAAAGAGTAAATCTATAAGTATATTCATTTTCTTCGGAATAAATTTAAGAGCTTAGGTATGCCTGATGAACCCGTATCACAATGTTAATTGTACTAATCCTATCAGTTTTCACGGTTACCCAATGTTGATAATGTCGAATAAGGATTCGACAAGGTCAACATTGAGTAACCTAAAAAGGAGACGGTTACAAAAACCGACAGCTTATCAGTTTGTTAATTTAGCATTTTCTCTAAGAATAAATGAAGCTTGCTGTTGGTTAAAGTGATCCTTTCGCTACTGCCACTCAGTGTTACGAGTTGGACACGGGACAAAAATTTGTGTACAAGTATATTTGTGTACATGTCTGGATCAATACCCAATAAAGGTGTTGTCTTTTATAAGAATAGCAAAAAGGGTCTAGTAACATGAAATTTTAACTACTGATTTATCTAGATGAAATGTTTCTGTTTGGATTGCGCTTTGGACTCGACTGCAGATAATAAATTCAGCCGTATCTGCTTAAACCGAATACGCTAAGGAATAATCAGAGTACGAAGATGTGGAAAGCAACACCGTAGATACTGCCATCATAAAATGAAACTTTAGATACAATCTATAAGTGTTATTAGTATGATTAGACAATAGAATAGGCGAATGATGCTACCAAACATTGTACATAGTAACTCTGGCTGGTTGTCATACCGACAAATAATCTCTATTATCTTAAAATTTTGAATAAATTTAGTAGCGCTAGGACTGACTCAAAAATAAAATATACAGAAGACAAGCTGGCAGCCAGACAGACCTCCGGCTTTTTTCTATTCACCACTATGATATTTAGTATTTAGATTTGCAATCCAGCAAAACTGGTTTGTATCAATTAATATTTATAAAAAGTTCCACGAATGTCAATTTAATATGGAACTTTTGTATTTCAATGATCGTTACTGCATAGATGGCGTATTAGGAAAACTTTGTGTTATACATAAATGGTTGGTTGTACCGAGTTTAGGTGTTTTGTGTGTCCGTTGTTTGGAAAGTAGATATATACAGAATTTATTCATAGTGCAGAAGATGTATTTTTGAACCAAAATATCAAAAAACATATATTTAAGTTGTTGTCGGCTATGAAGGACAAAAGAACACTGGTGAGGATATAAAACTGTGCGAGATTCATCACATAGTTGATTATTGTACATTTATCTACATAATTGTCTTACATACAATTATTTTGAAAACAAGTGGAGTTGTATAGTTAACAAGTAATTTTACATAATAATGTCACTTTTTTCAAGCAGAACATTATCCAAAATTGTCCGTAATTTTTGGTAAGAAATTCGTTTCACGGAAAATCGTGGCTATCATATTTAGAGTCAGAGGCTATTTTTCGAACATTAAGCCAGTCTAATATATAATAATAAATATTAATATATCAGCCCTGTATACATATAAACTTGCCCACTGCTGACTGAAATTGCTGGCTATGGGCCTCTTCTCTGTGTGAGAAGGGTTAGGCTATAGTCCACTACGATGGCCCAGAGCGACTTCGCAGATTTCACATATCTTCGAGAACATTATGAACAACTCTCAGATATGCAGCATTTCTTACGATGGTTTCCTTCACCGTTACTTAATCGATTCAAATTGCTTTCTTCCCCCATCGATGTTTACACTTTCTCTTCGTAGTCTACCTATGACAGGTGTAGGACACGTTTTGTATTCTGTTATTGGCGAAAGTAATTCCTTTCTTTAATCGTGTGTTTAGTGGCCAACCTGTTGTCAAGTGTTGTTCAAGCCGCCCCAACCGGGAATCGACTTTTTACGTGCCCTCTAAAGCACGCAGACGCTCAGATGAAATACCACTAGGCGGTCACCCAGCTATAGATTGACCGCACCCAACGTTACTTAACCTCGCTAATCGTTTACCGATCAGTGAGTGCAACTGGCTATGAGCGCCTCGGCGAAAGTAATAATAATATTTGTGTAAAATAACGGCGTTGAGAGCAGACTGTTCCGTCAGTTCGACACTATATCATATATTGTCATATTTGTATCGCCTGTGTTAACTGACACGTGTCGATTATATTGGATACTAGAGTTTTATCGCAGCTTGGCTCGCGTTAATGAAGGTTATGTCAATTTTCTATCCGTCGGAAATACTTTTTTGTACATTCCCTATGTCCTTTTCTGTACCCCTGACAACGTGTACGCTCAATTTTATGATGAGTAGTCAAGTAGTTCGACGTGAAAGCTTAACAATCAAACAAAGTCACATTCGCATTTATAATATCTATATTATAAAGCTGAAGAGTTTGTTTGTTTGGTTGAACGCGCTAATCTCAGGAACTACTGGTTTGAATTAATAATAATAATAATAATAATAATAATAACGTTTATTTTCTCGCCATAGTAACAGAATAAAGTACATAAGTATCTTAATTGATAAACAATATAAATACTCGTAAAAATATACTATGGGGGGCTGATACCTGAACTAGGATGGTTCCTGTATCTCAGGTTACCAACCCTCCCCTCCATATAAGGGATCTTACATATAATTTTAACAAATATTTAATATTTAGAACGCTTTTTCTTTTGAGGGTATATTACAATGACAACGACGCATACAAATAATAAAATCGCTCGACTACTCGACTACAAGTACGAGTACCTATGGAGTGTGATTAAAAAAATATTTTGGTGTTAGATAGCCCATTTATCGAGGAAGGCTATATAACATCACGCTACGACCCACGGGGGTGGCACAGTAATCATAAACGCGGGTGAAACCGCGGGCACATCTAGTTAGTTATAACTGCTTAAGCTAATTGTTAGTAGACAGCAAACCTTGCTCTGTTTCTTTTGGCCTTAGAGATAGATTTAAAACTCTGTGTTTGTTATTTTCGAATATACTAAGTACCACGACCGTTGCCATTTCATCATCATTTGAAGTCTTCAAGATTCATAATCGCTATACTAAACCAACATATCTTCAGTCTTTTAGTGATAGCACGTTAATACTTTAAAAAGTACCCATTACTCAACTCTCCATGACATATTTTAGTTTTACTATTACACTTCCTGTTGGCAAGACATGCAAACCGGAGTACTTAATGATGTTATAAGATTGTCATAACGCCAAAACCATAATATTAAAAATACATTTTTGTACTTCTTGTCTCGTAGCGATGTCATAAATGTATTTTAGTTTATGGAATTAGTTACACGGTGTACTTTGAACATATCGTGACAATTTACATAATGTCTTTGGAAGTACATACATGTGGTTACGACACCCACGTGATGCGAAGTGACATACTGTTAAAAGGTTAGAAGAACAGACAATCTTGTGGACTATTCAGTCCAGATAATATCTCATTATTTTTCCGCATACCTATATAAAAATAAATAATGTCCTCCAGACCGAATTTCGGCCACGGCAGCCAGTCTTAACGGAGACTTGCCAACTACGCAGGAGATATTATAGTGCACAAGTGTGTGCGCAAACACAAGAGCACTCTCTGTTCCCTAACTCTGATGATCTGATGGGACGGTAACCCGACACGACCGGAGAGAGATCAGGCGCAGGACCAACGGCTTTACGTGCTTTTCGACGTACGGGGGTGTCTAACACCGCCAACTTCCTAACTCCGGGCTGCTATTGAGATTTCTTAACAGAAAACCCAATAACTTTTTGTTGGCCCGACCCGGGATTCAAACCCGACACCTCATGCACAGTAGTCGCAAAATAACAATAATATAGCATCAGCCCGGTATTTAAACTGTCTCATTGCCTGGCACGGGCCTCTTCTCAGTTTGACAGGAGTTAGACCATAATCCACCACGCTGATCCAGTGTGGGATGGCAGCTCTCAACATATTATCTTTGAGAACATTATGGAGAACATAGAGACATGCAAGTTTTCCCACGATGTTTACGTTCATTGATGAAGCGAGTGATAAATAACTATTTAATACGCAAATAACTTCAAAAAGTCAGTGGTGCAGGATCGAGCTCGAGACCTCAGCATGGCGGTCCAACGGTCTCTCACTAGGCTATCGCAGTTCTATATAAAAACAAATAAACATTTAATTTTTTTGTTATATTAACCTATTTTAGATTTGGTTTACATAGTTTGGTAGCTTGGAGTTCAACTTAAAATTTAAGGCACATCGATTTCTGTTCAGTTGTTCTAATTGATGTGTGGGTTAACTGTACACTACGTGGTTGAAGTCATGGGCATAATCGAGTAGGTACGTTTAGTCACTAAAGATTATAAAACAAATTCCTCCGCCACGTCTGTACACGAGTAAA
Organism: Catocala nupta; assembly: GCA_963675205.1. Lineage (NCBI taxonomy): Eukaryota > Metazoa > Arthropoda > Insecta > Lepidoptera > Erebidae > Catocala > Catocala nupta. The sequence goes on along the minus strand of OY776097.1, from coordinate 19,476,058 downwards.
CTCATAAACTGCTGAACGGATTTTTATGCGATTTTTACCAATAGACATAATGACTCATGAGGAAGGTTGAGGTGTATAATTTGTTAAGGTTTTGTACTACCCGTGTGAAACTGGGATTGATCGCTAGTTATATTATAAAAGACTTGGTGTTTGTTTATCTGTGTATTTAAACACTAATCTTCGTAACAGCTGTATTAAATCCGCTGTGACCTTAAATGTTTAACTGACTGAAATAAAGCCGGGCAGCATGGTGGCAACTTATTGTAATTGTCACATTTAAATATGAAATAGATAATTTATATGGAATTGTAGGCGTCAAATATATAGATATTATATTAGTGTATTAGATTGGCTGTAGGCCAACAATAACTGAATATGAGAATACAATAAAATTCTTACGGAACTACAAACATGTTGACAAAATTATTGCCTAGCCGCATATTAATATCAATAGTTGCCGTCGAACAATAGTGGACTTATTTAACGTTAAATTACTAATTATAAATTAATTATCTTAATATCTAACATCACATCTAATAACTCAAAGAGTTAATAAACTAGTTCAAAGCCAAAATAATAATCATAGTTATGGCAAGAAAGGATACTTGAACATCTTTTAATTATTATAAGATACTTGCCTGAACTAGGTTAGACCTGTGTTTCAAACGAAAATTTGTGAAATGTCACACCCAGAACACCGCAATATAAGAAATAAATGGGCAAAAAAATTATAAAATTTCACAACGGAACAAACTTGACATAAATAAGTCACATGTTTCGAAAACAGTGATTAACCTAATAACTGTCCGCGGGACAGACGTAACAGAAAAACAATTTGTCTGGCGTGGATTTAGGTGCCGGCATACCAAACCATTAAAAAGTCGGCCTCGGTGACGCAGGCACAGTTAATGAAATGTATTAACTGTTGCTGCGTAAGGTTTAATGTCCAAATCAGGTAATGATTTCTTTGTACCAGACATTTCCAAGTAGCAGTATTGAGTCTAGAACTGTGGCTATGTCGATGATAATATCCTTGTTTGCTGTTTCGTGAATTCAAATACCAACGTGAAATAATTAACTTAATACACCCTTCTCAACTTCTTTCTAGATATGAGCGAGAGAAAATATTATGTAAAAAGTTCTTTTTTTTTTTTTTTTTTTTTTATTCTTTATTTTGAAGAGAGTTTAGTCACAAGGTGACTATGCCACCCTCGTTGACGTAAGTTAAACATTAGCTACTAAATCTATCAACACAAACAATTTTTACTAAATCGTATAGCATTCTCGCTTCCTCAGATTTGGGGAAAGCGAGCATACTATTACACTGGCCAACATTACTAGATTTAGGAAATATTAACTGCCTTTGCGCATCGTTCCGGACACACTCCATTAAAACATGTTGTACATCCTCTACCATGTTACAGAGTGAACAATTTGGTGATTGAACTTTACCCATCAAAAATGCAAACCTGTTCAATGGAATGTGTCCAGACCGCAGTCTTAGGGCTATGACTAGGTTAGACCGACTCATATTGGCTTGATCAATCCACGGAGACCGGGTGACATTTGGTTGGATGGTTTTGTACCAAATTCCTTTGGTCAGCGATCTCAAATTAAAGTATTCAGACCATAGCTCAAAACAGCGTTTTCGTATAATATATAATAGTTCGGTATAAAATGGATCACATGAAAACATTAAGCCATCAACCAAAGCCTCCTTGGCCAAGTTATCTACTTTATCGCTTTCGCTCAAGCCGATATGTGACGGTACCCATTGTAGGATAACATTTTTATTTTTACTGATTAAATTACAAATACATCTTAATATGGTATAGGCAATCGGTGTTCCTCGCGCTTTTGAGGTACATCGCATCAGGTGTTGAAGGGCGCTCTTTGAATCAGTAAGAACAACGTAATTACCTTGTTGAAACGAATCAATGTATCCTAAAGCTTCTGCAATAGCAATCAACTCAGCGGACATGATACTTATGTTACTTTTAATATTTAACTTAATTGAAGTATTTGTCTGGGGATCAAAGGCTGCTGCCCCGACACCGCTTGTGTCCTTCGATCCATCAGTAAATATGTAAAAAGTTCTTGTAATCAATACTTCTTTTGCTGAGACTGTCCAAATGATGTCTCAATACATCAGTCTAAAGATACCAAGGTGACTTAACAAAAATAGAGGGTATATTTTATAATAAATTTAATGAAGGGCCGTTTGATATTAATTTTAATTTAAAAAATAAGAACATTCGTATTGTAATTAAATTTAAAGTTCGAGTCAGTGATATATAATTGTTTATGCGAATGTTATATGTTGTAATTTAACTATGAATATGTTGAATATGCCGTTTATTTTAAAATGCACTACTTTTTAAAATAAACCGCGGCATATATTTTTAAACGAATAAAAATGTTGTTAATCGTGTCAAATCTAAATATAGTAGTTTCATTTTATCAGTAATTAATAGTGATCATGCTTATAAAAATATCTTAAATTTATATTATACAACTAAATGTGCCCGCGTTTTCACCCGCTTTAATGATTACTGCGCCGCTCCCGTGGATCGTAGCGTGATGTTATGTAACCTATAACCTTCCTCAATAAATCTTCATCTTCTCCCTAGCCTTTATTATTCCCAAGTCACTTGGGGTCGGCCTTTCTGGTCTCACCGGATTTGACTGGATGTCAGTTTTTTACACGGAGCGGCTGCCACCTGACCTCCGTAACCCGAAGGCTAACGATACCCTAAGGCTAGACCAGTGTCAGGATATTATAGGGCACTGACTTCCCAATAACGACTGCCATAGATGTTCATGGCAGCCGGGACCGACGGCTTAACGTGCTCTCCGAGGCACGGAGCAGGCGATAATTGTCAATCAGTACGCACATCATTTCGAAAAGTCATATAACTGCCGAAAGTCAGAGGTGCTCGACGTGGATTCGAACCCAAGACCCTCTGCATTGCAGTCTGTTGGTCTCTCCACTGAGCTATCGCCTTCCTCAATAAATAAGCTATGCAATAATAAAGTAATTTTCAATTCGAACTAGTAGTTCTTGAGATTAGCGCGTTCAACCAAACAAACAAAATTTCAGCTTTATAATATTAGTAGAGATGGCCAGTTTTACTGAAAATTAAATACATCTAGCAGTTCTGAAAAATTGTTGTTGTTCTGAAAAATACTTGATATTCTAAAATTGAAATAATATTAGATATTAGGATAATATCTAATATTATTTCCAGTAACAACAGATTTAACGTTTATAAGGTAGGTTATAAACGTTACAGCTTATGAAAATGAAAGAAGATGTTTGAATATTAGTTTCTCAGTCATGCGTTAACAGTTGGACGGACTTTACACATAGATACACCAGGTAGTAGGTACTTTTTATTCCACATAGCGGTCGCATGGGATTCAGGCAGCGTGTAACATCATAAAGCTAACGATACTCTATTGTTTTCATAAGTCACTTATTTGTACACAAAACACATTTTTTAAGATTTTTCTTTACTGCTTCATTTAATACCTCTGCACGTAACCAATGGCACCGCTGTATACGAGATCTCCGGTTTGACCCAGTCCAGAAAAGCGTTACCAATAACGCTTTTCTGGACCGGGTCTTGACCGAAATATTTAGATATTTTGGCCTAGACTCGGTTCAGAAAATTCTCATTTTGAGTAATATGGTAATAACTGCGACCTCTTTTATGTGGGACTTGTGGGAGTAATACATATTTACCTATATTCCCATTTTAGGAATTCTATGACGCCTATTAGAGGGTTTTAGTATTTCTTTTTGCTTTTTGTTTTATAATATTATAGGCAATATTAGTTTTAAAGAATTGTGTTAGATGATAATATAATATTCATACAGTAACATATAAACATTTAGATTCTCTCTGCCTTCACTTTCGGAGATATAAGTGAGAGACTATGTATGTATGTTTAAGAAATTAACAGTAGATGTACGGTGTCTGAAATGATACCTAGCAGAGGGCAATGAGTGTATTATTTTTCTATGAAAGATACATATTTTTATTAAATTTTTTTTTCATTTTTCTGGACTGCCTTCAAGGTTATCCATTAATTACCGGACACCCTGTATATAAGAACTATGTTATATTATATGTTTTGTATACTGTTGGCATATCTATAACACATAAATTATAAAATCGTTTTAATAGTTTCCGTGTTCATTTATTGCAAACATTAATATATTCTTATATATGTATATGTATCGAACTATAGCAAATTGTGTAAGAGATATAGCCTTTTATAGCACAATAGTTATTATGCCAATTGACAGGAAAGTGTTTATTTTAAAAATAATAACGTGCTAACCAGTCTTTGCTTTAACTCGTTGTCGGATGTCGCGCGTCACTTGTTGGCATGCCAATCTCCTTTGATGTACTTTAGCTCGAAATTCGAATCGCAAACGAAAAAGAGACTGTTAGGCGTCGAAGACTATACAGTTATGTTGTGAAGTGAAGTGTATACTATTTTTTTATTGGTTTTAAGTAGTTTACTAGTGTCTGCAAATTACTAATTTATCCGTTCTATACTTGCATTAGGAGTGGGTTCATGTATCAAACGTTTGGATTCACTGTTAATAGTAGGGGTGTCATACAGATATAAGGACAACTTGTAATACGGGGAGTTGTTGAATGAACATCAGCCAAGAATACCAGACCTCGAACAAATATTTGCGCATCATACGATTTTTGTCGTCCTCGGTGAGGCAACTACATAAACTAGTGCATCAAATGAGGAGAATGCTAAGGAAGAATTTAGTTCATTAACTATTTAAACGCAGCAGTAGACATAATAGAAAATCTATTATTTGAAAATACACTGGTAACCATGGTGACGCTCAAGGTCTTAAACACATTACATATTAGAAATAGTCCCTTGACAAATCTTTACCACCAGATGTTCCGTAAAACAAGGTCTGCATTAGTTACAGGCCATTGTAACAGACGTGCGCATGCGACTAACGATCCGTGAAAGTCTGTAAGAGCACATTCCCAAGATATTTATGTCACGTTTTGTTTGAAGCAAGTATTGTCCCAGTGTGGCGTTGTAGACGGGATACTATTTCAGTCGCGTCAATCTTCAGTACGTGAGGTGAACGATCGGGCAGATTGCAAAAAAACAGTACAGTCTCGTCACGTTACCATTTACGTAACAATGTTTTGCTGTTTCATTCAGTCTGACGACAAAATTGTCTTTGAACTACTTGAGGATTGAGTTTAGTTAAGAATCTCTTAATTTTAACTAATATTATAAATGCAAATGTGAGGTTGTATATTTGTTTGTTACGGTTTTACATCTTAATTACACGCTATCAAGTTAACTGCATATGTTTTATTTTTTTATTATTTTATATTCTCGTATAAACATACATATATACTTTTTTGTAAATACATTTATATTATATATATATATATATATATATATATATATATATATATATATATATATACATATATATGTTTGCAGTACATGTATGTATAAATGTTTTTTGTTGACTCTTACTTTATTAACAATAGAATAAAAATGTAATATTATAACAGCCTGAAACAGTTCAGGCAATACCATGTAAAAAGCTGTCTTCATAAATAAGTTTTTGTATCCAATATTATATTGTAAATGTTTTATTTAAGATTAAATAGTTATAATGTGAATTCAATACAATAAGTAGCCTGCAATGTGTTTTGTAAAGACGTTTATATTTTATTGAATAAAATGTATTATTATTTGTTTCTTTTTCACGATTATTTTCCAAATGCGTTAGGTAAAACTCGGCCCTTTGGGAGGCTTACACGGGACATGGGTCTAACATGCAGAGGCCCATGCTATGGAAAGGCATGTAAACCATGTCAAGGGTACAGAAGAGGATAAAGGGTACCTTTCAACCAGGAAAAAGTCCTGTTTACGAGAGATAGATATTTTATTGTCAAAATCTAGATTAAGGGAGCCGGCGAGATCTTGTATAATAATATTAGATACCAGTTTAAATTTTCATTTCTGTTTGTCTTTATAAAGAAGGACGCAAGTAGTACCTACCTTTGATTGCGACCCTAATACTTGTAGGTTTTCAGAGCTTCATATGAAAGTACTTGGACTCATAAGGAACTAGTTGGCTGCAACTCATTTTAATGAAATAATTGTGAAGATAAGAAACCCTCACGCTTGCCCACCCGAAACGAATGAGTCTCCATTCGTTGTAGTGGTTTAATAAGACTATTACAACCGTAACCACACCCAAATAAGGATTGAGGATAACTCGCGCAGAGGCAATATTCGTATCGCCGCATACTTTGTTTTTAAATATGAATACCTACTGCAAGCTGGAGTACTTACGCACAGATTTGAAAGAGGCTGTCCATACATACATTGCTTATATACCAAGTAATAACATGAGTCAAAGGTAAAGTCAAAAATCATTTATTCATTTAGGTCACAAAGTAACACTTATGAACTTCAAAATAGGTTAGGTTAGTGAGTTTACTAAGTTACTGAAGCTACATTTAGGTTAGTTAAAGGTAGAGCCTATGAGAAGAAACCTGCAAGAAATTCACGGCCACTCTTTTAAATCGCCCATCAAATATAATTTCAGTATATTACAACTCATATCAACAAGGTGTTGCAGCCATTATACAAAATGTTGTTGACTATACAAATCTAAAACTTATAATAATTACTTAATAATATAAAGGATATGAAATAAAAAGGATTTAGTAGAATTATTTAATATAAATCTGTAATAGACAGTAGGATGTCATGAGGGCATACATATGTATAATGTACTATGTATAACTCTTACTATTACCATAGTGTGTGTGTTCTGTTTATGTATGTGTGTAAAGTAAATATATATAATAATATATATAATAGTTTGCGTAAATCATCGTACCACACACTAAGCTAAAGTTAAATGCTCTTACATAATGTGTAGATGTATACTACAAGTACTGAAATAACGACTAACACCTACTATCTAGGTATATAATATATAACACTAACCGCAGCTTTGCCCGTTAAAATCCTAAAGGACCGCACACCGAGTTTTAAAGAATCTTATGTACTAATCGTGGACTTAGTCAATCTGTGTGTCAAGATTTAACTAAATTCGTTCAACGGTTTACGTGAAGTTAAGTACCTTACAAACATCGAAACATAATCACAAATTTTTTTACTAGCGACTCGCCTCATCTACGCACGGATAAGCTAAACAAATTATACACCTAAACCTTCCTCATGAATCACTCTGTCTATTGGTGAAAATCGAAAATCCGTTCAGTAGTTGTTGAGTTTATCTCAAACAGACCAACAGACAGACGCGTCAGTGGTCTTTATTTTATAATATGTAGTGATTTATCATATTAGAAGGACAAAAGGCGTTGCAAGTTATTGTGCAGGCGTTAAAACTGCAAAACTAACTAATATTAACAAAGTACAATCTTTTTAATATTTATTCGTTTTCCAGTCTGTCTCTCTCTTGACCACCATTACCATAACATTGCCTAACAACCAATATTGCGAACTAATAAGCTCCTTGGTTGTGGTAAGGCATATTAATTAGCAATCGAAATACCGGTAATTAGTGGGACTGTTGGCGATGACAGATTCTGCATCTTGGTCAGCCAATCAACGTGATTGAACGAAACCGCAGATATCTAGCGCCTGATATAATATCGATAGTAAACGTTGACGAGCTGTGTGTAGAAGTTAGTTAGGTATTGGTCAGGCGCTTTTAATAAATATTATAACAGACTGATTACTAAAATATTAAATGTTATTATTGCGTATAGTTTACGAATTATATTCGACTCGACATTTACACTTAGTACACGTCGAGTCTACTATACAAAATACCTATTTTCGATGGTCAAGGATGTACTTACTAATTAATATATTTAAAAACTAGCTGATCCGACAGATGTTGTCCTGTCTTAGACGAACTGTCAAACTCGCAAAGTTAAAATAGTTATTAGTTTTCTGAAATTATCCAATTTTCAGCGTCATTTTTCTTAACATTTCTTTCCGTAAGAAACTTCTACAAAGATTAGACAACTTAAAAAAAAAAGAGTGATATCGGTAAAGTCATTCTCAAGTTATGGCATGGGATAAACAGGGATTAATTTTTATATATCATATAGATGTCAGTCCATTCTAATTTATTTTAGAAATGGCTCTTTAATATCACTAGTAAGATGAACATAACTTTTCAGTAATGTGTATTTCGAATAAGATATATTATGCATTTTTTTTTGTATTATTGAAAATAAATAACTTTATACGGATTTTATGGCTTTGTTTATTTTAAAACACTTATATTACATAATTTTGGAAACTATTAAACTACTATTGTTAAACTTTACTTCTATTTATTAAAACTATTTAGATTTAAGTTGTATGTTATGAGAATTTAAAGGCCAATTTTATGTATTATGCAATCCAATAAAATATTAAGTATATCTAAAGGATTAGGTTACTTTAGGGACTATCAGAGTTCTTGATTGCAATCGGACACGATTGGAGCAAAATACTGTGCAGGACCGAGGTGTTTATAAGCTTTTAAATGCAAGTAGATGAACCGTAGCCAACTTTGATTGAAAAAGTTAACTTTCGATTTTAAGCTAACTCGGTATTCGATTCCGAAACCTCATCAACCGCACAGATTTACGCCAGCTACTAGACTAACTTTTTAACTAAACTTGGCCTTTATATTCTCATAGCATATTTAGAAAACGTTCATTTTACATTGCACATCGATAAAACACAGTTCAGTTTAATAAAGTAACGCAAACGTAGGTACTAAAGCCCTCGATTCTAAAATAAAAGTGAATAGAACAGTTCTGTAATCACCAGTAACGTATATAATTTAGTAGGAACTCCAACGTTTCTCTTTGGAGAGACTAAATACTTCTTTTTGCTGTCCCCACATTGCAAGACCGAAGGTTTATTTCCTTTGCTTCCTGTTTTTCTTTTGATTAAATACTCTGCAGTTTCCGAAGGGCAGATGTTTTTAGAATGACGTTTAAATTTATTACTGTTAACTAAGTTTTTGTAAATGTTGGCAGTTTATTACTGCGGCTTTCAGTATTTGCTATTTATTTTCATTCGTATTTAGCTATGTTATGTCGAATCCTAAACCAATTTATTAACATTGAAATTAAAATACTTTATATAGCTAATGTTAAACACCAACGTTCGTTGAAATCTGCTGTGAGTGAATACGTGCAACAGGGGACCAGCATCTAACTACGATTTGACAAACCACAGATACTCGCAAAAGAACACCGATTCCTACCAAAGAAGCTTTGCGAAGCTATTGATATTAAAAAACATCCTAATTTCAAAAGAGTAGATGGTTGGAATATGCTACCAACTTTGGATCGAGTAATTCAAGTAGTCAAACCCAAGAAGAAGCAAAACACAAACTAGACTTCACGATACTCCTTCTGCGTAAATAGAAACACCAAAGATTAAATTATGTTCAGGTAGGTACTACATTTCAGAACATTGAGAACGTCGGGGCAAAATGTAAACTTAAATATAAATAGTTTTAATTAATTTAAATAGCTTAAATGCAGTAAAGTTCAATAATAGTAGTGTTAGAGTTCCAAAATTATGTAATATAAGTGTTTGAAAATAAACAACGCGACAAAGTCCTTATAAAGTAGTTTAATTTCAATGTATAACATTCGCATAAACATAAGACAATACAATTAATTAACAATTTGATTTAGTAACGGTGTGAAATGTCAAAATAACAATGTTTCCGTTAATTGCTTCAAACAGTGATCATAATCAAATTAACGGTATAATTCTGTACTCGATAATCGGATTGTCAAGCGTGCTTGAAATTTCTACTGTGACGCGCACGGCTTAACGAGGTTGTCTGAATTTATTATGTAATTACATATCTAAAAATGAAACGCCATGACTCTACTGAAAGGCATACTTTTGATTTTTATGTTGTTCAGAAATACACAAACACAAACAATTAAATTATTTTGGCGTTGCGTTCGGATAAATATGGCCGACGCGTGAAGAGCGTAATTGGGTATATATCAAGTGCAACAATTGTCTAATCAAAAGCAAATCTAGCGTGAATTGTATATTAATACCAACAATCAGTATTTAATAAACCTAATAAATTTTTTAAATAATCTTTAATGCTTAGTTTTAGTATACATAACCCAAGAAGACTTGTGAAAAATATTGTAGGTATGAGAAACACATACTCGGTAGATACCAATGTTTAATTCTGTAATGGACATACATTTTGCTGCAGTTCATTTTACTTTTAAAAGCGCACGTTTTGCTCTGAATAGAGATGACATTTCGCAACATTCTATTAAACTTTCAGTTACAGGTTACCGTCGATTACGTCACAGCAGTAGCAACTGTCATTCTGCAACTTTCCAATACAGTTCACATTGCCCAAACTTCCCCTGTTAGACATGTCAGGAAATTTTAGAAAGGTTGGCGTTTTGATATGTACCAGTTTGTTATAATGGAACACGAGTTTTTAATTAACATGGAACCTCGTCACACGGGAACTTTAAAACTATGTACTATGTTTTTGTAGCGATACGGTGAAACGTTGGCTTTTACCGGGCGCCATATCCTTACTAATATTATAAATGCGAATGTGAGTTTGTTTATTACGCTTTCAAGCCTTAACTACTCGACCGGTCGTTATAAAATTTGTACACAAATTATCAGGAGTACAGAAAAGGACATAGGGTACTTTTCATCCGGAAAAAGGACTGTTCCCGAGAGATAGAAATTTGTGTACAAAATCTACATTTACGCAAGCGAAGCCGCAGGCAAAAACTAGTTTAATGACGTATTTTTATTCATTCAATAGCGAAGACTCTTACATGAAAGATGGAATAATGGGACGTATACTCAAATGTGATTTTCTGGAATTGTGTGTTAACAACTGTAGCAAGCATACAAACAGTCTCATGACAAGCAGTTACAGAATACTCCTAACGCCAGTTGACACTGTTGACTCTGAAAAACAACCAAAGAGATTTTAAGACTGCGCCGAGCGTAAGACACAGTTGGACCGAATGACAGAGCTCGATATTCAAATCGTCGCGCGGTCGCCATAGTAAAATTGTATAGACGATTTGAAGTGCTTTTTTGATAAATATGTATCTTTATTGTCAACCAATAACTTAAATATTTGGGACGTACAAATTGTAATATAACTATTTATGTTTCGTTTAAGCTGTAAAATAGGATAGATTTCTACTGTTATAATCTAAAAATCACGTAACACGAGTTCGATTTAAAGAAATAGGCATACTTACTGTTGCGTCGCAATATATATTTGCTAACATTATGTTTATTAAACATAATATTCACTTATATAATAAGAATAGTGATATCCATAACGTAAACACTAGAAATAAGCATAAGTTAGTAGGCCCATATCATCGTTTACATAAGTTCACAATACATTTGCGGGACTCGGTATACGTTTTTTTAATAAACTACCTATTAATATAATAAATTTACCATTATTTAAATTTAAAAGCGCCGTTAAAATACAACTTATTCGGAAGGGTTATTATTCAGTCAACGACTACTTAAATGACAAAAACTCCTGGAACTAGTTGCTTGTTGCATACAGGATTTAAAGATCTGTATTACTTTTAAGTCAATTTAGTAATGTAGAGGTACCTCGTGATTATTTGTGAAGTTAACAAGTAACTTGTTTCTTAATTTGATTATTATTAAAGAATATAAATGCATAACCGCATTTAGTCACGGACTGCCTTTGCATTGTCACAAAGTGTAGGTGTATGCGCCATCATGCCATCTTACTGCCTATTTTAGATTTATATTAAAACATATACCTTAGCCCAAATTATTTAATCTCTATAATATTATTAAGTTATTACTGTTTTTATCTTTAGTTTTTTTATAGTCTGTAGTATATGGCATAATGGCTGCAACACCTTGTTAATCTGAGTTGTAAAATACTGAAATTATATTTAATTGGCGATTTAAAAGAGTGGCCGTGAGTTTCTTGCAGGTTTCTTCTCATAGGCTCAACCCTTTGCCTGAACCTAGCAACTAACCTAAATGTAGCTTCAGTAACTTAGTAAACTCACTAACCCATATATTTTGACGTTCATAAGTGTTACTTTGTGACCTAAATGAATAAATGATTTTTGACTTTGACTTTACGTTTTTGCATTTTTCGTGCAAATTTACGTAATTTTGTAGGCGAAAATATCAATTAGTTTAAGTTTTTTACACAGAGTAATTGTAAACACATTCATTGTTACGGTAAATGTATATTTTATATTTGTATTAAACAAAAAGTGTTGATTTTATCAACTTAACTATGACCGCTTGTTTTGGCACATTTCGCTTGACGCAGTCTTAACTTTTATCACTAAAGTCGAAATCATTTGTCATCCTACATAGGAATGCATTGCGCTGTCCTGTTGTCAACGGAGTGCCTACCTATGCCTGGAAACCCTTTTTTTGTAGATAGTCAAAACGTTATTGCTCATATATTTTCTGGAGAACGGTACCTTCTCTACCATTGCAGTTTCAGTGTGAAATGTGGTACCGTAGTAGTTTCGATGTGAAATAATAGGTACATTGTCACCGTAATGCGATCCTTCGATGCATCTTGTCGGGAACGTTGTATCCGCAGGCGGTATCGAATGCAGAAAGCAAAGAAAAGTAAGTAACATCACAGATACGAACGCAGTATACCTTTATTATCCGAAGGAGATGGGGTGAGTGTGATCGAAGAGTACATAATATGTAATAATATATAATGTTGTCAATACTCAATAATTTTAGTTACAGTGACCTTTATTGTAAAGGACTAGCTATCAGCGCAATATATTATAGTGAACAGGTTTGTGCACAAAAACACAAGTGCACTCTATTCCAGCGCAGGACCATTTATGTTCTTTCTGAGGCACAGTGATGAAACAAGACCGACTTTCTAAGTTCTAAGTGTATGTACTTACTTAAATATTTTTTTACTAAGAACATCTAAATATTTGAAGAGTGTAGATAAAACAATAAAACACTCAATTGACTGATGACATTAAAACTGAAAATATTTGAAAAACGTCTCCATGACTTTTAATAAATAAATCATGACATTTTTCTTTTCTTTTTGTCATCGTCTCTTTGTAATGTCCCACTGCTGGGCAAAAGCCTCTTCCTTGGACTTCCAAATCACTCTGTTGGTGGATATATGACCTTATGATCTTGTGACCCCTATATCTTAGGAGTATTTCGACCCACAGAGCCCATATTCAAACTCGACCGAGGCATGACCCCAAGGTGTGTCACACCAAGCTACAAGTCAATACGGTCCAGTGGTTCCGGATCTATGCCTGTCACTAACAGAGAGACACACAGACCCACATAGAGTTTTTATTAACCTCTTCGAAAAAGACTCAGATGTTAATAAATGTGAATGTGATTTTATTTTGTACGCTTTCACGCCCTTAACCTACTCGACCGATCATAAATTTCGCAAGCACGTTATCAGGCAGGGGTACGGGCAAAGACAACATAGAGTTTCATCCATAATGTCCTTTCCTATACCCCTCCCTCCCATACTTTCATCCTAAAAAAAGTAATCGTAATAAAATAAAATTCATCCTAATAAAATCTAGATAAATGCGAGTAAAGCCGCAGGCATTAGCTAGTAATCAATAAATTAGTTTGTATGTCTATATGGCCGAGTAAAGTAAACTGAATATGTAACAACCTTTCTTTAACAAATTAAATGATTTTGATTCAGTTTGGTTTAGTTACCTAATACAGCCGTCTTACCTTTTATATTACATAAGAAAAACATCATGTGCTCTACAATAAACTTCGTGCGTCACTCGTTATTTGTATGACGTAGACATCTTTGGTAAACGTCTGGCTTCGGCCGCGAAATACTGGAAATTTTATACAACAAACGACAACAATTGCTGTCGAAATATGAACATTAACGTGACTGAATAAAAACATGTTTTCTGTTTTTATTATGGCGTGTACATTTTACTTGTGGTTCAGTAATGTTTAAAATGTTTTTTCATAAATAATAATGATTCCTTTAATATTTTTTTATTATTAGGACTGTATTAAACTGTGCCACTGCCAGGCACGGGCCTCTCAGTGGGAGAAGTAGTAGTCCAGTCATAGTCCATCACGCTGGCTCAGTGCTAGTTGTTTTAACCATTTTTACATATTTAGCCCATGTCAACCAAACACTGTTTATTGATGTCTCCTCGTCCGTGCGACACCAATGGTTCGCACTGAAAATCAGCACTTACTGTGGGGCCCCTAACTACCACAATACAGCATATGCTGAGTTTTTTTACCAATTTGTCACAGATTTCATGTATAAGTTTGTTTTTGTATTTACTTGTCTATTTTTATTTTTAAGCTATTTTCTTTGTACTGTATCTGTGGCAAATTAGCGTATTTTTCTTTGATCTTTCTACCATTATGGAGATCTCTTAGACATGCAGGTTTCCTCACGATGTTCTGATAATTTTCTATGTGTTTTGATGATATTCCTCCATCGTAAAAGCGATTGATAAATAACTATTTGATACGTACGTAACTTCAAAAAGTCAGAGATGCGCGCCTTGGGATCGCACTCGAGACCTCTGCATGGCAGTCCAAGGGTCTCCTACTGGGCTATAGCTGCTACTTTTTTTAATAGTTCATACTAATTAAACTTGGTCTCACGGCTATATCCCTCAGAAGGTAGGTAAAGGTGGCAAGAATGTTATTAACCCACAATTTGCCAGCTATGTTTTTAAGTCACATTATTGCCGACCATCGGGCCTGTTTCTAGAAACAAAGCTGCTCTACTGTGGATTTCTTGACAGAAAAACTCAATAATAATAAACAAGCCCCGGAAGCTGGGGCTTATTGCACAGCAGTAAATTTTTTTAAACATTAAATAATGGCGCTCTACGCGCTGTTATGAACAGTCGATATGTATCCGAAAAGTTTGCAAATGCACGTTTGGCTGTTCGTAGAGGACTATTAGTGCCTACACTTATGCATGGAAGTGAAAGTTGGGTATGGCAAAATAAGCATGAGAGCAGAATAAATGCTGTAGAAATGAGAGTGCTGAGAGACATATGTGGTGTGACTCTGAAAGATAGAATAAGGAATAGTGTGATTAGAAAGAGATGCGGCGTGAAAGTGGATATAGTGACTAGAATAGAAAAAGGTGTGTTAAGCTGGTTTGGGTATGTAGAAAAATTGGACGGAAAAGACTGACTAAGAAAGTTTATAAGGCTAGTGTGAATGGAACAATCGTAAGAGGCAGATCTAGGCGAACGTTTCTTGACCAGATCGGAGACGTTCTGGACAAAGGCCAGGTTAAGAGCAACTTAAACCGGCGAGCGTATATAAGGAGTGTGATGAAAATGAATGAAGCCAGAGAAGTGTGTCAGGATCGTAGCAAATGGAAATCCGTAGTCTCTGCCTAACCCTCTGGGAAACAGGCGTGAATCGATGTATGTATGTAAATATTAAATATTGCCCGCGACTTCGCTCGTGTAAATATAGGTTGGTTAGTAACATTGCTTTTTTCTAGATGAAAGGTATCCTACCTAAGTCTTTTTCTGTTCCCCTGAGAACGTGTAATGCGTAATTTCATGATGATCGTTCGAGTAGTTAAGGCGTGAAAGCGTAACAAACAAACAAACTCACAGTCGCTTTTATAATATTTTTTAGGATATTTTTATTTTAATGGTGTACAGGAAAAAAATATTGCTGTTACACAGGTATTACAAAAATAAGATGTCTATAATATTCTGCCGTTTCTATTGTACAAATCTTTACGGAACATACTGAGATGCATTGCTTGTAATCCAAAGTACTCGTCGAAAATGTCTTTGATTGCCTGGAGTGGTAGACGATTCAGCGGTCCCACTAGTATTAAAACGTCGCTCATGTGTGGCGGCATTGTCAGGCAACAGTCGAGTTGAATGAAGCATTATTACAGCAGACATATGATCTGCCTACGGTAAGGGAAATCTGAAGATTTCTTACAATATAGGTTATGGTCACAATTACGCGTTGCTGATCCTAGGGCAAAGATATTAATTTTTTTCTAATTTCTCCCCAACAATGTTTCTTCAGAAATACAAGGATGAGACTATAAATTAATATGTTGAAAAATGATGCCCGCGGCTTTGCTCCCGTAAATGTATGTTAGATTACAAACAGTATTTTTTCCTGAATGAAAGGTACCCTATATCCATTTCTGTTACCTTGACAACGTGTATGCAACATTTCATGATGTTCGGTCGAGTAGTTAAGGCGTGAAAGCATACCAAACAAACTCACATTTGCATTTATAATATTACGAGTAGTTAGGATATAATCTTTTATGACCTTTGTCATTTATTGCGGCATTATATTGGCAGGTTATATTTTTATTCAAGGCGACATTCGTAAACGAAGCTATCAACTCCAAACTACTTATTTTTTAAAAGGCCTTGTTTATATTCGGCGTCATTTGAACAATTACATTCGTGCGTGGGTACTTGGCGCTATAAACACGTTTTTGCTACAATAGAATATTATATTATAACGTATTTATGAAGGCTGAGAAGGGAATAGGGAATGAGTTCTTGTTTTTGTACATAATATTAGATATATTACTTTTTGTGGCGAATTTATTTATTACTATATTTTTGCCCGCAGTTTCGCTCGCGTTAATGTAGGTTATGTCAATAAATTCCAACCCCTCAAGAACAGTACTTTTTTGGATGAAAGGTACCCGTATGCTTTTCTGTACCCTTGTCAACGTGTATGCAATATTTCATGATGATCAGTCGAGCAGTTATGGCTTGAAAGCGTAACAAACAAGAAGCCACATTCGCATTTATAATATTAGTCAGGAGTTAGGATATTAGTTTTGGTGACAATTATTTTTATTACGAAATTACTAGTTTGCCAGTAATTATTATGTCAAATAGACAACACACAGGTTAGTTTGCTCAGTATAATTTTTTTCAAAGAGCACAATTGTATACACCTAGTTAGTAGATAAGAATATAAAACAATAATAATTCCGCTGAGTGACGGATAGCGCCCTCCGCGATGCGCATTCAACACCGCCTGTTTGACAATATAAGTGTCATAATTGTTCGCCTGTGTTATTGTCATTAACACGCTTGAATAGGGTAGTTGCATATTTTTTATTTCGTGTATTGTTTTACACACAAGAGTAAATAGCGATCATAAGAAATTTTTAATGTAAACAGTATCAAAATTGGTTGTAAAATAATGTAGTAATTAATATTTTAAATTTGGATATAAGAAAAAGTAGGTTCGTAGTTGGGATGTCTCGCTATCTTCCTTGCACAGCTGCGGTTAAATAGCGGTTACGTCACAGTTTATGTCGTGCATCGCTTTTATGTCATTTGATAATGACTCCTACTATTAGATTTCAAACGCTTGTATCTTATTTATTTTTGAGTAGATTTCAAAAATTATTTTTGTTTTAGTGTTTGGGTAGTATAATAATTTGACTTAAATAATAAAAATTGTGAGTACTACCTTATTGTATGGGCTGTGAGACATTTGTCTAGTAAGATTTTGAGCTATGTAATTTCTACATGTTTCTAGTTTATGTTAGTCAGATATGCAAAACATATCTTGTTTAAACGTATGACCTGGAATATTGGGTCTCTAAATGCAAAATATTACCTCAAAATATTGTGTCCCTAAAATATTACTGTAGTACCTAGTATTGATGTTGCTACACAATTTTACCTCAACTTAGACTTTTTAATAATGACTTTTAATATGGAAAGGACAGAATATGATCTTCGATCTGTAAAATTTGTCAAATCACGGTTATCTTTGTTCTTAGTTTGTGTTTCCATGTGAGCTAAGTATAATTAAAATACTAGTATTTTAGAAAATCTTCGTCTATTCAATTTGCGTGTTATTAACGCTTATATTTTTGTTTTACAAAGGTACCTTTATTAGTAAGGTTCTTCGATGCGAAGCGGCGGATCATTCACTCGCACGACGCTACAAAAACTAGCGTTGCTTTGTCAGCACCAGGAATAAAAACCTACGATCATACTTTTTATCCACAGTATTGTACTTTAGAGACTCTCCGTAGGAACATAACACAATGTTATTTAAAAAATACTTGTGTTTCTGTAGTTAAATAAACCTAAGTTAAGATCGCATCTAAATAAGTTATTAGGTTGCGTTTTTTTGTATTTAGGATGTTATTTTTCTACCCAGGCAAGTGCCAGGTGTTCCAGGTTTAAGCGATTCTTCACGCCTTATTCGATTGTAGATATACAGTTTACTATAGAAAAATATCCTTATGTTGGCATGGCTGTTTTCTAACACCATGTGATAAGTCATCATAAGGCTAATTAACATGTAAGAATTAAGCTCATGTCAAAGGCTTTGATTGGTTGTTGCTCTTTTTTTTAGTCAGCCGATCATTGCAGTTGGCCTGTTTTTGGAAACTTGTTAAATAATGTTCTTTTGTGTTTAGGATAAAGAAAAAGAGTCACGTACATTCATTCTTTTGATCGCGTGTTCAATGCTTTGACCTCTCGTCAATGAAGGTCTGCAAGAGAGATCTTATCTTATGTTATCTTGATTCGGGGGCCAGTCAGTGTAGACCGGTGACACTTCGACCCAATGGGATCTTTTGTGTCAGCCCCGAGGTTTATCCCTGAGCTATCTCCCTATGAATGTACTGCATCAGTCGCAGCGTACACTTCAGAGGGAGAAGCCTGAAGTCTTCAGGGTTCGGATATGCCAATCCCATCAGATCCATCCTAAGTCCAGCCAACCCGTCACATTCACACAGTAGGTGTGATATGGACTCGCCCTGTTCACCACAGGCTCTGCAGATCGAATTGTTTGACAATCTCAATCTGCACAGGAAGTCGTTGGTGCCAAAATGACCAGTAAACGCTCCTGTGAGCAGGCGTATTTGGCCCTTGTTGTATCCGCAGAACTTTCGGGTAAAGCCCGTGGCTCTGTCTGCAATGAATTTCTTGGAGTGTTTCATACCCCTAAGGGGCATCCACTCTAGCCTGTGTTTACCATTGCCATGTGCATTCAAAGCTGTCTTGACGGTACACTCAGAGATATCTACGAATGGCTTGGGGTGGGCCCCGAGCCATTCGTAGATATCTCTGATAGTTGCTCCGAGCCCTTCTTGGCTAGTACATCAGCCTCCTCATTACCCTGCACCCCTGCATGCCCCGGAACCCACACCAGCCTGACAGTGTTTTTCCTGCCAAGTTTGTTAAGGGCTTTAACACAGTTCAGGACTAGTGCTGAGTCCACCCTACAGGAGTTCAGAGCCTTAAGAGCAGCTTGACTGTGACTGAGAATATAAACAATCTTTTCAGTGACATTGTTGTTAATATTCTCCTGCGCACAGGCAATTATAGCATAGGTTTCCGTCTGGAAGACCGTTGCATATTTGCCCATGCTTTGGTTCACCTTGCAGTCGTTGGCATAAATACCAGCGCCTGATCCTGTTTCCATTTTGGAACCATTGGTGTACCAGATGAGACAACCCTTGTCAGGGGATTGTAGACCTCGTCTCCATTCTTCCCTTGTGAGGACCTTTATTTTAAAATTCTTTTTCAATATGTGCATTGGTTGCATTTTGTCACATCTCATGCTCATAATCTCTTTGAGATCCTTCGAGATCTCTAGTTTTGTGTGTCGAGTTACTGGCATGTTGACGCTCCACAGCCCATGTATAGATAATCTATGTAGCGCCTTCATCGCCTCTAACTCCACAACAATGTGTAGCGGCGTTAGGTCCAGCAGGATCTCTAACGCAGCCGTTGGCGTAGTAGGGAACGCCCTTGTTATAGCCATGCCGGCTAATCGCTGCACCTTCGACAGCCCTTTTCTGCATGTTGCTAGTTTGGTTCTTGGCCACCAGACAACGCTTCCATATTTGATTATGGTCTTATCATCATCGTGTATAGCCACTTGATGACCTTGGGTTTCAGGCCCTAGGTCTTCCCATAAGTAGAAAGAATCATACCGAAGACCCGCTGGGCCTTCATTATGGCTTTGTCTACATGAGGTTTCCACGTTAGCTTGTTATCTAAGGTCATGCCTAGATAGTTCACCTCCGTGGACCATTGTAGCTGTGTACCATACATGGATAGAGTTCCTAAGCTAGTCAGATCTCTCATCCTAGTAAACGGCACGACAGTAGTTTTCCCTGGGTTTATCGATAAACTGTTACTACTGCACCATTTTTCTGCTATACTCAGGGCCCTCTGCATGAGACTGGATACTGTGCTAGGAAATTTTCCATTGACAAGTATCACCAACTCATCCGCATATCCGACCGTTAAGTACGGCCTTTGTTGAGTTGTTCTAAGAGTGAATTAACCACCAAGCACCATAAAAGTGGTGAGAGTACTCCACCCTGAGGGCAGCCTTTGGTGGTCATTGCAATCATTTCATCCCCTAACAACTTAGACCTAATAATTCTTCCTCTGAGCATACAATCGATCCACTTGCAAGTGGTTGGCTCTATGCCGTGATTTGCCGATGCCACACTAATGGAATCAAAGGTGGTCCGATCGAAAGCTCCCTCAATATCCAGGAATGCAGCAATGCATACTTTCCGGTTTTCTAATGCATGTTCTGCCTTATTTACCACAAAATGCAGTGCCGTCTCAGTGGATTTTCCCGACTGGTAGGCACATTGTAGCCCGTTGAGGAGGAATTTTCTCAATGCTCCCTCCCTGACATGTCTATCTACTAACTTCTCCAGGGCTTTAAGAAGAACAACTCAAGACTAATAGGTCGGTATGCCTTGGCTTCTTCGTAGTCCTCTTTGCCCGGCTTCGGTATGTAGATGACTTTAACTCGCCTCCATATCTTTGGAATGTATCCAAAAGCTATGCAGGCTCTGTATAGTCTGCACAAATGCGGAACCAAGAGTGCAGCTCCCTGTTGTACAATAATTGGATAAACCATGTCTGGACCAGGTGACTTAAACGGTTGAAAACCATTTAGAGCCCAGCCGACCTTCATCCACTACCTTCCTTGCAGTGTCCCAATCTGCTTTGGTTGTACGGTAACCTAGTTCAACCAGGCTGATCGGGTCCTCCTGCTCCTTTTCTATTATCTTACAGCCCGGAAAGTGTGTGTTTAGCATCATTGCTAGTGTCTCCCTACTAGACGCTGTTCGCTGCCCATTGCCATCTTTAAAGGTTGTCAATGGGTGTACTCTGACAGTTGAGATCGCTTTGGAGAGTCTCATTCCTTCAGGAATAGTAATGTATTCACAGTGGGCTCTCCAAACCTTCCGTTTGGCTTTCCGCACAGCTTTGTTGTAGTTGGTCAAACAGCGAGCGTAACCGCTATAGTCCCTGCTGGTCCTAGCATTGTTAAACGCTCTTCTGGCTTCAAACCTCAGCTTGACCAACTCTGGCGTCCATCACTGTACCCTCTTGGGCCTAAGTGCCCTTTCAGGGCAGTTACTTGTCCATGCCGTATTTACAGTCTGGACCAATTTGTTTGCTAACTCTATATCTAATATAGAATTAAGCTTACCCTTAGAATCCTGCAGATCTATTCTGAGGTCACTCCTGAAGGAGTTCCAGTCCGTATTTCTGAGATTCCTTCTGCGTGCTATAGGAGCTGGAACCAGCGTCTTATACTTAAAGCATATGTAATTATGATCTGACAAGGTAATCTCATCAGACACATGCCACTCGACAATCTTAGTGCTAGCGTTGGTGGCTAACGTGATGTTAATTACCTCTGCTCGCCTACAGTTGACGAACGTTGGCCTGTTTCCCTTATTTAGAATTTGTAAAGAGGTACCACATACCCCAGTAGCTTTTTCCCTGTTAAATTCACATCCGTGCTCCCCAGACTGTGTGGTGTGCGTTGGCATCACACCCCAGGATCAAGTCCAGGTTCTCCCGGCTGCCATATTCAACATGGTCCTTTATTTGTCTAGATACAGTTATCTTGTCCGTATAGTCTAAGTATGCAGAAGTCAGGATTACAATATCCCGCCCTCCGCTCCCTCGCACATCGATCTTAACTGCCGTAAGATTCCTAGAACAAAAATTGTTTAAGGGCATTGCATTTATGCCATTTCTGACATACACACATGTCCTTATATCATTAGTGGAACAGTTGTGATAAATTACACCTCCCGTCCCACCCAAACAACATAAGTACATAATTTACCATTTCCTGGATCAGGGCAATATCATATTCCTTCATCCGCAGGTGGCGGGCCAGAACGGCCATCGCCCCGATGCAGTGATGAAGGGTTATTTGTACGCACCTTAGTCCCACCATTCGGTCTGCCTATGGTGGCGTCTACGGTGGCAGGCACTGCTGGCCGCCCCCCTCGCTCCCTTACACTATCAACTCCCACGCAGCCTCCGGCGAGGACAGATCTAGACAATCTTTATGTCCGATTATGTCGTTGGTCTTCGGAGACACGCATGGAGATGACGTGTAGAGAGCCGTACCTGGTTCAATTACCACTGGGTTCGCGGGCTCTCCTTCCCGTCCCCCACCTGTGGTGCCGTCACCGCAAGGGCCTCCTCCCCCACGCTGGCATCAGTGTCAGTGCCCACTGACACCTTCTGCACGTTCAGATCCTCAAGGATCTTGAACTTTTGTCCATGCCAGCATGGAGACAGAAGCCACCTGCTTTTATGGCCGCAGCCGACACGCTGTCTACCAGAACAATGCGCCTTGTGTGCGTCTCCTCGACCTGCGTGCTCAGCACCTTCCACTCGCAGGTCCTCAGAGAGGGGTTAAGGCGCTGTAGCATGGTCAGCACCCTGGAGGCATCTAGGTACCAGGTATTCCTGGTCTTCCAGGCCATCTTTATTGGCCTTGGAAGTTCCTTGGCGCTGACCACTCTGAGCTTCACGTTCCCAATGGCTTTACCGTTGAGGCAGCAAAGCCACTCTGCGGCTCTCTCACCCTCACACGTCACGTGCAGAGCTCCACCAAGCAGTGCACTGACACTAATGGCCGGCAGAGGATCCGGTGTGGCCTCCAGCTGGTCCCAAATGGCCACCCTTGTGGGTTGCCTCAAGCTGGGGATGCCTTGTTTAGGCACCAGGGCTGCCAGGTAGATATAGCACTCCCAAGTGAGCTGTCCCTGAGACGTACAGCACCACTGAGGTGCTGTACGTCGCTCCACCCCAAACCACTGAGGTGGGAGACGAGCACTGCCGGCTGGAGACCTCATCACTCAAGGGCACTCGCCTGGCGGCCGCATGAGCGGACACCGCAGCCGATTGATCGCAGCTGGCTAGACTACTACCTCCCGTGTGAGAGGAAATCCGGACCAAAGGGGCGTGTTGCAGATCAGCAGCACTACCAACGCCACATCACCACTCAACCCCAGGACCCCCAGGACTCCATCATCCCTCCGTACGGGTCCCCGCGCACGGCACAAACACGCGGGAAGTCATTACTATCCATCGTCTGTCGTTCGACGATGGACCCGCCGGAACATGACCTCTCCATCCCAGGTAGTGGTCGACTGGTGGTTTTAGTTGCGTCTATTTCATAGGGAACTAGACCAATAACAGGGGGCAACCACGTGAAGGATTTCCCACCAGACTTGTCTTAGGGATCTACATGACTGTTGCGCTCTCCCCTAAGACCATTGGCACCTTACTCGTCTTGAAGAGTCCAGTAAAGTGGATTTGCATCTATACTAAACAAGCAACCAATCCAGTGAAGCTAGAAAGCAGAGAAAGCAAGCTAGGCAGTGCAACTATTAAAGCATAAATACAAACCCCCCCCAAACCTGCCCTGCAAGAGAGACAGTATGACTAACATTTTTGAATAAACTGTGGCAATTAATTTAATTTATAACAAAAGAAAATGTTATTCAGCGCAAGACCAATAAAATGGAAGGGCATACTTATTTTAAAAAAATAATCGAAGTATGTTGTTGTCAATTTGGCGTAATATTAAAATGTTTATTTTAATACTTTAATCGACGACCGATAGGCTTGTAGCACACAATATCGAGGGGCCTATTTATATGCTTACAATAAAACGCCACAACTAAAAATATTTTTTTTCAGTTTATGTGAGAAATATTATGTGTGATAGCGGTTGACTGCCTGATTTAGTTTTTTTCATGAGTGCGGGATCTACTACTTAGTTACGAGACCCTATCGGGTGCAGGGCCCGTATCATTTGCTATATCAGCTATATGGCTAATCCGGTATAGGACAATATTTTCTAATTACTATAATCCTAGCTGTGCCCGCGGATTTACCCGCGTTTACGATAACTGCGCCGCCCCCGTGGGTCGTAGCGTGATAGATATAGCCTTCCTCGATAAATAGGCTATCCAACACTAAAATAATTTTTCAATTCAAACTAGTAGTTCTTGAGATTAATGTAGTAAACTCAACAAACTCTTTAGCTTGATAATATTAGTACCTATAGATGACTCTAATCTCATATTCACATTAGGACATTGGGTCTCGTAATTTTTTGTCTCGTCATTTATCTAGGTTGGCGCACTAATATGCACTTCCTAACAGAAAGAGTCAGAGTCATTAAAGTTTTACGGATTAGTGGCATTTTAGTCACGTCACTTAATGTCTGTGTTTGTATTCAAAAGATGTGCAGCAGTATTAACTCTCCTGACAGATCTGTTGTCGGTGAAAGATAAGAAGAGTCGAATTTAATTAAGCAGTTGTAGTTATTGTAAAGTATACGTTAAGGCAGGGAGTTCCCCCACTTGCAGAATGAATGCGCGAGTGATCCTTGTGCCCCGACCACAGATGGATGGATGGCTTAAGTGGACGTCTCAGCACTCCCATTGTGTCGAGTATTGTGGGTCTTCTTTTTCTACTGCATTCTGTGCTTCCTTAAACGTTTAGACGCGTAACGATGGCTTCGTGTATCCGAGAACTCATTCAGTCATGTTTAGGTTTTGCGTTATATGTGACGAATCTAAAACTACATGTTCTATTCCGTGCACGCAAATCCAATAACACTCTCAAATGCACTGCAATACTAATCGGATTAAGGATTAAATCGAGGATTTATACATAAAATAGCGTGGTTGCTGACGTTCTGAAACAGTCGGTTGGTTATGTTTTTTATAATGTGCCTACTCCACACATGCAAAGAAGTTTCAACTACCGATCAGAGATGGCGCTGTACATAAAACACACTACTTCATACTACTTATACTAGATCCTGAATCGCACAAGCAAAGTTTGTAGTCAAATCAAAAATCAAAAATCAAAAATGTTTTATTTCATTATTACACGTTGTACATTATACAGTTGGTGGCGTCTCCTTTTAAGCATATAGATGCCTGTGCCAGGAGGCGCCGCTCTTTTATATCTTACAATTTTAATGTAACATGTTACTTAACAAAAGTGTTTGAATTTATTTAATTTATTTTATCTTTATTTCTATTTATATATATATATATATATATATATATATATATATATATATTTTTTTTTTTTTTAATAGTCTGTTGTTGTGTATGTGTATATGTGTGCGTGCGTGTGTGTATGTCTGTATGTATGTATGTATGTGTGTGTGTATGTGTATGTGTGTGCGTGTATGTGTATGAGAGTGTGTGGTTTTTTTTTATACGGTTGAGGTTTACCTTATATTTAACAGAAGATTCTCTACTTCGTCATAGCATAGCTTGTTTATCCACTTAATCAGCAGCGATTTGCATTCTTTAAACGGTTTAGTATGTATATCTATTTGTTTATTTATTTTATTATATAAGAAAGACGAGCGTTTGTCGTACTGAATATTTGCAAATTCTGTTTTTACAAAAGGGGTGGAAGCAATATTGTGTTTCCTTCTTCTAGTTAATACATTGGGATCTAAGGGTAGGGTCTTATATTTTTTAAGTATTATGTGAAGAATATACAATTTTCGGACTGATAATAAATTACTCGTTTGGTATAGCTCATAGGTGGGAAAGGTCCTTTTTTTGAAGTACATTACTTTTATTAATGTCCGTTGCGCTCTTTCAACATCAAGGAAACGTGTTTTACGCGCGCCCCCCCAAATGGGGATACAATATATTATTATAGATTGAACTAACGAGATATACACTTCATTGAGAAGATTTTTCGCTAAGCCACTCCTTGGGACTATGTGTCGTAACGATTTAAAAATCCAAATAAATTTTCGTATTCTCGCAGTAATTTGTTCAATTTGAGGATACCAGGACAGGCTTTGGTCCAACATTATACCTAAATACTTGACGTGGTTAACTTTACCGATAGTTGGACAATTGCAGTCGTGATCAACCATCCTCCTACACTCATGTATTTTAATGTTGAAATTGGGTTCTGGTTGGACATTTTTATAAATTGAGAAGCAGATATAATTAGTTTTGCTTGTGTTTAACGTAAGGAGATTTGTTTTTAGCCATGAAGCCACTCGTAACATACCTTTTTCTGCGTTGGTTTTGGTTACAGCCCAGGTTGAGCCAGTGAAGACGATGGCGGTGTCGTCGGCATAAGAAAATATTTTTGCGTTATTGATTGTCATATTACATAAGTCGTTTATATATACTAAGAATAGGGTAGGACCCAGAACGCTACCCTGAGGTACGCCGCATGTAACATCAACGTCTTCACTGACCCAATTATCTAGTTTAACCTTCTGTTTTCTATTTGACAAGTAATCGGTAAATATAGATAATTGTGTATCTCTAATACCAATTTTTTCTAATTTTTGGACAAGGATAGGAATAGAGACCGTATCGAAGGCCTTTTTTAGGTCAATAAAGACCGATAAACACCTAGTTCCTTTATCGAGTTCTTTTGTTAATACTGTAGTTAAAGACGTGATAGCGTCTTCCGTAGAGATACCGCGTCTAAAGCCAAATTGAGATGGAGATAAGATGTTGTTGGTTTGAAGATAGGTTATTAATCTGGAATTTAAAAGTTTTTCTAATATTTTTGCTATAACCGGAATAACAGAAATTGGTCTATAGTTATTAACATCATCCTCCTGCCCACCCTTGTATATGGGGGTTATTATTGATTTCTTTAAAGAGGTAGGGAAGGTGCCTAGTTTAAAACAAAGATTAGCTAAATGTGTAATAATTGGAATTATTTCATGTTTTACATGTTTAAGATACCTAGTGGAGATATTATCCCATCCTGGTGCACTGTCTGATTTTAGAGAGTTTATTATACTATTTACTTCATTGATATCTGTATCCAGCAGAACAAAAGATTTAGAGCGACTAGGTAAGGAACGTAGGTATAGATTTAGGTCATTCTGGGTTACGGTTTGTTGAACGTCATTTGCCAGTTGGTTACCAATGTTTGCGAAATATGTATTTATGAAGTTTGCTGATTCCGTAGGTGATGCTTTTAGATTAGTTAATTCAGAATTAGTTCTAGTAGATTTATTTGTATATGTGATAGTTCTCAGGTTTTTCCAGAGAAGTTTGTTGTTGTTTAACGATTTATTGATAAGATTTCTTTCATATTTTCTTTTTAGTTTTTTTATAAGTTTGTTGCAATGATTTCTGTAACGAGCATATGTAATTTTTTTTATTTCATTATGGGGATCGTCTCGGGATTGTTTTTGGAGCTTATTACGATTTTTTATACATCTTAGTATACCTTCAGTGATCCAGGGCTTGATTATTCGTTTACTTTTAGGGATCTTGTGAATAGTAGTATTTAGTTTTAGTGACTCAATAAGACCTTGTGTTAAACATTCTGTTATGTAATTAGGATTTTCACAAAAAAGTAATGTCGATAATTTTTTTTCTTTTAAATATTGTAAGGCACTTTCAAAATCAATTTTGGTATTAGTTGTTGGTGTAGTATGGTCATTTTTTGTTTTAGACAACGATAGGAAGGTTGTACGGTGGTCTGTTACAGTAGTGCGTAGGATGGCAATAAATGCAGAATACCGTTTCCTGTTTATTTTTAACATAAAGTGATCGAGACAATTGGTTTCCCTTGTAATTAAGGTATGACCAGCGAGAATACCATAACCCGATAACATATCCAGGTATGATGTTCTATTTTTAAATTCGTATGTTTGTTCAGTGTGTTTAGGTCTTATGTTGATATTGATGTCACCAGCAACTATAATATTTCGTTTTTGAGAATTTAGGTTATCTAAATGGAGTGCCAAAGAATTTATAAATGGTTCTGAATTAGTATTTGATGGTGAACGATAGATACCTAAAATTATATTATTCAATATATTTAATTGTAGGCATGATGCGTGGCATAAGCTTAATTCTGTGACACTGGCTTTTAGGGTGTCCTTGATATATACTACAACGCCGTCGTTTTGATTTAGTTGACGAGTTGTAGCGTAGGAGCGATACTTGTGTAATGTCGGTATAGGCTTATTTGGATCAAGTCGGCATTCAGTCAGAATTATAACGTCGGTTTCAAAATTGAAGCCAGACATATTTACTATGAAGTCATCAAAATTGCAATATATGCTCCTAATATTTTGGGAAATTATGGTAAGGTTACTTTTATTTATGTTATAGTTGTGCGCGAGTTCACTACAATCGCATTCTATTGATCTTGCAATACTCAAATTATCAATGTCATTTAAAGTTTGTAGTAGATCACCCATAATTGTGTTTAATTAAATACACGGTACATTTTAGAATCAGGGTACTGTTTATATATAATGTTTGAAGCCGTAAGAATACTTGCCATACGTATAATAATATGGGTTTTAGAATTAATGTATAATAATTATTTTGTAGTAATTTAGTTATTATGTAAATATTAAACAATGTACTTGTAGTTATTAATAAATTTGTATATCTATTTATTGCCATGTTTGGTTTCCTGTAATGAATTAAAATTGACTCAAGTGTAAATAAACTTATAGATCTATAATATGAGTGATAGTGATAAAGTGTATGTGTGTTTGTTGGTGTATTTGGTGGAATAAAAGATAATGTAATTTTTGTGAGTGTCGAGTAGGTGTGACAGACTTTACATACCAAGTTTGGTGAGCACAGAAAATAAGCAAAAAAGCAGTGAGAACAGTAGTGAAATTCGTTATGGTAATATAGTCATTGATGTATTATCAGCTGTTGGATTTGTGCTTCACTTTTAATTATAATGGATGGAGAGTCGTCTTCTCTTTTAAGATATACCCGTCCATATGCAGTCCAGCAGTATTTGTAAGTTTTTGACTTCACAAGGTCACGTGCAAGGAAGTGTAGGCGTGCAGCCTTTGCAGTAAGTTGCTCTGTGATAAAAATAGGTGTATCCTCGTTCGTGTGCATGTCCAGGTGTTTTGCGCATAGTTTCGACTTTTGTTTAATGTTGAATGCCTTACAAGATCTAAGGATGTTATTTTTTATCAATGTGGAGTTTGTTTCCACTACAATCGGTGTGTTATTTGAAACTTTCTTTGCACGAACTCTGTATATATCACGGATAACAGTCTTGTCAATCGGACAACCCACTGAGTTAGATAGGCTTGTAACCATATGAATTAGGTCGTCTTTGGTTTCGTTTGACTTTTTCGGTACGTTTTTGATTTCAAAATTAGCTTTTCTACTGTCCTGCTGCATATTCTCCATTTTATCCTCCAAAATAATAATATATTTTTTATCCTCTTTTATTTTGTTCTCTAAACATTCGATTTTTTTCTTAAATTCTTCGTTTTGTGCCGTCAAGAAGGCAATGGAACTTTCGATGTTGCAACTTGATTGTTGTATTCCTTGAAGAATTGTGGAATTTTTTTTAAATTCTTCCACTTGGGCTTTCATCATCGTAGCGAACATAGATTGCATCTCTTCCTTAAATTTAGCAAATTCTTCAACAAAATCTTCCTCTCGTCTTCTTTTTTTTTGTCGGGTTGATACAAAGTTAGGGGGTGTTGTATGGTCCGGTTTCTGCAGCACTACCCGGTCCAAATCTGTTTCCGACAAAGATTTATCTAAGTTGCATTGTTCCATTCTGCTGTCGTATAACGATTTAATGTTAAAATCCTTCCGTAAACAGACCTGAGTCACAACAATAACAAGCGGCTCGTGTCGCGTATTCGTAGCGATCGCCTGATGCTTACTCCGCCCACGTGGATGACAGAGAGAGCAATTATGGTGAAGGTCTCTTTCACTCGAGGGGCGCGGGGAACAGGGCACCGCTAGTTATCGTAACCGGCGGCGACTGCTCGTTTACTTTCACTTTTTGTTGAAATTACGCGTTTATTGAACTAGTAATAAGATCTAAACTGGTTTATCTATTGATTTTAGTTATAATATATTTTTAACAAATTAGCTGCGCACGACCATTCTCAACAAGGATCCAGACGAAAGAGGGTAGTATGAGTTACTATATTATTCAAGCTCCGAATTTCAATACATACTCAGTACCGATTCCAGTTATTCAATAGTTAACTAGCCTGATCGGAGGAACCTTATTTTGTGCCAGAGCAGCACTATTCTTCGTTATTCGACAATACCTCGATGATGTAGTATACCGATTTAATCAGATCACTACATATTATAAAACAAGTCCCCAGCCGCGTCTGTCTGTCTGTTCGCGATAACCTCAAAAGCTACTAAACGGCTTTTCATGCGGTTTTAACCAATAGACAGAGTGATTCTTGAGGAAAGTGCAAAGCCGAGGCTGGTCACTAGAGATTTTATATTTCTAATGAGGTAATTTAAACCGTAATACACTACTAAAATAAAATGACTGAAATAGGCCCTCGTGGGGCGGGGCGTTCGCTACTGTTGCACGTGCACGGCCACTAGGGAATATCCAATATCACTGAGTCGTGTATGTAGCACACGATGTACTGGCTTAGCTACTTACTTTGAATTTATACCAATTTAATGGTATGGAGTCTTTGGTACGTGTTTACGAATGGTATAGAGATAATTTGAAAGCTTGATGGCAGGCGGTTATTGTAGCCGTTTTGCGTATACACACTTGCAAGCCTTTGGGCAGCAGGCTAAATAGGATTTGAAGTGTTGCCAGCGCAAGGTATACCCATGCAGCACTGCAACCTCATTGTAGCTAAAAGTATGTCTATGTACTAATATTTATAATATAAAGAATTTCTATGATTGTCACCTGCTTCGTCCAGTAGTTGTGAATACAGCTTATTGCGTTTTCCTGACTAGACATTGTCAATAGAAGCACGGCTGGAAACGTGCCTGGTAGCCAATAAGGAAACCGGCGACAAGTAGCCGCAAGTCCTCTATCTAACTTTAGATATACCTTTATCTAATGTTAGATAGTCATCTGGTCAGACTATGCATGTAACTAGGAGATCATCTCTAATAATACGAAACCGATTCTTAAATATTATAAAACCGACAATAATTGCAATTAACACTATCAGCTGTTTAAAAGATGAGATGAGAAGATTAGGCTAGTGAAACTACGAATGACAACATCATTAATATAGTCTAAAACATTATTTTCCGTAAAAAAAATTAAGAATAAACAATTCGCACAATGTAGGCTTATAAAGCTGTTGTGATAAATAATTTGTCCCAAGCACATTTCGTCTTTTCTAGGTATGTGGTTTCTTGAGCCAATGGAATCATAACATCCTCAGTTCTGAGGCGGTAAGGGATCTTGAACTGACTAAAACCACACCCGTATGATGTTTCTTTTGCTTTTGACATTCCAGGGTTGCGAGGCTTCTTTCAGAATGCTTCGCGGCCACAACACGCACCGGCTGGCATAAGTACTAGCAGGTTTCACTTAACATTAAATCTTTCATGATTTCATGATTAGTGGAACCTGCTAGTAAGGCAAATGTAGGCATTTATAAATATATAGATAGTTTCTATAGCTTGGCACAAAAATATGGCGTCTACAAAAATACGTAGAGACCTATCCCTGCGTATTGTTCTTCTTCTTTTGTTAACACCATTTATTAGAAAACGAATATAGACTGAAAGTACCTACTCTCAATGGTTTTATAACGAGATGGGTGTAAAAACCCAGGATTCAACCTTTATGTCTTAAATGTAAAAGTAATGAAAAAAAATGACCGCTATATCTCGGGGGTCTTTTGATCCACATATTCAAACTCGACCGAGGTATGACTCCAAGGTGTCTGCACACCAAGTTACAAGGTCTTAAATGTAAAATCATTTAAAATACATGTGACCTTGTGACTCCTATATCTCGGGGGTCTTTTGACCCACAGAGCCCATATTCAAACTCGACTGAGGTATGACCCCAAGGTGTCTGCACACCAAGTTACAAGTTAATAGGTCCAGCTATACCTGTCACTAACAAATTGTCACTAACAGACAGACACACAGACCTTTATAGTGTTTTTATTAACGTCTTCTAAGAAGACTCAGTGGTTAATAAGTTTATTTATTTACAACAATATTTTGCCCGCGGCTTCACTCGCGTAAATGTAAGTTAGGTTAGTAACAGTACTCATTTTTTTATGAAAGTTCACTACTGTACCCTAAAAGCTTTTCTCTACCCCTGACAACGCCTATGCAATTTTTTTATGATTTGTCAAGTAGTTTACGCGTGGAAGCGTAACAAACAAACTCACATTCACATTTACAATATTACTAGATTATGCTCGTGGCTTCGCTTACGTTTACCTATTTAATTTATCAATAAATTACTATCCCTCGAGAACTTTTATTTTGGATGAAAGGTACACGACGATGTCCTTTTCTGTACCCCTGTCAAAGTGTATGTGAGATTTCATGATGATCAGTCGAGAAGTTATGGTAAGGTAAGGTTGAAATTGGAACAAACTAACAAACCAACATGCATTCGTATTTATAATATTTGTTAGGATTATTTGCAATGTCGAATTCTGAATCTTTGTTGTCTTACTCGTATTAAAAAGAATATAGAGCATTCTTTGGAACAAAGTAATATTATTTCTTATTAATCGAGGAATTTATGCTTGACGTCGAAATCAAAGCTTTCACCCACATAGTTTTATTATGTCGACGTAAAAGGAAATGCCAGTAGAACTACGTGCATTTTCTTCGCAGCGCTCACTGAAAACTTTGTTGGTAAGTACTTCTGAATAAAATGTACTGGGTATAGCGGCACAGAGTTGCTTTTAAGTTATATAAATCTATTGTTAAAGTGTAGATAAGTTTTGTCTGTAGATTAAATATGTCAAACACATTTAACTCGCATCAACTAATTACTTCTCACAGCTCTATCTCTAAAGCGCTTGTAAAAATCGATAATTTATCAATCTACTCACTTTTAGCCAGCTGTGTTTTTGGGTCTCATGTACTGAAAAGCGAGTCTAAAGCTGTCTATAATGTACTTAACATTGCCAGATGCCGTACTACTATTGAGAAACTATTTAACAGGCAAACCTAATAACATTTTGTCCGACCTGCTAATCAAACCCAAGACCGCCTGCTCAGCAATCGCATTTACTACCGGTAAATCACCAAGATAGGTAGTATGCTAAATGTGTCAGTGTGTTTCCCAACCAGAAATTTTTACCAGCAGCTATCTGGTAATTTGTTGTGTCAATTGACCACTATAGGCTTGTACTCTATGATGTGGTACCATACACCATAACTGGCGATATATTAGGTGTAACGCCGCGCCGCTGCCTAACCCTATCGTGCTATAGGCGTAAGACTGTGTGTGTGTGCGTGTGTGTGACTGTACATTAAATAATTTCTTATCAGTTCGTTTGTTTGAGATTTGTGCTTGGACACGTTTGATATAATAGCTAATAAAAGCGTGTTAAAAACATCTGAATATCTGTATCTATGAATCTATGAATTTATGTAACGGAATCTTTGAACGTGATTTTCATCCCTTTTAAACCGACGGATTGATTTGAAATTTTGCACACTTATCAAGGTCCGATGATAATACAATAATTTATAAAAAATAATATTAAAAAAAAAATACGCTTTATAAAAAATGTAGTAAATAATGTTATAGTTTTAATGTAAAAGAGCGTGAGGTGCTTTCTAAGAAATTTTGATAAACCCCACCCCACGCTTCTTTACATTAAAATTATTTAATTATTTTCAACTTTTTTTAATAAAGCGTATGTTTTTGTTTTTTTAAACTATTGTTTATTTCGAAGCTTCTCGTGACCAGAGGGCTGGCCTTTATTTCGCGGAAAGGATAAGCATTGCCATTCAACATGGCAATGCTGCCAGTCTTCTGGGCACACTACCAGTCGACTGTGATGCGGAGGAATTCTATGACGCCTATTAGAGGGTTTTAGTATTCTTTTTCTTTTTTATAATATTTTAGGTATAAGTTAGTTTTAAAGAATTGTGTTTATAATAGGTATATAATTAATAATTTGTATTGTTATTAGTTATTAATAAAATCCTCTGTAAAATTATATTTATCCAATGTATATTGTACAGTAGGTACCCGTGAAATTGGAAAAACAAAATACCACAGGAGCATATCGGTTACTTTCTGAATAAAATTAGTACTAACGTACTATTAGGGTTATATAGGTAGTGAGTCTATGTATATAAACAGAGCATTTATTACAGCTTTCTGCAGTAAACAATCAATACAATATTGTTGATAGCGCCGCCATGCAGTTTAAGTGTCAATTAATCCAGGATATTGCAGTGCGCTACTAATCTGGGCGTTGTTTTTACTGCGTTATAATTATTCTCTTTGTTTATCGTGTTCCAGTTTGTTATTGTAGTAAATGTTTATATTAAGTCGTTATTTAAGATTATTTATATAACTTATTAACTACGTTAGTAATGCTTCACTTATACTCTATTGTTGTGTGTTCATGTGGGACTCGTCCGCGGAAGCGACGGTACATCACACCCTTCGGCCAAAAGTCCTCCTTCATAACTACAAGTTGTAGAAGTCTTAGAAAATCAGACATAATAAAAAATCTATTGTGTATGGCCGCCGGGGTGCCGCTGCGACTCAATACTTACTCGTTACTTACAGACTATATTCATTACTATTTGTATTCCGTGGTTTCACACATGTTTATGATTACTGCAGCTCTGCTCCGCACTCTTGTTTCGAAGCGTGATGTCATATAGCCTAAGTTACTTCGATAATGTAGTTTTCTAATGGTGAGAGAATGATTGAAATTGGTTAAGTAGTTTCGGTGTTTATCGATTACAACCAAAAAAACAGATGTTTCCTTATTTTTATGTCTATACTGATATTATAAAAAGGAAAGTTTGTAAGGATTTAACTGAGTGAGCACACTGTATAAAACTTTCACTGATTCATCAAGCCGTGTTAGCTTTAGAACGGACAAAGGAATCCACAATCGAAAGGCGTTATCGTTTTTATGCCGTCGCGCGTTGGGTAAAAATAAATTTCATTTAATATCCTTCTTGACATGTCTTTTCTACGTGATCAATGTAGGACAGCAAATTTATATACATATTCGTACGGTTATACCCTTTATCTACCCGTTTGGGGGAAACGGGTAGATAAAGACGTGTCACGCCCATAATGCTATTACTTGGGAGCGCAATGGTAATGAATGCGATTGCTGTGCATGAGATCTCAGGTTCGGATCATTATATACTACTACTTTATCACCTGCGTAGATGCCCAAAGTCCTTTAAGACTGGCCTCCGCCGTGGCCAAGATTCCTGCAGCACATAATTATAATTTACTATTTATATCTCGGGAACAGTACTTTCTCTGGATGAAAAGTACCCTATGTCCGTTTTTGTACCCCTGACAACGTGTAAGCGAAATTTTATGATGGTCGGTTAACCAGTTATGGAGTGAAAGCCAAACAGACAAACAAACGAACGCACATTTTTATTTATTGGTAATATTAGTTAAGATTATTGCTAGTTATAATTTTAGTGCCCACGTTATAGAGGGCATGCCTATTGTCGTCTTTCGGACACAGATCCAGACACCGCGCCGGTACTTAAAATTTCTTGACGAAAAATCGTGATCGGCATCAAATCAGTTTTTTTTACAACCAAATACATATTATCAATACAAATGTGCTGTATAAGCATTATTGGCTCGTACATATGTAATATATAGCGTGTAACAGCAGTGTAGTCATTTTAGGACCGTAATGTATATCTGACAAATAATCCACGTGCCCTAAACCCGGATCAAAATAAATAATTTTAATTTTTTTGACAATTTCTATCATTTTATTGACTTATTATTTCAACATCGAAACAAACGCTACTCATTAGTATGAAAATTGCACCTGGTCGTTTTCGGGTTTATGGAGGTCACCGAGTCCGTTATTAGTATTGTATCGACTAGAATGTGCTGATATTGATAAGTCGATGAAAATGATATAATATAATAGTATAAATAATGTATACGGATTTATTTGTCGCAATTTTCCTTTGCCCAGGGGCTATATTAGGTGAGGCTTACATAGCAACCCTTTGAGGATGAAATGTAATAAAAGCCAAAATACATATGTAGGTGCCTACTACAATTCAGGCGAGCAAAAATCAAAAAATCTTATTTTTACTTTTCTCTCTATTTCTTTTTAGTTTTGGTGAACAAATTTAATTAAATAACTATGAAGTTATATATTTTACACCATTTGAGTTATATGAATTAAAGTATTATTTACCTTATTTTTAAAATAAATCTTTTATGCTGCGACATTTTCTGGGTAATAATACCTTTTTTGCGAATATTATCGTTTTAAGATGCAGCTCAAATAATATAATAATAATAATTTATTTACCAAAAACATTACAATTACACTTACAAATAAAATTCTTGAAACGAACTGAATAAGGTTACATCAATAATTAAAATACGTCAAAATGGTTTTTACAACATTTCATCCTTGCGGGATCGATATGACCGCACCTTTTTGTTGCACGTTATATAATAAATAACAACCTTTATTTGCATGACCATACCTTCTGGTTACGTTTTGTACAATTTTGCAGCGATGCATTACGTGTTATCGATGCGTCATTTGCTATTAATTGGCTGACAACGGACATTTCCCTGGCGTTATCACTCATACGCGGTCGTCGACCTCCGTTTGTTTTACGAATACGAGAATGTTTATATAAAAATATAAACTTGTGCTGATGGTGACTTGCAGTACATTCTTTTGAAAATATGTTTTAAACGTAAGTATAGTAATATTCACCAGAACAAATTTCGGTATGAGCGACATATCTAAACGGAGACTAGACCTTTGTTATTTTTTTGACGTAGAGAGATACTATTTACACATACCTTGCCGCGGGAAAAATGAAGTGGAGACGATAAGTATATTGGACTCACTCGTGGCAAGATCTTTTACCGAGTGAGCCCGACTAACCCTCCCGGGCTCGGACCCGGATTTATTTATTTAATAAGGCATACAAAACAAACATAGTCCATACAGTATAAAACTATTAAACAGTTTTGGTTTAAACTATGGTTCTAACTATGTGTACACATCATGATTATTAGAAATAGGTCAGTACAATATGACGCTACAGAGCTCTAATTAAAAAGAAATACACAAATAATAACAATTGGCTTAATCATACTAAGCACGTTTAAATAATATATGTAGGTATGTTAAGATGCTTATCTATACTATGGAAATAAACACAAAATATGCCTCACAGTATTTTTAAATTGTATAATTGTATAGTTATAGGATTAGACGGCAGGCCGTCTTAACCTATCACGGTTTGCCAACTCACTGTCTTGAATTTTGGGTGGATCACTGGCACTGAAATTACTTTAGCAATAAACGAATATATTACTGATATTTTGATGAATAGTTGTATTCAAACCAAAATATTGTATCGATTATGAAGATATACAAATTGAATTGTACGCTAGGATTGCATTTGATAATTAGCCTTAAATGTTTTATAAATAGGTACTTATTAATTAGCTTAATATTTAAACTAATATAATAATAAATAAATTTTACATAAAGCGTTAGGTGTACTTAATACACAATTATTATCTGTTATGACAAAAATATTTACTTCCTTGCGTACTTACAGCAATTATAAATACAGCGTTCTAGCACAGAATATATTATTGACGACTCGATGGCGTAGTGGTTAGTGTAACCGACTGCCACGCCTGAGGTCGCGGGTTCGATTCCCGCACAAGTCAAACATTTGTGTGCATAAAAATGAAATGATAATCATGTACATATGTATATTACGATATATGTGCTTATTTTTTATTGTTATCACACCTACCTATATATTTTAATCTTACTTTTACGTAATAATATATATATATAATATAATATTCAATCACATACACGCAACACCATCTAGCCCAAACTAAACAGAGCTTTTACTAATCAGCGCGGTCGATAGAACACGCCTTTCGAGGCGCAGTGGGCTTCCTGACCCCGCAGTACCCTGGTCTAAAGGGGGAGCATGGCCACCCATAGCATGAGTCTATTCATCTGTACGTGCCAGACAACTACGTGCGAGGTTGTGGTCGTAGACAACATCAACTTCTTGCACATCCATCGTCCTGGCATATTACAAAAACGAGTAATTGTCCCACCGTTACAGCTATCAACTTAATTAATGATTTTTTAAAAACTAATCCAAATGTTGACATATTTTTTGATAAGACTAGTCTATTTAGTAATTATGTAATGACATACTTAAATTGTTTTGAATAATTATATTTTTTATGGTGACATTTATCGATGTATCATGACATTTTATTGATAGTATTTAATTATTTTGTAATTTATTATCTTATTCTGTTGACATATTCATTTTCAAATTATTTTTACTTATTGAATTTTATTTTATTTCTTATTTTTTGTACAAGGATATTTAAAATCATTTTCTTTTTTGACATAACATGTAAGCGTCTTGGTGCATAAACTGTAAGCTTATATTGTTTAAATAAATAAATAAATAAATAGTTCTCCCCCCGAAACCCTATCTACTCGGGTCCTGAAGATAGAGGTACATTATAAAGGGATAAAATTATGCGACAATTCATGATGATCGGTCGAGTAGTTAAGGCGTGATAGTGTAACAAACAAACAAATAAACTCATGTTCGTATTTATAATATTAAGTTAGGATAACATATAATCACGTCTACGTGTCACCTTTGGAAAATATTGCCTGATTTGGGCATGAGTAACTTCTTCGTAACATTGATCGACCCTATTACTATATAACTAATAATTACTTAAATATGAAGACTTTATTCTCTCAAATTATATTATACCTCAACTGTGATTTTTAAGTTCAATCTAATTTGAGTTCAGGATTGCGGTTTAAAATGGACGCTTATTAGATTAGATCAGAACTCTATTTCAAATAGTTATTATTTTGACTGCACGGATGGTGTGGGTTCGAATCCCACACAGGACAAAACTTTGTGTGATCCACAAATAATTGTTCCGAGTCTGGGTGTTCTTTGTGTCTATTGTTTGAATGTTTGTAAAGTCCCCTCGCGACACAGGATTTATTGCTAGTGCGTGAGTTGTCTTTTTTAAGAAATAATAAATATTGGTTCTCGGATCAGCAATACTTTAAATCGACTGGCATGAATCATCATCAAATATTAGATTACAGTGATTAAAGTAGCAAAGGTTTGCCAGAGTCGTCAGTGTTAATATATAGACTCTGCTTACTGCTTCTTGCTTTGCTTTGGTAAACAAGCATGGTTATTTACATGTTATTATGTAAATATTTCCTAATATGTACATGGGTACATTTTCATGCTCAGACCGTGCCATAATTAACGACAGCGGCAAGATGTAATTATTCACTCAGTCGCCCCAAGTTTATGGACACTAAACATTGATAAATCACTATGATTTATTTCAACCAGAATTGTGATTGAATAAATATTAGTCGTGACTGTTATGTTAAGCTATTTGTGACGTGACTGCTTCATAGCATAATATTATATTTTTGACTGCCGGGTCTTACCTATAGGGTCTTTATAACTTCGGATTTTTGGCGAAGCAAATCGAGTAGAAAACAAAAAACAACGAATTGGTCGTCGGTTTGTTGGCGAGTCGCGTGGAGACATATCTCTGAACAACCTTGTGGCTCACACCAACGTTTCAATACGAAAGCACCTAGGCTAAATTGACTGAATGGGACAAGGGCAACGCTATACAAAAGCAACGTACGGTATGAGGACATCTCGCTCGATAGCGTGTAGTGGCAACCGAATGATGCTGGTATTGCAGTACTGCCAGTCGTACTACTACAAAAGCCAGTGCTGCTTCGTTATCTGGTAATATATATAATTTACTTGCTTTATGCCCTACAATGAGCAGTATTAGTATTTCTTCGCCCACGGCCATCACTACGGTGGGATCAGGCGCGCATACGCGCGGCTGCATCGCTCCGTTCGCCGGCAGAGGATCGGATCCGCAAGGCTACTTTCCTCACGGATCCACTCCGGCCTCCTTCTGCGAGATGAACTACCCAATTCCTTCCGCTGTCGACCATGGCTTTGATCACGACCGTTATTAGGTAACCTAACCTATATTTACATGAACGAAGCTGCGTGCATTAAATAATGCATGCATATAATAATTAGATGTAAGGAGGTATATTTGTTATTCAATTACACGTAAATAGTTGATCGGATTTGAACGAAACTTAGCTCACAAATACACCATGTCAAGGATTAACATATAAGATAGTCTTTATAACGAAATCGCAGACACAAATTAGTAATACATATATAAAAACAAATTTTACTTATGTTTGCTGATTTATTGATGTCAAAAAGCGATATTAATAGCCACGAACTGGCTGAGCAAGCACTCTCCCGAGACTGTCTCGGCCGCAAGCTTCGCGGCTAAACAGACATCGACGGGTCACGGCAGTGGTCAGTCGAGGATACTGTATATGCCTCAAGTGCGGCACATAATGATCATCCGAGTGTCCGCCTCACGGCTAATTAATACGTACGTTTCTCTAGTTTCTTTCCAATCCTAACTAATATGGTAAAAACGAATGTCAGTTTGTTTGTTGCACTTTCGCGTCTTGATTACTTGACCGATCAACATGAAATTTTGCATTCACATTGTCAGGGATGCAGAAAAGGACATCTTTCAGCCAGAGGATAAATAATGGACTTATCCTTAATTTACGCGTGCGAAGGCGCAGGCAAAACCTAGTGACATTCAAAATCTAAGTTTTAATAAATTTAAAACAGTTTTAAAATGTAAATTATATTCCAAAGGTTATTACTCAGTCACTGAATAAATAGAAGATAAAAATGCTTGGGTTTGAGTTGCTTCCACTCACAGGTTATTTCTAATCATATTATTTAAGCTAACTGTAATATGAGTTGCTGTGACTATTATTTCATTTGTTATTAATATGTATCTTAGATTTAACAAATTTTTACTTTTTAAATCTTATTGAAATAAATAACTGTAATAACTACACACAGTAGCTCATATAAGGAAAATAATATTATATATATAACATTGAATTGTATCGATGTAAACATTTGGCGATTGAAAAGAGTGGCCATGAGATTCTTGCCTGCTTCTTCTCACGAAAGCTCTACTCCTCGAACAGGCTTTTTCAATGCTAAATTTATATTTCCTATTTATTTTTATTATTATTTTTATTAATATAATAGTAAATTGACGTGTCCAAGAATTGTTGGCACATTTTTATGGAAATAAAGATTTCTGACTGACTTTGATAAATATTATTTCCTGTTTCATTGTTCTGGTCGCATACTTTTTCTCATGTATGCGTGCTTAAGATTTTATCCCTTGCTGGCATTAACATCAGCCTCTTACCTTGCAATATAATTGAAATCGGCGCAGCATGTTTTCTTTAATCACTTGTCACTTTATCAGTCAGTGCATTTCCACCTGACATACGGCATCTATGTACTGGCTCTATTATTAACCACTGAGTCTTCTTTGAAGAGGTTAATGAAAACAATATGTGGGTCTGTGTGTCTGTCTCTTAGTAACAGTTTGTTAGTGACAGGCATAGCTCCGGAACCACTGGACCGATTGATTTGTAACTTGGTGTGCAGACACCTTGGGGTCATCCCTCGGTCGAGTTTGAATATAGGCCCTGTGGTTCAAAAGACCCTCGAGATATAGGGGGTCACAAGGTCATAAGGTTAGGGGATATCCACCAACAGAGTGATCTGGAAGTCCAAGGGAGAAAAGCTTTTGCCCAGTAGTGGGACATTACTGGGTTTTTACACCCATCTCGTTT
This sequence comes from Catocala nupta, assembly GCA_963675205.1. Taxonomy (NCBI): domain Eukaryota; kingdom Metazoa; phylum Arthropoda; class Insecta; order Lepidoptera; family Erebidae; genus Catocala; species Catocala nupta. The sequence goes on along the minus strand of OY776097.1, from coordinate 19,433,866 downwards.
AGATAGCCGTCTCCCAGAAACCAGTCCTCCTTGGGATGTTATAGTTTCTAAAGAGAAATTATAGGTATGTTAGCAGGATAATACGCTAGAGAATTGTTCCTATTGGTAAGATAGTGTAATAATAATTATATTGCAGCAGTTCGGAGAACCGGGGTACTCCAAGCGTTGCTTAAGAACCCTCTAAAGAATCTCGTCTCCTATTACACACTATCATTATATATATCTGTCTAACTATGGGTGTATTACGCTTCCGTCTACCGTTTCGGTAATAAAGGGGCGGGGCACAGTAGTAGTGAATGTAACTGCTGTGTATAAACGAAAGGTACCAATTGCAAGTCCAGTCAACAAAAAAATTAGCTTTTATGTCATAGAATTCTCAGTAGTAGCGCGTGCCTCGGAAAGCTCGTAAAGTTGTTAGTCTTACGCCTGGTCTCCCTACGGTTGTGTCAGATAGCCTTCCCATCGGCTTATGGGAGAGAATTAAGAATGCAACTGTATTTGCGCACACACTTGTGTACTATAATATCTTCTGCGCAGATGGACAATCTCCGTTAGGATTGACTCCTAGCCGAAATTCTTTCTTCTAGCCGAAATTCTTTATATATGATAAATTCTAACATGTATGACATACCTGACATATCTCGTATTAGGTACATGTTAATCATCCATACTAATTGCCTTTACGAACAGCAGACCGCAACTGAGACTGTGTTGTATTGACTATTACACTCGAGTTAAATAACTAACTTTTAGGCCGTGTCGCCGTGTTGGGTCGAATATCGACAGGACTGAGACACAGTTTAGTGTTTTCAGAACAGCGTTTTTTAAACCGACTTCAAAAAGGCGGTTATGTATTCGACAAATGTTTGTAATACTAGATTTTGCCTACAGCTCCGCTCGCGTTAATTTAGATCTATCCCTCGGGACAGTACTTTTTCTGGATGAAAGCTACACTATGTTCTTTTTTGTAGCCCTGACAATGCGACGTGTATGCGAAATTTCATGATGATCGGTAGAGTACTAAACGCGTAAAAGCGTTAGAAACAAACAAACTCACATTCACATCCTTGGTCAATCTCGCTCCTCGGAGCCCAGACACACGGTGTTTGGCTAGCTGATGAGTTAATTATTTTACTCCGAAAATGCCAATCAAATTTGTGTATGACATAAGCACAAGCACCCTCAAGAGTCAGTACCTACAGTTAATTCCAATAAGCTCTTCAGAAAAGAACTTTGTGTAAACATTTTGTTAAATCTGAACATAAACTTACAAAATAGTTTCTTTTAAAATTATGATTTCCTATTTTATTACTTTTACCTAGGGGTTTACTATATGATCACGCTTTATTGTGAAATGCTGTATACACTTTCACGGGTAGTTTACATCATAGCAAGCCAACCTCGCAATTAACCTGTGTGAATAGTCCACGCTGAAAGTAACAAGTTTGCTATCAGGGATTGTATGTCTGTTTACATAGTATGCTTTATCTGTACCGTGGTATAACTTTATGCTTATGCTTAAAGCCGGAGGAGGTACCGGCTTCGAATCGATTTTTTATCGATATTCATGGTATATCCTGTTAATAATAATTTATTTCTCTCCAGTGCACTAGAAAAAATTCTTGAATCGCGGAGGACTTTGCAAACGACGGTCACAAAGAACGCCCAGACTCAGATCAACCATTTGTGAAACACACAAATTTTTGTCCCGTGTGGGATTTGAACCCACAGTATTAGACGCCATCCATGCAGTCTCTTATGTATGTTTGCATAGCAAGCTTCATCCATTGACCACTTACTATGGTATAACATTGCTAAATGCCTATACTTACGTCCAGTGGAGGTTTCGGTTTGGATTTTTGAAAGGGCACAGGTTTATTGGATTTTAAATTCTCTTCCAAAGAATTTCTTAACCTATCAGCCAATGCTAGGACGCCGGTATCCAAGCTTAATCAGGCTATTTAAAATGTAGTATGTTAGTCTTCGTTTGTTTAAACAGCATTTTTGTATTTTCTTATTTTTGATAACTGGTTTGGTTGAGAGGTTAAAAGATAATCCGTTATCGATCGGTAGTTCCACGTGTATGCGCAAAACTTTACATTCAGAACGGTATAGTACAAAGAAATGTTATCGATCCAATAGTTGTTTCTACTCGAACTTAGCAAGAAGTTGTTGTAAAGTTAGGACAGAACTCACATTACAGAAAGTTCTCAACTTTGGGGGATTTCGCGAACTCTTCTAGGCTACTTAAAAGTATTTTTATGTTTACTATATTGCTGGCCAGTTCGGATTACTTAAAGCTGGGAATTTTACTGGCTTGCGACATTTGTAGGTTCTATTTTGTTAAATTTACTATGAAAATAAGTAAGGTCAAACCAACTTTTGTCGGCTTCGATCGCGTAGTGGTTAGTGTAACCGACTGCCACGTCTGAGGTCGCGGGTTCGATTCCCGCACAAGTCAAACATTTGTGTGCGTGAATATGGATGTTTGTCTGTGTCTGGGTGTTTCTATATATAATATGTATGTATTTGCAAAAAAAAAGGTATATATGTATGTTATCCATTGTCTAGTACCCATAGTACAAGCTCTGCTTAGTTTGGGCTAGACGGTGTTGTGTGTATGTGGTAGAATATTATATTATTATTCACATTTATTAACTAGTAACCAATAAAAATTACATTTTTAAATATATAATTATAAAAAAACACATTTAAAGATATAAAAATTATGGAGGCCTACCGACATCGAGACAAGGTCCAAGCTGTCGAATATTCTTATTATTATTAACCTATTAATAAATTAAAAAAATCTTAAACACACTCTTTATTACAAAAAGTAGAAAATAATTTAATAATTTTGATGTAAAAAAGCGTAGGGTTATCAAAATATCGTAAAAAGCACCCCTCCCCAAATCAATCCGTCGCCGCGTCGGTTTGAAAGGGGTGAAAATCACGTTCAAAGATTCCGTTACATAGATTCATAGATACATAAATACATACCAAGCTAATAAAAGCGCGTGGCACACATTTTTATTGTTTTGGAAGCAAAGGTTAGTAATTATAGGCACAATCTCATATATGGCTCAAATTCTGTAATGCATTTTTATTATAACAATCTCAGCCCTATATATAAACTATCCCACTGCTGGGCATAGACCACTTCTCATTGTGGGAAGGGTTAGGCCGTCGTCAACCACGCCGGGCCAGTGCGAGTTGGCAGAATTCACATACATATCTGCGGGAGCATTATGGAGAATTCTCATGTATGCAAGTTCTCTCACGATGTTCTTACTTCACCGATAAAGCAAGCGATAATTAATTAATTAAGACATTTTTATTAAATATTTTACTTTTATGTTATACTCTTACTTATTACTTTTCATAAAACACTTTTTTAATACTACATTTTTATTAAATCATCTCAATTATAATTTGATTTCGTTAAATTAGATGTGCCACAGATAATATAGGTTAGGCTGTATAAAACCAACAGTGACACAGTAAATAAAAGCTATGGCAATACAATTATGAAACAGGGCATATATAATAACGACAAGAAATTAACCTTAGAATCTGGTTATAGAGGTAATTGATAAAACGACACCTATGCATACAACAGAATACAAAGCACGATACAAACTGTGACGTCTGCACTAGTCAGATGCCAACGCGCGACGTGGATGGCGAGAGTTGACTTTTTTCATACCATATCCCCTTCCTCTACGACTATCCCAGTTTATGATATAGCGTTCCCCTACACCAACCGTTAGGTTATAATAGAGGAGCCGCTGTACCTTCCAGTGCCCGAGAGCACCTTCCGGGACCAGTTATAGACAGGTCTTGTCCCCAAATCCCGACTCTCCACCCTAACCTCAGAGATCCGGTTCTCGTAAGCGAGCTACCTCGTGCTCAAGTGACACTACCTATTCTCCAGATAGGTACCGGAGCAATAAAGCCGCTCACTACTCGCAACTCAAGGAGTTGCTAACGATAACCTCGCTGAAGCCGACGGAGAAGCCGCCTCCCATATCTCCAGGAGCTGTGTAAGGCACGCTCACTTCCCGATGCCATATACATCCGTATGTCCACCCAAATAGGCCTACAAGCCGGGTGTGACCCGAGTCACTCCAGCTATGACTCTTACTTGCTGAGCAGGCAAGCGCCCGAGATGCGTTGCGGCAGTGAAACCACACTGCCACTTCGCTAAAGGCAACTCCGTGCCTCATGCGACCGACTGGTTCGCACTGGCCGCGCCTGAGTCCGACGCTCGAACGCAACGTGCTTGCCGAGCAAACGAACATGTCGTCCACAGCGGCCAACCACATTACCCTGCGAGTCCAACACCAATGTCAGGCACCGCGCACTCTAGTCAGCGGTCGATAGAACACGCCTTTCGAGGCGCAGTGGGCTTCCTGACCCCGCAGTACCCTGGTCCAAAGGGGGAGACCCGTAGTTCTCCCCCCGAAACCCTATTTACTCGGGTCCTGAAGATAGGATAGGATCATACCACAATTAAGAATTGCCGCCTAATTTTACAACTAATTTGGATGCTTTATTAACTAATGTATAAATAAAAAAATGGGAAGAGAGAAACCCGCCACGCACCCTCGGATTGCCAACCTCAACTATTGCAATAGAAAAGGTTGACAATACCGATCTCTGCATAGGAAGTAGGAACAGCCGCGTTTCCGGGCCTGCTCCAACTTGCAGTATTTCGCTTCGGACACTAAGTAGGTATATATCGACACGTGTTTCGCATCAGCGCGAGGCATCTTCATGACCGAACGAATAGAACGAATGAGAAGTTTACTCATCCCAATAATTTTATTACAATGTATTGTCGCCAAGTAACCCCTAATTCGAGTCAATATAAAAAAAAAAAATGGTACTTACTGTTGCGTATAAAATACCCATTGCCTTTTTTACTGTGTAGACACTTAAAAATATGTACAAATATTTGTCAATAGTCAGTTCTGTGGCATTGTCTGGGTCAACAGAAAAAACTGGAGGCCATAACATAGCCATGACTGATTCAATACACGATAATATAATATAATGGACGGTTATTATACGATAACAAAAATGGAGGTTGCCTATATCTACTATTTATCGACACAGATTTTTATTTCGATCTGATATTATCAGATAAAAATGTCGAGAAAGTTGTGGCAACAAATACATCAGAAGATGCAAATTTGATACAGTACTATGTTAGATATACATATAAGTACCAACTAATAGAATAAAGCTGAAGAGTTTGTTTATCTATTTGTATGAGGCGTTAACTACCATTCAAATTTAAATATCATTTTTGTATGTGATTCTTAAGGAAGTAGATTGAGGTTGCAGTTATATAGTCCATAAGGCTATATCACGCTACGTTCCACAAGATCGCCACAATAATCATAAATGTGTGTAAAACCGTGAGGCACAGCTTGTAGAAGTGTTGAAAGATCTTGCCTGATTATTTTCATGAGACTGAGATGAGATGAAAAAGAAAAGCCTGTTCAAAGAGTAGCCTTGAACGGGTTTATCGTTTTCAATATTCAATTATATTTTTATTGACTATATAGTTCTATTTAAAAAAATACGTGTCCAAATAATAGAATGGATTTTATAAAATATTTGAAATTGTGAGTTATAAGAAAGTATCAACAATGTAATTAAATGGCTATTGAAAAAGAGTGGCTCTGAGTTACTTTCGGCATCTTCTCGTAGGCTCAACTCTCTGCCTGAATCTAGTAACTAATATGTATGTAACATATTGTTACAACATTAGTATAGATATTGAATACTAAATTCTAATGACCAATAATAAAAAAAAAAAACATTTTATTCGCAACTGGTTGCGAAACTCATTTACCATAGCGACCGAGGTTCATAAGTATTACCTACTTTGTGACGTAAATTAATGAATTATTTTTATATTGACTTTATTTAAATATAGATATTAAATATGTTGTCATGGGGGAACTGTAGTCTACGTGACTCATACGCAAGCACAATCTATTTTTATACATTGCCTCAGCCAACGCTGTGCACGAGGTCCGACGATTTGTCTTCCAGGTATTCAAGTCCGAGAACATTGACTAAGATCATTTATTTAAAGCTCAAGCGGTTTATCTGAGTATTTCCATTCTTAACATCTTGTTCATACGACCTTACTTTATATTCGTGCAGTGAAGCCTTAGGCCCGGTCCAGTAGCAGTACGAAATCTAGCAACCTGCTAGCTGGCAACTGTATTATTTCGATTACATTTGCGAATCGATTATTTGAAACATGACTGAATCTGATGGATGTAACATAACTTCTGTGCGTCGGATCACGGGTTTGATTCCTAGATCGGAATTTTTCTGGTATTACCGTCAAAAATATAAGTAGCAGCACAAAATCTGATACTCTGCCAGGTAGGTAATAGGTTCGCCTGCTGTTCTTCTTCTTATCGTGTCGATGGCAACAGCTTTTAAATGATTTTAGCCCAGTGCTCGGCAACGCGAATTGCATTAGGCATTGCTTGCTTCTCATCAAGCGTGCACAATTCTGGGCTCGTGGGGCATGTCAGCAAATGACCCATTGTCTGTGGGGATGCACCGCAGTCGCACCTGTTTGCACTTGGGTCGATATATCTTATCTTATCTTGTGTGGGGGCCAGTCAATACAGACCGGCGACACTTCGACCTAGTGGGATCTTTTGTGTCGACTTCCACAATAACGACTGCCATAGACGTTTATTGCAGCCAGGACCGACGGCAAACGTGCTCTCCGAGGCACGGAGCAGGCGATAATTGTCAATCAATAGGCACATAATTTCGAAAAGTCATATAACTTCCGAAAGTCAGAGGTGCGCGACGTGGGTTCCAACCCGAGACCCTCTGCATTGCAGTCTGTTAGTGTCCCCACTGAGCTATCGCTGGGTCGATATAACCCCGCCTTGACCCCTACTGTTACCTATAAGAGACTTTAGTCATACCTGGCAAAATGTAGTTGTATACTCCTCTGCCTACCTTCGGACATAGACTATATTAAGATGATGAGTCATACTAATAAAAAGAACAATATAGAACAATAACAAGGCTCTTATTTTCTAATTACAACCGAGGAACGTGATTGTAAGACAATTGTTCCTCAAACAGCTTTCTGACGCGCATGCCTTGGCATGTGATAAGGTAAAAATAACCATCGGGCAGTTGAATTCCTTGTACTGTTATCAAAGATGGCAGACAGCTCAGAGTAATTATTATAATAATAATAATATTCTATCACATACACACAACACCATCTAGCCCAAACTAAGCATAGCTTGTACTATAGGTACTAGACAATGGATAAACATACATATATACTTTTTTTGTAAATACATACATATTATACATAGAAACACCCAGACCAAGACAAAGATCCATGTTCATGCACACAAATGTTTGACTTGTGCGGGAATCGAACCCACGACCTCAGGCGTGGCTGTCGGTTACACTGACCACTACGTCTTCGAGGCAGACAAATATACTTATAATGAATATCATCGTGTTCGTAATTTAAATGCATATTAGCGGTCGCCAAGTGGTCGAAATTCGACCATAATTGATTGAAATTTTAAGTTTGATTGTTATTAATAAGGTTTTATTGTCTATAACTATATCCTTATAATCACATTTCATTTACTCCACATACATAATACGTAACCATAGTTACGAAGAATTCGACGACATCAACCAAATAATGCCGAAATAATGCGAACGCGTTTCGACTGCTTGTGTCAAATGCATGGTTGTGTGCGTGTCGTGTTTTTTCATTAATCTAATGTATTTCTAATGCATATTTTAAATAAATATTAGGATTCGCCACTCCTTCTCCATATAAACTTTAACTGTGCCAAATTTCATACTCCTCCGTCCGCGCAATCATCGTAAAAAGAGGTACAAAGTTTTTGCTTCACGTATTAATACATAAATAATTTGAAAATACATCTCCCGTGCTAGGAGTAGTTTTTATGTCGCGAAAACTTAACAAACATTCAAACAATAGACACAAAGTACACGCTAATTCGGAATAAAGATCACACACACACACTTTTTGTTCTGTGTGGGAATCAAAACCATTAATATACACAGCGCAAAGGCAGTGACGAGGCGCCTTCTCAAGCCTCTGCTTCATCCGTGTTAAAATAGCCAATATACTTTTTATCTTGTACATAGTCTGTTCTAGGAGTAGATTATCCATTTTATTAGCTTTTTTTATTCCGCAAACAATATCTATTTCAATTACAATGTTAAACAACGGGTTTTAATCGCATTAGTAAGTATTTAAAGACATACATACCTATTTACTATGACTACGATTGGTTCAAGAGGGTTGAAATGTTGGAAAATAAATAAGTATTTATACCTTTATGTACTAATCAAAGTGATTAAGACCCATTGTCTAATTAGACATTACATAATTATGTAGACAAATCGCAAAAGTTTTAAGAGGTTAAACTTTGTCTTGTTAAAATTTTTATATAGGTACTGGTGTTTCTTAGTATAGCGAAAACCTCTCAGGGGGTGATTATATTTATTATTATGAACAACGTTTGTTTTGGGACATTGCCGAAATCACGAAAAGAAACAGCTGTTCCATACAAAATTGGACTTTGACTTCGACAAAATGTATGGAACAGCAGTTTTTTTTTCGCGATTTCGTCAATGTTTAGTAGGTCAGTAGGTATATTTAAGTATTTAGAAAACCAAAATTAATAGATTATTATGTTATAGAATTAGTAAAATTTGTTTCTGAAGATACAATGTTGCTTACAGTTAAAATATAATTAATTGTAGCCATTATTATTAGGTCAATACACCATATTTGGCGTAATTGTGCCATGTGACGAGAGCGCCGTAGGGAAATATTACCTGTGCGACCAACTCTGGGCAATCCAACCGTTGAGTATATCGTATAATAATAATATCAGCCCTGTATTAAACTGCTCTACGGTACGGGCCTCTTGTCAGTGTCAGCAGGGCGTGACGTCTTCCTTCACCGTTAAAGGGAGCAGTACACTAACTTATTTACAATTTCCTTTAGCTAAATGATTTCTTATTGATGTGTGGTGTTATTTTAATTCAATAAACTGTAAATGAGTTGCTTATCATCAACTGTAACTGCGGTTACAATTTAAAACAAGTTATTAGCGCGCTATCGCGTTTAACTACTTTAAACCGTTTTAATTGCTGTTGAAACGTGAGAATAATATTATTGTTTGGTTACAAAGGAAATAATTATTTGAAAAAGAATTGTGCGAAACGACACGTTTTATTATTATTTATTATATTTTAGGTGACGATTTCGATACCTTCTTTTTCAGAAGAATTCGTTTCGCAGTCAATATATTATTTCGATGTTTGCGAATCGACTCGCAAAAGTATAATTTGAAAAGTGTCGTGTCGCACAATTCTTGCAAAAAGATTAGTGCGTAACAACGGGTTAGTCCCATTCGCCACGCATTGCCCCCTCCGGTGGCGAATGGGAATTTTCCATAAAAAATATTGAATGGGATATTTGATTTAGAAAAAAAATAGAAAAAAATATACGAAATATAATATAAAAATAAAAATAGAAATGGGATATTTGTATTTTTTAGGTACTATTTAAAAAAACAAATAACAACGCCACCGGTGTGGGCAATGCTGGGGGTGGCAAATGGGACCAACCCGATTAAATTAATTAAATTAATTATCCCATTAATCCCGATTAATTTAATTATCCCAGTTGCGATTCCCCCGGTGGCGAAGGGGATATTTTTTTTGAAAAATGTCCCTTTCCCCACCGATTTGGCAATGCTGGGGCTGGCGAATGGAACTAACCCGTAGCAACCACTATGCCCTTGACGGAGACCTTATTTGCACCCGCCTATAGACATTATAATTTTATAATCTATGGGATGGTCCAAATGTCTACAACCTGTCTAGTTACAGGACGTACATTTCTATTCCCGCTTCTTAGCTTAGTTTTCATGAAGGTTATGCTTATCTATGTAAGTACTCATTTGAATTGATTTATTTTTATTAAATTCACCAACAGCTGTTACAACAATACATTCACTAAAAGCATATCATTTTACAAAATCATAATTGCATACCTAATTATAGGTGAATACAACATGCATTAAGTTAACATAAAAAGTACTAGCAATTTAAATAATAAAAAATTACAGAAGAAGTACACAAATTTGATAAAAATAATAATTATTATATAAATTGAGATTAGATAGTAAATTTAATCAATTAATATAAATATAATTTTATAAATTGATATAATAGATTATATTCTATAATACAATACAATAAATTCCTTAACTGTTAATTATATTTCCAAATTTGCGAAAATTATTTGATGACAAAGAGAATATATCTACTGAGCCTGTACAATATTTATTTACTTCTCTGCTAAGTCTTGGAATCGGCGAATTAAAACCAAAAACCGTTATTCGAAATGGGTGGACCATGAGTGTGAATAAAGTTTTAATAGCTTTTTAGAAATGAAAAGTCTTTCCCCACACTAGAAATAATTCCTGTAGGTATGTAACTTTACAAACATTTAAACAACGAACACAAAGTACACCAAGACTAGAAACAGCCATTTGTGAATTACGCAATTTTGTGTCCTGTCTGATCTCGGGTTTGAATCCCGGGTCGGGCTAACAAAAAGGTATTGAGTTTTTTCTGTTAAGAAAGCTCAATCACACGCCCGTGCCTCGGAAAGCACTTAAAGCCGTTGGTCCTGCGCCTGATCTCTCTCCGATCGTGTTGGATTATCCGTCCCATCGGATCATGAGGGTTAAGGAACAGATAGTGCACTTGTGCTTGCGCACATACTTGTGCACGATAATATCTCCTGCACAGATGGCCAGTGTCCGTTAAGATTGGTCGCCGTAATCGAAAATCGGTCTGGAGGACATTATAAGCTATGTTTTAGGTCCTATGTATCTAATAAGGGTCGAGCTGTTAGGAAAGGCAATCAATCCAATGGTGTGCTCACCATGCTGATTACATTGGCCTTCGGTATAGTGCGGATAGAATATTTTCTTTACACCGTTCCGATCTTATCCGTAACTCCCTTAACATACATGTTAAGGATGTCGGTGGAGCCCTTTCCATGTCAGTAACTAGATTAGCAGAATTTTGCGTACTGACATGAAAGAGGCGCCACTGACACGAGCAAGGGTCTTAAAATGATTGATTGATGATTAAGCGTGATAATACTATAGTTATAAATCAAATGTGTTAGCTTTGTATGTTTGATGACAACTAACGTCCGAAAAGGTATATATAAAGGTATGTATAAATATTTGAATATTTGAACGTATTAGGAGGCATCTATGATTTAAATCTTTGCATATCTATCAGTGTGTGTAGGCTTACGGTACACACAGTGTGACAGAACCCATTTGTCTTCTCAGTGATTTTGACATCGAAAAATGACAACGATCTGTCCGTCTCCATTTCGTATGTAAACCTTATTTAAATTAAATTACAGGGTGACTTGTTAAACATTGTACATACTAAATGAAAAAATAAAATCTGTGTAACCTGCAAAGAAAACCTTCATAAAAATTTGTATGAAATAAATATCCATAAAATGTGGACACCGCGCGTCGCACAAAGCTGTCGAGCGTGTCGCACTACAAAAAAAAGGCTAATGACCTTTGATAACAAAAAGGACTGGCGGGGGTGCAAATTCGGGAGAGTGTAGGTGTGGTAGCGAGAGAGTATTGAATACCCTCCTTCAATATGTCCAGTCTTTTACCAATCAGCCTGTATACGGCTTTTATCGCGTTGTTTATTTGACACTTTATTACATAATTTAGAAACTGTTACACTACTACTATTACTAATAAACTTTACTAATTTTTAAGCTAATTAAATTATTAAAACTATTCATATTTAAGTTTACACTTTTAAGCTTTATTTTGTTTTTTTTCTGCGTAAGTACCTCATGTTTGGATGAATGGAGTTTAGTTCTTGTAACATATTTTCCTACTTCGTGCTTACTTCACGGATCCTTCACTGACTCCACGGAGGTCGTTGTGATTTAATTGGTCATCTCGCCATTGCCGCTGCGCCGATTGTTGTTTGAATGGGTTCGAATCCTATACGGGATTAAAATGTATGTATGTGATCCACAAATCGTTGTTCCGAGATTGGATGTTCCTTGTGTCCATTGTTTGAATGTTTGTAAATTCCCCCGCAATATTGGAATTATTCGAAGTACGGGTGATTTGTTTTTAAATTTCGCATAATTAGACTTCCTCTAAGAGTTCTGAAGACATCATCAACGTAGCCTTTCTATAGCCATAAGTATGTTTGTTTTTGCTCAATGCCTTCGCTTTAATGTTTTATTCAAAGATTGGCAAATTAAGGGGCTTGCGTTGCCTTTGCGTAGCTGTCAATCTGCAGGTAGTACCGACCTTGGCAAAGAAACTTATTGTCGTCTAAGCAGTGAAAAATTTGTTTATTGCAAAATTGGTAAATAGTGTTTCTAAATTTTGATGTAGGCATGCATTCAATGTATGAGAAAAAGAATGGGCAGGATCCTTCACAAAAGTCTTTTCCCTTGAAGTGGCAAGTACAACATTGATCTGATTGATCACATGTAAACACAAGGGCTAAAGGCGCAGTAATATACTTGCATTCATTTAAAATTTACAACGACATTAAAAACATGTTATTTTTTTGCACTATGTAAGCAGCAGCTATGTAAACATAAGAATACGATATTTGCTTCACTTTACAATAGCATACTTGTTGTAATAGTTATATTGTCTTTGCCACCATAAGTCAATGACACTATGACATTGCCTTAGTCAACGCACTTTTATACTGGCTTGTACGAGTTATTATACATTAATCTGTCAAGCCTTAGAATACCAGACATAATTAAAAACGTACTGCATCTGGCCACCGGTGTGCCGCTGAGACTTACTAGTTTAAAAGAATACAGAAGATCTTATTTTTATAACGCGTCAGGCTTTTATGTTTTGCACGTCAAAATGACCACACTCCACCTGATGGAAGCTATCATGTCGTCCAAGAGCAGTGGCCTCCACATCATCCTCATAGCAGCTGAGGCGATGTTGAGGTCCCTACCTTGGCGGCCTGAGAAGGTGCTTTTTCACGTGCCGCTTAAAGGACCTAGGATTGAAGGAAAAAGGAAGAAGTAAAGACTAGCATAAACTTGTAATACTCGAATGACGTTCGGATCTAAATTTTCTCAACGAGATACTTTATATGGTCAAGGACGCAGCGTTATTATTAAAAGCACTTATGCACTCGTGCTGCGCCTTTGATAATACACAAGAGAATACATTCGAATATTAAAGGATAGTTAACTTACATTATTTTTATTTTTCTTGTCGAATAGTTACTTTATCCACTCTTAAATAAAAATAATATTATATAATTATTGAATTCGTTTCTCTTTTTAAATCTGGTAGTAAGGGAAAATGTACTAGAAAAAGTGTACACGGTACAAACTGTGACGTAACCGCTATTTAAATGCAACAGTCCGAGGAAGACAGCGAGATATCCCCAATACAGCTCTATTTTTATTATATCCATTTTGAAATATTAATTACACTTACATTTTGCAACCAATTTTGATACTGTTTGCACAAAAAGATTTATTTTGCTATTTGTACCTGTATTTAAAATAATATACGAAATCAAACATAGACAACTATCCTATTCGATTGAATCGAGCACATCGGTTATATAAATATACCGATATCGAATAAATCATTAAAAGTCCTTAGTTGTCAATTACTCGGCGAAGTACCTCCCACTTAAAGAGTAGTGTAATTATTCTGGAGTCAGTCATACATCTCCTATTCCAGCCCTTTTATATGCAGGTCACTGCACTGGCGGCGTAGTGCTTTAAGTGGTTGCCTCGCCGCTGCCATTGCGTCAAGTAGCAGTGGGTTCGAATCCCACACGGGTCATAAATTTTTGTGATCCACAAATGGTTATTCTTTGTGTCCGCTGTTTGAATGTTTATAAAGTCCCCTGCGACACAGATATACTCTAATGCGGTAGATTCCATTTAAAAAAATAAAGTATAAAAAGATTTTTATTTTTAAATCTATCTCTAACATCGAGAGCGTCTACATGCGACGCGGTAGCCGTAGTCAGGTCGCTTGTACCGCGAAATCGGAATAAAGTAATCTTTATTTCGATTTCGCGGTTAATTTGAAACAGTCACAAGAACTGGAGCAAAACTAAGATATCATTAAAAAAGGAGATTGAACTCAGCATATTCGGCCTATTTGATCTGGGTGCCGAGTGCAAGTTGTTTTTACGTTAACGCGATCGACACATTCACCGCGTTTGGCTCTCTGATTGGTTAGGAGCTTGGAGCGGACCGATCAGAGCGTCATAAACGTGACGATCGCGTTAACGTAAAACAAACTAGCACCAGGCGCTCTGACATGACGCTCTGACATCGATACTCATACAGACACCCAGGTTATAGTAATTGATATTTTATAGGTACTCATTTAATCTGTAAAGTTTTAGAATACCAGACATATCTGTTGTATCTGGCCACCGGTGTACCACTGCGACTCAACAGGTTAAAGACGGAACGAACTCTCTCACTCATAGGCACGTGCGTATATATGCATTATGCACGGCTGTTTTCGTGTGCGTTTGACGGCCATCTGTAACTGTCTAATGGATGTCATAACCTCGAGATTTAATGCAAAACCTATTTTTCTACATTCGTTTGCAGGAAATAAACATTATTATAATTATTGTAGTTTTCCGTCGCTAGTAGGTATAAAACTCGTTTTAAAGCGGTTTTCGGCCGAATACTATTTAAATATACAAGTTGTCACTTTGTTTTTAGATTGTGCAGCGTTAGAATTACTTAAACATATTTTCCTTTATTATCTGGAGACAATGGTCGCCAATCTTAAGTAAGCAACTCTTTCTAGACCAGTATGATTTCGTGCAAAGGGACGGAAACATCAATACTAATATATGCATGTAATAGAGGGCGACTCTTGCCATACTTTTGCACTTTGCCCGATCCGGTTGTAATCGCCCACGCCTTATTGAAGATGATCCATATAATTACATGGACTTTTGACACAGGATCAAGGAGATAGTAATCTGTCAAGTCTTAAAATAGCAGAAATAATTTAAAATCTATTGTGTCTGGCCATCGGTGTGCCGCTGCGACTCATTTAACATCGCAGTAAACGGATATAACGTATAAGTGAATTGGATAGCCGTAATAACTAGGAGAATGGTTTATGTTCAGATCAGAGACTTTGTGGCAAGGAAAACGACCAGATTATCCTTCCGAAAACAGGCGTGCATCCATGTATAATATTTAAGAGCAACCAGAACTAATACTAACAGTAAATCCTTACAAAAAATTTAAATGCGAATGTGAGTTGGTTCCTTACAAAAAATTTAAAGGCGTGAAACTGTAACAAACAATGTTACAGTTTCACGCCTTAACTCCTAGACCAACCATCATGACAGAACATAGGGCACTTTTCATCCAAAAAAAGTATTGTTCCCGAGGGATACAAAATTACAAAACCTACATTTACACGACCGAAGATTGGGCAAAATATAGTTACATATATTTTTGTTACTTTCAGCGATTTTAACCTGCTATCTGTACATTAGCAAAATTTTACTCGTGCAACATCATATAAGTAAATTTGATTATAAAACCACTGACTGCCTCCATGGATCGATGGCTTGAAATTGCATTTATATATGCGAGCGATCATTGCAATTCAGAGTCGAGCATAATGCTATTAGGGTTTTCGATTACGAAATTGTCAGTGGCAGCACAGTGTCTGGAATTTTATCGGAAAGCTAGAAAGAGTTCATTACGTAGCATTTAAAACATATTGTAAATGTGACACGCCTTTACTTACCTGTGTATGTATATTAACTGCCTCCGTGGCGCAGAGGTAGTGAATGTGACTGCTGTCGATGATGACTCTGGTTCGAATTCCGGATCGAGCCAACAAAAAGTGCTGGGTTTTCCACAGTTTTTTTGTTAAGAAATCTCAATAGCAATCCGGAGTTAGAAAGTTGGTGGTGTTAGAAACCCCCGTGCCTCAGAAAATAAATACAGCCGCTGGTCCTGCCCCTAAACTCTCTCCGGTTGTGTGGGATTACCGTCTCATCGGATCATGAGAGTTAGGGCACAGAGAGTGCACTTGTGTTTGCGCACATACTTGTGCACTATAATATCGCTTGCGCCGATGGCCAGGCTGCGTTAAATTCGGTCTGAAGACTATTATTATATACCGTATGATTATAAACCCGATCATGTTTTAAACACAGCATTGGATACAATTGCGTAACACATAATCCAGTAATAAAATAAGTACACTTTAATCTTTATATGGCATTCAGTAATCTAATTTATATCAATTGCATATAATAAAGTAATCAGGTATTATAACAGCGGTGTGAGGTTCAATATTTATCATCGGAAACGCACAACACTTTTTATCTAAATAGTATTTTAGCTAAATCTATAGTTACGAGTCCGTTCGACCCACAAGTTTCGCTCCCTTGTAGGTATTTGTTAGGTTTCTTCTTAAATCCACCCAAAAATAGGAGACCCGCGAAACGGGCTTCGTCATTCTATGAAAGGGGCGAAAGTCAAGGGGCGTACCGGCTCGTAGCCAATATAAACATACACAGTACTATACAAGTTAGAACAATAAAAAAAAGAACTATATTATTCCTTGCTTTTGATAAGAAAATTCATTATTATTAGTAATTCAATATTTGTAATTTTATTTAATTTCGCCAACTGTATCTGTATGTATGTTTGTACTTGCATGCTGTGGCCTAATGCAAGTGACGGTGCACACTCAATCTATTGACCTAACACTTTTGTATCTACCTTTAAGTTGTGTGTATCTTTATAGATTATTATATATATTTTATGCCTTTTTATTGATATTTTCCATTCCATTCCATTAAAATCATGTAAAAATTTGGAATCTAGTACAGTATTTGCAGATTTTACCATCAAACTACAAATAAATATTATTAGGATTGACGTATAAATCTAAAATTACAATAAAAGAGAAGTGTTTGCGTAACAAAACAATGTTTATTCGATAATCACAAATAACAGCAACTTTGGACTTGATTACATTAAGTATTTGCTTACTGTAATGTATAATACTAAAATATTATTCACATAATTCGAATAACTCTGTATAACTTATTTATATACATGACAGTTTAAGTCTTTGATAATGACTTATTATTCTAAATTACATCATTCCTTGCTTACACACGATGCAAGTATCACTTCTATCCACGCATGTACTTGCATGGATTACATGCGCGAGATAAATAATCATTTACTTGCACATTCGGCTTGCTATGGTCGTTCGCATTATGCATGTTCGCAAAATGCGCAAATTGAGTTGCTTGTATAGCAACTCAATTTGCGCATTTTACCCACGTCATGTAAAAGAGTCTTTAGAACTAGATTCTGAAAAGTAAATCAACATAAAAAAAGTTTAACAGACGATTACGACATATCAAATGCTGCCATTGGCTGACTATATTATCAATAACCAATCAAATCAATTGACATGAGTTTAAATTTGATAGGACGTTGACAACTATTTAAAAAAACTGAATGTTAGTAATGCAAGTATACAATTCTGATACAATAGACACAAAAAAAAATATCACTTTGATATAAACAACTCTCTACTGTGGTTACATTTTACAGAACAAAATAATTGCATCTACAATCATACAGAACTATACACAAAACGCGGCCATAATAATGTTATACATGATAATGCAGATTAAACGGAAAAACAGGCACGGATTGTGGTCGCACAAAACAGACCACAAAGCGAGGTTTATGTTGTGGTTCGATTGATACACGACCACATAACAGTCTGGCTATGAGAAAGTACACAAAATCGGACCCTATTAGGCTGAATAGTAATTGTCATGTTTTGTATGACAATACACACGAATTTATCAACTAGAAATCGGTATGTGCTATTGCTATTGAAATGAGATACGTAGTTATGAAATTAAATATAGATGAAAATAAGTAGTTTTATTGAGAGTGTGAGAGTGCTAAAAATAAACGAACTATCGACTTAAGAGTAAACTGTAAATAGCAATCAAAACTTTACTTAAAATTGTGAAGACCAATATCATAATAAATCATGATATAATTAGTTCATAGTTGTTTAATTTTAATGTTTAATACACGGCCGATGCCGATCGATGCCAAATTACTTAGTAACTCTACTTTAGTTCTTTCGAATATACATTACAAAGTTTATTATTTCTTTTTTTGACAGTGAATGTTTGCTTGACTTTGACAGGTTCAGAATGGATTTAAATACGTATGAAATCTGCTTGCTAGCACCCACGGATAAACAAATGGCCTTAACTCTCCTATGGATCTACACTATGGTTGCTTTCGTTTTTATAAATGCCCATACCTATTACTAGCGTGTACTTATTAAACAAAGATAGTTGTATTCATAAAGAAAGAGATAACACGATATTTTTAAAGTTCGTTTATTGTTCCACGTTTAAATCCTGTCCATTGTTTTTAATTTAAGATTCGTGTTCTTTTTTGCATGCATCGCCGCATCGGGCCGCTTTTGTTAAACAAATTGATTCCAATTGTCGTTGGGCAACGCTATAAAAATATCTGTAAACGTGTATTGTTTAACGGAAACTGTATTTAAAGTCTGTTTACTGCAACTCTCGTCCATACTAAAGACCTATATTATAATTATATTTGGTCCGCTTTCTTGGTCATTATTTAGTACAGCCATATTGATCTGTTCTTATCTTCTAGTTGTGGCGTGGATCGGTCGGCAAATGCAATTCGTTTGCCGCGACTGCTTCAGTCAATATGACAATGCGTTCAACGCAAATAAAGGTGACAATTGTTTTACATGTAACAAAATATTACGTCTTAAGAACCGAGCGCTTATAAACTCATTTTTTATACAATAAACAATTTGCCTTAAATCTATATCACATAAGTAGGATTCGTTTGTTCTCCGCACAGAACATTTCATCGTATCAACATAACGCTAAGTATAACACCATGTTCAGCTTTCAGCCAACGTTCCCGCGAGTTTTCCAGCTGTGGTCACAGTGCTGTACAAATGGAAGAATAAATACAGCAGCAATCCGACACAGAGTATGAAAAACACTATGCAGAAACACACCACGCATTCAGACAGATATATTTTTATCCTATCTGTTCGGCTTATGCGATTGCCAGAAATGTCCACACTTGAATAAGTCCACATTGGTGCGCTCGGGTAGCCTGAAAAGAAATAATACATTAATGTTTTGTATTACAATCATAATGAACGCGATATTGAATGCATATTACCTACTGTAGCTATCGATTACTCGGTAATGACGCGGTTATTGACCGTTTTCGATACATGCCTACTGACGAGTATATACGTTAAAAGTAAGCGAGCTGATTGTTTGGTTCGTTTTATTATAATGACATGATTTTTTATGTAGACTGCCTTGTTGCGAACGTCGTATTTCTTTTCGCTAATAATTGCGAGCTACCCTGATGTCTTGCGAATTCCCGGATCTCCGGTCCGGATCCGGTTGATTATTCTATAAAGCAATTTTAGCAGCGGCAGTCCGGCAATGTCGCTAGTAGATACCAATCGCCTCGCTTTCTATTACGTCAGAGTTATAATATAGCTGACGTAATATGGATGTAAACCTACTCTAACTACCTTTACGGTATAAAGGCATCAAAATGGTATGATGCCTTTATATCTATGTAAGCAACTACAGATATAACATCATAACTAAAAATTTAGAAAAATTCAGATGTGCGACAACGAGCATTTAAGGAACTAACCACACAGAAAAATTGATACAAGGAATAATGTGATCGAACATGCAACTACCTTCTATAGAAACCTATACAAAAACAAAGGCAACGTTATCACTGAAAATCAAATAAACAATCAAATAAAAACTAACACTGTCCAACCAATTGATGAGAGGGAGGTGTACACACACATGAGACAATTAAGAAACGGAAAATGCCCTGGCCAAGATGAAATCAGCAATGAAGTTATAAAAATGGGAGCACCAGTCTTATTATATCATCTGACACAATTATTTAATATGATACTGGACACAGAGACAGTGCCCAAAAAATGGTGCTCATCAGACATCGTTCTACTTTTTTAAAAAGGCAATCCGCAGGACATATGAAACTATAGACCGATCAGTATTCTAATTAGCACTTAAAAACTCTTTGCGTCAATAGTGCTCAAACGAATAACCAAAGAAGTTGACAACTCACAACCTATAGAGCAAGCAGGCTTCCGCTCAGGTTTATCTATCGGTCACATACAGACAATCGAACAAATAATAGTGAATAACGCTGAATTGAAGGAGATGGTGGAAGCCGATCTAAGTCAAACTACCCAGAAATTAGCAGCATGGTTTAACGTTACCCCAACTACAATATTGGCTCATTTGCATAAAATCAATAAAATAAAAAATATTAAAACGGGTGCCTCATGATTTAATTGATCTGCAGATAAAAATGCGTGTTGAAACTTGTGTTGCATTGTTGAATCGGTACAGAAATGAAGGAATATTGGATCAAATTGTGACATGTGACGAAAAGTGGATTCTTGACGATAACCGTAAGCGAAAAATGCAATGGCTGACCCCAGGCCAAACGCCACAACAGTGCCTTAAAGCAAAGTTTACCAATAAAAGGGTAATGGTAACTGTTTGGTGGTCTCTTCATGGTGTTATTCACTATAGCTTTCTCAGGTCTGGTCAAGCAATAACAGCAGATGTTTACTGTGCCGAACTTCAAACAATGACGGTGAAACTGGCAGTGAAACAGACCCGATTCGTGAATCGATCTTCACCATTATTGCTCCATGATAACGCAATACCTCACACTGCAGAAGAAACCGTTGTAACTCTACAGGCGCTGCAGTTAGAAACCATACGTCATCCTCCGTACTCGCCAGACCTTGCTCCAACGGACTACCATTTTTTACGAGATTTGGACAATTTTCTACGTAATAAAAAAATATCCTTCCCAGGAGGCAGTACAAAATGCTTTCGCATAGTTTGTCGAATCTAGATTCCCGGAGTTCTATCGTAAAGGCATAAATGAGCTTCCGTTTAGATGGCAGCAATGTATAGATAATTTAATTTAATCAAAATATTTAATATATTTCGATTAAATAAATATGGTTCATCTTAAAAAAAACGAGTTTTAATTTTTCAGGACAAATATAATATTATAAATGCGAATGTGAGTTTGTTTGTTTGTGTGTTCATTTGTTACACTTAACTACTTATTCGATCATCATGAGTTTTGCGTACACATTTTCTGGAAAACAGAAAATAACATAGAGTTCCTTTCATCCAGATAAAAGTACTATTTCGGAATGAAGTCACTGCAAATAGCTAGTAGTTTAATAAAAGTCAAATCATCACGTTTGTTTTGATTTAGGTAAATATTATATGTAATATTTATGAGACAATAATTGGATGAAAATACTAGATAAGTATCTAAAATAGCATTGCCAGTTGAGGAGATCACGAGACCATTATTTCATCAAGTTAAACACATTCTAGGGATAGCCCAAACTGAGAGGACAATCCATGGTTCACAGGCGTTAATGTGTCAAAAAGAGATTTTAATCCGCTTTTTTAAGACGCTGGGAAATGAAACAATTTCCTAGCGTCCCTTTTTGAAGTGTCAGTAAAATACAAACATAGTCTCACGTTTACATGCGCAAAAGTGTAGGAGTGTATTACACTCATATTTTGCCAAGTATGTTTTTAAGTCCAATTTAGTATGAGGTGCCGGTATTGTCGTAGACCGGGCTCAGTCTTCCTGCCACTAATGAGAAAACAGAAAAACGCTATATAACTTTGTCTGATCAAATCAAATTCAAGACCATATGCACAGCACTCGCACTGACTACAGCTACGCAGAGGCCTCTATGGCGTAGTGGTTAGTGTAACCGGCTGCCACATGCCAGATCGCGGGTTCGATTCCCGCACAAGTCAAACATTTGTGTGCATGAACATGGATGTTTGTCTTGGTCTGGGTGTTTCTATGTTTAATATGTATGTATTTACAAAAAAGTATATATGTATGGTTATCCATTGTCTAGTACCCATAGTACAAGCTCTGCTTAGTTTGGGCTAGATGGTGTTGTGTGTATGTGATAGAATAGAATAGAATATTCAGCAACGCATAAATGATAACCCTGTTATTGTTTCTAGAACAAACAATGAAGAGTGATAACAATATAATAGATACTACATGTTCATTGACATGTTTAATTGCTTTGTATTCTATTCTATCAGGTTCAATACATTATTATCTTCGTAGAAATAAAAGCAGCGATAGCCCAGTGGGAAACCGTTGGCTGCCACTCAGATGTCTCGAGTTTGAACGCATGGCGCGCATCTCTAAATTAAAAAGTCGAAGTTATATGCGTATATAATAGTTAATTATCTCTTGCTTAACGGTGGAGAAAAACACCGTAAAGAAACCTGCATGTGTGAGAGTTCTCCATAATGTTCTCGAAGATATGTGAAGTCTGCCAACCCGCACTAGGCCAGCGTGGTGGACTATGGCTTAACACTTCTCACACTGAGAAGAAGCCCGTGCGCAGCAGTGGGACAGTTTAATACAGGGCTGATATTATTATAGAAATAATAGTGTTTGATAGACCGACCACCTAGTAATACCGATGCTTCTTTTTAATACCTACCATACCAACTTAAAAATAATAGCGTTGAAATTAAACTACTATATACGGATTTTATCGCGTTGTTTATTTATCACTGTATTACAAAATTTTGAAAATATTACACTACTACTACTATTGATTTTATTTCACTAATTTATAAGTTAATAAAATTATTTAAACTATTAAATCTATTTATTTTTGGTTTACACTTTCCCCGACGTTTCGGTTGCTTTTCAGCACCCATGGTCACGGGGAGACTAAGATGGTAGTTGTCTCAATGTTCCAGTGTAGTTATTTCAAAGTACCCGAACATAATTTAATCATGGGTGTTTATATTTACGCAGAATGAGCTCAAAGTATCATGAAGTCTAGCTGTGGTTTGTTTCTTCTTGGGTTTGACTATTTGAAGTACTGGATCCCAAGATTATAGTTAATCGGGTATTATTTGGCAAACAGCCGCGCAAGTTGTACATATGCTTCGTGTAAATTGCCGACGTTAGTCAGTCAAACGCATGTAATATTAATTCGGGCATGAGGAGGAACTTGCATATAGGTACATCGCGCGTAATTACCTTGCGCATGTATCGTGCGCATAAAACTCGTGTAAGTAACATGTGCATCTAGCTCGCACAAGTATCTCGCATATGTAGCCCGCGTGAGATGCAAGCCATTGTATCCCATGCAAGTAATATTCATGTATATTACGCTAGCTACTTGCTCCTTGTACAAGTATCATGAGTATTTGACTAATGATCGATTCGTTTCGCTATTAGTTTTCAAGGTTACATCAATAGTTTTAAAATTCGATTTGCTTTTATTTTATGTTGATGTGGCCTAGTCGTGTCTGTAATATTTAGTTTACCTCTGAGCCAGTAAGATAGAGTTATTTTGTTATTTTATTCAGAGTAAATTCAAGGATAACTTTGAATAGGTATCTACAATTTGTTACACTTAATAATTTGTTTTGGGTATATTGTCGCATTGTTAGATCTAGAAGTATGCATTGATTTTTGTGAAATATTCTTTAAAATTTTAAATCATATTTTATTTGAAAGACTATTGCTTCATTTTCACTTTAACTTTATATTTATACAATAGATGAAAAAACACACAACAGCCATACTTGGAAAACTATCAATATATAATTATTTTTCTTTACAGAGATCGAACCTACTCGGCACTCGTTTACGGCGAGGTTAACACTTAGACCATTGTCGGCCTCAATGGCGTAGTGGTTAATATAACCGACTGCCATGCCTGAAGTCGCGAGTTTAATTCCCGCACAAGTCAAATATTTGTGTGCATGAACATGGATGTTTGTCTTGGTCTGCGTGTTTCTATGCATAATATGTAAGTATTTACAAAATATATATATAAGTATGTTTATTCATTGTCTAGTACCCATAGTACTTACAAGCTCTGCTTAGTTTGGGCTAGATGGTGTATGTATGTGGTAGAATATTATATATATATATACAGGGTGATTTTGAAATCGTGTAATTCCTTTTAACCACGCATTCTACTGGTGATATAGAATAACCCTGACCATATTTTTTCTTAATTAGAATAATGGTTTCGGCAAAATTAGAGTACAGATTTTTTCATGAAATGATTTCATATAGTCATATTTTAACCACCTGACACAATCTTAATATTTTTTTAATTTAAAAATAATAACATAACAATAACTGATGTCGTAAATAATAAGGGGCAATAAAAAGGACCGCTCGTTATTATTTACGACATTAATTATTAATATGATTTTTTATTTTAATTAGTAAAAAATTAAAATTGCCTCGGTTGGTTAACATATGACTATCTGACACCATTTCACGAAAAAAACGGAATAATAATTTTCAAAAAAAATAAATCTAGTTAAATAAAAATATGGTCAGGGTTATTCTATATCACCAGTAGAATGCGTGGTTAAAAGGAATTACACGATTTCAAAATCACCCTGTATATATATATTATATTATATTATATTATTGCATCGACTATGAAGTACTTAGCGTTATTATAGTTATTATAAGTCAACGATTAATCCTGATTGCAACGTATCTTACTACTTACTGTGATACAGGTGTCTCAGGTTTGCGAACTTAGCTTCTCTCTCTCATGTATGTTACCCAAGCTATCAGTGTCTCTGTCCTCGCCTGCTCTCCTGTCACCGGTGGCGGGTATTACCGTATCCAGTGCTATTTTCCAGGAGAGGCCCGGCGTCAAATAGCGATGGACCACATACAACCCTAGAATTTTGGGTTGAAACCGAACATCCTGAGACACCAACTAATTCTGAAGTATGCATGGCCCACTGGTCCTCTATAATATACGCCAATAGTGGCAGAGTATTAATCGGCTTTCTTATACCTGACCCGTGCAGGTCTATAAGTCTACTAATCTGTCTACATCAATCCCTAAGCAGACTTAGTTCTGACTGCAAGTTTGAATATAGGTATAGGTAGCAATTTGCCTGTTTCTATGACATTGCTAAAACATTTAAAAATGGAACACAGCCATATCCTGAAGCGATGGTAACGACTTACCAAAAAGTAGACCGGTGTGTCTACCATTAAAGATAATAAAATATAAATAATGTCATTTTGATACACCAGCAATTACATAATTTTGATGAAACGACCCGTTTACCCTACATTACTTAACGCTAAACCTGTTATTATATTTTTTTGTTTTAATTTTTGTATCTCATGGTCAAGTTTACTCAGAATTTATCCGTATAACGTCAACTTTGTGCTCACAATCCGATCCAATACATAGTTCATGAGGTACCGCACCGAACAATTGCTAGATGTGATTTGCAACTCAATTAGATTTCATACCTTAATAGTATGTCATATAAATCGTATCACAACAATACTAGTTAAAAGTATCGATAATATTCTCAACAATTCTTACATTTATGGCATCCAAAACACTTCACTGTTTAGTTTTGACACGATTGTTAGTATCATCATCACTTGCTATCCCATTATGAATACACAATAAAATTCACTCGATATTGTCTCTCGATTTTCCGTTGTGTTATTCAACGATCGCGGTGCGTACGCGTCTACCTCCTGTCTCAGTTTATAAACGTATGCTTTAACCGCAACGTGCGAGTATTGTCGTGCACGAACGCCAACTAAACTTCGCACCTTATCAAAACATCTCACGCCAATATCGGCCTTACCTCAAGGTCACAATACCTCAAACGGATTGCACAACTTTGCAAAATATCCTCCTTTATTTCCTTGTTCACGATAATTATTAACTGGTTAGTTAGTTGATATTTCAGGCTATTTTGGTCCGTTCGCGGAGACGCCATTGATCACAATGGCATAATTATAACTGTCATCGTGCGCATGTAATGTAAATATTCTACGTACATATATTTTATGTACGATAAGGTATTTAAGTCATTGTTTTATTGCAGTATTAAATAAGCGAATGGCTCTAAGATTAGATGCTTTGACTGCAGAGATAGTGCTCCGTAAGGTAAATGTGTGTACTCTTTACAATCGCCTTGTAAATAATATGTGTTATTGTTGTAGTTATCTTGGTGTCAAATAAAACCTTCAAAGATGGTATTGTTTAATGTTGTATGCATAGCTGGTTTAAAAGACATTCAATACTTAAAATATTGTAGATAAAACAACCGTTTTATTTGCTGTCTCCAAGTGTTCCATTGTAGACAAACAGTATGGTTTGATCATATTTTAAATGTAATTAATTTTATTTTCATACAACTCCTACATTGGAGACGACGGCCTGTGTTTTAAAACTATTGTACATTTAATGGACACAACGTATATGCTAGTACACATGTGCTTTAACTATATTATCTGTAATTTTTTTTGGGTTCTTATTTTCACAACGTCGTGTTCTCTTCTTTCTCAAAAATCAAGTCACTAAGAAAACATTGGACCTGTTACACACTATTGAATTGCTGCATCGATTTTAATAATTATATCCTATTGAGTTGCAGTGGCACACCGGGCGGCAGACGGACACAATAGTTTTTTTAAAATTATATCTAGTATTCTAAGACTTGACAGATTAGCCCAATGGATAAGGCATTAGACTTGCGATCGAGAGATCGCGAGTTCGAATCCCACCTATTGCACTACTGACGTGAACCAACTCCTTACACAAGCATTCTAGCTTAGCTGGAGGGGTTACAAAAGTACTAGTATCTTTTAACCCAATATGATAGCAATCTTAAAAATCAGAATATGTACTAAAATTGTTTGTGTACATACACAAACAATTTTAGTACCAGTTACCCATAACATAAAATGGCGACAAAATATTAACTAATAAATATAAGGTAAATAGTCTTCAGCAGGGGGTCAATACCTTATTCATCTGTATTTTAATCCGACAGGTTACAATTAGGATAACCTTCCGGCTATAGCCGACCCGATCTTGAACACAATACCTGTCTCATAATCGTAAATCTCATATTTGTAACATTTGTTTCGTGTTACATTAGATGAAGAAGGCGGTCTTATCTCTATATATGCAGCCTTCTGGCTGTAACTGCTGTGTTTATATGCTTGAAGAAGTAGGCAGAGGTGATTACAACCATAACAAATGTTTAATGATTTTATCTTATAAAAAACTTTGAAAGATGAGCAGAAGTATTCTTACTCACGATTTCTTATTATTCTATTTCTTTAAAAGGCATTTGCCACATTAGCAATGACTCCTATGTCGCAGAAGTCTTTACAAACATTCGAATAACGGACACAGAGAACAGCCAGACTTGGAACAACATTTGTGGATCACACATAACGGCGCAGCATGTTGTGCATGTGGCAGTGGATTGGCGACCACTAAGAACACACTAAGTACGTGTGTAAAATCATCCGTGTAGTCAATTACCTAAACATATTGGTAATCTTTGGTTACATGTTGGTTGGACTGCACGGATCTTCTTCTTCTCCCTAGCCTTTATTATTCCCAAGTCACTTGGGGTCGGCTTTTCTAGTCTAACCGGATTTGACTGGATATCATTTTTTACACGGAGCGGCTGCCACCTGACCCTTGCAACCCGAAGGCTAACGATACCCTAAGGCTAGACCAGTGTCATATTATAGGGCACTGACTTCCCAATAACAACTGCCATAGATGTTCATGGCAGCCGGGACCGACGGTTTAACGTGCTCGCCGAGGCACGGAGCAGGCGATAATTGTCAATCAATACGGACATAATTTCGAAAAGTCAAAAGTTCGCGACATGGATTCGAACCAGAGACCCTATGCATTGCAGTCTGTTGGTCTCCCCACTGAGGTATCGCTGCTGTTAGTTGGACTGCACAGATGGCTGAGTGACTTAAGCGGTTACCTCGCCACTGACAGTGCGCCGAGTGTCGTGGGTTCGAATCCCGAAAGCCGAAAACTTTGTGTGATCCACAAGTGGTTGTTTCAAGTCTGGGTATTCTTTGTGTCAACAGACACAAAGAATACTCAGACTGTGAATGGTTGTAAAGTCTCCCGCAACACAGGATTTATTACTAGTGCCTTTGTCTTTTACAGAAAAAAGTATTTTTTGAGTCAATTAAATATTTTTATTATTTTGCCAGCTATGTTTTAGTACCGTACCCCAACAATCACGTAAAGCCTACCTTAAACTCTAGTCGGCTATGTCGGGTTGCCGTCCCATCGGTTTATGAGATTGAGGTAATGGAAGTCTCCGTTAAGATGAGTCGTCCTGACCTAAATTCGATGTAGACGACATTTTGATTAAGTTCCAACTCCCAAGTAAACGGAGCTAACTTTTGCTATCTACTGGACACGATACCAAGCTCCGTACAGAACTGAAAAATTCATGCCTAAAATCACTTTGCCTCATCGTGTGATCGAACCCAAAGCCAGAAAGTATAATATTGTGATAAGTGATAACACATACAGCCGAAATGATCTTTTCTAACAGATAAGGTTACCAATCATATTTGAAATAGAGTACAATTTTCTAGAATAGATTTAGATACTTTATTTCATGTAGGTGTACCTTATAATCTATAACACTAATAGAGTACGCTAAAATACGTTTTTTATTCTGTTTACTATAATAATACCTATGACAGGTATACCCATTATCATAACCCAAACATTTTACTCTTTACTGTCGATATGTATGGTACCCAAATCAAACTCGAAAGATACAGAACGCAGCCACCATTTAAGAATTTAAATAATTGTACTCTTTTTATAAGTTAGTACTTTTTATTTACCCTCTCTGAAATCAGATATACTCTTTTTTTTTATAAAGAGTTGGCAACTCTACTAACAGGACAAAGAGACAATCTCTCAACCATCAACTTATACATCGTATTAACAACAGCTAAATAACTTAATTAATAATTTAATTATTTTACTACGCTTGAAGCAGGTTTTGGTTCTTGCGATAGACAAAAGTGTTGCTTACGAGAATACGGCTTATGTATGTATAACTGTGTCGACTTTTTATTGGCTTGTTAGTCTAGTCACATTAGTGTCAGGGTATATGTTTTCGTGGCGCAGCGATAGTGAATGCGACTGTGCATGAGGTCTCGGGTTCGAATCCCGAAAAAATGTTATTGAGTTTTTCTATTAAGAAATCTCAATAGCAGCCCGGAGTTAGGAAGTTGGCGGTGTTAGTCACCCCCGTGCCTCGGAAAGCACGTAAAGTTGTTGGTCCTGCGCCTGATCTCTCTCCGGTCGTGTCGGATTACCGTCCCATCGGATTATGAGAGTTAGGGAACAAAGAGTGCACTTGTGTTTGCGCACACACTTGTGCACTATAATATCTCCTGCGCAGATAACCAGTCCCCGTTAAGACTGGCTGCCGTGACCAAAATTCGGTCTGAAGGACATAATTTTTAATATTATTATTATATGTTTTGAATAGCATTGTTGGTTTCAGCGTAAATGGGCTACTTTGACCAGGGTAATACTATCCTCACTGAATATCGATGTAGTATACAAACTGTTGCGTTTCATTCCATGATTCCTTAAAGAGAAAAACGCGTAAGTTTATTCGTGACCTAGCTTCTCCCGCGTCTTCTCTCGCATTTAATGAAGATGTTAGGTTGGTACATTTTGACCTATGCCGGACAAATTTAAAAATAATCTGATAAATTACAAGTGATTAAAAATAATCTGATAAATTACAAAATCTTTATTTTACATGTATTATACATGTAAAATAAAGATTTTAGTAATAATGTACAAGATAATTTTACAGCGAAATGGTAAGATTATTCTGAGGCAATTTCGATAAAGCTTGTCCATATCATTCCTTTATAATGTATTAGAGGGAGAACGCTCAAAGGGGGCTCACATTAAGAGGGAAACTTTGTATATAATTTTAGTTTTCTAGGCCCAACGGTTGGGCTTGATGCGTCACTCAGATGCAGAATCAGGACTTTTCTTCTTATTATTTTATGTAATAAATAAATAAAAATAGAATATCTTTATTTCGGACATTATTAGTACATGAACAGTCCATAGGTTGTTTAGTAATGGGTTAGTAACAGAATGTACTTACTTATAGTCTATATTAGTAGTGTTAGTATGTCCGCCCTCTAGACACCGTAATACAATACTGCCGAAGATTACCCCTTCGAGGAAGGGTATAAATAAAGCTTTGCTTTGACATGTGTTATTTGTTTAACAATTAGTTATGTTGTTTTTATCTGAAAGCTGTTTCCGTCTACAAATAAGTGATGTCTGATAAAACTATATGATACGTCACATAATGTGCGGGTGCTATCAGCATTGTGAAGGTTTGTTTACCAATTTAGTAGTAATGTTTTTTTGTCAAAGAAGATAACTCCTGCACCACGATAGCAGCTGTCAATCAGCTTAAGTCAGCTGTATCATCACTGTCGTCCCTTACTAGGAATGAGCAGTGATGAGCGGGCCTTAAGCCGACTGAGCCATCCGTGGAGTTAATTTTTTATATTGTCTGTAGATGTTAGAATTACTGGTCTTAAGACTGCGCCGAGCGAAATGTGCCAAAACAGACAGTCACAGTTAAGTTTATAAAATCAACACTTTTTGTTTAATACAAATATAAAATACACATTTAACAATTAAAATAACAATGAATGTGTTTACAGTTACTCCGTGTAAAAAACTTAATTTAATTAATATTTTTGCCTTCAAAATTACGTAAATCTGCACGAAAAATGCAAAAACGTAAGCTCGTAGGTATTACGTGATTTTTAGATTATAACAGTAGAAATCTATTCTATTTTGCAACTTAAACGAAACATAAATATTTATATTACAATTTGTCTGTCCTAAATATTTAAGTTATTGGTTGACAATAAAGATACATATTTATCAAAAAAGCACTTCAAATCCTCCATACAATTTTACTATGGCGGCCGCGCGCCGATTTGATTATCGAGCTCTGTCATTCAGTCCAACCGCGTCTTACGCTCGGCGCAGTCTTAATAGACAGTAACTACATCATAAAATTCTTATGAAGAGGTCTGGTACTGGTAGACGTCACGACACAAACCAGTATAATTGATATGTTCGCCTATTTCAACATTACAGTTGCCAACGGCCATACTACGTTGAATACACCGGTTCTCGTCCGATCACCGAAGTTAAGCAACATCGGGCGTGGTTAGTACTTGGATGGGTGACCGCCTGGGAATACCACGTGCTGTTGGCTTTTTTATATTAATATTTTGATTAATATCAATTATTAAATATGCATAGCGTTATTATTTTATATTGTTTTCTGGTCGTAGTGTTTTAATTACTGGTATGTCTCGATTGGCGGCAACTACGTCATAACATTCTTAAAAACAGGTCTGGTACCTGATGTGAGACTGCCAACAATAGCTCTAAAGGCACGATTTCACTAGGCAACTCTTGCATGCAAGTATGACTTCAGATATCCGTACAAGTTGCTTGCATTGAAAACATGTTTTCGAGAGTGTGCATATTGCATGCAGGTTTCACTTACATAAAAGTGGAGATGTTCAACAATTGAGGAGACTATCATGGGTGGAAGACGTGGTCCTCAATAAAAATGATTATTTACTCGTGCGCACACCTAACAGGCATTATGCTTCGATGATTTGTACAGCGATAGATATCATGTGGGTACACGTCACTCCTTCGAAATTCGAAAAGTGTATCTAACGTTTGCGCGTTCAATTTGCAGGTCACTTGAATAAAAATATGTTCAAGTTCAAACTACCCCATACAAGTTGTAACTTGTATGCAGGTTTGTGCAAATTGTATGCAGTTTGCTACTTGCATGCAAGTTACTTGCCTAATGGAATCGCGCCTTAAGTTTGGGATCACGGGACAACGGACCACGGGTAAGTAGAAGATCGTCCCCTTAGTCACATGCAATTAGATGACAATATTGTGTTCAAACCAATATACCTACATACAAACGAAATCATATGACTTTAATGTTGTTTTACGTCTATTCCTTCGCGATATCACTAGGTATTATTAAACAAAGACGCGTCAGTGTGTTTGACTAACTAACAAAAACTACTTGAACAGATTTTCATGCGGTTTTCACCAATAGACAGTGATTCATGAGGTAGGTTTAGGTGTATAATTTGTTAAGGTTTTGTACTAGCGTTGCGAAGCCGGGGCGGGTCGTTTTATGACATAATTTTGGACACTTACACTACTATTATTGAACTTTTCGGTTGCTTTACTGCAGCCATTTTGTCTCCCGTGAACATGGCTGCTGTAAAACGACAAAATCCATATAAAATACTTTGTCTCAAGGTAAGACCTTATGCTCAGTAGTTATATAGGTACTACAGCTACTTCACCATGACGCCTAATCTTTATTAAATAAATCTTCTGTGCGTGTGTTTGTAATTAAACTCCTCCTAAACGTCTGGACAGATTTTGATGAAATTTTTTGTGTGTGTTCAAGTGGATTCGAGAATGGTTTAGATTTGTTTTTTTTCCGTGTGCACATGACCACGTTTGTCGGGTCCGCTAGTTTCTTATATTATTGCTAATAAAAAACATCGTTACTGCATGAGTAAGAGTTCTGAAAGCTCCCATATCTTTTCAATTGCTTTCCTTTCATCCTGTTTGTGGTACCCCTCCTTGTTTATTACAAGAAATGCGCATAATGCCGTTGGTGCTGCGTCTGATCTCGCTCTGGTTGTTTTGGACTGCCATCTTATCTGACGATGATGATTAATCAGTCGAGCAAAGAATTTTATATATAATCTATCTTTGACGTCACGTTGTTACACAAACCAATATAATAAATATGTTAGTCTATTTTGACTCAATTGCCAACGGCCATACAACGTTGAATACACCGGTTCTCGTCCGATCACCGAAGTTAATCAACATCACATAACACGTGCTGTTGGCCTATTTTAATTTTAATATTTTATGTAATTAAATAAACATGAAGTATCAAATTTAAATGACGTATTTTTGTCACATTAAATATTTCATAATTAGACTTAATTATAAGAAATATTTGAAACAATCTACATTTCGGAATTTCGAGACACAAACTACCTAAGATGTTTTATGATGACTTAATCTATTCGCAAATCGTACACAAGACCTCATACTCAGTAGTAATAGTAGGACATTGAATTCAGCTGCTATGCTAATTCTTGTATAGTGTGGGAGTTTATAAAAAAGGGACAGAACGAATATCTGGTCTCGGAACGAGTCGTATATTATATAGGTCAGACAAATGTTTGTCCCATTTCAAGCGGCTAATTTTGCATTCCTGCTGTGTATAGAATCACGGAGCTAATCAAGGAGACATTGTGTTGGCGCCAAGTCGATTAGTAGTGTTTTCACTTGCTGTGACTCATTTATCTTATTCAACATCAGTGGAAAGTATATGGACCGCCCAATGTACAGAAGCCTAGAATTGCTTGCATTAAGTCTGCTAGCGAATTTCGGTCACGGCGCGCGGCGGTCTTAACAGAGACCGATCATCTGTGATATTGTAGTGCACAAGCGTATGCCCAATAATGACTTCACTCTCTTGGCAATCTCATGGTCCGATGAGACGACAACCGGACACGAACGGAGACCAGCAGCACCAACGCGCAACAGAGTCCGTTGCGTTTCAAGTAGATTAGATGTTGGAAATACATAATTATACGTATGTATGTTAAAAAATGTTTTTACAATTTTGTATTATAAAATGTGATAATAATATGACATAATGTTTTATTATTGATAAATCCAAAAAAAACAAAAAGCCAACAGCACGTGGTATTCCCAGGCGGTCACCCATCCAAGTACTAACCACGCCCGATGTTGCTTAACTTCGGTGATCGGACGAGAACCGGTGTATTCAACGTAGTATGGCCGTTGGCAATTGTAGCGATGAAATAGACGAACATGTCAATTATACTGGTTTGCGTAACAGCGTGACGTCAATACCAGTGATTCAAACACTACGACCAGCAGACTATATAAAACGAACTCCACGGATGGCTCAGACAGCTTGAGACTTTCGCATCACTGCAAGTGCGGTAGATGAATTTAAAAATTAAAGAATAAATTGTTTCATGTGACAGTGATGACTGATGATACGGCCGACTTAACCTAGCTGAACCATGCATGGAATTATTCTTTTATATTCTACTAAATTTTGCCCGCACCTTTGCTCGCGTTAGTCTAGATTTTCTCAATAAATTTCAATCCCTCGGGAACAGTAGTTTTTTCTGAATGCGAGGCAGCCTATGTACCCTGTTTTTTCTGTACCCTGTAAAATTCGTGTACACTTTGTTAGGGGAACAACGTGTATGCGAAATTGCATGATGATCGGTCAAGTAGTTTAGGTGAAAGCGTTGAAAGAGTAACAAGCTAACAAAACACACATTCGCATTTATAATATTAGTAAGGATTCTGGTCGTGGTGTTTTAATTACTGGTATGTCTAGCTTCAAGTTTGAGATCTTTTCATATGATCGTCTTAGTCACATGCAATGAGATAACAATACAGATTTCGAGTCAATGTACACACGGCTACACATCAAGTTAGACACCCTATATACGCATAACTACGCTACATACAAAATAGAGAATTGTCGCAAAGGGACAGTGCATAGTGGTGTCGATGTAACGGTAAGGATAGAGTGTAACAAAAATATAACGCACTCTCTCGTACGATTCACAGCGTTTAACTTCTAATAGTTCAAAGTCCAAACAGTCTACGTATACAAACGAAATCATATGACTTTAATATTGTTAATTATTTTACATACGTAATTTTTTCGCTTTATAAAAATAAATATGCCAAACACGCATAACAATCGTATGACTAGGTATATCAAAATTTGAATCTTTAGTTTCTTATAGATAGATGCAGAGATGTGTTGTGCCAATATTTTGCCTGGTATTATATTAGATCTCAATCTCATGTATTAAGGACTGAGTTTATTGCCGTCTAACAGAGACTACATCAGACTCCTTACTTCTACAAAGATTTCTCAACTGTAAGCCTAATAACATTTTGCCGCATGCATTGTTATAGTAGAGTAGGTATTTACTGCAGATGCGCCACCAAATCGCACAATTTTTTAAAGATGCTAACGGAAAATCACTTTTGCTGATGAGTAAGAGTTCTGAAAGATTCCAAATCTTAACCCTGGCTCTCCTTTCAACCTATTTTTGGTGACCGACCCTGGTTTGTTACAAAAAAAGCATGTAATGCCGTTGGTGCTTCGCCTTTCGCCCCGGTCATGTCGCATTGCCGTCTCAAGTAACGATGATGATGAATCAGTCACCAGAAAGAATTCTATATATATAAATATAATCTATTTTCGAGGTCATATTGCTACACAAGCCAATAACATTGATATATTCGTCTATTACGTCATTCCAATTGCCAACGGCCATACTAAGTTGAATACACCGGTTCTCGTCCGATCACCGAAGTTAAGCAACATCGGGCGTGGTTAGTACTTGGATGGGTGACCGCCTGGGAATACCACGTGCTGTTGGCTTTTTAATTAATATTTTACGATTTTAGTAACATTATCAACGTTTTGGATTTTTGGGTTGTTGGCGAAAAATACAGCACGCTAGCAGATCACTAAAAAGCTAATAAAATATTAATTAGGCACCATCAGTACTTAATTAAGCCGGAATGCTTCAATTTAAGTCAATATGTCGTAGGATCTTTTTGATTAGGAATCTCTGAATCATTATACGAGTCCTAATCATTTATGTTTCTCCGATTACTTCTTCTAAAACATGTGCGTTTGTGTGGTTTAGAAGAAGTATTTGGAAATCAGAAATGATTAGGACTCGGGTAGCACCATTGTTTTAAATCACTAGTTAGAGATTTTTAATAAAAACATTCTCAATTAATCAAGGTATTCTGGCTTTATTAGGTACTGATCGTGTCTAATTATTATTTTATTGGATTTTCTAGTTAATTGTCTGCATACTTTATTTTTTCATCATCAAGAACAAAAACGTTTAAAAATGTTACGGCAATTATTTTACAATTTTAAATTTGGCTGTTGCTAGTCGTCCACTAAACGGACATATACAATAAGTTATTCGTCCACTAATCGGACGAATAACATAAATTATTCGTCCACTAATCGGACAAATAAAATAAATTAATCATTCATTAAATACATGAAAAAATATATTTTAAAACAACAGTATCAAGTCAAATTTATATAAGGGTAAATCTTGAGATTAGAATATACAGTTGATTGCCGTGGCGCATATTATACTCGTAATGGACGACTAATATAATTATGTTATTTGTCCGTCTAGTGGACGACTAGACACTTTGTTTAAATTTTATTAAATGTGATAAAAATATGTCACGTATATTTTATAATTTACGATCATTACAATACATAAAATATAATTCAAAAAGCCAACAGCACGTGGTATTCCCAGGCGGTCACCCATCCAAGTACTAACCACGCCCGATGTTGCTTAACTTCGGTGATCGGACGAGAACCGGTGTATTCAACGTAGTATGGCCGTTGGCAATCAATGTGACGAAATTTACAAATAGATCTCTCGTATTAGTTTGTGTAGTAAACATGACGTCAAAAATAGATATTTATAATTTTTAAATCCTGACTTATTCATCATCGCCGAGCCAAAACCGCTAAAGCTAAATACATGTTAGGACAGTAGATTTCGTATATAACGTAGGCGTTCGCTAGGACAGGTATTTTTAGGGAGGCTTAGAGTTGGAAGACAGCTGTTTGAAAATTCTTCATTTCCAAAATACAGAATCCAAATTTTAATGGATTTATCTAAATGTATCAAAATTTATATTCGGCATTTTGGATTTAAATAAAGAAAACTACTTAAAAGAAATTACTTTACGACTATACAACACCATAGTATAAAAATCTTACTTTGCTTATGAATAGACGTATTTTTATCGCATTTAATAATATAAAACTGGAAAAGATTATTTTATGAAATATTTTTAATACCCTATCAGCTTGGAGCACAACGGGTTTTTGTTACAAAATACTATAGGTATTGTATGAAAGCAAAAACTACATTACAATCACTAGAATAACCAAATAATAATTAGGCACGATCAGTTCCAATTAAGCCAGAATACACTTTTTTTTTGTTTACGTGGGGGAAGCCGTTGACGCCTTCCCCTCCGCGGGGGCGGACAGAGGGGTTATGTTGGACTCGCCGGGGTAAATGAGAAAGATGGAATAAGAATAATGTACCTCCCGGAATACCGACTAAACCTTTAACTTACCACGGTGTTCCTCGAAAAACCCACTATCGACGGAGCCGCGTGAATCACTTTCGCATGCGGTCGCGACCCCACCGAGGTTTCGGCTCGCCGTATGAAACGGCAGGCCATTACACGATAATAATATTACTAAAATGGTAAAATATTAATCAAAAAGCCAACAGCACGTGGTATTCCCAGGCGGTCACCCATCCAAGTACTAACCACGCCCGATGTTGCTTAACTTCAGTGATCGGACGAGAACCGGTGTATTCAACGTAGTATGGCCGTTGGCAATGTTAACGAAGAAATAGACAAATATTTCAATGTTATTGGTTTGTCTAGCAACGTCACCTAGAAAATAGATTATATTTATATATATAGAATTCTTTCTGGTGACTGATTCATCATCGTTGTCAGTTGAGACGGCAATTCGACATGACCAAAGCGAGAGCCATAGCACCAACAGCATAACGTGCTGTATTTGTAATATACCAGGGACCGTCACCAGAGTTAGGATGAAAGGAAAGCAATGGTCAAGGTATGGAATCTTCCAGAACTCTTACTCATACAGCAGCAGTGATTATTTATTAGCATATTTAACAAATTGGGCATTTTGGTGTAGCAATTGCAGTAAATAGACTACTATAACTACTGAATATGTGATCTTAGCATGAAGAAAAGTGTTATTACGTTTACAGGTAAGAAATCTGTGTAGAAACAATTACGCCAATTACTCTAAAGTCGCCCCAAGCCTTCTTATAACTCATTCAATGATGCCAGTCAGCTCTTCTGCACACAGTATGATCGGGGTTTCAAGACGAAATTTGGTTTTGCTAGTCATTATAGAGCCCACAAAAGATAATTAGTCACTGTCATGGGAAGACGACTATAGAAGCAAGGAGTCTGGTGTTGTGCCCGTTAAATAATAATGGCCTCAGCCCTTATACGTGATATCTAACATCATACCAGGCAAAATGTTGGTACAACACATCTCTGCATCTATGTGTAAGAAGCTAAAGATTCATGTTTTGATATACCTACCTAGTAGGTACATACGGTTGTTATGCGTGTTTGGCATATTTATTTTTATAAAGCGAAGGAAATATAATAAAAAGAATAATTAACAACATTCAAGATGTATGATTTTGTTTGTGTGTACCAGGGATATTGCGAATATTCGCATCCACATCCGCAATTGCGGAGCTGCCGCATTGATTTGGACATATGCATCCGCATCCGTAATAATCAACGCGGATGTTAATGTGGATCTAGATATAGGTTGCGACAAGAAAGAAAATGGGTGGACCGATGAATGGCGCGATTTTTAAATGAGATGCACAATTTTAATCAACATCCGCATCTGCAATTGCGGAGCTGCCGCATCGATTTGGACATCTGTATCTGCCTCCGCATTTACGGATGTGAACCTTTAAATATCCGTATCCGCATCCGCGGAGGGCAAAAAATCTGCATCCGCTACATGCCTGGTGGGTACATTGACTTGAACACTACATTGTTATCTCATTGCATGTGACTAAGACGATCATAATATATGAGAAGATCCCAAACTTAGAGCTATAGTTGGCTGTCTTACATAAGGTACGAAACCTGTTCATAAGAATTATTTGATGTAGTTGCCGCTAATCGAGACATACCAGTAATTAAAACACTACGACCAGAATACATTATAAAAGAATAACTCCACGGATGGCACGGTTAGCTTTTAGTTGACTGTTTCATCACTGCCACATGGAACAAAAATATATCGTGTAAATAACAAATCGTTGCTTATTTTATTATAATTTTAAGTCATCTACCTATGTTTTACAAATAATAAATGATTCTGATTCTGGACTAGTAAAAACTAGTGATGAGAGGGCCTTAAGATGACTGAGCCATCCGTCGAGTTAGCTTTTTATATTATCTGCTGGTCGTAGTGTTTGAATCACTGGTATGTCTAATACATATGTCTTGTTAGACATAACTACATGATACTATTCTTATGAAGAGGTCTGTTACTGTTTGACGTCACGTTACACAAAGCAGTATAATTATTGATATATTAGTCTATTTCATCATTGTAGTTGCCAACGGCCACACTACGTTGAATACACCGGTTCTCGTCCGATCACCGAAGTTAAGCAACATCGGGCGTGGTTAGTACTTGGATGGGTGACCGCCTGGGAATACCACGTGCTGTTGGCTTTTTATTTATGTTATGTGTAATGTAATAGTCAATTATAAAATTTATAGGACTATTTTTTAAGACATCCATAAAGTTGTAAAATTGTAACAACGGGTGCCTGTAACACAAACTACTATGTTGTATGTAGACTAAAAATACAGTATGCACGCAAATCATTAGAAAAGTCATAAAATAATAATTAGGCATGGGCTGTATCTCCCTTCCGTCATTATCTTTGTTTTTTAAGGAGAAACAGAAATGATAAGGACGTGCACAGCGACAATGTTTTATTTATACTATTAAAGAGATTCATTCAAAAATATCTTTAGGCATAATTTGTTAATTTAGGTATATGGCTTAATTATAGTTTTGGCGTTTTAGGTGATTTCCTTGCTTATTGTATTGTTTTGCAATCAATCATACACAAAAATCCGAAACGTTACAACGTAGATTATAGAAAATATTTGGTATAATATTTTTTACAAATTTGGATTCGGTTTAGTGATTTATTTATTCTTCAAAAGAACAGGTAATGTTCACTTTTATTGAGATTCTATATAATATAAGTGTGTTTTATAAAATACAGTCTGAGTTACGTTTAAATAAGAGATGGTAAATTAACAATGCTTTGTGACATAATCTACTAAACGTTTTTATGTAATGTGGTATGTGTGTGATTAGGATTTTTGTGTTTCTAATGTCATCTGGTAATTTGTTGTACAGTTATGCTCCTTCGTACAATATATTCTTTTTACCGTATTCAGATCTGGGTTTTGGTAGTTGTAGTTTGTGTCGTCGTCGTCGTGTGTGGTATGTGTGATTTTGTATTGAATTCTAGTTGTGAGTGTTGTTTTGTGATGGTTTTCTTTGTCAATATGCATGTTTCGTAAGTGTAGAATTGTTTAATATTTTGTATTTAGTATTTTTGTATGTTTTATTGTTAGATGTTAAGTGGTCATAGTTGTATAGTCGTTTAATTTATTTATTTTGTACTAGCTTTTGCCCGCAGCTTCACTCGCGTAAAAGTAAGTTAGGTTAGTTTATGTAACTATCTTTTTTAGAATAAAATATGTATGTTACTCGGTGATAATGATAATACAGCTTTCTAATGAAGAAAGAATTTTTTAAATCGGTTGAGTAGTTTGTGTTAAATCAATACAAACAAACAAATTGAAATTTTCCAGTTAGTATAATATGGGATTAAATATAATGACCATCAAAAATACAAATTGCACAGCAAAATATGCGCACTAAAATATATCAGAACGAACATATATACGCCTCAAATCACTGCATTGCGTCTCGGAAGGGTTAGGTTATGTTAGGTTCCTTCTTAAACCCACCCAAAAATAGGAGCCCTGCTTCGTTTGATCTCTTTAAATATATATTTGCTGTGCAATTCGTTTTTTGGTAAGCATATTTTGATGTGCAATTAGTATTTTGGGTGGAACAAAGGCAAAAAAAATTGAGGAACAGTTAAATACTACCCGTATAATATTACTATATATAACTTGTATTTCATATAGATTTGTTTTACCTGCACTTCCCTAAACCTCAACTAAATATTCTAAGTGTGGTTTGACAAGCGAGTTATATATGTACCTATATAAGTGTGCGTATAACTATTTTGTTGCGTTGTAGTTTTTAATTATGCTTTTTTATTCGGTGTAATGTTCTCACTAGTGGTAAGATTTTTGACTCAAAGTGTTCTGTATGGGGTCTCCTCGTTAATTTATTGTCTAGTATCAGCCCCAAATATCATTCCCGACTGGATTGTCGGCTTTTCTCATTATGTATAGTAACAGGTAGGTCTTTTATTTTTTGTTCTTTGCAGCCAATGACATAAGCCCTTTTCTTTGTATTTATTGTAAGGAGATTAGAGAGAAACCATTCACTTAATATGTATGAGTCATTTTGAGTCTGGTGTATTATATCTTTTATATGACGGCCAAAGTAAAAAAGTGCCATTAGCATATAATGTAATGTCTCCTGAGATTTTCACGGTACTTGTATTGTTAATAGAAATAGGAATTAATAATGGGCCTAATATTGAACCTTGCGGCATTCCGTAAGTAGGTAAAAGGATTGCTAAATGTTGTAAAATATGTTACGTAAATTTTATAATTTATTGTATATAAAATATAAATCAAAAAGCCAACAGCACGTGGTATTCCCAGGCGGTCACCCATCCAAGTACTAACCACGCCCGATGTTGCTTAACTTCGGTGATCGGACGAGAACCGGTGTATTCAACGTAGTATGGCCGTTGGCAATTTAATTGTTAAAATAGACGAACATATTAGATAGACCAGTTTGTGTAGCAACGTGACGTCAAATATTTTTATAAAATTATTTATTTATCCTGACTGATTCGTTATCGCCGAACCAAAACCGTTAAAGCTAATATGAAATTTGGTAGTAGATTTCTTATATGACGTACGCG
The DNA here is from genome assembly GCA_963675205.1 of Catocala nupta. Lineage (NCBI taxonomy): Eukaryota > Metazoa > Arthropoda > Insecta > Lepidoptera > Erebidae > Catocala > Catocala nupta. The sequence continues at coordinate 19,391,733 of OY776097.1, read as the reverse complement.
CTCGCTTAAGCAAGGCTTTTTTAAATTTAGTCGCATAACGTTTACCTGCAGCTGTATGAAAATTCTTCATTTCGTAGGTAAAACCATTAAAATCTGGATTTGGGCCTTCGGTTAAAAATATAGAAAATTTCGTATTATGGTTTTGGGAAATAATAAAAATTCAAGGCCATTCCAATAATAATACTCAAAACCGTCGAGACCCGTAGAAAAACTGATTATTTAATAATTATTACTGTACAACCATACAACACTAAGCACCCGTATAAAAAAACCTCACTCCGTTCATGAATAGACGTTAATCATTTGTCACCCGCATTCGTTCAGAAATGAAAAGGGCGTGTGAGCGGCGGCACCGACGACAATGAACGAGTATGTAAATTGTATGAGTGGCAAATCTCTGCGTGACCGCGGTGGCCACGTGCGTCGCATTCTTAGCCGGCTGTTTTAAATTTATGCCTTGTTTTGTAAACAAGTATAAAAAAGACGGTGTTCTTAATTTAACCTGTATAATTATGTTGACATTTTTCGTTGATGGTTGCCCGTAATAATTTTTGTGTGAGTATATTTTTAATAGGCAGTAGGTGCTAGACAAATCTGGGTAGACTACAAGCTTTTTGAACTGGATTGAATAGACCTTCTAAATTAAAACCTTTTTTTTAACAGTAGTCCTTCGAAGATCTGTATCCTGATTTTTTTTTGGAGTGCTTCTCATTTTATCCTTTTCACAGCTAAACTTTAAGTCGGTTGTGTTTATTTTATAATTATGTGTTGAAGATATAATATATTGCATGAATTTATCTTAGAAATAAAAATTTTTTTATACATCTGTTCTCCAACACTAAGGGGATGCATTTCAAACATTTCTGTTTTAGCAAACGCCTATGTCATATAAGAAATCTCCTATATTAAGCCTAAGCGGCTTTCGCTCGGCGATGATGTATCAGTCTGGATAAATAATTCTATAACTACTTATCTATGTTAGACGTCACGTTGCTACACAAACCAATAAAATTGAAATATTCGTCTTATACGTCTATACAATTGCCAACGGCCATACTACGTTGAATACACCGGTTCTCGTCCGATCACCGAAGTTAAGCAACATCGGGCGTGGTTAGTACTTGGATGGGTGACCGCCTGGGAATACCACGTGCTGTTGGCTTTTTAATTTTATTTTGTGTAATAATTATTAGTAATTAAATATATAGGTATATGCGTATTTTTATCAGAAATCGCAATAAATATTGTATATATGCATGTAAATGAATAAAATGCATGAAAAGTTTTACGATAGTATTCTTATAGTTAAAAAGTATGTAAAAGAGATGTGTTTTAAAATAAACAACGCGATTAAATCCATAGTAGTTTTAATTTAATATTCTTCATATTATTATTACCTATTAGTATGTGATAATAATTGTATACCTACTCACAACTATCATCTACATTAATTTTATTATTCTAGATGTAGTATACAAGATCCCAAATTACTGTATACCTTGGGTAGTAGAGTACCATTTTAGCTTAGGTGGGGGAGTTACCGCTTGTTACAGTTTCCAGCTAAGCTCAAATACCCTGTCTCCTCTCTGACACTCAGTGGCTCGGTGACAGAGTGGAATATAACATGACCAGTCAATAAATGGAAATGAACGGGTCGTCTGACGTCATAGCTACCTACTCATTCGAGCGCTCGACTTACATAAACATAACAAACATATAATATTTACACAAAAATAATCATAAATTCGATATATAATTTATTATCATTTAATTTTGCATACGTAGTGTCGATGTTATACATGACGCAATAGTAATTTAGAATAACAACCTATTGCGTGTCGATAAATAATGATAATAATGTATATTTGCTTAAAGCTATACAAAAGATTATTCTAAAATAGGCAATGACGTCATTTGATTCTTATGTAATAAGGCAACATCATTACAAATATATCTATTCAGTTGGAAAACAAAAGAAATACATATAACACGGTACATTAGCTATAACGTGACTTACGTGACGCAGAAAGTAGCGCGATTTTCAATTGCAAAAATAAGTTCGCCGTTTTAATTTACTTTTTACACATTCAAATAACAGTAATGTTGATGTTGAGATAACATTGATATGCCTTTATCTAAATGCAAATGAAAGTTACGGGAAATTGTGTAAAACATGTCTGTACAATGGTAAGCGTCATAAACTCATAATACTAAACGAATAAAAATATTATGACGCTGATGCAGTAGAACTGATAAAGCGACCCTTCGAGGATAAAATGCAGTAAAAGCCAAAATACTACTTTTTAGGAGAGCCTAAAAGCAAAAAACCATAGTTGTACTTTTTGTCTATTCTTTGTTTTGGTGATCATCGTTTTCAGCCATTTATGTTCTATAAATTTTACAAAATTATATATTTTCAACATTTGTGGCGAGTTAAAATGCTATTACTTAACAATTATATTGAAAATAAAAAGTTTATACTGCGGTATTTTCTGGGTGGTAAAACCATTTTTTGTAAATATCATAATTTTAAATACACAAGTCGACGCAGCTCGAAAAAGTGAATAAAGTTATATTAATAATTAAATTTCGCCAAAATGGCTTTTGCAACATTTTATCATCGAAGGTCTAAAAGGTATAAAAGATCCTAGAAATATTTTTATGCCTTGGATGTTTGCACCTAAATAAGTCCTTTTCAATAAATTAACTTATGACATTTAGTTAGACTGTTTTGTTAATGTAAAAAGTAGTATTCAATATCCCTCTTTGAACAACGATACCGAATTCATGATCCCTATACATTGTAAAACACCCGCTTCACAAAGTTGCACACACAAAAATGAAAGTCTTCAACAATTTACGAATCAATATCAACTTCGCAAAGAATGAACTTCAAAAATGCTACCGTAAACCATAGCGTGCGTTCGTTATCATTCATTTTTTAAACTGGAGTACGTTTCATACCAGTTTAGAGCGGATCGGGCCGGTTCGCCACATGTCGGGGTAAATCACACAAATGGGGCCAGCCGGCTAGCAGATGCACCCCTAAATTAACTTTACCATCCAAAAATGAACTGTAAAGTTTAACCATAAAGGTAGGTTATTGCATGAAAGATCACTCTTTCGACGGCATGGAAAAAAAAGGTGGTCTTGAATGACTCTGACGGTCTTTCCCCGGCATTTTGTCGGCAGTTCGTGTGCGATTGAAAGCTCTGTGTAGTGTGTGTGTATGTTTTTTCGTAATTTCAAAGGTGTAATCGTAAGGTTTGCACAAGATATCGTCGAGGGGCGCCGGGTGCAAGGTGCTCTTTTTTCTTCGGAGTTCTTGAACAAGTGAGTCATTGATGACATGTGGTCGCGTTCAGTCGGGGCACAGATACATTTCCTTGAGGAAGTCTTATGTGTTCACAAGCTAATTCTGTTTTGAATAAGCTTTGTTTTGGATTGCAATACAGTTATAGGAATGGTAGTTACAAGTACGCCTTTATTCTGTCATACTCGTAATATCCTCATTTTCTGTGCTGATTTCAGGCATAACTTTCTGTTTAACAAAACCTAACTTTCCTATCCTAGTTTTAAAGTTCAAATTTGAAAGCACCACGCTTATTATGAAAGTACAAACATGAAATTTCGAACTTCCCTTTATAACCGGTAGTATGCGCTCGGTTATGAACGAAAAATTATCTTTTACACATAAAACTAGTGAACGAACGAAGCTTTGAACGAGATGCTTCAGCGTTATTTAAGTTGATTTCATGAACAGAAAGTTCTTTAAAGTGATTTACAGCTGCAAATTGTTCTGACAAACAACAAAGGGATATTTTGTGTAGTTCCTGTTACTTTAAATTATAAGCTGAAGTATATTTTTACATTCCCTTTTCAGAGACAGTGGTATGTTAATATAATTATGGATATCTATAAAGCCAGGATTATTTCTCAATGCGTTATGATTATGATAGATACTACTGGACACTGATTCTGATATCTTATTTACATATTTAATTGAAAGACCTATTTTTTACTCATAAAGTCAGGAACTCATGATCGTAGTCTTCAAGTGTACCTATTCTATTGAATGAAGATCGTCCTTTTGTATTTGTAAGCGTCATAATTATATGCAATTTAATTGCAAAGGCTTTCTTGACACTTTTGCTTTTGATACTTATAAAGTTATTAAAAACAAAATAAAAATATGATGTGTAGTATTTAGTAATATAGCCAAAGTTTCGTTTGTATTTAGGATTATATTATTAGGTCTATTCATAGTAATTCGTATATACGACTATAATACTAGTAATTCATATATGAATACGAATTACTATTAAATTAATATGTTATATTTAATTATGTATACCTTTATTGAAATAAGTTTTAGAATGGAGGCTATATGCCCTCTAAATCACTTACATAAAAGAAATAATAAACAATTCAATCATGATATATACGTTTTAAACATGGAACAGGAACAAAATTGAACACGGTCACGTCTCATACAATGTATTAAATACAATGTTTTAACTATGATATCAAAATACTTGTAATTAGTGCTGACAAGCTTTGCTGGTATTATTATTATTGCGTACGAACATACGAAATAGCGCGGTGCTGCGTGTGTCTCGTTCTCACGCATACAATAACAATATTTGTACCGCCCACGTATTGATAATACATGGTGGTACCGCCCCCGTATTGATAATACATTATATTTCTGTGATTCTCTGGAATAAAGAACTCAGTTACTACGTTGACCTATAGAGAAACAATTCGATCGATGATATAGGTTTTGAAACCAACTTTTGATAAAGCAAGGCGACCTGATTATGCCATATTTTATTACTACCCCTGTATATGGCGCGCGGTCATGCCGGTTTCGATTTTGCATTAAAGGAATAACCATTATGTTTTACTAAAACTTGTTTCTTGTTAATACCAAATTACGGAATTTGGTGTTCAGAACAGAAGCATCACTTTTGTTGTTTTTCCACACGTTGCCACTTCACTATATTTCTGACTTATATCTGGCCTGAAAGTAACATTATGATTTAAATTATCTTGTCTCCGTTGACAATTTGCTAAGTGGGTTTAGTTATGGTTTTCCACAAGGATTTAATTCATAATTAAGTTAATTTTTTTAGAGAATCTAACTGGAAGTTTGATTCCTTAAATATTCCTTAAAGTGTAGTGTAGTGTCCACTTCAGATTTAAGTAACGAACCGTTTTAGACCCATATAAAATTGAAACATTGTTTTAAAACACTGCTACTTACTATTACTAACAAAATGGATGGGTTAATACTTTGAAATAAATAAATTATAATATTATTATTAAACTTCGAATTTATTTTATTAGAATTTAATCTTAACGTGCTTTGCTTTTTCTTAAAGGCAGGACACTTTTCATTGAAAGAAAGCACGTTAAAGGAAGCAATAAAGGAACACGGGAATTATCCCTAGAGTTCTCTAGTCCTATAATCTTTATTTTGCATAGGCATTCTTTTTCTAATCGTTGGCGTTTTAGTTGATATGAGACACGTGGCAATGTAAGTTATGTTCAGAATAAATTTGATTCATATATTTTACTTTACGTTATGTTAAATTGCTTATATATAGGTACACGTGTCAATCATTCTTAGTTTGAAAATTACCTTATTCTAAGTGCTGCAGTTATCCTATTGAGAGCTTTAGCAGAATATACAGCTACACTGAAATCCTATTAATCTTATTCCAAGCACGGAGCGAATCTCACCATAATAGGCGACAGATTTCCCAAGGGTGTGATAGTAATTGTCTTATATATAGGTTTATGTCAATGTTAACATTACAATTTTATAAATCTAGCGTTTATTCTATAGATATTCAAAATGTAAAAAATTATAAAACCGTTTATCGTGTGTTATTCAATCACGGGAAAACCATTTCACAGATTTAGTTGATCTTGCCACACAAAAATATCATGAATTAGATAAGCACATAGAGATTGCAATGCATAAAATGTCAGCTTAAATTACCTATTAGCCAAGCTCTTCATAACATTCATAAATAAAATGTTGTTAGAAGACTAACTTCGTCGTCGCGTGGTATGTCATTAAAGGATGAAAACGAAGCCAATGATACATAAGGACAGTGCACGTTTTATGTTTTTCGGTATCTAATTAGTATGTATGTCCCACTGCTGAGCAAATAACTTGTGCTTAAAATTTAAAAAAATTTATCACCTTTATTTTCTAGGTAGTCTTAGCCGGCTCCTTAAAGGAGTAAGCTTAAAAGCATTCGTTCTATAAGTAAAATATTTTTTTGTCTTTCCAAAGACTAACTATCACATACAAACAAACCAATTTTACATCTTCACAATGTTAGTATAGTAACAATCGTCTTCAGGGTTCACAATAACAAGGCTATTTGTATGTACTCACTCATGCAGGTGCGTTATATGCAGTATGTAAACAGTGTACGTTATTGATTGCAGGATGATACCTAGTTCGGACAGCGCCGTCGCCAAAGGCCATGTCTTACGACCGCCAAAGATGTCAGCCCACGAATACCACAAAGCAATATTGAGCTTGCTTCTGCATAAAGGCTCTCAGCTCACTGAAGCCATTACTGAGGAACAAATAAGACTGCTGAGAGAATACGCTTATAGAGGTTGTGATATCAGATATAAGTCTTCGAATGAATAGAGTACCTACCTAATACCAAATATATAATATATACATACGTAACGTAAGATTTAGTTTAACGCGAATGGTACACATCGAAATTAGAGACTAGTTTTATACGGATTTCATCGCAATATATTTTTACTATTATTTAATTATTATATTTTTATTTTCGCGATGTTTAGATTGCTTTTCAGCAGTCTTAGTCACGTAGATAGACTCAACATTAATTTATATTTAAAATCCATATAAAATCATATAATTCCGCCATTATTTATGTATTGTACGTAGCTAATATGTCATAGAGCACAGAAAACAGTGCGCCACACTTCTCCTATATACGAAAGTAATAATAATGATGAACGGCGCTGAACGCAGTGAGCACGGTCTGTTCTGAAATATAAGAGTCATATTTGCATTGCCTTTGTTGTTATCACTGAGTTCGAATTGTATAGAATCAAACAAACATGGTGTGGCATGAAAGTAGCATGTTCCGCGATCTATAGTCTGTTTAATTGTATGAAGCAAAAATGTTTGTGTTGTACCTAAATAGTCTGTACAAAGAGTTATTGTGTTTGTTTATAATCACGAGGCGCGAGGGAACAATCCTTGTATTGCCGAGGCGATCACACCAGGGTTTATTTTCTGTGGTATGTGGTTATAACAAGGTTTAATTAATGAAGGTGTAAGTCAAAAATTATTTATTCAATTAAGTCACAAAGTAATTGTTACGAACGTCAAGGTATAGTTGCTGATGAGTTAACTAAAGTTACTGATGTTATATTAAGGTAAGTTGATAAGTTCAGGTAAAGGAATATACGAGACTTTTAAGAGGATACCTGCAAAAAGTCACGGCTACTCTTCTGAATAAAATCCAAATAGTTTGATAAAGCAATTCTTGCAGACTGCCTCGTAACGTGGTATAAATTTGTGGCTTGCTTTACCGAACGTGAGGTACCGGACTAGAAATCCTAGATTGAGCGAAGTGCTATTAGAATATTTTGTTAGGCAATTTTAATAGCGAACCGGAGAGAAAATACGCCGCGTAGACGGCTTCAATCTCGCCACCTGTTACGCGATTTAAAATCATAGCTGGCAAAATATAGGTGTTATGCACTTCGCATTATACCTTCGGGAATATTCACGTGTGTTTCTACATATGTATAATTGTTGCACTATCGTAGCATCATCCCTTAAAGCTAGGTAGCGGCGAACTCCACAAACATTTCTCAAGTTACAGATGACATATAATAGCCGGAGAGTATGCACCGAGAACTGGAGATTTGAGCACACATTTCTATAGCTAGAGTTAGGTTAGTCTATTGCTCTCTGGGTTTATCGAACACAGTTGAAATTCGAAGCTGCTACGGAATATTTCTTGAGAGGAAGAAGAACAAGTTGCCGCGTTGTATGAAGAAAGTCAGTAAACGTTACTTTCTTGTTGTTTCACACTAACAATTTCATTTATATTTTTTGAATGGCCCTTTCGAATTTTATATTTTTTCATGTACAGTTGTTTGCATTTCGGCCCCTATGTTTTGTCTTTAATTAACAAAAACATCAACCATCATGTAATTATGGTGAATTGAAACAACGAATACAAGCAGACACTAAGTGACATAACTTAAAATACAAATTGTGTATTAGCTAATTGATATTAATTATTAATAATACATGTTATTAATACGATATTGAATATATTCCCGAAACATAAATGAATATTTAAATTAACTATTGTATTTTGTACAGAAACCACGAAATGAGATGTAGGATATAACCGGCCGTTTCATAGTTAAAGCCATAATATGTAACGATCTAGCTAACTAACGAATTCACATCAATGAGTGCCAAGAAAAGAGTCTAAGTTCTATATACTGATTGTTTCATTGATATCAGTGTAGAAATAAGTTTGCATTTCGTCTGATCTTGGGTATATATGTAAGTGTTATCGTTATTTTTGTAAGTAAATAAAATTCTCAGTTGTAGCACGAAGTACCAAAATGTGTTCGATTCTTGGTAACAGTACTCTATCAGTGGGACTTAGATCGTGACTGGCGAAATACATGTCTAATACACATCTGTCTACTGTCTTTAGGAGTAGGCGTGAGTAGTCATGGCTCATGGGAATATTTGTGAGAGCCAAATATTCCCATGAGCCATGATTGTTGATAAACTAGCCTATTGATATGATTTAGTGATATTGATGTTATAAATTTTGTTCTCATGCGTGTTGACAGAACGTATAGGTCTCAAAGCCAACGGTTGTTGATTTTAAGTCACTGATTATGGCTATCAGTCAAAAGATGAAAGAAAATATATTTAAAATTATGAACTAACGGTGAAGGAAAACGTCGTGATGGAACCTGCATGTCTATGAGTTCTAGTGATGCTCTCGAAGGTATGTGAAGTGTGCTAATTCACACTGAGTCAGAGTGGTGGATTGTCGCTTATTCCTTCTTATACTGAGAAGAGACCCATGCCTAGCATTAGCACAGTTTATATACAGGGCTGATATTATACATATGTATATGGTGAATTCGCTTTACGATTACATGTCTGAAAACTATAACCGTAAAAAGTAAAAAAACTGAATCATAGATTACAAAAGCTTACTAAAATGTAGAGTTATTTGGGCAGAACTTAGTTCCTTTTAATTTTCCTTTTTGGCGGTTATGTAATGACAAACAGCTCTGGATAATCTTTAGATTAGTTTATTCAAATCCGCGTCTACCTCCAAAACCTTATCAAGAATATGTTGAGACTTTGCTTCCTAGCTCCTACGACTACCTACTATTTTATTTTCTATTACATTAAATTAATGTTCTTATGTCTTAAATACCTTGACCGCCACGTTAAAAAAAGCAAAAGTGTGCTCTTGGCGTCAAAATACGATTACATTCTTTAATACTTGCTTATCGTTTTTGTGATCTTATGGTAATATAGATGAAATAAATAGTAAGCAGTCTACATAATATAAATTGAGATGAGTCTAGCTCCTTAGTTCCCAAAGTGGTTCAGGTGGACTCCCAGGGGTCCACGGGGGTAAGCGGGGGTCCACGAAAATTTATTTGCTTTCAATAGTGAAGAACTAAAATGTTGGCTTGACTTCACCTATCAATGTAGGCAGATAATATTTTAAGAAGCTCAGCGATTGTTACGTGTTTAAACGTCGATCGACGGATATTTTGAGAAAAAAAGGGTCAGCCCGTAGTCTTGATAAATTTTTGCTCCGGATATACCGATTTTACTTGCTGGATTAAATTTCTAGCTGCAGGGGGTCCACCGGAACCAGCTAAACGTGAAAGTGGTCTATTCGGAAAAAAGTCTGGAGACCTCTGGTCTAGCAACATAAATAATAAAATGAGAGAGTTGTGAAAAAAAAATGTAATACGCCATTTTATGGTGGCGGCCATCTTGGATTTGCAATTTATCATAGTGTATAGTATTCTACTAGTCAAGCCCTTTCATTTGATACCCATATTGAGGGAGTTGTGATAAAATATGTAATCCGCCATTTTGTAGCGGCGGCCATCTTGGACCGATTTACATCAAACATAACTAAGAACACTCCCGACTAATTCATCTTTCAAATAAAAAAAACAAAATTAAAATCGGTTCATCCGTTCGGGAGCTACGATGCCACAGACAGACAGACACACACACACACACACACACACACACACACACACACACACACACACAGACACGTCAAACTTATAACACCCCGTCGTTTTTGCGTCGGGGGTTAATAAGAAAAGCAACAACTTATCATAAAATTTATTAGCGTTTAAAAGATTTTCATGTAGTCGTGACCGTGGCGTGTGGGCACATTTTGCTTTGTCATGTATACATGACTAGGGTCAAAAGATTAAATTGAAAAACGGTTCTGTAATTTCTGTCTAGTTGTCGGGATAACAGCCTATCTTTTATACATTCGTGTTTGCGCCGAGAGCAAATATTACGCAGTTTGGTTCAGTCCCACGAACGGTAAGCTTAAAAGCTATTACAGGCTTACTTTGTCTACAAATTCAGAATGTATAGTCTAACAAGTTTGCTTCGTCTACTTAACCTGTGGCGTATGAAATCCGTGAATTTAGTACAGTGCACGGAATTAATAACTTCTTAGTTGTACGTTCATCGAATAGTCCAAATATATAAGAGCCTCGGAATAAAAACGATTAGGTACTAGAGTACATTAATAGACAAGCTATTACTATAGATAAGTAGATTTTAATTTTTTTGAATTTTAATTTTTCTGAGAAGTTTTCCTAGAAAGAGTTCTAAATTAAAATAAAATACTAGATACTTTAATATATATTTTTATAAATTTAACTACAAATTTCCTCTGTGTCGCGTGCGGATTCACAAACATTTAATTAAAGAAAATTCGGGCAATTATTTGTGCAACACAATTATGCCTAATTTGGAATATATAATAGACTTATGTATAAGCTAGTAATGCGCGTAATTGCATTCGAATGTTTATTCGATTGGAACATATACAGCGCACTACCCAGCGCTCAATATACTGCGCACGCACTTATGTATGTGTGGTGTTGTTAATACATTAGGATGCATTTTTGCACTACGCTAGTTTATAGTACTCTATATACGTGATACCTTCGTAACGAGAATTAATTATATCATGTATGTTGTTTATATTTAAGTGCTCGACGTTTTAGCCAGGATGCACAAACCGTCACAAGCAAGCACAAGAGTCAGTTTGTGCCAACCTGGAAAAGAAATCAAGCACTTAAACGTAAACATTATATATGAGTGCGTTAATTCCCGTTACGATATTATGCCACGCAAAAGATCAAAAGCTTTTTACTACATGAAATCTATTCAAAATAGTAACATATTGTTCTTGTATGTACAACTAAACTGTGCTAACTAAAGAGTTCAACTAAAGAAAACAAAGCATTGTATACCGAGTCTTAAGGCGCACACATTCAGCGTTTATTATTAGAAAGATAGGTATAGAGGGGTGCCTCAATGCAAGTACAAGGTTAGGCAAGGGGACGTCTTGTGCTACTGACCTTGCATATCCCACCCTCGAGCTAGAACGGGACAATGTACTCATTTTAATATTCTACGACTTATTGTGAACCTTTGTTAGGATGTCCATTTCTTTGATACTTTTGCATTTTTCTATCGGAGGTTGTCTTTTGGAACTTTATGTATAGTCGTAGAATAAAAAATATTAATTTCTATGTGTACACTTAATAATCTTATGACCTACTAACGGCTTGCCTTTGCCGGGTTGAACATGACATATATAGCCTATGATTATTTCAAGTTATGTACCATTAAAATAGTTAAATTAATATTATTTTCTTTTAAAATAATTTATAGTATAGACCAGCTTTTACCCGGGGCATTGTTGGCGTGTCTATAAAGGAACCGAATATTTGCCGAGATAAAATGGCCTAAATCACACTTCGGTCTATAAACTGTCTCTATGCATAAAATCACGGCTCCTTTGCAGCAAGAAAGACAAAGTTTCATATTTTTAATATTAGTATGGATATGTATACGCCCATGTTCAAAGTAGATAAATATATTGTAAAAGAGGTCTACCCGCAAAATACAACCCAGGCAGGTAATTCTTCATGTAATCGCTGTCTTTATGAACCACTCTCAAATATTTAAGAGGCAGCTAAGTGTCAATTAGCGACTAATCAATCAAAAATCAATTTTATCTATCAAGGATCAGCGTTGAGTCTTAGTTATATGACTGCGAAGAGCCGTTAATCAAAATTTAATCATTGAACAAGGACTTGAGAGCTGTTGATTTGTGTATTAGCGATTTATTGCGTAAATAAGGCTAAATATGTAAATTTTCAGCGTTTACTCTGCATTAGTAAGGAACTCCAACAGGGATATCATGCTTTTATAATATCGTTAATACTAGTAGCCAAATAAAATTATAGTCAATGTAGCCAAATGTATAATTATATATATTAGAATTTATATTATTTTAGTTTTAAATATTTAAACACAAATTTAAGTGCAATCGGGAGTTCTAAAACTACACCAAATATTTTGAGATTTATAATAAGAAATAGAGTAATATATATCTTAATTACGTATTTACATAACAAATAAATATGATACTCAATGTGCATATTCTGTATAAGATTTTAAGCTAAAATATAGTGATTTTATAAATATCAATGGATGTTTATTTTTTTTTAAATCCTGCTATTTGACATAAAATAATGATTTAATACGTGAAAAGAAAAATATTGTAGCTCTTTTTAAGCATATTGCATGCACGGAGGAGTGCCAGATTTAGCATAGTTAAATTACTAAGACAAGTATACCTGTCACTATGTCAGTCAATCATATCTTACTGCATTACCTCATGGGGTGGAACATCAAAACGATTTTATTGCCACTGGATCGAGATCAACGGGCTATTCTAAAAGTGGCATTGTTTCGACCTTTCAACCTACCTATGAGTTGTACCAATCCACTAATGTCCTAACTGTTCGCCAATTGTTTATTCTGCACACCGTGCTTAAACAACATGCACGACTTCCATTAATTCCTCCAGACAAGAGACGAAAAGATTTAGTATGTACTAAGCTTCATGCCAAACATGCCTTTGTAAATAAAATCTTCTTTTTCCTTGGACTATTTTTATATAATAGATTAAATAGAATTTTAGATATACATACATATATAGTTTAAGTTATAAATAATGTAATGTTATTGTTACCAAACACCTGCAAACACTGACCTACTCCGATACGGAAAAATTGCCTACAGTTGTAAAATAAAATAGCCTTAAATCATCAGTAATTTGTATAAATATGTAATCTAAGTTATTTTATTGTATCAATATACATATTTTATTTTAAGTTTATGCACATTGACCTAAACCCTAATATTATTTGGCATATATATTTTATAAGTAGAGAAATAGCCTGAAACACAGGTCTAAACCTAGTTCAGGCAACCACTTTATAAAAACCTAGCGCTTGAAATTAAATTTGAATGCACAATGTCGACCGATTCAAGTATACCTAAGTAAAACATGTACCAGATTAAGGATAATTATAATTTATTGTACTATAATATTATTTTAAACTAATAACAAAAATGTATACTCATGTATTATTATTGAATAAATTATTATTCTCTTTATTTAAATATTTTCAATACATTTTTCATTTTTAAATATACATATATCTATAAAAATACATATCATTTAAAAATATAAAATATATGGTACCCCACCGGCATCGGGAACAGGGTCCAAGCTGCCGGTGGTTAGGATTCCAGAGATAGGAACCTCCTCACAATGCGTGCTGTATCTAAAAGCACTGCCTTCTGCATCAAACCCTTGATCCAAGCACCCAACGCGAGCCTCTTTAGATGGTGATCGAGGCTCTTGGCTATTAGACCATTGACAGATATGACTATCGGCACAATGATTGCCGAATCAACGTCCCACATGTCGACAACCTCGCGAGCCAAATCGAGATATTTAATTTGCTTATCTTTTTCAGCTTTCGCGAGATTGCCGTCATGCGGAATGGTGACATCGATAATCAATGCGCGGCGCTCTGATCGATCTATCACCACAATGTCAGGTTTGTTGGCCACAACAGTCCTGTCCGTGATGATAGTTCGATCCCAGTACAACGTGACATGACCATTTTCGAGAACTGATTCAGCTACATACCTGTAGTACGGCACTTCAACATCTACAAGTTTGTATTTCAGAGCAAGTTGCTGGTGAATAATCCTGGCTACTTGGTTATGTCTGTGCAAGTACTCGCCGTTAGCAAGACGAGAACAACCGGAAACTATATGCCTGAGGGACTCACCAGGTAGGTGGCACGCCCGACAAATGTCAACCGTACCATCCCTCAAGATATATCTCCGGTAGTTATTCGTCTTGATAACTTCGTCCGCAATAGCACAGACAAACCCTTCGGTTTCCCCAAAGAGGTCACCGAAACGTAGCCAGTTCACGGAGGCTAACAGGTCTACATCAGCTCCATATAGAGCCTTGTAGAACCTACCGTGAAGCTCCTTGCTCTGCCATACATCCCTGCGATCGTTAGTGCTAAGTACTACAGGCTTGCGCCAGTTCTCTTTAGCCAAACTGAGCGGGGTGAGTCCGATGTCTACAGCAACTACATCCCGATGCATACCCACGTCTGCCTTAAGAAAGTATTCTCTGAGGTTGCATACCTCGCGGTTATGAAGGGCCTTGGCATTCAGAAAGCCTCGGCCACCACATTTCCGCGGGATATACAATCTCATCACAGATGAACGTGGGTGATGCATACGGTATGCCGTCAAGAGTGTACGGACCCTCCGGTCCAGGGCATCCAGTTCAGTCTGAGTCCACTTAAGTATGCCAAAGGAGTACATGAGCACCGGCATGACCCAACCGTTACAAGCGCGCACCTTGTTGCCACCTGATAAAAGACTTTTTAAAACTTTTTTCAGGCGACCAAAGAAACGCTCCTGCAACGATTGCTTCATGTCAGCCTCATTGATACTTAACGCCTGTGACATACCCAAGTACTTGTAAGTATCGGTTACAAGAAGTGATCTTAGGTTAATGGAATCCGAAAGTTGTGTTCCTTCGGATTCCACTATCCTGCCTTGTTTTACATGGATGACAGCACATTTGTCCACACCAAAATCCATACTGATAGACTTACTAAAAGTTTCAGTTACTTTAAGTAAATCCATCAACTGTAATTTAATTAAATTATTATTATTATTATAGTACCCAATATTATGAGTTTTTTTTTAATAAAAGTTGAATAACTTTTATTCAATGACATAATTAAATAATTAACTTTTTATATTTACAAATTATTTACAAGAAAAATATAAACGGAAGAGGAAAATAACATAATAATAAATTATTATTATTATGTTTATCTTATCACAGGTACTTTCTAACATATTATATTAGAAAATAACTGGCCCTTAGGGAGGCTTACACGGAGACATGGGTCCAACGTGAAGAGGCCATTCGAGAGTTTTAATCAAAGGTAGGATGGAACACCTACAACGGCACTAGCCGCAGCAGGCGTAGGACTATTGCTACGTATGGATTCTAATATATGGGCTATAGGTATGGGTGTTCGGTGGACCGGTATATTGCTAACTATGAATGAAAAACGGCGTCTGCCCTGAATACTCCAATAGCATCAATGCAATGGGCAGACGGTGACTCGCCAACTCACTAGATGGGCCCCCTGAATAGCCACTATAGGCATACAAGCCAGCAGCAGAGGGCAACACCGGTGTGAGTTGCTAGGGGTGTCGAGCGGTGCAGCGCCGGTTTCAACTTTACGGGTCTCGTGACATTGGAGACCCAGAGCGGGTTTCGCCGTAGTTATTCCCTTGAAAATGACACTTCCACGCCCAAGCATATAATTCTAGTGGTCTCCCTCTGACCGGCCGACCAAGGCAAGCTAGAGTTGAGAGTCCTACGGACACTCTTGAAGTTTCACCCCAGCCAACCAGTAACGGCAAGCCGTTAGTTAGGGTATACCTATACGCGTCTTGTTAAAATAGTTCAGAGTGGAAATAATAACATTACAGTAGACGTGTTTATCGATTTTTTAGTTCGACATTCTAATTTCAAAATAATTATTTCTGTTCAAATATAAGATTTTTTTAAATACTGCCATTGTTACACTGTATGTTACCATTCAATTTGCAATCTACGAGTGAAACGAAGCCGAACAGGCTTTCATTCAACTTTTCAATACAATTTACTGTCTCCATGTCGAGCTGTCTCACCGGATCAATGTAAACGAGGTAATCTTGTCCAGCTTTCGGAAACATTTCATTTGGCATCGGGAGCTGGATCCCTTAAAACCTTCGGCCCGATGTAATAGCAGCGAGAGCTCAGCGCAACTGTATTATTTCAAATACATTCATGAATGATTCGAATAATCGAAATTCCTAAAAATATGACTACGCATGAGGCCTCGAAATCGAATCAGGTGTCGGGAAAGTTTTATGGAGTTTTTCTATCAACCAATTTTCAGGTAGTTTCGCGTGAGTCCTTAAACTCAGCTGGCGAAATGGGGGTGTAATACACCTTTGCCAACCCCTTCAGGGATATAGCCAAGAGGCCATGTATATATGCAGGAGGTATTGAGTCAAAATATAAGTTGTACTTCAGTACATATGAGTGCATAATTTGAATATAAAAATGTTGCACTGCAACGTGTCGTTAGAGTAAGAGCTCTGCCTCATTAGTGCGTTGCGTCGTCGCAGCGTCAACGCTGCGTCGTATCCCATATATTTTTTTGTGACATGCCACATTATAGCGTTGCGTCGTCGCACGTGATGTTTCAACGGATCGACAGACGAGAGACGTAGCGGGGGAGGGTGATGCGCTGCGTTGTCGGAGCTCCGGTGCGACGACGGACAGTGTTCCACTGCTAAAAACTGACCTACTATTTCTTAATGCAATCAGGGGAGATATCCACAATCTTTTATTGTTTCTACGTTTCTTTCAGCGGTGGCGCAATAAAAGCAACAATGGAACACGTTTATTCCGATCCATTGTGGAGACTGACTGAGGTATTCTACGGACTGAGGACGTGCGTCGTCTTCTTGCGTTGCGATGTCGTGCGTTGTCGTGCGTCATCGCAACGCAGGTGTGGCATACAATGTGTTGACCTGCTGCGACGACGCAACGCAACGCACTAATGAGGCATCTCCGAAGTGCATCACATTAGAAAGCATGCACTGTAAACTAACGCGGGTTACAAACAAGCTAGTTGAGTTGACCCCACTGCGTAGTGCATATTAACTTATCGTTGAAAACATACTTTTTATTTTTGTGGTATGTAGTATCTATACTAATACTATAAACAGGAAAGATTTGATTTTTGTTTGTTTATTTGTAAAGATTTAATTCAAAAACTAATCAACCGATTTTTAAAATTCTTTCATCATTGTAAAAGCTATATTATTAGCGAGTAACATAGGCTATATTTTATTTAAAAATTAAAGCACTGCTGCTAACATAACGTAACGTAAAGCTAATTTGAATATAAAAATGTTACACTGCAACGTGTCGTTACAGTAATTGCATCACAGTAAGTGAGTTAGAGAGCATGCACTGTAAACTAACGCGTGTAACAAACAACCTAGTTGAGTTGAGCCCTCTGGTACGTACGTAGGTACTATCGACAGCAACGACGGATGACCATTTAAGAAAAATTTCGCTTAGGCATGTTGACTTTAAGTGACTCCGCCCTTAATTTTGTTAACCAATCAAAAAGGAATCTTCGAACAAAAAGTGTACCAACCGTTTGTTTTTATGACTTTTCTTACTTTTGCCAGATGGTATCATATTTGGACAGTTGTTGCGTTGACACAATACCGAACTTCTAACCACGAGCTCCCACAGGAACTTTAATACTCTACTCTTCTAATAGTAAATTTAATTGTAGCTTTTTGTATTAACTTTTGTTTTTGCTTTATACAAAATAAATAAAAAGTATTGTCTCTTAGGATTAAAAATAACGGTATGGAATGTAAATATAAATTTAAGCATTGTTATACTTAATCATTGAAATAGGTTTTATTTGTTATTTTCTTTTTTTTTTGTTTAGTTTGATGGAACGTAGCTACCTAGTTGTTAAATTAGTATTAGTATGTAACTTTTAAATTACAATTTTACTGAGATAGTAAGTATATTGTTGTTTTATTTATTTATTTCAAGGTAGCTTTATTCATTTAACATTTATAATTATTATATTAATGAAGTCTGAAATATTTAAAAACGTATCTGCATCAAAGAAGTCCATTATACGAGCACATCAATAAAACTAAATAAACTATTATGTAGCCGACCTACGGCCTATTCAAATATTAACATTGTTGTATAAATAAATAGGTAATAAAATATATTTGATACCTTCCAGTCGTTTTGATTCGTTTGATCATAGCGGCTTCAGAACATAACCAATGTTAAATTGCTGATTTCTATTTGAGAATGTTTATACTAAGTACCTATAAATAATCAATCCTGGCGGTACACAAATATATACATAATACATATAATACAAATGTAAAGTGTAAAAAAACTCAAACAAAAAGGTCGTAGCTGACCAGTTGAGTTTGTATCGCCTTAGAATCAGTAAACAAAAGTAGTGTAAAAAAACTCAAACAAAAAAAAGGGGCGTGTCACGTGCCATGTTGGCCTGCTATGCGATTTTAACCTTAAGAGGGGTCATCCGTGGCTGCTGTCGATAGTACATATGAACTCAATATTATACTTTTTATTTTTTGACATGTATTTTTTTTATACAACTTATATGGCAAACAAGCATACGGCCAGCCTGACGGTAAGAGGTGACCGTAGCCTAAGGACTTCTATAACACCAGAGACATCACTTGCGCGTTGCCAACCTTTAGGAAAGAAAGTGGGAAGGAGAAGGAGCGGGAAGGGGAAAGAGGTTGATTGGGCCTCCGGCCCTCCCACTCACCGAAAGAAACACAACAGTAGGAATACTGCTATTCTACGTCGATATTCTGTGAGAGGGTAGTCATTCCCTGGATGAGCCGACCCATCCATGCTGAAATCAGCGAGGAGATATGTCTAGGTTTTTATTCATTCCTAGATTGTGTCCACAATGTTGCCATAGATTATAGTTATTTTGCAACGTCATCAATTGCGCGACTTTAAATATAACACAATAAGGCAAAGTCTCGTAATAAAAACTATTCAAAAGAGAGTTTCGATGTAGTCTCAGTATCATTAATACCACAAACGGTATTCTTCTAAATTAAAATTAACGTCAAATGTGAATATAAATTGCATTTTAGTTCGCATTTTATGTTTATTAGAATAGATCTGAATTATATTTTTACTTATTTTATTACGAGAGGCCTATGGGAACAGTGGATCTATTAAAGATAATTAGTTGAAACATAGTTTTTGGCTTGTTTCTCACGTACCACAACCACACTACAACCACAACCACACCACGTGGGCGGGCGCAATTTTGTATTGAAAATGAATAGTAGAATTTACACGGACCACATTTTGCCGTCATTATCGACCAAGTGGCTGATACCGACTACATTGCAACCACAGCGCAACCACCAGCAACACCGCGAACTAGCGTCCGACCACATCGCAGACACAACGCTGCATCAACGCACCGACGCTGCGCGCACGCCTGCACCCTTACCCCGTCATTCATTCTGCATTGTACTGGATAGCAACAACAATGTTTCCTCTTCGAATTCCATGAGTTTGTTCAGTCAAGGCGTGTTTCCATAACGAAATCGGTGTCAAACTATCAGTCTGCACTCGTGAGCGTCATTGCGTCGTCACAACCACATCACAACTACTTACGACAACTCAACCACATCCACATTTTGTATGAATCACAACGCAACTGCAAAAAGCTGCAGCGACACTATTCACACGTAACCACGTGCTTGATTACCTTTTGTCGCGTCGATGTGGTGTGGTTGTGGTACGTGTGAATGAAGCCTAAACTCCTATATACTGATTTTATCGCGTTGTTTATTTAACACGGTATTACATAATTTAGAAACTGTTACAGTACTACTACTATTATATAGAACTTTACTTATTTTTAAGCTAAATTAATTATTAAAACTATTTGAATTTACGTTTACACTTTTAGTTTTAATGTTAAGGTATACTTCAGGTTATAAAGTGTAAAACACGCACTTAATTTCGTTTTATAAATTTTACGAGGCGTACCATTTAGAGCACCAGCCTAAAGCGCACCATGTCGAAATGCAACAAAGGATTCAAGTGCTGCACTGTATACAATAAAATTTTAAATGATTAAAATTCTATTTAGATGTTTTATCGAATTTTTAGTTCGTTCTATATAAACTGTGACTGTAGGTGCGCTAAGTGGAAAAGAATACTAATAATTTGACTAGGTACTGTTTGCACAACAAAAATTTTGCTACATGTAATACTATTGGTGCGCTTTATACTAGTGCACTTAATGGAATACCTAAATTTTACGTACAGTTAACACAACAAAAATAGAAACACATAGGTAACAAAAATAGTTTTGAATTCAGAAAACCTTTCACTAGTTGAAATAAGTTAATTTCTCCTAGCTCCTTTACAGGTTTCCAATAGAATAGATGTGGATTTGTCATTGTATTATCCACATACATACATTATAATAAATGAATATATATATATACAGGGTGATTTTGAAATCGTGTAATTCCTTTTAACCACGCATTCTACTGGTGATATAGAATAACCCTGACCATATTTTTATTTAATTAGAATTATTTTTTTTGAAAAATTATTGTTCCATTTTTTTCGTGAAATGGTGTCAGATAGTCATATGTTAACCAACCGAGGCAATTTTATTTTTTTTCTAATTAAAATAAAAAAACATATTAATAATTAATGTCGTAAATAATAACGGGCGGTCCTTTTTATTGCCCCTTATTATTTACGACATCAGTTATTGTTATGTTATTATTTTTAAATTAGTAAAATATTAAGATTGTGTCAGTTGGTTAAAATATGACTATTTGAAATCATTTCATGAAAAAAAAGTAGAATGCGTGGTTAAAAGGAATTACACGATTTCAAAATCACCCTGTATATATATATATATATATATATATATATATATATATATATATATATATATATAATCTTTATTTATTCTCTCTCACACAGAAATTACAATAATGATAAAATATAATATAATATAGATAAATTCTTAACTGTAATCTTATAATTATTTGACGTTAATAATAACATGTTATATCTAAAATGAGTCCGTGCCTCGGAGAGCACGTTAAGCCGTTGGTCCCAGCAGCCATGAATATCTATGGCAGTCGTTATTGGGAAAGTCAGTACCCTCTAATATCCTGACACTGGTCTAGCCTTAAGGTATCGTTAGCCTTTGGGTTGCGGAAGTCAGGTGGCAGCCGCTCCGTGTAAAAACTGATATGCAGTCAAATCCGGTTAGACTAGAAAGCCGACCCCAAGTGACTTGGGAATAATAAAGGCTAGGAAGAAAAGAATATCTAAAATGATTAACATTCAACTTTACCATCGTCATAATATAACAAAATTGATAGTTTGTATTTATTGCCAACAAAACAAGGTAATTTCACATTAAATTTACATATTATGTGACAGTACTCTATCATTCTATTCAATGAATCGATTGATATATTATTGTGTTGTTCTAATAATTCGATACATAAACAATGATATATTGTACCAATTATAATTAAATTCGATATACACAGTCATTAACATAGTCATTTATCATTCAGCATCACATGTTACGCTTACATATATGATGACTTTCAAATAAACATCATTTACAGACTAATCTATAAGAACAGTTTGCATATAATTTATTTTTATAAAACATTTGCCTCACTAGTCACAATCACTGTGTTGTGACTAGGGTTGCAAGGAGACGAAAATATCGATATAAATATCGATATTTATATCGAAGGCCTGAAAATATCGATGATAGATAATATCGAGAGTTTCAATGCGATATTATCGATAATTCAGAACATTCAAGTTAGTACCTAGTAGAAGTGGGTAAATAACACAGATACACTATACCAAGTAAATGGATCAAATAGATATCGATAAAAATATCGATATGTTAGGGTCGATATTAATTATATTCGATATATCTTTCGATATCGATTTTTAATTTCTTGTCGATATGATAATATCGTATCGATGATGGTTACATATTGATAAAATATAAATATTTTTAAAGTCGATATTATCGAATATTCGATATATAGGTGCATCGTTAGTTGTGACTCGTGACGCACATAAAAAAAGAGATACAGAAAATCAGACACGGAACAACTAATTCCGGATTGAACAATTTAGTTTTTCGTAAAGGGCTCGAGCTCACAAGAATAAAGTACAATAAAATACATGCTACCACTTGAGCAACTACGGCAAACAATATTAATAACATAAAACATTGTTAAAGAACTAAATTAATAATGGATTTAGACTATTACTAATTTGAATCAATTATTAATTTAGTTCTTAAACATATAGTGTACCTACTAAAATTGTTTACGCTATTATAATAATTAAAATGTGTAATTTTATTGTGATAAATAAACTTATTGTTATATTATTATATATATACTAAAAGCGGTAAGTGATTATAATGAAAAAGGTCCAGAATTGGTTTAAGTACTTCCTCGATACTACATTACGGAAGCACTCGGCTGATCATTAGGGCTGAACACATCGGGGGAGACAAGAACAACGCCATACGAAAAAAAACGTACTTCTAGTGGCACCTTAAAATCTGGTGCATCTTTTATCTTTATACGCCGCGCGCCGCCTAAAAGTTGAGTATTATGAAAGAAAAATAAAGATATGTACCTTCTTCTATATTCCACGCATACGAAGTCACGGGCAAAAATCTAGTGATAAATAATAATTATCCTCTGACTCCACCGTAGGAGTCATGGACGTTGACGTCGTTGCGCGTCCGTGACCTACGGGGGAGTCAAAAATCGATGGTATTTTTTTCGCAACCAATCACAACGAGTTTTCTTGACTCCCCCGTAGGGGTCACGGACGCACAACGGTAGACTATTTCATTTTTATTAGTCATGGGACATTCCAAAGGATAAAAAATCACAATATTACCAAGGATTTTTTTGGTTCTTATTCAAACTATCTTCAAGTGATATTATTCTTACTCAAAACTTTCATGTTATCGTGTCAATATGAAGGAACTAGAAAATATTTTAGTCAGCCAACCTATCACTACATATTATAAAAGAAAATCCTCCGCCGCTGTCTGTCTGTTTGCCATAAGCTCAAAAACTACTGAACGGATTTTCATGCGGTCTTCACCAATAGACATGATGATTCACGAGGAAGTTTCAGGTAAATAATTCGTTAAGCTTTTGTACTACCATGCGTACCATGCGTACCATACCCATGCGTAGCCAGGGCGAGTCACTAGTATTACGTAACGCTTAAAACAATTGGTTGATGGTGGAGGGCGTATATTGACCGTTATAGACTGAGACTAGCCGCTAAACCTACGTTTTTTTCAGTTAATCAAGACTAATATAACACAACTGTTTTTTTTAGTTCTTGGTTGTTTAAATCCTAATCCAAACTGATATTATAAATGGGTAACCGAGTTGGATTGTGTGTTACGCTTTCGCGCCTTAACTACTCAACCGATCATCATGAAATTCGTATAAATGTTATAAAGAGTACAGAAAGGCATATAGGAAACATTTCACCCAGAATGAAAGTTGTCCCTGAACAAAAGCTCATAAAAGCTTTATTTCATGCAAAATTAGGAGATTCGATTATTGTAATACCCGATATTATGACAGAATAGTTTAAGAGGTAAAGATAAATATGTGAAACAAAATTTAGAACATATGATTATTCTGGTTACTGAAGTTTATAGCAAACGTGTTATAGATAATGATTTTCGGACAAACACTTTAGGAGAAGAAAGGAAGTACCGCTCGATTTACACTCGTCACTTAAAAACCTAACTATGAAATAGTTATACTAACCATTTCATAGCATATTAATTTAAATACAAGTTGTATAAAAGGTTTTTTTAATATTTATGATTAATCATATATGCTATTAATACCATATTCAGTCTTTTCTTGAAATATAATTCTGTGCCTACTGTGATGAGTGATATAAGTTGAGTTGTAGCCCTTTTTGTAATTTTTACATAGTATCCGGAAAAATTAGGATATTTTTGATCTAACTCGAGTTCTGCTATCTACCATAGTTTCGGAGATCATTTTGTACAAAGTGATATAACTGGCAGGATCTTTGCAAAAATACCGTGGATATAGATATATTTCAAGGTGTAACCTCTATAAGTAATTGCTGTATACATTATTTTTCGTGTTTCATGGCATAAGTGTGATATATATGCATATATGCACATTAAATTTTTCATCTTACACGAAGACAACTTATAAGTGCAATATAATTTAACTGTAGTTGTATCATTTATCACGTCATTTTAGCATGTACCTATAAGAAATAAAAATGGTACAACGTACAGGTATTTTTAAGAATTACTTTAAAACTATAATATTGATCACAAAAATGTAAATTAACCGTGAAAGTGAATGTTTTTATCTACAAAAAAGTATTCAAGTTTAACCTTGGCCACTTAGAACGCGAACTAGATTATTTAAATCTTATTTTTGTTCTCCTGTAAAGTGTTGATTTTTGACTTGTATCACTTTTCACAGAAGGCACAGAATTGAAATTTAAAATAACCCAAGCATTTTGTATAGAATCGATGAAGTTAGGTTTAGGACATAAACGGCATAAGAGACCTAATATACTAATTCAGCTCTGCATACCTTCCGCAGTATACAAGCGTATGGAGTGTGTAAATACATAAGCCGCTCACATAAATATTTCCCAGTTAAAACTAAATAAACACGATCTTTTAGAGCTGATTTCTAGCTAAACTTTCCCGCTAACTATAGTATGAGCTATTTTCTTAGAAATCCACCTGGGAATTTTCCGATAAAAGTACGAGGTCATGGTTGCCTAGCAACCGTTCAGCTTTCCGCTCTGGGTGGATACCGATAATTATATTTTCAGCTCTACTTACATCTAGAATATCGATAGCTGGTTTTTAACTCGTGCTGTAAAACCGATGATGTGATTTAGTTGAGGTAAACGTGCCGTTGACATTATATTTTTGCTATGGTTTTTAGCTTGGTTCATATTTACTTTGTACATTTTAATATAGTGAAAGAACATAATATAATGTTATCGTATCTTGCATGTATATTTTTTACCAAATATAGTATGAGTGTTTAGTGTTAGCGACACATAAATCGCTGGACTGTTGTAAGAATTGGTACTCTTCTATCATTAACAGAATTAATCGCGCTCATATTTTTAATGATAGTCTGCACGATTACCTAATACTTTATAATGATTAGCACATAGACTTAGAATATTTTCGCTACGCATTAAAAGGTTTTAAATCATAAGCCAATGTTACAAATTAATTAAATGATTACATTTAACTTATTGCGTTGAATGTGCAATTATTACTATAGATCTTTCTATGTTAAATTAGAATCCTGAATTACGACATGAGGAAGAGAACTTTCGGTAACGAGCTTTTTATACGGAGAAACACACTATTTTGTCTCATGATACTCAACCAAAGATAGATTTTTTTAAATGTATTTATATAATATAATTTCGCGTTACTTATTACATATTTTTCAATATGCAGCCAAACCAACTCAACGCGGACGGGTTGAGACTTCTGGTTCCAGGTGACCTTTAATTTTTTATCTTTGAAGCTTTTTATTTTTATGTGCATTTTAATCTCTTGGAACTCTTGGTGCTAATGACTAGAAGAAATATGTGAATATTTAACCCAAAAAAAATCCTTGGTAATATTGTGATTTTTTATCCTTTGGAATGTCCCATGACTAATAAAAAGAAATAGTCTACCGTTGTGCGTCCGTGACCCCTACGGGGGAGTCAAGAAAACTCGTTGTGATTGGTCGCGAAAAAATACCATAGATTTTTGACTCGCCGGTAGGTCACGGACGCGCAACGACGTCAACGTCCATGACTCCACCGTAGGAGTCATGGACGTTTCAGAGGATAATTATTATTGTAGTATTATTTACCACTAGATTTTTGCCCGCGACTTCGTATGCGTGGAATATAGAAGTAGGTACATATCTTAATTTTTCTTTCTGAATACTCAACTTTTAGGCGGCGCGCGGCGTATAAAGATGAAAGATGCACCATATTTTAAGCTTTCACTAGCAATATGACTGAGAAATCCATATCTAATTTCGTGAAGTAGTTTTTGCATGATGAGTTTACAAACGTATTTGTTTTGGCTAATATAACTTTTATAAAGACCTCCCACATTTTTTAAGTATCCCTTATGTATAGACATCGACCAGCTGCAATTTTATTATATGTATAAATAATGTAGAAAGGTGGAACTAATGGCAATGGCATTCTCTAACATAAAACCATTCGTGATGCAGATACGAATTATAAACTAAGCTCTAAGGCTCATATTATAGGCGAAGGTAGTTCAATGGATATGGCATTTGAATTGTGATCTAGAGGTTCTGGTTTCGAAGCATATCCTTCTAATGCCGGCTTCAATCCAGTGCTAATACAAATATGTTAGTTTAACTAGTGAGGTTAATAAAAATACTTGTAACTGTTACCCAAATAACTAGCAATCTTTAAAAAATGGAACTACGTCTTATTAAGTTAATAACAATTTCAAATCATTATTAAGATTTGATTGTTGTCCTATCCAGTTGTTCTACTGTACAACAAATACCTTAACATCCATTTTCCATTCTCTCCTATTTAATCTAAAGTATACCTTAGTATGATACTTTAGTATAAATCCCGTAGTGTACTGTCAGAGTTGACTACAAATCAGTAAGGCCCGGTTTCATATTCATATTCAGAAAACGACTTGCTTTACCGACGGATAGTTAATTCTGACATATGTATTCTATGAAAAAATAGTCAAAATTAAACTGTCTATCTAAAACGACACATTTCTTGATATAGGAAACGGGCGAACAAAGACAGCGTACCTCGGTAGTTCCTAACAACTAAAACAAATATTCAATATTGCAATGACATTAACGTAATATCTCTTTAAATAACCTCAAGGTGCCCGTTTTTTTTGACGTCTAATGCGGCATGAAACGTTCAGAGATGCGAGCCGTAGCTAACTGGTTCAAACGAAAGACTCCATCTTGGCAGGCTAATAATCTCTCTATAAAACTTTCGTCCATCCATAATTACAGTAAAAAAAGATAAAATTCATTACCTTTTTCCATGTGGTTTTTCTTGAGCAATCAAAGATTTCAATCGAACTCAAAGGATCCTTTCATTTTCTTGCTGTGTCCGCGGAGCCGACGTAACTAGATGTTCGGTTATATTTCCTAGGCGGTCCCAGACGACGTTGGTATCGGGAAAATTACTCGGATGAAGAGAAATCAAAGTGAAGTCGTTTCTATTATGCAATTTCGTGGTAGCCTTTTAAATCTCAACTTTCGTATGGATTAAGGTATCGAAAATGAGGAAGCACTTTTGCTCGCAAATACATAAACAATATAAAAATGTAGCTCTATTGTCTTATATTTTCCCTCTACTTGATCCTTTATAACAATAGTAATCGAGAGACAGTAAACTTACTTATACTGAGCATACAAATTTAAAACTGTACTGCTAAAAAGTAACCAAAATATCGTAGGAAAGTAAAACGTTATTCTATAGGTTCCTATTAAAAAAATATAGAATATTTTTTTAGCATAGCTTGGCCACTATTCGCCATTTGGTTCTATATAAAGTGGATTTGATGCCGGTTATTCGGATTTCGCATACTGATATGAATGAAACATACATAGAACGTCTTTATGATATAAAAAAAACTAGATAAGAAGGGTTTTCTCCCCGTGAACATGGCTGCTGTAAAGCAACCGAAACGTCGGGGCAAAGTGTAAACTTAAATATAAAAAGTTTTAATTAGAAAATATATAGCTTATATAGTAGTAAAATTCAATAATAGTAGTGTTAGAGTTTTCAAAATTATGTAATAACAGTGTTTATAGTAAAATAAACAACGCGATAAAATCCGTATAAAGTGTTTAATTTCAATGTATAACATTCGCGTAAACATAAGACAAACATAACTACCTTATAGATGGGTTGTCCATGGTAAGGGTCGAGGAAGTCAAGGATCTGGGAGTAAGTTTTAACGCAGGGTTGACTTTTAAGGATCACATCATGCGCATCTGTAAAAAAGCTTATAGAAATTTGGGGTTTATGCTTCGTACAGTGAGAGGGTTCACCAATACGAAAGCTGTTATAGCATTATACAATGCATTGGTTAGGAGCCAGCTAGAATGTAACGCAGTCATTTGGGCTCCGCATGAAACTAAATATAGTCTTATGTTGGAGCGGGTACAAAATAAATTTATCAGATATTTATACTTAAGTTATTATGGTGTCTATCCATTTTACCCCTTAATGTATCCTACATTATTTATTCTGGGTATGGTAGGATACAATGAACTGAGGGTTAGGAGAGAATTGGCACTAATTATTTACTTGTTTAAAATTTTGAGGGGGAAGGTGCACAATGCAGTAATTTTAGGTCAGTTGGGTTTTTGTGTGCCGGACAGGTACGTGTGGCGACGGCGACAGCCGCGGTTGCTAGTAGTAACGCGCGGTCGAACCAACCTCATGAATGAGGCGCCTTTGACGCGCGCACTCCGCACGCTTAATCTCATAGCCTTGGACGTGGACATATTCTGTTGTGCTCTGAGTGAATTCACAAGGATAGCTTCTTATAAAATTTGTTATGATAATTAGATAAAACTATATAGGAATGTTATATAAGTTTTATTGATAATTTTTTTAATAGTGCTACAATATCGCTTTGGGTGAAACCTGTAAAGATATTTTTATGTCAGTAAATAAATAAATAAAAAAAATAAATAAATAAATAAATTAAGAAAGGTTTTTATACTTACCCCTAACGACTAAATTTTGACGTTCATAAGTGTTACTTGTGACCTAAACGAACTAACAGATCTGATTTTGAAAAGCCTTTTAAAATGATTATACTATGAACAAGCTAATAAGGAAGTCACAATTTCCTAGAACCTTAACTAACGTACTTTCAACGTGAACAAAGTGGCAAAAGAGAACATAAATTATATATAAGTACATACCGTGCAACATAAATAACTGAGTAAAAGGATATCTAGGTACTTGTCTATTTGTAACAGTAAATTAAGGGCATTGAAGGGGCTCATTGAGTACCACTCTCACGCCCCACCCTACCACCCCAGACTAGCTAGAATTCTGTTTAAAACTGTGGGCAGCATAAAATCGTTAAAGGGCTGGTAGCTGTAGTTTATTATAGGTTACTTATGCCCAGTTTATAAGTCTTCTTTCATCTACAATTCTTCTCAGATACACCTACTAATCGAAATTTGATTTAGTTTAATATTGAGCTTTTACATTTTCCACCTGGATTGTGATAAGGCTAGATGATGACCGCTATTTTCTAATCTTAGTAGAACTTATTTAGATAAAGCAAACACACATGTATACACAACAAAGAAGTGTAAATATTTCAATAGAAATATCTGCAATATTATTTCAAATGAGAAACATAATTCAGGCAGAAAATATTTCCTTCTTTAATACTTCAACATGCATAACAAGTCATTCTCAAATAGAGCCATTGTTATAACAAAACTCGATACTACTAGGAGCTTAATCTTGTGTTGCTAGGTAACCTGGTTTATGCCGACTATCGGATTTTTTTCCAACGTTAATGCGTATTCTGCAGACGGTGCATTTTTTAAAGATCTAGTAATTTTTATGCTGATAGTTATAGTATATTAGACGAAGTATTAGTCGCGATACACTCACTTTTAATCCCATTGATCAATAAGGAAGCTTGTTGAAGCTTTTGAAATATTACCGGTAATCTTTAATAGAGTATATTCAACTAGATCACGTTCATTTTCTACCTTTATGCAGTCTTACGTAAGTGGATTGAAAGAGATCTTCAATGAGAATTTAAAAGTACTTAACTATAAAGAAGTGTTTTAATTCGAGATGTAACTATTTTGGTAAGATCATAGGATATATTGAGTACCTAACTTACTGATTAATAAACTAGATAATTTTTTTTTACGTGGTTGAATGCAATGACGCGTATCCCTCCGCGGGTTATTTTTCTCAGAAATCTTCTAAAGAACAGATTACTGAAAAAGTATCAATGATAAAATATTTTAATGAGCGCGTGCTTTCTGTATTCATATTTTATTCATTTTCTTCTGTAAATTGAAATGTTAGTATTAGACAAGCAGATTAAATATGTTTGTCTTAAGCTTGACCTTTAGACATATTTTGAAAGTGTATTTCAAAAAATTGTTTGCTAATAACATAAAGCATTGTATAATCAAATAAAGATCAGTTTCGAAATGATTATGGAAATAATATTGAACAAAGCATAGCCACAATATTGGCGTTACAGCCATCTTCTAATTTGAAGCTTATTCGGGCTGGCTTGAAATGTTTTGTCCGGATTTAGTTACCTCCGTCGAATGTTATTTGTTGGCTGTATTAGCTTTTGTTAGAATTAGGTCGAAGTGAAACGTTGTTCTGGAAATCATCGGTGATATTCTTGTTTTGGATTTCCAGAGGATTATTAATTTTGAAATGGAGTTCCATTAGTTTCGATTTAATATTCTGTAAGCTGGTTCGATGCTGATCAAAAGTTTGTTAGCTCCGAAATATTATAAATAGAATGTAATGGTGACATTGCAGTTTACTAAATGAAATGAAATTAATACTGTTTTCTAAACTAGAGCTACCTTCATTTTAAACCGCAATATTATAGAAAACCAATAGGGTAGTTGACACACAAACTTTTTAGTTAAATTACCTAAACTCTAGAATAAAATGTTAATAAGATTACATGCGTTTCAAAACTGGTAATAGGGTTAAAAGTCAAATGACAGAAAAAGGATGCAAGATACAAACTGTGACGTAACCGGTATTTAAATTCTGTTGTCCAAAGTAGATCGCGAGATATTCCCACTAGAGCCTGACTGCCTTACTTTATACCCTATTTTAATACTGTTTTTACAAAAACCTTTATTTTGCAAACTCAATGCTCATGCCTTTAAAATATTGTACAAAATCGAAGTCAACCGCAACTTAACAGGCAACCACCCTATTGCTAAATTTAATTCAATCGATATTGTGTATAAACTTGGAGCTGATAATAATTAAAAGTTTTAAAATTTAAATTAGCTTAAAAATTAGTAATTATATAAACAACGCGATAAAATCCTTATATAGTAGTTTAATTTAAATGAATAACATTCGCGTAAACAGAAGACAATAATATGCTACCTTCATTGTAAACAAAATCACAATATCATAGAAAACCAATTGGATGCTATATGTTCTACTGGCTTTTGCCCGCAGCTTTGGTTGGGCCAAATAGGTTTTTCTAGATAAAAGGTACCTAGGTCCTTTTCTGTACCCCTCCCCTGACAACGTGTATGCGAAATTTCATGACGATCGATTGAGTAGTTAAGGCGAGAAAGTCTAACAAAAGCACACATTCGCCTTTAAAATATTAGTTAGGATGTAAAACCCTTCTAACCACAAGCAATAAAGGCAAGGACGTGGTGGTATTACAATGAAAAAGGGTTAATATAGATTTGACGTTACAATTAATTATAGGCGAACCATATGTTTTACTGAACTATTTAGTATAATAACAATATCAATCCTGCGTATTAACTATCCCACTGCTGGGCATGGGCCCGTTCTCGAAATGAAGAGGGTAAAAGGTTATAGTCCACCATACTGACCCATTACGGGTTGATAGACTTCAAATATTTTGTTTTTTAAAGGAAGACACTCGCTCTGCGCGTAATTCCTGTGTTGCGTTGAACTTTGCAATCATTCAACACCTAGATTTGGAACAACCATTTGTATATGCATAATTATATATTATGTATAGTCATACATACATAATATATAGTTATGCATATGTAAATGTAATATATTACGTTAATTATTTGAATTAAATTCATTGATTTTAAAACTGTTTAGATGTTGCGTACCTTGACAGAGTATCTATTATCCGTGACCTGGGAGTCATTTTCGATACTTCTTTATCTTTCGGTCATCACATAGATAATGTTGTCGCAAAAGCCAACATAATGATAGGTTTTATAATTCGATTATCAGAACCATTTCGTAAAAGTTGCAGTGTTATCTTACTGTACAATGCGTTGGTCCGTAGCCCTGTTGAATATAATAATAATAATAATATTCTGTCACATACACACAACACCATCTAGCCCAAACTAAGCAGAGCTTGTACTATGGGTACTAGACAATGGATAAACATACATATATACTTTTTTTTTTGTAAATACATACATATTATACATAGAAACACCCAGACCAAGACAAACATCCATGTTCATGCACACAAATATTTGTCTTGTGCGGGAATCGAACCCGCGACCTCAGGCGTGGCAGTCGGTTACACTAACCACTACGCCATCGAGGCCGACTATTGCTCCACTATATGGTCTTCTTACTACTCAACCCATACAAATAAGGTAGAGTCCGTTCAGACTCGCTTTGTAAGGTATATAGGTATAAAAAATGACATCAGGAAATTATCTCTGAATATACTGATAGATCGTCTTACTTCAAAATGATCAACTTAAAAGAAACACGCGACATACATGACTTAAGAGGAAACACAAGGGCCTTTTTTCCATACAAAAGTAGTCCCCTTTTTCCTCCCTGGATAATGCCAGTAGAACAATAATATTTTTTCAAAAAATCTATCGCCTCTATTGGCATGTCCCTATGTTTTCCTTTTTTTCATTTATTAATTATTAAAAGACATATGAGCCTTCAAAAACCTCAAAAATTGGTCAGATTTTCCGCTGTGTTCAAACATCCAGAAAACAAATTTGAGTAGATTATATAAAAAAAGAAAAACAAAGAAACACGGCCAAAGCCTTTCTTCAATTTTTAATGAAATAAGTAGTTAAATCGGTCAAGTGTTCGAGAAGATGTGAAGAAGGAATCAGGGGACTACGAAACGTGATTTTGTGTACTTTTATAGGTATTTTCGGTCCAAGCTGCAGTTGTCTCTATCACGCTCTGCGGGCACTGCGCGACAGCAATAGATTTTACAAATACCTATTTTTCAATTCTCTCGCCCGTGGTGTTTCCTCTTAATGGTTCTACACAAAATTGTACATGGGTCCTTAGATGTCTGAACTAATTAATCATTTTAATTTTAAAACGAGCAGGCGTATTGTGAGACCTCCCTGGGTATTTGAGACACCTATCACTACCTTGAATAATACCTTCAATAGTCCTCTTACACGTAAGACAAGATGGTATAATGTGAAATCCAACTTATCTGACAATGACTTTGATGTCTTCTCTATGAAATTTTTGTTATTCAGACACTTCCTACTCAGTAATGCTTTATAATCTTTTGTTAATTTAATTTTTTATACTTTTAATTAGTTTTATGTAGTTAGAGTTTTTGATTTGTGGCTTATGTAATGTTTAGAGTCACTGTTATATTTTCACCATAGACAAGTAGTCTCTTTAATATATAATGAAATTGAAATGTCACGCAAGTCTGAGATTTGTTTAATTACTCTGACAATGTTAAATTAAGAATGTCTCAACTACAAAACATTGTAATTATACAGTTCGTATGCTTAAACTATAAATAAATAAATACATATATCTTCGAAAACATTATAGAGAACTACATAGACCCGGTTCCTATATTTAAGAAACGAATCGTATTATCCAGGGACAATTAATTGTCACACATATTCTATGAAATATATGTCAATATAATATTAGTCGTAGATAAAATGACTCGTTTCTTGATATAGGACCAAAGCCTTAGTGGCATCGCTCAAATATGTGAGTCTAACCAGTATAAACCTTCAATATATTTATGTGAATCAGACTGTACTGACAGTCTGATTCACAGTTTTCCAACCTTTACGTAGTAAAGGTTGAAAAACAGACGTGCTCGTTTAATTTCACTGTTTGCATTTTGTTACACTTGACTAACATTTTTAATACTCAATACTCTTTCATATCATTGGTATGGTAAACATTCGTGTTTTGTACATGATACAATTATAAGGACTGCTTCTGCCGACTGATGTATGTAGATGAGGCCTTGGGTTGAGATAAGTATTATTGTGGTTTTCTTCAAAGAAATACTTAATAGTAGTTTGGACGTGTGTCCAGTAATCTGTAATAGGCTCGCCTTCTATTATGTGGGACATAAAACCTTAGGTGGCTATTTGTGGGTGTAATATATCTATGCCTACCCTGTTGGACTCTGTTAGATGCGTGTGGCCCAAGACCAGTCTGTGTGGAAAATCTTGGGGTAGGCCTATATCCAGCAGTGGACGTCTTTCGGCTAAGATGATGGTGATGATGACTCTGTTGGGATAATGTACAGGCGTAAGTACGTCTAAGCGTAAGTATATCTAAGCGTTGCTTATCTTACCAATAATCGGCAAACGAGACACAATAAAAAATAGCGTTCAAGCCCCAGTCTCCAAACCACGGCTGCCCCAATTATGCAATAATTACAAGTCTAAAATATAATCAGTACATTCTATGACACGCTGTATACAAGCGATGTTTTTTATTATATAATTTTGTAAGAGTCCGTCTTCAGCCCCAGGAAGTAATTAAGTTATTCATGTCCGTCCAAGATGACATGCAAAAAAAGTCATCTCAAAAGAAAACACATGTTTTAATTAGTAGCAAAGAAAATTTGTATAAGGCGAGTAATACACCGGCGGGAAATACATACATAATATGCGAGGCATTCATTACACTCAGCGCTCAGCTGCTTTGCAACTATTCATTAAGTGAATGCCAGGCTTTATACAAATGTATGTTCGTAACATAAAATGAGTTTCAAGAGTTTAAATGAGCCTCACGCGGAATTCATTTTATAAAACTGAGAGATATTATTTAAACTTCACGGAACAAAGGACTCAAAGATTACACGCATATATATAAAAAAAGATAAAGGCACTAGTTCCATACTAAACAGTTTCTTTTGTTATGTTTTTACAGCTCACTAAATTCTTTTAAAGTTAGCTTACTGATTTGCACTTTGATTTAATCTATATAAATAGACTATGCACATCAATATTATAAATAATAACTTAAAAACTCATTAGTCTCTGAGTTTATTTATTACTGGCCGAATATAAAATTATTTTACTAGTACAAGGCTACTTTATCTAGAAGTAACATACTTAGGCTATATAGCGAGATAGCCCCAACACAAGTAGTTATTATCAATTACGTACTGGGGATGGTCTCATTTATAATTAATGTAACTGTTTTGAGACGAATAAGCATTTTCTTTTTATTTTCGTTTTTTAACCCCCGACGCAAAAACGACGGGGTGTTATAAGTTTGACGTGTCTGTGCGTGTGTGCGTGTGTGTGTGTGTGTGTGTGTGTGTGTGTGTGTGTCTGTCTGTGGCATCGTAGCTCCCGAATGGATGAACCGATTTTAATTTTGTTTTTTTTATTTGATTGGTGAATTAGTCGGGAGTGTTCTTAGCTACGTTTGATAAAAATCGGTCCAAGATGGCCGCCACCACAAAATGGCGGATTATATATTTTTTCACAACTCCCTCAATATGGGTATCAAATGAAAGGGCTTGACGAGTAGAATACTATACACTATGATAAATTTCAAATCCAAGATGGCCGCCACCAGAAAATTACAAATTTCCACAAATTAAAATTGTTCAATATGGGTATCAAATGAATATTGTGTCGGGGGTTTTTTAAATTTTAAATTTAGTTATTATATAACATCACGCTATGAGGCATAAAAACACAGACAACCAGAGCAATATAATAAAGGGAGAGTACGAAATTATTGAATGCCGGCGTCAATGTACTTAAAAACATCTTGCTTTATTTGTGAAAACGTAAACTTATAAAAAGTTATAGTATGTATTTATTTGAATACAAAATAGCTTGTAAAATTCTCATAGATACTTACTTACACGATTAACCTTCTTGTAACATTATGTACACACATTGTTAGAGCTACTGTTTGACTTTATAGGTACTGTACATATACTCATACAATCATTGTTTTCATACTTGTTTTGTTATCTACAGAATGTCCGGTAATTAATGGATAACCTGGAAATGTCTTATAGTGGAACTGATGGCCGTTCAGAAAAAATGAAAAAAAAAACAAAAAAAATTAAAAAGTGCAAGCTATACCCTATAGCTATACCCTTAGCATAGCATACTTTTGGTTCAGCTCAGTTTCAGTTCTACTATAAGAAATTTTAAAATTATCCATTAATTACCGGACATCCTGTATATAAAAAAATAAATTTGTGAGTTTTGGCATAATGATGCCAGATGGACATTGGCTATATATTATGTTTAATCCCAGCTAAGTTACAGAGCGCTAGATTAGAATAGAGCTAAAATTCCGTGATACACGTGTAATAATTAAATAATTTATATAGCATGCATTTATATAGGAGGTGTGGGTATAAAAATCGCTACCAAAAGTATAACAGCGTCATCTGATACCAATGCTTCTTACGGAGAAAAATAATATAAAGCGTGTTCATAAAACAAAAATATTATGAGATTTAGAATATCTTATGTGGTGATTCTAATATCTAGGACTAATTTTACAAGTCCGTAGTCCCCGGCTTGTAAAATTTCGTAGAAGCCCGTTCGACGGTTCAAGCGGAACCAGTATTTAAATATCTAAAATAAATAAAAAACACATTTAATGCATATCTAAAACCACCGTATTACTATAAACAATATCATACATACGATCTACCAAGATAAATAATAATAAAGGCTTAAGTGACGTGAGCTGTTTCCTGAAAGAAAAGGCTTTATGCTAGCGATCCAGGTAAAAGACACAAAAAAATACAGGAACTACATCATTCGAGACAGCAGTTTAACTAGCGGTCATTGTCGACATTGTCACAACACCTGAAACAATTCAACACATCATAGACGCATGCTCATCAATCACACAAACAGACTATAAGCACAGACACGATCAGGTACCAGCTATTATACACCAAACACTTGCCTACAAACACAAACTACTATCCGAAAAAACACCATATTACAAATACATACCTCAAATTATATTACACTCACTAAACTTCAAAATGTACTGGGACAGAACTATGCTCACAGACAAAACAATACATCATAATAGACCGGACATCACACTACACGACAAGCAAAATAAAGTTGTATATCTCATTGACGTAGCCATAACCAACACACACAATTTAAGTTCTACTCATACTAACAAACTTTCCAAGTACGCAGATTTGACTATTGAACTTAAAACCCAGTGGCGTGTTCATATGGTCAAGACCATCCCCATAATCATATCCAGCACAGGCGTCAAACCTAAAACACTCCATACAAGCATCAAAACACTAAACATCCATCCTCTCACATACACACTATTACAGAAAACAGTTATCTTAAATACATGCAGAATTATCAGAAAGTTTTTATCTATAGATTAATTACCACACCACCAGAGTTTTGGTCAAGCCCGCAATTCTGGCGAATTTCCCCAGTAATTGGCGAGGATAAAACCAATAAAATATAAATAATAATAATATTCGACCACATACACACAACACCATCTAGCCCAAACTAAGCAGAGCTTAAATGATGCGTTCCTTCCAATTCACCTTCTACCATTTAAATTTATGATATTAGTTCCATGAAAATGTTTCACCATTATACTCGTTTAAGTCCGTACTGACGAAGTTACAATGAAATAAGTTTGACTAACAAGCAAGAACAGTTAATACCCCATCGTCAGAGCGCCGACTGAAAGCAGATGTTCAACTTTACGTAAATTCGAATTCTGTAAGCTTTAAGAACTATGATTAGTTTTCTCTTCAGCTATATGTTTGTGTTATTAATTACAATGAGGTACCTGGTCCAAAGGAAATGCTTTAAAAAAGTTATTTAAATATTCCTTTCATGATGCTGAAAAGGTGACATTTTTGTTGCTTGTTTTTTAAAAGTTGTCGTCCTGTGAACACGCTTGTGTATCCCAGAAAGGAGATGTATTATACCTACATTTCATTTTTACTGCTCGGATGGCGTACTGTTCAGTGGTTGCCTCGCCATTGGTGCCGCGCCATGTGTTGTGGGTTCGGTCACCACAGACGGGTCAAAAACTTTACAGTTATCTGACAGGAAAACGGAATAACTCATTGACCGAACCCCAATCTGTCCAACTAAATAAAAGGGTTTTACTAATTGATATGGAATGTATCAATATAGAGAATATAAATAGGTACAGATAAGATATTGGTACTTTTATTACAGGCTATTTCGTAGCCTCGTTAATATACCAGTTATAAAAATAAATGTTTATTGAGACGTTAAAATCAATAAGTAAAGAAATTAGTTTGAAAATTCTCATTAATAACAATGTTTATAAAATGATTGGTTATATTATAACACTATTCACGTCATAATAAAACCATTAATTTTAAGATTTATTTTTATTATCCTAAGTAATATTACACATGCGATTGTGAGTTTGTTTGTTTGGTAGGCTTTAACGCCTTAACTCCTCGACTGATCATCATGAAATTTTGCACACACTTTGACAGAGGATCAAAAATGGACATAGAAGGACATACCTTTCGTCCAGAAAAAGTCTTACCTAAACTAACCTACATTTACGCGAGCGAGGTTGCGGGGAAAATCTCGTATTGTATATAGTATCGAAACGAACAATATTACGGAAGATTCACTGGTCAACGAAACCCGTAAGTTCAAATGACATTGTCAGTTACGATCTAAAGAAAACCAGATTTCAATGTGTTTATTATCTTAGTATTATAGAAATCTGCGCCATTGAGATTTTCCTAACGGAAAAACCTATTAGCCTTTTGCAGGACATGGAACGTTACGTTCGACTCGCTAAACGCAAACTTATACTGCAGGACCAATGACACAGTTTTCAAAATCATTTCTAATTAGTAATTTTTATTATTAGTTTCTGCTTATTGCTTCGCCCGTGTAAATCCAACGGGAAAGCAGCAAAATACAGAATATGGTCTTTCGACATGTTAGTTTCATCACAATATATTTATATCTATTTATCGATATACGCATGATTAAGTAAAAGTCATACAAACATTATACATAATACTATGTATTACTATGTTTTGCCCGCGTCTTCACTCACATTAATCTAGAAATCTTTTGTCAATAAATTGCTATCTGGATGAAATGTGGCCTATGTACTTTTTAACACGCTTTTATTAGCTTCATACGTACGTTAGTATGTATGTAACGGAAACTTTGAACATGACTTTGACCTCCTTCAAAACGTCGGCTTAACTACAAACAAACAAATATAGTCACATTCGCATTTACAATATTAGTAGGGATATAAATTATAATTTCGTGATTTCTGTACAAAATTAAATTGTTATTTTAAAACATCATTATATTTCAAGAATAAAATATATACATGATTAATAATATGTATTATTAATAATAAATACCAATAACTTTTTATACAATTTATATTTAATGTTATAACGCCTAGTGTTTGCCCGAACGCGTTGTTTCAAATCGCCATAATTGCATGATGGGCAAGTACTTTTTAATTTAAAAAAAAACAATGGTGGCCTAAATATAAGCAACTATACAAGAAAAATGATACATAGAATTAGAATGAGCCATCTAACAACACACATGAAATAAAAATTGGATTCGAATTGGCCATTCAAAAAAATTTAAGAAGTGTAAAAAGTATGAAAACCGCAATGTTACCGATTATATTTACACAAAGCAACCACTTCATACCTATTTAAACTCCTATTTTTATTCTAGTAAGACGAAAAATATATCTTGTTAAGTGGCTTCGTTACTGTGCTATATTCCTTTATATAGATATGTTAATTCTATCTGAACTTAATTATATTCCTACTCAATAAACATTAAATAGGATGGACAAAGCAGGTCTATATTCTTCCTTGTAAGTATACTCATGATCTTAATTTTGCACTAAGCTGTTCGGTATTGGATTTCAAGATGGCAGATTGCCGACTTAGATCTGGACCATTGCAATAACTAAGTTTGAACATCTGAGTTTAACTAGTGCACCAACATGTGAAACATGTAGTGAAATGTATCCAATATATAAGATGACAAGGCAAGTTTTAATATGTAATTATATTTAATCACTAAAAGACAGGCTTTTTTGTATGTCATTGCTTACCTCAAAAGGTACATCATTATTATAAAGTGTATGTTTGCTAATCAATGTCTAAATTAATGTTGTTGGTAATAACTAAAAAGCTACGATACTACAATAGTGATAATTCAAAAGTTCTTAAAAATAAGCCTAAATAAAGGAGGAAATGGATCAAGGCTTTGATACGCCACGCAACGTGCGGCGAAGCCCTCACGCCTTAACATTTTCCAAACATAATGGGCTGTTACGACGCTGCTGCTGTAGACACGGAAAATTCTTAACGGCGTAAATACAGTGCTTTTTAATAATAATAAATTTTGGTCCGAGCGCTTATTCTCTTTACAAGGTTCGAAACGGCAGATGGGTGCATCATATGACCAGACAGTTCAGAGAATCGGCATTATCATTTTGGCAACGCTGCCAGTCATCCAAGTCGATGTTTCCAGTCGATAGTGATACTGAAATATTGTATGTCGTGGAAACCATACATGTATATATAATTCTCTTTGTTTTAATATACCATATTACTTGATTAAATTAGTTAATATCTATTTAAATATTTGTATACGTTACATTTATAATTAATTGGTGTCCATAAATCTAATTCTTTTCTTCAGTGTAGTTGGACAATAACACCTGTTGGTTTTAAAATTGCGAATGGAAGAAAAGAGCATCTAATGGTTTTCATTAAAATATATTGATAAATGAAGGGAACATTTAATGGTAACCATCCCGGTTACTACTATTTTTTCTAGATTCATCATTTTTTTTGTAATATACCAAAACTTAATCTACGCTTAAACACAATATTTACGACTAAAAACGGTATATGATTTTGAGTGGAAGACCCTACCCTTGGTTAATATTTGCTGACGATATAAAAGAACCCGTTCGCGGTAAGACACCTTCTGACAGTAAACCAGCGTAAATAGTAAGTAATACTATTATTCCATTTCACCCAGTGAGTAAGACTGCCGGACGCTGACTATTTATATTGCTTTACTTTCATCTTATCATTAAAATTTTATTAATATTGTACACTACATTTGACCTGGTAAGTAAGAGATCCGGTGGCACACATACTTTTCAAATTCCTTTCACCCTATCGTTAAATTCGTAGCAATACTGTTATTAAATATCGCCCGATGATTAAGAGTTATAAAAGAACATATACACGTATCTTTTCAATTTTTTTTACTCACACGTATCTTTTCAAATTATTTAGTTCAAAGTAATACTGTCACAGCATTTCACGCGAAGAGTAAGAGTTCCGGTGGCTTTCATACTTAACTTTTCATCCTACCTTTAAATACGTAGTAATGGTGTAGTAACACCATTACTGTATTTCGCTGCTGAGTAAAAGTTCCGAAGGTTCACATACCTATCTTTCTAATTCCTTTTCTGTCACCCTATATTTAAATTCGTAATAATGCTCTTACCGTATTTTGCCTGCTGAGTAAAAGTTCTGAAGGCTCACATACCTGCCTTTCTAATGCCTTTCCTTTTATCATGTTTAAATTCGTAGCAATACTGATACTGTATTTTGCCCGATGTGCCTCGCATACTTATCGTTCCCATTCCTTTCACCCCAACTTTAAATTATTTTTCCAAAATCAGTAGACGCGTAAGAGATATTCCTGATATTGCGATAACAGGCTACTACAAACACTTATTACCAACCGAAACAGTATGCTACTTGGCTACCTTTGTCGTGATAATGAAAGATTCTTTTTTTGTTACTTTATGTAACAAGAAAGAATATTTGAACAAATATATCATGTTCCTAAATTAATTAATAATCACCATACCTGTATAATTAAGTTTTAGAAGTACTTACTTGTTAGATATTTTCACCCACACACTTTCTTTTGAAGCTATATTTATTATTCACAAAGCGTCTGGCTGTTTTTCGTGAACATTATTCTACAATTCCTATATTTATTACTTACTCTTTAGCAAGATAAGGATTGTATAAAGTGTGATAATAATATAAATAAAAATAAGTGAAATTTCAGATAATATTACTAACTAACTACCACGAAAAGAAATAGTGGTTAAAATGTAAACTGTGTAACACTATGCACATTATTTTTATCAACGATATGTCAATGTTTGTTCTTTGTCTCAACATTGTTTCAAAACATATTAGGAGAGTCAAAACTGAAACTCATTCAAGCGAAAAGCAAAACTAATACCATTTAAGTGTATGTCTTTGTTGTGTATCAAGTAAGTTTACTTTTTAATTAAGAACGAGCAACCGAAATTGAATATATTTTATCGTTTCATAACGATTGCGCTAGAAATGGAATTTTTGGCTGAGCTAACTTTTTACAATTACATCCCAATTACCTCTTTAGAATCAGGTAAAATGTACTATTCAATATGTTAAGAAATTAATTAGGCATAGCAAAAAATAAATTGCCCGTATTAAAATTTTATACATAAGCTCGCTCTAGCGTTTCATTGTTATTAGTAAACACGAACGAAAACGCGTAGCGATATACACACGACTTTATTTTACCCTTGAGGTCTATCCCATGAACTAATTATTTGAACAAACAACAATTTAAAGACCTAACAAAGCTAATTTGTTGAACGAACATTTTCATTAAAGCTTATTTCTCAATTAT
This sequence comes from Catocala nupta, assembly GCA_963675205.1. Classification (NCBI taxonomy): domain Eukaryota; kingdom Metazoa; phylum Arthropoda; class Insecta; order Lepidoptera; family Erebidae; genus Catocala; species Catocala nupta. The sequence continues at coordinate 19,348,517 of OY776097.1, read as the reverse complement.
AAGTATATATAGTCTCGCCAGTGGAATGTTATTATCACAAGACTACTTACATTTTATTTATAGTCAAGTATATACCAGTAACATCCCCAATCTGAGACAATATTCTTATAAGAATCAAGTAAGATTACAAATTAATCCTTCGAGACTTATATCGGACACTAAATAAAAACAAAAAGGTCAGAAATAAGTTAACACAGTTTATAATTAGACGATTTTATTTCATCGTTAATACATCAATAGAATAATTTGCTTAACAAATATAATCCGTAAACTTTGACTAGAAATAATGACTAGACGATCTGTAGGGCCACCTGTTGCTTTAAAACGTACAATGCATTTAGAGTCTTTAGATTTACGTTCACCAGAGCCCCGTACAGAAAGGTAGAAACAACTCCGAATAGGGAACAGCACGAGTAAACAGGTTCAAACAAACACTGGATGAAGTGGTCCGAAACGAAGAGTAGGTGTGAAGAGGGTTTAGTATCTGGTTCCGGTGGGCTCCGGTCCCAGTAATTCTCAGGCGGTCGCAATCTCGTCGATCCCCTGGAGGAGGCGCGAGCGCAGACGAGCGAACACCGGGTGCTGCACCGGGATGCCGCGGCCGTGCAGGAAGCGCAGAGTCTCCTGGGCGCACACCAAGAAGCCGAGCTGCTCCGGATCCATGTCCACAGGCACCGAGTCCAACAGCGGATCGTCGTTCTCGTCGACCAAAGTGCCGAAGTTTATATCTTCCTCGTCGTCGGTAACACGAAGATGATTCTCCAATTCAATCGAGCAAATACGCCCGAAGAGACGCTTTAGCGCCTCGCGCTTCTCCAAATTCTTCGAGTCGTTCATTAGCGGCTCGCTCTGCGATCGCTTGCGGATACGTTGACGCTTGGCGCGGCGTTCGCCGTTGTCGTCGCGCTTTCGCTTGGACGTCATTATCAGTTTACCCGCCGGCATCGGGATGCAAACTGCGAATGGGCTATGCACAGGGGATTGAAGGGCCCCGCGATTACACCGGCGAGCTCCGTCTCTTTCTAGCGGGGGGGTGGTGCACGCGTTAGAGCGAGAGCACAATGCCAGCTGCAGCGGGAACAGCTGGCCGAGCAGATGCAGGGCGCGGGGCACGCACGCTTTGTTTGATAAAGTTTATTCGGGGAAATAAAACTGTTAGCCGCGATTGCGCGGGCCGCGGGGTTGAGGTAGGCGCGCGGGGGCGAGTGGACCAACCCGGCCGGCAGCTGCGACGCATCTGCCGCGCTCACCTGAGCCACTACTACATGCCTCGTCTCAAGGTGCCGACGTCGTGTAATTAAGCTCCAGATCGCCTCGTACGTAAACAAAACAATAGATACACGCCTAACGGTCTAACAGGCGTAATCAATGTCCTCTGAGCCTCTATTGTTTGACGTTCGTGTTAGTTTCGCATCGGTAATTATTCTACATAATCTGTTTAGATGGACGTCTAAACAATGTAAATAAGGCTTCATATACATCAAACGCTACTTAAGAAAACACATATCACATTCACTCGCAAATCATATTTTTATGTAGAAGTTTATTTCAATATCGTATCTATATTTAAAATATCAAAACCAACAATGAAAACTAACTTTGATTCGCACAAAACCAGTGAAATACAGACATGACGTAAATGGAACTGAAAAATGAAACAGTTTCGAGGCTCATCGTTTTACGGACAGTTCATACGAATGTAAATACATAGGTATCTATGTAAAATGTAAAAATCAATACTCAGGTTTATGTACTACCGGGAAACGAGCTGTCGGCCACGTCCTATATAGCTGAAACTGATGTACACAGCTCTCTCTATCTATGTAGTAGTACGTACATATTGAACATAGCAGGTACCGACGGCGTATGAGATTCTCGATAATCCGCTTCAAAGTCGCTGCCTGCTCCGTCGTCTCAAAATAAAGGCGAGTTCCCATTGTGTGTGCATGCAAGTTGCAAGATGCACTAGCAACTTACACAATGGAAACTTGAGTGGATGCCAACCGTGTAGGCTTGCACATACCTCGCTGGCTCTGCAGTCTCCGGGTGTCGCTCCCAAACTATGCTAACGATTTGTTGTGTTCACTCACTACACTGCCCCTCTTTGAGCTAAACATTTGCAGGTTCAACAAAGGATTATTTCTACAGGTATTCTTTTTATTCTCCTTTGTGAAGAATGGGAACGGATGACTTGTTGCATGCCTGTTACTTTATGCAATATTAAAAGAATTAAATTTGAGTTTTCTGTAGTTTTATGTCTACTAAAACCTAAATAAAGGATCGAATTATGTTCTTACTGTTAAATGTTTTCATGTTTATTTTAATTTGGCTTTCGGTTTCGAACTTTTATACCTGAGGGAAAACAGGTCAGCAACATCGTAGAGATTATCGGTTGGACCATAAAGTTTTTATGTTAAATATGTTTATTTAATGTAGCATAGAGCGATATTATGTTTTGTTCAACAATAACAAAGGCTTTCGAGGAAATATGCCTCACTATTATTATAATTTTATTGGGAACGTGTGTTTATTCTAACGATGAGTGATTAATATCGAATATAATTTTCATATTTCGAATATATACCGTTATTCGAATGCTTAATTAAAAGCCTTTTTGGCAATCAAAACTAAATCTTCAATTAGGATTTTTTTGGTTTTATTCTGTAAATGCTTGTGTATTGAAATCTAGTTCAGTATAATTTAAAAAGAAGTATATTTCGTTCATATAAGTTAGTCGCCTATCTTTTACCACGGAAACAAAGACATTCGAAAAATTATCGCACTGGATTTATTAGATTTTATTCGAAAGTTCAATTGTTAATTGATTGATTCGATATCCGAATACGGATTTATTTAAATAACGATTTGTTAACGTTTTGTATTATGTATTATGGGGTAGCAATCATATTATATCTTCTTCTTGAAACAGAAATGGCGCAATATAATACGCTTGCGACTGATACGGTATTGCAAGTGATTACAGGCTACGGTTACCGTTTACTATCAGGCCGAGGGTATGCCGATTTGCTTTACAGTACAAAAGAAAATTACAGCGCGCGCGAAATTAAGAATATTAAACTATTGAGTCGATGCGGCACACAGGCGGACAGAATAGATTTTCAATTATGTATGGCATTGCAACAATTGAGAGATAAAGTAAAATATTATAAAATACTTAAGCCTACAAAAACGGTGTAATTTTAGATTATTTCTAAAGCATATCTAATTGCTTTAAAGACTGCATAATCTCATTAAATATTTTACCGACGTCTTAATGGGCTATATATTACAGCTAAGAAATTCAAGTGTAGTATCTAAATTCTCTGTAACTTACTACTGAGATTTTCCAACAGAAACGTCCTGTAAAATTACTTCGTCGGTAGTGTGAATCGTACCTGAAACTTCAATATTAACCATAGACTTATGCCATATGATTAAAGAGAGAGTTATAATTACTATAAGTTATATTAAGACATGCTGCCTGACTGGATGTAAAAGAGACTTATGGACGGACTGGATAAAAAAGCTTTCACGCCTTAACCGATCATCATGAAATTATATACAAGTTGTCAGAGTAACAGAAAAAGATATAGGGTACATTTTGTCCAGAAAATAAACCTTTTACTAACCTAACCCACACATGTCAATCGCGAGCCAAGGCGTGGGCAAAATCTAGTCCTTAATAAATGTAATAATGTTCAGTAAAGAAAAACAAGAAGTTTATTCAATGATCACCGAATGGTCAACGCATTGGATTTGGTATAAAGAGGTTGTTGGTTTTAATCTTAGCCTTTATACAGCTTCTGACATAACATCTAAGCATACTAGCTTAGGTAGAGCGGCGTATACGATACAGGAACCGACCAAAACAACCGTGGCCAGTCAAAACCTGTGTCAGCCGGAAGGTGAGGGCGCCATGCCGCCTCTCCAGCCACTTCTCAAACACAGGATCCATTGACTAACCTAACCTATTTACACATTCCATTAAAAAATTCTCATTATTACAATTGCCAATTTTAATTAAATAAAGCAGGAGTATAATTAGTGTATTTCTCTAACAAATGCCACCAATTTTATAACTGTAACAAGTAGGCCCAAAGCTGTAGGAAAAATGGGGGATCTCCTTTATAACATAAATTGCTGGAATACTTTAAAAAAAGTAATGTTAGTTGTGCTCGTTTCGCACAAATCTGTTCGCATGAATAATATTTTATGGTTGTCGATTCGCACACATCGAAATAATTTGAGTGCAAAACTACCCTGTCTGTACTAGATTTGTACCCAAAATATATCGACGTGTGCGAAATAAAATATTTTTTTTTAATTCTATTCTGAACCAAATAATACTGTCAATAAAATAAATCGGTGTTTTAAATTAGTATTGAATGGTCTCTTTTGATCAATGGATCGAGTGTTTCAGATCTGGTATATTTAGAGTGAGCTTTCTTTGTTTCGCGATGTTTGTGAAGTACTAAAATAGTTGGAGTAAAACCTCTTATCAAAAAGTAAGATTATAAGATCTTTTGAAGGCGGCACTCCACTTTCAGCAGAGAGAATAATGGTTTTGTATCGAACCGCTGACAGCAAGGCTGACAGTTTACCTCTTTTCATAGTTTCGTCCCTGCGAAGCTTGTATTTTTCTAGTTGTTATACAGATACGAATTTATGTGTATTCTACTGCGTATATGGAAGTAAGAAAATCATACAACACTTTATGCATACATACATAGTTTTATGCCTATACATATATCATTACCAATTCTCGCTAGCTTTGTTTTTAGGTCCCACGGAATAATTCCAGACTGATTTAAAATCCAATAACACTTAGGCCGAATCTAACCCGAGATCTAACACTGACATTGACTGACAGGATTAATGTATTTCTTAACAGAAAACCCAACTACATTTTGCCCGAGTCGAAAATCGAACCTTATACACAGCAGTCACATTACCTATACATACACTACCCCTTCACACCGAGGTAATCAAAATTATGCGTAAAAAAATCAACTTACTACATATTGGGATTAATTATAATGACCATCAAAAATACTAATTGCACAGCAAATATTGCACAGCATAACGAGCACCTATACGCCTCAAATCACTGCATTCCGTCTCGGAAGGGTTAGGTTATATTAGGTTCCTTCTTAAAACCACCCAAAAGTAGGAGCCCCGCGAATCTGGGCTCCGTCGACTTAGTTTGATCTCTTTAAATATATTTTGCTGTCCAATTAGTATTTCTGGTAAGCATATTTTGCTGTGCAATTAAATGCTAGCCCTTCATATTGTCTTATGTTTACGCAAATGTAATACATTGAAGACTAAGATGCTACCATCTTAGTCTCTCCGTGAACATGGCTGCTGTAAAGCAACCGAAACTTCGGAGCAAAGTGTAAACTTAAATATAAATATGTAGTTTTAATTAATTTAAATAGCTTAAATTGTAGTAAGTTTCAATAATATTAGTATAAGTTTCAAAATTATGTAATAAAAGTGTTTTAAAATAAGCAACGCGACAATATTCGATTAAAGTAGTTTAATTTCAAAGAGTTACTTCGCTTATATTCGTTGTTTGGCTAAAAACAATACTAACATAAGTTAGCATTGTCTTTGGCCACAAAACGAACTTAGTTACAAAAATCAGAAGCTATCATAAATAACATGTTCCACCGATAGTAATCACAATAACATGATTGACCACTCACAGCGTCAAAGTGCTTTGATATGCCAACGTACACACCTATTAATGTATGGGAAGGCCTCCGTACTAATAGGATGACGCGTTAATACTCAGACCCATTACAGGGACAGGTCTCTCTACCTATACACTATAAAGCTATTCACAACTCACCTTGGTTGGTATTCAGTTAGAATCGTTAATCGCTTTTAGTAATAGATTTTCAGCTATGAAATCGCTGTTCACTGCTGCCATATCTAATGTGAATTCTATACAAAATGCAAAGGTAATGTTAGGTATTTATATGGTTTGTCTATATATGGTATAATTATTATAATATTAATTAATATAAATTTATTTTAAAATTAAGTCGCTTTGTGTCTATTCGAATTATTTGTTTTATTTGTCATAAGTATAAATATGAAAAGGGGCCGTTAACGATTCTTCAAATAACTATTACATGAAGAAAACATTTCACAACGTCGCCGATTTTCCAATTTTTTCATACAAGACGGTAATTTCATACGTAAAGACTCTATGGTTTTAATCAGTGTCTAATAAAATACCTGTTTACATAACAAAGCAAAAAATATCCTCATATCGCTGAGAGACTACGAGAATGCATGGGAAGTAATTTGTTCTAGAAAATATATAGAACATGCCGTTATTATCGTATTTATAAACGTATTCAAATGTGTGGAAAGGCTTGCATACAAACATTTTAAAGTGCATGAAGAGAAAAGAAGAAGAAAATTATGATAGGCCTTTTAGCGCTGTTGATTCGCAAAGGTCCGTATCGTAGAACGCCCCGCATTGCCTTTTGTTTTTTAAAAGCCTCGCTACAGGATGCGATCCGCAGTGATTAACATGCGGCGTTGAAATAAGACTAATCGTATGGAAATCATCAGGATATATTGTGTGTCACATCTCGTGTGTATTTGCATACAGAACAATGAACTAATCAAAGACATGCAGACAAGCGGTCGTCACTGCCATCGCGCCTAGTGTTGAAGGTTCTATCCCACATGTGCCAATTAGTGTGATCCTCAAATGATTGTTATGAGTATGGGAATACTTTATTCCGTTAATTGTATATTAACATTGTATAGTTATCGCTACACAGATATTGATCCCTCGTGTGGGAGTTGTCTCTCCTTGAACGAACATAAATAATGTACAATTGTAGGCTTCTTTTGGAAAGAGTTTGAGATAACTTACATTCGTATTTTTGCGTGTCTGTATAAGGTAGAAGAAGGTAAAAGAAGTTAGAGATGTAGATATGACACCGAATTTCGCCAGGTATGTTTTAAAACCATGTAATATTGATCTCCAATAAATAGACAACCGACAAGCTAGACCGCACTGTTTCTTTTTAATTTTTAGGTAAAGAAGACAATTAGCATTCCTGTATTGCGGGGGACTTTACACAAACATTTGTGTATCTTTCGCACACAATTTTTGTCTCGAGTGGGGTTCAATCCCGCAACATTCAGCGCGGTGACATAGCTAGGCGAAGATTCATATCACTACCCCATCCGTGCAGCCAATTTAGTTTATATTTACGGTACTTTCTAACAAAGGCTTTAGGAAATGGATAAAACCGTTCACTCTTGTCGTTACATTCACCGGACACTCACATGCACTCATGTATGAAAATAGACTATTGCTTTGTCTGTGTTTCAGCAACACTGTTTGACATTTATTGAAAGCCTGTCATAAGTTATACAATATTCGAATGGATGTGCCGGATAGGGACGAAAAAGGGTTAAAAGTTATTATACATTTTGATGTATAATAACTTTAACCCTTTTTTGTGAGACTATGGTTTCACGATAATTTCTTTTTTTTTTATACAACTAAGGTGGCAAACAAGCATACGGCTCACCTGATGGTAAGTGGTCACCATAGCCTATGGACGCTTGCAACACCAGTGGCATCATTTGCGCGTTGAAGACCCTTTAGGAAAGGGAGAAGAGAAAATGGAAGTGGAAAGGAAAAGGAGCGGGAAGGGGGAAAGAGGGTGGGCCTCCGGCACTCTCAAAAACTTACTGTTGGGGTATAGAGAGGTTATGTATTATATCCTAATTTCATTAATTATGGTTAAGATGCTATGCAAGTATTGTCATCTACAGAGTATAGTACCAGACTAAGTGGTGCTACTGAGCATTGCTGGATAGGAAACCCTAAAGACACATTGCCCGACCCGGAAATCTGAGTCTTCATGCACAGCAATCATATTTAGTACTGCCGTGCCACTGAAACAGTCAGTTATGTTCAAGGTACATTGCTTTTTGTGGTTATAATAGCATTTGACCCGTTTGTTATAAAACATTTGAAAGAAAGAGTAAGGATAAATAAATAAAATATAAGCACTGGTTAAGTTCCAGTCGGATTTCCACCCCAAGAGTTAGTTACGTGCGGTTTATTTTGCTTGTCATCTTTACATACATCTACTATAATAAATGTCTATGATTTCTGAATTTTCGGTTTACAAATTTCGTAGACAAGGAATATATAAATATTAATTAAGTAAGTAATTAAATATCATGTTTTATGGAAAATGAAAAATAAAAATATTTATCACAAATATTTTTACATGCTATCCCTTGGAAATAGTTCTTATTCCTGTATGAAAGTCGTTTTTGAGATACGTTGTTAGAGGTACAGAATTTCCTTTTCTGTACTCCTGACAAGTTTATGCGAAATTTCATAACGATCTGTCAAGTAGTTAATGTCCGAAAGCGTAACAAACAAAGAAACTCATATTCACATTTATAATATTAATTACAGTTACCTAATTAACCCTTTAGAATTGTAAAAGTAGCAAGTTCTTTTGCAACTCTAAAGCGTTTTAACTGAAACAAATGCAAACGTGAATAGTGACGTAGAACCGAAAATTTTCCGTCACATTTAATGGCCGTCTACTGACCTTTCACGAGCCTCTCTGGATAGAAATGGTGAGCTATTTTTAGCTGAGGCCAGCCAGCTTGACAGCATATCACATAGCGGGCAACCCGCCCTGTTCGTGAGAGGGCGTCAATGCAGAAATATCCCTTGCTCATGACATATTGACATCCCATTTTGCGTGGTTTATTTTCGTACGGTAATATTGTTTTTGTTAGCTACTATATTCGTATATTATATCGTTATCGTGTGATCAATAATATATTCATTTATATACCTATTTGTTTTTGCAAGCAGTTTCACTGGCCATTTTTGTGGATAAAAAGTACCTTATGTCATTGCCTGTACCCCTGACAACGTGTACCCATGCAAAAATTAATGACGATTTCGGTTGGGTAGTTAAGGCATGACAGGGTAACAAACAAACCAACAAACAAAGTCGAATTCGCATTTATAATAATAGTTAGTATTATAATTAAATTATATATTGTATTATATATTGTTTCCATCTTAAACATTTTTAATCAAAAGGAATCAACATGGTACGTGACACATTCAGAGTTATAACCAGTGACACTTCGGGGAATAACAGATCCATTGTCATGCTGGACCGATATCTCTTAGCAGAAAAGATTGAGATATTATTGCCCAGCCTGATTAAAGGATTCTATTTTATCTAAAACAAAATTGAATTGGCCTACTTTATACGGATTGTATTTGAGTGGTTAGTGTAACCGACTGCCACGCCTGAGATCGCGGGTTCGATTCCCGCACAAGACAAATATTTGTGTGCATGAACATGGATGTTTGTCTTGGTCTGGGTGTTTCTATGTATAATATGTATGTATTTACAAAAAAAGAAGTATATATGTATGTTTATCCATTGTCTAGTACCTATAGTACAAGCTCTGCTTAGTTTAGGCTAGATGGTGTTGTGTGTATGTGGTAGAATATTATTATTATTATTAATTATGAAACTAATACTACTATTTAAGCTATTTAATCAATAAACTATCTTGATTTAGGTCTACCATTTTCCCGATGTTTTGGTTAGCAGCTACGGTCACGGTGAGTCTTGAAACAACATATCACTTTCTTCTGCTACACATATTATTACAATCATGATTAACAACAACGCAAAATCTTAACGGAATAAATTTCATGAACTTCAATTAATTCAATCTTTAACATTAATAAGAAATACATAACTTGATTTATATATATTATTATGTTATTTATTAAATAGATACACGTTTTAAAATGTTGACAAGTAGGTAGGTAAATAAAGGCTGCTGGAAGGGTCGAAGCCTCAAAAAATCTAACATGACCTCTTCGTTAGCCTTTTACAGCCAATTGACCTTTTAGACTGTCAATCAACAATGACATTTACTGACGTAAACCTAAGGTGCAACGGTTGTTCATATCGTGTTCTATTTCAGTTTAAGGTAATGTGATTTAAAGACGCCCGATACTATAGGGTATTATATGATAAAATATACTATAGGGTTTTATATGATACTATAGGATACTATAGGGTATTATATAATAAGGATGAATTTAGAGATGTACAATATGATATAATTTCGCTTAAATTTGTCTTAAATTTATGCGAATGTGTATATTATGACTTAATTTTGGAATTTTTTTATTTCAGATACACACCATGTTAATTTCAACATGACCATACGTATAATCAAAATATTAAAGTAGACGTAAATATAAAAAATCAATAATTATAATAGTTTAAATAAACCGCTTTAGAGCCTAGATGCCAGACATTACTTATTATCTGACTAGGTTAGAATAGTATTAGTAGGTATGTATTTTCAACTAACATATACTTGCTAGACATGAAGCACACAGCTAGCTTAGGCCAACGGCCAATTTTCAGGTATCAGAGACGTTGAAAGTATTTTTTTCGTAAGAAAAACAGATCAATCTAAAAATACATAAATAAATATCAATTGCCCCATGTATGACAGAGCATAACTTAAGAACGGCTTGACCGATTTGACTGTTTTTATTTTTGTTGTGTTTGCACAAGGTTTGTATGAATGAAAATTGCAAAAATTCGCGGAAAATGTCGAAAATCTAAATGGCATTTTTATGTGACAAAATTATTGACGTTTTGAATTTAATTACGTTATTATTTCGCGTTTCTTATCACGATATTTTTATGTAGATTGACAGGACAGCGTCTGTCAGGATAGCTAGTTTTAAATAAAATCAAAGGAATGAAACCTTATTGATTAGCTGGAATTAGTTTCTTTCCTCAATTAAGAATATCAGTAGATATTGAAACAAATATCGCTGTCGTAGCCAAGCGCCGCGTCGTTTCAATACGGAAACCTTATTCCGTGTTTACTTCGAATACCCATTAAAAGTTTAGCAGAAAGCATCTTACGACATTCGCCATCTTTATAACTGTTCACGTTTCTAAATGTAGGAACGATTCCAGACGAAGTTGTATTCAAGATTTTGTACCTACAAACGTTTGTACAAGTTGCTTAATCAAAACTGAAAACGTGATACTTTATTTATACCTATCTTGTGATCGCTTAAATTAAGAGGAGTTGGTAAAAATTTAGAATTAAGTGGATTGGAATAGAAGCAGCAATGACTTGCGGGACAGACTGTTTGTTTATCAGGCAGAAGTTACAAGTTCGATTTCATGACACTAATTTTTGACTTTTCTATAAAAAGCAGAGTATAGAGTCCTTTAGTTATGCACACATCTTTTTTTAACATAGGCATCCGGTTCCAAACATAATATAAATAAAATATCCTAAAATAATAAATTAGCAATTTTATCGTATAAAGAAAATAATGACTTAGTCATTTTAGAGAAGTACATATGTATGCCTAAATATAATTAGTATGGCCCCATACAAAGATTTTATTCATATTTTAATGGTAATTACACTTCGCTTTGCTACATAATTTGCCGCAAATATAATTTATAGTTATATCAAATTAGGGTTATATCAAAATAGTTCCTAAAACAACAACACCAAAACATCGACAATAATTCACATACATCACTTTCGTAGACAGCTTTTAAAAATCCCGCAACATTTTAACGAAACATCAATATGGATTCCTGCCCCTATACCAAAACCAAACTTTTACCGACTTATGGAAAGAGCTACTGAAATAATGAAATCCGGAACGTTGACAAAAGAGCCACACAGTTATTTTCGAATGAACGATAACACCCCGTTCCATTGTCAATCCCTTTTTAAACTTCAACGGTAAGAGACTGAATGCCGTAGGGATGTCGGCAGTGAAAAAAATATCGATGTATCGATATTTATTAAAATATCAATATCAGAATCGATATCTCAAGGGAAAAATATCGAAATATAGGACAATATAAAAAAAAATAGTTTTTAAAATAATTATTTATTTAGCCTAGCTCAATAATACCAATAGTAATTTTCATACAAAATGTACATTATTTTAATGTACAAAAATCTCAATAAGCACGAAGGTATTTTTATCAGTATTCCTTTTTACCCGACTACGGCGAAGCCAAAAGAAAGGGTAATGATTTTGTCAGTCTGGGTATGTATAATATAATAATAATAATCGGTTATTCTCGCTCACATAGAAATAGTTACAAAAAATCAGAATCTTATGCTAGGTGTTACAGTTATAAAAAGGTAAATCTTCTTCTGAGAGATTGGTGTCTTATTAGGTAGACTTGTATAACTTCTATTAATTTTTCGACTTGTATTAATTTTATAATAATGTACCTTAAATATGTGAGGTGAGTAATTGAGTAGACTATACGATATGGAGTGCGTGTGTATGTCTGTATGTGTGTGTGTGTGACTGTATGTGTGTTTCTGTAGGTATGTGTGTGTGTATGTGTGTGTGTGTGTGTGTGTGTGTGTGTATGTGTGTGTGTGTGTGTGTGTGTGTGTGTGTGTGTGTGTGTGTGTGTGTGTGTGTGTGTGTGTGACTACTAGGCTACGTACGATTAGTCATAGACAATACAGTTATTTTTTCCATTCGTTGCTATCTTTTACGGTTTTGGATACCAGCAAATATAGTTACATAAATAAAAAAATATATATATCGTTTTGAATACAATTTTCGATATTGGATATTTTGTATCGATATATCGATACATCGAATCAATATATATCAGTTAAAAATATCGATATATTCAATCAAAAATATCAATACATCGATATATCGATACTTTTCCAATAAGCCTAAAATGGCGGTTATTTAGTTTTGCCTTTGACTATGTCTGTCTATCTGACTGACATATGGTCTGACTGCCTCGGTAGCGTGACCATAGTAAATGCGACTTCTGTACATGAGGTCTTGGTTTTAATTCTTGGATCAGACAAATCGCTACATGGTTATTCTGTCAAGAAATTCTAAGTAGTATGTGTAGAGTCTGCAATTCTGTCTGGTATGTGGCAAGAGACTCTTTCCGCATTATATTTAAGTCAAACATTTATGGAATATAGTTGTGAGGCTATGTATGTGTGTACTTACATTTAATTTTCTGATTTTTGTACTATCTTCGGGACCCGAGTAGATAGGGTTTCGAGGGAACTACGGGTCTCCCCCTTGAGACCAGTATACTGCAGGGTCAAGAAGCCCACTGCGCCTCGAAAGGTGTGTTCTATCGACCGCTGATTAGAGTGCGCGGTGCCTGACATTGTTGTTGGACTCGCTGGGGCTATGTGGTTAGCCGCTGAGGACGACATGTCCGTTGCTCGGCAAGCACGTGGCGTTCGAGCGTCGGACGTCATGCGGGCCTAGTGCGAACTAGTCGCACGAGGCACGGAGTTGTCTTTAGCGAAGTGGTAGCGAAACCACTCTGTGTCACTTGGGCACGAAGTAGCTCGCTTAAGAGAACCGGATCTCTGAGGTAAGGATGGCGAAATCGAGATTTAGGGACAATACCTGTTTATAACTTGTCCCGGAAGGTGCTCTCGGGCACTGGAAGATACAGCGGCTCCGACTATTATAACCTGACGGTTGGTGTAGGGGAACGCTATATCATAAACTGGACTAGTCGTAGAGAAAGAGGATGACTGTTTATTTATAAAGGTTGAGCCGATTTACCATCAAAGTTTTATGGTATGGTAGATATACATTATTATATAATTGATAAAGCACGTATCTCTTTTTTTTATATGACTAATGTGGCAAACAAATATACCTGATGATAAGTGGTCACCGTAGCCTATGGATGCCTGCAACACCAGAGGCATTACTTGCGCGTTGCCGACCTTGTAAAAACCTTTTAACGCCCTTTGTAGTTTAAGTATTCGTTTACAGACCATATTTATTTCTTAAAAAAAAGAGAAGAGAAATGTTATTTTATAAGTTTGCGCTTATATTTGCAAAATAATTGCACCGATGTATAATTCTGTATACACTAATTATGAAGCGAAATACTGATGCTGCAAAAAACTTTTGGGTGTCTATCCGTTCGACCATAAAAATATGTAAGGATATTTAACCCTAATAGACACACTTATAAACGACTAAAATATCCATTACGGGATTCATTCTTTTCGCATAATGCTTTTCCCAAAATATTTTGGCATAATAATACTTTGTCATAATTGTTTTTGCATGCAGTTTACGTTGACATAATTATTTTAGTGACAATCCGAAAAATACGAGTAAGTACATAGGTTGCGAGCGTTACCTAGCGGCCAGTTGTGATAGTACTCGTATACAATTCAACTTTAAGATTATGCTCAAAAATATATGCGTAAGCTGTTATGCGTAAATATAATAAGGACAAACAAAAGATGCCGTGTTATATAATGTCTTATAATTTTATGTAGATGAACAGGGGACCACCAATTACAAATCAATATAAATCTAGCCCCTCTGTAGGAATCTTATCCGTTCTCTCTCACTAATTGAGTTGTGAAGATAGACGGCAGTTAGTCGGCTTAAATACTCGTAATAGGCATCAGATTAGAGTTGAAGCCGATTCAATCCAGTTAGGGAATAGCTAAGGGTAATACTGATGGAAATTGTCTGGTTCGAATACGATATAACTCTACGAAGAGCGAGCCAATAATTATCGTCAATCGGCCACATTGAATCGGAAAATCTAAACTGATTTACAATAGATACCGTAATTTTTGCAACAATATACTAAAATAGGTAAAACGTAAATTTAATCAACATGAGCTTCAAAAGGCCAAGGATAATCCAAAGGCCACTTGGACATCCTTAAGTCGATAAGTTATTTAAATAGCAAATCTGATAATGTTACAGGCGATCTTATGAACATGCGTGATGAACAACGGTACTCAGTAGATTACATTAACTATTACTTTGCACATGACGGAGCTAACCTAGCGCAGAATTTACAATCCAATCAAAGCCATGCCCAAAATATCTTTGAACTGAATAGTTTGATAAATCCACATGGTAATACTAGTATTATTAGACACGGATTTCCCTGAAAAAGATTCCATCATTTCTGGTTTAAAAAATAACTGTGCTGTTGGTCACGACGAGATCCCAGCGTCAGTTATTAATGCATGTGCTAATTCCAGTTATTACTCAGGTATGCAATCTCTGTATGTCTAAAGGAGTATTTCCAAATGTTTTAAGCTGACACTTGTACACCACATCTTCAAAGGTGGTGCTAGGGATCGTATCGAACACGATAGGCCGATATCTATTTTAACTGTCCTATCAGAGGTTCTTGGAAAAGTTCTTAATAAAAGATTATTCAACTTCTTAGAACACAATAATGCTTTTGCCCCTAACCAATACGACTTTGAGAAAAATAAATCCACCGCTGATGACGTCCTAGAATTGACGAACTCAATTGTTGATAATCTAGACATCAAAATTAAAACTATAGGAGTCTACCTTGACTTGGCCAAGGCTTTCGATACGGTCTCTACACACATTATCTTACAAATGTGTGAGAGACGTTGCTTTAAATTTATTTCGTGACTATCTTACTAACCGTAGTCAACGTATTAAGGTAAACAATTGTTTTACATAATATTTTCTTATGTTTACGCGAATGTTATACATTGAAATTAAACACTTTATACGGATTTTGTAACGTTGTTTATTTTACTTTAAAACACTGTGAAATAAAATAAAATAAACAACGCGACAAAATCCGTATAAAGTCTTTAATTTCAATGTAAACAATTGTGTTATTAATGACGAGTACCTTACTTTCGGCCTACCACAGGGCAGCGTGCTAGCTCTCACGATTTTTCTCATTTATGTCAATACTCTCTGCATGCTCTCAATTCCAAACTGTAAACTGCTAGCCTATGCGGACGATACAACTCCCTTAATAAGTGGGGAGTCATGGGACAATGCAATAAAATCTGCTGAATTTGCGCTTAAAACTGTTATGGATTGGCTAAATACTAATCTGCTCACCTTGAATGTGTCTAAAACGCGATTCATCACTTTTACTGCAAACTCTGCAACACAGCCAAGAACAATTAATCTAAAAGCTGCCAAGTAATGTCGTCTAACACTAGCTGTCGATATCTATCACTACAAAGAGCCTCAGACGTTAAGTATTTGGGAGTGCAGATAGATTGTACGCTTAGTTGGGACAAACACATAGACCTCACTACTGCTCGTGTACGTAAATTAATGTTTTCTATGAAAAATCTAAGAAATGTCGTTGACACTCCTCTCATAAAAATATATACTTTGCTTTAGTATAGTCTATCATTGCATACTGTGCAAAACAAACTACTATAGTTTGGAGAGGACTTTTAAAACCTCTATGCTTCGACTCGAGAGAGCTCAGCGTGCCGTCCTAAAGGTCTTATTAAATAAACCTTTTCACTACCCTACAAAATAACTTCTTCTTCTTCTTAGCGTTTTGGTGGCAATCATAACTGAATATTTTATAGTTGCGGCCCAGAACGCAGCCACCTTAATTGCATCGTCTGAAGCAATCATCAAGCCATACGCGCAGTTGTTGGGACACTCAGGACACAATATAAGGTGCGACATTGTTTGGGTTGCACCGCACAAACAGCCCAGTCGCGAGGTGCAATCTGTGGACGGAAGATGTATCCCTGCCAGTCCCATTCGTACAACTCAACTGTATAAAGACATTTCAGTTCTAACAGTTAGGCAGCTTTGTATACTCCAAATTGTTCTACGCAAACATTCCTTACTCTCGTATTGTCACCCACGTACTGATAAGCGTCGCAAATATCACGTTTGAACCATGACTAGAGTCAGAACATCCGTAGCGGGCCGTCATTTCACACACAAACACAACACACACACACACACACACACACACACACAAACACACACACACATCCTCACATTCTCACATATGTCTCTATACTGTGCTGCATAGCTTAATTTACTTAAATTTGTTTTCTTTTTCTTATATTTTCATATTGTTTTCACTTATTAACTTTTCTCTAGTACAATAATCTTAGACCCACTTAAATTACTATTGTAAAACGCCACAACTATTTTATGGGTTAACTTATATTGCAGGATATGGCGTTGGTGTCTGTCACACAGTTCTCACTAGCTCAGACACCATCGTTTTACTCTATCAGTTTCATGTAAAATCTAGCTTTGTCCATTATATATTACTATAAGATAGACAAACTGTACCTATTTTTGGATTAATAAAGATTATTATTATTATTGCCAAACGCTATGCTGCAATCGAGATTTATAAGCTTCGCCACTAACTGACAGAATTAGAAAATACGGTATATTTTACGTATTTTGTCGCAAGTGTATATTTCTCAAGCGGTAGGCAAAGTTGCCTTACTATAAGGATAATAAATATGTGTACCTACGCCCTTCTTCGCTATAACTATGCCAAATATCTCACGTCTCTTCTGCGAAATATCTTTAAAAAGGGGTACTACTTTTCTCTGTACGTGGGTATTAACTTATTGCGTTGCAACAGTATACCGGCTGTCGGACACAGGCTTTCAATTAGGTACCTACATCGGGTTTTCCAATCATTGACATATTATTATAGATCATACTCATGGTATTATAGTCCCATGTCGCCAGCCGTATTCAGGTTTTATATTATAGGTGGCAAGCCTATTGATTCCGATACCGATTCAAATTTTTTGACCGTAAAACCTATTAACACTGGCAAACCCGGGACGGCCTCAAGACTTACACAGCAGTCGCATACACTATCGCTGCGTCAGCAAGGCAGTGGATATATTAGCGTAAATATTATGTTCAATTTAGTGTTACCGACCTCATCGAAAACATGCGAGTAAAATTGAAGAATAAATACGGAACAAAATGGATTTCACTTAACTTGCCTACCAACTTTAGACGTAAATTGAGCTTGAATTATTCTGAAGCTGTAAGCACGCTACTGACTCTAAAAAACCTTTCTTAAGGTCAACGAACGTTACATAAAGGGTGTGTCTTGCCCTTTGCTTTCTTCTATAATTGGTTTACACTTCATGTTACATAAAATATGTGCATTTAAAAATTAAGATCTAGTTCTTATATTCAGCCAACGAACCGGCTTACTTACGGACTGTTAGTATTGGTACATCTATGAAAAATATGTTTATATGTAACTATGCGCAGCTAAAACGTCTTGTTTCTTGTTATAGGAACTAGGCCTAAATGCAAAGTCTTGACAGCAAACAAACTCTATTTTGACAGCGCGGTGGTTAAAGTGTACGTCTCGACACAGCCATTGCGCCGTAGGTTGTCGGTTCGACATCCACATAGAAAAATATATACCTATTATGTCTTTTGTTTCCGTTGTTTGTATGTTTAAAACAGAGATTAGGTAATAACTCTGTGTCGCTAAGTTTGTATTATAACATGTAAATTAAAGTTAACTTTACAAAGTTTTGCTTTGACGCTCATAAGTGTTATTATGTAACCTATATGAATAAACATAATGTTATTACTTCTTGACCTTGGCTGGCGGCGCTGTCCTTGCTCGACCTGGGAATCAAACCTGAAACGTCATGCACAACATCTTCATCATCATCCGCTGCGCTATCGATGCATTTTGGTTACTTGAGTTTGTAAAATTTGTGTTTGTTTTTGTTACATGCTTATTATACTTCTACCTTACCTTTGAGCGATTAGTCGCCTTAATAATATGTTATCTTTATATTTATAACTAGCTGTTATCCGCGACTTCGTCTGCATGGATTTTTTTTAAATATAGTTACCTTTCCTAAGTTACTTCTTATAACATTAGCTATCTGCCAGTAAACGTCAAAATCGGTCTAGCCGTTTCAAAGATAAGCCGGAACAGATAGAGAGATAGATATTTTTTTTTATAAAATACATATTTTGTTATTTGATTTGCCAAAAATACTGTTATTTGCACATTATAAACAGACACTTTAATTTATTTATTTGTATAAACAAAAATCGATTTAACTATAAATAGATTATATACCTAATACTTTTATTTATTAAGAAAATAAAATGTTAATTTTAATATCATATTATTTATTGATCTTATGCGTATTACTTCGATATGTCCATAAAAGTACCGAGATTTATTCATAGATGGCGCTACTAGTCAAATGATTTATTTAACATTGCGAATGTTATTTTCATGTGACAATTAGGTACTATATATTCAAAATAAATTACGGTAATATTACAAAAATAATTTTAAAATGCAGTAAAAGTTATGAAATAAATTCGCTGAGGACAGGATTCGAACCTGCGCGGGTATAACCCATTGGATTTCAAGTCCAACTCCTTAACCACTCGGACACCTCAGCTGTGAAATAAAAATGCCAATTAACGCTTTCTAAAATAGATTTAAATATTATATATAAGTGTCTTGACCAGATTGATTCAATGTCACATTTATATGTGATGACGTAGAAACACATTTCTATTTGTTTTAAGTGTTGGTTATGGCATTTGGTCACGGTTTTCTTGTTTTTATATCACATAATGTTTCAATACTAATAATATTTGTATTTATTTGCCCATTTCAGATACATGTCTTTTACAGGTGAAAATTATAGTTCTAACGTTTAAAGTTATTTCATTGTAAGTCTATTCAAGTTACACAATTATGTAAAACTAACTTATATCTAAAATATTATAAAACAGAAATAAAAGGAAAAAGAAATACTAAAAATAAAACCCTCTAAAAGGCGTCATAGAATTCCTCCGCATCACAGTCGACTGGTAGTGTGCCCAGAAGACTGGCAGCATTGTCACGTTGAATAGCAATGCTTATTCTTTCCGCAAAATAAAGACCAGCCATCTGGTCACAGGAAGCATCGATTAACCTTTTAAAGTGTTTGTGTTTAATTGTGTGAATACGTTAAAACTTTGTATTAGAGAGAAGATACTACAATGACAAACATACAAATTAGAAAATATCTGATTGAGCTGATATTTGGCATGTTTATATTAAAGTCTTGTATAACAAAGATAGTGCATTTTGGTTGACTTTATACCATGACTTGTGTAATTAAAATAAAAATAATAAATTAATTAAAATTAAAATATATTTTTAAATCAAGCTTTTCTTTAAATAAGAATAAAAAACAAACGTTGTAGTACATCAAACCCATCATTTGTTATAATATACAACTTTAAATATTATAAAAGCTTGTCAAATTATATAATTGTACATTATATAATTATGTCACTTTCATAGTAATGTCGAAAATCGAATACATACAATTTTGTTTTTAATAACTGCACTTACTTGTGTTGAAAATGTGATAAATAAGTAATGCAATAGATAACAAAACAGCTTAAGTTAAGAAAATAACTATTATTCGAACTGCAAAAAAATTGTTTAACAGCATATGAATTGCTAAAGATTTGTTTAACAGATTTTGTGAGTCTTGATAAAGTCAGTTGCGCTAGTCAAATTAATTCATTTAAGTCACAAAGTAACACTTATGAACGTCAAAATGTATAGGTTAGTTATTTATCTTGTTTTCTTCCTGCATTTCTTGCAATTTTAAACACGAGACCGAATCTCGTAATATAATGTATTATATTACTACGTTTATTGAACTAGATTCAATTCTAGAGTGTAGGTACTCGAGTTCCAATCTAGTCCAATGAAAATCTCATTGGTATATGAACTGAAATTAATGTTCACATTTGACGTTTATTTCAGTTAAAGAGAATACGTGTTGTGATCTGACACTAAGACAAGATCGGAACACTCTTTTTAACAGTTTTGATTACATGACTTAGCCCTCAGGTGTAAACAGTACATACATTTTCACATAGTACCTAACAAGATATACCTACTACCTGTACCGTGCAAGGCGTAAATCACACACCGAGACAGGGCTAGCAACAAATATCTGTCGTGCATGCAAATATTTGTCCAGTACAGGAATCGTAGTACTGTCTGACGTTCTGTCTGTTGTGTGTGCGATGATGCGAGCCTGAATTGTTCCTTCATTTGGCTTTTGGATGATCAATGAACAGTAATCTCTTAGGTGTAAATGATTGGTTAAGTGAAACAGTTTTTATCTGTTGGATTTGTATTACGTGTTCTGCGGTTTAAAATTCGAAGTATTTGATAAACTTATAATAAAATGAGTTAGTCGTTTAATATTGTCATGAATTTAAAATTAAAATTAAAATTTTTGTCTGTTGCATTTAAAATTTGATATATTGAAGTGGAAACTTCTTTAGGCGCATTGAGCACTTTTTGGGTGAACAAAAATCATGTAACTCGCGTCATGTTCACCGAACGCTTTCCATGAGCGATATGTATACTGTGTATATATGTGTACTTCTTAGGTGAACAAAAAGCGTGAAACTCGCGTCATCGTCACAGCACACTAGTTACTTAGTTTTCACTTCTATCAACAGTCCCCAAAGACTGCCACGCATGATATTTTTTAAATAATTTCCACAATATTTCGATTTAGTTAATTGTTTAATTTTCTGTAGAATAATAATTTTACTATATAAATAATTCTAAAACTTCGTCCTTTTTTTACGTAATTTATAGACACCGTTTTAGGAACTATCCCTGGATTACGATTGAAGTTTACAACCATTGAAACAGTGGATATAAAAAATACCTAAAATTGTAACAACTATTCGTGGATTACTCAAATTTTTCAATCAAAAATACAACACTCGTCGAAGTGGTAGGAGCCTCACATTTATATTTCCACTTTCCCCAAAGTTTCGGTTGCTTTTCACAAGCGATTGTTATGTGTGATTCATAGATTGGTTTCCAAATCCTCACTACAATAGGTGAGGATTTGGAAATCAATCAGTCATCAAAAGTCGCATCCGTTAACGAGTATAATATCCTTCAGGAAAAATAATTGAAAACACTATACCTTTATATAATGGGTTGGCACGTCAATGTGGACAAAAACCCGTATAAAAAAATTAAGATATAAAAAGAAAAACTTTATATAACACTAAGTCTGTAATATCAAAAATATATTTTCAATATAGGCTATATCTTCGTTAATATAATGACACTATAATTAGAAAGGCAATGGAATATATTATCTAGAACGTCTCAATATTTTACCCGCGTCTTATGCGCACGTAGTCGCATGGTGAGGTCTGTTCTTCGTCCAAGTGTGCCCCAAGCTGGACATGATGCGTTCCAACGAGAATTGCAAAATAGATTCGCCGCACTGGAGACCCCGGCCAATGTTGACGAGGACCTGGACGGCGTAATTGGGGTGATACGCGAAGTGGGAACGAGGCACTTTCGGAAAAGGCGATCAGATAGGAAGTCCAAACTTTCTAGCGAGACCCTGGATCTGATGCGATTTAGACGTGAGACACCAGAGGAATCTTTGTCAGATCCCCAGTCACTCCACAAGAAAATCAGGAACTTGGTAAGACGCGACCTTCGCAGCTGGAACACTCGCCTAGTACACGAGGCGATCGAGCGAAATCGGGGGTCGAAGGTCTTCACCAAGATACTGGGGAGGAGTCATCTGACAAAGTTAGCTACCTCGAATGGTGAAACCGTCACATCAGTCCCGGGGATACTCGCTGAAATTGAGGACTTCTACGAAACTCTGTATGCTTCGCACGCACCGAAGCCTCCACCAGACGCGAGAGACCCTAGAGCCCCACTTACCCGCCACTTCACTGACGATCTCCCAGACGTAGATGTCGGCGAAATCGAGGCGGCTCTCAAACAGCTTAGTAATGGGAAGGCTCCCGGTGAAGATGGAGTAGCCTCTGAGCTCCTCAAGGCTGGGGGTAAACCTGTTCTTGGGGAGTTGAGGAGGCTCTTCAACTCTGTAATAACCAATGGGGCTACCCCGAAGGCGTGGAACAGAGGTGTAGTGGCATTGTTTTTCAAGAAAGGAGACAAAACGCTCCTTAAAAACTATAGGCCGATCACGCTGCTGAGCCACGTCTATAAGCTGTTCTCGAGAGTCGTCACGAATCGTCTGGCATCAAGATTTGACGCCTTTCAGCCACCGGAACAGGCTGGGTTTCGTAAAGGCTATAGCACCGTAGATCACATCCATACTGTTCGGCAGGTTATACAGAAGTCCGAAGAGTATAACCAACCGCTGTGTCTGGCGTTTGTGGACTACGAGAAGGCCTTCGACTCCATCGAAACCTGGGCTGTTCTGGAGTCTTTGCAGCGATGCCAAGTCGACTGGCGGTACGTGGAGGTGCTGAGAAATCTCCACCAAATGGCGACGATGTCCGTCCAAGCGCAGAACCACCAAACAAGACCCATCCAGTTGCTTAGAGGTGTAAGACAGGGTGACGTTATTTCCCCGAAACTCTTCACCAATGCTCTGGAGGATGTCTTCAAGACCCTGCGGTGGAATGGAATGGGCATCAATGTCAATGGTGAATATCTCACACACCTCCGCTTTGCTGACGACATAGTTATAATGGCAGAATCGCTGCAAGACCTGCAGACAATGCTGTCCGGTCTTAATGCTGCCTCGAGACGCGTTGGGCTCGGGATGAACTTGGACAAGACTAAGGTCATGTTCAACGAGCACATCGTCCCTGAGCCCGTTTTCGTCGAAGGTGTAGCCCTTGAAGTTGTCCAGGGGTACGTCTACCTAGGACAAAAGTTACAGCTGGGTAGAGACAACTTTGAGGGTGAAATCACCAGAAGAGTGCAGCTTGGCTGGGCAGCGTTTGGAAAGTTGCGTCACATCTTCGAGTCACCCTTGCCACAATGCCTGAAGACCAAGGTATTCAATCAATGCGTCCTGCCGGTCATGACATACGGAGCCGAGACGTGGAACCTAACAGTGAAACTAGCCCACCGATTGCATGTCACTCAGCGAGCTATGGAAAGGTGTATGCTCGGAATCTCGTTAAGGGACAAAGTCCGGAACGAGATTATCCGACAAAAAACCAAAGCTACTGACGTAGTTCAGAAGTGTAGCAGGCTGAAGTGGCAGTGGGCCGGTCACATCTGTCGCAGAACCGATGAGCGTTGGAGCAGACGGGTTCTCGAGTGGAGACCACGACTCGGCAAGCGTAGTGTAGGACGCCCTCCGGCCAGATGGACCGACGACCTGAAAAAAGTGGCTGGTGGTGACTGGATGGCGAAAACGGGAGATCGGGCCTTGTGGCGCACCCTGGGGGAGGCTTATGTCCAGCAGTGGACTGCAATAGGCTGAAATGATGATGAATGATGATGTCTTATGCGCGCCCGAATGCTTATTTTAGCAATGCTGATATACAAAGAGGATTATTATTTAAGCATATACAGGGTGTCCGGTAATTAATGGATAACCTTGAAATGCCTTATAATAGAACTGATGGCAGTTCAGAAAAACATGAGAAAAATAAATAAAAATAGTGCAATAGCTGGTCATACTTTTGACTGTCATTGTATTAGCATGATAAGTGTTTAATAATAAAACAACAAAAAACCGATGGAATTCATTCATTTATGGTCGTTGTGTAGAAGAAAGTTAAATATGGTAATTAAAAAACAAATCATATCTCAGCCAGTAGTCAGGACAGATTGTTTTCATATTTTTTTCTGAACGGCCCTCGGTTCTACTATAAGACAAGTCAAGGTTATCCATTAATTACCGGATATCCTGTATAACACCTCTCTGTGATAGTAAGTACGATGCCTTAAAGACATCTTTGCGAATTTTTCAAGCTGATTTTAAACCAACTTTTTATACTACTAGCATTTGCCCGCAGCTTCGCTCAGAACCAGTACTTTTTTCTAGATATAATGTAACGAAAAGACTTTTTTGTACCCCTGACAACGTGTATGCAAAATTGCATAATGATCGTTCAATCGTGAAAGTGTAACAGATTAACAATCTCACATTCGTATTTATAATATTAGTTAGGATGCGGATGAAGCGCGATGGTTTTGATCTCTGACCAATATGTGACTGTATTCCATCCAACATGCATTCATTGGTGCCAATTCTGTTGTCACAAAATTCTCTTATCTTAGCTAAAAATCTCTAAAATTTAGTTTAGTCCTGTCAAACGACATTTTGTATTCTGAAATCGCTAAAAGTGACAGGACTAAAATAAATTTTAGAGATTTTTAGCTAAGATAAGAGAATTTTGTGACAACAGAATTGGCACCATTGTTTGATGGAATATAATTCAGTTGTTATATGTAGATATGTCAGTTCGCAACATATACCAACATCCTTGCCCGTAAATTATTTTAGATTCTTTGGGTCTATCTCTTGCTCTATATAACAATGATATTTTTAAGGAACAAAAGCTAGAAGCATGTCCGTTATGGTTAGGATCAGCGATTGCTGATCTAAGATCAAATTTTTCACGGCTTATAAAATCATGTCCAAAATTTCCTATCAGAGATATTTCAATGTTTAATTTACATTTTAGACCAATCACAATGCTTTATACATAGGCATACATATCACGTCAATTTCAAAAACGAATGTGATTATTCACCGAATGTACACATAACATAATTATAAAAGCTTGATAGCAAATTAATTCCCGTAAACATTTTCACTAAACGCAATGTCGACATTTCATAGTGAACATTACGAGTAGATAATTAAAATAATTATGATTCTCGAAATTCTCCATCAATCAACTATTTTTGCGTAGAGAGTTTTATATAATAGGTATTAAAATTTGAAAACATTATCATATTTGTAAAATAAAATTCTTTCTTTCTAGAATAAAATTGTCTAGCTCCTAAAAATGATAGTCAAATCAAAAATCATTGATTCATTTAGGTCACAAAGTAACATTTATGGACATCAAAATATACATATAAGTTAGTGAGTTTACTAAGTTTTTAACACAATCACGCGCAAATCTCTAAACGGATTTAGATGAAACCTTTTATCCCGATATGCGTTCATGTGGTCAACACGCGGATGAAACTGTGGGCAGAAACTAAATAATATTAAAGTGAAGTCTTCATCATCGTTGACAATTTATTAGAGACGGTACAGTAAATAAGCCAACTGACCCGGAGAAGTTCCACACTCTTACAGAAAGTCAGGGTGGAATGCCTTACAATACTGTGTCTGCATTTCACCATTAAGTACATATTCCAGCGGCTCACCAACTTGTCTCAGCAACAAACATAGATAATTAAAATTAAACTACTATATACGGATTTTATCGCGTTGTTTATTTAACACTGTATCTATTACATAATTTTGAAAACTGTTACACTACTTTAACTATTGAATTTTACTAATTTTAAGCAAATAAAATTATTAAAGCTATTTATATTTAGGTTTAAATAAAATAAATAGTAAAACTTAAAATTTGTAAAATTCAATAGTAAAAGTAGTGTAACAGTTTTCAAAATTATGTAATAGATACAGTGTTAAATAAACAACGCGATGAAATCCGTATATAGTAGTTTAATTTCAATGAATAACATTTGCGTAAACAGAAGACAATATTATAAAAATAGATAATATGTTATGTTGTTATAGAATACTTCTTCACTCATAGAAAACTTTCATCCTGGACTTGCAACGCGTGAATAAAACTCTTGGTTCTACAAGCAATTCTAAGGCTGTTTGTACTTTTTTCTGATTAAAAGGTACGTTTTGTCCTTTTCTGTTCCAACACAACGTGTATGCGAAATTACATGATTATCATGTTTTCGCATACACGTTGAAACGGTCGAATAGTTAAGGCTTGAAAGTGTAACAAACAAACTCATATTCGCATTTATGATATTAGGAGGAAGTAGAGTCTAAGGGCTTGTAGTACCATCTCTAGATAGCATTTATCTATAAGATAAAAGTCTCGCCATTTCTATTTTTAACCTAACATAAGTGAGACAGCATGCGATTTATCTTTCGGATAACTTTTACTTGTTAGTTGTAGGAGTGGCCATAAGAGAAATTATTTAATTATTCGATACTGCCTACACACCATTAATAATTTTTTTTAACTGAAAGCTAATTATAATATTTGTACATATGTAATATGAAACACGTTTTTATTGCGACCCTTTTAAACATTATATAACGTTAATTGGTTTACGTTTCTCAGAATTTAATAATGTTACAAAATATGTACCGTGAAATGAACTTAAAGAATTTCATTAGAGTAAAGCCTTAAAACGTAAGCTTAGCTACCTATACTGCAGATAAATACAAAAGAAAATAAACGCTATGGCTAATTTATAAGCTTCATATTCGGATGGCGTGGTAATAAATAGGAGTTGAATCTGAAGTGTAGGGTTTCCAAGATGGCTACCGACTAAGGGAATGTATTGAGTTACGTAGCTAGCAAAGTTTGATATTAACAGCAATAATTATTGCTACACTAGATGACCCAGCATACGTTTTTCTGCCATATAAATAATCACCTAGAGGTATGAAATATACTTTACGTTCTATTTTCATACCTACCAAATATACATAAAACATTTCATTAAAATCGGTCGAGCTGTTTCAGAGGAGTGCGACCACAAACACCGCGACGCCAGATTTTTATATAAATACTTGCTGTCCCGGCAAACGTTGTTTTGCCATAAAAAAATGTTTTGACCAAAAGATTTTAAAAAAAATTTAGGGTTGGACAACCCTTATCACTAAGGGGTATGAAAAATAGATGTTGGCCGATTCTCAGACCTACTCAATATGCTCACAAAATTTCATGAGAATCGGTCAAGCCGTTTCGGAGGAGTACGGGAACGAACATTGTGACACGAGAATTTTATATATACGAGTAAGATAGATGATACAAGAGCGTTTAGTACGTGTTGGTCATGATAATTGGGCATAGATTTTCGGTTAACTTATTGGACTTTCCTGTAGGAAATTCTCAAGACCGGTCTCAAGAAGAATTATTCTTTCATACGATGGCGTCTTTGATAGTACGTAAAGAAACCCGTTGAATTTATTGAAATTAAACTACTATATGTATACGGATTTTATCGCGTTGTTTATTTAACACTGTACCTATTACATAATTTTGAAAACTGTTACACTACTACTACTACTATTGAATTTTACTAATTTATAAGCTAATGAAATTACTAAAACTATTCTCCCCGTGACCATGGCTGCTGAAAAGCAACCGAAACGTCGGGGAAAGTGTTAACCTAAATACAAATAGTTTTAATAGTTTTAATAATTTCATTAGCTTATAAATTAGTAAAATTCGATAGTAGTAGTAGTAGTATAACAGTTTTCAAAATTATGTAACCGGTACAGTGTTTAATAAACAACGCGATAAAATCCGTATATAGTAGTTTAATTTCAATGAATAACATTCGCGTAAAATCGTTCGCGAAGACAATCGTTGAATTTAATACTAGTTTTGAATTTATTTTAAACTGTTGAATTATTTTTTTACCATGTTGCATTCGGTGGGCGTGTAGAATGTAAGCTCGCGCATGTTTTCATATTTCACTTTATTGTATCACCTATCGTTTCGTGAAACAATACGGCACATCATACACTACGATACTTATAGACGACTAGTATCCTACACGATACACGAGTTTCGATTTTTACTGGATGTAAAGTATTGCATATATTTTAATGGTGACTGGTCGGAACAATAACTCATGCTTTTTGTTCTAAGGGTGAATTACACATTTCTGGTATTCAACGCGTATCCTACGCCTATGCTACAATTTTATAAATACCGGCCGAACCAAACGCCATCTAGTAGCGTACTCGTAACTCGATAAGACGTCCTTTATGCAGAAGCGTGTGAAAATAATAAAATATTGTCTATTTCAAGTAGCAAACGATTCAGTTGTGAACAAGTGTTTTATGAGTATTCGATATAAATATCGTATCTAGTAAGCATCGTACTGTATAAAAGGTATGAGCCCGCTGTAGTATTGAAACAGAAAATATTACTCGTAAAATTTTTCACAAAGAATCGATACGGTTTACAGATTAATTCAGTGCAAAATTAGTATTTTGCTTTTATATGATTCTTTGCGTTACTAGGAATAAACGTTGTAATGAAAATAGCTGTGTATTGATCCAGCTTAAATATAAACACGTGCCGTGCATTAAAAGCCTCTCTTTAACAGAATCTATGTACAGTATATATTTATGGCTGTAGGATTAACTACGTTCTATTGAAAATGAATTTCAATAATATGCACGCATGGAGCTATAAGTAGGGTATTTATTACCTTGCAACCGCTCGTTCGTTAATTATTA
This sequence comes from Catocala nupta, assembly GCA_963675205.1. Taxonomy (NCBI): domain Eukaryota; kingdom Metazoa; phylum Arthropoda; class Insecta; order Lepidoptera; family Erebidae; genus Catocala; species Catocala nupta. Next base: position 19,319,339 of record OY776097.1, on the reverse strand, counting down.
AAAGGAAATATGGGCATCAAACTGTTTAAAGAAAAGGTTATTAACAGATCTATTGTTGTCGCATTGGGTCTGTACGAAATATTAATGTACAAAAGCGATAGCTATAGCTTGGACTAATTATAAATCAATACCCAATAATACCAAAACTAGTACCCAATAATTTCTTTCGCGACCTATTTTAAAATTTATCATAAACAATAAGAGAAGGATTGGATATTTCTGTATGTTTTTAACCCCCGACGCAAAAACGACGGGGTGTTATAAGTTTGACGTGTCTGTGTGTGTGTGTGTGTGTGTGTGTGTGTGTGTGTGTGTGTGTGTGTGTGTGTGTGTGTGTGTGTGTGTGTGTGTGTGTGTGTGTGTGTGTGTGTGTGTGTGTGTGTGTGTGTGTGTGTGTGTGTGTGTGTGTGTGTGTGTGTGTGTGTGTGTGTGTGTGTGTGTGTGTGTGTGTGTGTGTGTGTGTGTGTGTGTGTGTGTGTGTGTGTGTGTGTGTGTGTGTGTGTGTGTGTGTGTGTGTGTGTGTGTGTGTGTGTGTGTGTGTGTGTGTGTGTGTGTGTGTGTGTGTGTGTGTGTGTGTGTGTGTGTGTGTGTGTGTGTGTGTGTGTGTGTGTGTGTGTGTGTGTGTGTGTGTGTGTGTGTGTGTGTGTGTGTGTGTGTGTGTGTGTGTGTGTGTGTGTGTGTGTGTGTGTGTGTGTGTGTGTGTGTGTGTGTGTGTGTGTGTGTGTGTGTGTGTGTGTGTGTGTGTGTGTGTGTGTGTGTGTGTGTGTGTGTGTGTGTGTGTGTGTGTGTGTGTGTGTGTGTGTGTGTGTGTGTGTGTGTGTGTGTGTGTGTGTGTGTGTGTGTGTGTGTGTGTGTGTGTGTGTGTGTGTGTGTGTGTGTGTGTGTGTGTGTGTGTGTGTGTGTGTGTGTGTGTGTGTGTGTGTGTGTGTGTGTGTGTGTGTGTGTGTGTGTGTGTGTGTGTGTGTGTGTGTGTGTGTGTGTGTGTGTGTGTGTGTGTGTGTGTGTGTGTGTGTGTGTGTGTGTGTGTGTGTGTGTGTGTGTGTGTGTGTGTGTGTGTGTGTGTGTGTGTGTGTGTGTGTGTGTGTGTGTGTGTGTGTGTGTGTGTGTGTGTGTGTGTGTGTGTGTGTGTGTGTGTGTGTGTGTGTGTGTGTGTGTGTGTGTGTGTGTGTGTGTGTGTGTGTGTGTGTGTGTGTGTGTGTGTGTGTGTGTGTGTGTGTGTGTGTGTGTGTGTGTGTGTGTGTGTGTGTGTGTGTGTGTGTGTGTGTGTGTGTGTGTGTGTGTGTGTGTGTGTGTGTGTGTGTGTGTGTGTGTGTGTGTGTGTGTGTGTGTGTGTGTGTGTGTGTGTGTGTGTGTGTGTGTGTGTGTGTGTGTGTGTGTGTGTGTGTGTGTGTGTGTGTGTGTGTGTGTGTGTGTGTGTGTGTGTGTGTGTGTGTGTGTGTGTGTGTGTGTGTGTGTGTGTGTGTGTGTGTGTGTGTGTGTGTGTGTGTGTGTGTGTGTGTGTGTGTGTGTGTGTGTGTGTGTGTGTGTGTGTGTGTGTGTGTGTGTGTGTGTGTGTGTGTGTGTGTGTGTGTGTGTGTGTGTGTGTGTGTGTGTGTGTGTGTGTGTGTGTGTGTGTGTGTGTGTGTGTGTGTGTGTGTGTGTGTGTGTGTGTGTGTGTGTGTGTGTGTGTGTGTGTGTGTGTGTGTGTGTGTGTGTGTGTGTGTGTGTGTGTGTGTGTGTGTGTGTGTGTGTGTGTGTGTGTGTGTGTGTGTGTGTGTGTGTGTGTGTGTGTGTGTGTGTGTGTGTGTGTGTGTGTGTGTGTGTGTGTGTGTGTGTGTGTGTGTGTGTGTGTGTGTGTGTGTGTGTGTGTGTGTGTGTGTGTGTGTGTGTGTGTGTGTGTGTGTGTGTGTGTGTGTGTGTGTGTGTGTGTGTGTGTGTGTGTGTGTGTGTGTGTGTGTGTGTGTGTGTGTGTGTGTGTGTGTGTGTGTGTGTGTGTGTGTGTGTGTGTGTGTGTGTGTGTGTGTGTGTGTGTGTGTGTGTGTGTGTGTGTGTGTGTGTGTGTGTGTGTGTGTGTGTGTGTGTGTGTGTGTGTGTGTGTGTGTGTGTGTGTGTGTGTGTGTGTGTGTGTGTGTGTGTGTGTGTGTGTGTGTGTGTGTGTGTGTGTGTGTGTGTGTGTGTGTGTGTGTGTGTGTGTGTGTGTGTGTGTGTGTGTGTGTGTGTGTGTGTGTGTGTGTGTGTGTGTGTGTGTGTGTGTGTGTGTGTGTGTGTGTGTGTGTGTGTGTGTGTGTGTGTGTGTGTGTGTGTGTGTGTGTGTGTGTGTGTGTGTGTGTGTGTGTGTGTGTGTGTGTGTGTGTGTGTGTGTGTGTGTGTGTGTGTGTGTGTGTGTGTGTGTGTGTGTGTGTGTGTGTGTGTGTGTGTGTGTGTGTGTGTGTGTGTGTGTGTGTGTGTGTGTGTGTGTGTGTGTGTGTGTGTGTGTGTGTGTGTGTGTGTGTGTGTGTGTGTGTGTGTGTGTGTGTGTGTGTGTGTGTGTGTGTGTGTGTGTGTGTGTGTGTGTGTGTGTGTGTGTGTGTGTGTGTGTGTGTGTGTGTGTGTGTGTGTGTGTGTGTGTGTGTGTGTGTGTGTGTGTGTGTGTGTGTGTGTGTGTGTGTGTGTGTGTGTGTGTGTGTGTGTGTGTGTGTGTGTGTGTGTGTGTGTGTGTGTGTGTGTGTGTGTGTGTGTGTGTGTGTGTGTGTGTGTGTGTGTGTGTGTGTGTGTGTGTGTGTGTGTGTGTGTGTGTCTGTCTGTGGCATCGTAGCTCCCGAACGGATAAACCGATTTTAATTTTGTTTGTTTTATTTGAAAGGTGAATTAGTCGGGAGTGTTCGTAGTTATGTTTGATGTAAATCGGTCCAAGATGGCCGCCGCCACAAAATGGCGGATAACATATTTTTTCACAACTCCCTCAATATGGGTATCTAATGAAAGGGCTTGACTAGTAGAATACTATACACTATGATAATTTGCAAATCCAAGATGGCCGCCACCATAAAATGGCATATTAAATTTATTTTCACATCTCCCTCAATATGTGTCGGGGGTTTTTAAATTTTTAATTTATAGTTATTATTCATTTTATTAGTTTTGTAAGTATTTAAGAGTTCCATTCTCACATGAGAGCATATAAAGTTGTGCGTGGTCGGTTTACTTTTTCCCAAATATTTTATTACAGTGGACTTACGCCAACTAACGTCTAATTCGATCCCATAATGCGATCGCTTTGCATGAGGTGTCGGCCACGATTCCCGGATCAGGCACTGTATTATTGGTTTTTCCATTTAGAAATTCTTAGTAGCAACTCGTAGTCTAGAACTGTGTCCCGTAAACGGCAGTAGGCGCATCCCCTATAATATCGGGAGAATCCCCTATAATCTGGGAGTAATACGCCTACCTTTCTCCTCGAAGATATACCTACAGGGTTACTGGTAACTCGACGTATTCCCGGCAATAATAGATAGATGAGCTAAAATGCAATAAATTTAACCCCCCATATGTATGGCGGCAAGTTAAGTTAACCATTTTGAGATATGCTGAAGTTAACGATTTAAAAAAAAAACCATTCTTTTGTCCTTACGACTTAATTTATAAAAAATTGACTCATTGGATGTCTTTTTACATTATTTTAATGTATAAAGAACCTAGTATTTAAGCTTAATAAGTTAAAAAATACCCATAAATGCGCAGTAAACAATAACCATGACTAAAAATGTTTTTTATCTAATTGATAATTTTAACGTTGCTCGAGTTAAAGTGCTTCGTAAAATTAAATAAAAATAAATTAGATTAAATTAATTTCTTCATGCATTTTAGCTCCTCTATCTATTATTGCCATGAATACGTCGAGTTACCAGTTACCCTGTATACATATGCGCAAGATCATATTATACTAGTTGACCCGCGCAACTTCGTCTGCTTCACATATGAGATTTTTACCTGTTTTTGCAAAAATTTTCATTGATCCGCTGCTCCTTTTGGTCGTAGCGTGATGTTATATTGCCCATAGCTTTCCTCGATAAATGGCCTATCTAACACTAAAAGATTGTTCAATTCGAACCAGTAGTTCCTGAGATTGGCGCGTTCAACCAAACAAATAAACAAACAATTTATAATATTAGTATATATATGTAGGTATGTATATTTTAAATATTCTAAAGGTCATGCTGGTTAAGCAAACTGGCCTTTAGTGTTTCAATAAAGGTTCTGTTACTTCTTTGTAGTATTTTGGCTTAAAGACGTACCATGCTAGCGTATCTTATCTTATCTTGTGTAAGGGTCAGTCAGTACAGACCGGCGTGGGATCTTTTGTGTCGACTGCCCCAATAACGACTGCCATAGGTATATGTTCATGGCAATCGGGACCGACGGCTTAACGTGCTCTCCGAGGCACGGAGCAGGCGATAATTGGCGCATCAATACGCACATAATTTCGAAAAGTCATATAAGTTCCGAAAGTCAGAGGTGCACGACGTGGGTTCGAATCCGAGACCCTCTGCATGCTAGCGTAACTGTGGGATTAAATTATGTGTTTATATAAAGGTATTGTTACTAGTGTGTAGAAGTATTATGTCTTAATGGCGTACAAACTATCTAATAAACATGTATGCAACGTTTTGGAAGACTATGCAGTTACTTTATGGATTAATTTTAGAGTATGAAAACTAACTAAGTGTCATAAGACATTTACAAAATTTTGGAATAGCTTGCTATTTCAACGTAATTAGTTAAATTAATAACATGTTTCGTTATAAACAATCTTATAAACTATGTCTTGGATTGGCACATGGTAATTTTTTTATTGATATGATGATGAAGATTATCCATGCAGATGTAAGTTTGTTTGTTACGCTTTTACGCTTTAACTACTCGACCGATTATCATGAAATTTTGCATACATATTGCCAGGCGTACAGAAAAGGACTGCGTACCTTTCATTCAGGAAAAAAATACTGTCCCGCAATGTACCCGAGAGGGTGAAGCTAAAGCGAGTATAAAAGCAAACAGAAAAATAAACAAATGTCATTTATTCATTTAGGACACAAAGTAACAATTTTAAACGTTAACATATATACACAGGTTAGTGATTCTTAGTTACTGAAGTTACATTTAGTCGATATGTTTAGTAAATATAAAGCCAACATGTCCTTACATTTTGGTAGAACGTATTGCGACCGTATTGAGGACGCACAGATCACAAGGCATTCCTGACATAATCGCGTCGCAGACGATGCATCAATATCAGTAAGATTGCAAACGTGACTGCGACGATCCTATTCCTGACATAATCGCGTCGCAGACGATGCATCAATATCAGTAAGATTGCAAACGTGACTGCGACGATCCTTCATTCTGGCTGTTTCATGTTCTCCTGGTGTTCTCGTGTTGCCTCTACCTATTTGCTATTGATACTATTTTGATTTAGTGTGGAGCTTCCTCTCAGTTACAATTACACAGCGTTTACTAGTCAATGTCTAAAATCATTTAGGTAGATCACAAAGTAACACTTATGAACGTCAATGTATAGTTTACTAACCACTTATTACAAGCAATTGATTTTTGCATATTTTTTTTATGAATTTAGTGTTTTCTTTTTTTATTGCACGGATGGTGCTGTCATTTACCTGGTCACTTTGCCGTTCCCAGTGAGGAAGGCGCAAACATTAATAAATGCTAACAACATTACCAAAGAGTGACAATAAAAAAAATACTGTAGGTACCTTGAATTAAGCATTCATATGTTGTCTAAAACCTATATCCACAACGGAGTAGTCTATTAGATCCAAATTTCACCAGCTCTGGTTTCAGGTGCCACAGGTAATAGGAGAACCTATTTCCGTCTGTCGGGCTTAGTGCCAAACTCTCTGCAATTACTGAGAATTTTTTAATAGAAAAAGCCAAAAATATGTTGCTTTAGAATTAGATTAGAAGCTGAGCAGAGCGGCTCACCTACTACCGCTAGGTAATTGGCGTGTAGAATGTAAAAAAGTATGGTTGCCATCTCTTAGACGTGTAGGTACAGGTTGCCTGGTAAAAATGTTTCCAATAATAAATATCGGTAGGTAAATATGCGGTAAAATAAAAATGGCATCACAATTCTTAATGTGCAAATAAAATCGATTCAATTGATTTGATCTAATAATCGGATGTTATTTTATTTTTATATAGTGTTAAGATGCAGCGATAGCCTAGTGAAAGACTGTTGGACTGCCATGCAGAGGTCTCGAGTTCTCACCCTAAGGCGCGCATCTCTGAGTTTTCCAAATTATGTGCGTATTAAATATTTAATTATCGCTCGCTTTAACGGTTAAGGAAAACATCTTGAGGAAACCTGCATATCTGAGAGAAATCTCCACAATGTTTTCGAAGATATGTGAAGTCTGCCAACCCGTACTGGGCCAGCGTGGTGGCCTAACCATTCTCACACTGAGAAGAGGCCCGTGCTCAGCAGTGGGATAGTTTAATACTGGTATAATTAGGTATATAGTGTTATAACAACTAGTTTGAATTCGGTAACAGCAGATATTACTAAATATTATTACATCATTTAAATAAAATATGTTTAATAAAATAATAAATAAAGGTCACTGACAATAACAAACGCGACGCAGATTTAAAATCCAGGACGTAGTTATGGGCGGGTTCTATCGTGAGGTAGGTACGCGATCGATTTCGCGCCACTCGACCAACCAGGCAGTTTGTAAAGCTATAGGTACATAATGAGCAATACTTACATAAACTACATCTACCTAGATAAAACCTTCGTGCCTCACAAATATTGCAAACGAAACGCGTAACGCCATCTATCGAAATATGTCAGAAATATTATGTAAACACTCAGGTAAAGAGATGTGTCATAAAATGATTTAAAACTCTTTGGATAGCGCTAAAAGCGCGGGCAGCGGGTAAGTCAACTGGTTGTAATTTTTTGTGTAAGATATTAAGATGTTTTTAAGGTTTTTGGAAAGTAATGTAATTTACACAATGTTTTACTTAGGTCTTATTATATTACATTTGCAATGGCACGGACGAGGCTGGCCTAAACTTAGATAGGAAACGCGTGGAATAAAACTAGAATTCTGCTTGTAGGTGGAATCATGCTTTTAGGTACGTCTTTTAATTCCCGAAGGAGTACGTAAGTGTGTATTATATTATATCGACATTACGCAAGCAACTATGTTTATAGATACTAAGTAAAATGTAGTAATAGGTAGCCTAATGCCGTTTAGCGGCGTCACTTTAAGACTGCGTACTGCTACTAAGACTTTGGTAACATAAATGATAATGCCCCACAGCTCTATTAACATTTTGCCAGATCTGTGATCTATTGGGATTGAATCTGAATCCTTACGAGCAGACGCTACAAGACCACCGCTACATATTTTCTTCTTAACTTTAATATAGAGCAAACCATTGCTAATAAAAATCCATTTTATATAATGTGTGCAAAATAAAATTCATATTTTATTATAATGGAAATTTGTTTCACCTCTCGTATAGGTACTCTCTACTCGTAACATACAATTTCCATGCAATAAAACCACAAGCTTAAAGAACACTCACATGCTTCATATAGGTACCTCGGCAACTCCTGTGCAGGCAGTATTATTGTTTTGAGGTGTAGCTAGAAGGAGATAACATGAAAGTAAATAGGTATTTCAATCTGTTATTTGTGGTAATTTTCTAGATGGTGCTATCGCTTTTTCCTTCTGACGAGATTTGCCCTATAATATTGCTATAAACAATTATTTAATATAAACAATAATTATAATATTGCTATAAATATTTTAAGGGCTTTTAAATCCAAATGTAGCTTCCCAGATAAGTGTACAAACACTTATCTGGGAGGCTACATTTGGATTTAAGCAGTAAAAGCCCTTAAAATATTTAGGTAGAGTGAGAATTAAAATTAAATTCTAATTAAAATAGATTATGAAATGAATATTTTGTTAATCCTAATGTCGAAGAAGGTAAAGCACCGAACAAGACTTACCTTTATAATAGATAATGATTATAACTCATAATTATCGTTCATAATACAATGTAGTCGCTTTGAACATATAACTAATTTATTTATATATCTACTTTTGCTTGCTGCCTTGTTATAAAGTAATGCTTTATGCTAACGCCATCTATTTAGTACTAAGTAACATATGTCTTAGTTCATGTATGAAATCACAGATGGCAGTTTACGTGATAATATAAGGTTGTATATTTTATAGTTTTGTTTCTAAAGTTAAATGTGTTTTGCTATTAGCGGTTCAGTTTGGAATTAATTTTGTATTCAAGAGCCTTGAACTTTAACCCTTTGCATTGCCCCTTTGATTATAAGGACCACTAATATTTTTTTGTTTTTTGGTAACTGTTATGATAAGTACTTGTAAATTGAATTCCGTATTTTTCTAGTTTTAGTGGACAGCAAATAAAACAAAAAAGAAAACATATCCTGACTAATATTATATACATGCGAATGTGAGTTTATTTGTTTCGCATAGATGTTGATAGCGGTAAAAAAAGGACACAGTGTACCTTTAGGTACCTATCTTTCAGTACCTATCTATCATCCAGGAAAAAGTATTGTTTCCAAGGGATAGAAAATTGACATAACCTACATTTTATGCAAGCGAAGCCGCGGGAAAAATCTAATTTCAATATATTATTGGTTACGTTTACATATATTGTTTCTTTTGAGGAGTCAGACAGGAAAAGTCAGCATGTTAGGTATATCGGTTAAAGTAATTGGAATTTACATCATTTATTAACCTCTGAGTCTTCTTCGAAGAGGTTAATGAAAACTCTATGTGAGTCTGTGTGTCTGTCTGTTAGTGACAGTTTGTTAGTGATAGGCAGAGCTCCGGAATCACTGGACCGATTGACTTGTAACTTGGTGTACAGACACCTTGGGATCATCCCTCGGTCGAGTTTGAATATGGGCCCTGTAGGTCAAAAGACCCCCGAGATATAGGTGTCACAAGGTCATAAGGTCAGGGGCCACCAACTAGTGATTTGGAAGTCCAAGGGAGAGACTTTTGCCCAGCAATGGGACATTACAAAAAGCTGATAAAAAAAAGGTCACATGAAGACGAAGAGGTTGAATCCTGGGTTTTTACACCAATCTCGTTTTTATTTTGTGGCGATCTTTTTCGAAGTTTAAATTAAAATGAAGCATCTTCACGCGCTAATAACCGACCGACCTTGAAGTGCAGTTGGATTCTCCGATCGTCGTTTCCGGACTAGAAATCGAAAGGTCAAAGTGTATCTTGATAAGGCTGTAGATAGGGTTCCCAACTTTTTGTACGAGAAATAAAGTATATTAAGGTCAAAAAATAAAAGACGCAGTTCAACAGTATTGTAGTAAAGTAAACAATATTGAATTTTCTTGGCGTTTTCTAAACAAATTCTTTGGAGCGTCTTGGAGCTCTTGCTTCTTGGGCTGGCATATTATAAGTAAAACCTAAAAAAATGTTTTTAGGTTTCATTATAGCTCCAAATACTAGCGGTCATGAAAGCAGTATTTTGTATACTTTTTGTTAATAGAACAATATAAAGTATCATCAATAATCATAATAATGTCCTCCAGACCGAATTTCGGTCACGGTGGCCAATCTTAACGGAGATTGGGCATCTGCGCAGGAGATCTTTATAGTGCAAGTGTGTGCACAAGCACAAGTGCACCCTCTGGGCTTAACGTGTTTTCCGAAGCACGGGGTGCCTAACACCGCCAATTTCTAACTCCGGCTGTTATTGAGAGTTCTTAACAGAAAAACCCAATAACTTTCTGTTAGCCTGGCTCGGGTTTTGAACCTGATACCTCAGGTACAGCAGTCGCAGTTGCGAATGAAAAAGTTTAATACTGTTTTTAACAGTATGATTGAAAACTTTAGCTGTACACTCGCTCTTTATTTCACGTAAGCTGTACCAATAGACGGCCGCTGTAGAAATTAAAGGTTATTTTATACTACTTACAACTTCTAATTACAAACGGTAATTCGGGTCGCATGTATGCAATAATAGTAGCTACGAGCGCTTGTAATACCAAAGGTATTTCCCACGTTGCTGACCCGAGGTTCAAGGATTTTAAGACTAAATGAAAGGTAAGCTATTGCAGACGTGTAATACTCGTTCCGAGTCTGGGTATTCTTTGTGTCAGTTGTTAGAAGTTTGTAAACACAGGAATTATTTGTTGTTTGTTTTTCTACGGTGAGCCGGCTTATTCTCAATGACATGAAACAATTGACAACTCGATTTTATACAAATGGACGTTGCCCTCTTAGTTAATACTAGTGGTCAAAATTCGACCAAAATTCCTAAGCTTGCTACTTTGTTTTCTGTTTTACATATAGGTAAATAAGGTATAGGTAACCATAGTTACAAAGAATTGTACGACGTTAGACGAACAATGTCGAACTACTACGAACGCGATTCGACCGCGTGTGTCAAATGCATGGTTGTGTGCGTGTAGTGTTTAGCTTAGCTTAGCTTAAAATTAGTAAAGTTTAATAGTATAGTATAGTAGTGTAACAGTTTCTTAATTATGTAATAGAGTGTTAAATAAACAACGCGATAAAATCCGTATATAGTAGTTTAATTTCAAAGACCTAATTTTTTACCTGAGATAGATAACGCAATTTTCGAAAAAAGATGCACTTGGTGGCGGCTGGGTCTTTGTTTAGCCCTTCATAAAATTGTTTTGTTTGGGATACAGGTGTGGTTTTTATGTTGTTATAAAGCTTATTAGATACAGATTAACGTTAATTAATAAAAATTAGCGGCAATGGGGACGTTTTCTTGAGTTTTTAACAATGTTTAATAAAACATTGTACGAAACTCAGTTTTGGTCTAAAATGTTCCTTATTTTTATGCCACCGGTATTTTTTTGGATGTGAATAGTATATCGTCGTTATTGTCTACACATTGCGTATTATTACTGTTTTTGTTTCAACACGATTAACCACCTGGTTCAAAAGTTACAAGGTTTCCTTGGTACAAGGTCCATAACTACTAAAGAAATAATATAAATAGGTATAAATCGAAGAATATTACTTTTAATTTTTTTATTTTAATCCTAGCGATAAAATGATGTCTAGTTTCACTTATTTTAATATGTGCACTTTATGAAAACTCACACTGTATAGATGTACAAAAGTATTCCTCTGCTTTCTACCCGATTAATTAAAGTAGAGCAATAAAATATTTGGGTATGATCTATATATACCATTACTGTGACCCTTTGTTTACCTTTTTAATAGTGTAATTATTATAAGCACTAGAAATGCTTAAAATTTCGTTTGGTTATACCGTTGTTTGAAGACTAAACGCATAAAAAATAATTTATTAAAACATAAAAACGTAGCCAATTTCCTGCTTATATTGTAATAAAAATATCTATAATAAAATCGTTTTAGTTTGGAGAGGAATACAAGATGACGATTTAATAGATTAAATCGGTCCATACTATCGTTATCTCTTTTGCATATTGATACTTATTATGTTATGTTTTAAGATGTGTTTGGATTTTTGAGATTAGGTTAAGAACCTGTAATGATAGATAAATAGTCAGAAATAAAAAATAAGTTAAAATAAAATCCTTTCTGGCCCAGAGTGTCAGCAATAGAGATGTTAAAACATTAACCATCTTTAAATGTATCGATGCCCATATTTCCCCTTAAAACACTCAACAAACATGTTTATATCACCACACAAAGATACAATATATTAATATACATAATATACATGACTAAACAGCTTATATAAGACGATTATTTTTGACCTAGCATAGTGACTATTTATGCTTTTTAATAGGTTGAATATTAATTACAATATAAGATTAAATAATAACATCTTTCTTGGTTCGAAGACCTCAACGTTGTAATCCTCAATGTTTATATACCTAAACATACATGCCAAATATAGATGTGGTATAGCACACAATTCGTGACTGAATAATCTGATAATTTTAGATTGTCAAAATAAAGAGCTGCCATTGCAACATTTAAAAATATAGATTTGGCTTCTGAAAATAGCTTCAATACGGTGTAAAACATCATTAATTTAAAAAATAATGTCTGATTGTTTAGTTTTTTGTTTAATTTTAAACTGTGGTGTAAAACCTACTAAAATACATTAAATGAATCTAATTGCGGATTCACTAAAAGCTTGTCTCTTGTGTCGTTCTCGGTGCGGACTACGCCACATCATAAGTGATAATTGATAATAATTAATATTGTTCATTTGCCCAAATTGGCAGCACACAACTGGCAGCGGTTGGTCACTACCAATTGGCTTCACTATTCCGTGGGTCAGTAAAATTTATTCATTGACATTTAACAGTAAAGTTGATACATCACCGGTAAATGTCAAGGTTATTTGACGTAGATTTAGAGATCCTTTTATTTGTTTAATCTATACTTAGGTACTAATATTATAAAGAGAAAAGATTAGATTTTTTGTTTCTTTGTTTGTTTCTAACTCAAAACTTAAATAACCCATTTTAAAAATTCTCTTATAACACCAAGGAACATAAGCTTTATTTTATTTAAAAAAATACTGTCACTAACATAATCTAACATAAACTACTATTACACTGTATAATCATGAAATAAGTTTGATTTAGGAGTCTAATGCATTGACATAATATATTAAGTTACTTCTTTTAGCTTTTATGTTTGCAATAACATCCATAAAAAACTAAGAATTCGGGTCAAATATAAAATCTCACGTAGGTAGAATCTATGGGTTCAACCACAGAGCATAGAATGGTTTCTGTTCCGTGGGTTCAATGGCATACATACATACATTATTATAGTATATAATATTATGTAGATAAATGTAACTTAAACTTATGTATGTATATATAAATATATAATAGTATATCGATTCATATGTATCGATAAATAGTACAGTCATACTGCTTTGCAGGTATTATTTTACTTGCCATATTCAAATCTTTATTTTTACGTATAACTGTTTACATTTTTTGAAGACTTGAAGAAAAAATAAAAATGATTTCAATTAACAGCATACGGAATCACAAACAAGCATTTACTTCGCACTACCAAGTTCACTTTCCTTGGAAATCTAAACAGGTATCCATGCTTTACTAAATCATTCGCATTCAGTTCTCAACCATCGTACAATATGAAGCTCTGTGTATTGTTAATCTGTGTCTTCGCTACTGTGTATTCCGCCGATTGGAAGAAAGCTGTGCGTGTAAATGTATTCAACACACCCTCGTTGCCAAATGATTTTAAGGATGACTGTGCTTGCGATTTATTTGATGAAGTCTTTGAAGATGCCTGGATGGATTGGCTGCCCAGTGTTTTAGAGAACTACAATGGGTTCAACGTGAGTGATGAGATAGACCCTAAGGAAGATGGCGCAGGGGCTGCCGCGCCAGTTGACTGCGCATCAACGAAGGTCTCAGCCAATAAAAGATGTGTACCCCGTATGTAATAAATTATAATACCCGACCATCGCTCCTTTTATTGACTCCATTTAGAACCTTGACCTATTAATCTCTATACAAGTAACAAGACTGTCCGTACAATATGATAATTAACACAAAAGTTTATTTATTTAAATCAATTAGATACGTCATTCAATTTCTTTAAATCTGTTCTTATAGAAATAAAAAGCCCCACCAATCTGGTAGAATATCAAAGCATATCAAATGACGATGAAAATGAAAACAGGACGTTAAATTCAAAGTTCAGGCGTGCAAGGGTTCTAGCTAGACAGTCCACTTGGTCGTACCTATACCGATATTTAAAACATGAGTAGCTCTTTTTTAACAATATTGATGTTGCTTTTACAAGAGCTTCTTTTAAATTCTATTTGCTGTTGCGTATTCAATAACTCACAATATAAAACAAACAACTCACTCTTATACGATTAACTCAAAACAACGGTTCTTAGAATATTTGTTTATCTGTCTGAACTGATTTTTATCCGGTGTACTTAGTTTATGTATAAGCACACGCAGTCTCCTGTCATATCCTCAAAGGAGTATTGAGGTATATTAAACCAACATTCCGCCAGCCAGTTATAGATCCAACGTATTAGGAAGCAAGCCGTTTCGTCCTGCTCCGAGTTGCTACTAAGAATTTATAGACAGAAAAACCCGATAGCATTTTACCTTAACTGGAAATCGATATTTAAGTATAAATCATGTATCACCCGATTATGTTTAGATAAACCAGAAATATGTCGTGTGACTCGAGATAATAAATTATGTGTTATGTTACGACTATTCTGGACAAGAAGAGAAATTTAATTTGAACTATGTCTAATATGGATCTGTCAATGGCTTTTGACTTCGAGGACCATGACGACTTGGTAAACAGGCTATGTATCAGCGATAAAATCCTATTAATTTAATCTGTATAAGCTTGTGGCTGAAACTGTAAATAATATAATAATATCAGCCCTGTATTAAATTGTCCCACAGCTGGGCACGGGCCTCTTCTAAGTGTGAGAAGGGTTAGGACATAGTCCATCACGCTCGGGCACGCCACGATCGTGGCGGTAAGTCCCGTTTTTGAGGAGTGGCTGGAGAGGCGGCATGGCGCCCTCACCTTCCGGCTGACACAGGTTCTAACTGGCCACGGTTGTTTTGGCCGGTTCCTGTGTCGTATACGCCGGCAAGAGACGCCCGGTTGTCACCACTGCGGCGACTGCCGCGACGTTGTAGAGGACACGGCGCTGCACACTTTGGCGGTTTGCCCCGCCTGGGCATCGCAGCGCCGTGAATTGATCGCGGCAGTCGGATCGGTTGCCCTCTCGCTCCCGGCCGTAGTTCAGTCTATGGTCCGGAGTGAGAGGTCGTGGAACGCCGTCGCCTCCTTTTGTGAGGAAGTAATTTCCATCAAGGAGGCGGCGGAGCGGGAGAGGGAGCGTTTAAACCCTCTCCCCAACCGCAGAGCCGGGCGCCGGAGGGCGCGAGACGACCTCCAGCCACCCTGAGGTTTGACCTGGGGGTGGCGGGCTTTGTGGGCCTGCCCGCCATCCGTTCAGCACCAGGTCCGAGGCGGCGTGCGTGTTCCCACGCGCGCCTCTGTTTCGAGTCCGTCTCCCCTCTAGGGGGGAGACAGTAGGTGAAGTAGTGCCTATTTTGGGTAGGTCTTTCGTGTAGTGGCCTGCCGTTTCATACGGCGGGCCGAAACCTCGGCGGGGTCGCGACCGTATGCGAAAGTGATTCGCGCGGCTCCGTCGATAGTGGTTTTGTCGAGGAACACCGTGGTAGGTTTAGTCGGTATTCCGGGAGGTACATTATCTTTTCAACATCTTTATTTTACCCCGGCAAGTCCGACATAATCCCTCCGCCCGCCCCCGCGGAGGGATATGCGTCATTGCATTCCCCCACGTAAAAAAAAAAAAAAAAAAAAAATAAATACGCACATAATTTCGAAATGTCAGAGATGCGCTCCTTGAGATCGAACTCGAGACCTCTGCGTGGTAGTCCAACGGTTTCCCACTAGACTTTGGCTGTTGTTTTTTTTAAATATTTGGGTCAAATAGAAAGTTACGTTAACTAAGGTTTAAAATAGAATACGTTACCATCGTTATAAATCTGCTAGACAGAAAACAATAAAAATGGAATGCACGTACTTCGTTGTGACGTAACTGCTATTTAAGTACAGTTGCGTGAGGGCGATAGCAAGATTAAGATTCACGTTTTCTCATAGCCGAATGTTGACTATTAATCTATCAAATATTAGAATACCAGATACAATCAAAAATCCATTCTGTCTGGCCGTCGGTGGGTCGTTGCAACTCAATGGGTTAATTGCTTATTTCTTATATGTGTATATATCATTTATTTTTATATATGTATAATGCTGCTTGCTGAGCTACAAACAAATATGTTAATCCATGAAATCTTGAATGTCCATTTTTATATGCTATAATTAATATCAACAGAATAGTCAACTAAAAGCCTTTGACTGCATACAATCACTATTCTTTCTATTTCAGTAATACAGAAATTTGTTCTATCAATGGTTTATCAATAGATTTGATAAAAGGCACCTTGCTTTAAAAAATAATTTATCGCTAATACGTTATGAAGTGGGCACTTATCTTTTTTCGAATAATGTAAAGGTTAAGAATTTCTAAAAAAAAAGTTAAGAATTTCTTATCTTTAACAAAAGGGAAGTTGCCTCACTATTTTTTAATATTTGAGTCAAATAGTTAAATTACCCAAACAAAAGCTAAAATAAAAAAATATTCCGTAACAAATAAAATACTAACGTTACAAATCTGATAGTAGAGGTAATTGAAAATAGATAGAAAAAGGATGCACGATACAACTGTGACGTAATTGCTGTATAACTGCCGCTGTCCGAGAGAGATGGCGAGATAACCATTACCACCCAATAACACCCACTTTCCCTTATATCTAAATTCAAAATTTTAATTATTCCCTTATTTTGTAACTAACTTGTTATTAGCTCTTGTGTGTAAAATATAATATCGAAATCAAACACAGACAACTATTTATACTTAGGTACTATAAGGAAGAAGACAAATCTTAGTTTTGGATGTAACCCGCGTCCTATAATTGGCCTTGCTTAGTGTTGATATTTTCTCAATCTTTCCTCTTAATGCCATGCTTAAAGTAAAAGATAAGAACGAAGTGATCAGTATGGTATATAATTATTCAACTTAATAACTAAGTCACGTACTATATAGACGTTTGGATTTTGGAGTAAATTTTGGAATTTTTTCATTTAACACATCAATAGTACGTATAAAAAAGTAGTAGCACTATGTAAGTTTGATAGGAAAACATAATACCCGGAAAAAGTCATTAATTTTCATTTAGATATTAGAATTTATAATATAATATTATACTTTTAAAAGAAGTAAAAACATTTTCGCGACAAAACGTCGATTAAAAAAGTATTCAATCTGAATAGAGCAGTCAAAAAGGTTACCAAGGTGTGACCAAGTTGGAGATATTCGGATGAACAGTATCTTGAATCGACAAGTTAAAGTAAAAGTTACTAAGAGTAAAGAAGCAAGATATTTTATGCCAGGAGCTACGAAGTCTCCGAATAGCCCTTGGGGAGAGTCATAAGTCTGTGTATGTGTAAGTGTATACGTAGTATGTCCGGTCAGTGGTCGAAATTCGAATATAATCATTATTGAAAATTAATAGATAACATTATATAAGAATTAACATTTTCGCACATTAAACAAAGCTCTACTGACGTTATAATTTTGTTTTATTGATACATGTAAAACATAAATCTTAAGAATCCCATGACGTGGCTGTCCTATTCCTATCCAGAGGAGTTCGGTATTGTCAACCTTTTTCTACTGAGGGTGCGTGGTGAGTTCCTCTCTTTCCAATTATTTTATATTTATAATTATATACGTATTGATGGCTGAAGGCGGTGAGTTTAAAGATTAGTGATACAAGCAACAATGCATGTGCCTACTTGATTTAAAATTTTAGTTACAGCGCCTCCCGAAATAAAACAGCAACAAACAGCTTTTGAACTAAATAAATTGAGTACATATACAAGGTTATTCTTAATATAGTGAAAACCTCTCCGGGGGTGATTATACTTGTTATTATGAACAACTTTTGTTCTAGGACATTGCCGAAATAGCGAAAAAAATCAGCTGTTTCATTCATTTTGTCGAGGTCAAAGTTCAATTTTGTATGGAGCAGCTGTTTTTCCCGAGATTTCGGCAATGTCCCTGAACAAAAGTTGTTCATCAACCACCCTCTGAGAGGTTTTCACTATACTAAGAATAACCTTGAATAGTTGAAAAGCAGATAGTTTAAAAAAATATTGCCTCTCTTCATTTTTGTAGTCTTATTTACTCAAATCATATGATTTTTAGGTAGTATCAAGTAATAAAATAATGTCTCTTACACTCTAAGTACAAAATCTTAACTAATATTAAAAATGTGAATGTGAGTTTATTTGTTTGTAATGCTTTTTACGCCTTAACTACTCAACCGATCATCGTGAAAAGTCGCATAAGTACACATTATCAGGGGTATAGAAAAGGACTTAAAGCAACTTTCGTCCAAAGAAAGTACTGTTCCTGAGGGACAGAAATTTAATATAATCTACATTTACGCGAGCAGGGCTCAAGGCAAAATCTTGTAGTCATATCTATACTAATATTATAAAGCTGAAAAGTTTGTTTGTTTGTTTGGTTGAACGCGCTCTCAGGAACTTTTAGTCCGAATTGAAAAAATATTTCAGTGTTGGATAGCCCATTTATCGAGGAAGGCTATATAACATCAGGCTACAATCAATAGTAGCAGAGCATAAATGATAAATGTTGCAAAAACGGGGAAAATTCTCTTATGTGAAGCAGACGTGGTAGCGCGGGTCAGTAGTAAAAATAAAAGTATAAATAGGTGCATCTATATAAGTAGATATACTATGTATAACATAAAGTAAGTATAACGATATACAGATCTTTAAGTGAGTACCATCAAATGAGACATTGATTTGAATTTGTAAGTTGCATTTATATGGCATTCACGCGATTTTAACTATATTTTGTGCTATTTAAACTATTTACATTTTCATCTTTCCTGACGTTTAGATTGCTTTTCAAAAGCCATAGTCATAGAGGATCTTGAGGCTTGGGTCTTTATTCTAGAACTCTAATAACATTAGTAAAAATATTGATTGATGTATTTAATTATTATAAAATTCTAACTTTAAATGGTTAGTCATATTTTTTATAATAATACGAGCATTATTTACATAGTACCCGACACGATTAAAACACAATGAAAAGAGTGACAGGTGAACCTATTACAATCTACCGGGCAAATCTCCAGACTCCGTGCTGCTACTGAGAATTTCCATAATACTATACAGGGTGTCCCGTAAATAATGGATCAAACGAAAATGGTAGATAGCTAGCTTGATTACCTACAACTAATTTGAACAGTTTTTTGAAATACCTTAGGATTGTCGAGAAAAGAATATTTTATAATTTTTTTCGATTTTTCTGCCTAACATTAGTTTTTTTTATGCCATGGTTGCAAATAATGACATTTTTTAGATCCTTTTTCTTATAAACATTACTAGATAAATTGCCAACAAATAATCATATCATTTTTGCAAATGACATTCCAAACCTTTAAAAAACAGTTAAGAAAGTGAACATTTATTTTATTTCATCTGGATGACTAAAGTTTAAAAGAATCTCCTGTAAAAAAATGTATGACACCGAAGTGTACCATGATTTTAAAAACATGTACAGTTAATGAGGTTTCTAAATTTGTATAAAACATACGGTTAACTACTTTAATTGCAAAGTTGTTGCTATGAATCTGAAGAAAGGGGCAAGATCATAAAAATCTAAATTAATGAAATTAGTGTGAAATAACTTCCTTTCTTACTTTCGAAATGATCTAAAGACAGTCTAAGCGCTTGTAATACTAATAATAGTATTATTTCTCAATTTGGCATCGTTTGCTCATAATTCCAGACTCCGTGCTGCAACTCAGAAATTCTTTACAGAAAATGCCAATAAGTCACTCACGTAGGACCATAAATAGCTTAGTTGTAAAATCGACATGGTTTGTCCAGATCGCAGGTTTAATTCTTGCTTTATGATATCTTTTACCTCGTTTCGTCGCGTTTTTTGTCACTGTCATTCGGTATGATATATTTGCTTTAAAATAACCAACGTGGCAACAGACATACGGCATTGTCGGATCTCAATGGTAGGGGAGCATCGTTAGCTTAGTGGAAGAGCATTGGAGTGCCACGCAGAGGTCTTCAGTTCGATACTAAGGCACGCAACTTTGACTTTTCAAAGCTATGGGCGTATAAACAAACATATTAATTATCGCTTGCTTTCATGGCAAAGCAAAACATCGTAAGAAAACCTGCATGTCTGTGAGTTCATAATAATGATCTCAAGGATTTGCGAAGTCTGCCAGTCCGCATTGGGCCAGCGTGGTAGAATAAAGTCTAACCGTCCGGATCTCTTCTCAGTATATAAATACTAAGAAGATTTTTTCTCAGATAGTTTATTTATATTTACTGGGCATAATTCTAAACACAGTTGTGCATTTGTAAAATGTTGACGAAAAGATTAGAATACTGCTCGACCTAGCTATCGAACCAGATATCGCTTGCAATGGATGACTTACGGATGCGTATACGCATTACACAATGAAGCCCATTAATGTAACTTTGGTCTATAGACTTCTAGAGAGATAGTAACTTACCCCTAGTAACTTATCAATGGTCGTATTTGGCCCCTAGACTTAGTAAGGTAATATAAATTGCAAAGCTATAAAACAATCACAAATAAATGTTTGTATTTCATCTATATAAATAGGCAGTACCTTCTTCTCGTTTATTTGCCAACGGTTTTTATTTATTTCGTTTTATTTTGTAGCTATTTAGAAGCTATAGTGTCATCAAAATAATATTTATTAAAACAGTAATGCTTTTAAACTGTAAATTCATATTATGTTTTCCTCAAATTTTAAACAATGATATGGTTAAATTTCGATCACTGGGCGAACACTATTATATCATTAAAGATTAACTTGTCAAGTTGAGATTTGGCATTCCAAGGAATGCCAGACAAAATTAAAAACCTATTGTCACTGGCTGTCGTTGTTCTGCTGTGACTCAAAAGGCTAATTAATAAAACAAGTGTCTTAAAAAATAGTTTATTGCGTGTCTAGACATACACCGTTAGCCATAGGTACACCCGAGGAACAATCATGAGGTACACCAGAACCTGGACCTTGTTCGTCGGGGCTAATTTCGTTGCTATCATCAGATTTGTGGATATTCTCTAAAGTGTTCGGCAGCCACGACATCCATTGATCTTTATACAATTCGTCGAAAAGTCCACAAGCACAGTCCTCATTGTAGTTAACAGAATTTTGCAATGGTTTAACCTTCACTGCGATTAAACGCTTCTGACGATCACAATATACAGCGGCGAATAACGCACAAACTATCACAACACCGACCTTCATATTGCACGACGGTTTATAGACGAATGAATATAATTTAGAAAGGCGTACATATTTTATTTAGTTTTAAAGAAGCCATATGATCAAGGTTGAAGAATATATTTACGGTTCCGTATACACTTATAATATAATAAGTAGCGATAGCAAGGGGAAATAAAAAAAATATTTTTCTGCGGCATTAATTTTGTTACTGGTTTTAATAAACACCTTCATCAGTCATACCCGAGTTGTATTTACTTTGTATGGATTGACTCTGGTTCTTGAGATATTCAACATAAAGAACGGTTCCATCAGGACATTAGAACAATGAAAGACACATACTAAGGCCGATCATGGGACAGCCATATTATGATGGCAGACTATTGCTTGAGTTTAATAAGAGATTATCCTGAACATAAACACAATAGTAATGCTTACTGATAAAGGGTTTTCTAATATTTGTATTTTTATTTATCATATGTATTAAGTTTTCTTGTCGTTATTATATAGCCGTAATTAAATATTAAATATATATTCTAAAATATATGTATATTTAATATTTAATTGTATTTTTATTTCGACCTTCTTTCAGTCATATAGTTATAAAGTCTTATCTCATAAATTAGAGTCAATTTAACAAATCTGATATTTTTCGCGTATTCAGCATACTGAACTTACACAAAATTGACTTCAACTTACCATGCCGCAAAATGACTGTTCCTCAGTGTAGTCTAGTCGGAGACCATTAGACTGCAATGCAAAGGTCTCCAGATCGATTCCAAAGCACACAGCTTTGCCTTTTTAAAGTTATGTCCGTATTAAATAGTTAATTATCGCTTGCTTTAACTGTGACGGAAAATATCTTGAGGAATCATGCCTACAAAACTTTCTTGTTTCTGAAAAAAAAAAAAAGATTAGCAGACAAACCTAACCTACATTTACGCGATCAAAGCCGCGGTTAAAATCTAGTGTTTTCATAAATCAAGCACAATTATTATTTACAAAGTTATCGTATCGAGTAACAAAATATGTATGAGAACTTACAAAGCGCCCCCGGCGGGAAGTATCGTAACTAAAACAACAGGTATTAGATGCTTTGCACTATTTCTATAGTATCTTAAGGAAACGATTAAAATTACGTTTGGGATCGGAGTGTGAATTACAATTTGATATTTACCAACGTTTCAAAACGTGCAAACGCGTTTATACAGCAGGTAATTCACGTAGTGTTTGTCTGGTGAAATGTTGTTTACAATATATACGACCATTAATTATTCTGTGTACCTAATTTTGTGTTACTTTTTTGTTTTATATGACGACACGTACCTTTTTTAGGGTGGAAACTGATGATGGTTACTCATTATTAAGATAAATGGAATTATATTTTTATAATGGTTTTTGTGTCTGCTTAATCTAGTAGATGTCTAATAAACTATAAAACATTTTACCAATTTCTTATCCTTTTAATATATAACATTTTTTTTTTTGGAATACCGTGCTGTTGTTTACATTTTTATGTGTTTTATGTTTGCTTGAATTAATTTTAACATGTAGCAAACGTCTCGCATGTTCCACAGTTCAGACGTAAGAAACACCAGGCGACAGACAAAGCATTTTACATCTTTTTTACTCGTTACACAATCGAGATACTCGTAGCGCAATGTAAGCAACTTTAAGAAATTAACTTAACTTGCGGCTGACTTTCGGACACGTGACAACACGCAATTTATTGGTTTTTATTATCTTATACTCTGGGTGCCTAGTGCGAGTTTCAAATTCAATAACGTTAACCGCGTTTGGGTCACTGATTGGTTAAGAGCTTGGAGCGGGCCAATCGGACCGCCGAATAGAAACGTGTCGACCTCGTGAAACAAACTCGCACTGTGCACTCTGACTATTTTGAAGTACATTCAATCGATAGCTAGCACGATAGATTATAGTTTTTCGTCACATGACGCGACATTCACACACGGGCTTTTGGTCTTTGTGTCTTATAAGAGTTTACAAAGTAAAGTAATGTTCGGCTGGTAAATTACAGCTGTCAGAAAGTATGAAAGTTTGTACACCGCCTCCTGAAATTTACTTAAAACTAAACAGGACTGTAAATTTTATATAATGGATTTAAAAAGTCATATAATACTACCCATACAACATCCTATGGTATGTTTGGTTTTATTTGGTTTCTTATTACACTCCGATTATTGCTTATATGTCAAAATTATTCGGTAAGATATTTTTTTCTGACGATTACAACCTTATGGTGTGACTCTAATTGTTTCTAGTCTTTGGAGCATGGAGGCGGTGCTATGCAAGCAAGAGACAAGTTTTGTCTCTGCTAACAAGCAGAGACAAAACTTGTCTCTTGCGGTGGCAGAACACTTGCTTGTTTTTTGAAGGGTTAGCAGCGTGCAATTCTTGTACAACAAACAGTCCATATGATATGACAATAAAGCCACGTTTCGGCACGAATGGGCCGGCTCGACCGGAGTAATACCACGGCCTCACGGAAAACTGGCGTGGCGTTATGTTTCGTCGAGTGAGTGAAGGTACCGGAGGCTCAATCCCCGTTCCCCCTTCTGGTGGGAGGGACAAATTTAAAAGGCTGGCAACGCACTTGTGACTCCTCTGGTGTTGCGGATGTCCATGGGCGGCGGTAATCACTTACCATCAGGCGACAGGGCTGCTCGTCTGCTACCTATAAAAAAAATTATAGCTAGCCATAACGACCTTCTTTGAAGAAAACGCTATCAAGATTTAATCTTAAAGATAACTTATGTTGACAGTACTTAAAAACGACGAGAGTGCTTGAATTTACTCCAAAAATCCAGTGGGCCAACGAGCTGACACGAACAGAATGAAATTAGTTGCCAAACCATTTCTTTGCGTTGCTTTACTTGCATTCCGAGGTATGAGGATGAAACACCGCTAACATTATGTCTCTGTGCTCGTACTGAAAATATTTTGGTAGTAAAACCTAATTCGACTCGACCCAATATTTAAGCATCATGCCTCTTTTGCTGCCTCAGTGATTTACTGGATGGTATAGGTAGTTAAGGCCACGATTAAAACGTGGAAATCTGTAATGTTTACCTTTTTTGGAAGTTTTCAGCAGCTTTTCCTTTTAGATGGTATAATTTACTTGGATAGGTATTTTAAAGAAGGATCTCTAAACAGGTGAATAATAACGATGGCATTTTACACGAATGTCTTTTTGTTCTATTTATTATTTAAATGTCATGTTAGACCGAAAAAAAAACAGTTTTAATTTCATGCATATATCTTCGAAGGTGTAGGCAGAGTATTATGTCTAGATTTTGTTAGATATGACGTAATTTCTCGTGTAGAATTATTTTATGGCTTGAAGATTCTTTATGCTTCAAAAATATGTATGTGCATGGTTTTTGTTATAAAGACTTTTAGAACACACAGCGCAAAAACACGTTAGCTTCTTACTAACGATGACTCGCTAGTTTTTTATACTATTCTAACTCCTCTAATTAATATTATAAATGCGAATGTGAGTTTATTTATTTAAATTAAACACTTTATACGGATTTTGTCGCGTTGTTTATTTTACTTTAAAACACTTCTATTACACACTACTATTATTGAACTTTACTACTATTTAAGCTATTTAATTTAATCAAAACTATTTATACAAAATCCGTATAAAGTGTTTAATTTTAATGTATAACATTCGTGTAAACATAAGATAATATTATGTGAGTTTGTTTGTTTATTAAACTTTCACGCCTTAACTACTCGACCGATCATCATGAAATTTCGTATACACGTTGTCAAGGGAACAGAAAAGGACATAGGGTACATCATCAGGGTTTCACCCAGAAAAAATACTGTTACTAATCGAACCTAACCTAGCCTATACTTAGAGCGAAGTCACGAGCAAGATTTAGTAATGTAATAAAGCTAAAGAATGTGTTTCTTTTTTGTTTGAACGCGCTAATCTCTGGAACTACCAGTCGGATCTGAAACTGCTTTTTGCATTTGATAGCCCAATTCTCCAGAAAGTTTAAGGAGGCTGTATACTAAGCTACGAGTCATGGTAGCGGAGCAGTTATCATAAACGTGGGCACTGCGGGGGACAGTGAAGTATTCTATATAATTTAAGCGTGTTAGCGTCACAGGTAATCGTCGAATTAATGGCGCTCTTTGTGTTTATGCACAAGCATCTTATGCGGTCAAGTCAACTTGCGCGTAACTCGTGTTGATCGTTTACAAAATGCATACAACCTGCGACTATTCTCCGAGTCGTGTACATAATTTATTAATACCCGGTCACAGAAGAGGTTATACACAATGTGTCAGAATAAAAATTACAACGACTGTTGCTTTCTGAGTTAGCCAATGAGCTTCTGCTAATTTATTTTTGTGCTGTTGATGTAGAGATTCTCATGCCATGTAAGGGAAATAAGGTATAAGTATCCTTCCTAATATTATAAATGCGAATGTGAGTCTGTTTGTTATGCTTTCACGCCGTAACTACTTGATCGATCATCATGAAATGTTTTATATGTTGTAAAATGTACAGAAGAGGACATAGATTACATCCAGAAAAATAGTACTATTCCCAAGGGATAGGAATCTATTATCAAAATTTATATTACCGTTAGAAAAACTGCAAGCACAATCTAGTAATCTAATGGTGAAAGATCCAGAATAGAAGTAACAATATAAATTTATTGTCAAAATCTATACCTCTATGGCGTAGTGGTTAGTGTAACCGACTGCCACGCCTAAGGTCGCGGGTTCGATTCCCGCACAAGTCAAAACATTTGTGTGCATGAACATGGATGTTTGTCTTGGTCTGGGTGTTTCTATGTATAATATGTATGTATTTACAAAAAAAAAGTATATATGTATGTTTACCCATTGTCTAGTACCCATAGTACAAGCTCTGCTTAGTTTGGGCTAGATGGTGTTGTGTGTATGTAGTAGAATATTATTATTATTATAACTATACCAACGCGAGCAAAGTGGCAAGCAAAAGCTAGTATTATACGAGACAATAAAGGAAACATGAAAAATATAAATTCACAGGTGACTTCTAAACACCCCTCGTCGTAGCATCTCATTAGGCGAACGTGACGCGTAAATATAACAAAAACAAATAATTTACATTTTATTCTCTAAAAGTGAAGCGTGTTGCTTGCCTGATCGCTTGCAATTGCTTATTAGGCCTGCCACTTTGTCTGCGTGGAATTTGGAAGTAGATACCTATCAATAGTTTTATGCATGTATTCTTTGCATGTTAGAAGAAGCTGACCTATTCATATAATACTCGATTTCTAGGCGGTGTATCAAGATGCAACACGCATCAGATTTCAAGTTAGACCTGTAGCAATACAACTGTTAAAACCGCATTCAATTTCATGCAGTAGTTTTTGCGCGATGTGCGTTCAAACATACAGCCAGACAAACAAAAATACTCAAAGTCATCGTTTAACTTCTATGGACTTTTTTAAGAATAATTGTTTTGACTTCTATGCCTTTCATAAAGACTCCTTAAATATTTTTCTTAAATGTCTGCCATATACAGGCGTCATCATCACCATGTCAGCTGAAAGACGTCCATTGCTGACCATAGGCCTTACCCAAGGATTTTTTCACACAGACCGACACAGACAGATTTTCTTGGATCATCCGCATCCAACCGCTGCTCGCGACCCATCGATATCGTCCAGACATAATTGTTTTTTAAAACCTTTGTGCACAATATGATACTTTGGCGGACTTAATGCTAAGGGCATTCTCTACCAGTCAACCGTAGGGTGATGCAGAGATAAGAAGATATAATATGTATTATTTTGTTTAAAACACTTCTGCCTATCCTATCGGCGATATACAACTGTGAGTATATGTTATCTTAAGTTATTCTCTTCATAACAAGAATGTCTGGTTCGTTACCTTAGTTAAATATTCGTTGGAATTTGAATTTATTTGTATGCTCTGATTGTTGGAAGGCAGGTGTACCAATTCCTTATTAGATTTATTGAAAGGTTTAATTCCAAAAATTCGATAATCCGTCTACCTTCTTTATGAAGTGAGAGAGTCAGCTGTTGCCAATTGTAAAGTATTTCATATTTTTCCTTTTCTTTGAATGCAACTGCCGCATTTGAAAAATCATGTACCGTAGAGGCCTTTACAAACATTCAAATAACTTAATTATAGAACACTCATACTCGAAACATCTATTTGTAGATCACACATAGTACCGGCGTAAGTCACTAAGGTAACGAGATGGGTGTAAAAACCCAGGATTCAACCTCTTCGTCTTCCTGTGAACGTTTTTTTATTCCATCAGCTTTTTGTAATGTCACACTGCTGGACAAAAGTCTCTCCCTTGGGCTTCAAAATCACTCTGTTGATTGAGTGAATATCTCCTGACCTTATGAACTTGTGACACCTATATCTCGGAGATCTTTTGACCCACAGGGCCCATATTACTCAAACTCGACCGAGGGATGACCCCAAGGTATCTGCACACCAAGTTACAAGTCAATCGGTCCAGTGGTTCCGGAGCTATGCCTGTCACTAACAAACCTCTTCGAAGAAGACTCGGAGGTTAATAATGAGGTGGCTCGATATTGATATTGCGAGCGCAAACAGGCTGGAGTAACTATAGTTTTCTGTACTCTTTTCAGGACATCTAACTATGCTATTACAAATAAGACAAACTTGAAAGTACACCGATGGCGTTGTGGTTTAAGCTGTCGCCTTGCCCTCGCTACCACTGCGCCAAGTGTTGGGGGTTCGAATCCTATACGGTACAAATATTTGTATGATGGTTAAAATGGTTATTCCAAATCTGGGTGTTCTTTGTGTCTGTATGAATGGGGGTTTTGAACCCCGTGACACAGGAATTATTCCCTTAGCGCGGGAGCTGTCTTTAAAGAAAATATTACCTTCTTGTTAAATTGAAAAAAGAATATTAACAATTGTTAATAGAATATTAAGTAAGCATTTAAAGTCATGCGTCATATACTTCACTAGCTGACCCCCGTAGTTTCACTCATTTCGTGTTTAAAATTACTTATCCGAATCCGTGGCTCGTACCACGATGTTATATCTTCTTCAAGATTATTCTAAAAAAGGTCAAAATCAAAGCTTTATTGTATTATTAAATTTCGCTCGTGGTTTCGCGTTTTAGATGTTGTCAAAAAATATCTATTCCTCGGGAACAGTACTTTTTTATGGATGTAAAGTGTGCATGTCTTTTTCAATCCCTGACAACGTGTATGCGAAATTTCATGATGATCGGTCAAGTAGTTAAAGCGTGAAAGCGTAACAAACAAACAATCAAACTCACATCGAACATACCTACTTATACTGGACGCATTTACAGTGTCTACTTACACTACAGGGCTTTTTGTGCAGTCAATGCTCTCAGCTAAGTACCGCCTTAATTTTTAATAACCTTTGAAATAGTTCACTTTAAATAACTCATCGATACGTTAAGCTTTTAAGAATAATTATATTTTAAAGTTCAGTATTATATTATTTATGAAGATATCTTAGGTAGAGCTAATTTCTAATGAACCTTGTCTAAAGAAACAGACGAATCTATACTAATATTACAAAGAAGAAAATGTGTTTTTTTTTTGTTCTATAATTAGAGTAGTGAATGCGACTGCTGTGCATGAGGTCTCGGGTTTGAATCCCGGGTCGGGCCAACAAAAAGTTATTGGGTTTTCCTGTTAAGAAATCTCAATACGAGCCCGGAGTTAGGAAGTTGGCGGTGTTAGACACCCCCGTGCCTCGGAAAGGACGTAAAGCCGTTGGTCCTGCGCCTGATCTCTCTCCGGTCGTGTCGGATTATTCGTCCCATCGGATCATGAGAGTTAGGGAACAGAGTGTGCACTTGTGTTTGCGCACACACTTGTGCACTATAATATCTCCTGCGCTGATGGCCATTCTCCGCTAAGATTGGCCGCCGTGACCGAAATTCGGTCAGGAGGACATTATTAACTAAAAAACTAATCAACTGATTCTAAAAAATATTTATTTATTTATTTCAAAATATTACATCGGCGGAATTAGCGCCACAGGCATTATCTACTAAACAACCATTGGGTGATGCGAAAAGAAAAAGTAAGTAGTAGGTGCATACATTAGCATGAAATATACACTTACATCTACTAAACATATACCAAAGTATATCATATTAGTAACGATATATTACATAATAGGTATATACATACCAATAAAAATATACAATCTAAATAAAATATATACAAATATATATGTATATACATCCTGACTTCATGAGGGGGCGCGTTCTATAGTAAAACGGACTGGACGAAGAAGGAAGAATGTAGGAAACCAGATGTGTGGAGGGACAAAGTAAAAGGAGGTTATTGGAAGAACGAAGATTTCTATCATGATTGGCACATAGATATTGGAAAAGGCAGGTTAAATAATTTGGTGAGGCTAAAATCGAAAATAAAAATAAAGGCACGCAAACTATGGTACCATTTTAAAGTGGATCTATGAGATGAAATATGGTCATATTTACGATGATTATAAATAAATTGAATGCATTTATTTAGAAGTCAGTCATATTATTTGAGTAGATCTGCATTCAGGTTATAGTCTCACCACCATAATCAATTAAGGGACATATCAAAGTCTGCACAAGCATTATTTTTGTCTTAGATGGGAGAAAATTCTTCAGGTGATACAAAGCGCGTAGCGTTCCGGTTACTCTCTGACTGACACTAGTAACCTGAGCTTGCCAATTTAAATTGGAGTCAATGAGCAACCCCAGATCCTTTACAGTAGGACTGAACGGAATATGAGTCCCATCATATACAACAGTCGATAAAGTATTGGAGTCCAGCCTACTCATCAATCGTAGACTTCCAACTATGATTGACTAACACTAAGTCGGGTTAACAGATAATCCAAATCTGCCAGACCAGCTTCTAATTGTTTCCAGATCAGCATTTACTTTAGCTATGGCTTGAAGAAGATTGTCTGCAGTGTCTTGAGCATATAGCTGTAAGTCATCGGCATAAAGTAAAGATGATACGGGCACTGAGGATTCCGAGTTAAGAAGTAAATAAATAGAGAAAATAGTAACGGAGATAGAATGTTGCTTGATGAACACTAGAATCGAGGTCACGTCAGGTTGATGACATGTCATCGATGCGTACTGACTGCTGGCGCCCCTGAAGATAAATCGAGAACCATTCAAGTACACCAGGTGAGATATTAAGATGGTATAGGACCGCTAGTAGAATGTCATGACTGACGGTATTGAACGCATTCGAGCAGTCAACCAAAGCCAATACAGTGACTTGGTATCCTCCATGCCCGCCCTAATATCGCTAGTCACTTTGAGAAGAATAGAAGTAGTGCTGTGCCCGGGCCTGAAGCCAGATTGGAGAGAACTCAATAGGTTGTTCAGATTCACGAACTGTGCAAGTTGTTTGTGTACACAGGCCTCGAGCACTTTAGATAAGAAAGAATGAATGGATATAGGTCGGTTGTGGTTTGGAAGGGAAGGACTAGGTACCTTGGGAAGAGGGATGACGAAGGCGTTATGCCACAAGGAAGGAAAAATCCCAGAGTCAAGGGAAAAGTTTATGATATGGGATATGGCGGGCAGGAGTTGATCAAGAATTAATGTGATCCTAGGACGACTAATACCATCACAGCCCACAGCATTAGATTTGATTGATAGAATTATCTTTTTGATCTTACCTAGTTCCACAAAAGAAAACAGAAAATGATCGATGTTGGGTTTGGGTAGGTTAACTAAGTAATTTACAGTACGATGCTAATTTGATGTTCCAGCAAAATAGAAAAGGTGCAATTTTGATTGATATCATTCAAATCAATCGTCGTACGTGGATCACTTTGTTGTTTAGCACTCTAGAGTTCCAAGAAACCGCCAGATACCAGCAGGAGATGGCGATGTTATATTATCGAGAATATGCCGGCGTGTTGCATTACGTATCATCTGATTTCACCGATTCCTTGTAACTTTAAAAAGAGCCCAATGGTAACACACACAGCACGATCCCTGCTCCCTATCGCCATCCGAATACCTCTCGATATCCAAGGGGCGGAAGGGTGCTTAACCTTCATTCCACGGACGGGAGCGTGGATATTACAAAGATTCACGACGACATTATTAAAATACCAACCTTTTGGTCCACCGTGGAAGCTGCCTCCAAAAGTTCCCAATTAAAAGCAGAAGTATCCTTACGTAGCTTGTCCACGTCCATCCGCCCAAAACAACGCCTGTCCAGAATTTAAGGACTGGGTTTGGGTAGTTTAAGGTTATAGGAAAGGAATAAGAGATTATGATGAGAAAATCCAGGAGCCAGGTATTGGCCACGACGGCGGAATAAGTTAGAAGCAGAGGAAAGAATAAGATCCAGCCAGGTATCAATCCCATCAATGTTGTGGTGTGTTGCATTTAAAGGTAAAACGTGAAAACTGGCGGATTCTATGATTTGGAGTAGTTTACGGGAATGCAAGGAATGGTGAGATAGAAGGTCAGTGTTAAAATCGCCCATGATGATGTGATGTGAGTATGTGGCGACTCCGCACAGACGAAGAAGTTCAGCCTACATTCAACAGATGGCGATACAATCGCACTTCACATGACGTCATACTATTCTGCATCGCACAAGTGAAGTTTACACAGCGACTGAGTATATATACAAGCTCCCGACATCAACCGTCGAGCCGCGGCCCGCCAGGCACGATCAACCAGCCTGGTTGGAGGATTCTCCCTTTGTGTTGGAGGGACTTTACACCCTGTTCCTCTAAAGATTCCAAAATCGATTCGAAACTGGAGAAGTAGTCATCTGAAGGGGGACAATAAACTACCCTAAAATTCTATCATCATTATACAGCTATAGTATCGCCGAATAAAATAAAATTAATATAAAAATAAATTTTATTTAAAAAAAAAATAATGCAACTAACATAACCTTACCTACCTTTACGCGACCGAAGGCGCGAGCAAGGCTAGTATTTTATAAAAAGGAACTAGATCCAATTTATATGTATGTTAGCGAGGTCAATTTCGTTCAATTGTAAATCCGTCTACATTTCACGATCGTATACGAAATATTTTGGTTTTGATAGGTTTTAGTAAGTGAAAGTATTATTGAAATTAAACTACTATATACGGATTTTATCGCGTTGTTTATTTATCACTGTATTACAAAATTTTGAAAATATTACACTACTACTACTATTGATTTTATTTTACTAATTTATAAGCTAATAAAATTATTTAAACTATTAAATCTATTTATTTTTGGTTTACACTTTCCCCGACGTTTCGGTTGCTTTTCAGCAGCCACGGTCACGGGGAGACTAAGATGGTAGTTGTCTCAATGTTCCAGTGTAGTTATTTCAAAGTACCCGAACATAATTTAATCATGGGTGTTTCTATTTACGCAGAATGAGCTCAAAGTATCATGAAGTCTGGCTGTGGTTTGTTTATTCTTGGGTTTGACTATTTGAAGTACTGGATCCCAAGCTGGTGGTACATTCCAACCATCTTCTCTATTGAAATTGGGATGTTTTTTGATTTCAATAGCCTCGCGAAGCATCCTTGGTAGGAATCGGTGTTCTTTAGCGAGAATCTGTGGTTTGTCAAATCTCAGGTAGTGGTTGGTCCCCTGTTGTACATGTTCACACACAGCAGACTTCAACGAGCGTTTGTGTTTTACGTCAGCTATGTGTTCTTTTATGCGGGTGCCTATGCTTCTCTTGGTTTGACCAATGTATGAGAGTCCGCAGTCACAATCTATTTTATAGACCCCTGCATCTTGTAAAGGTAATATGAAAGTATTATCTTTTTAATAGAAAAACTAAAGTAGCCAGTAATAGTAATCAGCTTAAATGGTAATATTATTAAGTGTTCTTAATAACTTTACCATTGAAAGAAGCTCGGTAAATTAAGTATAGTTTGTGTTAAAATATTATCTGTTTATGTCCATTTAAATTATGCGCCTTTAATAATGTTGAATTGCACTGCATAGTCTGTGATAAATATAAAATTATCCTGTCTATGGCATCTTATCTAAACTCTATATCTCTACCTACTCTCTGCTATATTTTGTACAATTACTTTCTTTTTATTAATAAATACGATGAACATGAATATTTCAATACTGCCTTGGTAGCGCAGCGCGAATTGGCGTGTCTGCTGTGTATGGAGCCTTGGACTCCATTCGGGAAAGTGTTATTAGCTTTTTCTATTCAGCATTTGTAAAGCACTTGGTCTGAACTGTGTCCAGTAAGCAACAATATCCTGTTGTCGTTCCACCTCCTATCACATTGGGCTTACAAAATAATATAGCCAGCGAAATATGGGTGATATATATTTTACCTACATTTCGCCAATTATATTTTTTGCGTTATCCCCGAAAAGGTGGGCACATGTATACCTGTGCCTAACTTTTTAGAGTTTTAAGTTTACGTTTCACCTCTTTAAAAATAATGTTCACGCGTGAGATTAAAATTTGAAATCCTATCTAATATGAGGTACTAATTGACCCGCGCAACTTCGTCTGCTTCACATAAGAGAATTTTCCTCGTTTTGCAACATTTTTCATTGCTGCTCCGTTCCTATTGGTTGTAGCGTGATGTTATATAACCTATAGCCTTCGTCGATAAATGGGCTATCCAACACTAAAAGATTTTTTAATTCGGACCTATAGTTCCTGAGATTAGCGCGTTCAACCAAACAAACAAACTCTTCTTCTTCTTTATGATATTAGTATAGATAAATGCGAATGTGAGTTTCTTTGTTCATTTGTTAGTTTGTTACGCTTATCTACTCGACTGATCATCGTGAAATTTTGCGTACACGTTTTTAAGGTATCAGAAAAGGACATATTATGGTTCCTTTCATCCAGAAAAAAGTACTGTACTATTCTAACTTTACTTAAATTTAGACAAGCAAAGCTGCGGGCAAAATGTAGTGTAACATATTTCATATCTTCGAACATTATTGAATCCAAAAGTTCCTTATAACACAATGTAGGAAGCTTTAGAATAAATACTTTCAAACTAATATCACATACTTAGCCTGTTTTCATTAAAAACAGTTTGGCCTGGATACAGAACAGCTCCAACGTAGGGTACTGGCCTAATTAAGCTCGGTGTTACAACACAAATACTTTGGTCACATTGATTAGACTCTTCAAGTCTTTGTTTGTCCTGTGTAACTACAACTATTGGCCGATACGACGGAATATTTTTTATCAGGGCAATACATGACGACAACTGTTTTGCTGTTTGGTTGTCATACTCTGAATGCCATTTCAAATATTAGAGCTATTTTTGTTCGCAGAAAATAATTGTTTGCATAGCATATATTAGAAAACCAAAACGAAAGTTAGTCTCTGATGATTTTTACTTGCCTTCATTATTTCTAATCAAATTGCTATTCGTATTTTTTAAATGGGTTCCTCCACGCTGTAAATAATTCCTATATTGCAATGTTACAGAAATCCGAGCAAATAATGTTTAATCAAAATTGTAATCGCAACGGGCAGCCACAAGACAGGCTTATTGTGTAATGGGTAATGTAAAGTATATAATGTAAAGTTTTAACAATAAACGATATTTTATTTTATTTAATATACTCAAGATACATGAAGTGAACTTTTGTGTTACTAATAAATTTTAGTCCCGTGTGGGATTTGAACCCAGAACACTCGGCACAGTGTACAGGTTACGGGCCGACCTTTTAAACCACTAAGCTATAAGTTTGTACACCAACATCATTCAAAAAATTAAAGCACGCTCACTTACTCACTGACATCTAGATATTTTATCACATTTTTGGTAAAACAATAAATTTCTTAGTGAATAGACTGGTTCGCCTTTTTAAAGGTCAAATTGCATTAAATTATAACGTCGTTAATTATTATTCAACGTCATAAATTAGTGCAATATATTTTTATGTGTCAATATATTTTTATGAGAAACGAACTGTTGCTTTCCTTATGTATAATCCGTAGTATTTGGAATAGGTAAATTTTCATAGAGAACATAGTTAAAAACAATACACTTGTTTGCCTTTCCCATCTGCCTCCACTGCGAGTGTGAGGAGGATACGGCGCAGCACACGCTCGTACAATGTCCTGCTTAGGCGGTACAGCACCGTCAACTCTAGGACGTTATGGAAGAAGACCTCTCGTTGCAGGCCGTGATCAAAGCCATGGTCGACAGCAAGAGGAAGTGGATGGCGGTCGAATCCTTCTGCGAGGACATCATCTCGCAGAAGGAGGCGGCGGAGCGTATCCGTGAGGTAAGTATCCTTGCGGATCCAAACCACCACGCCGCCCGGTTGTAGTGGAGGCCGTGGGTGGAGAACGGGGATTTTCCACCCGCCAGCCGTTGAGTCAAAGCGACACCGTCTGTTGTACCAGGGCGTCGTCCAGGAGTCGTCGCCCGCAGTCACTACATCTCTGCTTTGGGCACTGCTGGGTAGGTCGCTGATGTAGTTTCAGTTCCAGCGACCCACCCGCCATACAAAGAAGCGAGCTGGCACACCGTGGTGGTTTTAGTCGGTAACCCTCTCGTCTCCCCTTGCGGCGAGGGGGTATGCATAAGGAGCATTTCCCTACGTAATCAAAGAAATCTAAAAGGCAAAAATACATATATCTGTTATTATGTTGTTTATAATTAGGCCTATGTCAATTTGTAATCAAGTAACACTTATCATTTGGCAGTTTCTCATCAGATTGTGACTTACCATTTTGCGCTTACCGTCGACCACTACTCCATAACAGGTTACCAACATTAGGTAAACGCTTTTCACCACATGAAACGCGGTTACCATTATATAGCCGCTTACCATACGTTATTATGAATGCGACGGCGAGTTTCTCAAGCTTTACTGCTAGACGGCCAAGCATACAATTTAGAATTTAGCTATTAACAAAGCCTATTATCGTTGACAACATTAGCGGTATCACTTGCATGAGCAACGCTAGTTTAGTCTTGTATTGCTCCTAGGAATAAGGACTAAATTTAAATATGAAAGTAGAGTGAGAGGGATCTTCGGAACTAGAACTAGAACGGAGGAAACTTTTACAACGTTTTAGTATAAAATACTGTTGATTCATAAATAGAGTCACTTGATACTTAGTATCGGCAGGCTCTTCTTCTTTAAAAAACGTGATATGATATGGCGTGTTTTATGTACATATATGCAGCAGAACTCTTAGACATGCAGTTACCGTAAAAGCTAGCATTAATTAATTATTTAATACGCGCATAACATCGAAAAGCCAGAAGCGCGTGCTTCGTGATCGAACTCGAGACATCTGCGTGGCAGTCCAGCGGTATTCAATTTTGTTTTGAATGGCTTTCTTGTTTTGGTCGTTTCCTTTATCCTTCTTGACCAAAACAAAAAAATTAATACGATGTATTATTTTGAGTGCGAGAATATTATAAACTAACTTAAAGATGTTTATTGTTAAAACGATATAAATAATTTGAATATTATATTAATTATCGTGCATCCGCAATGAGGCCTTGCGGGTCACTAATTTCACTATCCAGGAAGGTACTAAAAGAGTGCGGGGCGGGGGGCAACGGGAAGTTGGCGAAATCGCGAAAGCGCTAGGTACGCGTCGTCTATTATACGAATGGTTAGTGATCTAGGGTTAAACAATAAAAGAAATACGAGTACGTTGAATCTTTCTGTGACATTCAAACGCTATTAACACATACTAGCGGTTGCCCACTGGTCAAAATTCGACTATAATTGATTTAAATTTTAAGTTTGATTATTATTTAGGTTTTATTCTCTATAACCTTAATCTTATAATCACATGTCATTAAGATTTCACCAAGGGTTTACAGGTTAATAAAAAGATAGGTAACTATCTATTTCAATCAAATTATTATATACTTAACTATACTCTTTCATTGACGATATTCCTAAGCTTGCTACTTTGTTTTCTTTTTTCTTAATTTATTTATATATATAAATAAATATGGTATATGTAACCATAGTTACGAAGAATTGTACGACGTCGAAATACTGAATATATAATATGATAAACGCGATTCGACTGCGTGTGCCAAATGCATGGTCGTGTAATGTTTTTTCATTATTTTAATGTACCTATTTCTAATGCATATTTTATATAAATATTAGGATTCGCCACTCCTTCTCCATATAAACTTTAACTGTGCCAAATTCCATACTCCTCCGTTCGCGCAATTTTCGTGAAAAGGGGTATAATGTTTTTGGTTTACGTATTAATATATAGATATCATTTACCGTTTCATTCAATAAATATTTCAACATAAATCTACATATCGGTTTATGTGATCGCCTTGCCATTGCGCTGAGCGTTGTGGGGTCGATCCACACAGGACAAGAATTTGTGTGATCTATAATTTAGTAATAATATCAAATAACACTTATTTTGTAGTGTTCTGAAATGCTAAATTGCTATGGGTGTAAAAACCCGCTTAGTTTTAAATACCTATTATAAAATATTTAAGAATATAATATGTACGCTTTGTTTGCCATTAATGATTATGATTATTGTGAAAAGGGTATGTTAAGCTGGTTTGGGCATGTACATAGAAAGAATGGACAAGAAAAGTCTGACTAAGAAAGTTTATAAGGCTAGTGTGAATGGAACAGCCGTAAGGGGAAATCTTAGGTAAACGTTTCTCGATCAGATCGGAGATGTTCTGGACAAAAGCCAGGTTAAGAACACCTTAAACCGGCGAGCGTGTACGAGGAATGTGATTAAAATGAATGAAGCCAGAGAAGTGTCAACCACGTAGCAAATGGAAATCTGTAGTCTCTGCCTACCCCTCTGAGAAACAGGCGTAAATCTATGTATGTATTGTGACCTTTAAATGTACATTTCCCCATACAACAGATTCTCAACGGCTCAATTTAAACGGGCTATAGTGACGTCATTTACCCCAATTTGACTGCTAATTATGAATCAGGGTCATCAAAAGACAGTCATTAATATGCGGCTGGCAATTAATTACTTGGAGACATGCAAGGGTGAGCCGTACAATTATCTGATGCCATATTTGTATGCTATAGAAGGTTTTAGAGCTCAATTTGCGAAGGATTATAACTTTGGTTTGCAAATGGTCTGAATACATTTCGGACCATTTTATTTCGCTAAGTGTTCGAATATATTTAATCATGCCTGTACGTTATTTAACCTCTCAACCAATCCAGTTATCAAAAATATGAAAATATAAAAATACTATTTAAGCAAAAGAAGACTATCATCACAAAATTTACGTTTTAAATAATCTGGTTAAGCTCGGATGCTGGCGTCCTAGCGTTGGTTGAGAGGTTAAGAGACGGGCTTTTTAAATGAGTAGTGCCTATATTGGGTAGGTCTTATTGTGTAGTGGCCTGCCATTTCACACGGCGGACTGAAACCTCGGCGGGGTCGCACCCGCATGCGAAAGTGATTCGCGCGGCCCCGTCGATAGTGGTTTTATCGAGGAACACCGTGGTAGGTTTAGTCGGTATTCTGCGAGGTACATTATTCTTATTCCATCTTTCTTTTACCCCGGCGAGTCTGACATAACCACTCCGCCTGCCCCCGCGGAGGGGTATGCGTCAATGCATTCACCAAATTAAAAAAAAAGTTTAAGGGACGGGCTGATTTATCTACATTACACCTTGATTATATAAGGCCTGATTTAAAGCCTTTCCCAGCGGCTAAGCGAAGCCCGGGAACAGTACTTTTTCTAGATCAAAGATACGCTATCTCCTTTCCTGTACCCTTGATAAGCAGTATGCGTTTTTTTATGTTGAACGGTCGAGCAGTTAAGGGGTGAAAGCGTTACAAACAAACAATCTTACATTCGCATTTGTAACATTTAGGGATGCGTGAGAACGTGACAGCGCATTACAGAGTGTATAGCTTCGTCCGCTTTCGCGCATGCATGACAATGCTTTAGGAGATAGTGATGATACTTTTGCTTTGTTGATTGTTAGGTACGACGGGAGCGTGAGCTTATAAATGACTGCAGCAGAATGGATGACGTATATGTATAAGTATTTGCCTAGTCACTACTATCACGTTAAAGAAAGTGTGTTCGATCCTCACCCGGGACAAAGATATGTGTGA
The DNA here is from genome assembly GCA_963675205.1 of Catocala nupta. NCBI lineage: Eukaryota > Metazoa > Arthropoda > Insecta > Lepidoptera > Erebidae > Catocala > Catocala nupta. The sequence goes on along the minus strand of OY776097.1, from coordinate 19,280,237 downwards.
TCCTTAGACAGTTGTTCTAAGTGCGGGTGTTTCGTTGTGTTCGTTGTTTGAATCTTTGTAAAATCCTCCGCGACACACTCATATTATTTCAATACAAGTGCGAGATTTTGCTTTATTAAAAAAGGTAAATTATATATCCTTAGCATAACTAATCGCCTTTTATGGCATACTATTATGTATGTGATTTTTAATCCACCGTGAACTTTAGACATTATGATATTATGTTTTATTTTCATGGCATTTTTAAATGTCATCTTTACATTTTAAATTCCATTTAAAGGTTAGGTAGTTTGATGCACAACTATCAGAAAAATAAGGTAGGTATTATGTATTCGCCTAAATGCCACCTATCACCTTAAATACCTGATTTGTTTAGCTATGGCGGGGCGTTCACCTAAACCACAACGCTATCTGCATAGTTAAATAGTTAATAATTCAATTTAATAGTATTGGATTCGTCAAATTAAAAAATATAATGAAATAATAAAATAACTAAGATAAAAAAGTTATATGTAAAAAAATTTTTTAATGCTTAATTTAAAAAAAAAATTTAAATAAAACTTTTTTGCTAGCGAGAGAAACATGTAACTGTCAAACCTTGTTTTAAATTTTTGTTCGCAGTTGATCACATTGGTTTAAGGTTTTAATCCCGGGTTGGTGTTATGCATATACACGCATGAGTCCATTCACCTATATAAATATCTATTATGTTAATCCGAACTAATATTATAAATGCTAATGTGAGTTTGTTTGTTTCGCTACTCGACTGATCGTCATGAAATTTCGCACACTCGTTATCAGGGGTACAGAAAAGTACTCCCGAGGGATAGACGTTTATTGAAAAATCTACATTAAGCGGGCAAAGCCACGGATATGATCTACAGGTTGTCCCAGAAGATGTTAATCAAATTGTAACGGGAGATTCCTTAGGTAAGGACCTTTCAAACGTGTAAAATAAAAAAAATAAAGTATATGACATTTGGTTAACATAAAAAAATCAAAGTACGACTTTTTCAGACTTTTAACTACAGGTGCTTCGTTTATGGCATTTTTTTTTCTATTTTTATTTGTGAAGGATTGATTACGAGGACGTTGAGGACGTAGTTTTGACATCGCAGCATTATTTGGTGTATTTTTTTAGCACCAAAGATAATCTAATCTTGTACGTTTGACCAATAGGTCAAACGTACAAGATTATCTTAATTATATAAATAATATAATTTTTTTATTTAGCTCATTTGATAGGTCCTCACTTAAGGAATATCCCGTTACAATGTGATTCACATCTTCTGGGACATCCTGTATATTCGTAGATCGTCGTCATCAGAATTCGGTCTGGGAAACATTTAAATTATCTGTACAACATTTGCCTACATATCAACTTTATAGACGAAAAGTTATATTATTCATCAATAATCCAAAAAGCTTTAGTCTCGTTTCCAAAACTTTGACCTTGGCAGTCTACTACCGTAGGCGGCTTACAATATCAATATGTATTAGATTAGGAAGGCCATGAGACGACGCGTGTCATTTTAACAAATTATCTGTGAACTTTTTTGGATATTTATTTACTTATTTCGGACAACGAACAAGGTATACACTGTAACATGTTCTTATGGCTAGTACTTATAGCTAGTTTTTAGTGCTACCTTACGTAAAGGTTGCCACGGCATGCATATTGTACAGTTAGAAACAGATTATAAACATTTACTATACATAAATATAGCACAACAATAATACTATACTATAATACTATATAATAAGTTAAACAGAAAGAAATTATACAGGTCTTTAAATAATTACTTTAGAGAATACAATTTATTATTTTTTAATATTGCTGTAAGCTGTATGTTTTGTCCAAAGATATCAATACAATTATCAGATTTAGTAAGTGTTATACTGAGACTGAAATTTATTCATTGGTGAATAGTGACCCAGATTGCTTCTAGCTTTTTTAGGTACAAAGACGGAGTACCTAGATCCCCGGGGCAATTTTAGTGGTGTGTTAAAAGTAATCGGTTCTAGGAGTAGACGGCAATCTAGGACGCCGTTCACAAGCTTAAATAAAAACACTTGGTTAAGGAGGTGTCTGCGAACTTTAAGACTAGATAGTTTGAAAAATGTCAGGCGATCTTCGTAGGTTTTGAGCAACTTGGTCTTATTACAGTGATATGATAAATGATACATAAATCTCTTCTGAACCCTCTCAAGTCTTTTAACATGCACTTCATAATGAGGTGACCACACCTGACTACAATATTCAAACCCGGGCCTGACAAGGGTATTAAAAAGCGTCACTTCCTTGTTATTTTTTTATTATTTTTACAATTACGCATAACAAAGCCTAATAACATTAAACTTTTGGTAGCTAATTTATTTATATGTGTGTTAAAGCGCAATTGGTTATCTATAACAATGCCAAGATCACGAATCTCTTCTACCTCCCTTAAACGAGTATTATTAATTGTATAGATGGCTGATGTTAATTTAACATTTCTTGTGAATCGGATGTAATTACATTTTTCTATGTTTAACGACATTTTATTTAACACGCACCATTGAGCCAGCCTGTTTATATCGTCTTGCAGCAAGGAACAATCGTTATTTTAGATCGTTATTAGATTTAATAGCCCTAAGAAGTTTAAACTTCTTAGGGCTATTAAATCTAAAAACGACTGTTCTTTCTTTTCCGACCTTAAGGTCGTCAGCATACATGTAAACTTTAGAATATTTGAAACATGACACTATGTCATTATTGAATATGTTAAATGTTTTTATTAATAATTAATAGATTTAGTTAAACAACTATTATATTATATTTTGACTGCACGGCCAATGCGTCAAGTGTTGTGGGTTCGAATCCCACACGGGATAAAAAATTGTGTGATCCACAAATGGTTGTCTCGAGTCTGGATGTTCTTTGTTTCCCTTGTTAGAATGTTTATAAAGTTAATGAACTTTACTACAATTTAAGCTATTTACATATATGAATTAAAACTATTTATATTTAAGTTTACACTTTGCCCAACGTTTCGGCTGCTTTACAGCAGCCATGCTCTCGGGGAGACTAAGACGGTAGTTGTCTCAATGTTCCAGTGTAGTTATTTCAAAGTACCCGAACATAACTTAATTATTGGTGTTCCTAGTTGCGCAGAATGAGCATAATTGAATATAGTCTATAAATCAAACCAAAAACGATCTAGGGATCTCGTCACCATTCTTCCAATCCGCAGTTAAAACCCGTAGTTATAGGAATCGAGGAAAGCGAAATTACTGAAGCGATTATCATGCTGGTTGCGCATTCTATCATCAGGTCCGTTGAGCAGTAAATACAAACTCGACACGGAATTGCTTTCCTTTTGCGATGATTCCACAAGCAAGTATAAATGATTATAAGCGTCTTGTGGATGTGATAATTATAAAATTGAAGTCTTCGAATTTTATTTAATACAGTGTGAGTTTTCATAAAGTGCACATATGAAAATGACTGAAACTAGACACCATTTAATCGCTAGGAAAAATAATAAATAATATTTTTCGATTTATACCTATTTATATTTTTTCTTTAGTAGTTATGGACCTTGTACCAAGAAAACCTTGTAACTTTTGAACCAGGTGGTTAATCATGTTGAAACAAAAACAGTAATAATACGCAATTTTTATTATTTTTATTATTTTTCCTAGCGATGAAATGATGTCTAGTTTCACTGATTTTCATATATGCACTTTATGAAAACTCACACTGTATAATATCAGCCCTGTACTAAACTGTCCCACTGCTAGGCAGGAGCTTTTTCTAAGTGTGAGAAAGGTTTGGCCATAGTCCACCACGCTGGCCCAATGTGAGTAAGTAGCTTTCTTCACTATGTTTTTCTTCACCTTTAACGCGAGCGATAAATAAATGAATATAAATAAATATTCTACCACATACACACAACACCATCTAGCCCAAACTAAGCAGAGCTTGTACTATGGGTACTAGACAATGGATAAACATACTCATTTAATTTTTTTTTTGTAAATACATTCATATTATACATATAAACACCCAGATGAAGTCAAACATCCATGTTAATGCACACAAATGTTTGACTTGTGCGGGAATCGAACCCGCGACCTCAGGCGTAGCAGTCGGTTACACTAACCACTACGCCATCGATGACATCACTTTAAAATGTCATAGGTGCGTGCTTTGGAGACCTCTGCGTGATAATCCATCGGTCTCCCATTATGTTATCGCTAATATTAGCTCACTCTATTTAAGATGTGGTGCCAGATGGATCAGCGGCTCAACTGATGGTAAGCGATAGCCATCGCTCATAGATATGACTATTTTATTGGCATCACAGAAACAATTCTAAGGATACATAACCAAGTCGCTGATTGCCATTAACCACATAGGCAACAAATAAGCACACGGGCTGCTGCCTAATAGTCAGCCGTGACGGTACGGTATCCTATGTGTAGGGTACACGAAGAGAAGAAACGAGGTAGGTGAATAAAGAAGGACGAGACCAAGAGTATTATTGGAGTCCTAGAGACGCTACTTCGTTGGTTTTCTAACAAATTTTGTAAATTCCTGATCCTGGTCGGACTTGATATCTCACGAGTTACCGGGCTGACACGAACGGTAGTAAAAACCCGACAAAGCAATGTTTGCACACACACGTTCAAATCAAATCAAAAATATTTAATTGTATAACATAGGTGGTACACACAGCGACACATCAACCTAGACTGTTTGGACTTTGAACTATTAGAAGTTGAACGCTGCGAATCGTGCGAAAGTGTGCGTTATATTTTTGTTACACTCTATCTTTACCATTACATTAACACCACTATGCACTGTCCCTTTCCGACAATTCTCTATTTTGTATGTAGCGTAGTTATGCGTATATAGGGTGTCTAACTTGATGTGTAGCCGTGTGTACATGGTGTTAATAAAATATTATAAGCTCACTTTGCTAAGCCTTATAGGCATACAAAATATCAGGAGTAGCTTACTATTGTATTTAATCATTACAATAGGTGTAAACTATTTGACAAAGTAATGTACATCCTCAAAATACAGTATACATCATAAATTACGAAAACTAAATATAAATAATTTATTGTAACATAACGGTACATAAAATTAACATTGTTATTCAGTAAAATCATCATCTAAAAATTACTGATATTATAATAGGCCCTCTTTATTAGGAAATCAGTAAGGACACTTTTAAATATATTGAGCTTATTTATTGAAAATTTTGGGTGCCATACCCAGTACACTTTTTGCGTACAACGCTGTTTTATGAGGCTTTACACGAACTATATGTTGATGACGTTTACTGTTCAGTACCTCAAACACATTAAGGTTCTTTTTTACAAACATTGCCACTTCTAACATATACAAGGATTTTTAATTTTAACAAAATATGGTTTACAACTGTCTGTCTACTGTAATTGAAACATGGCTCTTAGGCATTTTTTCTGTGCTTTGAAAGCTAATTCTCTAAGCCCGTACCGTAGAGTTATGGAAACATATGCATGGTATGCAGTAAGGACAGTTTCACGACTTGCTATTTTGCTAAGATTGCGATTGAGAAGAAAGCGTAATGATATTTGTTTTGTTCTTTTATCGTATTTTCAATGTGTTTATGCCACGTCATATTTACGTCAAGGTAAAGACCTAAAAAATTTATGTAGTCCGTTTCTTTTATAGTTTTACTATCATATTGAATGTTATGTTTATGTGGATATTTTCTCTGTCTAAATGATATTGTATAGGTTTTATCTAAATTAATTTTAAGATTATTATCATTTAGCCAAATTTTAAAGATTTCATTTATGTTTATTTCATACGATAGTTTGTTTAGTCCTGTACAATCATTAGCGGATAAGATCATAGGATGATCTATGATATCAGTTGCCTAGGGCATATCGTTAATGTAAACGAGGAACAGCAACGGGCCGAGAACACTTCCCTGAGGCACACCATAGTTTGTTTCTCTATGTCCCGATAGATAAGTTATTTCCATATTTGTATGCAAGCAGATCTTCTTTATACTTGTAATTTGTTTCCTATCAGTCAGATATGACTTTAATAAGCTTAATACGTTACGTATGCCATACTTTTCCAATTTAGTCAAAAGTATTTTGAAATCTACATAATCGAATGGCTTAGTCATGTACATAAAGAGGGCAGTAATGGAGGTTAGATTATCCATATTTGAAAGAGCTTTCTCTATAATTTCAAACATGGCCATATTTATGTTCTTGCTGTGTTTAAAACCATAATGTTCTTCAGCAAATATATGTATTGTTAGTCTCTAAGAACTTGTACATATTCAGTTCACTGTTCTGAGTATAATTTACAAAGCCGTTTTAAAATACCTAAGCAATGAAAATGGTAATCTAATACATTTTGACAGTATTTTTAGCTTGCAGACGTAGACGTAGACGTACTCTCTATTAAAATTACATTTCCTCTAAAAATTCACTGTTTACTAGTTTGACGTAAATGAGTGTTAGTCTAACTAACTTACACCCTCATTGCTTGTTTTTATACGTAGAATATTTACAATATTATTTATATGAATATTTCTATTAGTGTGTTACGTGAAGAATCTTCCACAATTAAAGGCATAACCAAAAAAAATTATAGTCTTTTAGCAACATTTATTAATATTGTATAAAGAAATGTTTTTAATATAAAGGACAGTAAATTTTCTTTGAACGAAAATATGATTGCAGACCTGTCAAAGAAAATCTCAACATGCCGTAAGAGATGGTATGTGCAAATTAAAATGAATTCCACACTTCTATGAGGTTCAATGTGCTCTACAAAATTTCATCCAAGTACATTCTTACGCTCCACTAGTATTTAGGTATATTTTAAGCCTGGTGGCGCCGCTTGTGGTACTTTTATACAATGCAAGGGTACTTTTATACAATGCAAGTAGCTGGCGCGGGCTACATGCGCATGTCATTTGCGCTAGTTACATGCGTGACTTACCTATAGAGGTTACAGCGTCGTAGAAACGACGACGTGAATGACCGATGCGAAAATTCGCTCGTGTTTAAACCCCAAGCTACTAAATAAAACTTTGAAAGGAATAGAAGAAAAAGATAATTTACAAAATTTGGCTTTCTTTTTAAAGCTATCAGCAAATAGCACCCATATTCACATGTCTCGTTCGTACTTCCTTCTTCAATTCACTTGCATATCGTGAGCTCGCCAAAAAACAATAGAGGTATTTTAATCGGCTTTAGCTTTACATATTTGTTTGATAGTGACGTCTGTTAGTAAGAGACACAATTTTAAAAGTGTGCTATCTAATGATAGCAAAATAATAGATAAAATTTCTACAAAGACGAGTTTTGCCTACGATTATTCCTATAAGACCACATACCCGTTTAAAAAATATTATGTCTGTTAATCCAGGATATTTTCAAAACGTAACTGAGTAACAAACATCCAACGTCATCACAGACTTTTGCATTTACGATATTAGCCGGATTCCATTTGACCTATGACATATTACATATTTATTGTCATAATTAGCCATTTATTACCAGCAAATATCTATGCACATATCTGTTAGTTTTCCAATCAAAAGGCACCATTAAGATAATCACGCCAATTCGATGCTATTAAAACGATGGTTACTCACGCAACTATTGACGTCATCGGTATACGTTGCTGGAAGTTTATTCAGTATTCACTAATATCACAGAGTACTTTATATACAACTTAATATTTTGCTATGCGATTTGTACTTATGCGTGATTGCATATTATGATTCCATGTAAATTTGAAAATTTACAGGGTACGTAAAATTTGACTCACTTTATTGAATTCAGAGAGAAATTTAAAACAAATCAATACTGCCACTCTTTCTTTCGTCGTTAATTTCGGCTAAAGCTAAAAGGTATATAAGGTATATAAGATATGTAAGGTATATAAAGTAGATAAGGTATTTAAGGTATATTAGATATATAAGGTATATAAGGACTATAAGGTATATTAGGTATATAAGGTATATAAGGTATTATCGCAAAATAAAATCATCTTACTTAGTCTGAGTTTTAATTTTTATTTTTGATACTCAGGGAGGTTCGGGTAGCCCCGGGCACGCCACGATCGTGGCGGTAAGTCCCGTTTTTGAGGAGTGGCTGGAGAGGCGGCATGGCGCCCTCACCTTCCGGCTGACACAGGTACTGACTGGCCACGGTTGTTTTGGCCAGTTCCTGTGTCGTATACGCCAGCAAGAGACGCCCGGTTGTCACCACTGCGGCGACTGCCGCGACGTTATAGAGGACACGGCGCTGCTCACTTTGGCGGTTTACCCCGCCTGGGCATCGCAGCGCCGTGAGTTGATCGCGGCAGTCGGATCGGTTGCCCTCTCGCTCCCGGCCGTAGTTCAGTCTATGGTCCGGAGTGAGAGGTCGTGGAACGCCGTCGCCTCCTTCTGCGAGGAAGTAATTTCCATCAAGGAGGCGGTGGAGCGGGAGAGGGAGCGTTTAAACCCTCTCCCCAACCGCAGAGCCGGGCGCCGGAGGGCGCGCGATGACCTCCAGCCACCCTGAGGTTTGACCTGGGGGTGGCGGGCTTTGTGGGCCTGCCCGCCATCCGTTCAGCACCAGGTCCGAGAGGCGGCGTGCGTGTTCCCACGCGCGCCTCTGTGTCGAGTCCGTCTCCCCCCTAGGGGGGAGACAGTAGGGAATTTTTGAGGGAGTCCTTTGGGTAGGTCTCTTTGGGTAGTGGCCTGTCGTTTCATATGGCGGGCCGAAACCTCGGAGGGGTCGCGACCGCATGCGAAAGCGATTCGCGCGGCCCCGCCGATAGTGGTTTTGTTGAGGAACACCGTGGTAGGTTTAGTCGGTATTCTGGGAGGTACATTATTTCCTTTCCATCTTCTTTTACCCCGGCGAGTCCGACATAATCCCTCCGCCCGCCCCCGCGGAGGGATATGCGTCATTGCATTCCTCCAAGTAAAAAAAAAAAAAAAAAAAGCCCTGGGATTTTATAAGATTAGTAACATAAAATATATCAATATTCAAAACTGCTAAATGTAACTGTCATGTAACAGTTGACTTAACTGTATGATTTGATTAACCCATGTTCAGTGAAGAGTTGGATACGTTTTAATATGAAAATCATTGTATTATGAAACCAACAAGCCTGCATGAAGATTGTAATGAGATTCAATGAAGCACGAGACATATGCCATCATCGAAGCAAATTGAAATGCGCCGTCTCCCTCTGTCAAACAGACGCGTCTGTTACGTAGAGAGGTAGGCAGACTCCTCTGAGATCCCCATAAGAACAAGTGTGTGTATATGTGCGCAGTACGATATATACTAAATTATTTAAAAATTATAAATACCATAGCGGTACATCAAAACCTGCAAACGCCTGGCCATTGCTACATAGCATTTTAGAGAGCAAAGAGGCCACTTCAATCAAAGCGCCATTCATGCAGTCAGAACTAGACTTGTTTTACTTTGTTACTAAGTCCAGTTAATCCAAACTCGCTCGCACCATTAGTTTTTACAAAGCCCTTCAAATTTCTTGCATCGAATATGCAAACTTCAATATTTTTGTTGCTTTAGGTAATTGTGTGCTCTTTACAAAAACACAAATTGTTATAACTAGCTGCGTCACCGGACAGAGATAAATAAGGGTTGTCAGTGCAAAGGGACTAGCTGATCTTGGTCAATACTGTTAGGTAAGAAAATAGGGTTCTATGGCACCCGTATTAATCAAACTCACTATTACACCCGGTTTTCATGACAAGGCGGTTTGTTATGTGAAATTTTGGGATTATATTGTTCTAAGGGATTGTTCTCGCAAAAGAATTATTAATGTATGTAAATTTGTTTTTTTGCTGCTTCCGTTGGTAATACCGTGGCATATGTTTGCGGTTATTTTGGCTCGTGAGGTCTTGGGTTCTATTACCGAGTCTGGTAGTGTTACCAGATTTTTCTGCTAGAAAATTGTCCAAAGTCACCGAGGCCGCGAGGGTCGCCTATGATGTGGGATGTAAATAGATGACAAAATGTGTAGTACATAGATGCCTTATGCCACTCATGCTTTCACCGTCAGCGATAAGGCGTGTACATAGTTGTGATATATATTAGCTGACATTTATATCAAGTATATTTCGAAAGTATGACATAAGTATATCATCGTCATATATATCCCGGCCGACGAATTCATTAAATAGATATGAAAGTAGAACGTATTTTGTAAGGTGAACGTGTTTTCATGTAGCGAGGAACAATTGTAAAGATATTTAAATCTGTATATGTATATATTAATTTAGCTATTTAATTATTACTCTTGAAAAGTATTGTAGCAGTACTCAATAAAAAAAAATAATACCGGGAATCGAACTCAAATGTTTTAAGTTCGATTCCCGGTATTGAATTTTGGCACTGTGCTCAGTACAAGGCAATAGGCTTCAAGAGACCTAAATAAACAGCTGGTAAAATTTGGGTGGTCTACTGTGTAGAGATATAGGTATGAAAGGATATATATTTACTAAATTTAATTTTAAAGAAAATAATTTAAGATTGTTTATAACGACTATTCCTCTCGCCACATGTTAAGAAAACTGTTCGAGATCTTTGAATACGTTTAAAATTTACCCACACATAAGTATCTACAATTATTATTCAAGTTTGTCGAATGTTTTTGTGTAAGTGTGTGTGAGACGATTATAATAAATATTTATTGCGTTAGTGTGTGTTTTTGTATTGGTGTGCACCCTTTTCTCTCTATAGAGCTCATTCACACTACGGTTTCTAAAGCGCCACGACAACGCAACACACACGTCGTCCTTTTACGAAGTTGTCGCTTGTACGTCGCGTTACATTTACGTTTAAAGAGATCTATTGCCATCGCACTGGGTCCGTACGAAAATTCAATGTGTGAAAGAAATATCTACAGCTTAGAGCAATATGATAAGTATTTTAGGTATGTATTAAATAATTAAATTAATTTTATAAGAAAATTTTTATTTGATTGCTGGATGTCTAAAACAACAATATAAGCGAGTGTTTTTTATAATCAGAAAATTAGGTCACTTTTAATTACATAAAACGCTCGGTTTTTATAATAGAGCAATTATGAAAAAGTATAGAAGAAGAAGGAAGAAAGAAATTGGAAGTTGAATCATGGCACTGGTAGTTCCAGATTATATATCTATTTATTTTACTTTGTATTATTATTCAGTTAGAAAAAAGGAAAACATCTCCCTCTCTAACGCTTGAATCCATTTTGTTTGCGTCATGGTATCGCACTATCAAGGTTGCACGAACAACGTTAAATAAACGTTGATCGAACGCTAACGCTGTAGAAATGATAATGTGTAGGGGCCTTTAAGTCGTTTACCTCATTATTGTGAGATGATACTCTGTCATCCGTGGTAGTCTTTGGTGTTGTGAAGAGCTCTCTTTTTTCTCGTCTCCTTGAAAAAGCGGTGAAAATATACTTCAATCTATAAATACACAGAGTCCAGGCTATCCAATTAATTTTGAAGTATGCCATATTTAGAATATAAAGAAGTAGCAGTGGTTTAAACGGTCAGCAATACGCCAAGTGTTGTGAGTTCAGAACCTACACGGGGCGATTATTTATGTGACCCACTAGCCGAGGGTATTTTGTACTCCTTAATTATGCGTTTTTTAAAGTCGATCGGAACACAGAGTAGACACTAAGCTTCAAATCCTGTGTTGCGATCGACTTTAAAAAACACATATTATCATTTTATAATACTAACATACTAAATACAATTAAGAAACGAACAACGCTCCATGTATTGAACTGTTTAGTGATTGCAATCATAAACATTAACTATGAAGTAGGCAGACGTGTTAATGTCTGCTGCCTATATTTCGTCACATAAGGTTTTAATAATAATATTCTATCACATACACACAACACCGTCTAGCCCAAACTAAGCAGAGCTTTTATTATGGGTTCTAGACAATAGATAAACATACATATATACTTTATTTTTTGTAAATATATACATATTATACATAGAAACACCCAGACCAAGACAAACATCCATGATCATGCACACAATTGTTTGACTTGTGCGGGAATCGAACCCGCAACCTCAGGCGTGGCAGTCGGTTACACTAACCACTACACCATCGAGGCCGATTTCAGATACCACGTAAAAGAGGGCGAGCCCATTACCGTTTACCGAGTACCAGACTTCGTACTGATACTGAGAATTCCTTAACGTAAAAACGCAATAACACTTCTCTTTACGCGGGACCGTAGCCTCATACACAGAAGTTACACACTACTCTTGCGTCAACCAACATTTAGTCAGTAATTGTAATTATTTCACCGAAACTACTTAATTAAATTGCAACAAACATTCACATAAACCTTATTTGCGATTAATTTAAACTCATATTCAACCAACCAATATTCATTAATTGTATCAAATAAACATAACGATTCGATGACAATAGGTTTTATGTGAATGTTTAATTACATTGCTGACGGGTTAATATTCATTGTCATCATGACATATTAAAAATAATAATGATGTATTGTGTATGGCGTAATTTGCTGGATGTTGGCTAATTTGATATTAGTAATAACGTAAGTTTCTTGCCTGCTTCTTCTCATAAAAGCTTAACTCCTCGAACAGACTTTTTCAATGCAAAATTTTTAATTCCCTTTATTTTATTTATAAAAAATCTATGGGTTTAGCATATAGTAGCGTATTGCTGGCTCCTTTATAAACCTGCTCGACCAGAGACGTATTACCCTCTCACAGAAGAAGTAGCAGTTGTTGTAGTGTTGCGTTTCTTACTATGAAAGCGCTGGAGGATCACACGTCGGTCCTCTCTCACCTCTTCCTATCTGACCCTTCCTTGCAAGTGGCTCGAGTGATGCTTTCGATGTTGCATATAGACTACGGGAACAGCAACCTACATAATATGTTAATATGTGTCATCAAATGTGGTTAACAGGAAGCACGCTTGTGTTGTTTTTGTCGAGGCATGTATGTAAAGGCTCTTCCTCTTTTCCCTACGATAACAGCTAACCATTTTATAAAAGAACATAATGAATCTATACTAATATTATAAAGCTGAAGAGTTTGTTTGTTTGTTTGAACGTGCTAATCTCAGGAATTGAAAGGTCCGAATTGAAAAATTATTTTAGTGTTGGCTAGCCTATTTATCGAGGAAGGTAATAGGCTATATAACATTACGCTATAACTCACGGGAGCGCAGTAATCATAAACGCGAGTGAAACCGCGGGCACATCTAGTGTTGTATATACAGTGTGTCCGGGCATGGACTAGTGATATTCTAAATACTTATATAACAACTATTTTTATACACAAATACACTTAACACTTGGGCCCAATCCACTTCCCCGCTACGTGGCAGCCATTTTGTTTTTTCGTCGAAATATTCCCTATGTGGGTAGAAAAAAATTGATAACGCCCAAAGTTTGGGTCTTATTGAGATAAAAATAGGATTATTCGAAGAGCAACAATACTGTCTACCGTCTACATTACAAAACAAATTAGATCAAATTAGATCGGATTTAGACATGATTAGGCGCTCATCAACCCAAGTAGTACAGAGCTGTAACGTGTCTACTAGCTGAAGGTGGCCACTTTGAGTAACTGCTGTAGCTATTGTAATTTAATATTGTAAAACCATTAAATAAAATCTAATATGAATGTCAAGTGTTTTAAAATTTTCCTGTTCAAGCAGAAAAGGTCTTTGTCGGCACCCTAGTTCCGAAAAAGACCTTTTGTGCTTGCGCATAGGCTATGTTCAAACAACAAAAACTTTTAAATTAATAGACACACTGTTGTAAATTAAATGTTGTATTGAAGCTTAGCTCAACATCTGTCGATCTAGTACAAAAATGAAAAGGGTTATGGGGGTGTTTTTGAAGTAATTTACAATAATTTGTTGATTTACGTAAGTTTCTGATCTTTTTTAATGAATTTCAAATTGTTTTCAAAAATTTTGGACATGTGAGCACTTTGTTTTGTAATGTAGACGGATTGATCTTCTTGTCGTCATAGATTACTGTTTTACGTTTACGGTTAGTTTAATGTTATTACGTCTGTACGTATTCCTTGCAATAAGTGAACTGATATATTCTTGCAAATGGATTTTTATTTCTATTTGCGTTATAAGAACGTGAAACACAGCAACCAAGGTGCTAAACCTTCAGAAGAGACTTACATGACAAACCAAATGACAGCTTACGGTATCAAATTTTCAATATATTATTACCCTTCCCAATACTCGTATAAAAATCTTCCCGTAGCTACCTGACACTGATAGATGTTTCCAACCATTGGTTTTCGATCGTTAGGACAGTCCAACAGTTTGAGTTTCTCCATAAATCCACGTTCGAGCACTATAACTCACTATTCTGGTAACACTTTATAAATGACTATTTTCTGTCCGTGATTTTGCCTGCCTGAATCCTACGAAAATGCATGACAAAGACGGAAAATTCTGTGGTAATTTGAGAAACGGTTTAACTGTGTATGTGCCAAATTTCACCCAAAACCAACCGACAGCTTCACAAAGTACCCTCTTTAAAGGAATTAGAATAACTTAAAGCTTCATTGCAAGGATGTCGTAGTGGTTGCCTGTCTGTGTGTTCTTTGAGTTCACTGTTTGAATATTTGCAAAGAACAATTTTTTTTTGACGTTATCGCTCCACCTTGAGACTTATAAGAACTCCTATATGTTCTATGGATACATGCATTTATATGCATAATATTGATATGCATTTTTTAATATGCCTGTTATTACCACCCAATATATTGCAGTCACGCATTCCAGTAAAATAATACCTGTGTAAAAATCTGTTTACACGGCGTTCATGATTTTGTCTGAAGTATCATCGCATCAAAAGAGACAATTAAAATTGTCTTCATATCTTTAAGATATTCAACCCTCTTCATATACTCTTAAAGTATCTTCAAAATGCTAATATCTCAAGATTTAAAACTAAAAAGACTCAATAATACCCTATTTAACGCGTAGCCTTTGAAAAACGCATACCGTCGGCAACAAAGCTTCGGCAAATTCACGAATATCCCGTAAAGCATTCTCGTTTCTATTACAATATCAATAAAGATGTGTATACGATGCGGTGCTATTGCCTAAAGACCGCGGTTCTCGAGGATCCTTTTCTTCTTAGGAAACAAAGGAGTCTTTTCTAAAGAGTATTCGCTGTCAGCACATAATAAGGAACAAATTTTTGTGTAACACCCGGACATAATTAAGAGGGTGTTTGAATGACTAAGCTTTTTCAAAGGTTCTATAGACCTTTCTATATGTAATATGTATAAAAATCTATATTTTGGGTTGCATTATACCTACGGCGTGTGTACAAAAATATGTTTTATGAAAGGTGTTCGCTTGATAAAGTGATTTCGGCCAAGTTTATTTTTGTTATTGACATTTATTAAGTAAGTTAGAGGATTTTTCTGTATGAAAAGAATGTAAGGGCTTTGGTAGTGTAATTACATATGATAGGCAAATAATACAAGGGCTGTAGTTGCAATAACGACTTATATTTTGAACGTGACACTAACGCCTTCTGTTTTTAAAGATTTCATAAAAACCACTGAGACGATTTTAGTAAAATTGTTGTGTCAGTTACCTGAATCTTTAGGAAAAGACATGACACATTGTTTTTGTAAAAAGTCGCATTTAGTAAGTCGCAAATAAGATACATATTAACATAGTCAATGAAATGGGTGAGTAGAAGTGATTTTTTTACAACTATGATTTCTGATTCCATATTATAAGCCCTTAATGTCGTTTACTGAGCACGGCTTCAGACAGAGCCCTGCTGCTGCTGAGAATCTGCCGACAGAAAAACCCAATTGTTGACTCGCGAATCTAATCCGGGGCCTCATGTGGAATAGTCGGTACACACAGCTATACATCAACCTAGATTGTTTGGACTTTGAACTATTAGAAGTTGAACGCTGCGAATCGTGTGAGTGAGTGCGTTATATTTTTGTTATTTTGTCTCATTCACGCTGAACGGGACGCGACACTATATCCTTACCATTACGTCGACACCAGTATGCACTGTCCTTTTCCGACAATTCTCTATTTTGCATGTAGCGTAGTTATGCGTATCTAGGGTGTCTAACTTGATGTGTAGCCGTGTGTACTTTACTAGCTATTAATACATTTATTTTTACTGTGTTCTTTATTATCATTATCCCTTTTCTTATTATTATCATTATCCTGTTGGGTATATTTGTCTTCTGAGTGATTTTATTTATATTCAGCTGTTTGTGAAAACTTATAATTGGCCTTATCTACGTTGTAAATTTAATTACTGTATCTTATAGCTGTAAGTATTCCATGTAATAACAAAATAAAATGTGCCTTCTGAATATCTGTTTTAGAGTAATCTCATTATATCGTAAAGGAGACGGGCGGAGTCCCTTAGTTCGTCAGGCCCATCGCGGACAAGAGTGAAAATGTAATCAAATTACTGCTAAAAACATACAAATGATATATGTAAAAAAAAAAGTATATTAATGGTGGTATTAAAGAGATATTTGAGTTTATATGTGTAATTCTAGGTTATAATAATGACACCATTCTGTAGGTACGAAAATTGTAGGTACATATTTGTTTATGGTTTATATAATTATAATAAGTAAATCATATATATTTTATAGATAAAAACATTTTAGGTATAAATAGTAATATAAATACTATTTTATTGCTCTTTGATTAGTAACTTGCGTGGGAAAAATGAGGCTCAGCCCGTAGTGACTGTAATTAATATCTTGAGACAACTTACACAAATATCCAATAACAACAAAGCCAGGTCTATCGAAGATGCAGTTTCAGAATCCAAATAAATAGCCAGGTCACAAATAAATCACAGTCGCAAAAATAAGTACTAGTTTATTAACGTTCACTGCGCACGAGTGCAAAGTCAACACGAATGTAACTTGTTGCTATTTTTGACAGCTTTATTGTTCGTTAGTTTCGCCATTCCGTTTCTGTTATTGAATATAAGCCTTTTGATATAACGTAAAAATAAAATAATAATAAAAGAAGCGCACGTATAAGCATAAAGTCAAACGCCAGTAATTATAGTTAAACACTCCTTACCGTGATTGATATTTATTTAAACTATTATAACTGTTCAAACTGACAATCGAGACCATGTATTGTATATTAAAAACATTAATTTAAAAATAATAAATAGTGCCCTTATCTATTTTTAAGGGTGGCAACATTAGAAACTCGGAAAAGTAACTGTTTCCAGTTTTACAGTACGTTTATTACCTTTTTTCGTGATATTTATATCTAAACCATAGATTTTTCTGTTTACAGCAATTAAAAATCAATAAAAGTAAGTGCTTTTCTTCTGTATACATTTAACTTCTGTCCGTTGGTTTTGTGAGAGCCGAAATTCGCCGATGTCCTTTGATATATAGACTCCACATAAATATTTTTCCACGCGTTGTTTTTATTTCTGAACGGAGATCTATGCGAGGCGATGCTTTTTCTTTCTGTCCGGGATTATAGGCGACGATATATAAAAGGTCTATTTCACGTTATAATAAGTCTCAAGTATCTAACGTACAGTTACTGATCGTGAATTGAATAGGTTTAATGCTCGAGTTGTGAAAAGGCTTTTTCTATCAGCAAAAAGTGTTATTAACTGCTTAAAGACATCTTATTCTTTGTGGACTATGCACAAAGAAAATTTTTAATATGAAATTAATCTATGTATGTCTGAGAATTTTATATAACTGCACGAAATCTAAACCATCACTTCTGCAAGAGATACATTTCTCCTTAACCCTTGGGAATTACGCAAGCATGACATCATGTTTTTAAAATCTTGATTTGATTCAATACATACAAACATTCAGCAGACGCTATTAACGCAGGAAAAGCTCCGATAGATAGATGCGATAAAAGACACAAAAAGTTTCTTATCATTAAAAGTTTAGAAAGGTCATATTGTCATACTAATATCTATATTGGATGAACGTCATCATCGTCATTTCGTCATCGAATAACTTTTTTTGATGTTTTCCAAGTCATTCTGTATTTTCAAAATTCGAATACTGTAGCAAACTTATTAATTTTTTTGATAGTATCTACCAATTTTGCAGCTCTAGAAAATACTTTGATTTTATGTACCGTGGATCTAGTTTATTATTCATATTACTCATTGTTTCATTGGTAACGAGGTCGGTAACGATAACGGTCAATTGTAAGATCCAAAGTTCTATTTCTGTGACAGGCATTAAGTTTTCTGTAGCAATATTTGTAGTACAGAGTTCGAAAATGTGTGTAAACGACTGCTCTCTTGTTACTTGACATCTTAAACCTTCTTTGACAGTAAACTAATTTATACGAAGATTATTGTGGGTTATGTGAAAACACTACATTCAGATAATTTTGAAATGTGTTATCTACTACAGCTATTAAACTTTACTACTATTAAACTATTAAAATTATAAAATAGAGTAGTTTAATATCAATGTTCAATTAACTTCATTCACGTAAACGCAAGACAATATTTTCTGACATACGGTTAATGTGTTTTGTTGTCAGCAATGGTAAAGCCCTCTTTGTGCTATGCACTGACAGCACCGCGATTCTCTAGCAAGCCTCCAAAAGACGTATGCTTATTTGCCAAAAAAGAAGCATCGAAAATTACTGTGACTTCGCTCTCTTCTAACAGTGATAATATCTATTCATTTAAAATGCTTCTTTAAAGATTACTTAAACATTCTTTATTTCGTTAAAACATCCATTAATTGCGTGTGAAAAATTACCTAAGACCTAGCGTCTCGAAGTGGGTGGTATGTTGAAGTCACGTTGACTCTTAATTAAGGAACATTTTGAGTTTAATTGCAAACATGACGCCTTAGCTCTGACTAATGAGATCGGATATTAAAAGTGCTTAAGTCTCAAATCGGTTAGTCAAGTGATGTGATAAATTTAAATTAAGAATCGTTAGGCTTATTTTTTATTTATTACTGGTATATACTACTATGATGATGAGCAGCGATAGCTCAGTGGGGAGACCAACAGACTGCAATGCAGAGGGTCTCGGGTTCGAACCCACGTCGCGCACCTCTGACTTTTGGAAGTTATATGACTTTTCGAAATTATGTGTGTATTGATTGACAATTATCGCCTGCTCCGTGCCTCGGAGAGCACGTTAAGCCATCGGTCCCGGCTGCCATGAACATCTATGGCAGTCGTTATTGGGAAGTCGGTGCCCTATAATATCCTGACACTAGTATAGCCTTAGGGTAATAGGTATCGTTAGCCTTCGGGTTGCGGAGGTCAGGTGTCAGCCGCTCCGTATAAAAACTGATATCCAGTCAAATCCGGTTAGACTAGAAAAGCCGACCCCAAGTGACTTGGGAATAATAAAGGCTAGGGAGTAGACTGGTATGTACTACTATGTGTGTACATAATAGGAACTCATCATGAAGTTGCCATTTTGTATGAAGAAAATCGGTATCGTTGGGGTATTCATACTAACAAGTTCATCAATATTTTTTGAATGGCTAATGGAATGTTTTTTTTTTCATGTATAGTTACTTGAATTTAGGCTTCTATGGTTTGTCTTTAATTACCAAACATTTCTACCATTATGTAATTTATGTATAATGTGACAAAAATCTTGTTTATTAAGTTACTCTAATCCGCTGCTTTGCGTCACTTAGCACAAAGTAACTTGTACTCGCGTATTTCTAATACTTGTTTTCACTTTGAAGGAAATCATCATAAGGTAACTTACATCTCTGAAGCACATTTTCGAGTATATATAGCTTATAAACTGGGCTGATAATGATATTATTGTCATACATTTACGCAAATATGAAATTAAATTACTGTGAACGGATTTCCACGCAGTTCATTTTTACAAACACAGTGTCTCGAGTGTAAAATTATTCAAAATGGAAATGTTTGGGTACCTTGTAACAACTTTATACTTTAAGAGACGAATACCACGTGAATTTCTTCGAGACCTTGCTGAAAAACAGACAAAACATCGGCAAAAGTGTAAACATAAATAACTACCATAGAACAAAACATATGTTTTTTAAAATAAACAGCGACAAATAGATTATTCGAACTACCCTAGTACAGCCGTGCTAACTTGCTACAGGATTTTCCCCCAAGAAACAGATTAATATAATTAAAATACAAACAATACAACCATCATTTAAAAGAAAGTCTAGAAGTTTCGCAACGCTATTTTCCCGTCTTACATCTCCAGTTATTACCAGTTCGAAGCCAGTTAAACTGCAGCGAGCATTTCAAGTTTGTCAACTCGATAATACTTCCACTTTAACTAGTTCTGACTTTTAAATGTAATCTTACTTATTTGCTTTTAATTTTATTGCTTGTTGTTGCCAAGACTTCAGTGCTTTTTGTTTAAGTTTCTTGTGCATAAAAAGTACCGCTATGTAAAAGCGATAGTTTTTGTGTATTTATCTTTAGTGAATCCGGCTGCTGAGTTTGAAGTCTCGGATTTAATTCTCGGGTGGGCAAAACATAATTGGGCTTTTCTGTCAATAAACTGTCAGTGGTAACATGGCGTCTGGAACTGTGCCCAAGTAAAGTCAATGTGCATGACCTCTACGTGGGATCTGAAAAATAGCAGGCAAAATGTAGCCGTCAAATACAAGCATATGCGAAGTATTACTGTATAATCAGAGTTCCGTATCATAGACGCTAAAGAACCGCAAATTGGACATGTCGACATATGTAACTAGCTCGCTGGTCCTAAAGGTTAAACCTAAAGTATAATTAACAAAACGTGGGTTATTTGCACTTAACCTTACAATTATGCTATTGTGCATAAGTGACCGATGCTTGAGTTATCCGGTTATTCATACAACCGGTATCTCTATCCAGAAAGATAATAAGGGATAGTAATTGATATTTCGCAGTACTTCCTTTATCGTTCCTAGATTCTTCAGAAGCTTCGCCCGTTGGTAGCTCACGCTTATGCAGTGTAATAGCATGTAAGTTGGTGTCTCCTTGGTCTCCATGCAGCCTCTACATAGTGGGCTATGTGGTGTGGTACCAATACGGTATAAAACATGGTATCAAACTCTACGTATTTCTTCAGGAATATACACAGACGATGTCAACATAAACATTTTTAAGAATCACTTTCAGCTCGTATTTACTACTCCATTATCTAGTAGAATATTCGAATAATGTCACGTGTGTGTTTGTGTAAGTACTAATTAGTATGAACAAACTTTAAACATCTATGTTTACAAAGCCTTTGAGGACCACACCTGTGTAAATATGTGTGACATTTAGGTCGTCTATAGGTAATTAAGCTGTTTTTATTTGTGTGTGGGAACGTAGCGTGATATCCCTTCAAAACAAAGAGAGGATCCCCTGATCAGGCTAGGTGATCGTGCCTGGTGGGCCGCGGCTCTAAGGTTAATGTCGGGAACTTGCATGTACTTGCAGTGTAAATTTCTCTTGCGCGTTTAAGAACTGTATGGCGATGGTTGAAATTGTACACAGCGCCATCTTTTGACATTTATTCTAACTTTTTTTATCTGTATGTAGTCGCTACAATTTGTAATACAGAAGTCGAAAATGCTTTCTATATAATAACTGCATGGCAAATCTTTAAGAAATAATAGGTACATGGGTTTTAATTTTTGTCATAATAATACTTTAATCTGATAGGGTGTGAATTGCTAGCATGCGAATTGAAGCCAACAAAACAAATATGATTGCTTGCGCACAGCGGTAGTCGGTAGCGGTAGCGGTAAGTTTTGCCTTTGATTCCCGATTCGGGAAATGTTCTGCGTACCAAAACATTTACAGACAAGACATACATTTTTTATAAACGAAAGTGAATTACTTGACATCCTAAAATATTCACAACAAATATATTAAATAGACAGAGCTTATTTGAGTCTTTATTCAGAAATCACAATAGTTCACTAAGTTTATCTTAAAATAAGTAGCAACTGAGGCAAAAATTAATCTATTCCATTTGACTGTTAATCGTCTTGGTTCAGTTCGAATTAACTTAGACTGTTAAAATTTGAGGTAGCCCTTAGACAGATTTAATCATCCAAGAAAGCTATATCAATTATTTTTAATGTTTCTCAAATGATTTCTTGAACTAACTGGAATATTATTGTTCCCTTTAAAGTGAGAAGCGATTGAACAAGGGAATTGTTCCGTACTGAATAGAAACCAATAATGGAATACGAACACTTTACTTGATTGAGTGTTCGTCGTTAATTGATTGGAATTCACAACTGATTTCACTGTTGATTTCATCAAACTTACAATATTTGTTCTGCATTGAGTAATTTTGTAGTATTATCGCTCAATAACTTAGGTTGGGATAAACGCTTTTCTATATTATAGATAATATCGATATAATGTATTATGATTATTTTTTTAAAGATTGTTACTGCTTTAAAAACACTACATTTTGGATTAACGCCTTTATTGCGGGCGGCTTTATAAATATACAGAAAGAACACCTAGACTAAGAGCTATTATTTGTGGACCACACAAGCAATTTTCTCGTGTGTGATTAAAATCCACAACAGTACAACTACTCTTCAAACGAGGTTTAAAGGGAGTTCTTCTTTCACGGTAGGCAGCGGCTTTGCTGTGTCCTGACATTGCTGAAGTTCATGAGCAGCGGTTACCACTTTCCATCAGGTGGGCCATTAGCTCGTCTAGCAACAAAGGCAATAAAAAATAAAACTACCTTATCCGCTTGCCTGCTGTGTGAACCGGAATTGTTCTGAAAGGTGAACCGTTCAATTATCCTTGTTTGCTTGAATAAATTTAAAGATACCTTCGGTCCTTTACCCCTTTACTTTATTTATCCACTGGATATACCAACCAATTGTGGTATTTTTGTGTAACTTTTCTTGTCACGTCACATTCGTTATTAAACAGGATTAAGAAATAACGGTACCATTTTTAGCGTACACTTTTATTAGCTTGGTATATATTTATGTATCTATGAATCTATGTAACGGAATCTTTGAACGTGATTTTCACCTCTTTCAAACCGACGGATTGATTTGAAACTTTGCACACTTATCGAGGACCGATGACAATACAATAATTTAGAAAAAGTGTGGGTGCTTTCTAAGATATTTTGATAACTTCCACTCCACGCTTTTTACATTAAAATTATTAAATTATTTTCTACCTTTTTTAATAATGCGTGTATTTTAGTTTTTAAACTATTATTTATTAAGTAACGTTCATAATAAAAAGGTTTAAATACACAAACTAAGTGCCAATTCTGATCGTCAGTCTCTGAAAAGAATCTTCAGAGAGACGGTTGCATTGCACAACAAGAGGTATCATTGATTATTTGACATAGCAATGGAATGCTGTCAGGGATAGTAACTCCCAAACCTACCTTTTAACAAGAAGGCGCCTCTGAAGCTCAAGAACACATCGCATCACGCTACATAAATCCGAACAAATTATAAATGCAAATGTGAGTCTGTTTGTTTGTTACGCTTAATTACTCGACTCAGCATCATGAAATTTCGTGAACACGTGGTCAGGGGTAAAGAAAAGTACATAGGATAACTTTCATCCAGAAAAAAATCTGTATCCGAACGAATCTTCTGTGCGTGTGTTTGTAATTAAACTCCTCCTAAACGGCTGGACCGATTTTGATTAAATTTTTTGTGTGTGTTCAAGTGGATTCGAGAATGGTTTACATTTGGTTTTCTTTTAATTTTTTTTTCGTGTGTATCGGGCGTCGTCTGTCGGGTCCGCTAGTTTTATATAAATATAAAATGTTATTTGGCGGGAACCAAAATGTACTGCCTCTAGTTTAGAGATCATCGCTCAAAACTAAAGTAGTTCTTGAATGACTTTATACAGATTTTATCGCGTATTATATTTATTCCTAAGTATATAGTAGTTAAAGTTCAGTAGCTATGTAATATTTTCAAAACTATGGAATGAATGTGTAAATAAACATCGCATTAAAATTCTTATAAAGTAGTTTCATTTAAGTGAAATAAAATGAAACTACTAATTAAAATATTTAAATTACATTAGCGTAAACATTAGACCATAATATTATCTTACGGTTCTTATTTTGAGGGATGGTTGGACTGACTACATCTTCCAACGCTTGTAGTGCACCCAATCCTTACTTTTGTATTTTTAAACTATTTTCACGATGCAACGCACAAGCTGCATGTAATATAATAGCGATACTGTTTCGCATCGCTTCGCAAGAGAGATTTTATTTTCATTTAAAGTTATTTTCCACTAACGCTGTAACATTTTGTAGTACAAGCTTTTCTTTCGTAGCTCTATTACTGTAATTTTATGACAAATTTTTAAGATTTTGATAAGATTTCGTGCTTGTATTTGTATTAGTTAAGTATTGTGTAGATAAATAGGAAGCCATGTTATATTTATGTAAAACCGACATAGATACTTACCACTCACTGATTATGCATGAAACGTAAGAAGCTTCAAAGTCTACAAACTCGACAGATAGATTACATAAAGAAGGATCATGTATTTTAACTACACGTTAAAATGTATAGTTAAAATGTATTCATTATTTAATAGGCGGAAGCCTAATGGATATTATAGACGATAATGAGGTCGTGAGCTTAATTTCTTCCTATTGTACTGCCAACGTGAATCAACTGCTAACATAAGAATTAAGCTTAAATGTACTAACAAGAATATTAGTAATTTACTTGTTAAGATATAAAAGATATGGTAAAGGAAAGGAGTACTTAGCTTTCAGCTCATTTATTTTTTGTACACAGCGATAGCCTAGTGTAGTTTCAAGTTCGATCCCAAGGCGCACATTTCTTAAAGCTCTGTGCATTTTAAATTATTAATAATCGCTTGCTTTAACAGCAAATACATTGTGAGAAAACCTGCATGTCTGAGAATTCTCCATAATATTCTCGAAGATGTGTGAAGTCTGCCAAGCCGCACTAGGCCAGCGTGGTGGGCTACGGCCTAATCATTCTCATACTTAGAAGAGGCTCGTGCCTGGCAGTGGGACAGTTTATATAAAGGGCTGATATTATTATTACTTTAGTGCACCACAAAATTATTTCGAACTGTGTAAAATATTTGTAGATTAATGCTTAAGTATCATATTAACAAAACATATGAGCACAAGGGCGATTATTTTTAAGATAAGTAGACAGGATTGAGGCGCCCGATAGTCGAGCGTCTGATGTGAAACATCCTTCCGTTGTCCCACCCCTATGTCTCATTAAACCAGCCGCATTAATAAGGAACGAGAAAAAAGATAAAGTATTGTGCTGATAAAGAGTTTCGCTATACAATATATAGTGCTAGTACACGATGCAAGTAAGTTATACATGCCGGAGTTAATCATACTTGCGTGGGTTTATAATAATTGTATTATCCATCCATTATTTATAATATCTTTCGAACCGCGTTTCGGTCACGGCGACCAATCTTAACGGAGAGCGCAGGAGATATAATAGTGCATAAGTGTGACTAACCTAACTCTCATGATCCGATTTTACGATTCGAGCCCGAGACCTCATGCGCAGCAGTCGTCACTTTCGTTGCGCTACGGAGGCTGTAAAGTCTGGACTTATATTACGCTGACGAGGATTCTAACTAAATAGCTCAAGCTACTAGAATTACTTCTCGGGTTCTTCATTTTTATTTATGTCCTTTTTGTAGCAAGATTCAAATTATTACCAATACCTTTTTTTATGTTGCTCGTCAAAATGTCCAAACTCCACCTGATGGTAAGCAGTCATGGTCTCCACATCGTCCTCATAGCAGCTGAGTCGATGTTGAGGTCTCTACTTTGACGGCCTGAAAAGGGGTTTTCACGCTCCGCTTAAAGGACCCAGGATTGAAGTAAGAAGGAAACACGTGCTTTGGCAAAGAATTCAATGTGTTGACCGTTTGGCAGAGGTATGATGACCCAAACTTGTTGGTGCGCGCTCTAATTGACTCTACCGTGTAAGGATGGCATCTGAGCCCAGCACGCGTTGCTCTGGATAGGAAAGTGGAGGGCGGGATAAAGTGGAATAACTCTTCAGAGCACTCCCCGTGGTATATTCGAATAATACAAATTTCATTCGAAATTAGATCAGCAACTTAGCTGTAAAAGCATAACAAATAAAGCTACTTTCGCCTTTATAATGATAGTTTGAATACATACGAGTACATTACGTCATACCTCGAAAAACACGGTAAGCCTGTTTGTAAACCTATCTCACCAGTTATCCTGCGAGCATCTATGACATTTATTACGTTATGTAATGCCGAAAAATCTAAGATCATATCTGACCTGATTTTGAATCCTTGTACAATAATTCATGTCTTGTTTTTATAGAAACAGTGCGTGTAAATTAAATAGGTGTCGTTTTATTAATGTAAAATGTATATGGAATGTAATTTCTTATTTACTAGCTTTTGAAAATTTACTGATTACTGTAATGCACTTTACTTCGATGATTTCTTTTTTGGTTCATTCGTTATCATCATAACATATTTGTCATGACTCTTGAGCATTTAAACAGTGAAAACAGAGTATTGTTAATAAGCGAAATATAGTAGATTTCACATCGTACTTGAATTCATTTGTAGCCCGAATTCACGGTGCGAGTGCAAATCTCGAATGCAAAACTGTTTGTAAACCGCTTCGTCTAGTCATCCCACTAAGCACAAAAGGGTGACTAAGGGTCACATGGTACTAAATACATTAACATTACAAGCCAAACGCTCCTTTGAAATAATGGTTGTGGTACAAGCAAACAGAAATACATAAACCAGTAGATCACAGTGCAAAGTTTAATATAGGTACGATAAAATAGAATCCAACGTAAAATTTTGAAACTAGCAGAAACTAAGCGCAATATAAGTTAAGATAGTTCCAAAATAATGTAATAATAGTGTTGTATAAA
The DNA here is from genome assembly GCA_963675205.1 of Catocala nupta. Classification (NCBI taxonomy): domain Eukaryota; kingdom Metazoa; phylum Arthropoda; class Insecta; order Lepidoptera; family Erebidae; genus Catocala; species Catocala nupta. The sequence goes on along the minus strand of OY776097.1, from coordinate 19,253,262 downwards.
ATAAACAACGTGGCAAAATCCGTATAAAATAGTTTAATTTTAACGCGACATAAGTTATTATTAACGATACTATCTATGCTAATTCAGTCTTAAAACATTTCGACCATTTTATTCGAAAAGAGACCACCATGAGCTTGATTCGATTAGTTAAAAAAATTATAATAAAAGGATTAATGTAAGACCGAGTAAAAATTTATGGAAAATGGTTTATATATTGTAGAAATAACCAAAGGTCTTGTCATAAATTCAGGGATGTGGAAAATTTGGGTTGAGTAGGATTTTCGTAATCAGATGGATTATTAAAATTAGCAATGTTTACTCTGAACATCTTATACGAATAAAATTATGATATGTACAGCGAGTTCTAAATTTTTTCATATTTTCAGTTGCTTGTATTTGAGCCACTGCCTAAATTAATAATAACAGATGAAGAACAGAACAATTAATAAGGGCAGAAACTAAGCGATACAACTTTAAACACAAATTGTAAAAGAGGTTATCAAAATTTATTATTAATAATACATGTTATTTATAATATGAATAATTCACTCTAGAAATATAAATGCATTTTTGAAAAAACTATTGCATTTTGTACAGAAACCACCAAATTAGACGTAGGTCATAAACGGCAATTCCATAGCTCAAGACATAAGGTGTAATAAAATTGTTTGAAGTCGCTATAATTAGCTGGCTTACGTTCTTGACAAAAGACAATCTGGCTGCAGCTGACTTAAAACAAATGTTTATCTGCATTATGAGCACCAAAAAGTTTAAGTCACAAAATATGTAAGATAAGGCATCTCACCACGTTGTAATATCTGTAGTCATAAGCTTAATAATGTTAGTTAACAAAACCTTGTTGTAACGGAACACACAGATGGAAGGAAGTTCGATAAATTCTCGTATTATATCATGTACCACGGCAGATTAATTAATGGAAGATTTAGCTAAAATTAGCGACGCTTTATATAGCAAAGTTAATACTGGCAATATTGCGTAGGATTATTTAAAACAGTGACAATGGTGATAGTTTTAAAATCGCACAGTTCGAACAATCTTTTCTACTCTATGAATCTAGTAAATAAAAAAAGCTGAACTTGCCATCGGCACCAAAAATCTGAAATTGTTCGATTTTTGTCGTGTTTTTGACTCGGAGAGTATATTGCAACAATTGACTTTTGATATCAATGAAAGCTTTTAAAAATGTCGTCCGAAATGGTAGAAAATATTCAGCTCTATTTTTATACTACCCATAAAAGCGGAAGAGCGCGTTGAATATTAGTTTCTCATGTGATTTCTAGAATTCAGAACAATATTTTTATGCATTCTAGTTAAATGTTGAAATTATTTATTATTAATTATTTACATAAACAAAATGAAACATTCTAGTTGTTAATCTAAATGGCATAGTTGTTTAAGTGGTCGCCTCGCCACTGACAGTGCGCCGAGTGTTGTAGGTTTGAATCCCACACAGGCAAAATTTTGTGAAATCCACAAATCGTTATTACGAGTCTGGGTATTCTTTGTGTCCGTTGTTTAAAAATAAAGTTCCCTGTGACACAAGAATTATTTCCAATGCGGGAGTTGTCTTTCATAAAAGATAAAAAAAGTTGTGATATGATGCTTTCAAATTTCGATGAGACGGTTATCATTAAACATTCACAGCAACCATTTGAAATAGTTTCAGTATACGGTGAATTAATGTCATTTTGTACTGGATAAAATCTATATATTAGTGGGCAATAACTTTTTCTATCAGTTCATATACTAATCCTTACTTTGTTAATCGTAGGAAACTTTCGTAGGAGCTACATTTCAGGCAACATCAGTCTTGCTGGAAGAATCATCAACTTACTAAGAAAATCTTGTTCTTCTACAAAGACAAAAAAGAATTTCAATGAGTTCCTTGTGTTTGTTCCTCTAAATAGTAAACTTGACGTGACGAGATTTTGGAATGGTAGAATATAAAGTATCAGACCATTAATTCTGAATTACTCTATTTTTTTAACCCTATAGGATTCAAATCCACAAATCGGCGTAGAGATAGTAACAATGCGGTTACTTAAACATCAAACTGCAGTAATAATCACTCAAAATTCTGGATATCGTAGTAACCTAATAAGAAGTCTCTACATTCTGGATATCGTAGTAACCACATGTAAGTGCTAAAACTTATACAAGCTTCAGGTTATCCGAGATAGGCTTGCACAAGATAAGTAGGCTATGAGAGAAGGCGTGTAATCGCGCGGCACTGGAGCACATCCGTCCTGTTGTTCCTGTTTAACTACTTGTAAACAGCGACGCCAAGTTCTGTAAGTAAAGGCTCGGTTACAAGTTGAAGTAATTTTAGAGAAAATTCTGGGTAGAAATGTAGCTGACATAATAAAGAACACAAAAAATATTGCTACAAAATGACGCTCGCGTTTCTTTTCGTATTTGTTTCGACGTCTTTCTTATTACAGTTGATGTCATTTCAACTTTAAAGAGTCTTTGTTTCCATGCCATAAGTATCCGTTTAAGTTTGCGTGCTATACAGAGGAGGTTCAACTGCCGGCCCAGTAGGATCGCACTTTAAAGAGTGAGTTCAAAAAAACATAGTTGTAAGCATATCCCACCTGTTATAGCTGCACAATTCAGACAGAGTGCTGTTACCAAAACCGTCAACAGTACTTTGACCAATGTGGGAATTGAAGCCGGTACTTTCGATCGGCAGCTCATCTAGGCACGAATTTGCAGTACTGAGCCGACAAGGCTCTTTCCCTTCCAACACGGGCTTTCTGCCTTAGAAACGTTTACACCAACATAAACTTTTCATTCTTACATACGCCGAACAAAAGATTTCTTCTTATACTAGTAGCAAAGGTTCAGAAATCTAAAACATATTCAAGCGATCCGGTATCACAGGAAACCCGAAAGATTATATCTTTTTCAAAGGAGGTATTGTATCCTGAACATAAAAACAGTAATTTTCTGAACCATTACACTTGGCTGCATATTCTCGAGTGGCTATTGTGGGTCAAAATGGGTGTCAAATAACTGAAGTAGGTTCAGATAACGTTCAACCCTTTGGAAATTCGTTCTCATAGTGGCGATTCAAAGCGTTCGCGTGTCTATTAAATGTGAATTCGGATCCTTTATAGAAAGATTTTCGACTTTATTATGCTGTTATTGACATTTATATCACGTCTAGATAAGAAAGTATTATTGAATTCTAGCCTAATCCTAAGCTAGGTAAATATGAGAAAGTTTGCGTAAATGTTTGAATATTTGTTAGCTTATTCACGTGTAAGCCGTTCGACGGATTTAAAAGTTATTTGGCAACCATATCATAACCTGGATTAATACATAAGATATTTAGGCATGTTTTTGTGTAGGTCTAACGCGGCCATTTCTTCCCATGGAAAAGCAGCAATAAAAGTATGTTCATTTGTTATTTCACTGTGGTGAATATAAGCAGTGCTGCCTCGTGGTAAGTGGTTACTATAACCTCTACAACCTTTATATGTGAGCAATATTAGAATACTAGACTATGCAAACGGCTACGCTCGTGTGAATTTAGGTTAGGTAAAGTTAGTAACAGTATTTTTTTCTGGTATTAAGGTTCCCTATGTCCTTTTCTTTTTCCCTGACATGACATTTTTCCCTGTATGCAAATTTGCATGATGATCTGATAACTAGTTAAGGCGTGTAAGCATAACAAACAAACAAACTCACATTTATAATATTAGTTAAGATTGTGTAGGATATTGTAGACACTATAAATATCGTTAAGTCACCAACCTAAGAGACAATTTACCCCTTAGACGGCTATATGCTTTTTTTTATTCGTCCTAAGTAAGATATAAACATTATTTTTTCCTATTTAAGACCTGCGATCAGTCGCCTAGACTATAATCAGGTGTGTTGCAAGAGGTTGGAGTTTGGAGAGATAGAGCCACTGCTCCGTCTTCCCTTAGTAAGGCAGCACATCGGTTCTCTTGAGTCTTCTAATTGGATTTGGCTACAGGAGCGTACTGGATAACGGGTTTGGGTGAGTTGTCAAGCGGTCCTTGTAGTTGGCTGAGTTTTCCTTCGTCCAAAATGGTTGAGATTTCCAAATACTCATAGATTTCCGAGGTGAGAGCATACCAGGGCGCCGAGGAGAGTACCCTTAGAATATTATTTTGGCCTCTCTGCAGGCACATAATGTTGGATTTGCTAGCTGTCGACCACAAGATATAAACATAGCTAGCAAATTGTGACTGCCCTACTGCCCTACTGCCTACTGCCTAACCCGTCGGGGATAAAAATATTTAATGCTAAAATTTACACTGTATACGAATTTATATCGGCAGCAGAAATTGTTTTCTTTTTTATTGTTGCTAGTCAAAGTGCTAATACACTCTGCCTGATAGTAAGCATTCGTGTAGTTCACGAGCAGAACTCTCCACATTACGTCCTAATTACAACTGAAGTGGTGCCGCAGATCTTGGCCTCGTAGTTTGATGGCCTAGGAGGTGCTTTTTCACGCCTACTTAATGAACCCAGTATCAAAGGAACAAGGAAACACGTAGTCCAACAGAGAATTGTCAGTTTTAATTGTACGGCAAAAACATGAGGAGCCACACTTCTTGGTATGCGGTCTAATGGTCTGTATCTGATTGTTAAGTTTGTCTACTATTATTGATTGAATGACTGGCGGAGCATAGGCCACTTCTCAGTGTGAGGAGGGTTAGTCCAGTGTCCACCAGGCTGGTCAATTGCGGGTCGGCAGACTTCACATATGGAACTCCCTCAGACATATAGGTTTCCTCAGGATGTTTTATTTCGCAGTTAAAGCAAGCGATAATTACCTAATTACTTAATATGCCCATAGCTTTGAAGAGTCACAGTTGCCTGCCGTGGAATTCAACTTCAGACTTCAACGTTTTATACGAACGGTCTTTCACTATGCTGTCGCTGGTCTATTACCCTTGACTAATCGTAACGTATCTGAGTTTCGATATATCTAATAATACAAGAATAGACTTACCATAAGCAAACAAAAATAGGAAACAAACGAATAATGTGTTACGGGGTATGAAAACAAAGCTATCCTCGAAATATTGAACAAAGCCGAGGACTTCTGTTTCAAAACAATGAGAATCTCTGCCAAAGGCTTGTGTATGCATACGAATACCTTATTTTATTTGTAAGCACGCCTTTGCTTTGCGGAACAGATTTTCAAGAATTTCGGCTTGGATAGAGCAAATTCGTTTTGGCGTTATATTTGTAATTCTCTTACAGCTTAAAGCAGTAGTTGTTGTTATAGGTTTTTATTATTAACAATTTGGCTACAAATTACTGGTGTTCTCTTAGCTCAGGCAAATAATGTGTTAGGAGTTGGTCTACTTCAACTGTGTATTGAGCGCGGATCGAACTCACGGTCGTGGGTTTCACATTTCCAAGGCCTGTACACATTGATTCGCAGAAACGACGCTGCAAACTTACTGGCAAGGAGAGGATCGGACTGATCTATAATTATGCCGTTTTATTCATCAATAATCAGTTTTCATAAGTCAATATGTCCAATTTATTTTTCTTTTTTTTCAGTATAGCTTTTTCATAAACCTATATATGCAGCGATATAACTATTTTCATTAAAGTCTTGCATAAATAATATAGTGTGAATGGAACAAACAAAGTCCTAAAACCAGCCAGACTTATCGATCGTCGTACGCATAATACTCAACACCTCTCGCATTCAAATGTGACAGACAGACAGGAAATTATTACTATATATACTTGTATACAGGCCTAAGCTACGACACCGAATCAATAGGATTCCTTTTAAATCAGAAGAATGGTTTTGGGGTGGGTGAAAATATAACCAGTCACCTTTCGGGACGCTTCGTAATGAAATTCATATTCTTTTTGTAACGCTTGTTGATGTCGACGTGTGTTATCCTTACTTTACATATTATAAAGAGGAAATATTTGAATTTAGTTTGTTTGTTTGTAACGATATAACCCGTACTACTCCACAGATTTAAAAAAATCGTCCCCTATTTAAAAGCTATATAGGCTATATTTTATTAAAAAAATGTAACCCTTTTTTGTTTCGCAGGAAAAATTATCTATGCACTGTCCGCCGGCTAGGGGACGGCACCGGCGGGGTGTGTAGGACTCCCAGCACGAAGTGTTGGTATACCCACTAAAAACCTGGAGTGTTGCCTTTCTCACCCAATAGGGGGCCTAAACTAACCTTCTTTCGCGCAAACGAAGCCGCGGGCATAAGCTAGTTATTCATAATCAAGAAAAACTATCAATTTCTGTATGTTATACATAGAGTCATGCTTGTGTACATACACAAGTGGTCACGCCATCTTACACCTGTGGTCTTTATTATACACACATCAGTTTTATCTGTGTATCTCTTTGTTCATTTCGGCATTACACATAAACATTGAACGTATTGCTAAGGTTGATAGCTTGTTATCGAACTTTGAATTTAAGCCACGTTGCATATTATTTAGTTCAGTAATCGTGGAGTCCATGTACCGTATAATCAACGAAGTCGGATTAAGTAATAAAAGTAGATGCTTAATAATATCAGTTTTCTTGTTTTATATATTATAGCTATCAAAACTTATATTATAAAGCTGAAGAGTATGTTTGTTTCTTTGTTTGGTTGAACGCGCTAATCTCAGGAACTACTGGTTCGAATTGAAAATTGTCTAGGTGTTGGATAGCTCATTTATCGAGGAAGGCTATATAAAATCAAGCTACGACCAACAGGAGCAGCGCAATAATGAAAAATTTTGCAAAAACGGGGATAATTCTTTTATGTGAGGCAGAGGAAGTTGCACGGGTCAACCAGTGGTTTTATATTTCTATTGAGATAACAGACGTTTTGTTATATCCGCAACAAGCATGGCACCCGTCCAAAATCGTTAACACATCGCATGTCAGCCTTAGCAGAACAGAAACAGAAAATTTCATTCAAGATTCTTGGAAAAGATACCAGAACTATAAAGGAAATTGCTTTATTTTTATATCTTGATAGTTCTTTTGTATCCAGTTGGAAGGCCGTTTTTTACAACAATCGTAGCAAATAAACATCCGGCCTGCCTACAACCACTTTACATCTAAAGTAGTTATCGTAACCTATTATCGCTTACCATACCATGGGGATATTTTGTGATGTTGTTGACTTGGAAAAGGAATTAAAAATTGGTTGAAAGGAAAGGAATTTGAGGGAGGTATGTCAGCAACCGGAGTTCTTACTTACCGAGTGATATGTAGTAACTAAGTCTACTATGCTAACGCAATTTCTTGTAGAAAATAGCTCTCTTGTAAGCGGGTCCGCTCATTTATACTATCAACCCATAGTTAGTGACGAAGGACTTCCAGTCATTAAATGAACTTCTCGGAAAGTGACAAGAGTAGTTGAAAAGCTGGCTCGGTAGGTGAGGTCTATATCCAGGAATGGATTGCCTCATACTGACAATAATGTTACCCTGTAAAGTGAGGGCTCGCAATGTGCAAATTAAACGGTATGTCGAAAAGGAGTAAGATAACTAAAATGAATATTATTTTATATCGTATTTGCATTTGCTACGGATTTACCCAATGGACATTACAACTAAGCTACACAGACGTATAACAATGTAGGGCAAATACGAGTATAATAGAAATACTACAAATTTTGTCAAAGGAACTTTATATCAAAGTGCCTTATATTCTACATGGCGCCCGCATTCCATATCTTGAGTGGCGAACACGTCACGCACAAATTAATCATGAAACCATATTATATTGTAGCTATCTTTTGTTAATAATAATATGTAATAATATAGTTTAATTAAGACAAGTAATAAGTACACGTAGCTTCAAAATAGCAATATGTGCAATTGCTCTCGAATTATTTTCGCTGCATCCTTGAATAAACTCAGTTGATTTAGTATTATGTACGATTGTATATTATTCGAATGAAGACAAATACCTCTCGTCTCTCTCACTTATTAAAATTACTTTAGAAACAAAATGTTAGACTGCCACGCAGGGGTATTGTGTTCGAGCTTTGAAAAGTTCGAAATGCAAAGCTTACGGCGCATGTAACTTTTCAAAGTTAAGTGCTTATTAAATGGTTAATTACCGCTCATTTAAACGGTGAAAGAAAATATCATTATGAAATCTTTATGTCTAAGAGTTCTCCATAAAGTTCAACTTCCAACTCCCATTGGGTCAGCTTGGTAGACAATGGATTAACCCTACTCACACTGAAAGGAGGCTGGTGCCTAACAGTGGGACAGTTTATATATAGGGCTTATATTATTATTAGTAGCCCGTATGATTAGTTCGCACATGTACCTCAAACAACAATCTGAAGAAGTATTAACACATTGTATTAAATTATATGAACTTATTCATTTCTTTAGTCAATCTAAAAGTACTTAGGTACATATAGTAAAGTAAATATTCAACGTGTAGGACGTATATATATGTATATGATAAACTAAATACAACGCAACCAAGCGTCAAAGAACCGAAAACACTTATAAATAAGTTTGTGACGGATTGAGGCTCTATAGGCAACGACACGACGTCGCCCGGATAAAAATCTCAATATTTCATCCGTGTGCTGATTCTGGCTTAGACGTCGATCAATCACATAACTAGATATTATTTTGCTAAAATAAATATTGGTTTTATATAACTAAATGGGTTTCTGAACGGGCATTTTTACCGGAAAAAATTTGAATACTATAACCCGACTACGTAAAAAAGGGGTCTAAAGGGGACGAATTTAAAATTTATATAGCCTATATCAACCGGGCCATTATAACGAATCTTGGTCACCTTATTCATTAAAATCGGTTCAGTAGTTTAGGCGTTACAGTGGATCATACAAACATACATACCCAGACTGCCAAAATCATTACCCTTCGTTTTGGCTTCGCCGTAGTCGGGTAAAAAGGAGCCTTCGATGTTTTCAATTAGGTATGGGCTATATAATTGAAAACAATGCAGGCTGTTGCCTGCTCAAATCAAATTTGAATGCATCGGACATAACAAACATAATTCTTTGGATACTCATAATTATGCAAAATATTGACTTGTATTCTCTAACATAACTTTTTTACTGGTAAATTTTATTATTTTATATTGCTGTGCATTGCATAAAAATAATACCCATTCAGAAACCCTTCAGTTGCTGTTTACACACAAAACATAGAAAAGTTTAAAGCTTTCTACGGCGAATTTCTATACAAAAGCAATAAATAGTAATTTAGTTATACTGATTGTAATAATCGTTTGTAAATTTCAAATCTCGAGTGCCTTTGGTACATTCAAAACTTGCACATCTAGGTATCTTATCTTATCTTGTGTGGGGGCCAGTCAGTACAGACCGGCGACACTTCGACCCAGTGGGATCTTTTGTGTCGACTTCCCCAATAACGACTGCTATAGCTGATGTTCATGGCAGCCGGGACCGACGGCTTAACCGAGGCACGGAGCAGGCGAATAGAATAAATGCTGTAGAAATGAGAGCGCTGAGAAATATATGTGGTGTGACTCTGAAAGATAGAATAAGGAATAGTGTGATTAGAGAGAGATGCGGCATAAAAGTGGATATAGTGACGAGAATAGAAAAGGGTTTGTTAAGTTGGTTTGGGCATGTAGAAAGAATGGACGAGAACAGACTGACTAAGAAAGTTTATAAGGCTAGTGTGAATGGAACAGTCGCAAGGGGAAGACTTAGGCGAACGTTTCTTGATCAGATCGGAGACGTTCTGGATAAAGGCCAGGTTAAGAGCACCTTAAACCGGCGAGCGTGTATGAGGAATGTTATGAAAGTGAATGAAGCCAGAGAAGTGTGTCAGGATCGTAGCAAATGGAAATCCGTAGTCTCTGCCTACCCCTCTGGGAAACAGGCGTGAATTTATGTATGTATGTATAATTAATAAATAAAATTTAATTTCTAGCTAATGTCTTGTTACTTCAGTACTTAATATCAATTCACCTGAAATAAATGTATCTTGAGGTTAATGTATTATTTGTGTGGTTATATAAATAAACATCGCAAGTGTACATAGTACATATAAGAATATGTATATAAGAGAGTAGTTGATTATTTTAAGAATAAAATACAATTTTTTTTTATTTCTAATCAAATGTATATAAGATAATATCCTAGAGACCGAATTTCGGTCACGGCGGCAAATCTTAATGGAGACTGGCCATCTATGCAGGTGATATTATAGTGCACAAGCCTGTGCGCAAACATAACTGCACTTTCTGTTTCCTAACTCTCATGATCCAATGGGACGGTAATCCGACACGACCGGAGAGAAATCAGGCACTGGACCAACGGCTTTACGTGCTTGCCGAAGCACGGGGGTGTCTAACACCGCCAACTTCCTAACTGCGGGCTGCATATTGAGAATTCTTAACAGAAAACCCAATACCTTTTTGTTGGCCCGACCCGGGATTCGAACCCGCGACCTCATGCACAGCAGTCGCATTCACTACGCCACGGAGGCAGTAGTAAATAAGATATAAGTGTTTTAAATCTAGTAGTAGGGGACCATCAAATGACAGAAAAAAGATGCACGATACAAACTGTGACGTAACCGGTATTTAACTGCAACGGTGGGAAAGAGATAGCGAGACATCCCACTTTTCTTATATCCAAATTTTGCAATCAATTTTGATACTGTTTGCACAAAAAGATATATTTTGATTGTTTTTTGCTCCCGTGTGTAATCAAAAATAAATAAATAAAATACTGTACAACATCAAATATAGGACCCTATTGAGTGGGTTTTATTGTTTATATGTTTAGGTAACATTAAAAAGCCACTTTAAAAACTGTTAATCAAGTTAACATACGAGTATTATAACTTAAACCGTTACGCTCTCCATGCTAACTGCACAAATGGCATAATTGTTTAAGTGCACTTCGTTGTCATAGGTTCGAAGGTTGTTTGTGCACTATAGCTATATAATATAACTTGTGTACATTATGGTTTTTTGTATGTATAATTATAATGTTTGTAGCGCACCATACAGGAATGATTCTTACTGCGGAATACGTATAAAAACATAAAAGAAATCATAGAGTCGGAAAACACCGAGGCTATCGAAATTAAAAAAATACTATCCATATTTCATTTGAGAATATGGTTGGAATGTAATACGAGCTTAACATCCAGTAATTAACATAATCAAACCTAAGAAGAAGCAAAACATTGCTAGACTTTATTATATTTTAAGCTCATTCTGCGTAAATAGAACACAAATAATTAAATTATGTTTGTATTACTTTGAAAATAACTTACACTTTAAGATACTGAGCCAACCACCATCTTAGTGTCGTTACGTGACCATGACTGCTGAAAAGCAACCAAAACGTCGAAAAAAGTGTAAACTTAAATCTAAATAGTTAATTTACATAGCTTATATAGTAGCAAAAGTTAACAGAGATAGTTAAACAGTGTCAAAATTAGGTATGCCACAAAAAAAAAAAAAAACAACGCCTTTAAATCCATATAAAATTGTTTAATTTAAACATAGAACCGTATAAAAAATGGTCTTATTTCAATATTGATTCGTGTACAAAATAGTCTTTAGTTATACAGCGAGATTATTAGCCTTGTTCATATTTATTTTGTTCATCGGGTACAGACGCGCGCGTCCAGACACAATGTCTTTATGATCATGTCTCGATATGTTTAAGCTGACATGTTATTATTTTCTAGTAATAGTTCAACTAGTCTCTTCGGCATTAGGTAACATGAACTTCAATTACAAGGAGGGTCAATAGCAAAACAAAGGTTATATTTATCAATTGCTGCTTTGGTGGCGCTGCAGTTGTGACTGTTGTACATAAGGTGTCGGGTTTAAAACTCTGATCGAGCACAGTGATGTCAAATTTTCTGCGAAGAAATTCTTATTAGCAGCTTGAAGTTTAAATAGTGATAGTTAGACGGCACCTTATCACTTGAGACCTAAATGATAGCAGACGAAATATGGTATGTGTTTGAGTAGTAGAGCCTCACTGATTCGAGCCTGGATAGGCCGCCTTGACCGGGGACGGACTACCCTCTCACAGAATATCGACGTGAAATAGCAGTATTCCTACTGTTGTCAACCCATATTACCCTCTTTCCCTCTGCCCGCTCCTTCTCTTTCCCACTTCAACGCGTAAGTGATGCCTCTGGTGTTGCAAGCGTCCAAACGCTACGGTAACCACTTACCATCAGGTGGACCGTAGGATTGTTTGCCACATAAGATGTATTTAAAAAAAAGTGGGCCCAATAAACCTTTGCGTTTGGCGAGAGACCAAGAATGTATCTGTAGGTTTCTTGTGACTATATGTATGTGGTATGACTGACTCATTACCACAAAACACGAAACCAAATCATAGTAGCTTCCTTCTAAAGACGCCATGTCGCCTATGTCATGTTCAATACATGAAATGAGGTCGCGGGTTCGATTCCCGCACAAATCAAACATTTGTGTGCTTGAACATGGATGTTTGTCTTAATCTGGGTGTTTCTATGTAAAATATGTATATATTTACAAAAGAAAAGTATATATGTATGTATGTTTATCCATTGTCTAGTAACCATAGTACAAACTCTGCTTAGCTTGGGCTAGATTGTGTTGTGTGTATGTGATAGAATATATCATATATACTCTTTTTTCTTTTTTTCACTGATCGGTAAGCTATTAGCGAGGTTAAGCAACGTTGGGTGCGGTCAGTCTATAGATGGGTGACCGCTTAGTGGTATTTCATCTGAGGGTCTCCGTGCTTCGGAGGGCACGTAAAGCGTCGGTCCCGGTTGTTGTCAAATTGACAGCAGTCGTTAAGCCATGTCAGAGGCCTACGGGCGGCTTGAACAACTCTTGACAACAGGTTGGTCACTAACCACAAAAAAAGAAGAGAAGAAAGATATACGACAGTGCTAGGAATCATTCCTCTATTGCGCGCTACAAACATTAAAATAAATCATATAAAAGACACCAATATTTGGAACCATTATTGTGCATAACCACAACTCTTGATCTATTGACCGCCGGTGTACCGCTGCGACACGATAGGTTACAAGTTTTATTACTCATAAATGTTTTAATAACCTATTGTATCGCAGCAGTATACCGGCGGCCAGATGCAATAGGTTTTTAATTATATCTGGCATTCCAACACTTGACGGGCTAAGTCTTTTTTACATATTTATAGTCAGCATATAAGGCTGGACTATTAATAAGCTTACATAATATGACGTAAGATACCCAAGTTACTTGCAACTAAGTATTTAAGTACGTGGTTAGTAGCCAATGCGTAATGATTACAGTTATTACTCAGTTCAAGTCTTGCACATAAAATCACGTACACTAATTAATAAGACACTTTATTGGGTGTTTTACGTATAAAAGTGACGCGTGATGTACCTCAATAAAAAATAGTCGAATGGGTATATTGCCGGTCGTAGAGTATCAAGTTCTATTACCGATATAGTCTGTACAGTGTTTAGAAAAGCGTCATGTGAGATGGGTGAAAGTGTCCCGTGTTCAATGTGTAATGATATAATATAAATTTTCAAAACACATAGGTTGACGCACAACGCTACGTGGACAATAACTTGAGACTTACTTTAAGGAGCTAATTTGTTATTATAAGGGAGCATGAATACACTGCACTACAATGAAATCATTGTAACATATTTTATTGCCATCATGTTGATAACTAACGCAATAACCAAATTTGAATGGAAAGCTTTTCAAATCTGGTAATTAATTCTGGTAAAATTCTTTGTGTTTTAAATATTTGTAGTGTAGAGCTAGCACCTAAGTATATAATCAATGTAAACTTATATAATATAGACACAATATATCTAATCGTCGCACTAACAACATCTTTTATTTCACCATCCTTTACATGGCGACCCTGCCTGTAACAGCAGTCGAGCTGACGTGAGTGCATTCCAAACATGTGACAATATCGCGAAGTGTGATTAAACGAAAATGCATAAATAATATTCAAGAAAAACCTAAATTAGATTTACATAATGCATTTCGTAAATAATTTTTTGTTTTGCGAACAATGAAGTAATTTATTAACTTAAACTTTGTTATTTACAAGTATAGCAATATGAATTTAAAACATTTAATAGTATTCTGGTCCTTCAGATAAGTTAGAATGCTTGTCACTACTGACGGTAATCCGTTAAAACGTTAATATCAGTGTTGCAATGGGTGTGATGGAGTGGTTCCTAAGCATATCATGTACCTAGGTCGTAAGACCAAGGTCTTATTTATTGGGCTACCTTCTAATATTAAGTCCGTAGCTTTATACATTATTGTTCTTTAACTAGTATTTACCAATACTAATCTTATCCAAACGGCATGCCATTTTTATAAAATCCCTTTTAAGGTATTAATAAGTTGTGAGTTAATTACAATTGTAATTAATAATTATTAATTGCGACTTAATCGCAGTGGTAAATAAAACCGTGATATGCGAGTACTGCAAAAAGTTACAGCATCATTCATTAGTACATTCGAAATTAATTGGAGACGTCAACATTTCCCTCGTGAACGAAACGGAAGGTAAAACATAATTAATATACTTAAATAATTATTTTAATGGAACTGTCAGGATGCAAGATCTCACTATATTTTGCGTACCTATCATTTATACTGCATGTATATATAAGTTTGTTGTATTTTATCAAACTATAGTTATAGTCACATGAGAGATAACTTTAACTAAGTACAGACTAAGCTATTTAGCCGATCTAAACAGATGGGGTGTGCTTTAATTTATGTTAATTTAATAAACCTCTTAGGTTATATGACGTCACCGTCAATTAAAATAGTCATAGTCACGCCAAGTAGACTAAGAGAACACAATAGCAGGCGAACAGATGAAGACAGGCCAACGAAGATAAACGCAGGCGAGTGCAGGATAATGCAGGAAAACAAAGGTGAACGTAGGCTGGCGTAATTGAACACAGGCGAACCTAAATGAGTGCAGGTGAACAAGTGTGTGTTTTACTAAAAGACACCTTATGATCACTCGTCTTGACTGTTGTGTTATACAAAGTGATTGATGTTACAGCGCACAGTTAAACTTAGGCAGAAACCTGGAAAAAGATTTTTGAACCTTCCTCATCTAAATTGTATACAGACTTATCAGCGTACGTTTGTTGGCATTTGCTAGTCTACTCTCGCCTTTAAATGCTTGGTCTAATTCAAAAACAATAACTTATTAATACTGAGATTAAACTTGACCCAACCAACCAGTTATAGAACTACCAGCCTTCAGTCTATAGAAAATTGCATTTTAATACACCTACCTGTATGCCACCTTAAAAAAATACAGAAGACTTAGTGATAAAAAAGGAAACTAGAAAAATGCTCTGTCACTACGGCCACGCAATGAATAGATATTGGGTCTCGAAAACGTGCTATTTTGTGATCTCTATCCGTTAGTACCTGTACCTCGGTAAAATTTTACGGCTTCCGAAGTCTGCTGACGCCGTGTATGTATTTTTAAATACAAATAAAGCGTGTAGATAAAATTGTGCTATAAAAAAGCCAGTGGCACCTTTTTGCCCTTCAAATTTGTAACCGGGAAACTGGTTGGGTGATATTCAAATAAGCCGGTATTTTTATTTGTACCATTGGAACCTTTACATACGTTTTCTTTAACTGCCTTATGCCCTTAAAATTCCTGTGTGGAAATTATAGAAAACATAAGAATGGGAAAAACCGCTATTGCCAATTAATTGTACCAGCAGGTACAGACAGCAACGTAAGTAGCTGAACAACAAATTTGTATAAGTATTTTATGAATTAAAATCCTAATTATTATCCTGCAATTTAGAACTGTGATCATTTTAACTATCTTTTAACTATTACTTCTGTAAAACACAAACATTTGCTATAATTTTGGAAAACAGAGACTATTGAAATCTCGCAAGTATGTATCGACTTATGTTTTAAAGGCGGGAGTTGCCGTTAATAAAAAAAAATACCTTTTTCAATGAAACGAAATAAATAAGAGAAAATGGTACTCTGGATAATATGATATATGTATTGTATTAAACCTACACCCACTGAAACAAATTTCGACGCACGTAGTGTTTGTCTTACATGATGGGATGAAAGGAAAGGTTTATTTATATAAGGTTATGGCCGCCGTGATCGAAATTCGGTCTGGATGACGTTATTATTATCACTACTGCAGATATTCTTCGTTATCAAAGCTTTAAAATAGATAGCGCTGTGATGCCATCGTACCAGGTAACGATCAGACTCGGTCTTGTTTGCAACATTCTGCACGCCATTTTTAAGTAGCGGCAATCCAATTGATAAGACCCTGGACTTGTTATCAACAGGTCGTGGCTTCGTAGCTCAATCCAAGCACTACCAACTTGAATCCACTTCTAAATACGAGCGTTTTAGCTCAGATCAACTGAAATTTTTGTAAACTATAGAAAAATCGTGTTGAGTGTGTGAGTGTTTGTTCAATCACGACATAAAAAAGTGTGTGATCCATACATAGTTGTGACGAGTATAGTATTCTGAATGTTTATAAGTCTCCTGCGATGCGAGAGAAAATTTATTCCTAGTGCATCATTATCTACATATTTAAGCTAGTAATAAACTTATATGATTGTTTCGTGGAAAAAAATTAATACTTAAAAAAGTATTTTCTTGTAGTGACTCTCTCAAATACTTCTTAGTAAGTGCCTTTAAACCACCTTACAAATAAATTCTGTTTGATGCCTTAAGAGAAATAGGTAGCATAGAAATAGGTGTCACAGAAGTCGTCAATTTTAGATATTATTATACGTACCTACTTCACTTTATGTTTTGTTCAAATTGTGAAAGTTTTTTATTACCAGGTAAAGTGTCCAATTCATCAAATGTTATAGACTTCTTACTATTATCATATATTCTTACATTTAGTTAAATATGCAATATTAGTAAAAGTATGACGTAGCGTGGACTAGAAAATTTAAAGTCACATGTCTTATTATTGTTTTTACCCGACTACGGCGAAGCCAAAAGGAAGGGTAATGCTTTTGTCAGTCTGGGTATGTATGTTTGTATGTTTCACCGTAGCGCCTAAACTACTGAACCGATTTTAATGAATGAGGTGTCAATAGATTCGTAATAATGGCCTGAGTGACATAGGCTATATAAATTTCTCGTAAATAGATTAAATACTTTTGTTTTTGTTAGTAAAATTTAATATATTTATTTTAATAAGACCGATTTGTAATAGTAACAATCTAGGTTTAGTAATGTATGCCAATGCGAAAAATATACTATTTTATATTACGATCGGTGGCGCAGTGGAGAGAGAGGTCAGGAAAAAAGGATATTAGATTTTTCGTCAGAAAAAGATAAATAAAATAGAAAATCTTAGCAGATATGCGAAGTCTACCACTGTGCCGGATGGGTGGCAATAGATTAACTCTTTATTACGTAGAACCTAAAACAGTACTTGTACTTAACCATTCTAGGATAGATATAGGTGTGAGACTATGTACGTAAATAAATATATTTATTATTTCACCTAATATTGTCTTATGTTTACGCGAATGTTATACATTAAAATTAAACAATTTATACGGAATACCAAAGATTAAATTATGTTCGGGTACTTTGAAATAACTAGCTATACTTCAGAACGTTGGGACAACTACCATCTTAGTCTCCCCGTGAACATGGCTGCTGTAAAGCAACCGAAACGTCGGGGCAAAGTGTAAACTTAAATATAAATAGTTTTAATTAGAAAATATATAGCTTAAATAGTAGTAAAGTTCAATAATAGTAGTGTTAGAGTTTTCAAAATTATGTAATAACAGTGTTAAAAGTAAAATAAACAACGCGACAAAATCCGTATAAAGTGTTTGATTTCAATATTATTTCACCTTTTAAATATAAATGTAAGTTTAGTTTTGTGGCAATCATAGAGTTAAGTATCTAATTTGAGTATTTTTTTATTATTGTAATCAATAACTTAAGTTATCCAAGATCTAAGCTACAATAAAATCTTAAACTTACTACTTAACACTTAAAACAAAAAAGGCTTTCAAATCCGGTAAAGTTGCCAGAAAATAGCCTTGGAAGAAGAACGCACGTACTTAGTTGTAATGCAACTGCCATTTGAGTGCAGGCATGCGAAGAAAATAGCGAGATGCCTCTACTAAGCCTCCTTTTCCATTGCTAAATTTAAAATATTAATAGATTTTTCATTTTCAACCAATGTTGATGCTTTTTTAATTAAAAGATTTCTAATGATATCTATTCGTTTAAAATAGCGTGAAATATTCAATATTGCGAAACACGTTTTAGGTACCTACATTGCATCGATAATATGTCAAATTACAGTTTTCATAGAAAGAAGAATTTATTTTTAATGAATACTGCCGCAATAGAAGTGAATCCTGCGTCGCGGGGGACTTTACAAAAATTCAAATAACGGACACAAAGAACATCCCGACTCGAAACATTATTTGTAATCACACAAATTTTGTCCCGTGTGGGATTCGAAGACAAAACACTCGGATTAGATGGATTGATTTCAGGTGTTTGCTTGCTGGTTTTGGTAAGCCAGTGACAAAGAAAGAAAAACAATTGAATGTCATTCAAAATGTACAATTCGTATCCGTATATCAATTTATGCGATGTCACTTGTACTATAATACTATCAAACATTTAAATCCTGATTGGATGGTTACTTCATGATAATCTTTTCATATATTGCTGATCAATCAATAAACAATTATTGCAGTAGAATATATATCGATGTTATTCGGATCCATGTTAAGGAATTTTCATGAGGTTAACATTAAAAACGTGCACCTCTCAAACTGATATTTTTTATAAATCCGTTGAATCATTCTACGCAATTGGCGTTTATTGCTCACCTGCGTATACGTTATTTTTATTCAAGTAAATTGGTATTTCAGGAGAATGCTTCTGAAATACCAATTTACTAGTGTGTTAAGAAATAACTATAGGTGAGTTGGTTTATTAACCACTTACTTCAATCTCTAGTGGTACTATAGTGTTAGTATCATATTATGATTTTGTATGCCTAACTTGAGGTATAGTCTACTCCAATCTATTCTGATGAAAATGTCCACAAACCAAATGTTGTTTAATTTGTCATAATTACTTACTTAATGGAATAAGTTGAGTAAGTTTATCCGTATTTTCAAGGCATTTTAAAGCAATTTGCCTTTTTATTAATAAAATGCTTATTTAATTTGAAAAATCTTAGTCGAAAACTGAGGTTATTTGACAGATGAAAAATACATGATAAAACTACTCGACAAACAATAATTCGTTCAAGTCTTAATATTTTAGTATTCGATTAGTTAATCGCAATTTGCTACGCAAAAAGATAGTTGAAATTAATTTGCAATTAAATATAAGAGAGACCTAGAGAAATTTAAATTTTAAATTAATCTGTTTAATTTATTACTGTTTAATAAATCCAAGTAAAAGTAAGTACTTACATGATACAGAAAAGTTGACTGTTGCCGATACCGTGTGTAGAAAGAGAGGTTTCTCATTTTGAAAAAGGTTGATTATGCTATGGGTTTGCATTACACACGGAACAAACATTTGTGTGATCCACAAATCGTTTTCCAGATTCTGATTGTTGTTTATATCCTTTGTTGGAATTGTAAAGTCGTGTGCGACACAATATTAAAACCGAATGTGGGAGTTAACAAAAAGAAAGGTATGCGGCTGGCCACTGTAACTCAAGGTGATAAGCAGCCGTAAAACCAAATTAAATAAAAAATATTTTGACCATTCTAAAATAAATAAATTATCCTGTCAGTCTAGAAAACTGGCATTTTGTTGACTGCTCTATTACTTTTGTGTGCTTTTGCTGATGACTTGGCTTACTTACGGAATATTAATTACATACTGATTTGGTCTGTGCTTCTTCTTGGAGCAACAATATTTGGCTACAAGAATTGTACAATTAACAATAGTAATTGGCTACAAAAATAATGGGATAATGATAATGGTTTGAGAAATTATATACCATGCAATTATGTTTTTACTGTATACTATATTTTGTTTACTCAGCTGCAAAGTCGAATGATGCGTACAATTATAACGCGATAAGATATAATTGTAGCACTGTCTATGTCATTTCGAACTCTTACGCTGCATTAAATCAAATGATGCGATTAGGTAATTAATTGATTAACAATTGACGCTACAATTGGACATCACTAAAATGTCTATGGTCATGTCAATGAACCGTTTGTATACCCTTTTATTTTATTGGATTGGATTAGACTCTAGTTATACGACGAAGACTTATCGTTGGGTTAAATAAGAAGATAAGAATACCCAAAATTACATACATATATGTATTTGTGGTTTGGTCCTCATTTAGAACATACCTAGAAGGATGTTTAGCATTATGGTTCCATTCTAAGGCACCTTTTATTTTGTAGGTTGATTCATTTATTTACGGTCTTATTTTACGCGTATCGTTGGCATTCAGTATTTCATTTTCAGTAACATCAATAAGATCCTTTAACCTTCAGGTGAGGATACACAGGGCATAATATTTGCTAACCCATTATTTTCGGCACAGCACCACATTTACACTTCAGATTAGCGTCCATAAATCCCAGCCTGATTCAGCCAACTGCAGTTGCAAAATTATTTAAATGTCTAGATCAGTCTGTGATATCCAGCATGGCTAACTCACGTCAAAATGAGATACAATCAGAAGGCAAGATGAATAGAGTAGGAAGAGAAGCACTATTTTATTGGCCAGTTTCCTATTGCTAATACGTCGAGCTTTACGAGTTCGATTTCTGCACAGAACAATAATGTATGTGTCTACAAATGTTCCATTTCTGAATAATCATTGTACATTTTTCTATATGTCGCGCACGATATGGAGTCTACATCTTGCCTTAAATTAATCCCTTAAAAATTAAAATAGGATCTCAGCAATCATTTTATCCAGAAGAAAATTGTAATCTCCTTCCAACATATAATTGAACCATTGGCATCGATTTCCTTCACAACACGTAATCGACCGGTGTTCGTAAGTTAATATAAAGAACAGCTAGTTTTCTTGAAAACTTGTGTTTACTCTGTAGTGAAAGGTGTCCGTGGCCGAAGTACTCGTGTCATAATAAAATGTACTTTTTTATCTACGCTGTGTTATTAAACGTAGCGTTGAGTGAAGCGTTTTTCTTCTGGAAAGGTAAATAATAAAAATGTATATTATAATGTGTAGTGATTTACGTTGAGACTAGGTAACACTGGACGTAGCTACAAGCTCACTGAAATAGCTCTGTTAGTGAATCAACCAGTGTAAGCTGTCCTCACCGTAAAGGAAAGGTTAATAAACTATGTGTAATGTGCATATATGTGTCGCATCGACCAACGGATAGTTTAAAAATCTGCTGTTGACAATATATAATTGAGGATTAAAAAGGTTATTAGGAAATGTATAGGAATTAATTCAAATCAAAGCTTTTGTTGAAGGCAACGAGTTTACATATTAGAAGGTCCCATATTAGGATTTTATTTTTATTATTATTTATTGTTTATATTGGGCCATGGGGTCCAAGTGCTAGGTCTGTTTATAGAGACCTAGCTAAGCGGCTCATCGACGCTTCGCGTGAACAGAGGGCTGGTATTTTTTTTGCACAAAGAATAAGTATTGCCATTCATCGTGGCAATACTGCAATTAATTATTTAATTATGTCACTAAAATAAACGTAATTTATATTACATTACAAAAATATATTTATTGTTTTTAGGTGAAATGTCATGACAATCTTAATTACATTACACATTCACAAATATTGAATTGGTTTTGCAGTACAAGATAATGAAGTGTAAATATAATCTTTTAGAAAACGCAGGTGTTGTGTCTTGTCTAATCCTAACTTGTATTATCATATAAATGCGAATGTGAATATTTTGCTTGTTTGTTACGCTTTCACGCCTTAACTGGAAAAATAGCTAATAACTATTAATATAATAAGTAGAATTTGCTCACATTTGACCAAACACGACCTTGAAATTAGCTAGGGTTGAATTAGCAACAACTAAATTTGGTACAAAATTTTGTGTAATCGTTTGAAGACGGTGATAAGCCATATAACGTTCCGCTTCGAATGTCGGGTGCTGTAAACATAAACTGCGCAAAATAATTAGTATATTATAATACTACTTTTTTGTCGTACGATATTAGTATAAATAAAAGACGTTTTCAACAGAAATTGTATCACTACACGAAGCCTAAGTCTTGAGACTTGATAGAACTAAAGTTGACAAGTAATAAAAGCGTAATCTAAGTTTATTTTTGTTTTCAGAAAAGCCAATATTCCTCTGTTTCAAAGTATGCCCTCTATATTGTTCGAAGGACTCCAAGCGACGGCATGATGAGGGTAAGATTGTATTTGATAAAACTTAACGTAGAAGTCTATCGGTTTTCTAATATATTTGTGGCTACGTTGCTATACAATATTAATTTTTTTAACTGCCTCTGTGGCGCAGCGGTATTAAATGCGATTGCTGTGCGTGAGGTCTCGGGTTCCAATCACGAGTAGAACCACCAAAAAGGTATTGGATTTTTTTCTGTTAAGAATAGCAGCCCGGAGTTAGGAAGTTGGCGGTGTTAGACATTCCCGTGCCTTGAAAAGCACGTAAAGCTATTGGTCCTGCGGCTGATCTCTCTCCGGTCGTGTCGGATTACCGTCCCATCGGATCATGAGATTTAAGAAGTGCACTTGTGTTTGCGACACACTTAATACTTATATATATACACACACAAACACATACTTATATATATATATATATATGTGTTTCCTGCGTAGATGGCTAGTCTCCGTTAAAATCGGCCGCCGTGACCGAAATTTGGTCTGGAGGACATTATATTATATTTATCGAAACTGTATGTAGAGATGTATAATTCTATAACGTGTATTGTTATTATTTGTCTATCTCTTATAAATTATTATAAAATAATTATCATCTTGTACTAATTTTTATCTTATATCATGATGTCTTTACACATCTACTATGTTTTGTTGTGTGTTTTATTAAATAAATAAATAAATAAAGTTTTCCTAATGAATTATATTGTTGATACGTAAGGCTTGAGTCTGCGTAAATTTGCGTTCTAATATAAGATTCTAGATTCGATTCTCTAGTCGTGCATAGCTGTCCGACTACCAGCTATCAATTACGTCAGCAACTTTAAATTTCACCTACTAACTACATTCGACTCAGTCTAATAGGACTAATGTTATATCCTTTTTCATAATTAAAAAACTGTCACATTCTACACATGGCGTGTTTGAGGAATGCTCCCAGTAGTAACAAAAATATCGGTTGATACTTTGTAATATTTTATAGCTGAGTCCATTTAAAAACTCGGGGACTTTTTAAGCTATGGTTGTGTTTTCCCCATAAATAATGGTGTGTTTACAAATATTTTAATTAAAAAATAATTTGATGGCCAAATGCGTCGGCCCAATTCATCAACCGAATATATATTACACATTATTCGGTCAAGTGTGATCAACAAGTGTTACATTTTAATTGTAATGTTTTAATCCCGTTTTATTTTCCTTCGTGCTGTTTTGTTGTGCTCGAGCCATTTAACGAAGCGTAAACTGATAGGATTGTGTCGCGTATAGCGTTGGCGTTCGCGGTGACGATAAGATACGAAAAATACGTTTATGGACGGACGCATACTTGTAAATAACAGTTAAATCAAGCGCGTTCTACTGACCTCATCAACTTGTGACTATTTTTTGGTTATCTTTAGTATTTGACAAATTGTCACTTGAACGTCACCGCATTCGTAAAATCGGATGACAAGCACTTTCCAGCTTCCAAAATGCGGAAAATTGCCTATCAGAAATGCCATAGCATACATGCTATATATGTTTTCGCCATAATGTTACTTGTCACTCGTAAGATTATTACACGTCTCGTGATCACTTTTACTTACATCTATCTTAGTACATAACCTTAAATCTCTAGAATAATAACTGACTTAATAACTACTAACATAGCTCGTTGAAAATCTATACTAATATTATAAAGCTGAAGAGTTTGTTTGTTTGTTTGCTTGAACGCGCTAATCTCAAGAACTACTGATCCGAATTGAAAAATTATTTTAGTGTTGGATAGCCCATTTATCGATAAAGGCTATAGGCTATATAACATCACGCTACGACCCACGGGGGCGGCGCAGTAATAATAAACGCGGGTGAAAACGCGGGCACATTTAGTGTTTAATAAGTTGGTGTACTTTGTGATATAAATCGTACAACTGGTTGTTTTCCTATGAAATAAAATAAAATAAAATCTTAGAATACACCTTTGTTGCAGATCCGTTATAATACGTAGCACCACAATTTTAAGCAGACTTCTGCATTTATCAAAACCTAAATCAAATATTTTACATTTCAGATTCATCATCGTTAATTTACCTTGATGATGAGCCCCCTACCTTCGAGCCGGGGTACTGGGTGGAAGACTATCCACCCTACCCTCCACCATACTACTATGGCCATTGGGTACACCCAACTAAAAAGCCGAAGACAACTACACCGATGCCTACAACGACTGAACCGCCTACCACTACCGCCGAGCCAACTTACATTTGTATAGTATGCGAGAAACAATGTGGATTACGTGGTAAATAAAACTGTAATAGACTTGTAAAGATTTTTGTAATCTCTTTAGATAGAAGTATCAAATCTTAATATAATAGTATTAAATTTTTTTGGAGACATACTTGGCTGTTTTGGAATTTAAATTAAACTACTTTTTGCAGATTTATTTAAAACACTGTTATTACATAATTTTGAAAATATTGAAAATATCTATAACGGTCATGAGATAGAATTCGTATAAAGTAGTTTCATTTCAGTGTAACGTGTACGCGTAACGCGTACTGACGACAATATTATATTTTTTGGAAGTTAATTTTAATGGTTTTGCATCCACACAAATATCTGTAGCGGTAAAGACATTACATGCACAGGCTGTGACTGCGTCAAGACTGTGCATCCATAACTTATTAGAGACGTGTCGTCTGTCACGGGCGAGACAGGGCAATTCATTCGTCATTCATTAGAAATGTACGTACTTTGGTATTTTAGAGCTCCTAAAGGAATACGGTCCTGTCGCTTCCCTAATACTACATGAATGTGTAAGACCTATCATCTTAGTATAATCGCTGATAAGTAAGAATTTCTATGCCAACAGTTAAAAAGAATTGTAAATTGTCTAGAGAATGACAATTTGGTTTAGGCACTTTTTTAAATTTATTAACAACTGTATTCAATCGAAACGTATGGTGTTAAAAATATTTTCAACTTTGATTTAAGACTAACAAATAACAGGCTAATATGATTCTTATTGTATATTGTATAGCTCAGTGCGGAGACCAACAGACTGCAATGCAGAGGGTCTCGGGTTCGAACCCACGTCGCGCACCTCTGACTTTCGGAAGTTATATGACTTTTCGAAATTATGTGCGTATTGATTGACAATTATCGCCTGCTCCGTGCCTCGGAGAGCACGTTAAGCCGTCGGTCCCGACTGCCATGAACATCTATGGCAGTCGTTATTGGGGAAGTCGACACAAAAGATCCCACTGGGTCGAAGTGTCGCTGGTCTGTACTGACTGACCCCCACACAAGATAAGATAAGATAGGTCACAAAGTAACACTTGTAAATGAAAACGTGTTATTTTAAATGCAACTGTGAGTTTGTTTCTTACATTTTCACGCCGTAACTATTCAACCGATCAATATGAAATTTCGCATACAATGTCAGTATAACAGGGACATACAGTACCTTTAATCCAAAATCTACTATTTTTATAATTGACTCAGTCTTTAAGAAATTCTTTTTGAAAAGTATTTTCAATAAATTGAATTTAGTATACAAGACACTAATTATTTGCTGCAGCTGTGCACCGTTTTGTGAAATGTTCAGGCGCTAGGCAGACATCGACTATTTTTATTATAGTCAAACTGAAACATTGTATAAAGCTATAATTAATTCGACAGTAAAATAATAGACTCTTTAGACCCCAAGTCGTAAGTAGGTAGGTACGTGTAATAAAAATACCGAGTTTGAATGCGTTAAAACCTTGTTCCTATTAAATAAAAAACGAAATATTGTAGTCATAGATTTAATCTATTTTTGTTATTAGTTTATTATACCCCCAAACTAAGCCAAGACTAGCTAAAATTGTAAATGGAATAAGTCAATTTAAAGTTCATTATATTGAGAGTTATTTGCACTAGTTTACACAAAGAAAATTATTTTAATTAGAAGTGTGCCTCGTCAAAGGTTTGAAGCATGAAGTGTGTACTCAGGCGTTGTAAAATTTGTAGATTAATTTTGTTTATTAATTGTAAAGTTCGTGTCTGATTATTATTACGAGGTCAACATTTAATAACAACGGAGTCAAGAGTTTTAAGGTTCTAGTGCTTGAAGTTGAGGTTTCATTAATATGATGATCACCAAACTGGAAAAACAATATAATAGTTTATTCAGTTTAAAGAGCTTGGAACAGTTTTGATAATGACCTTTTAAAATTGTGTTACAAACGAGGAAAAATGCAGCCCGTCTCCAGTTCAAGTCTTACTTCATGGGTTGTCTTTATTCCTCGTTTATAACTTACATTCTTGCTGAGCACGCGAAATACTTAAAATAATTCTGTATGTACTTAAGCTCCAATTGTCTTTGAAGATTACAATATTTACGCCGCAAACATGTCTAAATCAAATAGTAACTACTTATTACTGTGCACGCCTATAAAGATTGGTCACCAATTTCACAAATATTATTAAAAGTGAGATAGTATATATTCTATAATGACTATAGCCTCGTTGTTCTTGTCTGTGACGCACTTGGCTATAATTAGTAACAATAATTACGCGATTGTACCTAAGGCAATCAGTAATTGAAGGCTATCTTTAAAAGGGGTAATTTAGCCGCAATCTAAACAACTTTATCCTTTTATTCTTTATAGAAACCAAAGAAAGCAAATAAAATTGACATATAATATAATCTTAAACTAAAGATATTAAAATGTATTATTAATCAAAATTTAATAGCATCATGATAAATTATATACATAATATAAACACAATTCTTTAAAACTTACTTATTCCTAAAATATTATAAAACAGAAATAAAAACTAAAAAGAAAACTAAAACCCTCTAATAGGTGTCATAGAATTCCTCCGCATCACATTCGACTGGTGGTGTGCCCAGAAGACTGCCAGCATTGCCACGTTGAATGGCAATGTTTATTCAATTTAACTTATTTAATTTATTTTATATATTTTAAAAATAACTAAAAATATTGATTTTATATTGGAAGTTATAGAAAACGTTCTTTAAAATTTTAGTATCTAGTCTCCGGGTCTAGTTACGTCGTTAAATGGCCACACGTAGTAAAATCGGCTTGTATCAATTTTTATCAGACACTTATTTTATAGAGAGTCTAAGCTGTATTTGAAACCACTGCTAGAATATTATAAATAATATTTGACATATCTTCAATGATAATACAATACTACTAAACTAACGTTTACCAGATGTTATTTATCAGAATTAATCAGGGTTCAATTTTTAGATCGGTAAAATTATTGTCTCTTTGATATCTATTTTTAGGTACTACTTTTTTACACGTCTTATTGAGCCGACGATTTGTATCTATGTCATTTGTGGTACCAAGTTCCTATTATATGGTTCCTTCTATGTGTAACAGGTGCTACATTTTATATTAATAATAATAATAATATTTTATCACATACACACAACACCGTCTAGCCCAAACTAAGCAGAGCTTGTACTGTGGGTACTAGACAATGGATAAACATACATAATAATATATATACTTTTTTTTGTAAATATATACATAATTTACATAGAATCACCCAGACCAAGACAAACATCCATGTTAATGCACACAAATGTTTGACTTGTGCGGGAATCGAACCCGCGACCTCAGGCGTGGCAGTCGGTTACTCTAACCACTACTGTCAAGTCTTAAAATACCAGACACAATTAAAAATGTACTGTGCCTGGCCACCGGTGTACCGCTGTGACTCAATAAGCAATATAATGAATGAGCTGTCATTACTATCACTTTATAATATAAAACACAGCGTCCGTTCGCGATAAACTCAAAAACTACTTAACGAATTTTCATGCGGTTTTCACCAATATACAAAGTGATTCATGTTTCTCATGAATCACTTTGTCTATTGGTAAAAACGTTTACTTGTGTAATTTGTTTTATACTACTTACCCTTCCGAAGCCAGGACGGGTCGCTAGTTATAAATATTTATGTATAAGAATTTTTTCTTTCAATACATACTTTGCATGATTATATTGAATGGAAAAAGTACAACCTCAGTCGTAAATGTCCAGTTTCCTTGTATAAATTAATTCCTCTTTCTATAATTTAGTATACAGTAAATGTTTAATAGTTAATAAATAATATGAAGAGCGTCTTTAACAAAAGTTGTGTCTTATTAACTTCCATTGTATTTTGACGTTTCGTGTCTCCGCATCTGAAGACAATGGAACACTATTTACAAGTTTTATAAGTTCCGTAGTATATTCTGTGCACTGTTGGTTACCAAACTTTCTAAGTTATACACAACTAGATTCTGCTTGTGGCTCCACTCGTGAGGAAGTATGTTTAAAGAAGAGAATAATTTATTCTCAAAAGAGACATGAGAACAATAATAAAACATAAGTAATTTGGAGGGCCGTCGAAAATGTACACTGGGTCAAAAAGTATTCTAAATATACGTTAATTTGGAGCAAGCTCTAATTGTGCACCGCGTTTATCAGTAAAATTCTTAAATCTAGGTATTTAAATTTCGAAATAAGTTCACTACTTTCACATTTTAATAGTATTGGAATAATTTTTGATGATAAAAGCATATTTTACTTTAATCTCGTGCTACTCTAATTTTTTTTACACAGTATTCATTTAAAATGATTGAAGTGTTATATTTTTATAGTCATAGTGATCATTAAGCAATGGTCGAATGAATAAATGTATATATAGGCATTAAAACGTGTTTGTTCAGTTAGCGTGAATTTTATATACACACGTATATAATATCAGCCCTGTATTAAACTGTACCACTGCCGGACCTCTTCACAGTGTATGAAGGGAAGGACCATAGTGCGGATTGGCAGACTTCTTCACATAATATCTTCGAGAACATTATGGTTAGCTTTCAGACATGCAGGTTTCCTCATGATGATTTCCTTCACCGTTAAAGCGAGCGAGACCTCTGCGTTGCAGTCCAACGGTTTCTCACCAGGCTATCGCTGCTTTTATACACACTTAGGCACGCACAAATGTAATGGTCAATTCCGTACTATGAATAGAAAACCAAATAAAATAAGTATTTTGTGTGTACAATAACTATACAGATCTTGATTATTTCGAAGGGGCCAGTGGAGTTGTAGGTATTATACCACGATTTCCTAGCTATGTTTCTAGGTCCTACGTAACAAGGAGCGATAATATTACCGTCTAGTGGGTACACTATTAGAACATGTGCTGCGAGCAAACAATTTCTAAAGAGATAAAAGCGTAAAAATACTTTGCTCGACACAAATTTAAGCTCAAAACCATAGCACCAACGAAGCGGTTAATGTTATTGACTGATATCATAGTACCAGTAAAGAAGCCCACGGTTACCCATTATTTGATTATGGTACTAAGCAACCAACATGCTCAGGGAAATATCTAGGTAGGCAATCCATCCATTCACTTACAATAATAGTTTAGTCAACAAGTGCTTTTCTGGTCAACTCTTTACAGCAGTCTCCGAAAAATATGAACGAAGTGTCATTCGATTGGGAATGGCAAGTGGATGATATTTCAAAAATTCAAGTTCCCTTTTATATTGCAGAATAAACTAAAAAAATTTGATAAATAAAAATTCCGTTTGATTATTTTTCATTCATCTATCCAGAAGGACCCTGATTTTTTTATTTCTTAAATTTTATATTTAATATGTTTACATATGTTTTATTGATAAAGTGTCCGAAGTAGGCGTGGCTTGCGCAAGCCAGAGTATCCGTTTTCGGCCGTATTTTCATCTCTCTGGAAAAAATATAACTATTGGTCCTACAATTCCGAGAGTCGAGACATTTTTTTAGGAAATATCCTCCTCTTTTTGAATATTTTTTTAGATTTGAATAACCTTAATTAAGTTTTGAGATATTTGCAAAAAACTAAATTCCATTTTTTATTTAATTGTTTATGACTTTTGAAATTTTCGCAAGCGGTACTTTAATTTTTCAAAAATCGTCTACATACCATTCCGAATCGAATGATATCCCGTTCATATTTTTCCGAGACTGCTGAAAAAGTTTACCAAAAAGGCACTTGTTGACTAGACTATAACACGATGTAATAGAGATTATTATTACTCTTACATCGAATTATCGCGAATAAGCGAATCAAACGGCATTCCGTTAGCGCGATTCGCTCGGTTAGTAAGAGTTCCGAAAGGTACTATTCCCATTTCTATTAACAACATTATGGAAATAAAATAATGGCTATCCTGAATACCTTTGTCCTAGGCTTGCAAGTGCTAAATCAAATATAATTAACTAGCATTATATTATTTAGACTATAACCTGCCTTAACAAAAGAACTATCTGAGACAAAAATACTTTATCTGATTTAACTGGTTCCTGAGAACACCGCGCTCGAACAAACAAAATATTCAGGTTTATAATATTAGTGTAGATTATCTTGAAAACATCCAGTAGTTCTTCCAGAAAAATACTGACACGTAATGAACAACATAATTATTACGGTGTCACAGGCACTATTCAAATTCAGTCAACCCGTGACAACGATCGATGCAAGTGGGTCGAAACGCCAGATAATCTAAAGGTATTTACTACCTTTTAAATACTTAATCGTAAGTAAGACCTAGTATTATATAAAAATAATATAATACGGTTAATAAATTTTTGTTTGTTAGGTATCGCTACTGTTTACTCAAGGTCTTCTTCTCCCTAGCCTTTATTATTCCCAAGTCACTTGGGGTCGGCTTTTTTAATCTAACCGGATTTGACTGGATATCAGTTTTTACACGGAGGGGCTGCCACCTGACCTCCGCAACCCGAAGGCTAACGATACCCTAAGGCTAGACTAGTGTCAGGATATAATAGGGCACTGACTTCCCAATGACGACTGCCATAGATGTTCATGGCAGCCGAGACCGACGGCTTAACGTGCTCTCCAAGGCACGGAGCAAGCGATAATTGTCAATCAATACGCACACAATTTCTAAAAGTCATATAACTTCCGAAAGTCAGAGGTGCGCGACGTGGGTTCGAACCCGAGAGGTTCTTTGCATTGCAGTCTGTTGGCCTCCACACTGAGCTATCGCTGCTACTTACTGTTTACTCAAGTTACGTGCATTATATAAACGATAAAGTACCACGAGCTATTTAAATCCGCAAACATTATGCAAAGACATGTAAAACTTTCTCTGTAACCAGCAACACGAGTTTGACAGGATCTTGTATTGAATATTATTTTTGCAATTTCTAGTTTAACTAGACGTTATTTAAGATTCTTAAGGACTAGTTCTGATGTAACAGTTCACGAGTTTGTGATTTCTAAGTGCTTTTTGAAACCTTTTCTAGCTCGATAAACGGCTCTGCGCAATTCCTTTTTACTACTAGTTTTACTTCTTATTTTAAACAAATATTTTTCACACTAGATGTGATTTCTGTGTTACGGAAATCTTTAAAACCTTTTTAACATACAACTAATATATGTATGTATATACATACATATTATACGTATTTGAATAGAGCATAATTTAAATCGCTCACTTGGAATAATGCCTGGATCACGGGTAACTTTACAAACATTCTAACAACAAAACAAAAACAATTTTAAGTGAACTACACACATTTTGTCCCGTATGGGGATCGAACACGAATTTATGATACTTCTAGAGTTGCAAGCGCCCAGTCATTTAATATAAGAAGAAATGGTCTTATGGATACTCACTATACGGGAAGGTAAGGAGGTTAGCTCGGGCTCTTCCGAGAGAAGTTTGTGCTTGGCGACTGTAACGACCACGATATACCTACTTACTACTTTTGTATGAATAGATCGATTTAACTGTATACTGTACTACGCTGTAACCATTTACTATTAAGCGAGTAATAAGCTTCTTAGCCATCTTAGTTATATAAAACAGGTGTGGGTTCCACGTGTATTTCTCGGACACCTTTACCGGAATAAAAAGTATGTGTTATTCCAGGACATGGTCTATCTATGTGCAAAGTTACATCCAAATCTGTTCGACAGTTTGCGCGAATTGATAAACATACAGACATCTTTACAAACTTTAACATCACTGTATGATATTAGTGCTATTTCAAGACTATTTACCAGAAACTTTATAAGTTTTTTCTTGAGAAATAAGGTCTGTATTTTTCCGAACTAACAAATGAGACCTTTTACCGTATAATATTACGATTGTATGCCTAAAAAGCATTCAATCACAAAATATTTTATTTGTATTTGCCTTCAATAAATCCGTACTAAAGAAAAAATTGCCGAATAATATTCTCTTGTGTAAGTTGTTGTTCAATTCTTAGTTTATTTATGTCTGCCAAGCTTTCGTGTTTATAAATATAGTTTTATTGTTCAAGATATTTTGTAGATACTAGAAGTATATATTTTAATGATATGATATAAGTGTGTAGACTTGTATGTACATATTTATACTGTACAGCAGCGATTGCCTAGTGGCACCTTGAGCGTGCCTCCGTTCCCAAGGCTCTGACTATTCGAAGTTATATGCGTATTAAATAAATAATGATAGCTCGCTTTAACGGCGAAGCAAAACATCGAGCGGAAACCTGTATATCTGAGAGTTCTCTATAATGCTATTGAAGATATGTGAACTCTGCCAACCCGCACAGAGCCAGCGTGGTGGACTGTGGCCTTTCAATCACCTTTTTTCCCTCTTCCTGCTCCTTCTTCTTCCCACTTCCTCCTTTCCTAACTGGTCGGCAACGTGCAAGTGATGCCTTTGGTGTTGCAGGAGTCCATAGGCTCCGGTGACCACTTACCATCAGGTGGGCCGTATGCATGTTTGAAACGAATAAAAAAAGAAAAGCACTGAGAAGGACCCGTGCTAAGCTGTGGGTACAGTTTATATACAAGGCTGATATTATTAAAATATGTAGACGTACGATGATTTTTGACTGCTAAGGGTCAAGTAGAAGCAACTCACATCCACAGTTCGTGAACTATGAGTTATGAGCATGAGTCTCTCGTACTAGCACATGTGTGTCTGTTTTAATAGGTGTTTGTTTGCACTTATATTTATAATGTGATCTCCGATTCGATTCCAAAGTTGATCAAAGTGTTATTGTAGTTCCGAAGCAAAATTTCTCAGAATAATGAAAGCCGGCAAGGGGAATGCCCACTACCCATAGTGACTTTGGCCACGAGTGCCCATATTTAAATGATAGTATGTCATTAAATGATTAATCAAGGAATTTAATTGAAACTAGCGGTCGCCAAGTGATCGAAATTCGACCATAATTGATTTAAATTTTAAGTATTGACCGTTATTAAGGGTTTATTGTCGATAGCTTTACCCTTATAATCACATTTTATTTAGATGGCACCAAGGCTATACAGGTTAATTTACCTACCTTTTATCATTTACTTCTCTATACTCTTTCATTGACGATATTCCTAAGCTTGCTATTTTGTTTTCTTTTTTCTTTATTGCATATAAATAAGGTATAGGTAACCATAGTTACAAAGAATTGTACGACGTCAGACAAACAATGCTGAAATGCTACGAACGCGATTCGACTGCGTGTGTCAAATGCATGGTTGTGTGCGTGTAGTGTTTTTTCATTAATTTAATGTGTATTTCTAATGCATATTTTATAAAAATATTAGAATTCGCCACTCCTTCTCCATAATATAACTTTAACTGTGCCAAATTTCATACACCTCCGTCGGCACAATTTTCGTATAAACAGGTACCAAGTTTTTTGCTTCACGTATTAATATATAGATAATAATAATAATATTCGACCACATACAACACCATCTAGCACAAAACTAAGCAGAGCTTGTACTATGGGTACTAGACAATGGATAAACATACATATTATATACTATTTTTTGTAAATACATACATATTATACATAGAAACACCCAGACCAAGACAAACATTCATGTTCATGCACACAAATGTTTGACTTGTGCGGGAATCGAACCCGTGACCTCAGGCGTGGCAGTTGGTTACACTAACCACTACGCCATCGAGGTCGTATGTTAAATAAAAGTTTATTGAAAACATAAAATATTTTTATACAAATATTTTTCACACACACTCTCGTCACATATCATCATTATTATCATACACAATTAAAATATTGTATAAAAACTGAGCATTATTAAGCTTGATTGTAAATAAAATAACAAAATCACAATGAAAGTAACACAATCACGCAAACCGAGTAAGCAAGGAAACCGATTTGTGTTAAGACAGGTGGTTTCGGTAATGGGCACGCCACGATCGTGGCGGTAAGTCCCGTGTTTCAGGAGTGGCTGGAGAGGCGGCATGGCGCCCTCACCTTCCGGCTGACACAGGTTCTGACTGACCACGGTTGTTTTGGCCGGTTCCTGTGTCGTATACGCCGGCAAGAGACGCCCGGTTGTCACCACTGCGGCGACTGCCGCGACGTTGTTGAGGACACGGTGCTGCACACTTTGGC
Organism: Catocala nupta; assembly: GCA_963675205.1. NCBI lineage: Eukaryota > Metazoa > Arthropoda > Insecta > Lepidoptera > Erebidae > Catocala > Catocala nupta. The sequence continues at coordinate 19,218,425 of OY776097.1, read as the reverse complement.
GGTTTGCCCCGCCTGGGCATCGCAGCGCCGTGAGTTGATCGCGGCAGTCGGATCGGTTGCCGTCTCGCTTCCGGCCGTAGTTCAGTCTATGGTCCGGAGTGAGTGGTCGTGGAACGCCGTCGCCTCCTTCTGCGAGGAAGTAATTTCCATCAAGGAGGCGGCGGAGCGGGAGAGGGAGCGTTTAAACCCTCTCCCCAACCGCAGAGCCGGGCGCCGGAGGGCGCGAGATGACCTCCAGCCACCCTGAGGTTTGACCTGGGGGTGGTGGGCTTTGTGGGCCTGCCCACCATCCGTTCAGCACCAGGTCCAAGAGGCGGCGTGCGTGTTCCCACGCGCGCCTCTGTTTCGAGTCCGTCTCCCCTCTAGGGGGGGGACAGTAGGGTATATTATAGAAGTGAGTTCTTTGGGTAGGTCTCTTCGCGTAGTGGCCTGCCGTTTTACACGGCGGGCCGTAACCTCGGCGGGGTCGCGACCGCATGCGAAAGCGATTCGCGCGGCCCCGTCGATAGTGCTTTTGTCGAGGAACACCGTGGTAGGTTTAGTCGGTATTCCGGGAGGTACATTATCTTTTCAACATCTTTCTTTTACCCCGGCGAGTCCGACATAATCCCTCCGCCCGCCCCCGCGGAGGGATATGCGTCACTGCATTCCCCCACGTAAAAAAAAAAAAAGGTGCTTTCGGTAATGTAAGTTAAAACGAAAAAATTACAGATCAATATTTAATCTATATTATTATTTTGCTTATTACTGGCATAATAACATAAAATCATATTTTCTCTTTATTATTTGTGGATTATTAACATATAATAATACCACTATGCTATTTCTTTATCACTTCTAATATTTTTATTCAATAATATTAGTCTCTTTTTACGTTGAAATTGTAACGTGGCAACACTCGTGATATTACAAGGCTTATTTCCGTTACGATACTTTTTTATTATACAGGTTGTCCGGTAATTAATGGATAACCTGGAAATGTCTTATAGTGGAACTGATGGCCGTTCAGAAAAAAATATGAAAACCATCTATCCTAACTACTACCTGAGATATGTGTTTCTTTTTTAATTACCATGTATAACTTTCTTGTATACTACGACCATAAATTAATGAAATCCATCGGTTTTTTGTTGTTTTATTATTAAACACTAATTATGCTAATAGATAGACAGTCAAAAGTATGCTATGCTAATATAGCTTGCACTTTTAAATATATATTTTTTTATTTTTTTCTGAATGGCCTTCGGATTTACTATAAGACATTTCAAGGTTATCCATTAATTACCGGACACCCTGTATAGATTCTGCTATCTTCTTTCGGTAAATGAATAGTGCGAAAAATTATTAGAAATTAAAATATATTTTTTTATTATATGTGTAATCTTGGGCGGCTTAAAATTACACGTTAGCCAAAAATGGACATTCTCCTTTGCTCTATAGGCGGCAACAGACCAGCTATTATGCGGCTTCTAAAAACAATGTTAGCGAGCTCTTGTGTTTGTAGTAAATATATATCTGCTTCATGCATTCGTTTTGACTGCACGCGTGGCGTAGGAGTTTAGGTGGTCCCCTTGCCATTTCCACTGCGCCGAGTGTCGTGGGCTCGAACCCTACACGGGACAAAACTTTGTATGATAGAGCGGGAGTTTTCTTTTGTAAAAGAAAGAAAGTTATGTGTAAGTAAACAGAACATATATTGTTTTATACAAATGTCCAATATAGGATGCAATTAGCATTTTTTTAAATTATTTTTGATCGTATAGTTTGTCAAACGAGCAGACGGATCGCCTGATGGTAAGCGATTACCGCCGCCCATGGACACCCGCGAACCCAAAGGAGTTACAAGTGCGTTGCCAGACCTTTAAAAAGGAATGAAGGAGGGAAAGGACAAAGGAAAGGATAGGAAAAGGATCGGGGTAACTGGGCCTCCGGCTCTCTCACTCACCAATACGAAACGCAACAGTACGGTACCGTTACTTCATGCCGGTATTCTGTGAGAGGGTAGTACTACCCCGGTTGATCCGGTCCATTCATGCTGAAACCAACGAAGATCTACTACCAATAGCATTTAATATGATGATAAACTACAGTTCACGTCTTCGAGCTTATTCAATTATAGCTTATACAATATTTGTTAAACGGATTTAGTAAATAAAAATGACCATTAACACATTCATTCTTGGAATGCCAGACATAAATGAAAACCTATCGTATCTGGCCGTTGGTGTGCCACTACGACCCAATAGGTTAATACGATAAAATAGTTAAAAAGAATTAAAAATATTAAAGTGCCTATTTTCAGTTTAAATTAAAAACAATAATAATTTAAGTAGCTCACATTCATATATTTTGACTAAATGAGTCAGGCAATATTATGATATCAGACTTCCAGAGCAATTTTGCAAGTTTACATAAAGAGACAAGTGACTAAACAAATAACATTTTTGCATTCCCTTTAATCTCATGAGAATAATTTTCTCCTGGCATGTCAAACCCTTATTAATTCTACTAATATTAAAAAAAGTATATACCATCGATAGCCTAGTGGGAAACCTCGAACTCGAAAAACTCGAGTTCGATCCCAAGGCACTCACCTCGTACTTTTTGAAGTTATGTCCGTATTAATTTATTAATTATCGCTTGCTTTAACGCTGAAGGATACATTAGAAGAAACTTGCGTGTCTGAGAATTCTACATAATGTTCTCAAAGACATATGAGGACTGCTAATCCGTACGGGACCAGCGTGGTGGGCTATGGACTATCCCTTCACACGCTAAAAAAAGGCTCATGCAGCAGTGCGATAATTTATATACAGAAATCATAATATCCAACTAATATTAGAAATGTGAAAGTGAGTTTGTTTGTTACGCTTTCACGCCTTAACTACTAGATAGATCGTCATAAAATTGCGCATACACATTGTCAGGGAAACAGAAAATGATATAGGGTACCTTACATTCAGAAAAAAGTACTTTTTCTAACCTAACCTAATCTAAATTTACGCAAGCGAAGCCGCCGGCAATAGCTAGTTCTATTAAGTGTTAAGGTTAATGAAAATAATTCGATATTTTTTGTAACGGATTTGAATGAACTCGTCAGAGAAGTAGATAATTATGTCCTGGAGTAAAACAGGTTTATCGTCATTAACGCAGGGCAAATCGTGGCCAGATACTTGTAAAACGTACGAATCTTCGGAAAAGGACTCAATTTTATTTTGATAAAGACGAACCTTTATTAGATCCTAGGGCGAAATTCGTAGAACATATTTTTCGTTGAAATAAATTGACGAACAACACGATTTTGGCTTGAACTGTACTCATTTAGGTCAATGACTCTTAACTAACATAGAAAACTTGTTGTATAGGACAATGGCTTTATCTATTTACTTACAAATAACTCATTTTTATAAATATATGGTTTTGTCTAGTCACAAAAATTTCGCTTGCTTTTTTTAATCAAGCTCACTTCAAATAAGTTTAATTGAACTTCTTTATAATAGCTAGAGTTTAACATGAAACTTTCATTTATCCTAATAATCAAGATATACTTAATGATATAAGCGTTTCGTCTAGATGCCGGTGTCCTTATACTGATGAAACCAACATTTATAACCGATTTCTTAAGAAAAGATCAACATAAAAACCTAACGGTCAAAAGCATGTCATTTATTGACTACCTATTTGGAATAGCAACAGCTAATCAAATCACTTGACATGCGTTTGATTTAGAGACATCGTTGATTAGACTTACAGATATAAACACATAGCCGACCGGAGAGAATCTCGTTTACTACTTTTATATTAGGTATAGGTATATGGTACTTATAGTTACACTTATGGTATGTATGTATAAAAAATATAAAATAATAATATCATCCCTGTATATAAACTGTCCTACTCCTGGGCACAGGCCTCTTCTAAGTGTGAAAAGAGTTAGGCCATAGTTTACCACGCTGGTCTAGTACGGGAGAACTTTATGGAGAACTCTTTCCTCAGGATGTTTTCCATTACCGTTTAAGCGACTGATAAAAAACTATTTACGTATGTAATATATTATGGATTTATAGCTTAAGATATTGACGATTTTATTTGCAATAGTATCAGAATCGAGAAAATTACATCCAAATCTACTTTAATAGTTTCGATACCTATCACAGACATAAATTACTGACTCCGAAAAGATATTTGTACACTGCTGCTTCAGACACTCGTCTCGCCGTCGCTTAAGCCAAGGGCGATAGAGTATGTTTTCGCTTCCGAAATTTTATGTCAATAAGAGAGTTACAACTATGAACAGCAATTTGTTGATTGTTCACATTACCAAAAATTATTGTTTTGTCGCTTAATAAGGGCTACTGTTCCGTCCAGACACAATTTTGCTACTGACAATTCTGGCCCAATTCCAGTTGTCTATGACGCGGACACCACTAGTGAAAAACGAAATGTAAAATGTCACTTGTCTTTGGTAATGGATTGACTTGTCACCTTGTAATTGGAATTGGTACCGAGAAGCTTCTGGTAAATCTTGAATAACTGTTGAAATCACCAGGCCATTTTTGGATAATTGTATGATAATTACGCCTCCGTATGTTTAAATCTTTGGATATTGTTGATTTTGATTATAATCACCACACGTGTAATACGTCGATTGTGTGAAACGAATTTGTTCGCGACCTGATGGTATTCCTCGCCTGTTGAAAACTATCTAATAAAACTAAGTTAAACAATTTAATCACGTACAGTAATATTGTGTTGTTGAGAACTTGGAACATTAGTGAAGAACAATTGTGACCAGGTGTGACGTGACCCAGCGTGCTGAGCCGCTGACTCTCCTTCGAAGACGCTGTTCAGAGTCTGGGTAAGCAGGTTGACTATATTTGGATCCGTCTATTGTTAATTTTGCTAATCCCATTGATCCACAGCTCGGCGATTGAAGAATATATCTTTATGGTGAGTCTTTGATCTAATCATAGTTTTGTATTGTTTTTATTAAGAGTCACGTACTGTGGCCATCAGTATCATCCATATTGTTGCTAGATTGGGCCAGAAGATATATAGTTTCCACTGCGCGTAACAAATTCCTAGCGAGTCTAGCACTAGATGGTACATCATTTTTTGATTAAGTTATCAAATGAATTGATAACCAAACAAAAATTCGCTCATCTATTCGTGTGCTTGGTGAAAGTTACTCGCTTAGTAACATATGCATGCAACTGCCAAAGTAGGTAACACGTCTGGAGTTAGTAAAGATGACGAGAGTGAGTACAGAAAATTAAGTTTGATATACGTGCAAATATATTTACAATACAAAGACAGTTTTAGTTCAAGACATTTTATCGAGACAAGTTAGGACCTAGAAAAATCCGTAGCCGCACTTCAATCTCCCCGACATCAGTTCTAAATATAAATCCAATAAATAACAGGATAAGAGCAATATACAAAGGAAAAAGCCCTAAACAACCCGTAAATATCTCGGATAGTAAACATTTGATGCAGAACTAAAGACATAAATAAAGTTTCCGATACAACATTTTTGTTTGTCCACAACTTTTAGAAAGGGTTACATTCAAGGTACCTTTTTGAATGCTGTTAGTTCCAAGTCGCGTTTCCGCGTGTTTAAAAACTCAAAGGTAAAGGGACTAATGGTAAATAGATGGCACGTTTTTGAGCTAATAAATATAGCCGTCGCTTTCTGTTTGACTTTAGTCATGAAATAGAGATGACATGCAATTAAAATGGCGTGATGTATTCCTATATCGTTATGTGGGTATGATTGTTTGAAAAATAGCAATAAAATAGCCTTACCCTATACATTATTGAGAAAAAAGAATCATTTGATTTTGTCATGTAAAATCTAGAATAAATAGTCTTTTATATAATAAGTTTAATATAAATTAGAAATTATTGCAACAGATAATTCAGTTGATAATTTGTTACAATATATTACAACATATAAGCAGCCAGACACAAAAGTTTTCAATTATGTCTGACATTCCCCAAAGGACGGGTTAATTAATAAATTAACCGGCAACTAGAGACACCGAAAAACCGTGACTGTGTATTGGGTTGACTTGACTTCCGCAAGCATATTGATATCCTATAAGTTAGACAATCCATGGGAAACTGCAAAATCTTGCTTAATTCGGAACCAATAATAAATATCAATTATCAAAGGACACAATTTTCTTTTAGTTAATAACCAGATCATTAAGCATGTATGGTAATATTTTTTAATAAGCACAGGCAAAACCAAAATCGTTTGTATCTTCCTGTTTATATGTAGACTTTAAAACACACAATTCTTACTCATGCAGAATACTTTCGCCGAATTAAACCAAAATTACATGAATATATAACAATCTGACGTCACACAAAACGTAACGTTAACGCGTAGGTTTTTGCCAAAATGTAAATGTGAAATATTGTTGTCTTTTCTCCACGTCAAGAAAAAGCAATATACGAGGCAATTTTTCAGTTTTATTGTACTCCATTAAGGCAGCTAACTAGCGCAGAGCTATAATAATCTTATCCATACATATATAAATGATCCCAAAAAGCTTCGAGATCCTGCCAGTGTCTATGTTCCTTCCTTTAATATCACAACGTCTCTTTAAGGACTTGCAATCGTCTTACTCAGCCCAGAAACACAACAATTATTTTGTAGTAGAGCTTAATATACATACTTTACTGGCCAACATTTTAAGACCGGCTTAATTAAAGTAGAAAAATGAAATAAAACTTAAAAAATTAAGTGTTTTAAGTAGGTAACCTGTTTAGTCATCTTATAAAACAGTGATTAATGGACAATATACTTTAAATTCGTGAAGAAATATCAATAATCTATGCTAAAAGGTCTATAGTTGGCTACACTGATTGTTCATCAAAAAATCCTCCTTTACATTGTATGACTTTTTTCACAAGTCTCGGCATACGAGTAATCAATTTGTTGATGGTGTCTTCTGATATATTGCTTCAACTTTCGCATAAAGCATTCCACATGTCTTCTTGCGAGGATGGGCACGATTACGGATGTTCCTATCAAGCTCTTCCCACAATAGTTCAATTGGATTGAGATCCGGGCTCTGAGGAGGCCACACCATGTTTTTAAAACCCCTTGCGCATCTTTCTTTTCTAAATATCCCCTGCATAATTTTGAGCTATGCTTTGGATCATTATCTTGTTGGAAAATGAATCCATCTCCAATTAATCGCAACCCGGAAGGAACGGCATTTTATTCTAAAATTTGTTTGTACTGCTCCCTTTTCAAAATTCCTTCAATTCTGATCAAGTCACCAGTTCCTTGACTAGAGAAGCAACCCCAGACCATAATTGAATCATCACCATGCTTGACTGTTGGGACTACACAGTCTGGCATCATCTTTTCTTGGGCGCTACGTCGAACATAAATTCTTCGTTTTGAACCGAATAGTTCAAATTTGGATTCATTAGTCCAGAGAACTTTTTTAAAATCTTCTTTAGTCCAATCTCGATGGACAAGAGCCCACTGCATCTGTTTTGTCTTATTTTGTGGTCGTAACAGAGGTTTCCAAGCGGCAATGTGACCATACAACTTCGCATCTCTCAATCACTGTTTTATTATGTCAATGATAAAAGCTTAACTCGGGTTTTGTTCACTTCAAAGCGGATTTCTGGTGCTGTTAGGCGTCTATTTCACTTGCTACAAGTAGTAGCTCTCGGCCTTCCCGAGCGTAGACGATCGTGATTACTGCCTGTCCCCCTGTATCGAGTTATTGTACCATGAACACAAGTCTTCGATAACGTCAGTTGTAAAGCAATCTCACGTTCGGATTTGTCTTCGTTATTAAAACAACGTTGGCAGAACGCACTTCATTACTAATTTCGCGTGCTTTTCCCATTTTAAGATGTCTTGACTGTAGAAACCACAAGTTTAGACTAATTAAGATTGTTTGTGAACAAGCCCAAGAAATCTCAGGTATAATAATCATTATTATTAACCAATGCGAAAGAAAAGCGAAGTAATTAGTAATGAACACATTATAAAAATATTACCACGACTCTACCACCTGGCTCTTGCGTAGCATTTTTTTGTGTTTGAAAACAATAGTATAATATATGTTTACTGTCCAATAACTTGAAAGTAAACAACAAAATGACTTCTTAAGATATTCGGTATTAACAATAGAATATGCAGATGTGCATTTTTTTATTTATCTTACGTGCTTTTATTGCAATTGATGGATGATTACGTCGTTTAAGTGCGGTCTTAAACTTTTGGCCGGCATGTATATAATAATGAATAGTGACAGTTAGATGGTACCTTATCACTTGAAACCTAAATGATGGCAGACGAAATGTGGTGTGTGTTTGAGTAGTAGAGCCTTACTGATTTCAGCATAAATGATCTCGCTCGACCGGGGAAGGACTACCCTCTCACAGAATATCGATGTGAAATAGCAGTACTCCTGCTGTTGTGTTTCGTTCGGTGAGTGAGTGAGAGTGCCGGAGGCCAAAACCTAAGTTAAAGCCTAAGTAAAGTGGAAAACCCTCTTCCCCCTTTCCACTCCTTCTCCTTCCCACTTCCTTTTTCTCCTAAAGGGTCGGCAACGCGCAAGTGATGCCTCTGGTGTTGCAGGCGTCCATAGACTACGGTGACCAATTACCATCAGGTGAGCCGTATGCTTGTTTTCATCCTAAGTGGTATAAAAAGAAAAAAAAACTACATTAAAACGACGCCAAGAAAACTAGTATTGTATTCTATTAACCGTAGGAGTGGTTAATAGAAATTTCACAAGTTTTATTGAGACCCTATTCTGTCTGCAGGGTATCAGTACGCTTTACAAAGACGCGACGCACAGCAAACCTTGCTTGAAGAGTCGGTAACGTGTAATTTATGTCTTTGGTTTTGCAAACCTCGCTCGCGACTTTTAGTTTGTGGAGTAGCTCTACAGTGAGTGTCTACGTTTCGGCATCGGGTAATACGCACTGGTCAAAGACTTTGCGCTTCAGGCATTGCGATAAAGGCGATGAAAAATGACGTATCTTACGAAAAGCCTACGACGTAGGCTGTAGCCTAGGGACGTTTCGAAGAGATTCGAAGGATTACTTATAAGATAATCCTTCCTACCCGGCAAGCTCTATGATTGTTTTCTGCCTCTGGAGTATATAAGTAAAGTGTAGAAATGTTGCTAGCTACAAATAATTATTTCCATTGTGGATATCCTGTGCCCGTTGTTTGTAAAGCCCGAGATGTCTTTTTAGAAAAATGTTACATAAAAATATAAAATCTAAATTACTTTTTTTTAATAATAATTAACAATTTTGGTTCTTAATTACGACTATACTTGTTAACCTTGTAGCTTAGCCAGAATACATGTATGAGGGGTTCACATACATAAGTAGTGGTTGTTATTATAGTAGAGTGTAAATTAAGACCACAACCTCTCGATGTGAATATCTTTAGTTCTAGGGAACTGAACAGAAATTCCGCTATTACTATGTTTTCTTCATGAATACACAGCGGGAGCAAAACTGGTAAGAAAAGCTACCTCATATTCTGAGAAGAAGGAAATCGTCTGCGGTTTATTCCGATAAAGGTACGTTCTTGCCGTTCTGGTTAAAAGCCAGGTCAGGCCATCTTAAACCGGCGAGCGTGTATGAGGAATGTTATGAAAGTGAATGAAGCCAGAGAAGTGTGTCAGGATCATAGCAAATGGAAATCCGTAGTCTCTGCCTTCCCCTCTGGAAAACAGTCGTGAACCTATGTACGTGACCCACAAGGCCTCACTTGGATAAAATAAATTTTATTACGCACGGGCTGTTTTATATACATTTTATACACTTTAGATCTGGGTGGTGGAGACTTTTATTGTTCTTCGAGTTTCCTCAATTACGTAAGACTTATGTTGTTACGAGCATATTGCCTTTCTCTTGTTGTTTGATTTGTATAGCTATTTTAATATGGAATATGGTAAAAATAAATTAACAATGTTAATCTTTTAAGACTAGAAATTCTGATATAATTAAAAAATCTATTATATCTGGCCACCGGTGTGCCATTGTGACTGAATAGGTTAATATTATACTACTTCAGCGGTAGTTAATCCGACGGCTGTGCATGAGGTTTTTGTTTAATTGCCGGATTGGGTAAAAAGTGTTATTGGGTTTATATAGTAATTCTCAGTGTGTCCGGTAAACGGCAATTGATTCGCATAAAGGTACGTAATTATTTTATTAATTAGTTTGTTGAATTCGACGATTTTTTTTTCATTTTGTATTACCTATTTAAATTTGTATGTATCAATGACAGAACATAGTGGACACATAATTTGTAACAGCTTTGTATTACCAATGTTTCTACAAATATACGATTTCTAATTCTGATTCTATTACATGAAAGCCAAAACATACCATTATCCCTTGGAAATAGGACTTTTTCCTAGATGAAAGGTACTGTATCTGCTTTTTTGATCCCACTGGCCGGGCGACTTGCCATCGCCCAAACTCGGAACTGAACCCGGGCCTCGCGGTGAGCATCCGCGACATGTTTATTTCACCGAGTTACGCAACCACCTTTTCTCCGACACTTGGCTTTACAGGTTTTTATGGCGGCACGTCCTAGGATGTCAACAATATCCAGATACATTTCCTCTAGAACTGAATGATGTTCCCTGTTATCACAAAACCTGTCACAACAAGCACTCAGTTGCAGTATGCAGTTCCTGAGGAATATCTATCTGTCTAAGTCCAGAGCGACAGAGCTCCTGGTACTCTCTAATTTGCTCTAAGGATCTAAGAAGATAACACGATTCACTGGTTTTTCATTTTTAACTTTATCTACTAGTTTAGGCTTGAGTTTATGTAGGTCACACTTAACTACAATCGGAAAATGGTCGGACCAATACGTGTCATATAATACCTTTACATTAATGACTGATTGTAGTGCAGACTCAGTGACGATGCAGTGGTCTAACGATCTATTACAGTTATGTGACTCACTCGTAAAGGTATACGTATTACTATCGCACATTTTTATATCTACATATGTCCAGCTTTGATCCGCACAGAAGTTTATCATTTCGTTAAAAATAACTCACTTGGTAATGCATTATAGTCTCCTACTATATAAAAAGCCTCGACTCCCTTGTTTTCCTCTATTTCTATTATTGAACGAATAGTACTAAGACAAGATGTAATTTCCGCAAGGTTGTTAATTGAGTTTGTGGGCATATAAACACTAAAAATAACTATAGATCTATTACTTACAGTTATGTTGGCCGCACAAACCCGCACGTTATCACACTTTATCGGCAGTCTAGCTGTGGTTTGTTTCTTCTTGGGTTTGACTATTAATAGTCAAACCCAAGAAGAAACAAACCACAGCTAGACTTCATGATACTTTGAGCTCATTCTGCGTAAATAGAAACACCAATAATTAAATTATGTTCAGGTACTTTGAAATAACTACACTGGAACATTGAGACAACTACCATCTTAGTCTCCCCGTGACCATGGCTGCTGAAAAGCACCCGAAACGTCGGGGAAAGTGTAAACCAAAAATAAATAGATTTAATAGTTTAAATAATTTTATTAGCTTATAAATTAGTCAAATAAAATCAATAGTAGTAGTAGAGTAATATTTTCAAAATTTTGTAATACAGTGATAAATAAACAACGCGATAAAATCCGTATATAGTAGTTTAATTTCAAAGAGATTTTGAGATCCTGCCAGTGTCTATGTTCCTGTTGATAATATCACAACGCCTCTTTCAGGAGTTCCAATCCCATTATTCAGCCCAGAAACACAACAGAATGATATCTTACTATGCTTTTCATTTTAGATTGATAGAGACATAGGCAAATATCCTGCTTAAATGAGATTTGATTCAAATGTTTATCAATCTATTTTTAAAAGCCTATGCGTTTTCTAGAAATAATACCTGTGTTGTGGGAGATTTTATGAACATTCAGACAACAGACAACACCCAAACTCGAAACATTTATTTGTGGATTACACAAATTTTTGTCCCGTGAACAGCAGCAGTGGCGGGCCACTACTTAAACCACTACATCATCAATGTAGTTAACTGGAGCAACAACATACCTAGCGTAGGTACCTTCTACCTACAGTAAACGACGCCAAGCAAACTGTATTGTATTCTATTAACCGTAGGAGCGGTTAATAGAAATTTCACGAGTTTTATCGAGACCCTATTCTGTCTGCAGAGTATTAGTGTGCTTTACAAAGACACGACGCACAGCAAACCATGCTTGAAGGGTCGGTAACGTGTAATTTATGTCTTTGGTTTTGCAAGCCTCCCTCGCGATTTCTTGTTTTTGACAGTGAATGCCTATGTTTAGGCACCGAAGGTCAAAACAGATAGTACGCAAGACTTTAAGGCTTTAGACATTGCGGTAAAGGCGATGAGAAATGACGTATCTTACGAAAAGCCTACGACGTAGGCTAGGGACGTTTCGAAGAGATTCGAAGAATTACCTTACAGGTAATCCTTCATACCAGGCAAGATTGATGATCTATGATTTTTTTCTGTCTCTGGAGTATATAAGTAAAGTGTAAAAATGTTGCTAACTATAAATAATTCTGCCCATTGTGGATGTTCTGTGTCCGTTGTTTGTAAAGTCCCCCGCGACACAGGATTGAAACCTAGCGCGCGAGTTTTCTTTTTAGAAAAAATGTTACGTAAAAATATAATCTAAATTGGTTTTATGTAATGATAATAATTAACAATTTTGGTTATAAATTACGAGTTTACTGTTAACCTTGTAGCTTAGTCAGAATACTTGTATGAGGGGTTCATATACATAAGTAATGGTTGTAATAGTAGTAGAGTATGATTTGAAAGCACAACGTCTCGATGTGAATATCTTCAGTTCTGGAGAATTGAACAGAAATTCCGCTATTGCTGTTTTCTTCATGAATACACAGCGGGGGCAAAACTGGTAACAAAAACTAAACCTCATATTCTTAGAAGAAGGAAACCGTCTGCGGGTAATTCCGATATACATAGGTACGAGAGCCACAATGCCTCACGTGGATAAAATAAATTTTATTACGCACGGGCTATTTTATAGACGTCGTCACTTTAGATCCAGGAGAACTGGAATTTTTTATTGTTCTTCGAGTTTCCTCAAGTACGTAAGAATTATATTGTTACGAGCACATTGCCTTTCTCTTGTTGTTTGATTTGTGTACCTATTTGTGTGTGTTTGTTTGTTTATCTATGACTATTTCACGCCTTAACTTCTCAACCGATCATGATGTGATTTCGCATACTCATAATCAGGGTATATATTTAAGGTACCTCTTCCAGAAAAAAGGACAGTTCCCAAGGGATTATTAGTATGGAATAAAGTAGAAATAAATTAACAATATTTAAATTATTCTGCTTGGGTGGCGCAGCGGTATTTAATGGGAGTTCTGTATACATGCACACATGACCGCATGGTCATAGGTTGAATTCTCGGATCAAGCAAAGTGTTATTACGGGTTATCAAGACATTCACAGCACGAAGTCTGATAATAGTATTAGGCTACTGGGCCCAGTAAACGGCAATAGGCTAACGCCCTATTACATGGGACGCAAAAATATACTTAACGAAATGAAGGTGTGTTATACATTTCTGCCAACCCCTTCGAAGCTATAGTCCTGAAACTATGCTTGTATTATATATATAAAGAGAACAAGATTTATTATCTCTGTACTTATAATTTCACTTTATTACACGAAAGAGTTAGGATTTCTTTTTTGTTTATGTTGCTCTTCAGGATAACCACACTCTGCCTAGTGGTATGCGATCATATTGTCTAAGGGCAGAGGCCTCTACACCATCCTAATAGCAGCTGAGGCGATGTAGAGGTCCCTACTTTGACGGCCTAAGAAGGTGCTTTTTCACGCCCCGCTAAAAGGACTCAGGATTGTTTTTCACGTTTTAGCTTAACATTTTCTAGAGTTGTGTGTGGGAGTAAATATTTCAAAGTTGCACTTATATATATATAAGTACAATATAAGGAGCTTTATATAAGTCCTTGCTAACCAACAGCATTTCTTTTAATCCATATCCATCAGAAACGAGCGAAGATATTACAAAAAAATCTTCTTTCGGATTGTCATTGGCCAGTAGAAAATAAACTTAGTAAATTTAGTTGATACGAAAAAGCAAAAGAAATTTACTTAAACAAGAACAAGCTGCGAGTTTCATTGTTTAAGTATTTTGACAACTTTCCTTACATTTATCATTCGTTGCATCTTATTGCATGTTTTTTTAACTTTTGAATTGAAATTACTTTTACGGACTTTGTTTCTTCGTTGCTTTTCATGATGAGACTGCCCGTGAACATTGGTTTTGAAAAGCAACTGAAACGTCGGGGCAAGTGTAAATTAAATTCTGAAAAATTAACAATGCCATAAAATCCGTAAGAATTAGTTTCATTTCAGTATAAGATTCACGTAGGTAAACATAAAACAATATTTTTTACTTTTATTCAGATTAGACTAGTTTCTGCCACGTGAAGTCTAGGAAAACGCATATCGGAATAAAATTGATCCTTTACGTTCTTTTATCTGTGTGATAGAGTAAAAATATCGAAACATATAAATACATTATTTTTAATATTAGGAGGATAGATAATGTATTTTTTTTATGTACTACCTTTACCAGGAATGTTAATTTATTTTACTAGCTTTTGTTAGTAACAATAATACTCTTCTAATAAAATATAGCCTATGTTACACGGTAATAACGGTCGTGATAGCTTTCTAATGGCGAAGATAATTTTCAAAATCGATTGACTAGTTTTTGAGTTAAACTATTACAAACAAACAAACAAAACTCGAATCTTTCCTCTTTATAATATTAGTGTAGATAAAGCAGTTTTAATTACAAATAACTAGTATATTGTTTACACCTCTAGCTAATCTTATATGCTAGTGTTAGGAGTGAACGTGAACCTTTACGTCAATAGATCCAATCGATTTTAGTCGATTTCGATCCTACAACCTCTCGGTCGGAAGACCCATTCACGATTCCAAACACTACTTACCAATTCGTAAACTATCGAATCACTTACGCATTCGAATAAATAATCAACATTCGCAAGTCGCTGATATCTTGTAGTATACTCACTTCCTTACTTCTATGATCAAGTCAGGTTTTATTCATTCAAAGCACGATTTTCCTCTCAGAACGAGAGCTGTAAGGCGACCGTGTTATCTACGTGCTACGTCTAATAGACTTCATTTCATACAGATACTGAAATAAAATATATACCAACAGATTACAATGCAGAGGGTCTCGGGTTCGAACCCATGTCGTGCACCTCTGACTTTCAGAAGTTATATGACTTTTCGAAATTATGTGCGTATTGATTGATAATTATCGCTAGCTTCGTGCCTCGGAGAGTACGTTAAGCTGTCGGCCCCGGCTGCCATGAACATCTATGACAGTCGTTATTGGGAAGTCAGTGCCGTCTAATATCTTGACACTGGTCTAGCCTTAGGGTATCGTTAGCCTTCGGGTTGCGGAGGTCAGGTGGCAGCCGCTCCGTGTAAAAACTGATATCCAGTCAAATCCGGTTAGACCAGAAAAGCCGACTCCAAGTGATTTGGGAATAATAAAGGCTAGGGAGAAGAAGACTGAAATAAAATATATGCTTGTGAAAAACGAGCACATGACGCAAGTTGCTAGCGAAGGTTATATTTGCAAGCTACTCATGTGGGCTACATGTACCTATAAGTTAATAATTTCAGTTGCTTGCGGAGATAGCTCGCGTCGTTTGTTTGCATCATGCATACAAGCCACGCAAGACTGCACGGATGCCGTAGTTGTTTAAGTGGTCGCCTCGTCGAGTGTTGTGGGTGCCCCACACGGGACAAAAAATTGTGTGATTGACAAATAGTTGTTTCGAGTCTGGGTGTCATTGTGAGATTTTTTTAAAGTCCCCCATGACACAGGAATTATACCTAGAGTAAAGGAAAAAGTAAAAAAATCAAGTGTATCAAATATATAGTTGTACACAACGCGATACTATGTATTTTTGATTAGAAAACAAAGAATATTGGCAACTTATAGTGAGAACAACTTTCGAAACTATTTACTAAATACATGTTTTCGCATATAGATATATAGTAAACCTTATTTGTTTGAAAATAATATAACAATGAATAAGAGATGAAAACATTATAAGTATGCAATAAAAACAGTTATTGAACCAACTCAAACCAATAATTTGATAGTTTATGTCGGTATATAACATTACTAATGCTATACATATTTCATTTTATTTTGTTTTATTTGTAATAACATTAATGACTGTTTTTTTATCCATATTTTAATTGTTTAATTTCAATTTTATTTAATGTCAATGCTATTAATTTATGGAATTTTAGTGTTATTATAATATCTATATAATGTTACTTACTATTCTAAAGAAATAGTTATGTACTAGTTATGTTCTATTAATATGATACATGTTAAATATATGTCAATAATAATTAATGTTAAATTGGAATCTTAAAATTATATATAACAAGCACAAAACCACAATGATTGAATAACCTAAACGAAATCTCTCACAATACACAAAATTCAACTTGCAACTTAACGGGTCAAATTACGCTATTCAACTTAAAGTTAAAAGTTACACCATAGTGCACTCAAACGCAATGAATTACCCTCTTGAACTAAGGGTAAACACATTTTAGAGCTACCTTCATCATAAATAATCATTGGAAACACTTAAAATCTCTGTTATCGCATAAATCGCGCTTGGCCAAGATTCCGTGCCGCTGGGTGTATTTATACTATACTCATAATTAACTTAATAATGCAATTTATTTTAAGTCTATGGCTTTCAGTATTCAATTTATTATTAAATTTATGCCCGGTGTTAACCTCTAATAAATTGTTGTTGTGGTTATGTCGAGGAACACAAAAAAAAGCTAATGCTTCCATTAATCTTATTTTATGATGCCAAGTGTAAACAGTTGTTGGTTAACCAAATAAATAAATCATTATTTTCATTTATTTATTTGAATTCCTAAGCTGACGTGACGTACCTATAATGTATAATTAAAACTAATTCTTATAACAAGTATAATAATATAATCAGATTTAATGCCTAAGTTATTTCTACTAGTCTATCTTGGTTGATACGTGGACAATACCGAGTAGGGACATTAACTAAACTCAAACGCAAAGGTACAAGATTCAAGACACATATTTTAACAGCTGTTTTATTTAGCTCGCACATAATAGGGATCGTGGCTTTCAGGAGCCAGCCTAGAAATCGTAGGAGCTAGCCCTCGGGAGTTGTCCTCTAGAAATCGTAGTTTTTGCCGTTCACCAGACACATTGCCAGTCTTATTAATGTTCCTAATCCTTTTCAAACAGAAAAACATATTTACGCTTTGGCCGACTCATGGTTCGAGCGTGGGTCCGAATCGAACGCAAAAATAAGCTTGAACTTGCGCCCCGGATACATCAAGTCAGTCTTTCAATATTATACTCACAAACTTTTAAGTCACGGAAACTATATAAAATTCTTGTCACGATTTTCGCGTGAACGCGCAATGACGCGTAGGCTACCCTTAACGGAGGGATCACCGAGGATTTTGCAGTTACCGCTATTCTATGAACCGTGTCACGATCTGTGATTTTTGCACGTAAACATCTCATTTATCTAGCTGTATCACATATAAATATGGCGTCACTTCACTGGTTAACTTTAGCTTTGGATTCCGGTTTGTGAGGTCGTATAAATCACTGCAGTGCAGGCGTAAGAGTGAGAGGCGAACGTGAACCGTGTCATCGTAGGGCTATTTTTTTGTAGTTCTTCAAGATTTAAGATCTTCCAGATTGAGTTTCGATCACTGTGGCAGATTTTAACGGAGTCTGGCCTTCTGCATAGGTAACATTATATGTGTATAAGTGTGTGCTCAAACATAAGGGCACTCTATTCCCGAAAGAGTTAAACATTAAAGTGAACTTGTGTTTGACGTCCTGTCTGTTTATGAAAGCATAATCTGATGGGACGACAATATGACATGATCAGAGAGCTGTTAGGCATAGAACCAACGGCATTACTTGCTTTCCGAGGCACAAAGGTGGGTAATACCGCCATCTTCCTAACTCCGGGCTGCTATTGAAAATTTTTACAAAAATATCCAATAACTTTATGTAGGCCCGACATTGGATTCGAATCCAAGACCTTATGCATAGCAGTTATATTCACTGCCGCTACGCTAACGAGCCAAACATAATTGTACTTAATATATAATTATTAGACAGGTAAAATATTTAGGTAATAACTTCGCTTTGAATATTTTTATTTTGTTTTCAAACTAGGCATGCTGTTATTCTCATATAAAAAGTACGGTTATAATACACGCCTTGGACGCACCATAGTCAATCATTTTACTTTTGATTCAATTTGTCCCGGAATGTATGATGTGTGGACAACTTGCGTGGGCCTTGGAGATAAGCACATAGTAAAACATTTTCAAGAGGGGACGTGAACTGGCCATGGTATTTCTTGTGGTTTTAATAAGTAATACACTTTATTTTTGTACGGGTTGGAAGGTTTTACGACGGGTCTTGTTCGCTTATATCGCTTTATATAATGTATATGCTACGAGGGTTTATTAGTTGTTGATAATTTTTATTTATACGTACTTTAACAGTTTAAGGTACTAAATATTTTGACTATGAAATTGCCGTTTAAGTCCTATATCTAATTACGTGGTTTCTGTACAAAATGCAATGGTTATTTAAACAATTTATGTATATTTCGAGAATAGACTGTATATATATTACCAATAACATGTATTATTAATTATATCCATGTTTTCGAAAAGTTTATTAATAAATAGCATGAGGTTGATAATACATAAATAACATTGTTTTTGGCACTAATATAGTGCCAAAATAATGTTATTTATGTTTTAAAACAATTTGTACCAAATGCCGTAGCGGTATTGTCTTGTGTACAATAAGAACATAATACGTTCTAGCTATTTCAATATATATTAATTTAAGTCAGAATTTACTTGATTATGTGCAGACAACGAACTCACCCCTCTGCTTTCTATTATCCTCAGTCCAATCAAACAGGAGATTAGCTTAGTTTTATTTCGCGTATATTAATTGCTTTGTTATCTTGGTTTTAATTTGAATCCAACTAATCCAGATTTATATTGTTTTCATGTACTATATAATGGAACAAGTGTAAACGAAATTTGTGGCAATCCTTGGAGGAGAATTGTGGTTGAAATTTAAACGCCAGTAGGCTAATGGATAAGACATTGGACATGCCATCGAAAGATTGTAGGTTTAATCCCAGGCAGTTACAGCAGTAACGATGTAACCACTCGTAATACACTCGTAGCTCGAGGGGTAAGTAAGAATACTAATAATTTGCAGCTTAAATTGCAAGTAACATTCATTGAAATTAAACTACTATATACGGATTTTATCGCGTTGTTTATTTATCACTGTATTAAAAAATTTTGAAAATATTACACTACTACTACTATTGATTTTATTTTACTAATTTATAAGCTAATAAAATTATTTAAACTATTAAATTTATTTATTTTTGGTTTACACTTTCCCCGACGATTCGGTTGCTTTTCCGCAGCCATTATTAGCTTATAAATTAGTAAAATAAAATCAATAGTAGTAGTAGTGTAATATTTTCAAAATTTTGTAATACAGTGCTAAATAAACAACGCGATATAATCCGTAGGTATATAGTACATAGTTTAATTTCAATGAAAAACATTCGCGTAAACAGAAGACAATATTATGCAAGTAACATTTTTTAAAATAGATATAATTTTTAAATTTGTTCATTGTTACAACAAGTATTTAATCTTAAATTTAAAGAGGAACACTTAGTAGCGCTGCATTCATTTAATTATGTATGTACTGTTATGCTTAAGTATAAATACTGTCTAGGATGTTTATTAAAGCCAAGATGGTAATGGTGGGAACTATGTGTATATTTAAGAAGACATATTACATAATTATATTATATCAATAAATTTTTTATTATATTTACATTCTTAAAAGTGTTAAATTCTAAAGTAAAATCTATCGCATATTTAAGAACTATCACTAGCGCAAGGTTGACTGAATGAATGAATTGTAAATATAATAATAATTATATCATTTTTCATCCATAGTTAGCAACATAACGGTCCACCAAACACATATACCTATAGCCCATATATTAGAATCCATACGTAGCAGTAGTCCTACGCCTGCTGTGGCTAGTGCCACAGTAGGTGTTCCATCCCACCTTTGATTAAAACTCTCGAAGGGCCTCTTCACGTTATTAGAAAATATAAAATATATAATTAGAAAATAGCTGTGATAAGAGAAACATAATAATAATATATTCTATCACATACAACACCTTCTAGCTCAAACTAAGCAGAGCTTGTATACTATGTGTACTAGGCTATGGATAAACATACATAATATGTACTTTATTATACATAAATACACCCAGACCAAGACAAACATACATGTCCATGCACACAAATGTTTGACTTGTGCGGGAATCAAACCCGCGACAGTCGATTACACCAACCACTACGCCATCGAGGCCGCCATTAATATAGTAAGCGAGTAGAAATTAGGAATGTCTGCCTACCCCTTCGAGAAACACGTGATAAACAGCCCATGTATAGCAATAAAAATGTGCCGCTTATTACTATTTTGATCAGATACGTAATATTTAATATCAGCCCTGTATTAAACTGTCCCACTGAGCACGGGACACTTCCCAGTGCGAGAAGGGTAAGGCTATACCACGCTGGCTCAGTGCGGATTAGCAGACTTCACATATCTTCGAGAATATTATGGACAATTCTCAGACATGCAAATGATTTCACGATGTTTTCCGTCACTGTTAAAGCAAGTAATGACTAGCTATTTGCAGATATGCACGTTTCCTCACGATGCTTTTCCTTCACTCTTAATGTAAACGATAATTAACTCTTTGATACACACATAACTTCGAAAAGTTAGAGATGCGCACATTTGGATTGAACTCGAGACCTCTGCGTGGCCAACGGTCTCCCTGTCTAGCTGTTTACAAAATGCCACTTAATACTATTTTGATGAAATACCTATTTCACTGAATGTTCACAAACAATTTTTATCTCCTACGCAATTAGAATTGAGCCTCTTTCCATTAAATAACGTACCCACTCTAAGTGCGATGTTAAAATGATTGAATAGTTCTCTTTATTCCGACCAAAGTAAATGGATTGGGCTATCCGCTTATGGAACGGCCATTTTTGTAGGATTTACTAAAATCTCCAAATATATGACGGTAATCCCTGAATCGCATTCGCGTCGTAATTTACGGCTGTGTTAGGGATTTTACTGCTCCGTTACTATGGCAATGTCGTGATTTCATTAGGGACGCCCACAAGTCTAAACAGTGGGATATAGATTGTCGTTATTGTGAGGACCATGTTGCGTTTACACTTGATTTCATAGTGTGACGTTTAGTTACAAAATGCGTGGGATGGTTTCGTCTATGTTTTGATGGCAGCTCATATAAGAAAATGTATATAAAATTTATTTGTATTGTTAATAACCATTTGGCAATTGAAAATAGAGGCCATGAGTTTCTCGCCTGCTTTTCTTCTCATGAGAGCTCTACTCCTCGAACAGGCTTTTTTCAATGCAAAATTTATATTAGTGTTATAATTGACGTGTCCAAGAATTGCTTACACATTTTTATGGAAATAAAGAGTTTGACTTTGGTTGCCTTTCTAGATTGTATTGACCAAATGAATGGCATTGTATTCCTCCTGAATGGTGTAGTGGTTTAATTAGACGCCTTGCCACTGCTAGTTCGCCATACGTCGTTAGTTTGATTCTCAAACGGGACAAACATTAGTATTATCCACAAATATGTAGTGTCGTCTGGGAGTTCTTTATGTACATTATTTCAAATAAAGGTCGACTAGGAGACCAGAAGAATGCCTAATGCAGGGGGTTAAAGATGTGTTGTTACTGTTATATGTCAATTAAATTTTGTAATGGATCTTTTACTTTTTCTTTTATTATTTTACTAGCCGTTACCCGCGACTTCATCCGCGTGGAGTTTAATTTTGTATTTCTTTTCACGCGGGACCCTATTTGTTTTCTAAAATTATAGCCTAATTTACTCCTTATAACATCAGCTATCTGGTAGTGAAAGTCCAGTTAAAATCAGACCAGACGTTTCAGAGATTAGCCGCAACAAATATACAGAAAAACGTTTTTTATTTTGACATTACAAACAGATACTTCAATTTAATTTATTTGTACAGATGATCAAGTCTTTACTTAATACACATAATAATATGTAAACTTGATGGTTAAGCAAAATTATACTAGCGTTGAACTAGTTTCATGATAGAGACAGGAGGTGGCACCGGATCTCCGTTCTAGCGGATGCAGTTCTACCGACTTCGGCTCGTTAGCAGTTATATGACTAAAAACGAAAATAGTAGAGTGACGTTTAGTTTAATTTAAATAAGTTAATTTTATAGCAGAGTTGATTTTCATGTAGTTTAATAGCAGCTAGTTAGGATTGTCTTATAATGCGATTGCTGTGCATGAGGTCTAGGGATCAAAAATCAAAGCACGGTTGTGAGCAAAAAAATTTTATTGGATTTTCACAAACTTTTGTCCTATATGTGGATCGAGCCCAGAACATTCGACGCAGTGGCAGAGTTGACCACTAAAACCACTACCACCGTGAGAAATATGAACTTAATCAAATATCAAAGAGATAACCCAATTAAAAGATAGCTCAAGTGAGCATGGATCCCACCAGCCAAGTATCTAATCTATTACGACATGCATCGAAGCGTAGAATATAATAAATATTAAAAATATTTAACTTCAAATCATTTACGTATGTTGTTTTTAAAACAAGCAAATAAGGAGCTAAATCCATAAAAATTTAACCAAAATATATATATTATCATCATTTTTGTTTTCATTGTCGTTCGTTCTGTTTTTGTTGTATTTATCACATGCGGAATTGGTATATTAAGATAATAAACAAGATATGTATTAGATATTACAGTTCCACTCGTGTCCTGTGTGTCATTTTTCAGACTCCGTGCAGGTCGATCTTAATTTTCAGTTTCAAACAGTTTGCACGTGACATCCATTTTCTCAAAATTCACGTGTCTTTACTTTTCTGTTGTGTGCCTCATTTTTTGACTTGAACGTTCAAAGAACAGTAATTACTTTTTATAATGTAAATTATATTATCAATCTTGGAGTTACTCAGTATGTAAACGTTAAATAATGAAGTGATTCTTTAAGGAAGTACCGAATTTATTTTGCAATACAGCAATATGAGTCTTTTGATGTAAAGTATACTACGAGGACAACATGGTCAAAGTTAGCACATACATACGTTTGTAAA
Organism: Catocala nupta; assembly: GCA_963675205.1. Taxonomy (NCBI): domain Eukaryota; kingdom Metazoa; phylum Arthropoda; class Insecta; order Lepidoptera; family Erebidae; genus Catocala; species Catocala nupta. Next base: position 19,194,985 of record OY776097.1, on the reverse strand, counting down.
CGATCGTGAGGTTCCGGGTTTAAACATGTAATATCAGCCCTGTATTAAATTGTTCTACTGCTGGGCAGAGACCTCTTCTGTGAGAAGGGTGAGGCCATTGCCCTCCACGCTGAACCAGTGCGGTTCGGGAAAAATGGGAATTGGTAAAAGTAATAACACTTTTCCCGACCCGTTACTGCAAATAGGATATTTCAACACAACATTTGTTAGGTAATTCTAACTAGGAACACAAAGTTTGGTAATTTGCGCAATAGAAGCACTCAATTAAGTGGGACTTACCATAGCTGCCATCATATGAATATAACATACCCTTGTGGTTATACAAGTCTGATGATAATGTGTGCCATTCAACACAAAAATCGACGATCTTTGGTCCTTAGTATCGATGTCACTTTTCGACTCAAACTCATAGGAAAATTTCAGCTGCCAATTTACGATAACTGTTGAGTCGGTCTCTTTTATTTGTACTATGCTTCAGTCTAGCTACATGTCAGTTACGTGACGGCCCAAACTAATGATCTTCAAACATTACGCTCGGTAACAAGTACGTGGTATCGTAGACCCTGTTGTTATATAATTTGGAGAACAAACATGATTTAGTTTAGCAATCATTATTGTCATACAGTACAAGGTCCTTTTTAATGTTTTTTAAAGGCATCTCTCGCAGTTATGGGCCATGTCACGGAGTAGTTTAGAAACTCACAATTAATAAATTCAAGGTAGACCCAGATTCAGAATAGTATTTGCGGATCACACAAATGCAGGGTTGGTTCGTACCTCACACAGGACAAAACTTCATGTAATTCACAAATGGCTGTGCCTAAGTCAAAGTCAAAGTCGAAAAATCATTTATTCATTTAGGTCACAAAGTAACACTTATGAACGTATAAATATATGGGTTAGTGAGTTTACTAAGTTACTGAAACTTCATTTAGGTTCAGGCAAAGGGTTGAGCCTATGAGAAGAAACCTGCAAGAAACTCACGGTGTCACCTAGTCTGGGTGTTATTTGTGTCTGTTGTTTGACCGTTTGTAAAGTCCTCCACGGCACAGGACTTATTCATATATTGAGTTTTAAGATAACCACTAAGCACATTTATTATTTTCTTAACGTTCCTAAGTATCTTCGATTAGTGTGCACATTTAGTATTTTCTTAAAGTGTCTTCGATTAGTGTTTCTTGGATTTAAGGTGCTCGGCGTCTTAAGTTAAGACAGTAAAGAACCGGCAAAGAACTTCGATATAAAATGCATGTACTTCGATGGCGTAGAGGTTTAAATGATCGCATCGCAGCTTTCTATTGAGGGAAACGTCTTTTAAAAAAATACATATTATAAAACAATTATTGTCCGGTGTGGAATCCGAAACCAAACACTCAGTGGCGTGATGACCACTTGCCTTCTGCGCCTGCCGTGCAATGGTAAAACGTGTTCTTTGAGTATGACTTTCTTTAAGTCCAATGGATGGCCACTTAAAATGATTTTACCACAAAGACAATTTAAAATTATCTTGAAACTTTTTAATGGGTCTCTTATCAGTAGGATGTTGGAAATGACCAGAAAATGATGGGTAATTATTATGCAGAATATTGCTTTTACTAAGTCTTTGTAACTATATATTCAGAGTAGTGAAGTCTAGCAATTCTATTTCTGTTGAAACATCAAGACAATATGAAGTCTTTTGTGGTTATTTTGTTCGTGGCTTTTGTCGCTTTGTCTGTGGAATCTGGTGAGTGATTTTCCAGATATCTTGAGGGAAAGTTGTAAAAATGAGTGATAAAAATAAATAAAGTACCTAGCAAATATATTAGATATACGTTTGTGCGAGTTGAAGATACTAGAAATATAGGTTAACTATATTTGTAGTCATTATGTAGGTATATTCATTATATTTATTTATTTTTATAGAATTAGTATTTACAACTAGGTATAGAACCCCATCAATGCACAGCATACCTACGTCACACACCAGGTCAAGTCTTATTCGATACGCAACATCACAATATTGCATGTCTGGATTGACTGGTAAAACCGGCAGGTCTCATATGAAAGGTAAATGCTGCAGATTTGGGCTGATCGTGTTTACCATAAAACTTATTATTTCCGATTTTCGTCCTAAATGCAGGTACTTAATCTATAGACCGTCATGAAAAATTTCATAAAATTGTCTAAACAAGAGCGTAATGACATTTAAAAAAATACAAGTCCGAAGAAACTTATTAGCAAGATTTTTTCGTTAGTCTCGAAGTTTTGGATATATATTTTCATTATACAACAAAACAATATATTCGGTAAACGATATATCAATTTATTTTCTATTTAATGAGGTTTACAGAAAAACCCATTAAAATTATTTTAATAATATGTAATTTTTTAAAACGACATCTTCTTCTTTCACCTAACAACATATTAATGTTGAGTTTATATTTCGTTAATAATATAGACCTTTATATTCATATATATTATTATTATAATTATATTTAAAACTAGGGACTCACCCTGGCATCGCACGGGTAGTACAAATCCTTAACAAACTATACACCTAAACTTTCCTCATGAATCACTCTGGCTATTGGTAAAAACCGCATGAAAATCCGTTGAGTAGTTTTTGAGTTTATTGTGAATAGACCAACAGACAGCCGCGGCGGCGTACTTTATTTTATAATATGTAGTGATAAACATAAAGGTTTATAACATCAATAAATATGTAGACTTATTTTCCAAAAATATATTTTGTAATGTCTAATTCTAAGATCTGTAAATATTAAAATTGAGATACAGCGAACTCAAAAGATTCAATTGGTACTCGTACTAGAAGTTTACCCACACAAGACTTGATTTAAGCATCTACTTGTTGAGCTGTAAAATAACCACTTAGCACATTTAGTATTTCCTTAACGTTCCTAGGTGTCTTTCGTTAGTGTTTTACGGATTTAAGGTGCTCGGTGAAGCATCTTAAGCCAAGACGGTTACGTAAACGGAATGGGAAAGTGGCTTCTATAGAGAATACATGTACACGGATGCCGTAGTGGTTTAAATTATCGCCTCGCATTATCGCCTGTTGTGGGTTCGATTCCCACACGAGGTAAAATTTGTATGATTCACAAATAGCTGCTCAAAACAGCTGGGTTTTTTTGTGTCCATTGTTTGGATGTTTGTAAAATTACACATACACTTCTACAATACTATGCATACGAAATGTCATTCAAACTTTAGCTTTAACCTGTTTTAATATATAAAAATTCAGTTTTCATATGTTTGTGTTTGCAAAACTTGAAAAGTAGTATATTGACTTGAAATTTAAAAAAGAAAAAAAAAAAAAAAAATATTATTTATTGACATAAGAATGTTACAGTATTTGGTATATCCAGCGGCCCCACACTAGGCAAGCCTGTCCTGTGGGTACCAGTTACGATTTACAGTATTATATGTAACACAACTCGGATGACATCATCGAACAAAATAAAACTAATCTTATTTTCTAGATAGATAACAAATATAAATATGCTCATATGGTTATCAACTTATTTAACATTTTTCTCTGAATAACAATAACTATAATCATTATCTATGTATATGTAAAAACTTGTATACAATATAATTATAGGGCTATATAAAGGTTAAACATATAAGATATAAGTGTGTATTTAAATGTGTATATGTATATAAATATATGTATATATTATATGTATATGTTATAATAAGCTTATATCTAACTACATTGTATATTAAGTGTGCCTTTGTACCCCTTTCTTATCACAGTCTATTGTACATAATTAATGCAGGTGAACCAATAGACTTTCGGTGGCATTGTATGGTAGTGTAAGCAACCAGCTAATGACTTTTGATTTTGCCTCATTTACTGTGCACCGTTTAATGTCGCACGAGTTGGTTACTTTGTTATATACAAAGTATTCAATGAATGGACTAAAACGCCTAGCGAAAGATGTTTTGACATTGGGCAGTTCAGTTCTGTATACACGACGTTTTAGAAGATGTGGGTACTCTTCAGAGTTGATAACTTTTTGGTGTATTTTCAAAGACGTTTTTAATATGAAGAGCTGGCGAACATTAAGTACCTTACAGTCATCAAAGAGTTGCATAGTTGGGTATCTAAAGGGTTTCATGAGCATAGTCTTGAGTACTGATCGTTGTGCTCTTTCGACTTGAATCATTATAGTCTTAGCAGCACTTCCCCAGCAGCTTATACAATATGTTATCAGAGATTGACTCAGTGCAAAATATACTGTTTTAAGGATGCTTATTGATGCTGACGATCGGAGTAACCTCATAATGTTTGCTGTTTTACGGATTCTTTTTGACAAGAATGAAATGTGTGCCCTGAAATTCAGATTTTGGTCCACTATCACACCCAGGTACTTAACTGCTTCTGTCTTATCAATATATCCACAGTCACACCCCTCCGAGAGTCTACAGTTATGTAATTTGATTCGGAACGAGCTATTTGGGGCGGTGGCAGCTGTCTTATAAAAACACACATAATTCGTTTTTTCCGCGTTTAGGGTTAATAGATTATGACTTAGCCATTTGGATACCTGCGTCATGCCCAACTCAGCCCTAGAAAAAGCCTCCGCCCATGAGGAGCCATCATAGATTATTACTGTATCGTCAGCATAGCATATAATGTCGTTTTGGATGCAGTTGTGGATATCATTCATGTACATTATAAATAGAGTGGGGCCGAGGATACTCCCTTGCGGGACGCCGAAATTAACCGTGTGAAGTTCACTTTCATGGTTGCCTATTCTGACACTCTGTTTCCTTTCCATTAGATAGCTTTGAAACCAGTCTAAAGCTATTCCCCTAACACCAAAGTGATTTTCCAACTTCCGCAGGAGTATTGGAAAAGACACGGTATCAAAAGCTTTCGCTAAATCTAAGAAGATACCCACACTGCATCTGTTCCTATCAAGCTGTGACGATACTGTAGAAGTTAACAGGCCAACAGCTTCCTCCGTTGATTTTCCTCTCCTGAAACCGAACTGCCTAGCGGAAATAAGATTATTCTTTTCAATGTACTTTACAAGCCTGTTGTTAACTATTTTCTCTAGCAGCTTTGAAAAGGTTGCAAGAAGGGAAATCGGACGGTAGCTGTTGGCCGAGTCTTTGGGACCATTTTTATATACAGGGGTGACGGAAGCTGTTTTCCATGCATCTGGAAAGGTACCCGACTCTAAGCTTCGGTTAAATATTCTTGTTAGCGGTGGAACAACACTGCTTCTAATTTCTTTAAGGAGTACATTAGTTATACCGTCAACACCTGGAGCTTTATCATTTTGTAACGAGAGTATAAGAGTCTCTACTTCGGATTGGTCAGTGGGCTGCAGAAAGAAGGAGTGTGTTACTAGATTATTTGACACTTTACCTGCTAAGGCTTCTTGACTTAGTTGCAAATTGTCCAGTATTGTGTTAGCCAAACTCTGTCCCACCGTTGAAAAATGGTTATTGCACATGTCTAATGAATGTTTAGCGTCCGAGCTGCCGTGGAGTGCTAGAAGTTCCTTGGGCTCTTTTTTGGTACTAGAAAGATGGCACACATTTTTAATGGTCTTCCACAATTTCTTGGGATTTTTATACTACTGGAGATCTGTCTGTTGTCGTACTCGTTTTTTAACTTCCGCAGCAAATCATTACAGAAATTTCTGTAGCGAGTATATATCGTGCGTAGAAGTTGGGCATTTGGCGACTTTCGCGACTTTAAGTGCAGCCTATCTCTATGTTGCATGCAACGTATGAGACCTGGTGTAATCCAGGGGTTGATGGTATATTTAGAGTGACTTATTCTAACGTTATGCGAGTGTTTATTAATAATTTCCTTTAGACGGCTACTGAAATCTTGCACAACCTGGTTTATACTAGTATTTTCAAGTATTTGCGACCAGTCCACCTCCAAAAGCTCATCCTTGATGGCCTTTAAATCTAGTTTAATCTTAGTTCTATCTAAACATCTTTTTGTCTGTTTTTTTATGGATAGACGAAGTATTACCAATTCATGATCGGTGATATCTGAATAACATACTAAGCCAACAGCATTTTCTATGGTGTTAACAAAAATGTGATCGAGACATGAGTCCCCTCTTGTCGGTTTTATTATTGCTGGAAAAAGGCCGTGCTCTGCCGTAAGGCATAAATATTCTAGTTCCTGTTTATTTGAGTTGGATAGTATGTTGATGTTCATGTCTCCAGCAAGGATTAATGTGTTTGATTTATTTGAAAATTGTTGTAGTACGCAGTCAAGGGAACATAAAAAGTTATCAGCATTTTTAAATGAAGGTGGACGGTAAATGCCTAGAATTGTAACTGCGTTACACAAGTCAAGTTGTAAGCAATTGGCGTCATTAATATTCGGTTCGGAAACGCTAACACTCAGGGAATCTCTAACGTACGCCACTACACCACTGTTCTGGTTAATATTTATTTTTGTATTATAGGTTGTATACGACTGCATTTGAGGTATCATTGTGGAGTCATCAAGCCAACACTCAGTTAATATTAAGATGTCAAATTTAAAATTAATTCTAATTAGCGTTATATTAAGAAAATCAAAGTTTTTATTCAGGCTCCGTATATTAAGCGTTAATATCCTGAAGTTGTATATCGTTGAGATTGCTGTTTCACATTGTTCAGGCGCTTGTATTGAATAGCAATTTATTCCTACTGAATCTAGCTCATCAACTAAGTTATTGTCAATCATTGTTATGCAAGAAATATATTCTTAATTGCAGTATATAGTATTAATATTCGATTAGGGTAGCCACCATAGTGTACATAACAGTATATACTACGATACAAACGTAGTATTTTTATCATAACATTTACATGATTAATCAATAGAGCATTTAAAAATAAAATGAGATTTATGAAGCTTGCATGACCATGGTATGAGCGTATGAAAAACTGCCAATTAGCCCATGAACCCAGCAGTTTATAATCTGCCGACAATGTAATATAATTTGTGCTGAAGTATAATATATAAATATGGAATTTGTATATAGTTATCTTGATTTCTCTTTCATTATAGATTTTATAATATTGTAATATAATATATATTATGTGTAAGAATACATTAAATAAGTAGACTTTTATAAATATATATAAAATAGAGTGGTTTGCATATATGGTGAGTAGTATTATTTCTATAAACAGAGCATACTTTCGTTACAAGAGAGTAAATCCAGCTGGTGTAGTTTTAGTTTCCATTTGAAGGTTTGAATATGCGCGTAATTGATGATAATATGACGTAATATGATCGTCTTGAGTGCGTATATGTATAGTTGGTTTACCTTCACGTTGTCTGACAAGAATATTGCCGTGAATACACCAACAAAAGGAGTATCCATATTCCTTAGCCTTCGCTCTAGCCTCCCGAAAAAGCACTCTGTTTACCTTTGTTAAGCGTTCGTTATAAAATATTTTATTTGATGTACCAGAAATTTCCAAGTCAGCACTAGTGATATTATTTCTTGACCTCGCGGCTCTTATTATCTGGTCTCGCTTGCTACGACGTAGAAGACGCACCACAACAGGTCTTGAGAATGTTTTGTTGTTTTCAGGCAATAAAGCAGATTTAACACGTGGACCCGTCCTTGCTACCCAGTCAAGGTCACGGTCATCCAGATCGACACCTACTTTTCTGGCCGCTAAAAGAGCAATGTGATGGAGGTTTTCATTGGTATGTTCGGGAACACCTACTAGCTCCAGTTCATTAGACAGTTGGTGTTGGGCTTGTGCATTGATTTCCAACTGTAGCTCCGTCACTTTTGATTCGAGAAGAGTCATCTCTTGCTCCCGCTTCTCAAGGTTTTTTATTCGTGCGTCATGAGCGGTAATAGATGAGCCTAGTTCTTCCAGCTTTGCTTGGCAGGCCGTCAGTGACATAGTGGCACTCTGAAGCTGGTTCTTGAGCGAATGAATTTCCTGTGTGAGAAGACGGACTTCCTCCACAAGCTGCTGCACCTCCGAGTTTGTATTGACATCTATATTTACGTCAGTCTTCTTTCTTTTGGTGACGTAGTCTTCTGTAGACCGTAGAGGCGTTGAGCTGTTATCACCTCCTTTTCTTTGGGTGGCACAGTAATCCGGACACTTCCAGGTTTTTTTCTTATCAGCCGACAAGGCAGCTGGATTAATACATAGTGTGCAAAAACTTTTCTCACATGTGGCAGTCGAGCATCTTAGATAATTTACATCCTTGGTATTTTTGAGACACCCATAACACTTCATTATAATAAATATAATTAAAAAATTAAAAGAAGAAACAGTAACGCAGCCAGTAGTATTCGAACTCAGGTATCGGCGAGTATAGCGGTGTAGATAGCAGCTGAAATATCGGCAAAAATAATCTTGTCCAGTGGGGTTCGAACTCGGTGCAGGCGAAGTTAATCACTTAAGCGGGGCACTCCCAACACTCTGCCACGTTAACTTATGATATGTCTGCGAAATAGATGTATGTATGCTGCCGATTAGGTGTTTTATTTACGATGTATTGAGAGAGTTCTGACCTTCTTATTGTCTTTCAATGTCACTGTTTCGCACAACAACACTTAAAACGGAATTTTTTAAACAGTTTTTTGTCTATAACTTTCGTAAAAGTTTATGCACAGTCACAGTTTTAACACTATTTTATTTATATTTTAATTGTTTATACACTGATACAAGTTTTATATAAGAAATACCGCGTTTTACTACTTTTTAGAAATATTTGTTACGGAGAAGTAAGTTATACGACTGCTTCTGACGACAATCCGAGTAATAATCCTCCAATTTGTACTCAGCGTTGTATTTTAATGTAATAATAATGTAAGATGTTCCACCGTTCCGCAAGTTATGAGAAGGATCAGGTCACATAAACTAGCCCAGTGGCTAGTGTGATGGTATGTGACCTGATCCTTCATGATCCTGATCTGCACTGGCAGATTAGACTTACTTTCGAAGATGCATAAATTTAGGTACTTGTCTCTTGATTATCTTTAACACTTTCATAAAATTGTCTGAACAAAGGCGTAATGAAATTTTGAAAAATTTAAATCTGTTTTTCTTTACGCCTGAAGTTATGGATAGAGATTTTTATGGTAGAACTTTAATATAAAATATGCAATTTCAAAACTTCACAGCCTATCCTATTGATACTAATTTTATTTTTCTAATGTGCTTATTTATTATGTATACATATTTGTATTAAAAACACAGTTCATTTTATATTATTATATCATAAAACATATTGCTAACATTATTGTTATAGCCTCAGCAAATTTATAAATCTGTTATAATAATGTATGATACTGACCAACTCACAGCGCTCGAGCGCTTATTATGATTACGATACCAAAGTATGCTGAATGCCCCATCACCCGCACCTCTCTTGGCGTGTGGCTGGCTCTTGTTTAAATCGTATATATTATCTATATTAATTAAATGCTTACAATTTGTTTATATCTTTTTCGACATTTTTGGCATTTAAATTAGTATTTTTATATAATTTTTCTTCTTTTCTTTAAAAAAATTAAAATAATGTTTGTTTTAATTTTTTGTCAAATAAATTAATTTTCTTTCTTTCTTTCTTTCTGTATTTTTTTATTTTTTTTTTATTTTGCTCGTCAAAATGACCACACTCCGCCTGATGGTAAGCAGTCGTGTGGTCTAAGAGCAGTGGCCTCCACATCGTCCTCATAGCAGCCGAGGCGATGTTGAGGTCTCTACTTTGACGGCCTGAGAAGGTGCTTTTTCACGCCCCGCTTAAAGGACCCAGGATTGAAGGAAGAAGGAAACACGTGCCTTGGCAGAGAATTCCATGCCTTGATCGTTCGGCATGTATGTAAGTACTGCTTACAGCATAACAAACTTCCAGTAACGTTCTTGCGTATGTCAATAAGTCCTGTCACAGTTTTCTAGGTTATTCGAACATGTCAAAATTTCTCACAATCAATTTGCGTATCCGACGAACGATGAGAGTAAATTTTGGTGTGGAATATTTGGTACACGCTAAAATCTAACGACGGTAGTTAAGTTCTAAAATTGACTACTGGTGCAACAATATCAGTATTCAGTAATGTGTTTTAAATGTGGCGTATGATATTTTGTAAATATAAACTTAAAGATTTAAAACATATAAAAATATCTCACAGTCTATTGCATAGATCTATAGGTAGTCTGCAGTTAAGATATATAGTTTTTGTCGTCGGTTTTGCGTGAATCCCACATAAACACTTACCGGTATAAAAGAAAACTTGTGTTTTTTATCACTTCTTTTAATTACATTAATATCTGTTCAGCCGTTTAGTCGTAAATAGTTCTCAAATAAACATACTTTCGAATTTTATTACTAATATGAATATAGGTAATTGGTTAAGAAATAGTTTCGGTTTACATTAATGAGAACAATTAAAAATATTGTGTAATTAACGTAGGTGCGGTATTTTAATATGTACCTTTTAAGAATTTTATAACTATTAAATTTACAGTTACCTCGACGTTTTGGTTTCTCTTCAGCAGCTATGATCACGGGGTCTTCCATAAACATGACTGCTAGGTAATTTAGTCCCAATGTGTAACATTTCCTTTTCCCAATATTACGAAAAATATATATGTATAATGTAACAGTGCAAAGTGGCGATAACACAATCTAACATAACTATTCGAAGTTGCATATTTAATAGTTATATATGTATATATAATATTTACGACGATTAGTGAAGTCTGTCATCTGGTACAGAGCCAGCGTTGACTATGGCCTTTCTCACACTGGGAAGAGGTCTGTGTGACAGTTTCATATAAGGCTGATATTATATATAACAGTTAGTGATAGAAGCTCAGACACAATAAAAAAGCACGGTGCCTTGACTCTCTTGTAATTCTGCGTATCAGTGCATAGATCTGTGTAAAATCTCTGTGAGACCTGCATTCCGGCGCGTAGATCGCTTTAAATTTGTGTGATCAACAAAGACTTATTCTTTCACTTCGTCACTCTTGTGATTTAAGTGATACTCCCGATCGATAAAAGCAATTACACACAATTGTGGCAGCTGCCTTTAAAAAAATACGGTGTTGTTATTTTCCTGTTTCCACCTAAAATAATAAAAAGAAGACCATCAAACCACGTAAAGACCAAAGACGAAATAAATTCGACGATTTAGAAACAAAGTAACTCAGATGCCAATATTTTTAGCCATCGTCCCATATACCCATGGTTTAGTGTTTTATTAAAAACTGGTCTGCAAGCTGAAATAATTTTTTAAGATCGCTTCTTTACTAGCCGTCAGTCCTGTGTCGCGGGGGACTGCACAAAACTTCAAACAACGAACACAAAGGACATCCAAACTTAGAACAATAATTTACGGATCATACAATTTTTGTCCCGTGCAGTAGCGATGCAACCACTTAGACCTCATTTACGGAGACGCGGGCGGCGTGGCGTCTCGCGGCGCGTCGGACGTTTTTTTCTGTTTACGGAGCGGCAGCGCGTGTAGCGGCACGCATCATCGCACGCGTAAACACAAATATAGGACAATATACGATGTCGTTTATAGAGATGCGGGGCGGGCATCGCTGCGGCGCACGCTCTATTTCAAGCAAACGCGTGTAAAATCGCTTCTCCGTAAACGTATTCATACAACGCCATGTTTGAATTCAATGCGGGCCGCGCCGCCGCACGCGACGCGCAGCGCCTCGCGTCGCCGTAAATGAGGCCTTATACCGATTTATCTGTCAATTGATTCTCAGTATCAGCACGGTGTCTGGAACAATGCTTGGTAGACGACAACAATAGCCTTGCCTTCTATTTCGTAGCACTTAAAATAATCAGCATACCTCTTCAGTTGATAAAGTTGATATGTTTGTACCTAATAACAGAGAAAAGAAAATAAAACCTTGTAAAAAAGATGGTTACGTCACTTTGGCTGTTAGATACTCATCCTTGTTTCTAGTAGGTATAAATAAAATACGTATCTTAGAAACAAATTGTCTGGCCAGTCTGCCCCCAACATCAATAAAACCCATCGGTGTTTGCTTACTTGTGTCAACAACAGATCTAATAAATCCGTTTTGCGTCGTAACTGTTTCTGTTTTACTTTATACGAAGGAAATCTATTTACAATGTTCGAAGGGAATAATGGTTTTAGTTCGGTAAGACTTAGAACGATTAAAACTTTTGAGTACTTAAGTGAAATTAAATGTAGTAACTTTGTAAACAAACAACAACAAACATTCATAAAAAAATAATAATACAAGGGCTGATAATTGCAACCATTTTTGTTTCATTATTGCCAGAAAGTTCAGTAGGTTTAGGCGTTTAAAATAGCAGATAAAGGCTAGTCCATATTACAAAGATGAAAGATTTTATTTTTTGGTTTGTTTATTTGTAATAATTTAACTCAAACAATACGTAACCGATTTTAAAAATTCTTTCACCATTAGAAAGCTATGTTTTCACCGAGTAATATAGTCTATATTTTATTTTTTTAAATGTACTTTTATGTAACCTAACCTATTTTTACGCGAATGAAGCCACGGGCAAATGTTAGTTTGTAATAAAATAGTACGCGGTAATTGCAATACGTTCATCGCACCATGGGCTTCATAAACGAACCGAACGCTATAACATTATATACCGTACTGCCTTATCTAATTATCTATTTTTGAATCATTATTGTTTATATATGCAATAATAATACAATATATTTGTATTCCTTTGTCATGCTTACATAAATATATTAAAACAAAATGGGTAGTATTTACTGCACAACTGCACAGCAAAAAATACTAATTGCACAGCAAAATATATTTCAAGAGATCAAACTAAGTCGACGGTGCCCTATTTTTGGGTGTGTTTAAGAAGGAACCTAACATAACCTAACCCTTTCGAGACGGAATGCAGTGATTTGAGGCGTATAGGTGCTCGTTATGTTGTGCAATGTTTGCTATCCAATTAGTATTTTTGATGGTAATTATATTTAATCCCAAACAAAATTATACGCGAGGGATGAAATTTACGTAGGTCAAAGTATGCGTTGTATCTTGTCTTAGTGTACACGCGTGAACTACTGTCACAATCGGACGTAGTAGCAAATGCTAGTAACAAAATAAAATTCAGCTATTTGCTTTGCAGTATTTGCACTATCGCCGAAACTTAAAACATTTATTCAGAATCAGGTAATAATAATATTTATATATAAAAGGGACCAATATATAACGTGTCTTGATACTTTTTACGTTGGTCCCAGATAAGCCCAAGCCTGTGTTTTGAGTATCATGATAAATACTAAAATATCGAGTTTAATATAATAATAAGAGTTAAAATGAACAGAAAAATGTTTATTACAGTAATTTATTTCACTGAGGACGTTCGAGGAGATCAAATCGTTCATAACCAACTAATGTTTAAACTTAGGCGATATGAGATTATAAATACGCCTAAAAACTTAATAACCATACTTATAATATTTATTTCAATAATATATTTGATGAGCTCATGCCAAATTACTATTGCGAAATGTCCTAAAAGAAACATAAAACGCAATCAGGCGATGCGACGGTAATAGCTTTGCTTTTTATCTAAAGTAAACTGTGCCACTCTTTTCAGTGTGAGAAAGGCCTAAGCCATAATCCACCACGCTGACCCGGTGTGGGTTGACAGACTTCACTTATCTTTGAGAACATTATAGAGAACTCTGAAACATACAGGATTTTCTTCACCGTTAAAGCGATCGCTAATTAACCATTGAATTATATTTATTTAAACATTAACATAACTTGGGAATGTCAGAGATGCGTGCCTTGCGATCGAACTCGAGAACGCTGCGTGGTAGTCAAGCGGTCTCCAACTACGGTATCGCTGCTACTATCTTTTCCTATTTTCTATTACGTGGTACTAAAACATAACTAGCGATACCTAAGCGTAATACATAATTGCTTACCCTTTTGATGATGTGCAAGTGTAAAATATATTAAGCCTTACTTTTCAACATGGTTTGTTGATCAATAAATTAGTCAATAAATACTGAAACCTATTTATGAATTGAACACAAACTGCTTATTCCTTATAACAATGAGCTGCGAGCCAAATCACCTGTGTTCGTTGTTGAGTTATTAGGTAGTATGAGGGTGAATGTATGTAAGGTCTAATAATAGAACATTTTAAGCTTGTTACGGGATGTTTATATTAAGCATACATATTAATATTTAAGTGCCTGATACAATATATTATTAATATAATTAAGCTACTGTTTGTTTCATGCAGTCTCACTTGCGTTGAATACTGCCTACAACCACAGTTTCACTCCTTGGGATTGTAGTGTTATAACTAGTTTCTCCCCGCGGTTTCAGCCACGTGATACTCACATTTATTTTGATTCAATATCAAGTTTCCCTAAACTTTAATAAAATTTGAGTAGGTACCTAAATATCATATTATTATACTTAGGTAAATGCTCAAAAGATAGGCTTGATGAAATTCAAGTCTGTAAAAAATATTGAAATGCTGTAAATTCTTAATTCAGAAACCAGGAGTGAGGTCGTTAATACTTGTCATTAGTTTGAATCAATAGTGAGGATAGTAGATCCTCTAAAGTTAATTGAAAAAATGTCTGATGAAATATAGACTTTATATATGATTTGTAGATATAAAAACATTTTCGTGTATATAAGCGTGAATCTATATACTAACGCTATTTTCGTAGAGTCTCTGTGTGGATTTTGTACTCGGAGCATTGGTTGCCTCAGAGTAGATAAATACTTATTGAGTTTTTGCTGTTAGGAACTTCTAAGTAGAAGTGAGAAGTAGGCTACTAAGCGCTTCTGTACCTGGTAGACAGTATTGCCTCATCCTCTATTATAATATACAGGGTGTCCGGTAATTAATGGATAATCTTGAAATGTCTTATAGTAGAACTAAAGGCCGTTCAGAAAAAATGAAAAAAATATTTAAGGAATAAAATAATTGAAATATTAAAAAGTGCAAGCTATTATAGCATAGCATACTTTTGACTGTCTATCTGCATATCTGTCTATTAGCATAATTAGTGTTTAATAATAAAACAACAAAAAACCGATGGATTTCATTCATTTATGGATGTAGTATATAAGAAAGTTATACATGGTAATTAAAAAAAAACACATTGCTCAGGTAGTAGTTAGGATAGATATTTTCATATTTTTTTCTGAACGGCCATCAGTTCCGCTATAAGACATTTCCAGGTTATCCATTAATTACCGGACATCCTGTGTATTAGCAGATAAAAATTGGGCGTGATACACTTCTGCCTACACCTTTGTGGACACACAGGCGTGATACTAGGTATTTTATTTACTTTATTTTGGCTAAGTAGTTGGTGACATTGGAATTGGGGCTTATAATCCAAATTTTAGGTATTTTTGATATATCGAACAATATGGATTAGGCAAATATATCCTTACTTATATTATAAATGCGAATGTGAGTTCGTTTATTTATTTGTTTGTTTTTACGCTTTTACTCCTTAACCACTTGACCAATCATAATGAAATTTTGCATACACATTGACAGGTTTACAAAAGGGCCCGTGTTGCCGGAGGATATAAATTAATTGACGAAATCTATATTAAGGAGGGCAAAGCCGCAGGCAATATCTAGTTATAAATATACCTGAACTGTCTAGCTAAGCTGAATTTGAACTGAATGAGTGGAGATTGAAACCAAAACTTCTCGATCGTCATTTAAATTCTTGTCTTAAAATTAATAATACGTGATATTGTAATGATGTTACAAACATTCAAATAACGAACACAAAAACACGGAATACAAAATTTGGAACAACTGTTGCTGTCACACAAATTAAGCTAGGTATCGAACCTACAACGTTTGGTGCAACATCATAGCGAGGTGACCACCTACTTAAACCATTGTGCCACTACCGCTTAATTTGAGCTTGAGGACGTCACATAATTTCTTCGTTGACTTTTCATAACTGGTAGTTTCTAGCTACGTACACTGACAATGTATTCTAACCAGCCATTTAAATAACTTGTCAGACATATCGTTTTAATTGGAGGATTCATTTAGTGGTACCATATCATTTGAAGTTTGAAGGATATCGTCGAAAATCGTTGTTATATATCAGGTCACGAAATAAATAAGGCTTTTTTTTCTCTTTATATAAATACTCAGGTTTAAAGTTGAATAGTATCGCATAATTAATAATCTTATTACTCTACTTATTGCCTATTGTAGTGTTTTTCTGTCGAAAGAATTATAAAATTAAGTATTCACATAAAACCTGTTTCGGGAATCGAACCCGGGACTTCATTATTGCTGCGCCACGGAGGCATATATTATTTCAATATTATATCTTCAATAATGTGAGTATTATTGTTGTATTCTAACTTGACTACTCTTATATTACGCAGGCAAAACCACGAAAAATTTAATTATTTTCCTAAAAATTTCATGGTAGTTTGGTGACTCTACATTACATAATTGTTCAGTCTGCCACAAACAAAATTATATCGGAACTCTACTAACTAGTACTCAGAAACTGCCAAATTCTGCGAACGCATGTTGGCATATGATTAGTAAAAGCCAATTAAAACTAACCCTATGAACTTCTCTTTTTGTTATTGGTAGGAATAAAATTTTGATACATGTTCGTTAAATATTATGAATGTAACTCAAAACTATAAATTATATTTTTAAAGGGTGAATTACGATTATTTATTTATCTAAATTAGTATATTATTAATTCATTAATGATAAAATCTTTTTGTAAAATATGTTCACTTTATATTGCTATATCAAGATTATATCACTGTCATTGTAATAAAATTAAAGTGATCTTAAATCCATGGAAGGTGCTAGCACCTGTGATACAATGCTCGCATTAGTACAGGTGTCAACGAAACAAAATACTTGCCATGTTCTTTTAAAAATTGTGTAATTATCATTGTGAATTTATTTGTGAAGAAATTCAGTTAAATAAAATAAATTATTATTATTATTCCATTTATTCTAATATTTTCTCGCAATTATATTTTACATTATATACATAAAAAAAAAAAATTGTTATGTTTCTCTGTTATCACAGTTATTTTCTAATATGCTTTATTAGAAAATACCTGGCTCTTTGGGAGGCTTACACGGAGACATGGGTCCAACGTGCAGAGGCCCTTAGAGAGTTTTAATTAAAGGTAGGATGGAACACCTAAAGCGGCGGCACTAGCCAGAGCAGGCGTGGGACTATTGCTACGTATGGATTCTAATATATGGGCTATGGATATGGGTGTCTGATGGACCGGTATATTGGTAACTATGGATGATAAACGGCGTCTGCCCTGAATACTCTAATAGCATCAATGCAATGGGCAGACGGTGACTCGCCAACTCACTAGATGGACCCTCTGAATAGCCACCATAGGCATATAAGCCAGCAGCAGAGGGCAACACCGGTGCGAGTGGCTATCGAGCGGTGCGGCGCCAGTTTCACCATCACGGGTCTCGTGACAACGGAGACCCGGAGTGGGTTTTCCCGTAGTTATGATCTTGAAAATGACACTTCCACACCCAAGCATATAGCTCTAGCGGCTCCCCTCTAACCAGACGATCAATGCAAGCCAGGGTTAAAAGTCCTACGGGCGCTCTTGAAGTTCCACCCCAGCCAACCAGTAAGCGCAAGCCGGGGACGAGGCCCTTATCGCCTTTATTATTATTATTATGTATACTTAAATAGATTTTGCCCGAGGTTTCCCTCGGATAAAAGTAAATTTTTCTGGACCAGTACTTTTTCCTGGTTGGAAGACACTCTATATCCTTTTCTGTAACCATGACAACATATATGTGAAATTCATAAGGGGTGGTCAATAGTCAAGGCGTGAAGGTGTTACCAAATTTATAAATGATAATTATAAATTTAAATTCAAATTTATAATATTACTAGATGTTGCCCGCGGTTTCGCTTACATAAATGTAGGTTAGGTTAGTAACAGCACTTTTTCTAGATGAAAGGTAACCTAACCTATGTCCTTTTTAATAGCTTCACCTGTATGTTTGCTTATTAGTTTGTTTGGAACCGACTCCTTTGGACTAGATTTTGACCCACTTCAAACGGTCAGATTTCATTTAAACGTTGTAGACTTATCGAGGACGACAATACAATAATTTGATAAGATTATCTCATTATCCTGATTAGGATCGTCAGAATTAATGATTTTCTCACAGATCCTTTGCGTGAAATTAAGAGAGATAGTATTTTGATAATGACGCTACTTTCCATTCCATATATCTAAAAAAGCACCTCACGCTTTTTTACATTAAAATCATTTATTTTATTAAAGAATCTATCCTTATTTTGAATTATAAAAAAAAAACTAATTTCTTTTCGGTTTCTTTTTTTTTAAATAAAGCTCGTTTATTTTTTAATTTTTAAACTTTTAATTATTTTCTTTTTTTCGATTTTGTTCCCCTGACAAAGTGTATGCGAAATTTTATGATGATCAGTGCAGTAGTTACGACGTGAAAGCTTAACAAACAAACAAACCAACAAATTTACATTCGCATTTATAATATTAGTTAGGATTCGTTAGGATGATATATAACTTTAAATATGTCAGGCGCATAGAATACGTGCAATTGCTTACCGTAAGTGTCATAGTTCAGTAACAAAAGCAGTTTTACACTTTGGAAAAATATCTACATACAATGATCGGAACATTTTTAAATATCTGACTTCTACTGAAAATTTACTGTCAGTAAGTTGTTGTTTTGCAAACATGTCGTTAAACGTATCATTGGAACAAATTTATGTCACGGATTCAACGAATATTAATTTTAAACCATGCGAAGTGTTCAAAGAATATTATGAATAATTCAAACAGTGGGCGAATTATGTTAGTAACATTAAGTCGGTGTGTTTTAAAAATTATTGAAGAAAACAGCGAACTGTGAGTACCTTGGTTTCTTGAGTACTCAGCCACGGAATAATGAATGCCATTTACGTATATATAAAAAACTTTTCGCAAGAAAATAAAGTTTTTAAGCAGGTAATTAGATTGTTAGTGTTTGCTCTTCTATTTTCGTATAAAAGTAATATATTAAAATTGTATTCAATTTGCTTATTATGTCGGCTCCTAAATTTTATTTCATTGAAATTTATATTTTTGGTTTAGGTTTTATTTATTTTTCTAAACCATTGAAGAGTGCTTTGCTCGTCTTTTTTTAATATGCTTGTACTTATGTTTGTGGAGTTCGAGGTCACGTGTTTGCTTAGCGAACCGAGTAATATGCTACGAATGGTTTCTGGTAGAAAATTGGCAGTAGCAGGGTCTGAAAATGTAACCAGTGGATTCTAGGATTCTAAGGTCCTTATACGTGAGGAATGTTGGCGTTACATCGCCAACCTCTTTAAGAATATATATTATGTACTAGATAGAATTCCCGTGCAAAGTTAAATAATGGGTTACGCAGGATATTACACTCAAATTTCATCAGCCATATTATGCTGTGTCGTTTTGATTGCACGGATAGTGTAATGGTTTAAGTGGTCGCCTCGCACCGGTCACTGCACCGAGTGTTTTGGGTTCGACACGGGACAAAAAATTGCGTGATTCACAAATTGTTGTTCCGAATTTTTGTATCCGTTGTTTGGTTGTTTGTAAAGCTCCTCGTGGCACAGCAATAAATTAATCCTAGTGCGCGAGATTTATACAAGTCAACAAAAACGCAGAATTATTTATCCCACTTAATAGAAAGCGTAGTTCATCCAAAACCGTTCAACGGGTTACGCGTGATTAAGTAACAAATTTCCACATTTATAAGTAGGCTTATAATACTTGTAACAAAAATATATTTAAAGAATAATGGAGCAGAAATATCGCTCAATGGAACGCCTTGAAGCAAGGCTAAGTGTAGCCTTTGAAACTGAAACCAGTTTCCGTTGAAGTAGAGTACATTATGTTAAGCCAATTTAGATACTGAGCGCGGCCTCGTACTGATCCCAGGGGGTTAAGGCGAAGCTTTATCGTCATCCAATTGGTTGCGAAATGTTTAAGTGCTGCTTAGATAGTTTAGAAGAGTGCATAGGCTTGTATTGTTACAGCAAAATCGTGGCGGTAACAATATGGCAATAAATGTTTTAACTATAAATAAACTATGTTCGAAACCACTAAAAAGAAATTGACAATTATAGAATTTTCAATCTTAGTAAGTAGCTTATAGTGACTTTACAGTCTACACAAACCAAGAAGTTACGACATACGATGAGAGATGGCGCTGTACAATCATGAAATGCGCGAGCGAAGTTTACACAGCGAATTTATATAAGTACACACATCAAAAAAAATCTGCGTTCACATGGAAAAGTCGAGATATTTTTCTCGTGTGAAAATGTCAGCATTATGGGGAAGACTCGGCAGTTCCGTCTAATAATTTATTACAGCGCCATCTATTTACGTCTTACGGAACTACTTCACCGGTACGAGAAGAGTAGAGAGAACGCTGGCACATTCTCGAATCCTCGTACTGTTACGTACCGTATATGCTTTAGTAGAATCAAAGCTTAGGTATAGCATCCAGTTTTGGGGCAATAGCTACAAGTAGAACTATGTATAAGTATAGCTACATTATATTATTTAAAAAAAACGGGCCATAAGAATGATTGTAACAAGCCGAGTCATGTAAAACCCACTTTTTGGAACTGGGAATCTTAACGGCACCAAGTCTCTATATTTTAGTATTATTGGGGTATTTTATCAAACACCTTCATAGTTTTGAAACAGCAACACAGAGGACAACAGATTAATAACTCGCAGAAAAGACCTTCCTACAATAATGCAACATAAACTAAATATAGTTCATCATAGCACTCGTTATCAAGCTGTATTGTTGTTCAACAAATTACCAACAGAACTAAAAGTTATACAAAATTCAATACTATTTCAAAATAAATTAAAAACATATTTACTAAGAAAATGCTATTATAGTATTAATGAATTTTTAAATGATAAAGAAAAAATATTATAGTAATTTCCATTTTATTTAAATTTATTTTTTATACTTTTGAATAATATTTATAAGGATATACTTTATTGTTGATATTTTTGAATTTATATTGACATGTAAATCCATTTGAGGCATATTTCTTTTTGTGTATTCTTGCGTTTATTTTTGTCTTTTAACATTGTTCTGACTGGTTTTTTATTATATATTTTTTTTTACTTGAATTTAATGAGATTCTGTTTTAATTATTTAATTATTGTTGACCTTATTATATTATATTTCAATTGTATGTGACTTTGTCATAATATTAATGTGCTTGTTTTTGTTTTTATTTTACTAAATGCAAACTTATTTTCAACACAAATGTAATTTGTTTTGACATAAATGACTTATGACTTATGACCAAGGAATTCTGATCAAGCAAAGCGATGTGTAATTATAGAAGGATTGGACAAGTTACATCGGTACGCGCACTGAACCCAAGTGACAAAGAGCTGGTACTCAAGAAGGGCACGATATTGGGCACCTGTGAAGGAGCAGTTTGGATGCGTAGATGCCATGAACAGCCTACCAACGCCAAAGTTCAAGGAGCAAGGTACGACGTGTCTTCTCTCTTGAAGGACTGCCGAAATAAACCTGTCGAGACAAGAAAAGAACAAGGCTGAGACGATGTTAAACCGGTTTGCCGACATCATCTCGACCAGTGATGCTGACATAGGCAAGACTGCCCTAGTTCAACACAATATAAACACAGGCAATGAGGTACCGATCCGCCAGCGACCAAGACGTGTACCAGTGGCACGAAGTTGACGCTATGATCGAGGGTATGGTAAAAGAAGGTGTGATTGAGCCTTCGTCCAGTCCATGGTGTTCACCAGTAGTTTTAGTGAGTAAGAAGGATGGCAGCATGCGCTTTTGTGTAGATTATCGTCGGCCAAACGACATCACAAAGAAAGACAGTTACTCGTTGCCAAGGATTGACGACACTCTGGATACGCCAACGGGGATGAAGTGGTTTTCTACTCTAGACCTGAAAAGTGGAAACTGGCAGGTCGAGATACACCCTCGAGATAAGGAGAAAACAGCATTCTCCACAGGCAAAGGATTGTGGCAATTCAATGTCATGCCCTTTGGATTGTGTAATGCCCCTGAAACTTTTGAGAGATTGATGGAACGGGTACTTACTGGATTGATAGGAGACGCCTTCCTGGTCTACTTGGACGATATAATCACAGTAGGACGCACCTTTGAGGATCACCTTCGCAACCTGGAACGCGTGCTCTCGAAGATTTGAGTAGTGAACCTGAAGTTAAGTCCAAAGAAATGTGCGTTGTTCAGGCGGCAAGTGAACTTCTTAGGACATGTGGTATCCGAAGAAGGCATCCAAACGGACCCGGATAAGATCACTACAGTCAAGAACTGGCCAGCTCCGGAGAATAAGACACAAGTCAGGGCCTTTCCTGGTTTGTGCTCCTACTATCGACGGTTTGTAAGGAATTTTGCTGACATCGCCTGGCCTCTGCATAAGCTCACCGAGGATAAGATAAAGTTCTGCTGGAATGAGAGCTGTGACGTCGCATTTCAGAAGCTGAAGGAAAATCTGTGTAATTCACCGATTCTAGGCTATCCCGACAAGAACATGAATTTATAGTAGATACAGATGCCAGTAATTGGTGGCGTGTTATCTCAACGTAAAGGAGAGCATAAAGTTGTAATAGCGTACTTCAGCAACCAAACCTGAAAGGAACTACTGTGTCACGCGAAGATAACTTCTAGCTGTCGTAAAGACATTGCAGCACTTCAGCAAATATTTGTTGGGGCGGAAATTTCACCTGCGAACTGACCACGCTGTATTAAATGGCTACTACAGTTTAAAGACCCAGAAGGACAGGTAGCAAGATGGATTGAACTACTACAGGAATTCGACT
The DNA here is from genome assembly GCA_963675205.1 of Catocala nupta. NCBI lineage: Eukaryota > Metazoa > Arthropoda > Insecta > Lepidoptera > Erebidae > Catocala > Catocala nupta. The sequence goes on along the minus strand of OY776097.1, from coordinate 19,172,083 downwards.
TCGTAATATAACATCGCAGTGGCAAGTCACATGGTAATGCAGATTGTCGTGTAGACCGTGTCCCGACCAGTGTAAGCACTGCGCCAGGAAAGAGGCCAAGCAGCAAGGACTAGTGAGGATGTTAGCGAAGATTGGAAGGAAACTCTCCAGAGAACGCAACAAGAGGACAAAGACATAAGACCCATCCTCAAATGGAAGAAAACAGGTGCTTCGAGACCTCACTGGTGTGAAGTTAAGTTGCGGCATGAGCTCTATCACCAAGAGTTATGGGCACAGTGGAAAACTTGGTTATCCAGGATGGAGTTCTGTGCCGGAAATGGGAGTATGCTCGAGGTGACAAGTGCCACCTGCAAATGGTCGTGCCAAAGCTCAAGGTACCAGAAGTTTAACAACTCTGTCATAATGTGAGTTCCGGAGGTCACATGGGAGTTAAGAGAACTCTGATTAAGATCCAGGAACGATTTTATTGGATCCATTGTCGAAAAGACGTCGAGAAATGGTGCCCTAAATGCACGAGTTGTTCTGCCATGAAGGGACCACGCATTGGCAGCAGGATGAATGATGTATACCAGCACATCAGACAGAACGGTCAACAGATATCTGAGAGGATAAAGACCCGCTACGATCGGAAGGCGAACAATAAACGCTTCGAGGAAGGATCACTGGTGTGGTTATATAATCCGGTACGCAGCAAAGGAAAATCTCCTAAGTTGCAGGCAAAATAGGATGGACTCTATCGCATAGCTACTAAGATGAATAACGTCTCCTACTGAATCCAGAAAGGACCACGAGGTACACCAAAGATCGTTCATGTGGATCGATTGGCACGCTACTACGGATCCAACAATGTTCGAGACGAACATGTCTAAAAGGGGGGCAGTGTTAAACCCAGTGCTATCTCTCGGCATTGTGGGGAAGACTCGGTAGTTCCGTCTAATAATTTATAACAGAGCCGTCTGTTTACGTCTTACGGAACTGTTGAAATAAAAAACATAAATTGCTAAAAAAAACTGAGTACTTTATTTTCGTAACGTATTACACAAGTGAGGAACAAGAAGAGTTAAAAACTTGACAGGTTAAACTATGTCTAGCATAGATAAGATATAATAAGTTTGCGTCTATAAAATAATAGATGGCGCTATGAGTATCAAAATGGCTAACATAAGATTATTAATATTTACTAATATTACAACACGCCTCCTTAAATTTATAATCTTATATCTTTTACATGAAAAATACAAAAGAAACAATAATTTCAAATACACTACATTAAATTTAACTCTAATCTATTTTTTAAAAATTTGGATTTATCTAAACTTTTAGTTAAAAGGTCTGCTAAGTTAAATTTTGTATCAATTTTTACAATATCAATTATCTTATTTTCATAGTTCTCATTTATATAATGGTATTGTACTTCAATATGTTTTGAATTTTTTGTGAAGTTACCATACTTAGCAATAGCAATGGCACCCGAATTATCCTCGTACATTTTAATTGGTTTACATAACTTAATATCAAATGATTCACATAATAAGTTTCTAACAAAAAGTACTTCTGAGACTGCCTCTGACATAGCTATATATTCTGCAAAAGTTGAACATTTAGTTACAGTATTTTGTTTATGTGTTTTCCAAAAAATTAAGTTTCCAAAAAATCTAATAATAAAACCTGAAGTAGACTTTCGATCAACATTATCTCCTGCATAATCAGAATCTACCATACAATCCAATATTTCGGCATTTGCATTATCATAGTATGTTAATTTCAAATCCTTAGTTTTATACAGATATTTCAACACTCTCATTGCATATTTAAAATGTGTTTGATTGTAACAACTTTGATATCTGCTTAAATAGTTTACACTGTAAGCTACATCTGGCCGTGTGCCTGTACTAATATACAATAATTCACCAATAATATTTCTATATTTTATGCTTTCATCAACTACTTGAGATTGCTCTAATTTTAAATTTGTTTCCATCGGAGTATCATATAACTTAGAATATTCTAAATTATATTTTGCAGCCAAAGATTCAATATATTTTGTTTGATTTAGGGTCATTACATGTTTATCATCACTATAATCAATATCTATCCCAATATAACTTTTAATTTTTCCCAAATCCTTCATCGCAAATCTTTTCATCAAACTAGTTTTAATCTCTTCTATTATATTTTTATTTTTACTACAAATCAAAAGGTCATCTACAAATATTAATATATATATTGGATCTTTATTTGCTCTATTTACATATAGACAGTAATCATAGTTACTTCTAACAAAACTTAATGTTTGAATAAACTTATCAAAACAATCATACCATACTCTAGGACTTTCTTTGAGACCATAGAGAGCCTTTTGCAATTTGAAAACTTTATTGTCTCCAGATTCATAACCTTCTGGTTGATTTATATAAACTTCTGACTTAACATGACCATTTAAAAAAGCTGTCTCTACATCCATTTGTTCAATAAATAAATTATTTTTGCAACTATATGACAATAAAATTTTTAATGTTTGCATTTTACCTACTGGCGAGTAAACATTCTCAATGTATTCCTTTTGTTGGAATCCTCTTACAACTAACCTAGCCTTAAACACATTATTATTTTTCTTTTTATAAATCCACTTAACATCTATAACATTTTTATCTTTCGGTCTATCAACAAGTTGCCAAGTATTATTTTTATATAAACTGTTTATTTCAGAGTTCATAGCTACTTGCCATTGTTTACTATCATGGGAGTTCATCGCCTCCTCAAATGTATTTGGTACATTTGCATCAACATAATTGACATAAATAAAATGAGAAATTGGAATACCATATCTATTAACAGGGACTCTTTTTCTTTTTGATGTTTCTACAGAATTTTCTCCGCTATCATCTAAACAATTATTTTTAATCAAATCTTTATCATTAGTATTTATCTCACTGGCATCTTCAAGATTTTCATCACATTCATATTCATTCTTAAGCATTTCATTTGACACATTTGAAGTTACATCATTATCTAAATCTTTATTTTCTTCTCTTTGATCATCTAGTTTTTCTAAGCAAATTAATTGAATGTTATCTTCTACTACTTTCACATGTCTAGCGTTAATTATTCTGTTTTTCAATAGAACTCTATAACCATTTTCATTATAACCCACAAGAACTCCTAGTTGGGCTTTATCATCCCATTTACTTTTTCTCAAAACTTCAGGAACTCTGACAAAGACTCTACTCCCATATATTTTTAAATGCTCTACATTAGGTTTAATTCCAAAAAATATCTCAAATGGAGTTTTATTTTCAACAGTATTTGCAATGGTTCTATTCTTTAAATAAGCTGCTGTTTTTATAACCTCTGGCCAATATCTTCTATGAATTTTAGCTTCTCTCATTAAACACCTACCTATGTCCATAGCGGATCTATTGTATCTTTCTGCTACGCCATTTAGTTCATGAACATAGGGTGGACATGGTAACAACTCTATACCCTTTTGTCTAATAAAATCATAAATATCCTTATTTAAGTATTCCTTACCGTTATCACACTGTAATTTCTTAACCTTCTTATTGAATTTATTTTCTACTAAGTTCACAAATTCTATAAAGCAACTAGCCGTTTCAGACTTATTTTTAATACAAAATATTCTAGTACATTTACTGTAATCATCAATAAAAGTCAGAAAATATTTCTCCCCGCTATAACCAGTTGTGTTATGCGGCCCGTTTAAATCAGTATGAATCAATTCCAAAATCTCGGTAGTCTTTCTTCTATTATTTTCAAAAGGTACATTACACATTTTACTTTGAATACAATTTGAACATTTCATTTCAGTGTTTTCAATTTTGTCTGGCAAACCATCCACTAATTTATCACTAATTAATTTATTTAAATATTGAAAGTTCACATGGCCAAGTGCCCTATGCCACTTCTCTTTATGAGTCAATTGAATTGAACTTACATACATATCATTTTTATAACCTTTGGATACATAACTTTTTATACAATACAAATTGTTTATTTTATCAGCAACAACTATTAACTCTCTATATTGATTATATATTTTTGCATTTTCATTTTTGGCAATAATAGTGCAACTCTTAGTTATTTTGGAAAAACTAAGCAAGTTTTGTTTTATACCTTTCACAAAGTATACATTTTTTAAATCAATGTATTTTTTATTATAATAATTTTGAAAATAAACTTTTACTGTACCTACTTTTGTCGCTTGTAATGTTTTGCCATCTGGAAGTTTTACATCCACTGAGTTTTTCAAATCAATGTAATTACAAAAATAACTTTCATTATTGACTATGTGATCCGTACAACCACTGTCTAAAAGCCAATTTATTTCACAATTATTATCATATTCTTCCCTTATCACAAACCCGGTTAAGTTATTTATTTCTGAACTGCATACTTGTAATGTCCAGGACTCAGATGAAAAATGATTGGACGACTCACCTCTGGAAGAACTTTGGCCTCTACCTCTGCTGCGACCTCTATAGAGTCCACCTCGGTTAAAAACTCGTTGGCCACGGTGTCCTCTCTGTCCTCGCTGGCCTCGGTAGCTGTTTAGTCCTTGGTTATTTCTCTGCGCATACCAGCAGTCGTTCTTCATATGGCCCAGCTTCCCACATACAAAGCATTGGGCATTTGTTTTAGTTACAAATGTACTGACATTGTTTTTCTGATTTGGTTCTGAAGAAGTCATATTTTTCTCTTTTATTTTTGACTGTACATAATCAACGGTTCGTTGTTCTTCTGGAATAACATCAAGAAAATCTCCAATATAACTATAGCTCGGTGGCAGGGCTCTAAGTAAATATCTCAACTTCTCGGATTCATCTATCTTTCCTCCAGCCACTTTGAAATCATTTATTGTTTTCTCAAAATCAACAAAGAAGTCTTCTACTGTACTATAATTATTCATTTTTATCTCTTCAATTTTTCCTCTGCATATTATTTGCATGGCTGTAGACTGAGTTAGGTACATCTTGTCAAATTTGTTCAACATTTCAAATGCGGTTTTACATAAACTAATATATTCCAATTGTTTGTCCGATATTGTACTCATAATAATCGTTCTTGCCTTTAAATCCTTCTTTTTCCATTCCGCATCAACATTTTCATTTTTACTCGGCGCTGGCATCATGGCGGTGGCCGGCTCGTGGCATTCTTTGTACTCTAGTAGGGTGAGCAATCTCAATTTCCAGCTCGAATAGTTGGCTCCATCAAAAATAGGCAACATGATGTCCTCAATTCTTGCCTGCGTGGCCATTTTGATGATAATTGCGTTTGATTTTACTGAATTATTAGAATCTTTCTCAATTTTGCATAGACACGCGGTATAACCTCACTCACATTTTCACTTTCTTGATATTTCACTGATTTTACTTTTATACTGACTGATTTCAAAAAACTACGGACATTACTATGAAAACTGACGAACCACGCTCTGCTACCATGTTGAAATAAAAAACATAAATTGCTAAAAAAAACTGAGTACTTTATTTTCGTAACGTATTACACAAGTGAGGAACAAGAAGAGTTAAAAACTTGACAGGTTAAACTATGTCTAGCATAGATAAGATATAATAAGTTTGCGTCTATAAAATAATAGATGGCGCTATGAGTATCAAAATGGCTAACATAAGATTATTAATATTTACTAATATTACAACAGGAACTACTTCGTCGGTACGAGAAGAGTAGAGAGAACGCTGGCACATTCTCGAATCCTCGTCCTGTTACGTACCGTGTATGACGTTTCTAGAAAACTCCGGACACGCTTTAATCGCGTATAAAAAGGGGAAGACCAGCGCTCGCCGAGTCAGTTTACAAACTTAAGCGGTCAAGTATTCATTGAAGCAAACGGAAGCGAAAATACTACGGAGTTTGAAGCAGTTATAGTGGAAAAGTGTAGTATAGTGTTTGTTGTGTTTTAAATTTAATTGTGTGCTAGAATAAAACGTTTTAGTCGGTAATATTGTTTTACATTCTTATCCCTCGAACCCAGCACGTAACAATATAATTAATGAATGCATTATTTATTGCTTTAACATTTAAAACACACAATTTTAATATGAAAATCTCTATATTCTTTTTGCTTTTCGTTAAAAAAAATAGATTATTAATTCTCTGTGAAATTTGTAATTTAAAGAAATGTTACAGCCATTGTATTTCCACCTAAAGCTAAAAATAACTATATTGAAATAAGATAAAGTGGGTCAACTGTACATATTTAATTTTCTTTGCCGTAAAGCCGAAGCTACGAGTACCAAAGTATGTATGTCACATCCTTCGATTTCATCACATTATATTACACTACGATAACATGCACGAATAATTACAGTAATGAGGTACGACGGCTTCTTCGATACTTCTAACAAGAACGCGTGAGAGCTACTGAATATTCAACATATTTTCATATTATCGCTCATAAATCTGACGTTCAAAAAGATTATCGTTCACTCTCTAGATTTTATATTCTTCTTTATAGATTTTATCCTTATAAACCTTTTTAATAAAATGTTCTCTTTTTTCATATCACCATATCTTCCAATATAGGCAAGCACCGCACCTGATAATAAAGTTATACTGTAACTTGTTAAAGTTTGCAAATTTTAATTTATTTGAACTTCAGATTTTAGTTAGCGCGTACGCACACCTTCCATATTCTAGCCGCTCAAACTCCGCTGATGCCGATCGGCGTCTTCAGATTTGTACACGTCAAACCCCGATGACGCGATAGGGCATCGAGCACACTCAATTGTGTATTGTTTACGTTAGCGCAAATACGTAATGTTAACGTAAACAATACACAATCGAGTGTGCTCGACACACAAATCTGACACAAATCTGAAGTCACCGTTCGGCGACAGCGGGGTTTGAGAGGCTTGAACATAGCAAATTAATAAATAATTAATACTGATTATTGTCTAGCTTAGGTATTAGCACCCACAGTTTCTATTTACATCATGTCACTAAGACTGTCTCGGTGGCGCAGGGATAGTGTGACACTGACGACTTTGACTGCATGAGCTCCCGATTCGATTTTGGGATCAGATGAAGTGTTTAGGATTTCAAAAATTCTCAGTAGCAGTACGGAGTCTGGGACTATGTCCGGTAAACAATAGATTTGCCTCCTATTATTTTTTGAGTGAAACAGCACTACTATAATACATTTTACCTTTGGCACCTAAATCAGCATGTTATATTTTAATAATTTCTCGCTAAGAGAAATTGCATTAGTAATGTAATTAGAAACGTAGCTTACATTCACATTAAAAAAAAAAACTGAATGCGTCAGTTTACTTTATGTTAATAATTACATTACTTTTGACCACTCTTCTTCTCCCTAGCCTTTATCATTCCCAAGTCACTTGAGGTCGGCTTTTTTAGTCTTAGCGGATTTGACTGAATGTCAGTTTTTACGGAGCGGCTGCCACCTGACCTTCGCATCCCGAAAGCGAACGATACCTTAAGGCTAGACCAGTGTCAGGATATTATAGGGCACTGACTTCCCAATAACGGCTGTCATAGATGTTCATGGCAGCCGGGACCGACAGCTTAACGTGTTCTCCGAGGCACGAAGCAGGCGATTATTGTCAATCAATACGCACATAATTTGGAAAAGTCATATAACTGCCGAAAGTCAGAGGTGCGCGACGTGGGTTCGAACCCGAGACCCTCTGCATTGCAGTCTGTTAGTCTCTCCAGTAAGCTATCGCTGCTTTACTAATTACATTGCTTTTGACCACACTTGTAATTAAAGCAATTTTAGTTTTGTTTTAAATAATAAAATGTACATAGCACGGAGTGTAAGTTTTGATAAATAGGTATTTTAATCATATTAGGGACAATAATTTGCAAGGTAATTACATATCTTTATACTACCAACTATATCCCCAAAGGGGGCGGAAAATATGCATTACACTCACATTTCGCCAAATATGGTTAAAGACGTGGATTCTGAGCGAGGCTGCGAGTCATACTTAAAACCCTACAAGAATAATTTAAATATAAGGTTATAATAGTGTATAGATATTTATTTTTAAAAGACGATCTCCGCATTAGAATTGTGTCCTGTTTCGCGGGGGACTTTACAAGCAACATACTCAATGAACACTTAGACACGGAACAACTATTTGTGGATGACACAAACTTTCGTCGCGTGTGAGGATCGAAGCCATAACACTCGGTGCAGTGACAATAGCAAGGCGACGACTAAAACCACTACACCATCCGTGCAATCGAAAATATACTTTGAGTGGTAAAGGAACTTCTTACTTAGTCAATTCTACACTTTGAATCCTAACTAATATTATAAATGAGAATGTGAGTTTATTTGTTATGCTTTCACACCTTAACTACTCAACCGATCATCGTGAAATTTCGCATACACGTTGTCAGGGGAACAGAAAGGACATAGGGTACCTTTTATCCAGAAAAAGTACTGTTATTAACTTAACCTACATTTACGCAAGGTAAGCTGCGGGCAAAATCTAGTTCGAAATAAAAGAATAGATGTGGTCATATTCTAATACCCTAATGTGCACGAACAACTGATAAGTAAAGCAAAATAAAATTAAAATGTGAATAAAAAATATAGTTTTTACCAATAGGCTACTGTCGCTATTTTTATTACTTTTAATTTACCATTTTCATGAATATGCTACGTTTATTACGTTATTTCAATGCAAATGGAATCTTCACAGAAACTAACTTTAACTATTCGCAAATAAAATATGTAGTCTTTCTGAATGGCATTAAAAAAGGGTCTTTAAATTTCACCATGTTGTAAATAAACTTACATATAAAACAACTGAAATGTATCATCCATGGGTAAAGGTTAGGAAAAGTCTTTAAAAAAAGATTCAACCTCTTTATCCCCAAAGCAGCTATAGCTTAATGAGACGTTAGATTGTTCTTTTCTGTACCCCTGAGAACGTATATGCAAAATTTTATCGTAATATTTAAATCCTTAAGGCGTAAAAGCGTAACAAAACTTACATTCGCATTTAAAATATTAGTTACGATTAGGATTCTCGTGTATCTTGAACAGATTGACAAGTAATTTGTTACGTACCTACATCTAATCACGTTCAATAACGACGTCCTTAAACTACAGGTAAACATACGGAAAGGAAAGTTCCAACGAAAATTTCTCGCTAAAAGGACGTCGACATCGACAGTCAAGAACACTAATTAAAAAACTTTTAATGATATTGATTGGCGAATTTGCACCAAAATCTTACAATAGGAAACGTCGAATGAGTGTCACGGGTTCCTTTTAATTTGATATTTTTTGATGATCAAGTGTAACAAACTCACATTCGCATTTATAATATTAGTTAGGATAAATTCGAATGTGAGTTTGTCATTGGTACAGAAAAGAACAAAGAATAATAATAATAATATTCTATCACATACACACAACACCGTCTAGCCCAAACTAAGCAGAGCTTGTACTATGGGTACTAGACAACGGATAAACATACATATATATACTTTTTTTTTGTAAATACATACATATTATACATAGAAACACCCAGACCAAGACAAACATACATGTTTATGCACACAAATTTGACTTGTGCGGGAATCGAACCCACGACGACAGGCGTGGCAGTCGGTTACACTAACCACTACGCCATCGAGGCCGACAAAATAAAAATGTATTGACAAAATCTAGTATTCTATATATTTATTTAGCTGACAGATTTTAGTAATAACGTGGTTAGGATAATGAGGATACGAAGGACGACTATATACGACCGAATCGAGTTGAGATGAGACAGCCAGTTTCTGAAATAAATATAAATTTTCCTTATTTGCTAATTAAGTTGTGTTCGAAGTTCGCCTAAAGTACTTATGTTACGTATATAGGCAGTTATCACATTACTGACGTCACGTCACTTCCAGATAAAAATAAAATGATTCGCTATTTCCGTTCCGCGCGTATAGCAATAAAATCACCTTGTATATCTTTAATCAAACTGGGCTTGATTAAAATACGTGTGTAGCTTGGACAATATTATTTGCTTGATTTAATAGTAAAGAAAAATCGGTGAATAAACATGCTTTTGCAAATTTCTGTATTTTTTTTGACAATCTGAACATGGTGGGGCTTATATTACTCCCTTTACAACTTTACACTAAGCAGGGCTAGATAACGCATCGTACTTGTGTTCGCTATTCTGATATCAAACATTAATCAAAGAAAATCCCGAAATTTTATTTAGTTAGAAATATCGTTATTAAAAATATAGCTAATGTTTAAAGGTTATGAGTGAAGTGAAGTTTTAAATGATGGCACCTGTTTGGTTAAGACGTTCAGCTACGGAGTTGTCATATGGTAGCCATTTGTACAATCAACTCTTGATACATGCATTAGGCTTATTTGGCACTGGTTATCTCTAGAACAGCTAACAAAAATAGGGTTCTATAATACAACAAACTGCTAGAAATTTGCTGGAAAACATTCGGGGCCTCAGCGTATTAATTCCAATGGTCTTTTCTAAATTGGATAGATTTACAAAACACCAAAGGAATGAACACGCTGATTTGCTGTAAATGCAGTGCTATGGAGCAGACTTGTGTCTTATCTGCTGGAGTGTCAAAAGAGTCTATACATTTGCACTCTTCATAACATGACGTCATTGTAGCTGCGGTTAACATGGCCTATCTATTTGCCCAAATCGTACAGTACTTTTATGTATCGATACGACAAGAAAAACCTTTTTCCTTTGGCATAGATAATTATACGGTGAAAGCTACTGCGAATTGCGTTGATAGGCAATTGGTTGGTCTCAAATACTGTAAGTTATTTAAAAGATCACCAATCGCCTCACTGACCCATAACAGTTACCATACCACAAAATATTAACTGTGTGCGTATATGGTAGAATATTATTATTATTAACTTATATTTCATTGTTACAGCTAATCACCACAGAAGACATAAAGACAACAATGTGAATGCTACAATGATGCCTATTGACGGTAGTAATAGCGGCAGCAATGAAAACAGTAGTGGTGAAGTGGTATGGCCTGAAAATGCACGTATCAAGAACTTTGAAGTTCCCGATTTGTTTAAAGAAGATGCTGGCAGCAAAGCAGGTGTAAGTTTAGTCTTGGGACTTGATAGCTTAAAAATGTAATCAGCCGTTCCATTTTGCTAATAAGCAACATTTATCATATAAGCAATAGTTCATCTTGAAGTCAGTCGTCACCTCGCTAGTCTTTATAGTAACCAACTGTTATTGCCATGGATACTATAAAAAGTTCGAATTGTAATAGCCGACTCGGATATGAGTTGGTAGTGAGATTTAGCTGAATTTCACAGTACTAATAACGGAAATTGTCGCGATAATGGTCGGTCACGTCAATAGTACATCGTAGACCATGTACTATTTACATGGTAGACCACATAGATAATACGTGATTGACCATGTCAAGCGTGCCTATTCAGTATGCTTGACGTTGTCACATGCAGACTGCGTAACAACCTAGTATGATCGTATTAATTACTAGCAAAAGTATAAAACCAATTAGAGCTTTAATAGTTATGACAATAATAATCATGCCCGCCTGTAAAATTAAACAATGAGGACATCCCAAAGGACGAACATGCAAAATACTTGGATCTATTATACTTGGATCGGCGATTAACCTAGCAGAAGCATGTCTGGACCAAGCGTAAACAACTTGAAAGCAAACTTCGCAATATATATTGGCTAACAGGTCGCCACTCTCACCTAAGCAACGAGAGCAAAATTATGGTTTACAAAACCATCATTAAACCAATCTAGACATATGTCATTCAATTTTGGGGCACTAAGAACCATATTCAATATACCCCAAAGCGTATGCAACAAATACTTGTTCCTAGATCTCAAAATGCGAACAGTAAAGCAAGCAATAAGTCAGCATAGCTTAAAATACCAAAAAAGACTTGAACAATACAAAAATGAGCTTGCACAAGCACTGAGTGGAAAAGGGGGACAACAACACCCGAGGCTGAAAAGATGTGACATCTCCAGTCTTAGCAGAAGATTCGCATAGAGTGACGAGAGCTACGATTACTAACGAAAGCTCTCTCATAGAATAAATAATATAAAACCAGACTGAAGGTAGACAACTCAGTGGCTTATTGTTTTAAGATAAATTGGCAGGACGCAGAAAAAAGATGCATGGCTGCAGACTAGTGTGTGCCGTGCTCTGTGAGTTACATACATATATCGACATTATTTAAATTTCTTTATCTGTTTGTTTCACCCGTGTGAGGGTCGAACCGGCCCTGTCAGTGAGGAGGCGACTATACTACAATTTTGAACGTCATATCGTCAATAGTTACAATCTCACACATTTTCTAACTCACAACATTTCGCACTGGCAGTTGCTAAACCGCCACTACATCATCTTTGCAGGCAGTTTAGTATTTGTATTGTTTAATACTTTTATATACTTACTTTCATACCAGTTTGTTTATATTTGTTACAGGCTGCACCAGCAAAACATCATGGCAAATCCAAACACAGCACCCATTCACATTAAAAGGAAGAAATACGTTTTCGGAATCAACAGCTTGCTGATTTAAATAAATAAGAATTTTCAAAATTTATAGCAATACACAGTGCCTTAAATAAATATAGAAAAATATAATGTATTTTAATCTTTTACCGGTTTCTCATCATAAGCGAAGGGATAGGCTGAGATTTATTACCTAAATTGTTTAGTTCTTAGGTCCAACGTAACAGCAGTAAAAGTTTTTAGACTATCGGATATATTTTTGGACTTCATGCTTTAATTAATAATTACCTATCACTTATCTCAATAACACTTTGCTTTTAAATTCAACCAGGGCATCATGATTGTACGCAAACATAAGCGTAATCTTAAACTATTGCAAGACCGAAGTGTTAATTATTCGAATGGAAATATGTATATGTAAATATGTATATGTAATATATGGCTTGTGGTTACATTAGCAGTCGATTTTGAGTCCTGAATTCGATCAGAACATTACAAAGAAGTACTTAATGGACGGAGCTTAGTAGCCTAATAGGCTACTAATCTGCTGCTAAACAGCTAAGGTTGGTATCCTATTAGGCTCACCTAATAGGATACCAACAGACAAATTCGAAAGTTTCATGTTTAGGTCTTAACCTAAACATTAAACTTTCGAATTGTCTCTGTCTAGGGTAGACACTCCACATATTCTCGTAAACTTATATTCTTCACGCGCTATCAAAGTTCATTACTTTATAAAGTATATATTCACGTATTTTATGCATTATACTGATAAAGTTTATTTCTCTCTAAAATTTATACGGATTATATAATTAAAGAAACCGAGTCATTCTTTATTGCATAACGAACAGGGAAAACTCATAGCTCAACTGTATGACTCTATAAACAAAGATCCTCACAAGACGAAACGAAACCGAGCATGTTTTTATTATCTCAGACAGCGTTGATACTCAACGGCCTCTCCTTTCCGCTTCAAGTGAGTGCAATTTCCCGTGTACGCACTTCACCATGAGTATAAATAAAAGGTGTCTCTTTTATTACCATCGAAAATATCATGTCAAATCTCGTGACATATGTAATTACATTTTTTGACATATCACTTCTCCGGGAACGGTTGGAAAATGGTTTTTGTTACGCGTTAACTTTTTAAATATTTATGTTTATATGTCTGTGTGAAAGTGTGTTGTGTTTTATGAGTTTTATGCTAGTACGCTTACATGAGTCTCATAATATAAACCCTGTATTATATTGTACCACTGCTGGGTTCGGGTCTCTTCTCAGTGTGAGAAGGTTTAGTTCATAGTCTACCACGACCCCCGTAACCCAGTGCGGGTTGGCAGACTTTGCATATCTTCAAGAACATTATGGTAAGTTCTCAGACTTGTAAGTTTCCTCACAATGTTTTCTTCGCCGTTAAAGTGAGTGATAGTAAACTATTTGATTCGCCCATAAGTTCGAAATATCAGTCCAACAGTCCCCCAATAGGCCATCCCTGTTTGCTTAACTTAGTCCTGATGTTACATGAAGTGTTTATTAAAGAGAGGTGGCAAGTGAGAGTGCCTAAGGATCAAAAGAAAAAGTAAGGAGTGAAGAGATTGATACAGCATCAATAATGTCATAAGAAAATTAGTAGTAAGTTCTTTCTAAGACAGGTTAACTTCACCAGGACTTCACGAGTACGAAAAATCATTGTTTTGCTGAGGTACTTTACTAAGACTAGTCCCAAAACAAATCAGCAAAACGTATTTTAACAACTGAGATATGGGTGTATTATATATACTACTACTATTTTATATATACTAAAAATGATAACTACTGAATGACACCTCGCCTTACTACGCCGAGAATCGAATCTCACACGGACCAAAAACTTGTTTGATCCACAATTAATTGTGCTGTCTGGGTTTGCTTTGCGTCCTTTATTTAAATACTTTTCAAGTCCTCTGCGATACAAGTATTATTGCTAGTACGGCAGTTGCCTTTTAAGCTATATTTTGATCCGTAGCTTGTCCTATAATCAGGCAAAACTGGTATAAGGTCTACGGGCTAAGATCACAGCCAGCTACTACGGGCGGCACCAAGAAGAAATAACTATTACATTCAAATTAACAGAACTTTTTGGTTCATCAGGGTAGCAAATAATATTACAACCCGCCGGATGATAAATGTTGTCATGATGCGTGCAACATCTTTATTACTTATACATTGTTAATCCTTCAAAAACCGAGTCTCTTTATGCCAATACAGGGACTCTTTTTGCAATGCAAGGGAAACAGTACTAGTTATGGAAAGCGTCATCTGCTTTTAATAACTTTTACAAAAGGTTCTGTAAGCTGAGGGTATCTGCTTGTCCGAGACTAGTTGTCTAGTTTAGGTAACATTACAACTTTAAACGCGAATGCCGCTGTTTTTTAGATTTATACAATTTTACATTTGATTCAATTTTATTTAGTTTTCTTGGTCAACGCTCCAGGGTTAAGATACGGTGGTATTTTCATTATGTCTAGATTCTAGCTGATTTAAGAGTTAAATGCAAAAGCATTTTATAAAAATGTAACAATAAACATACCATGTTCTGTCATAAGTTATGACAGTAGAAAGTTTCAAAGCATCGCAAAGTAGCGACATTTAAGACTAACAGGAAAAGTTACTGCAAAATATGTAAGAAAAACATAAAATGTTTTCGAGAATAAGTAATCCAGTTAAGAAGTCTTTGAGAAAAATGTCGTTAAATAGCTTTAGCTATGTTTTCGAAGTTTTATATTTAAAGGAAGACGTCTTTATTCTGTCATAATAAGCAAGAAAATATCTAAAAGTGGTTAAAGGTCACATATACTTAAAGAGTAAATAAATACAAGCCAACTAATGATGTCTACTTCGCTTACAAATATTTCCACTGATGAGCTCGGACCTCTCATTATTTTGACATAGACTAACATATCACACAAGTCATTACGTATTGATTTTTATTAGTCGTACCAACAGCGTACATTTAAAACACTGCACTGGTTGAAAAGAAAAATGAGACAAGTTCAGATATGTGTTCTTGTTATCGGTTTACACACAGCATTTAGGCTAAATTACAATATTGTAGAATTTCAACGGCAAATTACAATGTGACTAAATTTGCATTTAAGTTGACATTATGGAGAACTTCAGACATGGATTAATTAAATAGCTTAAGTAGAAGTAAACAGTAACTAGAAAAAGCGTTTAACAGTAGTAGTTTAAAGTTTTAAAATAATATAATAACAGTGTATTAAAAAATAAAAATAAACGATGCGATAAAATCTGTAGAAATTAATATAATCTTAATGTGTAACATTCGCATAAACGTAAGACAATATTATTTATACATACAATTTTTGTCAGTACATTTCACTTCTACGTTAAAGCGATAATTATACCTACTAAAAGCTTTAAAACTCGTAACATGAAAGATCAAAGAACTGAGAATTTTCAAACAGAAAAACTTACTAACATTTTACTCTACCCGGAAATTGCTGTGACCTCGTGATCAGTCGCAAAAAGAAGTGCAAACTTATTTACTTACACCGGATGAGGCAGTTAATCAGACACGAAGCGATATAATCTACTGAGAGCTAATAACAAGCTTCCACGCACACTAATGTAATGTCAATTTAATATCTAAATGAACAAGATAATTACCTACTATAATGTCTAATTAGGTAATTAACTCAACTTGTAAAGAACAGCAGCGATAGCCCAGTACGACTGCCAAGCAGAGGTCTCGGGTTCAATCCCAAGGCACGCAAAGTTACGAGCGTACTTAATAAATATGTAGTAAACTATCGCTAGCTTTAACGGCGAAGGAACACATCGTGAGAAAACCTGCATATCTGAGAGTTTTCCATAATGTTCTTGAAGATATGTGAAGTCTTCCATAATGTTCTCAAAAATATGTGAAGGCTACCAACCCACATTGGGCCAGCGTGGTGGACAATAGCCTAACAGTTCTAACACTGAGAAGAGGCCTGTGGCCAGTAGAAGAACAGTTCATGTACAGGGATGATATTATTTTATACAATTTATTATCATTTAGTTTGGTTCGATGGAATAACAACTATCTATTCTAAATATGTTATATACTAAACTGACGGTCATACGTCTGAGGTCTATATGGTCACGAGGTGTCTTCTTTTGAATGCGGAAGAAAACTGTTCTTTACGTCTACACGATACGCCGTACTGATAAACCAAGGGCTAGGATTTCTTGCACACACAATACATTTGATTGTATAAGAATACTTGAATATGAGTTATGAGGAAAGGAATGTAATGTGGCTCATTTGTCATCGAACATATAGCTCTGGTGTACTACACTTTGCCGGTAAATAAGCTTATAGCTATAAGTGGTTAAAATATATTTAAGTTTACAAATTACTTTGATATTTAAAGCAATTTCTTTTATTTAGAATAGCGGCACCGCAACTTCGTCTGCATCATTTAAGAATTTTCCCCATTCTTGCAACATTTTTCATTGACACTCCACTCCAATTTGTTGAAGCGTGATGTTATATATGCCTTTCTCGATAAATGGGCTATCCAACACAAAAATATTTTTTCTATTTGAAGCAGCTGTTTCTGAGATTAGCGCGTTTAACCAAACAATCTCTTCAGCTTTATAATATTAGTATAGATTTAACTTTTTTATTTAGAATTCAGCAATTGAATTAGAGTTTTACTTCATGGAGATGTTAGATACCTGTATGTCAATCACGCGTAAACCGTTGAAAGGATTTAAATAAACCATGTCCTGGATTAACTGAATTAACACATACATATGTTACATTTAATCTTGGTGCGTTCCAATAGCATTCATGCAAGCGCACCTGTGAGTAGAATCTAGAGACTGAATAAATAATTTTTGGTTGGTACCTGCGTTTTGTTTTTCCTTTCATTGAATGGATTGCATGCCGTGCAACCCACCAGTTATTTAAAAAAAGGAAATCCGTGTCAAGGCCTTCTATTTGATGGCTCAGGGGTGGTCCCTAAGGATAGTGGGTCGTAGAACCACCAGTTAAGCAGATGAATAGACGTTCGCAAAAAGTGCACTCCTGAATATTGCGGTTTCCTAAAAAAATGTTCGTTCCTGCGGTATGACACCCCTGGGATTGGATATTTTTAGAAGGCAGAAGGCCATATTGCGACGAGAATAGTTAAAATATGACAACGCATTTGTTAAGTGAAGTATAACAAAAATTTTAACAAGATTAAATAAAGTTTTATATAATCCTACATTATGACACATTAGACTTAATTACTCTTTGCCTTTTGATATGTCCCACTGCTGGGGAAAAGCCTTGGAGTTCCAAACCACTCTGTTTATAATATTATATTATACCATTGTCAAATAGATTTGGATATCTACAATATCAAGGAAATAATAAAATATGTCATATTGTCTTCTGTTTACGCGAATGTTATTCATTGAAATTAAACTGCTTTATACGGATTTTATCGCGTTGTTTATTTAACACTTTATTACATAATTTAGAAACTGTTACACTTCTACTACTATTAAACTTACTAATTTTTAAGGTAATTAAATTAATAGAACTATTGAAACTATTTATATTTAAGTTCACACTTTCGCCGAGGTTTTGGGTGCTTTTCAGCAGCCATGGTCACGGAGAGATTAAGATGGTAGTTGTCTCGATGTTCCGGTGTAGTTATTTCAAATTACCCGAACATAATTTTATCATTGGTATTTCTATTTACACAGAATGAGCTCAAAGTATCATGAAGTCTTGCTGTGGTTTGCTTCTTCTTAGGTTTGACTATTTGAATTATTGGATCTCAAGCTGGTGGCACATTCTTACCATCTTCTCTATTAAAATTCACACACAGTCGACTTCATCAAGCGTTGGCGTTTTACATCAGCTATTAGTTCTTTTATGTAGGTGCCTATGCTTCTCTTGGTTTGACCAACGTATGAGAGTCCGCAATAAAATATGATATAGAAATATAGCTATATTTATTATACCTAATGCACACCCTGTCACTTCTCACAAATAAACTAATTTCACAATTAGTATGAGCAAGAAAATATCTTAAGAGGCGTGCTCGTTGAGCGGTAAAAAGATAATGGTATACTATTTTAACACTCAAATAGCTGAGAACTGAGTCACATACAGAACGATAAGCAAATGCCAGTCTGGCATTGTAAATAATTCCACAACTAACCTTTCAACAGTGGCAGCACACCGGTGGCCGGGCTCAATAGATTTTTAAATATGTCTGGTATTCTAAGACTTGACATATTAACAAACATAAGGGTTAACTATATGCACGATACCATAAATCTTTGTATCGTATACATACATATCATGCAACACGAAAGTTTATTAAGCTTCTATAAGTGCTATGTTTATTCAATATTAGAAACACCATAACTAATTACATTATGCCGTGCTTGATGTAAATGCTACAGTAATACAGTTATTAAAATACTATTAGCCGAGACACGAAAAGGATTATATGTAGAAACATTAACCACCTTTAGAAGAGTTTAGATTACTAATGATTTTAAGCTTTATCTTCATTGCCCGAAAGTACTAATTACATTTTTATTACTCTGACGCCTGCATAGGTTAAGGTTGCAATAACATATACCAGGTAAGGTCGTAAATCCTATTGCATAGAGTAGTATTTACTTGAACTTACTGAGTGAACCACAATAATAACGTTACTATTCTTAAGCCAGTTTTTAATAAGAGGGTGGTACTTTTCTGAGCTGGCTGGCTCATTAATACTCTCACTAAACACAGGCTGGCTCTTTCACTCATAAGAAGAGCCGTGAATATTGAAGATACTAATGCGCATTACAATTGATAATTCTTAGCACATTCTATGTGTTTACGTCATATTAAATTCAGTTTTGCGTCATTACTCGCCATTGAGCCGATGCATTATGTTTCAAGCTGTAAGCGTTAATTGAAAGCCTGATTAATCTGACACAGATAATAAGGCTGTAACTACATGTCTATGTTACGTATTAATCCTGAACACGGGCTAAAATTATGACACATATTTAGTTATGTGTTAATCATATGTTTGAGTCTAGGTTAATGCTGAACTGGTCACCTATTGTTTTAAATAAAAACACGACTATACATTATCAAATATATACGCAGCGGTATATCATACCCAAGTTTCGGTCGCTTATCCAAAATTAAGGCACCTTTTAGATCTAATGCTGATACTAGAGAATATCCTAAAGGAAATTACTAAATAACACTGTCTGATCTTGGAAACAAACCCCCGAAACTTCACGATCGATCACAGGCGTAAGCACAAACTTAAGCCATGGGACTAACGAGTCAGTTAAAAGATAATAGTATTTACCATAGAGCATACGACTTATTCAAGCTCACTTAGCACTAGAACTGCCCTACAGAAATGTTTTGTTTATTATCTTTTCTTTTCTTGTTGATAGCATAATGCATAGCCTCGGGTACGCGTTCTGCTACCAACAAGTTTAATTTAGTCTGATAAGTAAATTTTCTAATGAATATCTCTTTTTTCCTCAAATCTACATAAACTTAAAAATAAAAAGTTAAATTTAAAATTTAGACTAACGATTTGTACACGTATACTTAATACAATAGGTATTTATTACCTATTAAATACTTCATTGCGAGTTAGATCCGTTACTTAGTATTGTATTAAATCTATTACTTGTAAGTAACTAATTCAAGTTACTTGTGATGTGACCTCAGAATTTTGAGATTTTTTCTGGCCGTTAACTCATATAACAGCTCAGTGAGGCATTTCTGTGGTTTTATTTAACAAACAAAAGAAACTTGACAACCCACAAGTTCCAGCGTACAACGCCCAGCTGGTGTGTATATTATGATCACCTTCATCTCTAGTAGAAGCGGTACATAAAAACAGCGCGCAAGTTGGATGCTCTCTGACTCTAGTCTTAAATTAAAGAAAACATAAACTATTATGTTATTATGGCGAATTGAATCGAAGCGAAGCGAAGCGAAGCGAAGCGAATACGGGCAGCAAATAATAAAGTTATATATATCGCCTTTTGTCTATTAGGCGATATAACTTTAAATACACGTTGTATGAAAGGTTATTGATCGATACTTCTACACTAATATTATAAAGAGGAAACGCTCTGCTTAGTTTGGGCTAGATAGTGTTGTGTGTATGTGGTAGAATATTATTATTATTAGATTTTTTGTTTGTTAGTCTAATATAAAGGCTTGCTATCCCCACTTTTATGATTACTGCTCCACTTATGCGTGCTGTTATATAACCTATGTTAATTCTGTAATAGAGAAGGTAGCTTTCTAAACGTGAAATTTATTAAAATCAGTTCAGAAGTTTCAAATTTTTCCTTTTACAAATAAATAAACAAATCTTTCTTCTTTATAATATTGATAAATAGATATCCGATGTCCATCCGAGTGGAACACGGGGCGGAAATAAGTATGAGTAATAAATGCGATGAAAGTGTTCGTCCTTTCTTTAGGTCAACAAAGTGATGTGAATTTCTGTAAGAAAATTACAAGAGAAAAGTAGGCTAACAATGTTATTTTCGTTCAGGTATATATCTGATAAAAGGAGAATAAAAATATGACGGTGTTAGGTGGTGCCTAGCAAAACAAATACTTTTATATCCACGATCAAGGTTAGTAGTTAAAAATTTGTAGGAAATGATAAAAAATAGGACTGATGTACATCAGTCATTTATACAAAAGCGACTGCTATGCATACGGTGTAGGATTTAATTCCTAGATCGGGTAAATTGTTATTTTTGTCAAGAAATTCCCAATGATAGCATGTAATCTGTAACTGTGAGCAGTAGACTGTAATAGGCTCGCACACTAGACTTCTTCGTTACGAGATATCTAAAAGCAAAGCTAGCGAAATGTGTGCATACAGAATGCTAATTAAAAAAATTTACATTTGTCTTGAAATAAAAAAATGAAACTAAAAAAAGTACGACTTTTTTCTGAATTTCACTCGACTCGTGCTTCGTTTATGGCTAATTTTCATTTTTTCACTATTATTATTTGAATAAATGTATATAAAATTTGTCATGGATTTGTTAACAGATATAGCCCTTAGATAACAAAATTAGTAATGTATAATTAATTTGAATTCAGCAAATAAGTTAGAGCTTTACTTTATGGAGATGTACCATGTACTTATGTCAATCACGCGTGAACCGTTGAAAGGATTTGAATGAAACGTAGCACACAGATAAACCGTGTCCTGGATTAACTCATATAATACTTTAATCTCAGTAATGCGTTCCAATAGCATTCATGCAAACGAACCTGTAGTAAAATCTAGAGAGTGAATAAACGATTTTTGGTATGTATTTGAGTTCCTTTTTCCTTTCATTGAACGGATTTCATGCCGTGCACAAGTTATTTAAAAATAATATATCCATGTCAAGGCCTTCTAGTTGATGGCTCAGGGACGATCCCTAAGGATAGTGGTTCGTACAAGCAATAGTTAAGCAGATAAATAGAAAGTTCGCAAAAAGTGCACGCCTGAATATTGCGGTTGTTTCCTCAAAAAAATCGTTTGGTTCCGCGGTATGACACCCCCGGGATTGGATATTTTAGCAGGCAGAAGGCTATATTGCGATGTGAATAGTGAAAATACGACGCATTTACGGAGTGAAGTACTTCAGAAATTTTAAGAAGATTAAATAAAGTTTTATCTAGCCCTACATTATGATACATTTTATATTATAACATTCACAATTTGCTAAGACTATTTATAATATCAAGGAAATAATAAAATATGTTATAGGAACCTGGTTATAGTTATAATGTTTAATACAAACTTGGTAACAATAATAGCTGTGTTTGTAAAAGAATACGAATTATACAATTTGTTTCAATTCGTACTACTTTAAATTAAAATTTAAAGTAAGAATATTTTGTTTGCATTTATTTGTATTACAGTATAATGTACGAGTATAGTATTAGCATGGAATGCATGAAATACGCAAAATACATCTACCGCTTGTTAAAAAAATTATACTGTAAGTAAAATATGGCAAAGTTTGTTTATTGGCTAATTTTTACCAGGTCCAGGAATAAAAAAGAAGCATTCAAAGAATTAACGACTTGTTCGTCAACTGGCAAGTGTGAAACTCGCGAGTGCGTGCGAGTTGGTACCTTACGCTTTTACCTACCTTTTTTGTCGTCAACTCGCTTGATCGTAAAATCTGACGTATTTATGTACAATCATGTACTACAACGTTCTAATAAATTTTATATAGGTACCTACTTTTAATGTGTAAGACACTATACGAATTGTGTTAAAAATAAAACATGGTATAGTTTTTGATATAGTAGTACATATAATATAAAATGTGGTAGAATATTATTATTATTATGTTTCTCTTATCACAGGTACTTTCTAACATATTAGAAAATACCTGGCCCTTTGGGAGGCCTACACGGAGACATGGGTCCAACGTGAAGAGGCTTCGAGAGTTTTAATCAAAGGTGTGATGGAACACCTACAGCGGTACTAGCCGCAGCAGGCGTAGGACTATTGCTACGTATGGATTCTAATATATGGGCTATAGGTATGGGTGTTTGGTGGACCGGTATATTGCTAACTATGGATGAAAAACGGCGTCTGCCCTGAATACTCTAATAGCATCAATGCAATGGGCAGACGGTGATTCGCCAACTCACTAGATGGACCCCCTGATAAGCCACTATAGGCATATAACCCAGCAGCAGAGGGCAACACCGGTGCGAGTGACTAGGGGTGTCGAGCGGTGCGGCGCCGGTTTCACCATCACGGGTCTCGTGACAACGGAGACCCGGAGCGAGCTTCCCCGTAGTTATGCCCTTGAAAATGACACGTCCACCCCCAAGCATATAGCTCTAGCGGCCGCCCTCTGACCAGCCGACCAAGGCAAGCCAGAGTTGAGAGTCCTACGGGCGCTCTTGAAGTTCCACCCCAGCCAACCAGTAACGGCAAGCCGGGGACGAGGCCCTAACCAACTCTCTGAGGCATTCAGGACCGCAGTGTCGCCACTCACATTCAGCTCGCCACAAGCTGCCCTGCGGTTTTAATAACTAAATAAAATAAGATAATATGATATACCGTGTTTTATTATTATTATTACATCATACAATTATAAAAATAAAAACTGCTTAATTTCCTAATATAATTGTCGATAATCAACAATATCACAAATCAACAACATCACAATGACTCAAGAATTTGGTTTATTAACTTACGTTAATTATCTGAAACTAAGCAAAAAAAAAACAACAATATCATAAGATGTGAGTGAACCAAAATCGCTCATTATCATCTAAATATAACAAAAAAAAAGGATAGCATTTGTCTAATTATTTCTTACTAATTAAATTAATCATAGTCTTAGGAACTATATAAATTACATATCAGGGTTTGTTCTAATGCCTATTTAAATACAATGTGGTAGAAATGTACAAATGTGGCAAGGGGGCGCTGCCGATGACACATGATACATGCTGTCTCTTATGACATTGCTTGCGCGCAAACCCTTGCTGTCATAGCGCCATCTCCCTCAAATTTTTATTTTATATATTTTAAGACTACGATTGATTTTATTAGTAAGTAATAATTAGTCAAATGCTATACTTATTAATTACTGGGGTTATAAGTATTGATTTATGTGTATCGAAATTTTAATCTTTACATAATTTATTAAAACGTTTTTGTAAAATGACAGTAAAAGCGAGTTGACGATAAAAAAGATAGGTAAAAGGTGCCAACTCGCGCGCACTCGCGAGTTTCACACTCGCCAGTTGACGAACAAGTCAACACACAGAAACATAGTTTTTATAAATAATAATTTTAACTTATCACTTTTTTGAAATACAGCTCCGATTAATAATAATTTACAATTAAGATACTATGGTTGGAATTTTGTGGTTTAAATCCCTTTTTCGATAGGTATATTTATCGAGTAGGCCTATGAAAATATTAATTGTTAGTTCCCGAGATCATTAGCCGAAATTCTTACTTAGCATACGTAAATGCAACGTGCAATGAGAATAGTTATAATGTCCCTCCCCCCCCCATTCCTTCCCTCCCTTAAGCACACGCCGTTTTTACAATTATTATGTGTAATACCTCTGCGCTGAGCTCATGTAGCGGGTCGAGAACAACGTTATTTTGTTTTACCCTTACAATAGCCGAGAACTGAGTCACGTACAGAACGACATCGACAGGCAAAAGTCTGTCTAGCATTGTAGGTAATACCACAATTAACCTTTCCAACCGCGGCGGCACACCGATGGCCGGGCTCAATAGATTTTAAATATGTCTGGTATTCTAGGACTCGTCACATTCATAAACATAAGGGTTAACAAAATGCACGATACCATTAATCTTTGTTACATATACATATATATATATGCAACACAAAAGTTTAAAAGTTATTAAGCCTCTACAAGTGCTATATTTATTTGAAGTAAGAAACACTACCACTGATTTCAAAGCCGTGTTTGATGTAAATGCTAAAATAATACAGGTATTAAAAGACTATTAGCCGAGGCACGAAAAGGATTATAGAAACATTAACCGCCAGAAGGGTTTTAGATTGCCAATGATTTTAAGCTTTAACTTCATTGCCCGAGAGTATTAATTACATTTTTATTACTCTGACTTCTGGGTAGGTTAAGGCCATTATAGAATATACTAAACGTTGCCGTGAATCCTATAGCAGTTAGGTCATGAGTCATATGAGACTGGGTCAGAGAAAGTGTGTGTTAGTGAAATTAGTGCTACTGTCTGATAACTTAATTAATAAAATAGTAAGCGTTTAATTACTTGCGTTAGAATAAAATTCATGTAATAACTACTAGATGTCCAAATTAGTTTATAAATGAACAATTATTGGATTAATGTTTTTTTAGTACCAGAGTGGGGCGTGGAAATGTGCCCGGTAAACGTTAGCTTGCCGTGTCTTACGTAGGACTAAACACATAGCTTACTTGATATCTCGATCGACAATACATTGGACTCGTGAATGAGAGGTTTCAAATCCCAACCATTGCTCTACCGACGTTCACATCGTATCGTCGTTAAGTGGGTCTGTCTACCCGTAACACAAGCATTTTAGCTTAACAAAGATAAAAATTAACAAATATTAACATGGTAAATTGTACTAGAAGGTAAAGAAACAAGGAACAATCGTGCTTTCTAACGCATCAATGATGATTTACATACAGTATGTGTTACAAATAACGTACGCATATCTAAAGTTATCAACGAAAGTTTCATGCGTACACGTGCTTGACTGAGAGTTTTCCAAAATGTTCTCAAAAATATGTGAAGTCTGCCAACCCGACTGAGTTAGCGTGGTGAATTATGACCATTCCTAGCGGCGTTGTAGTTTATATATACAAGGTTAATATTATTTGTAAAGACAAGAATGGGCGAGGTCTTCTCTGGACGAAATGCAGTATCAATGTATACTATATATAGGTACAGATATATACATTTTCAGGCGAGCTGGGTCATTAGTAACGTTATCAAATAATAATACTTTTTTTTAAGAAGACTATTGCCGCCCTTTCCTTTGTTGCGGGGGACTCTACAAACATTCACACAACGAACACAAAGAACACCCAGACCTGGAACAACCATTTGCGGACGCACAAATTTTTGTACGGTATGGGATTCGAATCCACAATACTCGGCGCAGTGGCAGTGGCGAGACGATCACTTAAACAAATACACCATCCGTGCAGCCAATTGACAACGACTAGTTTTCTATCCATAAGTAGAGATGTGAATATTAAAGATACTTATACGTATTGCAATTGAGAATATTTAATACATTCTATGTATACATTACTCCCCATTGAGCCGATGCATTACATTTCAAGCTGTAAGCGTTAATTGAAAGCCTGATTAATCTGACAAAAAAGGGGGTATCTACATGTCTACGTTACGTACTAATCCTGAACACGGGCTAAAATTATGACACATATATATTTAGTTGTATGCTGATCATTTGTTTGAGACTAGATTAATGCTGAACTGGTTTTCTATTGTAACAGTTTAATAATTATATATATAGAATTACATCTGTATGTATTAATTAAGGTATAGGCAGCGCGGTGTATACAAACCAAAATGTCGCTTACTCGCTACTCATTAATGGTAAAGAATGTTAATGCTAGTTTAGTTTACATATGAATATCATTTTATAAGAATTTCCTAACGGAAGAATCAAGTTATATATATATATATATATATATATATATATATATATAACAGTAGTAGTTTAAAGTTTCAATATTACGTAATAAAAGTGTTTCATAAAAATAAACCACGCGATAAAATCCGCATAAATTGGTTTAATTTCAATGCATAACATTCGCGTTAACGTAAGACATGTTCACTCCATAAGAATCTTTATCAAAGAGACATCCTACACAGACATTCCTATCTGTCAAACCGTCAAATATTTCCAAGGAGTAAAATAACATTCGTTTACAAAATGGCCTGCAGTTGAGGTAATAGAAGCAAAAAATGTTTAAAACCACTTTTAGTGCAAACACTCCGGGCGCGTCAACCGTAGCAAGAGCGAAAATTAAATAAAAAGTACAGCGCCGTGCTGTATTTTATTTAATAAAAACGCCCCGAGCTCGTTTCCAAACAGATTTTGTGTTACAAAGTAAAATATTATGCTACGTTATGTTTACTTCACTATTTAATTGGTTTACCGGTTTTGACATATTCGATGTATTCGAATGTTTTTGGTGGAAAACGGGTAGATTTCGCGTGAAATATTTATTTCGAGGTTTTTGCAGAATCATAGCCGTCTGATTTATGATTCTTTTATATGTTACCACTAGATTTTACCCGCGGATTTGCTCGCGTAAATGTTGGTTAGGTTATTTAAGTAACAGTGCTTTTGCCTGGATGAAAGGTACCCTATGTCTTTTTCTGTTTCCCCTGAGAACGTGCACGCGAAATTTTTATGATGATCGGTCAAGTAGTTACGGTGTGAAAGCGTAACAAATATACAAACTCATATTCGGATTTATAATATTGTAGGATTTTAAAAGGTTTTTATTATTTATTTATATGTTGTTACCATGGTTTTACTGTTTTTGCAAAACAAAAGAGACAATTAACATGTCTGGACACAGTAAAGGCGGAAAGGTTAAGAAGGAGGCAAAGTCACACTTCAACCTGTGAATGTTTTAGTTTGTTTGTTACGCTATCACGCCTTAAGTACTTGACCGATCATCATACAGAGAAGAATATAGGTTATCTTTCATGCAGAAAAATAGTACTGTTCCTGAGCGAACGAAGCCACGAACAACTAGCATTATATATGTAAATACATAAACTTCAGTTTTCCACCGAAGGTGGCAGATACTGGCTTGTCTTTCTTGCTCTCATCACATTCTTTAAGCACTATGTTCCCTTGATGATACTACAACTTAATCAGGTAGCTAATAGAAAAACCAAATACCACTTCATCGGATATTAGATTGAGTTTAGTTTAAAGATTATAGAGCGTTCGGGCATCTTAGTGTCATATCGTCGCCGTTCGGTTTTCTCGCGGCGGTGCCACGCCTCAGTGCATTGTTGTATCTCGTCCGACGCACACTCCGCGCTATTCCATCTTGTTAATCAGGTCAGCTGATTTCGCGATCTAGTATTTAAATTCTAAATTCATTTATCTTGTATTCCTATCGCTGTAATCTATTCTTATAAACTTTAAACTTTCTTCTCTTGTGTTTCGTGCTATTCCTACTCTTCAGTGACTTTCATTCTTGTGTAAAAACTGTTACAATAAATAACCGTTAAATTTCAAATCGAACATTTTTATTTGGAGGACAACCGTTCGCCCATATATTGGAATCTCGATATCCACCCGGATACCAACGGCGACGATATGACACGAAGATGCCCGAACGCTCTTCGTCAACGGTCGGAGCTGCGGTGGGGAATGACGTCATTCAAGTGAGCGGCTCGCGCGGAGCGTACGCGCTGGCGCATGACGCGCCGCTACAGTATAAATGCCTATTTGAATCCCGACGTATCGATCGAGTTGCATCGATCGCGGTCACGGTTTGACTGGTGTGAGCTCAGCGGCGCCTTCGTAAAGTGCGGATTTCGGCAACTACCCTCACTTGGTCATTTAAAATTGCTCTGTCAGGTTTAAGATCATTTATTTCCTCATAAAAATAACATTATTCACTCACATGAGAAAAGGAAATAAATAGTAATATCAATAACTTCGCGGCGATACAGAACAAAAAAGAAGCTTACGATATTAATATAATTTAGATAACAACAACAATTTCTTATAAAAATGTAGAAACATAAGCATTCGAAACATTTGTTCAGCTCAGTAAACAAAAAGTGTTTACTGAGCTGTATCGAGTGTACCTAGAAATCGTTCTGGTTTGTCACTTGTGAGTACAAATGACACATTTAGTTCCAGTAATAAATGATTACTATTATTTGTTTTTATTTATTTGATTGATTTAGTTTGATATTTAAACATTTTATATATTTAAATATTATATTAGCATAGTGTATTTAGTAATAATTATCTCAAACCATAAATCAATAAGACTTTTAACTTCTTCTAGAATTCTGGCATATAAACTGAAAATATACTGTTCAGAATGCGCAGATAGCCAATTCGAATCACACACAGGACTAATAATTTTGTGGTGCACAAATTATTATTGTTCCGAGTCCAGGTCTTCTTTAAGTCCGTAGTTTGAATACTTTCAAAGAACTTTGCAATAATAAAAATAATTCTAGTAGATGCATTTGAAGCAAAATCTATATTTTAATACGTGAAGCATAAACATTTTACGAAAATTGCGCGGATGGAGGAGTTTGGAATTTGGCACAGTTAAAGTTTATAAGGAGAAGGAGTGTTACCTAATATTTTTATAAATTATGCCTCAGAAATGCATAAAATTAATGAAAAAACACTACACGCACACAACCATACATTTGACATAAGCAGTTGAATCGCATAGTATTTCGACATTGTTCGACTGATGTCGTAGAATTCTTCGAAACTATGGTTACATATGTATGTGGAGTAGGTGACTAAATGAAATGTGATTATAAGGGTATAATTGTAGACAGTAAAACATTAATAACGATCAAACTCAAAATTTAAATCAATTATGGCCGTATTTCGACCACTTGGCGACCGCTGGTAACTATAAAACTATCATAGATAAAGATATTGGCAGAACATGAACTAATTTTATTTCCCCGTAGCGTATACACACTAGATTATAATGTATCCCGTGGCGCCGATCTGGTACAATAGGCATGTCATCCAATCACATCGTAGGCCGCGAACAGATAATTTTTAATCTCGGTACTGGGATGAGATGAATTGTAGCTGGATTCTAATATTGCGGAATCCACTTGGGGGTACGATATCTAACAGATGTATTCATATAACAGGGAACTAGGGTTAATGATAGAATGAAATAGATCTCAGTTAATCTCAGAGGTATAATACTCAGATTCTATCTTTTGTTTGTCGTGTGTTATTGTGACTGCCTGGTTGGGGCTATAGCATAAATTGTCGCTTATTTTTGCGTGCAAGTGGCTTTAATTCACGAGTCATATAAATAAAGAAAAAGAAGCAGCAGTGCGTCTGGAATCTTGCCCTATAGAGGGCAGTAGGATCGGCCTTTATTACGTGGGATCTAAAACCATTCCACACTTTTATAAGTTTCTGCAGTTGCTGGTGAAAAACACAATAATACTCTTATATACTCTTGCTTGTATACCCCCGAATGAATAAGCAGAGGTGCCCTACATCCATATTTTACTTAAACAGCTCGTGTCCTGTACGTTTGCAGTGCACAATTCATATCTACGTACCGCGACTGGAAATTTTCTAACAGGCAACAGCAACACTTTGCTAAACCCAAGTATTAAAACCATGATTTCATGATTACATGCAAAGATACAAGCAAGTATATGCCACAAAATCAACGAGAATCTTTACTACTACTTGTATTTATCAATTCGAAAATAATCTGATACGGTAGTACTAAACATTTATATAATACAAAACAAGTCAATTATCTCGCCACATCGCCGTCATGCTCGCAGTTCAATGAACTTGTTCTCTGACAGTCGAGCATGATCACGGTCATTTTATTGACATCATGCTAGGCAACGTTCTAACGCGAAATTCCTTTGACAACTCGTTAAATATGCATTACTTTGTGTGCGTGATGTAGGCGTATTAATGAAGGACTTCATTGGCATGTGGAGCAGGGAAGGTAAAATCTTATTTTATCTTTTGTATGTAGTAGCTATGTTTTGTTTAGTTTTTGGAGAGAGGAAACTTATTAATTTCTCTAAAGTTTTCATTTAGTATCTTGGATTTAGGGATTCGTTTATTTTGTAAAATATTTTGCTCTTGCCTTCGCTCGCATAAATGTAGATTAGATTAGTTTAGTAATGGCTCGTTGATCTAGCTTAGGAGCGAGCCATAACTAACCCAACCTAAACTAGTTTCAGTTTCAGTGACCCACCCGCCATTCAAGGCAGCTAGTTGGCACACCGTGGTAGGTTTAGTCGGTAGTACAGACGTTCCATCTTTTCCCGGGTGACTTATGTCAGGCTCACCCGGGAAAAGCCACTCCACTCCCCTTTTCCTGCGGAGAGGTATGCGTAGTAACTGTACTTTTTCCTGGATGATTTTTTTAGATTGAGTAGTTAAAGCGTAAAATTGTAACAAACAAACAAACTCACATTCGCATTTATAATATATATTACTAACTGTGCCCGCGGTTTCACTCGCGTTTACGGTTACTGCGCCGCCCCCCTTGGGTCGTAGCATGATGTTATATAGCCTATACTCGATATATAAGGTATCCAACACAAAAAGAATTTTCCAATTCGAACCAGTAGTTCCTGAGATTAGCGCATTCAACCAAACAAACAAACAAACTCTTCAGCTTTATAAAATATGTATAGATTTGACTGCATGGATGGCTTAGTGGTGTAAGTGGTCGCCTCGCCACTGTCATCGCGCTAAGTGTTGTGGGTTCCACACGGGACAAAATATTACTGTTTTGCATTAAAACAAAACAGGTATTTTATGGTGAAGAAAACACAGCAATGAGATGAATAAGCAGTCCTTATGATTCTGTGAAATATACGAGAATATCAGTCGTAATAATTAAAATCGTTCATACTTTCTTGTTTCTGACGTCAGAGGGCGCTGTAGTTACTTTACCGCTAATATTGCTGTCAAGCGTCATTGCAGTCTTCATCATCAGCAAGCTCCTTGTTTCATTGCTGTGTTTTCTCTACCATATAATAACTGTTTTATTTTAATGCAAAACAGTCATATTAGGTATATGTCTTCGAAAACACAGCAATGAGATGAAGACCTGTTTGATGTCTGCTGGTGATCAGAAATAATAAATCACAAGAATGCAATGTGAATACAAATTGTTAAACACATCTAAAATAAAAAAGCCGTTTTAGTAAGTCATAGCCTCATTTATTTCTATATAGAATACGCACGCCGCCTCTCGGACTTGGTGCTGATCGGATGGCAGGCAGACCTACGAAGCCCACCACCCCCAGGTGAAACCTCAGTGTGGCTGGAAATCATCTCGCACCCTCCGGGGCCCAGCACTGCGGTTGGGGAGAGGGTTTAAGCGATCCCTCTCCCGCACCGCTGCCTCCTTGATGGAAATCACTTCCTCACAGAAGGAGGTGACGGCGTTCTATGATCCGACTGCCACGATCAACTCACGGCGCTGCAATGCCCAGGCGGGGCAAACCGCCAAAGTGTGCAGCGCCGTGTCCTCAATAACGTCGTGGCAGTCGCCGCGGTGGTGACAACCGGGTGTCTCTTGCCGGCGTATACGACACAGGAACTGTCCAAAACAACCGTGGCCAGTCATTACCTGTGTCAGCCGGAAGGTGAGGACGCCATGCCACCTCTCCAGCCACTCCTCAAACATGGGACTTACCACCACGATCGTGGCGTGCCTGGCAATGGGGTAAATATATATATTCAAACTTAACATAACATTATTAACATAGAGTTAACAGAAATAGAACAAAATCAAATAAATTATTAAATATTCCTTAGTCTTTAAATCAGTCAGATAATTAAATTAATATTAACCTTAGTTTCATTTAGATCACATAATGAGATCCTTATTAATCATCAGTCTAACTAAACTGATTTGAAATTATTATAGAGCAACTCTTCTGATTCGTGCTGACTAACAGACCTATCTACCTCCTTACAGTAATATATTGAAAATGTTTCTACTCATTTCCAAATTCCCCTTTCTAAAATCTCTTGTACTGGTCTATTGTCCAGCCATCTCTGGGAAGCTACAGCTGACCTTATACTACCTGGGGAGGCATCAATCTTGGCAAGCTTAAATGCTGACCGCACCCAACTTGCAATCATAGTTTTGGATGCTGGCCTGTTTTGGATCCTGGCCTGATCACTCCCGTGATGGAGATAAAAAGCGATTTTACGTGACTGTCCTGACATCGTCTAGCTTCTGATATCCCTATTAACTCCTTTATGTGAGTTACGGGGCAAATAGTAGGGTCTTGATGTCGTATGAGAAGCCATCCTGATTGCCTGCGTGAACCTGTGTCAGTCTTTGAACCAAATCTTGGCCAGAATGTCACTGAGCTCTCAGTCTCTACAAACCCTTGTTCAATGAGTTCTAAGAGTGTAAGGTCATGTATTCTTTGACCAGAGGCCAGTAAAAGGATCAATGCCCGTCCGTCTGCTTTGTTCAAAAAGAGAATTTGTACTAGTGGCTGTCTTTAATCAGTCAAACAAAATATTTACATCCCATACAGGGAGTTTAGTTTGATGTGGATTAGAGAGAGAGACAGCTTTTAAAACTTGTTGCACAAAAAAGGTCCTTGATATATTATCAGCTCCAGACTCGAAACAACCATTTGTGGATCACACAAATTTTTGTCCCGTTTAGATTGGAACCTACAACACTCAGCGCAGTGGCAGTGGCGAGGCGGCCACTTAAACTATTTCGCCATCCATGCAGTTAAAGCTAAATATCCTAACTAATATTATAAATACGAATGTGACTTTGTTTATTTATTTGCTTGTTTGTTTCGCTTTCACGCCTTAACTACTCGACCGATCATCATGAAATTTCGCATACTCATAGTCAAGAGTACAAAAAAGGACATAGAGTACAGAAATATATATAAATAAATATATAAATATATATATGTATATAAATATAATATTTCATCCAGAAAAAAGTACCGTTATTAATCTAACTTATATTTACGCGAGCGAAGACACGGCCAAAATCTAGTATGTTATGTCGTTATAAAATAGCGCGCAAAATCAAGCTGCATAAATTTTTAAATGTCACAAATAAGTAGGTATGTTTGCTGTAAGAAAGTAAATACAAAAACTACGAGAGTAGTAGTGAAAGCTTTATAGAAATGATATAGATTTAATTAACGTACATCAATAGACCACCACGTGCACTCGATATCTTTGTCACACCCGTGACAAAATATATTTGTTCGTCTCATTTGGCGTTTGTCGCCTGAACCGATTAAAAGGTCGTTAATTAGGTTAATTTAGTATTATATTAAATGAGTTATTTTAATTCCAAAGGGAAATAAAAAATATATGTATGTCTGCGTCACTTTATTGACATTGCTCGTTCAAATAATAAAAATTCTATATAAATAAGATAGCATGTTTCCTTCTGTTTTGTAGTAGGGGGGGGTTATGGTACCTCAGAGTCAGTTGGAACAGTAGTCGTGGCAGTCGTAGGAGTGATAGTAATCGGAGGGATATTGGTGATAATCGGTGTTGTTATAATAGCAGGTGTTGTTGATGTTGTAGCAGAAGCAGTTGTTGTTGTTAGGAGGCATGTTATGTCCCATCCTTTGCACAGGAAACAAAACAACTGAAAGAAAAATGTTAAAACATTTTAGTAATATCTTCTGGTAGTTTACGATTTTCTTTCTTTTTAAAAATGACGACTCCCGCACTGGGATTCCTGTGTCGCGGGGGACTTTGCAAATATTCAAACAACGGACACAAAGAACATCCAGACTCGGAACAACTATTTGTGGATTACATAAATGATTGTCCCGAGTGGGATTCAAACCCACAACACTCGGTACATTGGCAGCACCGAGACGACCACTTAACCTTTACGCCAGCCGTGCGTATTTTTTGATAGTTCACGATTTAATATGCCTGAAGGCATAGATAGGCTTAGTCTCCAGTAAAAGGGTCTATTCGCTTTTGTCGACACAAGTTACTTCGTTCTATTTATAGGCATTTTAGTAGGAAAAGCTAAGGACATGTTGCTCAATCGGGAACAACGTTGAGATTTTTATTAATAATTACAGAAATACCCGATTATAATATGTTCGACCCCAGGAACGAATCCAAGTTCTCATAATCAGACACAAACAACTGCAAAAATATGCCATGGCGCCAGCTAACCTTTAAATTATTAGTTTTACAAATTATAGGTTGTATTATAAACGAAGGAAATTAAGAAATACCTTTTGATTGCCATCCGGATTGATGACATTGCAAAACGCAGCTATATTCGAAAAAGTGGGACGAGGTCCTCTGAAAACTGGGGCATCTGAAAGTATAATTGGTTAAATCATAGTTGCAGTGTAGACTTTTAAATAAAGCCACATCGCGATTATTATATTATACTAGCGGGCTTAACAGACATTGTATTGCCAGCACAAAAAATATATTATTGGAACTTGACCGCAGTGTCAACTACCGAGTCTAATTGTAAATCTAAACCAACCAGACCTACTCAATGCCACACAAAAATTTAGATCAAAATCGGTCCAGCCCTTTAATAAGAGTTTGGTGACATACACATACATACTAACTTTATACAGGTTTGATTGAAAAATACTAATTAAAAGGTTATTAGTATTTTTGACCTATGACTTGTTGAAAAGTTTTTCAGTACAACTTAACTTTTGTTATAACTGAACAACTTTTGTTCTATCACTTCTCATATTGCTTTTATTTTATTTATTTATTATTTTTTCATATAAAATACAATACAAGAATAAATTGCACTTTTTGATAGTCTTTAGTATTCGCCGCCAATTGAAGTGGTAATTTGAGTTTTGGCAAAAGAGAAAACAGCCGTAGAACATTTAAAGTCTACATAATCTTACGTCTGACGTTTATGTGAATGAAATTAAACTACCTACTTTAAACGGATTTTATTCGTATAAAGTAGTTTCATTTCAACCTAAAGCTTAATTCTCTTTTCTATATTCATAACTAATCTTACCAATTCTTCTCTTTACATGTCAATAAGTAACAAATAACTTTTTACCTGAACCACCATTGTGAAAGCCGTATTTCCAATCAATATCATATCCTGTAAAATAAAATGGTTAGTCGTACAAAGTACAAAAGAATCCATGAATAACATTACGCTTTTGACCGTAAATTGGGCGATTTTACACTTATATTCCATCATTCTTATTCATTTTCATGTGAATGAAGGCTCCAGCTATTTTATACATCCTAACTAATTTTATAAATGCGAATGTGAGTTTGTTTGTGACGCTTTCAAGCCTTATATACTCGGCTGATTATCATGTAATTTCGCATACATGTTGTCAGATGTACAGAAAAGGACATAGAGTAACTTTCATCCAGAAAAACGCGAGCAAAACTGCGGAAAAACTAGTCTTTAAAAATACTAGTGTGAAATGTTTTTGTTTTATTGATTTTGACAAGTTATTATATGAAGATAACCTCAACTAAATGCTTTTAAAGACCAGCGGGTCTGGCCCACTTATATAAACGAACGCGAGCGTCGTCATGTGTGACAGAAAAGATAAGATACACAGCAGTGACAATCCAGGCTCAAGCATTGAAAAAAGATATTGCCACATATGAAATGCAAAACATTACATATCCGTGTGAGTAAAATACACCTAGCACATTCATAACATTTTATGATGATCAGTCCAAATAGTTGAGGCGTGAAAGCGTTCTCAAACTCGCATTCGAATTTATAGTATTATTTAGGATAACAAAGTAATATTATTGAAATATAATAATAAGTATCGTCTAGTCTCTTTGGTCCTATAAGGCTCACTGCTATTATCGTTGATAATAATTGAAACCATAGTAACACGCTTCACATGGCAGACAATTGTTTTTATCTGTATCAATGGATCCAGATTAGTATTCATATACAGCATTGATTTTCTGCTGGTTTATATTCTAGAGGAATATCCAGTTCAAATTGTGTTGTAGCTTTGGCATTCGCGAATGCGTGTCGAGTTTGCATGAGTGAGTGCTTTTAAAACTTTTAGTTTAGCATCGTACTGTCTGGTTATATAATATTTGCTTAGATAAACATAAACGCTCAAACGTTAATATCAAAACCTTATTGGTGAGTACATATTTGAGCCGTTTGGTGTTGAAATGCTGGTGCCATGGGGTCCAAGTGATAGGTCTGTTTATAGAAACATAACTAAGCGGCTCTTCGACGCTTCGCGTGACCAGAGGGCTGGTATTTTCTTTGCACAAAGAATAAGTATTGCCTTTCAACATGGCAATGCTGCCAGTCTTCTGGGCACGTTGCCAATTGACGACGATGCGGAGGAATATTATGAAGCTTTTTAATTTTGAAGTTTTATTTTCTTTTCATTTATATTACTTGTAAATAATTTGTGTATATACATATTATGTTAATTATTTAATTATGTACCCGTATATAAAAAGTATTCAAAAAAGAAAAAAATACATAAACTCGACGACTTTATTCCCAGAGTGATAGTCACTATCAAATTAGCCAGTTATGTCTTATTATTGTTAATACATACTGATTAGTCGCTAGTTAATACTTAGTTACCTCTTTAAAATTTAAGATTCATATATAAGAAAGGCTGCTATTGAGCTATCGTCTTTACTTAAAACAAATAAAATACTTCGGAATATAAAATATTTCGGAATACAAATACAATGCAACAAAAAATAAATGAATAAAATCTGATTAAATCTCTTTATATTATTTCAAAGTTAAAAAAGCACATCCATGAACACAAAAAAAAAGACTTATACAATTGAAATACGGCGAGCATCCTTGGCCTAATTAAGCTTGGAACTGATACATGAAAAACGAACAAATACGAAGCCAATGAAACAAAAGACAAACCTCCAACACTTTCAATGGGGAGACAATATGATGTAGAACAAAACAGAACATTGAACAAACAAAATGAAGTTAGAAATAAAAATTCCATGACTGAAGCCACTCGTGTCGACTTGAATAATGACTAAAATGGCGCTTTAGGACTTATATTAGTACAGTACAGATTTTTGGATTGTAGGAATGTTGTGGATACTCCTTCATTAGAATTTTTTATAACCTTATTTTCATATAATTTTTGGTAACATAAAATTATTGTCTTCGCTGCTTCTTTAGATGAAATAACGGCGTCTAAACATTTTATGAGGAAAATCTGCGTCAAAACATTAAAAAATATTTTTTTATTATTAATTAAATTTAAATTGTAAGCTGTAGAATTAACTACAGCTGGGACTAATTATATCTCTGAAATCATCTCGTATTTCTCTGTTATCTCATTCATAACTAAATCGATTACAGTGTATTTTCCTATATAATATGAAAAGGATTTTGGATTATGGCTTTGTTTTATTAGTTTCGTTAAATTAGTTGCTGGATGATTGAAAACAGCAGTATAAACGAGCGAATTAATGTTATTTTGAAGATGTTCAACCCGTCCTTAAAAGTATGCAATTATAAAAAAGCAAAAACCTAAAATCATAGCAGTCGTAGATAAATTACATATTAGTTTTGTAGGAATACATGTCTATGGACAAACCTGCTCGCATTTTTTTATCTAGCTTTCTTTTCTTCATGAATTACCAATTCAAGAGTTTCACTTAAAGAAAATTTGAAGATTGAGCGATTTCTTCAAATAGCACCATCCGCAATGTAAGCAAACAAAAGTAGATCGCTTCTATAAATGATTTCTAATATTAAACAATCGCCATCAAAAAACCATTAGTATTCATTGTCGTATCATCTTAATATCACTCGACCAGAACGGTCGCAGTTAGTTCTTTGCTTGGTGATAACGTTTTATTACGAC
Organism: Catocala nupta; assembly: GCA_963675205.1. Classification (NCBI taxonomy): domain Eukaryota; kingdom Metazoa; phylum Arthropoda; class Insecta; order Lepidoptera; family Erebidae; genus Catocala; species Catocala nupta. The sequence goes on along the minus strand of OY776097.1, from coordinate 19,133,360 downwards.
GTCATAAATATATGGCATATTATTATGGTTACGACTATATCCTGGTGAGGGTACATCGACTTAAGACATGTGAGACTATGGCGGCGGCATTTAGAGAAGGGGAGGGATGACGCCAAAAGCGATTACGTGTTCAATTCTCTGAGGATATTAGCGTGATCAGAACTGTTGCTACTTTTAAGTACAAAATGAAATATATTATGCAATATACACTATTGATGTGCGCTTTACAATTATAATTAGCTATATACAGGGTGTCCAGTAATTAATGGATAACCTTGAAATGTCTTATAGCAGAATGGATGGCCGTTCAAATCTATCCTAACTACTACCTGCTCACTACGCAGTGGTAGTAAATGACACGGCTGTACATGTGGTACAAGTTTTATTTCGGAACCGAGCCAAGTGTAATTAGATATTTTTATCAAAAAATTCTTAATTGCAGGACGGTGTTTGAAATATTGTCCGGTAGAGGGTTCACCCACTGTTACGTGTTACTAAACAGCGTAGCTAGCATTATGTGGGTATAACTGACCTCTGATTACTCCTTCGGAGACATGTAGATATGTAACAAATGAATACATATCAATAAATAGGGTTGCCTTAATTTATATTTATTTCGGCACTTATTTGATTCTGCTATACCTCTGTAGAACGCTCATAAAATAACAAATTCATAATTATTACGATGTATATAGAACATATATGTATAGCACAAAATACGATAAGACATTATAATAATCTCTTAAAGTTATATACATAAATATACCATTACATATCTGGATTTAGTAGAGCCATTTATTCAATACACGTTCAGTCGTTATCTATTCAGTTTAAGTTCTTCAGGCGGAGCATAAATTTGATAGCTAATTTAACACGACCAGTGTATGAAGAGCTCTCGTTCTTTCTATATTGGAGGTGGTCAGAGATTTTGGTGTATTGGTGAATTTGAGCTAACGATTTGAAGCGACGGAGCTTATAACACAACAGGTTGTCACGCACTTTTGTGATTATTTCAAATTTTATTTTTATTTTACTGTTTAAACTGCTAGCTATGAATTGTCTCGTAAAATGGTAGCCGTTTGTTTGAGGAATTATTGAGATTTTATGTTTTGTTTGCGACACGTTAATGTTATTATTACATACATAGACTCGTTGTTATATATTCTGTAAGTGGCAATTCATAGGTGTATTGGACACGTATATCGCGCAATGTTTTCTTTTTTACAGAACTAAGGTGGCAAACAAGCATACGGCCCACCTAATGGTAAGTGGTCACCGTGGCCTATGACGCCTGCAAATCCAGAGGCATCACTTGCGCGTTACCGACCCTTTAGGAAAAGAAGTGGGAAGGAGAAGAAGCGGAAAGGGGGAAAGAGGGTGATTGGGCCTCCAGCACTCTCACTCACCGAACGAAATACAACAGTAGGAATACTGCTATTCCACGTCGATATTCTGTGAGAGGGTAGTTCTTCCCCGGTCGAGCCGGCCCATTCATGCTGAAATCAGCGAGACTCTACTACTCATAAGTGTTTAATAAGTCCCGCGTAATTGGTTTTTCTTTTATGAAATTGTCAGTAGCAGAATGGAGTATAACCTGTGCCTGATTGCCGATAATACACACGCTTCGTATTACTTGGGATCTAAAACCATAGCGGAGAAATATTGGTGTAATATATCTCTACATATTTCTTCAGGGATTTAGGTGCGACTATAATTGTCGTATAATAAAATTTCCTATTGCCTTAAGATTTCTTCAACAGATTTATTTCAATAGAAGACAAAAGCATATATTAATAATGAGTCGCCAAGGCAAGTAGCTGTGACGCTTTGAGCATCCAATATTGAGTTACAACCCCGTTTTCATTCAAGGAAATCCTTTATTCCCGAAGCTGAACTTTGTATTTAAAATAAAGAGTAAATCTCTCTATTCGTATTTTATTATGTTTTAATCTATAGTGACTTGTTCTGTGTGTTTTTCTGTCCGTTGTTTGAAAGTTTGTTAAGTCCCCCGCGACATAGGATTTTATTCAAAACGCGGGATATCTTTTTAAGATATCCGGCGTTTTGAATAACTTTAAAAACCTAAGCTGCAGGCAAGCATGGAATGCCTAACGGTAAACTGTTTCTTTAGCCGATGATCGCTTGTAATGCTAGGTACTCGCGTTGCTGAGATCAGAAAAAAAGGAATGAAAGGAAAGGAATAGGACAAATAAGAATATTTGCCTTCGAAACTTTTACTTACAGGACAAAATGAACTATCAGTGTTCCTAATCTTACGTCGATTTCCTATAAAAGTATGATACTTTCCCAGAGGAGCCCGTTAGTCAGCTGGCCAAAAAATTCAGAACGAGTACACGCCGTTGCGATTTATTTGGTGAAGTCAGCTCAGGCAGCATCCATGAGACAGCAGTATTATAGTTTTTAAGTTGCATAAAAGCCTATTATTTCTTTTCGTAGCGATAGCCTAGTACGTGACCTTTAGACATTTACGCAAAGGTGTCGAGCTCGATCGCATCTGTGACATTATGAAGTTATGTGCGTATTAAATACTTAATTATCGCTTGCTTGCTTACTTAATGGATTAGGACACCTGTGCAAGTCTAAAAGTTCTCCATAATTTTCTCGAAGATATGTGAAGTCTGCCAACTCGCATTAGGCCAGCGTGACTATGGTCTAACCATTCTTATCACGAGAAAAGGCCCGTGCCCAGCAATGGGACAATTCATAAAAAAGCCTGATATTATATACAATATAAATGAAGAGTGGGCACCGTTAGTAAATGTTTTACCACTTTGAAAAACACATACTTTACTGCAAGATATATATATATATATAAACCTCTTTTGTCAGATATTATAGATTGAAAATGATAATAAATAATTACTTAGGTCAAATGGACAAACCTCTTCCAAATAATTCCAATACATTAATAAATTAGATTTTCGGTTTAAATTACTTGTGTGTGTGAGTCTGAACTCTCGAATAGTTCGCAGAATATATCTAAACAACATCTATTAATACGAAAAGGGCTTAGCTACGACATAAATAAATCGAAGCTATTTCAACTCTAAAAGGCAAAAGACCCATTGCAATGTTTGTGATGCAAATTAAACTGGATTCAGAGAAAATGCTTTACTTTCATACAATACTTAGACCCTTTTGAAGTACCTTTAAGGTCGTCAGCCACTCAAAATAAACAACGAATTGTATGTACTTTACATCATCGTGCTCAAAACTAAACGTTGTAAGCGACAAATCGCTTTTCTACCAGTTCCATAATAAATAAGCAAAGTTTTTCAAAATATTCTTTCGTAGCTTAACATATAGGCATTTTATTCTAAAAGTTGTTAACCTTTAAACAGTAAAACTGTAAAATATAGCTGTAACGAAGTTATCTAAAAATGTTCTGAATTAAATTTAAAAGATTTTTATCGATCGGAGATTTACTAGGTGTGTTTTAGAAACAATGCGTAAATAAAGTATATGCTTCTCAAAGCATGTTTCGAATTTCACGACGATAATAATAATAAATATATTTTGTAAAAGGAGAATTAAAATTAATATGGCATGGCCAGTCAACGCCTATGGTCCCTAAATGTCACAGCTGAAGTTAACTGTGATGGGGTGCAAACCCTAAATAAATTTGATTTGTGTTCAAGGATTCGTACTTATTTGAACGCAGCTAATACAAGTTATTTAAATTTTAAACGAGATTTAAATGACAAGTTTACAAACGTTTTAAACGGAATTCGTTATATCAAAAATTGCATAATTAATAAATAATCAAAATTAATCGAATAATCACGCATGCCAAGCCAAAATGTTAATGGGAAGTTAAAACCTCCGTCTTGTGAGCATAATGTTATTTTTTTAATTTTATGGATTATATGTATGTAATATTATTGGCAAACATCGTGATCAATTTAAATCGTATATTGATTTTTCATCCCTAAGATCAGTGCAAATACTATTTACGCTGAATAATAAAAAATGACGGCGACAATCTGTCTGGCGATTTGTGTTTAGACACACATGTAATATTATATATGTATATGTATATGTAGCTATTATATTATCTAGTTTCTACCCACAGTTTTGACTGCCTCCGTGGCGCAGCGGTTGTAAATGCGATTGCTGTGCATGAGGTCTCGGGTTCGAATCCAAGGTTGGGCCAACAAAAAGTTATTGTGTTTTTCAGTTAAGAAATCTCAATAGCAGCTCAGAGTTAGGAAGTTGGCTTGGAAAGCACGTAAAGCCGATGGTTCTACGCCTGATCTTTCTTCGGTCGTATCGGATTACCGTCCCATCGGATCATGAGAGACAGGGAACAGAGAGTGCACTTGTGTTTGTGCACACTTGTGCACTATAATATCTCCTGCGTAGTTGGCCAGTTTCCGTTAAGACTGGCCGCCGTGGCCGAAATTCGGTCTGGAGGATATTATTATTAGCCACAGTTTACCCGCGTTAAAATCTTATTACTATCTAATTATCTTTCTGAAACAACCATCATTTAATTTTCATAATTAAATAGTTAGTTCCAGATGTAAAAACACTCCACTCTGATGGTTTTCAAGCACCTAGTTTTTGAAAGGCTAATAACGTTAAATGGCTGATGGTAATTCAGTCAGTCAATCCCAGCAGTTCCTATTCCTTTGGCCGCTTATTTAACTAAATTTCTATGGATCAGACTTTCAGAAATCAAAAACTACACAAACGAAATCGCAATAGGAATTCCACAGTCATACTTTACGACCCACATTCCACAATCCAATTTTACAACTGTTGCCATGCTACTTGCAGATAAAGTATCATTTGTTTTGTTACGCTAAAAATAATTTAATGGTTTGCACTCTAAACTGCTGATTATTCTTACTAATATTATAAATACGACTGTGAGTTTGTTTGTTTGTTACGCTTTCGCGCCTTAACTACTCGACTAATAATTATGGATATTTCCATAAACATTGTCAGGGGTACAGAAAAATACATAGGGGTACCCTATGTCCTTTTTTGTGACCCTGGCACTTGGGCAACAGTAATATTTTTATCTTAAGAAATGTACTGTTCTCGCGGGATACAAATGTAAATCTAGTAATACTATAAATACGAATGTCAGTTTGCTTGTTTACGCACGCTTTAACTACTCGACCAAAAATAAGACATTTATCTTTCATTTAAGCAAAAAGTACTGTTCCCGAGGGATACAAATTTATAGGTATACCTAAATTTACATTACAGTGAGATTAGCCACGGGCCAAATTCTATTATAGTAATAAAGATATAATCTAAAAGCTAAAGCGAATTGCACTAAATTATCGTCAATATATGGTATCAAAGAAAGCAAGCCATTTAACTCATTTGCAAGTCAAGCTTGTTGACTAAATTGGTTTCTTTGAAGTTCCAGTGGCAGTATTTATTGTTATGCAAAATTTATTTTTGGCTGGCAGTGAGATGTAGATCTCATTATATCCAATCGTATTAGACTTTCGGTGTCAGTAAATTTATTGGTTAATGTAATGTAACAGTTATATATAAAACATTGAGATTAGTTTATTCTTAAAAGACTTCATCTCTCGCGTTTCGAACAATTTTTATATACACCACGGTCACCACGACCACCTAGAAATGTATAAAACGGTCACAAGTAACCACGTCTTGTTAAACTGACTGAAATTACAACCACACATTTTATTATGACTTTTCTATTATTATTTTTCTATTATTTACTGAGTTCACAGCACTTGCCATACTAGGTAATCGGTGGTGGCGCACTGTGGGCTGAAAATCGACCTCCATAGACATAGAAATGAAAGTTGCTAGATGTTCGTTTTGTTGACGGATATGGCTTCTATTAGCTATTATACACATAACAATGTCATCTTTTTTTTTTTTTTTTTTTTTACGTTGGGGAATGCAATGACGCATATCCCTCCGCGGGGGCGGGCGGAGGGATTATGTCGGACTCGCCGGGGTAAAATAAGATGTTAAAAAGATAATGTACCTCCCGGAATACCGACTAAACCTACCACGGTGTTCCTCGACAAAACCACTATCGGCGGGGCCGCGCGAATCACTTTCGCATACGGTCGCGACCCCGCCGAGGTTCCGGCCCGCCGTATGAAACGGCAGGCCCCTACGCAATAAGACCTACCCAATAAGATAGGTACTTACTTAAAAATAAAAGCCCTACTGTCTCCCCCTAAAGGGGGAGACGGACACGAAACAGAGGCGCGCGTGGGAACACGCACGCCGCCTCTCGGACCTGGTGCTGAACGGATGGCGGGCAGGCCCACAAAGCCCGCCACCCCCAGGTCAAACCTCAGGGTGGCTGGAGGTCATCTCGCGCCCTCCGGCGCCCGGTTCTGTGGTTGGGGAGAGGGTTTAAACGCTCCCTCTCCCGCTCCGCCGCCTCCTTGATGGAAATCACTTCCTCGCAAAAGGAGGCGACGGCGTTCCACGACCTCTCACTCCGGACCATAGACTGAACTACGGCCGGGAGCGAGAGGGCAACCGATCCGACTGCCGCGATCAAATCACGGCGCTGCGATGACCAGGCGGGGCAAACCGCCAAAGTGTGCAGCGCCGTGTCCTCAATAACGTCGCGGCAGTCGCCGCAGTGGTGACAACCGGGCGTCTCTTGCCGGCGTATACGACACAGGAACCGGCCAAAACATCCGTGGCCAGTCAGGACCTGTGTCAGCCGGAAGGTGAGGGCGCCATGCCGCCTCTCCAGCCACTCCTCAAACACGGGACTTACCGCCACGATCGTGGCGTGCCCGATAACAATGTCATCTGAGCTAACTCCGCACAAAAATGAATTTATTATAAGGTTTTTTCGAAAAAAATGTATGGAGCTAGCATGAAAAATCTGAATATCTCTGATCTTGCAAGGAAAACCGTAATATCCTCAGAGATGGTTATAGGACTAATTATTTGTGATTTTTTGACATACTTCATATAACGGTACCTGCTGCAGAATTTTTTTTAAAAATCATCTTATTTTAATTAATTTTTTTTAACATTAAACGATTTGTTTTGGTGTATAAGTAAAGAAACAACACGTTATATGCATATAATACTAAATCTTCGCCAGTTATTTGTTAAAATATCAAGAAAATTATTTTTGCCTAACATAGTATATATGTTTTAAAACAGTTAATTGGATACCATTACTGAACTTTGCATACAGGTAAACTACTGAATAATAAATTTGCCTTCTTATGAGTTCTGAATAAGAGATTAAGTGATTTGCAATGTCGCACAATGGTAACTACGGATTACACTAATTAAAATCTTACAGGTAAGTACATAAGTAACCTAAATAGTTAATTAGATATGTTACGAGTTCTAAGAAATATTTTCGACAACTGTCTAATGAGGTCGTTAACTAATGTTGGACTGAAATATAAAATGGTTAACATTTTGCATCATAATTTAGTTTATTCTAAGCTTTGTTACCCCTAACATATCACTGTGAAATTTTATAATGGAAAGTTTAAATACCAATTTAGACCTATTCGTTCTTCTAAAATGTAAGAGTACTTCATTTGATCATGAGGTATTGTTTAGTGAAGTTATATCCCGCCTAGACGTTTGTCTTTCCGTTGAAGATCAAGTGACTCTAAAAGAATTTTGTCGGAGATTTGTACGAGCTGCATCACAAAGGTGGCAAAAATCTCACCGAATTCTTGATACTTTTAGAAAACAATACGAAATTTGGCTGCAAGCAACTATCGATTGGCCAAGTTGTATAAATTTAGTCGCTCAAGAACCAACTGTTGCTGAGGGATCAAGATCAATCTCTCCAGAACCCTCAACATCATACTCTGTTGGTATAATGACAAAGAGGTCACGAAAACCATTCGAAGATCTGGAAAGCAAACAGAAGAAGAGAAGATCTGATGAGCATAAAACTGACAATCCCAGTGAATTGGCATATACAGCAGCAGCGCGTTTTAAGGAAGAAGGCTGTGAGGATATCGCATCTGTAATCGAATATATGCTGAAACATCCTGAAGCAGCCTCTAAAATTAAGGAAACGCTTAAGCAACCGGTGAAAACTATCTTATTTACACCAGAAAAAGCACTTGGATTACTCCTTTCATTAAAATTATCAAAGTGGCAATACATCACTTTACGAGAGTCAGCTATTCGGGAAGGTAGAAAGGATATTTATCCATCCTACTATAAAGTGCAACAAACCAAGCTGGTATGCTATCCTCCGAAGCAATCAGTGTTAGTGACCGATTCATCGGCAAGAATAACCCTTCAAGCTTTACTCGACATTACGGTCAAAAGAATCCTCCAAAGTTTTCCTAACGATGATGTGCAAAATAAGGATTTAAAATTGATATCTTAATGGGGTTTCGATGGTGCGTCAAACCAAAGCCGATACAAGCAGAAAATGGATAGCGATCAAGACGATTCAAGTATTTTCATGACTTCCTTGGTGCCACTAAAACTGACTGATGGAGACAATACTTTGTAGATGAACCCAAAACCATGCTCAGCAATGTATTGTCGTCCAGTTCAATTTACTTTTGTGAAGGAAAGCGAAGCAGTAGTCATCGAACACAAACGACGAATGGATGAAGAAATTAAGGCTCTCATTCCTACAGAGTGCAATAATAGAAACAGGGTGAATCATCACCTAATGATGACAATGATCGATGGTAAAGTCTGCACGTATTTGTCTCAAGCCAGATCAAGTTCATCATGCTATTTGTGTCTGGCAAAACCGACAGAAATGAACCGTTTGAGTGTAGTAACAGCAAAGACCGTATCTTCTGATATATACGAGTTTGGATTGTCATCTCTACACGCCCGTATAAATTGTATGGAATGTTTACTACATATTTCGTATAGACTAGATTTTAAAGAGTGGGCTGCGAGAGGTAACGCGCACAAAGAAATGCTAAGTAAGAGAAAAAAGATTATTCAAGACAAATTTAAAGACGAATTAAATCTATTGATTGACATTGTTAAACAAGGTTCCGGAACTACTAATGACGGCAACACTGCAAGAAAGTTTTTCAAATTTCCCCATAAAACTGCAGCCATTACTGGGTTGGACTAAGAACTAATAAGAAGATTTGCTGTGATTTTACAGGCAATAACTTCCGGGGAAAAAGTAGATATAATTAAATTTAAAGATTATGCCTTCAAAACAGCAGAGAGGTACGTGGAATTATATGACTGGTACTATATGTCATCAACCGTCCACAAATTACTTATACACGGGGCAGACATAATCGAGAAGAATGATGTTGTACCCATAGGAAGTCTCTCGGAAGAAGCATCCGAGTCTCGCAATAAAGATTTTAGGAGGTTTCGGGAACATCATTCGCAGAAAAAGAGCAGGCAAGATTCGAATCATGATATCCTTAATATGTTAGTTGTTTCTTCGGATCCTTTTATAAATGTACAAAGGCCCAAGTTAGATGCCAAGAAAAAGGAGGATTTATTTCCTGAAACCCTCAATTTAATTCAGTTTCAAGAAACTGACTTTGAGTTTCTAGGCAATCTAGATTCTGATTCAGAAATCGACGAGAGTGATAAGGAAAACTAGAAACTTTTTGTGCTTTTAATTATAATTCTATTCAATGTAATTTTTTCATGATCTTTCGTTATTTAGCTTTGGTACGTAACTATGTTTTGCAATTGATTTATTTTTAAATATTTTATATTACTATTCTTGTACCTATTTATATTTTTGCATACTTTTGTACCTATGTTTTGTTTTATATAAATTTTATCAACTATTAAAAAATACCTTTTTAATTTATTTTTCTTTTTATTTAATGCCTATTATTAGCGTTAATAAAATAACTAACTTATCGATTGATCTTTACTTTGACATTAGTAGAATTTAATGATTTAAAAAAATACCTTCATTTAGACATAATAATAAAATAATTAGACAGTTGTCGAAAATATTTCTTAGAACTCGTAACATGTCTAATTAACTAATTAGTTTACTTATGTACTTACCTGTAAGAATTTAATTAGTGTACTCCGTAGTTACCATTGTGCGATATTGTAAATCACTTAATCTCTTATTCAGAACTCATTAGAAGGCTAATTTAATATTCAGTGGTTTACCTGTATGCAAAGTTTAGTAATGGTATCCAGTTACCTGTTTTAAAACATATATACTATGTAAGGCAAAAATAATTTTCTTGATATTTTATTTTATCTTGGTTTTTCAGGTACGGAATTAACAAAATACAATATTATTAAATATTTGATTTATTTTTTATTACTTATAATAATACTAGTAACAAAATATGTTGAAGTTTAATGCACCATGTAGAGTAATATTTCAATACGTGTTTCTTTAAAAATTGCAAGATATTTTATATTGAATATGTGATTAGTGATTACTGTGATTAGTTAAATATAATTTTTATTGTATTTTATTGTGCTTAAATCTTTTGACGACTCTTTTAAATATTACACTTGCAAGGAACTGCGAATCTTGGGTCACTTGAGTAGTTATGGAGTGCCTGCCATAATTATTATTAGTATAAATCTTTACATAATTATCGTCTGTATTGACGATCATCTGGAGCAGCGATAGCTTAGTTGGGATACCAACAGACTGCAATGCAGAGGGTCTCAGGTTCGAACCCACGTCGCGCACCTCTGACTTTCGGAAGTTGTATGACTTTTCGAAATTATGTGCGTATTGATTGACAATTATCGCCTGCTCCGTGCCTCAGAGAGCACGTTAAGCCGTCGGTCCCGGCTGCCATGAATATCTATGGCAGTCGTTATTGGGAAGTCAGTGCCCTATAATATCCTGTCACTGGTCTAGCCTTAGGGTATCGTTAGCCTTCGAGTTGCGGCGGTCCGGTGGCAGCCGCTCCGTGTAAAAACTGATATCCAGTCAAATCCGGTTAGACTAGAAAAGCCGACCCCAAATCACTTGGGAATAATAGAGGCTAAGGAGAAGAAGATTGACGATCATCTAGAAGTACAGATATTCTTGATTAACTACAAGCTTTAAACCAGCAATATAAACAAAAAAAAAATTACACTTACATCCCCATTAAGACAATAGAGCATATTTTGTTGTAGCCACATTAGAGATTACGCTCATTATTTAGTTTACGTATCCATGCAGACTAAGTTCCATATTTTCTTCTTCTAGCCACGAAACAGAAGGTATAGCATGCTAGTGTCTACCCAAAACTTTAACGCAGACAAAAATAACTTCCAAATAAGTTCCTTCGACTTTCTATTAAAATGACATACGTCGTTGCTTAGATTACTTCATGAATGCGTTTGGGACAATCAAGAGGTTATGTATCGAAATTCAGGACTCATTTTGGAATAAATGTAATTCACTGTAAAAAAAGTCAACAAGCAGATACTTCTCATGGTAGGCTACTGTTCCCGCTCATTATTTCGGATTGCGACAGCAAGAATACTTGCTACAAAAATAACTGCATTTTTTGCAAACGCTTTTGTTTTAACTGAAAATGTCTCAGTACGACCTGCGGTGTAAGTTTGTGGTTGATAGTGAAATCTCGATATCAAACTTCTAGTAAAGCTAAGTGTATTAAGTATTTTGTTAGGAAATCTTAGATGTCAGGATCAGGATCAGATCAGGATCAGTAAATATGTTTGGTGGACCTTTTTTAGGTCATATAGGCTAAAAGTATATCTTAACACATTGAACGCCCTACCGGTCATGAATGACAGAGAAGTATACATTTTCTTTTCTGGCATTCTATATGTTACAGTCGCCAAAGGGAGAAATGCCATGATACTTTCTTTATGCCTCAGCTTGGAACGGTGACGTTTACCTATTGGAATAAGTAACTATTCCAATCACTACTTACTGCTTACAATTGGACAGCACGGTCATGTTTGCCAGCAATGAAAAACTTATACAATAACTAGATTTTACCTACATTTACGCGAACATTGTCGCGGGCGGTGGTTAGGTTAGTAGCAATACTTTTTGTTTTGATGAAACGTACCCTATGACCTATCCTGTATTCCGGACAAAGTCTATGCAAATTCATGATGATCGGTTGAGTAATTAAGGCGTGAAAGCGTTACAAACAAATAAACAAACTCACATTCGTATTTATAATATATCTTAGGATGTGCTCGAATGTACGCCTTTCATATTATGTTATAAATCCTCCATTCATACCTTCATCGGATACGCCATCTAATTTCTTAGCATATTCCTACCAATGTTACTCAACGTTTCCTCCCCAAAACAAAATGGTGATAATATATTGCACTGTATTAGTCAAAGTGGAAAGGAAAAATATATAATAGAAGAAAACAATTCAATAAGACGAATCAATTGAAGTTATGGTATACTTCGCTATGATGCCTGTCTTTTCTAGAATTTTTATGATGGCAATGTTAGTTATTTATTCATCTATATATTAATACGTGAAGCAAAAACTTTGTGCCCCTTTTTACGAAAATTGCGCGGGCGGAGGAGTTTGAAATTTGGCACAGTTAAAGTTTATACGGAGAAGGAGAGGCGAATCCCAATGTTTATATAAAATACGCATTAGAAATACATTAAATTAATGAAAAACACTACACGCACACAATCATGCATTTAACACACACAGTCGAATCGCGTTCGTAGTATTTCGGCATTGTTTGGCTGATTTATTACTATTCTTCGTAACTTTGGTTACATATATCAATAGGTATATAATTACATATGTCAGCAATATCTTACAGGCAATCTTTAGGTGGATTGGAATTATATATACTATTTATATTATAATATATTTACTTATTTATATGTAATAAAGAAAAAAGAAAACAAAGCAGCAAGCTTATGAATATTGTCAATTAAATAGTATAGTTAAGTAAATAATAATTTGTTTGAAAAACATAGGTAAATTAACCTATATAGATCCAAATCTAAATGAAATGTGATTATAAGGATATTATAATAGTTCTAGACAATAAAACCTTAATAACTATCTCACTTAAAATTGAAATCAATTATGGTCGAATTTAGACCATTAGATGACCGCTTGTACTTATTAATATGACTAAAATGTAATAAATGTTTAGTAGAGCCTCGCTGATTTCAGCATGAATGAGCCGGCTCGACACGTTCTGTGAGTGAAAATGCCAGAGGAGACCCTCTTTCCCGCTCCTTCTCCTCCCCGCTTCCTTTTTCTCTTTTTCCTTTCCTAAAGGGTCGGCAACACGCAAGTGATGCCCTAGGTGATGCAGTCCATAGGCTACGGTGACCATTTACCATCAGGTGGACCGTATGCATGATTGCCAAAGTAGTAGAATAAAAAAAGTTTTGATCGTCTTATTCGATCCTTTTAGTAAGAATGAAATTGAAACGGCCGTTGAGCTGTCACGATTCCTATAATTCTGAATGATAAAGACGCTACTTATTATTTGTTCTACTCTGCAATAGTACTTAATTACTAAGTCTGTAGCCATTAGGTCCCGAAAATACAAACCATTTTTCTATACACTACATACATGTAGTGTTGACTTTGAATTTGACACATGTGTCAAATTCAAAGTCAACAAACTTTTCCTAAACCTAGTTTCGAATTCTATGAATAAATAAATAAACCTTTCAATAATAGATCAATAGATTTCTTTAAATATTTAATTACGGTCCCGCTTATTAGAACGATCATTAATACTCTAGCCTTCGGTTAATAAACAATGGTCTGAGTCCAATCGCTTTGGATTCTCACCGCATCTATGTTGGCGAACCGCAGAAACTTAAATAGCCATTTAGTTACATACCAGACCTTTAGCTGACTATTAATTTTAGTTTAAAGCAGCTAACAAATTACTCTAAATTTTACTCATCCAATGTAGTTTGAAACTGCTTGTAATAAAATCTTCATTTATAACGGGATTAGAATTTACATATCGATATTTTAAATTGTGAGTAGGGTTCGTATGCTACATGATGATAGTTTTTATTAAGAACATGTTTTTTACATTACATGAATTAGTTAAATAAAGAACGTTTTTTTTAATTATTATATTCTTTATAAAGTTGGCGTTTATGGTACCTAATATTAAATTTTGCCCGCGGATCCGCTCACGTAAATGTTAGGGTGTGTCCAGATCTAGCGAATGCGCCACAAATGCGCCGCTCGCAAGCTGCGCACGTGCGGCACGCGTTCAAGCCTTGCGTGAGTTGCACCAAAGAGGCGCACCAAACAATTTCAGTAACTGCACACTCTTATGTACAGGTAAGATCCTGTCTATTTGCAAGCCCTTGGAAACAGTACTTATTTCTGGATGAAAAGTACCATTTATTATTTTCTGTACCCTGACAAAGTGTATAACAAAATTTCATGAAGATCGGTCATAATCTAACAAACAAACACATAAAATCACATTCGTATTTATTATATTAATTAGGATAACATTAGGTACGATAGTTAGGATAAATGAAAGAACGTTTTTTTTAATTTATTCTTATATAAAAGAATATTTACTTCGTCAAAGTTTACAACTAGTTAACACTTCGGGGATTACTGTGAAATACGATAGCTTTGATCGTCGTTGGAGCAGTCATTCGTATAACTAGGAAACTGTCTGCGACAGGGACCTCGCCAGCTTACTTCGTTAATTTCGAGGAAGTTTCCGATGATATAAATAGTTTTATAAAGCTTTAAATAATTTAGAAGGATCGAAGTAGGCTTTTTGATCAGTGGTGTGATGTTCATAACTAATACGGCATTAAAATTAGTAAATTTTTATATACTTTTTTTTTTTTATACAACATTAGATACTTATTTTTATTTAAAAGAATTTATTTTAATTTATTTCAAAAGAAAGTACGACATATGAGGCATGCTATGTTGCGCACCATTCGATGATGGTTGATGGTTTGGAGTCCACAACTGTGCGCTTTTCCAGAAATTTTCTGCCTCGCACAACTAAACTATGGAATGAACTGTCGCCTGCGGTATTTCCGGACCAATACGACCTACAAACCGTCAAGAAAAGAGCGTACTCCTTTTTAAAAGGCGGGCAACGCATTTGTACCTCCTCTGGTGTTGCGGGTGTCCATGGGCGGCGGTTCGTTTACCATCAGGCGATCCGTCTGCTCGTTTGCCACCTATACCATAAAAAAAAGCGCACCAGGAGTTTTCCAGTGTACCCGCTTGGTGCGCAATATTGAATAAATTTAGTAATTTTCATATCCACTTTGCGCACTAGAGATCGTAGACCATGTAGAGAAGAGTATTAGCTAATAAAAATATCGATAGAAATTTAGAAAAATGTTTATATATACCTCTGTTTTATTGTGCAGGAACAATATTGTAATGTATGTATGTTTATATTGGGTCTGTTTCTTTTAATTGTAATATCACAATCAGTTTCATCATGGCAATAGAATCGCTTATAAGAAATATTAGTATAGCTCCTTATTTACGAGAAACCGAGACAGCAATATCCTATGTATAGCGCAAGCTCGTTCTGTCGTAAGGAATGAATGGTAATAATACTAATATACGAGACGATGGTACGGCTCCAGCCGAATATAATTAAGATTTCTTTTTAATTTCTATCTTTTCCCTAACTACATGGTCCCTGAACCCTAGTGAGCAAAGTGGAATGGAAAATTTATTATTTAACGTTTGCGCACCAAGCGAGTACGCTGCGTGGAATACTCTTGGTGCGCTTTGAATAGGTGCGTTACAAACTGGTGCGCATCATGGCATGCCTCCGATAGATATTTTTGAGAGTTTAATTAGTTTAAATAGTATAAATAGTCAGTTTAAATAGTAGGTGAAATACAATTTTCGCATATCTCGCTGCGAAAATAGTGGTCAGAGAGGGTATGCCTAACACAAACCCGGGCAAGTTCGAAGCCCCGAATGCTATCGACGAAACCTACCATGTGCCAACTCACGGTTTTGAATGCTGGGTGGATCGCTAGAACTGGAACTACTTCAGCGATGGTATAAGTTTGTTCTAATATGTAATAAATGTGTACCTTAATTCTAATGATAGCTATAAATGATAATTCACAGCAATCAATAAAATAAAAATGTCTTTATACAGAAACATTATATATATTTTGTGTACTTATTTTTATAATTATAAGTAGCGATAGCCTAGTGAGAAATCGTTGGACTGCCACGCAGATGTCTCGAGTTCAATCCCAAGGCGCGCATCTCTAAATTTTCGAAGTTATGTGCGTATTAAATAGTGAATTATCGCTTGCTATAACGCTGAAGGAAAACATCGTGAGAAAACCTGCATGTCTAAGAGTTCTCCTTAATGTTCTCGAAGATATGTGACGTCTGCCAACCCGCACTGGGCCAGCGTGGTAGACTATAACCTAACCATTCTCAAACTTAGAAGAGGCCCGTGCCCAGCAGTTGGATAGTTTAATACGGATATTATATTATATATATATATATATATAATTTTGCTATGGTGTTAAATCCTTATTTTAAAATTCTTTGCTATAAAATAATTCGTCATTATATAATATTTATAGCTTCTTTCTATCTTTAGTTAAGTTTGTGTCATGGAAGCGATGCTAGACTATCAAAACCTTCTTTTTCCATTATTGTTCTTGTATACAATGCGGATAACACAAATAAATGCGGATCACAAGAACAAAGCAATGAAGCCCTTGGCAGGTTTAGTCTGCACTAGTATCTTGCGGCTCGCGCCATTTACTTGCATGACGGTATTGTTGCACGCATTGCTTCATGTATGCATACAAAGATTTTAAACAGATTTGTTTTTCATATGTATTAACGAATGCTTACCTTAGTAAGTATGAAGCGTTCATGAGTCTTGCGCATGAGGCATCGGGTTCAATTCCTGGCTTGATAAAACTAAACTTCTGTTTGAAGTTGTCCTCGGTAGATGGCAATACACTCTCTCTTATCCAGGCACTTAAACATAGCTGTCAAAATGTAGATCCAGTGCACCTCTGCCTAACTCTTCGGCGACACAAGCATTAAGACGTACGATAATCGACCTCGACCTTCATAGTGCCACTGAATGTTTACGAATCAGTGTAGTATAAAAACTCTATAGTTACTCAGTAAATATGGCAGACATTAAAAAAATATTACCACTAGTCACGCAATGTAGAGCAAATGGTAAAATTAACGTCGCTAAAAAAACAAATGGCGCAGAAGTAGTTACATTACAGCAATTAGCTACTGTTAAACCGTCACGCTAGTTAAAGGGTTAAACAGGGACTGTTACAGGTTTATAGTTTGCTTGTTTGTTGAGAAATCCACGGGTCACCTCTCTTCTTTAAAATCGGTGATCAGCGGATTTCTCTCTGATTCCAGACAAGTCACGATATATTTTCTGCCTTATTCAAAAGTTATTGATTATCATCTTGATTCTTATTTTGTTTAACAAGCATATATGTATATTTATTCAAGAATTATTTCTAAACCAGCGGTTTCTTTAACCGTTAGGCTGTCACCCAGAAGTCTCAATTTCGATCCCAAGGCACGCACCTTAAGTTGTGAAGTTATGTGCATATTAAATAATTAATTAACGCTCGTTTTAACAGTGGAAGAAAACAACGTTTTTTTTTTTTTTTTTTTTTACGTGGGGGAATGCTATGACGCATATCCCTCGCGGGGGCGGGCGGAGGGATTATGTCGGACTCGCCGGGGTAAAGAAAGATGTTGAAAATATAATGTACCTCCCGGGATACCGACTAAACCACGGTGTTCCTCGACACAACCACTATCGACGGGGCCGCGCGAATCGCTTTCGCATGCGGTCGCGACCCCGCCAAGGTTACGGCCCGCCGTATGAAACGGCAGGCCACTACACGAAAGACCTACCCAAAATAGGCACTACGTCATATAAAACCCTACTGTCTCCCCTAGAGGGGAGACGGACTCGACACAGAGGCGCGCGTGGGAACACGCACGCCGCCTCTCGGACCTGGTGCTGAACGGATGGCGGGCAGGCCCACAAAGCCCGCCACCCCCAGGTCAAACCTCAGGGTGGCTGGAGGTCATCGCGCGCCCTCCGGCGCCCGGCTCTGCGGTTGGGAAGAGGGTTTAAACGCTCCCTCTCCCGCTCCGCCGCCTCCTTGATGGAAATTACTTCCTCACAAAAGGAGGCGACGGCGTTCCACGACCTCTCACTCCGGACCATAGACTGAACTACGGCCGGGAGCGAGAGAGCAAACCGATCCGACTGCCGCGATCAAATCACGGCGCTGCGATGCCCAGGCGGGGCAAACCGCCAAAGTGTGCAGCGCCGTGTCCTCTACAACGTCGCGGCAGTCGCCGCAGTGGTGACAACCGGGCGTCTCTTGCCGGCGTATACGACACAGGAACTGGCCAAAACAACCATGGCCAGTCAGAACCTGTGTCAGCCGGAAGGTGAGGGCGCCATGCCGCCTCTCCAGCCACTCCTCAAATACGGGCCTTACCGCCACAATCGTGGCGTGCCCGATGAAAACAACGTCAAGCAACTTGCGTGTCTAAGAGCTTTCCATAATGTTCTCGAAGATATGTGAAGTCTGCCAACCCGCAGTGGGCCAGCGTGGTGGACTATGGCCTAACCATTCTCACACTAAGAATAAGCCCATGCCTAGCAATGGGACAGTACAGATACAGGCCTAATAATATATTATGTTTATTATTGTTTCCAAAACATGACAAATAAAACTTCGCTCAATAAAAATTTCCTGCGAAGCTACCTTTGAAATTTGATTTTAAATGTTTAATGTATATGTTCTAAGAAAGAGATACTTTCTTAACTAGTCTAGTAGTTTTTTTATGTGTGGAGGCAATCGTGCAGACGTATCACCTGATGGTAAGCGATTACCGCTATTATTAAAAAGGACTACACTCTTTTCTTGAAGGTTTGAAGGTCGTATTGGTCCGGTAATACCGAAGGAGATAGTTCATTCCACAGTTTTGTTGTGCGAGGCAGAAATTTTTTGGAGAAAGCACATTTGGTGGACTGCCAACCATCTAAATAATGGGGATGGAAATATAACCCAAAATACATAGCATCATACTTATATCTCTCTGAAGGGTATCTCACACCCATATTTCGCCTACTGCCGCCAGCACACGTCCAGACGCCAAACTGCTACGATGATTTTTTGACAGAAATTCTTTATAACACTTTGTCCGACTTGGGCAGTAGACCAGAGGCCTCATGCATAGCAGTTGCATTCATTGCGGCTGCGTCTGTGAGGTATTCATACCGAAAACTACCCTCTCACAGAATATCGAACTGAAATAGCAGTATTCCTACTGTTGTGTTTAGTTCGATGAGTGAAAGTGCCCGAGGCCCAATCACCCCCTTTCCCTCTGCCCGTTCTTTCTCCTTCCCACTTCCTTTCCTAGAGGGTCTGCAACGCGCAAGTGATGCTTCTGGTGTTGCAGGCGTCCATAGATTACGGTGACCACTTACCATCAGGTATGCCTGTTTCCACCTTAGTTTCATAAAAATAAATTTATAAAATCTGATTAAACTATTGAGCGGTGGCTCGCAGGCCAGACACAATATGTTTTCAACTAAGTCTGGAACTCCAACTATTGACAGGTTAATATTTATTGACATGAAAGTGAAGTTAAATTTATTGACATACATATATATCAAAAAGTTTAATATTAATGAGATCTTCTACATGTAATTTTGCTTTAAAAGCCATCGCTCAACATATGTTACTATAACTAATTGTGAGTCTGATTTACGACTAAGTCTCAAGTGGCCAACTAGTCATCGATCTAAAAGAACAGTTAATGATATGCAATTTACCACTAGAATATGACAAGATAATTAATGAACATGAGTTAGATAAACCTTTTCATCATGCACTAGAGGTTGAACATTTAAGAATTCATGTTTATTAAATTATATAAATTTTAAGTTTGATCGTTATTAAGGTTTTATTGTCTATAACTTTACCCTTATAATCACATTTCATTTAGATTTCGCCAAGGCTATACCTACAGGTTAATTTACCTATATTTTTCAAACAAATAATTATTTACGTATTTATACTCTTTCATTGACGATATTCCTAAGCTTGCTACTGTGTTTTCAGTTTTCTTTATTACATATAAATAAGGTATTTGTAACCATAATTACGAAGAATTGTACGACGTCAGACGAACAATACCGAAATACTACGAACGCGATTCGTCTGCGTGTGTCAAATGCATGGTTGTGTGCTTGTAGTGTTTTTTCATTAATTTAATGTATTGTGAATGCACATTTTATAAAAATATTAAGATTCTCCACTCCTTCTCCATATAAACTTTAACTGTGCCAAATTTCATACTCCTCCGGCCGCGCAATTTTCGTAAAAAAGGGTACAAAGTCTTTGTTTCACGTATTAATATATAGATAATAAAATTATAACTAGTCGATGTCTGTACTCGTGTAAATTTTATTATTTTGAAGTCATCATGTCTTTAACCCCTGAAGAATATACCAGAATCCTGACAATGCTTGAAGATGGGCACAATCAGCGAAATACAGCGAGAACTGTTGGTGTGACTCTTTCTACAGTTTAGCGAGTACTCCAGCGTTTCCATGAAACTGGATCCAATCTTCGGAGACCAAGAACAGGCCGAACAAGGTACACGACGGCGCAGGAGGATCGCTATATGGTGTCAACAATTTCAAAAATCACTTTCTTACGGCTGTTGAAGTAAATAATCATCATTTACGAGCTGATGGAAACAATCTGAGTACGGATACAGTAAGGCGGCGTCTGGCTGAAGCAAATTTAAAACTATTAAGACCTGCAAATGGCCCAAAACTAGAATTATACCATAGAAACTCAAGGTTGAGTTATGGTAAAGAACACGAGAATTGGACTCTGAATGACTGATCAAGAGTTATGTTTTTAGACGAGTCTAGATTCTGTTTATACAAGCATGACTGGAGGAAAAGAGTGTACAGAAGACCGGGAGAGCGCTATGACCAAGGCTGTACAGAAGAAAAAGTACCATACGGCGGAGGCTCTGTTCACGTGTGGACTGGGATTTTTTCCGGAAGCCGCACTGAGCTAGTGGTAATAGAAAATGGAACTTTAACTGTAGAAAGATATGTCGCTGAAATTCTGAATGATCCTTTTTTAGTGGACATGGGCGAGAATGCCGTTTTTATGCAAGACAATGCCCGCTCGCATACAGCTCAGATAGTGTTTGCCTATTTTCAACAAGTCTGTATCACACACATGGAGTGGCCAGCACGCAGCCCCGACTTAAATCCCATTGAGCATGCATGGGATGAACTGGGACGACGTGTACGTCAGCGAAATCCGCCGCAAATCACGCTACGTGAAATGAAAGAAGCTCTAATAGAGGAATGGCAGAATATGCAAAAACCTAGTAGAAAGTATGCTAAATCACATAACAGCAGTATTGCGAGCTCGCGGAGGCAACCCAAAGTACTAAAATGCGTGAAAACAGCACATCTGTAACATGTACATTTATGAAAATACTGGATAACCCAAGCATTTTTATTTGTTTTTTTTTTTTTTTTTATTTTGCTCGTCAAAATAACCACACTCCGCCTGATGGTAAGCAGTCGTGTGGTCTAAGAGCAGTGGCCTCCACATCGTCCTCATAGCAGCCGAGGCGATGTTGAGGTCTCTACTTTGACGGCCTGAGAAGGTGCTTTTTCACGCCCCACTTAAAGGACCCAGGATTGAAGGAAGAAGGAAACACGTGCCTTGGCAGAGAATTCCATGCCTTGATCGTTCGGCAGAGGTATGAGGACCCAAACTTTTTGGTACGCACTCTAGTCGACTCCACCGTGTAAGGATGGCATCTGAGCCCAGCACGCGTTGTTCTGGATAGGAAAGGGGAGGGCGGGATAAGGTGGAATAACTCTTCAGAGCACTCCCCGTGGTATATTCTGTAGAAACATGCCAAAGAGGCAATATCCCTACGGAGTTGCAGAGGTGCAGTGAACTCGTGACCTCTGGATCTCCGATGATACGGACAGCCCGCCGCTGTAACCTGTCAAGAGCGTCTAGCAAGTACTGCGCGGAGCCATCCCAAAGATGAGAACAGTACTCCACGCAAGGGCGCACTTGTGCCTTATACAATAGGCACAGCTGCCCAGGCGCGAAGAACCGCCTCACCCTGTTCAGAACTCCGAGTTTTCGCGAAGCTTGCCTAATGACCCTCTCGATGTAGGTTTTGGGATTAAGGGAGCGGCAAAGATCCATACCTAAGATGGAAAGGCTGTCACGTATCACCAGTGGAGTGTTCTTTAGAGAAGGGAGGGAAAGGAACGGAGACTTTTTTGTTGAGAACGCGCATGCCTGGGTCTTCTTGGCGTTGAACTGGACCAAGTTCTTGGCACCCCATTCAGAGATGCGGTTCAAGGTCTGGTCAAGTTCAACGACAAGATCCTGCCTTTTCCCTACAACCTCAGCCTGTTTGGCTCCAGGACGTCCGAGATATCGCCCATGCACGGTACTGTCGTTTTAAATTTATTAAAAAAAGCGGTTGATTTTTTTTTCATTTAAGCACATTAAATTTAGTCTTTATTTTTGTCATAATTTATATTAATATATCCTTAATTTAGTCTTTATTTTTGTCATAAAGTTAGGCCAGGTACTTTTGAGGATAATGAAGATTTTCTAACCGACTCTTTTTCTTTGCGGTCCAGTGTAGATGCCAAAATTGATTTTGAGAAATATTATCTGTATTATTTATATTTTTTTAAGAAATTGCATACTCATTTTACATTTGTATTGCTGATGGTCTAACTTAAAATGTTGTGCATGTTTCATCATGATACGCCGGCTAGAACTCGAGTATGGAGAATAAGAAATTTTGACTTGTTGGCTAGAAGCTGTAACAACAAGAAATAGTCGGATGGTGGGAGAGATTATTCTTTCCGATAATGCAAAGAAAGAAAAATATAGATAGATAGTTATCTCCTCTCTAAGTCGCGGGCAAAAGCTAGTAAAAGATAGGTAACAAAATACACGACTACGATAATCAATACAATATAGGTCCTATAATACAACTATATAAATTCAACAAAATCCAAACCTTTTTCTCTGGGAATTTTAGATTGGGATAAAAACCAAGAGACTTGTGAGAAATTTTCTAAGAATCTAATGATAAATTGGAAATTGTAACCTACGGTTAGGATTATTCCATTTCTTATAAATACTTCTTTCGAATCAAAGTAATTTTTCCTAGAAAGTAGTGTGAATGTTAATGATGATTATCACTTCAAAAGATAATTAAGGTATTTAATTTATCAAGGGCTAGCTTTCGAGTAAAAGTAAATCAGCAACCTATGAGATATGATTATATATTTCTATATATAACAAGACAGTCAGGTTCTGCAGTAAAGCCAGATAAAGTTCCTCTATATATATACACGCATGAAAACTGCCATGGGAGTGAAGGAAGAAAGAGAATTATGTCAAAATTGTAGCATAGAAGCACTCGTAGTCTTCGGTTACTGAACGGAAAACAGGCATATGTTTATGTTTGGTAAGTCTTGCTTGTCTTATTCTGAAAACCAACCACTAATGTTATAAGTTAATATTAAAAATTAGAATGTGAGTTTGTTTGTTCATATTTTGATTGTTACGATTTCACGCGTAAATTACTCAGCCAATCATCAAGAACTTTCACATGAATGTTGTGAGGGTTAAATAAAAGGAAATAGCGTAGCTTCCACTAAGAAGTAAACGAGCAAAGCCGCGGAAAAAAGCTAGTATATAATAAACTTAAATTAACTACCATCCAAATACAAACGTAGCAAGTCTATCAAATAAGAAGAAAACTTGTAAATCCCTTCACCCAGAAAAGGTAGTCCGCTAGCATAACCTAGTTCATTATAAAAACATTCAGTTACTGGCGCCGAGTGCGAATTGTTTTTAAGTTAACGTGATCGAAATGTTTACGCGTCTGGCTCTCTGATTGGTGAAGAGCTTGGAGCGGGCCAATCGGAGCGCCGAACGTCATAAACGTGTCGATCGCGTTAACGTCAAAACAACACGCACTCGGCACCTTGTATATTATTCGTTCTCTTATAGACAGAGACGACAAAAAACAATACATAAAGATGTATGTATGTACATAAGTATTGTCTCTAGTTATTAGTACGATATATACAAGCCAGAATGGACAGCCACACAATCAACATTTACGTTTTATACTTCTAGTAATAAATTAAACTGCACGGGTGTAATAGTTTTCGTTATCATTCTGCTACTGTTAGTTCACCGAGTGTATTGTGATTGCGATTCCCACACTGGATATTTTATTATGTAATCCACAAATAGTTATTCCGAGTTTAGATAATATAATAATAATAATAATAATGTGGCGTGTGGACTCGGCGATCATTGTGCCGATAGTCATTACAGTCAATGGTTTAATACCTAAGAGCCTCGACCACCACCTGCAGAGGCTCGCGTTAGATGGCTGGATCAAGTTTTTGATCCAAAAGGCAGTACTACTCGACACGGCGCGTATTGTGAGGAGATTCCTCTCTTTGGGGCCCTAACCACCGGCAGCTTGGACCTTGTTCCCGATGTCGGTGGGTCATTTCAGTTTTTATATTTTTAAATATGTATAGTTTTTATATTTATATTTAAAAATGTAATTATTAGAAAAAAATAGAAATAAAGAGAATAATAATAATATTCTACCACATACACACAACACTATCTAGCCCAAACTAAGCAAAGCTTGTACTATGGGTTCTAGACAATGGATAAACATACATATATACTTTTTTTTTGTAAATACATACATATTATACATAGAAACACCCAGACCAAGACAAACATCCATGTTCATGCACACAAATATTTGTCTTGTGCGGAAATCGAACCCGCGACCTCAGGTTTCCTATCCGCTGTTACAAGAAATATTGCTAGTGCGACTCTTGTGCCTATTACAATGCCAATTATATAGCCACTTAGCTTTTAGGATGTATAGTAACTTCTTTTCATACGCCAGTCCGTTAATTACTATATCAATTCACAATAGGAAGCAAATCCTAACCGACCCTTACTTTTTTGCTAAATAAAATGTTTAAGTATGCATATTTAAATGCCATATGTTGCAGCTCGTGAATTAGGTATACTTTGTAAACTTAATGAAAATATAATTAAAAAAAACTAAAAAAATTATTTTCCAGTTTCCCAGCCGTCGTGCCGTTGCTGTGCCGTCGATGAACAGAGCTTTTAGGGTTTCTTGAGGAGATGTCATTCTGACAGCAGGTAGATTGGTTTTTCTGTATTGGTCATTAGAGTTCGCACTGTTAACACTATGCGTAGGAACACTATGCTTGCTAGGTGACTTTAATTTGGTAGCCTTTCTGTGATATAAATATGTGATTTATACAGATTGATTGACGCGAATAATAAAAATAACAATGACATGTTAAAAAAGTAATTTTAGTAATCAATTTAAAACTCAGCTCTTTGATCTACCCTGGTGATAGGCATGGTTTAATCTTTCAATGTAAATACACAATTTGGCAGAGATGTCTGATACTTATAAAAAATTTAGGTAGTTATTTATATATTCAGTGTTTGTTTCAATATATTTTGGGAATAATTATTAAAATAAATTTTCATTTTGTAAAATGACAACTTATAGAGAATTTCTATCTCGTGTACATTTCAATATCTGTATCACAAATGTTTGTTATTTGCTCTCGAATCCAACCATAACTGAGTGGATGACGCAATATTATTGTAGTCTCTTGAAATTCCTAGTCTACAGATCGTAGTGCCAATCTTGAGAATCTCTTTGTATTAGTGATGTGGGATTATCATTCCTAATTCAAATGCTGGCTTATGTGTTGTTTTTTATTATTATTCGAATAACTACCGAATATTCGAATCACCACCGTATATTCAAATTACGATTTTAATAACTGACATATTATATACATAGTGATGCTTTTTTAGATTTTAACAAATATGTGTTTAAATTTCGATAAATATTATATCGATAGCAGTAAGGACTCAGCATCAAAATACCTAATATATAATACGAAATTAATAAATGGAATTTATTTTAGTGAAAATATCAGCTACGTTAAGAGGAAATTAAAATCTTTTGCTCAGAGGAACTGCATCAGTTTAATCTATACTGCAGGTAGCAGTTACATAAATTAGATTCACACTTATAATTAGAAAGATCTTACTTACCTATATCATGTTTAGCCAAGCGTGTTTTTAAGCCTAAATTAATAGTAGGTATTTCTATTGCAATAGAAGTTTTAACTAAAACATAAAAAGTAAATGAATGAAATTGAAAAATCCAAAAACACTGCCCTATCTATATGAAAAACCTCATAATCAACCGTCAGTATACCATACGTATAATTTTAAGCCATCCGTTGCTTATGTTTATACATAAGCTGACAGTAAAGCCGCGGGAAAAACTGGTATAAAATAAAACAGCTAATGGAATTAGAGGCGTATACGAGTGGATCGCTAAGAAGGGCGAAAAACAAAAGCGATGATAGATTGGTTCAGTGTCTTTTATTGTTTTTTGTTCCAAATATGGTGACATGTTTGCGATGCCCAGGACGTTGTTAACTTGATAGATCAAAGAATCTGATAACAGCGAGCGAGCGTTAGACGAATGAGTAAAATCGCCACAATTGTTAAAATGTATGTTCAAATAACATTTCACCAACTGTATCCCATATTCCTTTAGAATCTGTTGATGAAATGTGGTTAAATTACCACATCGTTCTGGCTCTCACTATTTAATGGCCATCAAAACTCATTCTGTGCTCGGTGGCTGTTAACGCGGAAAACGAATCCCAAAATATAAAAGTTAGGCAGCTTTTCATTTATAGGTTACTATTGACGTCTATAATTTCTATTTTTGACTGACATCATTTTTTAAGACTATTCCCGCACTAGGTATAATTCCTGTGTGGGCTTTACAAATATTCAAACAACGGACACAAAGAATACCCAGAATCTGAACAACCATTTGTGCATCACACAAATTGTTCCATGTCCCCACATGGAACAATTTCGAATCCATAACACTTGGGGCGGTGGCATTGGTGCGACGACTACTTAAACAACCGCCATCCGTGCAGTTGAGAATTTATGTGTCGAAATTTATAAAACGTAAATGTGTAAAGATCCGGCATACTATTTCACTTAACATGTATTAATAATACATTACGTATAAAAGTTTAAAAACTGTAACCCGACTACGTAAAAAAGGGGTCTAAAAAGATTTAAAATTGATATAGCCTATGTCACCCGGGCCATTATTAGGAATCTATTGACACCTCATTCATTAAAATCGGTTTAGTAGTTTAAGCGCTACGGTGGAACATACAAAAATACATATCCAGACTGCCAAAATCAATACCCTTCCTTTTGGCTTCACCGTAGTCGGGTAAAAAGGCTCATTATTACTCAAGTACACAAATAAAATCTTATTTACGTTATATACTAAATTTTATAAGCTGATATGACTCGGAATTACTTTATAAAACGTAATGTTTCTGGATAAACATTGCCATTTCTTGTGAAATTTTGCTTATCTTATGTTCTAACGCATACTGGTATCACTGATTTGATCACTTCTCAAACATTTATGACAGTTATTTATGTTATATTGTCTTCTGTTTACGCGAATGTTATTCATTGAAATTAAACTACTATATACGGATTTTATCGCGTTGTTTATTTGACACTCTTTTACATAATTAAGAAAATGTTACACTACATACTACTACTATTACACTTTACTAATTTTGACAAACACTTTAAAAATTAAATTATTAAAACTATTATATTTGTTTTGATTTTATTTTACACTATCCCCGACGTTTCGGTTGCTTTTCAGCAGCCATGGTCACGGTGAGACTGCTGAAAAGCGAGACCATGGCAAATAAACAACGCGATAAAATTCGTATAAAGTAGTTTAATTTCAAAGTTATTTATGTTTACAATAATTATTATTACATTTAATAGGCAGTGGATTCTCATAGAATGATGTAAGTTCAATATTACACAGCTTATATGTACATAAACAGATAATATTTTTGGCAGACAATTTATGAAAGATAAATAATTTATTAAATCGTGATCGATTGGGTGCTACAAGACAGTCAACAACGATAAGGGTGACCTAAACGGAGTTGGTGGGATAATTTTGACGCCATTGAAAGGGACTGGAAGGTGATATCTAAGAAAATCGTAATTTCAAAATTTGAATTGCTTTCTCTTACCTAGTGTACATAAAAGAGTGTGAAAAAATATTTAAAATTCTGCGTCTAGTTAAACTATCATTTTCGAACAAAATCCTATTTCTAGTTTACCTTTGGTGCTTCCAAAGATAGTTGATGGTTAATCATTTGTAAAAAAAAATTAAAATTTAAAAAACCCCCGACACAGTATTCATTTTTTACCCATATTGAACAATTATAATTTGTGGAAATATGTAATATTCTGGTGGCGGCCATCTTGGATTTGAAATTTATCATAGTGTATAGTATTCTACTAGTCAAGCCCTTTCATTTGATACCCATATTGAGGGAGTTGTGAAAAATAATAAAATTCGCCATTTTGTGGTGGCGGCCATCTTGGACCGATTTTTATCAAACGTAGCTAAGAACACTCTCGACTAATTCACCTTTCAAACAAAAAAAACAAAATTAAAATCGGTTCATCCGTTCGGGAGCTACGATGCCACAGACAGACACACACACACACACACAGACACGTCAAACTTATAACACCCCGTCGTTTTTGCGTCGGGGGTTAATTAAAAAAAGAAAGAAACAAATGTTAAAATATTTTATTTTCATTTACTTATGAGCTAGTTCACAATACATTAATTGAGGTACTCCTGAAAATGGTAGCCAACTTTTATAATTTAACGTAAATTATTATTTCATTATATAATTAACGTAACCATGTTTTTACGT
Source organism: Catocala nupta (assembly GCA_963675205.1). Classification (NCBI taxonomy): domain Eukaryota; kingdom Metazoa; phylum Arthropoda; class Insecta; order Lepidoptera; family Erebidae; genus Catocala; species Catocala nupta. The sequence goes on along the minus strand of OY776097.1, from coordinate 19,104,449 downwards.
GAATAAATGTGATCATGCTAAGTATATACGTGAATTTACGCAACCATGCTGACGTTTCGGCCAGGTTGGTCATGATTACAAGTAAACTGGCTAGATCTTGAAGCGTTTCAAAGAGGTACATTAATCCAAGTATTTATGATTGATCTCTCATAATGATTGAGTTATTTCTTGATAATTTTACATGAATATACATACAGAGATACTTTTTTAATATTTAAAAGAGGACAGCACTAGAAATATTACGCATTTCGCGAGGGCTTTACAAACATCCCTTCAACGGACACAAAGAACATCCAGACTTGAAATAATCAATGTGCATCAAGAAACAAGTTTTTATTTCGTTTGGGGATCGAAACCACGCTCTGACGCTGTGGCAGTGGAGAGGTGATACTTAAACGACTGCACAATCGGTGCAGACACGTACTTTTATTTAGGCAGGCTTGGTAAATCTCATTTCCGTGTCGACAAAAAAGAAGTTCTAATATCTCTAAGCATACTACAAGTCATGGCACTTAATGTATAATTAGCAATATAAGTAGCTGAACACTGACAACATTCTTAAAATTGTTTTTTGATTAAAGCTTTCTAATTATTAACCCTCATTTATTAATTGCAATTCATTTAAGTACTTTTTTATAAATATTAATTAAAATGAAAGCAATATAGCCTAGTGGAGATCATTTGACTGCAGAGGTTTTGTATTAGATGCCAAGGCGTCGACCTCTGGCTTTTCGAAGTTATGCGCGCATTAAATAGTTAATTATTGCTTGCTCAAACGGTGAAGGAAAACATCGTGGGAAAATCTGTATTTCCGCGAGTTCTCTAATATGTTTTCGAAGATTTATCTACCAACCCGCACTGGGCCAATGTGTTGGACTATGGGCTAGCCCTTCTCATACTAAGAAAAGGCCCGTGCCGAGCAGTGGGATAATTAATATATGTATAAGGCTGAAATTATACTTGGAATATTAATCTCTAAAAAATTGATATCACGTCGACTGATAGAATATACAAAACCTTATAAATATTCATCGACTTATGTTGCTGATTTATTGTAGTGCATCCACATACACAAGTAAAATGTTGAGCGTTATCACATTTTGAAAGCTCTTCGTGAGCAGATAGGTGATCGATCACAAAAATACGGTAAGCAAGTATACAATTCATGCCTGATCCGTATTTATAGCCGGTCTACTATTATTTACTATGGCATTACTGAAACGAACACAAACAATAGTTTTAGAGCGCACTATAGATAACAAAAATAACAATGACATTAATGAAAAAGCCGAATCGCGTTATCTAAGTATGTTGAATTGATGGTGCAATGGTTAATGTTAGGCACTCTGACAAGGGCTGTAGTTATATGCGATACAATAGTGTTACACAAGTGATACATTTATTTACATATCGAAATCATAAGCGCCATTTTTTGCGATAATGACCGAAATGACTTATATACATGTTTGAAATCAACATTTTACCCTGATTTCAGATATTTATTTATCGCAGAAAATGGCACTATAGTAAACTAGCATACCAACCGTCCGCATCGATATGATTCTTAAAATTAATTGTGCTGTCTCACCCTCAGTTTATAAAAGGCAAAGCAACACAAAAAATAGGTAACGGACGCCCAAACGCATGACAACTGCGGATTTTCGCTGATTGAACTGACAGAAACCAATTAAATAGCGTGACATGATTTTGATTGTCGTCATTGAATAGCACTTCAGAAGAGTTTAAGAATTAAACTAGTAGTAGTCCGTTATTTACTAACTTCTGTTTGGCGACGCAACGATTGGTAGAGACATTACAGTGCGGTAGTTGTCTTTTTTTAATACAACAACCTATGAGGAATATATTTAAGACCAAATTCTGCCCGCGGTTTCGCTCACGTAAATCTAGAGGTTAAATTATGTGAGTAACAGTACTTTTTTCTAGATAGAAGGTACCCTATGTGCTTTTCTGTTCCCCTGACAACCTGTATGCAAAATTTCATGATAATCGGTCGAGCAGTTAAGACGTAAACGCGTAACAAGCAAACAAACTCATATTCGCATTTATAATATTAGATAGTTAGGGTTCGGATAAATAAATCCTGTAGAACGAGGCTATAAACATTACGTGAACATAATATAAAGAACACGCATGCTCAAGGTAATTATAGCCATGTTTTTATCCTTTGTAGGCAATAAAAAGACAATATTTGTCTCATTAATAATGTATATGACATTTAAATCAAAGTGCGATGTATATTTATATAACCTTTGTGTAACCTCATATCATGTATATTTATATAACCTCGGCAATGACCGCCTAGTTCGGCTCGCCGGCTAATCATCTGCGATCATATTCTGAGCTTGCTGAATAGGCTGTTTGACAGTATGAAAAATAATTTCCCTTTTCATACTGAAAAAGAGGCCCGTGCCCTGTAGCGGGATAGTTTTAAACACAATGCTTCCAAAATAAACTTAATTTATTTTTTGCTGGATACACGTAATCGTAATCGGTTTTGATTAGATACATTTGTATTGACATCACAGGTTTGTAAACGGCATCTCTCATTGCTTGTTGTGCAATATTTATTTACAAACGTGACTTGATGACTCGACGCCATATTGCCGGAGCAAACATTTTGACAGTTTAAATAATTAGTGTACTTGTTTTTTCCTTTTACAAAATACTAAGAATAATTAAAATAAACGTTATTTATATGATTCATGGACACCACTTAATAATGTGAAATGTTTCCAGAAACTATCCAAATAGCCTATTGTCTGAAAACTGGTTAAAACGTTACAAAAGGATGCAATTTTTAAGAGATTGTCTCGTTGGAGCAGCTGCAGTGAATACGACGTGTTCGATTTGTACAGAGTTATTGGGTTTTTCTATCAAGATATTCTCAATAGTAGCATTGATTCTGGCACTTTCTTTGGCAGACGACAATAACCTCTTTCTGATAACGTAGAGCCTTAAACTGTATCAAATGAAATATGGGTGCATTAATTGCACCTCAAGGACATTTACTATGGAACATGGTGAATGTGGAAATTACGCACGAAGTGACACGAATGTAGAAAAATAGAGCTCTCCTTTTCAATGCGAGTCAAATTGTTCTGACTTAATCAAATAAATGATAGAGACAAACCTCGTGTCTGGAATTGCATTTGCCTCTTTTTTTCGTATACAACTACTATGCATTACTTTCATATAGAGATTTCCAACCTTCCCGTGCACTCAAATTGTAAAATGAATGAGAAATTGAAATTGAATTTTCACAAAATACCTATTCAAGTAAATACGTACCGCACTTCAAATGCTCTTTACGACATCACATCTCTTTCCTCAGTAAGAAAAATACCTGTAGATAAATGTATAGCTAAACAGAAAGTTGAAATTCTACTTTATGCAGATTTTATAGCGTTGTTTATTTTAATATTAATAATAATACAATATTATTATGATATTATTTTGAAACAATGAAACAATTATTTAAATGATTAAACTACTAGCTGGCCCGGCAAACGATAGGGACGGGACACCCTTATCGCTTAGCCGTATGAAATATACTTTACAACCTATTCTCACAACTACCAAATATACATACATCATTTCATAAAAATCGGTGGAACCGTTTCGGAGGAGTGCGACCACAAACACCGTGACACGAGATTTTAGGATTACCTACACTTAAATATCGCACATATTCGCAACAGATGTTCCTAAGCTAAGTAATGCAAATACACTGCAGCTTTACGTACTTTTCCATCCACAAAATCATCGGAAATTGCCAATTAAGATTACTCATATCGAGTGTTTATCAGGATCAATGCTGAGTCCATACAAATCCATTTTCGCCTTCCCGTCGAGTGTACACTCGTACATTCATTACGCTGACGTTCGATAAGCGCATCGGTAGCAGCTCGATATGTGCCATAATCATTAGGAACACTACGTATCATAGCAATAGAGACTATACGAAATATAATTTTGTTTAGATATTACTTTAGCTTCGGATATCGACCTTTCAAGGATAAATTGTAATTAAAGCCAAAATACTACTTTCCATGAGAACATAGATTTTTAGCACTTTGTTTCCTATAATGCAATTATATATTTATAATTAAATATTAACGTTATTTTTTTCACTTGGCGGTATGCGTTTTTGCATACCTCTCCGTGGGGCGACGGAGAGGTTATGTCGGACTCACCGGGGAAAGATGGTGAGTGACATCCCGGTAATACCGACTAAACCTAGCACGGTGTTCCTCGACATAACCGCAATCGACGGGGCCACGCGAATCGCTTTGACTTGCAATCGCGACCCCGTCGAGGTTTCGGCCCGTCGTATGAAACGGCAGGCCTCTACACAAATAGACTACCACTGATTTTATCCCTACTGTCTCCCTGAGGGGGACGGACACACGATACAGAGGGGCGCGTAGGAACACGCACAGTGCCTCTTGGACCTAGCGCTGATCGGGTGGCGGGCAGGCCCACGAAGCCCACCACCCCCAGGTCAAACCTCAGGGTGGCTGAAGGTCGTCTAGCATCCTCCGGCGCCTGGCTTTGCGGTTGGGAAGAGAGCTTAAGCAATCTAACGTAACCTACATTTACGCGAGCAAAGCCCCGTTTAAAGTCTTGTGATTTATATTTCAGTCGACCAAATACCATAGTTATTACTAAATTTAAATCAGATATATACAAGAATTTTATTAAAAGTCTATTGTATTTTACCTACTAGCATCAGATTCACAAAGTTAGTACTCCTGAATATCAAAGTGACATTCGTTAAGTTACAGTTGACCGATTCATAAGGTGAGCAGTCTCTTAGATTAGATCAGAATGAGAAAAATTCACGGCCTGTGAAATTGTACCTAAAATAGAAAAATAATTCCCTTGACAGCTTTTCTTTGTCATGCCTGTAACTAACATGGTCGACGTACATCTCTCTTAATTACAATATGTATAACAAATAATTATTTATACTTTATACTTATTATTTTCGTTTCAGGTATTCATAACAACCAGAATACAATAAATACAAAATAGCCATTTTACAAAGGGCTTAAAATAAATTTTATTCTTTAATGAAAGTCCTAAAATTAATTATGTGTCAAATTTACATGACAATAGGTTTATGAAATATAGAACCAAAGTATAACATTAAATAAACAATGGATGAGTTAAATGTAGCGACATATAATTTAAAAGCTTACACAAAATATCATAGTTTTAATGTGTGCGTGAGTGCGTGCATACTTGGGTGTGTTTTTGTGTCTGCGTGTATGTGAAGTCAGTAAGCTCTATGTTTGTAACAGTGACGAGTTACCTTAAACACCCATAAAATAAAATTATATATTTTGTGTAAACTACTCTTTTGCATTTGTAAATGCAGAGTGTGTCATGTATATGTAAAATTTAGTCCTAGTCTAATTATACTCAATAATTTTTTCTACATAAATAAGATTTACCTAACTAAAGGTATATAGATAAAGGTCTTCGACCTTTATTAGGCAACTTGTCTTCCTGCGCAACTTCGTCTGCTTCATATAAGAGAATTTACCGGTTTTTGCTACATTTTTCATTTATGCTCTGCTCCTATTGGTCGCAGTGTGATTTTATATAGCCTATAGCCTGCCTCGATAAATGGGCTATTCAACATTGAAACGATTTTTCAATTTGAACTAGGAGTTCCTGAGATTAGCGCGTTCAACCAAACAAATTAATAAACAAACAAACAAACTCTTTAGCTTTATAATATTAGTATAGATTAGCCGTTAAAGGACTTGAATAGCTAATAGGAACTTTCCAAATATTTCAACATTTGCTTTAAATATCGGGACATCAAAGTCAACTTAGTAACATTTAAGTAGCTCGATCAAACGCAAATGTGCTGCACTTGGTAAAACTATGAGCAAAACAATAACAGGAGATTTAGACTAGACTAATGCATCTATCATTATTTTAATCAATTTAGCATTCTTTAATTACTGCTTTTACCTAAACATTACTTATAAAATACCACTTTAACTACCTCTCAATTAAAAGCTCTCAAGACTTTAACCAACGATTATCTTCTTATCACTGGCTAGCTGCTATTACTTAACTATTATTCAACCACAGATAATATAATACTATACTAGTAATTTAAGAAACTCTCAATGAGAGTTAATACTTAGCTCCCTCTTAAATATTTTAGAGTAGTTTACAAGGAAGTCTGTAAGTATGAAAGGTACTATTAATAAATCAATGTCTAAACAAAAACTATACTAGACCTTTGTCAAGATACGATGGCATATAGCGTGATTTGACGAAGGTCTTGTTAGTAGTAAAGTTTTCTGACAGACAATCTTAATGTAAAATTTTCTTGTTCTGACAAAGGCCTTCATCTCGTCATACATAAATTGCCATCACGACACGTAATAAGACCTTTTATACGCACACATTCACGTCGTATCTAAATGTGTCAGTGTCAGTTTACACAACCTAGGTAGTGAAGCACAGTATTCAACATGTCTGTATTCTGCATAAATGCATGGTATTGATAAGCTTTATGTGAAATTGACAGCTCGAGTGCTTTTGTTTTAAACCCTACGTAATTATTTTATTGATTTACAAGTGGAGTTGTTAAGTACTTTATTGATTAACCTTTCCGGCCCCGCGCGCACTTAATGTAAACAATAACAGATTACCCGGTAATCGGACACCCGTCGCGCGGTCGGCACTTAAAGCGCCACTTGACACGCCCTATCGATGTTTATGTTTTTGAGCTCTGAGTTATGATAACATCGCTCGTGTTTCTTAGAAATACACATTGTAAGCTACGACAAGTATTATGAATCATCGCATTGAAGTGTATACTTGAGTTTATACGCCTGGATAAACAAAGCAGAACTGTACAAATTGTTCGTTATTGAAAATATTTGTTTCTAAAGAAATATAAATGCTATAAGAAGAGTTTTTACTTTTTCTATTTTCTAGATAAATACTCTTTATAGTAAAACGAAGTATTTATATATGGCTGTGAGAAAAAATTAAGATATTGACATTTGAAAGTGGCACTACCGTGCGTGTCATGGACATTTAGAGCGCGGCAAAAGTAAATATTGAAATTTTTGTTAAAAAATATTCGTCGTAACTTTGTGCGTTGTATTCAGATATTTCTATAGAAACACTAATAAATAACACTATTATAGTGATTGAAACCTGAAATACGATATAATACTGTACTAAAAAACAACAAATATAAAAAAGCGCGGGAAAACTGATAAATGATAATAGGTTACTTTGGGCTTCAGTTTGACAAACAAAATTATCATTAGTCAGTATTGTTTTTATTGTGTCTAAAAATAGAAATATGCTCTTTATAGTTAAACATTTTTTTTTATATATGTCTGTGAGAAAAAATTAAGATATTGACATTTGAAAGTGGCACTACCGTGCGTGTCAAGGACATTTAGAGCGCGGCAAAAGTAAATATTGAAATTTTTGTTAAAAAATATTCGTCGTAACTTTGTGCGTTGTATTCAGATATTTCTATAGAAACACTAATAAATAACACTATTATAGTGATTGAAACCTGAAATACGATATAATACTGTACTAAAAAACAACAAATATAAAAAAGCGCGGGAAAACTGATAAATGATAATAGGTTACTTTGGGCTTCAGTTTGTTATACAAAAATAACGTAAGTCAGTATTGTTTTTATTGTCTCTAAAAATAGAAAGAATAAGCTTTTCAATAATGTATTACACTTATATACTTGCCCTACAAAAAACGACAGTAAACAGCGGCACAAATAACATCGACGAACGAACGCTCGGCGCGAAGTCACGTGACATAACAATAACAATATTAGACAATTATTATTCAGTTAGTAAATGGTTCGTTCGAAAAGCTCAGTTCATTCCGAGTACAATGATATACAATACAAGACTTTAAATACAGGCCTTTCAATACAAAAACGGCAAAAACTAGCGCGCGACCCTCTTTTTTTTGTTGCTTGACGCCTTAAGGCGTCAACGGGGTTTGACGGGTACAAAAGTGATGACGCCTTAAGGCGTCAACGGGGTTTGAGCGGTTAATGAACTGTTGTGTCGTGGCTATATATATTTATCATATACTAACTTACACATGGGCATCATAAGGACAAAACCGTAGAATGGAATTCTCCATCTTACGATGAAAAAGTTATAGGATTTTTTTGTGAAGAAATTCTCAATATCATCCTTAGAGGTAGCTAAGCTGCCAGTGTTACATCACTGTGCTTTGAAAAAGCAAGTAATGCATTGTCTGCCTGATCCTGATCTTCAATTGCTGACCCACGGTGACTTAGAAAGCGCTCTTGTGTTTGCAAACATAATTGTGCACTCAATTAATAACCTGCGCATTCGCCGTTAAGATTGACCACTGTCGTGTGTACACACGGCTACACATCAAGTTAAACACCCTATATATGCATAACTACGCTACATACAAAATAGTGAATTGTCGGAAAGGAACAGTGCATAGTGGTGTCAATGTAATGGTAAGGATAGAGCGTAACAAAAATATAACGCACTCTCTCGCACGATTCGCAGCGTTCAACTTCTAATAGTTAAAAGTCCAAACAGTCTAGGTTGATGCGTCGCTATGTGTACCTACTGGCTTTATTCGCATCACTCCCAATTTCGCTTCATGCAAATATTTTATTTTATTATTAATATTATGTAAGATTAACAACGCGTGCATGTTTTTTCCTAATCCTAACCTAAATAAATGCGAATGTGAGTTTGGTTGTTACGCTTTCACGCCTTAACTATTCGATCTATCATTATGAAATTTCGCATGCACGTTGTCAAGGGAACAGAAAAGGATATAGGATACCTTTCATGTTAAAATGTACTGTTACTAATATAACCTAACCTAATCTACATATACTTGAGCGAAGCTGCGGACAAAATCTAGTATAGAATGAACAATCCTTATTGTCTTTATCGGTAATTTTTGGGCTGATTCGCTGAACTGTGAGGAAAACATACGTAAAATATTGCCTAGTTAGGAGTAATTAGGTCACTAGACCTAATTACTGAATTGATGCATCCCAACAAAAAGCCAAGATCGAGTGCGTTGAATCTTTATTACAAAGATGACTTTATATATGCATATGACATAATTATTATTTTAAAATTCAGGTTTCAATGGTATTCTAAATCAAAATTGAAGTAAGTGGAAATAGAGTTAGGAACACGTTTCTACTATAGAGGTCTGGTAATTTTATTTAAACCAAGCTTCATTATATTTTTGATCGGTTCTGTCTTTATTGGTGCCATCTGTCCCTCAGCACGAACGATACTAGTACTTTCTTCTACAAAAGCGCGCATTATTACATGATCTGTAAATGTCAACTATCGTTTAAAACTCAGATGGTAAATTGACATTAATATAAATAATTAACATAACCCTTCCACCCACCCCTGCAGAGAAGTAGGAGTAAATACATTCCAATACTTTCACATTCACTTCCTGTGTAGGATAGCCGATAATATATGCGTTCCGTTAAATATAATTTATAACAAATGCATAACCGAAGGTACTTTTCCTGCGGTGTGGAAGAGAGCCAATATTATGCCAATTCATAAAACCGGTTCTAAACATGACGTTGAGAACTATCGGCCCATCTCAATTCTGTCTACCTTGTCCAAGCTTTTTGAGAGACTGGTGCATGGTGCAATTTATCCCACACTTCACCACATTATACTAAGTCAACAACATGGATTTGTGCAAAAAAGGTCTACTGTTACCAACTTAGTCATGTTCACAGACTACATATTCAATAATATAGACCAGCAGGTACAGGTAGACGCTGTGTACACGGACTTTCGAAAGGCTTTCGACAAGGTGGATCACGAGCTCCTTCTTCATAAACTAGCATATGACGGTATACGGGGCGATCTGCTACGCTGGTTTACGTCATGTGTAGCAAATAGATCACAAAGGGTTGTTATTAAGGGACACCAATCTGATACTGTAAATGTTACTGCCGGCGTACCCCAGGGTTCTATTTTAGGCCCTTTATTATTTTTAATTTTCATAAATGATATCAATAATTGCTTAGTACATTCAAAATTTCTACTTTACGCAGACGATCTCAAAATCTATAGAACAATTCGCAAACAATATGACTGTAACTTACTACAAGCCGATTTGGATCGCTTAACTGAATATTGTGTAAAAAACAAAATGTATTTGAATATATCTAAATGTATATCCATTATGTAATGGATATACATTTAGATAATACTAAAAACAAGAATATTTTAGCTGACACGTACAATTTATCTCAAGTACAGCTTAATAAAGTTTCCTCTGTAAGAGATCTCGGAGTATTGCTAGACAATAAATTCCACTTTAGTCAATATATTCAAAATATCACTGCCAATGCTTATCGCATGTACGGTTTCGTTATGAGATGCAGCATAGATTTTAAGAGAACTAGTACATATGTCCATCTGTACAAAGCACTGATTAGGTCACAGCTTGAATATGCCGTTATAGTTTGGAACCCTCTGTACAAGAAGTACATAGACAGTTTGGAGAGGGTACAGCGAAAGTTCATCAAAGCAATGCATTATCGCTGTCGCCATAATTTAAGCTCCGATACAAATACTGGTATTGACTTAATAATAACTAAAGTCCAGACGTATTTTTCTGGAAACCATGTTTCTTTATGATTTGTGCAACAACCGTTATGATTGTTCTGATTTAACAAACCAATTGTGTTACATCGTCCCTAGAACTGTAATGAGACGTGAGATGCACACACGTCCACTTTTCGCTGTTCCCCGTTGTCGCACTTATGCTGGAATCCGCGCACGTATGCACCGAATATCCAAAAATTATAATGAGCATTTCATAGATTTAGATTTGTTTACTCTATCAGCTGGTAAATTCAGAAGCGCTTTATTGGCACAATTACTAAATAAATAAATAGAAAAGATATGTTAACATTTTCAATGGAACACACAGTTAGTTTAGGAATAATTTATGTATTTTATTTAAAATATTTATCTCATATTGTGTGTCATAAATCTAATTATTTAAGTTTAGTCTAAATCTTGTGAATCAATCAGTTCATAATTAACATGACAATATTAAATATGTGGATAACGCTGTGGGTTACACATATGTACAATTTTTGTTACCTATTGTTAAATTATTTAGTAATATAAGTGTGTAACTGTTTTTTTTCCCCTAAAATAAATAAACACGTTAAAAAATTTCTTAGTGGGTTCCTGTGTTTGAAAATGTATTATAATAATGTACATTATATTTTAAAACTAAGATCACAAGAAAGAAAATATCTCAAATGAGACTGGTGCAAACCCGGTAAATAATAAAGTAATAATGCCGACTGTTCACATAAATAAAACGCGGACATGTTGCATTTACGGAGTAAAAGCGCCCGACATTTTCTTTGACATCACGGCGAACATTTAATATTGTTAATTAAATAATTTCAATAAGATATGATTGTAATTTAATGCTTATAGGTTCTATATGAAATACTCTGTAAACAGAGATACGTCATATCACGAGTTGCGTTTTTATAAGTATTTTTGTGCCAATCAAACCAAAAATATAACACAAGTTGATACAAAAGTATAGCTGTATCTTTTCGTATACACTGCTTATTTTATTTTTTATATTTTTAATCGTACTGGAGTTGAAAACTAGTTCAAGTATTTACAGAACGCATTGTTCTTTGCTAATAATTCAGGCAGTTGTATTAAATGATTGCATAAGGTTCATGATATGTATATGTTATATTAGAACTTTTTCAACTTAGCCTAGCTATATTTTAGAAGACTTTAACAAACTTAGAGACAATTAGAATACATCCTGTGTCACGGGAGACCTTACAAAAATTCAAACTACAGTCACAAAGGACACTCAGACTCACAACAAGTTCTTGTGGATCATACAAATTATTCAGTGTGGTGATCGAACACACTACAATCAGCACAGTAGCTATGGCGAGGCGATCAAATAAACCACTACGCCATCCGTCCAGTCCAAACACCCATCAGAAATATTTCAAAAGTATGTGAAAATGTTATGTATTTGCGACGTTTCATTACGCCGTTTCCTCAAAATGATAAATAGCTAATTAAGATGGTGTACAGTATACAAAATAACCTATTTTTAATCTTTGTAAGGGTGTGTCCAGATCTGGCGAATGCGCCGCTCGCAAGCTGCGTGCGTGCATTTCAACTTCGCGCACCATTCGTGCGCAGCCCGGTACGCGCCATGTGTGAACGGCGCAAGAGCCGCGCGCGAGCAAATTTACAACTGACATATACAGTATGAAAGCAATGGAACTGCATGCGCGCGAGCTGTGCGCACGCGCTCACTATGCAAGCCTTGCGTGAGTAGCGCTAAAGAGGCGCACCAAATAATTACAGTAACTGCACGTGTGCCGTACGCACGCAGCTTGAGAGCGGGTCGCGAATGGCACATTTGTGGCACATTCGCCAGATCTGGATACACCCTAAGATCCGGTAGACCGTAGTATATACATTACTCCCCTCCCATCTATGCTGTTTTACAACGATAAATACACGTCTGACGAGCGTGAAAACTAAGTTTATGGCACTATTACGTCACTTTATTTTTTAAAGCGCCAATCAATTCTAAATACGCTTCCTACAAGCTTTTTTACTTCTTTCTTTCTTTTATTTATTTTTATTAAGACGTTTGCTGCATTACAATTATGTTTTTAAATCAAATCAAACATTTATTTGCATAACTCAGGTATATAAAATTGGTACATAGTAGGTAGGTATATAATATAGAGCATGCTGCATTATAACCTCAAAAGAAGTGTGCAAATGTTATATATTTAGGTACATGCAACATCAAAATCATAATTGTCTAATCCAGTAAAAGTGTCAAATCATAAATATAAGCATTGTAATATGTATACTTAAAAATAACAAACATATTGTGGTTTTTAAAATTGATTGATACAATATAAAAATAATAATAAGAATTAATGTCACAAGGGTAAATAATTAGTATCAAAGTCGATAAAATTAATAATAGTGTCAAATTGTGAAGTAATAGAAATGTCAAATAGTAGAAAATAATTATGTAATTTCATAGAGTCGAGTATTTACTAAATGGAATAATGAAATTAAATATAAAAAGTAAAATAATGAAATTAAAATGTCAAAATTATATTAAAATTTATATAAATTTATCTGACAAGAAGTCTGTGACACTATAGTAACATTTTTCATTTAATAACTTATTCAACCTTTGCTTAAATATGGCTACATTTGCTTCCATAATATTCTTGGTATTTTGTTATACATTTTTGGGCCCATTGCGAAGATACTATTATGCATTAAAGTAGTATTTGTCTGACGCGTACATAGACTGCTTTTATCTCTTTGCTGGCGATTAAAAGTTTTAGAAGCTAGCTCAAATAAGTGTAAATTATTTTTCACAAAAACAGCACTTCGTATATTTAAAGACTAGGCAATGACAAAATATTATAATTCTTAAAATAGGCAACATTTGTGTGTTCTAAAGATACTAATTTTATTTGTCGAGTTACCCCAAAAAATAATTCCATACCTGAGAAGCGACGCTACCAAACCATGATACGTGGTTAGAAGGGCATTTACATTTACCTTTTTTACTAGTTCATACAAAGCAAGGCGGATTTACTAATCCTCTTGCATAATTGCTGTATATGCGGTTTCCAATTCAGTTTGTTATCGATGTTCAATCCTAAAAATGTTGTACATTCTGTTTCTTTTATAGATTGACCATTAACCATTACAATTAAATCGATTAAATGTTGTGTGCGCTGACTAAAATGCATGGCTAATGTTTTACTAATGTTAACCTTTAAGTTATTACTATCTAGCCAACTAACAACCGAATTTAAGGCATTGTTTATATCCGTTTCATAAGTGTTTTTATCACTGCATTTAATAGTTACTGTATCTGCAAATAAGGCTATGGGGTTTTTAGTAGCGTTAGGTAAATCATTTATGTACATTGGTCCCAGCACACTACTTTGGGGAACTCCATATAGTATTTTGCGAGCCTCAGAATGAAATATTTCCTCCTTTTTGGTTTTTATGTTTATTCTTCTAGAAACTTCAGTGTACTGTATACGGTTTTTAGGTACGATTCAATTTATCCTAAAACATTACCACGTATACCATATGCATTTAATTTGTACAGAAGTTTATCATGATCGACGTACTCAATACACAAATTTACAATATAACTAATGTGTTGACAAATATTGTTTGCTACAATTTTTATAACCTTTGTAGAAATGCCGTCATACCCAACGCTATTGGTATTTTTAAGGTTCTTGATAATCTGCAGAACATTAAATGGCGTGCATGGCTTCATAAACATTGATTTTTGTCTATAAGATAAATATGATGAGTACTGAATCTTATTCGGAGCAGTCTTGGGTACTCTTTTCTCAATAAAATAATAGCTATTTTATAAAAACATTACATATTTCTACTGGATCAGTAATAGTTTCACCCTGCGTTTTAATACTAGTGATTGTTTCACGTAGTATATTTTCTTGGAATTATTGATAATACTCCAAGCCGTTTTTGCTTTGTTCTGAGACATATTAATGGAGTAAGTGTTTAAAACGCGTTGAGTCAATTTTATTATTTTACACACAATTAACGGACAAAATGTACACCAAGACTCGAAACAATGTTTCTGGATCGGACAAGTCATTGTCCCGTGTAGGATGCGGATCCAGAACATTTTCGCGTGGGAGCAGCCTTATATGAAATGTCAATTTTTGAAAATTTGGCATCTACTATTAGAATTCAGAAAGTAATAACCATCTAAAGGATTGAGAGGCATTATTGATTTAATAGGCACTAAACAATGGTACTTGCAAGGTAAATATTGTGCGATGCTGAGATAGGTCTGATTTACACGGTGACTATATGAAGTTTCTTATAATATAGGATAAAATAAAACGCGATTGACGTAAATGCAATACAAAAACTAATAAAATAAATCCTCGCTAATATTATTATAAATGCGAATTTGAGTATGTTTGTTACACTTTCACGGCTTAAGTATTCGACTGATCATCATAAAATTTCGCATTCACTTTGTCTGGGGTAAGGTACCTTACATCCAGAAAAAAGTACTTAGCCTGTGGTATATAAAATTAACACAACCTACATTTACGCGCGCGAAGCAGCAGGCAAAACCTAGTCCAAAATAAAGTCTTCGTAAAAGAATCCTTGTTGTTTAGCCACAATTAATCGACTTACGTAATCTCCATTGCCGTTAAGGCAAAAAAGTAGGGAATACGAACAATTAGGCTAATCTAAGCTAATTTGAAGTTATGAGCCTTTGAAGTTACCAAAGAGTGTAAGTAGTATGTCGTAAAAATGTAGGATAGTCGTGCAAGGCCGAATATCTGCTGAATGTTAATTTCACTAATTAATTAGTGAAACATCACAAGCGAGTAGAACACGACGGGCTTTCTTGTGCTGTTCTTTAGGCAGTGCCAAAAAATCTCTGATTTTTATGTTAAAACTAGCAAGCCGGCCCCGACTTCCTGCGGGTAGTACAAAACCTTAATAAATTATACACCTAAACCATCCTTAATCACTCTGTCTATAGGTGAAAACCGCATGAAAATTCGTTTAGTAGTTTTTGAGTTTATCGCGAACAGACAGACAGCGCGGTGGGGGACTTTGTTTTATAATATGTAGATATAGTGATGTCGTGATGGTTGCCTCGCTACTGCCGCAACACTGAATATTGTGGATTCCAATCCCTCAAATGGCAAAAAATGTGCAATCCATAATTAATATTTGTTTTAAGTTTTGGTGTTCTTTGTGTTTTGAATCATTGTCAAGTTCTCCACGTTTATTTTTATCTATTTATCACATAAAC
This sequence comes from Catocala nupta, assembly GCA_963675205.1. Taxonomy (NCBI): domain Eukaryota; kingdom Metazoa; phylum Arthropoda; class Insecta; order Lepidoptera; family Erebidae; genus Catocala; species Catocala nupta. The sequence goes on along the minus strand of OY776097.1, from coordinate 19,088,492 downwards.
GAATAAACATATTCCGTTTTGTTTAGTTTTAGTATGTTGATTTAATCATTTACAGTTCTTAGGAGTCAATTTCGATATAGCGTCGACAACAATTTTGATAAATGGCTGGTCTTCAACAATCAAATCAATCTAAGCCAACTTTAAATCAATTTAATATGCCTACAGTGTCAATTGTTGAATATTGGTCTCATCGTTATAATAAATGGCCTGTGATGAATGTTTTCGATTGAAGACTTGAATAATAAAGCTTGTTATTTATAGCTACTACGCCATATGTTGGTATTGTGACAACATTGACGAGTAATAAAACGCTCAATATAATTTTTACGTACTACCAAGTTAGCAGATATGTTTGCGGCCCGCCTGGTGGTAAGCTATAGACTACGGTGACCGTAGCCTATTGTCATTTGCAATAGGAATATTATTTTTGCGTTGCTAAACTCAAAGATCAGATAAGAGAAAGGAAGAGACAAGTTAATTGAGCTGCCGGATTCTTAGTTATCGAGTGAAAAGTAACAGTGTCATTATTCTTTTGTCAGTCCCTTCTACGAATGTGATACGCTCCAAGTCAAGCTAGCTTATTCACCGAATAATTGATCCAAGCGGATTTTCCTACTTGTTTTTTAAAAATCTTTATATTTTTTCTTTCAGTCCAACGGTCTCCGAACTAGGCTGTAGCTGCTTTATATCGAATACTAGAGTTATAATCGAGAAAGTGGGGGGGATTGATTGCACGATTTCATTTTGAAACGGGATTTTGCAATTGTAAATCGTCATTCACCTACTCTTAAATATTCTATTCTTAAGATTATTATTCGATTATTATGTACATATACATAAAAAAATGTATACCTGCTTTCTAAATCGATAGGCAGATAGGATTGCCACTTACGATAATCTTGCTTCATATAATCCCATCACATTGTTTGGATATGCTCGTTGGTTTATGTTCCTAACCTGGGTTCACTCCAAGACGTCTTCGACCTATAATAATAATAATAATATAAAATAAATAATAATAATAATAATCTTTATTTGCATAAAACATTCCAATAAATAGGTCTTAAACGATAGCAGTCTCATGTCAGTCACATGTTTTGCCATTACTGGCATACAAATGTATTTTGTGAATAAAATTTTATGTGCATTTTTAAATAAAGGTAATAAAAAAAAATAAAAAAAATAAAGAAATGTCAAAAGGTTAATGTCATACTGAGAATGTCCGAGTAAAATATTATGTAAGTCAATAGTAATATAATAACATTAATGCAGTAATTATTAAGTATCGTTTAGGTAGTCATTGATATTATAGTAGCATTTTTCTGTCAACATTTCTTTAAGTCTCCCTTTAAAAAGGTTTACATTTAATGTCTTATACTCATTTGGAAGTTTATTATATATTTTAGGTGCCATACAAAATATACTGTTACCCAAATGAGCAGTTTTGGCGCCGTGTGAACGTAGGCGATCATTGTCGCGCCGGTTGCGCTTCACTGTGTCAGATAGTCTTGGGAATAGCTCTGGGTTTGCCTTTACGAACACGCATACCTCTAATATATATAAGGAAGGTAGAGTTAATATTTTATGCTTTTTAAAGTGTGGTTGACAGCTGTCTGTAACTTTTAGCTCGAAAATAGCACGTATACATATTTTTTGGAGTTTAAATATTAATGTTTTATCTGTCGAATTTCCCCAAAAAATTATTCCATATCTTAGGATGGATGCCACTGATCCATGATACGCTGTAAGTAAAGTATCTGTATTGACTGATGGTGCTAGTTTATATAGAGCATAAGATGACTTACTTAATCTACTACTAAGATGCTCAATGTGATTTTTCCAATTTAGTTTTTTGTCTATTATAAGCCCTAGAAATTTAGTACTGTCAACTTCCTTTAATAACTTATTATTATAGTTTATATCAATTTGTGATGGAGTATTTATGCGTTGGCTGCATTATGTAGGTTTTATTTAAGTTAATTTTTAAATTATTATACCTACTCATTTATATTGAGATGTATTTTTGCAGAGTTGTATTCTTTTGTCAATATCTATTTCAGTTTGTCTTAAATCTTTAATACTAATATAATATTATAAAGAGGAAAGATTTGCTATTTTGTTTGTTTGTTTGTAAGTCTTTAACTCAAGAACTACTCAACCGAATGTAAAAATGATTTCACCATTAGAAAGCTATATTATCACCATGTTACATAGGTTATATTAGGCGAACAAAGCCCCGAGCAAAAGCTAGTAATATTCTAAAGACAAAATATTTGATTTTTGTTTGTTTGTTTGTAAGGATTTATCTCAAAACAACTCAACCGATTTAAAAAAATCGGAATCATATTTGTTAATCATATTCGGATCAATTTTAGGAAAAAATAAATTAAATATTCTAACCTAACCTGATTTTACACGAGCGAAACTGCGAGCAAAAGCTAGTATATAATAATATTGTGTCTTTTAATGCATATGTATTAATTTTAATTATAAAAATGACGCTTAATTATTTTTTTTGTTTGTTCGTCTCGATCTATTTTACAGTTACTGTTATAGTATCTAAAAATATGTTTGACATTTGTACAGGTGGCTCCACCTTAATGACTCTGGGGCTTAGCCAAGTTTTATCTAAATTGGTTTAGTAGACGACTCATTTCGACGGTCATTTGCTTTTAAATAAGTAAAAACAATGAACATATGCTGCCAGTAATTCTTTCTTTTCACTTAGAGAGCGTTTTTGTTTTGAATACATAGTGATGCCGTGTTTTCTTATCCATTATAGACATCATCTCAAACATGTAAACTTTAGACATTATTCTAATATGCATCCACAATATGTACAATACAACTCTGAGGATACAGGTTTTCGATATAGGCTGACACTACATAATATGTAAGTATGTGAAAAGTACCACGGACTAGACTATTTTCATATGCATTATAAAAATAGTCTCCATAGCTCACGTGTTTTAAACTAACTCCATAACGGATTAGAAGACAAAGCATCGCATGAAACAACATAAATCATAATTACTACCATTACAAATTAAGATACTAAGACTTAACGATCTTTTAACTAATATGGAGATATTACTCCAGAATAATTTGAAGCGTGACGCAACATTGAATATAAACTGACGGAAATTCTCTATTAGTTGTGCCAAATTACTTCCAAGGTCAATTGAATAAATACATTTTGCAATATAGCGAGCGGTGTCAACAGCCAATCGCAATCAACTTCATAATAATAAATTAAAAATAATGTATCTTTTAATAATGGCACTTTCAGGAATAATAATTATTATATCTGATAGATTGAAATTAAACACTTTATACGGATTTTATCGCGTTGTTTATTTTGTTATACAGTGTTTAAAGTAAAATAAACAACGCGATAAAATCCGTATAAAGTGTTTAATTTCAATGTATAACATTCGCGTAAACATAAGACAATATTATATCTGATAGAGTCTGTTAATTTTTTGTTTAAACATACCGATACTAGAAAATACTAGTAATTAATAAAAAAAATGAATTTGATAGCTCAAATCTTAAGAAAGGTTATCGGTTAGCATAATATAACATCACGCTAAGAGCTACGGGAGCGGCACAGTAATCATAAATGAGGGTAAAACATCAACATAATAAAATAAAAAGTATATAATAATTCGATATTCATAAAAATGCTATTTCGGGAAGTAGAATTTTCATGACTCCCTTTGATGTTCATAAGTGTTACTTTGTGACATAAATGAATAAATGATTTTTGACTTTGACTTTGACTCATGAAAAGAAGCAGGCAAAATCTAAGGGCTACTGGTTCTAGATTGGTACTGGCTCTATATTTCAATACTTACTATAAAGATCTCATCTATCTATCTACTCATAAAAGCACAACCCAATAGATAGATGTATATATTATGTATTTACTTTTTCATTTCTAACGACTATATAAGAAAGCCAAGTGTAATTGCAAAACGTAAAGTTCTAAATGTAATCTGAATGCATTCATTTCTATGATCTTACTAATATTTAAATAAATATTTATGAAGATATTTTGGTGTTTATTACTCAATCATACGTAAGTCGTTTGAACCGTAGAATCAACATATTTCTGGGATAAAAAATATCACGTGTTTTAATTCGAAACGTGGCATATGGATATGCCAAGTTTTATCCGAATACGTTCAGCGATTTCCCTGTCATTCAGTAATAAACATACACCCCACTTCAGAAACTTCTGCTTTATATTTATACTAACTGACACGCGCAACTTCGTCTGCTTCACATAGGAGATCTCTTCCCGTTTTTGCAACATTTTTTATTAATGCTCTGCTCCTATTGGTCATAGCGTGATGTAATAGCCTATTATATATAGCCTATTATAATAGCCTTCCTCGGTAAATGGACTTTCCAATACTAAAATAATTTTTCAATTCGAACCAGTAGTTCTTGAGATTAGCGCATTCAACCAAACAAACAAATAAACTCTTCAGCTTAATAATATTAATATAGATTTATATAATCTGAAGGCACAATAAAAAATTAAATAGCTATATCTTTTCAGGAAGCGAATGCCAAAATACAAATTTGATTGAATACTCAACGATCAATAGTAGGCAATATATCATCGACTAATAAGATATCGATATTAATAATCGAGTTAACTACAAATGATTCATATACGCCGACCTCTACTATATGTGTACTAACACACACACGCTGCGGAGATGTAAACAAAGCGTGGGCGTAAATATAATTCTTTATTACTATCTAGTATATTATTCAGATAAATTTAGTTTGTATAAAATAAACTAAATTATGTAAACGTATGTTTTATGTTAGTATTACGATCATTTTATAAGTTAATATTGAGGAATGTTTCTTCTTCCTGGTAATATTGTTAGGATTGGGAATAAATAAACTAGCTTATTTATTTTGATTATTATTTTGTTTTGAATAAACTGCATTTAGACTATTGATGCTAACTCGACGTTTTATACGTCGTGTAAAATAAACATGTTAGCTCCATGCACCTTTCTTCTGATGACCTATATGCCTGTTGCATCTAGGTCTAACCTTACAACTTTATAAGGTTAACATGACATTTTTGGAATATATTTTTGAACTGGTCGGCGGTGTGTCGCTGTGACTCTATAGGCACAAACTTGGTTAAATATTAAATTTATTTTGTGACTACCATTTGACCGCCGAATACGATATTCTAAAATTTCATTTAAATTACTTTATTTTTGCTCTGCACCTGTTGTAATTGCTCACATATTGTATACGTCCTGTGAGAATACCAGTGCTGCAAAATTAACTGCAACAATAGCTGACGCAGGTACCTGTTTTGGTCTCTATACTGTATACTGTTCTGTATATGTTTATATTCTATTGTATCATGTTATGGAGATACAAACTAGAATATTTTTCTTTCTTTCTTTCTAATACCTAATAATTATTTATGTATAACGTCATCTTCAATATTTTAAGATGTTTTCTAAGTTAAATAGCCTTACCAATACTGATTCAAAATACAAGATTTACTGAGTATCTGAAACAACTTTTAAGAAGGGTACAAAATGTATTATCTACTTCCGACGCTGCGTGAATTGCCAGTGGTGAAAAGCCTTATAAAACAACATTTAAATTGTCCCTGGCAGTCCTTACTTGATCAGTGCCTTGTTGGATCGACAAAACGAGTTACAAAGTAAAGTTTGCCAACGTTCACGAGTTAAAAAGCTGAAGCGGTTTTGTTCTTTTATTGAATAGCTTTGCCTTTACAGATGAAGCCATCGTTAGTCTTCTCTATTCTCTGCATTTATTATCCCCTTTTGATTTAATATGGCTCCTGCTTTTAACTCACGTTGCGTAAATTTTACTCTGGATTTTTCTATACAGTAGTAGATTAAAGATAGCTTTTCTTTTAGCTTACTTGTTTATTTTGGCAGAGCTTCTTAGACTGAAAAATTGCATAATTTCATAAAATTGTTTTTGAGAAGATCATTGGTGAATGCTATTAATAAAAGGTATGACAAAGATGTAAGGACGAGATTAAACGACTACGGACAGCTCAGTAAGTGAGTGATAGTCTCGCTATAGATAGCGCGTGCAGCTTTATTGGTTTGATGCCACATGGGATAAAAATTGGTGTGATCCACATATACTTGTTCTAAGAATAGGTGTTCTTTGTGTCCGTTAGAAGATTCGATAGAAGAAATAGGCAAATTTAAAGTTGATGTGCTCTTTAAAAAATGGAAAGCATTTTTATCCCGAAAACATCCTATTTTTTTACTTAAAACTATTTGGGTCATCAAGAATTTTATCTTAGTTTCAAACTAAAGCATATTCAGGTCGTAATTTGCATATCAATAGCATCATATAATAGCAACGGCTTGCATAAAGAGCAGTGGATCCGTATTGTTGTTTCCGAGAAAATTTACCTTATAAATGGGAGAGTATAAAATATTTTATAGCACATACATACATAAATTGAAGTTAATAATTATCGCTGGAATACTCTCCATATTGAGGTATGCTGCATCTACATTTCGCAAGCTATTGTTTTTGGTTCGGTCTGGTTGGAGGCGAATCTATGACTACTTAAAAGAGTGGCCTGAAGTTTCTTGGAGGTATATTCTCATCAGCTCAATCTTTTACTTGAACGTAGCAATAAATATAAATTTAAATTTTGTACATTTAGGAAACTCACTAACCTTTTTGACGTGCATAATTGTTACTTTGTGATCTAAATGAATAAATGATTTTGACTTTGATTACCAGACACAACGCCTAATTTCGATCTGCAACTCTGTTTTCGTTGACAGAAAGAAACGACTTTTAAAAGAACACCCAATAACGTTTGTTTTAGGTACTGGAACCGTCCTTCTCCAGAACAAGAGATAGGAATACACAAAAACACGTGGACAGAATGATGTGTTGCGCAGAGACATGAGGGCATGCAATGCTTTTGAAGAAGACGTCAAGAATAGGGTGAATTGGAAGAAGAAAACGAAGAAGGCTGACCACGTTGGATAAATAAACAGGAAGAAAATACAACGAAAGAGAAAAAGCCAACATCATATTTGTATTAAAAATATAAGTAGCTAAATTCCTACAGCAGGTTACCGTAGTTGGATCCGAGGCAAAAGATCGCGCTCTTATTTGAGTGTAATCCTAAGAACAAGAGTTCTATTGCTGGGTCAGACCCACTATTATTGGAATGTTCTGTAATAAAGTTGTCAGTATCCGTAGATAGAAGGCAAGCAACCAATAGTAGTCCGGGGTTAGCAAGATGGTGGTGATATTCCGTGCGTGTTAAATCGTTGGTCCTGATCCTAAGAAATATCTATCAGATCGACACGATTGTTGTCCCACCGATCTCGAGAGAGGTAATAGAGACTGCTCTTGTGTCCTAGCATCGCCTGCGCAGATCAGCTCAGCTGTCGTGAATCAGCTCTGTGACCAAAATTCGGTCTAGAGGACACTATTTATTATGTTAGAAAGTGCTACTTAAATAGAAAGTCTTTGTAAATAAACAGCTGTCAAATTAGAAATCAGTGTTGATAGGTAATAACGGAAAAAGGTATTGTGCGTCAGACGTAGGTAAATAGTATGTCAAAGGTATTATTAACTGCTGTAAGCCTTGACAATGATAAATAACCTAGCATTATTGTGTTATGTTCCCTTCTATATTTATTATTTTATAAAACTCCATACATTAATAAAAAGGTTTTAGATTTGAAATTACATGTTTTTGATATAATAATATCGGCCCTGTATTTAACTTTCCCACTACTGGTCACGGACCGTTTCTAAGTGTGAGCAGTCCATAGTCCACCTCGCTGGGCCAGTGCGGGTTTGCAGATTTCACATATCTTCGAGAATACGATGGAGAACTCTAAGACATGCAGGTTTCCTCACGATGTCTTTCTTTATTGCTTTTTATATCTTCATTTAAATTATTTATAAAACTTTCGCGATTTACATACATTAAAAATCTGTATTAAGTCTGTATTCCGAAAGGTTAGGCAGAGGTGTATAACGTCTATATTTCGCCCTAGATAGTTTAAGGTCCACATAATGAGGGGTGACTCGCGTAAGGCCCGTTCCCGTGGAAATATAGGTATAACAAGTAGCCTATGTGTGAATCCAGGTCTCCAGCTATTTACATACCAAGTTTAATCGCAATCGGTCCAGTAGTTTTTGCGTGAAAGAGTAACAAACATCTATACATCCATACATCCTCACAAACTTTCGCGTTTATAATATTAGTAAGAATTATAAATGGGAATGTGTTTTTTACGCTTGCCCGCCTCAATTACATGACCGATCATCATGAAATTTCGCATACACGTTGACAGGGATACGAAAAAGCACATGGCATACCATTTATATCGAAAAATGTATTGTTTTCGAGTGAAACCACGGGCTAAAGCTAGTTTATAATATTAATATTCTATCACATATACACAACACCATCTAGCCCAAACTAAGCAGAGCTTGTACTATGGGTACTAGACAATGGATAAAGATACATATGTATTTTTTTTTGTAAATACACATAGAAATACCCAGACCAAGACAAACATCCATGTCCATGCACACAAATGTTTGACTTGTGCGGGAATCGAACCCACGACCTCAGGCGTGGCAGTCGGTTACACTAAGCACTACGCCATCGAGGCCGCCGAGAGAAATAAATAGGTAGGTAATTAACAATTAACGCGGTAAATACCAATACTGTAATTGAATCGCATTTGTTTACAAATATTGTACATGAAATTCGATTTGAGTATAGTTTAATTACAGCAGTTGCCATATATATTATAAATTGTACACAATTAAAACCATTATGAACAGACATATTAAAAATACTCGTTACAGTCCCAATTAATATGGAATGAGTGTATTACCCTCACTCACCGTTACACATACACATACACACAAAGCCAGACTCCATGCTGCCACTAACAATTAGCCAGTATCTCAACTAATATTTTACCCGATCATGGTACTAAGTCCCATATAAAAATGTAATACTATTAAATGTAATGCCGCTTCTCAATGCGAGTTAGCATACTTCACAAAAGCAGGATTTTTCACGATGTTCTTCTTTATCGTTTAAGCAAGTAATAATTTATTATTTAACACGCACGAAGTTACGACAACTTCGAAAAATCGGAAGTCCGTGCCTTTGGATCGAACTCGAGACTTCTGCGACTTAGACTTCTTGTACTACACAAAAAAATAATTGTTTACCCAACTTTTTTTATTTAAGCCAAATAGTTACATTATGGAAAATTTTAAACCTACTCCAAAATAAATATAATATAACCGTTTCAAATCTTGTAGAAGGGGTAACTGTCAAATAACAGAAAAGAGTGCACGACACTAACTATGACGCAATCGCTATTTAACGGCAGGTGTGCGAAGGCGTAAGCGAGATATCCCCACTTTTTTTAAACAAATATAGAATATTATTGACTTCCTTATTTTGCAGCCAATTTTAATACTGTTTACTCAAAAAGATGTCTTTTGATTAATTTTTGCTCTTATGTGTATAACGATGTACAAAATCAAATATGGTTTGGGCATGTACAAAGAATGGTCGAGAAAAGACTGACTAAGAAAGTTTATAAGGCTAGTGTGAATGGAACAGTCGCAAAAGGATGACCTAGGCGAACGTGTATCGATTAGATCGGAGGCGTTCTGGACAAGCCAGGTTAAGATCACCTTAAACCGATAAGCGTGTATGCGGAATGTGATGAAAGTGAATGAAGCCAGAGAAGTGTGTCAGGATGGTAGCAAATGGAAACCCGTAGTCTCTGCCTACCCTTCTGCGAAGCAGGCGTGAATCTGTGTATGTATGTATGTATAATCAAACAAGTAACTATCCTATTCCGTTCCTCATACGAACTAACAAGCAAGTCCATTCAGCTCACCGAACAAAGTATTTCCTGACACGTTATCGGTTTCTTAATACTCAAACTTAGTTTCTACATGCACTGAAGCATTGTAAATAAAGTTTAGTTGGACACACAACTATCCAAAGTTCACCCACTAGTGTAAGTTTCAATTCATGAACAACAGCTGTACCATCAAACTCTCGTATAAGATAGCCGAAGTAATATATGATGATACATTTCAAACAACGACCTCTAAATATACTTTATTATGACAGAACAATGCTAACAATTATACATCACGATTAGAATTGTACATTTTTCACAATAATTTAATGGTTTAACGTCGGAACTCATTCAACACGTGAAAAACTAAATGTTTCCTGTGACGAGGAAAGCTTACAGCTGAAGGAAATGACTCATAAAACATTTTTACGTCGAGCCAGCTGTTTTGTTGGCTCGCACCTAATCAGCCCTCACTGCACTATGAATACAAAAGAAGCATTCACAGAAGCCTTCTACGCTCATCTTAGCTTTTTACCACGGCTATCATAGTCCCGAACCATGCGCATTAGTCCCATTTCATACCGAGTACGAGTTACTAACTCCAGTCCATTCAGTGAGACTCGCCGGCGAGGCCGCCTCTTCACCGGCGCGTCAGAATGATCGCAACTTTGAACGCAGCGTGTCTTCGCTTTTTCTAATACGAACATCAAATTTTAACAGAATCGAATTCGATGTATTCCATTTTTAAATTAAATAAGTCGTTCTAATTTTAAATATAAAACTTATAGTGATGTGCGTATATGAGTGCTAAGTGAGTGAAGTTAAAAAAACTTTTACGGAATAGTTTAATTACTAAGTGATAGTACTAAAGTTTATCTAAGCGTTTGATCTCGTTATTAATTTGAATAAAGCAGGTACTTTAAATGCTATTTTGGTTGGAGTGCGGAAAGTTTGTTAGCTTTAGATGATTTATGATGCGAACGATATCGAGGAGTCGGCGGTTCGGAAAATTTTAATTCTCCGTAATTGACGTGTCTTTTGGTAAGTAATTAATTCTAGAATAAATTTATAATTAATTGATTTAATTTGTAAACTTTATTCAATACATTTTTGTTTAAATTTCGGTGAAGATACCACTTGTAGCTTATCAAATATTATTTTATTTGTCATTGTATATAATGTTAAATATTAATTAGAGGCGTGTGATTGAATAAGTCTATAACGAACTCTACTCGTTAGTTATTCAGTTATAATTAACATGTTTGATACGATAAGAAGGGAAATGTCAATTACATACTGAAACGTATGTCACTCATAAATAATGATATAGCTAAAGTAAACCTTTTCTAAAAATATATTCGTAGCTTTAGATAGGTGAATTTTAAAATAATTTGTCGTAAAAGAATATAAATAGATTGAATAAAATATAAAAATAACACATTAAATGCTTTTGTAATATGTTTTATAGATTTATTTGCGTTTCATAACGTTTATAGTTACTCATCAAAAATATATCTCTATATCAAACTTCATCAAAACCGGCTTAGCAATTTAGTTAGAAAAAAGTGACGAATAGATAAAGTTACTCTTTAATACATTCGCAATTACCTACATAATTAACTATTTTGCTCGTATAATGAATTTCATTTTAGACAATTATTAATTGATACTTTTACGTGTAACTTTTAAAAATATAATAATATACATTTGGGACTAAGCAGAGGCATACAAGGCCAATATACATTAACAATAAACTCACACTAGTGAAAAAACTGACATAAAAATTAGACTTACGTACATATTATGTATATGTATATATGTATGTGTGTGCGTATGTTTGTAAGTCTGTGTATAAGTATATACACATATAAATGTATGTACAGTGTTTCTTTCACACCTAGCAGTATAATTTGTAGACAAGATGATATACGATTTTTTATATAGTATATTCTCTTCTATTATTTAAATATAATATAATATTCTATCACATACACATAACACCATCTAGCCCATACTAAGCAGAGCTTGTACTATGGGTACTAGACAATGGATAAACATAAACATACTTTTTTTTTTGGAATTCCATACGTATTATACATAGAAACACCCAGACCAAGACAAACATCCATGTTCATGCACACAAATGTTTGACTTGTGCGGGAATCGAACCCGCGTCCTCAGGCGTGGCAGTCGGTTACACTAACCACTACGCCATCGAGGCCGATATTGTTCAAAGATCCGCTGAAGGAAAATATAACGCTGAGTTAGTTTCGTCTCCGTACTTTATTATTTACACACAAACATAGTCACACCCCTATTTTCCCAATAGTACAAAAAGAGATTCACCAATTATGGTTTTAGGTCATAATATATTTAGGTTGAGATAGGGTCTACCGGGACAAAGTTTCAGTTGCCATGTTGCTACAGAGACTACTGTATCTGACAAACCTAATAACAATTTTCTCGACCAAGTATCGAGTCCACGACCTTCACAGCAATTGTATTTACCTAATACTGCACCATCGAGGTATACGCCTGAAAACGTGATTAAATGTAAAAGAAAATACAGTTACGCAAATGTAATATTTGTTAAGTACGATATTTGTTTTTCTACAAGTAGTAAAAACAACTGATATATTAAAACGATACTACTATTTTATTAAATCGATTTTGCCCACGACGTTGCTCGTTCGGAAACAGTACAATTTTCTTGGATGAAAGGTAACTATGTCCTATCCCTATGTTATTTCTTGTAACCGTTTTACTTTGGAATGCGCTCCCTCATGAAGTCAGGATGTCCTCAAACCGTAACATTTTCAACGTGAAAGTACGTGCTCCCTTTCTTGACAGTTTATCTAATTCATCTCAACTATAATATAATACGTTAGTACATATGTATGCATGTATCTATATACCTATATTTGTGTATATTTTATTTAGAGTAAATAATATGTTTATTGGTTTCTTTATATAATGTTTTATATCGTTTTTATTATGATATTGTTTAGTATAATAATATAAATGTATATTTCATCCTAATGTATGATTATATACTACTTTTTATCTCTACATCACTCAATGGTTGACTGGTAGATAATGCCCGTGGCATTAAGTCCACCGATGTACTATTCCGTGTATAAAGTTTTAAATAAATAAATAACTTGTATGAAAATTTCATGATAATCAGTCAAATAGCTAAGGCGTGAAATCTTAACGAACCAATAAACGAACAAACTCACATTCGCATTTACAATATTAGTTAGGATACGATAGCATCTATACTAACCTATGTTAATTTCATGGCTAAACTGCTCAAATGATTTTAATAATATATAACGTTCTATAAATATAGCTTGAATGCTAATTAATAACATACTATTACGAAAAACACAATTATAGCCATAGTAGTCTTTTCTGTTCGCTCTAATGAATCCTATGTAAGAAAAAAAGAAAGAAAAGTAATTTATTAGACACACCAATAAAACACAACATATTAACATGGTAACAGTACAATTATTTACTATGTATAACAATTACTATAATTAAAACAAAAACAAAAGAAAATCAAAAAAGAAAAAAAGTTGAAAATGTTGTGCTGGTTGTCTATATCGTTCCAGCTCAGCTTTTGCTACGGATGACTGCAGCACTGTTTTTCAGCCAAAACCCAAGGGCTAGTCACGGACGATTATTCGGCATACAGTTTATAAATATATTTAATAGTTAGAGTAAATACGAGTAAAATATAATGTACAATAGATAGGCAATTACATATGTATATGTGTAGAACTGGAGACATTACATACATTGAAACAACGGATACAAAGAACATCCAGCCTCGAAACAACTATTTCTAGATCAGCTGTTGCTAGTCGTCCACTAAACGGACATATAAAATAAGTTAGTCATCCACTAATCGGACGAATAACATAAATTATTCGTCCACTAATCGGACGAATAAAATAAATTAATCATCCGTTAAATGCATGAATAAATATATTTTCTCATTAATCGTCAATACTATTGATATTAAAACAACAGTATCAAATCAAATATAAAGGTAAATCTTGAGATTGGGAATATTCAGTGGTTACGTCCGAGGACGACCAATATATGTTATTTGTCCGTTTAGTGGACGACTAGACACTTTGTTCTAGATCACAGAATTTATATCCCACATGGGTATCGAACACATAGCATTCCGAGGTTATTACAGTAGCGAGATGACTTAAACCAATACATCATCCATGATCTCATGGTCCCGTTTCTTGAACCCACACCATTTCGCGGTTTTACAATAGCGAGGCGATCTCTCAAATTTCTTCGCCATCCATGCAGTCATGTCTAAAAGAAACATTTACATCATACATTTACTTTATTCTGCAGTTGCATAAAACCTTTTTCTTTACATCTTGAGACAGTTGCTTTGCTCTTGGCCTATATACGGTACTTCTCCAGTTTGTGAAGCGTAACGAATACGCGTACTTTGGCATAGCATTTATTTATACTATACGGAGTCTCTTTTATATACATTATCACGCCTGTATTCTTGAAGGGGTAGTGCAGAGATGAACTATACGTATATTTTGCTATACAGATTCATGTAATAGTAGGCGAGGTATGTAATTTTCATTAATATACAGGGTGTGGCGTAAATAATGGATAACCCTGAAACTGTCGACTGGCCAGATTATCATCTATCATTTACCCCACTTATCACCATATGCCTACATACATTTTTTTTGAGCCCCTGTAGTGCTCAAAAATTTATAATACCTTAGAAAACATGTTCAAATTTGAGAATAATTTTTTTTTGCGAAGTTGTCTTAGATTGTAACAAAAAACTTGATACTGATCTGATGATGCAAGTATTCAGGAGTGACATAAAAAAAACAGAACGGGAAGATGTCGCCAATTGTAAAAATGGCAGCTGATTTTGTATGAGTAAGTACGATTTTATTTAAAATATCAATAATATCAATAATTTGGTCATCCATCGGCATATGGTGATATAAGTGGGATAAATGATAGATGATAATCTAGCCAGTCGACAGTTTCAGAGTTATCCATTATTTACGCCGCAACCTGTATATATTTTTGATACCGTGCTATCTGCTGATTACTTCAAATTTTCCCCGACCTTACGGTCGTACGTCTCAGTAGACGATTATCCGTAAGCGCAGTCAGTACATAAATTTGCGGTTACGGGTACTACTACCGTAAGCGCATATTTATGGCACATGACCAATACTTACACCGTTGGCTTACGTAGCTTAGATACTCAAAGTGTCTCCGATACAACATATCACATAACTGCCTTCAGTCTTTAATGGAATTATTATTTTATCAAATGATTACTAGCTTATGGTTGCGGCTTCGCTCGCTCGGAAACACTATTTTCTTCTGGATGGAAGGTATTCTATGTTTTTTCTGTACCCCTGACAACATGTATGCCAAATTTTATGATGATCGGTCGAGTAATTAAAGCCTGAAATTTTAACAAAGAAAGAAACAAACTCGCATTCGCATTTATAATATTAAGTAGCATTATTTCCACAGTTATTTTCTCGTTTAAACTACCTTTTTTAAATTTTAACTATTGCTAACCATTTGAGTTACAAATAAGAATTTGAGTTGAGCCCTTTAACCAAACTAAAAGCTTGTAGGTATTAAGCGTAAGTTTATGTTAAAAGTGCAATGGATGAGATTCAAACCAACGGCCTCTCGATCGCAATTGCAATGGCATACCGCTTTAATTAATAAAGACTATTGATTATTCTATTTATTGCGTCAGCAATCTCCGTGCTACGTACGACTTATTAAATATGCCATACCCATACGAACGTGCCGACATGCATACTTTATGCAAAAGATATTGATTGTGACAGTGACAATACATTGGAATCGATATCTTTGTACTTTTATAACTTCAATACCGTGTTTGTCAACTTTTGAATATTGATATAATAGTATCTACTTTTTTAAGCAGTGATAACCTATTGGGAAACGTTTGGACTGTTTGACGGACACGAAAGGGTCTCGAGTGTGATCTAATGAGCCGAAGGCGTGTAAAACTTTTCGAAGTTATGTGCGAATTAAATAGATAATGATCACTCGCTTTAATGCTGAAGAAAAGCATCGTGAGGAAACCTGCATGTCTGAGAGTTCGCTAAAACGTTCTCGAAGAACAAATGTAAAGTCAAAAAAATGTAAAGTCTGCCAACTAGCTCTGGGCCAGCGTGGTGGGCTATGTCATAACCCTTCTCACATTGAGAAGAGACATGTGCCCAGCAGTGGGACAGTTTAATACAGGGACTTTTTATATTTTTAGTGGCAGATCAGTGTTGGTTGCGACTTCTCCATGACAGGTGGTTTTGGTTTCTTCTATTGCCCAAAAATTCTCAATAACAGCATGGATTCTGGAATTGTGTCTGGTAGATGAGAATAGGCTCGTGTCTTATTACATAGTAACTAAAATGATAGCTGGCGAAATGTGGGTGCCTATCCCTGCGAAGATCCCTGATGATCACAGGTGCTCTACACCCTATATCTATACTAATATTATAAACAGAAAAGATTTGATTGTTTGTTTGTAAAGATTTCAATTAAAACTATTCAACCGATTTTAAAAAATCTTTCACCATTAGGAACCTATATTATGACCGAGTAATATATGCAATTTTTTTGAAGTACCTACTACTATGAACATAACCCATTCTAACTTAATCTACTTTAACGCGAGCGATGCCGCCGGCGAAAGCTAGTGTTATATGTGTGTAATATATTCATACATATAAAAACTCATGTTTATACGTATGATAATAATACTATGTAGTACCTTATAACATCGATACGTAAATGATATTCCACTAGAATCGAAAGTATAGCGAGATTCCGCTTAAAACTGGGATTACGCTCAAACTAGTCGCTCTACTCGAGGATTATATCCGACCTAGAGAAGAGAATAGTCTATAAACTTCAGTTGCAATTAGTAAGGTTTCCAAACTACTCCTTTAAGTCAAGATAATGCTATATCTAGTACATAATTATAATAACATAGTAACTGGTTGATAGCTGTACATAAGATAGCATTATCAGAGCAACAAGAAGGAAAAAATATGAATTATTGTTTTTTGTCTGTAAGTTTGCATTCACATTACGCAAAAACTACTGCACAAAATTTCATGCGATTTACACAGTTTTATCGCTGAAGGTCTCGCTTTAAATCTGGTGCATGTTTTATTTTGATACGCCGTCTAGATGTTGAGTATAATAATAAAAAGATTTTTATAGCTTGATGTTTTATGTATGTATGTAGATAAACTTTCTTACAAATTTCGTGCATACGAAGTTGCGGGCAAACGCTTATGTTATGTCTGTGTTATTGGCCTGCATATGTACGCCGCGCATGTCTTGCGTATGTTCCTTGCGCCACTTATTAGCGTCTTGCCAATTTTCTTAACAAAGTCTGTTTAAGAGACTTAATAATAAACCATTTATTTTAGACAAAAATATACTCGATACAAATATAGTTATTATAATTATTATTTTTATTAAACTACATAATTATGGTCACGCTATATGCAGTTGCGTCAAGGCTGCAAAGAATGGATTATCCATTTCCATTCTTCCTACAATGAGTTGCAAGTAGCTGCCGTACAAATAGTATTCTCCTAAACTATAACTATAAATTAAAAATTTAAAAACCCCCGACACATATTGAGGGAGTTGTGAAAAAAAATGTAATTTGCTATTTTATGGTGGCGACCATCTTGGATTTGCAATTTATCATAGCATATAGTATTCTACTAGTCAAGCCCTTTTATTTGATACCCATATTAAGGGAGTTGTGAAAAAATATGTAATCCGCCATTTTGTGGCGACGCCCATCTTGGACCGATTTTCATCAAACATAACTAAGAACACTCCCGACTAATTCACCATTCAAATAAAAAAAACAAAATTAAAATCGGATCATCCGTTCGGGAGCTACGATGCCACAAACAGACAGACACACACACACACACACACACACGCATTTTAGTTCACATTTGTAGTTGAATAGACTAGATCGATACACAGTATCATTTATTCGCACGTGTACCCACGAGAGCGGCTAGGGCATGTCTCTCGCACCAGCTATTTGCTGCGAATATTAGCATCATAATTTAAACAGGGCTTAGGGGAGCATTACTTGAATGGCGGACAGCGGCTTAGATATCTATAGCTTTAGATATTGCTGAAGTCCATGAACACTGATTACCATTTACTATGTAGGTGCATCGAGACTGCAACAGAAGCGCAGCGGTGGTGAGAGAAGCTGCTGTGCATGAGGTCTCGGGTTTGAACCCACGTCGCGCACCTCTGACTTTAGGAAGTTATATGACTTTTCTAAATTATGTGCGTATTGATTGACAATTATCGCCTGCTCCGTCCGTCAGTCTCAGCTGCCATGTACATCTATGGCAGTCGTTATTGGGGAAGTCGATTGTAGTTGGCCGCTAAGGACGACATGTTCGTTTGTTCGGCAAGCACGTTGCGTTCGAGCGTCGGACTCAGGCGCGGCCAGTGCGAACCAGTCGGTCGCATGAGGCACGGAGTTGCCTTTAGCGAAGTGGCAGTGTGGTTTCACTGCCGCAACGCATCTCGGGCGCTTGCCTGCTCAGCAAGTAAGAGTCATAGCTGGAGTGACTCGGGTCACACCCGGCTTGTAGGCCTATTTGGGTAGGCGTACGGATGTATGTCGGGAAGTGAGCGTGCCTTACACAGCTCCGGTACTATACTGGAGATATGGGAGGCGGCTTCTCCGTCGGCTTCAGCGAGGTTTTCGTTAGCAACTCCTTGAGTTGCGGGTGGTGAGCGGCTTTATTGCTCCGGTACCTATCTGGAGAATAGGTAGTGTCACTTGGGCATGAGGTAGCTCGCTTACGAGAACCGGATCTCTGAGGTTAGGGTGGAGTGTCGAGATTTGGGGACAAGACCTGTCTATAACTGGTCCCGGAAGGTGCTCTCGGGCGCTGGAAGGTACAGCGGCTCCTCTAATATAACCTAACGGTTGGTGTAGGGGAACGCTATATCATAAACTGGAATAGTCGTAGAGAAAGGGGATGGCCCCCACACAAGATAAGATAAGATAGTGTCTCGCCTATATAGGCATGATACTATGTAATGTAATGGATATTCTGCCATCCAAAGCAGAAACAGTAAAAAAAAGCAAACAGAAGACAATAATAAAACCATAACACTTTAAACAGTGTTTGCAATACTAAATTGTCATTGATTTTATTCGTAAGGTCAATTGTACGCTATCGAGCTTATATTTGCGTCGATGATATGACGTTTTTATCGTATATAGAATTTGGTCGAGTGTTTGGCTGCGTGTATTGTAATTCGTTTGCCGGTAGTTTATGTGAAACACTCTATTATATTACGGCTATAACTATGAAATTACCGTATGTCCTACATCTAATTTCGTGGTTTATGTACAAAATGTAATGGTTATTTCAAAAATGCATTCATATTTCGAGAATGGACATATATTGTTAATAACATTAATATCAATAATCTATAATATTGATTGTATTTAAAGTTATACCGCTTACTGACTGACCGTTTTCGTTGTTTCAATTCGCCATAATTACATGGTAAATGATAAGCAGAGATAAGATTAACCATAATAGTCTAAATACAAACATACATGAAACATAAAAATAACTTAGAATACGAAAGGGCCATTTAAATAATATTGATTTAAGTAGTTAGCATGAAAATCACAGCATTACTGATTTCTTATTAAAACTCCTATTATTAGACATTACTTGCATATGAAGTCAACAAACTATAAAACCCGCACCAAAATCTGTTCGTCCTAAAGAAGGCCAAAATTCATTGTGTCATGTTGAGAGTTCTCTACGTAGGTCCGGTTCGTATAGAAACGACTTGTTTCACTTACGGATAGTTAACTTTTGACATAATAATATATTCTGTGAAGAGTATGTCAAAATTTGAGACATTTCTAGATATAGGAACCAGGTCACAATATAAAATTACTTAGTACAGAACGATAAAAAGACATTGTATAAAATTGTATGTATGCTGTATATTGTCCACAAGACTTGCAATTCAGTTGGGTGTTCTATACATTTAGGTTTGTAAAAGTGTATCACATTTACAGCTGAATATACATAATCATATAGATAAAATTACGAATGTATACACCTGAAGAGGTAGTCAATGGTAAAACATATGCCTTTGGCTAAATGAAAGTTAAAACGATGGTGCGTTTTTGAATAAGCTTAATATGTCTACTTAGTGGTATACAGGTCAAAACGCGTAAATTTTTTGTCCCGTATAGAGATCTAACCCTTGACACTCTTGACTGGCAATGATGTGATAATCACACATAGCTTTGTTAAAGAATTAGAGTCACATTATGTTAACATAAACAAAGAATAAATAAAAATAAATATGGACAACTGCAAGTAAACACATGACAAAGTCTACCATGAACTAGGTAAAAACGTAAACTAATCATTATTAACATTATAAATGCATTAATGTGAGTTTCTTTATTTGTTTGACGTTTCACGCCTTAACTACTCGGTCGAGAGTCATGGAATTTCAGATACTCGTTGACAAGCGTTAAGCAAAGGATATGGAGTACTCTTCATCCAAGAAAAATACTGTTCCCGAGGGATGAAATATTTACTGACAACACAAAACAATCTAGAAAATTCATAATTTGAAATTATGTGTATTGATAGATCACCTTCAAAATATTAAAAAGTATAGTAGATGTATGGTTGGTATGTACAAGAAATGTCTTAAAGGTTTTATCCCGTAAAGTGCATTAAACGTAACAGATTCAAATATTTTCTCTACTGTATCTTAGAATCTGAGGGTTACCTTATGGTAATTTGTCAGATTTTAGGTCAATGGGCACTATTCAATAGCGTTTGACGATCGGTGAGCCAGTTCGTATGAAAATATATAACATTGGAGTATAAGCAATAACTTTGGAACAAAATATTTATGTTGAATTGTAAAATAGAATATACTAAAATATGTATTTTAGTTTATTCTACTTTACAATTCAAATTCAACACCATCAATAATGGGTGATAGTTTCTGTAAAAGGTTTTCAACAGAACCTCCATCATTTTAAACAAGTGAGGGTCTTCTTATTATTCTCGTTTGTAAACATACATAACATACTTACATAACCATCATAATCGTGTGGGCTCTTGTTCGAGTAACACGTATTTTGAAGTCACTAATTAGTTTCAGATATTCTCAACCGATTTCTATACTTAAAATTTGGGTCGCATTATGAATAAGTGTGCAATGTGTAAATTAACCTTCACTGATGGAGTCCAATGCTCGGTCTGCGGTAATCAACTGGATTTTAGCTGCGCCGGAATTCCCGAATCTCTATGGAGGAAGCTGGGAGTGCAAAGAAGAGCGGCTTGAAAATGTTCATCATGTAGATCTACCTCACATACACCGCCATCTACTAAGGAACAGGGATCGTTGGAGTGTGTTCTAAGGGAAATCCGAGATATTAAGCTTAAACTAACTGAGCTTCCGATGCTGATAGAAGACATCAAATGCATAAAGGATGAGATGCAAGAACTAAAAGCATCTTGTGCATTTACCAACTCACGGTTAGAATAATTCACTGAGAAACTGTGTAATGTCGGTAATGTCGAGTGCAAGGTCCTAGAAGTTCAACAGAAGGAAATAGTGTTGGATGTAGCTGTGAATGATATGAAAACTCTAGTCTATGATAGTGAGCAGAAATCGCACCTTAATAACGTTGAGGTTAAGGGCGTACCACAGCAAAAGGGAGACAATTTATTCCTGATCGTAGAAAAGACTCTCGTTGTCAGATTTGTTGTGGCTAGTGAAGACGTGTTACCAAAGTGCTTAGAACTTTACCTAGATTCCAAGCGGTACAAGTAAATAATCAACTAAGTAGTCTCTCGAAACTTAGTGCAGGGCGGAGAAGTGCTTATTATCGACTTATTTATCGCAAGGATGAATGTGTATCATGAATCCAAAACATAATTTTGCCGATTTTGAGGTTACATTTTGATCACGGGGAAATAAGCATTGATGTTTGACAGCTGACATTGACACTTGCCAATCAAATCGTTCATTCACCATAGTGTTGCCAATAAAAAAACGAATTACTACTTATTTGTCAACAAGGCTAGTTTTAGACTTCGACGTCATGTTACGATCTCCGGAAAATAAAAGCATCTCGAGTCCAGACTTGCACGCGGGTAACCATTCTGTGACCAATGTTACTCAAAGAAAACGAAAGCAGCTGGAGTGTGATTTGACACTAGCTGTGAAGTCACTGTCTATGGAATTTAAAAAAGCTATTCCGACCTAAAGTCTGACATTAATAGCCAGTTCTCAACCATAAATGAATGCATCAGCAACCTTATTTATGAACTAAAGGCATTATCTACTACTTCAGTTCACTTTCAAAACGAGATCAAGGAATTGTGTGAGGAATATTCTAGCATGAAAAACGAAATATCGGATCTACAAAAGAAACAGTCCGAACTCTCGGGAGAAATCACTGATCTGAAGTCCTCGGTAAACTTTAACTCAGACTGTTTTACCGACTGTACAAAACGCCTAAAAGAACTGGAATTAACAATGAGTAATTCTAGGGCTACAACTACTGTATTGCTGGCAAGGAAAATTGATACATTGGAGCAACAGGCAAGACAGTGTAATGTCGAAATAGCTAATATGCCTGAAAAACACGGCGAAAACTTGATAACTATGTTGGAATCAATTGGGGCTGCAGTAAATATGTCATTAACGTCTAAAGATATAATATCTATCCACCGTGTACCACATGCACATGCACAAAATAATCGACCGAAGAATATTATAGTAAAATTTACCTCCCGAATAATGCGCGATAATCTACTAAGTGCGTATAGGTTATCTAAAGGACTGACTACTAACCGCATTGACCTCTCTGGCACTCCATGCCGCTTTTATATGAATAAACACCTGACGCTGCGAAACAAAGAGTTCTTTCGCAAATGCGGCGAAGCTGCTAAAGTCAACAAATTCAAATTCGTATGGGTCAGAAACACTACAGTCTTGGTCAAAGAATCCGAAGGAGTGTCCACATTTTCCATTCGCACGGAAGATGAGATATCCAGTAAAATCAAACGATTCTTACCTCCTGCAACTGCCGATATTAATTAATTAAGGATATAATCATATTAGAAATTTTGCTATTTTTATTATAATAACTGGGTATGTTTTTACGCATCTAATGTCTTTAGGTAATTATAGCTGTTTTACAGGTGTCTATTCCAAACATATAATTGCGTTGTCACTAATTAACTATGCTTACTACATTGACATGCTTCTTCTGATGTCTCTTTCCATGATATCTACCATTGATACCTTGTATAAAAGAACCTGTTTATGCCTGTTAAACAATCAATTGTTATTTTTTTCTTTATTCTTCTCTACGTTGTCTAATTAAATTTATGTTGCAATAGCAGTCCAATAATGTATTTTAATTTGAGCTTATATTATCAGAATTGCCGAGAGATCAGGACTAAACTGAACACATTATAATATATATTAATATTTTGTGTCATTCGTACGATGTCATTGTGCTGACGGCGACTTGGTTGTCACCTGATATTTCGGAAAATGAGCTTATCGACCACTGGTACTCGGTCTTTAGGTGTGGCCGTAATCGCACTGTCACTAACAAAAAAGACGGAGGAGGTGTTCTAATAGCAATATCGATATTGCTAAAGCCATCTACTCTTACAATGTCACCGCCATTAATACTACCTGAACACATAATTATTAAAATACCCACTTCTGATGGTAGGTATCTACTTGTTTGTGCTGCTTATATTCCTCCAAATACAGCGGAAGAGATATATGTTGTTTTTATTAATTATTTAGCGATTTAGACTGATAATCCCGACGTGGAGTATGTAGCATTGATTGGAGATTTTAACCTGCCAGAGATCAAGTGGGTCTATTCAACGTCTCACATGACGTGTGCCATGAATAATACTTATTCCAGTGCCAGTCGTTAATTATTGAACTTTTGCTCACAAATGGATATGTACCAATTCAACAGTCTAGTAAACAATAATGGCCGTATACTAGACCTTTTTTCTGTAATACATACTCTGTGGTTCATCCTCCTAATATTTCGCTCTTACCATCTGACACCCATCATCCAGCATTTTACGTACAAACACAATTAAATTTAAGAAAATTAACACAAATATCTCAACATCGCGGTAAGAATTCATTTAATTATTACAAATCTAATTACGTTGCTATAAATAGTGATATTGGAGCCGTTCACTGGCATGATATATTGAGAAAACAGCCTCCTGTTGATGCAGTTTCGACTTTTTACGAAAAAATATATGAAATTGTCAAGCTTCATACGCCATTGCATAAGTCTAGAAGTCAAAAATTCCCTAGTTGGTTTACTAAATCTTTAATTCATACATTCAACAAGAGAAGTCAAGCGTGGAATAAGTGGAATAATATGGTAACATTAGTGATTATGAAATATTTTCTAAATACAGAGCTATATTTAAAAAAGAGGTTGACATCTGCTATATAACATACATAAATAAGGTAGAAAATAGCGTGGCTACCAATGTTAAAGCATTTTGGTCGTATGTCTCAGATTTACGGCTAAATCTACTAATACTGTCCCTTCTTCAGTTCATTATGAACAAGAATCATCCAAGATCCCAAAACTATTTGTAATTTATTCTCAAAATATTTCCATTCGGTTTTTGAGTCTTCTTCATTTGATCAAACTTCACGCGAACCACCGCCCCCTAATCCTCAGAATGATATCAATCTTTGTAATATAAATTTTTCAATAGATAAAATAAAGAGAGAACTTAAATTATTGGATGTATCTAAAAGTCCAGGGCCTGACGGCATTACAGCTATATTTAAAAAAAATACTTGTGAGTCAATGTGCCTTCCTTTATTTATATTGTTTAATAAATGTATTTCTCATGGCATATTCCCTGATGTTTGAAAACGTGCTAATATTGTACCTGTCCATTAAGGCGGTTCTAAAAATGATGTTTCGACATATCGCCCCATATCACTGTTATCAGCGCTCTCAAAACTTTTTGAAAAACTAGGACACAGTGAGGTACATCCCGCTATGCGGCGAGCGATTCTTAGGGAACAACATGGTTGTGTGAGAGGGAGGTCCTGCGTTAGTAATCTTCTTGTTTTTAAATCGCACCTATTCAAGAGCATCGACAACAGACAGCAAATTGACGTAGTGTACACCGATTTCCATAAAGCATTTGATAAAGTCGATCACAAATTATTACTCGACAAAATCGCTTTTAATGGCATTAGAGGTGATTTGCTTCGGTGCTTTGCTTTATACATCACTAATAGAACTCAAAAAGTGGTTATTGATGACTATGAGTCTAGTTATACCCAAGTTACATCAGGAGTGCCACAGGGATCAATCCTGGGTCCATTATATTTATCATTCTATTTATTTTATTTATATGTGACAGGAATAGTTGATTTAAAAATTCAAAATTTCTTCTAAATGCGGACGATTTAAAATTTACAAAAATATCACTAATATATCTGATTGCACTGATATACAAAAGTATCTCGATTGCTTTTTAAATTACTGCTCTTCTAACAGACTTTACCTTAGTTTCTTTAAATGCCATATCATTACATTTACGAAAAAGAAACATGTTACCAAAATTAATTATTGTTTTTTCTGATACTGTTCTCAATAACGTTACATGTCTCCGAGACCTTGGCGTTCACTTGGACTCGAAGCTCCACCTTGATGCTCACGTAGATAAAATGATTAACAAAGCTTATAAAATGTTTGGATTCGTAATGAGAGCATCTAGAGAATTTCATCGCCCTTCCACTTATCTACATCTATACAAATCACTAATTCGGCCACAGTTGGAATACGCATCAGCCATTTGAAATCTCTTCTACAATAAGTATACTGAAATTCTAGAAGCTGTACAACGCAAATGCGTACGTGCAATGCACTATAGATCTTTTTGCAGAAAAGCCTCTTACCCATCTCTGCTCCAAAAATATAATCTTATGACCCTCCAATCCAGACGCACTTTGCTTGATATGACCACTCTTTTTACTTTATGCCATAATAAGATTGATTGCACTGATCTTGTGAACAGTTTGTGCTACCTGGTCCCTCGTACTATACGCGGTCGTGCAGTTCGCACAAGACATCTGTTTGCCACCAATTTATGTCGTAGCAACTCTGGCGTACGCTCAGCCATGCATCGTTTAGTCGACACTTACAACAAACAGTTTAATTCTGTCGATATAATATATTTGAGCAAGAATATGTTTAAGAATGGCATTGTGGGAATCTTAAATGAGTAACCTTAAATGTCTACGTTACAAGCTTTTATCAATTATTTGTATGGCAAATATCTTACATCTTTATCCAATTCTTAACGTCAAGACTGAGTAACGAGTAAGTATTTATATTTATAGCACTTGGTTTGTCTACTGTCAATTATACTATATAACATGGTAATCTGTGGATAACGTCGTGAGCAGTGTGTTTGTTAATTCTATCATTTTAGTCCTAAAATTGTTGTAATGTATAATACGCAGTTGTTTGTTGTCCCTAATAAAGTAAAATAAAAATAAAAAGATTAGCGCAATAGTAGGATATATTTTTACTAAGACGCAAATTAATTATATATCTAGGATACCTACCTATAACTCAAAGGAGAAATCCATTATAGTTAGTTTTATAAACAGATATCTTATAAAGGAATAATTTTTAGCATCTGCGCGAGCAGCAAAAATTATCAAGGCCGAGGACTTAGGATTTCTAGATTCTAATGCTAGAATATATGTTAATCATCATTTGACTACTGACACTTGCTCAATAAAACCAGACAGATTGCAAAAAAAAAAAGCTATAATTATGTTTGGGTTAAATTTTGTAAAATACATGTACGAAAAAATTAAACAGGTAAATCATTTACTATTAACAAGATGTCAAATTGAAACAAGATTGTCTAACCAGTCATTATGCCATTTTTGTTTCGCATGTACATTTTCATTTTATATTGTTATACATTAAAATTACACTACTTTATTTACACTTTTGTTACATAATTTTGAACTATGACTTTACTACAATTTACGCTATTAATTAATTAAACGTATTTATATTTCATTTTACACTATCGCCGACGTTTCGGTTGCTCTTCAGCAGCCATGTTCCCACATGTTTAATTCATGGGTAGATTGCGTTCTCGACTATGCAAGGTAGGTATCACGATGTACACAACTGTATACTAATATTATCCGAATACAACAATGCAAAGCAGTTTATAAACTCGTTATGCTCAATGAATATAATTTTCATTTCGCAGCGTGTAAAACACAAACAATTTCATCATTTATATACGTTTCGTTTGCGGAACGACATGATTCTATTAACAGGGTTCCCGTCCAATATATCACATATGAACAATATAACAATAGTTTTTCTATTGTGTCTGTCACGGGACAGAGAAAGGATTAACAGCCTAAGCTTATGGAACAGAAATTAACTCGTCTGTTGACGTTGTGCTTCGGCAAAATTGCTTCACTTTATTATGGTCGTCTTCACTTTATTCGTAGCTTGCAAATGACATAACTATAGATTTAGTAACAATTTCAGCTAAAGTTACCTTTGTGAAGATTTGTTTTGTGAATACTGCAACGAGTGGAATCCTAACTAATATTATGACTGTGAATGTGAGTTAGTTTGTTACGCTTTTACGCCTTAACTACTCGACCTTTTTCATAAAATTATCGCATACACGTTACCAGGTGAACAGCGAAGGATATAGGGTACCTTTCATCCAGAAAACAAATTCTATTGTTTAACTTACCTAACCTACAGTACGCAAGTGAAGTCGCAGGCAATATATAGTACAAAATAAATCACAATCTATCATAATACTGTCTTATGTTTACGCGAATGTTATACATTAAAATTAAACTATTTTATACGGATTTTGTTTGACTACATGATTTTGGAACTCTAACACTTCTATTATTGAACTTTACTGAATTTAAGCTATTTAAATTAATTAAAACTATTTATATTTAAGTTTACACTTTGCTCCGACGCGGCGACGTTTCGGTTGCTTTACAGCAGCCATGTTCAGCCTCCTTCTAAGATGGTAGCTGTCTGAATGTTTTGAAGTGTAGTTATTTTAAAGTACCCGAACATAATTTAATCTTTGGTGTTTCTATTTATGCAGAATGAGTTTAAACTATCAATTGGAAACTCAATGGGTTTAGGTACTCAGTTAATACAATGGTAAAGTTTGTTCTAGACTCTTATAAATTGATGAAATGCAGATCCAATACTGCCAAACCAAAATGAAAAGTAACATACAGTATGACAAAATTAGTAGAGGTGACGCTACCTATTTTACCGGGCATATACTGGCATATATCTATGCCTGTATTTAATATTAGTATGAATAGTTGGTTAACTACGTGGGAAACGCCGTGGGTGGAAGCTATCTTACATTAATTACACACATAGCCCCTCATAGCCCCTCGTCTGTATCCCTGAGGTGTGGACAGAGCCACCCACGTTTCGTTTGCAATGATTTTAGATTCCACGTAACCGTTTTACCGGACACAGATTTCTGAAACTCTCTGGAACAAAAATTCTCTAGATTTCTCTGTAGGGAGAAATAATTTTTTGACAGAAAAACACAATAGCACTGTATCAGACGAACGCCGCCGACCCAAAACTTCAAGTATAGCAGCTGCATACACTTCACTACACCAAGGTCTACTATATTTTATTACTATGCCTATATTATCGATTTACTCCTTTTACTCGAAGGAGTAAGCAGATAATGTAGATGCTTTGCTGCTGCTAAATTGACTTGCTTTAAGCCTGGAATTTCAATAATTCTTGTTGCATTTATACAACAATGCTATTTGTAATCAGCAAGCAACACAAATATCAATTTGAAAATACCTCCGTGACTAAAAACGTACGAACTTGAAAACATCTAAAATATGTTTTCTCTTGTAGAAAGTCGTTAATATGTTTTGAAAGCATTCCAAGCAAAAAACTGTGTTATAAGTTTTGCAACAAAATATTTTTCATACAAGAAGACAGGGTTCAGGGTCGTCCTTTAGAAGCAATATATCATTTGTTTTAAAAAGTTTTATGAATTGATATAAAACTTGTATACATTGTAAGTTGTCAATTGTTACTAATATTAGTAATATTATAAAAATAAAAACTATCCTTGACTGCACGATGACGTAGTGGTTTAAGCAGTCACATGGCACCTGTGCAGTATTCTGGGTTTGATAACTACACTTGGGTTTAAACAAAAACTTGCATGTTTCACAAATTGGTATTCCAAGTCTGGGTACCCTTTGTGTCTGTTGTCCAAATGTTTATAAAGTCCCACACGACACAGGCATCATTCTTAGAGTGGGCGTTGTCTTTTTAAAATCAGAATGAAAATACAAACGTCATTACGTCATTGATTGGGATCTATTATGCGATCCCGCGCAAACTGTTGAATGGATCGCATTTTTAATTTTGATATACCCAGACTATATTATCTTGGATTAACACATAGAATTATTAAATGCAATATATGTACTTAGCAGCTTTTGTGAAATTCTGTGGTATGAGTTTGTAGTTTCACTTACCGTTCCGATTTATAATATTCTTAAGTTTTATATTAGACACCAAAATAGGAACCCTAAGTAGGTACTCAGAATCGGTCACAAAGATAAATGCAAACTAAAACCATGATATTGGTGAAAAAGAAAAAGTTATAATAATCTTACCTCTGTTTGTTTTAGATATTATTAACTTTTGCTTGCACATTCGCTCGTTAATAGTACTTTTTCTGGTTGAGAGGTACCCTATTCTGTCACCCTGACAACGTGAATGCAAAATTTTATTATGACCATTCAATTAGTTAAGGTATAAAAACGGAACAAACAAACACATTCGCATTTATAATATAAGTTGGGAAAAGTTAGGATGTAACTATATAGTTACTAACAATTTAAATTAAATTATTTTGTTTGTGCTTGCTATGCAATGCTGTAGATTTTAAATTAAGTCTAATGATGACAGTACTACGGGGCTTCTAGCATTTCTAAGATATCAGCAATTGGAAAACATGACGACATACAGTTACATTACGTTAGTTAGAAACAGACGTACAACAAAGCGCAGAGTTTTTAGCACACCGTGAATTTATTGAAGACTAGCTTTTGCCCGCGGCTTAGCTCGCGTAAAAGTTGGTCAGGTTATGTTAGTAACAGTACTTTTTATAATAAAATATAGCCTATGTTACTTGGTGATAATATACCTAAAGAATTTTTAGAATGGGTTGATTAGTTTTTGTGTTAAATCCTTACAAACAAACAGAGTAAAATTAAATCTTTCTTCTTTATAATATTGTAACCTTTAGTGAGTTTTTTTAACTAGGGATCTGATCGATCCAGAAAAGGACAGGCCACGCCGTAGGGGCGTGGTGTCTTAAGGTAAATTTGTTTAGAGATTAATCAAAGATGAGATGACGATTAACACTTTTAATATATTACAAAGAATAAATTATATGAGTTAAACAATAACAACTTTCCTACGCGACAATAATCAGGGCGTAGTTCGTCCAAAGGCTTGCTTCGCTAATGCGTGAAAATGTAACTAACAAATTCACGTTTGCATTTGTAATGTTAAGTTAGGATACTATCAAAGTTTATTTTAAATTAACATTTTCTTTTACTTGGGGTATTTCTTTGACTCATACCTCTCCGCGGGGTGACGGGGAGGTTATGTCGGGCTCACCGGGGGAATGATACCCCGGTTATACCGACTAAACCTACCACGGTCATCCTTGACATAACCAGAGTCGGCGGGGTCACGCGAATCACTTTCACATGTAATCGCGACCGCCGAAGTTTCGGCCCGTCGTATGAGACGGCAGGCCACTCACGAAAAGACCTACACTTTGGTCACTTAACTTTACTGTCCTCTTGAAGGGGGACGGACACACGACACAGAGGCACACGTGGGGACTCGCACGCCGCCTCTCGGATCTGGTCCAGAAAGGGTGGTGCGCAGGCCCACAAAGCCCACCGCCCCCAGGTAAAAACTCAGGGTGGCTGGAGGTAATCTGCCTCAATGTGAATGAACGCCTCCGGCGCCCAGTTCTGCGATTGGGGAGAGGGTTCAAGCACTCCCTCTCCCGCTCCGCCGCCTACTTGATGGAAATAACTTCCTCACAGAAGGAGGCAACGGCGTTCCACGACCTCTCACTCCGGACCATAGACTGAACCAAGGCCGGGAGCGAGAGGGCAACAATTCCGATTGCCGCGACCAACCCACGGTGCTGCGAAGCCCAGGCAGGGCAATCCGCCAACGTGTGCAGCGCCGTGTATGCAACAACATCACGGCAGTCGCCGCAGTAAAGACAACCGGGTGTCTCTTGCCGGCCTATGCAATACAGGAACTGGCCGAAGCAACCGTGGCCAGTCATTACCTGTGTCAGCCGGAAAGTGAGGACGCCATGCCGCCTCTCCAGCCACTTCTCAAAAACGGGACTTACCGCTACGATCGTGGCGTGCCGGGCACTGAGGTGCACAAGTCGTTCCTTCCACTCTTCCACCACGACATGGCGGAGCTCGGAACGTACCACCTCGAGAGTGGGAAGAGTTGGTCTTTCACCCCGAGCTAGCGCTTCCTGGCGCCAAAGTAGAGCGACGCCAAGAGCGTCGCTTTCAGGTTCCAGGGCATCGATCCGGCAAGGAGGCTCGCAGCCTCGTATGAGATCGTGCGGTATCCCCTAATCAACCTGACGGCCATGACAAGCTGTGGCTCACAAAGCGCCGAAATGTTGCGAGCCGTCAGATTGTCCACCCAAACTGGACCCCATAAAGGGCCATGGACCACACGACCCCCTCGTAGAAACTCCGGCAGGAGGTGTTTGGCCCGCCAAGGTTAGGCAGCAGAGGCGTAAGTGCACCTGCAGCGCTCTGAAATCTGGGGGACAAAACAATGAGCTACAAAGTCCCATCGGCTGTCGAGCAAGAGACCTAAATACTTTAATATTGGCTCGACAGCGACGCGAACCCCTCCTACCATGATATGGGCCCCTGGAGGTGGCCGGTTCCAAGAACCGTGAAAACAGACGGCCTCGGACTTGGACAGGGCCACCTCAAGCCCCAACCGCCGGATACGACCAATGACTTATGCGACCCCAGCGGTCGCCAATATGGCCGCCGCCCGGTGCGACTTACCTCTCGCTCTGACAAGTGTGTCGTCGGCGTAACAAATGACGCCGTCGCCATGGAGGAGCACACCTCGCAGCACTCAATCGTAGCCGATGTTCCACAGGAGCGGACCCAAACCCGATCCCTATGAAACACCGCACGACATCTCTCGCCGACTCCAACCGTCGTGACCCGGATAAACTACTACCCTCTCAGATAAATATGCCTGACAATGCGGCGGAGATAGGTCGGCGCTCGATGGAAAATGTGTGCCTCCCTAATACAACTCCAGGGCAAGGTGTTAAAGGCATTCGCGATATCCAAAGACACCGCGAATACGACCTGGCCCTGGGACACCGCATCCACCGCCAGGCTCCTTACACGCAGAACTGCGTCAATAGTGGAGCGCCCGCGGCGGAAACCATACTGGTTGTCCGCAAATCCCACTGAAGAAAGACGATGGACGAGGCGTTCCGCGATGATAAATTTGAACAATTTAGCAACCTTGTCCAGCATCATGATGGGCCGGTAGGCGGACGGGGAGTCCGCCGAGCACCCTTCCTTCCTGATCAGGACCAGTTTTCCCACCTTCCTAAGGTGCGGGAACTGGCCCTGCATTAAACACTTGGTAAGGAGCCATCTATGTCGGGGTGCGAGCTCTTCGAGGACCAGGGTCTATGCACGGCCTGGAATGCCGTCGGGTCCGGGGGCGGTGTTCTTCAAGAGAAGCCTCGATACCGCCGCTCGCAACTCTACCTGGGTCACTTTGGGAATCACGTCATGGTCAAATGCCGCGTTGGACACCATGGAAGGCGGAACCATCGACGAAAGAATGTGCTTCGTCCGTGAGGGAAACAGAGCGGCCACCACCTGGTCCAGCAGTTGTGGCCGGATACTCTGGGACAAGAGTGGCCCTAGGGACGAAGCTTGTCCCTGACCATTAAATAAGGGCGCCCCCATAAATTAACATACTTTATGTTATATTTTTAATAAAACGCTATAAAAAATTTATATAGTAGTTTATTTTTAATAAAAATAGGTCCTAATTTTTTACATTGGTATAAACAAAGTAGATCTGGTAAGAATCAAACCTAGTTAGGCCCAACGAATACTAAAAAGTTTTGGCACGGATTTATACGGAGTTATATGGAGTTCCAAAACGTTCAAACATAAAGGACAAATAAGTTATATCCGGATTTGTCTAAATCTCTCGGGTGTTCTCTATTCAAAAGTTTCAAAATTCAATATGGCCAACTGAAACTATTGGTTTATTTAGAACTAAATAGAATTTGTTTGGACAATCTGGGACGTTTGAATGCATAATATTACCGTATTAAGGCGGTAAATACTGCTAATGACCCTGGCTATAGTTTGATCTCTCTCTCTCTGTTAGTTTAGGTATAAAAGAGATGCAAGCACTGAGAACAAGAGATAGTCAGCTCCTTTCAAGGTAAAACAATACATTGATTGCTTATAAACATGCATATTAACAACCCTTGATAATATTAACACTGACTACGGTAATACTAACAAAATCGCGTGTAGTTTTGAACCTTAAAGTTATTTGTAAAATAAATCATATATAGTATAATAATATTAATAATATTTCGTTATTCATCCATAGCATTATATATTACCATTATACCAGTCCATCAAACACCCATCCCCGTAGCCCAGAAATATTAGAGCACATATGTAGCAATAGTCCTTCAGTCCGTAGGTATTCCATCCCACTTTAGATTAAAACTCTCGAAGGGCCTCTTTACGTTGGACTCTGTGTAAGCCTCCCAAGGGGCCAGATATTTCTTTAATATATTAGAAAAATATCAGTGATAAGAGAAACATAATAATAGCAGCCCTGTATACAAATTGCCCCACGACTGGGCATTAAGCCATAGTTCACCACTCTAGCCCTGGGTGGATTGGCAGACATCACATATCTTCGAGAACATTATCGAAAACTCTGAGTTACCTCACGACGTTTTCTTTTACCGTTGAAGCAATCAATACTTAACTATTTAATACGCACATAAATTAAAAATGTCAGCCGTGGGATCAAACTTATGACTTCTGTGTGTCAGTCCAACGATTATCCATTAAATATAGTTTAAAGTATTACTATATATGTTATAAAGGAAAATGTAAAGCAACATCTTCTCCATCTTCATAAGATATAAAAAAATTACAAAATACAACCTTCTAAAACAGTTTTTAAACAAGAAACATCCATTAAGAAAAGATTTAATGAACCTCTAAACGGATGAAAGTATTGTTTAAACTTTGTACAAAACTTTACTTTTTCATAATAAAATTATAATAAAAATCTCGATGTAAAGTTTACTAAGTAATTTAATGTTTTTTATTTAATTCAAAGTGAAAAAGATGTCTTGCTTTTAATGTTAAAATTCAATAGTAATTAAGTAAATACTAACTTTTGAACCAATTTAGGCAGAAGGCTCGAAAGTTAGAAGTAGTTATAAGTTTGTAGTTCAGACATAAAATATTTAAGAGAATTTATTGAGTGACAATTTATATTTACACTTTGACATTTAATTTGAGTCAATATTTTACTAATTAATATTTAATTTAAAGAGCCTAAAAACTCAAGTGCCTCAGCTTGCGTATGAAACACCATTGCGTGCCAAAGACGCAAGTTTAGGGGCTTACACGGGTTATATGCATCGTATAAACGAACGAAGCTAGCCCCACGTATACATCCCGCAAGTAAACTAAATATTAAGCGAAGTAAATTAGTGAAATATTAAAGAGAATTTATTGAGTGTAGTAAAATTCTAATGCTTTGATCTCATGTGATAGCTTAAGTATCACTTACTTTACTAGTGATTCAAAAACAATAAATAAATCTCCTTTGAACACATTTAAATGCAAAACAACAGTGACAAATGGCTTATGTCCCTAGATTATATGGAAACAGAAAATATTTTGACTATTTTACTACTACTAACTACTATCACACACACACACACACACACATACACATGCACATATACACACACCCACACATACACAGACACACTGTGCATGCATCTATTAAATATTTATAACCTCAAATTGCTCCAAAATTTACTAATTAGCTTTAAATACTAATCAATAAAGGAGAGAGCCTGGAGATCTATCACACAGGTCTTAGAACCTACTATGGACTCCAGCTCTCACAAGGTTTCTAATTACCTAAGCTGTACTTATTTTGTAAAAACTTGTAACCTTTTGAGAGAAATAAATAAATCTATTATTATTATTTTAAATTAGATTTTATAATACTGACACACTTTGAAACGTGCCCGATAGAAGACTATGGACTCATTTTCTACAACGCGGGACCTATATATAGCTAGTCATATGTTAGCGTTATAAACATACCCCTACATATTCTGATGAAAATGTACAGCTTTTTCTACATTTAGAGTCTTACGTACACTTGGTGCGTAGGCCTCTAAAAGTAGAAAAAGCTTCTGTCACTATCGATACTTAACATTTCAATAGTATTGCCATAACGTATTTATGTTTCATCATTACAATACGTATACATTCTGGAATATAAACAATGAAATACAAAACCTTTACCGTTCCAAGAGTAACACATTACTCGCACTAAACGCTTCTGTTCAACG
This sequence comes from Catocala nupta, assembly GCA_963675205.1. Taxonomy (NCBI): domain Eukaryota; kingdom Metazoa; phylum Arthropoda; class Insecta; order Lepidoptera; family Erebidae; genus Catocala; species Catocala nupta. Next base: position 19,052,611 of record OY776097.1, on the reverse strand, counting down.
TTTTCTGCTATAAATCATTCCTCGTGTCAATCAGTCGTGGCGAGGTTATCTCGCCGCGTATCAATCTATCAATTGTTTGTTGCACACTCTATATTGATCAATCGTGTAGATACGCGGTAAATAGGGACTGGTGATGTGTGTAATTGGAATGTTACTAATCAACTCACGGAAAGCAATAACACCGTAACAGACTTACAGAATAAATGTTTAAGCGGTGTTATCGAAGTAGGTTAGTTTAGTATCGACTAAACTAACCAACTCTAGTGAATAAACTGCTACGCTTTATGATACAGCATACTGTAATAATTTAGTATGGCATAATATAAGTTTAAGTAATACTTACTATCCTAACTTTATTACTATAAATTCGAATGTGAGTTAGTAGACCGATCATCACGAAATTTCGCATACACGTTGTCAGGGGTACAGAAAAGGACAGATGGTACCATTCAGAAAAAGGTACGATTCCCGATGGATATAAATTTATTAATAACTTCTAGACTAAGGTGAGTGAAGCTGAGAGAAAATCTGGTAGTACATCTAAAAGATTTTCATAATCGTATCGCTAAAATAACCAAAAGTATTTATATAGCTAAAAATATTTTTCATCTAAAAATGGACTCAGATAGGATGCAAACCTAATTGTACAACATTGACCAGATGCATCGTTCCTGGATTGTCACCTACACATTGTTGAAGCTTGAATCTATACTAATATTATAAAGCTGAAGTGTTTGTTTGTTTGTTTGCTTGAACGCACTAATCTCAGGAATCTCTTTAAGTGTTGGAAGGGCTATTTATCGAGGAAGGCTAGAGGCTATATAACATCACACTATGACCCACGGGGCCGAGCAGTAACCATAAAAGCGAGTGAAACCGCGGACACAGCTAGTACGTATTAGAAAATGAATAGATAAATAAGTTATATATTTTTTTAGTACATCGGTATTGATAGTACATAGTAATTTGATCCGTCTCTTTCAATATGCAGGTGATTAAATCGGGATCCTGGATAGTAGCATGTGTTATGTGATACGGCAAATCGTGAAATTATTTATTTACTTTAGTTCATTCTATATTAAAAAAAACTGTAAATAATGTTTAGACGAATCGTGGATCAACAGGATCACGTGGATAATAGAATATTAGTATTCTGTGATAAACTCTCTATTTTCGGACGCAACTATCTTTACTTGTAAATTCCTTAAAAGGTTTGGCAGAAGTGTAGCATAGTCTTATTCTAGCCTTATTCTATTAGTTAGTAGTATAGTTAATAACCTTGTCGGTCCAGTCGTTACGTGCCCTTTTGAGGTAGAGCAAAGTATTATTGGGGAATTTTTATAAAATTTCTCTAATTTAGCACGATGTCTGGAAATGTGTCCAGATGATAGGCTCACTTGAACGTCAACGTGAAATCAAAACTAAAAGACCATCTCTCTCTGTAGTTTTGCAGACTGCATAGCGTAACTGACAATTTTCTTAAGAATTATGTATACAGGTTGTCCAGAATATGTGAATCAAATTGTAACGGGAGATTCTTTAGGTAAGGACAATTTAAATATGCCAAATAAATAAAAAATAAAAAAAAGGAATTTTGGGCAAAAAAAACGTTTTTAAAAAAGTACGACATTTTCAGACGTTTAACTACAGGTGCTTTGTTCATGGCTAATTTAAAATATTTCACTATTTTTATTTGTGAAGGACTGATTCGTCAAACTACAAACGATTTTTTTTTAATTTACGTAGTTTTAAAATTGCAGCATTATTTTGGTATATTTTTTTTGCACTAAAGAAAATCTTTTAAATTTAACCAACAACTCAACATATTTTAAGTTTTTTTATTTAGCACATTTGTAAAGTCCTTACCTAAGGAACCTGCCGTGACAATTTGATTCACATATTTTGGGACACCCTGTATAATACACTAAACCCGGTTAAGACATTTAACTCGATAGACAGCAGAATGACAATTGACCCGACATTCAACTCCTTTGACATCAAATATAAACGTAAACGAAACAGGACCAGTAACTTCCTAAAATACATTCTGCTTGTATTTAGAATTGTTCAAGTGAATAACGTATGTTCTTTCTCCGGTCGATTAGTTCGATCCGTTTGTCCGATGGGGCGGTAAATGGGAAGAATGCTGTGAACAATGTCGAATTAAACGATGCCCGAAGTGGAATGCAATGTCGGCAAAATGACCCAACGCAATCCAACGAGCCTTTTCTATTAAAAGTTGGAACCGCAGATAAAAATAAAAGTGTGCTTCTTGTTTTGTTCTCTCTCTCTCGTAGCAATGGAGCAACAGATTCACATGATTTTGTGCATAGTTATAGTTTGCGGTAAAACGATTTCAGTGCAAGAGTAGCTACATTTGGATGAATATGATTGCATTTGATCCTGGTTCTCTGTCACACGACTATGCGTGGGTAAGTTTGTTTGCCGCGTTGTATAAAAATACTAGATTTAATGGAGATGTTGTTAATAAATATCTCATCCTCAGGCCCAGTACTTCTTTTTATGAATACCTTTCGTATGTCTTTGACCATATCTCGGACAACGGGTATGCAAAATTTCATGATGATCGGTAAAGTTGTTAAGGCGTGAAAGCGTAACAAAGAAACGTACTCACTCACATTCGCATTCATAGTATTGGTTAGTATTCTTTTTCTTTTTATTTCATGGCATGCGATTGCTGTTAGAGCTATCAGTAATGTCGTGCGATCAATGCAGTGACACAGGATAAGTACATAAATAACGCGTGATACTTCTTGCGTTGCCATCTAACTTAACCATGGATTAGCATAACCAAATACCACCAGTCGGGTTGTTCGTTCGTTTGCTTCTACGTGCGTTGACTACATCGCAAGGTACGACAGATGGCTACGGCTTTGTTAAAACCACAGTGCACTTCTAAGTTCTGGCAATACAGGAAAACTCCAAAACTGATGTACGTTCTCAGGCAGTTAAAGCTCGGGTATAAGTCCCTTAATTTGTTTAAGTAATTGCAAAGTCCTATGCCTTAAATATCCGGTCTTTAATACGAACTAAAAATACCTATTTATATTGAACCATTTAGTATGCAAATCTTAGATAAAATAGGGAAGCGTGTCAAAAGGGTTTCAAGGTCGCTAAAAATAGATTGGATTCACAATAAAATTAAATCCATTTTAAAAGAGAGGACGTCCGGATCTTCGTCAAATACCAGGAGATTAGAAATACAGTGAAGTACTACTTAAAGAATCAGTTCTATTTGAAGACTTGGATAACGTTTTCACAATCTTATTCAATTACATTTGAGGGCGCTACGTTTGAGACCGGGACTCGATGGACTTTCAAACATCCTTTATTGCCTATTCTATATGTAAGGCATGTTTATAAACTAAGTAAGTTTTTGAAATACGTTATTTTAAAAGAGTATACAGTGCTTTTATCTGATTATGGCAGAAAGGGTTTTAAATGTATTTACCCAATTTCAATAGATTACGTGTCCTTGGATTTGTTAAAGACTGTAATATAAATACTAGATTTTGCCCGCGGCTCCACTTGCGTAAATATAGGTTATGACAATTTTTTATCTCTCGAGAACAGTACTTTTTCCTGGATGATAGGTACCCTATTTCCTGTTTGTACCCCTGACAACGTCTATGCCAAATTGCATGATGATCGGTCGAGTGGTTAAGGCGTGAAAGCGTTACAAACAAACGAACACACATTCGCTTTTATATTAGTTAGGATTAGTAAGTAATGTCTTAGTAGAACTGGCATAATGTACATGTGATACAGATCAACTTAAATCTTCTATGATATGTGCATAACGTTGTAGGTTTATACCTTGACAACTCAAGAGAGTCTATTAACCAATACGCACGTGATTTAGAATCAACCTATATAAATATTGAACCTTTCTGTATTGGTTCATCCATAGTACCTGTACCTGTACTACATGCAGGTAGTTATCCTCTGATGTTATGTGTTCGTATATTTTATTGGCAATAGCTATCGCAATAATATACTGAACATTGTTGGTGTATGTTTGTTCAATTTAGACCAGATGGGAATATGTATAATATGTATGTATTTACAAAAAAAAAAGTATATATGTATATTTATCCATTGTCTAGTACCCATAGTACAAGCTCTGCTTAGTTTGGGCTAGATAATGTTGTGTGTATGTGGTAGAATATTATTATTATTATTATCATTATCTCAACTAAATCACTGATGCACTGAGATCGGAATATATTGATACTAAAAGTCTACAGGAGTAGTGGCGCTACTTTTGTAACAGCCCAAGTTCAAATATCAAAATACCCTAAAACACTCTTTATATAATATTGTCTTCTGTTTACGCGAATGTTATTCATTGAAATTAAACTACTATATACGGATTTTATCGCGTTGTTTATTTAACACTGTACCTATTACATAATTTTGAAAACGGGGAGACTAAGATGGTAGTTGTCTCAATGTTCCAGTGTAGTTACCATTGAGACAACTACCATCTTAGTCTCCTCGTGACCATGACTGCTGAAAAGCAACCGAAACGTCGGGGAAAGTGTAAATCTAAATACAAATAGTTTTAATAGTTTTGCTTAGGCACTTTAATCATTGTCTCGTAAACATTCACTTTTCCATGGCTATGTAAGCTAATTCTAATGCGTCAGTTCTCTCTCAATTTGCGCTATAGCACCTCTAGTGGTTGCCGCAGCTAGACTAACCAAGCCAGGTTTCATCAAGTCATCTGTCTATCAAGCTGTCTATTTTATCTGCAAACTACAAATATAATATGATTTCGAATTTAAGATATTTGCTCCAGCGATCAACGATAAACATGGCCAGTCCATTGCCACTTTAGCTTGCTTTTAGTGAATTTCGTTCTTTGTTGAATAACCTTTTTTATCGTTTGTTTTCCGACCTTTTTGTCTGTGGCCTAAATGTACAATAGTTATGGACAAACGTGGACGTTTTGCTATATTCCCGGTTATAGGGAGCGCATTTTATTTATCGTAATATTAGCAAAAAAAGAGGAGCAGTATGTCAAACACTATATACTCGACCAGGTACTTATGTCATGTTCAATTAGTCATTAAAGTAATATAACAACATTAGTTTTAAATCTTAAATTGCAATAAACCTTATTTTCGCCTCTAGACTTTTATGTTGAGTTTGACGTTTAACAACCTAAAGATAGAAAATATATATTATTTTATTCACAAGACACAATAACAAAAGAAAAGTTCAGCTTTGAAATTGGAAGATATTATTATCATAAGTAAAATCTCACGAGATTTTATTTAATGCCTGAAATCTCTTTGATAGAGCACCGTGCACCTATAATGCTTTCTGAATTTGGCTAGATGCCATTTAATCTGATCATCTTCAACTCCACACAAAGGCGTAGTCGCCAGCTATCATGACGATCTTTGACAGTCAATATCAAGCAAGAACATGTATTCAAATATTCTAACATTCGTTTAGCTTTAGAATATCGTAACTCTTTAGGTTCAAAGGGCATTAAGGCAGCGTTACCAGATAAGAACGCTATCCCAGAGCTTAAATATCGTCACACAAAATAAGTCTCGAACCAAAATACCTAAGTACCTAATACTTTCTAGGTAAAGGGAGCTTATACTTACATATACTTCTAAGAAGCTTAATGCTTAAATTAGATTATTTGGTTGGATAGTACTATGGCTTGATTCTAGAGATTTGGTTTTACCTCAAAGGTGATGAACAAAGATAGCATAGAATTGTAAATAATTACCTATAAATACAGTTTCAGTAATTATAACACCAGGGATATTATTACTGCGTTGCTGACCCTGTAAAATCTTATTTAGAAGAAGCATGTCCTCTGTTGTAATATCTACGAAGAGACTGTCACCAAGGTTAAGCGTTTGCAACTGGAGACTACTACTCTAGTACATTAAAATCGTTTGATACATGACCAGTTTGAATGGTACAAGGTGTTGTTGCAGTTTTAGACAAAACGCAAAATACCCACTTTTCGCAAGCTATGTTTTAAAAGAGTCAAGACTATTACGTACTATTAGTAAGGCAGGTAGTATCTACGGCATTTATGCAAACGCCATAGATACTTTTACTGAGTTCTTAATATAACCTTTTAATCATAGCTTACAATAACTCTGATACTATGCTTTCAATTTAATTCATATCAGATTCAATTTCTCAGTTCACAAATCTTAGCAGAAGATTTAATCACAGTTTACTTGTGTTGGATTCTTGGGTCGTGTCATAGAGTAACTTATATTTGGGTTAAATGTAATTTCTTTCGTTTACAAGCAACCTTAAGCCGCCAACTAGACAGTCTGGCTAATAATACCCAGTTAGGTGAATTGAACCAAGGTTACGTTGCTTGAAACTGTTCTAATTTGTTTACTCAATAAATTCTATGCCAAGAAAATTGTTAGAAGCAGCACAGAGTCTAGAACTGTTTCCAGTGGACGACAATTCTATTGCCTTTATTACGTGGGAAATAAAACCTAAGCTGGTATTTTGTATATATAATGCCTATCTCTTAGTTAATATAGGCGTGCAACTATGTATACATATATTTCACACATGCAGTTTGACAAAACATAACATAGGGTATACCTGTATGGGATATACATAGACTGTATATACCTATAATGCAGTCTTGAATTTATGTTATATACAAAGGGGTAAGCACCTCATATCACATCCATACTTGGTTAGCAAGCTGACTAAAACGATGACTGCGTCGTTGATAGCGATCAACAACGCAGTCAGTTCTAGTCAGCTTCTTGTTAATACATTAAATGACAAAAAATGCACGCTGGCTACGAGACAGCTCTTTTTGCAATAGAACAAAGTCATAAAGCCACCGTTAATACTAGTACTCTCTAATTTCCAAATAATTATATCACTGGTAAAATTGTTAATACCTAATAGAATTATTATGATAAGGACAAAAAAACGAACACAAAAAATAACAATAAAGTATAACGAGAACCACCATATTGGAATTTATTACATAGAATTCACTTTTATGACGGTATGTACGCTCGGCCATCCGATTTCCGTATCACATTTAGATAAGCGTTTTACGCAGGCAAACACGTTTGATATATCTTTGGAAATCATTTATTTGCGACAAAAGGCTTTACGCCAATTTATATTTTATCGCACCTCTAATACAGGAAATGATCTCTGTGTCTTACAGACGTTTATGTCACTGATACATAGAAAACTCAGACTCGGTACAGTTATTTGTAGACCACACATTGTTATCTCTCGAATCTCCAACATGTAGGGTATATAATTATATATATATGTAATGCCTATAATTTTAAAATCCATAACTTAGCTTTTTTTTATTTTTCTGCTAGCTATCCGGCTTGACGTCGACTTCTGGGTCAACCTGTATATATATTCGAGATCACATAACATAAAAAAAAGTAGTAACAGGAGTGAAAATACCGCCACAGGGTGTAGATCTTTTAGATGTTTTTTAAATGCGTATCATTTTTAAAATACGTAACTTTGTTTTTTTTTATATTTTTCTGACAGCTATTATAATTCAGCCTATTACCTGATTGCGGCTTGACGTCGACTTCTGGGACACCCTGTATATATTTCGCCAGCTATGTCTCAAGTATCACTTAATATGAGGCGAGACAATTGCAGCTGTATATCGGGCATGTATCTAGACTCTGTGCTGCTACTAAAAATTGCCTACTAAAGTAACTTACCGATCGGCCTTCATGTAAGAATAAGCTTATGTCATAGGACCCACTAGTAAAACAGATTAACGTTATATATTTTATTTAGCGACCCGCCCCGGCTACGCACAAGTAACCTTAACAAGTAATACACTTAAATCTTCCTCATGAATTTTTGAGTTGATCGCGAACAGACAGACAGACGCGGCGTAGAGCTTTATTTTATAATATATAGTGATGATTGTTTCATTAAAGTTATCAAGTCTCGGAATGCCAAATATAATTTAAAACCTATTATGACTAGCCGCCGGCGTACCGCTGCGACAGAACTGGTTAAGAAAGTTTTATTTACAAAATTGGATTAAGTCTTGCTTGACAGCAATTGTAAAACGATGACAGTGAAGAGAAAATAAACGGAGACTTGGGAACTCAAATGATTTATGATTTAAAAGGAGCTTTGTCTATAACGGACTTGTTGAGTTTAGTTTACAACTCTTCAACTAAAACCTCTTTGAAACAGTATCTGATTTAATCCTTTAATAACTGTCCAATAATTCTTGAATAACCCAGACACAATGACAAAAGCATTGTAAATGGCCCCAGAGACTGAGTGTTGGGCAAAACGTTCGAACTGCTTTATAGAACGGCAGCTTTCTCTTATAGGCATAGAGTAGGTTGATATTATTATCTATGTATCAAGCCAGTGAATGGAAATTAAACATGGAAGTATTCTTACCGCTAAAATATGGCACCACACAATAAACCAAAGTAGGCGACGCTTCAGCGCCGGCCACACTGCGGGCAGTCAGCGGTCAGAGTTCCGAGTTCTGCGTTCCGCGTTCACTCTGATGTATGAGGTGTCTTCGAATCGTACACACATAAAAGCAGTCAGACCGCGGCGATCAAAGAGGAACTGTATATTATCAAAGAGGAACGACTGCAGAACGCAGACCGCCGGGGCAATGTGTTCGGCGCCTTAGCAAAAATAAGTCGTATCGCTATGCTAATTACGTATAACTAGGTATATCAATGAGTTGTATGTTTTAAAATTGACAGCAAGTAAACGATAAAATAGAACAGCTAATACCTTGCCTCATTGCCAGTAACGTCCAGTTTCGAGTATTAGAGATGAGTAAGTGACTGTGGGGTCAATAATAAACTGTGGTTAGTATGAAAGTACTGCATCCACGTTTGATTTACGTTCACTGCACGAAGCAGTCATCCAAATGCAGTGTAGACTAGCCGTGCCTGTTGCCTGCCGTCTTGTCAAGGCAGGGATTTGGTTGTGATTTCTTAGTATCGTTTTTACGATGTTAAGGCAATACAATATAGTAAGACAGTGCAGTATGTTTATAAGCTACTGTTGGCCCCTATTATCAGAAAGGCTAAAGGCTTATAAGCCATTGGAGAAATAAAAAAAATATGCGCTGATTTACCGGTGTGTACCTAATCTTATAAAGTTTCTACTCATATTATATTGGTAAAAGTATGTGAAAATTATCATATTTGTAGCAAAACCACGCGTACATCGTTAAAGCAATTGGGATTATATTTGGCAAAATAATAGAAGACCATGTTCTAAGTTTGCAAAAATGATGAATGAGTTTTTTACCCGGTATGTGTTCTTTTGAGATTCGCGTAAAGCGGCGGGCCAAAACGAAATACTTGATAAAATTACATATTCCCTAAAAATATTTGATGTATTTAATATCAAATTTCAATAACCTAAATATGTACCTATATTATTTCACTTACAAACCAACTAATTATGTCAGTAACATCTAAGCAAACAAACACTGAGCCAATTCAAGTTTAAATAAAAATGCAAATAAAATCTACTTATTTTACTAGCGTCGACTATTTCTATTTATCCGGCGCGCTGTAATAGATATTTATGTCTTACCGTCTAAATCAACTGCTGGAATAATAAAAGTATTCATTGCTTTTTTATTACCGGTGCGTAATTATTTTAAAATAAATTTACGTTTCACCAGTATTCATGGCATAGAATACTCAATTTCCATAACATTTACATTTTGTTAATGTATACATACATAAATATGATATAATCTTTCGTTTACATCCATGAAGAGGTAAGCATTATATTTATTAGACTCACATTTCGCCAATTATTGATTAAGATTACACTTTGTTCCCTTCTGATTTTTCTTTGTGACTTCCAGAGCCTGCTATATGGGCTCTAGGGTTCGGCTCCAGTTTAGGCAAAGTGGTCAAAAAATTCTCAGTAGTAATACGGACTCCGACACCGTTTCAGGTAAGCGATTAAGGCTCGCTCTCTTTACATGGGATTTAAAATGAAGTTGGCAAAATGTGGGCATAGTAAACCTATTCTTCTTCGGGAATACTCAGGCGTAAATGGGTATCAAATAGTCCTGCAAGATAACAATAACTGAGATACATGATTTTCTAGAATCTTCGTAAAGACGTAAATATCAACACCACAAAGCAATCTTCGGTGCGGTGTCTCTATACATAGCTCGTCTACAGAGTGACCGCTCTGAAATTGCTTATCTTCACCGGTCGCTCGAACAATCGTATAATCGATTTTCGGACCAAGAAATGTCTTATTTGGTATTCCGTATCAGTTGTTTTATGTATAACTATTCTTCTATAAAGTCATAGTAAGACAGCCTGTTCGTAGACCGTTGAAATGTCACGCAGAGATCTCAAGTTAACCTCTGACATAGTAGTAAGTTATGAGCGTATTAAATAGTTAATTATCACTTTAATGATAGAGGAAGCATCGTGAGGAAACCTGCACCTGAAGATATGTGAAGTCTATTAATCTCTAGTCGAGTCGGCACACGCGAGTGATACCTACTTTTAATATTGCAAGCGATCATCGATTATAACCATTTACTATAAGGCAGATGGTATAATACTTTGCCACATTGGTATTATAAAAAAACTTGCTATAAAGGTAGTAAAGGCGGTTATAGCCAAATGGTAATTATTTCCAAGAAATTGATGTTATGAGCTGCCACATACATCTACGTTTCCCATCGTTATATAGCCATTACGAAGAAATTGAGATATTATTAAACTTTTGCTCGTAAAAATATTTACTGCGAATTATAATATAAGTCAGCTTTGCACGCATACATTAATATAACATCAGAACACGCATTACCATTAAACACACGTTATAGTCTACATATTTATGATAGTTGCTAGCATCCTAATCCTAATACTATAAATGCAAATGTAAGTTTGTTACGTCACAATTACATGACCGATCATCTTGGAATTTTGCATACACATTTTCTGGGGAATAGAAAAGGACATAGGGTATCTATTATCCAAAAAAAAGTACTGTTTCTAATCTAACATAATCTACATTTATGCGAGGAAAGCCGTGGTAATATCTAGTCCCTTAGTCTAGTAATTTAGGTTCGTAACTCGTAGTTTAGGTTTACGGACTAATATTTCCTTATAAATCATCAAAATATCATTCTGGAGAGTTGAGCTCCAGATCGATGTCCTAGATATATTTGGTAGTAACCTTCAAATAATTGCAATAAAACACTTAGTTTCTAAATTGATAACCACAGATTTCTGCTGCTGAAAAAGGAAATACTGAAAAATACGGTGATATCTATTTATATATCGACAATTATTTGTCAGCATCAAATTAAGTTCCAAATAGGTAGTCGATTCCGATTTAAATTATTATCATTAATATCATATTTATTAATAATATATTTTTATTTATCAATTTATGTATATTTTTGTAGCAATATGACATCGCTATCATAGGCTTAAAAGGTGTACTATCGAAATATCGCCAACAAATAATTAGGTACTTCTCATCAATAAATTAATTATGGGATTTAAAATCTCAAAATTTAGAACAAAATACATCCATGACGCAGCATGAGACGCAGACACAGACGTCTCATGCTGCGTCATGGGTGTATTTAGTACAAGATTTTGCCCGTCATGGGTGTATTTTGTACAAGATTTTGTACGCGTTAATGTAGATTTATGATACGATAGATTGTTAGTAGCCTATATTATCCTGATTAGGCAATAATACTGTTAAGTTTCATCAAAATCCGTTCAGTAGTTTTCGTGTGAAAGGGTAACAAACATCCATCCATTCACCCTCATAAACTTTCACATTTATAATATCAGTAGGATATTACAAAATAAATGATTAATAGATTTTACAGCTCTCAACGCAATGTTCATTCTTCAAATAGTTGACACCACTTAAATTTTATAACACGTGTATGAGTATTAGTTACATCACTTTCTACAAGACAATTTATTTAAATAATATTGCTGGCCGCAAGAATCTTTCTTGTTTACAGTGACAAAATATTAAAATGTTAAGAGAAAAATATTACACGGAGATATAATGTTAGCAATCAATTCTCTTTTATTTTTATAGTAAACAGTGTTGTAATGCCACCTACACTTTAAGATGTATCCTGTACAAGTCTTGGCACTCTTCATCAAATCCGGCCACAAATAGTATTTAGCCAATTATTCTATAAAAATAAAGATAGTATTATAAATGTTGTCCTACGTTTACGCGAATATTTATTTATTGAAATTAAACTACTTTATACGAATTATATCGGCATTGATACTTTTTGTCAAAGAATCTTAATTAATTTTGGAACTGTTCAAAATTATGTCTTATAACAGTGTGTTATAAAAAAAAAAAAAAAAAAAAAATAGTGTGTTATAAAGATGAACAATGAGATACAATCCGTATAAAGTGGTATTATACATATATACAACTAGCTTACCCGCGCAACTTCGTCTGCTCCACATAAGACAATTTTCCCCGTTTTTGCAACATTTTTCATTTATGCTCTGCTCCTATTCGCAGCATAATAATATATAGCTTATAGCCTTCCTCGATAAATGGGCTTTCCAAAACTGAAAGAATTTTTCAATTTAAACCAGTAGTTCCTGAGATTAGCGCGTACAACTAAAAAAAACAAATAAACAAACAAACTCTTCAGCTTCATAATATTAGTATACATATGTGGTGAGGTTACCTAATAGGTAATGGAAGTGCTCTTTATTGTAGTTACAACTTAATGATGGTCCAATGCTTTTTTTGCATTTGACTAGACAACTTGTCTTGCGGAGAACTTTACCAACATTAAGAAAACGAATGCTAAGAACACCTAGACATAAACACTCGATTCCGGTTTAAAGATTATTTATTCTTAAAAGAATTTTACAATTCACTTAAGAATATTACATAAAAATATATAAGTTTACAATCAGAGTGTGGTAAAACTAAACAGATTGTGGGTAAATAAATCAATTTTACACTTCAGAGTAGGTAGGTACCATCATAACAAGACACGAGTATAACGGATACACGGATCTAAAGTTACTAGACGTGGCTAGACGAGAAAATTTATTACTATTATTTAAAACTTTAAAAGGTTTTTAAAGGTTTGTATAGTTTTGACATCTTTAACATCTTCTGGCAATTTATTGTAAAGCTGCGCACTTTCAAAAGTAATATTTTTTCTTCTGTAATATGTTCTAGGTGGGTGTAATAGTCCTATTCCAGGATCATAATTTAAAATAACGGACACAAAGATGTTTCAGATATAGAAACGCTTGAAGGTTTTAATCCTACAAGGAACGAACATTTAATTTGGTTAAATCTCATTTATTAAATTCATTAAATTTGGATATAACATGTTCACAAGATATAGTTTAAAAATACACCAAAATCCGCCTCATAAGGCGTTTAGGTGATCGAAAGAAAAATATATTAAAATGACTACAATTGTATACAGAATAACGATTAAGATAGAAATAATAATGTTACTATTAATAAAAATGCAATGTAAAACTATAGTGATTTTTTAAAAACGCAATAATAATGTATAGATATCATTATAATAAAATTCGTGTGTTCAATGTTTGTTCTTCGTGTTATTTGTTTGCAGGTTTGTTAAATCCTCTGCGGTATAATATATACACAGAGCGGGTGTCATCGTTTAAAAATAAACGGCATACAATTTTTTTTAAACCTGTACATGCGCGTAGTTTAGTTATGAGATGACAATGAAAACTATGCGGCCTCAGTGCATTAAAAATGCAACTCAAATTGCTACTAACATTAAAACAACCAGTGTTATTTAAATTTTTTAGATGGATATCGTTTTGCTCACGAACACTAAAGGTCTTACAGTATTATAATTCTCATTATAAACTACCCTTGAGGCTTTCCAAACACAATTAACTACTAGGTGTCTAGGCGTTCATGGCACTGAGATACCCATTGCAAAGGTCACTACGTCATACGCTGCCTACTCGTTTACTACCAAACTATTCGTTTTATAATGCATTGACTCACGCCTGTATGTCGTTATCGGGGTAGGCAGAGGTACATATATCACAGATATATTTTTATGCTCCGTATGGGCGTTGAATCCACAACATTCAGCGTAGTGACACTGAAAGTCTTGCAGTAAATAATTCTCATTACAAATTACCCTTGAGGTTTTTCAAACACAATTAACTACGAGGTGTCTAGGCGTTCATGGTACTGGGATACCTATTGCAAACACTTTTAAACACACAATTGTCACTACAACATAAGATAGCTACTCGTTTTAACATGTTATAAAAACTACCAAACTTATCGTTTTACAATGCATTGACTAATGCCTATCTGCCCTTGAAGGGGTAAGCAGGGGTATATTACAAGGGTTCTTTTCTGTATGGGAGTTGAACCACAAAAGTCGGGGTAGAAGCATTGGCGACGCGACCATATTAACAACTACGCTATCTATACAGCTATATATTACCAGCTACGTTTCTTATGGTCTCATATAACAGGGACGTTGTAAACATCTATCACACATATCCCTATTATGAACTGCTACCAAGAGTTTCTTAATAGAAAAATAACACTTCCCGGTATGGGATACATGCGCGGGACCTTAAAATCGCACGCAAACATAATCGCATGTCTCTCGCTAACTGAAGCAATCTTTACTGGATGGAAATACGGTTACTCATACACAAAAAATGTAATGATAATATTAATCCTGTATTAAACTGTCCCACTGCTGGGCACGGGCCTCTTCTCAATGTGGAAAGGGTTAGGCCATAGTCCACCACGCTGGCCAAGTGCAGGTTGGCAGACTTCATATATCTTCGAGAACAATCTGGAGAATAACCTATAACTTAGAAAAGTCAGAGATGCGTGCCTTGGGATCGAACTTGAAACCTCTGCGTGGCAGTCTTACGATCTTCCACTAGATTACCGCTATAGGCTACACACAAATTACCGGCATATAATTTTGTTAATCGCATTATGCATGAATGTATGAAGTATGCATGAAGCAGCTATAGCTTAGTAGAAAACTGTCGGACTACTACGCAGAGGTCTCGAGTTTGAACCAAAGTAACACCAAGCATATTAAATAGTTAATTATCGCTCGCAATCGCATTTTAACGGTGAAGTAAAACATCGTGAGGAAACCACCAAGTCTGAGAGTTCTACAGTATTCTTGAAGACGTGCAAAGCCTGTCAATCTTACTATTGGCTAGTGGAATATATTAAGAAAAGAGCCGTGTTCTGACTATAGCTAAAATTTCTAAGTTTATTGCAATAATTTCAGTAATATACTTTTGAATAGTTTATCTAGCTGAAAATTAAACCTCGCATGTTTAAACAACGAAATGGTTACAGAATCAACTTTGATTTATATCATTCTGAGTTAAACCTAAAACCTAAAACCATTTACAACTAACTGAGTAATATTAGATAAAAAACAGTATTTGAAGTCAGACATGAATAAGTATCAAGGCACCGAATAAAAACTTTAGACTGATATTAAACTTGTAATGCATAAGCCATATATTAGTCACAATCAAGAGACTGTTGGACTGTTGCCCTCTGACTTTTTAGAGTTATGTGCGAATCAAATATTTAATTATAGTGAGGAAACCTGTACGTCTATAAGTTCTGCATAATGTTATTGTAGATATATGAAGTCTGCGAACCCGCACTGGGACAGCGTGGTGGATATCCTTACTCATCCAATGTCGAGAAAATGCTCGTGGCCCACAATAGGACAGTCAATATACAAGACTGTTATTATTATATGCACATATACCAATTATAATAATTAACAGCAAAATGCAGAGCAAGCTAATATTATAATTTAAACTCAAAATCAAACGCCTCACGGAAACTCTAAAATTTAAAGTTCAGCACGCATGTTTATAGTTAGTTTCGACTTATAAGTGCTTGCTAATAGCTTTGCGTTTCTAGATCGCGAAGTAACCTGCATAGCTTCAACAGATGAGAACGTGATAAAATAGGCTGAATTTATTTACTTAAAACCATTTGTGAGACGTATGTACATGTTATGATATTGATTTGATAAGGCGATTGTTTCGCGATTTATCGTATTCTAAATAATATTATGCGAATCTGATTTTGTTTGATTGGTACGCTTTCATGCCTTAACTACTCGACCGAACATAACAAAATTTTGCATACACGCTATTAGGTGTACAAAAGAGGACGTAGGATAAAATAAATAATAGTTTAAAAAATTAATATTTTAATGTAAAAATGCGTGGGGTGGTGGTTATCAAAATATGTTAGAAAGCACCCCACGCTTTTATAAATTATTAAATTATTTTCTACTTTTTAATAAAGCGTGTTTTTATTTTTATCTATTATTTATTTTTATTTTTTAGTTATTATTGTTTTTATTTTTCTTTTCTAAATTATTGTATTGTCATCGGTCCTCGATAAGTGTGCAAAGATTCAAATCGATCCGTCGGTTTGAAAGGGGTGAAAATCACGTTCAAAGATTCCGTTACATAGATTCATAGATACATACCAAGCTAATAAAAGCGTGTTAGAAATGTGGGCGAAGCCGTGGGTGAATGCTAGTTATTCTATAAATATGTATACGATAGATGACGCATAACATCGCCTTAGATGACACATATGTACAAAGTTCATTCGCTGATATAGGACCATGATTAGTTCAGTAGGCAAAGTAACGTCACGGTTTGTCGATATCGCAGGTTTAAGTCCTGCTTCATGGATTGTCTTTTCCTTTCTTATAATTTACATTCTACCTTAGCATTATAAAATACATCTTATACTAGCGATTGTTTGGCATTGGACTTGTCGATAGTTTTAAAATATGCTATTAAACGGGACACAAGTTTATTTTATTTAGAGGACACGACATAACGAACATAAATACATAAATATAATGGTTTAATAAATTCTGACCCACACCGAGATAAAGAATCAAATACCCGTCTCTTCGTGCTCAAGCTTATAAGGTTGTATAATAATTATGATCTAGCAAGACCAGCCACGATTTGTATTGGCAGAAAAAGCAGGTTCTATAAATAAAAAAATCTAAAATCAAAATGACTTTATTTTTCAAGACAACATTTCTTTCAATAAATTGGTAATATCGAAGAGAAGCGTGTGACATTATTTAATTATACGTAATGAAGGAAGCTCCGAGTCTGAGGAAGTTGACGGAATCAATAAAAAAATTATTAAATGTCAAGGCAATTCAATATATTTTTTTATTTAAGTAAGAATATAGAAAATAACAAGTAGCTATAACAATTCGTTCCTTTACACAATCTACTAGCGGGATACCGTTGAACTGTAATGCGTAGGTGTTAAGTTAAATCCCAAGGCACGCACCTCTGACTTTTTGATGTACGTATTATATAGTTAATTAACGTTTGTTTTTACGGAAAAGGAAAACATCGCGAGGAAACCTGCACGTCTGGAAGTTCCCCATAATGTTCTCGAAGATATGTCAAGTCTGCTAACCTGCATTGAGCCAATGTGGTAGACTATGGCGTAAGCTTCACGTTGAGAAGACACCGATGCCCAGCAGTGGGACAGTTTATATGCAAAGCTGATATTAATATATTAAATCGACCCTTAGAGTCGGACAAATGTTATTGCATTTTTATGATAGGCAATTTCAAAGACGTAAAAATTTAAAAGAGTAATGGCCAGTTTCACGACTACCAAGTAAAAGTTACCTAAAAAATAAATCGCATACTGTCTCACTCTTGTTAGATTAAAGAAGAGAGATGGTGAGACATTTATCTTATAGATAAATGATATTTGGAGGTTGTGGCACAGACCCTAAATACACCATGCAGGCCTTGGGGAGTTCATATTAAGCCTTCGGTCCTAACTATTGTAAATATCGATAACACTCGATATGAGTATTCAATATACTGAAAATGTTCCAACGATACCTCAGGGTATTAAGTTACCTAGCATCACGACCCGTAGACCTAGAGACCTAAAAGGGTTGCGGTGAGCATAAAACATTCAGGATTTAGTTTACCTATTAACTATAAAGAAAAGATCGTACAATAGAATATACCTATTGCGCATAAACACCACATTGGATAATCTTAGTAGCTTCGCAAACCACATTGGATATAAATACTTGGCGCATTATATTTTACTGCTGTAATAATCGCTATATTATGTAGCCATAAACGAAATTATATTTGTTCTAGAGTTTAAATTGTATGTGCAACACAATGATTTACGCGACCTTAAAAATACAAGGCTTTAAAAGAGATAGGACCTCTCATTAGAATCCCCTCTTAAACCTAGACTTTTGTTAAATCTGGACAATTCGATAACTGAAGTGTCTTAATAATACAGAAGATTGTGGTCAAACAACATTGTGTTGCGTTTCTGTGGTGTATAAGGTTTACAGGCGCTTACCTTACGCAGGACCAACAGAGCATCACTTATTATAAAAGAGCAATAACTCTCCTATTATTGCATGCATCTTTAGATTTCGACTACCGCTAAAAGTAACGAAAGACATTTGTCATCTATGAAATATAGAAAACTTAATAAATAATCATTTATTTATTTATTTATTTATTTATTTACAACATACTTACATCTACCATAAACTAAAATGCCTGCCTCGGTGGCGTAGTGTATACGACTGCTATACATTAGGCCCTGGTTTCACACTTTTAGGCTTTTCTCTCAAGAAATTATCAGTAGCAGTACGGAGTCTAGAAATCCTACGTCGTTGGTTTAATTTTTAGACTCTGCGCTGCTAACAGACGGCAACAGGCTCACCGTTTATTACGTGCATCTTTATAATATAGCTAGCGAAATTTTAGAGTCATACACCTGTTCCTACCCCTTTGATCATATACACTATTTACCTACTTATGTATAAAATAAATAGTTTTCCAAAACAATTAATTTAAGTATATATTATTGCTGTTTGATTGATAGTTCCGAATAAACACGTACCTACCACATAAAATACGATATATCAAAGAAACATATTTATGAGATCTTTTGACTATTACGACGTGATAAAATATTACAGGCCATAAATTAATTTGACATCGCAATAAAAAGAATATCGGTCAAGTCAATACGAAAAAAATTACAGCCGTTCATTTGACACTATTTAGGATCTTGTTAATGTAGGTGCATGGAAGTGGCTATTCCAAGTTTCCGTAAAACTAGGGCAATACACTTTCTTTCCAAATAAATATTGCAGTTTCATAACCTTGTGTTGTGTTCTTGCGATGAAAATGGTTCAAAGAGGTCCTAATAGAGAATAAGACCGTGTTGTTGGAAAGGTGACCAGATCTCTTGCACTGGTTAACTCTGAGTATCCCTTTAGTGGCATTGGTTGCATCCATAACGTACGGTAACTAAGGTCCGTCCACCATTATTTCGCTTTCCTTTTAAGGGTCGATTTTTCAATGGTCAGATAATTTTTATCTGGGGAATATGTTTGACGTTTTGACAGCTTTTGTATAGAAAATATGTCATACCGCCATATTTATTCTTCAGATAAAAGTTATTTGACGATTGAAAAACCGGCCCTAAATCAAGCAAGAATGTAAGGAGCTTAATATAACGTTACTTTGTAACTAACTACTAACCTGCCGCAAAAATATTTGTACTTTTGAGCATTTTCTGAGATTCTATGGAATCCTCAACAATGGTATAATAATTTGGTACTTTACTATTTTACAGTGATCTTTTAAATCACAAACTGAAAATACATTTGCACTAACATTGTTTGAAGGCCGTTGAGATGGTCTTGCGAAAACCACTTAGGAGCGAAACTAAATCAAAGATTAACCCAGGAAAATATGTTTGCTTCGTGAAGCCTTAACTCGCTACGTGACCTCATAGTTTTTATAGCTAAGCAATTTAGTGACTCGGCCTTATAGCTGCAACTATTATTTTATCCGGTGCTTAAGCGAAGCAGAAACGAAACGCAAAATAGAATTTCTAATAAAAATCGTTCTACTAACCGTAAGTTGATTGCATCGCTGTAATCCCAAATACTGTTGCTTAGAAATAAATATTATTATCTATATTATTCTTACAAATTAAAAGGAGTTTTTGTAAATTACGTGTTCTATGTTTATATATATAGTGATGTAAATTTCGACTCTAAATATTGTTGTAATAAGTTTTGAATTTGAAATAATTGACCTTATGTGGTAAATCTGTAGGTACATAAATACTACATTAGACCAATTTTTATAATAAACTAAAGGTACCGATCTAGCCAAATTTGCACTGAAACGAAATTCGTTCATATTAATTGATGTATTAATGATAATAATACTACTTATGATGTTCAGAACACTGAGATGAGATCGGTACTCTATTTTGAACAGTTTTTATTAGGAGAATTGGTCCCACGACTATTTTTCACCATTCATGTCAACATAGAAATGGGTGGGAATCCCAGGAGAATACGAACCATTTAATCTTAAATTCAATATTTTACGACAGCGATTTATTCGATTATCTTGAATTTTCGAGACCCTGCAGACGAATAACAAAATCAATATATTTCCTGTGTAAATATTAGATATTCTTGCGCCTATTAATGTATTTGACCCCATTACAATAAAAAGATTGATTATCCATAAAAACGAAGTATCTATTTGTTTGACACGGTTTCCTTCAAACTGTTTAACTCATAACATCATTTCTAAGGACTTGTGACCTAGGTATAGAAATGAAATCACTTTATCATATTGATCACAATTACGTATAGATTGTAACGATGAGTCATTTAATCATAATGAGTGATAATGTGTGTGTGAGTGGCAACCATTGTAACAACAGACACCAGGAAAACCTAGGGTACAGTATATACATACATTGTACCCTAGATTTTCTGTACACAAATAATTACAAAAGGTTTGTGTCACTATCATTACTCTTTATTGATTACTAGATTTTGCCCGTGCCTTCTCTCACGTTAATATAGATTTTGGCTATTTTTCGCTATCACTCGGGGACAGTACTTTTTCCTGGTTCTTAGATACCCTATATTATGTATGCAAAAGATCATCATGATCGGTCAAGTAATTAAAGCGTGCAAACAAATAAACTCTCATTCACATTTATAATATTGAGTTAGGATCACGAAATCACTACCGCAGAGATAACAAACTACCCTTTAATTACGAGCCCACTAATTAGAATAATCAAGACCACAATAATGAACATTTGTGTATTTAATAACGATTATTCCTTATTTGATGCCTAAAAATTTAGAGTTGTTATTTTCTTATAAAACACATGTCATAGGTATATTAATGCGTGACAATTTAAAAGTTTTCACGCCTTGTTTCGAATAGCGACCTCACACATGTGTCATATTTTAATGTTTTAAATGTAATCAATTTATATGTACTTAATTTAAGAAATGTTTTTAATACACTATACGGTTAAGGATAAAGTGTATCATAGATGATACATGTTGTAGTACTTGTACTATGCACATTACTCATCTTAAAATATATTCGTTCCTTTATTTACATAGTGAAGGACAACAAATATAGGTGTAATTATGTTTATTCTATGATACACTTTACAGACTAAAGTAAAAGTGTATCATAGAAGTAATTTAATTAATAATATTTAAAATCTCAAAATATGACCATTTATTTGCTATGTTAACGCTCTTAAACAAATAACAGTTTCAAAATAATTATCATCATAATAAAAGACTATCACAACTATCATATTTACTGGTTTTTAAGACAAATATTTCCACTATACATGTAAAGTCATTGGCGTTAGCAATAAAAGTTGATATTAATTTTATTTATTGAAAATATTATTATGTTTATTATCAAGCATTATAATAAAGGTAGCCAGAAACTATCAAGTTCTTAATATACAAATATTGTTCAACCTTTCAACTAAAACCGTTAAAATTGAAATATAATTTAGGCGAGGAAAATTTCGCTGCTAGAAAACCAATTTAAGCGGTAGTGCATCTGCCCCGAGGCTCGTTTAAAACCACGAGAGCTAACACATCACTCTCGTCAGCTAATGCATACCATTATGCCAAGATACACAAAGCATATTTATTCACTATAAGGTTAGTAAACAGTATGGACTTGTTTCATCGTCAAAGAACAAGTAATCTTAAGTTCATACTCATATGCTTACTTAAAAGAAAATATAATAAGGAATCTATAGTTTTAATATTATAAATATAGCTTTTTTGTTTGAATAGGGTTACCTCTGGCAATACTTTAGCATTTGTAGGCTATTTATTAAGATTGGTAGAATATTTAACATCACGCTACGATTAGCGTGATGTTAAATATCCTATAATGATTGCATTAGGGGAGAGGGGGAGTAACCGTAATATAAATGTAACCTTCTGAAAGTAGATATATGCGCAACTGCCGAATATTTAGAACTAGCTCCTGTCTCAAGTACACTTATGCATCCGAGTACTTTATAAACATTCAAACAACGATGTATTTGTTTAAAAGCAACAGATTCGCGTCAAGTTATATGTATATCGATACGATTTTGTACCTGCAATATTTAGTTTACTAGCAGTAGTGGAGTAAACACTTAAATCTCTGTGCCATCCGTGAAGATTAAAGTCTTCAGCCAAAGTGCAGGTACTAGAGTCAGCGACAGTACTGATCTTTTCTTTGAGCAAATCAAATCTAGTATGATGACAATAGAAGTTTGTTCTATAGAAGCCCAAAGAAAACAGCTACTAATTAATACAGGTATAATACACCTATGTAATAAAATCAAGACGTTCTGGATAAAGGCCAGGTTAAGAGCACCTTAAACCGGCGAGCGTGTATGAGGAATGTTATGAAAGTGAATGAAGCCAGAGAAGTGTGTCAGGATCGTAGCAAATGGAAATCCGTAGTCTCTGCTTACCCCTCTGGGAAACAGGCGTGAATCTATATATGTATGTATGTAATAAAATCAATTGTATACACCAACCTGTTAGAATGGCGCCATTAAACGATTACACTAACTAACAAACAACTACTACTCGTAACTTATTTAACAACGGGTAGTATTTAACTATTCCTCAATTTTTTGCAGTTGTTTCACCAATAATACTAATTGCACAACAAAATATGCTTACCACAAAAACACTAATTGCACAGCAAAATATATTTAAAGACATGAAACTAAGCCGACGGAGCCCTGCTTAGCGGGACTCCTATTTTTGGGTGGGTTTAAAAATGCAGTGATTTGAGGTGCATAGGTGCTCGTTATGATATATTTTAGTAAGCATATTTTGCTGTGCAATTGGTATTTTTGATGGTTATTATATTTAATGCCTTAACAACTCATCCATCACAATTGGATAACGAAAGATCGCTTGATGTGGATTTTGTTTATAATTGTGTTAATGGTTTTTATGTCAGAATGTAACTAAGGAGGTTTATCGCGGTATGTGATTTGTTACCACCGAATTTGATATTTATATCCAGTTTAGCCGACGTGTATAGTAAGTAGTATGTAATGTCCAGTTTAGCCGACAGCCATATGTATTTGTTATGACTAATCAAGTCATGGTTATGCGCATAGATTCTATGGTGTAATGGATTAAAATACGGTCACATTGCCACTGCGACTACGCCGAGTGTTGTGAGTACTCTGAACTCTACACAGGTGTGATACACAAATGGTTGTACCGGGTTTGTGTGTTCTTCTATAATTTGATTAAATGTTTGTAAAAGTTTTAGTACGCGTACAGGAATTATTTCTAGTGCACTAACAAATAGCATAGCGTAACAGTGATAGCCTAGTGGGAAACCGTTAGACTGCTAGGCAGAGGTCTCGAGTTCGAACCCAAGGCGCGAATCTCTGACTTTTCGAAGTTATATGCGTATTAAATAATAAATTATCGCTTGCTTTAACGGTGAAAGAAAACATCGTGAGGAAACCTGCATGTCTGAGAGTTCTCCATAATGTTCTCGAAGATATGTGAAGTCTGCCATCCCGCACTAGGCCAGCGTGGTGGACTGCGGCCTAACCCATCTCACACTGAGAAGAGGCCCGTACTCAACAGTGGGACAGTTTAATACAGGGCTGATATTATATATTATATTATATACTAACAAATAACATGCTAAATAATTGAATTAAAGACAGCACCATTAAGGCAGCTATTTATTTTTATTGTACTAGGCCCGCAATGTCATTTTCGTTAAACAGGCCACGTATTATATTACCGGTTCTACTAAACGTGTTTAAATGAAAAGTGTCTCAGATTTTATATTGAACTCTAAGGCGCTAAATCGTAAAAACGACATCAAAACTACCTTAGTAGTCTTTGTGTAAATTGCGAACAAATAAACATGAAGATTTTCATTGTTTATTTACAACATTTTCACTACCATCATTATTTCATCTCATATGATAAGTGGCCAATGACATTTTTACCGTCATTCAATACTCTATTTCTATTACAGTGTTTATTATTCTAATTTAATATTGAGGCATGGTACTCTTTAATCAATTTCTCACTACCTTCATATAGCACGTCATCTCATAATATTTATTAGGTGTTAGGTGTGAATATCAGCCCGACAGTGAAATATATAGTGGCAGTAATCCAAGTTGGTCGCGTTAATCGCAGTGTACGTCATCCATAGCTAGTTCTATATGAAAGCTATTTGCAAGTGACGTCAGGAGAACGCATTGATCGAGCTATTAAACAAATAGGACGCCGTGATTGTTAGCTCTACGCCTATAAGTATTGTACTAACCTATTTTTCTTACTTCTACTAACGTAGCAGGCTATTGTATATTGAATATAAGGATGATAAGTAGCTGATGATGTTTTGGAAAATATCATTGAGTTTTATATAATATATGAAACGCAAATGAATGGTAATAGTTTTGAGTTTACCTTTTGAGTTAATTTATTTAGTTTTATTCAAGATATATCTTAAAATACTATTATACTTAATACTTTTGAGTTAGTTTGTTCGACTTTAATATATCATCGAATCGGACCAAACTGCGAGATTCGATGGTCTCAACCGACTTTAATATTTTAAAGTGATTATATTATATGAATATGTGTTGTTATATAATATATCTAATACATTTCTATTTATGGAAATACTAAATATTGCATCGTTTTCGCTATGAAAGGTATTGTATGAATTTCCCGATATCTTTAACCGTACCCCTGACAACGTGTATGCGAATTTCTTAATGATCGGCCGAGTAATTAAGGCTGGCAGGCGTTACAAACAAACTGATATTTACATTTATAATATTAGTTAGAATTCTTATCCAAAAATTATAATCAAGCAATGATGTCCTGCAATTATATCCACAAAGTAAACCACATTGGAGTATGTTAATGAATTCACAAACGTGACTAGAGGCTTAGCCGTAAATCGTACACAATACGTTTATATAAAACATAGCTATGTCTAACTTTAATCATGAAACTGTTAGTAATGATTCCTAGATTTAAGTCATAATGAGCTTCTAACAGCAGCATTGACCACGTGAATCCCACGGGGACGCACACTGGGATGAAAGGATCCTGTTGTAACACATAGAATGAAACTTGATTAACGGGCTTATTGGTCGTTTCGCACGAATTGTGGGAAGCCTTCTTTGCCAGAAATATTAGTTTCGCATTTATATAGATGTGTAAGAATCGATCCAAAAAATATTATTTATAAAAGTTACGTTTTGTACAATTCATGCGGAACCAATAAGCCGATAAACGTAAAAAATATCGGCTTATTGGTCTTTTTTATGATTTTCCTGTGTAACGGCTGTTTATAATTTTATTCATGACTAGATATGCCCGCAGTTTAACCCGCGTTTATGATAACTGCGGCGCTGTCCCCGTAGATCGTAGCGTAATGTTGCTTCCTCGATAAATAGGCTATCAAACACTAAAATAATTTTTCAATTCGAACCAGTATTTCCTGAGATTAGCGCGTTCAACCAAACAAACAAACAAACTCTTCAGCTTTATAATATTAGATTTGCATGTTAAAATGTGACTAAGGAGGCTTTCCACCTTTTCCTTTTCTTTGTGTGATTCGTTTGTACCGGATTTGATAATTCTTGCGAGATTATCCGTCGTCTGGTAGTAGTATGCATTTGTCATGAGTAAACTGCACAGGTCGCGTAGTGGTTTAAATGGGCGCCTTGCTATTGCCACTGTGCCGAGTGCTAAGGGTTGTATCCCTTTAAGGGACAAAAATTTAAATTTGTATAATCCACAAATAGTTGTGCCGAGTCTAATATTCTTTATGTCCGTGGTATGAATCTATATATTAATACGTGAAGCAAAAACTTTGTACCCCTTTTACGAAAATTGCGCAGACGGAGGAGTATGAAATTTGGCATAGTTAAAGTATATATGGAGAAGGAGAGGTGAATCCTAATATTTTTGTAAAATATGCATTATAAATACATTAAATTAACTAAAAAACACGACATGCACACAACCACGCATTTACACACGCAGTCGAATCGCGTTCGTAATATTTCGGCATTGTTTGTCTGACGTCGTACAATTCTTCGTAACTTTGGTTATATAGTGAAAGAGTATAGTTAAGTAAATAATAATTTGTTTGAAAAAGATAGGTAAATTAACCTCTATAGTCTTGGCGAAATATACATTAATTAAATGTCATTATACGGGTAAAGTTATAGACAATAAAACTTTAATAACGATCGAAGTTAAAATGTAAATCAATTATGGTCGAATTTTGACCAATAGGCGACCGCTAGTATTTATAAAGTCCCCCGTTACATAGGGTAGGGAGTAGGGTAGTTGTCTCACATTGTTTCATTATTTAAGTCAAATTATTACGTTACCGAAAGTCAAATATACAAATTTATGGAATCTACTCAAAAACAAAAAGCGGCAAGCATTTCAAATCTGGTAGTAAAGGTAATTATCAAATGAAAACAAAAGGATGCACGATACAAACTACGACGTAACCGTTATTTAAATGCAGCTGCCCGAGGGAGATAGCGAGATAGTACTTACTACAACCTCAATTTTTCTTAGATCCAAATTAAAAATATTAATTACTTCCTTATTTTGCAACACATTTTGATACTGTTTGCCCTAAAAGATTTGTTTTTATTGTTATTTGCTCTTTTGTGTAATATTAAGTACAAATTTAAACTACCCTATTCACACAAGCAACGCCACGGGAGGAACATAGTTATATAAAATATTTTTTTATTGAATTGTGTATTGTTTTACGTGCTGGCCTCGTCACTGCTGATGACAACAATACGTGTAGTCTATTGATAGTCATTCTGTATTTACATATTCACTTTAAACATTGTTTCAATTTTTGTAAAGCACCGTGACATGAATGTCGGAACGATTTTTATAAATAAAATATAGTGGTATATGTGTATATGAGTAATTAATTTATTTGCATACTATACAGTTTTAATTTTACAGTAAAATTAACTTAACTTGCTTGCATGTCTCGTGACTAGGAGCTATAGCCTAGAGACCATTAGACTGCTAAGCAGATGTCACGAGATCGATCCCAAGGCATGCACATCTGAATTTTTGAATTATGTGCCTGTTTATTAATTAATTATCGCTTACTTTAATAGTGAAGGTAAATATATTGAGGAAGCATATCTGGGGGTCCTGCATAATATTCTTGAAGATATGTGAAGGCTGCTATTTCGCACACATAAATGAATGAACAGCAGTGGGACAGTTTACATATAGGGCTGAAATTATATCTATGTGCTGCTGAGCGAGCGTGATATAATAATCTCCACCAGACCGAATTTCGGTCACGGCGGCCAATCTTAACGGATACTGGCCACCTGCGCAGGAGATATTATAGTGCACAAGCGTGTGCGCAAACACAAGTGCACTCTCTGTTCTCTAACTCTCTTGATCCGACAGGACGGTAATCTGATACGACCGGAGAGAGATCAGACGCAGGACCAATACCTTTACATGCTTTTCGAGGCACGGGGGTGTCTAACACCGCCAACTTGCTACCAGACTGCTATTGAGATTTCTTAACAGAAAAACCCAATAGGTTTTTGTTTGTCCGACCCAGAATTCGGAATTCAGCAGTCGCATACAATACAGCTACGCCACGGAGGCAGTAGTTCCATGCTGTATGTCGGCTTTTAGAGCCATCGATATAAAAAAATCTGTATTATGCGTGATTATCCGTGGGAGAGCCACGCTTTGGCATGAATGGGCCGGCTCGACAGAAGTGATCTTGCGTTGTGTTTCGTCGAGTGAGTGAGGGTACCGCAGAACCACCCCTCTCCTCCTCTCTTTTGGAGGTCAAATTTAAAAGGCCGGCAATGCACTGGTGACTCCTCTGGTACTCTGATGTTATGGGTATCCATGGGCGGCGGTAATCGCTTACCATCAGCCAGCTCATTTGCCTCCTAGCCCATAAAAAATAGGTATTCTATTCTATACCGTTTTCCCCAAAAGTAATAAAATATGTACAATATTGTTCATTAGCTTCAGCAATAATGAATATATTTAATAGAATACACATTTTTTTAAACGATATTATAATGTATGCACCACTAACGACCTTGTAACAGCTGTCACATTTTATACTTGACAGCTGTCAGAGATATGACATAAGCAAACACTTAGGTTTAAATGTAACTGATTTATTTTCCTTTTTTTTTAATTCCTAATTCGACGTTGGACGCCGGCGCCTAGACAAAGATTTTATTCAGTA
The DNA here is from genome assembly GCA_963675205.1 of Catocala nupta. Lineage (NCBI taxonomy): Eukaryota > Metazoa > Arthropoda > Insecta > Lepidoptera > Erebidae > Catocala > Catocala nupta. Next base: position 19,023,842 of record OY776097.1, on the reverse strand, counting down.
TGTCTTAGCATTGTTAAGTACGGTTTATAACAAAATACTACGGGAAATATTTTTGAATATGTATTGAATCCGATTTTTCTATATCATTGCTCAAAAGCATCAGTTTTAAATGAAATTGAATACTCTAAAACCTTTGTATTGGTTCTGACGTCGAACAATAAATAATTAACTGCACGATGCACAAATAAAAATAATAAAAGAAACTAACCTAACCTGCATTTACGTGTGGGAAATCACGGGAAAATCTAGTATAAAATAAATCAAAATCTTTCTTTCAGCTAATGACACAGCCTATGCATATACGAGTATAACTTTGAACAAATTGGTAATGTTGGATCAAACTCTTCGTCAGCTAGGTTTTATTTCTACGTCATCGTTAAGTTCGTAGGACACATTTGCAGCATTTGCTTCTACTAAGATTTTCATATCAGAAATCTCAACAATACTTTTGTCTGATGCGGGCTTATAATATATTAACTATATTATACTAACATGTGGATAACGTTTTGAGGTACATTCCACCATCTTTTATTGCAAATTATTTAATTTAATAATTGTATGTATCTGTTTGTTTTCCCAAAATAAATAAATAAATATTGCCCCTTACAATGAATTGTAAGTAAAGTGTAAGCTTATTACACTCGACCAAAAATAAACATTCAAGAAAAGTTTCTGCTTATATTACTTTTACACTAGAATTTGCCACGCTACTATTTATATTTCTTCCACATATTAGCCTTGCTTATATTATTATAAGGCAGAGAATGGTTTAATAAATTTCTTTTCTGTGCTATTTCCAACCGCCATAAAAAGCGTACACACTATTTTAAAAGTTATCGCTTTTTAATTACACGTTAGTGGCAATCCGGAAAAATCTTAAGTGGACTATGACGTCATCATTTTATGTAAACTTCAATCGCGTGATTCGGTTCGAAGTGGTTTCAAGTAAAAATGTTTAGTGATTCCAGAATGGCGGTCATAGCGATAAAGCCTATTTGTAAGTTACGTGTCAAAGATATTAAAAGCTTTTTCAAGTCAAGGTGTACATTATAATATTTGATTTCTTTCTTGTTTAGGGCAAGTAAGGCTATGCTATTAAATATTAAATCCATTTAGTCTACGAGTAGAACTCGTTGAAACGAAAAGAACTTTGATTAATTTTAGGTGCGACATGTGTTTTTAATAGTTCACTTAGCCACCTGCTTATTTTTGAGATAGAAACACTCAGGTCCTTCAGACCACACCGTCACGGCGGCCAGTCTTAACAAATACTAGCTCAATATCAGCAAACAACAAAATAGTAATTTATTTTCTCTTTTTACATATTTTGTCACTCTCATAGTCCTATAGGACTACAATCCGATACGACCAGAGATAGATCAGGCGTAGAACCTACGGCACAACGTGATTTGTGAGGTACAGAGATGGGTAATACTATTAAATGATTAAAAAAAAGATATTGATGACAGATACAAGTCTCAAGACGGGAACACTCAGAGCTCTAACATAAATTATTAGTATCTGAACGGTATTTTGTCCCTGTTCTTCGATATCTGATCTTAGTCTCCCTGTAACCATGGCTGCTGAAAAGTAAAGTGAAACGTCGGGGAAAGTGTAAACCTAAACCTAGATAGTTTAATAATTGAAATAGCTTTAATAGTAGTCAAGTTTAACAGTAGTAAATTAATATTTTCCAAATTATGGAATAATAGTGATTTCTTCTCTTTGATCGAATTACCACCAAGGTGATTTATGAATGCGAGAGAATAGAGTGCAAATTTATTTACCGTGAAGATGATCAGTCTCCATTGAGATTGGCATAAGTGATCAAACGAAACGAGAAAAATGTCTTTACTTAAATAATATTGAGATTATGTAACACTTTGATATAAACACTGCGCTCTTAAGAAAGTCTATAATTAGATAAACTAGACATTTTTCCACACGAGTAGGCCATGACTTACACGTGTGAAGAAATAGCTTTAAGTAAATTTGCTGTATCTAAATTTATATATTGTACCCTTATATTATAACTTTGATTTACTGCAAAGGCAGTTATGGCAGTGACGTTAATCATTAATGTTCAGAAAACCATCACACGATAACATATACCAATAAAGGTTTGAAGTTTCACAATCACAAATGTGCTATTTTATGGGATAACCTACATAATTTGTGTCGATCAGTCTCCATAAGTTCAAGTGAACAGTAGTTAATGATATAATTTTATTTACATTTGACCTCTGTACAAGAGGTTTCGGGTTCGATGCCCAGGTCGGGCAAAGTGGCATAAGGTTTTTATGTCAAGACTCTTAGAATCTAGCTGTCGAAATATAGGTGTAATACTTTTCGAGTCTATTTCAACACTAAAAAAGTATTACATCACTATTTTCACATACATTTTCAATACTTTTTCTCATACATTTTACATACATAATACATACATACATAATTTCACGCCTGTTTCCCAGAGGGGTAGGCAGAGGATTTCCATTTGCTACGATCCTGACACACTTCTCTGGCTTCATTCACTTTCATAACATTCCTCATACACGCTCGCCGGTTTAAGGTGCTCTTAACCTGGCCTTTATCCAGAACGTCTCCAATCTGATTAAGAAATACATACATAATATCACTGCTAATATCAGCATTAGTAGTGATATTATGTATGTATTATAAAAAGTCAAATCTCCAAAAGGGAAAACCTCTGTATGACTCCAAAACACAAATTATGTTCTACCACTAAAATTACAACAAGCGAAATACTACAGACTGCCTTGTTCGGCGTTTCATACATATCAAAACCTTTAAGCCAGCAACAGACCCAAACTCTATTTATAGAATGTTCTAACTACTTATTATAGCTCATAATACAGGTTTGCCTATTCAATAGCCTTCGGAGAAATACAGGCCGAATGTTACGCTCTAAGCACCAATAAAATGTTAAGACGCTGAAACAATTTGGCAAATGTCGGCCCAAATATATTAGCCCTCATTAATATCAATGAAAAAGAAAATGGTGTCATATTTTATTTACTCAGCAAGAGCGCTAACTCTAAGCGAAAAGAAACTGTATTACTACAACGCAATTTGTAGAGCAATTTAACAGTAAGAAAGTTTTTTAAAGGTTGTAATGGTAGAAAATCACATTTGGAAGGTATAATGGCATCGTTTTAGAAAATTTTATTATGTTTGGACTATTTCAACTTTAGACTATTTTTTATTATACTCGAAAATATCTATTTCACCACTTCATGTGTAAGTTTATATTTTTTCATTCATATTGCTAATCTTTATTAAATACCTACTAAAAATGCGAGTCTGAGTTTGTTGGTTTATTTGTTTCATTGTTTGTTACTCTTTCACTCCTTAACCATTCGACCGATAATCATGAAATTTCACATACACGTTTTTAGGGACGCAGAACAGGATACAGGCCGTACAAGACAAATATTTGTGTGCATGAACATGGATGTTTGTCTTAGTCTGGGTGGGTGTTTATATGTATAATATAATATATATATATTAGAATATATTATATTATTTTATTTTATTTTATTTATTTTCAATTTATAGGAAAACTTACAGCTAACAAGGTTTGACAACAAGTATTATAAAATGAAGATGGCCAATTACAAGTTTTCACAAGTATTAAACAAAAGTTGTATATAAAAACTAAAACACCTTAAAATTAAACAATCAAACAATATACTCCTTGCGATTAACATTCTCTTTCTTAAAACTGTGTCATATTCTCAAAGAACTGAGTACATAGGCTCTTTTTCAATTTGAAAACGCTAGATGTAAAGAGATCGATATCGACACACTGGCATGTATTATTGTACGTACGGCTCGCTCTTAATATATAAGAATTTTGCCTATAATTAGTCCTCGCCGTGGGTGTAAATAGTAAGTGAGATCTACGTAGATACGCAGATGGTACCCTCAGACCTATCTTACGTACCAGTTCTGATACATCGATTGAACCATTCATTATATTGAATAAAAACGATAAATCTGCTATTCTTCTTCGTTCATGAAGAGGGAGAAAATGAAATTTTCTACAGCGACTAATATAGTTTGGCAAATAACACTTTGATCGGAATTGAACGTACCTCAAGAACTTTCTTTGCACCCCCTCAATGCGATTGATATATACGTCGTAACAAGGATTCCATACTTGACAGGCATATTCTAAGTGACTACGAACCAGGGAACAGTATAAGATTTTAATAGTCTTAATATTTTTAAAATCAGATGATATTCGCAAGAGGAATCCCAGAGCCCTGGAGGCTTTTTTAATGATATTATCTATATGTACATCAAATAAAAGTTTCGAGTCAAAGGTCACTCCTAGGTCCTTAACGGTGTCGACCCTGGCTATCAACGTATCATGCAGTTTGTAGACATAATTGGTAGGATTTGGTTTGCGGGTGAATGAGCACACATAACATTTAGAGACATTTAAATCAAGCTTGTTAATAAAACAATAATCCTGAAAACGTTCAAGATCCTCCTGTAAACATCGAGCGTCTGAATCTGAAGTTATTGTTTTCATGATCTTCATGTCGTCAGCGTATAACAGAATTTTTGAGTTAATGAAACATGTACCTATATCATTCACGAAAATATTAAATAACAGAGGTCCCAGTAAGGAACCTTGGAGGACTCCTGAAGGAATGCGCATCGCTCTGGAGGAGTACCCGTTTAGTACGACAGTCTGACACCGATTGTCGACATATGATGCAAACCACCTGAATAGGTTACCCCTGATGCCGAAGGACAAGAGTTTTTGTAATAAAGTGCCATGATGTATTCTGTCAAAACATTTGCGATAATCGGTGTATATAACATCGACTTGGGACCGTAATGTCATGGACTCCGATAAATAATCTCCACAGAGTACTAGGTTAGTTGTAGTCGATCGACCTGTCATAAAACCATGTTGATATTTGCAAAAATTAAGTTTAAGTGCCGAAGAAACCTGTTTATGAACAATCTTTTCCAGAATTTTTGCGAATATACATAGCTTAGAGATCGGTCTATAGTTCTCTATGTGGCCCCGTGGTCCCGTCTTATGAATCGGTGTTATATATGCCGACTTCCAGATTATAGGTATTTCACCGGAATCAAGTGATCTCTTAAATAAAATTGAAAGGGGAGTAGTAAGGTTTTTAGAGCATGTCATTATAAAGAAAGGTGGCACATTATCAGGACCTGCAGATTTATTCAGGTTAACATTTTTGAGTAATGTGTGAACTTCATTTTCGCGTACCTCAACAGAGCCTATATCAGACGGGCAATTTACATGTTGAGCATGGATTTGCACATTATGTAGCGGGAAACTGGTGCTGGTGTCTGTCTCTTGGATAAAGTTTGAGTAAAAGAAGTCCCCGAACATATTGCTAATATCGTCACCGTTACTAGACGACTGTTGTCCGAAACGCATTACCGCAGGGTACGAATTAGTTTGTCTTTTCGATTTCACGTAACTCCAAAAGGCACGCGGATTGTTGCATATGTTGGCTTCAATTTTAGATATGTAAGCATCAAATAACGTTTTTTCAAGATTTTTACATCGTTTACGTAAGATGGTAAAAGACGTGTAATCGGAGACATTTTTGTATTTTTTATATCTTGAATGATACCTTGACTTTTCCTTGATCATTTTTGCTAAAGGACTTATATACCAGGGTGGATACTTTGGATTTGAATATACTATTTTACTTGGTATATAGGATGTACGTAATCTATCTATTGTATTGTAAAAGTACTCTATAGCATTTTCAAGTGATCTACTGTTTAACTCGGCATGCCAATCCACCTTATCTAACTCACACTTAATTGCATCATAGTTTCCTGAACGGTATAGTAGCTTTTTAAAAGGTCGAGTAGGTAGACTGTGAAACTCAACAAAATCCGCAGTGATACACAAAGCCCTGTGATGAGGGTCCTCAGGCACCAACGCATCATTACAGTGCGAGACAGAAATCAAGTCATTTGAAAGTGCCAGATCAAGTAGCCTGTTATTATTATTCAAATGACAGTTATATTGAATCAAGTTACAGATGTTAAAGTTGTCTATCAGAGTTGTTTGTGCATCACCCTGCAGATTACTAGGGCACAATGAACCATTTTCACCCGCGGGATGCCATGAAATGTTGGACTGATTGAAGTCGCCAAGAACAATGAATTTATCCGCAGGATGTGACAAAATTAAATTTGTCAGGCTATTCGAAAAATTTATCAACTGTACCGACAACATGTTTCCTCGGTTCTGGTTGCAAATATATACAACACAAATGTGTAATTTGTAGGCTACTCTAGGTTTTTTCCGTTGTAATGTTAATGTAACCCACAAATCCTCCGCAGACGTGCACCACTCACTACGAACATCGGCAACGAGATCCCTTCTAACCGCTATCAGTACCCCCCCTCCCATTGACTGATTCCTAGTAGCATAATCCCGGTCACGTCTCCATATCAAGTACTTGTCGTCAAACAACTCACTATCCGAGATACCACTATTTAGCCACGTTTCGGTCAAGCAAATAACTTCATAATTATTGATGCACACATTTCTATAGAATAAACCTGTTTTAGTTCGCAATCCCCTAACATTTTGATAAAAAATATCAATAGTCGCCATCATAAATCACAAGTCATAAAGGTAATTAGCAGTTGAATAGAAAAAATAAACAACCCGACATAAAAAATATAAAGCATTAAGTAAAGGTTCATTTTTATAATTAAGCGAAATAAAACATTAGCGACGTACAAATACGGTTCATACATGAAATAGCAAATACAATAACTCAAGTAAGAATTTAAAATTGTATATAAATATTTTTCTTGAGGCAAGCTAAATCCATCTCTATGTCGCAGCAAATAAAGTTTAAAGTAATTATAGCAAAAATATGCGGAAGGATTATTATTGAGCGATAAGTGAACAAGAAGCCGGCAAGTGTTGTTTGAATGGAAAGAATAGGTACCTACGGTTCTCAAACTTGTGTGGTGAATGTGAAGTAACAACATACCAGTATGTCGACTCGATGACCTTATGATAAAAACTTCTTTATATCTAGCTCTGATTTTATATGCAGAGGAGGAGAAGTGTAATTCTTGCGTATAAAAATTTTGCCTCCTTTAACCCAAGTATGTTCGTACCCGCGTTCTTTAGCTCGAACTTTGGTTTGGTTCAGTAGCGTTTTGTTCTTCAGTGTTAAATGCTCATTAATGTAAATCCTATTTTCACTCTGTAGGCCTAAATCGGAAGCTTTTAGGGTTTTATGCTTTTTTGCTGCAGCTACAAAGTTACTCTTAAGGTAATTGTTATGAACCGCGCATATGATGTTCTTGGTATTGTTATCGTTGCGCATTGGCACTCTTGTTATATAATTAATTTGCTCCTTAGGTATAGAACAACCAATCTTGTCCCCGATTTTTTCTAGGATGGTAAATAGGTTTTCATTGTTGGACATAGGCACTCCTTTGACCTCAATATTATTCATGCGAGATCTTTGTTCGCTCTCGTGATACAGGGTCTCGAGTGTTTCGACCCGCGCACGTAAGCTTGTAATTTCATCCCTGGACCTTCTTAAGGATTCAATTTCTTTTTCAATAGAGGCGACCTTAGTAGTGAGACCTTCTGTCGACTCGTGTATGAACTCAATGGATGTCTTCAGTTCTGCAAATTCAGTTCTCATAGCTTTGATCTCGGAGAGTTCACTTTGTATGACCTTGACACTATCCATCAGTGCCGGCAGTACCTCCATTTGTGTTGAAAGCCTCTTCAGCTCAGCTATGATATCCGCGTCCGCCGATGGAGGCTTGAGAGAGACTGAGCGAGGACTACTCGCTGCTAGGGACTTGCAAGTAGTACATTTCCAAGTAGCTCTGCGATCGCCAAGCTTCCGCCAGCCACCTTCAGTGATGCCGGCACAAGGAAAATCAAATTGCCCCGAACAAAGTGAACATGTGACGCCATCTCTAGCCTCTGTATCGCATCGCTTGCAACTAAACATTTTGTGGTGAAGTTAAGACCGAGCCGGAAACTTTGAGAAACGTTGTAAGTCGGAGTGGCGTTAACAACTGAGTGTGTACGCGCGATAGGTTTGCTGTCGCACTATGTCACAAAATGTCAAAATATTTTGCAAAAATGGCCAAAAATATTGCAAAAATTCCCGTTGTTTCACAAAAAGATAAAGTATATCACAAAAAGGCAAGGCATAGATCAAAAAGTCAAATTAAGACACAAAAAATATATCAGAGTTCACTAGGGATCGAACGCGAACCACATGAGCGGAGCGGACACTTATAGGTAATGGACCACGCTTGCTAGTAGACACGACGTGTAATTAGTTATCTGTTGTGTTGTTATCGATTTGAGCTAGCAATATTGCTCAACTTTTGCTCAGTCTTAATGAGTTCAAAGTCCAGTCTATTGTTTCAAGTGAACACCGTTTTAAAAGTTTTTGAATTTTAACAGAATTTCGATATCGTTTTTGGCATATAACACTTAACTGCACGGAAAATTCAAGTTAAAAGTTATGTCACTAGGTTGCGCGCTTCGTGGCAATCGTTCTGATATAAGATAGTCACTGCAACAATCACTTTTTCGACACTTTTAGAATTATTTTTATGGGACTGATAAGTAACACGGATGACTACTTCTGATGTCTAGACGCTCGCTTATAATATTATCTTTCGTTTTCTGATTACAACAGACATTTTTACTGAAATGTTTCGCTTGAATTGAATGCGTTTGGTGGTTACGGGTTATCAGCTAAACTCAGTAGCGCAGTAATGTCATTTTACGCTAGATAAAATCAATTCCAAAAATATGTTTATTCGTATAGCTCACAATGTCAATCACATATTTAAAGGCCAAAGTTATTTGTTTTAAATGTGGGTGTACTTTTACCTGTTGTAGTAATCGCATACAGTATTCAATTATTTTATTATTGAATTTGTGATCATTATATTTGGATGCGACCTTCTTTTCTTCTTTTAAAAATACAATTGTCGAACTACCTAGTAATCCTTCTCGAAAAGTCGCAGAGCACATTTTTACATATTGAAACAATGGAAAATAAGAATAACCAGAGTTGGAAAAATAGTTTGCAGATCACACAAACTTTGTGAGGATTGAACCAAACACTCGGCGCTCTTACATTAGCAAGGCAACCAGCTAAATCACTGCACCATTATGCTATGCATAAAAAAAACAATACCAACTGTTACATGTTGTAGATATGATCGATCAATTATCCAGCCCCAAACATTATGAGATAAACTGAGCATTCATGTCACGTTCCGCCCAATCTCCACCAATGACATACGTGACTTGTTAAATACTGTCATTATATATTGTGCTTTTTGTTACAGGGTAAGCTGGTCCAGAATACGAAGTTGTAATGAAAATGTGCTTATGAAAATAAAGGTAGGAATCATTACTATGGCTACCATAAATTTTATTTTGGTGTAATTTACTTGCGTAGTTGTTATTTTCAAATATTCCTAACCACGATTTTAAAAAGTACTTCGTTATTACTTGTTAACTTGATGGTCCTAACAGAATATTAAGATAACGTCACATTGCATGTACATCTATTGTAACATACAGTATAGTACTACGATGTTTCTGTCAATAAAAACTTTGGAGAATATCTTTAAAATTTGACAGTACCAATTGAACAGCCATCAGTCATATAATTGTCCTTATTTTGTTTTTTAAATTCATTTATCTAATCTTAAGTTAGGTGATAAGCCACTTGTTGTTTTACGACAGTAACGATACGAGACGACAGACCAGACTGACAAGTCTTAACAGTTTCTTTTCTTTTTTACCTAAGACATCTTAAAGTATCTGAAAACTTATTTAATCTAATTTCATCAAATTAAGCTTTAAGATAGCAGTAGTAGCAGCGATAGCCTAGTGGGAGACCGTTGGAGTCCCTATGCACGCACCTCTGACTTTCCGAAGTTATGTGCGTATTGAAAAGTTAATTATCGCTCGCTTTAACGGTGAACGAAAACATCGTGAGAAAACTTACATGTCTGAGAGTTCTCCATAATATCCTCAAAGATATGTGAAGTTTGCCAACTCGCACTGAGTCAGCGTGGTTGACTATGGCCTAATAGCAGTGGGATAGTTTAATGTAGGGAGGATATTATTATAAGCTCTAAGATCGATTGCAATTCAGTCTGACTTTATCTAGCACACACTTTCAAACCAAGAGCAACATAGAATATGTGTTGGTAGATATATCATACCATCGTGATAAGACGTTTCATAACAAGGTTTAAAATGGTTCTTAATGTATTGAAAGTCATGCTTGGTCTTTGACTAGTTTATGCGTTTGTATGTTTACACCGCGAATTGGCTGCACCGCTCGTTAGAGATCAAAGGGATTTCATATGTACCTACCTTCGTTGATTAAAGTACAAATTGGCAAACCGCAGGTTGCATAGGTGTATAATCAACTGCAAATATGAATTTCACGGTCTATTCACATAGAGTGTGCACATGTAGTGCATCGGTTGGTATTTGTTTTCACCTATATTGAACGCTTGCTGTAATAAACTATTCACGTAGACAGGCTAGCAGAGCCACCGGCCACGCTCGAGCGGTACCTTTTGAAACTGGACAAAGCCACAGGTCGAATTGGAGCCGAAATCTCACTTGAAATCCAGAACATTCATTTTCGTCTTTGTGCTCTATCATCAGATTTAAAGCTTTTTTGTTTGAGAATGGGTAAAGTATGTCAATGTACCAGATCAAAAACTTCTTTAGAAAATATGTTATATTAATTTGTTAATACTAAGTAATGTTTAACAACTCATGTTGAGTGTAAGTATGGTTTCAAATGTCCACCACAATCCCACCTGTGGCGTTAAAAGCTTCCTACAAACACTTCCATTAACCTTCTTGTCGGACAATCCTTGACCATTTGCTTTCCCGACATTTTTTATTATGGCTTTGCTCCACCTTTTGAAATTGCTACAAGCCTACGTTTCCCGTTAATGGGGTCATGTTGGCCACTATCTTCACCCTTTCTGGTAGTTCTAATGTTACGATAACCAAATCTTTTCATTTTCACTTAAGTATCTGTTAACTGACGTAATGGGTCTTTGTTTGCCCGCATTAATCAGTCATTCTCTCAGTCCTGTCGTGTATACTTATTTATAAACAACGCATAATTTTGGAGGACGCTAAACATCCGATGGATTAGATACATCTCAATATTATACATGATATCTGACTTACATAACACCAAGGCATATAGAGGGAAAAGTATGTGCTTTTTGAAATTTTGATTTGGAGTTAGTTCGAATATATTTGGCACGTAATTACATAATTTTTTAAAAGAACGCTGTCGCTTTTTTATTACTTCCAGTGCCGAGGGGAAAACGTTTGCATACCGGACCCGGAAGAACTTATTATAATTACACCACTTAAGCTACTGAGCCATCCTTGTAGTCAGCAGTCAGTTTAAAGAGGCGTTGTACTTTCAGCAGTAATAGCTCTTTTTTTGTGCTTTAATAGCTCTTTTTTGGACGAGATAGCAAGAGTAGTTTGTCCTTGGTTTTACAAATCTCTGTAGAATATAATACTCGTTTATTACCAGGCCAGCAGAAGACTGAACGACACATCGATGCTTTAAAAAATGAAAATATCTTATCATGTAGAATAAATCGCTCTTTGAAAGCTCGTTACATAGACTGAACACACGTGCCTAAATTTTGGTCCTGCATCGATGTAGCTGGTAGACCGTGCGATTTTAATTGTCGGAGACTGCGAAAATACAATGCAACATCGTAGCATCGTTGCACCTGTTACGAAGTCACCGATATCCAATGATAGTAACACTGTTTCGGTAGTAACCTAAGACGAAAAATAAGGCCTCGATGGCGTAGTGGTTAGTGTAACCGACTGTCACGCCTGAGGTCGCGGGTTCGATTGCCGCACAAGTCAAACATTTGTGTGCATGAACATGGATGTTTGTCTTGGTCTGGGTGTTTCATGTATAACTAGCGGTCGCCTAGTGCTCGAAATTCGACCAAAGTTTGCCTGTAAGATATTGCTGATATATGCCATTATAATTGATATATGTAACCATAGTTACTCGCTTCGACTGCGTGTGTCAATTGCATGGTTGTGTGCGTGTAGTGTTTTTTCATTAATTTAATGTATTTGTAATGCATATTTTATATAAATATTAGGATTCGTCACTCCTTCTTTATATAAACTTTAGCTGTGCCAAATTTCATACTCCTCCGTCCGCGCAATGTTCGTAAAAAGGGGTACAAAGTTTTTGCTTCACGTATTAATATATAGATATGTATGTATTTACAAAAAAATAGTATATAAGTTTGTATGTTTATCCATTGTCTAGTATCCATAGCACATGCTTAGTTTGGGCTAGATGGTGATGTGTGTATGTGATAGAATATAATTATAAAAAAAAGTAATACTATGCAATTAGTATAAAAGTCTGAATAGGTTATTCAAGAATGCCAATTCGTAAGTACTTTACTTAATATAACAAGCTTCCATGGAAAGGTAAGGTTACCATCAGGTGTATCGTACGTTTATTGGTCATCGTAAAAGTATGAAACAAATAACTGCGTCGTTGGCACAGCGAAATAAAGAAGAGGTCTCATTTGAAGCCTTGTGCAGGCAATGTGTTATTGGGATTTTCGATCAAAATATTATTCTTCGTAGCAGCACAGTCTAGAGCTGTGACGGTAGACCGCAATAAGCTCGCTTCCTACAACATGGGATTAAAATCTAAGTTAGCAATTTGCTGTGCATGTGTACGTAATATGACACTTTTATGCTTTTGCGTTTCATGATTAATATACCAGAAAATGGGATAAACGCGTTCATACTCGATAGTTGCATATCTTTTTGAAAAGTTTGACAGTTCGGCCAAGTTGACACTGACCATGGTAAGACAAGTAAACTGACGCGGCAATTTCAGGCTTCTGTTTGGGAGGCAAATGTTCCCAATCCACCTTCGCATTTTGTTTTTACATATATCCTCACATACTAACGTTATATTTATATGTAATAACGTATTCTGTTATAGCACAGAATTAAAAAGGTACGTATTGCTTGCTTAATTGATTTACACTGACTAATATTATAAATGCGAATGTGAGTTTGTTCGTTTGTTCCGTCTTCACGCCTCAACTACTTAGCCGATCATCATGAAACTTGGCATACACTTTATTAGAGCAGTAAAAAAGACATAGAGTACCTTTCAACCAGAAAAAAATACTGTTTCTAATCTAACCTAACCTACATTTACACGAGAGAAGCAGCGAGCAAAATCTAGTACTATTTAAGTCTTCCTTAGGCACAGCTAATATTTATTCAACACATGCATTGCATTACTCAGTCACGGTTGTCACTGACAATGCAATATTATAGACAACAAATAGCACGTCTGTTCGTAATTAATTGGCGTAGTCACGTCTTGTTGATGATATATCGGAATAATTACGCATTGTATGGAAGTTAGTAACAATAATTAGTATATAAGAGAACAATAAACAATCGAATGATTCGAATGTACATATATACATAATATTGCGCCTATATCCCCAAAAAGGTTAGCAGTATAAAGAACTTACTAAAGAAACATAGCTCTCCGGATAGCCAAGCTAAAGCAGTAGTGGGCAGGGCACATAGCGCGCAGAACCGATGGCCATTGGGTCAGAAAGGTTCTGGAGTGGCGGCCACGTATCGGAAGACGCACCAGGGGTAGGTACTCCAAAAGGTGGACCGACGACCTGGTAAGAGTCGCGGAAACTCGTTGGATTGGACCAGTCTATGTGGAAAATCTTGGAGAAGGCTTATGTCCAGCAGCAGACGTGTTTGACTGAGATGATTAAAAAAACATAGTTGCTGAAATATGGGTGAAATACAAGTGTATTTTAACTCTTATTTCTCCAGCTATGGTTAAAGGTCTGCCAGGTACAGTCCCAGTCACAAAGACAGCAATTTAAAATTGCTTGACAAGAATAAGGTAACACTTACTACGACTTGGGAATCCAACTCAAGCACCGCATTCTCTCGCGTTTGTAAATTAAGAGTTGTAAAATAATACATGGCTGAAATTTTTACTTACATCGCAAGAAAATATGTAGAAAACTAGTATAATCGTTTCTTTTTTTATTATTACTAGCAATTTAAGTTTCAAATTATATTTAATTTTCAAATTACTAACTCCTCCAGCTAAGCTAAAACCAGCCACCCGCTTCTAACATAAGCAGTATTAGAAGTGGGTTCACGTCAGTAGTACAATGAGTGGTATTCGAACCCGCGATCTCTCGATCGCAAGTCCAATGCCTTATCCATTGGGCTATCGCCGCTACAATAATTGTGTTACCTTAAAATGATTTTATCATGGTTTATTTAAGTAAATCCTTTTAATTTTAATATTATATTAAAACTATTGAAAACCTATTAACGTAACTAAATATTATAAATGCTAATATCAGTTTGTTTGTTACGCTATCACGTCTTATCTACTCAACCAATCATCTTGAAATGCATACACGTTGTCAGAGTACAGTAATTATATACATACGCGGGCGAAAACTAGTTATATAAATATGTATTTACAACTTCCCTATGTTGCCACTGCTTTTTAGCAGCCACGGTCATAGAAAGTTTTCTCGTAACTACGACAACTGAATAGATTTTTAAATTGAATGGCGTTCTATTTATCTTTCATAGTCCGAAAGGCGCTATGTCCTAATCGTAACTCGCAGTTTTCTCATCGGATTAAGGCTTGCCACACATTTTGTGTTGCAATTTAATGACATATAGTTGCAATAGATCAAGCTCTCTGCATTGAGAGTTAACCCGTCGAATGAGTTATGGCTGCTGCATAAAGCCCGGTTCACTAGTAATATATACATTTTAGCAACCAATTTTAATCAGAGGACAACAATTTGATCGTGCAATACTTTAGTATGTTCTAGTAAGTTTAAATAAAATATTTGTAAAGGGTTTTCGATAAGGGCGGGTAGATGTTGAAATGAATTAAATAAGCTTTGTGTGAGGTATTAACAAAATTATTTTTGAAGTGAAAACTTCTTTAGTCGCGTTGAGCACTTTTTGGGGAAACAAAAATCATGGAACTCGCGTCGTCGTCACCGATCGCTTTCCATGAGCTATATGTATACTGTGTATATATGTGTACTTTTTGCGTGAACAAAAAGCGTGAAACTCGCGTCATCGTCACCGCACGCTAGTTACTTAGTTTTCAATTCTATCGGCAGTCCCCAAATACTGCCTTTTTATTTGAAAGGCCCATATATGCCATTAAGTGTGGAATATGACATCTTTCAAATGCCCGCCTCGGCTTCTTACAGTGCGGATCCGAGTGGTCCAATTTTCAATTACTCTTCCGCATAGATCCGGCTGAATTTGAGCGATGGCCTGTGTTATGTTCACATTTAGGGCAACGTTAGATTGTGGTTTATTCGCATATACCTGTGACTTCAAGAAACCCCACAAGAAAAGTATGGACCTAGACGACATGTGGTTCCAGCAGGATGACGCGCTGTGGAACAGAACCGTGCGTACCGTCTCAAAAATAGGTTTTGGAAATGTTCGATATTGAATATTGTGTTAATGCACATATCTGCCTGAATGTCTTATACATATTATATAGTATTTGAAATAGACAATTTCGCTTTTATTTTATAAAACTTGACTTGAAAGTAGACGCTCAAAATAATGTCGATTGTGTAACACAGAATTCCACCAGTTTACATGGTCATATTTTGGTTATTTTCAATGCAATAAGGGTGATATAATATGGTGAGAATGGTTATTAAGTACTCTATTTAAAAAGTATTTAAGTGGACTTTTATGTAAAATCTGACGAGGTATACAATTTTTTTTACAGTATCTAATATCCTATCCTTATAAGAAACTTTAAATAGACTTTTGACAGTTAACATTCTCTGCCGATATCGTAATTTTGATAGCATCACATAAAACAGGTTATATAGAAATCAAGGCATAAGAGAATTCTGCCCGAATTTGCCCCCCTTAAAATAAGACGAAAATTGCTTGGTCGGAGAAAATGCAAAATATATCAAAATTTATTTTAAGATTTAATTCAGAAGATTTTTGAAATATTTCACATTAATAATAATAATAATAATAATCCATTTATTTGCATTGAATATAGGTACATACATTAGATGTTACATACATTAGTGATCTGCTACATTTTGCCTTCAGAAAGCATGCAAATGTTATACATTAATAGATTTTATTAGATTGCAAATTAACTAAATGGTACAAATAGTTCAAGTCATAATGAATAATTTAAAATAATGTCATAATATAAAAGTGTCAGGAGAGAACAAAGAAGAAAATAAAATTAATATCAATGTCTAATGATAATAATGATTACAATAATAAATTATTAATTATTTAAACAATGTCATAGAAAAGGAAAAAAAAGGCAATTATTATATTTGATCGTCCTCTAGAAAGTCTGTAAGTGTATAATAACATTTTGTAATTAAAAGTTCTGTGAGTTTCTTTTTAAAAATATGTATTCTCTCATCCTTTAGAGCATCGGGTGTTTTATTATAAATTACTGTAGCCATACCTAAAACATCACGAGATAATGTAATTAGACTAGACTGCACGGTCTAAAGTACTAGGTTTGTGTTAAAGTGTTTAAGGCTTGATCCCCACGCGGGACAAACTTTGTGTTATCCACAAATAGTTGTGCCGGGTCTGGATGTTCTTTGTATCCGTTGCTTGAATGTTTCTAAAGTTCCTCGCGACACAGAAATAATTAATAGTGCACAAGGAGAATTATCGGCCATGCGTATTAGACAACTAAAGAACATATTTGTAAAAATATAAGGTACTAGTTTTTACCCATAACAATAGTAGATATATTGTGGACCGATTCAATTGTAAGTTTTTAACTCTTTTTAATATTTCAGGACATACCTAAGTACTAAAAAGGTATATTTTTTACTTTATGAATTACAATAGATCTACCGTTAGTTCGTAAAATAGAAATATGTCACCAGCTACGCAGCGTATTTCCAGGAGCCTGGAATCCCTACATATTCTGCCTGCTTTATATCATTGCAAGTACTCAAACGGGCTTATACCTGGAAATGATTTAACTATTTGTATTTGGAAAAATGAAATCCTTTTCCATCGAAATATATTCACAATGTCTATGTGTGGAATAAGCGTTAGGGACCTATACTGCTTGACCATTATGTGGTATAACATTTATCGATAATAAAATCAATTGGGTGCCACAAGACAGTCGACGGTGACGGGGAAGACCTAAACGGAGATGGTGGGACGACCTAGACGCATTTGATAGGGCAGAGAATATCCACCAACAGAGTGATTTGGAAGTCCAAGGGAGAGGCTTTTGCCCAGCAGTGGGACATTATAAAAAGCTGATGGCAAAAAAATCTATGGCGTTTTAATATATTTATGAACACATGCCTATATGTCGCTGAAGGGGTAGACAGAAAGGTATCAGATCCAGATTTCGCTAGAATAAGAATAATATAATTTATTTGCAAAAAAATGAGGTACATTTATGGTTGTTACATATAATATTCGTCCGCACATTTCACCAATGTTGGCACGCAAATTTAAATTAAATAAGAAAATGTATTACTGACAATATAATTGTTGAGTTCTATACATTGACATCGAATTACACTATAATATTATTAACATAAAGAAATAAATACGCTTAAAGAAAGAAGGATGCTCGATATTATTACATTACATTAAGAAGGAAAAATACTTTCATTGAATTACATACACGGAAATTATACTAAAATAATTTATGTCACATACTATAAAATTTTAAATTAATTACTAGTCAGGATTGTTTTAGGTCCTAATAAAGGCGATACTATCGCCCTCTGACAGCTACATTGCCAATTTCTGTATTGATTTGCAGGTTTTCCTTAGTAATAACTCAATTTTACGCCTGATCTGACATCAAACCCAGGGCTTCACCATAAACATACGCTTGAACGCAGTATCACCAAAATAGTCCTAGCTTAGGTTTAAATGTAAGTAATTTGAGCGTTGAATATTCAGCTAGAATAATAAAACAAGTTCAATAGACACAAACATCACTTCTTTATAGGAGAAGTAGTAACATTTTTACTTTTAAAAAAATATGTGTATTCATGTAGTGATGAATCTTTTAAAATGCATCAAATTTGTCGCACAATTATTAAACCATATATCACTTGTACATCTACAAATATTTAACTCAATTTGTATGTACTTACTTATACCATTCCCATCATGTTAGTAATATTAAGGGTTCATGTAATAGATGGTATTAGAACCTCTCTAGCACAATTATTCCAAAGGTAAACCTACAACAAAAATAAAAAAGAAACGACAAATCGCCAATGTGTATTTAATTAAAACAAAACCCTTTTTGGTTAATATGGCAAATAATATTTTTACACCACATCTAACGAACATTTAAAATGATTATCTACATCAATTGTGCACAGGAAACCGTATGAATATTTAAAAAAAGGTCTGAAATCCGCAAAAAGGTCAACAGCCTCCCATTTAAATTAAGAATGGCGTTACCTCGCTCTTGATGACGTCAGAGCTAATTTATGAATGAAACAGATGATCACCCTTCGTCACTGAGTTGAATGTTACCCTGTAATAAATCAAGTCCTAAAATAACTGATGAGTTTGTATTTCGAAAGGATATGACGTATCGCTTACCAGAATGAGGTTACGATGTCGCCATATTGCGAATCATGTTCAACGAACTGTCATATGATTTGAAAATAGTAACAAGGGTAATCCGGTTAAAGCGAAGATTAGATTAAAAGACATTAAAAATGCATCTTATGAAAGGTATTTTGTTTCGTCGCATATAGATTCTGTTTATTTTGGTAGAGCGGTCTAATTGTCCTTCGATCAGGACGCAAGTCTAATGGCTACTGAATTAAAAAGAATAGTTGTACTAATCGCTTTCGCTTTGGACATAATCTGGTGAGAAACTCCAACTGAATGCAGGCCTATATTTATAGTAAGTAAGAGTCAAATGATGATGAAGCGGTAGGATTACCAATACCACAAATGAGTCAAGGTTTGCGGTATGATTGACTTGGCATGACAGATCCATCTGCACCTGCATCGCAATCGGACAGGTTTCATCAGAGAAGCCACAAACTCGTCTAATTATATCGATTGTTACTTACTAAAATCAGGCGGAAAACATCAAAAACAGTTGATCTGCTGACTAGATAGATACTAACTTCTCCAAAGAACACAATTAATGAGACTGACAGAGATACATGCCCAATGTGCACAATACCTATACATACATATAAAGAAATTGTAGTTAATCGTTGTATGTACATTGGAAACAGTTAATAAAAATAATAGGAGTTTTAAGCAAAAAAAAAAAATTTCTGTCTGCCATCTATATGTTTGAACTTGCATCACGCAAAAACATTTTCACGAAATTGAATGCAGTTTAATTGCTCGAGCTCTAATTTCATTTTTGTGCATGTTTCATCTTGATATGCTTTTTAAAAAGACCCTACTTTTAATAAAGCTAGTCGAGTAACTAAAGTCTTAATAGATAAATATATAATAGATCAATACTATAAAATCACATACTCTGTCGTTTAAATTATTTATAAACCATAGCGTTACTTCAACGATGAGAGTAAATTTTATGCGTAACTAACAGTCGACTGATTTATAGTGTCCGATATAGATGGGTCGATATATGATTACGAATAAAGTTACCGTACGATTCTGTGGTGATGGCAGATGGCTTAATGCCAGGCGTTGGGGCTCGGTTAGACTGCGGCTAAAGCTGATATGAAAAGATAAATGGAAAATAATTATTTATAAGTTGTTGGCACTTGCGTGGTGTATTGAAATACGTAGTCACGAAGCGCAATCTAGTGCATATTTCTGTGGAACTTTTTATAGAGCTTAGGTAGCGAACATGAATGCGGTCTAGTGGTGCGTGATTAACGAATAAATATTTGAATTATTCGAATTTTAAAGTAATTCGAATAATATTGTTCGTTATTCGAATGAATCCATTGTTAGTTGATTGTGTATTAGAAACATAAACAAATGTAGAGACAGATTAGGTAGTCAAAATAAACTAGTAAACATAAATTTCATTATATGCAAATAAGCAATTAAGGTGATCAGCTTATTCTTACTTAGAGTATTGTACTCTAGCAGTTTTTTAAAATATTATATACGAGTTTCCACAGTAGATTCTCCAACGAACGGATTTATTTGTCATACAATATAATTGTTTGCTTATAATACAAATTTGTTTCTAAAGGCACGGAAGGGAATTTTTTGTATCTGAAAATATCTAGTTATTTGTTTTATTCAATTATTAAGCAATAGGGTTGCTCGAAGCTAGGCTCAAAGAATATTCCAAGAATCTTCCTTCCTTATCTATTGTTGCTATTAAAGTGAAACCTCGTTAAGTTCAAATTAGTTGAACAACAATAACAGTTCATAACAGCATTGACTTCAATATCCTGTTCGATATAAACTGACAAGCGGATGCCCTTTATTATGTACTCAGCTTTACTCAGAAGTTTTGAGATATGAAATGGTTTCTATAAAATATTTTGATGTGGCTTTTCTTAGAAAATTGAGGAGTACGTCCGGTCGGAGCTATACAAAACTATGAAAAGGTAATTCGATTTGCATGTTTTTAGTAGATTTTATCAATAATATAAAAGTAATGGGTTCTCTTCCTGTTTGCGATATAAAAATGTCGTTGTTTCTCTATAGAGTACGATAAAATTATATTTTTATGAGAAATGAATTTTGCTTTGAGTTTCAAGCGAGGTATTTTAAGCGTTTGTCACTAGAACTAAATATTAGCTTTTTAAATGGACTCTTGCATAAATATTGAATCGCAGGAAGCATTTATGAACGTAAACACGTCGCAAAAGAAATATACGTGCAAAAATAATTATGTGGTTTTTAAAATCATACTTTATTATTACAATCACAGATAACGTCGACATAAGATCGACAGTCTCGTTGGCGCAGCGGTATGTTGTGCATGAGATCTCAGGTTGGAGTCAATACTCAATACTCAATACTCAATACTTTATTGCTTCCATAATGTATATATCCCGGATAAGGTCAAGTGTACATTACACTGTCAAGAAAATTTCAAGTAGTCTAGCATGGAACCTGGAACTGCACGGTAGATGGTAATAGGTTTGCTTTCTAAAACAGGTTATGAAAATCATAGCTGGTGAAATACACACCCTTCTTCCTATCTATATATATATGACTGTGTATATATTATATTATGTACTATTAAAATCAACTGCGGTGTTCGCGTTTAAGAAAATTTCTGCGTCCATTGATATTTTTGTATCATGAAGTTAAACAAAGTCTTATATCTAGCGGAGCATTGAAATGTATGCATAAAGTTTCCACTAAAGGAATATGATGTGAGCTCTCAGTACTAAAAATATCAATAAACAAAAACAGTCTCACATTCTCGTCTGAATATTCCAAGCAATACGTTTTAACCACAAAGAATCAAGATTCTGATATTAAAATTAAAGTATTTTATAAGAATTTTATCGCATTGTTTATTTACAAAACACTATCATTACATAATTTTGAAACTACTATTGTTAAACTTTACTATTAGTTAGCTACTAGCTACACTTCAGAACGTTGGGACAACTACCATCTTAGTCTCCCCGTGAACATGGCTGCTGTAAAGCAACCGAAACGTCGGGGCAAAGTGTAAACTCAAATATAAATTGTTTTAACTAGAAAATATATAGATTAAATAGTAGTAAAATTTCAATAATAGTAGTGTTAGAGTTTTCAAAATTATGTAATACCAGTGTTTAAAGTAAAATAAACAACGCGATAAAATCCGTATAAAGTGTTTAATTTCAATGTATAACATTCGCGTAAACATAAGACAATATTATTTACTATTAGTTATTCCAATTATTTAACTATTAAGATTTTGATTTACACTTTCCCTGGCGTTTCAGTTGCTTTTCAGCAGTAATGTATAACATTCGCGTAAACAGAAGACAATATTCTATGAACATATTCTCACCAAATGTTGAATCAATAGATAGCCTTAACCAACTTTCAGTTATAAAGCAACTCATCTACGGTTCGATAGCTACTCCTTTGTTATCAAAGTTATTACAAATACACTCATTACAGTCTTAACGAAAGGTGGAAGAAAGCTTTGTATTTTAAAGGTTGTACGGAGGGCAGGTCGCAGCAGGTTTTTGTTAAGTCTCTGAAATGTCAGTTGTTCGACGTTGTCTGGTTTTGTCACCTTATCAAAGAAAATAGAAAATGTATTGCAAATATAAATAACCTACAATTTTAGAAGAGGTTTTCGGAAACGCCTGTTGTGCTGTTGCTTTCGGACGAATTAACCGATCCCTGAAGTGAAGTAATGTAAGTTAAACTATTTAATCGATTGAACTAACTTTTGTCAATTGGGTTTGCTCGATTCGTTTCGAACCCGGTTGAAGTCAATACTCAGAGTAAATACCTGACTTCATCATGCCAGGATCTTGCACTCATGATTAAGAACTCTAGAAGATTCGGCCTGGAACTAGTCGGGCAAACCCGAATAACAAATGTAAGTTTAAGTAGAAAAATTTAGATTAGCACGAAGCTTTATGTAATAATTGAGTAATGTTGCTTCGTAGATTGGTGACCACTTATGTAAAGTCATACTTATCCATGTGTTATGGAGCACGTGAAGCCGCTGATATCAGCTGGCAATCGAAAGAAATTTGGTTACAGTAGTGCACTAATCGATACCTACTTCAATGAAAGACATACAGCGCTCGTACTCATCTATAATGTTATCAATACATCTATACTAGTCTATAGTCATATTATAAAGAGCAAAGATAAGATTTTTTGTTCGTTTGTGAAGATTTAACTTAAAAACTAAACGACCGATTTTATACATTATTTTACCGTTTGAAAGCTATATTAGCATTAAGTAACATAGCCAACATTTTTTTTTTAAAGTACTTTTATTAACATAACCTAATCTACTTTTATGCGAGCGAAGTCGCGGGCAAAAGCTAGTTGGAATATAATTCGGACGCTATTATGCACATGCACCTGTCATCAACGTCGAGAGTCAGTACCGTCATATTATATATCTGACTAGATATGCTTGCGGTTTTACCCGCGTTAATAATTACTGCGCCGCTCCCATGGGTCGTAGCGTGATGTTATATAGCCTATAACCTTCCTCAATAAATAGGTTATCAAACACTGAAATATTTTTTTTATTTGAATCAGTACCAATAACCAGTTCCTGAGATTAGCGCGTTCAACCAAACAAACAAACTCTTCAGCTTTATAATATAAGTATAGATTTAAATTTAAAATAACATATGTATGTATATCTGTTTTGGTACGTAGGTCAGACGTTAACTGCTTTGTGGCAAATTATATACTGGCGAAACGACTTGGACTAGTAATGTATGTTCCTTGCGTTGCCACTATGTGGACTCGTTTTTCAAGACTTGACATCTTATTAGTGTCATCCAGTTGTTTCTAGTGTACTTAGGCCATAGTAGTTACTAACTTTTATGCATGTAGTGTATTTTATATGTTACTTTCGTAGTAAAAAACCAAATCAAGGCGAAAACAAGCACTGCGTGCACTACGCCATCCTTGCTGGAAAACGCTGAATTAGATTTTATACACTCTAAAACTTGAAGTAGAGTATAAACTGGCTTTTTATAGAACGCTTTTTACTGTTACTGCTACCATGTCATATAAACTTTAACAACTTTTCAGCATTACGAGGAGTTAAATTAAAAGGTTGAAGTCGTTTTTGGTTAGCGCATTACATGGTTTTAGTCCTATATTTAGGGAAGCAAGAGAGTTAAGGTATAGTTTATGTACAAGTTTATTCTATCTTAATTTATCATTTATTTTTGGTCGTTTTACATAGAAATTGTAACAATAAATACCAATAATTCTTCACAAACTATATATATATATATACTATATACTTTATATATACTGCCTCCGTGGCGCAGCGGTAGTGAGTGTGACTGCAGTGCATGAGGTCACGGGTTCGAATTCCGGGTCGGGTCAACAAAAAGTTATTGAGTTTTTCTGTTAAGAAATCTCAATACGATAATGTCCTCCAGAGCGAATTTCGGTCACGGCGGCCAATCTTACCGGAGACTGGCCATCTGCGCAGGAGATATTATAGTGTACAAGTGTGTGCGCTAACACAATTGCACTCTCTATTCCCTAAATCTCATGATCCGATGGGACGGTAATCCGACACGACCGGAGGGAGATCAAGCGCAGGACCAATGGTTTTACGTGCTTTCCGAGGCACAGGGGTGTCTAATACCACCAACTTTCTAACTACGGGCTGCTATTGGGATTTCTTAACAGAAAAAGCCAATAACTTTATGTAGGCCCAACTCGGGATTCGAACCTGAGACCTCATGCACAGCAGTCGCATTCACTATCACTGCGCCACGCCCAGAAATAAAGAACCTGTTACTGAGATTTTGTTTACAGAAAATACAGGTTATTAAATGACTGTATTGCGACGTAAAGCTGAAGTACATTATCCTGTTATCAATTTATTTAAGACACAGAGAGAGGGAAATATACCGTGTTATAATTGCCCAATCAACATTACTGAAAATGGAATTTTCTTAATGAAAGATTTTCCGTAACTCGATAGTAAAGTTAGCCTAGAAGCTGGAGACGGTTAAGAATAAAAAGGTCTGAAAGAATATTCTCAGTGAAATGATCGTACCAGATGTTGGACAAACTGGAACAGATTCATTTAATTTATAATTGTTTGACCTTGAGTATATAGTAGACTTATTTTCTATGCCGTGGGCGACGAAAACGATCGTACTGGTGGCTAAAAATAGATAATTCATATTGATATGAATGATATACTTTCAGTCGACTTGACAAATGGTTTTTCTCGCCGAAAATAATATCTGTTGATTTAACTCTAATGGTTCTATGAAACAAATAATCATAAAGATGTATTGGTACTTCAAATTCTAATTTATTTATTTGCTAGAGCATGAATAACAATATTGTCATAAAATTAAAAATAATTATGTACATCATATTTCGCCTCATGCAGCATTTAAATGTAAAAATTGTTATTTGTTAAATATCACTTCATTTTGGGCAATTTTTTGTTATATATTATTTTATAAAATTATACTGTCATTATTATTCTAATTCTATTCTAATTCAAAGCCAAGAAAGTAATAAAGGAAGATCCAAAAACGTACGAAGTCTTTTATTAAATAAGATTAAATACTTCTTTGTTTTGATAGATTTGATTATACTTAAAGTCTACGCCGCCGTCGTTGGTAGAATCAATCGGATATTTAAATCTTCATCAATGTTTAGATAAGAAAAGATTTATTTTTGTTTTTATTTTTTATTTTGCTCGTCAAAATGACCACACTCCGCCTGAAGGTAAACAGTCGTGTGGTCTAAGAGCAGTGGCCTCCACATCGTCCTCATAGCAGCCGAGGCGATGTTGAGGTCTCTACTTTCACGGCCTGAGAAGGTGCTTTATCACGCCCCGCTTAAAGGACCCAGGAATGAAGGAAGAAGAAATCACGTGCCTTGACAGAGAATTCCATGCATTGATCGTTCGGAAGAGGTATCAGGACCCGAACTTGTTGGTACGCACTCTAGTCGACTCCACCGTGTAAGGATAGCATCTGAGCCCAGCACGCGTTGTTCTGGATAGGAAAGGGGAGGGCGGAATAAGGTGGAATAGCTCTTCAGAGCACTCCCCGTGGTATATTCTGTAGAAACATGCGAATGAGGCAATGTCCCTAAGGAGTTGCAGAGGTTTTAGTGAACTCGTGACCTCTGGATCTCCGATGATACGGACAGCCCACCGCTGTAACCTGTCAAGAGCGTCTAGTAAGTACTGCGCGGAGCCATCCCAAAGATGAGAACAGTACTCCACGCAAGGGTGCACTTGTGCCTTATACAATAAATTGCTAATGCTATATAGCTTTATTTAATGTATGCTCGGTTCACGACATCAAACTCGTCCTCTCTGATTATATAGTAGCATTGCATGAAATAAAAATCAAGCAAACTACTGGGGCTTAACTCTCTGCAACTTCTTTCTTAATGCACTTAGTGGCAGACGAGTTAGCCACCTACCTGATGGTAAGTGTGCCGTACTCATGAATTATGACAGTATCAAGGGTACACACAGCTAAACTGTTGGCTATCATGGTTGAAGTAATCTCTTTAAACATCGTTTAAAGAAGGACATGTCATTTAAGAAACACCGCCCCATGTATGTAGTTCATTCTAGAGCCTACACGTACATGGGAGAAGGGATCGCTGATAACGAGATGTTCTAGTCGGAAACACTTTTGAGCTAAAATGGATTAACTTTACTGCGGTGATAAGTTGTACGATTATAGAAAGGCGATGAAGGTATTAACTAAAGCAATACCTCAGAGCACTCACCGTGAAAGAGACATCTTAAATTTTATACAACTGCTTGTGACCAACTGATGGTCTATCGCTTGCCTGCACATCTTTGAGATCACACAAATCCTTTTGTGTCAGTATTTACATATACAAACTGAACGCTTTTATGTTTTTTTATACGGCTACCCATATTATTCACACATTTATTCATGATATTGTGAAGGTGCCAATACACAAAAATTTTCATTTTCAAGCTGATGAATAAATATTACTTATACTTAATTGTACATCATTGTGCCCGATCTTTTTTATTGCAAGTTATCAAAAACTTTTCAACAACACAATATTTATATATATTTCAAACTATGTGAATGAAATTTCTTTCAAGACGTTATTCAATTCACATTTTAAAGTATGTGAGGCATGTTACCAATTTAACGAATACTCGCATAAATCTTAAAACAAGACGTCTATCAAAACAAATAGCTCGCCATCATCGGTGAAATGAGTCAGCAAATAAATCTTCAAAAATTTATTTATCACTTCTGACTTCGTTCATTCGTGATGAGAGATAGTTTGAAGAAATAAAAATAATAAAAATGGGTAACAGTGTGTGTTTAAACTGATCGCAACCAAATAAATAAAGGAGACTGGCGCATTTCCTAGGAGCGTTCGGCCTGATTACCAACACGGATAATTTCAATGTTTCCTGATAGCATTATTAAGTAGAAAACCATGTATGTTGGTCACTTGTGCCAAAATATTTCTGAAAGTAGATATAACACATTAACTTATGGCTTTGACATAAGGTTATGTCATGCACGAAAACTTCTAATATTGTAAGTATAATTTGTTGAAATTAAACTACTATATACGGATTTTATCGCGTTGTTTATTTATCACTGTATTACAAAATTTTGAAAATATTACTCTACTACTACTACTATTGATTTTATTTGACTAATTTATAAGCTAATAATTTATTTTTGGTTTACACTTTCCCCGACGTTTCGGGTGCTTTTCAGCAGCCATGGTCACGGGGAACCAAAAATAAATAGATTTAATAGTTTAAATAATTTTATTAGCTTATAAATTAGTCAAATAAAATCAATAGTAGTAGTAGTAGAGTAATATTTTCAAAATTTTGTAATACAGTGATAAATAAACAACGCGATAAAATCCGTATATAGTAGTTTAATTTCAATGAATAACATTCGCGTAAACAGAAGACAATATTATATAATTTGTTATTCACTATGACGTGGACATTACTTTATTTTATTACTATATAGGTTCCAAGCTTAAGTCTCAGGCTTAAGATGGTTCAGGAAACAACTTTGCTCGTAACCTATGTTTATAGTTTAGAAACGCCGCCGGCGCGAGATCACAACGACAACGTCGGATAATGATCTACAAAAGAAAATTAACAGTTTGCTGCCAACCTAAAAAAACTATTTACTGATTTTTTAGTATAGCAACAAACATGAATTGTCGATTACAGATATTAAGCGAATAGTCGATTTCAAAAACCTGTAAATTGAATTAAAAATCTTATAAAATATCTCATTACCCTGGGCAATACCTACCTCTACTTTGGGATATAAGTGATAAAGGAACTAATTTCATGAAAGGTATAAAGTGGGTGTGTATCAATTATATGCAAGTACCGATTTTTCACATCGTATTGGCAATTATTTTTATCCACCTAGACAAGTTTTCTGAAAATAGTACTAAAGAAAATAGTTAAGAGTAAAATCAACATTTTTCCATATAAGTTTCATTGCTGTAGGAGTTCAGGCCGAAAACCACCAGTTTCTTTTATGGGATCCACACATGATTGTCCCGACGTTGGATGATGGCTCAAATTATTGTTGAGTAACTCGCGTGACTGAAATCATAACTTGTACAGTGTCACGTCGACCGCTCGCAGCATGGCGGCCGCGAGCAGGTCGAGTAGTAGTGGTCTTACCCCCCGCCGCCGGTGGTAGCCGTCCTATATAATCAAGACCGCGCCGAGATGCGCCCCTTCCGCTGTGCAGCCATCGCGAAGTTAAGTGGTCTTTATTATTAAAGACCATGCAACAAGCCTCTTAAAATCACGCCCTGTTTTTCTATCTAACTTCTAGTCTATATTACTGGCTATAAAAGTGTTTGTATACTAGTACAAATTACTATCAAATATAAAAATCTTTAGATCGTGTAGAATATTGTTTGAATTATCTCCGCTTAGTTCACTTCCTAAGTCAACCACGCCTCTAAAGCTGGTTGACTAACTATAACGTTACAACGGTAACCTTAAACAAAAAATCAAGCTTACCCACTTACGATCAGTAAGGTGTTTTAGTATTTCTTGGTGGCCTTCCTTTATAACAGCATCAGCAACGCACCTGCCAGTGAAACCACTGGTGTCACTTTTAAATCTTCTTTTTAGGCTATAATTTGTTATAATGTTCTGGTAATGCAACGACTAGAAATTATTAATAATGTCAAAAACAACATAATTCAATAGATTTATCTTGACCTTTAAACTCATCAATTAGTGGGCAACCCACGGGCAACCAAACACAACAGGTACTAAGGTTGGCCAAAAGATTAAATAGCGAATCACATTTTTTAAACTACAAAAGTAGTAAACTATAATATATTCCGATAGTCCTAATGGCATGCGGTTACCGCTGCCTATGATGGCATATAATACCTGGATATCACTCACACGTTGCCCTTTTTAATTAAAGATAAAATGACGGGTTAGGAATGAAAGAGGTATTCATGGTCTCAAATCCCATGCAACATAATTTTCCAATCTTATGCTAAAGGATCGAAGAGGCAACCCTAGAAATAATTCTAACAGATTTCTATAAGACGTGAAACAATATCTCACCCAGTGACGCAGATGTCTGTATTGATTTAAAAGCCATCAAAATCGAATCAGAAACTTATCCTTACGTATATATAGCCAGTATTCAATATTTTACTCGGACACCATCTGTTTCAAGTGCCCGATTGACGTAAAATATTTTCATTCGTACTTTTGTTGATATGGCCGTGTGTTTATGCTGATTTATGGATACGCATGTTTGCATACTTAATATAATGTTAGACATCGGGTCTTACTTGCGATAAAGTATTTAAAAGGTAATAAATACCTATTGATTGGCCGACGTTTCGACCAACTTGCATCGATCGTGGTCACGGGTTGACTGATGAGAGCTCACCGGCGCCTTCGTAAAGTGCGGGTTTCGGCTTTCATTTGGTCACTATTATTTATATTTGCACTGTCGGTATTTCGACACACAACACTAACGACGTCTTCACACTGGCTACCTAAGTCACTACAGCGACGTCTATCTTATCTTATCTTGTGTGGGGGTCAGTCAGTACAGACCGGTGACACTTCGACCTAGTGGGATCTTTTGTGTCGACTTCCCCAATAACGACTGCCATAGATGTTCATGGCAGCCGGGACCGACAGCTTAACGTGCTCTCCGAGGCACGGAGTAGGCGATGATTGTCAATCAATACGCACATAATTTCGAAAAGTCATATAACTTCCGAAAGTCAGAGGTGCGCGACGTGGGTTCGAACCCGAGACCCTCTGCATTGCAGTCTGTTGGTCTCCCCACTGAGCTATCGCTGCTTTTTTACGGCGACGTCTTACATTATATTAAGTATGTGTACAAATCGCGATAGTCTAAAAAAAACTTTTACGCATGTTTGATTACGCATTTCTAGGTCTTGTACGTACATATAGTCTACTACAAGTATAGTAAGAAAGTTTCATGCTAACTGTATCCTAATAATTTATAGACGATATACTTTCCTTTTTTTACTTATTATTTTACCCTGCTCTAAGAATAAGCCCTGTAGCGCGGGAACTTTACAAACATTTGAATAACGTACACAAAAAACAGCCAGCCTTAGAACATCTATTTATGAATCGTAGAAATGTTCGTCCCGCTTGGGGATTGAACCTACAATAATCGGAATAGAGACAGTGGCCAGGTGACTATTTAAACCACTAACCAGCCGTTCAATCAAGTAAGTGTTTTAGTTTCTTCGAAACAAAGGCAACAATGTAATATAAAAGTGGTAATGCTGAGCTGTTGACATTAAGCTAAAAAAGTTAAACATAAAATAGAAATAAATTAAATTTTATGTATCTCAAAGCCATCTACTTCAATTTACTAACAGCTGTTGAGAAAAATATCAATATAATAACAATTTTTGACGCGATAAACGAAAAAGAAAATATGAAAATAAAAATATAGTTATTCAAGAATAAATCAGTTAACTTTATTTAGTAAAAATAATCATAATGGATTTGTTGAGGCTCTGCATGTTGCCAAGAGCACTTAATATTGTACTTACTGGCATCTCATCCAGGCGCAAAAGTATTAGAGGTTCGCGACTAGAACGTAACATAGCGATTGAATTACACAAATAATTTTCTTATTATATAAAAAATATAATTATATTATCACATAAATTCCTTTCAAATTTTATTTATTTATTTACAATTAGATTATTTATTTATTTACATTTAGATTAAAACGAAAATACTTTATACGGATTTCAGCACGTTGTTTATTTTGAGCCCCTGTTAAACTTTACTACTATTATAAGCTACTTAAATTAATTAACTATTTAGACTTAGGTTTAGATTTTCCCTGACATTTCGGTTGCTTTTCAGCAACTATAGTCACGGGGAGACTACGATGGTAGTTTTGATGGAATAGGTTACTTATTTAATTAAGTCATTCATATTTTTCAAACGTATATTTCATTTTCATTGATTGTATTTTTTTAGACAATTTTAATCAGCAGTACACAATCAGGAAATATGCCCTTTAGACGTAATAGATTTTCTCCTATTACATAAAGTTTTAACAAAAAAATGAACTAACAGGTGGAGAAGTGTAATAAATATCCTACGTAGATATACAAGGTAAAATAAAATATACTAAGAGCCTTTTACCTGTATCTTCTTTACATCGTACTTAACAACTGTTGTTCTAGCACTTCGCACAAAACTCTAGATACAAAAAAAATATCATGTAAAAAATTGTAAGCACACCGTCTTCCGTACAAGACTTATACTGGTTGGTTAGCTGCTTTCTTTTGCGATCGCGTGTAGTCTTAAGTCTTAATCGTGCGATTAGAGTAACTAATTTAAATATTTGTATTTTTGTATGAAAATGAATTATGAATTATATATTATGATGTTGTTGTTGTTGTACCCTAGGTAAACATAAGTCACGGGTAAAAGTTTATAAGTGTTTTAATTAACCTTGTTTAGCTGGGCATCTTTGTTTAAATTAAAATAATACTCTTTGTTATTGTGCTGCTACAAACATTGAGATTCAAGTTAAAATAGTATATCAGTACCAGCATCTGCAAGGCTTCATTCCAATAATGAAATTTAAACCTAAGCTATTAAAGTAACTGAGAAGATTTTATACAGCTTCCTTCCAAGACTTTATTGTGAAGAATTGACGTAGATTGGAAGATGCTATTAACTTGTAGAAGCTGATTCTTGTATTCCGTAAACTAATTGTTTGTTGTGACGTCACTCATATTTCTTTCAAAATGGCAGTTTCTCTTGAAAACTTTACAGACGCATAAATACATTGTAGATACTTTTAGATTTATGCTATTGGTATATTAACCGTGAATATACACAAATAACAACGACAAAAGAGCATACTTGACTTTGTTTTTGACCTACAGACTTTTTCAGGTCTAGAACGCACCAATTTTGATGCAACTTGTAGGTAGACAGAATTACATCCAATATACTTCCAAACATCTCCGTTATTAGAAGGATATATTCAGGCTTATTATAATCACCTACAGTAATAAAATTCACGAATATTTTCCTATCATACTAGGAAAATATCCGTGAAAAAGAAACAAATAATACTAAGAATAGATCTAAACTTAACCTGTCTTTGTCCTACTAGTTTTTAAGAAAGGGATGGAGCATGATTACTTAACTTTAATACTCAGTATTACTAAAGCTTTCACATTTATTAATGCCATAATACAAAGCAGCCTTCAAAGCTTTGAGGCAACACAATAACGGGGTAGCCAGTTATTGCTACTTTATAATATAAGCAGTGTTATGAATACTGTAGAGTAATATATGCAGCTATAGGTATATAAATAGTAGAGCACTATAGCTATTCTTGTTTATTCAAGATAAAGGTACAAAAGGGCAGTTACATCTTTAAAAGACTCTTAGCAGTATGTACACCAGAAATCCAAGTACATGCCAAGAGTGCAGCTGCTAGAATCGCATCGCAACGTCAACTTCAAGGCGTTCGTGGTGCGTGTCCCAACCTGCTTTCTACATGTATTCATGAAGGAGGACTATTGTAAATTGAGAAATTCATAGCTTTTCCGTTTGTTACAGAGCATCGATTTAGTTACTGAGTTCCAAATGACCGTGCCTGGTATCAATTGTAACCAAGTGTCATTGAAAAAACAATTATGCTAACTGCTATTTATTCATGTTTGACACAAAAAATGTAAATGCAAGAAATAAGTCACTTAATGCACCTACGGTCAGGCGCGTGCGCTTCATACAAGCAAATAAGCACTGCATACCCTAGTCCGCTGGCTTATGTAAATCTATATAATCGAAATCTATTTATTAAATACTAAAATATAATATGCAGATATATATACACACAAAAACATTTATATATGAAATGTAGTGCCCTCGCAGAGGTTTTGGGTAGGGCGTGCAACCCTACCAGAAATCTTTGTGCACGCCCCTGCCTACGGTTAGGCAACAATTATCAAAATGTATTAATTGCTACTCAAAAATGCATCATGTGGGTTTCCTAACTATTAGTGCAATAAGTACTTATTGTGGTTATGGCTTGTAAACATCCTTTTTACATACTAATAATACTAAAAATAAGTAAATTTATTGCTTTTTTATAGCGGGAATAAATGTATTTCCAAACATTAAGTACTAAAACTGTTAAGCCGACTGCCGACTGCCGACAAACTGTTAAGCAGTTTGGTTGGATTTCAATGTTTAAATTCATATGTTTTGAACTCAATAAATATTTTATTACTTACTTACTTACTTACATAATATTCTCTACTTTTTACCTATCATGTAGTGAAAGTTTCAGTCGATACCATGTACAGTGACGGAGATATGAACAAAATAAAATCGAGTTTTTCTCGAAATTAGCTTTAACTTAATTATTGCACTTTTCGTAAAGACGGCAGAAATACTCGGCATCTATGGACTCTTTCAGTTGTTTTTATCTTTTCAATCTAAATAACGTTTGACACGGGAAATCAATATATCTTTAAATTTAAAAGATTCATGGTAACTTTTGGGCATGCTATCTTAGTGTGATAACAAGTCTATTTTAATCTACTGGGCTCAGTTTTATTCTGAATACCCCTACTCATAGATTCCTAGGAAAAGATACTCTTTGCCTTAATTGTACTCATTATTGACATGTGCGTTAATTTTATTTCAAGAACACGTCTTTCTTTGGTATTTTTTTAGACCATAATTCAGACATTGATAGATAGAGAACAGAAGTAGTAGACCCTGTTTAGTAAAATTATCTCGATTATTGATAATTAACAATAAAAATAAATGTGCCCTGACAAATTTGACATGATTGGCAAGTAGGTACATTTTTTTCTGTACCGAAAGCACATCTTTCTTTCGATAAATTCTTAATTAATTATAGTCATGTCAGTTACAGATTACTGTGTAAATTGGCTATAATAAATTTCAAGTTTCCAGTTCACTGCATAAAGTCAGATATTAACACAGCTGACACTTAGACACAATTAGGACGTACTTACTAAAGCTAGGTTTGTAGCGCACTTCCTTTCTTTTAATTTCCTCATTGAAATTAAAATCTTAATTTCATTGTTCACTTTGAAGAATTTTATTGAGAGGTTTATTAAAAAGGTTATTTCAACGTGTTTACTTAAAAACCTGGAAACCGTCTGTTGGTAAGGGCTGCTTCACACTGGCCTGTCCAGAAAGTAGGCATCCGATAAATTTGCTTTAACGTCGCGCAGACGTCGCATGATCGCTATGCCGTTTTGTAAGTAATAAAGGTTCCTATGAAGTTACTTTAATTTTTACTTCTCTTGCAAGCTTCTGTCAAGTTTTTTTTTAAATCGGCACTTACCTGGGTTGTTTGCTCATTAGTCGGTATGAAAAAACGAAACAAAATGCATAGCGTATTAAACTGAAAAAAATCATATTTTATTTTTTTTCTTTGAAAATTTATAATCCCAAACAAAGTAAATTATGTTTGAATGTCAATATCCGTAATTATAATTATTTTACTTGGAAATTTAAAGATGCACTGTCAATTTTGTTCAGTTCAGTTTATTACCTTATGCTTTATCTACAATTAAATCAAATCAGCTTAACAACCTAATAAAAATATATATATATATGTTAACTAAATTTTGACCGCGGCAACGCTCGCGTAAATATTAGCTTAGCAATAGTACTATTTTTGAATGAAAGGTGTCCTATATCCTTTTCTGTTCCTTTGACAACGTGTATACGAAATTGCATAATGATCGGTCTAGTAGTTAACGCGTGAAAGCGTAACAAACAACAAATAAACTCATATTTGTATTTAGAATAGAACTTAATTAGGATATTCTATTTTCGATTTGTTTACGTTGGATAAGTTAGACAGAGTCCAAAAGACAACGTTAAAATATGTCCCACTCTATACAGTTATAGTACATTGAACTGTAGATACTAGTTCTAAAACTATGATAGCAAACTTCTAATGTAAATGTATTTTGTATAAATGACTTTGTATTAATCCACAGAAGCCTTTTAGGAACGTTAGGTGTTTTAGAATAATGGTTAAAGTGCTTTTAAGTAATAGGGTTAACCATTTTAGTGAAAGCTACCATAAAGGCGTAGTCTAATGTACTTTGTGACTATATAATTTATTTGTTTAATATAATATGATTATGTTAATTACACATTAGTGACTAGAGTGCCTTATTGTATGGATGTATATAATTTTGCTTACATCGAATCGTAAAGACCTGGATATGATGCCTGGGAAGGTAGAACTGGATTTATCAGTTAGGAAATGTTTAGTAAAAGTTCATGCTCTACTGAAAATTTGAGATCTGAAATGGCATAATGGCAACAAGTGCAATTTTACATTAACATGTCGTAAGTGTCAAGAACCGCACAATACGCTTCTACATGACGCATTTACGAAACACCAAAATTTTCTAACGCCGTCGTCGTGTCGTAATCATAATTATGACACAACAAGATCATGAAAATTTCGCAGATACGTCACACACTTCCCAAATTGACAACTCAGAGATACTGCTTGCGACAGCGTTGTTGAAAGTCAAAGCCTCTGATGGTTTATACCATGCACAGTAAAATAGAAACCTCGTGCCTTTTGCATTACATTGTGATGTTCTTCTTATATATTTGTAATTGTGATATCGCTCACTATCAACTTATAAATTAATTTAGTGATTTGATAGACTATATGGTATAAAGCTATAATATGGTAGAAATTAGCCATATATTAGTCCTTATTATATAAGACGATCATAAATAGAGAAATATGTGTTTAATACACCTCTAAACATTTCAGAATACAATTATTGTACCTAACGAAAGTATTAGAATTTGATGGAATTCTATTCGATTATCAATAAAATTTCAAAACGGTGCAACAACCGAACTGAGAACTGGATAAAATATAATAGACATGTTCTTCTTTCTAAAAGGGTCCTCCAGTAACAATGCTGTGTAATGAGAATCGTTAGGAATAACATCACGATGACTCATCCAGTTTTCTTAAAGCAGGAGATGAGAATACCATATTGGTAAGATTAGGCAAAGGCGACATAATTATTTAAATGTTACAGGGGTTTAGATGTACTATATTGTTACTTTAACACGCATAACATTGATCAGATTTGAATTAAAATCGGCACACCGGTAAACATATTCATATTACATAGGATACTTTTACTCCGGTATGCGGCCGTACAATTCACGTGGGCAAAGCCGCTGGAAGAAGATAGTATCCTATAATCCGTCCTGCTATCTATTACTGAATCAAGAAACCTATTATGTGACTGGCTAATCACATCGACTTACTTATAATGCGGCTTGAATAGATGGACACACGCAATATCATGTACAAAAGAATATTACAAAGAGTTGCGGTCAAATTGAAGCACTAGAACTTTTACGTTTGCTTTGTTCGTGGCATATCTTATACAAGAAGCCTTTTTATAACTAAAGGAAATCCACCTGATGCAAAACTCGCCACAAGGGGAGGCGAGAGGGTTATGACGGGCTCTCCCGAGACTTCGGGTCTACCGACTAAAACCATCACGGTGTACCAACTCGCTGCTTTGTATAATGGGTGGATCGCTGGAACTAGAACTACATCAGTGACCTACCAGGCCCTATGCAGAATATAAGCCAAGCCCCATTATTTTTGTACGTGGCCAAATGCTCTTTATGCATACATCCTCGCCACAAGGGGACGCGAGAGGGTTATGTTAGGCTCTCTTGAGACTTCGCACCTACCAACAAAAACCACCACGGTGTGCCACCTCGCTGCTTTTTATGGTGGGTGGCTCACTGAAACTGAACCTACATCAGCGCCCCATCCGGTATGACCTTATGCAGAACATAAGCCAAGCTCTAGTTCAACTTAACTTAAATTCAGCTTCTGTATGTTGGCGTCCGCAAAATTCTAAAAGTTTGACTTGAAATTTTTACACGACGTTGCTTTTGTATATAAGAGTTATTTTATATACTTTTATCCTCAATTTCTTGTGAGAACGGAAAGTTTAATGTATCAGACTGAAACACAGAAAGGCATAGCCAGGTGCAGCTAGATTTTTTATATCTGAACCATTAATTTTATTTTTATATCTAAACAATCAACCATTAGTTTATTTTAGTCACTTAAACTTAAATTCGTATTTCTGTGAAAGACATTGTAATTTGATTTGAGATTTAATTTGTACAAGTGGATTTGAAATGGATTTTCGACGCTTCAGTGCCTTTTAAAGTTTTCTTTAACAATGTAATTGTTTTGTAACCAACTTGTAAACAAGTTATGAGCTGTGGACGTTTGAAATATCCTTCATCTTAACAAGTTATTTCCTAATTATTGTTTATGGGTTGCTACCATTAGAAAACATATATATTATTATTTAATACGTACATAACCCCATGCCTGTATATTCAAACGGGTAGGGAAAGTTATATATTCCACCAATATTTTGCTAGCTATGATTTTTGAACCTACGTATGAAACTGAAGGTATCAGCATCATAATAGACACAGTTCCAGACTCTGACATTATAGTACACTAGTATGTGTGCCATCGTGAGTACATAGTCCGATGAGAACACAATCTGACATGGCAGCTAAAATGCAACCGAAACGTCGGGAAAAGTGTAAACCTAAATCTATATATTTCTATAGGTAGTAGAGCCTCGCTGATTTCATCATGAATGGGCCGGCTCGACCAGGGAAGGACTACCCTCTACGTCTACGGATTAAGCATTTTTTTTTGTTTGTAAAAATATAAGGTCGATAAGGATATAATATTTTATAAAGTTGCAAAGAGTAGTAAATTCTATAAAGTATATGAGGTAAATAATGTACTTATGGTATAATATATATAAGATATATAGGGTATATAAGGCATATAAAGCGTATAAAGTATATAACGTGTAGTTATAACGTACCGTATCTATATAACGTATATAAAGTTTGTAAAGTAGCCTCGCTGATTTCAGCATGAATGGGCCCTGTCACAGAATATCGACGTAAAATAGCAGTATTCCTACTGTTGTGTTTCGTTCGGTGAGTAAGAGTGCCGGGGGCTCAATCACCCTCTTTCCCCCTTCCCGCTCCTTCTCCTTCCCATTTCCTTTCCTAAAGGGTATATAAATAGCGCAAGTAATGTCTCTGGTGTTGCAGGCGTCCATAGGCTACGGTGATCACTTACCATCAGGTGGGCCGCATGCTTGTTCGCCAATTGAGTTGTAAAAAATTTTTATTAAATAGCTTAATTAGTAGTAAAGCTTAATAGTAAGAGTTTAATACTTTCAAAACGATGTATAAATAGTGTTATAATAAGCAACACGATATAATTCGCGTAAAATAGTTTAATTTCAATGTATAAAATTCTCGTAAACGTAAGAAAATATAGTGTAATGCATAATTCCAAGGTCTTGGATTGGCTTATACAATAGCAGTAGCCAATCCAATTCAGTGGTAAATAAATACCAGATATAATTTAATATAACATAATTATCAAAGCAAAATCAATTTCTCCAAAACCATGTATCGGAGAACCTGTTCCAAATTTTATTAGGTCTTGTACATTTAACCAATACTGAATTTCCACTCGAATACCTGGAGATAATCGTTAACACCTATTCTGGGACATTTGTAAAGGACTTTTATTCAAGTCACGACTATTAAATTTATTTCCCTCTCTTATTACATTCCAGGTAAAGGTTACAATGCGTTACGTCACAAAGACTAGTAGGTGCTCTCGTTAATAATTTTGGGTAGGTGGCCTTTTTCCACGTGACATCCTTTAAGAGGCTTCATAGGCTGACGTAAATTTTAATCAAAGTCGGAGTAATTAAATAGTGGGCTATGGCAAAAATATTTAATAGTCTCTAGGCTTCCGTGAGTTATAAAGCAAAAAGCAATTTTATATAAAAGTCAACAGCTTTAGGAATATGGTAGGTTTTCCCATAAAAACATATAAATTAATTAACTTTTATGAAAAGAGCTTTTTTAATTGCAGTATTATTGTATTGTGAGGGACTACACAGGCATTAAAACAAGGTACACAAAGAACACGCAATCTTGTACCAGCGTTAGTGGATCACATAATGTTTTGCCACGCATGGGCATCAAACCTATAACACTTAGAGCAGGTGATGCGAGAACTTAAGGTACTTCGTTATACTAAAGTGTAAAGTCGCCAAAGAAAGCAGAATAAACCTAAGTCAACAGTTATGAAGCAATCACTTTGAAAATTGAATTTTGATGAAATTTCATTACTGGACCATCAAACTTCTCATTTCTGACAAAATAGAGGCTTAAATAAAATGTTCGTACATTTTCATATTCCGTGCCTAAAAACGATGTCTTCCTTATAGGTTCTGAAAGCCTTAAAAGATTATAGTAACGGTGAATGAAATATTAAAATATTCATTATTGCTAATCCGATTGAATCAGTTAAATCTTTCACTTCTCTTTAATTGATTTTTGTATGAATTCGGTCTATACATATGTTACAAACATACATGATCATATGCTGAGATATTCCCGAAGGCTTAGATAGAAGTTTACTGCATCCACTTTTTGTCAGATATATTTCTAGTGCCGCGTTATAGGGACGAGCAGCAATAACTTAGTGGGAAATCGCTGGATCCCTAATGTCATGGGATTGATTCTAAGACTCGCTTCTGACTTTTTGAAGTTATGTAATTATTAATTAGTTAATTATCGCCTGCTTTAACGGTAAAGGAAAATATTAGTTTTCCATAATATCGATAATATGTGGATTCTTCTAACCCGCAATGGGCCAGCGTGGTGGACAACGACCTAACCATTTTCGCATTGAAAAGAGGCCCATGCCTAGCAGTGAGATAAGTGAGTTTCTGTACATGGGTGATATTATAATACTGACGAGCCTATTGCAGGACGCAGATCTAGACTCCGTGCTACTACAAAAAGATTCTTAAGAGAAAAACCCAAGAACTTTATGGCCGATCCAGAAATCGTAAGTATGTATTAGATGAAAATACCTACATTAATCTATTTTTTATTTTATTGTATTTTCCTACGCAATAAAAAAAAAACCTCTAGCAATTACTATTAGTATAGTAATTGTATAAATATTAGTATCTTTCGTATATCTATTGTAATGCAGCCAATGCACCGTTGCCTAATAGTACAGATACCAATCTATGCGGGCATGTTTTGCCTTGTAGAACATACTGTTAGTGAGGTTAAGTAGATGCAATCGCCTTGATTGATGTTCAAGTACAATATATAGGTACGTAAGCAATTATACTGCTTGAAGTTTTTAATTCTCTAACTGTTTTTTTGCTCTGTTTTACAAACTTTAAGTACCATTTACCCATAAGACAATAGTCTCGGTAATACTCTCATTTAACATAACAAAATAGAGACAGTACGTGATTAATATTTTGGTTTGTTTTTACTTGAATATTATAAAACTGGCCATAAAAATAGTCTTACAATGGAGTGATAACAATTGCACAGCAAAAATACAGTACAAAAGTATAGAAACAGGTACAGTTCATTGTCTATTAAAAAATTTAATTCGCGTAAAATACTACTCCTGTGTTGCGGTGAGCTTTACAAATATTTCAACAACGGACACAAAGACTTGGAACAATTATTTTGTCGATTAGACAAATTTTCGTCATGTGTGTAGCAGTAGTGATTAATAGAAATAGATATGCCGTCAAAAAAGAAATAACATGAGACAAAATCGACCGTAGCTATTAACAAAGTCGGAACTACATTTTGGCGAATTTTGTTTTATTACACCTACGGTCCTAAATTATCCATATCTATAACCTTGCAAAGTTTCAAATTTCAAACCAATCGCCATCATGGTTTTTCTAGATTAACATAGTTGGAACTTTTAAAAGCGTCTGATTAATAATGTAGGTAGATATGTTACTAGGCTGTTCGCGGTGCAAGGGAGAGGCACGGGCGCCCGCGCACCGCGCGTATCTGCCATTTCGTTAATTGTTAATGGGTCGACTGCACGCGTTAGTGTCTTGTTTTTATTTAATTGTTTACCGCAAATATTGCAATATTTAATATAAATAACAATGTCTTGATCTAGGCATATATTAGATTTTTGGTCCAACATGGACCCCCATCCGCCCTAACAGGGGGGATAGAGGAAGACAACCTCTTTAAAAAATCACCAGTGGGGCCTGTAAGGCCCGTGCGGGAGCACATAGGGGAGGGGAAACCCAATCCTGCTCCAACCTACTCGTTACCCGTTGAGTGTCGTTGATCACGTCTAGCGGCTGAACGGGACCGAGGGGCTTGCCTTAGTTGGCCGGCCCGCGAGAAGGAAAACTCACACCACCCAACAGCGAAGTTGTAAAAACCTCTGGGTACCTGCCGTCCCCCAGCAGTATGTAGGCCTTCCCCCGGAATGAGCGTCACCCGGGGGTCGAGTTTAGATCGTCTCCAATCGTGGGAACAACATGGAAAACTCAAAAAAACCCAATGAAAAGGAGAAGAAGACGGAGGAGCGCGGAGTGCCTTTGCGCGACTCCAAAGGGCGCTTTAAGCGCCCTTTACAACCACGCGCCAGCGATCACGTAAGCGTGTCAACGCCTGACGGAAGCCGGAGGAGCTCCGTCAGCGTCGAGTCTGGGTCCGAGGCGGGCTCCGGGTCAGAGGCCAGTCGGCCTCAGAGCCGGTGCTCGTCGGCGGCTCGAGGAAAGAGGGAGGCTGCCGCGAAGCGCCGGAAGACGACGCATCCCGTGCCGAGACGCTCGTGCTCGGACACGGAGGTGGAGGTAGTGGAGGGGATGCCCTGTCCAGGAAGGGCTGCTTCCCCGATGCTGCCTCCCTCCACGAGAAGGCCTTCACCTGCCCCTCGGGATGCCCCCAAGACGGCTGAGGTCCCAGATGCGTCCCCCTCGGCCGGGGACTCGGTTGCCGACCTCCGGCAACGATTCGAGGCTGGAGCCGAGACCGTGTTGAGGGTGGCGGCCCGGTCCGGCAATTTAAAGGGAGGGTACGTCCGGGACCTCAAGAACGCGACGGAGGAAATGAGGGAGGCCTTCTTCGGCATGTGGGGACGGGCTTCCTCCGACCTCCAGAGGCGCTGGAGGTCGGAGAACGAGGGGCTGCATAGGCAGCTCGCGGAGCTCCGGGCGGAGGTGGCGGCCATGAAGGCGGCCGCTGCCGCTCGGGCCAGCGCCGCCAAGGCGCCCTCGGCCACCGCCAGGGCGCCTGCCGGGAGGCCGCGGGAGGAGTTCCCACCTCTCCCGCGGCGCAAAGCGCAGCCCCTCCGGCCCACCGGTTGCGCGGCAGACATCTGCCCCCACACCATCGGCTTCCTCTTCTAAGGGGAGGGGGAAGGGCAGGGGGAGGGCGACCGCCACTGTGGCACTGCGGCGCCCCGCCTCCCAGCCCCAACCCCTCCCGGTGGCCTCTACTTCGGCTGAACAGCCGTGGACGGAGGTCACCAAGAGGAAGAGGAAGAAGAAAAAGAAGGCCTCCCGGGCTATCCCGGCCCCCAGCCAAAAGAGGGGCCTCCGCCCGGCCGACCTGCGCCCCCCGCGCTCCACCGCCATTGTGGTGGAGCTGACAGAGGAGGGGCTACGGCAGGGCGGCAGCTATGCGGGCGTCCTCCGGCAGGCCACTCAGGCTATGAGAGACAATCTCGCCGAGATGGGCCTCGCCGGAGGCGTCCAATTCAAGGTTGCCGCCACTGGGGCCAGAATTCTGGAGGTCCCAGGTGCCACCTCCGGCGACAAGGCGGACAGGGTAGCGGATAAACTCCGCTCCCTGTTCTCGCCTGAGGAGGTCAAGATCTCCCGCCCGGTGAAGTCCGCAGAAATGCGGATAACCGGGCTGGACGACTCGGCCTCCTCTGAGGATGTCGCCGCTGCGGTGGCACAAGCCGGAGCCTGCCCCCTGGCGCAGGTCAGGGTGGGGGAGATGCGCCGCGGCGATAGTGGCCTGTGCACGGTGGT
Source organism: Catocala nupta (assembly GCA_963675205.1). Taxonomy (NCBI): domain Eukaryota; kingdom Metazoa; phylum Arthropoda; class Insecta; order Lepidoptera; family Erebidae; genus Catocala; species Catocala nupta. Next base: position 18,980,491 of record OY776097.1, on the reverse strand, counting down.
GGTGCGCTGCCCCATCGCCGCGGCGAAGAAGGTGGCGGCCGGCCGTTTGCTGGTCGGGATGGTCTCGGCTCAGGTGAATCTCCTGGAGCCGAGGCCTAGGCGGTGCTACCGCTGCCTCGAACCGGGGCACGTGAGGCAGCAATGCACCGCCGAAACTGACCGCAGCGATCTCTGCTATCGCTGTGGTCAGCCCGGCCACAAGGCCGCCGCCTGCTCCGCAGCAAAACCTTCCTGCAGCCTCTGTTTGGCTGCAGGAAAGCCGGCGGAGCACCGGATGGGGAGCAAATCTTGCTCCCCACCGAAACGACGTCGGGCCAGAGGGGCGGTCGCCGGGACTCCGGCCGCCCATGCCCCGTCCCAAGCAGGGAGCAATACGGAGGCGATGGACACGTAATTAATTATGGTCCATCGCCTCTTACAGGTGAATATTAACCACTCCGCCAGGGCGCAGGATATTTTGCTGCAGCACATGGCGGAGTGGTCAATAGACATCGCCGTGGTCGCCGAGCCTTACTGCGTCCCCAGCCGACACAACTGGTTTGGGGACCTAGGAGGCTCGGCGGCCATTGTTTCGTCCGGACCCTCGCTCCTGGTGATGACAGACAGGGGCGAGGGTTATATATGTGTTGATTGGGAGGGAACCGTCCTGATCGGGGTGTACTTTTCTCCGAACCGGCGCCTCGCCGAGTTTGAGCAATTTTTGGGCGCGGTGGGGGCCGTTATTAACCGGTACCCATCGCGTCCGGTCGTGGTGGCGGGGGACTTCAATGCCAAATCAACGGCTTGGGGATCCCCTGTCACCGACGCTCGCGGCGACGCGCTGGAGGAGTGGGCGATTGCGACCGGTCTCGTGGTTCTTAACCGGGGATCGGTCGCCACGTGCGTGCGCTGGCAGGGCGAGTCCATTGTGGACATTTCGTTCGCAAACCCTGCCGTAGCGCGCCGCGTCCGGGACTGGCAGGTGCTGGTCGAGGCGGAGTCACTGTCGGACCACCGTTACGTGCGGTTCGACATCTCCGCCTCGCCGGCGATCCCGGACGATCGCCCGAGGAGAGTGCACACCCCGTCGTCCCCACGATGGGCGTTGAAACGTCTCAACGTAGACGTGCTGGTGGAAGCCTCCATCGTCCAGGCCTGGACCCCAATGGGCGAAGGGCCTGTGGAGGTTGAGCTAGAGGCGGAGTGGTTCCGGGGCGCTATGTCGCGGATTTGCGACGCGTCGATGCCCCGGGCCAGTGCTCGACCTCCTAGGCGTCAGGTGTACTGGTGGTCTGACGACATCAGTCAAAAACGCGCCGCGTGCATCGCGGCGCGTCGCCAGTACACTAGGTACCGCCGACGGAGGCGGTACCGTGACCCGACCGTGGAGGCACGGCTGCGGGGCGAATACGTACAGCGGAAGTACGCCCTGCAGTCCGCCATCAGCGAGGCCAAAGCCCAAAGATGGGAAGAGTTCCTGGGGACTCTCGAGGCAGACCCGTGGGGCCGTCCGTATAAGGCGGTCAGGGGCAAGTTGCGCCCCTGGGCCCCACCGGTCACCGAGAGTCTCCAGCCCCGGCAATTAGAGGAGGTGGTCTCCGCTCTCTTTCCTTCGAGAGCGGAGCACACGCCTCCCGAAATGGCGCCGCCCGATATTGAGGAGGGCGGTGCCGATGCCGGGGCGCCAGCGGTAACAATGGCGGAGCTCGGCGCGGCAATGGTGCGGCTCCGGGGCAAAAACACCGCCCCGGGGCCGGACGGAATTCCTGGCCGCGCCCTGGTTTTGGCCTACGACGCCTTAGGGGACCGGCTCCTCAGGCTGTTTAGCGCCTGTTTGGAGTCGGGACGGTTCCCCTCCATGTGGAAGATGGGTAAGCTGGTCCTCCTTAGAAAGGAGGGCCGCCCCGCGGACTCTCCCTCCGCGTACCGCCCCATAGTGCTGTTGGATGAGGTGGGCAAGCTCTTTGAGCGTATAGTGGTTGCCCGCCTCTCCAGGCACCTGGTGCGGGTGGGCCCCGACTTGTCCGAACATCAGTTCGGATTCCGAGAGGGCCGATCGACGATTGACGCGATCAGTCGCGTCAAGGCCCTCTCGGAAGAGGCGGTCGCCTCGCGCGGGGTGGTGTTGGCGGTGTCCTTGGACATCGCCAACGCGTTCAACACCCTGCCGTGGGCGACTATTAGGGAGGCGCTCCGATTTCATGGAGTGCCTCCCTACCTGCGCCGAATAGTCGGGGACTACCTGCACCAGAGGAGCGTATTCTGTGTGGGGCGGAACGGAGAGACGTTCCGGAGGGAGGTGTCGTGCGGTGTTCCGCAGGGTTCCGTTCTTGGACCGACCCTGTGGAACATCGGCTACGACTGGGTGCTGCGGGGTGCTCTGCCCCCGGGCGTCGGCGTAACTTGTTACGCCGACGACACGCTGGTCACGGCCCGGGGAGAGGATTACGGGGCAGCTGCCCGTCTTGCCACGGCAGGGGTGGCCCTGGTTGTCGGTAGAATTAGGATGTTGGGACTGGAGGTGGCGCTGGAAAAGTCCGAGGCCCTGTTATTTCATGGGCCTCGGCGGGCGCCGCCACCAGATGCCCACATCATAGTTGGAGGGGTCCGCATCGGGGTGGAGCCGAGTATGAAATACTTGGGGCTCCACCTCGACGGCCGCTGGAACTTTCGCGTCCATTTTAGCCGCCTGGCCCCCCGGCTGATGTCGGCGGCGGGAGCGCTTAGCTCTCTGCTGCCGAATATCGGGGGGCCGAGTGTCGTCTGCCGCCGCCTCTATCTGGGGGTGGTGCGGTCGATGGCCCTCTACGGGTCGCCCATTTGGGCCGGCGCCCTCGATCGCCGAAACATCGCCCTTCTGAGGAAACCTCAGAGGGCGATGGCGATCAGGGTGTCGCGGGCGTACCGCACCGTCTCCTTTGAGGCGGCGTGCGTCCTGGCGGCATCGCCGCCCTGGGATTTGGAGGCGGAGGTCCAAGCGTCGGTGTATCACTGGCGCGTGGACCTCCGGCTCCATGGTGAGGAACCCACTCACGGGGCGGTGGAGACGCGAAGGTCCCAGGCTCGACTGGTCCTCGAGGCCAGGTGGGAGGAGCGACTGGCCCAGCCCCGCTATGGGGTGAGGACAGTCGAGGCTGTCCGTCCGGTGCTAAGGCAATGGACGGACAGACGGCGCGGACCGCTCACCTACCGGCTTACTCAGGTGCTCTCCGGACACGGCTGTTTCGGAGAGTACCTGTGCAAGATAGCCGGTAGGGAGCCGACAACCAGGTGTCACCACTGCGAGGAGTGCGACCGGGACACGGCGCAGCACACGCTGGAGGAGTGTCCGGCGTGGGCCGAGGAGCGCTGTGCCCTGGTCGCCGTGATTGGCCCCGACCTCTCGTTGCCGACCGTCGTATCCATGATGGTCGGCGACGACAGGTGCTGGGGTGCAATGAGGTCCTTCTGCGAGGCTGTCATCTCGCAGAAGGAGGCGGCGGAGCGGGGGCGTGAGGAAGATCCTTACGCCCCGGACATCCGCCGCCGGAGGAGGGGGCGCAGGAGACGCGCTTATGTCGCTCTCCTGCCCCCCACCTAAGGGTTCTGGGTGGCAAGGCCTCAGGGGACCCTGCCACCCGTGAGTAAGAACCCATAGAGGGCGCGCGCGGTGTTCCCGCGCGCCTTCTAACGTCGAAAGGGGAGAGCGGTGAAATGCTCTCCCCCGGGGACGAGAGGAGGTCGGGTCCCATTGACCCGGCCGGCACCCACACGGGGGGGCCTGCTATGGATGAATCTTTTTAGACTCCCAACAGGCCCCCCCCACTGGGTGAGAGAGGGAACACCCCAGGTTTTTTTAGTGGGTATACCAGCAATAGGCTGGTGAGTCCCACACGCCCCGCTGGTGCCGTCCCCTAGCCGGCGGGTAGTGCATCAAGCATTTTTTCCTGGGTATCAAAAAAAAAAAAAAAAAAAAAAAAGGCATATATTAGATTTAGTGTAACATCACGTCACTGCTGAAAAGATTCTTGCTGAATCAAATATAATTGCCAGTGGTGTTCCAATGCGTTCCAGCCAAATGAAGAAAAGTAAGTTAATATTTTTATTATAAGCTTAGTTTAACCGCAAACCTATATATAAAATGCATTTAATTCTTGTTTTATAGTGAAATACTTTGAAATCTGCTATGAAAATGTTAAATTGAGGATTAAACGGTTTAGATTGTAGTATGTACCAGATCCTACATTGTTAACGGATTATAATTTTATTGTTTGTGTCGGATGTACCACATTCTACATTATTGCGCGCTTTGAGTGCGTACATTTTAGTCAGATATGGTAGTACCGACTTTGTTACTCGTTCCTCTTTTACACGGTTTTGTCGGATATGGAACTACCAACTTTAATCCTGATTCCACTTACACTATATTTTGTTGGATATGGTACTACTGACATTGTTAAACGTTCTTATTTTAAAAGCTATTGTCGGATATGGTAATACCAACTTTTTTTATTGTGCATAATTAAATTTTGATGTTGAATGTGGTACATACTACCGATTTCGTCATTTAAAAACAGTGATAAAACATAGGTCGGATATGGCATATACAGAAAAGTTAAGGTAGTATTGGCTTATTTTTCTTATGTTATGTGACATTTGAATAGTAGGTAGGTACTATGTTTTCTATGTTATAGTATATATCTCCTTAAAATATACATACACTCTTACCTCATCATCTCATTACAAACTTTATCATCATGATCCGAGTGTTATTGCCAGTTGGTTTCAAGGGTTAGGAGCCAAGGCTTTCACCTTGGAGCCCGGGGTCCGCCACTACTGATTTAACCCAGAATTGGCTAAATATGGTGTTTTTCACGGAGTGACTCCCGTATGTCCTCCGTAACCCGAAGGGATAAACCACATCTTTAGGTTAGATCAATCGTCGGGTGATTTGAGAGAGTACCAACTTCCCGTAAAGACTATCATTATTGTTCATGACGTGACAGCCGGGACCGACGGCTTAACTTGCTCTCCAAGGCACGGGAGTCTGTCGACTGCCAACTTCCTGACCGAAGTCAGGTAGTCCAAAGGCTATGACAGGAATTTTGTAACAGAAAAACCCATCATCAACTAGCTCGACCCGGGAATCAAACCCGACACCTCTCGCTCAAGCGTTACAAGTTTATACCACTAGACCAACGCTTACCTACAGTTAATTTGCGTAGAAGGCAGCTGAATGCGTTTTTTGTTTACTTATTTGTATCTTTATTATTCTAGAAGAATCTCCACTCCCCAAAGGTTTTCACGAGGATCTTATAAAGTTGTAAGACCTACTAAGAGATGATTTATTTAATGATAGTAATAGGACCTAGACCTACTAGACGATTTTTCCATGATGTGGATTTTATAAGCTACCAAGCATCATCAGCGGTTACTCTAGACATGGACTCCGCACGATTGTCGGACCAAAACCGCAATCGAATTGTTTTTCGCTAAATCTTTCTGTAGCCAAAAAAAATGGAGTATCTGTCACTCATCGCTTTCTGGAAAAAGGTCACACGCAAAACGAGGGTGACAGTGTTTCAGAAGAGAGGTATTGCTTGGCTCGGTGGGCTATGACTGAACATTACCCGTATATAGTAAAGGAGTTAAAGCAGGAGAAAGTCTTTCCGGGCACGCCACGATCGTGGCGGTAAGTCCCGTGTTTGAGGAGTGGCTGGAGAGGCGGCATGGCGCCCTCATCTTACGGCTGACACAGGTACTGACTGGCCACGGCTGTTTTGGCCAGTTCCTGTGTCGTATACGCCGGCAAGAGACGCCCGGTTGTCACCACTGCGGTGACTGCCGCGACGTTGTTGAGGACACGGCGCTGCACACTTTGGCGCTTTGCCCCGCCTGGGCATCGCAGCGCCGTGAGTTGATCGCGGCAGTCGGATCGGTTGCCCTCTCGCTCCCGGTCGTAGTTCAGTCTATGGTCCGGAGTGAGAGGTCGTGGAACGCCGCCACCTCCTTCAGTGAGGAAGTAATTTCCATCAAGGAGGTGGCGGAGCGTGAGAGGGAGCGCTTAAACCCTCTCCCCAACCGCAGAGCCGGGCGCCGGAGGGCGCGAGATGACCTCCAGCCACCAGGTTTGACCTGGGGGTGGTGGGCTTTGTGGGCCTGCCCGCCATCCGTTCAGCACCAGGTCCGAGAGGCGGCGTGCGTATACCCACGCGTACCTCTGTTTCGAGTCCGTCTCCCCTCTAGGGGGGGGGAGGGGGACATCCCCTTCCTCTACGACTATCCCAGTTTATGATATAGCGTTCCCCTACACCAACCGTTAGGTTATATTAGAGGAGCCGCTGTACCTTCCAGTGCCCGAGAGCACCTTCCGGGACCAGTTATAGACAGGTCTTGTCCCCAAATCCCGACTCTCCACCCTAACCTCAGAGATCCGGTTCTCGTAAGCGAGCTACCTCGTGCCCAAGTGACACTACCTATTCTCCAGATAGGTACCGGAGCAATAAAGCCGCTCACTACTCGCAACTCAAAGGAGTTGCTAACGATTACCTCGCTGAAGCCGACGGAGAAGCCGCCTCCCATATCTCCAGTATGGTACCGGAGCTGTGTAAGGCACGCTCACTTCCCGACATACATCCGTATGCCTACCCAAATAGGCCTACAAGCCGGGTGTGGCCCGAGTCACTCCAGCTATGACTCTTACTTGCTGAGCAGGCAAGCTCCCGAGATGCGTTGCGGCAGTGAAACCACACTGCCACTTCGCTAAAGGCAACTCCGTGCCTCATGCGACCGACTGGTTCGCACTGGCCGCGTCTGAGTCCAACGCTCGAACGCAACGTGCTTGCCGAGCAAACGAACATGTCGTACTCAGCGGCCAACCACATACCCCTGCGAGTCCAACGGGGGGAGGGGGACAGTAGGGTTTACATGTGAAGTGAGTGCCTTTGGGTAGGTCTCTTCGTGTAGTGGCCTGCCGTTTCATACGGTGGGCCGAAACCTCGGCGGGGTCGCGACCGCATGCGAAAGCGATTCGCGCGGCCCCACCGATAGTGGTTTTGTCGAGGAACACCGTGGTAGGTTTAGTCGGTATTCCGGGAGGTACATTATCTTTTCAACATCTTTATTTTACCCCGGCGAGCCCGACATAATCCCTCCGCCCGCCTCCGCGGAGGGATATGCGTCAAACCATTCCCCCACGTAAAATAAAAAATAAGGAGAAAGTCTTTAATTTTAAAGCTAGCTTATAAAAACTGGACCAAAAATACGCCAAATGAGAAAGTTGTTTGAACAAAAATAAAAAAGGTTAAAATGAGTGGTGAATAGTACGATCGAATAGAGTATAAGTACGATTTGGATGAGGAATTATGCACAATAATTGTAGTTAGATGTGGTAGGCGAAATCAGCAACGTTTTGAGATGGAATTTGATCTGAAAAAGGCTTATAATGGTCCTTTACCTATCAGTAAAGACAAATACAAAGATTTGATGGACCTCTGCAAAACTGAGATCATACCTACCCGCGACCACGATTTTTATTCTTAGCTTACACTGATTCTGCTATTTTGATTGACCAAGAAAATGCCAAAAATAAATTTGCTTTCCTAAATACAAACAAAAAATATTTTCGTGAATTTTAACCCGATAGTATGAATTAAAGATTTTTCTATTGTAACCCAAACTTTCTAGTTATCATACTTGGGTCTTTGCCGAAATTTTACAAAGTATTTTTAACAATACTTTGTGAAATTAGAAAGTTTAGGTAATAATAGAAAAATCTTAATTGATATTATTGGGTTATATTTACGAAAACTATATTTTATTGTTTATAATTGGTCAATAATTAACAGTGTCTTTAATCTTTAAGGTTGTTATGTTTTTATGATGTTATTATAATTTGTTGCAGTGATCTTAGCACTTTATGTTCAGAATATTAGAATTTAATTTATATTACTGTGATTTTAATATCTAGTAGGCAATTCTTAAAGGATGTGTAAAACATAATCATGTACGAAACAAGTTAATTAATGAAACAAAATCTGATTTAATTTCATTTTGATATCGATTATTTTTGGGTTAATGGTTGTGTTAATTTAGGTACTACGTAGAAGGTAGTAATTAATTTAAAATCTGAGTCGCAGTGATCTCAGTTAATATTAAAAAGTTTTACGAGTAAATAATTAACTTAAATAAGTAATTTAGAAGTCAACAAAGACTGTCACTGCAACAGTGAACAAAGAGATAATTAATAAATATTTAACTCATAAGTTAAAAAGAGAAATATACGTTTTCACTTATTACACTACATATAAATTTTTGATATTCTGCAAAGTATCTGTGTCAGACTTTGTTCAATATTAAGAGATTTATTTTTGAAGTGAATTTTAAAGTGTTCAACGCCTACCTCACGCTACCTTGTCATTATTTCATAAGACAAAATTCTATTAAAAGGTGCCTTTGATAATTATACATTTGATTCGATATTAATAAAACGATAATAAGTTTCTTCAAGCCATTTTTTATTCTATAATACCCCACATGCGGCATCATTTTATAACTGCATACCGAAAAACATTGTAGGATTTGGCAGTTCCCACACAACTACATAGCTAAACTCTGAGTAAAATAGTGGGATGTGACACTTTCGACTTTCACAGTACGTGAAACATTATAGGATATGAGAGTTAAGACAAATTTGCTATGATCTGTTTCGGTTAACAGCGTAACATCATTTGCTAACGTTTCTTATTAATTTATTTTATTTTTTACTTGACGATTTCCAAAAACATTCAAAACCATAGCATTATGCAAAATTTGGTTTTAATATATGGCGATTTGTCAATTTGGTAAAGTCTGGTGGTTTACTGTCGAGAAATTATTATTACTAGCGGTCGGCTAGTGGTCAAAATTCGACCAAAATTCCGAAGCTTGCTACTTTGTTTTCTGTTTTTCTCTATTACATATAAATAAAGTATAGGTAACCATAGTTACAAAGAATTTGATTTTACGACGTCAGACAAACAATGTCGAAATACTACGAACGCGATTCGACTGCGTGTGTCAAATGCATGTTTGTGTGCGTGTAATGTTTTTTCATTAATTTAATGTATTTCTAATGCATATTTTATAAAAATATTAGGATTCGCCGCTTCTTCTCCATATAAACTTTAACTGTGCCAAATTTGGCACAAGTAAAGTTTATATTTTAAATTGCGCGGACGGAGGAGTATGAAATTTTATACTCCTCCGTCCGCGCAATTTTCGTAAAAAGGGGTACAAAGCTTTTGCTCACATCTTTGGGCAGGGGTCCCTAAATACCAGCTCGACCCACTTGACTCCCTACAAAGACGGGCGGTTCGAATCGTCGATGATCCTAATCTCACGGATAGATTAGAATCATTGGAGCAACGGAGAGACTTTGGGTCTCTCGGCTCTTTCACGGGGAGTGCTCTGAAGAACTGTTTGATTTGGTACCCACGGCCCCTTCCTATCACCGTACCACTCGACAACGAAGCAGGGTTCATCCATATCACCTAGCAGCATTCAAATCCAAGACGGTACACTTTCAGCGATCATTTCTCCCACGTACGTGCAAGCTCTGGAATGAACTGGCTGCTTCAGTGTTTCCCGAGCGCTATGATATTATGTCCTTCTTCAAACGAGGTTTAAAGAGAGTTCTTCTTTCATGGTAGGCAGCGGCTTTGCTGTGTCCTGACATTGCTGAAGTCCATGAGCAGCGGTTATCAAAGGCAATAAAAAAAAACACTTCTCAGAACTCAAAAGAGAAAAACAAGTATCATAATATCTATATAAAATTCGACTGACTAATGCATTGTTTTGTAAGCTGACTTTATCAAATAATGAAATAACTACATATGTATGTATAATATTCAAATTAGTTAAATTAAACAATTTATGGTACCGCATGCGGTGACAAACGTACTTTTGGTAGATCTTTCTTTGCCCGTAAGTAACAAAGTATTGTTTGTCCCCGCCTGCAGCACCATAAAGTATTTAGTTTAATTTATTTGAATATACATATGTAGTTATTTCATTATTTGATAAAGTAAGCTTAAAAACAATGCATTAGTCAGTCGAATTTCAGTCCTCTTTTCAGTTCATTACTTATAAGCAGTCGGGTTTTTTGTTTTTATAATAATAATTTTATTTCAGACTTTTTAGTTTTATTAACCGACATTTTATTACAATATAACATAATATATATATAGTTTTATTTTAATATATAGGTAACTAAGTACAGGCAATGTCATTCCTGACTTGAATACATTCTTGTTAGAAAATGATACTTCGGGCGTCCCAATATACATATAATTGGTAGATACGCTTTTTGACAATTTGTGTTAAAACAGTAATATAAACGTGATATGATACATATATTTTTGAAATGATCTTTTCACGATCTTTCAATTAATATCTACCCATATTGCTAAGGTAAGAAAAATAAAAACAATCCCCCCCCTTTTTTAATCATTTCCGGGCCGTCATTTTGAAAATTTATATAGCCTATGTCACTATCACAATTCTGACGAACTCAACGATACCACATATGTCAAAAACCGTCCAGCCGTTTGGGCTCTAGGGCGTGCCAAAGAAATGGACATACATACACACATACATACGCTCGAAAAACATTACCCTCCTTCTAACGCAGTCGGGTAAAAAGGCTCGACGTTTGTGAGAACATTCCGCTTTAGCTCGCTTCGTAAATTGCTACAACCAACGGAATCAAACGTCTAAGTATTTTAATTAATTCCTGAACTGCAGTCTATCAAACGACCACGTTAATTTTAAACTAATTAAGTTTTTAGCTTGATAGGAATGAAGACATCCTGCTGATATTTAAAATGGGAATGTTTTTAAAAATGTTTGGGTGCGTATTAGTCAATCATGTGTAAATCGTTAGACGGATTTGGATAAAACTTAGCACGCAAATTGATTATGGTAACAGGTCCTAGATGCCTGGAATTAGCACGTATTACTTTTTATTTCAGAACGACATTCCCTTAGGATTTACGCATACGAAGACGCAGACTAAAACTAGTGTTTTAAAAAACTATATTATTAATGAAACCGTTATTAATAAAAAAAAATATGAAATAGTTTTTGATTTAGAGCTAAATGTACTTCTTTGACAATTTATTGAGTTGTTGGCTGTACAGTCGGATCTAAGGATGAGAGTTCGAATCCCAGGCGTTTGATCCAAAGGTGCTCAACTAAAGGTAAACAATATGCATGACCGCGTTAATTCTTGTTTCGAATTATATATAAACTATTTCCATAAATAACGCATTGATATAATTAAATAGTTTTATAGGCAAACATACAGGTTGTTACAACCAACATTTATTTTTACTCAGCTTAACCTGTTAGCGAAGAGTAAAGATAAAATGTAATTAATATGGAACAGATAGTTTATCCTTCATTTCATTGAGTGTCGGGAACCTCTATTACTAACACTCCATTAAGTAGTTCTCGCTTACGGTATAAGGGAACTGATATTTAAGCGAAAATACTCATAAGACTATTTTAGTAAAAGGCGACCTGGTATGCCATCCGGGCTTATAAAATATTTCTTTGATGGAACACTTATACAAAAAGATTAACTTGGGCATTGTAAGAACACAAAATATTAAGAAATAAAAAGATTAGTATTAACTAATCATTCTATCTCTTAATATTTCGTAATTGAAATGAAGGTTAAAATATCTGTTCACGTTCTGATTCACGTTCCGTTGACGCTGCGCTTTATGTTCCGAAGAGCCGTGTGCAATGTTGATTTGGGATATGTCGACTCATTGATCCTCATAGATTAGGCTTGCGTAACAAGGTAAAAGTTTGCGCTTATATTTACGTGCTATCATGATGTCGGCGGTTTTATGGTGGAGCAAAATGTTGTAGAGTTTTTCTGTTAAGATATGTAGCAGCACAGAGCCTGGAATTGTGTCCGGTAATAATCTCATGCCCTTTTATGTATAATCTTTAATCATGGCTGGCAACACTTGTGCCTACTCTGTAGGGGTACTAGCTCGTTCGTTTTAGCTTCTACGAGAAAGGAAGCAAGCATATTGTCTACCGAACACCATTCCAGAATCTATACTGTTAATAAGAATGTCTTATTAGATAAACACTATAAATTTGATCAATTCATAAGTCGAACTCAAGATCCTTCATGCGCAGAGTTACATAGTATTATCACATCAGCACATGTGACCACGGCATGTGCAATCTGGCCGAAACGTCAAGCTTTCCAAAAAAGGTATGTAAATTCCGAGCATGAGCATACTTTATTCAATATTATTCTAACTTTGAATGCGCAGTTTGGGGCCAGAATATAAGTAACTAGAAGTGCTCGCGGTTTTACCCGCGTTTATGATTACTGCGCCGCTCCCGTAGGTGATAGCGTGATGTTATGTAGCCTATAGCCTTCCTCTATAAATAGGCTATCCAACACTAAAATAACTTTTCAATTCGGTTCAGTAGTTCCTGAGATTAGCGCGTTCAAGCATACAAACAAACAAACTCTTCAGCTTTATAATATTAGTATAGACAATACCCTTTTGGTGCATGTTTAGCTATCCATTCATCGTACAGACAATATAAAAGATGTCTTCAACAGTTCACAGTTTTCAAGAAACCACCAGTTTCATTATAAACAAACTAACTTATGCGTTCCATATTCAAGGAGATAAGTTTCTATGGGTTTTCGTCTGAGGCTCTCCTTACTGCACAAGTTTGTCTCACACTCGACCGTTGCTTTTAGTTTAAAGATAATTGTGTGTAGTGGGAGTCTAATTTCGACTAGTAAGCAAATTTATTTGTTAACTAGGGATACCCAACTAAAAGTCTGTCAAATGAGGGACAGAAAGCTCAATGGTTACAAGCCTTTCTGAAATAGAATTTAAACGCCATTTACATGCCCGATACCCTTTGAGCTAAATATTCCTTAAGGCCAAGACCGGCGGCTAAATAGCTGATTTAGCCGCCGGTCAGGTTGGCCTAAAGGAACATCTAAGAGTCACTGAGAGCTAAGGAAATTTTCAGGTAAAATTACTCAAGCAGAATAATTCGAGTTATGTTAACTACTGTTACTACTGTTATGTAGACTCGCTTGTACGGCAGGAGTAGGCAGAGGCGCTGGTCTGTTTATGTCACTCTTGTTATAGAATCTATATTTTACAACTATATCGAAACTAACGCTTTGGGCTCTTTGCTATATATTTCTGCATGCCATCGTGGTTTTGATCCCGTGGTCGGGCAAATTGTAAATAAGATTTTCTGATTGGAAAATCTCAATACCAGTACGCAGTATGGCAATTTACCAAATAGACAGCAGTCGTCTCTAATTACATGGCCTGAAAACGTACCGGGCGTAATGTGGATAAATACATCTCTACAAATTATTGGAAATATAAGAGCGAGCGCTTATGTATGTTTTAAATACTAAATGAATGCAAGTCTATGGCCGTCTACCAATAATCCTTACTAGCAACAGAATCACAAAATTATGCTACTGTGATCTCTGAGAATTGAATGACATTCTAAGAAATAAACTGAGAACTTCCTTACAATCCCGATCAAATTGCCCGAGCCACGTTTCAAACTTTATGATACCGTCTCTCCTAAGTACCAAGCATTAAAATAAAATTGTCAAGCTGAGAACTAGCTATAACTTGTAGTAAAACACATAAATAGCACCGTCATGGCATGATGTAAGTCAAGTGCATTAAGTGCCTTATTTCTGTTAAAGAGTTCAGCTGTAGTTACAAGAGTTTGTTTGATAATGCACAATATCGAAATAATAAGTAAAATAGAATAGGATATAAGTGTGTCCCCAGTGATGTCTAGAGATATCACTGCCTGTATATTTCTCAGTATTGTGCACATAAGTACTCTCACATAAAAAATCTCTAAAGACTGGGAGCCCAGAGACCTGCATAACTATGTAATTTTAATTAAGCTATGATTTATACTTTTATTGTCTATGCTACTTTAAAAGGCATAATTTAAGCAACAATACCAACTAAGCTGGGCGCAATATTTAAGTTATATCTTTAAAATGTAAGAGCTGTATTGTATTCCTCGTTTATTTTCATAGCTGGCAAATAAAATTCTCCATAATTTTGTTGTATGCGGTCCCTAAATCAGATTAGCTGTTACTATATTAAAATCGCGACCTATATAATTATAATGTACCCTTGGAATACGATTTTATTGATATTATACAGCGTGCATATGAAAGGAAGAAAGAAAAAAAATAAGTTTCTTTCTTTCTGTACGGCATATATTTTTGTTATATAAGATACATGTTATATTGTATTTTGAGAATAAGCACAGATGCTATCAGATTATGCTTGGTATTTTCTCGCAGGTTAAGGTATAAAAATTCCTTACTAAGATCCAGCTTAACCTAATCTGACAGCACAGTAATATATTTCTTATATTTTCAATTGACATGTCTTTCATGCCGATCTGGTCGCTTATATATACTTTTTTATTATATTTATACTAGAGAGAATGCATTTGTTAAGCAGGCATGCAGGCATTGTAACTAACGTGGAAAAATCTATAGCTATTATCATATAGTAAAGGATTTTTGTATGAAATGCTTCTTATCTAATTTTTGATTTTATTGTGTATAAAATGGGGGTTGTCCATTTCTATTATAAGAATGCAATAGTATTTAATTGCGAATAGTATTTTATTGACTGCATGGAGAGCGTATCGTCTTACATGATCACTACGTCACTATACAGGCGCCGCGCCCTATAGGTTCGATTTCCACTCAAGACAAAAATTGAGTATTCCACAAATAGTCGTTGCAAGTTTTGTAATTATTTGTAGCTGTTACTTCAATGTTTGTACAACCTCCCTGGAATTAATACGTAAGACGTCGCTGTTAAAAAAATATAATTAAAGATGAATGCCAACAGTAGGATGAACTTTAAAGCAATTAATAATAAGGTTCGTTCAACAACTTGACAAAAACCTCCTTTGTTAGTGAATAGAGTGAAAATTTATTAAAAAACAAGAACCACATTTCATGTAAGTAAGTATTTAATGTTTAGAGTTTTTAATTATTCTTAACTTTTAATATTTATCAAGTTTCAAAGAAAATAATAAAAGTTTTTGGAAGCAAAATATTTTGTTCTAAAAATGTGGCTTAAAGGTACGGTCTTATTACGGGCCTATTATATGTATACTTTTTTTTACACCACAGTATTAGTTTGCACGTAAATTTAATAAATAAATTAATAAAAAAGGAGAAAAGTGTAATTTTAAATAGTAAACACTTATTTGTTTGAAACTACAATAAAAAATACACTGTGACGTGAGTACTGATTATAATTTGATTAATTTTAATTTCAATTCTTATATTTCTCGATAGGATAATGTGTAATTGAATGTTTACGTTAAGCAAGCCTGCGTCTTTAATTATAATTTAGATTAATCACAAGAAAGAACAATTACAACTCGATTGACACTGATCAAAATCAAAATATCTTTATTGATTTAAGTCAAAATGGCTTCTTTGCGAATTAAATGAAAAAAAAAATCAGCGGTTTTGGCAGTGTAACTTTGACGTTCATAAGTGCCAGTATCTTTAATACATTAACTAAACTGTACTACGAATTTACATCTAAATTAGGCCAGTGATAATCTTGCGTATCGGTTAGCAAGAGTCTGTTGGCTATTATTAAGGATTATTTCAATACAATCATTGCTTACTCTTACTTACTCGTTAGACCAGAAATCAGCGGACCCTGGCATAAGCTGGGATTAATAATCGCTAAGAAGAAGAAGAAGATGAATCATTGCTTACTCTGCTAAGCTATACATACTCAATATTTTGTTACATAAAACAAAGAAGAACTTATAAAACATTAGGTCATTGGGTACAGCAAGTTAGGAAAGAGAAAGAGCGTTACGTAGGCTAAGCAATTTATTTATTTATTTATTTATTTTAGGACCACCAGTGGTTATTACAAGAATGCATTCACAATAATAAAAAAAAACAATAAATTCCCAGTCACTTGCATAACCTTTTAAGGCAGCCACTGCATGCACAAATAGATGAGCAGTATAAATATAAGTATTTAGTATTTATGATTTATGAACATGCTATTAAAAAAGGCAGGTCGCTAACTTTAAAAGATTATATAGACAAACAAATCGTACAGTGAAAAGTAACAAATTAAGCAATGATTATATATGTACATATATGTACTAAATATAAGTATATTAAATTATATAAGTAATAGATGTTGACACAGTAAAAATTTTACATGTGGTGTTTGCCTATAATTGGTTGTGTAGTTACACTTAAGACACACAAATACTTGTATGTTCCTATCTGTATTATATCTGTAACAACTGTCGATAAACCTTAATAAAATAAATAAAATATAAGAGGTTTCTCTCTGTCATTAACTGACTGGTTACAGCCGTTGTTATTAAAATTATTTACTTTACTATATACATATATAATTATGAAATGGAACACATAAGGATAATGTAGACAACTATAACTGGTTGCGTCACCGTTTAACCGCATACAAGCAAATCATAATGTATTTAACATTCATTGCTGTTAGTTTAGTAGTATAATGATATTATATTAAACCATATAGTTGAATTCTAGTGAGTGTTGTGTCTTGTGTATGGTCTGCAAAATTTAAGACATCATCTTACTTAATAATTTTACAATTGCCTACTTTATTAGTGTTTATACAAGGTGTATATTCTAAATGAACAAAATCTAAATTTATATAACAGAAATATCGTTTTCTTTAACATACTTAATTATTAGTGACTTATCTTTAAATTTAGCTGCATAATGTGATCAGATCTGTGATGTATATTCAAAGTGATGTTCAAGAACTTGTTTTTCTTTTAATTCATATGATGTCCATATAATAAGAAAACGTCAAAACAGTCATTTTATTAAGTAACATTTCAAGTAAAGAGTTATTTCATTACCAGTCAACGTCAAAAATGTTCGTAGAGGTAAAAATTGTTTTACGTTCTCGTAAACAGTTACTCTGCATATACATATGCCTATCGACGGCGTTCTTTGCTAGCAAAAGATATTCAATTTTAATACGTTTAATTAATGTTCATATTCCTACTTTCAGAACCGTGCTCGTTACCAGCAATATTTCTTCTGACAATGAGCTCATCACAGGTTTAGTTCAGTATTGAATTATTGTACTTCAAACAATAGCATATACAATGGAGCTGATTTATTTGATTATATTTATGTGCACTATCTCCGGTGTACTATGTTCAGATGGAAGTTGTGAGTACTCTATATTTTTTTATTTATTATTCTGTTTATCTTTATCTATCCACAGGAAAGACAAACAAAGATTATAATATTATATAAAGTATTATATTATATTTTCTAATATTGACTTATAGTTTATTTACTGAAATTATACTATTTTATACGATTTTTATAGTTATTTATTTGTACTTATATTTAATAAAGGTAATAAATATTCTTAATACTATATTTTTCTAAATTGTGTCCATGATGACTTTCAAAATAATATTATATAAGTGTGAAACTAAATAAAGTTAGTAGAACCATTTAATGTCTTTATCATTACTTAGAAACAATTATGACGAAATTGAATAAAATGTATTATAATATATTTTGCTTTACTTACAGGTTTCTTGGGATTATTACTCAGTGTTCTAACAATAATAGTTATGTTCATAATTATTGTTTGTTTATCGGTTGCACTGTATATGGCTAGAAATAATAGATCAATATTTGGAGTTACTATCAACAAGCACCCTGCCTACCTTAGACAAGAGTCTGCGCTAGGAGTTACTTTATGTAATGTAACTAGTAATAATAATATTAACGAGCAAGGTAGAGACGATGGCAGTACACTTACTGTTAATAGTGGTATCGTAGAAATAGGTGGATTAACTGAACCAGAAACGCCAACGCCAACACACACAGACGAGAATAAAATGTCATATATTATTAAAAAACCCAAAGGACCAATACCACCTACCATGCAAAAAGCTCAAATGGATAAAATAATTGAAGACGTGTTGTTAAACAGAAAGCAAAAAAGTGATTCAGCAACATTCAGAGATCTGAATGCTCTAACTAAGCCGAAAGCAGTAACAAAGTTTGATAATGAATTTATGGTTAGACGTAATTCAGCCAGCTTAAACCAACTAGATGCACTTGCAACTGATGAAACTGATGAAGGATTATATATGAACAGAGAAGCTATAAACGAAATTAAAAGTAAATTGTTGCCTGCAGTGAAAGATAAAGCTAAGAATGAAGTGCAGAATAAAGTAACCAATTTTTCAAAAGTTCAATCCCTGAAGCAATCACTTTCTTTTAATTCGCTACACTCCAGACATCAAGGTGATGAAGATGAACATGAGGTTTATGATACTTTGCCAAATCCAGTTAGATGTACTTCAGGTGAAGTAAGTGATGATTATGTTGAACAATTACATGTTTATGATATGCCACCTCGAAGAAATGAACAGAGTCAGAACAAAAATATTGTCAAGGATCCAGATAGCAATTATCTATTACCGATTTCTAAAAGAATACAAGATAATGAGGAACACTCATATTATGCAAACGCTAATATTAAGAACTGATAAATTAACAAATTGTATTTTTTGTAAAGTAAAATTGTAAAGTTAGTGTCAGTTATTTAGTAGTTGTTTATTTGTAAATGTTTATGAACTACAATTGTATGATTGTAGATTTTATTGCTATATAAGTTAATGATTTAAAAAATTATTAAAGTAGATGAAATTGTGATACTCGTAATTATAGAGTAAAAGAAGATGTAGGAATCAGGTAAGTTTACATGAGATAATTCAGTCACATACCAACGAATAGTTCTGAACTTGAAGAGCGTTAACCTATCTTAAGTTTATATTTTCGTAATATTTTACAATATGTCCTTTACCCAAAAAATCCATTCGTAGCCGATAAACAATCAGTTTTAAGTGTTAAGGATAGTAAAATAAGGTTTAAAGTGGCGTGGCACTTGGTGGCTCGTATCCGAGCCGCTGGTAAATAGAAGTACACAATGTAACAGCTCGTATGCGAGCCGCTGGCAAAGGATAGAAGTAGAAGAGATATCAGGATTAAAGGTAGCAACGAATTTTCAACTGGTGTATAGATGCCGGCGTCCATACACACAAATACTCGTACAATAAGTTATTGAATAAAATAAGAAAACAAATTAAATATTTTGCTCAATGTACACTTGGATTTGATGTTTCCTATACGTGAGCGTGAGAAATAAGTTCGTAATTAGAATTTTTTGATTTTTATTATTGGATGTTCTTGCTCAAACGTATTGTTATAATGAATATGCTGATACTTTGTGTATTTATTACAGAATATTTAATGTATATAACGGCTACACACTGTGAAAACCCAACTCTATTATCTAGAGGAAAATAAATAACTTTGTAAATACTCGTTTATTGTTTTGTATAAAACACTGTATTATTGTATTAAATCTACGAATATGTCACACGTTTTTTTTTCATATTATTTCTTGTAAATCCATATTGAGATTAATTATTATTTAATTCAGAACATGGTCTAATGGTAAAATCTATACCAAGTTTTAGTTGATTTTAGAATTTCGCGATTTGTACTTATACTTAACATAACATTAGACAACGGGTCTTACTCACCATTAGGTATTTAAAGGTATTTGATTATCGATTTAGTTGTTTAGCAACAAAAAGGGACTATTCGATATCGTGTTGGCATAGGGTCAATGGATTTTTTTGTCAGTTAATTATCAGGTATGACACGAAATGGTATCTATAAACATGGACATGGACCTTGAATAGGCATAATACTAAGTTAAGTATATATGTGTTGTAAAATATTATATACTTCCATTTTTCTTGAGGTAAAATTATTTCATATTGTCATGATCCAAATTTTATGTCTGAATAAAAAGGGGTTGAAAGGTATTTACCTTAAAGGGGTAGTGTTTGTATTTTATACACACAAAAATATAATGCATATGTTTTATAAATACATCAGAATACAATTAACATTAAATAAAGTACAATAAGGATGTGTCATTTAAGGATAAAATAGCCTTCAAATGTTATTAGGTACATTTAAAAGCTATTAATAAGCAAACATTAAATATCACTGAAATGTTATGTATTTTGTAAATCTGTTTAGAATGATTTAACATTTGTACATTTATGACTGCCTGATCACAATTAATGTAGACATACTAACAGCCAGTGTGTCTAGTGGTAGGCCTACTACAACTACTAGGGCTGACAAAGATGCACTATAATGTCTTGTTTTGTACAATTTTATATTAACGTTTAGGTACACGTATCATACCCGATAGAGCAATCATCGCCCTTGTCCTTAAAATATCCCTAAAAATTAAACCAACTCGAGTTGTCTACCTGACATCGAATCAAAATTAAGAAAATTCGGTTAAAAGTTAAATAGGAAATTAGATTTACAAAACATCTCATCACTTATTAAAACTCAGGTAGTAGATACAAATAAACCAGCACTGTTGCGATAGTGGTCTAAAAGATAAAATGTAGGTGTCATAACAACCCTGCTTAAATCTTTAAGAATTATCTCCAAAAGCTAAAGCTATAAGTGTATATGTTAGAATAGATGCAGATTTGTCTTCCTTAATTTATTAAATTTACTTTTGTTTGAAGTTACAAATGGTCGGTCTAAGGAAATAATTAAATCATACAATTCACCGAAAATAAATTGTCTTTGACTAAAAAGTAATAAGAAGAAATCCTCCAATGATTCCGAAGATTTCGCAAATTTTTGAACAACATTTAAACTTTCTCTTTGATCGGTTTCAAAGAATTTTTTTTTATCCGATATATTTATTGCATTGATCTTAATTTCAAAAATAACTAACTTAATTTAACTGACTATGTTGTTGTTTTAAAAGTCAGTGCAAACATCGCTGCTAATTTCCTTGTTCAGGCTCAATTCGCAATTCAAGTCTAGTGTTATCTTGTAGTTTTGTGTCATAAAATCTTACAATTTGATATAAAATACCTTTGCGTAATTCATACCCACGTTTCGCAAGAGAACAATTTGGGAATTTTGTGTGTATTTTAAATTTTTTATGAAAATATTTTAAAGTTGACAACCACTTTACTTTTAAAATGTTACCATATTATTTATAAATTTTTTTAAGGCTTTCGACGCAGGCTGAAGCAAATGGCAGAAGCATCAAAAAGAGACTTCAAGTTTCGTTACTCTTACAATTCAAATCACACGCTTCAGTGATTCTTTTCAAAGAGGATAAAAGTAAGCTAGAACTTAAGTACTGAAAGGAATAAGACATATGTATGTATATATATTTGCATTTGCTTAACAGTTATTTTCTTTTAGGATTTTCTACAGTGCTTTAAAATATATAGGCGGTAAAAATTGAATAAATAGAAAGCAGATTGTTTCTTCATAGTCTCTACTTATCCCTTAAAGAAGACCAATTTTTATTTATACATTTCGATAAGTCAAGCAACCATTTCACTCGGGGCGCTTTTAGAAAATGCAAGAAAATATGCCAACTGCAACTGCGTGTGGAGATGCATCTCTATTTATCTCTATAGCCTAAGCGTTCATAGCAAAAGACGCATCGAATGCTATACATAAACTATAAAAGAAAATAGCACGCTTCTCCAAGTATGAACCGTAAGCAGCTTATTGTTGGCCATTTATGGCCAGTTCAACAAAAATTAAATTAAGGTACTGAAATTAATCGTGTGTTGTCTTTCTCTTTTTAGATTAAATAAGAATGATTGCAAGACTTTTATCTTATGGATAAATGCTTTTTGAGATTGTGAAATAGGTCATTAATGTCACGGAATCCATATATGTTTATTTGAATATAAGAGACAGGGATCCAAACAAGCAGTACCTGTTGCGTATCAAAAAACAGTTTTAGAAGGAAATTATTATCAAAAATATAAATTATCTTTGCAAAATTTGGTCACACTCGATGTAATAGTCCAAAAGTGAAATGCGCGCTCTAGTTTTATGTATCTATCCTAAAGTAGTCAAAGTCAAAAATCGTCCATTCATTTAGGTCACAAAGTAACATTTATAAACGTCTAAATCTATTGGTTAGTGAGTTTACTAAGTTACTAAAGCTACATTTAGGTTAGTCACTAGATTTAGTCAAAGTGTTGCCTATGAGAAGACACCTTCACTTATTGCCAATCTTTCTTCTTTCTTCACTTATCAACAAGGTGTTGCAGCTATTATACCTTAAATAACTGATTATATAATTGTAAAAAATAACAATAATTACTTAATTATATTAAAGGAAGACTTAGACCCAGAGCGACACCTAAAACTTCAGTATTCGAGGATAAGCAGGCATCCTATTTATGTTTTGTATTTTAAAACAACTTAACTTAATAGTTATTTGTTTCAGTGGTTATAGGAAAATGCAGGGATTTTGTTACGATATGTATTCTGTATTCCTTTTATAGATATTACAGGAAAATAAATATATAAATTCAATAATAATGGATATTACTAATATTTCCTATAGTCATAATTAAGAAATGTAGAATTGTTATATTTTGCTAAACAATAACAATTTAAATTGTTCAGCAATAGTAGTAAAAATTTTCTAAGATGCTCCCTACTTCGTTTAAATATGGTCACCTTTCTGGACGTTAAGTTATCATCCGACACACAACTGAGCTATAAATATAGTATTACCAGGTTCACACGACGATTATAAAACTATAACAAACAACTCCAATGATTATAAAATTACGTTTTGGCAATAAATTTTATGACTATTATCGCTCATATTGAAAATTGGCACTATCGTTTTCTATCTAATGGTTGCGCTCACTCTTCTTCGTGAGAACACTTTTTCGTGTGATCTACGGTGAGGGCACATCTTTGATTACAATGGTTCCCTATTTATACGCATAAAATTATATGTCATAATTTTATGCGATAATTTAACATGATATACTTTTAATTATCCTAATAAAAATTACGCAGAATAATAATTAATTTGCCATAACTGTTTATGCACAATTATTTTTATTCATAATATCTATAAGCATAATAATTATTGTTAAGCATACTATTCTAAAGCATAAATTTGTTTATGCATAATGATATTTAAGCATAATATTTATATGCTATTTAAGCACAAAGAACTTTTCGTATATAAAATAAACATGTTGGCGGCTTAGGGGTGCCAATCAAAATTAGGGCAAAAAGCATTAGTCTAAATGATATTTATGCCTACAGAAATAGTATGCCAGAAAACAATTATGTCAAAGTATGCCAAAAAAATGCCTAACTCGTTATGCCAAATTAAATTAGGACATAAAAAAAATTGTCGAAACAAAGGGCTCCTGATTACCCTCATGTATAATGATAACTATCCTGTAATAACAGAAAAACAATTAGAACATTTGTAATGCCTCCTGATGGCTGCACATAAAAACAGATGTGTTGTTTTTATACAAACATACTGTCATCCGAGAAAATATAACAACAGAAATTTACTTAATACTGCATCTGCGGTTCAAAATACACATTAAAAAGGATGCAAACCTAGATTGCTAACATAACTTCGCGACTTTAATATGACACCTCATTGTTTCGAATCTCTTTTGTTCACAGTCAACACTGTCGACATTATATGAGTTTTAGCTCCGAGCTCATGAATTTAAATAAACTATTTATAAACACACGTACCCTCAACGTTTTGAATGGAAAAAATGAGCTGGTGTGATTTTGTTATTCGTATGGTTGTGAACTGGTCTTAATGATTGAAATTAAAATTAAACTACTGTATATGGATTTTGTCACGTCGTTTATTTTAAAACACTTTTATTACTTAATTTTGAGACTAACTCTACTATTATTGAACTTTACTACAATTTAAGCTATTAAATGTGGAGTTGAACGACTGAGCTTGGCTTCAAGCTTCTCTACCTGTTCGTTTAGGCGGGCTCGGCGTTCGCAAAATTTCAGATGTCAGTTTACCGGCGTTCCTGGCCTCGGTCTACAGCACGGAAGAATTAACCAGGTACATTCTGGCACCCACACTGGTTAGTTCAGAAGTGTTGTATAAGACTGACGTCGTGAACGCCTGGAAAATGGCTTGTCCAAATACTGATCTGTCTACCAACCCGTTCTCCCAAAGGCAGTGGGATGGGCCGCTATGCAACACGGTAAGAGAAAATCTTTTAACTACATCTGTAAGTGTTGCTGAGCGCGCACGTTTGCTCGCTGTGGGAGAATGGGAATCGGGTTTATGACTTCAAGCACTTCCATCGTCCAACATTGTACCTGCAATGTTGGACGATACAACATTCCGCCTCGCCACCTGTTTTCCTTTAGGTGCCCCGTGTGTTTCTCCGCATCGTTGTCATTGCGGAGAAGCCGTCGACAGCCTCGGACACCATGGGCTGTCCTGCAGCAGAAGCGCTGGTCGTATTTCACGACACGCTCACCTTAATGACATTATCCGTCGTGCTCTTATCACCGCCGGCGTACCAGCAGTATTAGAATATAGGCTTGGTACGTGACGATGGGAAGAGACCCGATGGTATGTCTTTGTTACCTTGGAAAATGGGTAGGCCTTTGGTGTGGGACGCCACATGCGTCGACACCCTTGCGCCATCACATCTTCCGAACACGGTGAGCTGCGCCAGTGCTGCTGCTGTAGCGACGGAAAACCTCAAACGGCGCAAATACAGTAATTTAATTGGTAATTACGTTTTTGAGCCGTTTGTGGAGACGCTAGGTTCATGGGGTCCGGGCGCTCGTGCGCTTTTTAGAGATATATCTAAGCGGCTAATCGACGCTTCGCGTGACCAGAAGGCTGGACTTTTCTTGGCTCAAAGAATCAGCATTGCCATTCAACGTGGCATAATAGTCAACTATTTGAATTACTGGATCCCAAGCTGGTGGTACATTCCAAGCATCTTCTCTATTGAAATTAGGCTGTTTTTTAATTTCAATAAGCTCGCGAAGCATCCTTGGTAGGAATCGGTGTTCTTTAGCGAGAATCTTTGGTTTGTCAAATCTCAAGTAATGATTGGTTTCCAGTTGCAGATGTTCACACACAGCAGGTACTTAATTATCTCTATTCAGCATTGTTTTTGTTCATATTAATCATAATCATAATCATTTATTTGTCAAACATAGGTATTTACATATGAAGATCTTGGATACAAAATATTTAGTGCGTTATGTTTTGCCAATATTGATATACAAATTAGTAACATAAAAATAATTAATTTGTTATAATATAACCAACATTACAAAAGAAAATTATAAGCTTCTTTTTGACTGACCGTACCCAACGTTGCTTAACCTCGCTAATCGTTTACCGATCAGTGAGTGCAACTGGCAACAATAATATTCAAAATGTCAGTTTAAATTATAATACCAATGCAATCAATCAAATTTATCATTTAAGAACTCGTCTAGTTTAAAATAACACTTTTCTAATAACAGGTCAAATAAGAAAATCCTGAACTTTTGTAGTGGTAAACATTTTATTTCATTAGGTATTTTATTACATACAGTTCAAAACGGTGTGTTTTTTACATACATTAATTGTCTTATGTTTATACCAGCCACATTTCACTAGCTATGGTTTCAGGCACCGAACATTATAATGTTTTCTAATTTAGGTCCCACGTAAGGGCGAAGTTATTGCCGTTATTATTATTTATCAGACACAGTTCCAGATTTCATGCTTCTACTGAGAAATTTTTGACGGTAAAACCTGAATTTGAATAATACATTGTCAGGCTTGGGAATCGAGCCCGAAACCGTTTTATTAGCTGGCATTGTATCGTCATTATACCAGTCGTTTATAGTTCTAGACTAGTAAGAAGGAAGCTTTGTTCATGTACGCTACAAGGCTTTATTTCAATTCATAAGGGAAATTCTCAGTAACGCGCTTCTGGTTCTGACCAACGTAAAAGCAAAAATTTTAGCAAAGCGTTTCTGGATTCGAAAGTCGAAAACTGGGATTCCGTAGATCCGAATTTTAAATATGTCTACGTTTTCGTAGCTAAAGGAAAAATATACTCATGACAGGTTAAAAAGATTAAATCACCAACTACATGGAAATAACCCACAGAATTTGAACCTCTTTAAGGTTTTTACATTATTATCATAATATAGCCTGTACGTACTAATTAGGTTTCCCATAAATACTTCATGATGCATTTTATTTATAATTATACCAGCCTGTTTATAAACTATCCCATTGCTGAGCACGGGCCTCTTCTCAATTTGAGAAGGGTTAGGCTATAGTTCACCAAGCTGGGTCTGTGTGTTGTCAGAATTCAAAAATTCCTGTGATCTGTTACATTATATAGAAAACTCAGACATGCAGGTTTTTTCAAGATGTTATTCTTTGCCTCTAAAGTGAGCAATACTAGCAAACTAATGAATGTGTATATAACCTTAACTTAATAGGCACATAACCTTGAAAAGCCGGAGGTTCTTGCCTTAAGACGGAATTGGAGACCTCTGCGTAGCCAGTCACCCACTAGGCTATAGTTTCTGGTATTTTATTAATTGAAGTAATTTTATAAAAGTCAGGTCTCCGATGTCAAAAAACCGAGCTGAACGGCAAAACTGTGAAATCGGACAGAGATAATTGAGCTGTGTCGCACTTTCAATCTGTAGCTAAACGCAATGCGGCAAATTGCATTGTACTTATGTATGTATGTCTGTCAGTATACGTTTATTTATAGCTAGATTTCCCCGCGACTTCGCTCGCATAAATGTAGGTTAAGTTAGGTTAGTAAAAATACTTTTTCTGGTTGACAGGTACTCTATGTCTTCTTCTGTACCCCGGTTAACTTTCCGTCATACATACGGGGGTAGAATTTATTAGCTCCTCTGTCTATTATTTCCGGGAATACGTCGAGTTACCAGTAACCCTGTATGTATTTTACAAAACGTGTGGCGTGAAAAAACGAATAAGCTCAAATTCACATTTATTTATTTATTTATGGAGGTCCAACAGCTTATCCTACTTTGACAAAATATTTGCATAAGTATTCGACAGCCAGTTACAGGTCCTCAGGTTTAACATTTCATTAAAAATTACACATAGTTTCTAAGAGAATAGCAATTACACGTATAGAATTACATACAACTAAAGTACAATACAGCTCAGCTAGCAATATAACAGTTTAAACAAAGAAATGTTCACTCGTTCGTCGTCGCGCCACTGGAATACTAGTGTAGAATAAATCCAAATTAAGATTTTTAGCAGTTGAGTTAAAGCTATTGCTCGCTCGATTAAGGAAAGGGTTTTGCCGATAGTTAGAAAAAGATCTAGGTACATGCAAGGGTTTTGTAGATCTTAATAACTTGGGTGGCGCATGGATATTGAGTTTGTTTGATAAGTCTGGACAATTTATGTTGTTTGAAGCAATTTTAAGTATATAACAGACGTCGGCAATATTTCTTCTATCAGAAAGGGTCAGCAGATGAAACTTCTTACGAATGTTCAGATATTGACTTGTTTTAAATGGAATTTGTAGACGATAACACATGTATTTAATAAATTTTATTTAAATTCTCTTAATTCTCATAACGTACGTATCATAACGTGGATTCCATATCTGTGATGCGTATTCCAATATGCTTCTGCCGAAAGTGCAATAGAGAATTTTTCAGATTTTAGCATTCTTAAAATAAACAGATGATCGCATAATAAAACCCAGAGCCCTATAGGCCTTTGTTACTATGCCATCAATGTGCTTGTCATAGAGCAATTTTGAATCATGAATAACACCCAGGTCACACACATATTCATTTATAGGGATAAGGTGTCCTTTTATTATGTATTGAAACGCTAAGTTACCTTTCTTTCGACTGTGCGTTACAACGGAGCATTTAGCGGGGTTAAGGTCAATAGAATAGAATAGAATAGAATATAATTTATTTGCTAGAAACATCGTACAAAGGTGTTACATATATTTTAGATCGACATGTTTCGCCGGCACAGCGGCATGCAAATCTTATTATTTTAATCATTATTACATTACATTAATAACAAATGTAATGAAATTAAACAGTCACAAGAAAACTATATATGTATATTAGTAAACGGCTAAGAAAACACATAATTGACAACATCAATTGATAATTCCTACTTATGCTTATACTTCAGGGCAAAGTCGAGACTAAAATATTTGCACGGATACTTTACAAAATACTCATTAATAGAATAAAAACTTTCCTGCAACAACCATTTTCTTAATTCAATACAGAATTTTCTAAAAGGCAGTTGAGTAATTATCTTTGGCAAGGCATTGTATATCAAAGGAGCCATATAGACGCAGCTGTGCCGAAAAAGTTCTAACTTAGGAGCAGGTATATCAAATTCTAAATGGGTGACTTTTCTCTTATTCGTGTTATTTTTTGCTTCGAATAAAGTACGATAGCATCTTAAAAATTTAGCCACTTCATAGATATATATGCAGGGTACAGTTAAGAGGTCTTGTGATTTAAAAATAGGTCTACATGAGTCAGACCACTCCAAATTATAAATCGCACGAATGCACTTTTTTTGAGCAACGAAAATTTTTTCTATCTCGGATGAATTGCCCCAAACAACTATACCATAACGAATTACCGAGCAGATGTAAGCGTGATACACCATTAAGGAAGTTTGCCTAGATGTAACATCTTTAATTTTTCTTAAAGCAAACACAAATTGGTTGATCTTCTTACAAATATTATCGATATGATTGCTCCAAGTGAAATGAGCGTCAAGTGTTACACTCAAAAATTTCGCACTAGATACTTGATCAATATTTATATCATTATATCTAATATTAAGATATACAGGTTGACTTTTCCATGTTTTAAAATGTAATAATTTTGTTTTCGTGATATTTAATTTAAGTCTATTGATATCTAGCCATTTGATTATATCTGTGAGGGCTTGATTTACTTCATTTTCATAGTTTTCTAGCTCTTTACATTTTACAATAATTGTAGTGTCATCAGCAAATAGAATACATTGATGATTAACAGCTTGCGGTAAGTCGTTGATATAAAGAAGGAACAGTAATGGTCCTAAAATACTACCTTGCGGTACTCCACAGTTGTTAATTCTCGGTTCAGAGTCAAAATGTTCTAAACTATTTGTTGATTCGTTATATTTTAATATTCTTGTTATCTGACTTCTGTTGTGCAGATATGAGTGTAACCACTCTTTAGCTGGACCTCTAATACCGTATCTTTCAAACTTTTTTATAAGTCTCACATGTTCTACTAGATCGAATGCCTTACTCAGGTCTAGAAAAAGTGCACAGGAAGGAATTTTTTGGTTAATATTGACCATGACCGCCTTTACTAATGTATAAATTGCTAGTGTAGTTGATTTATTTTGCCTGAAGCCATATTGCTGACTGGCAAAAATATTGTTTTTATCTAGAAATTTAAGCAGCCGTCTGTACATAACCTTCTCAAATATTTTTGAAATAATAGGCGTGATTGCTATTGGTCTGTAGTTATCAACATCTGATTTTGACCCCTTTTTATAAATAGGTTTTATCAAAGAATATTTCAACCTATGAGGGAAACACCCCTGTTCCAATGATAGATTTATGATATATGCTAAAGGTACTGCAATATACGCTGATATACGTTTAAGTAGATCAGTATTGATATTATCATAACCAGCTGATTTTGAATTTTTTAGCGACATGATGATATGATAGATTTCTGTCTCATCAGTGGGTTCTATAAATATACTCTTATCGTACGCTTCTATATTATGGATGTCAATATTGTTATTAATACATGGCGGAAAAGAAATATTATTAGGAATGTCAATATAATGATTATTAAATTTATTTTATGTCAAGTCCAGCGGTTAGTGTAATATTATTGTCTATGATTTTATTGATAAGTTCCCTACCTGGTTCACTACCTAGATTACGTCTTACGATATCCCACGTGGCCTTAACCTTATTTTTCGAGGAGTCTATATACTTTTGGTTACACAAGGCCTGTAATTTATTCATACATTTCCTCAACAATTTAGAATACATTTTATATTTGTCCTTATTTTTGTTATTTTTGTTTAGGTAATATTTATGCCGTAGTGTTCTTTTAGTTTTACAGCTATTTTTTATTCCTTTTGTTATCCATTTTGATGTATCAGTTCTATTTTTCTTATTAATTCTAATTCTTGGAAAACATAAACTATATAGTAATATCAAAATCTCGTGAAATTCGTTAAAAGCTTCATTGGTATCATTCGAATCATAGATTTCATTAAAACTTAAACATTTTACGTATTTTACATACTTATTAACGTTATCCTTGTTTAAATCATTAATCACCATAAACTGGTGCGTTATTTTATTTTTAATTTGGTGTTCAAAAGTAACAATTTGAGCTGTATTATGATCAGACAGATGACAGTCATATGTTTCCCCAGATGCATTGGCAACATTCCCGATAATGTTGTCAATGCATTTGTCAAGTCTTGTTGGCGTACGTATATAATACTGCATTCCATTATTAACAATCAACTCTTTAAAGGTTGTACTATTTTTCTTGGTTGCTAATAGATCGATATTAAAGTCCCCACAAATTAGGATGTTACGTTTTTTGTGCTGAAGCCGCACCAACATGTTAGAAAAATGTTTAAAGAAAATGTTGACATCTGAATCTGGGGTTCTGTATACACAAATTATAATCAAATTTATTTGCTTAATTTCTATGCCACATACTTCGAAATGGTTTTCTACAGCAAATTCCTTTAGTAAGTCTAATTCGGCACTTTCATAACCATCTTTGCATAATATGCATGTACCTCCACGCCGTTGTTCTTGTCGTGTATAAATTGCCGCAAGATAAAATTTATTTAAGTTAAGATAAATTTCTTCGCCTTTTTTTATAAAATGTTCACTCAGACAGACCACACCTACATTCTTGTTTAAATCATGCAACTCTAGTAAGATTACTTCCATTTCCTGAATTTTGTTTAAAATACCAGCGATATTCTGATGTAGTATAGCGAAAGATTTAGTTGCGAAAAAATGTTTGGTGAGGCGTTTCCAATTTATTAGAGGCTACCTTAATCGATTTCTTTTTAGCCAATATATCAAAATAGTAAGGGATTGTACCTTTAGCAGGCTTAACATCATTAAAATTAGTCTTTTTTTCGAATTTAACAGATTGATGATTATTGTTCGGTTTAAAGTAAAAAGGTATTGTGCCTTTTTTTGGCTCAGCGCTATTTTTAATAGTGCAAAGATTTTGAAAATTATGCGACGTATTGTATAGAGTGTCTGAACCATTATGATGATTGTGGTTGTTGTAGGAAAGAAATTTATGTCTATATTCATTAACATTAATGTGATAAATTATATGTCTAGAGATATCCTTTATGGTATCCGTCTCAATAAATGTACAATTAGTAAAATTACTAGCTAGCAGCTTTAATTCATTATTTAATTTCCATTCATTAAGTGCTCTATTATGAAAAACGTTGACTATAAACACATTGCATCTCTTTAAGTAGTGTAAAGCTACAGATATTTCTGACAAAATCTCTAATGGATTGGAGTCATTACTGCCGGTCATTATTATTACATTATCATTTTCTGATATAGTTTTAGACATGTTACAACAATCTACAAGTACATCTTTAGTTTTAGCATATGGTTTCGTTATGGATTGTATACAACCGACTCGCGTTATAAGTGTATTTCTATTTTTTATTAGAGACTGAACAACGCCCTTGCCTTGATTATCGGATAGTAAAAAGATTTTCCCATATTCTTTGTCCGTTCAAGTTTGTTAACGTGGCAGTAGTGATCAAGGCGCGTGAGGTCCGATTGCAGTAACTGTGCGTCAGATAGTGAAGTTATTACAGCACAGATTTTCATATCATCCACGAAACACAACAGTTTAGAGCTATGAAAACAGGTTTCAATGTCGTTTACAAATATGTTTTATAGCAAAGGTGCAATTAAAGATCCCTTAGGAATACCACTGGGAATGGGGACCCAACTAGAGATATAATTATTTATAACTACGACCTGAGTTGTGTAGTTAATGTATGATGAAAACCACCTAAGCAAGTCACCTCTTATCCCTATGCACTGAAGTTTCTTTAACAGGATATTATGATTAATCCAATCGAATGCTTTGCTATAATCGGTATATATTACATCCACTTGTTTACCAGCATCCATATTTACCGTCAAATAATCGTTAAATAGAATTAGATTTGAGACCGTCAAACGAACTCTGAGAAAGCCATGTTGCGTTTGGCTGAAGCAGTTTTTTATTGCAGAATATACCTGATTATAAAGAATTCTCTCAAATACCTTTGAAATAACACATAGTTTAGAGATCGGCCTATAATTCGTGACTTCAGTTCTAGGTACTTTTTTGTGGACTGGAGTGATATATGCCGACTTCCATATGTGAGGGTAAGTGCATGTCACAAGAGACTTTTTAAATAGGAGAGATATAGGGATGGCGATAGACTTAGCTCATCCTATAAGTAGACGGGGATATATTTTCTCAGGTCCGGCAGGCTTATATGAATCCAGCTTAGATAAAAGCTTAGTGATCTCTGCAATATCTATTTTCACACTCGAAATATCATCAAATGGTTGTGCCAGGTGACACGGTCTCAAAAGTGCTTAAAGTGTCACAAACGTGGAAGAAAGTAGGAGCGAACGCGTTGCATATATCATTTCCATTAGATACTACAGTATTTTGATATTTTAAAATGCATTTATAATATAAAGTTAGGACAAGGATTTAGATTGTGTCATAGTCTCTTTAGTCTCATGATATAAGTGAGGTTCAGTAACACGTTGTCTCGAGTTTGATGTCCGGATCTGGTAACAAGCTCGCCCTCTATAACATGGTTCCTAAAATCATAGTGGACAGAATTTAACGGCAACGCACCTTTTGCCGGTCCTTTTGAAGATATAGTCAGTCTATGGAATATGTGTGTGAAACGATATATATATAGGTTATTTGGAGGTAACTACATAAACAATTTTGTTATTTTAAAATCTTTGGAATTTAAGGACAATATTCTTATTCTTTCTTTTCTTCAATATATACAACTTTGCAATAGGAATAATTTCTGTATTGTGGATGACTTTACAAACGACGGACACAAAGTAAATCAGATTTGGTACAACCATTCGTTGATCACATACATTTTTTGAAATTAAACTACTATATACGGATTCTATCGCGTTGTTTATTTATCACTGTATTACAAAATTTTGAAAATATTACACTACTACTACTATTTATTTTACTATTTTATAATGGGTGTTCTTTAGCGAGAATCTGTGGTTTGTCAAATCTCAGGTAGATTCTCGCTAAAGAACACCGATTCCTACCAAGGATGCTTCGCGAGGCTATTGAAATCAAAAAACATCCCAATTTCAATAGAGAAGATGGTTGGAATGTACCACCAGCTTGAGATCCAGTACTTCAAATAGTCAAACCCAAGAAGAAACAAACCACAGCTAGACTTCATGATACTTTGAGCTCATTCTGCGTAAATAGAAACACCCATGATTAAATTATGTTCGGGTACTTTGAAATAACTACACTGGAACATTGAGACAACTACCATCTTAGTCTCCCCTTGACCATGGCTGCTGAAAAGCAACCGAAACGTCGGGGAAAGTGTAAACCAAAAATAAATAGATTTAATAGTTTAAATAATTTTATTAGCTTATAAATTAGTAAAATAAAATCAATAGTAGTAGTAGTGTAATATTTTCAAAATTTTGTAATACAGTGATAAATAAACAACGCGATAGAATCCGTATATAGTAGTTTAATTTCAATGAATAACATTCGCGTAAACAGAAGACAATATCACATACATTTTTGTCCCGTGTGGGAATGGAACCCACAACACTCGGCGCAGCGCCAGTGGTAAGGCGACCACTTAAAACACTGCACTATCCGAGCAGTCAATTGACAAGCAAGAATAAATATATTATATTAAAATTAAGTAAATAGACACAAATATCAGTATTGTGACTAATTATTATAGTCGTCCGAGACATGAATCAGTTTAGGTATAAGAAACAATTTTAATTATAAATGTAAAATGATTATAACTAACTTCTTGTTTAATTGAAGCATGTTAGGTTGCGTTACAAGGATTATACCTAATGCATAAATGTTCTATTTAAAACTAGAGGACATTCTTTACCAAAATGCACGAAAGACGTAAATTTAATTTAATTTTGATCACGCAGCCAAAACTAAACCGACTTGCAACTAAATCTAGTTTAGGTAAGCTATCCTATAACATTATTCAACAGAACTCCTAGCTAGCAGAATAAAAATAATCAAGAAAATAAATATTCATCTAAAATTTATTTTATAAAATCCAGCGAAAAGTAGAAAAGTTCTTAAAGGTATCTCTTTCATGAAAACTTTTGCAAACGTTACAGAGAAAACTAGTAGTTACAGCGTAATACACAGGCTTTATGAAATTGTACAATGTGCGTCTCTAGAGACTCTGAACCCTTCATTATTATTTTTATTCAGTATAATATAACTGATGCATAGCGGTTACTATAGCTGAGGAATGTTTGGAACAGCAAAAATCAAAGCTTGTATCGTCAAAATTCAGACTTTTACTAGACCTGGAATCTTGAGGTGTTGCACTGCAAACACAGGGGATGAAGACCTTTAGTGGTCTATGTTTACAGCAGCGCCTCTTAATGATGTTTTGTTTGAATTTAAGCGTCGAAACCTCTGGCCATCACAGAATCGATCTTCACTAACGTCTTGTTTTCAAATGGAAGAATCCATCGTAGTAACTTTTTTTGTGGCTGTAGAAATAAGCCGGATTGATAAGACATAATGATAATAACATTGCAATGTACGATGATTAACCTTTCGAAATTTCGATTAAAGTTTGGAAAACTCAAATACTAAGCCATTTAATTTATTTCATCCCTCCTTCATTTCAACGTTCTAAGGACATCTGGAAGATCTAGTTATTGATGCCCTGGCAAGCGACTGTAGGCTACAAAACCGCCACCACTGGCTCATAGCTTGGCACTATGTTTGTTACTAATTTTGCTAGGATAAGTAAAATAGGCTTCCCTATTCTTAAAAAGACATCTAAATTTAAAAGAAAATAAAGCTGCAATCCACTTCAATAAAATCTTCGAAATAAAAATCGACAGTCAATAATAAATAACTTTTACGTTCACAGTATTCTGAAAATAAAGTATCCAAATAATGAAACCAACTGTCTGCAAATACCTTGACGAAGCATAGATACTGAAGGAGGAAGCTGCAGAATAAAAGGTAGTGATATTGTCTGATATTGTTTTCGCTTCTTGCCTCCCGGCTGTCTTCATCTGTGTTTGTCAAAGAGTCGTTCAGTTCAAAGCTGTGTGTTTTACAATTTAATGTTGTGCAATTTTGTATCGACTGTTCTATTACCGTTTTATATCGAACAATATGCTGTGTATTGCCTCAGCAACGCAGCATTAGTAAATGTGACTATGCTGACTACTGGACTTCGACGCCCGAGTTTAGAATTATGGAATTTTTTTGTCAAGAATTTTTCCTTGGCAGCGCGGGTTTTGGAAATGTTCCCACTGTGTACTTGAGATCACAAACCATAGGTAGCGTAATGTAGGTTGAATAAACAGTGGATACAGACGAGAGCATATGTTTTCAAAATAAATAGACGATTTAAGACTAATGTTTAATTCATTTGTCTCATGGACTACTCTTGAATGCAAGTTTAACTACCGGTTAAGGCTCATCCGGACTGAAACCAGAAAAAAAATATTTTATTACTGATTTAGAAGACCTAATTTTCCGATGCGCCTTTTTTACATTATAATATGTTAGCATCAAACGAAAATTGGGAGTGGTGAAGTATCTTTCTAAAGGTATTCGAATTTCAACTCGAGTAGGCTCATAATCTATATTATAATTATGTTCCACAACCCACTTGACTCATAATAACATAGCATATAGCTAACGATTCAATATTCCGAGCTGATATATTATGAGAATATTATACCAAGTGCTCGGAAGTATTAGAAAATCGTTTACTCTTTGATATTTTCTTTACATTTAAATATCTTTCCGCTATCTCTACGAAATTATAAAGGAGAAATGCCTTGAAATGTGTAAAATAGAATTCATGCTAATGAAGCATTACGAATTGATATTTAATATTGTCTTATGTTTACGCGAATGTTATACATTGAAATTAAAAAAAAAAAAAAAAACAATATAGCTTAAATAGTAATAAAATTTAATAATAGTAGTGTTAGAGTTTTCAAAATTATGTAATAACAGTGTTTAAAGTAAAATAAACAACGCGATAAAATCCGTATAAAGTGTTTAATTTCAATGAATTGATATTTGTTATTCCATTAAACTGTTCGCTGTCTTTCTTCGATCACCTTTATAACCAGTCAATTGTTGGAATATCAGATATAATTGAAAACCTATTGAGTCTGGCCGCCAATGTGCCGCTGCGATTCAGTAGGTTAAGTTGAATCTAGATTGCAATTAATTGTATTTATACGCGGCTTATTGTAAAACACTTGTTTTAAACTATATAAATATAATTTTTTCCGTGGCAAATGTAGACGTTTAATTTTAACTTTGTAACATTTTCGTAAACGCAAGACAATTTTGATTCAAGAATTTGTACAAATTTCTTTAGATGAATTAGGCTATTCATATTCATGTTTCGAATATAATTATTGACGTCTGTTTTTTGTAAACTATGAAGGTAATTAACACAAATGAACGTATACGTATAGGTCAGTAGTATAAGAGTGCTCATATGCATAAGTATAGCTCATAAAATTTCAGATTTGATTTATGGAAGCAAGACACGCTTAAAAGAATATTTAATATTAAAGATGTAAATTTCCTTATATTTATCATATTAACCTTTGGCATGCTTGGTGGGGTCCCACAGAGCCACCACCATATATAAATAGCTAAATCTCATTCAAAATTGAATTTAGCGCGCAACCGTCTTCAGTAGGTGACCTGTAGTGTATAGCTCGCACGTAAGTATATAATCCATGTAAATTTTATAATATGACACACAATATATCTAATCGTTGAAGAAACAACATCTTTTATTTCACTATCCTTTACAGACCGTTACGTGTCGCTCGACGCCTTCCGCCCGCCACCTCAGTCCAGAGCTTGCTCCCTTAGTCGAAGTTCGTGCGTAAAAGGTGCGCAAAAAAAAAGAAAACCAATAAAATAAAATATAAGTTAGACTTAACTTCAAAACTGAGATAATGAAGTTAGAGTTAATAATAATTGTCTGCCAAACCGAATTTCAGTCACGGCGCGGCGGCCAATCTTAACGAAGATTGACCATCTGCGCAGGAGATATAGTCCATAAGTGAGAACACAAACACAAGTGCACTCAGTGTTCCGTAAGTTTCATAACCCGAAGAGACGGCAATCAAATGCGAATGGAGAAAAATCAGACCCAAGCTTTACGAGCTTTTCAAGGCGTGGTGGTGTGTAGCACAGCCAACTTCATACATAACTTCAGACTACTATTGAGAATTTCATGATAGAAAACCCGATAACTTCTTGTTAGTCTGACGCGGAATTTGATCCCGAAATACAACCACTGCGCCAACGAGTCAGATCAAAATAACTAAAAGGTTATAAAACCAAAATGACACAGCGGGGCCTGAAGTGCGATATATCTATATGGCCTACATCGGTGTAAGGTAATAGCATATCATCTCTACAGTGGGTAATAAGGTCGTCGGCTATTATGTTGGACTTAAACACAGCTGGCGTGAGAATGAAGGATGAGGGATATCACAACCACACCCACTTACCCCTGCTTAATCCTTTATGCAAATACAGTAATGGCACCATATTTGTTAAACATTTCTACTACCTACCTAATAATTATTATTTGCAATCGCCGATAGTCCAAGCGGAAAAGTTAGTAAGGCTTAATATTGTCTTCTGTTTACGCGAATATCTGTATATAGTAGTATCTTTGTATATAGTAGTTTAATTTTAATTAGCAAGGCTTTTCAGCTAATGGAATAGCTATTTTGATTGCAACTAAAAGTCTGTTGCAATCAGTTTTAAGCCGCGTATTTAGTTTTATAAACGATTAACAAATTATTTTAAAATAATACAGCGTAATAATTTAAGCGGTTACGCCATTACGCTTGCCGAGTGTTGTACGTTCAACACGAGACAAAAATTGTGAGATCCGTAAATACTTGTTCGAAAATAACTTACTACCAGACAGGCTGTATGCATTCAACAGGCATGTAGCTCACCTCAGGTAAATAACTATAGCCTATGATCGTTTGCAATACCACTCACGTGTTGCTGTCCCGAGACAAAATGAATTAAAGATGGGATGAAACCAAAGTAATGGAAAAATACGTAGAGATACTTCAGGATGCTTACTCAGAAACGAAGAAACTGTGCTAATAGCACACACATTTTACGCCGATTTGATACAACGGACTGGTGTCAACAAACACACACATTTCGTTACGTCATAACAGCCATCAAACAAAAAAGGCCATCTGAAAAGATTTTACATACGAAAAATGAGCTCCAAAAACCACATTTACACTAAAACCCGTTTGCAGCATGTTCACAATAGTCACATATAGGTGTGATGCCAAAAGAATCCCCAGTGCTACTTCATTACGCTGCATTCGGAGCTGTCGCTTTCACAACCACTTAAAGCGCTCTGTGCTGTTCACAGAGCTTGTTCTGATGCCAGTAATTTTGTATTTGTTACTAACTTTAGGAACAAATGAAGCATGGTCTTGTGTTTTAAACATATTATTCTAGTGTTTTTGGTAATGAAGAGAGCTTGTTTTGAATTCGTTGGTTAGGTATATTATAATAGCCGGAATGGCGTTGTGTTGTAGCTTGATAATTACACCGCGCCGTGTTGTCATGATCCCACATGGGACAAATCTATGAATAATTTCTCCGAGTTCAGTTGTTCTTTGTGTCCGTTGTGCCAAAGGTTTTAAAGTTTTCCGTGATACAGAAAATTTTCCGTCGCGTGAAATGTTACAATTTAAAATCATTTATTAATTTAGGTTACCTATAAAAGTTAAACATGAATTGATAAAAGTCAAACGTATGATAGTTTAAGCATAACCAAGAAAATAAAAATGGTACTGTAAATCATAAACGAGAGAAGACAATACATGCAGGATTGGAAAAATGTGCGATCTCGATAAATCGTGTCGTCACCTAAGCTTTTCATTGTTCTGCGCTAGGGAATAAAAATTTGCTTGTGTAAGGTTTTATAGCGGCGCGTTATCGGTCACATAGTTTAAATAATGCCAATACACGTTTATATGATGTAACAGATGCTGTTAAAGATTAACACGGTCTTAATATGTGGTAGTATATTAACAACATCCAATATCACTCTAATTGCTGTGTGTCAAATTATATAACACACTAAACTCGGCGTGTACTGTCGATATGGTCACTTACCGTCAATGCCTTTATTATTTCGATATTACTAGAAGTGAAAATATAATGTAAACCCGATATTTCTCTCTTCATTTTATAAGGTATTAATGCAAATCCTACTTGATCTATCGGAACGAATGAACCATATCAATATAATGTTTATAACGCTACTAAGATTTCTTTTACGAGTCTGTGAACTTTACGCGCTTGTAAACTTTGTTGTATTATTAATTTTATAACAAGAAAGTAGGCCAATATACAACAAGATTAGCACCTGAATATAACCTCAGATATTTGTTTTAATAACTTTGTGTAAGAAGGTAAATTTGTAAGGGCGCCTATATTTAAGGTTCACGGTTAAGTTTAAAGGGAACTTAAGTAATTGTTTGCAAACTCATATTGCTCATAAGTGGTTTATGTTGTGGGTTATTGCTTTGTGTTTTTGGTTTTATATGTTTTAGCAGTTTATACTAATATTGAGACAGGTTATGGTGCGTATTATATAGTATTGACTGACTTGAAAGACTTTTAAATTCAAGCACAAGTATAGGTTTTAGACTTTCTATGCACATAGCATGGCATCGCCGCGTGTCTCCTCGAGATAATATTAGTAAAATATTTGTATCGAGTGACGGATGGCATCGAACGTAGGCAGCGACGTCAATTCATCATAATAAGTATCACAATATGTGTATCGCCCATATTATTGTTAGCGTTATGTTTGGATTACAAAATAAACGATGATAAACAAATTCGTGATTCGAGTTTCAATAACTAATATACGTAAAATTTCTTCACTCACAAGATGAAGAAGGTCGTTCTATTTAAAGCATTTTATGAAGCTACCTTCTGTTTATTGTAAGCTGTTTTAGCCCCTTAAAAGATATTGTGATATCAGCAGGGAACTCTAATCCTCCACCAATTTGTAAGATTAGCAATACATGATCGGTATTACTGATGTTGCAAGTGACCATAAACTACATACCCGGAACACTAAAGAGCCATACCTTACTTCGGAGAGACTATTCGACTTTCTAATTTTATTATAGACACATATTTTAGCGAATGCAAGTTTAATAAAAAGTAGTAGAGAGCTAAAAACAGGGAAAACAGGAACAAAAGAGGACATTTCTTAGATAATTTATATGCAACAGTAAGTTATATGGAACTATTCTAGAATAAAATAAAGTAGATATCGTATCATAAGATAAATATGAAAGGATTTATTAAAATTTAATATTATAAAAGTAAAATTACATTATGAGGGAAAAAATACAATGGACAGTGTTATGACTTATGGAAAGAGTATTTCGATCAGAGATCGTTGGAAAAGGGTTTATGGTATAAAACTATCCAATGTCAGCCTCCTCGTATACCGTGGTGTACATATAGCCAGCTGAGTAGGAAACTGATTACTATAGCGCACAGAATCAGGACCGGACATATCCCATCAAACAAATTTGCCTTCTTAATGGGGAAAGCTCCTTCCCCTAACTGTGATACTTGTGGTGTAATAGATGATACTTACCATTTGTTGATGGAATGTGTTCGGTTTCATGCGGAGAGAAAGGAATTATTGGAAAAATTTGATGTGGATATTTTGCAAGTCGGAATCATGAATTCCTTACTATCAAAACCTAACAGTGAAGAAGCTTGTCTTTTGTTTAATCTATTGGCAACTTAAGTTAAGCTACTTAGTAAGTACTTAGTAAGTAATTAGCGAATAAGATTAACCGGACTGACATATACATGTAGTATAATAGTCCAAAAAACAAATAAAGAATTTAAAAAAAAAAATAATAATATTCAATCACATACACACAACACCATCTAGCCCAAACTAAACAGGGCTTTTACTATGTATGGTACAAGACAATGGATAAACATACATATATACTTTTTTTTTGTAAATACATACATATTATACATAGAAATACCTAGACCAAGACAAACATCCATGTTCATGCACAAAAATGTTTGACTTGTGCGGGAATCGAACCCGCGACCTCAGGCGTGGTAGTCGGGTACACTAACCATTATGCCATCGAGGATTATACACCATTGAGATTATAGTTTTCGATTAGATAATATAATATTTTATGTATATACGTTGTGGTCTTGATATGATAAATATAGAGGTAGTCTCTTCACTTTGTGGCTAAAACTAACACAATCTATCACAGTCACATATTATCAAAACATACTCTAATAAACTACTGCCAAAATACCTATGCCTACATTTATTAGAACTCAGAATTACCACGGCATTAACATTCGCGAATGTGTACGAGAATATGAGACTCCCACACCTACAATTAAAGCGTACATACAATTACATAGGGTAATTAAAACATTTGTCTACAGTAATTTGAGATGTTGGCGCTAAATTGGATTATAAGGATAATGGGGCTTATACAAGAGCTTAGCAAAATAGATTTTATTGTGTGATAAACAAGTGTAATTTACTTGTTAATTAATATGAACAAATAAATTCTGGTTCTAATTTATAAACGCAATAAGAATGTGATTGTATTTGTGTGGGATTTGCGGTCGAAAGTTCATGCGTATCGAATCTCATTCAGTGCACTACCAACGTGAATCCATTCCTAGCTAAAACATTCAAGCTTAGTTGGTGGTCTTAACGAGATCACTACCTAGTAATTTAACCAAGCCATTTGACAAAGTGGATCATGCTACACTAATGTTGAAACTTGCTGGTGATAGAACAGGGATCAATTTTGAAATGGCTTGAATCGTACCTTACCTGTCGTAGATCTTACATGGTAGGAAATGGTTCGTGAATTTATTGTCG
The DNA here is from genome assembly GCA_963675205.1 of Catocala nupta. Taxonomy (NCBI): domain Eukaryota; kingdom Metazoa; phylum Arthropoda; class Insecta; order Lepidoptera; family Erebidae; genus Catocala; species Catocala nupta. The sequence continues at coordinate 18,938,156 of OY776097.1, read as the reverse complement.
CATCGGGTGTGCCGCAAGGATTGCGTTTGGGACTTCTTCTGTTATTAATTCCATCTCAGAGTATTTCCATCATACAACATTATATATGTTTGCAGAGGACCAATATTTTTAAATTACATACTATTAAAAGCTTAAAAGATTCTAAACTAGTTAAGGACCACATCAATCGACTAGTTGAATAGTGTGAGCACAATAAGTTATTATAATTATATGTAATGTTTCTAAATGCTCCAAAATGCAGTTATATATTTTTGACTAGTAATAAATGATCACGCTCATCATCGAAACTCCTATATTATACACACTTGGATAAATAAACACTTAATGCGGCTAAAATATATGACTTAATCACCAGAAACACTTAACATTTTTACATTCAAGAATATTCATTTATTACTTTATTCCATAGGTACGCAGTATACTCGCGTAAAATAAGCACATATTAGATGGTATTTTCTTTTCATAGCTTTGTATGGACAAAAAAATTCCATACATTGTATTTTACATCCACCCATGCCATTTACTGCCTTTACTTTATGTATACAATAAATCAATAGTTTTAAAACTATCCTGGTAGACGAAAAACGTCAAAAAGTTTTGCTAAGTCAACGTGATGAGTGAGTTGGGTCGCATGATGTATAAGGTCTACGACTTACAGCTAGCGCTTTTCTCATACTTTGCGAACTAAGCGATTGATATTGTTAGGGTGCCGAACCAAAAAGAAATCCTTATGGAACTTCGTACATTGCCTGTACGTCCGTTTGATGTCATAGTTGCTAATCTTAGCAATTATAAATTATATTTGACTTAAAATCAGATAACTTAGTTTATACATTCGCCACGTTGTTGCAATAGACAGCCATGCAAAGGAATGTTATGACGCTTTTCAAATTTCTTTGTTAGTTTTTGCTTTAGGTTAACCTTATTGTAAATAATTTGTTTGTACATATTATGTGTTTAATATAGTTATGTAATTGTTTATTGGAAATAAAAAAACTTAAAATAGTTGTCACTAGACGTAGACGCAGCGTGTCTATTTTAAAATACAATATCTTGAAAAAGATACATTTATTTTAAAAATGGGCTCGATGTCTATCTCTTTTTTCAATTTGGTTATTAGGTTACCTTTTGCCTAAATCTAGCAACTAACATAAATGTTAATACAATAAACTCACTGTCCGATAAGCTTTGACGTTCATAAGTGTTACTTTTTGGCCTAAATAAATAAAATATATTTACTTTTGCATTCGAATACTAATAATTGAATACTATTGAGCCTTTGATATTGATAATTGATTACTTTACGCAAGTATATGACTGTGGACACCGCTGTAGAACTAAAAAAATATAAGATCGATTGGATCGAACACGACCTATATATCAAATCAAGTTTCGAATATTAAGTTATGATTCGACGACAAATTCATCCGGATCCCCTTCGTACAGGTTTCGCATATTTTGATTTTTTCTACACTAGTCAACATATTCAAATATACTCTTATTTTGAATGCAATTACAGTCATCCTTAAAACGATTGAAAAACTCTGACTATCAAACAATAACACAGCGTTAGAAACACGTTAAAAAAACGTAATCCACAAATAGAAAAGATAATAGGAAATAAATTACTTACTAAAATAATTATTTGTACATATATTTCCTGTAATTCTATACGACGAACCATATTAGGCAAGTGAATAACTGAACTATGATGCTATAAATAATATACAAGTTATAAGCCCGTGATTTATGAGTTTGTATGTATATCGCGATGCGGTTAATTACTAACGTGTACATGCATACGTACATAAGCTCAAGCTTCAATCCCCATAGGGATTTGCTGAGTTGAAGTATACCCACATTTGCCGTTTACCGGGTGCAGTTCCAGACTTAAACTGCATTTTGCTTAACCTGGAAATCGAACTCGAGAGCTCAAACACTCTGATTCTCCTTAGACACATCACAGCATTCGCATTCACTACCGCTGCCTCAAGAAGGCATTATGAATATGATAACAAATTCTTTACACTCTCAAATCTTGTCAATCCCAACGATTTTGATAGAAAAGAGCTTCCACAAGAATACAGTATTTGTCATTGGCCATGACAGCTGTCTCCATTTTATAAAAATCTCCTTCAATATCATTTTGCTTAAGCAATATAAAATTATAATCTTGGATGTGATTGTCTTGAAGAAAAATATTTTTGATATATTTATAATATAGGGGCAATTATTAAACATACGAGTGTGCTCATTTCACAATAATTGGCTTACAACATGAGTACTGTAATTAGATACTTGTATCATCTAAGCTCATTTTTAATGTTTTTGTCACAGGTAATCAATGCCACGCTGTTTTTTATTTTTAGTCATTAGCTGCCAGATTATTAAAGTTTCAGCGTATAAATATAATACTATACATAGCCTAAACTAATCTACATTTAGTATATTTAGTCTATAATATTTCCATATTATTATGTGGTTGTGCTTTTTAAAACCTTTTCTTTCTGAGTACAAGGTTTTTACGTGAGTTCTCTTGTAGAAAACTCAATTAATTCTGAATGATATCGTGGTAGGTAGGTTTCAAGACTCACTCACACGCTTACCCCAACGACACTAGACTTATAATCAGTCAACCTAACAATAAATCAGCTAGACAGTTACAAAAGACGTTCTTTTCAATCACATTCAATAATCCGTTGTTAATGAAAACGATCCAATGATTATGACGAATGTATCACGTGTCATAGCATTAATAGCCACAATCCTCGTATCTGTCGCGTACAGGCTGTTTTGGATATGCGCACTCGTCCATGACTCACTGTATCTACGCCCGACGACAATAGGTAATGTTTTTGACATTTATATAGGTGAATAAATCTGTTATGGAAATGAATAAGCATTGTGGGCGTTTAGCTTTCGTTATCAAGGACAAATATAAAGAGTTGGTTGGATAAAGAAGGTATTCTGTGGGCCGATGATCTGAAAATGACAGACTTAGGTACTTGAGGTAAACTGCTACCTACATACGGCAGACTGAACCAAGCCGAGATGTATTAGTAATTAGGTGTACCCATAATTATAGGCCGGTTACATCTACTAACGTAACTAAACAAAGAATTTTGTGCCAGAAAAAGTTAATTATAACTCCTGAAGATCAGGTTCATAATAGCCAATTACAAATGAGATTCTGGGATTGATGTTCAGATAAGTGTGAACTTATGTTACAGTACTAGGGGACAGTAAAGTTACAAGTAATACTACATTCATCGTCTTGTGTCTATATCCTCAAAGGGGTAAGCAGAGAAGTATAATTACACTCATCTTCTTCTTCCTAGTCTTTATTATTCTCAAGTCACTTGGGGTCGGCTTTTCTAGTCTAACCGGATTTGACTGGATATTTATTATTATATTTATAGACTACAAATCAGAAAGTATCAAATCTTCAGAAAATATATTTAAATATCAATCACCAAAATATTACGTCAAATGCAAAGGAATAGCAATCTATTGACACAAAAGTGATATCTGTCCCTTCATTATTACCTTTCCAAGAAACAGATGAGCTTCATCACGTTAAAATTTCATGTTACTACGAAATTTCGTTACTGTCGTCTCTCAATGATGAGAATATTATTTTGCCATTATCGATATACCGCGTTAAAATTCTAATATGAAATTGGTGAACAAATGTTCAATGCTATATTTTATTTCCTGTTTTATTTTATTAATATTCAACATATAATTGTCGAAAGAAGATTTAGAATGTACACATAGTCGACAAAGGTAAATTCAATCCTATGTTCAATCCAAATTCCATGATACTCATGCACGGTAGTCGCATTCATTACGCTGTACTACCGATGCAGTAATTTTTATGAAGTTTAAACATTTTATGTGAGTAAAATAAGATAAATTTTAATTAAGGTTGACTTGCTTGACTTACTTTTTTTTATCACGGCTTCATGTTACATTGATTATTAAATCCCCTATAGGTGTTATCCCATCCCATCTTATATATAAATAACAAACTTTTTAAGCCCGCTTGTATCTGTCAAGTTTACAAGTAGTACCTAAAATTAGCAGATACATGCTGGCTCAACATCCATTTATCTATATTTATATACATTGTAGTATACGAAAATAAAGTATAAGACACGTATTTTTATTAAACAAGGTTAAACGAACGGCAACTTAGCTGCCGTCAAAGTTATTATAATAAGAACGGAAAATAACGCACGAAAAATGATCAAAAGAGGCAAAAATTATGCCTGTCAAATTACCGCACTTGAATCAGCCAGTCAGTAATTGACTTAGTAATTTAATGCCTGAACGTCGGTTCCATGTATGTGAAAAGAGAACAGTAGGCTTAAGAGGACGCCGGTTTCATTGACGGCAAATCTGATTAAATTCTACGTCACATACAGGCAATGTGCTACTTGTGGTAACTGATTGAATGTAATATCGTGAATCGGGTAAAATAGGCGCAGCATGAATTTCCAGTCAAAATGATGCATTAAACGTGCGAATATTTAAGTGTACTGGAGTCAGCAAGAGTCAGGATAAATGATGTGGCGTCCATATCGAACGATACAAAGCAATATTGCTAATTTGAATCGTGCACAATACGCGCCCGAAGCACTAGTGCGTGTAATCCTAGAATCCTAGTTAGTATTATAAATGTAGAACTATGCACGTGTAGCTGTTTCGATGTCTGTTTGATTGGTTTTGCTAAAATTTTGTATGGAAAAACCGGGCACCATCAGTTTTTTGTTTGTTTTAATAACAGAAAGAGCCGTTTGAAGAACGGTTAAAAGAAATTTACAAAATATAGCCTACCTACATTTTGTCTGCGCATTCGCTCACGTGAATGTCAATTAGGTTAGGTTAGTAAAAATACTATTTTCTGGATGAAAGGAACCTGATGTTCTTTTTTCCTCCATGCAATGTCGCATTCACGTTCATAATCGGTCCAGCAAATAAGGCGTGAAAATGTAACAATCAACCTCACATTCGCGTTTATAATATTAGGATTTATATTTTACATACGTAGAGTAACGCCTGCGCCCGGAGAAATAGGCCATGACTGCGGGTTTGTACTTGTTTCTTTCTCTGAAATTATGTTCTTTATGCACACTCGACGACTTATGAGAGGTATTCTTAATCTGACCTTTTTTTCGATAGTATCCGATAATTTTAGATGAAATATTATATTTTTTGCAAATAGCCAACATAAATTGGCTATCATATAATATTATTATTGTTTGGGATTTTCATTCATATTATATTTATTTTGAAACCTTTTGATCTCTGTAGATCAAAATATTTTTTAATAAAATAAATTAATATTATATAAAAAATTATGCTAAATGCCAAATAAATAAATAATAAATGCCAAAGATATCAAAAGCCTAACACAAAAAATCACATACTTAATCATTTTTATCTATATAAATTGTAGAATTAAACTTTACTAAAATATAGCTATATTCTCATAACCCTTTTAAACTGTGCAAAACAGAAACTGCTACGTGAGAGAAAATTAAAACATTTGAACATTGCTTAGATTTGCTTAGATTTATTTTTACCTACCAAAGTTATGCAATAAACATTCTAGACCATAACTTATTTAAAAAAGGGGCTCGCTCTTATCTCGGAAAACTTACGGCTTACTTTTTTAGAGCGATTTTAAATACTTTCAAGTACAGCGCCACTAGATGGCGCTTTTGTAAATTTTGTCGCAATAACAGACATCCATCTGGGTGGAGCCTACAGCAAAAGATAGTTAGCTTCCTATCTAGTGAAAGAAGCCCGAGACCAGTAGTCATATAGTCATATACTTTCAATCTTCATGAATTCTATACAACTGTTGTTTTAGAGATCCTGTTTCCCAACTGAGATCTGAGTCATAAAAGAATGAGGTACATTAATTACTTTGTTATTGTTCTGTTTCACTTGTGTAAAGTATATTTACACTAAACAAATACGTTGAAAACTAATGCCTATTGAATCAAATTAAATGTGTATCCTACTATTTGTCGTTTTCATATGTATTAGCAAAGTCATGCTCGGCTTGTGAGAATGGACAGTGTATTTACAGCATGCAACTTAGATAGGAAATATGATTATTGTTACTTGATATATTAGTAGTGTACTTTTTACTTCTTGCCACTTCTTTTCACCGCTCTCTGTTAAACAAGAGTTTATTATACACATTAATAATGTCGTACAGTACATTTGACGATGACAGTCTGAGCACAACTAATGATTTGGCTGAAATTTATTAAAATAAAACCTTAGTCGATATGGCGTTAGAGCAGCTACATTCGAGATGGAAACCATTGGAGTGCCTCGAAGACGTGTCGACTTCAATCCCTACGCAAGTACCTCTGACTCTTCAAAGTTATCTACTAATATCTGACTAAAATGTTGTTTATATTTAAATATTTTATATGTTTATTTAGAAGTTGCTTCTTTATAAGATTATGGTTATCGAAACTCAACTTTTGGAAAACCGTTTGCTAGAAGAGTTGCTTTGCCGACGCAAGAAACAAAGATATCTTCTCCGCAATGAGCGTAGAAATGCTATTAGCAGCAGAAACAAAAAAAATATTATAGGTATGTAGTTTTTTATATATGTAATGAAGATACTTTCCTTGCTAAACTCTTCGATTTAAGAAAAATCAAAGATTCTGGGTTCTTGTGTGTTCTTGGAAAAGTACCTACAGCCTTTTTCTATTTATAAATAAACGTTTGCCGTAATCCGCACATTTTAACAACATTTCTAGAATCAGAGATACATATGTTGCATTCATAAATAGTCGTACAGATTGATCGGATTTACACCCACATTGAGACAGACCAATAAATATGCTATAGAAATTTCAGTGGGCGTATGATACGCTAGTTATACCATTGCCTATAAATCTTATAATACATCTTATTTTGTGACAATAATTTTTTTATAAAATAATTATATAGGTACGTAAATATAAATAAAAAGATTAAAAAATATTAGAAAATCAATAAGTCAGTATGCATTATACTAATACAATTAACATCAATTACCGTTTTAGAAATATCTTTTTAATATGAGTGCTTTAAGCCTTGCTTTCAATGATTGATTCAGTTTAAATATTGTATATTATTATTTTGAACGATCTGTTAAGCGCCCAACATGTCAAGCTCGATTTTATTATACAAGAGAAGAAGTCAATTGAAAGCGGCGGTCGTCCGAAAATTTTCACGTTTAGCGTAATTTGTCCATCAACCAGTCCGCTTGCAATATAAATGAATAGGACCCTCGCTTCTCAAACTATCGATTTCACATACCCTGTCTTATCTAAGGTAGTAATATCCTATAGCTTAGGAGCAAGGATCTGTATTAATTATGGTTTCCCACATAATGTTAGTCCTGATTCTGCTTACCGCTAGACAGCCTCGGTGGCACAAGGGTAGCGAATGTGCCTGATGTATGTGGTTATAAATATGATTCCTGGGTCCAAAATATTATTAAGTATTTCTTTTAAGAAATTCGCACGGAATTTAGACCTGTGTCCGATAGAAGACTGACCTGAGAAGGCTAACCCTATATCATTTGAGACATAACAAAACATAGCTCGCAAAAAGGGTGTTATACACCACTGCTTACCACTTCGAAGACACTGGCGACAGATTATGTGTTATTTCAGTCCCAGGTATCGTTTTTCGAGAACTTGTCGTAGGGGTATGTGTAATTAATCCACAAAGTTTGTGTAAACCGATTTGACCAAACAACGGTACAACTGTGGAGCAAATGTTACTACTGCTACATAATTTGGCCCGTATGCGCCACCGCATAACAAACTCGGTGACTCAATTTAAATGCATGATATTTTTTTGTCTAGACTCTTAATGTTTCTCCCCACTGGAGTATTTTTAATTTTGTTTAAATTTTGTGTATGCACACTTCACTGTGTAGATTAATGTGGCCTAAATCTGCATATTCATTGCTGCGGATATGCTTTAAAACTGCCCACAAGATTGCGGTGTTCTTGGATTTTATGTATTTTAAACTGCATAAAATTGAGCTTTGATATAAAGTACCTTTGTAAACGTACGTACCAATAACCACATAAGATTTTATTGCACGGATGTTGTAGCGGTTTAAGTGGACGCCTTGCCGTTGCCTCTGCACCGAGTGTTGTAGGTTCGATTTCCATACGACGTCGATGACGACGACAAAAATTTGTGATATCCACAAATATTTGTGTGGTGTTCGTTGTTTGAATGTTTACTTATGTAATGAGTACTACTATTGTGCTCTATAACCAGGGAAATCTTTCCCTGGTTATAGAGCACAATAGCAGTATCTCTTTCTCGTACAATTATTGTGTAAAAGTAACTTGTAACCTTTAATTGTGAAACACGAAGAATATAACCATGTCCACTTGAGATGATTTACACATATCATCCGGGCTACTGGCTTCTCTAACCAACAACAAAGAGGAACAAAATTTTTGAATATTTTGCTAAATATCAACCAAATATATTATGTATATTTCTAAAAGAAATTTTGTCGAGGATCTTGAAGAGCGCGATCAAACCGTATGTGTGAACCTTTTGAATGCTTATGGTGTAAATATTTGCACTTGACCTTTGTGGAATAAGCGTTTAACATAAAGTGTTGGCTTCATTTTGTTTCCATGGTGTTGGCTTTGAATGGACTATTTTCCGGACACCGAGAAAAGTCATAAAAGAGCAACAGTATCCATTCATGCTATAATGGTTTCTTGTATCATGTCCACGCCCATAACGATCGATTGAGTGAAAATCTTGTGTGTCGAGTGAGGTCTAAGTCGACGGCAATTTCATTCAACGGCACATTGTTTTATGTTTTTCTAGTATTCAATTCACCAAATGAAAGACAGTTAAGTGGTCGCTTTCCTACTGCTGTCGTGCCGATTGTTGTAGGTTCGATATCCACACGAGACAAAAATTGTGTGATCTACAAGTGGTTGTTGCAAGTGTGGGTATTTTTTGTGTCCGTTATGTGAATGTTTGCAAAAGTCCTTCGCTACTCTGGCTACAATTATTCTAAGAAAGTAAAAGGGGGGAGGGACTTAAAAAGAAATTTCGTCGATAGCCGTACGAATGCCAGCGATAGAAAGAATACTTATAGCAGCGCACGATGAACAGAATACCTTGCTTGTGTGGCAAAAGTCAACTGTGCTATTTATTATGTTGCCTTCTAAAAGCTATGCACTCGTCAATCTCCTGTCGTAAATTATAGTCGTATCTCGTACAATCCCTCGATTGTTCTAATTCGATAGTATGATTTGGTAAATCACTCTATACGTAACTAGCTTTTGCCCGCGGCTTTGCTCGCGTAAAAATAGGTTAAGGTTGTGTTACAAATTATTATGAATGAAAACTGTTGTTTGTTCAAAACAATGTATTATATATTCTTATAGGACCTAAAGCTTTAGTGATTTACTCAAATATACTTTTTGTAACCTTCTGATCAACTATAGTGGTCTCAATCTGATTTACAGTGATAAATAAAAATAATAACAGTGAAAATTACTTATTATCAAATGATCGATATCTATACTAGAATATTGCAACAGTAATACACTTCTACAATGCTTTTATCATTATGACACGATTTGGTTAAGCTGAGAGCCTAATTAAGTAATAGTTTAAAAACTAAAAAATACGCTTTATTAAAAAAAGTAGAAAATAATTTAATAATTTTAATATAAAAATGCGTGGGTGGTTATCAAAATATCTTAGAAAGCACCCCATGCTTGTTTACATTAAATTTATTAAATTATTTTCTTCTTTTTTTAATAAAACGTGTTCTTTAGTTTTTTTAAACTATTATTTATTTTTTAAACTATTTTACCTATTTTTTATTTTTTAAAGTAATTGTATTGTCATCGGTCCTCGATAAGTGTGCAAAGTTTCAAATCAATCGGACGCTTTGAAAATGATGACAATCACGTTCCAAGATTCCATTATATAGATTCATAGATACATACCAAGGTAATAAAACCGTGTTAAACAGCTAACTCGTATTACAATAGAAATGAATGAAATCACTTTCCCTTTTTTACGTCTTATATGATTTTATCTATGATAAATGCAATCCGGCTGTTTGGCAATGTTCAAAATATCTACACTCATGACAAATATCAATAATCAGCTCATAAGGTGACACGAGAAAGATTTTTGCCTAGATATTCTTAGTAGACTCTAGAAAACTATTTAGTTCTAACTGTGCTCGGTAAACACAATAGGCTCGCCCTCTATTACATAAGACTTAATACCATAGCTGACGAAGTGTGGGTGTTATACAACTCTGTAACACAATGTAATACGCTCTTTGAAAAATTCACAATTATTAGGCTAAGTGAAATTAAAATTAATTTAAAATAAATAATAGTTGAAAACTTAAAAACACGCTTTATTAAAAAGTTTGAAATAATTTAATAATTTTAATGTAAAAAAGCGTGGGGTGGGGATTATCAATATATCTTAGAAAGCACCCGACGCTTTTTTATTTTCTAATTTATTGTATAGTCATCGGTCCTCGATAAGTGTGTAAAGTTTGAAATCAATCCGTCGGTTTGAAAGGGGTGAAAATCACGTTCAAACATTCCGTTACATAGATTCATAGAAAAATACCAAGCTAATAAAAGCGTATTAAAAAGGAGTATATTCATAATTTTTCGAGAACTTGTCGTAGGGGTATTTGTAATTAATCCACAAAGTTTGTGTAAACCTAAGCAAACAACGGTACTACTGTGGAGCAAATGTTACTACTGCTACATAGTTTGGCCCGTATGCGCCACCGCATAACAAACTCGGTGACTCAATTTAAATGCATGATTAATTTTTGTCTAGACTCTTAATGTTTCTCCCCACTGGAGTATTTTTAATTTTGTTTAAGTTTTGTGTATGCACGCTTCACTGTGTAGATTAATGTGGTTTGAATGTGCATATTCATTGCTGTGGATATGCTTTAATACTGCCCACAAGATTGCGGTGTTCTTGGATTTCAGTTTATTTTAAACTGCATAAAATTGAGTTTTGATATAAAGTATCTTTGTAAACGTACGTACCAATAACCATATAACATTTTACTGCACGGATGTTGTAGCGGTTTAAGTGGAAGCCTTGCCGTTGCCTCTGCACTGAGTTTTGTAGGTGTGATCTCCATACGACGACGACACAAATTTGTGATATCCACAAATATTTATGTGGTGTTCGTTGTTTGAATGTTTGTAAAGTTCCCCGTGGCACAGGATTTAATTTAGTTGTTTTTTTTAAGAAAATATAAATCCTTATTAGAAAATGCCAGATATGTGTTATGTGTGAGGATGAGTGGTTAATTTCATGCTCACGTTTCACATTGCATCGGTGGCGCAATGGTAGAGAATCCTACTGCTATATACAGTACAAAAATGTAAATTTTATTAAATACTTACCTAAGTAAGTGAATTCTCGAAGTGGCCAAAGAGTAGCGTACTTTAAACGATTTCATCTTTGAGGTTACTCGAGAAAATTATATTATAATGTCATTATATTCTTTGCTTCAGTGACTAAAGCTAATGTATAATTTACTTCTCTTAATTTAGTATAGTTTTTTTAGGGTTTCGTACCAAAATTGTAAAAATAAAACCCGTATGGTGTGACTTTGTCTGTCTCCTCCGTCTTTTATTTCTAGCAATGTTGGTTTCCAAATAACTAGTATTATTGTTAACCCCTTCAACTAAGCTAATATGTTTGGGAGTGGGTTCACGTTGGTAGTGTTATGGATGGGATTCGAATCCACAACCTCTCGCTCGCAAATCCAGTACCTTATCCACTGTGCTATCACCGCCACGCCGCTGTAATTTTTATTAACGGATTCTAACCAATATAGATCCATTATAGATATTAAATATAGCCAATGGCCAATACTATATGAATCAGTGGCGATGTCGATCTCTTGGAACTGGAATGTAAATAGAATAAAATGGAAGAATTTGAATAGATAGGTACGTGAGTCTTCGAACCTTGAGCTGGACGAGAAAACCCAGTAACAGTGCTGCTATTCGCCGGAATCCTGTAATAGTGTGATATCTTCGCGGGCGAGAACTATTTGGTAAAGGTCTTAAAGAGCCAATACTCTTTCGTATCAAGTCCATACCAAATAGTTGGCGACAGAGTTTTCTTTCAAATCTTTCCTCATAATTTCAAAGGTGTTCGAGATATTAGGTATTTTGGACTTACAACTATCATCAGACATGATATACGTTCTTGCATGGTATATAGCATGCGAGCGATACCTTTCTGTAAGTCAAGTCAAAGTCAAAAATAATTTATTCACTTAGGTCACAAAGTAACACTTATGAACGTCAAATGGGTTAGTGAGTTTATTATATTTACTGAATTTACATTTATGTTAGTTGCAAGGTTCAGGCAAAAGGTTGAGCCTATGAGAAGATACCTGCAAGAAACTCAAGGCCACTCTTTTAAATCGCCATCAACTTATAATTTCAGTATTTTACAACTCATTTATGTACCAGGTGTTGCAGTCATTATGCCATATGTCACTGTCCATATAAAACTAAATTCTAAAATAAAGAAAAGTTGGTAATATTATGTAAAAAGCATTTGAGATTTGAAATCATATTTATCAGTACGTAGCCATTTGTAATAGACAATAGTATGGCATGAGGACGCATACACTTACACTTTGTGACATGAAAAGGTAGTTCGTGATTAAATGTAGTTAAAACAAAATTTACGTTATTACTTATAAAGTTTGTTTAAAAGAAAAGAAAGATACTTTAACACCACCAAATAAACACGAAGTACCTTCACATAACTAAATTGACTTATATAATACATACATTGTTTGAATCCTGTATGAAACAAGCAACTAGTTCCATGAGTTTTTATCATTTAAGTAATCATTGATTGAATAATAGCCCTTCCGGATAAGCTGACTTTTAACAGCACTTTTAAATTTTAGTAAAGGTAAATTTATAATATCAATCGGTAGTTTATTAAAAAAGCGTATACTGAGTCCCGCAAATGAATTGTGAACTTTATGTAAACGATGATACGGACCTACCAACTTATGCTTATTTCTAGTGTTTAAGTTGTGAATATCACTATTCTTATTATATAAGTGAATATTATGTTTTATAAACATAATATTCGTAAATATATTGCGACGCAACAGTAAGTATACCAATTTCTTTAAAACGCTCTTTCAGGGAAACTCGTGGGCCTAAATTATAAATGCTACGTACTGCACGCTTTTGAAGAATGAAAATTGTTTCAATATCAGCTGCCTTACCCCACAATAGTATGCCATAGGACATAACGCTGTGAAAATAACTAAAATATACTAGTCTCGCAGTATCTATATCAGTAAGCTGTCTTACTTTCCTAACCGCGAATGCTGCTGAACTAAGTCTCCCTGCAAGACACGATATTTGAGCGCCCCACTGAACTTTATCATCTAAAGTAATGCCTAAGAAAACTGTGGATTGTACAAATGTTACTGTTTCATTATTTAAATTAACGTTTATGCTAGGACTCTTTATATTAGGCAATGTAAACTTAATACATTTTGTTTTTTTTGAATTGAGTAGTAAATTATTCGCCGTGAACCAGTCCAGGACTTGCGCGAGTGAAGAATTAACACCCTGTAAATTTGGTGTTTTACGGTCTACTTTAAAAATAAGTGATGTGTCATCAGCAAATAATACAATGTCGCACAAATTCTGTACGAAGAACGGCAAATCATTCGCGTACGCTAGAAACAGAAAGGGTCCTAAAATTGAGCCCTGTGGCACGCCCATTGCGACTGGTAATCCAGAAGATCTACTTCCCTTGATTTCAACGTGTTGTAATCTATCGCTTAGGTAAGAACTAACGAGGTCGAGTGCAGCATTTCGAATTCCATAATGCCTGAGCTTTCGCAATAACGTTTGATGTTCAACGCAGTCAAAGGCTTTTGAGAGATCACAGAATACGCCAATGGCATCTTGCGAATTTTCCCAAGCAGCAAAAATATGTTTTAAAAGTGTAACACCCGCATCTATTGTAGATCGACCCTTTCTAAAACCATATTGTTGAGTATGAAATAAGTTGTTTACGTTAAAGTGGCTCTCTAATTGCTGTAATATAATTTTCTCAAATATTTTACTTATAGCAGGTAATATAGAAATCGGTCTGAAATTACATGGATCACTTTTACATCCATTTTTAAATAATGGTATTATTTTGCTACATTTCATTAAATTTGGAAAAATGCCCACATCAATGCATCCGTTGAATATTGCAGCTAGGTGTGGCGCTACGTTATCAATAATACTTGTAATTAATTTCATAGAAATACCCCACAAGTCAGCTGATTTTTTTGAATTAAGTGACTTAAATACTTTTATTATGTCATGCGGATGTACATATTTAAAACTAAACAGGACTTTACACTCCACCACGCTATCCCTAACCAAGGATTCTGCTTTTACTGGGCAAGACCTTAAGGAACTAGTTGTATTAACAGGTATCTTTGCAAAGTAGTTATTAAATGTTTCAGCTACTTGCAAGTTATTTGAAATTATCTTATTATTTACATTAAGTTTAATAGTATTATCACGCTGCTTGGTGCGTCCAGTTTCATTATTAATAATATTCCAAGTAGCTTTAATTTTATCGTCGGCATTTCGAATTTTGTTTTTTAAATAAAGGGACTTGGCTGTAGCACAAGCCTTTTTAAATAATTTTGAATAATTTCTAACATATTTAATAAAATTTGGATCAAAATTATATTTTTTTATTCCATATAATTCATATAACTTAGCTCTACTTGTATATATCCCAGGTGTTGCCCAATCACAAAACTTAACTTTAAATTTTTTGTAAAATGTCTTCATTTTAAAAATTTTGTTATATTCCAGTGTAATGACGTTAAGCAAAGACTCGTATAGTTCGTCTGGACTATTGCAATCTAGGTCCATATTGACAACCTTGGCATTAATGTTATTCTTAAATTCCTTTATGCGATTAGATGTCATTGGTCTACATGTGATGATAGTTTCTTTTTTAATTGTATTTATAGGAAATACAACCTTTTGCCCACAGTGGTCGGATGTCAAATCACTCAATATGGCCCTATTTAGAAATTGGCATTCGCAAAATATATTGTCTAAGCACGTAGCAGAGTGTGATGTAATTCTGGTTGGTTCGAAAAAATTGTGTGTGAAAAAATGTATTTAATCTAACTAGCTTATGCTCGCGGCTTCGCACGCTTAAAAGTAGATGAGATTATTTTAGTAACTGTACCTTTTAAAATAAAATATAGCCTATATCACTCGGTGATATGATAGGTTTCAAAATTTTTTAAATCGGTCATATAATTTTTGAGAAAAACCATTACAAAGAAACATACAAACAAAAATCAAATTTTTCCTTTTTATTTTGTTAGTATAGATAACTATAGTAGCTGTTTGCCATCAGGCTTATCACACACTTACTTGTGATATGCATTGAGATATAATCATGATGAGGTAATATTGATAGTATAGAAAAAAGCATTATGTAATTATAATTATGTCATTATTTTTATTAATTAACACAACTTAATGTTTGTATGCCTTAAAGGCAAAACACGATGAGCATATATTTCTTTTAACACCATGCATTTTATGTTATATTAGTCATGTTTGTGACAAACAAACTCATCTTCATCATTAAACGTTTTTTTAAATTAGGCAAGTGCGACAGAACTAGATGAACCTATTCAAAAAAGAAATAAGATATATGTGTATTCATATATCGCAAAAAGTTAGTTGTGCTTATTTATGTGAATTTACATTTACCTGTTGTGGCAGTTGCCATGTTCGCCTAGAGTGTAGAACCTATGAGAAATTAGACAAAAAAATAGCGGTTATCCTTTAGAATCACCAATATTATAAATCCTAATCTAGCCATCACATTACATACCTAAAGTCTAATGAATAGTTATATGTCAATCCAAAGCAATTAAATTTTATTTTAAATTTATTTATTTTAGTATAAATTCTTAGTTTTACATTTGCATCTTATTTACAAATAAAATAAAGTCCAGAAAACATCTAAACCGTTATGTGAGAATTGAAATTAAACTTACAAAATCCAATTAAAACCGATTCCAATTTAAAGAGTAACCTAAGTGCTTCCTCTGTACAAAGTTTAAGCTTGCTGGGTCAACTGTGTACATCACATGGGACCTCGGATGTACGAATTATATAGTTTATGGGTATTCCAATGAAATGTGAGGTACTTGGTCTTTAAGATAGTGGGCTGCATTATTGATGTGGGTTAATTTAAGGGCAGTGAATACAGAATCTGCTTAGTTACTATATTTATAAAGTATATGTTCGTAAGTGCTTTAGTAAATGTATAACTTATGTTAAGACTGCCTCAATGGCGCAGTGGCACTGGATTCGACTGCTGTACATGTGATTTCTGTCAAGAAGTTCTCAGTAGTCCGAAACCTCGGCGGGGACGCGATTGCTCGTGAAAGTGATTTGCGCCGCCCCGCCGACTCTGGTTATGTCGAGGAACACCGTGGAAAGTTTAGTGGGTATTACCGGGATCATCTTGCCCCCGGTGAGTCCGACATAACCTCTCTAAATTAGATCTCTAGATGTTGCCCGCGGCTTTGCAAGCGATAATGTAGATTTTGTCAATAAACCTCTATCCGTCGGTAACAGTACTTTTTTCTCGATGAAACGTACCCTATTTTCTTTTCTGTACCCCTGACTGTATATGCAACATTTTATGATGATCAGTCGAGGCGTGAAACCGTAATAAACAATCTCATATTCGCATTTAAAATATTGGTTGGGATGTTAAGACGCCTCGTTGGTGGCAGTAGTTAATGTGACTGCTGAGCATGAGATTTTTCCTATATAAAATAAAATTATAAAGTTCGCTTTATATGGCAAGCGCGAATCTGCAGGCAAGCAATAAGCATGTTGACAGAGTTAAAAATAAGTGATTCGAATTAGTCCATCTTTTAGATTAGCAAAAAGTATTGAACACCTATTTTTTGTTTTAACAAAACATGAAATATTTACTAAGATATAACGCATTTTAAAGTTCGGGAGTGGGGGTTTGAGACGTCACTGTCCTATAAAATTTGTACCGACAAGTGACGTAACACGAAATATAAACCCGTTGTATCTTCGTTATGATTAGTTTGTGAGACAAAAGAAAAATACGTGTCCATTATTTTTTGCTAGTCTTAAACACAGACAAAATTTTTTTTATATCAACTTTCCTATTGTCATGCTATCCCTGTAAGATAATGCACTTGTCTTATCTTACTTGACTAAAAAAAGGCAAGAGCATGTTGAAGCAAGTGCTTTAAGTTATCTCTTTATACCTCTGTCCTTAGGGCTTATAAGTAGTCACGTGACTGTGTCCGTGTATGTAAGTAATTTAACGTTATGACATATAGTTTTCAATTTCGTAACTCGTCTAGCGTAACGGTCTTCTTCGTTTTATCTTTGACATATGTTATATACGACTTTTACGATCTATAGTAGGTCATATTTCAAATATTTAACTTCACTATCGTGTCAAAGGAAATTAATCGAATATATTTTAATTTTATGGTTGTGTACTAGACTTTATTCGTAATGGATATACGAAACAAAATAAAATAGGTCGTTGTTTATTCACTTGCCTTATAGGTGAAATGTGGATGGAGATTTCTGGAAATAAATAATAATCAATACAATAATAGTTTAAAAAACTAAAAACACGCTTTATTAAAAAAAGTAGAAAAGCTTTTTTGATCTATTATTTATTTTTATTTTTTAAACTATTACGGTACTATTACTAAATTATTGTATTGTCATCGGTCCTCAATAAGTGTGCAAAATTTCAAATCAAAACCGTCGGTTTGAAAGGGGTGAAAATCACGTTTAAAGATTCAGTTTCATAGATTAGATACATACCTACATACCAAGCTAATAAAAGCGTGTTAAAAATACGCACTCATACTCAGACACATACAATTTGCATATACGTCATAATTTTAAAGACCTACCAATAAATCAGCGTTCTCAATATTTTTGTCCTGTGAAGAAATATTTAAACAATTACCACCTTGCTAAACAAACATACAAACATGATGCATAATAAAATAATTATGGATATTAAACGTTAGGATACATTTTTGTACCAAAACAACTAGTTTATTGAGTTGCATGTTTATTGCAGTCTAGTCATTTTGCAATTCTATCGTGTCTCTGAAACTGTTCAGTAAGCTTCATCGTTTTTTTCTTTGTCTACAGGCCGCCGTCATGTATTCATCTCAACAAAACGTCACGGTCGTCCCGTACACTCCTGAGGACAACTCGAGCGATCCGTACACACCGTATGAGGATCGCCTGGAGACATACCTGGTGCCGGTTCTCTTCGCTATTATCTTCATAGTCGGAGTGCTTGGGAATGGCACACTTGTCATTGTGTATGTAAGACACAGAGGGATGAGAAATGCTCCAAATACGTAAGTGGGCGTGCTTCTATTATAATTATCTATAGTGTATAAGCTGAAGGGATAGTTTGTTTGCGGTAATGCGGTGAATTAATAAATTCACGTTGAAACCAGTAAACGAATTTTGATGAATGTTAGCTGATATTTGTAGTTTCCGTCACATTACCATCATACTGCTTTATATCATGTTCAATTATATTCTTCAGTTAGAAATATGATACATAAACTAGATAACAACATTAGATAAAAAGGATTTTAGTCTATTAATACTTTTTTTTCCAAATCGAACTAAGAATAATCACTTTAACATCGGTTAATTTACAAACATTTAAACGACAAAGTCAAAAATACTAGGCTCGAGTAATTGTCATTGACACTAATTTTTGTGTCCTTGTGACGATCGAACCCACAAATTTGGCGTATAGGCCACAACATGGACGAGGCGACCATTACACTATTGCGCCATCCAAGCCTTCTAACATACGTAGTTTATATGAGCACCTATTTTATTAAGTCCAGCTTTTGAATAATATATAATAAGTTGCCAGCTTTGGAAATATATTATTACATGAAATATTGACCAAAAAGGTCTTTCACAAACCAATATCAGAAATATAATATCCAATTCAGATAAGCGCCAAGTTTGGCAATTTCATTGTCATAAATATTTCCGACCGTCGGATATTTAGGCTATACATACGATGTAAACAACTCCAAGAAAATCCTTCGTTGCGGTTCAACACGTTTTGCGAATTATTTTGTCCTGTCAAACACAAAGCTTTTACGACAAATGTTCTTCGAAACTAGCCTATAGCTGGCGTGTGTCCTTGCCAGAAGCTATTTTTTATCGCAATGGGTTCTTGTGTTTTGTTTATCGACAATAAAATCTCTATTCGTTTATTTTTGCTTTACTTATTTATATCCAAATACACGACCGAATAAATTAAGAATACGCAGAACTCAAGTTCCATGAGTACTCTCTGACTTTTCGAAGTTATGCGCGTATTTTTTTACTTTTCACTCGCTTTAACTGTGAAGAAAATCTCTGTATGGCAATCTGCATATCAGCAAGTTCAACATAATGTTCTGTAAAACTTGTGAAGACTGCAAACCACGCGCGGCCGGGATGATGGAGTATGATGGTTTACAGAAGAGTAGGATAGTTTGCAATCAAAACGATATTATTATATTATTTCACATATTAATGTTAGAATATCATATTATATTAATATTTAAATCTAAAAGCGGATAACCTACAACCAGGTCGGGTTAGGTTTTAGAATATACTATCATGGAATGTTAAATTAGCTCAAACCCGACATTGTTGGAAACCCAAAGTTGAGCAGCAATTTCCCTTGTTTGTTCCTCGTGTGTTAAACTTGGTAGATTTATGGCATCTCATTAAACTGGGGTGTTGAAAAATAAGTCTTTATTAAAAAGCTGCGATTTTTGTTTTGGTGTAAAAACATTTTCGTATTTTGGGAGCATCATTTTATTTTCTGTCGTAGACAGGTACAAATTGGTTACAATTATGATATTTTACAATTGATAATTTTATTTCGGCCTGTTTTAAAGTCGAGAAGATATTTTTGAATTGTTGTTTTTCTTTTTAAATATGAAGACGTTATTGATTTTTGAACAGCGCTGTCTTAGTGGGAAGACAGGAATATATTGGCACGCAGAGACACCTCTAAGTTTTAGAAGTTATGTTTGTGTTAAAAAGTTAGTTAATTCTAGGTGAAAACATCGTTAAGAAATTTGTGATGTCTCAGAGTTTTCCATAATCTTCTCGAACACATGTGAAGTTTGCCATCTCACATTGGGTTAATTACGTAGCATGGAGTTCTAACAAAGCGATATCCTAGTAGGAACTCTCGTCGTGTTCGATACCGAGGCACGCACATCTTACATTTTGAAGTTATGTGCATATTAAATAGATCATTATCGCTCGCGTGGTAGTCCAACGATCTACCAATAGGCTATCGATACCAAGATATACTATCCCAAAAATATTTAAATGTGATTTTAAATGTATATTTTTTCTCCAGGTACATATTCTCTCTAGCGCTAGCAGATCTCCTAGTGATCCTGATATGCGTGCCATTCGTATCTATTATCTACACACTCGAGTCCTGGCCGTGGGGCGAGTTGATCTGTCGGATATCTGAAGCTGGGAAAGACATATCTATCGGTGTATCCGTGTTCACTCTAACGGCCCTCTCAGCTGAACGATACTGCGCTATAGTAAACCCTTTTAGAAGACTACAGGTGAGTGAAATTGAATTTTATTATAGAATGAAATACATTGTTCCAATATAGCTTACACTGTTGCTAGACTTTATGTCGGTTTAGAAAATGATAGAAGGGATTCTTTAGTCATTTGTTATATAAACAAGTGAGAAACGAATGAATGTCGAATGATGATTGAATGTCAATGAATTGTCGTAAATCTTAGAGTTCGAAAAAATGGTTTAAGTAATATGCAACTCTAACATACCTTAATGTTAAACATAATTATCCAGAGTGAATTTGCTACTTCAGGTGGGCACAGTACTTACAAATTTCAAATAAAATAAAATTACAAATATCAATTAAATTAAATTAAATTAATTTAAATTAATTAAAATAAGATTAAGACTAAATAAAATTAAATCACAATAAATTAAATAAATAAAGTTAAATTATATTAAATAGAGTAAAATAACATAAAATAAATCTAAAATTAAATAAATTAACATACACTTTAAAAAAAAATTTCCTCTATAATATAATATCATATTCAATTATTGTTTTGTTTATCAATGACATAATTAACATAATATATACACAAATTTTACAATTTAAAATGATAATAATAATAAAACTAGATACAAAATTAATAATGATTAATTACACAATAATAAATCGATGTCAAATTAGGAATAAAATAAAGGAAAGGAAGGTAGATAATTATGTAAGTGTAAGTCAATGTACCAACAAGTATAAGTATATATCCAATAAAGCTAATTGGCTGTCTTTTTGGTGCAATGACTGGAATGAAAGTGCGTGACTACCATCGAGTCGAATTATTAGTATAACTAGCGACCCGTCCCGCTCGGCTAGTACAAAAATTTAACTTTAATAAATTATACACCTAAACCTTCCTCGTTAATCTTCTTTTTCTTCCTAGCCTTTATTATTCCCAAGTCACTTGGGGTCAGCTTTCTAGTCTAACCGGATTTGACTGGAAATCAGTTTTACACGGAGCGACTGCCATCTGATCGCCGCAACCTGAAGGCTAACGATACCCTAAGGCTAGATCAGTCTCTATCTAATACTCTTCAGTAGTTTTTGAGTTTATCGCAAACAGACAGACAGGCGCGGCGAGGGATTTTGTTATATAATATGTAGTGATGGGCTATAATTTGTGAGGCAATTATCAACAGCGTTAATCACTATAAAACTGTGGTAAGTAATTGCCAGAAGTGTAGTGTCCGGTAAACCCCTTATTAAAAGTTATTTTAGTATTACTGGCGATATAGATCTTATAATAGGATACCAGAAAGACGTCCTTTCTTCTATCATCATTCTCGTGCTAAAAACTTTGATATTTAATGAGACAATTGCTATCATGTGTTAGTTGTACATTTGAGAGAATATCGTAAGAAAACGTCTGCCACTTATATATACGATCTCTAAGCACTTTTGTATAACAATAGCAATTACAAACGATATAATATTAGTTTCAGCATCAACTTTATTAATTAAACCTTAAACTTATGCTATCAATTGACCTCTGATCTACCTTGAACCTGTAAATCAATTAATTAGAGAAATATTTTAACTGTATGGAATTATAAAGTGCTTGGTACTTTTATTCGTCATACGTAGCGTTGAAGGGCAATTACCGCCTATTTTATGACATACCATATTAAGCACGCGGCTCGGCTTACGAAAATGTACATTAGGTTAGTAACAGTACTTTTTCTGGATGCAATTTTGAATGAATGAAAGTTCCATGTCCTTTTTTGTTCCCCTGACAATTTGTATAGGTTTCATGATGATCGGTCGAGTGATTAAGGCGTGAAAGCGCAACAAATAAACAAACAAATTCACATTAGCATTTATAATATTAGTAAGGATAAAGCAGATGCTATGATATTTGCGTTGAACGCAGCGTGAAACATGTATCGTACTATCTTCAGTAACGCAAATGGTGCAAACGAGTGCGTTTGCTGAATTGATTTAAAGCAGAATATGACGCGTAAATTAATGAAACGCATAATATGTCATTTGACATGTGACATGTAAATTGAGGTCATAATTTGAAGGTTTTTATAAACAAACATACAGTTTATCTGGGTGCGAGTTGCTTTTACGTTAACGCGATCGAAACGTTTACCGCGTTTTCTCTCTAATTGGTGAAGAGCTTGGAGCAGGCATATCGGAGCGCCGGATGTCATAAACGTGTCAATCGTGTTATCGTAAAACAAACTCGCACTAGGCTCCCTGATGCTAAACGGCCATCAAATTTATAGATGCCAAAAACGTTTACTGCTTAGGATAAGAGACTGATCTGTTTTCATAGCACCTAACGAAGAGACTGAGATCTGTTTTCACCACCAGACATACTGCATGTTTGTTTGCTAACAGTGCATGAGGTTCTGATTATTTAATCGAGCCAATAAAAAGTTGGGTTTATCTGTCAAAAACAAATATTGGATTTATTAGTCAAAAATAATTCCTAAAACCTGTCTGGAATTTGGAAGTTGAAGGTGTTAAGATACCTTTGTGGCACAAGAAGCATGTAAATCCGTCGGTCCTGCGTCTGATCTCTCTCTGGGCGAATCAGATTACCGTCCCTCTCAGTTCAGGCTATGAAAGAAAAGGATAAAAAAGTTCACTTGTATTTGCGCACACATTTGTAGATTATAATATCGCCTGCGTAGTCTCATTATTACCTATATAGGTATATATACGCAAAGAAGCCTTTTCCTTTTTATTTCTATACCTATAACATAAATACACCAATACCGTATAAATAATTATAAGTACTTTAAACAAATCAGAACAACCAATCTATATAAAGGTAAAATACGAACAACATATTAATTCGATGTCACTTGAGCCGGTTCCCCGATTGAGAGGCAATTGAATAATACGTATGATCGCAAGCTCGGGTATATTAATATCAGATTCATATCTGCTTTCGTACCTTTGTTCGGTGAAACAATTTAATAAGGTTAGTCCTAAAGTTGCATGATGAATGCCTTGCATACATACTCACATAGGCTCACGCCTGTTTTCCGGAGAGGTAGGCAAAATGTACGGATTTCTAGATGCTATCTAGTCCCTTGCGAAAGTCATTAAATGTCTTGTCTTATTTATCACTAGCTGTCCCCGCGACTTCTTTCGCGTAAATGTCTGTTTTTAATCAGCATGACATTTCTGCTAAACGTGACTAATATTTATTTAACTTTTACCTTGATTTTGAAATTTTAGAGAATTTCTTTATACACAACATTAACTATTTTGCCACCTTCACATAGAATAAATAAATTTTTTTTAATGCTCACTCTTGAACATGCTACGTATAGCTGACCATGTGAAAAGCAACATGTTCGGAGGTCGATTCCAGCTGTTTCAAGTGTCTGTCCCTGCGATTTATTTATCTTCATTGCGAAGCAAAGACATACCGGGAATTGAGTTCGTATGAATTGGAACGGAAAATTATTAGGTATTTGGGGGATACGGGGAATAAAAATTATTTACCCACTTCCACAACCAGATAAAATCTCGGCTTCAATAATATTTCGCTGAAGATTGATGACCTTTTGTAGAGTCCCATTGTATAACTTTAGTGGAGTCAGATTACGCAAGAGCATGATTCAGATACCAACTTATAGCGAAATATTGTGCGCTGGAAGACCAGAAGCATTTAAAGAATTTAATAATTCTATTGGGTAATTGACAGCATCGCCCTGATCGATTACAGTTATAATTGACGTGTCGTGACGAGGTCACCATATCCCTCGGTATACCTGATAAAATTTTTGAATTTATGGCACTGGCCTGGTCATTTCTGGGTGTTAAGATTACCCGCTGACATAACCATGTATTTTCTTTTTATGTTATATCACTTTATATGGGATGGATCCCCATAACCACGATATATAAGCTCTTTGTCGTTAAAAACCATTAAGCACAAAACCATAAAGTAAGACGGCAGGCGAATTTGATCCGTTTCTTCAAAAATTCTTCCCTCTTCGATATCTAATAGACTATCAGCAAACTCTTGTGCCTGAAGATTTCCACCACTTCTTGCTCTCATATTCACTGTAAGAGCAAATTTTGAAATGTTAGACCAAATAGCAGAACGTTTCATGGAGGCATTCATTTCATCAGCTCTTATACCTTTATTCGCCACAAGTAACGGCCAGACGTTAAATCAATCAATCAATCATCAAAAAATTAATCTCCACAAAATAAAACAGTGATACCTCTCATAGCACGATCGTTTCTACGTATATCCCATAAAGTCCTGTCAACAGCTTTAAGCTCTTTTTATGAACCATAGTGCACTCATCCCAGACGATAAGACTACAGCCCTTGTACATTTTTGCCTTTTCGCTATTGCGTGATATGCCACATACAGGGTTTTCTTTATTGTCTAAATCGATTGGAATTTTTAAGGCCTTGTGAGCTGTTTTTTCACCGGGAAGTCAAGTTGCTGCAATACTGGACGATGCCACTGCTAAAGCAATTTTCCCCTTTTTTCTTACCTCCGCCAGAATGACTCGAGTAAGAAAAGTCTAACCAGTTCCACCGGGGGCGTCGAGGAAAAACATATTTCTCTCTCTATTATGTACTGTGCTCATGACAGAGTCAAATATGAGCTTTTTCCGGTTGTCAACTTCAGGACATTATCGCTACGAAATGTGATCATGTCGTCTACACAATACCCCATTTCTTCGGCATATTTCCGAATAATTCTATGTTGATCAGCAAGAGCTTCTGGCTCTGGTAGTCTATATTGTTTGAGGTCGTTGCCTCCAATTACAGTAACAATATCCTGAAGGGATCGCAAACTTAAATTGACAGCGGAATTGCTGCCATGCTGAGCCCTTAAAAAGTCTTCACGTAATGGATTTTGATACTTCTCCCATAAAAGGGATGGATCAGAGAGTGCACAGAAAACAAATAAATGTCGAAGTTGGCTTGGACTATCACTAGCGCATGCCTCAGCTAGACTTAGGTTACAGTGCTGGTCATCGTCAAGCATACCATGCTCTGCAGGCAGCTTGGAAAGTAGTGTACTCCATATCGTTGTATATTCTTAGTGAAACAAATGTTGTGGGGCCTCGAACCGTGTGCAACAATAAACGAAAATAAAAACACTCGCTATTATTCGGATGAACATTATAAACTCGGCCTAATGCATGTTCTCGAAATATCCGGCCATCCTTCTACTCTTTGACCAAGTCAACGCCTAGTAAATGTTGTAATACATAGGCACTTCGTTGTATATTAAAGTTTTGGCAAAAACATCAATTTGTCATACCTAAACTAAAATAAGCTGAAAGTGTAGTTTGTCGGGGGTTTTCTAAGCGTTCTGTTGTTTATGTTATTAATATTAAAGTAAATACGTTGGCCATTTTCTAAATCTACATCTAAATGAAAAATGGGAAAATATCTTTCATGTATAGGAAAGTCTAAGATTGCTTCAGAAGTACTAATGTACCGTCCCGACTGATACTGTTGTACTTCATCTCTGTCCATACTCTGCAAAGCAAATGTGGCTTAATCACTTCCCTTATTGACACACTTCCATATATATTTTATTGATTCTACACTGGAGTATGACTCTACATTTATATGGGCTTGCATAGTCCTGGATAAAACAGTTGCATACGGGACTACCCACCTGTTATCAACCTCAACAGATTGACCACCAATAGTCAGTTCCACTGTGAAACCACCATTTTGAGGAGATCGTTGGCGGTAGGACTCTTCACCATTGATAGTATCATTCTCACATTTCTTTGGAAAGCGTTTGGAAATACAGACAGACAGACAGACAGACAGACATAAATTCTAAAAATTATCAAATATTGTTTTTTAGCATTTTCATAGCTTTTTTAGCTAATTTTCGTCAAGATATCTTCAATGTACAGACTTTTTCACCTCTAGAGTTTTATTATAGTATAGATAATATTACTTGAGTGGAATAAGCCGACGAATTATTTGGTAATGGTATGAATAAGCCGATTCGAGCGTAAGAGTAAAAATATTGTTTCTGCCTGCTGAAAATGAGTTTTTGAAGCGCAAATATTTACTGTCTTCTTTTTCAAACCAGGAAATACTTAGCCAAAAAAATAAGATAAGAAAATTTAGAAATAGAAGTAAGGACTGACCAAAAAGCATTATAAGGTTTGAATAGGAGGAAAACGCCTATTAGGGACCTTACCATCACATGATCTTAAATCATTATCATAACATGCGTGATACTGAGAAAGCACGTAACAGAGTGTATAGCTTTTATCTTGGTCTCGCGAATGTAATGATAATAGTTTTAAGAGATGGTGGTGACGCCATAGATTAGTGATTCTGGCAAGGCCTATAATATATCCTAAACTGACAAGCGCTTAAAGGGCGCTATAATTTAATGGCGATTTAAAAGAGTGGCGTTGAGTTTCTTGCAGGTATCTTCTCTTAGGCTCAACCTTTTGCCTGAACCTTGCAACTAACATAAATGTAAATTCAATAAATGTAATAAACTCACTATCCCCTGTACGTTCATAAGTGTTACTTTGTGATCAAAGTGAATAAATGATTTTTGATTTGCTTTTGTAGTCACGCATTGACATTGACGTAGTTAGGTTTTAGGAAGTGCTGATATTTCGTATGATGTCATGTTCTTGTATGAACAGACTTTGATTTTAACTTTGATTAAGGACAGATAGAGATTGTCTGTCCTTATCGTTAACTTAAACACTACATAAAAAGTAACATAAAATAGCATTTGTGTACATCATTGCAAGGTTATGCAGAGGATTATCACACATCTTATAGCCCAGGTCTAGGTTCTAGAACTGGTTCTGCTACTAAGTATTGTCTTACTGCAGCACTCAATGTCCTTAACCCGACCCAGAGCTGACAAAGTATAGTTTTATTATCTTAAATATGACGTTGAAACTTCACTGATGCCAAGTAATTAACTATTATAAACTACTAACACCTCCGTCCTAACATACTCCGCAAATATCACACGTGCAAACAACACTGCTAACTATTTAGTTTACACCTCAACAACTTTCAAACTTGGATAGACAACTGACTTGAAACTTTGTTCCAGCTTCGGAAGTTGCCGCTGGTCTGCGCGACATTTATATGGGCAGCGGCGCTTATCTTTGCAGCTCCAGCGGCCGTGTTCTCTAACACTGTCACCGTGCAACTAAGGCCTAACTACACTATTGTATACTGCACGCCATTTCCACCAGGCTGGGACAGCTATCCGAAGTAAGTTGAACCGTAAACCACTTATATTAAAGAATAATTTCGCCTGTTTACTGATAATCATAATAGAAAAATAGAGATACATAAATTGGAAGCTTATTTTGGGTAAGATAAAGTTGAAAATTGAGTGACGTGTGTTATGATTGGTATTGACCAACAACTCGAGCGCCTAATAGAAATGTTTGAGCACGTTTATGCGTTGTGTGAACGTACTAATACAATTAGGGTTGTCGGATCGATATTGTTTAGCGATGGCTGTTTTTATTTACTTTTTTATATCAATGTTATCCACTTAATTTAACGATACGTAAAATATAGGACACATGTTTGTTGCATGTGAGGACTTTACGTTATCTTAGATTGGTTATGAAA
This sequence comes from Catocala nupta, assembly GCA_963675205.1. Taxonomy (NCBI): domain Eukaryota; kingdom Metazoa; phylum Arthropoda; class Insecta; order Lepidoptera; family Erebidae; genus Catocala; species Catocala nupta. The sequence continues at coordinate 18,909,757 of OY776097.1, read as the reverse complement.
GTGTCCAACAGATTTTTTTGTAGTCTGAGCTTTCTTTGTGGAAGCAATTCAATAGGTAATTTACTTTGCCTAATACATATAGTATTCGATATTGATCGATTCAATTCTAATCGATATTAAAATGAATTTTTATTTGGTACAAAATGTACTCAGTCGAAGTATCGTCGGTCGATCACGGCAAAATGGGCACTACGTTTTTAATAATATTCATCCCGCGTGTCAGACAGCATCGAGGGCATGCACTGTCAAATATCTATATTTTTGACATACAAATATTATACGTATGTATGACATTTGTATATAGCTTATGTAATATGTACTTGTTACTGACATGCTTGGATTGTATAATATACTCGTAGTATATCCCAAAAAGAGCATTTTATGTGCTAATAGAAACGCCCTTTCTCTAGTAACTATGGTGATTTATTTATTTATTTACATCAAATAGAACGACTTGCGCCAATTACACTATTTAATCATTATTTATAATATAAATTTAAAATTTAGCATTCACGCATTCTGCTCACAGTAGCTGATGCCTTTAGTTCTTTAACGAGCTTTATTCCTAAGTTCCTCTCTCAAAGAAACTCCAAGCATAGCTCGTACTACATAGTTATAAGCTCGCTTTGCGTCTTTTAAATAATGGACTAATTAGCTCTACCGTAAATGCCACATTTTAACATTGTAGGTCATATTGTTTTAATAGGCCTACCTCTTATAACCTATGTACAGGATATAGAATTTTTTCTTCAGGTATTGCGGTCAAGGCGATGAGAAAATTAGACGTTAGCTTGGGGTTGGTTTTAGCTTGCAAAATTTTCGTTTACCCAAATTATAATGAAAGCCTTATTAATCCAAAGTAGAATTTTCTATACTCATCTCTTTTAAAACGATAACTCCTACACTAGGAATTAATCATTTGTGCGAGAGGCTTCACAAAAATTCAAACAACGGACTCAAAGAACATCCAGACTCGGTAGAACCATTTATGGATCAAACAAATTTTTGTTCCGTATCGGATTCGAACCCACAACACTCGACGTAGTAGCAATAACGAAGCGACCACTTAAACCCCAGTGCCATTCATGCAGTCATTTACTGCCAATATTATTCGTGCGGTAACAGGCTTTATATAATTAAGCTACAAACTGTATGTGTTTATGTACCATGTGTTGTGTTGAACGATCAGTCAATATCGACATCAATCAATTATGTCAGGCGCGTATGCTTACACAATATTTTTATTTATATATAGTAGAAATATGTATATACTAAAGGTGGAAGTAGGTGATAAATAAAAATAACTATTGATATACTAAAGAATAATATTTCATTTAATTAAAAATGCCAAAATAAGTCTAGACATTATGTTGGTGCTATCCCAGAGCACAAAAGACGCTACTTGTTTTATAAAATATTATTAAAGCGGTCATTTCTCTTATGCATCACATGGCGCCTTTAATGCATTGTGATTGTCGTGTACTGTTTGATTAAATACTAGCTTTTGCTCGCGGTTTCGTTTGCGTAAAAATAGGTTAGGTTGGATTATATTAGTAACAGTACTTTTTTAAAATAAAATATTGTCTATGTTACTCGGTGATAATTTAGCTTTTTAATGGAAATAATATGTATACAGGGTGTCCGGTAATTAATGGATAACCTGGAAATGTCTTATAGTGGAACTGATGGCCGTTCAGAGAAAAATATGAAAAAAAAAAACTATTCTTATTACTACCTGAGATATGTGTTTTTTTTTTATTACCATGTATAACTTTCTTGTATACTACGACCATAAATGAATGAAATCCATCGGTTTTTTTATTTTATTATTAAACACTAATTATGCTAATAGATAGACAGTCAAAAGTATGCTATGCTATATAGCTTGCACTTTTTAATACATATTTTTTATAATATTTTTTTTCATTTTTCTGAACTGCCTTTAGTTCTGCTATAAGACATTTTAAGGTTATCCATTAAGTACCGGACACCCTGTATAATATATAATACGGATAAAAATATTTTTTAAATCGGTCGTATTGTTTTTGAGTTAAATCCTTATAAACAAACAAACAAAAAATAAAATCTTTCCTTTTTATAATATTAGTATAGAAGTATAGATATTGCTTTTACTACGCTTTTGTTTCTGCGTTCCACACAGCGTCAATCACAGTGTGCGACGCGTATGATATGCAACTTGAGCCGGAAAACGGTATGCGTTTGCCGCATGCGTCTTACGCGCAGTATGACGGATAAGTAAACCGAGCGCTTTAGGGTGGCAAACATACATAAGTTACACTGGTGCTTACCGATGACCAATCTATATTTGTTGATGATATCCCTAAAATACAGTAATCACTTATTAGTTTAACGAAAGCCAGTTTGTGGGCGTAGCATAAAGTACTTATGTATGTTATCAAAATAACTACATTGGAACAAAGATTGATCAATAGAATACTTTCTTAGATATCCAAAAAATACTATATAAGCTTCAAAGTCTAAGTAAATCCTCGTTATTAAACAATGTGAGCTTTCTGGATATGTTAGTCTTTGTAGGATTGATGTCGTTAGTTCGACTGTTTGTGGGATTGAGATCATTACTTTGACCGGACTTTTGAGGTTCAAACGAATGTTAATTTTACCTTGTCTCTGTTATTGGTTACCTGGCTACGTTTTGTATATATTCTGCGTTCACTACTGACTTACTACTGACGTACTCTGTTGGCTCAGAGACTCAAAATATGTCTTAGCCGCCAATACGAGGGAATGCCACTTCTTTTAGTCTTTGATCGTTTCCCACCAGTTGTTGGCTTGAAGCTCTTACAGTGCATAATTGAAGATTCTTTATTCGAAAATACTGTATTTCAAATTATTCTAGTTATACAGGATGTCCGGTAATTATTGGATAACCTTGAAATGTGTTATAGTAGAACTGAAGGCCATTAAGAAAAAGAAAAAAGAAATTTAAAAAAATTATAAATTAAAAATATATTAAAAAGTGCAAGCTATATTAGCATAGCATACTTTTGACTGTCTATTTATTAGCATAATTAGTGTTTAATAATAAAACAACAAAAAACCGATGGATTTCATTCATTTATGGTCGTAGTATACAAGAAAGTTATACATGGTAATTAAATAAAACAAATATCTCAGGTAGTAGTTAGGATAGATTTTTTCATATTTTTTTCTGAACAGCCATCAGTTCCACTCAGCGACCACACAGCCCCTAGACGCCTAATAACAGGCGAGCGATGTCTGTCAACACATATGACTTGAAGATCTAATATAGGTCGCCACTCGACAATTTCGAATTAGTAGTGACCACTTCTATGAGCCGTAAACACTTCCGCATCAGTCAATTATGAATTGGTAAAATAAATATTATAATGGCCCTTGGTACAATACTTTTATGTGGTAACAACAGCCAGACTTCGAGTTACCCGAAAAATGGCATAACATTTAATCGGTAAGTTAGTAGTTACATAATCATAATTAGATTTATCTTCTGATTTTATTTATCGGAGTTCATTTTATACTGGTTATATTTGTAGGTGAAAACTGCAACAGCACAAATTTTGTCGCGCGCGTTGATGTCTTTGGTGTTTTGTCTCTTTCTTTTAAACGTATTTTTTTCTCTATCTATCTATTCTATCTATCCTCTATAATGTGGTAAACATAACTAGTGATGCACCATATTCTATGACCAAATATGTTATCGGTAGAACTAAAAACCTACATATTATTTTTACAAAAAGAAACATTGAAGAAAGAAGCAGTTTCATTGGCGAGGAACTCTTTCCCAATATAAGTAATTATCAATTCCAATCTGATGTTACTAATCATGTAGTGGATTTGTCAATGAGTGTTATGCACAAATATATTTCCACAAGGCTAGCGTTTCTTACAAAGTCTGCTCAGCAGAAACACATTATTGGGAGAATATATACAAAGTTAATACATTTTAAAAATGATTAGTACCTATAGTGGTGATTTGTATTGTACAAAAGATAGGGGAATTTTAATTCTCTCCGAAAATTTCTCTCTTACGGAGAGAAGGCCTCTATTCCAGCAGTGGAAATATTATGGACCGATTTAGTTTGAATTAAGTTTTTTTTCTATTGATTTCGTTATTTTACTAATATTTAATATTATGGATCAACCTTTGAAAAACTATGTTATCTTTTAGGATTTTATATTTTGTTTTTAGTTTTTGCATTTTATTTTATTACTGTGTTATTAATAATAAAAAAGCTAACATTAATTAAAAAATATTACGTACAATAACAATTAAAAAAAATATCGATACCGTCATGGTTTTATTTAAACCTGTCCCATCCCTAGTTCGGCGAAATGACCTTTGTAGGGACCAATTAGAACACAGTACCCCGTTCCTCATACCTCAGTTAGTTGCCAGAATTGTTTTGATGTATTAGATTAAGCATTAGGCGTCTAGTGGCTGTGTGGTCGCTGGTTCCACTATTAGACATTCCAAGGTTATCCATTAATTACCGGACACCCTGTATACCTACTTCTAAAACTGCATATACACGAGGCTAGAGCCGCAATAAAAAAAATACACAATTTATTTAAGTATCAATTAGGCGCAGTACTAGCATACAGAAAATTTATTTAATTGGTTATCAAAATTACAAGGAAGTTAATGGTATGTACACATTTTCAATTTTAAATGGCATGTTGTGTATGTGTAGAATATGCTTTGATCTGGATAGTGAGCGAGTAATCAAACAATTTTAAGTAAGTAATTTTAACTAGGTACATTTTTTAAAATATTATAATGAAAACATTGTTTGGGAAAATTTTATTCGAACACTTAAATACTTACATAATTATAGGTACATATATATATACTATTAACAAACTAATTTCAGTTTAGGTTAAAAAATTACTTTATTTAAGAATTTACCTATTACAAACTATACTTCTGACAAAACAGCGGTCTGAAACTTAGTGGTCGGTTAGAATTGTGCGACAAGACACTCTAAAAACTTTTTGTTTTACATATCGATTTGCACACATCTAATCATCTTGAGTGCGAAACGACCTCGTCTGAAAAAGAAGGTGTATGAATCGACAGCTAAAAAAATACAGTTTTATTTGTCTTTAGTATTTGATAATGCGCAAAATTTTATAACTGCCTATGATAATCAAGAAATAAGTGTGTGTTCCTAAGAATTTTAACGTTAGTACCTACTTTAAAATTCTGTCCGTAAATCTTTATGAAACCTGTTTTCTTATTTTTGGGTTTTATTGATCTGCAAAACATTTTTACGTATCAATAAGAAATCAATTCGTAGGCATTATTGTATTTTTATATGTATCTATGCTTCGGGGGTATGTGCGCAAATATGATACTTTATAAGTTTTTAATGCAGTCGTTAGTATGATAATAATCTTTTTAAATTCATTACATGCACATTGCATTTGTGATTTTGAAAACAATTTCAAAATCAGCATGGGTGTATTGGTATTTTGGATAGACCTTCATAGACGTAAATTATATATTTATTTATATTGGTTTCATTATAACAACATGTATATGTAGGTAATGTTTTTATAATAAAAACAGTAAGTAAATTTTGCATACTTTACTTAAAAAAAATTAGTTTTATTCATTTTATTATTAAACCAATAAAATATAAAAAATATAACTAATAATTTTAAAATTAAATAAACAAAATAAAACAGAAACAGAAAATTACTAATTAAAACAAAAATAAACAGAAAAGTAAATACAATCATCCATCATTCTCACAAAAACGCAAACATTTTAACAATGTATCCGGCCATCCATCCACGGACAAGTAATAGTCAGGGTTGGCGTTCAGTATAGCATTGAGTTGAGTGCAAAAAGCATGCACGCTATCGATACTGCATAGCCCTAAATAATAACAAATTATTTATCAAATTAAATAGCTAAACTGAGTGTTTAACTGCATAGTTATCGACTTTTAAAATTAAATTCACCAAAATCAATTAATATAAAATCTATTGTATTTGTAGTTTTTAGTTAGTTTTACAGAATTGTTGATACAACATTACGTATGCTAAACATCTATGCCTGTCCACTGCACTAAAATATCGAAGCACAAGTCATTATTTATTCAGCCTCATATTTCAATGCAGATAGAGGCCGCTCAAAATGTAGATTGAAATTGACAAAAGCTTACTGTAGTGTTTGGAAATTGTGACACGTGCTGAATAATCAGAGGTAAACAGATTAATATCCTTGATCCGTTGAGGGTTGGTGACGCAGTCAATTTGGATTTGGCATAGGGGAAAGGCCGTTGAGCTGTAAATCTTTTGTCACAGAAGATGGATGGACAAGCATGTGTCCTACAGCTTTTCCGTCCGCGCTAATCTTTTTCTTACGTGAGCTCTACTAGCCTCTAACAGGTTTTTCAATGCTAAATATTTATTTCCTTCTATCTTTGTATGGTACTTAGTTATATTATTAACTGAATTAATAAATGTACATTGAGGTATCCAAACAAAGATTGCAGTACATTTCCACGAAAATAAAAATTTTGAGATTTTGTTTCGACGTGCACACCCAATAAATGGCGGTGATCATTTTAGAGATTAAGTTTTGTAGACTACCTAAATGTCTCTAATGACGACCTATAATTCAATCACCTCGATTGCACGGATGGCATATCTGGCAAGCGGTCGCCTCGCCACAGTTACAGGATGTTGTGGTTTCGAATCCCACATTCAACAATTATTTGCGTAATCCACAAAGTATTGTTGTTGGTCTGGGTCTACTTTATGTACATTAATTATATTAAGACTGCCGTGACGCAAGGCTTTGGCTATTGCAAGAGTAGCCGTAAATTCATCTGACATCCTATAGCCAAATGATTGAAGCATACTTGCGATCTAAATCTCATCGGCTCGAACCCCACTAATATCATTAAACATTTAAACCCACTCCTGACTCCTCCTAGCTGGAGGTCTTGACAAGAATGAATACTAGTATTTGTAACCAAAATATATTAACAAACGGAAAACACAGTCAAGTCTGCTTTGCTCTTTCAAGGCCATATAACAGTCATCAAACAACCAACTTACTAAGCATTTTTTTCAGATGGATGACACTGGCAAAAGCACTGGTGTACTACGGCCTGCCCCTACTGGTAATAGCTTTTTTTTACTCGCTAATGGCGCAGCGATTGCTGGCCAGTACTAGAGAGATGCCAGGAGCGCTACATGGAGGCCAGGGAGAGGCGCAAGCTCAGGCCAGAAAATCCGTCGCTTGTATGGTACTAGTGTTTGTTATAGGTAAGTGTGGATGTGATTTGATTGCTATTTCGTTTCATTATGGTTTGAAATGTTTGATATTTTTTGTACAAACTTTTACATACACGTCTAAATCAAAAATAAAATAAATATGTAAGTAGAGTTATAGCTCTACTTACATTTTCATTTTATTTACCATTTAAAACCATAGCTCAGGTGACGTGGCTGTAATATATTACAGCCTCGTCTCCTGAGCTATGGTTTATGATTCAACTAACGCAAGTAATTTAATAGGGAACCTAAACCCGTATTCAAGGCATAAATCCAGTCTTAATGTTGATCATAAGAATTTCTTAAAAGATAATCCAATAACACCTTGCTCGTTTTATCGAACCGTAGACCTCAATCGCACAGCAGGCGCAATTAATAATACTACACCATATAGGCAAAGATCTGAAGTGCTCAATTTGTGCAATAATATAAATATTCAGAACTAGTACTATCACTGTATTTTTTTTTTTTAATTACAAAGCATCTGATTAATAAAGCCTTCTTTTAGTGAGTGACTAAAAAACAAAATAATATCAATAACGCTGTTAGATTTTTAGTTGTAATAAATAGAGTTTATACCTGTGCCTGGTCGACCGCAATAGGCTCGCTCCCTGATACATATAGGTAACCTAATTTATGTAATAATCCAAATACTGTAGGCTCAAGTGAGATAATTTACTGCTAGCGTAAAGGCTAGTAAAATACTCCAGTAATTTGTTCAATGAAATGAAAAAAGGATTCGGGCTTTAAGTTAAAACTGAGACAGCCAGGCTTACATGATCAACTGATCTCGCCATATCACTAAGAGCTGATTACATGTAGAAAGTCACGCTTGACTAATTGTACTGTATATGTCCTAATATACTGAGGAGAAAAATAAACTTGGCGTTTTTAAGTGCGGTAGATCTGAGAAATTTACGAATCAGATAAGCTATCTGAAGATGGCTGTACGAGTGACATAGTGGCTTAAGTGGCCATCTCGCCTCTACCACTATGCCGAGCATTGTGAGTTCGATCCCCACACAGGCAAAAACATTGTGTGATGATACGATGTGATTTGTGTTCGTTGTATGAATTATTCTCAAGACCCCCACGACAAATGATTTTATTTTTGTTTGTGCGGTATTTGTCTTTTTTATAAAAAGTAAAATAAACATAACAAGATTAATTAATGGGTTATGGCATTTTTTCCGCAGAGGTTTGGTTTAAGATTAATTATTATTATACGTACTGGAAAGCCTGCAAAATAGTAATTTTACTACTAATACAGCGCCCAAAGATGATCGCTTTCGGTATCGGAATAGCGTGCACTTTTTAGATTTCATTTTCGCGTAATAACGCAGCCATATACAATATTATTACGTTTGAATATAACGAGTTTTCGTCATAAAGCCTATATACCTCAAGAATTAACTGACGCCGGCAATAATTACAGAGTATTAAATTTAATCATCTTTACAAACGTTTAAGCTAAATATTAATGAGCTTAGGAATCGGATTAAGTTTCACTCCATTGCTCTGAAATTAATCTTGACGTTTAATTTATTATATTTAAAACATAAGCTACTTACTTAATTCTTTAAAATGTCTTTGGCTTTAAGAACTTAATTAGATTTTTAGTAATAAGTTATATTAATTAAATTTAAACTTGAAAAGTTAAATTCATTAAATTTATTGTTATAACCCTTGACTCGAAATGAGTCAGGGCCGCAGCGATAGTCAGTGCGACTAACGACTATATCTATTAGGTCTTGGGTTAGTTATTTAGGCCGAGTTTAACTTTTATCGGACTTTTCTATAAGACTATTCTTAGTTGCAGCGTTGAGTCGGAAAATGTGATCTAGTAAGCGAGAATATAATAATATACAACTTCTTCTAAATATTTAAGAGCTTTGTTCTTTTCTGTATGGTATACGCTATCTTTCGTGATATTTAGCCAAGGCGTTGAGCGCTCTTTAAAACGTGGCAATCACTTATTCCTTTATTTGATCAGTCAACACTCTTCTGGGTCAACGCATTTATAGGCTCGTCATATAGTCAGGTAGTTCGTGGATTCTGTACAAAATGGAATGATTATTTTAATAATAAATATCAATAATCTTTAATGAATGAATGAATGAATGAATGAATGAATGAATGAATGAATGAATGAATGAATGAATGAATGATTGTTTATTTGCATAATACAGGTTTATAGTTACAGATCTTACAGTTTATTTTTAGTTTCACCATATTATTACCATTCGGCGTGCAAATGTTTTATTGTACAGAACTTATTAAAATGATTTTTTTGTTGGTAAAAAAAAATAATCATGAATATTTCAAGTTTACTGAACATATTTTAGTAATATAATAGGTACAAATGAGAAATATGAAAATATACAAATTAAAATGGTAATACATATTGATGTTTGGAATTATAAATTATATAAAATTGCATATAAATGTTACAATGTCAGGAATAAAAAAATAACATTGCAAGATTTCAAATACAGAGATGTCAATGTTAAAAATATTACTTATAATGTCAAAATTATGATAAATGTCAAATGAATTATACAATTTAAATTCCTCATAAAATGTCTCGAAAAGTTATATTAATTTACTAATTAATATTAACATTGTCAGATAAATAGTAACGGACATCATAGTAACACTTGCCTATTAGGAATTTAAAATTTTTTGACTTAAATTGTGGTAAATGTAGCCTTTTTAAGTGATCTGGTAACTTGTTGTAGATAAGAGATGCCATCACAAAAAAGCTCTTGTTCATAAGCGCAGTGGCTCCATAAGGTACTTCTATAGCTAGTCTATTTCTATCACGTAACTGTCTATAATAACTTTTAATGGCTACATTGTAAAAATTAGGATGGCTTTTTACAAATATATTAACTTCATATATATAAAGAGATGGGAATGTTAGAAGTTTTGATTGTTTAAAATAAGGTTGGCAGCTAGTAGTGACATCAATATTACAAATTGATCTAATGCATCTCTTTTGGGCTTTGAATACAAAGTCTTTATGCACTGAGTTGCCCCAAAATACTATTCCATATCTTAATATGGATGCGATAAGTCCATGGTATGCAGTAATAACAGTTTCTCAACTGACTACTTTTGAAAGTTTGTACAGAGCATACGATGCAGTACTAAGTATTGCACATACGTTCTCAGCGTGTGATTTCCATGAGAGATTGGAGTCAATGATCACACCCAGGAATTTAGTTTATTTTTCGAATGATATAATTTTACTGTCATAATTAACAGTAATATTTTCAGGATGCTTTCTTTGATAAAAATGTATAATTTTAGTTTTTTCTAGATTTATTCTTAGTTTATTGTTTGAGAGCCATTTAATGACATTGTACAAAGTTTCTGTGATTTCATTTTCATATCTATCTTGTTGCTCGCATTTTATAATAACGGTGCTGTCATCAGCGAAAAGGACCATAGGATATTTAATATGTTTAGGAAGGTCGTTAATATATAACAGAAATAATAACGGTCCTAGTACGCTCCCTTGCGGCACCCCACACTTGATAATTCTAATTTCAGAGACGTATTTGTTCTCATTTAATGTTTTGGAAGATATGTGAGTAATTTCTGTAAACTGTTTTCTCTCGTACAGGTAAGATGAAAGCAGATCCAAGACTTTACCCCTTACTCCGTACATGCTTAGTTTCTTTAGCAGTATTTGATGATCTACTCGGTCAAAGGCTTTACTCATATCCATGAACATAGCACACACAGGAATTCTTTTATCTACGTTAGTTATTATCTGTTTGATTAGGTCATACATTGCAAGATTTATAGTTTTTCCTTTTCTAAACCCCTATTGCTCATCTACCAAAATATTGTTTTTTTCTAGATACGTGTTTAAAGCATTATATAGAACTTTTTCAAATATTTTGGAAAATATTGGTATCAGTGTTATGGGACGATAATTTTTTACATTGAGTTTATCGTCTTTTTTGTAGAGTGGGATTACAACTGAGGTTTTAAGTCTCTCTGGAAAAATGCCGTTAGTGATGCACAAGTTAATAATATAGCTCAAATGGTTAGTAATATTTGAAGATACAAATTTTACTACTTTTGTCGATATGCCGTCGTAACCCACACTATGTGTATTATTAAGCAAATTTATTTCTTTAAATACATCATAAGCTATTGTGGGGCAAAGAAACATAAATTTACCGCTTGTGTGTATATTTTGATTTGGATATGTCAAATTATTTGAGTCAACTAAAGTATCTGTAATTTGCTCGTAAGCTTGGTCAATAAAATAATCATTAAAACAATTGGCTATGCCAGTAGGATTTGCAATACTAATGTCATTTATTAAAAGTTCAGTTATAGGTTCCTTAGGAAAGTTACATTTTGTTGTATTAATAACTGACCAAGTGGCCTTTGACTTATTCTGTGCAGTTTTTATAAGATAATTATTTTGTGACTTTTGTGTTAATGATATAATTTTTTTAAATTTAGCTGAATAGGCTTTGAAGTCGTGTTTGTTACTGGTTGTTCTATTTTTTCTGTATTCCCATAGCAACTTCCGTTTTCTTTTACTGCAGATTTTAATACCTTTGGCAATCCATTTAGTTCTTTTTTTTATGTGATTTGATATTCGCCTACATGGGAAACATATATTGTAGAAACACAAAAAAAGGTCTAATACAATTTGTATTTAAATTATATTGCTTAGTGTCTATGATTTTGTTAATTTATAATTAGATTAATAAGACAAACCATAGTAGACTAAATACAAATAAATATACCTACGTAAAATAAACATAGAATATTTTTTTTTATTAAAAAATATTGATAAAATATTTGTATGAAAACCACAACCGATGTCCTTCATACAAAACTGCAACTTCATATTTAAACCCTTATAGTTTATATTATTTTTTTAATACAGTTATAACAGTATCACAAATTATAATTTGGTACAGACGATAACTTCCATATAACAAGGGCAATATTTCACCGCTAATAGAGTACAGGTCTAATAAATAAACAATTCGTGCCAGTGCACTTGGCTTCGCTTCACCCAAAATGTTTACAAATAGGTATCATCCGATATCGAGTTATGAAAACTACCGCAATTAATTTACCGAAACTGTGTTTAAGCTTCCGTAATGTTGATGTTTATGGCTGTTGTACATAACGCGGTTATCATGCGCAAGTTAAGGTACACGCGCGGTTTGTATGCACAGTCTAAAAGACCGATGCATGCTACTTGTAAGTAACCCGTATGATTACTTGCGCAACGTTAACGTTAACATATTTCGCATGTATAGCGCGCGCATGTATCTCGCCCGAATATCTTGCGCATGTATCCTGCGCGAATATCTTGCGTATGTATCACGCGAGAATATCTTACGCATGTGTCTCGCGCGAATATCTTGCGCATGTACCGCGTGACAATATGTTAAGCGTGTATCTCGTGAAAATATCTTGAGCATGTAGCCCACGTACTAAACATGTTTCTTGATATCAACAAATATAATTAAGCACAAACCCCAAAAAATAGCCATCTATAATAATATGGTACATGGTTGGCAATAAGCCAATGCTGTCAAAGTTTGTGGATTTATAGACCAATATTCGAAACCAATTTATTTAGCAAGAAATCCATTTATTTTTATCAGAAGACAGGATAAGTCATCTTACATAGAATTGTAGTAATTTGTTAAGGTTGCTAACAACAACTGCGATAGCAAGTGGTTTCATCAAGAGTAACTACATATATGAACAATGTCGTGTATTACAAAAAACCACAACAAAATCACTTATTGGTAATTTCGTGATTACTATACAAAATAAAATGTCAATTTTGAAATTTTCGATTTTATTTCGAGATAAGACAAAATCAATTAATGATTTAAGAATTGCGTAAATGTACTACACTATAAAGATACTATATATAGTAATAACAACATCTATTATTAACAACAAATGAATACAATTTGTGTCCATAGAGGTGTTGCATTTTTACAGATTCACCTTAATTACATGAAAGCTTATGTCTAAATCATATGGCTGAAATTCAACCAATTATATTTGTAAATATCATCGAATTCTGTTCGGCAATAAAACAATATTTTGTTTAAAAGCTTGTACAAAATACTGAGCGTTACCGATTTTATTAATACAATATACATACCAATTTGATGGGTAAACTTATCAAACCCATTATTAACAATTCGGTATCCGTATAGAAACCATTCCCACACAGTCAAGCAATAATAAGTAGTAAATCGACCTCTAGTCCTGCCTCAAATATAACAATAATCTGTACCAGTGATGCGTAATCCGATCAAATTTTATCGCAAAAGACATTATTACGAACAATTTAATCGTATACGGTATACGAAGATGATCAGATTATGTGTGATTATACCCAAAATATTGAATATATATAGATAATTAGGATAATTTCAACAATACATTGTCCAGCGCATTGTTCGTCAATTGATTGCCATAACTACAGGTATGTGAACACACCCGCCAATTAAAATAGGTTGCCATGACAATGATATGGTGGAATAGAATCACTGCTCGATGATCTTTCTCAACAAGAGGTAGTTTATTTGGCTGAATATTATGCTTTGCCAATTCATGTAGCTTGTTAAATATAAAACTAGCAACTGTAATAAATCTTTATTTAATAGACTTAAATTACAAAGGCTCTTTAAGTATTTACCTAAGATGTTTTTATTGCTTCACGGGCAACAAAATCAACTTGCTGTATAAGCTGTTGCCTTTTATTCGTTGTAGATTTTATTCGATATTATATTATAGAATTCTTTGCTTCCTTTAATTGGCTATTAAAGGAAGCGAAGAATTCTGTTATTACCAGGCTAAGAGCTAGCAATATTTCACTACTATTGTGATCTTTCCTCCGATCTTAATGCTAAGCCTGGGCTTTAGTGATAATAATGACTTCTGGCATTTTGCGGACTCGGCAAAATGAGCAATTCTTTTAATTTACTACTAAACTATTATTTTCATATTATTATGATTGCGAATAAAATTGGATTTCTTATCTGCATAAGTTGACAGATAGTTAGTATGTCATTATTATATAGGACGTAGATCATACGGTCGTCGATTTCATATGACTGAACTCAATAATGAGAAAACTACTGGAAAACACATGTGCTTACTGATCCGTAAATAAATAATTAGTGATCTATCGATTTAGGAATCTTCAATCCTTGATCCGTTCTTGTATTTAGTCCATTCTTGTTAAGAATCATATTCTCAACAACTGGCGATTAATAGAGTGGCCATAAATTTCTTGCCTGCTTCTTCTCATGAGAGCTCTACTCCTCGAACAAGCATTATCTATGCAACGTTTTTATTTCCCTTTAAATTTTATTATAATAATTCATTATTAATAAATAAAATAATTGACGTATCCAAGAAATTTTTACATATTTTTATGGATATAAAGATTTTTGACTGACTTCTACACAAATAGATTAAAGAGATGAGTTTGAGTTCAGTAGTATTTAATCTATGTGTTCAAGTATGAGAAAGTAGGTACTTACTTAGGCTCGGTTAATTTCAATAGACTGTCATCGTTAACAAAAACTTCAAGTATCTCAAACAAATGCTCGCTAGAAAGGAGGCAAGAAATATTTATTACACACATATAAGCTTTCGAGCTAGTAAGCTAAGCGTATTTTTTTATTGAAAGAGCGATTTTTGAGTCAAAGTTTGCTTATTAGGTACCTATTGCTATAACTGCAAGGTTATCTGCGAAGAAAATTTTAGCTTTCATACATGACCACATTTACCCATACTATATATTACTATTTTAGATTTAACTTTTTGTTTGTTTGTTGGTAATGATTTAACATAAAACTACTTAACCGATTTTAATAATTCTTTCACCATTAGAAAGCTACTTTATCCAGGAGTAACCTAGGCTATATAAGATCACGTTAATGCAAGTTTAACCTATCGTAAAACTAGAAGCAATCCATAAATTAGCAATTGAGTTCAGCAACTTGATACTACGTGCTTGAAATTTACATATTAACTGGTCCAAAACTCAGTACTTACCAAGTTTAAGCGGTTTTCGTTGAAACGATCAAGAACAGGTAATCTCTATACCGCGCTATACAACATGATACATAATAATATGATCATATTAAGAATACAATTTTTTATTAAGGAATTTGAACATCATCGAAGATTTTTATATAGCTCCTTGAGATGATTACATTAGCATTAATAGTTTGAATATATATTATTGGTCTATTTATAATGAGAGTTTGGTGTTTCGTTTAAAATTTCATTTAATAATGCTTATTAAATAATGAAAAAGTAAAAGAAAGTTAAACTTTAACCCACAACACAAAAAAATATATGTTCTCATTCATGCTACGGCTTAAAATTAATTGAAAATGTTTGGTTACCCTCCCAATATTTTTAATTAGCCGACGCCCCTGTTCCTATGATCAGTAAAGAAAAATATAAAATGTATAAGAGTATAAGCATTAACTTATGATATCTACTACAAAATATCAACACATGAAAATATATTTTATGTTTCATGCTATGGTTTAAAAATACTCGCAAATCTTTGGTCAGCCGTCTAATATTTTTAATCAGTCGTCGCTCTTGGACTTAACATTTTATTATACAACAACGGTGGTAGCGCAATGTATAAGACATTGGGCTTGCGATCGAAAGGTCCTGGATTTCGTGAACTCATTCCTAACAAAAACATTTAGCTTGACTGGAGAGTTTAACAAGAATAGCAATAATTTGTAATCCAAAATTTTAAGGTCAAATAAAAGGTGATATACTTGTAAATTAATTGATGTGAAAGAAAGGTTGACAAGAATTAACAAGATATGATTTGATATACGTAAAGTGAAAATAAACTAATTATAGAAATTCGTACTGTCTTGGTGGTACAGTGGTAGTTTATTTAATACTGTGCATGAGATCTCTGTTTCGTATCTAGTGTGTGTGTACAATTGGGTTACTCTGTCAAAAATAATCTTAGTAGTAGCAACAGTAGTAGGACCTTCGATCAATATTGTTATTGCTGATCGAAGAGTAGGACCTTAAACTAAAGCTGGTGAACAGGTGTGTAATCCATCGACTTACAATAAAAAAAGTATATATGTATGTTTATCCATTGTCTAGTACCCATAGTACAAGCTCTGCTCAGTTTGGGCTAGATGGTGTTGTGTGTATGTGATAGAATATTATTATATTATTATAAATTGAGGCGCTCATAGCCAGTTGCACTCACTGATCGGTAAACGATTAGCGAGGTTAAGCAAAGTCAGGTGCGGTCAGTCTATAGATGAGTGACCGCTTAGTGGTATTTTATCTGAGCGTCTCTGTGCTTCGGAGGGCACGTAAAAAGTCGGTCCCGACTGCTGCCAAAATGACAGCAGTCGTTAAGCCATGTCAGAGGCTTACGGGTGGCCTAAACAACTCTTGACAACAGGTTGGCCACTAACCACACGAATAGAAGAAAGAAAGAAGACCTTAATAAATACTAAAATAAAATATAAAATGCAAATTTCTTACTTTTTAAGAGCAAGTTTATTTACCTTCCATAAATAAGTTTGTAAATGGAAATCCATAGTCTCTGCCTACCCCTCTGGGAAACAGGCGTTAGTCTTTGTATGTATGTATGTGAATAACTTTGTATAAAAAAATATGTAGCCAAAAGGTAATTAAAACATTCTAATTAAAGGGATTCAATCATTATTTATATTAAGTTGAGTAGAGTAAGTTGAGTTATTACATATTTAACTTATACAAATTCTTTATGCCGTTAATAGATATAAGGTATGCTCCCATTATTTATTTGTTTGTGGCATCAATCGTATTTGCCTCTACCAAAGGATA
The DNA here is from genome assembly GCA_963675205.1 of Catocala nupta. NCBI lineage: Eukaryota > Metazoa > Arthropoda > Insecta > Lepidoptera > Erebidae > Catocala > Catocala nupta. The sequence continues at coordinate 18,892,561 of OY776097.1, read as the reverse complement.
AATACAAAAGAACAAAATACATGAAAGGTCTCCTATTTTTCAGCAACAAGCTTATAGCGGGCGGTAATTATTGTAAATCAATTATAAAACAAAGGCAATTTCTAGAAATAATACAAAATTACATAATATAAATTAATATTGTACATTCGATTATTGTTAACATCTGTTGCTGCAAATTAATTAAATTGGCTAACCTTATTCTAATTTAAAAGCAATTACAAAATTTTAGAAGTTAAGCATTTAGTTAAAATACTTTGACATTAAATAACAAATTTGAATAAAAAAGCTTTCGCATAAAAAAGAAACATTTGTTTTGTGATAGCGGAGTTCAAAGTTTAGTCTCACAGAATTAATTTTTATTTCTGTTTTATAATATTTAAGGCATAAGCAAGTTTTAAAGAATTGTGTTTATTGATAATATTTTACAGTAAATAAATATGTCTCCGAAAATATGTTTTTGTACTACATGATATATCTGTGAAGTCATTCCATAAGGGATACTTAAACGATATAGGTCAAACAATTTTAGGGGCATCAAATTACTCGGCGGCATTATTATTATTTGGACATTATTCTGACTTTAGACGCCTTGTTTTTGTATACCTAATTAGGTATTCTATATCCAGATCAAGCTTCGATTTTGATTCTTCTATTTAATTGAAAACAAACATAAAATGATTAGAGTTTCATTTAGAAAAATATCGCTAGCTTTAAGGAGGAGCTATGTCTGGTCAATGGTGAAATTCATATGTCGATTACGAGACATTAATTTCGCCATTAACCGTGTTTGTTTCTATCTTCCAATGCGAATGTGTGGCCATCACGGAGGCCGCCACCGCGATCGACAGGAGACGGATTGAAGGCTACAGGATACAAATCCTCTCCGACAGCACAGCAATACTTAGAGCCCTAGAGAGCAATAGCTGCTACTCCAGGCTCGTTTACAAATGCCACCTTATTCACACATTCACACTTTAAAGAATATCCACAAAAAACACAGTCACCTTGCAATGGATAAAAGGGCACAGTGAATTACTGGGCAACGATGCTGCAGATGAGATAGCTAGGAGAGGATCGGAAACCACCACGGTAGGTCCACCTCCATTCCTCCCTCTACTATTCTCACGACTAAGAACATGGACGCGGCTTCGCACTCAGAGCCAACATAATAAACGCTGGGCATGGACAACGGACTGCAGACAGTCGAGAGCAGCCCTACCGGCCATCTCACCACGTCTGACACACCGCCTGCTCAACCTACAAAGATTGGACCTTCGGACCATCGTGGGGATCCTAACAGGACACTGTCCCCTGAACAAACATCTGTACAATATCGGAGCAACAGACAGCCCACTCTATAGGGGATGTCTGACCGAAGAAGAATCTGCTGCCCATGTAGTCCTGGAATGTGTGGGAGTAACAGCATAACGTAAGGAAATCCTCAACAAACCGAGGTCACTCCGCGAAGCCTGCGAAGACCCCAGGAAACTTTTGTGCTTCTAGGCGGAGTTGCGCTGCCTATCTCCATAACCCGCCGACTCTCACGCAAAATGGACCAACTTGGAGTTCAAATGCGGAAAGGGAGTCCAATTACAATAACAAATTATAAAATTTTAAAATACGAATTTGTTTAGATGTGTATGAAATTCTAGCTAATCCCATTAAGAAAATACAATCCAGTCGAATGCGAAAGACATTCTCGCCGTATATACTTTTTTATTTTTCTTACTACGAGTATAAGTTTGTATAACTAGTTTTGTTATTTTCAGTATTCTTCGTTTGTTTTCTGCCGTATCACGCATTTGAAATGTGGTTTCACCTCTCGCCGACGGCCCAGATGGACTATAATGATTGGACTCACGCTCTAAGGATAATGGGCTTTTGCCTGAGGTACGTGATCTACTCTAGCATTATTTTTTAACTAGCTTTATAAAGATTACCTGGACTTTAAGACAGCGTTCTCTCTGAATTTTGATGCCACGACTCGACTGCGATAAAAGTGAGATTAAAAAGAATTCTAAGCATGTTTAGGTTAGTCTAATATTATTTCTGAAAATCTGGTCATGTGCAAGTCGTGTTTGCACAGTCAGTTTTCAATAATACCATCTTTTGTTGAGCAGTTATTCCTAAGTTTGAAATTTAACACAATTGATGTCAATTAAAACTTTTGTATGTATAACTTCTAAATGGACAATATTTTACTGCAATATTTCTCTCCAATGATTTTACCTATAGCTCGCCAGTTGAAAAGCAATACAAAATATTTTCAACTGGCCCGCACCAGAACCGGCTATTCAAAACAATATACTTTGGATAGCATGCTGCAAAACTTTTACGTGTTGTCTTTAATATGGCGATTATTGCCAACCAGTTTATTAGAGAAACACATTGCAGCAAAATATAGCCCATTTAGATGGGATTTAAGTAAATTGCTTGTGAGAAGAACCCCATATATTGCCATCTCTATATAGACCATGAAATGTCAGATATGCTCTGTTTTTCTTTTAATACAAAATCTGAGGAACGAATCTAAAACTCCATTATTCAAATACCATTATGTTTGAAACTTTACTCTGCAGTTTTCATTCAACGTTTAAAACGAATTAATCAGTTTAATTATACGGGGTGCGAGTTCCAAATTGACAATTAATGAAGTTGACAAATTTTCGGGAAGCGGATTAATGTTAATAAAGGACTTTGCTACTTATAATTAAACATGACGTTTTGATGAAAACGATTAAAGTATGAAATGTTCTGATTCTTTTGAGAACTTTCTAAAAAGGGACTGTTACACAAAGGTCTGCGATCTACGGTATTTACTCAAGACCTCTATAAACACAGTTCACTAGACAAAAGCTTCCTGAGACCCAACCACTCGACAATGCCCTTTCTACCTCAGGGATTACGCAGGCACTTATTATATGAATGTCTTTATGTCTAGCTTTATGTATGTACGAAGTCAAACAATTTATTTGAAATATATCGCTTTTGTCTTCTTGACGTCATAATCGGTGACCTTTGAAGATTTTGGCTTTTTAGAAGTCGTTTTCGGTTATATTTAGACCTTTGTACCAAATATTTGGCATAATGGTTGCTTTCAATAATATTCCTGAAGGGTATTCATCGATAGATTGCTGATTCAGGTGCGTTTATCAATTGAATTGGCAATCATTTTGCAGAAAGTCAGCTCTAGATTTCCATTTCTGGAATAAGAATAATACCTACAGGGAAGCAATAATGCTTCCAGCCTTATTGTTTCCATTTATATTTTAATTTGTATTTTAATTAAATAATTTTCAGTATGAATATACTTAAACAAGTAAGATTAAATTTAATCAGGAATAGAGTTTGTACATACAAAATACGTAAGAATAATAAGTAAGAATCACAAGTACATTAATAATGCCATAGAGGATTTTTTTCATTTTATCCCAGAAAATTCGAAGTCCCTATGATAATGTATCATCCTATAGGGTGAAAAGTGCTTAGATGCTTTTTAATTGCCCAAACTGCTGAACGGGTTTTGATGATTCAAGTAGCTTGATCTTGAAATAGCTTACATGATGCAGAAACGTATAAAATAAAACATCTATTAAGTCATTGCCAATTAATTACAACGGAAAAAGTTTAAAACGGTCACATAAATACAGATGTTATGCATGATACTAATAATAATACATTTATTTGCAAAAAAATATGATTGTAGGTTAACAAATGTAGTATACATAAAGTTTTACTAATTACAATAAAAATGGGTGTAGTACTGTCCACCTAAATAGGCTACATATTAGTCTGTGATAAGGAGGTACAGATATACATATACAGATTGTCCGGTAATTAATGGATAACCTTGAAATGTCTTATAGTAGAACCGAAGGCCGTTCAAAAAAAAAAGAAAAAAATATATACTAAAAAGTGCAAGCTATATTAGGATAGCATACTTTTGACTGTCTATCTATTAGCATAATTAGTGTTTAATAATAAAACAACAAAAAAACGATGGATTTCATTCATTTATGGTCGTAGTATACAAGAAAGTTATACATGGTAATTAAAAAAAAACACATATCTCAGGTAGTAGTTAAGATAGATTTTTTTCATATTTTTTTCTGAACAGCCATCAGTTCCATTATAAGACATTTCCAGGTTATCCATTAATTACCAGACACACTGTATATATTAAACATGAAATAATGTTTAGTTTTGCTAATAATTCTGACATTATTCGATTAATATTTGCCGGTACTTTCACTACCGAATACTATAACTTATAATTAATCTATTATTATATTATTATACGTCAGAGAGTAGCGTACCGATGTTATTATATAACTCGGTCTGCTTGTGCTAATCTGAAATTCCCGGGTCTAACAACGTGATATTGCGATTTTGTATCATTAGTCTCTAGGGCTGTTAAGCTCAGAATCTCTCATAACACGTCATCTACGATTGTCTACCTAAAATCCTAAATAATAATGATAAGTAATATTCAAAAGCTGGTCCGTGAATATTAAATTTACTATCTAAGCTCTATGTAATTTTCAGTAGCTGCACGCGATTACGAAATGTGCTTACTGTGCAGTAGATAATAGATGGAGTTAGCCTTAATATAGAAGCACTCAAATTCTTCTTCGGTGCCTAGAGTCCGTAGAATAAAAATTGCATCACCCATAACTGGCTCTTGCAATGTACTTGTACTTAGTGCACTGTTATAGTATTTGGCTAAGCCCTTATGAAAGTGATTTATTTCCAAAAATATATTTTTAAAAAATTCTGTCTTTATTACGTTCTAAAGGTTTTGTTCATATGGCCAATCTTATTGTATCTTAAAATATTATTTCACTCAAAACAAAATAGGTCAATTTAAGGAGCTAAATACATACAATATTGGTCTGTGAGAGTAAAATAATATATTAATTGCCCCTAGCTTCCTTAATTCCTGCGTGAATCCGGTCGCCCTGTACTGCGTGAGTGGAGTCTTCAGGCAGCACTTCAACCGCTACCTCTGCTGTCGCCGAGGTACCTTGCATCCAACTTGCAGCTCCAGGCTCTCCAGGACTGCGGTCTGTGAGACCTCCTTCAGAAGCACTCATCGACATCGCTGTAACAGGTTGGGTTAAACAGGATTTTTGTTCAAAATTGTAAGCTTGAACAAAATATTCAAAATGTTGATGTTAGTAAAAGCAATGGTACGATTTTTAATTCTTAAAATCGTTAGCATTTGATGTATAAAGAATTGTTGGAAAGACACAGAAATAGTTTTGGGGATTTGCAGTTAACACCGATGTTCTTTATATGATCTTTCATCCAAATATTGATAAATTCATTCTCGCTTGTAATTATAAAGTGAATATTAATTATTCGATAATGACGATCGTCTAGTGCCTGATAGGTGACGAGAATACGGTATTCTTGTGAACGACATGTCCGTTTTTTTAACGTTGAGCCATACGTTATTTAAATCGTTCGAATGAAAGGAATAAATGAAAAGGACATTTGTGTTTATGTATGTTTGTCATTATTGGACAAACATACATAAACACAAATGTCCTTTTCATTTATTCCTTTCATTCGAACGATTTAAATAACGTATGGCTCAACGTTAAAAAAACGGACATGTCGTTCACAAGAATACCGTATTCTTCTACCGTATTCTCCGTATTCTTCTAACATAATTATTAGTAAAAAAATGTTTGATTCGAATTTCCAATCGTATCGGCAATCTGAAAATAGTTTTTGTTAAATGTAGATCATTTATCTTAGGTATCCAGCATGCCAGATGGGAACGTACAGAAAAGTCAAAAGATGTTTTCTGTTCCTGCAGTTATCGCTGTATTGTTGCATGGTAGACAGTAGTCTTTTCTCTCTCTCCATCTCTTTTCGAAAAGATGCAATTTATACCTATGGTAACGCAAACTTCGCTTTCATTACTATACCATAATAATACATATGCAGCTAGTTAAAGACTACATAAACAAAATTGACGCAAGCAATAAACCGCTAGCTGCAAAAGTTATTAAATTCAAAGCTTGTGTAAATTTCAATATGAGCTTCTATTCTTAGTTTGTGAAGCTTCCTTCTATCAAACAATGCCCAGTATAAGTAAGCATCTCTATACAAAAGACGCGACTACTAACGAAGGTTACTATATTATTCAGCGCTCTGTTAATTATATCAAAATGTATTTCGTAGACAAATTAATAAAATTCAAAATGATATTTTTGGGAAAATACAGCCATAAATAATTTATTATATAAGGTAATAAAATAGTACTTATAAAAGTAAAATACACACATCAAGAAGAAAATTATAAATTTAAAAAAATAGAGCTAGAAACGCGTACGAATTGCCTGATAAGTAGATATCATGCTTGCAGCTCTAGGTCTATTTGGGCATGATCAATTCCGCAAATAAGGAAATCTTTGCACTGCTAAGCCTATACCATTATCGGATGACCGGACACACTACGATGTTCCATCTTTATGTGGTTTACGTTCAACCCTTACACACGAAATGGAAGATTTAGTACGGTAATCTCCAAAAATAGTTCTCGAATAACTGGACTCGATTGCCGACCACAATATTGTGATCTTTATGTTTAGTGATAGGTGGTAGCACCTATTAAAACATAAATATCAAATATAAATCCATTAAAAAAAAAGGCAGATTTGAAGATTTTGGTGTTAAGCAGGATACCTAACAGCAAAATGCATGTAGCGAGGTCTTCAGAAATCCTACCGCAAAAAATATACCCACAATCCTCGTAACTTGACTCCAGTCTTCTGTAGGATAAACGTCCATCCTTTTACAATAGATATACCTAGTTACCAATTTTTATTAGACACAGCATTTTAATATTTTACATAGCTAAACTTTACTATTGACACAGTAATTTTTAATCACAGATCAACGCGAACGAGATTTGCAACTAAATTCCAAAAAGTGAAAAGGTTCTGGCTAAAAATCTTTTCCGCAAATTTCACCGAGCCGCAATGATTACTTAGCTGAGCAAACGCCTAAGAAAAGCGGCGTAAAAGATTACTAAAGTAATCTATGCGTTCACCTTTCTCACACGTACTCTAATGTATTCGAATAGCGTAGTACAACTGAATTGTTATAAGATAAGCTCGAGTTAATGGCTCTTTGTGTTACAATTTAGCAATTTGCCGTCGTTTACTGCGTGTATTAAAGGAACAACTGCTTTTACTAATTTGCTTGAGACTTGGAAAATTAGTTGGAAAAGTAAGGATCGCTAATTTGTTGATTAAGTAGACAAAGAAAGAGGCAATGCTTAATTAGTATTCAGGTTTCCTGGTCCCAAAAGAAAAAGTCAAATAATTGTATTGTATTTCTTTCCAACATAGTCTGTAAGGATTATAGATTTTTAACCATTAAATTTACTGTCATTGGAGGACAGCTATATATATGACAATATGGTTTTCATTATACTATCGAGCAGGCCAACAGGCATACAGTGTTAATAGTAATAGTTAATTGATATTTCACCCTAAATCAGGTACTTATAAAATATTTTGTAGATTTGATAAAGATTCTAAATGACAAATTATTTTAATCTAAGTTAATATTAATACGTGAAGCAGAAACTTTGTACCTCTTTTTACGAAAATTGCGCGGTCGGAAGAGTATGAAATTTACCACAGTTAAAGTTTATATGAAGAAGGAGGGGCGAATCCTAATATTTATATAAAATATGCATAAGAAGTACATTAAATTAATGAAAAATCACTACACGCACACAACCATGCATTTGACACACGTAGTCGAATCGCGTTCGTAAAATTTAGGCATTGTTCGGCTAATGTAGTACTATTCTTCGTAACTTTTGTTACATACATCAATATATAATGACATATATCAGCAATATCTTACAGGCAATCTTTGGGCGGATTGGAATAATATATACTATTTATATTAATATATTTACGTATTTATATGTAATAAAAAAAAAGAAACAATGTAGCAGCTTAGGAATATCGTATTAAAGCGTATAGTTAAGTAAATAATAATTTGTTTGAAAATATAGGTAAATTAATGTGATTATAAGGGTATAGTTCTAGACAATAAAACCTTAAAATAAATCAGACTTAAAATTCGTATTTTAAATTTTCATATTCCATTAAATAACATTACTTAATCAGATTTTACTAAGTACTAACTTTCTTATTCAATCATTTGCAGAATTGTTATGCTACATATAAAACATTTAAAATATGATACTTTATACAACAGAGTTGATATTTGGGGCAACGCTGTTTAAATAAGACCGGTCACACATTGTCAGAGATCTCGATAAAATACAAATATTACAATGGGTTGTGCTTTTCAAAATTTCAAAGGCGCACGTCCCTCTTTCAGAAATAAAAACATGCTACCAGCCTTTAAATTGTACAGAAAACTTGACCAATAAAAGCCTTTAGTAAAATATTATGTATTGGCTATTTTCTTTATAATAAACTTCTCAAATAAAATGACAACCATTAAAGAAGTTTTCCCCAAAGGGACTATCAGTAGGTAGTGACCCTTCTAATAGTCCCTTCGGGCTAATAACAGCTCTCCTGTGTAGGTATTACGGACCTTAATTAAGTAGCAAGCCTAACCCTATAAATACTCATTTAGTACATGAGAACAGAAAATGTACTTAACTGAATATTCCGGGCTTAATACTGTGGCTATAAAAACACAGGTGGTCTATTGGAATTTCAATAATTCTACTATAGGATGGTTACGATATGACAAAATTTTTATGATGTCGAATCCTTTGAATATATAATATAAGGATTCCAAAATTTTGGAAGACTTTTAGAACTTCGTTATATATATATAAATGTCATACTTTGTTAACAAGTTCTGCTGGTTGCTACTCAATTACATAACCGAATGTAATAATATCAGCCCAGTATTAAACTGTACCACTGCTGGGCACGGTCCTCTTCTCAATGTGTAAAATTCGTGACATTATGTAAAATTATTACACATGCAGATTTCCTCACGTTGTTTTCAATATAAAATTATTTTCTTCAAATATAAGTTTACGCTTATTATCTGTTTTAAGTATATTTGTCTTCTCTTCTTTAAATCAGCTATAAACTGCAATAGATATAATAATTTTCTAAAAATAAATAAAATTAATAGAAATTGCTGTGCATAAGGTCTCAGGTCAATCCTGGTTCGGGCAAAATCTTATCGGGATTTTTCTGTTGCCTGCCTGAAACCGTGCCCGGCAAACGGCAATAAGTTACCGAAAACATAGTTTGCAGAGGTCTGCCTGCCCTTTCGGCGATAAAGGCGTGAGACTATGTATAAATAAATTTAATATCAGATTGTAACAATTTTATTCATATTATAAAGATACTAGATTTTGCCCGAAGCATCACTCGCGGAAATGAAGGTTTAGTTAGGTTAGTAACAGTCGTTTTTTCTGAATGAAAAATTCCCTATATTTTTCTCGGTACCCCTGAAAACGTGTGTGCAAAATTTAATAATGATCGCGTAGTTAAGGCGAGAAAGCTTAACAAACAGACAAGCAAACTCACATTTATAATAATTATTAAGTTAAGATTACGATTAAGAAGGTATTGAACCTAAATATGATCCTACATAATTTAAAATTAAACAAAAGACGGTCTTAAATTATACATCTCAATTAAAAGATGTTTACACTTGTAAGCTATTTACGAAACTAAATGAAAACTTGTATTATATTGATAGCTAAAGTTAGTTGGTGAATAGTAAACACCAACTTTAAGTTATAACAATACGTAACTATAACAAGTTAGTTAGTAATAACGTCGCGTCACTTGGGAGCGTAAAATCAAAACAGCGTGTTAAAAATTAACAACTTAATACAACAAACATTTAATTAATCTTCTTGATCGGCCTCGATGGCGTAGTGGTTAGTGTAACCGACTGCCACGCCTGAGGTCGCGGGTTTGATTCCCGTACAAGTCAAACATTTGTATGCATGAACATGGATTGTGATGTCTTGGTCTGGGTGTTTCTATGTATAATATGTATGTATTTACAAAAAAAAAAGTATATATGTATGTTTATCCATTGTCTAGTACCCATAGTACAAGCTCTGCTTAGTTTGGGCTAGATGTTGTTGTGTGTATGTGGTAGAATATTTTATAAATTTCATTCTAAGTTATGTAAAATATGAACTTGAGTACATGTAATTGATAGTTTATGTAAATAAAAAGTATCACGAATAAGACAACCCGCGCAATACACATACAAAATACTTTACAAACATTCAAACAACACAACGACAAAAAGAACACCACTGGGTATTCTTTGTGTGCTTTTTTACACTGCAAATAGGCCTCTCAGTAAAGTAAAACATAATCAGTTGCAACACGGAGTTTTAAGCTATGTGCTGCCTACAGAGCATAGTTTACGAAATGGATTCGCTTCCTTTTACGCAGGAAGTAAAATTATAGCGCTCAAAATGTAGTGTAATACACCCCTGCTTAACCTTCGAAAATAAGCGTGACTCTGTCTGAATAAACTGGTATAAATAACTTATTGGTCTAATTTCAACATATTATTATAGTATATTCAATATATGTAGTATAGTATAGTCTAGAAATATGTACAACATTTACTTAGCAATTACACTGTTATACATCTCGTCCGTAATAAATAAAGTGCTGGACAATTCAGCGGTCTAACATTGTTGTGTATGATATAAATCAGACACCATACAATGCGCGCTACACCCATAAAAGTAAGTTATTGCCTAGTAGTTGTTACATTGTATTTATAGGACATCTAGAGCACTACTATCCGTTCTATATCACAACAATATATACGACACTCAGATCATTAAGGCATTACGTTACGTGATTCCTTGAATACGATACTTTTTTTAAAAGACTTGCCTCGTTGGTCCGATGGCATAAGTTTGCATATAATTATTTTTGCGATCGTGAGGTGGGTTCAATTGTTAAGTCGGGCCAAGTTTGATTGGATTTTTGTACGAAATAAATTTCAAAAACAGCAAGACATCCACAACGGCGGACAGACGGTAATAAGTTTGATCCCAATAATGTATACTCTAAAGACAAACCACCAGCGACACCTTTGCTTACCCTTTTTCGGATAAACATTTTGATAATTATTTAAAGAAAGCAATGAATCAACCGAAACTGTATTGCCTTAAATCTATGTCATAGCTTTTATAGGCTAGCATCGATTGCTATAACACACTATCCGAATGTTGTACTCACATATGCGAGCTTCGCTTCTCAAACTATCGATGCTATACAATTTTGCATGGTACTGGTGCAAATTAAATAGAAACAGATGGTAAGTTCGATACAATGTTCCGAAATGGACGCAGAAATGATTGGGCACAGAATACTCGATACAAATCAGGTTATATTCGGACTGTAGTACAACTTCAGTCGAAATCGTTCCACTCACAGGTCTACATATGTGCAAGAACGTTGCATATACTTCAACAAGTGCTAAAACATATAAAATTCTTTTTGCTTTGAAAAGACAATACCTGCATGTGCATGAAAATTAACATAAAGTACACTCGCGACTTGAAATTAATATATTTGAGTATACAAATGAAAACTTTCCGTGTGGTAATCGAAAGTATTTGCGTTAGTAAAGCAAAATACACATTAATTAGATGTCGGTAAATATTTAACCTATAGATATTAAAGGCTATTTATTTATCTCCTGTGCCACGTTGCTTAAATAACAGAATAACTCTAAATAAATTCTGCTTAATTTGTAAAAATGTTAAATTCTAATATTGACTGCTGTTTCATCCTAATGAATCAGAAATGTCGGATAAGCTAAGGGAAAATTAGCAAAGGTCGTGTTAAACGTAACCAAATAATTATTGAACACAGATTCCGTAAAATATTTTACAAATTGAACTTCAGATTAATGATTACAAATTGGTGCTCAATGAAGAAATATCTATCTAATCTGTATCTAAGTAGCGGTTAACACCACTCAATATTGAAGTAGCCAACATTGCCGATACATTAATACTTGAAGTAATTTCAATATCAACAATCCACAGTATCAAAATTATTAGTCTTAGTTAAATTAATAACGTAATTCTGGGTAGCTAAAATTATGACGTAAGCATATTTGCTTTATCAATTTACTAATAACTCAAGACAATATTCATAAGGTCTATGATGTTTTCGATTTCACTATAAGTTCTCTTACGTAATATGAAAACCGATCGTTCAATAAGGTTAGGCAATATAGCTGGGAGCTAGGCTGTGTATGGGCGATCATTTACATTATGTTACACTCTTCGAGTAAGGACCACTAGAGCATGAAAAGCCATTGATTCCGGCTCTTATGAACATCTACTGTCGCTTTGCCAAAGTAATAAGAGATTTTTACAAAAAATATTTGAATGCGAGTTTGGGCATACATACATTATTCGTTGTTGCTGCATTCCATTTTTAAATAGACAATGCTTTGCTTGCGCCGTTATTCAAATTCCCTTTTTGTTAAGTTCGAATAATAAATAAAAAAAGAAAATTTGCCGTCAACACGTGCCTCAAATTTGTTTCATATTCCTTTATTTATTACAATGTGTACCTACAATCGAAATTACTGCTTAGCCGATACATTCGATATAAGTGACATCAATCAAATGCGAAGGCTTTATAACATATGCGAATAGAGTTTTGAATAAATTCGGATGTCAAAATCGAATGATTGTTCTAATATTCGCATATTGTTACTTGGCTAGTACCCACTATAATATAATTGACTTTCTTGATAGTCGATGTTACGTAAACCTTAAATACACTGTTATATTTCCATGAAAAGCAATACGAGAATACGAGCGAAATATCTATATCGCAATTGAAAGGCGCAGGTTTGAATGACAATGATAGCCGCTCGGTGGAAAACTGTTATTCAGCCGTATCTAGTTACAGTAGACGCCGGCTTCACTACGCTTGGGAATAATGGCTTAGCATTCAGTTATCGCTTCCATTACTAAGATTGATCCGATTTTAATGATAGACGTTTTATGCGAATCCAAAGAATCTGCAACTTTACAATGTCTGAAATAAATCTCGGTTAACATAGTACTGAACAATAGAGAAACTTTATATTAATACGTGAAGAGAAAGCCTTGTATTTCATTTTAAATATATTGTGCGCACGGGACGGAGGATTGTAAGATCTGACATAATTAAAATTTCACAATGAGAGCAAGAAACTAAAATTAACAAAAATGAATATAGAATTACAATCGAATTTATATTACTAGTGATTGCTCCAGATTGAAATCCGGCCAGGTAGTGGCTATAGTGGCTATTGAGTTTTGTTAGCTGAAACACCCGATCACTTTTATGACTTAACGGAAACTCCAAAACCTCAAGACCTCATGCAAACTTTTTTATTAACTTCTTGACTTTTTTTAAATGCTCCATCGGCGGAACAGTTGGCTTCTAATAAAAGCTGTAACTTTCCAACTTTAAAATAAATGTTTTGTCCAAAGTATATTCCCGCTATACTTAATGCATTGCCAAAAAACTTTCACACAATATCCCTACAACTTCCACGGTGATGGTTTATCAACTTTTACAGGAATCCGACAGAGAGCGTGGTAATATCGAACTACGACTACGGAAGTACTAAGAAGAAGAGCAACATCATCTCCAGGAACAGTACTGATGGCGTCACTATCATGACAATCAGGGACAGCAACGACTTCCTGACTGGAGACATGAACGAGAAGTGTATCAACAGATAGGTGGCACACCGTTCTCAGAAGAGAAAATAAGTGTTTGCATCAATGTGACATTAAACACAGTGAAAGTGGTTTATTAAAATCTGCAACCAAAATGGATCTTAGCCAGTGAAGTCAAAATACGATACTTCGGTAATTTGACGTATAAAATTGTTAGTGACAATGTACTGTTTTACGTTGGATTATGTTCTAAATGATCGTACACGTTATAGAATGTGAATATCGCTATATTTTTGTAATGTATAACGATGCATGTATAAATCTGCTAGATGTTAATGTAAAGTATTACAGTATGCTACTATTACGAATTTGGTGGAGAACGTAATTAATTTTAATGTTATATGAAGTTCAATGTATGATGAATATGATGATGTCAGATATGGTTTAGTTGGAGTAAAGTGTTATGCTTCTCAATGTTTCAATCTTGTCTCATTCAGTTATTAAAATGCAAAGTCACGTTCTAGATAATAATATTTAATGTTGCTTAGTCAACAAACTGAAGATTTAGTTATGATGGAGTAAATTTTCACGATTATTTTTTATTGTGTTGGCATATTCTTTTGAAATGTTTTCTGTGGCCCACCTGTTTAATCCTGCTTAGATACGATTCATTGGCTTTTTTTAACAAGACTTGATTTTTTACTTGAAACTGAAATTATCAACGAAGTAACAAAATGTATGCCAGCCAAATAATTTGCCTTTTCAAACGCTTAAGAGCAATGATGTTGTATGTTGTTATTGATGTTTATTTAATTATAACAACAAACTGAATTACAATGTATATAGCATATAGAAATTCATGTATGTGTTTGTAGACATGCTCGCAGAACGATCGAGCACTTTAATGAGCAGACGGCAAATCAAGACTTATATGGTTGCAATTTATTTCAATACTAACATTAATTTCACTCTTTTAACTATTTCATTTTACAGGAAATTATAATTTGCTTTTGTTTCAAGAAAGTTGTAACTTTTGTTTTGCCTTGGTTAGTATTGTAAACTTTTAGAAACAGTGAAAACTTATAGTTATAATTACTTATATGTATATTTTTTAAATGGTCTTTTATGAATGTTTTGTGAACTGCCGTTGAATAGAAGTTCCTAATTATTTGGAGCTCTTATATGTATATTTTGTGTCTAGTCATTAGTCAAATAATTTTATGATTAAATGTCGTATTTTAGATGGAAATTACAATTGTAAATTATACGTGGTTTAGAAAGACCAATAATTTGACTAAATAAATTAATAGCTGAGGTATTGTTGTAACATACATATGTGTAATGTAAATAATAATAATAATGCTTTTTATAATAAGATAAAATATATTCCAAAGATTTGTACCAATTTAAAAAGATAAGAATAGATATTAAGATGTTTATTAAGTATAATTATAATAGTATTCAACCGGTGTAATATTTTTTGTGAAATAAATAGACGTCTATATATATTCGTTTTATTTATGTACTTGACAAATATCTTGCTTCAAAGCTTAATTTTGGATCTACACAGTCTCAAAATAAACATAATTTGATGGCGAAAGCTTTACTTCCAAGTTTATCTACGGGTTTTGTACTAAAAATATACTCAAATATATGTATAGCCTCAATTGGGTTCTTAGAGTGAGCGCGTCGTCTTGGTGCGATTTGGTTCAAAACTAGTCAAACAAACCCGAATAACAAAATTTGAATTAACTGTTTTACTGTTTTTTTTAGATCCTAAGGATATCACCCATTTATGTGTAATCTAACACATAAATGGGTAATATCCTTAGGATCTTGTGCTAATGGTGAAGCGTAATACTATTATACGTATTCTACCGTTCGTAGCGCTGACAAGATTATACTAGTAAGTTTGTTTAAATTGGAAATATTTGTAAACACCAACAGACCTGAATTACATCTTTTAGCATCGAATCGCATTTACCTGGTTTGATTTAAACATACTTATACTCAAAGTGAGTCAAGGTCTATGACAGGTGGCTATCACAGGCTTCCGGCAGCTAGTACACTAAATAATTTAATTAACAAACCGACGTAATTACATCGGTTTGTCTAACTGCACTCACAGCTGATTGCTATACTAATAAGCTGTGTTAACAAGCCGTATTCGCATGCTTTAGCATCCGTTCTTGGTTAAGCATCCCTTCCATATTATATGTTGACGGTTATATGCATCCTTTAACATATAAAATCGAGAGCCACACTTAAACCCATTTAAAATACATCAAAGCTGATTTCAGATAAAATGAGAATGCATACACAACCTCATACAAAATTGCAATTTGCAATATGTTAAATGCTTATCGATGATGATAAGAGATGAGATATGGGTGATTTAGGCACAGCGCTAGTGAATCCGACTGCTGTGCATAAGATCTTGGAATCGATTCCTAGTTAGGTGTTATCGAGTTTTACTAATAAGGAATTCTTAGTAGCAGCACGGATTTTTATACTTTGCCTGGTAGACCTGGTGCCTGGTAGATATTGTTTTAGAACCGACGTTATAGAAGCCATGAGTTCTCTAAAATAGTATCTGGTGAAATGAGCGTATACATAACCAATTACTCCTTCGGAGATATGGATATAGGTATAAAGGGTGTCCCAGAAGATGTGTATCAAATTGTAACGGTAGATTCCATATTTAAGGACCAATCAAATGAGCTAAATAAAAAAATATAATATTATTTTGTGTTGTTGGTTAAACGTACAAGATTTTCTTTGGTGCAAAGAATACACCAAAATAATGCTGCGATTTAAAAACCACGTTAGTTTTTAAAAAATCGTTTATAGTTTGCTGAATCAATCCTTCACAAATAATACAAGTGAAAAAAAAAATTGCCATAAACGAAGCACTTGTATTTAAAAGTATGAAAAAGTTATACTTTTTTAAAAACTTTTCTTTCTTTCTTCAACTTTTTTTTCGATTCTTTTATTTTTTATTTTTTTATTAAACCATTTAAAAGGTCCTTACCTAAGGAATCTCCCGTTACAATTTGATTCACATCTTCTGGGACAACTTGTACTTATGGTAGGCTTTATACAAAAAAAATATTGAATGCAATTCAACAATTTTTCATATTTTTTACACAACAAATCTCATTCACAATAAATCTCTGACACAAAATTATTCATGCAGCAAAAATAACAAGCTACTTAGAGTATTATTGTCACATATTTTTGCCAGGCGTTCTGATAGGTAAGAAAATATTATTACAAGTTACTAATAACTGAAGTGGTTTGCATCATTGGTCTCGTAACATGTGTTTGTGCGTATGGATGGGTCAATCTCTGCGTTCGAATTCTGGCTTAGACGCTTTATAGAGATTTACCATTAAAATCTCAGTATCAGCCCTTGCTGATAAGCGATGAGTCTGCCAATATTTCTCTCGCCGCTTACAGGATCAAACACATAACTGGCAAAATGTCGGTGTAATACTCGTTGTATGCCAAAGAAGATATATAACATCGAACCCAAGTCTATATACTATAGGTATAGCCCAGAGATTCGATCAAATCAAACTTAAACTATAAATTTTGTAGCAAATATTGCAATTTATATGACGAAAATCAGTTACGTTAAATGTTTCATAGAAATTAATGCTTCAACATTTTTATATAGATGTCTTTAAGCCTATATGCGCTTTAAGTATAAATAAATTTGAATAATTATCACAAGGCTAATTAAAGCAACTAAACACCCTAAATGCTAAACAATCGACCAACGATCATATAAAACTCTGGCTTACAGTTACAACGTAGACTATGTTATACCATAAGAAAAGTACAGACTTTGTACTTAATTAATTGGCTCTATATAAGTTGTAAGACTGAATTTGATAAATGTCGGCTACTACGATATCTTAGCGATAATAAGACACTTAATTCATTTCATTGTACAAAGGCTTGGTTTGCTATGCCACAAACTTATCGCATACGAATTTATATATAATTTCGGTGTCTATTTTAAGACTGATATAAATTAAAGCCTTCAAAAAAAATGCTTCTAGTTCCTTGATTTGTCGCAGACTAAGCCTCTCTCATACCGTGCTACTGTTCAATTATTACAGTCGGAGCTTCCACTATTCTATTTATTACGTTTCCAATACTAGAGAAATGAAATCGTCTGAAATGAAATGGAAATGAAACTGTCATTGTAATATAATATGAATGCAGCAGGTTGCAACGTTTAGCAGTTATGATTGAATTGAAAGTGACTTAAATATAGTGTAAGTGAATTACTTTTGTAAATCTAAGAATATATTCATTCGAAACTAGATTTTGCCTGCGGCTTTCCTAACGTAAATATAGGTTAGGTTAGTCACAGTACTTTTTCTGGATTAATTATGTGCTTTTCTGTTCCCCTGACAACTTATATCGAAAGTTATATTTTAAGTTTTCTGTAATAGAAGGAAGTCCAATGCCGTCTACCGTCATACGTTTAATCATGCAGAAGTTTGATACTGCAATATCTTAAAAGGAAATTTAAAAGAAACCTTCGTGACCCGGGTGCTTTCAACCGTCAGCAAACAAAGGTAAACAAAATATCACCACCGCAAGAATCTACTATAATTTTTTAAAAGTTGCGCTTCATAAATTCAGCTATTGTTACTTTTTATAGAATTTCTCTCGGTAGTAATAATAACTGAAGTTTTATACTACCAACATGACAAACATACGAACCACCTAATAGTAACTACCACAGCCTATGATTGCTGTGATAGGTGCCATATATGTATATATGCCAGGGGTATTAATTACGCATAATCGACTCTTGGTCATAGAAATAATGAAGAAAGATGATGGTGAAGGCGTAAAAATATAATAATATAAGACGTCTGCTAAGGAATTTAAAAAAATGTAACTGATTGGATGAAAGAAAAGGTATGGAAGGGAGAAGGGGAGGAGGGTAGGTATATGAGCCTTTTGAACTCTTTCTCATGGTGCAGTGAAAGGAACTAATAGTACTATCTACTATTCTATACTCGAGTCCAGTTACCTATAAATCGCTAAGCGAGCCGGCTCATTTATACCGTCAACACATTAGGTACTGACAAGGCGGAGTCCGTCAATTTTAGTGCTATAAATATCAATGTTTCAATTGAAATTGAACTTCTTTGTACAGCTTTTATCGCGTTGTTTATTAACACTTTCATTACATAAGTTTCAAAATATAATTCTATTACTTATGTAATAAAAGTGTTAATCAACAACGCGATAAAATTCGTATAAAGTAGTTTAAATTCAATGTATAACATTCGCGTAAACGTAGGATAATATTATGTTAATGTATCAATTGGTTTACATAAATCGTCTATAACGAGACCGATTTAAAGCTTAATTGAACATTTGCAATGATCTGTATAACGTATTATCTTACTTACACCTGCTCGGTTTCGGTTCAAGAAAATATCCATATAATTTTTAGATTTAATTTGTTGGCTGTGTTGGTTTATTAAACTTTAATATCCACGATTCGGTCCGGTCGACATCGTGCACTAAGGACGTCTTTATTTTCTTAAAATAGACAACTTTTGTTCTAGGAATAATTCCTGTGACGACATTCGACTTTTACAGATTTAGAACAACGAACACAAGAGACATCCAGACTCGAAACAACCATTTGTGTATCACAAGGGATCGAACCTACAACACTTGGCGCGGTGGCAATGGTAAGGCGACTTCTTAAACCACTATACCATCCGAGCATTCAAATTCACTTCACACACTTTGTAATGAAATGTTGAAAATGTTCCATTGCTTTAAAAGTAATAAGATTTGACAGTATAGGTTTGTTCTAAAATGAAAATTGAATCGATATATTTACACACAATATTAAATGATTTAAAAAAGATGTGCTATCCAGAGGTATTGTGTTATTTTCCTAGTAATACTTACATTAGCATAAGTTTCCATTAATTTAAAATATTAATTATATAGGTAAATGAATGATGCCAATTAAAACATTATTAATGAATTCCGATGAAACAAATGCAATTACTCCATGCTGCTACTGAAAATTACCCAATGGAGGAACCATCCATTCGATAACGTTTTCTTGAAAATCGAGCCTTATAAGGATAAGGCCAATATCAAACTAAAATAATAAAATAATTGGGCAGAGAGGAACTCGCCCTAAATCCTTCATTGCGGGCAAACGACTAAAAGCACCACGGCGTGCAAACTCGCTGCCTTGTATGGTGGCTGGGTAGGGTCGCTGGAACTGAAACTACATCAGCATCAGCATAGAAAAAGGTTGGAAATACCAAACTACTCTGGATAAAGAATGCCGCGTTGTGGGAGCCAGCGTACTCCAACCTTCAGTATTTCGCTTCGAACACAAAGTAGGCGTTGACACGTGTTTCGCTTCAGCGCGAGACATCTTCAAGACAGCTTGGTAACAAAAAGGCTCATTCGTTCTTAGTCATTCCAATTATTTTATTACAATGGATTTCTGCAAGTAACATCTAATTCCATTCAATATATTAAACTTTAAGACCAACGAGACATTCTATAACAATACTTTTTACAACGTTTATTACTTTTTATGCGTTCCGAGTAAGTTGTTTTTTACTGTAGTTCATTGTAAACTTGTGACAGTTACGATAATATAACGGTTACATCGCCAGAGCATGGTGCACGGTATCTTTCTACTAGAAATGTAACATACTTAAGAATCCAATTATTTTCAACTATGTTCGCGTAATAGTTCCATGAACAACATCTAGTTTACATACGAGTACGTGCGCTGTGTCTTAACAGGAATGCAATTATATGCATCAATAATTGACGGTGCTGCCTCGCTCGGTGTCTTCGATCAGATAAATTAGGGCGCCATCCGTCCCTTAGCCCGAATATTATCTACTAGTTTTGCACGCGGTTTCGTTCGGAAAAAGAACATTTTTCTTGATAAAAGGTAGCCTGTTCTTTTCTGTAGCCCTGACAATGTATATGCCCAATATCATGATGATCGGTCGAGTAGTTAAGACGTGAAAGCGTACCGAACAAACAAACTCACATTCGTACATTTAACTAGATTTTACCTGTCGTTCCACTTGAGTTAACTTAGATTTTGTTAATAAATTTCTATCCTTCGAAACCAATATTCATCGGTATGAAAAGTATCATGTGTCCTTTTCTGTTCCCCTGACAACATGATAGCGAAATTTTATGTTGATCGTTTGAGTAGCTAAGGCATGAAATCGTAACGAACTAACAAAGAAACTCAAGTCTACTTTTATAATAATGACTTTTGTCTGTAGAAAAAATGACAGTGCGCAGCATTGCCTGCTCTGCGATTCATCTAACTGTATTATTTAACCGTTACTTATAACTTTATATAGTTTATTTAAGTGAAAAAGAAGTACTATTAAATGGGTGCAAGAGCGTGACTGATATCTTAGAGTAATTTTTGAGTGGCAAATGGCATGATTAATTTTTGGTAAACGCGTAAGTCAATTTGAATTTTGCATTTACTTTCAATTCTACATGTTAATCGTTCCGTACAGTATATTCTTTTTTAAAGACCCGCTCCCGCACTTGGAGTAATTTCTGTGTCGCGGGGAACTTTACAATCATTCAGAAACGAGGGCGTGGAGAATGGAATGATGCGTATATTTTTATAGTTTAACCATGGTTTATTGCGAATAATTGGTTACAGAGCTTTATGCGTGCAGCCTGAACAAAATGTCGGGTTGAGTGTTTTTTAAATATGAAATATTGATGGCGCTGCCGCCGCACACGCCGTCTGCTCATTGGTCCCCGGCGCACGTGCTTAGCCAATCCCCACCTGGTATACCGCGCAAATGTTAAACGCGGCAACAGACACAAAAAACAACCAGACTCGGAGCTACTATGTGTGGAGCACACAATTTTTTGTCCCGTGTGAAGATGACCAGAAAGCATACCCGCCTATGGTTGCTTTCACCTTTTTGCCGAACATAGGAAACAGGAATGAAAGATGTGACAACAAAAAGGAAAAGAAGGCTGACATTGAACCTCCGGTATTGCCAAACGGTCTTGGGGTAGTTTGGTGCTGGGGTGAAGCATGTGTCGACGCGTATTATGTGTTCGAAGCAGAGTACTGCAGAGTAGAGTGCGCCCGGATCCCACGACGCGGCTGTCACTGTCCAGAGGAGTTCGGTATTGTCATTCTAGTGTAATAGTTGGGGTGGGCAATCCGAGGATGCATGATGAGCTCCTCTCTTCCCAATAATTTTCTTACTTATCGCCAAATATTTAGTAACGACAGGTACTTTCACTCATAAAACATCGAGTTATACATGTGTCTTCATTTCCCTTCATTGTTTTATGTAACAACTTGCATGCACTCATGTACACTCGTGTTTAAGCAAATAAATTATCTTATCTTATCTTATCTTATCTAGGCAGTTTACAAATTCCTCGTAATATAGAGAGCCTATTCTATTGTCCTCTACGGGGAATATTTCTTATCACCATGCTACAACTAAAAATGTACTAGCACACAATCCAATAATAAATGACTCACATTTAGCTTAATAGTAAGCATAAGCTGAAACCATAGGAACAATATGGAAACCTTGACCAACTTTCAAAGTCACAAAGAGAACTTCTGAAAATTATCACCTATCTCAAAACATAAAAGCCGCATAACAATATAAATAATCTAAAAATCTCTGCAACCAATGGCGCCATAGCAAGTTAAGTAATTTATATAATTTGTACAGTACTATTTGTGTAATACCATCCTAAACTAGAAGTCAGAAATGTAATAAGTGGCAATACAGACAGTGAAACGGGGTAACTTTCCCCTCAACATTCGAATTGAGATGACAACTTGACCGTAATACCACAGCTCAGGATTAAATTCTGTCTGAATATAACCACAACTGTACGAAATGAAATATACGTCAGCTTACTGTACCTATACGTATGTATTTTATGCTATGAGTCCAGGTCTTGATTTTATGACAATTTACATATTTTTGACTCCCAATTCGAAAATGTCGATGTGGGGTTTTTATATTTGTTGCCTCTATGTCTGTGGTTTATAACTTTTAAGCCAATTATAAGACGCCATTAATAAAAATAATTTTAATCAATTCAACGGTATTGCTCATATAAGTTAATTTAATGATGATTCGTCAGTTAATCGGCATTCCTTTTTTTGCACACGTATTCTCAATTATACCTAAGATTTGAATTACCTGTGTAGGATTCAAACGTATCTCACTTCTTACATTAATAGTCGTAGAAATGTGTCCGTGTAGTGTCTCTGTGCCTTTTAATTACTAGACGTCTCGCCATGTCTGTCTGTCCCGAAGCATTGCAGGCGTGGCGAGGCATCGACTCTCTAGATATAGTAAATCCAGAATACCGACAATTTTACCTAATATATTATTCCTCGTTATATGCTACGAGCCTATTGCCAACTGCTAGCCACATTTTGAAGCTGCCATGCTGCTACTGAGAATTATCTAACAGAAAACTCAATATCTCTTCAGACTACACGGATGGCTTATCTAACGTTTTTTAAAATTACTATTTCTTGGTTTTTAAATGACTAGTATCCTTGTTAACCCTTTCAGCTAAGCTAGAACGCTTTTATTAGCAGTGGATTCATGTCGGTAGTGCAATGGGTAGGATTCAAACCCGCAACCTCTCGAACGCAAGTCCAATGTCTTATCTACAGCTACAGCCGCTGTTGTATGGTATAAGTGGTTTTCTCGCTATTGTCGCTGCGACGAGTAATGTGGGTTTGAGGATCGAACCAGGAAATGAAATAAATTCTAATCCATAAATAGGTGTGGTGTGGTGTGGGTATTCTTTGTGCCCGTTACTTAAATTTTGTATAGGTCGTTTTGTAAAGTAACCTATTTTAAAACTGATAAAATAGTAGATAATATAATTTCCTAGCCGGCCATCGAAACCAAGGCCTCACAATCGGCTACAAATGTACGCGCAAAGTTCAAAGAGATCAACATATGTAGAAGTGCGAAGCTGTGTCGCAAAGCTTGCTACAATTCAAATGCAACAAAACCTACTCAACCAAATGAACGTGCAGAACACTGAAATAAATTAACAAGAATGAAGCGCACAAAAACTAACATTAATTGCAAGGCAGGTCTCGGACTAAATAATTGCTGCCGATTGCACGTCACTTGACACTAATTGGTTCGATTAGACTTTGAACTGAACAAGGATTTTAGACACTTTATATCCTTAAACAATGTACAGTTATTAGAAACATGGATGTTCGCCGCCGTTGCTTGTGTTTTTGCTATCCCTGTTTAGGAGCAGGGCACGCTTAGGAAAATATCCCTAGAATATAAGGGAAAGACTGGTGCGAACAATTAGGGATGGGGAACAGGTTTCAAGATATAAAAATTTTAAAATGCAAGCCGGTTAATGCCACTGGATAACATATCTCTGTAAGTAAATTTATAGAAGCGCGGTATGAGCATGAAGTGTTTGGTATTGCTTGCGAATGAATATATTCTCTTGACCTCAACTGGTATTCTGCCCTCCAGTCTGCATGCAAATCTGCTTCGTGACTAAAATGGGCAAAATGTAATGGTTTTTCAAGCTTGGAGCTTCTTACGGTTTATTTATACAAGTTAACTAGCAAATTACTTTATTTAATAAACAATTACAGGCGAGGTTAACGTCTTAACTTGCAGCGGTTTGTGGGTGACCATAGTCAAAAAGCTTTCAATTAATAATAATAATTTATTTATTTCTGTATAAGTTCTTAGTTTTACAATTGCATCTTAACAATAACATAAAGTGCACTTATTGATTTTGCCCGAACTAGGTGTTTCGAGCAAATTATGCCTGGGTTACCAATAATTGGCAGATTACGCCATCATGATTCGAATGTCGTTCATATTTCAAGCTCATCCAATTATAAAGATCCATCCAAACATCCAAATAAGAATTAACTTAGTAAACTTATCATGTATGTGTCATCAAAATCATGAGTTACGTTTGCCATATAAAAAAATAAGGACATAACATAACTAAAGTGGAGTTAATGCTGATGATCAGGTTATAATGAACATAAACTGTAAATGGCAAATTAATTAAAGGCAAAGAGATACTCTGGGCGGCTACAGAAAGGACTGGCCTGATTTTATACCTCCACCTGACCGGCAGTCTAATTATAACAGGTTGCCGTAGCATGAGATTACTTGATATCAAGTATCATTCAAATGCTACCAATGGAAACAAAAATTTGGATGAGGGGAAAGCTATGGAACAGGAACAAGTGATTGCCTCCGGAACTCTTATTCACAAGGTGAAATGTAGTTAGGTACGAAGTTTACATTCTAATGTCGGTCTCCTGTAAGAGAATAATAGTGCCTTGGGCTAGATCGGTTATTCATACCATCACTGCATAAAAACGGTCACGACTGGCTCTCTCAAACAAAGACACACACGTACAATTAAGTATAAGAACAAGAATCGCTTAAGATTAATATAATAATAATAAATAATACCAAACCTATATTAAACTGTTCCACTGCTGGTCACGGCCTTTTTCTCAGTGTGAGAAGGGTTAAGCCATAGGCCACCACGCTGGCCCAGTGTGGGTTGGCAGACTTCACATATCTTCAAGAAAATTACATGCAGGTTTCCTTACGATGTTTTCCTTCACTGTTAAAGCGAGCGATAATTAACTATTATACCACTAACTACAAGTACTCCAATTATAAGATTAGCAGCAGAAATTGGATTAAATACCGATTACGTAACGTTCACGAATTTTAGTGTTGTTTAACGTATTCATACGCACATAACTTCGAACAGTCAAAGATGCGCGCCCTGCGTTTAAATTCGAGACCTCAGCGGGGCAGTCCAACGGTCAGACCACTAGGCGATCGCTTATTATTAATCTATATAAAAATAGAAGAAGGTTTTTGTCTTGCAGTGAGATATCACAGACTGAAATATAATATTTTTCAATTTAGAACGACATAAATAATGTAGCGTAACGGCTTATAACTAATCTTTGACAAGTTAAGCTGAGATATAACACTTACACATTCACTATAGGATTAAGGACGTAAGTTCGATGCGAAAATAAAAATGTTTAATAGCGGTGAGGGCGGTGACTGCACAGATGAGAAGTGGCTTAGCTTGCCTTCTTGCCGTTGCCACTGTGCCTAATGTTGTGAGTTCTAGTCTGGATGTTATTTGTCTCTTTAGTTTGAATGTTATAAGCCCCGTAGAGAAATTATGCTTAGTGTGAAATGTATTAAAAAAAAAAACATGCGGGGCAATCTTTGGGAACTGCCGATAGAAGTGAAAACTAAGTAACAAGCGTGTGGGGACGATGACGCAAGTTTCACGCTTTTTGTTCACCCAAAAAGTACACATATATACACAGTATACATATAGCTCATGGAAAGCGTTCGGTGACAATGTCGCGAGTTCCATGATTTTTGTTTACCCAAAAAGTGCTCAACGCGCCTAAACAAGTTTTCACTTCAAAAAAGCGACATACAATAAATTATGACACATTTAATTCATTCGCATTTTTAAGCATCACTGCGAAATTGCTTTAGTTTGTTATAATTTAATTTCGGTCAAAAACTGGGCATACTGGTTGTGAATTTTAATGTGTCTGTCCCGTGGACTCATCATCCCAGCATACATGAAAGGACTAAAGTAATTAATATCTTTTAACGTAGACCGCATCATAATGAAAATTATTAAACTTGATGCATTATTTACCAAAAGGTATTTGTCTCGTTTTGTGTTAGGACTGATTTTACTTACAGCTTTTAGGCAAGTCTTTATGCTTTAATGACTATTCATATTATATACATAATATGTATATTGAAAGGATAGCATCAGTTGGTTTTCTAATGTAATCTGAGTCTAAAGAGAATGAATATATTTATTGAAAACATCAAAACAGAGAGGAAACGTTAAAATAGTAGTAGCTTTGTTTATAAACTAACCGACAGAGACATGAACATTTTTTTTGCAAATTATGTTCTGGTAACACTCAAATACGCAGACGTCGTGCATTTTCAAGGAGACCTTGCATTATTCTGTAAATTTTAAATAATTTATTTATTATTATGATCAAGAGCAGCGATAGCTCAGTGGGGAGACCAACAGACTGCAATGCAGAGGGTCCCGGGTTCGAACCCACGTCGTGCACCTCTGACTTTCGGAAGTTATATGACTTTTCGAAATTATGTGCGTATTGATTGACAATTATCGCCTGCTCCGTGCCTCGGAGAGCACGTTAAGCCATCGGTCCCAGCTGCCATGAACATCTATGGCAGTCGGTATTAGGGAAGTCGACACAAAAGATCCCACTGGGTCGAAGTGTCGCCGGCCTGTACTGACTCACACAAGATAAAATAAGATAAAAATTTATTATGATCACCAACAGTTACCGCAATACATTTTTAACTAACTAATTATAGTTAAATTCAGCATACATAACATTTTAATTATTACAGTGATGAGATAAGCTAGGTAAAACTCAAGAAAAATAAATTAGAGAGGAGAAATATTAGTATAAAAGTTAACGCCAATATTAAATTGAACAAATTAAAAATGTACTTAATTCGAATTCACTAAATTTGTGTTGAATTACAAAAACATTAATTAGTTTCAATAATAAATACTATGAATTAGATTTTAAATCAAATTAATAATAAAGTAATTAAATTTGCACTTAAAAAGAATATATTATATCTTACGTTTTTCTGAATTCGTACGTAATACTAATGTTGCTTCTACTGATTGTAGGTAGTTGTTTGTTCAGACAAAAGACAATTTTAAAGCAGTGTCGTGGTCATCTATCCTTAAGCTTACCACCACGTTAACATAAAACCAAATAAATATCTGGCTCCTGACTGAATATAATTATTCAGCAAAACGAGAACAATTGCATACGAATTACAGACACAGCAACAAGCTAACATTAATTATTGCATTTAGCCTTGCATTATTACAAAGGATGATGATTACTATGCTTCAGCAATTTCCTTAATGCGTCAGCCAAGTCCACAACCGCTATATCAAAATGATATTTTCCACGAAGCTTTGAATTCCTAACTCAGTTACACCGTTTGACGAAAGATTTACATATACTATTAACAGAACAAATAAACAGTATTACCTAGTAAGCAAAACTTTACGACTACCTAATGGTAAATTAACAACTAGATGTAGAAGATCAAGGTTTCTTAGATAATCAAACGACATACAAATTATAAACAATTATGGAACTGAAACCGAGCACATTAAATGGCATTAATTTATGTCAATTCTCCATACTTCACTATCCATTGCTATGTTTATTTACCACCGCGAATAATCTGACGGGCAATAGCCGCCTCTCGGAGTAGTCCAAAGCAATAAGTCACGTTTTGTGGCCGGTACGTTGGATCTGAATGTAGTAACCGCATGCAATATCCGTTTATATCGTGGTTCTGGACTGTCTGTCACATTGCGGCTTTCAAGTAAGCGGATGTTGAGATGTGGTCAAAAATATATACGGTGAAGGTAGTAGTGATGCATTGTAACAACGGGAAAATCTAATAATTGAGAATTTTTCGATGCCAGAATTTATTTATTGAACATGGGATATTAGGAGTATTGGACTGCCACGCAGAGGTCTCGAGTTCGAACCCAAGGCGCGCATCTCTTTCTTTTCGAAGTTATATGCGTATTAAATAGTTAATTATCGCCTGCTTTAGCGGTGAAGGAAAACAGTGAGAAAACCTGCATGTCTGAGAGTTCTCCATAATGTTCTCGAAGATATGTGAAGTCTGCCAATACGCACAAGGCCAGCGTGGTGGACTATGGCCTAACCCTTCTCACACTGAGAAGAGGCCCGTGCCCAGCAGTGGGACAGTTTAATACAGGGCTGTTATTATTATTATTATTAATAAATATATTGGCCATTACGTTTCCCTCGGATTACTTGTAAAGCTTAAATCTGTAAGCAGACAAAATATACACAATTGAATATCAATTTAAATGTTGTCATATTCCAATAAGATAAGACCGTGATATATTTTTGATTTAGTTTTCATCCAATTGTGTTGATCAACTGCTTTTAACTGTCAATCTAAGTTATTATCATCTCAGCAAGCTGTATTGTACATATACAGGATGTAACAGAAATGTGTGGTCATATTTAAGGGTCACATGATATATCATGTCATCGGTTTTCCATTGTACATGGGCTATAGCCCACCGCGTAAAACCGCGAGAATTGAATTTGTATACATTATTATCAAGAAGATATTGAATTTTCTTTTTATCGACTTATAAATATGAGCATACTCTAATCAATACGTAAACAACACTACCAGCCATGCACGTGTATTTTGTTTCGAAGAATTACATAAAACCCTAAACTCGACACGTATTTGTTTACTTTTGCGATCTAAATAGCCATTAATCACTAGTTTACAGTACATCTGTTGTCGAAGAAATTTTAGCCGTTGCTGACTACATATGATATGCTATTTTCAAAAATATAATTAGTAGATTTTTGTCAGCTCTAGTTTCTGAGTTTCAGCTATGTAGGTATAAAACAGGAAAAGCCATGTACTAAGAAAAACTTTACTAAAAAAAATAATCAATCATTGAGTTCTAAAAAACTTCGTTTTAAAGCTCTTCTCTGATGTGTAGACTTTGGAAAATGGCGTATCAGAGACCAACAATAGTCAGACATCATATTCGTATCCCAGAAACCCTGATAGCGCTCTTCCATGACGCGTAAGTCCTGATGCATACGCTCTTCCTGCTCTTCGCTCATATCTCTTAAATTGCCCGGAAACCTGTCGAGGTAACTATGTAGGAAGTGGAGTTTTATGCTCATATTGCACCCCATATTTTTTTATTGTAGCAGAAGGTCTTCTACAAAGTTCAATATAATTTTTATTTTTTATTATCTTATTTTAGTATCTGAGGCAAGCAAATAAATTCTTTCAGTCTTGATGCTAACAATTCTGAAGTTTGTTTAGAAAGATTTAAATCTCTTACAAGATCATCTAACTCATTTTGGGAAAAGCATTTTAGCTCATTTGATATACTTTCAAAATTAGCATCATTTTATGATGAACTTGGTCCTTCAATGTCTTGTTCTAAGGGTTCAGATATATTTTTAGGCACTGAAGAGTCAGGTAAACGTTGTACTGGACGTTGAACACAACTAGTACTTGGGTACTGCCATTTACCTCGATTTTTAGTGTTTAAACCGTTTACGTTCACGCTACAAAAATAGCACTCTTTGAGATGATTTCGTGGTTCTCGCCAAATAGTCGGTGTTCCAAATTTAAGTGAACTTCTTTTACCACTTTTCCATAATCTTAAATATTCCACACGCGATTTACAAACACAATTGGGAGCCCAAGACTTCTCATTTTTATCCAAGAACATCCCAAAATACTCAAAATAGATATTTTCACCAACTCTGATGTAACTTTTCTACAATCGTTAAACACATATTCTCCGCATATATAGCAAAAATGTTGAGGGTTGATTTGACAAAAACAAGTCATAAGTGAACATTATCAACCACAAAATTCCCGGCAACAGACAAAAAGATAAATTTTGTCAACTAGTGAATCATCAAAGTGTTGGTTAAAACCGTGTGGTGAAGTGATATCAGTGTTGTATATTGTACCGGCTTATTCCCGTGCGCTCCAAATCACCAGACCCTCTTCTATTCTTCTTTTAAAGAACATTCGCTTTCGGCTAATTTCTAAACCGCGGGAACGTTACAAGTATTAAAAAAAAAGAGACAAACATTACGGTATTTTTTTTATCGCACGGACATCTTTTGTAACTAAGAATCAATGACCTTTAGTTGCAAGGATAAAAACGATAGTTATGTAACTCGTTTTGTATCGATATTTAAATAACAAATATTATAAAATGATTGACATAGTCATAAAATTTCACCTTTCTGTTACGCCCTCTATATTATGCTCCTTAGCATTCCATTAAAATAGATTTATAATTTTGCCTTATTGTATAGAGCTTAGTGGCAGACGTTGAACTGCCACGCCGAGGTCTCGGGTTCAAGGCGCGCACCTCTGACTTTCAAAGATATGTGTTTGCTGATCGCTCGCTTTGACGGTGAAGGTAAACATTGTGAGGAAACCTGCATGTCTGGTAATTCTTCATAATGTTTTAAAAACATGTGAAGATTGCCAACCCGCACTGGGCCAGTGTGGTGGACTATGGCTTACCCTTTTTACACTGAGAAGAAACCTGTGCGCGATGGTAGGACAGTTTATGTACAAGGCTTATATTATTATTTATTTACAAAGTTAGTATAACTCGCTGCTTCTAAAGCCGAACTTGTTTAAACTAGAATGAGAATACTGCAGCATGTTTTACGAGCTCCTTGGCATACGTTATCCGTGACCGTGGATCAGATGTGTATCACGTCACGACTAATAAACAAATTACTAGCATACATGTATAACACTATACATCAATGACTGTGAACTGCAGTATAAAAGCTTTTGGCTCTGTAGTTGAATAGGTACTCTATGTGCTAGCTATATTATAAATGAGAATGTGAGTTTGTTTGTTACGCCTTAACTACACGACGATTTTGACTTGCTGTCAGAAGCACAAAAAGGACAAGGGTTTCATCTAGAAAAATTACTGCTCCATAATGACGCAGGCAGCAATCGATAAACTCTGAAAATATTTAACTGCTTTTAATCATTCTTGCTTAAAAACTACTATATCCGAAAGTAACATGGGCTACGAGCGATATAACATCACACAGTACGCCGTGGAGGCAGAGCAGTACCAAACCATAATGTAAAACCGCGTTAACATTGTTTGATACGAGATCAAACTAGACCCTGATTTGTTTATTTGTTTTTTTATAGACTTCTACCACACTAGTACAAAATCCTGTATCATGGAGGACTTCACAAACATTCAAACAACGGACACAAAGAACAACCAGATATGTTACAACTATTTGTGGACTACACTATTTTTTATAACATTGTCTTCTTTTTACGCGAATGTTATTCATTGAAATTAAACTACTATATACGGATTTTATCGCGTTGTTTATTTACCACTCTATTACAGAGACTCGCCGAGGCTCCCCGTGACCATGACCTGCTGAAGAGCAACTGAAACGTCGGGGAAAGTGTAAACTTAAATACAAATAGTTTTAATCGTTTTAATAATTTAATTAGCTTAATATTAGTAAAGTATAGTAGCTGTAACATTTTCTTCCTTCTCCCTAGCCTTTATTATTCCCAAGTCACTTGGGGTCGGCTTTTCTGGTCTAACCGGATTTGACTGGATATCAGTTTTTACACGGAGCGGCTGCCACCTGACCGCCGCACTGTGGGCTGAAAATCGACCTCCATAGACATAGAAATGAAAGTTGCTAGATGTTCGTTTTGTTGACAGATATGGCTTCTATTAGCTATTATACACATAACAATGTCGTCTGAGCTAACTCCGCACAGAAATGAATTTATTATAAGGTTTTTTCGAAAAAAATGTATGGAGCTAGCATGAAAAATCTGAATATCTCTGAACTTGCAAGGAAAACCGTAATATCCTCAGAGATGGTTATAGGACTAATTATTTGTGATTTTTTGACATACTTCATATAACGGTACCTGCTGCAGAATTTTTTTAAAAAATCGTCTAATTTTTTATTAATTATTTTTAACATTAAACGATTTGTTTTATTGTAAAAGTAAAGAAACAACACGTTATATGCATATAATACTAAATCTTCGCCAGTTATTTGTTAAAATATCAAGAAAATTATTTTTGCCTTACATAGTATATATGTTTTAAAACAGGTAATTGGATACCATTACTAAACTTTGCATACAGGTAAACCACTGAATATTAAATTAGTCTTCTAATGAGTTCTGAATAAGAGATTAAGTGATTTGCAATATCGCACAATGGTAACTACGGAGTACACTAATTAAATTCTTACAGGTAAGTACATAAGTAAACTAATTAGTTAATTAGACATGTTACGAGTTCTAAGAAATATTTTCGACAACTGTCTAATTATTTTATTATTATGTCTAAATGAAGGTATTTTTTTAAATCATTAAATTCTACTAATATCAAAGTAAAGATCAATCGATAAGCTAGTTATTTTATTAACGCTAATAATAGGCATTAAATAAAAAGAAAAATAAATTAAAAAGGTATTTTTTAATAGTTGATAAAATTTATATAAAACAAAACATAGGTACAAAAGTATGCAAAAATATAAATAGGTACAAGAATAGTAATATAAAATATTTAAAAATAAATCAATTGCAAAACATAGTTACGTACCAAAGCTAAATAACGAAAGATCATGAAAAAATTACATTGAATAGAATTATAATTAAAAGCACAAAAAGTTTCTAGTTTTCCTTATCACTCTCGTCGATTTCTGAATCAGAATCTAGGTTGCCTAGAAACTCAAAGTCAGTTTCTTGAAACTGAATTAAATTGAGGGTTTCAGGAAATAAATCCTCCTTTTTCTTGGCATCTAACTTGGGCCTTTGTACATTAATAAAAGGATCCGAAGAAACAACTAACATATTAAGGATATCATGATTCGAATCTTGCCTGCTCTTTTTCTGCGAATGATGTTCCCGAAACCTCCTAAAATCTTTATTGCGAGACTCGGATGCTTCTTCCGAGAGACTTCCTATGGGTACAACATCATTCTTCTCGATTATGTCTGCCCCGTGTATAAGTAATTTGTGGACAGTTGATGACATATAGTACCAGTCATATAATTCCACGTACCTCTCTGCTGTTTTGAAGGCATAATCTTTAAATTTAATTATATCTACTTTTTCCCCGGAAGTTATTGCCTGTAAAATCACAGCAAATCTTCTTATTAGTTCTTCGTCCAACCCAGTAATGGCTGCAGTTTTATGGGGAAATTTGAAAAACTTTCTTGCAGTGTTGCCGTCATTAGTAGTTCCGGAACCTTGTTTAACAATGTCAATCAATAGATTTAATTCGTCTTTAAATTTGTCTTGAATAATCTTTTTTCTCTTACTAAGCATTTCTTTGTGCTCGTTACCTCTCGCAGCCCACTCTTTAAAATCTAGTCTATACGAAATATGTAGTAAACATTCCATACAATTTATACGGGCGTGTAGAGATGACAATCCAAACTCGTATATATCAGAAGATACGGTCTTTGCTGTTACTACACTCAAACGGTTCATTTCTGTCGGTTTTGCCAGACACAAATATCATGATGAACTTGATCTGGCTTGAAACAAATACGTGCAGACTTTACCATCGATCATTGTCATCATTAGGTGATGATTCACCCTGTTTCTATTATTGCACTCTGTAGGAATGAGAGCCTTAATTTCTTCATCCATTCGTCGTTTGTGTTCGATGACTACTGCTTCGCTTTCCTTCACAAAAGTAAATTGAACTGGACGACAATACATTGCTGAGCATGGTTTTGGGTTCATCCACAAAGTATTGTCTCCATCAGTCAGTTTTAGTGGCACCAAGGAAGTCATGAAAATACTTGAATCGTCTTGATCGCTATCCATTTTCTGCTTGTATCGGCTTTGGTTTGACGCACCATCGAAACCCCATTTAGATATCAATTTTAAATCCTTATTTTGCACATCATCGTTAGGAAAACTTTGGAGGATTCTTTTGACCGTAATGTCGAGTAAAGCTTGAAGAGTTATTCTTGCCGATGAATCGGTCACTAACACTGATTGCTTCGGAGGATAGCATGCCAGCTTGGTTTATTGCACTTTATAGTAGGATGGATAAATATCCTTTCTACCTTCCCGAATAGCTGACTCTCGTAAAGTGATGTATTGCCACTTTGATAATTTTAATGAAAGGAGTAATCCAAGTGCTTTTTCTGGTGTAAATAAGATAGTTTTCACCGGTTGCTTAAGCGTTTCCTTAATTTTAGAGGCTGCTTCAGGATGTTTCAGCATATATTCGATTACAGATGCGATATCCTCACAACCTTCTTCCTTAAAACGCGCTGCTGCTGTATATGCCAATTCACTGGGATTGTCAGTTTTATGCTCATCAGATCTTCTCTTCTTCTGTTTGCTTTCCAGATCTTCGAATGGTTTTCGTGACCTCTTTGTCATTGTACCAACAGAGTATGATGTTGAGGGTTCTGGAGAGA
The DNA here is from genome assembly GCA_963675205.1 of Catocala nupta. Lineage (NCBI taxonomy): Eukaryota > Metazoa > Arthropoda > Insecta > Lepidoptera > Erebidae > Catocala > Catocala nupta. The sequence goes on along the minus strand of OY776097.1, from coordinate 18,857,648 downwards.
TTGATCTTGATCCCTCAGCAACAGTTGGTTCTTGAGCGACTAAATTTATACAACTTGGCCAATCGATAGTTGCTTGCAGCCAAATTTCGTATTGTTTTCTAAAAGTATCAAGAATTCGGTGAGATTTTTGCCACCTTTGTGATGCAGCTCGTACAAATCTCCGACAAAATTCTTTTAGAGTCACTTGATCTTCAACGGAAAGACAAACGTCTAGGCGGGATATAACTTCACTAAACAATACCTCATGATCAAATGAAGTACTCTTACATTTTAGAAGAACGAATAGGTCTAAATTGGTATTTAAACTTTCCATTATAAAATTTCACAGTGATATGTTAGGGGTAACAAAGCTTAGAATAAACTAAATTATGATGCAAAATGTTAACCATTTTATATTTCAGTCCAACATTAGTTAACGACCTCATTAGACAGTTGTCGAAAATATTTCTTAGAACTCGTAACATATCTAATTAACTATTTAAGTTACTTATGTACTTACCTGTAAGATTTTAATTAGTGTAATCCGTAGTTACCATTGTGCGACATTGCAAATCACTTAATCTCTTATTCAGAACTCATTAGAAGGCTAATTTATTATTCAGTAGTTTACCTGTATGCAAAGTTCAGTAATGGTATCCAATTAACTGTTTTAAAACATATATACTATGTTAGGCAAAAATAATTTTCTTGATATTTTAACAAATAACTGGCGAAGATTTAGTATTATATGCATATAACGTGTTGTTTCTTTACTTATACACCAAAACAAATCGTTTAATGTTAAAAAAAAATAATTAAAAATAAGATGATTTTTTAAAAAAATTCTGCAGCAGGTACCGTTATATTTTTTTTTTTTTTTTTTTTTACGTGGGGGAATGCAATGACGCATATCCCTCCGCGGGGGCGGGCGGAGGGATTATGTCGGACTCGCCGGGGTAAACTAAGATGTTAAAAAGATAATGTACCTCCCGGAATACCGACTAAACCTACCACGGTGTTCCTCGACAAAACCACTATCGACGGGGCCGCGCGAATCACTTTCGCATACGGTCGCGACCCCGCCGAGGTTCCGGCCCGCCGTATGAAACGGCAGGCCCCTACGCAATAAGACCTACCCAAGATAGGTACTCAAAATAAAATTCTACTGACAGACCGTTCTGACTGACGGACACGAAACAGAGGCGCGCGTGGGAACACGCACGCCGCCTCTCGGACCTGGTGCTGAACGGATGGCGGGCAGGCCCACAAAGCCCGCCACCCCCAGGTCAAACCTCAGGGTGGCTGGAGGTCATCGCGCGCCCTCCGGCGCCCGGCTCTGCGGTTGGGGAGAGGGTTTAAACGCTCCCTCTCCCGCTCCGCCGCCTCCTTGATGGAAATTACTTCCTCAGGTACCGTTATATGGAGTATGTCAAAAAATCACAAATAATTAGTCCTATAACCATCTCTGAGGATATTACGGTTTTCCTTGCAAGTTCAGAGATATTCAGATTTTTCATGCTAGCTCCATACATTTTTTTCGAAAAAACCTTTTAATAAATTCATTTTTGTGCGGAGTTAGCTCAGATGACATTGTTATGTGTATAATAGCTAATAGAAGCCATATCCGTCAACAAAACGAACATCTAGCAACTTTCATTTCTATGTCTATGGAGGTCGATTTTCAGCCCACAGTGCGCCGCAACTCGAAGGCTAACGATACCCTAAGGCTAGACCAGTAACAGGATATTATAGGGCACTGACTTCCCAATAACGACTGCCATAGATATTCATGGCAGCCGGGACCGACGGCTTAACGTGCTCTCCGAGGCACGGAGCAGGCGATAATTGTCAATCAATACGCACATAATTTCGAAAAGTCATACAACTTCCGAAAGTCAGAGGTGCGCGACGTGGGTTCGAACTCGAGACCCTCTGCATTGCAGTCTGTTGGTCTCCCCACTGAGCTATCGCTGCTCTTTAGTTGTAACATTTTCTAAATTATGTAATAGAGTGTTAAATAAACAACGCGATAAAATCCGTATATAGTAGTTTAATTTCAATACACAATTTTTTGTCTTGTTTAGGGATCGAAACTACAACACTCGCCGCAGTAGCGAGGCGACTTACTAGAACCACTACGCCATTCGTTCAATCATGATACAAATTACTTTGCCCAAATTTTTCACACATGCATGACACAAATGCATGCCCTGTTTCTTTGGAATGTGCTGTGCATAATCTACTTCTGATTTCAATTCCAATAAACCGTTTCATCTAGAAGTCTCTAGAAAAAAGGCGAGGCTAATAAAACGGATATACCCAAGTTATGCATATTCAGCATTATAAGTACAATATATAGGGAAATATGGTCATACACACATGAATAAGCACAATTCATGTGCATTTCATTGCCGCGATAAGAATACAATGATCTGTTCGTGATTCACTGGGTTTTCCATTAAACATATATTTAGTTATTTTGTAAGCTATTGCTAATACTCCTGAAATATGTTTTAATTTAATAGACATCATAAAATATATATTTATCGTTGCATACTGGGTATATCTTTATATATATAATTCTTCTGTATGTGTGTTGACAGTGAACTCCTCCTAAACGGATGGACCGATTTGAATGTTTTTTTTGTGTGTGTTCAAGTGGATTCGAGGATGGTTTAGATTTGGTTTCTTTTTTTAGTCTATACAGGACAACCATTGTCGGGACAGCTAGTATATACAGAGTGATTTTGAAATCGTGTAATTCCTTTTAACCACGCATTCTACTGGTGATATAGAATAACCCTGACCATATTTTTTCTTAATTAGAATAATGGTTTCGGCAAAATTAGAGTACAGATTTTTTTCATGAAATGATTTCAAATAGTCATATTTTAACCACCTGATACAATCTTAATATTTTGCTAATTTAAAAATAATAACATAACAATAACTGATGTCGTAAATAATAGGGGGCAATAAAAAGGACCGCCCGTTATTATTTACGACATTAATTATTAATATGTTTTTTTATTTTAATTAGTAAAAAATTAAAATTGCCTCGGTTGGTAAACATATGACTATCTGACACCATTTCACGAAAAAAACGGAACATAAATTTTTCAAAAAAAATAATTCTAATTAAATAAAAATATGGTCAGGGTTATTCTATATCACAAGTAGAATGCGTGGTTAAAAGGAATTACACGATTTCAAAATCACCCTGTATATAAAATGATTGATTGCGGTTGTACAGTTTTCAAGCCTTGGCCTATAATTCCTACAAGTTGCAATAAATAGATTTTCGAGAGATAGAGGTTTCAATCATTACTATTATTTTAGTCAATTGTTGAAAATCGTATCCATACAAAAACAGTATATACAAAGCTATATTTAAGAACAAAACAGCTATATACACAAATACATTCAAAGTATACGAGTGATCTCCTTATATTCACGTGTATTTGGATTAACAATACACTTTAGACTATTTATATATGTTAATTTTTATATAACTCTCTAATTACTAATTATATTGTTTTAAAAATACCATTTAATGTGATGAGCTACTGTTAATTCTCTTTTTTTAATTATATGTAATTAGAACAAAAACGAATCTGAAAAGTTTGCTCTTTTACCAGCCCTTTCATACATCGAGTTACTATTGTATAATCTCTTGAATCCCATAACACTTTTGTCCTGCTATGACCTCTACCTACACCTCACAGTTTTATTATTCCTGTTTTTCCAAGGTAAAAGGTAGGAAATGAGCTCAATATTAATATTCTGGATTTACCAGAAAAATAATAATTCAGAGAAATGTAGGCATGCAGGTAGATAATAATTTCATTTGCATTGTCTGTTATGCTTTCACGCCTTAACTACTCGACCGATCATCATGAAATTTCGCATAAATGTTGTCAGTGGAACAGAAAAGGACATAGACGTACATAGGTACCCTTCATCTAGAAAAACTACTGTTACTAATAACGAACCTAACCTATATTTAACGTCGAGCAAAGCCGCGGGCAAAATCAAGTTATATAATTATATCAAGAGAAAGATTAGCATAACAACCTAGTACGATCCCAAAAAACCCAGATTAATTATTGGAATTTTAAATAGTTTACCACAACCATACTAAAAAGTCTGTCTTAGTTTCCAGAATTCAAACCCAAAAATTGTATGATCATTTCTATTCAAGATTTTAAAATACATAATATACCTTAATAATTCCAAAAACATCGTTATGACGTGGGTAAAAGTAAATTTTGAGAAGATTGTATCGGGTTTTCCCGATTGAAAGCTATAGGTAACAATTTTATATAATTATATATTTTTTGTGCGTTTAAAGAGGTATCGTGGCTCAAAACTCGACCTTTACTCATGGTCACGGCCAAGCATATTCAATATCAATGGTGATTAATACACAGATGGCATAATCTTTCAAATGATCAATGGCCAATGCGTCGGATATTCAGACTTCGATATCGCACAATTAATGTTATTTAAGAGCCTGGGTGTTTCTTGTGCTAGAGGTTTTTTATTTTATGAAAAAAGGAACATCAAACAGCTACATAACATAATAAAAGCAACAGAACCAACTTAAAACTAGGTAGTAATGTAGCCCACGGCGATATCCACAGATTACCACGATTAAAACTATAAGACGCTAGGAAAGCGAGCATACATGTACATATGACAATTTAAAAAATAGAAACATTGAAAAACAACTATCAAAAATATATAACATTACGAAGAAAATACATATAATTTTAAAAAGAAAAGAATACTGTGTAAGTCCGAAAAAGTAGGTAGTGTTATGAGTTTAGTGTCTTATAAACAAGTTTACGAAAACTTATCGCAGAGCATACAAATATGTCAATATGTTCAAAAGTGTCATTGTATGTATTAGCCATTCGACGTATTGGTGAACGCAGGCCCGTGTTAGTTCGACAAGTACCTACTGCAAAGAGATTTCCTGGACGCACCAGCCGTCTGTGAATAGTTCTGGGTACTGCATAGCACAAAACATTATTTAAATCAATGCAGTCAAAATAATTATTTACAATATTATACAATGTTACTGCCTCCAACTGAGAACGTCTAGAACTGAGAGCCAGAATACCGTATTTACTTAGCAACTGGCCATATGACAAATAGCATCCATGACATCTATAGTGCATCGCACGAAGAAATTTACGTTGGTCGTTTTCTAACATGTCAATGTATTTGCCATAGTACGGGTTCCAGATGGAAACTGCGTACTCCAGCTGAGAACGCACTAAAGCTTTGTACAAACAGAGGTAGGAAGAGGTCTACTTGAAATCGGTAGTTGATCTCATTATAAATCCGTACATCTGATATGCTTTATTTACAACATGTTCAACGTGCAAATCCAGGCAGAGTTTTGAATCAAGCCGTACACCGAGGTCACGTACAGAGCTCAATTTGGTTAATTTGTTACTACGAAGAGTATAAGCAAAACTAAAAATATTCTTATATTTAGTAAAATTCAGATACTGGCACTTAGATATACTTAAATTAAGTTTATTAGTGTAACAATAATCCGTTAGTCTGTCAAGATCCTCTTGCAGAAAATAACAATCTTGTATATTCTTTATAGTTTTATACACTTTAAGGTCATCTGCATATAGTAAGAACTTAGAGTGGTGAAAACATGTGCCTATATCATTATCATTAATTAGAGGTCTCAAATTTTTTAAGTTATAATTAAAATTATGACAAAAAGAAACAATTTTACATTATTCAGTGCCTTTAAATATCTCATTTCTCGCTAAAAGATAACTCTTGCACTAGAAATAAATCATGTGTTGCAAGGGACTTTACAAGCATTCAAACATAGAGCACAAAATAACATCCAAGACTTGGACCAACCATTTGTGGGTCACAAAAATGTTTGTCCCGTGTGGGATTCGAACCCACAACACTCGGCATTGTAACAGTGGCGAGGCGAATACTTAAACACTAAGCCGTCTGTGCAGTCAAACATAAAGATTATTATATACATACCAGTACATATCACGCCAATACATCTCACAAGAAGTAAGCAGATATTACATATATCATCAAACATTCGCACTATGCCACTATATTTCAGGTACAATGTAAATAACAAGGTATTTACTGGTCGCAGTATTTAAAATTACATGATGTCTTTACTGACAATTGCGTACAGAGAATTTCATAAACAACCAGTCGGGCCCAGGCATCGCTAATCCTAACGATTGGCCGTAATTAGGTACAACCTCATGCCAACTCTTTCATAAAGCCAACTAAGAGATTGCCTTTTCCAATAACGTTGTTTACTAAAAGTTGCAGTGTATGTGTAGTTGTTTCTGCTTCATATTTTGTAAGATTTTTATCATATGCCAAGAAAGTTAAGAATTTCGTCTATGGATATAAATGTTCAACTACGAAATAGAGACAGTACCTATGATAGGCGAGCATGGGCTCACTGCCTATAAAACAATATGCATAGCATAAATGCAAGTGGAAATTATGTATATTTACATTTCACTCTAACTTATTAAATGGTAAGAAGAGCAAGTGAGACGTGACCACTGACTTAATCAATAATCTCATATTCATTGCTTCTATTACTGCCCAAATATATTAAATGTTCTATACCTAGCATCTGAAATTAAAGCCTATAAACTATTCCAGATAAACTCACATTTTTATCTAGTGTGTGGATCGAACGCTACACACTCGGTACTCCGGCTGTAACAATGCAACCACCGTGTCAATCGTGCATTGAGATCCGCATTTTGTAAATTAGTACATTGTCAGCTAAAAGGTGAATTGAAAACAAACTACTTACGTTTAAGCAATTTGTGAAGCAAATCAGGTGTAGTAGTGATAAATGTGACTGCTGCGCATGAGATATTCTGGGGTTCAATCTCAATTCTGGCAAAGTGCAACTGAGATTACCTGTCAAGAAATGCGTAATAATGAAATCTGCCCTATATTACAACTATCCCACTACTGGGCACGGGTCTATACTCACTGTGCAAAGAATTAGGTCATAGTCCACCACACTTGACCACTGTGGGTTGACAGAGTTAACATATTTTTAGGAAAATTATCTCAGGCATGCAGGTTTCCTCACAATGTTTTCCTTTACCGTTAAAGCGAGCGATAATTAATTATTGAATACGCACATAACTTCAACGGTCTCCCACTAGGCTACCGCCACTTGACTTACTACAGAGATTCTTAGTAGCAGATCGATTTCTGGAACTATTTCCAGTAGGCGACAATAATATAGGTTTGCTCCCTATTATGTGTGACATAAAAACTGCCACGCCTGAGGTCGCGGGTTCGATTTCCGCATAAGTCAAACATTTGTGTGCATGAACATGGATGTTTGTCTTGGTCTGGGTGTTTCTATGTATAATATTTATGTATTTACAAAAAAAAGTATATGTGTATGTTTATCCATTATCTAGTACCCATAGTACAGGCTCTGCTTAGTTTGGCCTAGATGGTGTAGTGTGTATGTGATATAATAGAATATTATATTATTACTAGCTGTCCCGGCAAACGTTGTTTTGCCATAAAAAAATGTATTGAACAAAAGATTTAAAAAAAATTTTAGGGTTGGACAACCCTTATCACTAAGGGGTATGAAAAATAGATGTTGACCGATTCTCAGACCTACTCAATATGCTCACAAAATTTCATGAGAATCGGTCAAGCCGTTTCGGAGGAGTACGGGAACGAACATTGTGACACGAGAATTTTATATATAAGATATTAATCATAATGAAACACATCTGCATATCTTTCCAGCGATGTAGGCGTGAAACTATCTATGTGTGTGTGTTTTGCAGATGAAATCGATAATTTTCAGGAAAAAACCAAGTCTATGATTAATGGCTATTAATTATTGTCGATAGGTATCTTTGAAATTATAATAATCGTGGGAAGAGGAAGAGGTTATCTTTACAAATATCTTACCTACTCATCGATATGTTGTCATTCAATTGTAGTTTTATTATTCTGAATACCTACAAGCATTATTCATCGTTTAAATAACACAACATCATTAATAATAAGATAAATATGATATATTTATAACATGCTAGTTCTTATATGCGGTTTTGTATATTACATCGACTCGTTGCTCTATTGCTGCATTAAAGGAACAAATCAACAAACACGCCTTCACATTAAATAATAATTTATAGTAACAATATTTATTCGATAGAACTAAATTTGAAATCGCCAGATAGCTTATGATTTTTGTAACTTAGATAACTGAAAACGAAAAATGCTATGTATCCATACGCTCACCTAACCTGAAGCTACGGTTACCACGTATCATGATGGTAGTACCTTCGGTGATTTTTCACTTTAAGGCAATAGAAAAATAATGGTAGGCTGCCACCATGGATTCTAAAGTATCATGTTTCAATACTACAGTATAATTATTTATAAAAGCAGACTTAAGTAAGATTGCGTGTGTTTTAATAAACGTCATTTTCAAAATTATTCATTCATTCCGCTTAGTTCCGGGCACAGTGCACAGATTAGTTCGGCCGAGTTATTTCGGACCGTAGCTAATTAAAAATAAACCCAAGTCGTTTAAACCCTTTCTATTTTTGACACTTCCTTAAGGGTAAAAAGGGTAAAACAATTCAGCTACCCTTCAATCTAAGTCTTTTTTACCGTTTGCTTGGGCGCCTGTTGGTTTTGCTCGAAGGAAAATACGGAGGAGGACACTAATTTAAACTGTTTGTACTTGTGCGTATAATAGATTCAAGAGTATATTATATAGTCATATATATATATAGTCAACATACGTAGGTCTATATAGGTATCACCTACACTACCGAAGGGGTAGGCACATTTCACCATGGTCGGTATCGCTCCCACATAATAGGGAACGGCACTATGCCGTCTGTTGGAGCTGTCAAAATCTAGGTGCTGCTGCTGCATATGGTCTGGCAAAGAAACAGTAAAATTGAGTTGGCTTCAGAATAAAACCCAGAACCTGATGATTGTAAACGTAAGTGCAGACATATACCACGGAAAAACAGACATTTTAATCCTATTAATAAGATTTCACAGAATCTATAAGAAATCAATCAATCTACAGTCACGGCGGGTTGTGCTGGCGCTGCTGCTGCATCCGCGGAGACTCTCAAACGGCGCAAATACAAAAATCTGGCAGGGGATTATGTTTTTGAGCCGTTTGTGGTTGAAACGCTAGGGCCATGGAGTCCCAGTGCTTGTGCTCTCTATAGAGACATAGCGAAAAAGTTAATCGACGCTTCCCGTGACCCGTAAGGCCAGTCCTCTGGAGGACTGGCCTTTATTTCGCGAAAATAATAAGCATTTCCATACAACGTGGCAATGCTACTAGTCTTCTGAGCACACTACCATCGAATGTAACGCCTATTAGAGGGTTTTAATTTTCTTTTTCTTTTTTATTTTTGTTTTATAATATTTTAGGTATAAGTTAGTTTTAAAGATTTGTGTTTATATTATGTATATAGTTAATAATATGTTATACATTGAAATAAAATACCACTAAAAGTTTATCGATATTTGTGTATTATGCTTTTGGAAATAAAACACCTAAAATCGAAATTTTGTTGAAAAGAATTGTGGTTTTCAAAAACCAATAAAGTGATGATGCACTGATACATCAAACACTTGTCAAAATGTTGTCTAAGAATTAAACATGTTTAAAAAACAGACAATACTAATGATATAAAAAATCATCCATTCATTTTTTATATAGGTCAAAGGTGATTTATTTTTATCGGTGACCGTTGTTAGTTATGTAAGTATCAGGGCATGACCACCTTTTTTTTTTTTTTTTGACCCAGGGAAATCCTTTATGGATACTCCCCTTCCCCGGGGGGGGGAAGGGATGTTATGTGAGACTCTCCGCCCCTTAAGGGGGCCGGAATACTCACAAAAAAACCTGGGGTGAGCAGTCCCTCCGCCGATGGGGTGGAGCGAGATGGGGTCGCGTTAGCAATCACCATCCCGCCCCGGCGGTTGGCCCGGCTGATGGTAACCGGGCCTCAGCACCTATGGAGCGATGGCCTTGCTCACCAAGGCCACCCCCCAGACGTGTGGGGCCGTGCAAGCCGGTAGAGAGTCCCCCGACTCTGTACCAGTGACCCCACTATACAGGATCGAGAAGGCGAGCAAATCGCCTCCTCCTCGCTCCCGTCCGTCTGCGCCGGAGAGGGTCAGCGAGGGGATTGTTCTCCCTGACCCTCTCCGCGGCCTCCTTCTGCGTCATGACAGCCTCGCAGAAGGAGACCACTGCCTGCCACGACCTCTCGCCGCCGAGCATGGCGTTGATCACGCTCGGCAGGGAGAGATCCTCACCTATTATGGTCGAAAGCGTGTGCCGCTGCGGCCCCCACGCGGCACACGCCTCCAGTGTGTGGAGCGCCGTGTCTTCCGGCGCCCCACACTCGTGGCAGGCCGGGGTCGCCTCCCGTCTCGCGATCTGGTGCAAATACTTTCCGAAGCATCCGTGTCCGGAAAGCACCTGCACCAGTCGGAAGGTCAGCGACCCGAATCGCCACCCTATCCACTCTCGGAGGACCGGGCGAATGGCCTCCACCGTCCACTGGCCCGGGACCGGTGGAGCCAGGTCCTCCGTCCACCGCCTCAGCAGGGCGGCCCGTGCCTGTCGCCGCATGTGTGTGACCTCCTCCCACCCCGGGGGCTCCCCGCGGGACCTCCTCGCCGCCACGAAGTGGTAAACTTCGGCGAGGATCTCCGCTTGTAGCTCCCAGGGGGGGTCACTGGCCAGCACGCACGCAGCCGTCCAGGACACCGTCCGGTAACCGCGTAAGGGCATGACCACCTGCATCAAGAGTGAAGTATATGGCTTAATACATCTGGCTACTAAAGAGTACCGCCTTTTGTACAATAATTCAGAAATAAGTACGCCATCTTTTGAAAACTATTATCGTATAAACAGCGAACGGAGGAGGACTCCACTCAGCCTCGGATTGCCCACCCGTGATTTCACAATCACGATTTAATTATGTCGGCATAATACAATATTTAACAGCGGGTCATTGTAAATATTTAAAGGTATAAATTGACTATTTATTTTTTATTTCCTGACATTTCAACCGATTTGGACTTGGCATGTCAACATAATTAAGTTTGTAGTATAATAAAATTAAAATGTCTTTTTATTTGCAGAGTGGATTCAATTTGATAGGCAGTTATAAAAAAGTATAAAATTTGCTGTTATTTATTTCTATGCAAATTCATAATACCCGTATCGAGAATGCCAAATGCTCAATTACTACACATGAATGTAATCAAAATAAAAACAAAATAGTTGCAATTTTAACAAAAGAAAATCTTTGACAGGAAAATGCACATAATACAATTTGATACTTATTATGACTTGCATACGATGGAAACATTATGTGTTTGAAAAGAAAAGAAGAGGACGGCCAAAAAAAATGGATGCTGTGTGTGAGGAATGATATGAACAAAAAAGGCGTTAATGATAGGATGAGGTCTAATAGGGCAATTGGAACAAAAAGACATACTGCGCCGACGCTAATAAAATTGGGATCAAGGTAAGAGAATTTTAATGAATATAAATTCAAGCGTTTAAATGTTTTATCGCGCCATAATTATCCCCATAGGACTTAAGCCAGCTAAATTACATCAACGTTTCAACTCATTGTACGTGTGTTTTGATCTACGCAGTATACCGCAAGCTCAGCTAGCTGGCGTACTTCCAGTCACCCTGTTGCTACTTAGAACCTTACAGAAATACCCAAGCCTTCATTCCCTAACTTTAAATTACCTATTGTAGACTTAAAAATGAACCTCAATAATCAGGTCACAAGTGCGTGCCTAAGGCCCGAACTTATGACCTCTGCGTTAAAGTCCAATGGTCTCACAATAGGCCCTCTACTCATTATCATCATAAAATCTATTTATTTCCATTTGTGTCTAAGAAACAAAGTTAAATAGGCAGTGAGCAGCAAGCTCCGCTAGTTTAAAAAGTAGAGGAGATTTGGTTTAACTTTTTATAGATACAAAAATTTTACCTAATGCAGCAGAGATGCGATGCAGCATATTTTCTGTGATTTAATATTACCAGAAAACATAGTTTACACAAAGTCGTGTAGTTAATTTATTTGGTGTCACAGCGAAAACTATACCGCCATTGGTCTGGTCATTACTGGCATATTCCCAAGTTAACTTAGATTTATAACAGTAAAAGAATTTGTCACTTTTCTTGTAGAAATAAGGCTTTTCCTTTAAAGCTACATTTCATCGTGACTCGCTTTGGCAAGAGTCTATGACATGAGAAAGAGTGCTTTGAGTTTGTGCCAATAAATGTATCATACTTATAACCCCCGGGACATGACATAGAAAAATGAGAAGTATTTTGAATTTATCGCATATGTTTGTCCATTGCTTCGTAGCTCTGAAACAGATGGACCGATCATTTAAATTTTTCATTGTAATTCAATTTAGCAAAATTTGAGCAAAGTAATTGCAACAGTAGTTACTGCATTTACTTAGGTATATTATGTTAACATAATTATGTCATCCAAATCTTGTCATCCAAAATGTGTTTGTAGAGTTCGAGTTAAACATCGTAGCCTAGCCATTTATATTTTCTATAAACGTCAACAATATAAATTATACAGCACTAACTAGATTTTGCCTACGTCTTCGCTCGCGTAAATGTAGGTTAGGTTAGTAACAGACGGGCACGCCACGATCGTGGCGGTAAGACCCATTTTTGAGGACTGAGAGGCGACATGTCTTCCTCACCTTCCGGCTGACACAGTCAATGACTGGCCACGGTTGCTTTGGCCAGTTCCTGTATCGCATAGCCCGGCAAGAGACACCTGGTTGTCACCACTGCGGTGACGTTGTTGAGGACACGGCGCTGCACACATTGGCGAATTGCCCTGCCTAGGCATCGCAGCGCCGTGAGTTGATCGTGGCAATCGGTATGGTTGCCCTCTCGCTCCCGGCCGTGGTTCAATCTATGCTCCGGAGTGAGAGGTCATAGAACGTCGTCGCCTCCTTTTGTGAGGAAGTCATTTCCATCAAGGAGGCGGTGCGAGCAGAGTGGGAGATGGAGCGCTTAAACCCTCTCCCAACAGCAGAACCGAGCGCCGTAGAGCGCGAGATGACCTACAGCCACCCTGAGGTTTGACTTGGGGGTGGAGGGCTTCGTGGGCCTGCCCACCGATCAGCACCAGGTCCGAGAGGCGTACGCTTTCCCACGCGCACCTCTGTGTCGCGTGTTCGTCTCCACCTTTAGGGTAGACAGCAGGGCTTAAATGTAGTGGTGCCCAAAGAGTAGTCTTGTTGCGTAGTGGCCTGCCGTTTATACGGCGGGCTGAAACCTCGGCGGGTCGCGACTACATGTAAAAATAATTCGCGCGGCCCCGTCAATTCCGGTTTTGTTGAGGATCACCGTGAAAGGTTTAGTCGGTATTACCGGGAGGTTCATTATCATCATCACCATCTTTCTTTTACGCCGGTGAGCCCGTTTCCGGGCTTAGGGGCATGCGTCAAAGCATCCTCCTAAGTAAAAAAAGGTTAGCAACAGTATTTTACTGGATAAAAGACCCTTTCCTGTCCCTCTGACAACGTGTATGCGAAATTTTATGATAATCGGTCGAGTAGCTAAGGCGGAAAAGCGTAACAAACAAAAAACCTCACATTCGCATTTATAATAGTTAGGATTGTGACTATACAAAACTTTTCTATGTTTCATAAAAACCAGTTCATATAAAATCAAATCTTTTACGTGAAGTCATACTGCTCCGCTTAACGAAATTCACAGCTGTTTATTGCAAAGATCACCTTTGAACGCCGGCATGCGTATAAACGTGACTCGATATTGCAAAGTCTAAAAGATCCCAACCTTTACGTTATCTAAAATAATTGTCTAGATATGACGCATTTTAGTGTTATAGGTAAACTTACCAATTATTGGCACTCTAAGCAATATGACACCGACAATTTGCCAATAAATAGGTACAGACTCTTTTCATAATCTGTTAAAATATAACTTTATATGTTGGATATTATACTTCATTCTTTATTTTCTTCTTTTTCAGTCGCAATAAGCCATTCAATACATTTTCGTCAAAATAGACCATTGTACCATGTACTTGACATATTGTTGGCATGTCTTGGACCAATTACTGGCACATAGTGCCATTAAACGGCATACATTTGTCTGAATATTGGCATTTAGTATTTTTAGGACTTATAAGACATCTGGGTTATTTTAAAACCTGGATACCTATTGTAAAAGCAAAATAAAAGCAATGCTCACGAAATCAGTTATTTATTAGTTTAGAAAAACACTAAAGTACATAGGTACATATCTTAGGAACATCTTCATTAGTCTTATTTCAATTATCACTGCGTAGTTATAAGCAAATCTTCTATCAGGTAGGGATTTAAGTCTTTATTTTTAACAATTTAGTCTTTTATAATATTTTCTCTTTCATTATCCTAATCTTCCATTTCAAATAAAAGTTTTTCTAATTCTTCTGTAGTATAAGCCTTACTATCTCTCCTATGTGTATTTTCTGGTTTATAGTCTAGTTCATCATCTTCGTCATTATCATTTATATTACTTTGACTTTCTTTTTCATCTGATTTATTGCCTATAAAATAAATGCAAGTATTTTTCTCTGTAAGGGTGCTAGTGCTAGGATGCAATATTTTCTTCTTGACAGGGTTTGATTTGCCAGTAACCCTCATCATTTCTTTTTTTGGTTTCCTTTTATCGCCATTTTTATTAATTTGAATTTTTCTAATTTCTTTCGCTCCCTTTCTTCTTTTCTTTTTCTTATCCCTTCCTGCTTTTCTTCTTTTTCTCTTCTTTTTTTATTTTATAGCTGTTGCCAAGCCACCGACGTAAGTACAAATGGTGCTTTTGATGTATTCCTGACTCCCTTTCGTTCAGGTGTTTTTAGTAAGACTAGTATACCATTAATGTTTATAGGTTTCAAGGTTTTAGTATGACATGAAAATTGAGAGTTTTCTGTGACGGAAAGCACTTGTATCTTATCATAGTTGACAGGTGCATTTGGTTCAGGTAAGTTCTCTTTGTGTGTGAATTGGTCGAGTTTAATTTGGTGCACATTTGACGTTTTCTTAGTAGGATTGGTATGAATCTGTGCTGTATGAGTGATTTCTAAGACATGGGGCTCAACATTTTGGCTATCAGAGTCTTGTATATCATATTCCTGTATTTCTTCAACGACAATTTAATTTTCAAAATCTTCGGCAAACGTCACAGTCATATTGTTTAGATCAAAGTGTTCCAAACTTGGTATTGTTGAATTTTGCAATATATCTTCAGTGCTATCATTTGCTTCTTTGAATTTTTCTTGTAAATTTGTACGTTCGGTGTTATCATTTGCTTCTTTAAATTCTTCTTGTACATTTGATGTTCTTGTTAGATAAAGATATATCCTTTTTAAATCTTCGTCCACGTCATCTTTTCCATCTTCAAGCATTTGTAATTTTTCTTTGTTTATTATTGTTTTGAAATCTTTTAAAGTCATTTTCATCTCTTGTAACACATTTATTTCTCTGTCTTCGTTTTCATTAGTCTGTTCATTTTTTTTACTTTTACCCAAGCATTTGGTGTAATCCACGGCATTTTTATTAAAAGGATAGAGTCCCGTAGCTCTAAATCCATTTATTATTATTGATGGGTTAATGCTCTCGCCTATAGTTTTTTTTAATAGTGGTACGAATTCTTGTTTTGTTAAAGCTTGCGACGGATGACTTCGACGCCATGCAAGAACTGTTTTTTGCCACCCTGTCTTCAATGGTTCAAACGCCGACACGTCTGCAGGTTGCAATATTCTCGTGTAATTTGGGTATAAGGCTATCAGGATAATATTTAATTTGGAACAAGTTTCACTTACTTCGTATGTCAAATGTGTCTTATGTCCATCGACATAAAGTATGACAGGAAATTCTACTCCCTCCTTTGTTAAATATGGATGAAGCACATTTTCAATATATGACTTAAAGATGTCACTCTTCATCCATCCGTTATCAGAAAGCCCAATTCCCCAGTCCGAAGGAATTTTAGAACGTAACTCATTCGGCAAACGTTTTGCGGAAAAATAACAAGAGGTGGAGTAATTTTGCCATCAGCACCAAATGTGAATAGCACCGTAAGAGATGTTTTGGCGGGAGCATTGTCAATCTCATACACATTTTTTTCTCCTTTTGCCGCTAATACCACCCCACTCTTCGGGCATAGGAGAAAATTTGTTTCATCTCCGTTGTAAATTCTTTTAGGATCTTTCAAGATGTCATTAAAATTGTTGTCTACAAGATATTGCTCAATATCATCAAACCAATGTTTGATATCAGCTTCTGCAACTGTTGAACTTGAGGAAGTAACTGCCTCTGGAGTTCTAATTGCGATATCTGGATGACGGGCCAGAAAAAGTTTGTACCATTTCTCACCCGGTATCCCGTCTTTGAATGGGTTTTGCCTATCGATTTTCTTAAAAAACTCAGCAACACTGGCTATGAGGTCGTCTTTCCTTTTTGGGAACCCTTTTTTGCTGCAATCTATCAACCATTTCTTTAGACATAATTCTTCAAACGTTGTTAATGCTGTTGCTGGACCTGGACGAGACTTCTTACCAGGGAACTTTGACTTAAACTGCAAAGTTGATCTTGGTACCTCATATGTCTTTGAAGCCAGTTTTTTGCTCATGCCATCTCGAATCGCTTGCAAGGCTTTTCGCACACTTTCTACAGTGTATTTTTTTCGCTTCTGAACTCCTCCCTCACCCTTTTTTTTTACTGGCTTCTTGTGTTTTGTATTTGTTTTCATATTCGATACCTAAAACCAATTATTGACATGTTTTTACCATGTATTGGCATTACTGACAATAATTGGATTTTCGATTATTGGCATAGGGCCAACATTTGGAAACCTCATTTAAAACAAGGCTATTGGCTCCTAACTGTTGTAAAAACTCATTTATAATATATAATAATAAGGTTCTAAATAAAAATATGTTTCTGTCACGAAATTCCCAATCATTGGCAGTGTGCCAATCAATTAGAATGCAGTTTAATTGTTCTACCCAGTTATTGGCAGGTCCAGTAATAGAAATTTATTAGATTATATTGCAAATATTTAACAAAAATACGTAATTAACCTATTCAGAACACTAAATAACTAAATAGTCACGGCAAACGCCACAAGCTATTACAAAAAACATCTAAATTAAGAAAGTGCTTACCTTAGCAAAATCGTAGAAACCGGCACACGAAACCCTCACTTGTTGTGACTTGAACCAAGATTGAAATTAAACTACTATATACGGATTTTATCGCGTTGTTTATTTATCACTGTATTACAAAATTTTTAAAATATTACTCTACTACTACTATTGATTTTATTTGACTAATTTATAAGCTAATAAAATTATTTAAACTATTAAATCTATTTATTTTTGGTTTACTGTGTGTGAACACATACAACAGGGGACCAACCACTACCTGAGATTTGACAAACCACAGATTCTCGCTAAAGAACACCGATTCCTGCCAAGGATGCTTCGCGAGGCTATTGAAATTAAAAAACATCCCAATTTCAATAGAGAAGATGGTTGGAATGTACCACCAGCTTGGGATCCAGTACTTCAAATAGTCAAACCCAAGAAGAAACAAACCACAGCTAGACTTCATGATACTTTAAGCTCATTCTGCGTAAATAGAAACACCAATAATTAAATTATGTTCAGGTACTTTGAAATAACAACACTGGAACATTGAGACAACTACCATCTTAGTCTCCCCGTGACCATGGCTGCTGAAAAGCACCCGAAACGTTGGGGAAAGTGTAAACCAAAAATAAATAGATTTAATAGTTTAAATAATTTTATTAGCTTATAAATTAGTCAAATAAAATCAATAGTAGTAGTAGAGTAATATTTTCAAAATTTTGTAATACAGTGATAAATAAACAACGCGATAAAATCCGTATATAGTAGTTTAATTTCAATGAATAACATTCGCGTAAACAGAAGACAATATTGAACCAAGATTTAAAATTTGACAGCTAAATGATAGAAACTGACAGATAAGTGTTGCCAATTTATAAAGCCAAGAAACTAAGGATTTAATATTTTTTTGTAGCAACACCTTTAATTAAATGAAATTCTTATAGTTAACTAAAAAGTTTGGAGTGCCAATAAATTGGGGTGGTGACAACATTAGGTCAAGTTACCCTATATGTATATAATTATAACGGAAAAGCAATACCATTGATCTCAGTTAGAGATAAAATTATGACCTTTGTTGATCTCAGATCATTAATTATAACATCGGTCACGATCTAAGATTCAGGTTTGTATTGTTTATTTTTTAAAGCCCTTGTAGGAATGGTTTCTGAATCGTATCTTTAAACCCATTATAATAACGGAGCGATTAAATCTGATTTGTTATTGTACGTAAATAACTTTTTTTTAATGTTCGGTAATGCTTCTGGTGCATGGGGATGCGCGGTAATGCTCCTCATGCATACCTCCTCGCCACAAGGAGAGGGTTATGTCGGGCTATCCCGAGACTTTGGGCTTACCGACTAAAACCACCACGGTGTACCAGCTCGCTGCTTTGTATGGTGGGTGGGTCGCTGGAACTGAAACTACATACATCAGCGGCTCACTCAGCAGTGCCCGTTGCAGAGATGAATTTTCCGCGGGCAATGACTCCTAGGCGATACTCCGGCACGACAGAGGGCCGACACCACTCCGACTTAATGCAATTAGATACCTATCCTAATTAGTATAAACCTGACAAAGTCTGCTGTGCGAACCACTAACATGAAAAATAAATGTCCATTATACTACTCCATATATTATTATTTTAAATGTCAAGGATGTTTGGTTTAACTTAAGAACGGAACGAGTTCCACTGCTAGTATAGTAAAATACGTAAATTATAGAGCTTCGAAACCAGTATATAACAACGTACGGGTGCTATGAAAGTATTATAAGCGTCTAAAATCATATACCTATATGATCAGTTATCATAGGCTGATCGTATACTTATTTGACGGAGTATATTAATAACTGGAATTACTATTTTAACTGATTATACTTCATTATTTAAGCGAATCTATAGTAAAGCGAAAGCATCTTATTGTAAACAATTTAATGAAAATATTTCTGGCCATAGTTTATCAACTAATCAAAACTCTCAATAACAAATTAAGTTGCCAGTTATTCTTTCAATTTTGATGTGTGTTATATTAAAATAATAAAAGAACACACCTAAATACATCAAATATCACATCACAAGCTAAATAAAGTTTTAAAACTTAACGCCTTTCCTTTTTCATACCGCTTCTAACTAAATGACGCATTTTAGTGTCATATAATTGTAACGAAAAAGCAATACCATTGATCTCAGTGAGAGATAGAACTATATGACCTTTGTTAATCTCAGATCATTAATCATAACATCGGTCACGATCTGAGATTCAGGTTTGTATTGTATAAGACCCTCGTAGGAATGGTTTCAGTATCGTGGTAACTTTACAACCATTAAAACAACGAACGGATTGTATTATGTTTATATTTTTCACCAACTCCCGCACTAGGAAAAATTCCTCTGTCGTGGCGGCCTTTTCAAACATTCATACAACAGACACAAAGAACATCCGGTCTCGGAACAACCATTTGTAGATCACACAAATTTTCTTCCATGTGGGGTTCGAACCCACAACACTCGGCGTTGTGACAGTGGCGAGTAGACCACGTAAACCACTACGCCATCCGTACATTCTGAGTTGAATCACGTGACTAATAAATTATATACCACCAATAACTGGATAAATCTTAAGCTTGTTTTTAATTCTTTCAGTCGGGTTTTAGTTTATTCAAGTTTTATATAATTATCAAATAAGTCGCAAAAAGCATATGTTAAATAATGACATTATAAATAGGTAAAGTATTAGGCGACATAGAGCTCAAATCGTAATACAGATTTGAGCTCTATGTCGCCTAATACTTTACCTATTTATAATGTCATTATATGGGTATTGGTACCATATACCCATACTATAATCAACAGACACAAAGTACACCCAAACTCAGAACAATAATTTGTGGATCACACAAACAACTGTCCTGTATTGGATTCGAAACCACAACACTTAGTGCGGCAGGACAACCGCTTGTTGGCTGCGCCAGTCATAGTATGTAGTCATAGTTTTGACAATACTTCATTATATATAATGAAGAGCCTCTATAGCGTAGTGGTTAGTAAAACCGACTGCCACGCCTGAGGTCACGGGTTCGATTCCCGCACAAGTCACATATTTGTGTGCATGAACATGGATGTTTGTCTTGGTCTGGGTGTTTCTATGTATAATAAGAATGTATTTACAAAAAAAAAAAAACGTATGTAAGTATGTTTATCCATTGTCTAGTACTCATGGTACAAGCTCTGCTTAGTGTGGGCTAGACGGTGTTGTGTGTATGTGATAGAATATTATTATATTATTATTATTATTTAAAGCTGTTTGCCCACGTCTGGTTTTCCGGTTTGATATAATATGTGTGTCATCAAAACTTGAATGAAATATGTTATTTTTGGGTTAGTGTGTTTCATCATTGGTAGCAACATCACACTACGTAAGATGTGGTAGCGGTCAAATGCTTACGCTAGCGTTTGTGTAATACAAAACAAACGTTTGGCTGCATCGATGACGTACGGGTTTTGGTTCTTACTTCTCCCAGTTATTGTGGGATTAAGTAAGGTTGGATTCCTCTATAGAGGGTTTTCTATATTACATATTATTACTATACAAGTTGTCCCAGTAGTCGACATCAATCCGGAATCAGGTAACAGTCAGGTAACATTAAGTCATAAATTATAATAGTTATCAGAAAAAAATAAAAAAGTCTAAGAAACGTATTGTTAACCTTGACCTTTAAAAAAATCAAAATATCTACACCCTGTGAAGGTCTTTTCACTTCTATTACTACACATATTTACTATTTGAATTTTGTTTTTTTGTTATGTAATCTTGAATAACATTAATAATATTAGTTAAGAAGTTATGATTCTGTTCATATCAAATAAATTCCAGTATGGGAATCGACTCGAATAAGCAACCTATGCTTCTGATACAGATTTTTGCAAGCCAATCTCTCTCTCTTCCTGGCTATATATCCTACTTGGTGGTGGGGTCAGCTTACACATAAGAGAAGACATAGGACATAGGTTCAATTTATTTACGTATTTTGCAAGCCAATAAATGGCTATAATTATGATTAGATTAGAAAAATAAATAACTATTATTTTTCTGAATCGAATATATTATTAAATGAATCATTTAATTAACGGTGCCAATGAGACATACATATCATCTTAAAAAACTATAGTTTCTGAGCGAAACTAGTAACAAATAAAAACAGTCTAGCCGATACGGTATTCCGTACCATCTAGACTAGTTTTTTTTGTTATTTACGATTGTCTTATACGTCAATTTATAAGTTATAGTTAGATAACAAATTATTAAATCTACATAGCAAAGTACACGTTTGTCTTAAGATAAATCTGGTGCTATCTTTAGCTGACGCGGTTAAGATAAGACATTTGCAATACATGAGAAGTGTCCGGTCAATATTTCTTTCTAATTGACGTCTTCCTTTAGTGACAAATCATAGATTGCCTGATTGAATCTCAATTAATAAATATACGTGAATATATTAATTTTAATTGCTATAAGGATTATAATAATTGCTATCTCTGATTCAACGTGTTATAAAAATCACCACGTAAATAAAAGAAAACGTTAGAGGAACAAAAACTACAATTAATCACCGCTATGAAGATAATTTAGTGTAAATATAAGTCCATAATAATATGGACTATTGGATTTTGCCCACGGTTTAGCTCGCGTTTATGTAAATTTCGTCGATAAATTTCTATTATCCCTCGCAGACAGTACTTTTTCTAGATGAAAGATACCCTATTTTCTTTCTTATACCTCTGAAAACGTGTATGCAAAATTTCATAGGGATCGGTCGAGTAGTTAAGGCGTAAAAGTGTAACAAACAATCAAACATAAAATCTCACATTTTGAAATATGGTTCGATTTTTATAATAGATATGTTATTTCGAAAACAAGCCAACGTCTATCAAAGAAGACAGACTTTGAAATTATAATGTTTTATCAAGAGGATATCACTGACCTGATACTTAGTCAATTTTGTTCTAAATGACGTGGCTGTACACTGCTGTACGCTTAAACTGAATCACAATAGTGAAAATCATGCTTCAAACACAATGTATCGGATGTAATATGTTTTTAATCTCTATCGTTACGCCACTGACCTTTTGTTCAACCTTCAAAAACCCCATACATTTATCTGATTATCAACGAGCTTATGTAAAAAAATACATGTAACTATTTTAAATACCGGAGACAATATAGAAAGGAAATGGCATATGTTAGTGCTCAAAGAGCATTTAGGTAATATCTCCTACGTTCTAATACGTAGAATTTGGAAACCGACTAATGAATCAGTTACCAGAATTGTCCTTCACTTTATGCCAGAACATCACGCCGGTATCCTAACTAATATTATAAACGCAAATGTGAATTCTCGACCGATCATCATGCCATTGTATGCATGAGGCCAATCATCATGCATGCGATGGCATGATGATCAGTCGGGTAGTTAAACTGTTGTTACCTTGACACGTTATCAGGGATACAAAAAAAGGGCATAGGGTATCCTTCATTCAGGAAAAAAGGACTGTGCTTATGCGAGGCTGCAAGCAAGTTTCGTTATGACATGGAGTTTATCAGGACATTTGGCAAGGCATGGAAATGACAGGAAGAACAAGTGTGACCTACTGGTTCTCAAAAAAAGGAAGAAGGAATATCTGTCACGGCGGTTTCCACATTTTAGGGATATTTCATAAAAAAAATTCATAAAGGTTTTCTTTGCAGGTTACACAGATTTTATTTTTTTATTCTTTTTATACGTTACGTCTGACCATAAATTATCATGTCCATAAATATGTACAATGTTTAACCAGTCACACTGTATATAGTCAGTTATTTGTATTGACAACACCACATTAATCATCTGTTAATTTTTGAAAACAATGATAACTTAATTTTTAGATAAGGTAGCGATGCGACAAGTGAGGCAAATCGGTGCGTTCGGTGCCATGTGAATTCCCCATAAGTTTACGTAAATACGCCAAGCTTTTTATCTCTCTAACCAGGTGCAGTTCCGTTAACAGTGCTACTACTAAGAATTTACGAACAGGAAAACCTTATAACACTTTGTCCGAAATTAGGCACTCATGATCGATATTTACGTAAACATTTACGCCACTGACTTAAAGAGGAGACTGTTTATAATGACAAAAAAAAAGAAATTTGTAAAAAAGGGGTTTATTTTTTCGTAAAGTAAATTTCACGTATTATTATTGATTATTAACATAGATAATAAGAATTAATGTAACAATTTCTGGTTAGAAATTGTTACATTAATTCTTATTTTATCAAAAAATGCTAATACGAACACTCAGTATACATTTTTTTTAGTTATGCCGCGTTGGTTAAAATGCTATATATTTCTGTATTAAGTACGATACCTACGATACACTTATTAAAACATCACAATAAAATGTAAAACAATCATAAATAAAGTGTACGACTATCCGCTATTAACAAGAATATAGATCGAAATACAGTTAGCATAAAAATAAACCGCAAGAATTTTAGGTGACTGAACCTATGTACTAAGCCTTATGTAAGAGTAGTTTCACTTGCAAAAAACCCACTACTGTTCTGTCTACCGAGGGTGTGTTCCACATTATGACTTGCAAAAGTAAACAACACGTCATAACACTCATAACATAATAACTACCAGTACAACAAGAACTCCCACTCCCCTCGATACTCAACTAAAAACGCAAGCTATAGGTGTAATTGAGTGGGCCACTGAAGGTCATACTAATGTGGCCGTTGACTTAATCGGCGAGCTTGGTTTGTGACGTCATCTGACAGAGAGACGAGTATTCCCGCGTGACGCCTTGAATGGGGTTTTTACGCAGACTTAAGAATGTATTACAAGTGTTCCGAAGTAAATATTGGTTTGTTGACTAGTTGAAATTATTGATTATAAATAAATGTTATCACTGTTAGTGGTCCTGTTTACTGTCTATGAGTAAGGTTATCATCAGTCAGACGCAACATGAAGGATGTTCTTGACATTATATTGATACACATAAATCAAAGAATTTAAACCATGTTATATTTAATTTTATTGTTTTATATATTTAAATAATGTACTACACAGCTTTCTTCGACATTTGTATCGTTCGAATGAATCTATAAAAATACAATATTTTATCGCTTGTGCTAATTTGGACACGAAGTATAAAACTAGAAAGTTGTATGTTAAGCTAAGTGAAAGTCAAGGAAACGATTATAATATTGACTTCTTGTAGACTATTGCATATAATTATTAATTAAGCCACATAAACATAAACTAAATGCTAAATTGCTTATTTTAGAACACACACAAACAAAAACCAAATGTGTTTTTTTTATAAGAATATTTATTTATTAATGAACAAAACACATTATAATCGTTATTACATCTTATATCATAAATACATTGCTTAGATCTGGATCGTAACGTAACTAATATGTGCACACACAGAAATCAATAAGGAT
Source organism: Catocala nupta (assembly GCA_963675205.1). Lineage (NCBI taxonomy): Eukaryota > Metazoa > Arthropoda > Insecta > Lepidoptera > Erebidae > Catocala > Catocala nupta. The sequence goes on along the minus strand of OY776097.1, from coordinate 18,832,906 downwards.
TACACAAAAATTATATCTGATTTATGAATACCTGATATTATAAATAACATATGAGTTTGGATTTAGATGCCTCTGCCAAAATCAGAACCATCCAAACCCAACTTATATGGAGAATGTCTTTCACTATTTTAGTATATTTGTTATAATTGCGATCAAAAAATCTAGTAATTTATTGAGCTTTGCCATATCATTATATTGACGGGCCATTCTTGTTAATGGATTATTATAAGAAATATAATGTTTATATATTTGAAGGGCAAATACGTTTGTATCATTAGCCCTACGGGCACTAAATTTAATCTTGAAGCTGATTTGAGAAGGTAACTGGTGAATCGATAATATAGTGTATTAGTTTGTAAAGATAAACTAAATCGAAATAAATATACGTCGGGTTTCTAATGGCTGAACCTTATATTTAGTGAGTCTACTTTCGTAATTTAAACTTGACCGACCAGGGTTTTCACGGTAGTTAAGAATTTTAAGGAATTTTCTCTGATTACGTTCAATATCATCAATATGGACCTTGTAATTCGGCGACCATACCATATATTATATTTTTTTTTAATATATCTTTTTTTTTAGTACAAATCACACAGTTTGAATCAGCTAGATTATTTTACGGTTGCGCGCAGAGATTTAATAAAAAAAACTACTCACATTAAAGTAGCGTCTACTCTGTAAGTTTTGTAAGTCTATGTTGATCCACATTCTCGATACGCAGCCGAGGGATTTCATATTTATACTGTGTTCAGTTGTATCGAGTCACAGTGTGCATTCAGCGTTGTGAACCGACAGAGTCCGTCACTAGAACCGTGCATTCACCTCTACTCGTGTAATTTTTACGGAAAATACTACTACTCTACGGTAAATATTTTGTTTTCGAATATGTTTGTTTTATTTTGCTGTATAATATAAATATTTTAATAGTTTGATCAAAATTTTGTATTCAAAAGTTTGGTTAGAATTATTTTTATACGACATAGGTGTGAGGTTAGTTAGGGCGTGAGTAAAATATTGTTACACGGACTTTTCGAGTTAGTGTATTAATACGAGTATAATTATGTGAACTTTTAGTAGTATGTTTCTAAACTAAAATTAACTACATATTGTCCTATAACTGTATACTGTATACCTGTCAATTGTTGAAATGCTAGACAAAATTAAAAGCTTTTTGTTTGTTGTGTCAGGCCGCCGGTGTGCCGCAGCTTTAGCTTAGCAGTTTATTTAAGTATCACAATATTTAAAACATTTTTATTATATTTCTTACTAAAAGTTTTCTGTTTAAAATATTTTTATTTAGATATCTCTAAACTTTAAATCACAGATTCGCTAAGAATGAGTTATTTGCTTTATTCAAAGCCCAGAAGTTGTTATACAAATGAGAAATACACATAAGGAAAATCTGATAAAATTACTGATGATTATATACACCTAATAAAAAAGCATAATTTATTACAAAAAGTTTGCATTGTATCTCGCGATAATAAACAATGTGATAGATAATCACGACCGGTTCCAATAACCACTTCGAGATTATAGAATACTTATAATTTTACTAAATACATGTTTCTTTGTTTAACAGAAAATGGCCGTCCTCAAGATCGCTCTAGCGTTCATCGCCTTAATTGCCTTCGTATCGGCTCAAAGGCCATTTTACGCCGGATTAAGACCAATCGGCTTTCCAGAATCGGATACTCCGGACTTATTATCCAACAGATTTGGCGAAGATGAAGACCAACCTATACTAGCTAAAGGTGACAGGAATCTTATAAACAGGCTGAATCAACTGCCTGTTGATAGAAGACCTTTTTGGTATTTGAACTGGAGGCAGTATGAAGACTTCGCACGCCAGCCCCAGACCTGGCCGCAAAGACCCAACTCTTTCATTGGTACTAGATAAAAAAAACGTTTGGTGCAAGAATGGTTTGAATTTTCGATTTTGGAATGCGATTGTCGATGAAAATTGAACGAATATTTTGGTCTGTTTCATTATTTATTGACAATATTTTTGTCTAGCCAGTTGATCAAATTTTACATTACACTAAGGTTTCGTTAGGATAGTTAAGTTTCATCTTGTAATAAAACCTAACAAATAAAAATACCAAGTAGGCCAATCATGCAAATATTTATCCGAAACTTTAGGCTCAAGAAAATAAATGAACAATGCAGTCTTAGTTTCTTCGGATTTATTTATTTCAAAATGACATAAGCCTATTGTTCGGACCGTTTTATGAAAAGGTTTAGGATAATCTCTTGATTGCCCTATATCCTTTTCTACCGAAATTCGAAACGAATTTTTGTTATGAATGTGTTACATAGTACGAACAGACGCTAGTCGGCCTGTGATTTTATGGTAGGCCTACAGGTTGTTCGGATTGATAATGGAACAAAACGAAATACGGATTGACAATCGTTTGTATTCAATTTCAAAATGGTTTTATCTTTGGTGATCCCACCTGTGATTCTAAATTTGTACAGTATTATTTTAACGTTAATAGTACGTTAAAAATGTTTCGAGCGTGTGCTTAAAGATCCTAAATTTTATTGTTAAGGACATTTTAATACTTTATTTAATTACATTCACACGAATAAAATATGTTTAATTTCGTGTTTGTGTGATGACATCATGCCATTGTCAAAGCATTTAATTTTATAGGTAGAATAAGATTTAAAAAAATGCATATATAATTGCATAAGCATTAGTTATAAGTAAGATTTTAAGAAGATCTTTATTTTATATAAAGATCGTTATACGATTATTACAATTTTGTTAAATAAATATTTTTATATGAACTCCCATTTTATTTTCTTTATTAATAAGTTATCAATATAAATAGTTATAATGAAAGCTGATGGATCGTGACCTAAATTAATTGATATGTTTTAACATATTAATTAGTTTAGGTCACCATAATAAGACTTGGGAACGTTTATATTCACATTTAATTTTCTATGGTAGTTCTACAAATATTCAAACTGACACAAAGAACAGCCAGACTGTGCAACAAAGAACAACTATTTGTGAATCACACATTCTTTTGTTCCGTGTGGAGATTGAACCCACAATACTCGGCGTGGCGGCAGTAGCCAGACGACCACATAAACCGCTACGCCATTCGTGCAGTCAATCAATAAATTTTGCTAATTGTTGCATAGCGCAATTAAACATACTAGCGGCCGCCTAGTGGTCAAAATTCGATCATAATTAATTTAAATATTAAGATTGATCGTTATTAAGGTTTTATTGTTTATAACTTTACCCTTATAATCACATTTCATTTAGATTTCGCCAAGGCTATACAGGTTAAATTTACCTATATATGTTATTCAAACAAATTATTATTTACTTGATTATACTCTTTCATTGACGATATTCCTAAGCTTGCTACTTTGTTTTTTTTTCTTTATTACATATAAATAAGGTATAGGTAACCATAGTTACAAAGAATTGTACGACGTCAGACGAACAACGCCGAAATACTGCGAACGCGATTCGACTACGTGTGTCAAGTGCATGTTTGTGTGCGTGTAGTGATTTTTCATTAATTTAAGTATGTATAATGTATTTCTAATGCATATTTTATAAAAATATTATGATTCGCCACTCTTTCTGCATGTATACTTTAACTGTGCCAAATTTCATACTCCTTCATCCACGCAATTTTCGGAAAAATGGGTACAAAGTTTTTCTTCACGTATTAATATATAGATATGTAACTACCTGTGCCCGCGGTTTCACCCGCGTTTATGATTACTGCGCCGCCCTCGTGAGTCGTAGTGTGATGTTATATAGCCTATAGCCTTCCTCGATAAATGAGCTACCCAACACTAAATAATTTTTTCAATTCGGACCAGTAGTTCCTGAGATTAGCGAGTTCAACCAAACAAACAAACAAATAAATAAATAAATTCTTTATTGTAACAAAAAGGTACATACAATTAAAGTGTAAGCCCTGATTCCCAAACCAGCGTGAGCTGTATAATGGCAATCAGTTCCTCCCCAAAACAAATGATACAAAATTGTTACAAAAAGCATTTGGAACAAACATAATTTAGAAGCCCTGATTCCCAAACCAGCGCGAGCTGTATAATGGCAATCAGTTCCTCCCCAAAACAAATGATACAAAATTGTTACAAAAAGCATTTGGAACAAACATAATTTAGAACATACTTAAACAATAGATTTTATTAATTTTGTGTACCTATGCGTATGAGTTTATGTGTGTGTCTTAAGTGTGTGCGCGTGTGTGTGTGCGTGCGTGTGTGTGTGTGTGTGTTTGCGTGTGTGAAATATTACTTCTTCACAAGCAATAAATTTTCTACATCATCGTAGTTAAAACTCTAAAGCCATGTTTTAATAAAGTTTTTAATTTGATAGTTTGATAAGTGTTTTGTTTTGTACACTAAATTAAGTTTATTGTATAATCTAGGTGCAATATTACTATATTGTTGTTGGGCAAAATTACTTTTAACCCTTGGAACTGGATGTTTGTCTATTCTTTTAACCAAAGGTTGAGAAAAGGGTACAGTATGCTTATGATATTTACGAATACACTGATAGACAAATAATTTTCGAACACTTAGGACATCAGCTTTTTCGTACAATAAGTATGTAGGGTGGCGAAACGGTAAGTAAAGGAGTACTTTAAGTACAGCTCGTTGTGCTTTTTCAGCGTTCAAGTGTTTTTGGAGAAGATGCCATAGTTTTGCTAAAGCATAGGAATTTTGTTTTGTTGATGTTTATTGATAAAAGACTATCCTCGAGCCATGCTGTAATACGGGACATGCATGGACAACAAACTCTTCAGCTTTATAATATTAGTATAGATATGATTGATTCATATGCATAATATATCCAATAATAATATAAATATGTACGAAAGTAACTTAATCTGTTTGATAAATTTTCATGCCTATATGATATAAGCTTAAAGCCGCATTCGAACGTCAGGCACTTAAAAAATTAAGAAAATGCTTAGTAACAATTACGTAGTTCGAATGAGTAATAAATAAATGATGTAGCTGACGATATTATACAATTAGAATTTGCATTATAATTACTTAATGAAGCGCCATGATTGTCTTGCATCTTAAATAAATAAACATAACTCTTAGTCATAAATAAAGCAAAACAAGACAGCTGTGATCTACTGACGTGATCTAACATACATTAGCTAAAGCACAATTCAAAATGAAATCACGAATGTAAGTCAAGTCAACAAGTCTACCGCATGCAAGATAATAATATGCTCACTTCCTAACAAATGTTAGGGCTCGTACACATTAACACGATAGGACGTCGCATCGTGGGAATATACGACTAGCAAGCGACACGACATCGCAACGTGCCACGATTTCGTCGTGTGGTCGGTCGCAGTAAATCTCGAAAAATTGACCGCACTAGACGTGTTCTCTTCATGCTGATATTAAGAAGACGAATAAAGAAGAAACAGATACACAGAAGATACTGGATACATGCATTTCTTTCAATTATAAATAACGAGTGATTTTAAGAGTCCGTCATCTTTGAATATTCAATAACAAATGAATGCGGTACCGGTGAGATAGTTTCAACGACGTCGTACCGTTCATCGTGGCACGTTGCGATGTCGTGTCGCTTGCTCGTCGTATATTCCCATGATACGACGTCGCATCGTGAAACGATGCCGCGTCGTAGCACGATGCGACGTCGTATCGTGTTTATGTGTACGAGCCTTTATAAATGCGAATATGAGTTTGTTTATTTGTTACGTTTTTACGCCTGAACCACTCGACTGATCATCATGAAATTTCGCATACGCGTTGTCAAGGTTACACAAAAGGATATGGAGTACCTTTTATCCAGAAAAAAGTACTTTCCTCAAGTGATAGAAATTTGACATAACCTGCATATAATCGAGCGTAGCTGCGGGCAAAATCTAATATAATAATAATATATTATTTATTTGGCACTAAAAATACAAAGTACCTATAAATATAAATGATGCTTAAGTATACACAACTATGGCGCAGCTACAAACGCGCGATCCGACAAGGATACGAGATGTTCCAAATAAGAAGTAACATACCTATCTTCTTTAAAAAATAATATAGATATGTAATATTACAATTACGCGTTTGTGTGCATTTATGTGTGTACGTGCGGGCGATACATCATTATTGTTGACAGAAGTCAGAGATATTTTTATATAAACTTAAATATGTATCTTTATATATTTAAAGACAACTCGTACACTAGGGATAGTCCCTGTGACGCGAGGGTCTATACTAACATTTAAACAACAGATTCATAGCCAGTTGCACTCACTGATCGATTAGCGAGATTAAGCACCGTTGGGTGCGGTCAATCTATAGATGGGTGACCGATTAGTGGTATTTCATCTGAGCGTCTCGTGCTTCGGAGGGCACATAAAAAGTCGATTATCGGTTGTTGCCAAATTAACAGCAGTCGTTAAGCCATGTCAGAGGCGTACGGGCGGCTTGAACAACTCTTGACAACAGGTTAGCCACTAACCACAAGAAAAGAAAGAGAAAGAAGAACACCTGGTCTTGAAACAACTGTTTTGTTTGACAAATAGGTATTTGTCCCGGGTTGGGATCGAACCCATAACATGGGCGCGGCGGCTGTGGTGAGGCGATCAATTAAAGCACTACGCTATGCGGGCAGTCAAATTCCGTCCGGTACAGTACTAGTCAGTACTAAGTCCGTCCGCTGCGTTATTTGCGCTGCGCCGCGTGCGACGGGGCCCGCCCCACGGATGACGTGTACGCGCGACGGAGCACATGAGCGGAGCTGTTTCTAGAAAATCATTGAGCGCTGCTTCGTTACTGCCAGTTCGCGACGCTGCGAGAGGCGGGAGTCCGTCGCGGGTGCCCGCGAATCCGTGACGGAGCACGGCGGGCGCGGGTCTCCGCGGCGAGCGCCCGCTCCGTGCACCCGTTTATCGCAGCGGACGGCCTTAGGATCAACCTGATAAGTTTTGTTCTCCCGGGTTCTACATAATGGAAAAACACACAAACATATGACACACTTATAATATAAAAACATAATGCTTATCACCAATGAGACCTAACAAAGCTGTTTAGAACCAAATCTTCGAGTTGATAGAAAATCATAATTATATACTAACTAAATTTTTCCCGCGGCTTTGCTCGAGTTAATGTAGATTTATGTTAAAATATATATTTTTGGTAGCCTATATGTTATTCTGATGTATAGCACTATAAAGATAGTAAATAGCACTGTAAAGTTTCATCAAAATCCGTTTAGTAGTTTCTGCGTGAAAAAGCAACAAACATCTATTCATCTGTCCATCCTCACAAACATTCACATTAATAGTTAGATGGTATAAAGATAAATTATTTGTACTTTTGCTTGCTATGGGAAATCTTAAAAATTACTCGACCGATTTTGATAATTATTTCATTACTAGAAAGCTAATTTATCCAGAAGGTATATAAGATATACAACATCACGCTACGAGTCACGGGAGCGACAGAGTGATTATAAACGTGGGTGAAACCCTGGGCTGTCGCCTAGCTGTCGCTAGTAATTAATTTCCCAAATATTACTTATTGCAAGAGTTAGAGTATAAACGATAACCTCCATCGACAGAATTTGGACTAAATTAAATGTAAAAATAAACACTCTTCTAAAAATTCAAACTTGTACAACGATTGTCGTTTGCCGAGGAAATATATCTGCACTCATAACACACCCCTTCAAACTGTAAGCCTGCAAATATTTATTCAGAACTTGAACCGAGGCAGAGATCTTCAGAACTGAGTAAACAACACAATACTACATAAGAAAACCGTTCTCTCACTTTCTTCCTGCAGATACAATTTTATAGATAGAAAACTCGCTATTTAAAGAGAACTTTGTACAAAATTCAGTACGACACTTGAAAAGAATGTTAATGCCTTTGGGTTGAAATTAACGTCACGAGTTAGTTAATTAGTGTGGATACCGTGCCATGTAGCTTTATCTTTCACTTTGGTTTTTAAAGTAAATGACGTCACTGGCTGTGGAAACAATTGTGAGTGGGACGAATCGTCGTTGCCAATTTTTTGGTGATGATACCGATGACCTGGTTAGCTCGAAGCAGTATTGCCCACAAGAAACCATTGCAAGAATAATAACACTGTTATTGCGTGACGCCCAGTATGTAAGAGTGCTGGAGACCCGCCTACCTCCGATATTTCTATTGTCTTTTTCTTCTAAAAATGGCTACGCGCCTGACGTACCCATGGACAAAGAACCATAGGCGGTGTCCGCTTACCATCGGGTGGGTCGTGTGTTTTTTCGCTTCGAAATCCATCCGCACGCCTTTTTATATTTTATTTTTTTATGCGACTAAGTTGGCAAACATGCATACGGTCCACCTGATGGTAAGTGGTCACCGTAGCCTATGGACGCCTGCAACACCAGAGGCATCACTTGCGCGTTGCCAACCCTTAAGGAAAGGGGAAGTGGGAAGGAGAAGGAGTGGGAAGGGGGAAAGAGAGTGATTGGGCCTCCGGCACTCTCACTCACCGAATGAAACACAACAGTAGGAATACTGCTATTTCACGTCGATATTCTGTGAGAAGGTAGTCCTTACCCGGTCGAGCCGGCCCATTCATGCTGAAATCAGCGAGGCTCTACTAAGAATGATTTTCAAAATATTATTATATATTACAACGCATTGCAATAAAGTAAGTTTTCCTCGCTATAATCTTCTAAAATTATATTGTTATAATGTTTTCTGTATTAGTTGTGTATTGTTGCATATGTATAGTTATGTTAAGTGTTCTTGTCGTGGATGTTCAAATGAAATGCTTCATTGAAGATACGGATATACAAGTATATTGCCTGGTATCAGTTATAAATAAAATAAATACATATTGAACTTCGGCCTAACAATATGATTGCGGGTGTTATAAAATAGTAGGTTATAATTTGATTTACTGATTATTTTATTATAATTAATTTTATAAAATGTATTTATTTAATACAAATAATTTATCAAATCATCTAAGATAAATAGATTATACAGAAACATCTGTTTTTATGTCAATTATAGAACACGTGTTGTTGTGACGTAGAACATCTGTTAGTAGTGGGCTGTGACTAATAAATACAACAGAAACGCTTGGAGCGAGGCATTCTCTGTTGGACCGTTGACTGGAGCAGATCTAACAACTGTGTAAAGTTAAGTACTATTGTATTATGTATTTAAAATATAATTAATAATTAATTAATAATAAATAATTAATTGTCGGCCTCGATGGCGTAGTGGTTAGTGTAACCAACTGCCACGTCTGAGGTCGTGGGTTCGATTCCCGCACAAGTCAAACATTTGTGTGCATGAACATGGATGTTTGTCTTGGTCTGGGTGTTTCTATGTATAATAAGTATGTATTTACATAAAAATAAAATATATATGTATGTTTATCCATTGTCTAGTACCCATAGTACAAACTCTGCTTAGTTTGGGCTAGATGGTGTTGTGTGTACGTGACAGAATATAAAAAAAAAAAAATACGTAAGTATGATGGTTATAAAATAGATTTAATAATTATGATTTTATATACAAGTAGCTAATTGGCTTTAATGCTTATTAGCCTGTATTTTGGTAAATAATAAAGTAAATATAGAAACAATATTACTATGTTTAATTTTTGTGAAACTTACAATTAAATAAATATACCTATGTTATCTAAATACTCAAGTTTTATTTTATCGCACCAAATTACATGAATATAGTATAATATGGGTCAAATGGGCTAACGTGGTAAATGGAGGTTATATATCGATGGACTATTACCCAATATATAAGTAGATATGTATTATTGCTATATACCATTAAATCTAACACGGGCGACAAAACCTCGCGGTGCTATCGTATACGTCTAACGGCCGTTTCCAATATTCAAACTAAGTTTACGGATAGATCATTATCCTCTGTTACCAGTAAGATGTTATCTATCCATAGTCTACGTTTCACAATCAAGGATAAGTACTATCTATCCCTAGCGAACAAGAGATAGCTTTGTCCTCTCATCGTTCTTTGCTACTACGTAATTCTTATTACACTCAATATATTTCATTTTAACTAAGTTATTTTTAATATGTGTATTTCGAAATGTTATTAATGTAAATATTACTTTAGAACAAAGAATTAAAACATTATAACACTTTTCACGAACTATTACTTGCTTTCAATCAAAATCTATCACGAAACAAAACGTTTTGTAGCTGAACTGACATTTGGTTCAGGAAATAGGACGCTTAGACGCTCCCAGAACACTTATACTCAGAGAGTAGACGCTACACTTCATTTGTTTGTATTTTTAATTTATACCATGATTCCTGTAAAAATAAAATGAATGAGTCTTATTTATCATAAAACAAAAGGCATTCAATTGAGTCTATGTTAAAATTAAACTTATCTTTTATATGTCACACTTATATCTGGTTGTATCAAAGTATTAAATTGATTCACAGTACTTTTATTGAGTCTAAATCTGTATGCAAACTCGTAGTCATTTAATTTTGTCATATAATTCACACGTGGCTTATATTCCTTGTTTAACGGTATATCAGAAGTATCACGGTCACTGCCTTCATCACAATCTTTTATCATTTGTAATAATTCCATATCACTGTCATCGCTACTATAATATTCCATTATTTCTAATACAAAGAGTATTTAATATTAGTAAAATTAATTTTTAAACGGCTAATCCGCATTCGTAATCGCTCCAAGTTGACGGATAAACAAATGATGTTACTAGAGTTAGTTCCGCTTACCGGAGAGTAACATGAAACTTTTATTGAAATGCATTTAAGACTGATTTGTATGAGCGCTCCTATCTCTAGTAACCTATCCGTCCTCCAGATGATAGATAGACAACTTCGGTAGAAAATGCTATCCGACAGTAGGTTATTGAAAAGCAAGTAAAGGCAAAAGGATAGATTTGTTTATCTCTAGTAGCTTGAACTACAGATAGATAGGTTATTGGAAACGGCCGTTAGTACACAAAACGAATGCCTCGGCACTGTTGCTATCGTTGCATGTATAAATACTAGACGAGAATTATGTGATACAAATAATTGTGCAGAGCCTGGGTGTTCATTGTGTGTTTGTTGTTTAAATGTCTGTAAAATCCCTTGCAAAATAGGAATTATTCCTAATGCGGGAGATGTCTTCTATAACCAAACACATAAATGCCTGTATATTATCAAACTGGTAAGGAGCGATATATCTTCAATCACAAAGTCCCATCGGTATTTTAGGTTGTACAAAATAGGGTTCTATTATTTTCCCATCTCAGTTTCTGCTCTCCTTCTCCATATAAACTTTATAAATATATGCTAAATTACACTCACTCTTCGTAATATGCTTATAACACGGTACAAAGTTTTCTCTTCACGTATAAATAAGTACAAACAAATAGCAGTGCTGGAATAATTACATTGACATATTAATTAAGAGCTACTAAGAGCAGAGCCTGAGAGTTAAGCAATTACACTAATTGAATTTATTTTGCACAATTCCAACGAGTTAATTTGTGTTTGTTCAAACTATTTAAAATTACATAACAATGCAAGGAACCTGTAATACTTCGTTACAAGTATAATTTACAAAGTCACTGCAGTTTTAGTTCCAAGTAGACATTCGTGTTCCGCTGGTGCCAAGGGATTTTATTTGTAACAAAGTAGGACACGTATTGTAAACTTGGTTGGAAAGAGTAATTTATTGAATCAGTGATTCCTTTAGGACTTGGCAAAAATATGCGGGTCTATTACTTTCTAGTTAAGTATATCGTTGAAAATTATGTCACGTTATTAGAAGCACAGAAAATGCAATAGTGTACATTAAATCCAGGCAAAAGTATTGTTGCCGAGGGATTGATTTTTTTAATCTATTGTAACGCGCGAGCGAAGCGTTGGCTAAAATTAGAATTTTACATGTCGTTTCATCGATACGATCCTTTAAGTAGCAAATGAAAAGTATATTTTAGGCCATCAAAGTATGGACCCCTTCAGTCATAATGACAGAAATCGTGAGAATGTGTCATGGAGGGTTCTACTCGTGCCCGATTGCTTACTACCAACAACGTCGAAAACAATTAATACAATGTCGAAAATGGGGTAGATAACTATTGATTTTAATTAAAGTGTTACGCCATTCGAAATTTAAATACAAAGAATTTTCAAATCCACATAAAATAAATTAAATTAAAGCCTAAAAGGCTTTAATCTGATAATTGCGATAATTATTTAATTACAGTAAAATGATGTACGATGACGTAACCACTATTCAAATGTATAGGCGTGTGAGCAACTTAAAATATTAATTGCGCTCTTATTTTGCAGCCAATTTCGAAGTTGTTTCACAAAAAGTTTTTATTTGTGGTATTTTCTGTTGCATATAAATAACGTGCAAGATCAAGGTCTTTATGTTTTCTTATCGATTTGACATGCAAATAGCGATGGTCATCCTATGACAGGAAAACCCTATAACACCATGCCTTATAGACAGTCCCAATCACTACAGCTGTTCCATCGCGGCAGTTATACGAAAACAATCGACATTCGAATTAAGGTACCCGTATCAATTGTCATTCGAATAATATTCAAATAGTATGCAACGACATTGAATTAGCATTTACACATATATTTTAACAGTGAAACTTCTTGAGACATACCTTGGACATCTGTGAGTGTACCTAATCAAAGAACTTCATTAAAATGCCAACTTTTGATTACATTTTTGAACTTCACATAATTAAAGATCACGTCGTATGTGGTCACTGGAAAGAGCTACAGATGCCACTTAATAGATAATATATATTTGCAATTTAGACAAGTTACATATACTACCTACACAAATACGTACAAATAACAACCAATAGAATAAGAATCCTATAAAATATTCTAGAATACAGATTAAAAACAAGATAAAATACTGATTCTGTAATCACTGCAATTTGCTGCAGGCAAACGGTCGCCTCATCGCTACTGTATCAACTGCGTGGGTCAAACGGTACAATTATTTGTGTGATCCACTGTGTCAAATATAAATGTTAATGACAAAAGGTTTGCTTCCTATTACGTGAGATTTAATTACAAGCGTTCATGGTGAAATGTAGATGTGACATACATACATACCATTGCTTTTCTTTTGTAAATACACAGGCGTGTTTCCATGTATGCATATTTGATTATGACAATCATACACACACACACACACGAAAACACATTTTTATAAATGCGTTTGTGTGATATAGCTAATTATTTAGCTACACTTATTATTATGCAGATAACAAGATAAGTAAGTGAACTGAGTATGTAGATACTCAGTTCGCTGGCTCAGCGAACAAACGTGGATCTTGATATCCGATATTAAAGGGCATCATTCCGTCCTATTTTGTGGAAAATCACCAAGCGGGCAGAATCATCTTTACCATATATTTAGCTATTTCTGTATATTCTAACTAATACCATAAATGCAAATGTAAGTTTGTTTGTTACGTCTTAACTACTCGACTGATCATTATGAAATTTCATATACAAGTAGTCACGGATAAAGAAAAGGAAATAGGGTATCTTGTATCCAGAAAAAAGAACTATTCAATAGGGATAGAAATTTAAAATTTAGTGACAAACTACTTTGACGTGAGCGAAGGCGCAAGCGAAATCTAGTAGAGAGAGTCTAGAGACACTATGTAGTCTACTACATAGTGTCTCGACAAAAGATTTCACAGTCAACATCAGATTCTTGATAACGCAATTCGCTACTGTTTTGAACTTAACTTTGCAAAAGTAATCAAGCTTAAACAACATGCTAGAAAACCCTACTCATTTCAGTACTTTCGCGTTGTATGTAACACGTCAATAACAATTATCATCGTGGAAAGTACGCGGCCTTTCTAACTTGTCTCAATTAGGTATAATCTCATGTACATGTAATGGATCTTGTGAAATTAGAAATATAGCTGTGTGAGTTAGATGAATGGACAAACAACTAGAAAAGACTGGTTTCATTAATCCTCTGGTCGCAAGGTTAGACTTGATTAGAATATGCTGGGCCAGATTAATTGTTATTGTGTTTATTTGCCAAAAGACTAGATGAAATTTAGATTTATACCTAGGCGATGTAACATGCTTGTCTTTTATTACATACATACATACATAAATTCACGCCTGTTTCCCAGAGGGGTAGGCAGAGACTACGGATTTCCATTTGCTACGATCCTGACACACTTCTCTGGCTTCATTCACTTTCATAACATTCCTCATACACGCTCGCGGGTTTAAAGTGCTCTTATCCTGGCCTTTATCCAGAACGTCTCCGATCTGATCAGGAAACGTTCGCCTAGGTCTTCCCCTTGCAACTGTTCCATTCACACTAGCCTTATAAACTTTCTTAGTCAGTCTGTTCTCGTCCATTCTTTCTACATGCCCAAACCAATTATTATGTGGCTAAATACACGTAATAAAATATATAGAAACGTCATCCACACTAATATAATAAAGCTGAAGAATTAGTTTATTTTTTAACGTGCTGATCTCTAGAACAACAAATTGGATGAAAAATATATTTTTATATTTGATTCTTAAACCTCGATGAGCCTAGTTCTTGAGGATGACTTTAGGCTATTTAACATCATGCTACGGACAACGGTAGAGAAGCAGTAATTATTAACGTCGTAGGTCAAACCGCGATTGGTTGACACATTCCTAAATAAAAGACGTTCTATTGTAAAATATGACCATTTATCATGAGCCCGATAATTATTTTATAGTATGTTCTTTTTTGTTGTAAATGCACAGACTACAGTCCCATACCAAACAAAGACATAGAAATAAATATTTAGTTTGATATCGCTCTTGCTTCAGTTAACTATTTTGAATATTTTATTAATTTGTTTTCTTAAAAAAAATGCACTGGCATCTAGCCTGTTCAATCTCAAATTATAGCCACAGTCATGGTAAATGCACAATGAGCTATGTTAGTCAACACGTAATACTGAGTAAGCTTATTAACGAACGTAATACCAGTGAAGCTGCTAATGAGATTAACTACTTAAAACTAGGGATTTGAGTCTTGCCACACTTTCCTTTCCGGGTAAACATATCAATCTATGCTAAGTCATCTAATAGATTAGACGATCACAGATAAATAGATCACATGTTTAGACAGAAGCAGTTTCCATTTATCGGTCTTTCCAATGACCGTAATTGCTAATGCATCTGTCAGTCTTTATCCATCAATCTCCATTGAAAATACATTTTCCTTTGGATTGACCGATTGATAGTTAAAGCTAGTAAGTTTTGAAAGAAATGTTGGTAAAGTTTGTGATTGTTTTGACAGCATGGACATTTGTTTTAAGACGCGTGCTCATCTTTTTAATTTATTGTGCCTTTACTGTTTTTTGAATCCACCAGCTGATACAGGTAGTCATACAAAGAAAATCAAAACGTAAGCCCATTCAGTTTTTATATACATATATGTCTGAATAATCCTATACTTTTTCGTACACTTTTGAATACAATATGAGCAAACAGATTTGTGATACCGTTAATGTGTGAATGGAGTGTTAATGGACAGCAGTTTGCAGAGACAACATGCAAAGTATCGTGGTATAAATAACGATTAATAGAAGTGCAGATTGTAACAGTGCGATGTAGTCATATTTCAGAATCTATTAAAATCTCAAAATATTAAAATTATTGTAAGTTTTAATATAATAAAGTTCATTTAAAAATGAGATAGAATAAATAAAAACATATCGTAAGAAAGTAAAGACGAAGAAGAAGAAGAAAATATGGCAAAAAAGTGAAAAGCTAAATTATTTATTGACGTATATTATATCCATCACGGCAAACTGTGTAAGAATAGGATTTTTTTTTTTTACGTGGGGGAATGCAATGACGCATATCCCTCCGCGGGGGCGGACGGAGGGATTATGCCGGACTCGCCGGGGTAAGAGAAAGATGGAAAAGAAATAATGTACCTCCCGGAATACCGACTAAACCTACCACGGTGTTCCTCGACAAAACCACTGTCGACGGGGCCGCGCGAATCGCTTTCGCATGCAGTCGCGACCCCGCCGAGGTTCCGGCCCGCCGTATGAAACGGCAGGCCCCTACGCAATAAGACCTACCCAAGATAAGTACTTACTCAAAATAAAAGCCCTACTGTCTCCCCCTAAAGGGGGAGACGGACACGAAACAGAGGCGCGCGTGGGAACACGCACGCCGCCTCTCGGACCTGGTGCTGAATGGATGGCGGGCAGGCCCACAAAGCCCGCCACCCCCAGGTCAAACCTCAGGGTGGCTGGAGGTCATCTCGCGCCCTCCGGCGCCCGGCTCTGCGGTTGGGGAGAGGGTTTAAACGCTCCCTCTCCCGCTCCGCCGCCTCCTTGATGGAAATTACTTCCTCACAAAAGGAGGCGACGGCGTTTCACGACCTCTCACTTCGGACCATAGACTGAACTACGGCTGGGAGCGAGAGGGCAATCGATCCGACTGCCGCGATCAACTCACGGCGCTGCGATGCCCGGGCGGGGCAAACCGCCAAAGTGTGCAGCGCCGTGTCCTCAACAACGTCGCGGCAGTCGCCGCAGTGGTGACAACCGGGCGTCTCTTGCCGGCGTATACGACACAGGAACTGGCCAAAACAACCGTGGCCAGTTAGAACCTGTGTCAGCCGGAAGGTGAGGGCACCATGCTGCCTCTCCAGCCACTCCTTAAACACGGGACTTACCGCCACGATCGTGGCGTGCCCGAAGAATAGGATACCTCAAGGGAAAAGCAAATAGGGAAAAATCTTTAAATATAAAATAATATTTTCTGTGTTTACAGTGCAACTTTATTAGCTACCCTAAAATATGACCTCGCTTGACCCTGTTTATATAATAAATAAATAATATAATTATAATATAATTTATTTGTAAATCCGATTATAGGTTCCGAGTTCCGAGTGAAAGCGTTATTAGTAGGCATAGATTGATTAATCTTAAAAGGTCACTTGCGACGCAAGTATTAAGAAATTAATATACTTGAGACATATTTAAAATCACTATTAATTATTGTTGCATTACTGTCTTAAGCAAATTAAATCCAGTGAAATTTTGTACCAGTTATAAATATATATTGCTACTTTATCCGATGAATATTATTGATAAATATAAATTAATTAGAAATACGATAACAAACTTTATTCTGAATAAAGTTTGCTATCGTATTTCCAATTAATTAAATTAAAGCTTTCAAGAGTTTTCAGTACTTGAATGTCCTTACCACATCAATAATAAATGTCTTTTATTTACTGAGCTCCTAATCCTTAAGTATCCAATTAATTCTGAAGTGGACTTGTGCATGCTTTTTCTTGAAATAAAATAATCTGGTGTATCTTAAATAACTACATCTTCATTGGTATTCGAAAATAAATAGCTTGAGGTTTATATTGAGACGAAGTTATTACTTATTTTGAAAGACGTCTGGCGAATATATTATTTGGACTAGTAAGTAACCTCAGGTTTTCATTTTCTTGATGCTAATAACCCAATCTGATGCGCAGGTCATAAACAAAATTCTTAAGTGAGTTATTTATGTTATAAGATGATCGGTGATCCATTGCTTATTGGAATATACGTAATTATTAATCTGG
The DNA here is from genome assembly GCA_963675205.1 of Catocala nupta. Classification (NCBI taxonomy): domain Eukaryota; kingdom Metazoa; phylum Arthropoda; class Insecta; order Lepidoptera; family Erebidae; genus Catocala; species Catocala nupta. The sequence goes on along the minus strand of OY776097.1, from coordinate 18,815,240 downwards.
ATTCTATTCAAAGAAAATTTGCAATCGATTTCTACCTCGGTAAATGACTTGCTATTTTACAAATTAAGTTCTCGGCTACTGTCTCAAGAGTATGAATTTAAATTGATCAACAGCTTGCCTCCATTGACGCGCTATCTAACTAAACTTTTTAGGCGAAAGTGTAATACTTTACTAATCATTAATACTACAGTATCCACGAAAATATAATACGATTTCAATTTTATATATTTTACAACAAGGATACCAAGTAACTAGGTAACATTAAGGACGTCCCTTCCTGTACTGATAAGGTTTTACGAATCTAAGAATTCATACAATGTGGCTAGTTGAGATTCATATGGATTTATAACATACCAGTTTATGTCCACGGTTTCATCCGCGTTAATGTAGATTTTGTCGATAAAATTCTATCCCTTAGAGAATAGTACTTTTTTCTGGCTGAAAGGTAATTCATGTCCTTTGCTGTATCCCTAAGACGATAACGGTATGCAAATTTTTATGGGGATCGGTCGAGTTGTTAAGACTTGAAAGAGTAACAAACAAACAAACTCCGTCGGCTCGACTCGACAAAATTTGTCGGCCTCGATGGCGTAGTGGTTAGTGTAACCGACTGCTATACCTGAGGTCGCGGTTTCGATTCCCGCACAAGTCAAACATTTGTGTGCATGAACATGGATGTTTGTCTTGGTCTGGGTGTTTCTATTTATAATATGTAGGTATTGACAAAATTCACATTCGCATTTATAATATTAGTAGATTTTCCCGCAGCTTCGCTCGCGTAAATATAGGTTATGCCAATTTATTATCTCTTCCGGAATAGAACTTTTTATCCGATATCTTTTTTGTACCTCTGACAACGTGTATGCAAAATTTTACCATAATCAATCGAGTAGTTAAGGCGTGAAAGCGTAACAAATAAATTCAATATACCGTGACATTAAATTCTCCGTGTCATTACTATAACGTACAAATTATGACATTTATCAACGGGTATACTTAACCAATTAAAAATATGCATTAGAACAGCTAAACTCGTTGAACCAATTCAAGTGAATCTAGCCGACTTAAAAGCATTAGTAATACAGTTGAAGAAATGTGTAACACACGTCAACTTACAGCTAAATGCGATTCACTTTCGTTTTCAATCTAATGTAAGTCCAAATAGAAATATTATTCACTTAAAATATTCTACAATTCTTTTCAAAGGGTCGTACTCAGCTTCGCTTCTCTAAATTTATTTTACGAAGCCATTGCGGAGTACAGCGCTGCTCTGAGTGCAGAAATAGACACATTTAAATCCAGTAGTTGTCGAAAACGTGACATCTGCATTTGGTGCCAAGTGTCTACGACGTGCACGGTAGCAAAAGTTGTACTTATAAAGTGAATCGATGACACATTGAACGACAACCTCTTTTAGAAAATTGATTTTTTCGATAACGATTTATATTTGTGTAGACTACCTTTATCCACGTTTGATGTAGTAAAATTGTTCTGAGAGTAAAATATATTGGGGCACGAACTCTTCTCCTCCCTAGCCTTTATTATTCCCAAGTCACTTGAGGTCGGCTTTTCTAGTCTAACCAAATCTGACTGGATATCAGCTTTTACACGGAGCGGCTGCCACCTGACCTCCGCAACCCGAAGGCTAACTATACCCTAAGGCTAGACCAGTGTCAGGATATTATAGGGCACTGACTTCCCAATATCGACTGCCATAGATGTTCATGGCAGCCGGGACCGACGGCTTAACGTGCTCTCCGAGGCACGGAGCAGGCGATAACTGTCAATCAATACGCACATAATTTCGAAATGTCATATAACTTCCGAAAGTCTGAGGTGCGAGACGTGGGTCCGAACCCGAGACTATCTGCATTGCAGTCTATTGGTCTCCCCACTGAGCTGTGTCATGAACATTCATAAATATATTTCTCCATTCATGAATGTTTGTGTATCGTATAAATAAAAAGAAAACGACAAATATCAAGTCAAATTAATTGTATCTGCGTAACCTTGGATATAATTAATATAATTTGTTCAGTAGTCGAGTAAAAATATAATATATGTATAAATTAGAAGTGTATATATACCTGCGAGGTACCATTACATCATTAAAGACCATGTTCCGTGAACATGTAATTGGTACAATTCTACATAGCTACAACAAGTGTAAAATCTTAAGGGTATCTTAAGATTTTACACTTAACTTAACTCTACACGCTTAACTCTACAAATCAAAGTCATGTTTTTACATACTGTTTAATTGCAAATGTGACTTTATTTTGATGTTGTAGTTTTATTGTGATGTTATTTATAGCTAATATATTTTAGCTTATTGCTAATATTGATAGTTTTTTGTAGCTAATTGCAAAATTGTATGATTCTATGTTAGATGTAGATTTTGATTGGTCATTTAAGTTAACTTGAATTTTTGTTAGTCCTCTGAAGGTGTAATAAATTCAAGCTTCTAAGAGACTTATTATGAATTCAAACTGGATATAGCTAAATGATGATGTAAAGGGTTTTCATTTAACATATTACCTCTTTCACCAAAAGAAACGAAGAAGCAATAAAAAAAGGGAGTGGTTTTATTTATAAATATGTTTACGATACAGAAAAATTTAATAATTCAATAAAATAATGTAACTAAGATCATGTCGCAGTAAGTCGTAATAATGAGAATTAAATAAAGTATATCTCTCGAACAAACGACAACAAGAATAAAAATGATCGTCATCAACAATATTATTATCTTTACTGAATTATCTAGAACGCAAATCCGAACCAGAAACAAACCATCTATTATAATAAAAGTATTCATTTGCACACTGTTGATATTCAAGAGCACGTTTTCTAGTACTCTTGACTCATATAATATTCGCTTATTATGCCAGTTTTGCTATAAACATTCTATGGATATGTGATTCAAGGGTCGATGAACCAAAGGAGAGTGCATCCGTTTTGTTTGTGCAAGATAATTTACTTCGGCTACTTGTATCATAATGAAGTATATTGTATTTATATAAAATTAAAACCACATAATTAAAAAGCAACAAAATTATTCCTACGCGTCGAAGACTACGACTACTTTGTATACAGAGTGTCCGGTAATTAATGGATAACCTGGAAATGTATTATAGTGGAACTGATGGCCGTTCAGAAAAATATGAAAAAAAAACTATCCTAACTACTACCTGAGGTATGTGTTTTTTTTAAATTGCCATTTATAACTTTCTTGTACACTACGACCATAAATGAATGAAATCCATCGGTTTTTTGTTGTTTTATTATTAAACACTAATTATGCTAATAGAAAGACAGTCAAAAGTATGCTATGCTAATATAGCTTGCACTTTTTAATATAAACATTTTTTTTTTCATTTTTCTAAACGGCCTTCAATTCTGCTATAAGACATTTCAAGGTTATCCATTAATTACCGGACACCCTGTATAAAAGATAATTCCCAATTAATAAGTTCTTCTCACAAAACTTGGTAACAAATCGCTTTAACGTGTAACTAGATACAAGTGAAACTAGATGCTAGAAGATATGAAGATTCAATAAAGATTGGCGTCTGTGACAAATTAATTATAACATACTGGTGCCAATTCTGTTGTCACAAAATTCTCTTATCTTAGCTAAAAATCTTTAAAATTTAGTTTAGTCCTGTCACTTTTAGCGATTTCAGAGTACGAAATGTCGTTTGAAAGGACTAAACTAAATTTTAGAGATTTTAGCTAAGATAAGAGAATTTTGTGACAACAGAATTGGCACCACTGTCTAGTTTTTAAAATGTTTTAATTTCATTTGACGATAAGCTACTAGTGAAGTTCAATGTTGGACCACTTGTGTTTTTAAAAGTTTATGAGAGCTAAGCAGCAATCAGACATTACCTGGTCAAAACTCAATAACAAGTAAGCCATTTAACAAATTTGGGTAAATCTTGGTAGGTATACGTTTATCCTGGTATGCGTTCCTGTTAGTATTCGTGGACAGAAACTAGTATTATATAAATGTGCAATGTGAAAAGGGTACATCTTTTATACAAATTGTATAGAAGATGTGCTCCTTCAATATTGCACATTCAAATACATGTCATTTGGTTCTAGTGGTTTATCATAGGTATTGGCAATGCAGATAGCTTTTTGCAATCGAATATGTAGCTGAACTTATTTATCCAATTTTAAATAATATTGCAGTCAGCATGTAGAAATCGATTATGCTCCTTTTCCAAATATCTTGGCATACAAAAAATATTATTGATTTGTTAAATTTCACCCTATCGAAGATGAGTATTGATAAACAAGAGCAGCGATAGCTCAGTGGGGAGACGAACAGACTGCAATGCAGAGGGTCTCGGATTCGAACCAACGTCGCGCACCTCTGACTTTCGAAAGTTATATGACTTTTCAAAATTATGTGCGTATTGATTGACAATTATCGCCTGCTCCGTGCCTCGGAGAGCACGTTAAGACGTCGGTCCCGGCTGCCATGAACATCTATGGCAGTCGTTATTGGGGAAGTCGACACAAAAGATCCCTGGGTCGAAGTGTCGCCGGTCTGTACTGACTGGTCTCCACACAAGATAAGATAAGATCGATAAACAAGTATATATAATCAACCATACATGCACAATAGATACAATGGCTTAATTTAGTAGTCATCTCGCTACTACGCTGCGCTGAGTGATGTGAATTCGATGTCTAATAAAATTGTAAAAACATAATTTAGAAGTCTAGAGTCTAACAGCTGTTCTTTGGGTTCATTCTCAATGTTTAAATATTCGTATCGGCATAGGTATTATTTATAGTGTGTGAGAAATTTCTTTGTATTAAATTATAAATTAAATAAAAAAGAAACATAAAGTAATTAAAAAGTTTCTATGAATACAAATTCACCTCTTGACAGTCTTATATTCGTCGAGGCGGCTGATGTTATTGGTAGGAGAGAGCTCATAACTTTTCCACAGCTAGGACATATCAATGAAATCAAACTACATTGCGATCGGTCTGTCCGTTTGAGAGATAAGAAAATTCATACACAAATCCCTATAACATACATACAGTAAAACTAAATTATTATTCGAATATTGAGCGTTTCCAAGTACAGTCGCCTCAAAATAAAATACATATGCCAATATTTTTATTGTACAAACGTAAAATAAGCTTGCTGCATTTTTAATCCTTGTAACTATCACTGGAGTGCAGAATGGGCTCGCACACGCGTAAGCCGTTGAACGGATATGGATGAAACTGAGACACATAGAGATATGGCTCTGGAATAAAATATGGGATACCATTTATCCTGGTATCTTTGTCGTATGTTTCATGCGGGCAAAGCTGTGGACAGGAACTAATATATCATAAGATTATAGATACGCTTATGACTAATGATGAGTTATTGTATGTTTTTTGTAACGCTGAATCTAAAACATTATTGGCAAGATATGGACGTCACACAACTTCGCCTACTTCCTCTTGGATATACAGACGTGATATTATGTATGTACCTATACCGCGTGCAACTTTCAACATACATAGATATATTATATTAAGATAAATATATTTATAAATAAAATTTATAATGAGCAGTAAAACATCCATTCTCCGTTTCTTGCTATCTCTATAGCAACTTTTTATTTAATACGGTTAAGCGGTTTAGCCGGTAACTACTATTTATTATATATGTTTTCACGGTTTCGCTTCCATTTATATAAACCGCTAAGCCATTTATAGCATAAATTCTAAATACTATATCAATACATACGACATAGGCAGAATGCATTAAAATTTATGTCTTTGGTAGAGTGTATTTATCTTTTACAAAATAAAGCTGTGTTTGTACATTAAATGTCTTTTGAAAGTCTTACTTAGATCAACTATGTGAGGGGTTTTTAAACCAAACCTAGTATAGTATTATATTATCTGTGACCAAACTATACTTTTTCGTTGCTTGTTTGGTTTTTGTGTAAAAACTACAAAACGTTTTAAAGCCACAAGTCACCTGGACGAGCATTTCAGACAGCTCGCCCCGAAGCTTCTTGGCACTGCGTCCGCCCTTGGACGGCTATTGCCAAATTTGGGCGGGCCCAGTGCTGGTTGGCGGCGACTCTACAGGGGGGTTATCCGGTCGATGGCGCTTTACGGCGCACCGGTGTGGGCGGACTCCCTGACCACTCAGTGCAGGACTCTTTCGCGGAAACCGCAGAAAGTCATAGCAGTCAGGGTCATACGAGGTTACTACACGGGGTCAGCTGACGCAGCTTGCGCGTTGTCCGGGACACCCTCGAGGGATTTAGAGGCTGAAGTGCTTGCCGAAGTGTTCACAGTGAGTGAGGATGTGTGGGAGACGAGTAGTCGCTCTCTCCTGGCAGTAATTGGTAAGTGGAAGGCGCGGCTGGAGGCACCTCTGGCCGGTTTCAGAACCATTGGGGCCCACCAGCCGGTATTGGAGCGGTGAGCAGGGCGGCAGCATGGGACCCTTTCCTTCCGGCTAATGCAGATGTTGTCAGGGCACAGTTGCTTTGGAAAATACCTGCACACGGTCGCTAAGAGGGAACCGAGTCCCGTCTGCCACCACTGCGGGTGTGAAGAGGACATGGTGCAGCTCACGCTTGAGCATCTCATTGAGGTTGTTGGAGAAGAACTCTCGCTGCTGGCCTTGATCAAAGCCATGGTCGACAGAGAGAGGAAGTGGGCAGCGGTCGCATCCTTCTGCGAGGACGTCGTCTCGCAGAAGGAGGGAGCGGAGCGGATCCGTAAGGAAAGTATCCTTGCGGATCCGAGCCATTGCCGGCGAACTGGGCGGCGCAGGCGCGCATTCACGCGCCTAATGCCGCCATAATGAAGGCCACAGGCGGGAGACCGGGGATTTCCTATCCGCCAGCCATTGAGTCGGTCTGACGTCCTCTGTTACGCCGAGGCGTCGCGCAGAAGTCGTAGTCTGCTGGATGGATCGCTGATCTTCTGGCTTCTGGGTGGCAAGGCCTCAGGGGACCCTGCCACCCGTGAGTAAGAACCCATAGAGGGCGCGCGCGGTGTTCCCACGCGCCTTCTTACGTCGAAAGGGGAGAGCAGTGAAATGCTCTCCCCCGGGGATGAGAGGAGGTCGGGTCCAATTGACCCGGCCGGCACCCATACGGGGGGGCCTGCTATGGATGAATCTTTTTAGACTCCCAACTGGCCCCCCCATTGGGTGAGAGAGAGAACACCCCAGGTTTTTTTAGTGGGTATACCAGCACTCGGCTGCTGAGTCCCACACGCCCGGCCGGTGCCGTCTCCTAGCCGGCGGGTAGTGCATCAAGCATTTTTTCCTGGGTATCAGAAAAAAAAAAAAAATTTACCTACGTAAATAACGGTGCAAGCCAACTGCAGTTGACGCAGGAAAAATGGCGGATGGTATTATGACGTCACAGTTCCATTGACATAATAAACTAAATTCAGTTCATTATATTACTGTGGATTGCAGAAGGGAAACTTGGGGAAATCACACAATAAAGATGTAATTTATTGTACGTCGTTTTCTAGGAATTAGTTGGAAGTAGATTAACGTCAGTGTGTTCATTAAAAGCGTTAGTAAGCAAGCTTTAAATATACATGTACTAGATTTTGCCCTCGGCTTTGCTCGCGTAAGGCCGTCCGCTGCGTTAAGCTGGTGCACGGAGCGGGCACCCGCGCCGCGTACTGTTTTCTGTTATCATGGGTAGCACGCGGCGCGGGTGACGGAGCTCGCCCCGCGGACAACGTGTCCGCGGGACGAAGCACGCGATCGGAGCTATTTATAGGAAATCAGTGAGCGCTACTTCGTTACTGCCGCCGCTGCGAGAGGCGGGAGTCCGTTGCGGGCGCCCGCGAGTCCGTGACGGAGCACGGCGCGGGTCTCCGCAGCGGGCGCCCGCTCCGTGCACCTGCTTAACGCAGCGGAGGGCCTAAATGTAGGTTATGTAAATGTTTTATTGCTCGGGAACAGTTCTTATTCTGGATAAAAGGTACCCTATGTCTTTTTTTGTACTCCTAGCAACGCGAATGCAACTTTTAGATGTTTGGTCGAGTAAAGACAAAGTCAAACAAAGAAACTCACATTCGTATTTACAATGTTTGATAGAATTGTACATACATAACCTTTACATTTTTTGCCAATTCTTCTCATTGGTTCTATGACCTTGCTTTGTTGAACATGGCAATAGGTAAATGTAAATTCACATTAATAAGTGTAACTTTGACGTTCATAAGTGTTGCTATGTGATCTACATGAATAAACAGATTTTGATTTTGACCTCACGCCTATGTTTCAGAAGGGATAGGCTCTGCCTACATAGCAGGCGATATGTGGGCGTCTGTTACGCCTCTCTGCGTATGAGTCATCCATATTTCACCAGCTGTGGTTTTCTCGTAACAGGAAGCAAGCCTATTGTTGTTTACCGAGAACGGTTCCAGACTCTATGTTGCTACTAAGTAACACATTTCTGAAATTCAAAGATTCTCATTTTGACGTGATAGCGTTTTTTAAATAATCATGATCGAACTATGAATTAATGTTGCAGTTCTTTATGCAAATGTCGTTTTTCTAACTCTTTTTGCGTTAAAGTGAGGTTTAAAATTATTTAAATTTAAAGCCTTTCTTAGGTATGCAAGAAAAACAATCGTTTAGCAGAAACAGTATGCAAATAAGTGGTTGCATCTAATTACTTTTAATAACTTAAGCCTGTGCGTCAAGAAACTTAAATGTAAGGCTCTATGATTGCAAATTTAATGTATCTTATGCATACATAGACCTAAGCATAGGTAATACCTAGGCATGAATACAGACAAACAGACATCAGCAGAGTAGTATTATAAAATCTATACATTTTGTGAGCGTCTTGGCAAATAAATAAAATGATTGGATATATGTCCACGCTCCATATTACTAATGAGAATTTCTTAAAAGCTCACCCATTGGGCATCCAGCAAACAATTTTCGCACCTTACCAGCGCCTGCATCAGGTCAACAAGACAATCCTATCTAGTCAGTAGGTATCTTAGAGTATAAGTAGCATAATTGAAAATATTTAGTCAATGAAGTGTATTTAGAATAAGTGATAAGCAACCCTTTTTTTGTATGAAACATGACTCGCATAATATAGACTCCAAAATCCCAGCAACAATTTCTGTAAATTTAATCTAAGTCCTATATCACTTTCCTCACTGCTCCATGTAATAGCAAATTTCAAACAATCATTTAAAAGTAAAACAACACAATATTTATTAAATGCAATTCGTGAAAACTTGACAGCTGTCTTAATAAATTTAATTATGTATAATAAAATTATAAGAAAAAAAAAAGAAGAAAATATAATAAATGTTAATGTTATATATTATGACATGACCAAAGTTTATTTTAATTATGTTATCAATATTATAATTGTCAGTGTAATTTATTAATTTAATTTATCTTATTATGTGGAAAAGTGTATGTAATTATGTTGACTTATAATGTAATGATATATTTGGGAGCTACGTCTGCCAACAAACTGCTGTGCAGTTTGGCAGAAGTATAAAATAATTGTACTTATTTTAGTAACACTGAATAAACACTTTTTCTTCTTCTTCTTCTTTCTTTCTTTCTTTCTTTCTTTTAGCTGTGGACTATATATCCGTTAAATGAAAGGATTACAGCTATGGAACTAAGTAAATATCCATTAACCATAACGCATATGCTTCAAGTGAAAATTTCTAGAGTCTAAACGCGACGGTCATAAAAAGGGGGTTCTTTTTTTTAAGACCGTTGTTGTGAGTTTGTGGTTAAAATTCGAATAGTTTTATAAAGTCTAACTTTCTGCAGAAGGGGCTTAACACATTGAATGCCATGACGGTCATAAATGACCGCGAATGGCATGGCATTTAATATGTTAAATAAACATTCCATATGCAAAATATTATATAATATAAATCAGTGCGTGCAATACATTTCGAAAGTAGCGCAAAGTTTTCTCTGTAAACCCGTCATTGGAGGAGCCAAGATGCTTGGAAATATGTGGCCGTTGTCGTTTTATTTTACCCAGATCTATTGGTTCCAATCTGCAATAAAAATAAAACAGCCTATTCTTTCTAGGTTGTATTAAAAAAAAACAAAATACTAACATTAGTAGTTGCTGAGAGCTTTGATAAATATACCAACAGTCAAAAGGAAAATAAGGATTCCGTTTCACTACTACTTGGAATGAATTAAGGAACCCTAAAAATACGTGACGTTATAGCTTTAAGACTCTTAATTTGCATAGGAATCGAAAAAAACGAAGTAAAATATGATTACATAGATAATTGTTTTTATTTTTTTTGTACCTAAATACTTAATTTGTGAATCACTATGAACATTAAACTGTAATATAAAAATACCAGTCAAACAAGATGACTTGTAGAGCACATTAACCTTCACCGTAACATCGACCACGATTGACATTTTGAATCATGATAAAAAGGTAAGGAAGATCGGGCAGGCAATAGGACACAAATAGCACCCGCATGAATCGCGGAATCAGTTGACGTCATCGAAATACTTCACCATGAATTCTTTGACATGACATATTTCAACGTATCTCATACGTGTTCATAAACGGGTATATTATAAAAGCGTGGATATATTATAATGTGCCTTTATAGTAGAGTACTGAACTATACCCAAAAAAATAATTCCATATTCTCGCTGAAGTAGCCTTTGGTGTTTGTAATGTTTTAGAATTAAATTTTCCTTAGGGCTCAACCTATCTTTGTTAGACGCCAAAGAAATCCAGAGATTACAAGATTCCTGAACCGCCAAACGTACGTCACTTAAGCAATGCATATTTTTGGCAGTTTCAGAAATAAGGCATTTCATGTTATTTTGTACTTTGTTGGAGCTGACTGGCTGACCTGTCCCGTTAAAATAGTAACGTTTTTAAATACAGGATCCAGTATTTAGAAGTCAATGGCTCGAAATCAAATAGCTTACCTGTAAAGCTAGGGGTGCCGCAAGGTTCAATTATAGGCCCATTTTTATTTTTAATTTACATATATGTCGGAGCGTCAAAAAAATAATCATTGGAATGTAATTTATTTCTGTAATTGGAGTTGAATAAAGCGCCATCTATTGGTTTGTTTCGGAACGTCAAGCGTAAGCTTCAGTGAGGTCGCCACAGAGCCAATGTGTCAGTCGGAGTGACAGTTATAACTGTCAGTGTCATATTGATGTTATATACGCGCCGGAGACTCGTGCGCGGACACATTCGGTGTGACGAACTCGCTGCGTGCTGATCAAATCAGAGATAATCACAGTTAACCTTTATTGTTTTATTTTTCTTGTATTTGCCTATCATTAGTATACGTGCAAAATATAATACCAGGCCTATATTTTGTTGCTTCATCATGTCAAAAGCGAATTGCCGTCCAACTCTCCGACATATATAAACGATTTACCTTTACGACTTTAACGATTTTACTTGAACAATATTTGTGATGTTGTAGGTACTGTCTGCTGACGATACTTCTTTAATATTTAAAGTAAATAGGAACAGGGACAATTTTGACGAAGTAAATAGTGCATTGATTCAAGTAACAAAATGGTTTACTTTAAATAATTTAGTACTGAACGCCAAAAAACAAAATGTGTTAAATGTACACTGCCTAATGTAAATCATCATCATACTGGAAGCAATAGAATCCAGTGTTTCTGGACATTACACTTGATTCAAAGTTACAGTGGAGTGCGCACATATCTTAACTCTCAGAGAAACTTAGTTCAGCCGCTTACGCCATTAGAAAAGTCCGTGGATTAACTGACGTTGATACAGCCAGATTAGTTTACTTTAGTTACTTTCACAGTGTTATGTCATATGGAATATTATTACGGTAAAGCAGCTGATATACAAAGTATATTTATATTGCAACAAAGAGCTGTGCGTGCTATTTATCAATTAGAAACTAGAATCTCGCGCAGAGAAAAATTCAAGAATATTATCTATATTCTTTGTGATGTATACAAATGTATTATTAAATGTAGTACATAGATCAACGGTGGCGCTACCTGCACACTCTCGATCTGTCACTTGTAGTGAGCAGACACACCGATGAGCTGTGTACCTACTTACTGGATTATTTGGTATTTTATTCAATACCCAAGGTTAAATTAGTGGACATCATATGCTTGAATTTTTCTTTTTAACTGTAGCATCACAATATATTTATTTTAAATTATGCACGTCCGTCGAAATATACATTTATACATAAAAATAGTGACATACATAACATCAATACTAGAAATAAATATAAATTATGTATTCCATTCTACCGTCTACCTAAAGTTCATGGTTCGTTCATTGTTCCTTCATGGGTCTTGGTATACGTTTTTATAATAAAACTCCGACCAATATTCTAGAATTACCAGATAAAACATTTAAAGTTAATATTAAAAATTGCTTAATTTCCAAAGCATGTTATAATATAGATGATTATTTAAATGACAAACATCCATGGCACTTACATATATTTATTTGCATCAGAACACATTTAAATGACAAATATTAACACTTATTTTTAAAAATATTCTTTTTTGTTATGTTACTCCTTGTTTAAGCTAGAACTTACATTGTTGTTACACTCAGTCGTATTTTAATCAAGAAGAATGTGCAATGAAGACAACTCGTGATCATGGACAGTTCCGTAAAATTTTCTTTTTGTGTATTATTCTGAGTTCACATGCCAAGGACCGTCATGCTCACTCAAATGTCATTGGTGGCGTCATGGACCAGGTAGTTCCCTTCCCTTCAATATGGCGAGCGGGGCAATGGCTGGCTCATGCGTCGTACTCGTGAACGGGTGCTACTTGTGGTGACTGGTCGACCTTGGCTTCGTGGAATTCGATAATTTACTTACTACATTTTTTTAAACAGTTTTATTTAAACTACAGACTACAACCATGCCTTGTCTTGATTATTTATGTACATATAAGTAGATGCTCCTATTTACCATACTACTGCTTTAGAGGCTACCAATTTTTTTTATTAAATGCTTGAGTTAGTTCAGTAGTAGTTCATGGAAAATTTTTGCAGCACCTTACAGTTATGATTTGTAAACGAAATATTATTGTAAACTTAACGATTAAAAAGAGTAGCCCTGAGTTTCTTGCCCGTTCTTCTCATGAGCCCTACACCCTTGCTTTGCTGAACATGGCAGTAAATGTAAATACACAGAAAAAATTTAGTGTAACTTTGACATTCATAAGTGTTACCTTGTAACCTAACTTAAATAAATTTATTTTTTATTTGATTTTAGCTTCCTTACTATAACGCAGGCTCAGCATAACTTAGCCTATGTAATAGTAATATTGGACTAAATTATGTAATATTTGACTCCAAATAAAATTACAAAATTTAAAGAAATAGGCTAATTACAAACTAGCAAATATACATGCGTTTATCGTTTTATATCGTTATCGTTTATCTCCAAACGAATTTTCTATTTGCTAAAGTTACGTACTTACATATGTAGGTATATCAGGCGACTAGGATCTCGATCTTTCGACTTCTTGTTATACTTTGTAACACCATGTTTTACATATCATAACATTAATTGTAGTACATATTAACATCTTAATACGATTCAACCTACTATTTTATTTAACCGGCTAAGCTTATTTATTCGCGCGTAAAGCCACGTCACGTCGTAACAAACGGACCACAAAACCACAACAATAAAAATGAAAATAATGCACAACATTAAAACAATATACGGAAGGACGACAGCATTTCACGCGGACCGCAAGAAATGCATGGTTTGTTTAGTTATTTTACAAGTTTAATAATGAACTTAGTTGTTTTGTACAAGCCTTTATTAGCTTGCCCTGTGTATATGTAACTATGTATAAATGTGGTATCTGGATCCAAATGGCCAAATAAAATGAAACCTTGCACACGTATCAAAGACAACAAGTGTATCAAAATACGATTCTTGAGAAGATGGAGCCTCTTTGTAACACCATGTTTTATAACCAAGAATGGATCTTTCAGCAAGACCACCAGCACCAGGTCACAAAGCTGGATCCACCCAAGCGTGGTTGGAAACGAACGTTTCGGACTTCATCAGAGACTGGCCGTCATCTAGTCCCGATCTTAATTCGCTGGATCATGTTTTATGATCAGTTTTAGAGAGTATGTTCTAAACGCCATGTTAATTTAGAGTCCCTAAAATAATCCATAAGATTGACAGTGATGAATTTTCACATGGAGAGAGTGCGTCAATAGAAACTATTGATAACTGGCCACAACGTTTAAAGGACTGCGTTAAAGACAAACATCTTTATTTCCTTAAAGCATGTAAACACTTCATGAACACGTCAATAAACTAATGTATTAATAAAATACATATAATTATAAAAAAGACAACGGAGAAGAAAAATCTGCATTGAAAGAAACCTATGCCTGTTTGAGGATTAGAACTGTCATGAGACGAAGAATCCAGAGACTCATGGCCAATCTTTACAATATGTCCCGTAAAAATGCAATTTGTTTTACTACTTTTTCTTATATGAGTTGTGTGCGGTTGTTAAGTTATCGAATACCACTACCAAAGAAGGACTTCAAGATAATAAAGAACGTTAAAATGATATATTCTGAAACAACTAAAGATAAGTAGACTTTATTGGAATAAAAAGTAAAAATAATCTTTTAATATTACTGCAATGGACGTAAAAAACGTTTTACTTACATTTTTCATGACTTTACCTTGACGAATAGCAAGCGTTTAAAATTTACAACTGATATCAAGCAACATAGTAACGCCTTTTTACGTTAATTTGACAATTAAGAGATTTTATGTTAACTTTTTTGGTCATTAAATCGAATTTTTATGTTAGTTCTTAAACAAAGAAATTGTAATTTTTATATTGCTTAGAAACAGTTAAAACATTTCTATATTAACATTACATACTAGCTTTATACACTATACCCTCAAAATTATTATAAGCGATTAATGTCTTTTTATAGGTTGCAGCAGCGATAGCTCAGTGGGGAGACCAACAGACTGCAATGCAGAGGGTCTCGGGTTCGAACCCACGTCGCGCACCTCTGACTTTCGGAAGTTATATGGCTTTCCGAAATTATGTGCGTATTCATTGACAATTATCGCCTCCTCCATGCCTCGGAGAGCACGTTAAGCCATCGGTCCTGGCTGCCATGAACATCTATGGCAGTCGTTACTGGAAAGTCCGTGCCCTATAATATCCTGACACTTGTCGAGCCTTAGGGTATCGTTAGCCTTCGGGTTGCGGAGATCAGGTGGCAGCCACTCCGTGTAAAAACTGATATCCAGTCAAATCCGGTTAGACTAGAAAAGCCGACCCCAAGTGACTTGGGAATAATAAAGGCTAGGGAGAAGAATGTCTTTTTATAGGTTCCCAATTTATTCGCATAAAATTATATGTCATAATTTAACATAGCATACTTTAACTTATCCTAATAAAAGTTACGTACAATATTAATTTGGCATAATTGTTTAGGCACAATTTTTAAGCATAATTACTATAAGCATAATAATTTTTAAGCATACTATTCTAAAGCATAAATTTGAAGTTTTCCGTCCGCCGCACCCTAACCTATTGTCACACTATGGTACCCAAGTTATATATGCCTTATAACTTTATGCCAATCAAAATTAGGGCTAAAGCATTAGCCTAAATTATATTTATGCCTACTGAAATAGTATGCCAAAAAACAATTATGTCAACGTATTATTATGACAAAAAAAATATGCCTATCTCGTTATGCCGAATTAAAATAGGACAAAAAAATTTTTGAAACAGAAGGTTCCCCCGTTTTATACCGTGTATATTAAACAATAATAATTGTCAATAAAAAAAAATAAAAAAAAAAGATTGGCGGTACCGAAATTCACAGATAATGGACAGTTGTGTCGTGAGGTCCGGACCACCACGCAGCTGCTACTCCTGCAATTTATAGTCCGCTACGAAAACAGTTTATGCATCGACACTAAGACTTGTTCACCTTTGCACGCAGAATCCTTCGGAAACCTTGACAAGGGATAAAGGTCGGCTTACTTGTACTGTCAAAATTTATATATTACAATAGTTGGGATGGACAATCCGAAGATGCGTGTTCTTCTTTTCGTAATTACGTCATTACAATGGATGTTTACCAAGTGTACTTTAATTGGCGATTACGACTCTATGTATACTTATTTGCCACCTTTTCTCTGAATCATATCCAACGTTTTATTACGTTGTTTAGTACAATATTACGCAGCGATTGAAACAAGTCGCAGTTGTGTGAGACTCGTGTGTTTAAAGTATACATAAGCATAGCGCACAACACTCGCGATCTATTTGCACCGAGCGCGAGTCGCTTTTGTTAGTATGCACCAAAAGAATCGTTTTTTTTTGTTTTTTTACTTGTATGCCTCATTAGTCCTACGGCATGAGGTTTTCTGAACAAATGGTGCAGATGCGAGAATTCTGTTCGAGTTATGTCACAATTAAAAAAGGTATAATTGTTAGGTAATTTGTATGTTTAGGATACGATAGGACTGGCATATGTTGTGAAATACAATGTCTATATAAAATAAAGGACAATACAGGTATTAACTAAGTTTAAAATAGTAACTAATCAATGTCTGTACAAAGAAGATATTTAAGAAAATATGTGAAACATATGTATTTATAAGCCAAAATTATTGGTTTTTATTTTTGTCTTTCTGTACATTTGTACGCACATCACGCAAAAACTACTACTCGAAATTGAATGCAGTTTTCACAGTCATTCAACTGGTTTTGGCTATAATGCCGCTAAGGAAATAAGTATTAAAAAAAAGGTATACTTCCAAATCCTAAGCATACGAAGTAATGTTATTTATATTAGACTCTACTTCATCCCAACGTTTCATACTTGAATACACGCCCTATTTACTTAACTAACATAATATACTCTAAGCACGTGCCCCCTTTTTCCCTCAATTCGTTTGATAAAGCATTGATACACTGAACGCGAGATATGATGGATGCATACTGCTTAGTCTTACGACGTGGATAAAGGACTAGCGTTCTCAGTAATTGGTGTACAGTTTCATACTGTTTCTTGTTTTAAAGCTCGTGTGTAGAATGTTAGCTAATGCCCTTTAATATAAATTAAGCGTAGTGGTTTAAGTAATTGCTTTGCTACTGCCACCGCACCGAAAGTTCGATCTTATGATTCTTCTTCTCCCTAGCCTTTATTATTCCCAAGTCACTTGAGGCAGGCTTTCTTGGTCTAAACGGATTTGACTGGATATCAGTTTTTACACGGAGCGGCTGCCACCTGTCCTCCGCAACCCAAAGGCTAACGATACCCTATGGCTAAATCAGTGTCAGGATATTATAAGACACTGACTTCCCAATAACGACTGCCATAGATGTTCATAGCAGCCGGGACCGACGGCTTAACGTGCTCTCCGAGGCACGGAGCAGGCGATAATTGTCAATCAATACGCACATAATTTCGAAAAGTCATATAACTTCCGAAAGTCAGAGGTACGTGACGTGGGTTCGAACCCAAGACCCTCTGCAAATAGTTATTTCGTGCATTGATGTTCTTTGTGTCCGTTATTTGTATATTTGTAACAAAATTAAACATAAATTGATCTAAATGCGAACGTTATTTACTAAATTTAAAATAAGGTATTGTAATATTTTTCTTTACTACTTCTACATAAAAACTTTAAGTATATCAAATCTCATATTCTTTCTTGTAGGCTACATGCTTTATTAGGGAAACAACGATTTCTCTTTACCTATTAATAGCTCTTCGTTTCTAGAGACTCGTACCGTATCATCCCTAAATGTGTAGGCAGTAGTGTATTGCATAATTTTACCATAAACTGCCTTTGTAGTATAATATGTCGAGCATAGAGTTATTGGATTTGCATATTAAAAAAAGTCCAGTAGCAGTATAGAGACTAGAACTGCCCGATAGATACCAATAGGTTCCCCCCTTATTACGTAGAACTTACAACTATAGCTATAGAAATGTGACCTCCACCTGTTTCTTCGGAGATATAGGTGTGAGACTTTGTATGTATATCGCCAGCTATATCTTTTAAGTCCTACATAAATAAAAGGTGCAATTGTATCTTCATTGCTATTGCATATAAAATTAAGTTCAAGAGATTCAATTAGATTCAAGAATTAGATTCAAGATTAAACGTAGACTATTAGTACTACATGGGTGGGAAAGAGTAGGTACCCTATTCAATCTATGTAGTAATTAGTAAATCTATACAGGGTGTCCGGTAATTAATGGATAACCTTGAAATGTCTTATAGTAGAACTGAAGGCCGTTCAGAAAAATGAAAAAAATAATTATTAAAAAAACAAAATATAAAAATATATTAAAAAGTGCAAGCTATATTACTGTCTGTCTATTAGCATAATTAGTGTTTAATAATAAAACAACAAAAAACCGATGGATTTCATTCATTTATGGTCGTAGTGTACAAGAAAGTTATACATGGTAAAATAAAAAAAAACACATAAATATCTCAGGTAGTAGTTAGGATAGATTTTTTTTAATTTTTTTTTCTGAATGGCCCTCTGTTCCACTGTAACACATTTCCAGGCTATGCATTAATTACCAGACACCCCGTATATTAATACGTGAAGCAAAAACTTTGTATCCATTTTTACGAAAATTGCACGGAAGGAGGAGTATGAAATTTGGCACGGTTAAAGTTTATATGGAGAAGGAGTGGCCAATCTTAATATCTTTTTAAAATATGCATTAGAAATACATTAAAATAATGAAAAAGTACTACACGCACACAACCATGCATTTGACACAAGCAGTCGCATCGCGTTCGTAGTATTTCGGCATTGTTCGGATGATGTCGTAGAATTCTTCGTAACTATAGTTACATATGTATGTGGTGTAGGTGACTAAATGAAATGTGATTGTAAAGGTTTAGTTATAGACTATAAAACCTTAATAACGATCATACTTAAAATTTAAATCAATTATGGTCGATTTTTGGCCATTTGGCGATCGCTAGTATCCTTTAACTCTCCTAAACACTGATCTTATCTATCCCAGACAGGTCATAATATTTAAGCTTCACATAATATAGTCCCTGTACAATGGAAAACCGCAACAAATAAATCTATACAGATAATTTTTTCTAAGCTATAATATTTCCTTTTTATTGAATTATCAATGTATCAGCACATCGATATTGATACTTAAACAACACTAATACATATATCACTCGGTGATATCCGTGAACTCAAAAATGGACGCCATTTTGAGTTATTTAATGCGTTTCTGTTGATGTTTAAATAAATAAATGTTAGAAATTGTCATAAATCCTAACAAATATTATAAATGCGAAGGTGAGTTTGTTTGTTAGTTACGCTTTCACGCCTTAACAAATCATCATGAAAATTCGCATTCAACGTGTATGCGAATTTTAGGGAGGATAGAACAGGACAAAAGATACCATTCGTCCAGAAAAAGTACTGTTATTAATCGAACGAACCTTACCTACATTTACGTAAGCAATGCTACGGGCAAAATCAGATATAAAATAATTTGTTTTGTATAACGATAGGTCATAGGTTATTTTTCAGATATAGGTACAGTGAGGTCCTAAAATATGACCACACCTTTATGTGACACGCTGTATAGTTTGTCTTCTAAAGGAACATTAATTTCTACTTAAAGGTTAATTTGAACG
Source organism: Catocala nupta (assembly GCA_963675205.1). Classification (NCBI taxonomy): domain Eukaryota; kingdom Metazoa; phylum Arthropoda; class Insecta; order Lepidoptera; family Erebidae; genus Catocala; species Catocala nupta. Next base: position 18,795,518 of record OY776097.1, on the reverse strand, counting down.
TTCCTTAATTAACCCCAATTACTGTGGTAAAGTAATAAAATAGATGTGTTATTTGAGTTTATAATTGAATATTACGTGAATAACAAAGCAACCCAGTTGCGGTTAAATTCTGACGTTCATTGTGGTTTTGATAATTATTACAACAGTGAATCATTATTTGAAGTTCTTATGAATAATTTAAATACCTATTCATAATGAAGTAATTTTATTTGTGTTAAATGTTTCAGTGAAATATAAAGATATATCCGCGTATCCCGCGGTTGCCACACGTTAATAATTACTCGGGCATGCCACGATCGTGGCGGTAAGTCCCGTGTTTGAGGAGTGGCTGGAGAGGCGGCATGGCGCCCTCACCTTCCGGCTGACACAGGTTTTGACTGGCCACGGTTGTTTTGGCCGGTTCCTGTGTCGTATACGCCGGCAAGAGACGCCCGGCTGTCACCACTGCGGCGACTGCCGCGACGTTGTAGAGGACACGGCGCTGCACACTTTGGCAGTTTGCCCCGCATGGGTATCGCAGCGCCGTGATTTGATCGCGGCAGTCGGATCGGTTGCCCTCTCGCTCCCGGCCGTAGTTCAGTCTATGGTCCGGAGTGAGAGGTCGTGGAACGCCGGTCGCCTCCTTCTGCGAGGAAGTGATTTCCATCAAGGAGGCGGCGGAGCGGGAGAGGGAGCGTTTAAACCCTCTCCCCAACCGCAGAGCCGGGCGCCGGAGGGCGCGCGATGACCTCCAGCCACCCTGAGGTTTGACCTGGGGGTGGCGGGCTTTGTGGGCCTGCCCGCCATCCGTTCAGCACCAGGTCCGAGAGGCGGCGTGCGTGTTCCCACGCGCGCCTCTGTGTCGAGTCCGTCTCCCCTCTAGGGGGGAGACAGTAGGGAATTTTTTCGAGTGAGTCCTTTGGGTAGGTCTCTTGTGTAGTGGCCTGCCGTTTCAGACGTCAGGCCGTAACCTCGGCGGGGTCGCGACCGCATGCGAAAGCGTTTTGCGCGGCCCCGTCGATAGTGGTTTTGTCGAGGAACACCGTGGTAGGTTTAGTCGGTATTCCGGGAGGTACTTTCCTATTATTTCATCTTTCTTTTACCCCGGCGAGTCCGACATAATCCCTCCGCCCGCCCCCGCGGAGGGATATACATCATAGCATTCCGCACACGTAAAAAAAAAAAAAAAAACGTTAATAATTACTGCTCTGCTTCTGTGTCTTGAAGCATGTCTTTAACTGTTCTCAAGAATTAATATCAAATGCAAGAAGATTTTCGGGAAACCATCTGTCTGGTAGTACCAGACTTTTTTTTTACGTGGGAGTATGCTTTGACGCATACCTCTCCGCGGGGCGACGGAGAGGTTATGTCGGACTCACCGGGGAAAGATGGTGAGTGACATCCCGTTAATACCGACTAAACCTACCACGGTGTTTCTCGACATAACCATAGACGGCGAGACCGAGCGAATCGCTTTCACATGCAATCGCGACCCCGCCTTAATTTTGGCCCGGCATGTGAAACGGCAGATCTCTGGACAAAAATACTTCCTCCACCGTTCCCCCCTGGAGGAGACAAAGACGACAGAGGCGTACGTGGGAACACGCACGCCGCCTCTCGGACCTGGTGCTGATCGGATGGCGAGCAGGCCCACGCAGCCCACCACCTCCAGGGTGGCTGGAGGTCATCGCGTGCCCTCCAGCCACCCTGGAGCCCGGTTCTGCGGTTGGGGAGAGGGTTTAAGCGCTCCCTCTCCCGCTCCGCCGCCTCCTTGATGGAAATTACTTCCTCACAAAAGGAGGCGACGGCGTTCCATGATCTCTCACTTCGGACCATAGACTGGACCACGGCCGGGAGTGAAGAGCAACCAGTCTGACGGCCGCGATCAAATCACAGCGCTGCGATGCCCAGGTGGGGCAAACCGCCAAAGTGTTTAGCGCCGTATCCACAACAACATGACGGCAGTCACCGCAGTGGTGACATCCAGCAGTCGGAAGGTGAGGGCGTCATGCCGCCTTTCCAGCCAATCCTCAAAAACTTACACTGGCACTTACCGCCACGATCGTGGCATGCCCGGCACTGGGGTGTACAAGTCGATTTCTTCATTTTTCTACTAGGACCTGGCGGAGTTCGGACCGTGCCGCCTCTAAAACGGGAAGACCTGGTCCTTCGCCCCGAGTTAGCGCTACCTGGCGCCAGTGGTAGAGCGACGCCAGAAGCGCAGCTTCCAGGTCCCAGGGCGTCGATCCGGCGAGGAAACTCACTGCCTCGAACGAGATCGTGCGGTAACCTCTAATTAACCTGACGGCCATAGCACGCTGTGGCGCACGGAGCGCTTAAATATTACGGGCCGTCAGGTTATTTCCCCAAACTGGTGCCCTATAAAGGGTCATGGACCGCACTGGTAGTATCAGAGATTAGCGCATCATATAGAAAAACAAACAAGCTCTTCAACTGTGATACTTATGAGTAAATTACAAATTGATGGAGTAAATATTTCTTCTAATGGCTTACTATAGTAATTTTGGTTTGAAATAACTAGTATTATTCTTAAACGCTCCAGCTAAACTAGATTGCTTGTGTGAGAGATCACGTCGGTAGTAAGATGGACAGGGTTCGAACCTAAAACCTTGATTGTATGTCCGATGCCTTATGCATTGACCTACCACCACTTGTATTCAAAATCTACGATAAGATAATGGATAAGACATATTTATTTTCTTTTATAAATTTGTTTATTTATAAATATTTTTAGTTATATAGTAGAAATACATAACATCCCTTTGTTTATTTATTTTAAATGAGACATTTACAATATATTAACAAATCATACATGATAACACCAATTAATCTAATATATATCAGCATTGCCATTCAACTTGGCAATGCTACCAGTCTTCTGGGCACTTACCCGGTCGACAGCGATGCTAAGGAATTTTACGACGCTGCCTAAAACATTAATTCTTTTATTAGATTTTACAGTCCCATATGTTGTTACTTTTCATTTTGTTTTTTTTATAAGTAGTTTGGTTTGTGAATATTAGTTAATTTGCTAATTATGATTGTTGCTTTTTTATGTAAATAATGAATACTAAATATAAGTGAGCTGCGAAAAAAAAATATATTTACGAACGTATTAACAAAGACAACGTGATTATAAAAATACTAATACATAATTATAATAAAAAATATTTACATAGTTTGTTTAGGCGTCGTAGAATTCATCAGTATCGTTGTCAACTAGTAACATGCCCATAATTCTGGCAGCATCGCTACGTTAGACGGCAATATTGATTCTTTGGGCTAAGAAAATACCAGCCTTTATTGTTCGTAATCATTAATACGAATGTCACATCGGTAAGACGGCAAGTAAATAAATGGTTTGTATAACGCAATTTATTATTAATATCAATAATGTCTGTATAAATCAGTGAAAATAATTTATAGATGAGAATATTTTCTGTCATCTTTTAAATTATTTATCACTTGTTTACGATAGCTTGTATTATATTATCTAATGTAGTCTATACAATCCATACTTAATATTATTAATTCGAAAGTAACTCTGTCTGCCTGTTACCTTTTTGAGGCTAAACCACTTAACCGTTTTGGACAAAAGGGGAATGCCCACTACCCATAGTGAGTTTGGCCACGAGTCCATATTTATACCCATATTTATTATTGAGATAAAATATTTTTTATTTATACCGATTACAATACATATTTTTATATAAATGTTATTCACACACACTCTCGTCACACATCGTCATTATTTTCATACACAATGAAAAGATTGTATTGTAGAATATCAAGCTTGTTTGTAAATAAAATAACTAAATCACAACGAAAGAAACACAATTACGCAAACCAAGTAAGCAAGAAAGCTGATTTGTGTTATGACAGTTGGTTTCGATGTTAAAAACAAATCTTATCTTATCTTGTGGGGGGGCCAGTCAGTACAGACCGGCGACACTTCGACCCAGTGGGATCTTTTGTGTCGACTTCCCCAATAACGACTGCCATAGATGTTCATGGCAGTCGGGACCGACGGCTTAACGTGCTCTCCGAGGCATGGAGCAGGCGATAATTGTCAATCAATACGCACATAATTTCGAAAAGTCATATAACTTCCGAAAGTCAGAGGTGCGTGACGTGGGTTCGAACCCGAGACCCTCTGCATTGCAATCTGTTGGTCTCCCCACTGAGCTATATCTTAACATCATAAATGTTAAATGTTAAAAACAAAAATCATAGAACAATATATAATCGATATATTATTATTTTGCTTATTACTGGCGTAATAACGTAAAATAATACATTTGCTTTATTATTTGTGGATTATTAACATAATTATAATAATACCACTATGCTACTTCTTTATCACTTCTAATATTTTTATTCAATAATATTATACCTAACTCTTTGTTACGTTGAAATTATAACGTGGCAATACTGGTAACAAGTCTTATTTCCGATAGGATACTTTTTTATTATATAGATTTTGCTATCTTCTTTCGGTATATAGTACGAAAAATTATTAGAAATTATAATACATTTTTTAATCATACATGTAATCTTGGGCGGCAAAAATTACACGTTAGCCAAAAATGGGCATACCCCTTTGGTACAGAGATAGTTTAAAACCTGGGGAAGGATATAGGCTATTTTTATTGATGTAGTTACCACGGGAGCGGAAACGCGTGCACAAGCTAGTTACCTATTGTATAACGCTCGCCAATAATTTTACATAAAAGTGCCTATCGTGAGGACCTATAATAATAATTGGCATATCTAGTATACGTAAATAAAATCCAATAAACAAATATTTATGACGCTGTGTAACGTCGCATCAAACATATTACACCTGGACACTGCGTTATTAATCATTGTCACATTAACATGAGAAAACCGCCTTATCTGTGACCCCAAGATGTTAATTAACAATTACCAACTCGCCGTTCTATAATAACAGAACAAGGAAACTCGTAAATTTTATATTATTGGGTTAAACCCATTATCTTGCAAGTCACGGTTGCGTTATTAATAAAACGCTATAAACATAGCTATCGCAGTTTCTTATAACAAAGTATCTGAATAAGCTATACGCAAGTACAGACAGCAACATAAACGCAAAACATTTGCGAGATTTAGGTTGCCTCCATCTTTCAAAATTATAATAAGCTAGATTTGGCTTCGCTCCCGTAAATATAGGTTAGGTTCTGTTAGTAACAGCACTTTTTCGGAATGACAGACACTTTTCTGTTCCCTAACAACGTGTATGCAAAATTTCATGATGATCGGTCGAGTAGTTAAGGCGTGAAAGCATAACAAACAAACAAACTCACATTAGTATTAAAAATATTAGTTAGGATGTTAGTTTTTATACAAATAATGCTTAAAAAATTGAGCCAATATAATCACAGTCCAAAAATACATAATAATAATTTGAATGTTTAACTTATAAAATACTTTACAAATGTGGTAGAATTTTCATTGCTACTTATTTTGCTGACTCTACCTTGTAACAGCGGCCTAAAAACGCAGCTAGCCTTATTTAAATCCAGCATTTAAGTAAGGCAAGCTGCGTTTTATCGATCCAAATAAAGTAACATTGTTAGATGTTTAGAGGTTTGGATATTTGTTACTTAAGTACCCAAAAACTATTGGCTCAGGAAGGACTATGACTTGGGTCATTAACATATGGATTTTTTGTCCTGGTATTTGCAAAAGAATAACACGCATAGCTAACGTAGGCGTTAAATCCGCCAGGCTGAAGTGGTGCTGGGCCAGATACGTCTGCCGCATGCACCCAGAGATAACTTTCAAAGCCAATCTTCACAAATTGGATGCAACAAGACAATCAACAGCGTCAGGCAGAGATGGCCCAAACGGAGATGGCGAGCAAACCTGGACGCCTTTGAAAGATCAATTTGGATATCCAAGTGGGTGAATTATGCTCAACAGTGGGACATACCTAAAAGTTTATAAAAAGAAATCATTTGAGAATTAGGCTGTCGGGGAAATAAAATACTTATATTATAACTTTATCTACCACTAGCCTTTAGTCTATTTTAGTGGGTTCATCCATGATTTGCAAGTGAAATTAGAATTTATAATCCTAACTAATATTATAAATGCGAGTGTTAGCTTGTTTGTTTGTTACGCCTTCACTACTTAACTACTTGATCGATCAACATGATATTTCGCATAAAGGTTGTCAGGGGAACAGAAAAAGACATTACTAACCTAACCTGTATTTACTTTAGCGAAGCCGCGGGCAATATCTTGAGTGTAATAAATATGCTTTTAATAACCTACACTGGTACTATTTACCAGAAGTTTTTACAATAATTGGCTACTCATAGCACTTATGTATATTGTAGGTAAATAAACTCACCTATGTTTTGTATGCGGTCCTTTATTACATTTTATAACCACAAAGCACCAGTTAGTGGTTAAATATCCCTATCAATTATCTAATCAATGGCTTTAGGTATTTGATATTTTACATATTTAATTGCGGTATTTATATCGCAGTACAGTCAGCATTGAGGCGCTCATAGCCAGTTGCACTCACTGATCGGTAAAGGATTAGCGAGGTTAAGCGAAGTTGGGTGTGGTCAGTCTATAGATGGGTGACCGTTCAGTGGTATTTCATCTGAGCGTCTCCGTGCTTTGGAGGGCACGTAAAAAGTCGGTCCCGGTTGTTGCCAAATTGACAGAAGTCGTTAAGCAATGTCAGAGGACTACGGGCGGCTTGAACAATTCTTGACAACAGGTTGGCCACTAACCACACGCAAAGAAGAAGAAGCACTGAAAGGCGTTATTGTAGGGCCTAACGTATAACTGACAATGTATAACATATACAGGCTGATTGGTAAAAGACTGGACATATTGAAGGAGGGTATTCAGTACTCGATTCTGGACCCGAATAACTAAAAAACAAGTTACTTAAAATTTGACCTAGTTATCCAATAAAAACTTAATGTGCGGACACTCTTGCGCATATACCAAAGCAAAACAAAACCTCCGCTTCCACCTCCCGCTACAGCACCCCACAATCTCCCGAATTTGCAACCCCCCCGTCCTTTTCAAAGGACGAAAATTAAATTAAATTTTCTTTTTCTTATCAAAGGTCAAGCCTTTTCTTTTGTAGCGCGGCACGCTCGGTAGCTGTGTGCGACGCGTGGTGTCCACATTTTATGGATATTTCATTAAAAAAATCATAAAGGTTTTCTTTGCTGGTTACACAGTTTTTTTTATACTTTACTTCTGACCATAAATTATCATGTATTAACTATATACAATGTTTAACCAGTCACCCTGTATATAACGTATACCATATTTGTAACTGATCCACTAATATTAAGCGTTGTGGATTAAGTTCACGATTTGTCATTTCCACTGCGCCCAGTGTTGTGGGTATGATAGACAAACACTTGTTTCGTGTCTGGGTGTTTTTTGTATCCATTGTTTGAATGTTTCTAAAGAGTCTTCGCGGTGCAGAAATTATTCCTGGTGCGGATTATGTGTTTTTAAAGAAAGAAAAGAAATGAGTTTCATTTACAGTTCAAACTATGACAACAAAAGAGCAGCGGTAGCCTAATGGTTAAGGTTGCAATTGAGAGGTCGCGATTAACCTCGACAGACGTGAACTGTCACCTTATACAAGCATTTTAGCTTAGCTCAGCTGGAAAAGTTATCAAGAATACTAATAATCTGCAACCAAAATAGCTGACTTTCCTAAAAAGTAACTCGTTTTTCCCTTACATATGTATATTCAAATCTTGCCACAATGATTTACACGCAAAATGATGAGCTTTTATGAATATAGTAGTATATAACATATTGGTTACTGTTTTCACTCGTTCTAACCTATTGAGTCGCAGTGGCACACCGGTGGACCGACGTTATAGATTTCTAGTTATGTCTGGATACAACTTAACAGGGTAATACAAACATAAACCAAATTCAGTTGGCTCTAATTTTGCGATAGTAATATCCAATTACAGTAGCGTCCGCTACACGTACGGTGTTTACAGTACAATACCGATAGATGGCGTGACTAATAGTTGCCTTCCGTACGCCTACAGCTCAGTGACCTGACAAATTACTGATGGATCGTAAATTAACACTGTTTGGCACTATTTCAGCGTAATTTATTCATCTAGCCATATACTAATGAAGACTGAAGAGCCATAAGCAATTATTAAATTGTGTAAGCTTAGATGCTGTTGTTTCAAGCTTGGAATGTAAAAAATACGGCACGTGTATCTAAGTTTGAACCATGAGCAGTTTAGCGTAAGTAGAAACATTGTAAATACTAAATATATTGTCTGGCTATAGCTACAGAATCAGTTTATTTTCACTTAAATCTTTTAGACAAAGGTCTAAGCTTGCAGAATAGTGTATCAAAAACAATCTTTGGAAGCAAATTACAGAAAAATTACTCTTCTTTCGGTGCACAGTTGCAAAACGTGCTCACGTGCTCTCTGTTTATGTATACTTAAAGTCTTAGAGGCTAAATGTTATCCGTCACTTTTGAAATAAAACTAACTCACGTTGTATCTTTACAAACATTAAAATAAAATATAGGTACAAGAAACATTAACATTTGAAACTCTTTATTGCCTACCTATTTTCAAAGACCATATTTAAGTGTAAGTTCTCAAACAAAATTTAATTCTTATCTGATTGGATGGCTACTGAAAATGTACGTTGGGTACCTTTTATTAAGGTATGCGTTTTATGCTACATGCCGTTTGACGATGATGATAATTATGATACGTAATAAGGAGTTTTGATTATCTGAAAGAGATAAGCAAAGCTAGCAGCATGCAGATATGATACATTATTTACACACTTTTATATATTAAAAAGTCATTTATTTTTTAGTTTTATTTAAATGAAATCTACTGCACTAGGAATAAATCCTGTTTCGCGGGAGACTTTACAAATATTCAAACAACATTTATATCCGAGACAACTATTAAACAATATTTTTGTTTCTTATACTCAAACCTTAACTTAGCGCAGTTGGAGTAGCAAAGTTACCTCGAAAACCAATGCGCCAGTCGTGCAGTCACTTAACTTTAATTAAACCAAGTGACATCATAATAACACCCGATTGCTTCAATGCTCAATCAATTATAATGAATGTGTGAATTCAAGCATTCAATGTTTGTAAGTAAACAAGTGAACGAGTTGACTCGCGTCACTATCTTGCTAGGGCGCTTTTCTTACTGCAGGCGAGAGAGCGACCTGTGCTGGTTTTATCTTCGATTTTTTTTAAACGACGTCTCCCTCTCTATATAGTTCCTGTATCGCGAGAGACTTTACAAACATTCAAACAACGGACACAAAGAACACGCAGACTCGGAACAACTTCTTGTGGATCACAATTTTTTTTTGTCCCGTGTGGGGTTCGAACCCACTACACTCGGCGCGATGGCGAGGCGACCACTTAAACAACTTCGCCATCCGTGCAGTCAATATACATACATACGATGTATGCATGGTCTTGCCTTACCATTAACGTTGATATATAACCGTTCTCTCACAGATGGCATATTCCCGGAAATATGGAAAAAGGGCCGCATAGTTCCCATATTCAAGAAGGGAGATTTGGCTTCTGTGAACAACTATAGGCCAGTATCAATCCTTTCTTGCTTTGCCAAGCTGTTTGAGTCCTTAATATATCCAGTAGTTTCAAGCGTCATTCACGAGTGTGTATCTGATCATCAGCATGGATTTATGCCAGGTCGCTCTGTCCAAACTAACCTGATTGCGTTTGTGTCAGATATATCTCAACAAGTCGATAAAAGACTACAGGTTGACGCAATCTATACTGATTTCAGTAGCGCCTTTGATAAGGTAAATCACTTTTTATTGCTCAAAAAACTTAGCACTTACGGCATCAAAAATCCACTTCTGCAGTGGATTCAATCTTATCTGCGAGGAAGACCTCAGGAAGTAGTCATTAATGGTTATACATCTACATGCTACTATGCCACATCCGGGGTACCACAAGGATCCCACTTGGGACCGGTACTTTTTTTGGCTTTCATCAACGATATATCCTCTCACATAAAAAATTGCAAGTTCTCAATGTTCGCGGATGATTTAAAGATATATAGGTCTATTAAATCTGTCAATGACAGCAAGTTGCTGCAAAATGATCTAGACAACATCTATGATTGGTGTCGTTCAAATCGCATGACTCTCAATGTCAATAAGTGCTACCATATTAAATATAGTAGATTAAAAAAACCACTTGTTACTAAGTACGAGATTGGTGGCGCCACCTTAGTTGAGGTGGATGAAGTACGAGATCTAGGAGTTATTATTGACAAGGCTCTTTCATTTAAATCACATTTTAATTCAATGGTGTCCAAAGCTGCAAAAGTCTTAGGTTTTTTAAAACGAAACTCTAAAGGCTTTCATAATGTTACAACAAAAATCGTATTGTACAACGCCTTGGTGCGCAGCCATCTCGAGTTTGCCTCTACTGCCTGGAATCCATATTATTCGGTACATTCGCAGAGGGTGGAGAGTATTCAACGATCATTTACAAGGCATCTTGCTTTTAGTATTCACGGGTTTTCTCATAGACAACCATACAACCAGAGACTATCTTATTTCAAAATGATCAGTCTTCATAATAGGAGAATGATGTTAAACTTGGTTTTCTTGTATAAATTAATTAATGGGAATCTGAATTGTAGTTACCTTATATCAAGTGTATCGCTGTCTGTGCCTAACAAATACCCAAGAGGTCGCATAAATAAACTATTCTTTGTTCCAACGGCCAAGACTAATCTCGGGTTACAATCTCCTATGGCGCGAATTTATTCTGAATACAACTTTTTGTCTCAAAAAATTCCCGACCTTGATATCTTTAATGATGGTGTTTCGAAGTTCAGCAATAAAATAAATGTATACTTTGCCAATATAATGTAAGATTGTGTTTTTGTTTTACTATTTGGTTTGATTAACTTTTGTATTTTGCTTAATTTATGTTAACACACTATAAATTAATGTAATGTAAACTGCAGTTATAAAGTTAGTGCAAATGCTATGTACGCCGTTATTGTGATGCATATCAGAACATGTACTATATATATAATTTACTTGTTGTATTTTTAATATGTGTCATGTGGCAGTAATTAATAAATAAATAAATAAATACATAGTTCCATGTATATCTTCGAAGGATCAGACAGAGTTGATAACACCTACCTTTCGCTAAGGTCACCCGTCAATTCTTGAAATGCTAAACATAATTGAAAACCTATTGCGTCTGGTCACTGGTGTACCGCTGTGACTCTATATGTTTGTGTTGTGTCCAAAAATATTTTAACATTTAGATCACAAAGTAAAACTTATTATTTGAACCCTTTACTACAGCGGTAAAAAAAAAATCGTTTCTTTATTGGTGGGTTCCACTGGACCAATCTCGATAAAATTCATGTCAAAACGAGAACAAGATACAAAATCTGTTTCTTTTTGGTAATACTCTTGAAAATCAAACATTCGTTAAGTTAATTTTATGCAAAAACAAACAATAGGAACCTATATTACTATTTCTAATTGATCTTAGAATCAGCATCATTTTTAACTAGCCTAGAAATAGGGTCATTATATTTAAATTTGCAGGTCATGGCAATCTGCAATGGCATCTTCACATTCAGTCTCTATTCAAACCGCTTAATTTGGCTACCGGCGAGACAAATACCTTATTCAGAGATTACACAGTTCTGTTCAAATATATTATGTAAGTTGCTTTACTGATACAATTACAAATATAATTTTAGTGGCTTTACTCAGTGGGTGTGATCTGTAGGTGTGATATTACATAATAGAGGCATTATTGTTGGTTTAAGTTATATTTGATGTGTTGTACAAATTGAGAACACAAATGTTTCGTGACCGATCTACAAAATGCACTATTATTAGGATTAAATCATATTGTATTAGTTATTGTCTGGTATGCGTTGCAATGCGTCTTCAATTTGCCGGTAAATTTTGTGGGTTTGCGTTCGATAGCTTTGTCCGGCAGTGTTATCGAAATCGACTGTAAGAAAATTTTGAGTAGCAGTATAAAATTTATAAATGTGCCATGTGGAGGAAAATCTCGCCACTATGTTTATACACAAATTCAGTTTTCATATATTTAAGTACGTAAAGCTCAAAAAGCAGTCAATACCTGAATTTTTTACACAACTTTGCATTTGTATATTAAAATGTTTTATATATTTTTATAGCAAAGTTCATACAAAAACAGAACATTCAAATTATCAAATTAAGCCAGAGTGAAATCTGATCAGGTGTAGCAATATGATAAAAAGTAAGATTACACAATACAGATATTGTGACCATTAATAGAGAGCAATTTAACATCCTTACTAATATTATAAATGCGTATGTGAGTTTCTTTGTTACGCTTTCACGCCTTAACTACTCGACTAATAATTATAAAATTGCACATACACATTTTCAAAGAAACAGAAAAGAACATAGGTTATTCATTCAGAAAAAGGTTCTGTTACTAACCTAACCAGTATTTACGCGAGCCGCGGTCAAAATTATTTATAGTAAGTATATTTACCTGAAACGTCGCAAAAGCTATTGACCTGCCTTTACTTACATAGCACACATACTAAGTGGGTTCACCAAACTTCTTAGGACGTACGAACTAACCCTACGACCCTACAGTATGTCTTTGATCATTTAAATTATTATTTTTAATTTAGACATACAGCCTCTCTACTATCGTAAGTCCTCATTCACGCTCTACAAATTGCGAATGAGATTTAACCCCACTCTTTAAGATAAGAGTGATGAAATATAACGTGTAATAATTATGACAAAATAAATGCTGAGGTCAAAGCCTGCTGATATTATAAATGTATTGTTGGTTGTGGAATGTATGTGAAATAAGCAAGTAATGTCACGAATCGTCCGATCGAGCGGGTTATAAAAGCGTGCTCGACGCGCTGTGACTCACTTTGACATCGAGCGGCGGACGTAATGGACGTGCCGTGTGATCGCTGTTGGGTGATATTAATTATCTCTTACTTTATTTGTTAATGCATATCTTATTTTATTTTATTTATTTATTAAGGGCAACTTACAAAACATACACCACACATTAATATATAAACATGACTTATAAGTTTCTAGTTAAGTGATGCTTCACTTACAAGCTGCCACGGCATGATTTAAGGGACGGTTTTTTTATTTTAACACTTATATTACTAAATATAAAAATTTAAATGAGCAATATAATTATTTAAAAAATAAAAAAAATAGAAGATACTTTTGAAGACAAAGAATATAAAGAACATATACATTAAAATTTATCAATTACTACACAAGGTTAGGTTATAGACGCGGCGTGATCAGGAAACCAGGATAGTTAGGTGGTAGGCATTTACTCTTAATGCGCAGCTGAATTAAAAGACGCAATAACCTTGCGTTTAAAAATTGGAAGACTGTTGGAAAAAATGTCAATGTCAATTAACTGCTTTTTGACTAGATTGTTATACTGACCCAATAATCTATTCATAGTTGCGTTTTGACCCAGATTGGTTTTTGAAGGTTTTACGGCGAAAGGAGCAAATTTACATGAACGTGGTAATTTCGCAGGCGCATATAAATTTATTTTCTCTGTAAGAATGGTGCAGTCAAAGTTACCGTTAACTAATTGGTGTAAAAAAAATATTATCTAATAATTTTCTCCGATCAACCAAAGTATTTAATTTGAAATACGTTAAACGACTTTCATATGAGGGCAATTGCTTTGCTTTGTTGCTCTGATACGAAAGGTGCCATAGAAAACGCTTTTGAACTCGCTCTATTTGTTTAATATGAACGTCGTAATGTGGTGACCAGATTTGAGAACAGTACTCAAGACCAGATCGCACCAACGCCGAATAAAGTGTAATTTTAGTTCTATGATTTTTAAAGTCCTTGGTGTTCCTTATGACAAAGCCCAGAATTTGAAATGCCTTGGTTGTTATTTTATCAATATGTGTATGGAAACGTATTTTTTTGTCTAAATGTACTCCCAGGTCCCTGATAATAGCCACTTCCTCCAAGGTTTTGTTGTTAATGGAATACATCTGTGATTTTGGATGAATACTACGTGTGAAACGAATGTATTTACATTTATCTATATTCAGATCAAGGCTATTTCTTTTACACCAATCTACCAGACGGTTCAAATCTTCCTGCAGCAGCAGCGTGTCATGCTCAGTATTTATTTGTTTCGCAAGTTTTAAATCATCTGCGTAAAGAAAGCACTTACTGTGTTTAAATAGTCCCACTATGTCGTATATCTTGAATTATTCAATGATTATTTAAAGGTAAAAGTGCATCTGTTATTTTTAAGCTGTTTCACTTCTGATTCCTAACAGTATTATATTACCAATTATGCGTAAGCCGCTAGATGAGTTTGAATGAAACTTGGTACATAAATAACTCGATGCCCTTTTTTTTTTTTTTTTTTTTTTTACGTGGGGGAATGCTATGACGCATATCCATCCGCGGGGGCGGGCGGAGGGATTATGTCGGACTCGCCGGGGTAAAGAAAGATGTTGAAAAGATAATGTACCTCCCGGAATACCGACTAAACCTACCACGGTGTTCCTCGACACAACCACTATCGACGGGGCCGCGCGAATCGCTTTCGCATGCGGTCGCGACCCCGCCAAGGTTACGGCCCGCCGTATGAAACGGCAGGCCACTACACAAAAGACCTACCCAAAGGTACTTACTTCTAGTAAAACCCTACTGTCTCCCCCCTAGAGGGGAGACGGACTCGACACAGAGGCGCGCGTGGGAACACGCACGCCGCCTCTCGGACCTGGTGCTGAACGGATGGCGGGCAGGCCCACAAAGCCCGCCACCCCCAGGTCAAACCTCAGGGTGGCTGGAGGTCATCTCGCGCCCTCCGGCGCCCGGCTCTGCGGTTGGGGAGAGGATTCAAACGCTCCCTCTCCCGCTCCGCCGCCTCCTTGATGGAAATTACTTCCTCACAAAAGGAGGCGACGGCGTTCCACGACCTCTCACTCCGGACCATAGACTGAACTACAGTCGGGAGCGAATGCCCTAAATTAACACGCTTTATCATGCTTTTATGCCACCGGCGTGCGTTTACGTATGATTCACGTGGAGGCAGTATCTAATATATAATTATGACTGGTTCACAGGAAGACATAGAATACTTTTTATTAAAGTAATTATAGTATAAATTCATGGATACATAGAATACTTTTTATTAAAGTAATGCGTGTCCGTAAAATTCGCACGAGCAAAACCTAGTCCTGAATGAACACTATTCAAGCTAATATTATTAGTATAACCCCAAAAATAATGTACTAGAAGTAATTTATGAATACATCTATTACAACTCAGTCAACGAAGATTCTACTTTAAAAAAAAAAAAAAAAAATGTAAAATGTTTGAAACAATAAAATATGGGTCACGATTCTACGGAGATTAAACGTGAAATATAAGACGTAGATCTTGTTCGCAGACCAAATCTAGTATGTACATTTTTAATCATAACTAACATTATAAATGTGAAAGTAAGTTTGTTTGTTTGTATATATTATGTATTTATGTTTGTTACGCTTTCACGCCTTAACTTTAACTACTCAATTGATCATCATGAAATTTCGCATACATGTTGTCAGGTGTACAGAAAAGTATAGAGTACCTTTCATCCAGAAAAATATACCGTAACTAATCTAACCTAATCTACATTTATGCGAGCAAAGCCGCGGGCAAAATCTAGTTTTTAATAATGGAATATTAACTAACAGCCTAATATTACATACGTGTCTTAGAATGGGATGCCACCCTTCTCAAAGTGAACGCTTTGTGGTTGCCAGTAACAGCTGGTATTACACTGATAAAATTATAATTATTTTAGGTGGAGGTACTTTGAAAGACAATGTTCGTGAAATAAAAATAGAATAATAAGGACATGCAAGTAAGTAAATTAAATGGAAAAGTATAAAATATATAAAATAAAAAAAATATATAAAATGTAATTATTAGTGATTCAGTGAGGGAGCCCAACTGCTATTGGTAAATATTGTTTGTTCTCCTATATGATATTCTAACTTTCTAACTAATATTATAAATGGAAATATGTGTTTGCTTATTTGTTTGTTACGCTTTCACACCGTAACTACTCGACCGATCATGAAATATTGCATACACATTGGTATAGAAAAGCACATAGGACCCCTTTCTGCTGGAAAAAGTACTGTGCCTGATAAATAGAAAATTGACATAACCTACATTTACACGAGCGAAGCCGTGGTCAAAATCTAGTCAGACATAAAGTCATTATATATATTTTATATTTATTTGAAAAAAGCTTTTTCTACCCTAGAGGCGTTCTCTACATTACAAGGTGTCCAAATTTGTAACAATTACCTTTTCGTGAATTACAGAAAAGGAATGTCTTGCGTAAGGATTGAACCTATAACACTCGGCGTACTAACAGTTAATTAATCGTTTAAATAATCCGATACATGCCTTCATTACTTGATTTTAGTATTATTATGTTAATCCGGGATAAAATCTATAGACGTACCAAATTGCATTTAATTTGTTTCAATGGCTCGGGCATGATTGAGTATAGTGACTTCTAATTTTAATATGTGGACGCAATATTTTCAATTATGCTCTGATTATTTCAACAAAATATTAATTCATCGATAAGCCAGACTTTATAATTGTCTGGATTGACTTTATAATTGACTTTATAATATACCCAGGCCATACGCCGAATATTACCTTTGCAATGCAAATAATAATAATAATAATTTATTTGTTATCAAAAAGGTATATCCATTGATGGAAATATTGTGAACAGCCTATCGTATGCAGACGATATGTGTCTGCTCTGCCCCTCAATCGATGCCTTAAGGCAATTGCTTAGGGTATGCGAGAATTACGCTGTAGCACATTGACTCCTATATAATGTGAAAAAGAGTGTAGTCGTGGTGTTTCAAGTAGGTGCAAAAAAACTAAGAACCGTGCACCCTGTATATCTACGGAGTATCACTCAATAGAGTACAAAAATTTAAATACTTGGGTCACATATTGAGTGAGAATCTCGAGGATGATGAGGATATTGAGAGAGAGCGGAGAGCGTTGTCAGTCCGATGTAATATGCTAACTCGCAGGTTTGCACATTGTAGGTACAAAAGAAGTAAAGGTCACTGTTTTTACAGCATTTTGCCAGACTTTTTACACATGCAGCTTGTGGGTTAGATATACTCAGAGGGCCTACAACGCTTCTCGCGTGCAATAAAAAAACCCCTTCAAAAGCACCCCTTTTGAGGCTCCGGCAATTCTGTAGTGCGTCAGGCTTGTTTGCGGAAGCGCATACAGACAGCTTTGCAGCTGTAATGCGGAAGAGGACAGCATCTCTGATGCAAAGGATTCGCCGGAGCAACAACAGTATCAGGAAGGTGATCAAAGATAGGCCAGATTGTTCCTTCCTGTGGCCGGTGCGACAGGCAGATACATGAATTTATTTTAATAATTGTATATACTAACATAGTTTTAAGTAATTGTAACTAACAAAATATGGATGAAATCTGAAATAAATGTTTATTATTATTATTATATATATGTCGGAGGAAGCTATGAGTCGGGTTGATTGTTGATTGCACGTATAATTCACAATATAAATTGTCTACATTTTAATTACTTTTAAAATTCTTAATTTATTTTTATTTGATTTGTTAAATTATTCTATAGCTCAAAAACCTTATTAATCTAATAAAAGTTATGAATATTGTAATTCACGTAACGACCAATCAGAGCAGAGCGTGTGCTTGAGTGGGGTCGAGGCGCCATCTTTACTTTAGGAAGGCCGACAATTATTGAGACACATTTGAGTGATAGCGACTGATCAAGTTGGAACGTTGAGTTGTGAGTTGTGTAAAGAAAGTAAGATCAGTGCCCTGAACCCACTGGTCGGTCTTAACTATTATTTTTCATTCGACATTATTGTGAAGTGAAAATATTGTTTATTCTGAATAAAAATAGTGTAAAACTGGCATCGTTGTGTTTTGTGCTCGCATATTACCCAGATGACGCCCACTAAGCCCGCAACCACTAATGATGTTACCATAGAGAACAATACTTCTCCGACATATATTATAAATTTATGTTTATCCATTATCTAGTACCCATATTACAAGCTCTGCTTATTTTGGGCTAGATGGTGTTGTGTGTATGTAGTAGAATAATATTATTATTATTATTTGCACAGAAAGTGTGTAGGTACATAAAAAATTGATGTTAAAAAAGAATTTGTTGTTACTTGTACAATCTGCCTTACATTAGGCATGCAAACATAAAGAAGCAAAACTAAAAAAAATAAAAACCTAACTTACTAAGGACAAATACAATTTGAATAAAAGATAAAATTTAGAATAAAAATAAATATAAATTATGTCATGAAAATATTATCATGAATATCACTATTACAAATATTACAGTGCACAATGAATGTTATTACCAGCAACATTGCACGTTACTATATTATTCCAACCAAACATTGCAATCAAAACAGTGCCGGTTTAGAAGCCTCTTTACAAACATTCAAACAACAGTGACATAGCTAACGAAAGCAAAATGATGCTCATAGCAAGGTCTGAAATGTACTACTGAAGTTTGCTTGGGTAATTGCTACAGAGCATCTCAACATCTCGTTAGGCTGTAGTTCGCCTTACAATCACTACAAGCTAATCAGCAACATTACGTCTCTCCTTTCTCACCAAAAATCAAAATCGTAAATCTTAGATTCGATTAGCTGCTCTTTCGTTAAAAGTGATCTGGTGCTACAAAGTTTTGTATTATTTTTTAATGAATTTTATAAGTATTTTAGTTTTGTTTTATTGCGATTATATTCTATATACCTATTTATTTTTATTGTATACTTGTTATTGTGTTTCGTTAATATTTTTACAATATTATTTATTTCTTTCTTTTCTAATTTGTGTAACATATTATCGCGTTTCGGTTTGACACTAATACTAAGCTTGTAAGACGAATGTAGTATAAAAAGTTTGTTGCTAAGTAATATTGAAAATGCCGCCAAGTGGCCAAAATTGATTAATTTATGTTATATATCTATTTCAGGTTTCTGCAATTTTACTCCAAATAAACTTTAACTATGCCAGAACCACATTTCTCTGTGAGTTCAGTATGCTTAAAAAAGTAAGTATTTTTAAGAATATTGCGGAATAATATGTGTATAGAATATAAATTTGAGTCATCGAGATTATGCAAGATATAGCACAGCAGCATCATCGTTTAAACCTATGATATCACTCTAACGGTGCAACTCCCCGGAGAAATTATCTCTAATCCTCACAACCTTGTTCATATACATTATGAGAGTAAGGTTTTCAAGTTCTTTACGTCACTTGCGGATTAGATCAGAACAGTGGGAGGCTTTTACTCCATGCACTGGCAACACACGAGTTACATCTTGGTGTTGTCAGTTGAAAATGAGAGTTGTCAGTACTAATAAAACCAAAATTAAATGTTGCAATATGTATAATATACTAGCTGTGTCTGTGGTTTCACCCGCGTTTATGATTACTGCGCCCCCCCCTTTGGAGCGTAGCGTGATTTTATGTAGCTTATAGCCTTCTTCGATAAATAGGC
This sequence comes from Catocala nupta, assembly GCA_963675205.1. Lineage (NCBI taxonomy): Eukaryota > Metazoa > Arthropoda > Insecta > Lepidoptera > Erebidae > Catocala > Catocala nupta. The sequence goes on along the minus strand of OY776097.1, from coordinate 18,775,835 downwards.
TATACAACACTAAAATCATTTTCGTTTCAAAGCAATCGTTCCTGAGATTAGCTCGTTCAACCAAACAATCTATTCAGCTTCATAATATTAGTATAGATATATTTACGTTATTTTTCTCTACAACCATATGTACGACTAAAACGAACGCGACGTGTCAATCACAATCAGTGCGTAATATTATTTCATTTAAAACATACAATTTAGCCGTTAATCCAAGAAATTCTTAACAACTACGAAGATTGTTTTAAGGTTGAAACAAGACGTTACGGCAATCAGAAACACGAATTACGAAATAATTTAATCCTTACAAATTGGTATGTAGGTACGACTGTTTACGCAGGGCTGTCTAAATTAATAAACAACTCTTTTATAATAAAAAAGTCGGTCTCGCACTTCGAGGGTTTTGTATACAATACAAACTTTGCGCCCTTCTCACATTTTGCCAATTTTTATTATTGGAGTTGACATTTTAATAATCTTTACTTTGAAGCGTTTTATTTATTTATTTTACCAGTTTTATATATGTGGGCTGTTGGTATGCCCAACGCATAGCAACAGCCCACACATGTACATATATAACACTGGTAAACAAAAGAAAATAAGACAATTTTAGATATGCATGTAGTATATCATAGGTACACACAGCAAATATAAAATTATAATGTCAATTTACAATATTTAAAAAAATGTATACACGGCATATCAAAGTAAGGAATCGACTAGCCAAAATGAATAGCAATTTCAGACAATGGCTCCGAGGTCCGAGCATTGGTCAAGATTATTAACCAGTTAAATTTATTGTTTTACCAATTTAGCAAAAATTACCAATCGAGATATATTTATGTTGTGGGTTTTCCCCCCACAGTGGATCAAACTTCCGATGCAATGCAAATACTAATCTCAAATTTAGGTATTGTGTATTTACGTTGTATAACTGTTTGTTAAAAGGACTTGACAAAGATTCCGAATAATTCCGAATAATTGAATATTTTTATGTAAACTATGTTGGACTACCACGCACAGGTTAAGAGTTCGATCCCAAAGTGCGCATCTCAGACTTTTTGAAGTTATATGCGTATTAAATAGTTAATCATTGCTCGCTTTTACGGTGATGCAAAACATCGTTAGCAAACCTGCATATATCCGAGAGTTCCCCATAAAACCGCATTGAGCCAGCTTGGTGGACTATAACCTAAGCCTTCTTACACTGAGAAGAGGCCCTTGCTCAGCAGTTGGACTTTTTTAATTCTTCTTCTCCCTAGCTTTTATTATTCCCAAGTCACTTGGGGTCGGCTTTTCTGGTCTAACCGGATTTGACTGGATATCAGTTTTTACACGGAGCAGCTGCCACCTGACCTTTGCAACCTGAAGGCTAACGATATCTTAAGGCTAAACCAGTGTCAGGATATTATAGGGCACTGACTTCCTAATAACGACTGCCATAGATGTTCATAGCAGCCGGGAACGACGGCTTAACGTGCTCTCCGAGGCACGGAGCAGGCAATAATTGTCAATCAATACGCACATCACTTCGAAAATATATATAACTTCCGAAAGTCAGAGGTGCGCGACTTGGGATCGAACTCGAGACCCTCTGCATTGCAGTCTGTTGGTCTTCCCACTGAGCTATCGCTGCTTCTTTTGGACTTTTTAATACAGGACTGATATCATTGTATATTTGTCTAATAAAGAATTGCTATATGCGTCTCAACATTTTAACATATCACTAGATTTTGTCAACCCTAAACCATTGAATTACAAATCGCATAAAATTTATAACGAGTAATTACATCTGTAGGGTCGTTAGCAGGGTTTGGTTATGCGTACACGTACGTGCGTCACGCTCTTAATTTAAAAATGTTTTGTCTGTGTTTTATTCATAACGTGTTCTGATTACGTCACAGTGGGATAGAGTTGCGACATTGAGAAAATGGGGTACTTTTTATGAGTAAACATATCACCATGGTTCGTGATATTCATATTTGGTGGATTTAAAAGGAGTACAACTTACAAAAGTATATGCTATGTTTTCATAAATACAGGTAAGCGACAAGCGAATAAAACTGATATGAGCATAAAACCGTTTTGGGGACTAGAAATAGGAAGGTGAATGCGGCACAAAGCTATAAATCATGAACAGCCTATTGGAAGAATCCTATGGTGAACTAGGTGTAAGCTTGTGCACTATTAGAAATTAATATTTCACTACGGTTAAGATACTTCGCTTCGGACGCATCTGCGCTACCATAGGCGACGATACTGCGCACGATTCGCAACAACTACGCTTCGTTTAATGTGACATTTATTTCAATAACTAATTTATTGGTGTTTAAGATTACTTTATACTTAACATGCAAATATATAAAAATCCATGTATAATTTTAAAATATCGGCTGAACTACACTGGTCAAACTATTTTAAACTATATTCATCAAACGAATTGCTCTATTATATACACAAGTGGCACAGATTTCAGAAGAGTATCGATATTCAAACATAGTTAAGTTTGCTTAAAAAAAAATTTACAGGTCATCATTGCAAAATGATACACAACGTTTGATTTAGTGAGTAAATAAACGCTTATTTCTCTGCTTCTGCTTACTTTTATATAACTATATGTGAAAATGCATCGGCATTACCACATATAGAATATCGATTCTTTAGAATATCAGGTTTGTTAAAATTTGAATATGTCTGACAGCGCACATAACTCCCAGAACCAATGGCTGCTGGAGCAGAGAGCTTCTGGAGTGGCCGGTACGCACCAAAAGAAGCAGCAGAGATAGGTCTCCCAAGCTAGACTGACGACCTGGTGAAGGGTGGCGAGAAGTGGTTGGATGCGAATGGCCCATCTCAAAAAAAAATGTCCTTGTCTGCTGGACGTCAGCAGACAAGGACATTTTTTTTTGAGATGACGTCATACAATTCTGTAATAAAATAGCAATAAGCAAAATTACAAAAATCTCAAAGGTAATATATAGGTGTAATATTTAAAACAAAAGTAAAGATACAAAAAGTCTGTTCTGGCAGGTTCACTAATGGCTGGCGTACCTGATCCAAACAGCTTTTTTATATAATTTACATTTCAGGCATATTTCCCTAAAGCCGTAGGAAATTAAAACAATTTTCAGCATCCAGGCTCTTACTCGAGTACGTGTCGTGAAAGCCATAAACAAGGTTGCAAAACCCTTAAAAAATGAGGCAGATTAGGGCACATTAGTGTTGAGTCACGAATTTTAACTTATGTGACTTAAGAGAAGAGGGTATTTTATATGAAATAAATGATCACCATGGTACCTTTTATCTCGCTTGTTTTGCTTTTTGAAGAAACAAATATCGAAAAAGTCATAGAAAGATCGTCAATGCTAATATTATAAACAAGAAAAATTTATTTGGCATTTTTTGTTAGTTTGTTTGGATTTAACATGAAAACTACTCAACCGATTTCAAAAATTCTTTCATTATTAGAAAGCTATATTATCATTGAGTAACATAGGCTATATTTTATTTTTAAAAATACTGGTACTAACATAACCTAACGTACTTTTATGCGAGCGCAGTCGCGGACAAAAGACAGTTCTATGTTGGATTCATAGCCTTAATCCATGTTACTGGACTTGAGCCTCCAACTCGATAAAAAATCTCGCAGCTTTATCAACTAGGCTACTACGACTAAAATATTGCGTCTTCATACGCATTTTAGTCTAAGCGAAATCTATCACATAGCTTATAAAACTATGTAGTCAGCAAGTTTATATACTGAATTTAATTCCAGTTAAAGATGAACGCGGCCTACATATTATCTAAAATAGTACGGAAGAAACAAAAAATACTGTTCTGGCTAAGTACTAGTGTACTTAGCCAGAACAGTATTTTTTGTTTCTTCCGTCCATTAGTGTTATCAGAACAGGTTTATTTTCCTATAATTTACTGTACAGGCAAACTTTTAAAAGGCCGTAGGAAATTAAAATCTTCAACGCTCGGGCTTACTCGAGTACGTGTTTCGAAAACAATAAACAAGGCCAAATATTCTAAAAAATATAAGGCAGTTTAAATCTCTGCATTATAGTCACGACACGGATTTCAGCTTACAGTATATAAACATGATTAGGCAGATTGCGGTTTAAGTATTCGCTTCGTTACTAGGCTGACTGTTGTCGGTTCGGATCATACACGGGACAAAAATGTATGTGATTCTTTTCATTTTACTACCAAAAATTCGTTATGTTCTAAATCATTGACACAATTGAGAATAAATAGATTTTGTCACTTTAATTAGATATACAGATTGCCGCTTTAAATAGCTGCAATACTTATGTATGGTGTTGTATCCTACAGGTTTAAATAATATAACTAATAAAATTAATTTGTTTCTCTCATCACATATATTTTTCTAGCACATTAGATACTCGGTCCTTTAGGAGGCTTTCTCAGAGACATTGATCCAACGGAAGAGGTTTTAAACTACAGTAATATAGAATACCTAGGGCGGTATTAGCCGCAGCAGGCGTAAGAATATTGCTACGCATGAGCTCTAATATATCTGGGCTATGAGGATAAGTGTTTGATGAAATAGTATAATGGTTATAAATTGTTATTATAATTGTAGACGCATAAAATACAGTAAGTGTATATAGGAACGTTATACGGACGGACGTGATACTGATAAAATGCGCACCTAATAGTGCTTTGTTCAGAATCAGACATCGTATCTGTGCCCTTTAACTGCACGCGAGCTACCGAGCATGATCGACGCGGGTCATCGCTCACACATAATCGGAAAAGACAGCATTTTAGAAAATTAACAGGTGTAGTAATATTTAGCAGCCATAGCCTAGTGGGGACCCTTGCACTGCCACGCGCTGGTCTCGAGTTTGATCCTAAAGCGCATCTCTCTTTTCGTAGTTATGTGCGAATTAAATATTTAATTATCGCTCTCCTTAACGGTGAAGGAAAGCATCGTGAGAAAACTTGCATGTCTAAGAGTTCTCCATAATGTTCTCGAAGATATGTGAAGTCTACCAACCTGCTTTGGCCCAGCGTGGTGGACTATGGCCTAACTCTTTTCACAAAGAGATGAAGCCCGTGCCCAGCAGCAGTAGAACAGTTTTAATACAGGATTGCTATAATATTATATAATGGATATATACATTTTTAAGTACTTTTTGCTAATATCCGTAGTAAACGACTTATTTCAATATTGCATATGAATAAATCGGCATCCTATACTAAGTGTTTAGCATGCTCATACCTGCGCTAAGCTTCTCACGATTTTTCTTGGACACGCTCGCTTTATTAGTTATCTATATATTTTCTCATAATATGTGATATAACAGCATTTACACCAAGAGACCTGTTCCAAATGGCAACATCGCAAACACTTGTCATATTATGAGGAGGATAGTGAAGGTCGAAAATGTTAGGTCCATTTCGGTATTTACACAGTAAAACAACTACGAATATAATTAGGTATATTTCATCTATGATGCAACAATAGCTCAGTGGGGAGACCAACTGACTGCAATGCAGAGGGTCTCGGGTTCGAACCCACGTCGCGCACCTATGACTTTCGGAAGTTATATGACTTTTCGAAATTATGTGCGTATTGATTGACAATTATCGCCTGCTCCATGCCTTGGAGAACACGATAAGCCGTCGGTCCTGGCTGCCATGAACATGTATGGCAGTCGTTCTTGGGAAAATCAGTACCCCCTAATATCCTGACACTGGTCTAGCCTTAGGGTATCGTTAGCCTTCGGGTTGTGGAGGTCAGGTGGCAGCCGCACCGTGTAAAAACTGATATCCAGTCAAATCCAGTTAGACTAGAAAAGACCGACCAAGACTACTAAGTGACTTAGGAAATAATAAAGGCTAAGGAGAAGATATTCCATCTATGATACACTCTTACATTAGTATATAGAGTGTATTAAAAACGTTTTTAAAATAAAACTCAAATTAATTAATTACTATAGTAAACCTCAAAATATGAAACTTAATTGCGACGTTGCCGTTCGGAACACAAGACTTAAACGCTATTAAATACACGCGACCTATAATTTAGTTATATGTACTCTATGGTTTACTTGACTAATTCGCCATTTTTATAATTAAAATGTAGTTCCCAATTTCTAGAAGTTTCGAACCGGTCGGCCCAATTTCAAAGTTTGGACGTGGGGTTCGTGACGTGTGCGTTTGTGGTATACACCGGCGAGCCACGGGTCAGTGAACGTAAATAAAACATACAAGTATTCCTACCGTTAAAAATTGCACCTCGGAATCTTCACTGTCCTTCATCTTTATTACCTACACCGTCTTCCAGGTAACTGCAGCAAAGTAATTTTTTTTTAATTTTTCGACACCCCCACTTCGTATGGTTCCTGTATCGCGGGGGCCTTTACAAACATTAAGCAACAGACACAAAAAACATTTAGACTCGGAACAACCATTTGTAGCCTACACAATTTTTTGTTCCATGTGGGATTCGAACCCACAGCATTTGCCGCAGTCGCAGTGGCGAGGCAACCACATAAAGCATTACGCCATCTGTTCAGTTATATCAATGAGTTTAAGTTCGTGACATTGACAGTTAATAATTAAATGGAATTTTACCAAGTTTGGGTCACAAAATTCTAGTATTCTAGCTAAGCTAGAATGTTTATGTTAGAGTGGGTTCACGTAGGTAGAGTAATGGGTCCGAGAGGCGGCGTGCGTGTTCCCACATGCGCCTCTAGTCGTGTCTTCGTCCCTCCCAGGGGGACGGTGAAGTAAGTATTTTTTCTGTAGTGGCCTGCCGTTTCACACGGCGAACAAACCACGGCGGGGTCGCGATTGTGAAAGCGATTCGCGCGGCCTCGCCATCTATGGTTATGTCGAGGAACACCGTGGTAGGTTTAGTCGGTATTACCGGGGTATCTTTTCCCCGGTGAGCCCTACATAACCTCTCCGTCGCCCCGCGGAGAGGTATGCGTCAAAGCGTTCCCCCACGTAAAAAAAAAATAAAAAAAAAAAGGTAGAGTAATGGGTGAATTCGAAACCGCGGCCTATGACACTGCGATTGCAAGTCCAACGCCTTGTCCATTGGGCTACCGTCGGTTGATTATTGAAACGGAACAGCTAATAACAATCTTGCCACATTAACGGTAACCTCCATTTTTGAGTAGTAGAGTTGAGTAAGTAGCCGTCATGTCAATAATACAATGTTGTTAGTTTGAAAGCTACTAGTTAAGCAACGAGTACCATATTTTATTTACATTCACTGTAAGAGTCTCCCTCTGGTAGGTCACTTTATACTTCTTACACTCTACATTCTTCATTCATTTCTTCATTTTATACAGGGTGTCCGGTAATTAATGAATAACCTGGAAATGTCTTATAAGGGAACTGACGGCCGTTCAAAAAAAAATATGAAAAAAAATCTATCCTAACTACTACCTGAGATATGTGTTTTTTCTTAATTACCATGTATAACTTTCTTGTATACTACAACCATAAATGAATGAAATCCATCGGTTTTTTGTTGTTTTATTATTAAACACTAATTATGCTAATAGATAGACAGTCAAAAGTATGCTATGCTAATATAGCTTGCACTTTTTAATATTTCTTTTTTATTTTTCTGGACGGCATTCAGTTCTACTATAAGACATTTCAAGGTTATCCATTAATTACCGGACAACCTGTATTACTTTATTACGCATCATTGCAGATGTAAAACAGACATCCCTTGAATGCTTAATCCGCTACATTACCGGCACGGTACCGGTTTATCTTATAGAGTTGCAGTTGCCTATTCTATATATGGTAGTACTGGTCTTAATAAAACAAACTAGGATATCTTTTTTCTCGTGACTATAATATATTATAGGTCAAGTAGCTGTTGTCACTGTTTCGCGAAGCCATCTGTATCGTTGTTATTAGACATTTTATTATTTAAATTCTTTGTGCCTTATAACGAGCAGCCGGCTCGGTACTCTATGATTTTAGGGTTCGATTCCCGGGTCGGCAAAATTGTAGCAGCAGCAGTGTGCTTTGTGATGTGCCTAAGGCTAGTGTGAATGAAACAGTCGCAAGGGGAAGACGTTCTGGACAAGCCAGGTTAAGATCACCTTAAACCGACGAGCGTGTATGAGGAATGTGATGAAAGTGAATGAAGCCAGAGAAGTGTCAGGATCGAAGCAAATGGAAATCCGTAGTCTCTGCCTTCCCCTCTGGGAAACAGGTGTGAATCTATGTATGTATGTGATGTGCATTTGGTGATGTAGCCGCATACTATGTATGTATGTATGTATGTATAACACAAATACAAACAACAATGTAAAAGGTAACTATATTAAAAATATAACTGACTCCACTATCGCTAGTTGTTTTTTGTTTTTGTTGCGACATGATAGCTGTTCTCATAATATCTTGATCGCATTATATTTTTGGATCCCGTAATAACTTTCTGAAAACCTTGATCTAGCCCTTTCCATACTAAGAAGAGGCCCGTGCCCAGTATTGGGACAGTTTAACACAGGGCAGATAATATTATTAAATATAATTTGGGATGTAAGTGTCCAATGTATACAAAACTACTACTGCTACTGTTTCCTGCGGTTTCACATTTATGATTATTCCTGCCCTCGCGAGGCTCGTAGTGTGATGTGTTATACCCTATGATACTTCTAGATAAAGTAGCTTTTGTAATGGTGAAAAAATAATTAAAATCGGTTTAGTACTTTTAGAATTTGTCGATTCAAACAAACAAATAAGTCTTTTCTCTTTATACTTTTGGTACAAATGGGTTAACACAATGTATTGAGAAGTTTGTCTATAATACACAAAATGTACAAATGAATGCAGAAGCTATGTCTAGCAAGCTGTTCCAATTGGAGCACAATCTCATGGTTGAGCGATGATACTGCCGTGCCGTGGCCTTATTGAACAACACCGAAGGCTTTTTATGATTGTCGAACCATTACTTTCTTTGTTCGTATGTTATAATCGGCAATTATTACTGTGACTTCGATGAAACTTAATGTCATTTCTTTGAAAGTATTCAATAGTAAAAGATTAAAAATATTAAATTAGTATTCCTTTAGTTGAAAAGTAAGGTAAATTTTGTTGATAAATTAAAGCATACTAAGTAATTAATAAATTTTCTTGGAAATTGAGTAGACACAGTTTAGTTTAAGCAATAAACTAGCCTAAGACAAGGATTAACTCAACTAAAAATAATGTGAAAATAAAATGTTACTAAAGATCTGAATGAAGATAGCGAGATGACTTGGACGCCTTTGTAAGGGGAGTAACAATGATAAACTAACAACAGATCGATTTGGAAAGCCAAGAGCTGCATTTACTCAGTATTAGGACATACTGATAGGCTAACAAGCTGGAGAGATAGAGTTTGTCAATAAGCATTTATTACATTTATTCTTCATAACACACATTACGACACTGTATCTGCAAAAATTCCACTAATTTAGTACGCGAACGTCAAACTCTTTTAATATAATATTTTTATGTATATCTCATAAAAATATATCAGAAGAGTTTGATGTCCTGTTTATACCTATAGAAACTACTAACCCTGCTTAAATGTGACTGCAGGAACAAAGCCGGCAGAAAACGTAAAACGTTACGACATCGGTTCTGCAATCGAGAGGTCGTTTCACTGACACGTCTTACGCTACCCATTAATTTATTTATGTAGATAGGGGATCGTAGCAAATAAATTAACTTGCGTTCTCAAGGTTGTAGTTTATTTTTACCGAACACACCCGTGTTACAAAAGTATTTCTAAAATTATTTATAATTTATATAAACTCGTCTTCCACACACAACGCTCAAACCGCCCTTCCCTCGATATCCCTCTCCCTCACACCTTAACATTCCGTTTCATTCATTCTTCTTTCGTTTAGTTACTGCACATCCTACATTTATTTACTTAATTACAACGGCCGCAAGCCACTTATACTAATTAAGGACGCAACTATCATACTAACTTTTCACAATATTCCTTACACACTGACAATATCTTCTTCTATTCATCCGCAAACATATCACACTGAGTGTTGTCCACAGAGAGAGCATTGAGTGTGGCGAGAGACCGAAGTATAGGCGAATTAGCAAGGGCTTCTATGCGACAAGCTGGTAAGGCAAACAGTTTGTGTTCTGCCGCGGCGGTAATTATTAGGAACAAATATTCTCAAAAGCACGTCATGAAGTTCTGGTGGCATGTGAACCATGTGAACGCAATCATAATACAAGTATTGAATTCCGTTCCCTAATATTAAGAACAAGAATACTAGCAGCAGCTAATTGTCACCCGGGGTCCCCGTGACCATGGCTGCTGAAAAGCAACCGAAACGTCGGGGAAAGTGTAAACCAAAAGTAAATAGATTTAATAGTTTAAATAATTTTATTAGCTTATAAATTAGTAAAATATAATCATTAGTAGTAGTAGCGTAATATTTTCAAAATTTTGTAATACAGTGCTAAATAAACAACGCGATAAAATCCGTATATAGTAGTTTAATTTCAATGAATAACATTCGCGTAAACAGAAGACAATATTAAGCTAATTGTTAGACAGCGTACAACGAAATAGACAGACCGACTAGCTATTTTTAGTACAGGATACCAAGTGATGTTTAGTAAACACATGACAAAAGGCTACGCAAGAGTTATTTTGGTTAACATAATCAAGTACAAAGTCCTTTAGGTTTCAAAACAAGTTTAGTATTATGATTTTGTTGACATCAATCCTTTTGGTTTTCCCCACTTTATTTCCTGTTATTATTTATTTTTATTGCAACTGCAGCTGCTTTATATTTAATCACTGTAGGTACTTTAATTTATTTTAAGAATAAATTATGCTTTTTAAATAAGCAAAGACAAAACAGATCAGTATTTTTTTTCTATCCTTCAACCGATTTCCTTTTTATTTTGTTTGACTTTTAAGTAAATTCATAAATTTATTATTCCAATTTCTTAAAGTCATTATGGTCGAATTTTAACCACTTGTTTAGCATTAGTAATTATTAGTATCCAAGAACAGTGTCATGATTTTGCTGATAAGTCTAAAAAAATCGTTTATAATAAAGCGATACAATGTACTTTTAAGAGTAGTGAGATCAACTAGAGCAACAGATAATTTAACTAAATCTATACTAATGTTATAAAGCTGAAGAGTTTGTTTGTTTGTTTGGTTGAACGCGCTAATCTAAAGAACTACTGGTTTGAATTAAAAATTATTTTAATGTTGGATAGCCTATTTATTGAGGAAGGCTATAGGATATATAACACCACGCTATGACCCACGGGGATGGCGTAGTAACGATAAACGCGGGTGAATCCGCGGACACATCTAGTTACTTTTAAATGCTAATGTGAGTATGTTACTCCTTCACGCCGGAATTACTCGACCAATCATTATGAGATTTCACATACAAATTGACAGGGGTACAGAAATGGACAGAGGGTACTTTTCATCCTGCAAAAAGTACTGTTCTTAGGGAAGCCGCAAGTAAAATATAGTCTATATATATATATAAATATCTCGTGTCATGGTGTTTGTGGTTGCACTCCTCCGAAACGACTCAACCGATTTTTATGATTTTTTTATATAACAGAACGTTTGCCGTGTCAGCTAGTAGTATATAAAATAACTTAAAACTATACTACTGTTGTATTTATTAGTAGTAATCGTGTATACTAAACGAAGTAACGCTTTGTGTCCTTGTGAACCTCAGTATTTGCGATAATTTACAATTCAAAAGAAGCTGCGAATACTAGTGCGCTATTAGAAGTTCAGATCGAGATCCGCTGTCATAGATTGGTAAGTTAGGTAAGATGGGAATGTAAAAATACTTGTCCTAGATTTGTAGAAAGAGATTGGCTGTATCTACTATTTATAAAAAAATAAGCACATACGCAGAATACATACATATACTTATATTATCAGGGGCAAGTTACCAATAACGAACTCTTAAGACGCCAGACTCCAACATTAATTTAGCACACACGCAGCTCAGCAGTAAGCCAATGTCATACGGCACGTTTTCAATTCTACACATAAGCATTGGATAGCTCTTGTTTTAGTTAACAGAGCTTATTAAATCTACGGTGCTAAATGTGCCGCGTAAACGTGGCTTTATTGTGATATATACTGAGAATCACAGCAAAAATAGGGATCCCTATCCATTAGCATAAAATTTTAACCTTATATAACTTAGCATAATTTTGTTTGGCATAATTATATTTTCGCATAATATAATTACGCATAACAGCTTACGCATAATTTTTTAAGCATAATTTCTCTAACCATAATAATGATTAAGCATAATATTCATGCAGCAAACAAGCAAGCATGCAGCAGGCAGAGTTTCTGTCACGGCTCCGGCGCTGCGGGCCTCCGGCGGCCCCACGCTTCTATACGATTTTAAATTACACTCTAGGGGTAGGACAAACAAGACTGCGCAGAGTCGGTTTTGCAGCAATTCGGTTCTGTCACTAACTTTTGTGCGAATATCGCGTTATTTATGCGAATCAAATTTATGCCAAAACTAATTAGTCTTTAAGATGATTATGCCAACTTAAAATGTATGCCTAAAAAAATGATGCTGAAGTATTATTATGCCAAAACAAATTGTGCCAAAATCGTTATGCCGAAGTATATTAGGACAAAGAATATTATGCGAAAAGAAGGGATCCCAAAAATAGTCTTCTATTATTCAAATAATGCAATTAGTACATTTTTTTAATAAAGCAAGTGAACATGAGCATTATTATTGAATCGCCAACAGTATTTGTACTCGTAACATCTCGTAACATCTCGTAACTTCATCAGCTTCATTTTATAAACTAAATGGAAATGTTAATTTTGTTCCAAGTATTCGACCTGAACCAGTACAATGATGAGATCAAAGCTCCAATATAATTACAGTTAATAATAACATCATTGCTATTCCTGAAATTGTTATATTTATGTGACTGATTCGAAATTATACGATGCGCTGTGGGTATGATTATTATTCGAATTTTCGATTAAGTACCAAGAGCCTAGATAATATGTAGGTCAAAGAAATGCCCTCAGCAAAAGTAACCGATATAATATGCCTCGCTAGGTATTTACGAAGAAGAAGAATCCCTGCAGCGCTTATAAGCTTGTACAATTATAACTAATATTAAACAGCTGAAGATGTTGTATGTTTGAATACGCTACTATTAAGAGCATCCAATATACAAAATTATTTGTATGCTAGATAACCTCTTAATTAACAAAATTAAGTAATGATTGTGGGTTACAAACTTTATTTCTTTAAAGGATTAAATTTTCTGGATTCATAATCCAATTCTAAGAATTTTTATATTAAAGTAAAAAAGCCTTAAAGCCTTAAGTAAGTCACGCATGCAATGTTATGGGCGGAATTTGGAGTTCAAATAAAAATAAAACAAAATATACGGACGGTACCCTTGTGTGTATAAATATTGAGATGCCACGTTACCTGCAAATAAAAATCTTGAGGCTGCAGTTATACCTACGACAAGTTAATTTTCGTGTGGCCACTACGAGGGATCAGTGTGACTACCCCGCTTTTGCATAGGTTGAGAGCAGATATGAATCGTATTTCCTAGGCAATAACGTTTTAATTCCTTGAAATCATGTTATCATACAGGTTGCACCACGTTCGAATGCTACCCCACCCGCAGATATACAGGCTGGGAATGCTTAGCTCGTTCCAGACTGTACGAAGATACTTATTTATAAGTTAAGACATGCTTTTGTAGTTATTGTGGTTCTTTTATAATATCCTATACCAGTGTGGTCTTTAAAAATCATGTACGCGGTCACCTCGCCTAAGCTGCGCGACGCGTTGGATCGGCGCGACTAACGCGCGGCGGTTAACGCGTGGCGGACGCACGAGAATTTTCCCGTTGTATAAATGCAGCCTAAAATGTGTAATCAAAGATATAAGTACACAAAATTATAACAAATAAATTACAAAATCTAATTAACTAAACAAATTTGATCCTAAATACACATCTTAAATTTGATACTCAAACAAAATCTACGTTAAAATAATGGTAATGTTACATCAAATTATTATGTCTCGCTTTGAATTAAGTAGTATGATTATTGATAAAGATTTTCTGTCAAATTCTCAGCAGCAGTTAGGAGGCAGGAATTGTGCCCAATAAATAGTTATAGGCTGGATTTTATTAGGCGGTACTTATAACAATACCTATCTGGCAAAATTTGGATGCAACACAGCTCTGCATACTGATGTGCCTAATCAACCAATATTTTTCTGAATGTGTATATTGTTCTTATGGTACCAAATTCAATTATTGTTACAATTATTCGCATCGTTTGAGCATGAGGCATCACTTACACATTTCGCAAATTATGCCAAAACCATAAGAAATGAAAAGCAATGTAACCATAACATATTATAGAAATGTTAACCTTTTATGAACACGAAAATTGCCAAGGGTTAGTCTGCCAAAACCAAAGATATGTATGCCAAAACATTTATATCCTTCAACGCTTAAATAAGTTGGCTAGCAACCCAAAATTTCTTGTAAAAGTGTAGTAAACAAGACAAGTTAAAAATTATGGCTACAGATTTGCCCGCGACTTTTCTCGCGTAAATGTAAGGTTAGGTTAGGTTAATTTAGTAACTTCTGGTGTCGCTCTAACGTTGGCACCAGGATGTGCTAGCTCAGGGCGAAGGACCTGCTCGGCGCTGCATGCCTGACCTGCTGAGGCGGCATGGGCATCGCAGCACCGTGAGTTGCTCGCGGCAGTCGGATTGGTTGCCTTCTCACACCCAGCTGTGGTTCAGTCTATGATCCGGAGCCGCCGGTCGACGAACGCCGTCGTCTCCTTCTATGAGGAAGTAATTTCCATCAAGAAGGCGGCGGTGCGGGTGTGGGGTCATGTAAACCCTCTCCCTATCAGTAGAATCGGGCGCCGGAAGGCGCAAGATGACCTACAGTCACCATAAGGTTTTACCTATGTATGTAATATATACCCTTGAACATATACTCTACTCTACCATACTTATAAAGTGCAAGACCACACCATTGCTATTGTCAGCGCAATCTAGTGTCTTCTGAGAATCTCAATATACATACATATGTAGGAAGTGAAAGCACACTGATCTAGTAGACTACTACAGTTCTAGCAGCATTATTTGAGAGGTAATTATTTTTCTTCAATTTCGACACAGCTATAATTATTGAATAAAACACCCTGAGATCCAGATGTTTTGAGTACCTCACTATGGCAATAAAATAATTATTTTCTTTTATTTGTTTAGATAAGACATCTCCCGCACTAGGAATAGCTCTTGTATCGCGGGTGACTTTACACTCATTAAAACAATGGACACAAAGAACATCTAAAGACAGAACAACATATACAGGGTGATTTTGAAATCGTGTAATTCCTTTTAACCACGCATTCTACTGGTGATATAGAATAACCCTGACCATATTATTTTTTTATTAGAATTATTTTTTTGGAAAAATTGTTGTGCACATGTTATTTTTTTTTAATTAGTAAAAATGTAAAATTGCCTCGGGTGGTTAACATATGACTAAGTGAAACCATTTCACGAAAAAAAACGATACATTAATTTTTCCAAAAAAATAATTCTAATAAAAAATAATATGGTCAGGGTTATTCTATATCACCAGTAGAATGCGTGGTTAAAAGGAATTACACGATTTCAAAATCACCCTGTATACATGAATACTGTTAGTACCTCGATAAAGGGAGTGAAAATGAACTGTTACTACTGTTATTATTAGCGATCTAGTCGCGTTTTTCAATTTATACCGTTCAATTGCATGCAATTATTATAACGATATAAAGAAAGTCGTATACCGCTTGCTGACTCTGACGCTAACTTTTCTTTGGTTGCCATTTTAATCTGCTGTATCGCACATCATATATCAAAAAATCCTTTTACTGTCTGGTATAAGTAGATTGCTTAAACCATTTAATTTAAATCAAAGAACGATTTCAATATAAAATTA
This sequence comes from Catocala nupta, assembly GCA_963675205.1. Classification (NCBI taxonomy): domain Eukaryota; kingdom Metazoa; phylum Arthropoda; class Insecta; order Lepidoptera; family Erebidae; genus Catocala; species Catocala nupta. Next base: position 18,759,806 of record OY776097.1, on the reverse strand, counting down.
TAATATTAAATACACTTGGGTATTAATTCATATAAAGGGTATTGAACGTACGTATATTTATCTTTCTTTGATCATATGAAAGCTTAAGTATAATATGTACAACCTCCAAAGCATTACCAGACAGATGTGAATGTACACACTCCATAAAAGTTTCATATAAATGGAAGAAATGTAATATTTGCTTATAAAAACAGTTACCGATAAATGTAACGTTTCCTTTCGAAAAGGATACAGTGTATTTACTCCTGTAAGCTCTTATTTCAAATATAAGTGGGGCAGGAATTTCACTGAATAAACTAGACATTTTTATTGTCTTCGTATTTATGTACAAGACAAAAGAAAATCTATCACTTTGAGTGTGACATCGGATAGAAAGATATCACCTACATAGCACTTTATAAAAAAAGAACTAACTGCCGTAACCGTCATACGAATAAAGTTCAATTTAGCATGGCATCAAACGTTTGGTATATGATATACCAAACGTAATAATTTTAGTTGTAATATAATATACAATAAGAATCGAATTCCCTTAAACTGTTATTTGAATTTGGATCACGTATATATTACGTACTGTCTAACGTTTACGTATCAAAATTAAAAAAGTATTTTGTTTAGAGTTTTCGATTAGAAGGATACTCGTTGTTTGACTTTTGCCAAAAGTAAACAACCCTCTTCGTATCTCGGTAGACACGTTAAGCTATCGGTCTCAACTGTCATGAACATGTATGACAATCGGTGTGAGAGGACTGAATGCGTAGGGTTCTCAGTATAATCACACCGTAAAGCTGAGTCAGACATCGTCGTACAGTTTAAGATTATCCTAGCTTTATTATTCCCTGTTATTCTGCACCTATATACGAGTCGTCTTGTGAGTCTAACTATTGAAATTAAACGTCTATATATAGATTTAATCGCGTTACCTATTTGATTTTATTTAAAACTGTTAATCTACAACTTTTCCCGATGTTTCGATTGCTTTTCAGTATCCATGATCAAACATCGAGAAAAGTGTAAACTTTAATCTATATAGTTTAAAAATTTAAATAGGTTTAGATATAATATTATTATAATAACAAATGTCTAAACTAAAAATGGGCATAATATATACACAAATTATTTACAAGAAAAATATAAACTAAACACAAAAACAAAACTGCAAAATCAGAAAGCGTCATAATATTCCTCCGCATCGTCGTCAATTGGCAACGTGCCCAGAAGACTGGCAGCATTGCCACGTTGAATGGCAATACTTATTCTTTGTGCAAAGAAAATACCAGCCCTCTGGTCACGCGAAGTGTCGATGAGCCGCTTAGCTAGGTCTCTATAAACAGACCTAGCACTTGGACCCCATGGCCCCAGCGTTTCGACACCAAACGGCTCAAATATGTACTCACCAATAAGGTTTTGATATTTACGCCGTTTGAGCGTCTCCGCTGATGCAGCAGCAGCACCAGCGCAACCCGCTGTGCTAGAAAGATGTGATGGCGCAAGGGTGTCGACACAAGTTGCGTCCCACACCAAAGGCCTACCCATTTTCCATGGCAGTAATGACATACCATCTGGTCTCTTGCCATCGTCGCGTACCAAGCCGTGAGGTTCAAGCTGAGCCGGGACGCCAGCGGTGACAAGAGCTCGACGGAGTATGTTATTCAGGTTGGCGTGTCGTGATATACGACCAGCACTCCTGCTGCATGATAGGCCATGGTGACCGAGACTGTCGACGGCTTCTCCACAAAGACACCGATGCGGAGAAACACAAGGAGAACCTAAGCGCAAACAAGAAGCAATGCGGAAGGTCGTATCGTCCATCATAGTACCTATGTTGCACGACGGGAGCGCCTGAAGCCAAAGGCCTGACTCCCACTCTCCCACAGCCAGCAAGCGAGCACGTTCAGCAGCACAGGACGATGTATTTATGAGATTTTCTCGAACTATGCTGCATAACGGCCCATCCCACTGCCTCTGAGAGAGGCGGTTTTCGGGTAACTCAGTGCTTGGGCAAGCAAGTCTCCAAGCGTTCACGGCGTCGGTCATGCACAGCACTTCAGAATTAACCAGTGTAGGTGCCAAGATTTTCCTGGTCAATTCCTCCGTGCTATGGACCGAAGATAGGAACGCTGGTAAACTTACATCAGTAATTTTTCGAATGCCGAGGCCGCCCAAGCGAACTGGCAAGCTCGCTTGTAGCCACGCCCGGTCGTTAATGGCCACATTTAAAAGTTTAATAAGAGTGTTCTGTATAATTTTATCAATTTTTGCTAAAAGTGTTAAATGTTTCCAAAAGTGTGAAGACCGAAGAGCATGCGTAAATTTAGGGACGAAAAGACAGTATCGAATAATTGTAAAAGCCGAATGTATATTAATTTTGAATAACCTATCTGACGTTTCACAAAAATTTTGAATTTTCTCTTCTATAAAATTATCAAAACCTTCATCTAAAATTGGGGACCCAAGGAGGCGAAGAGAGGTTTTATCTAAAAGTTTAATATTAGGTGCTAAAGAATTGAATTTATTTAATACCGATAGTTTATTGATGTTATTGCTGACAAAAATTTCACATTTGCTTGGATTAAGTTCCAAACCTATTGACTGAAATTTATTTTTTAAATGTGCCAAGTCTTGTAATACTGTATCTACATCTCCTCCTAGGGTGCCATCGTCTAGGTACCAGATATTAAATTTTGAATTTAGCTGCTTAATGATGGGGTGAATAGCTAAACTAAAAATTACTGGCCCGAGAGGGTCACCTTGTTGACAACCAACGGCTGATTCCAAAAGGTTTTCCTTATAGATTAATTTTGATGGATACCTGTAACATTGCCAAATGAATTTATAAATTTTGGGGGTTTCTAATTTTACTTGTGTCAACAATGTGTCCCTATGCACTGAGTTAAAGGCATTCTTTAAGTCAACCTTCAAGATAACGTCACCGCCGCCACAGCCAAGGTATGTTGACAAGGCGTGTATGGCAGCCTCACAGCCCCCTTTAGACCCAAAGCCAAGTTGTAGGGGCTGGAATTTTTTCGCTAGGCTTGTGCTGTAATATTTACAGCATAATTTGGCTGCCATACGCCTGTAAGTACACCCTACGGCAATAGGCCGAATACCACCATCCTTTTTCCGAAGGGCACATAAATTTGCACCGTATAAAACATCGATGATGGCATCGTCCACATTGCCGGAGAGCATAATATTCATTAAAGCCGTCAGCTCCCTCAACAGTGCGTCGCCAGCCGCCCCGGCGCTCGAACATACAAGATCTTTTAGATGTTGTGGTGTCAAACCATCGAGGCCGCCAGCAGACCCACTCCGAAAAGAGCAAACGGCTGCAAGAACATCCTTGGCTGTAATACTGAGGTATTCATTATCTGAACTAGGAGGGTCAGGATAGGTGAGGTTATCAGATGGCGTTGGATGCTTGCTCTGCAGACTAGCGAGTGTATCTGGAGAGCAAGGCGCCACCACATCACTACTAAATAATAGCCGGGACGCGCCCCTTATATCACCTTCCCTTAATTTTGTTTCTACCAAATTTTGTATTGAGCTGTTACGGTAACTGGGCAATTTTGAATTAATAGTGCATATCGAAACATGACAATTTTCTTTAACTTTGGCTGTTAAAGATTTTGGTGAGGTCCGGTCTTCTTGTACATGGAGTATTCTATACGGGAAGGTGAGTAGTTGTTCCCAAGCTGTTGTTGAGTTCTCCCGGACGACAAGACCAATGCAGTGAGCCAAACTTTGGGCCACCGAGGGTCTAGCGCCGCGGGGAACTCGTTTCAAAACCGGAGTACAATTTTTTAAATGTCCTAGGTATTGCCAAAATGGAATTTGGGGTGCAACTGCATTTGTCACTGTAGATGTATCGGGGCAAGGAAGTACATTTTGGTTTTTGTGTACTTTACCAATATGTACTTTCAAGCCCCGTTTACCTTTAAAGAAACGAGCCTGGGAACAAGAGGGGCAACGTACGAGGTTAGTTAGAGATGTAGAAGATTGACTGGCACTTACTTCCACATCACTTGTAGCGCTCGAACCTTGTAACATTAAAAATATGATTACACTTAACTTACACTATAAAATATTTACAATATGAAAAAGTGAACAAAACTAAAACTAATGTAGAAAAACTGGGTGACATTTGTCAAATTTATATTTTTTCTGCATGGTGACTGGGGCGTCGCCGCGTCTCCTTGGTGCCGGCGTCGCGTTCCGTCAAGACTCCACCAAAGACAAGGGCAAACCAATATATGACTTGTTTAGTTGGGATGCTGGAATCCTTAATACAGTATATGTATCTATTTCCGCTTTCAATTAATTTTCGTTGTGGTTTTGGCCATATACAATCAATATTCGTTATATTATTGTTCATATAATATGATTTATTTATTATTTATTACATTTATATTATTTAATTTTATATTTGAAAAAAATACGTAGTTAGATGTTGACAGTGACAGTTTATTTTACCATTATTTTAGTAATAGGTTTAGTAGTAGTAAAGTTTCACATTAGTAGTTCAATAGTTTTAAAATTGTGTAATGATAATATTTTTAAATAAACAGCCCGATAATATCCGTTTTATGCATTCAATTTGATTTTGATGAATAACATTCTAATTCAAATATGTTAGACAGTAAATATTTTCTTTACAGTCCAAAGAGATATTGTAAGAGAATAGATTTAAGACATAAATAGAAAATTCTCAATTACAGCACGAAGTCTGGCAGTGATAACTAGTCAGTTCACCAAGAAGCTAAAAAATATATATGAAACGTAAATATCACCCAACTCTTCCTGACCTTCGGGAATATAAAGCGTGAGATGTACATGTAGATATTTCAAAACAACTCATCCATTATTCTCTATCTATCTGCCCCATTTTCTATCTTTATGATACAAAATGTCCGCAGCAGACCATGGATGTTGAAAGCTAACTTGAATGGAGTATTCCAACGAGAGCTTCCTATATTCGATAGCATTGTAGACCGCAGCGTATAAGGAATATTTATCAGTTACTGCACTGGATATTGTAAAATGACTTTCGTAACTACTTTCAGATACTGCAAGATGAATTCTTTGGCGTGGAAAATATGGTGGCGAATATTTCGTCGAGAAGATATCTAACATTTTTATTTTTCTAAAGTTAAGTGTGCTGCTATAAAACTGTAGCGAAGTTGTGTCTTTAGATTAAATATAGATATTTTAGAAATCAGTATTGACGTTTTATGCATTTTAAAGTATATTAAATCATTTTATTTTACTTTAGCTTGTTATTATGTGTAGGACGTAATATCTTATCTTATCTTGTGTGGAGGCCAGTCAGTATAGACCGGCGACACTTCAACCCAGTGGGATCATTTGTGTCGACTTCTCCAATAACGACTGCCATAGATGTTCATGGCAGTCGAGACCGACGGCTTAACGTGCTCTCCGAGGCACAGAGCAGCATAATAACAAGCTAAAGTAAAAAAAAATGATTGATAAGTGATTTTAAATTGCTGTTGGGAAAAAGCCTGTCACTTTGGACTTCCAAGTGGCTCGGTTGCGACTTTTCTCTACCAGTCCCCTTCAAATGCGTCCAGGTAGTCCTGCTATCTCCGTTTAGATCTGCCCTATTGCTTACGACTGTTTTGTGGCACCCGATTGGTGACAATTGGTGCACCACCTCTCTAGGTACAAGCAACAGACGTAACAGTTACCTAAATATACTTACACATATAATATAATTAAATCAGTCTGTTACAAATTACTCTCATGTACAGTATAAAAACGTGCCTTTAAACCCGTTACTTTACATAATAAATCAATTTAAAAACATAACGGCTTAGAAAAAAAATTGTATAGAAATCTAAAAACGAAAATTAAACAAAATGTAACACAACGCAACCTTTTTACAATCAAAATAGTAGCCTACAAGGTGCGCTACTGAGAATCTTATCACAAAATCCCAATAACACTTTTACAGCTGTTTATTTATTTGGCTCACAAAACAAGTTACAATCAAAGAGAAACAGGGTATAGAGTATACAGTATAGAGCAAGATTGCAGTTCTAACTATGTATACACAAAACATTACAAGTATTAGAGCTATGAAAATTTATAAAGCAAGCTATGGTGTTATTGTCTTTGAATGATACATAATGTCTTTCACCGATATGTGCCCAGTCCCCAATTTAGCGACTTTTCTCGGTAATTTGCGTATTATTATCTTCTTTATACATATATATAATTCTTCTGTACGTGTGTTGTCAGTGAACTCCTCCTAAACGGCTGGACCGATTTGAATGAATTTTTTTGTGTGTGTTCAAGTGGATTCAAGGATGGTTCAGATTTGGGTTTTTTCTTTTCTTTTTTTTTCGCCAGCAACGACAATGTCTGTCGGGACAGCTAGTATATGTATATGAGTCTTCTGTGCGTGTGTTTGTAATTAAACTCCTACTAAATGGCTGGACCGATTTTGATGAAATATTTTGTGTGTGTTCAAGTGGATTCGAGAATGGTTTAGATTTGTTTTTTATTAATTTTTTCGTGTTTACAGGACAACGTCTGTCGGGGCCGTTAGTATTTTTATAATTTTGCGGGTGGTTGGTGAAAGACACTGTACAGCTGTACATGAATGCTTTCCTAACCAGAGCTAGAATTGTTGAATGCCTCCGATTTTGCCATTATCTTTACTACTGTTCTTTTTAATATTGCTGAGCCACCATTAATATAACACATCCTTACTTAATATTTATTGATTTAGTGTTGTTTTTATTTTATTTTAATTATAATTGTGTACTTATTTAATAATTCGTCTATGTATTTTATACCTTCTTACGCTATTAGTATGTACATAATTCTAAATTATATATAACTATGTATATATCGTTATACTTGTTGGCCTCAGTACGTCACAATAATAGGCTCCAGTGGAAGACCAGTGCCTGGTTCATGGGACCAGGCAAATGCTGAACTGGAGTCCTGGTTGCTGCAGCTGTGGGACACATGTGTCTCAAGAGGTTTAAATATTTTATGTTACTGTATTTCTTTTTATTTCTTCCTTTTTATTATTGTATTAGTTATTTATTTTATCTTCATACACATTGTGCCCACCTGAAAGCTGTATTATAGCAATAAAGATTTATTTCTTTCTTTCTTCTTTCTTTCTTGCCCAACCAGAGCTAGAATTGTTAAATGCCTCCTATTTTGCCTTTATTTTTACTACTGTTACTTTTAATATTGCTGAGCCACCATCAATATAACACATCCTTACTTAATATTATAAAAGCGGATGTGAGTTTGTTTGTTACGCTTTTACGCCTTTACTACTCGATCGATCATCATTAAATTTTACAAACACGGTTTCAGGGGTACAGAAAACGACATTGGAGAACCTTTCATTAAGAAAGATTTCTGTTCTCGAGTGATAGAAAATTGACATAACCTACATCCATTTTTGTAAGCGAAGCCGCGGGTAATATCCAGTTCTGTTATAAAGGAATTAAACCCTTATCTAAGGGAGTCTGGATATTCTTTGTGTCTGTTATTTGAATATGTGTAAAGTCTCCTGTGACACAGGAATATATTCCTAGTACGGGAGTTATCTCTTGTAGGAAAAAACAAAAATTAGATACCTACTATAAAATTCAATTACTGCATTATATAAAATGAAATGCCTTGGTGGTGCTACGATAGTGTATGTGACAACTATGCATGGGGTATTAGGTTTGATTCTTAAATCAGTTCCGACCTGAGAATCGAATCAGGGCCTCGGATATTTTGATACCTAGAATTTTTTGACTTTCTATGTAATAACGCTTTAGTTATTGAATTTTTCTGTCAACGTATTCTCAGTAGCAATATGCAGTCTGGAACTCTATCCAGTGAACGACAATAGGTTAACCCCTTTATTAACCTCTGAATCTTCTTCGAAGAGGTTAATAAAAACACTATGTGGGTCTGTGTATCTGTCTGTTAGTGACAGGCATAGCTCCGGAACCACTGGACCGATTGACTTGTAACTTGGTGTACAGACACCCCAAGGTGAGGCTCATCCCTCGGTCGAGTTTGAATATGGGCCCTGTGGGTCAAAGACTCCGAGATATAGGGGTCACAAGGTCATAAGGTCATGGGATATCCACCAACAGAGTGATTTGGAAGTCCAAGGGAGAGGCTATTGCCCATGAGTGGGACATTACAAAAAGCTGATGGAAAAAAATAAAATAAGGTCACACGAAGACGAAGAGGTTGAATCCTGGGTTTTTAAACCCATGTCGTTGTGGACTAGATTTGACCCACGCCTTCGCTAATAATTATTAGCCCGCGAGAATACTACTGTTCTTCTGGATGATACCCTATGTACATACTTTTCTGTACCCCTAGCAACGTGTATGTGAAATTTCATGATAATCGGTCGAGTAATTACAGCATGAAACAAACTCACATACGCATTAAATATTAGTAAGGATGTTACCCTTTCCCTTAACTCTTTGGGTTCATAAACGTGAGACCATGTATGTATACTAAAATAAAAACCTCTGTACCTTATGATCGTCTATAAACATAAGCGCATTTTAGTAATATTAAAACTATACCTTGATCAACAAATCAAATCAAATAGTTTATTTGTGATACATGGGTTATATAAAGGTGATCATTACAAAATTATATAAGTACTAGTTAATAATGTCCATTCCATGATCAGCCACATGGGCGTACAAAATAAATTAAAAAATAAATAAGGAAATATGATCACTTTATTTATTTTTTAATAATTTGTATGCCCAAGTGGCTGATAATGAAATGGACATATCTATACTAATATTATAAAACTGAAGAGTTTGTTTGTTTCTTTGGTTGAATGCGCTAATCTCAGAAACTACTGGTTCGAATAGAAAAAATATTTTAGTGTTGGATAGCCTATTTGTTGAGGAACGCTATAGGCTATATAACATCTCGCTATGACCCACGGTGACGGCGTAGTAACGATAAACGCGGGTGAAACCGCGGGCACATCTAGTAAATTATAAATTGCAATGACGATTAAACATAAATTATATTATTTCTATTAGTCAGGACATTTACAAGGCAATCAAAAACAATAAAATATAATCAAGCGGACATTAAACATTTTAAAAATTCCACTCGGTAAATTTCTTAAAATTGGAACAATATATTTTTGAAAACATGAATATTGCTACATTCTTTTATGTAGATCTTTGCGGCCATAGCAAACACACTTTTCCCTAAGAGGGTTGTTCTATATTGACTGGTACGGTTTTTATAGTGACTTCTATTTCGCGATTTAAGGTCAAATGGGGATTTATGGGCTCTAATGTAAATAGTGATGATTGATGTCTGATAAACAAAGTCATTTCAAAAATATATAAAGATGGAACAGTAAGTCATTCAAACTAACTAAAAATAAAGTTTCATAAGCCAAGCTGGCGTCTCAGCCATCCATTACTTACGATGCACCTACTTTTCTTGTATAAGAGTATATCCTTTAGTATCGTAAACGATCGTAACAAGTATTAATTCTATAAAACAGCACAGATGGAAGTTTATTTGGAACTAAAAATAACAGTTTTAATAAGAACACTGGCAGCTTCGCGTACATTTTCCTTTAGGATCCTAACGCTTCTTGCTTGCGCTTGTAACATGCATTATATTCACATAATAATATATTTAATACTAGTTATCTCCTGCACTTTAATCCACGTTTATACTTACTGCTCCGGCTTTCGTAGCTCATAGCCTGATGTTATGCAACCAATAACCTTCCTATAAAACATGAACTGTTCTATAAAAAATGTTATTGAATGCTGCTCCATAGAACTAACCGAGCACGCCATCATAATTGTATGTATGTATAGGGTTCCTAATTCAAATCTAGACGTATTTTACGATAAGTTAAATAAGATACTTGACATAGTTTGTTTAAAATTCAACAAAAAGGTTGTAGTTTGCGGAGACTTTAATATGGATACACTTAAAAGAAATAAACAAATATTAGAATTTGAACAAACATTTTTAAGTTATAACTTAAAATTAGTATTTAATCAGCCAACTAGGTTGAGTAGTGGTACGTGTCTCGATAATTTCGCACATAACATCAGAGGCTGTAAGGGAGAAATTATTGAACTAGCGTTGTCAGACCATACCGCTCAAATATTAAGATGTCCGGTCAAAAAGACCTGCATTCTTAAGCAATGGCGACTTAAACGCCGAGACTATTGCCAAGAAAATCTCGACGTATTTACTAATTGTATAAAAGCTCTTACATTTTCAGATATCTATGATTGTCATGATCCCAACGATGCTTATAATTGTTTTGTGGATACTTTTTCATTATTCTATGATCTTTGTTTTCCTTACACAACAGTAACAAGATCCACTACAAAGAAATCTAAATGGATCTCAAAGAGTATAAAAAAATGTAGTAAAAGAAAAAGGCAATTACTATGGCAGTATAGAAGTAAGCCTTCATTGACGAACAAATGTATATACAGCACGTACGCAAAACGGTTTAAAAAGATTATATCTCTTACACAAAAATCGCAAAATAACTATTTCATTAACACATCTAAGAATAAATCCAAAGCAGCATGGGCAATAATAAACAAATCCAAAACTGTTTTGCCCAGAGAACCAATTAAAGAAATAGCAATTAATGGTGAAATAATTACGGACCCTATTAATATAGCAAATTCTTTCAACGATTACTACATACACCAGATATTTTCTACGAAAAAATATAAAATACAAAAAATGCCATTAGTAACATCAACACTAAAATCAATATTTGTTGAACCAACTATACCCCAAGATATAATACTTCATATAAAATCTCTTAAAGATACTGAAAGCGTTGGTTATGACGGCATATACACCAAGGTCATTAAATACGTAAGTCAATACATTGCACCACACCTAAGCTACATTATAAATTTATGCATACTTCATGTAATATTTCCCTCTAAATTAAAAACTTCTGTAGTAATCCCACTTCACAAAAAACAAGACATACATCTCATAAATAATTATCGCCCTATTTCACTAATACCTATATTTTCTAAGATATTTGAAAAGGTAATTTACAGGGCACTATATGGTTATCTGGAATCTTCAAATATATTAGTAAATGAACAAAAAGGGTTTCGTAGGAACAAATCTATTAACATGGCCATATATGACCTCATAAAACCAATTATATATAATGTAGATAACAAAGTACCTATATGTGCCATATACATGGATCTGTCAAAAGCGTTTGATTTTGTAGATCATTCTATACTGCTGGACAAACTTGACAGATATGGAATAAGAGGAAATACAAATAATTTAGTAAAATCTTACTTATGCAACCGATACCAATATTTAGAAATAACCCAGATATGTCCACGTACTGGCAATGAAATTAAATATCGATCGGACCATAGACAAATTAAATATGGCGTCCCACAAGGCTGTGTACTCGGACCTTTATTATTTCTTCTCTATATTAATGATCTCCCCAAACATGTAAAACACCCAATGGTACTATTTGCTGATGACAGCACAGTAATAATTAAATGTGAAAATCGGAATACCTATGAACAAGAAATAAATGTGACACTGAATAATGTAATAGAATGGTTAAATGACAATAATTTATGTATAAATCTGGATAAAACGAAAATAATGCATTTTCACCAAAGAATCCCTAATAAGATCTTAAATATTAATTACCAGGGAACTGAAATAGAACTAACAACTGTAACAAAATTTTTAGGAATTACTATAGATAACAATTTGACATGGAAACCACAAATAGAAGAAATTTGTAAAAAAATGAATAAATTTGTATATGCCCTATATAAATTGTCAAAAATTGTCAATGAAAAATCCGTGTTGATGGCTTATCATGGGTACGTAGCATCCATACTGAGATATGGTTTGATCTTTTGGGGAAATTCAGTGCATAGGGATTTTGTCTTTAAAGCTCAAAAAAGATGCGTAAGAGCGATGTGTGGTCTAAAAAGTACAGATAGCTGTAAACCCTTTTTTAAAAGCCTTAAGATTTTAACTCTCACTAGCCTATACATTTACGAAGTAAATATATTTGTAAAAACCAATATGACCCTATACAAACTAGCATTTAAAAGTCACTACAGGCAGCTACGAGACAAAAACAAAATAGAACTGGAATTACCATTGGCCAGAACCGCACTACACCGGAAAAGCTTTTTCTACATGGGTCAAAAAATATTCAACAAATTACCTGACTTCATAAAGGAACTAGACTTGAATAGCTTTAAAAGTACACTTCATAAAATGCTAACTCACAAATGCTATTATTCTTTAGATGATTATTTTAATGACAATGCACTTATTACCCATGACATGCTTACTAACACAAAATTATATTAATGTAAATCCTTAATTATTTGACATTTATTACTGTTTGACATTTTTAATTACATTTTGATTTTCATCTTTATACTGTTTGACATATTAATATTATTTTCTATTTTTCTTTTTATATTATTGTAATGATTTTTATATTTAAATATTTTCAATTAATTTGTTAATTTGATTAGAAGAATGTCTCAAAAATTTGCACACTATACAACTAGTAAAACATGCTTGTACCTATTATTGCTATGTAACATCATTTCTACCATGTTTTATGCAAATAAATTTCATTTCATTTCATTTCCTCAAGAACCGCTATCAAATGCAAAAATAATTTTTGAATCTGAGTTCTAAAGATAAGCGCATTCAAACAAAAAATCAATCAAACTCTTTAGCTTTATTGTATTACTAGATTTAGGTAAGGTTAGGTAAGTAACAGTAAATTTTCTCGATGAAAGGTACCCTATGTCCTTTTCTGTACCCCTGACAATGTACTCATTATCAGGGGTTTGTTATTAGGGGTTTGTATTGTCTTTGAAATGTCTAGGTACACTTCAGAACATTGGGACAACTACCATCTTAGTCTCCCCGTGGCCCCCCCTATGGCTGCTGAAAACCAACCGAAACGTCGGGAAAAGTGTAAGCATAAAAATGTGTAAAGTTTAATGGTAGTAGTAGTGTAAAAGTTTCAAAATTATGTAATACAGTGTTAAATAAACAACGCGATAAAATCCGTATAAATGAGTTTAATTTCAATGAATAACATTCGCGTAAGCAGAAGACAATATTATGATATTAGTTAGTTAGGATAAGTATAGATATTTTATATAAAACCGCGTAAGCACATAAAAATCTATACTTATATAAACCTTGTAATTTATTAGAACATATCGCGCTTAAACATGTGTCGTTACTTGGTGAAATATCATGTAATGAGGTCAACAAATCTTAAATGTAGCAGTCTTATACAATATTGGACAACAGATCTGTATTACTCTAGAAATCAAATTTAAGCCGCTTCTAGAAATGTCTTAATAGGAAAACACAATACCGCATTGCTCCATTAAGGAATCCTACTTGAGGACCTGCACAGTAGTCAAATTCACTACCACCAAAAACCAAAAATCTTCGAAAATAACATAAGACTATTATATTATATGAACGCCTGGTTTAAATATAAAACCGCAATTTGCCGGCTCATATAAGACTCAAGAATTTTGCATGAAGATCAAATTTTCATCGCTTAAAACCTGGTGCGACACATTGCCAGAACAATGTTTCGAAGTTTCAGAAAGCCGTTCCCACGACAGTAATGTGCTATCAACTGAATAATTTACATACTAATTACAACTGCAGTGAACTTGGTTATACCATATGTAGATGCTAGCCTTGGGCGGAGTAATAATGCTATGAACAGATCACGTTTTTACGGCTGGATCATTTACTTCAGCAATAGCAGGAGACCATTGTACTGCTACGCAGAGATCTTGAGGTCAATCCTGACCTCTGACTTTCGAAGTTATGTGCGTATTAAATAGTTAACTATCACTCGCTTTAACGGCGAAGGAAAACCGTGAGGAAATCTGCGTGTCTGAGAGTTCTCCATAACGTTTTAGAAGATTTGTGGAGTCTGTCGACTCACACTAGGTCAGCGTGGTGGTCTAACTATCGAAGATATGTGAAGCCTGCCAACTCGCAGTGGGCTAGCGTGATGGACTATTAGCCTATGCCTTCTCACACAGAGAAGAGGCCTGTGCCCAGCAGTGCTTATTCAAGGCTGATATAATATAGCTCCTAGTTAGTAAATGTGTATGCTATCACTGCTACTGCTAGTGACCCAATGGTGAATCCCACTGCAGTACAATTCTAGGATTCCATCCTGGATAAACTGGCAAGAGGTTCTTACTACCAGCACAAAGTCTGGAACTGTGCCCGGTAGATGGTAATAGGATCGTTTCCAATAGAAACTTAATACTTAAAAAATTGCTGAGGATATTTGTCTGATAGTATGGAAATTATAGCAGTCATGGCATAGCATTATATCCTTTTGATTTTTCTGAGACACGGGGTGTTGCTTAAAAGTAGGCTCCAATCACAAACTGATTGTAAACCACCAATTGAAGAAATAAATAATAATAATAATTATTATTATTAAAATACCGCCCCCATCCGAACTTATGGCTGCGATATTTTTTACTGGAAAACAAATTAACTTTTCCTGCCGATCCTGGACTCAAACTAAAGATCTCGTGATACCCATATACTATAGTAGCTATTAAGGCAGTTTAAAAAGTGCTGACATTCACATTCAGCTATCTAAAAACATTCTCACAACATTGAGCGCACAAATCCTCTTAATTATCCGTTTTATGACGAGTTGGTGAGTTGTATATGAAAATATGAAGTGACTGGTAATATACATTTATTTACGGTTATATAAGGACCAAATTTTGAGTAACTCATTTAAATGAACTCAAGAAACGATTTTAAGTTCTAACTCACCAGAATGTACAAAAAAATTTTGGTTATTCAGTAATGTTATATTCATTACTTATCTATGTGTCGACTACTTAATAAAATTTATCATTGAAAGTTAATAAAATAGGTACATTTAGCTGTCAAACTTTCTTAAACTTTACATATATATTTCAAGCCCAGATATGTCACCATGTTGTTACCAAACTCAATTGTAAAACATAGATCTATAAAAAGCGTGATAAGATATTGTTTCGCGAGCAGTTTTAAGTATATATTGGTTATGAATCGCACGACTTACTACAAGAATACCACAAAACCTAAAATAATAATATCTATTATAGCAAATCTATTCCTAAAATATCAGCTTTTAGCGAGCATAAAATAGTTTGCGGTTAAGGCTCTCAATATATAGCATCTTGGGACTACACCACAAAACAAGCTTATTTCAATATATCTTAGAAAATTATTATTCAGAATGGATAATATTTTTGATAAAATGTAGAAATCGGTTTCGAAACCCACACAAGGCAAAAAATGTATCTTTAAATAAAATCTTGCATACATATTTTGGACTAGTTAATGTAATAATTTTAAGTATGCTATACTGATAAAGCTCATACAAAAACAGCGTTATTGGTCATTTCGTAAAAATCTGTACGCAAGAATTGTGCAAATCGAAACTTTTCAAAAATATTTATTTTTAAGTGTTGAGCGCACATCCATATACTTTGAGTGCGAATCGAACCGATCTGAAAAAGAAGGTAAGCGAATGGACACTTATTTTTATAAAGTGTCGTTTCGCACAATTCTTGCGATCGACCAATAAACCCAAAAAAAATAAATACATGGTTAATTAGTAATAATTCAATTTCAAAGCCATTAGTTAGATCGAAACAGATATATTTGCAAGCAATCAGTTGCATTAATTGCGTGTTATGATTAAAATGTTAATGTTCAGCGCGATAAATATCTAATGGAGACCCAAGAGCATGCCCTGGGGCATTCCCTAATTGGATTTGGGCTGTACTCGAAACAAGATAGTTATTATATGTTTTTATATACTAATACTAATATATAATATTATAAAGAGAAAATATATGCTTTTTTTTATTGTAAGTATTAAGCTCAAAAACTACTCAACCGGCTTATAAATCATGTCACCATTAGAAAGCTATATTATCACCGAGTAAGATAAGCTACACATATTTATTTACAAAGTACTGTTACTAACATAACCTAACCTACTATTACGCGAGCGAAGCCGCGAGCAAAATCTAGTAATATTATAAAGAAGAAAGATTTGATTTTTGTTTGTTTGTAAAGATTTGACTCAAAAACACATAAACCAATTTTTAAAAATCTTTCACCATTAGGAAGGTATATTATCAATATTATTATGGATGTTTGTCTTGGTCTGGGTGTTTTTATATATATTATGTATATATTTACAAAAAAAAGGATATATGTATGTTTATCCATTGTCTAGTACCCATAGTACAAGCTCTGCTTAGTTTGGGCTAGATGGTGTTGTGTGTATGTGATAGAATATTATTATTATTATTATCACCGAGTAACATAGCTATATTTTATTTAAAAATAAATTACTGCTACTGACATAACCTAACCTACTTTTAAGCGCGCAAAGCCACGGGCAATAGCTAGTATTTTATAACTGCGTTAAGAGCTTATACAAAATATAGAATGTGATAAAAAGTTGTTTTATTTTTATAAACCAGTGGACTGGTATGATTAATTTAGGCAATTTACTACACAAGAGATAGCAAAAATATAATTTAACTATACTCCATTTAGTTAGGTATTTGACTAGAGGTAAACAATCTTGATGTGTCTTTTTTATCTTTATATCTAAAAACTCAGTTTAAAATAAAATGCTGCTAAAGATCTATGTAAATATAACGATTACTAAATCAATTAAAACCATTATTTTAAGCAGTAGTTTATTTGTTTAATATGCGTTAGTGTAAAAAGTCACATTGTTAACCTTTAGTTAAATACCTAACTAAATGGAGTATATTCTATATTGTAACATTTAACAATTAACTGGGATAAGCGCGCGGCATATACTAGAATTTATGTATGCATGGTAAATAAAAAATATGGCACTGTTATGATTATAAATCTTCACGAACTTACAATGATTTAGGTCATAAAGGAAAATTCGTCTTTATAACTAGCTTTATTGCAGGATTAGAATATATTTTCAAAATATTAAGGTCAACATAAAAAAGATTTAACAGAAATAATCTTAACCCTCAGAAAAGGCGACGAAGCTATAATCTGTACATTGTTGTATCATTCTTGTACATATAAAAATAGTATAAAACACGGTGGCGATACCTTCGGCACAGCTCCAGGTCTCTTACTGCTCTTATCATTATAACTTTGACTAGCTTTTGCCTGCGGCTTTGATCGGCAACAGTTTTTCCTGGATGAAATGTCTCTAAAGGACTTGGGCTGCCTCCCTTTGTCCTATTGAGGCTTTGTATTTTTCTGTACCCCTCACAACGTGTATGCAAAATTTCATGATGATTGGACGAGTAGAAAATTGAATCACAGTGGTATGCCGGCAGCCAGAAATAATAGGCTTATAATTATATCTGGGATTCCAACAATTGGCTGGTCTTAAAGGCGTGGAAGCGTTACAAACAAACTAACATTCGCATCTATAATATTAGTTAACGTTTCAATATCATCAACCGTTTCTATTTCGTTTACTGCTACGCGCTATTCAATCAGCGCTCTGGCCTGTCGTGGCCTTATATAATATATAGACTTGGTATAAATATGGATGTTTAATTGTGTAAGTAAATTTTTCGCATTTATTTTATTTCTTTTTTATTTATATTTTTCTTCATAGTATAGTACGCAAGCGAGCTTTCGGCTCGCCTGATAATAAGCGATTATCGCAGCCCATGGACACCCGCAATACCAGAGGTCACAAGTGCATTGCGTTCTATTTAAATTTGCCCCCATCAGAAGGGGGGGACGGTTAGGCCTCCGGTACCCTCATTCACTCAACGAAACACAACGTAAACGCTATTTCACGCCGGTTTTCTGTAAGGCCGTGGTATCATACCGGTCGAGCCGGCCCATTCGTGCTTAAGCGTTGCTCTCCCACGGTTAAATTATGCTATTGCAATATGCCCGCTCCGATGTAACCTAAGCTAATACTAAAATACAAAACTATATAACTCTTAACGCCATTCAATCAAAGCTAACTTCCAGTTGTAGCCTTATATATGTGTACTCTACACATATATATTAATAAATAAATTGTATATATTTATATACAATTTATTTATTATTAGAGACATAATTAAATAATTAACCTAATATATACACAAATTATTTACAACAAATATAAACAAAAGAGAAAAATACAACAACAAACATCGCATTCCACCGCATCGTCGTCAATTGGCAACGTGCCCAGAAGACTGGCTGTATTGCCACATTGAATGGCAATACTTATTATTTGTGCAAAGAAAATACCAGCCCTCTGGTCACGTGAAGCGTCCATCAGCCGCTTAGCTAGGTCTCTATAAACAGACCTAGCACTTGGATCCCATGGCCCCAGCGTTTCGTTTTATGTAGACTTGTTATAAATATGGCTGTTTCATTGTGTAAGTAAATCTTGCTAACGTAGCGTTGTCATTGTTATTTAGCTAACCCTTAATCACGTTAATGGGAGTACGTTATCGTTGACCTATTTTGGTTGTCATTGTTACTCGTAATAAGCTGATGTCCTTTTCTGTTTTATACACTTTGTTATTTTGTACGCGTTTTCTTTATGTAGATGTTGTGTATAAGTCTTATAATATTTGTTGGAAAGATTCTTTGTAATGGGTGTGAAAGAAAGTTTACCGCGAGACTAAGTAAGTACATACATATATCAAGAACAAGATTGCCGCTGCTTCGCTTGTTTCTTGCTTCGTTTGCCAAGATAGTAGTAAGTTATAGTATTTTTCGGCAGTCCTATCCCTATGCAAAATTAATATCATATCTGCTGCTGTGTGAAAGATGGGAAAATCTACAGACACAGTTTCGTATTTATAATGTTAGTAGTATAGGTAGATTATATTAAAGAAGTTATGTTTATGTCTTTTCTGAAAGGAATTAAAATATATTTAAGAGTTTTTTTTTAAAGACTTCTCCCGTTCTTTGAGTTTATCCTGTGTCGCAAGGGATTTTACAAACATTCAAACAACGGACATAAAGAACACCCAGACTCGGGACAAAAATTTCACAAAAATTTTTGCCCTGTATGGGGATCGGTCGAAGAACCAAGGTTACCATAGTTAACATAGCTTGCAGAATAAGCAAGCTGAAGTGGCAATGGGCTGGCCATATCTGTAGAAGGAACGATGGCCGTTGGAGTAAGCGAGTCCTAGAGTGAAGACTGCGACTTGGTAAACGGAAAGTAGGACGCTCTCCGGCCAGATGGACCGATGACCTGAAAAAGGTAGCTGAGTCAGACTGGATGCGGAAGGCGGAAGATCGGATTCAGTGGACAGCGGTGGGCTGATTAATTGACTGATGGGGATCCAACCCATAACACTCAGCGATAACGGCAGTGGCGTGGCGACCACTTATACCACTTATTATTTGTTGTTTGTGTTGAGAAAGCAAGAGGTATTCTTTGTTGGCAACTTATAATTATTTTTATAACTTCTTTTTGCATCTTATAACATCTCATCACTGTTCATTTCGAGCATGTTTTACTGACAGATTCGTTTAATTGCATAATAATTTCATTCACTATGAAATTGGTAACTGTTAAAGTGACTCTGTTCTTGGACAGTCATCTTTCATGGTCTAAGCACCTGGAAGCGCTCTGTAGTAGGATTAGATTAGATAGATTATTAGATTGCTAATACAGGTGTTTAAGCGGCTTGGGAAAATTACCAACAAGGCAGTTATAAAACTAGTTTATTTTTCATTTTGCCAATCCATACTCAATTATGGCATTATATCATGGGGTATCGCGACTAAATGCTTCTTAATAAGAGTGGAACGTGGACAAAGAGCTCTCTTAAAAGAGGCACTCAGCGCCCATTTCGATATCCCACTAATCAACTATACGCGGAGGCTGAATTGCTTAGCATCAGGCAACTGTATATTCTCTCTGCTGCTTTAAGATTTTACAGAACCTCGTTAACCACCTGCACTCACAGCCGTTCCAATCGGCGAATTTACTGGGATAAACTTAAATGTCGGAAATCGTTTGGAAAATAATCTTTTGGCTTCATGGGACCTTGCATTTCCACGAAACTTAACAATACTCATAATATAATTAAATTAAAAAGAAAGAATTGCAAGAAAATGATAACAAATTGGCTATTTAATCTAGACTACAATAAAACAGAAGAATTTTAAAGATATTAGAATAACAATAAACCGTATTAAATAAATAAATAGAAAAATAATTATAAACTAAAACACTATCACACATGTACATGCATAGCATTCCACAGCTCATGGCGCCACATCATACTTCATCATACCATATTACATCGAGCCACATCGCACCGTACCACACCACACTTCACCACACTCACAACACATCATATCACACCACATAACACCAAAACACTTCACATCACAGCTCATTACACCATACTATACCACTCCACATCTCACCCCTTGACACCAATTCTCACTAACATACTATACACATTACATAACATTTTTATTTCTTGTATACTTTCTTCTCATTTTATTCTATTGTCAAATTATTGTAATTTAACGTAAGAAACTAGATCCCACAACACAGGGAATCCTAGTGTGGGTTTAGGGCCTCAATCCATGTATTGCTTGTTTTTATGAGACAATAAAACTATTATTATTATTATTATTATTCCATTGTAAGTAAATTATTGTCAGTTTCTTCCGTGTAAATGTTTGAATTTAATAATTTCATAATCTTAATATGTTTTTTGTGTTGTGTTTGACGACATTTTATATCTTATTTCTATTACCTAGCAACAGAGCAACGATTTGACATTTTCTTTTTCAAATGAATTCGAGAAAATGACGATGACATAAGTATAAGTAAGTAATAGCTATATATACGTAAATAATATTGGCCCTGTTTATTAACTGTCCCACTGCTGGGCACAGGCCTATTTTTTATATGAGTAGGGTTGGGCTATAGAACACCACGCTCGCCCAGGGCGTAGACTCGAACTCGAGACCACTGCATGAGTGCCCAACGATTTCCCACAAGGCTATCGCGGCTGTAATATAAGAAACAATAATTAATATCAAAGCGATCACATAAGATATTGTATTTTAATCCTTACAATTCACAAACAGAGCTTTTCACATCCTCGAGTATATGTATGTCACGACGAGGCGGAAAACATTGTTTAGTTTAACAATCACGACAGAACACGAAAATGTTCAAGCACACAACACATCTATTTAATTTGATAACTCAATCCGAATATCAGACAATACGTTTTCATTGTATTTTATAATGAGTGAAATGTATGAAAATGAAAGACAATAGCGTACATTGATAGGACGGATGTATATATATATTTTGTATATATATATTTTGCATAGGTTCTTAGTATTTGAAAGAATTTATGTCAGTTACAATGTTAATTTATATATCATTTGTAAAGCTAACATAATTATTTTGTCTTTGTTTATTTTTACAACACGTAAATCTAAGCAATGTTATTTAATTAAAAATAAATAAAGAAATATTCATAGCTATTTTGGCAACGGAACACAAACCCACAATTTTTTTGAATATGTTCATAAAATTTGAAATCTTTGAAATAAGGTATTTTAATCCATCCGTGGCCGTCGAGAGTATGTTGACATGTCCAAAATAGCGATTTTACAGGGCAGCAATTTTAAAGTTTGACACATTGTGACAAATCGAGGTAAGTGTTATACTTGCATGTCTGAATAGATTTAAGGATAAATTTTAAATAAGGTATATTTATTCATATATTGTATTTGGAAGTATTAAAAAAGTATAATATGCCTTTTATCAAAGAGATAGTGAGTTGGCAAGTTTTAGTCCCTGCCTGAAGTAGCCACGGGCAAGCTTTGGTACATAAATATTTTCTTCTCCCCAGTCTTTATATTATTCCTAAGTCACTTAGGGTCGGCTTTTCTGATCTAACCGGATTTGACCAGATATCAGTTTTTACACGGAGCGGCTGCTACCTGACCTACGCAACCCGAAGGCTAACGATACCCTAAGGCTAGACCAGTGTCAGGATATTACAGGGCACTGACTTCCCAGTAACGACTGCCATAGATGTTCATGGCAGCCGGGAACGACGGCTTAACGTGCTCTCCGAGGCACGGAGCAGGCGATAATTGTCAATCAATACGCACATAATTTCGAAAAGTCATATAACTTCCGAAAGTCAGAGGTGCGCAACGTGGTTTCGAACCCGAGACCCTCTGCATTGCAGTCTGTTGGTCTCCCCAATGAGCTATCACTGCTTTGGTACTTAAATAAAGTACCAAAATTTGCCCGTGGCTTCGCTCACGTTACTCTAGATTTTATTTTGTCAAAAAATTAAAAAGGCACATTACTTTTTCTGGTTAAAAGGTACCCTGTTTCCTTTTCTGTACCACTGACAATGTGTATGTGAAACTTAATAATATAAAGTTTAGTCAGGATGCAAACAAAAAATATAAGTTGGTAAACATAAATATATCAATGTTGGACAAAACTTGCAGTATCACCTACATCCACAAAAACGCCCAGTTTGATACAAAAACTGTCCGGCTTGGGAAAATACAGTGATTATGGGAATCCTTATCGCTAACACCGTAAGCTTCCCCCTAACCTTTGAGGTACCGTAATGAGATTTTTATGTTTTGTGGCCCCGCTTTAAATCCGTCAATCTCCTTCCTATCGTCCCTTTAATTAATTTCACAAGAAACAGTTCTGGAATCGTTGAAGCAATACCTATAAATAACTACTAATACTGAACTAGATTCTACTGGAGGAGACGACTGAACTAGATTAAATGTAACACGCGTTAGAGTGCATACTTACTTACTTACCTAAACTGAGACATGCGCATACTGCAATGACTCGTTTCAGTGCAATGTTTTTTTATATCTACTCGATCTAGTTGAGATGTTCCCTTTAGCATAATATCAGCCCTGTATTAAACTACCACACTGCTAACAGCACGGACTCTTTCTCAGTGTGAGAAGGGTTAGACTATAGTCCACCACGCTGACCCAGTGCGGGTTGGCAGACTTCACATATCTTCGAGAACATTATAGAGAACTCTTAGTCGTGCAGATTTCCTGACGACTTTTTCCTTCATCGTTAAAGCAAGCGATAATTAATTATTTTATTGCGCATTACTCCAGAAAATCAGAGGTGCGTATCCCATATAGTACGCAATACATTTATTAATGTTTAAATAATTTAATTCAACAGAATAATTAATTTAAAAATATACAAGTAATAGGTATTTACAAAAGCAGTAAGTTAATATTAATGCGAAATCTCGCTTTGTCACTACAAAACAAAATAATACAAATAAACTAAATAACCCACGCATGTCCAAGATCAATAGAAATTGCCCTTATACCAAGGAGTCAGCCGTTTCTATAGATAACTCTGATTTATTAATAAAAGAAATCACTTATACAAATAAACGTAATATATTTTCTTTCCCTTATTTATTCAAGAATAATATCACTAAACGAACAAGAAGCAATTAACTGGTATTTAGGTGAATTAGTCTTCTAGGAATAAATCTAATCAGTGTACTTACCCTCTAAGGATTAGCTGAAATAGAGAATCGAATATGATCAATAAATCGTAAGTTGTTGTCAATGGCATTATTATATCTAATGTTATATGCTTGGAGTATTTGTATTAAGAGCAACGAACTGCGATTAGGAAATGGATTACTGTGATATCTATCGATAGAGTTATCTCAAATGACGTAATACGAAAAAAAGTCCTATTTTGATGTATTCGATTATTATTGATCTTTATTAAAGTAATACTAAGTATTACTAATGATCTGCTACTTGATATACGTCAATTAGTGATACCGATATTAATGCACTATTTATATAACGGTGTGTGTGCAAGATCTAGCAAATGCGCCGCTTGCGATCCGCTCACGAGCTGCATGGGTGCGGCACGCTTGCAGTTACTACAACTGTTTAGTGTGCCTCTTTGGCGCAACTTACGCAAAGCTTGCACTGTTTTTTGTTCCGTTCGCTTTTATGCTGTATAATATATCAGTTGTTGCAGGAGGAAGTACGTGAGGGGTGTGTGGCCAGAGAACCTCCCCGTGTGCCCGACGGCTGCTGGTCCTTTCTACATTTTTAGTGGATTGGAACGGCAGTCGTTGGGCCGGTACACCCCGGGCAACACGGGTAATAATGTCCTTTCGGGGGCATTATTACTCGTGGCTAATACTCTGGCACGCGCGTAGGGAACCCGAGGCATCTTGTCTCGGGGTTATCGGCCCGCGAGGGCCGCGTTTGGGGGTCTCTCCACGTGTTTCTTTGATTATCAGAGGACACGTGGATGAGTCGGGGGGATAGAGGAAGAAAACCTCTTTAAAAAATTACCAGTAGGGGCCGTTAGGCCGGGGCGGTGTGGGAAGCATAGGTTTCCTGCACAGTCGGGCGTATTTTGGGGCGGGTGGATTGGTCCAACATGAACCTCCATCCGGCCCAACCCGCGGAGGATAGAGGAAGACAACCTCTTTAAAAAATTACTAGTGGGCGCCGTGGGTCTAGTCACTCATTCATTTGAGGGCTAGACAGGCTTTATGCCAACCACGCCAAATCGTAATCCTGACTTGCACTGGGCGTCTGTGGTCACGTCTCGCAGCCCAAATCAGGAACGAGGGTCTTGGCTTAATCGCCCGGACCGCGAGGAAAAAACCTCTTCAAAAATTACCCGAATCCTAAGTTCTGGCGTGCGGCGAGGGGATGCATGGTTGATGGGTAGTTCAGCCGTGAGCACGCTCCCAGCCAGGGTACCTGCGGACCCCCTGTGTTGGGTTACAAATTTACGCTTACTCGGGTACAGGGATCACTGCCCGGGCGGACGAGTATTTATCCCATACTCGTGGGAACTATAATGGAATTGAATAAAACCAAAAATAAAAACGACGTACAAGAAGGGAGCTCGATGCCTCAAGACGTGGAGGCGGAGTCAGGGAGCGAGGGAATCTTTAGAGTTCCTTCGACCCGGAAAAGAGCGCTAAAAACGCGCAAGAATGCGAGTGCGGTTACCGAGTCAGAGACTGATACGGAGCCCACACGGAAGATCAACACCACAGTGCGTGGTCGAGCCGCACCAGTGGCTCACCGAGCTGGGTTGAGTAAGGCCCGGCAGGAGTTTAGGCGTAGAAATAGTGACGCGAGAGAGCAGGAGTTCGAGAGGTCACTTAGTCGCCAGTCGTCAATGGGAGTGGACGACTCCCCGTCAGAAACCACAGTCTTTGACGACTCTGACGATGCGGTCACGGCTGAGGAGATCGCAGATCTCAGCAGCAGGGATTTGGAGCACTTAAGGTCCAAAGCGGGTCTCTATGCTGGGGGCATCATCGAGGTCGCCACCAAATCCGGCCACCTGAAAGGCAGTTTAGTAAAAAAGCTAAAGGAAGACGCAAAGGGCCTCCTCAACATTGTGGAGGACTTGGCAGCGCGGCCGGAACCGGAGACGGCAAGACGCCTCCGGGCCGACAACACGAGGCTTCTGCGCCTCGTGGGGACCCTCCAGAGGGAAAACAAATCCCTCAAAACGCAGTTCCAGGAGAAGGCTGCTGCGGTGAAAGTGCCGCCGACTCAGGTCCCCGTGACAGACCTGGAGCAGCACTTTGGGAGGCTTGAGGCCTCTCTGATGCGTTCGGTGGGGACGATGGTGAATGCCCTCTTTGAGGGCATTGAACACCGTCTCTTGCCTGAGGAGACCATCCGCCCGCCGCTGGCTGCCGATAGGAAAAAGGCGGCGCAAAAGGCCCAGCCAGGAACGGGCCAGAAGAAAAAAGCGCAAGGGCCGGTGCCAGCGGCTAATAGGCAGCCAGAGGCCGGGCCATCACGCCCGACGGATGTAACCGGACCCACTACTCAGGCAGAAACGTGGGCCACAGTCGTCCGGAAGAAGCCCAAGAAGAAGAGCGGCCAAGCCATTGCTGCTCCTGCAGTGGTCCCTGTGGCCAAAAAGAATACGTCGGTACTGAAAGTACCTAAGGGGCAGAAGACGGCGGCGGTAATTCTGTCACTGGACTCAGAAGCGGAGCGCAAAGGCGTCACTTACGCCGACATATTGACGCGGGCCGAAAATGCCATAAACTTATCGGAGTTTGGCATCGGCGAGGGACTCCGTGTCCGAAAGGGGGCCACTGGCTCAAGGGTCCTACAGCTGCCGAAGACGCAGACCCCAGAGCTGACAAGCCGTCTGGCTGAAAAGATTCGGGTCGCTCTCGACGGAGTGGCGAAAGTCGCGGTCCCCACAGAGACTGCTGATATCCGGCTCACCGGGCTCGACGATTCCGTCACACCCGAAAAGGTAGTGGCAGCAGTGGTTCGGGCAACTAAATGTCCCGAATCTACAGTCAAGCCCGCGGAAATCCGGCCGGGCCCTATGGGCATGGGCATGCTCAAGCTGAGGTGCCCGGTCGATGCCGCCAAAATATTGGTTGAGTCGGGTCGGCTCCTCGTTGGGTGGAGCTCAGCTAGGGTGCGGCCCCTAGAACAGATGCCCCTGCGCTGTTTCGGGTGCCAGGCGCTGGGGCATACGCGCCCTGTCTGCCCTGCGGGGGTGGATCGGTCGCGCCTCTGTTTCAGGTGTGGTTGCGAGGGTCACAAAGCCGCGCAGTGTGACAAAGCACCCAGGTGTGTTGTGTGTGCCGCGGCCGGAAGGCCGTCGGATCACGTCATGGGGACGCGGGCGTGTAAGCCCCCGAAGATCAGAGGAGGCGCTGGCCAAGGCTCGCAGATCACGCCAAGGGCGAACACCGCCAGGGTGGGAGAGGGATCCGCAATGGAAACATGACCAGTCGGCCTTGTGGATTCCTCCAGGCGAACGTCAACCACTCCGCCGGTGCTCAGGACCTGTTGATTCAGTCCATGGCGGAGTGGGAAGTAGACGTTGCGGTGGTCTGCGAACCATATTTCGTCCCCAGCCAGC
Source organism: Catocala nupta (assembly GCA_963675205.1). NCBI lineage: Eukaryota > Metazoa > Arthropoda > Insecta > Lepidoptera > Erebidae > Catocala > Catocala nupta. The sequence goes on along the minus strand of OY776097.1, from coordinate 18,732,769 downwards.
CCAATTGGGCTGGCGACAGGAATGACTTGGTTGCGGTTCTGTCGAGAGGAAGTTCTGGTCCTCCCCTTTCAATCATAGAAAGAGGTAGTGGTTTTGTCGTGGCGGGGTTCAGAGACTGTGTCGTCGTGGGGGTGTATTTCTCCCCCAACCGCAGCCTGGCGGAGTTTGAAGACTTTTTGGACGGCGTCGGAGCTGCGGTTCGACGTCAGTTGCCGAGACCAACCTTCGTTCTCGGCGACTTCAACGCAAAGTCCAGGGCGTGGGGTAGCCCCGTCACGAATGTCAAGGGGAGGACCACACAAATATGGTCGCTTCTCTCCGGTCTTTCGCTCCTAAACACGGGCAACACCTGGACGTGCGTGCGGCAGAATGGTGGTTCCATTGTGGATCTCTCGTTCGCGAGCCCTGCTGTCGCGCGCCGAGTGAACGACTGGAGAGTAGTAACGGAGGTGGAGACGCTGTCGGATCACCGTTACATCCGCTTCAGCGTCTCCACCCCGTCAACACCCGCGGAGCGCTTTCGGAGCTGTAGTCGCTTCCCACGATGGGCTCTCGGCCAGCTCGACCGAGAAATGGCCCTGGAGGCGGCTATAGTCCAGCGCTGGGGATTCGCTGGTGTGCAGAACCGCACTGAGGAGGATGTGGACGCGGCCGCAGTACGGTTAAGCAGTGCCCTCAAGGAATTGTGCGATGCTGCGATGCCGAGGGCCCGGAGGAGCCCGCCGCGTCGCCAAGTATACTGGTGGTCGCCCGAAATTGCGGAGCTTCGGGCGGCTTGCATGAGAGCGCGGCGGGCCCTTATGAGGCGTCGACGTCGCTACGGCGCCGAGTTCGTTGAGGGCCAGCTGCGGGATGACTACCGAGCGGCCAAGAAAAGCCTGCAGCGGGCCATTAGCCGGGCGAAGGCCGAGGCCCGAGAGGAGATGTTGGAAGGCCTCAACAGGGATCCATGGGGGCGCCCTTACCTTGCGGCGCGGAACAAACTCCGCGCCCGCAGCGCCCCCATCATCGAGACTCTCCGAGAGGATGTCCTGTTGAGGGTCGTGGAGAGCCTGCTCCCCCAGTCTGGGGGGCATGCTCCCCCAACTATGGCTCCTCGAGGTGAGACGGGGGATATCATGGATGTCCCCCTTGTCACCGAGGGGGAATTGGACCGGGCCTTGGCCCGGCTGTCGACGAACAGAAAGGCGCCTGGCCCGGATGGCGTTCCGGGCCGTGTCTTAAGCATCGCACTGAGGGTACTGCGGGAGTCATATCGGGAACTGCTCGATATGTGTTTGAGGTCCGGGCGGTTCCCGAACGACTGGAAAACCGGCCGTCTTTGTCTGTTGCAGAAGGAGGGACGCCCGTTAGACTCGCCTTCCGCATACAGACCGCTGGTGCTGCTGAACGAGACGGCCAAAACTGCTGAGAGGGTCCTCGCGGGCCGTCTCGTTCAACACCTTGAGGAAGTGGGACCGGGACTGTCAGAGGCACAATACGGCTTCAGAGAGGGCCGATCGACCACGGATGCGCTGGTCGCCCTAAAGGCCTTCTCCACGGAGGCCGTAAACCAGGGAGATGTGGTTCTGGCAGTCTCGCTCGACATTGAGAACGCCTTCGGCAGCCTGCCGTTCGAGACGTTGAAGGAGGCGCTCCGATACCATGGAGTGCCCCTGTACCTCCGGAGGCTGCTGGAGGCGTACCTTGATGAGAGATACGTCGTTTGGGAGGGCACCGACGGGCGTCTGCTCCGGCGTCGTATGGAGCGCGGTGTTCCACAGGGTTCGGTTCTGGGTCCGACCCTGTGGAACATCGGCTTTGACTGGCTGTTGCGCGGTGAACTCCTCCCCGGGATGGGGGTGATTTGTTATGCTGACGACACCCTCGTCATGGCGAGAGGGAGGAGCTTTGAGGCGGCGGCCCGATTGGCCGAGGTCGGAGCGGCGCTCGTCATAGAGCGGATTGAAATGCTGGGCCTGAGGGTCTCCGTTAGCAAAACGGAGGTCCTCCTATTTCATGGCCCGCGTCGCGGTGCCCCCCGAGGGGCGAAATTAAAGATTTTAAACGAGGACGTGCCGGTGCGGGCCCAAATGAAATATTTGGGCCTGCACCTAGATGGAAAATGGTGCTTTGGACCTCATTTCGCCCAACTCGCCCCGAAGCTAGTAAATGTAGCTGCAGCGCTGGGTAGACTTCTGCCCAACACTGGTGGTCCGGGGTCGTCTTGCCGGAGGTTGTACAGCGGGATCGTGAGGTCCATGGCGCTGTACGGCGCCCCAATCTGGGTCGACGCTCTCACTGCGCGTAATAAGGCTCTGCTAAGGAGAGCTCAGCGGGTCATTGCGGTGAGAGCCATCAGGGGGTATCGTACAGTGTCGTGGACGGCTGCTACCGTCCTGGCGAGCGACCCGCCTTGGGAACTGGAGGCGGAAGTTCTTGCAGAGGTCTACCGACACCGCTCGGTGGCGCGGTCTCGGGGCGAGGAACCGGTCGTGGGTGAAATGCGGGCTGAGGCTCAAAGTGCCCTCATCCGGCGGTGGAAAAGTGAACTGAGGACCCCCACCGCCGGAGTCGAAATAGTGGAGGCTATCCGGCCTCACCTTGAGGAGTGGCTGAATCGTCGGCACGGAGTGCTGACTTTCAGATTGACGCAGGTGCTTACCGGACATGGCTGCTTTGGTAAGTACCTGCATCAGATTGCCAGGAGGGAGACCTCACCCTCCTGTAAGTCGTGCGGCGCGCACATTGATACGGCGCGCCATACAGTAGAAAGTTGCGCTGCCTGGCAGACACAACGGAGCGACCTGACCGCCGTCATTGGCGGGGACCTGTCGCTGGGACGAACAGTGAGCACCATGCTGGCCAGCGACAGGTGCTGGCAAGCTGTTGCCGACTTCAGTGAGGCAGTAATGCTCCTGAAGGAGGCTGCGGAGCGGGAACGGGAGGCCGACGTCAGTGCGGACCCACTCCGCCGAGCAAGGCCAGGGAGGAGGCGACGCCGTTACGCTCACCTCCTCCCCCCGCCTTAGATGGTCGTGTCTTGGGTCGTAGCCCTGCCAGGCTAACGTCTGAGCGCTGGAGAGAGTTCGGAACGGAGATCCTCCGGCGCTCCATGATAGACGGGAAGAGCGCCGCAGTTAGGTTTAGTCGGTATTCCGTAACATCCGGTGAGTCCGACACTACCCACTGTTGCCGGTGCGGTTTTCCGACCGCATCGACAGGAGTGGGTGTGCGTAAGAGCATTCCCCTGCGAGAAAAAAAAAAAAAAAAAAAAAAATGGAGGAAGTACGTGAAGCGCGCGAGGCGCACACGCGCGGCTCCTGCGCCGTTCATGCACGGCGCCTAGCTGGCGCGCGCATGCACCATTTCTGGATGCACCATCACGATTCGAATGTTGAAATAAAGAAAGAAAGAAAGAAAAATAACGACATTAAACTAAAGCGACAATGGCGTAGCGGGTAAGAGCTGGCATTGCCGCGGCCACTTCGCTTAGTATTACTATTTCAAATTCCACTCGGGACAATTATTTGTGCGATACACAAATAATTGTTCTGAGCCTGAAAATGTTTTCCGTCCATTAATTATCTGTTTATAAAATCCTCTACAACTCATATTTTGATCCCTGGATGAGAAGTAATAAAAAGCGATCATTATGTTATTATCATAAAATTGAGTATTAGAATATTATTCCAATAATAATCAGTAACGACGAATAAATTATATATTTAAATAAATATGTTATGTTAAACTTTCAAATCATTTGTATGTTTCTGTTATACGTGTTTCTTTAGTTTTTAATTAAGATTTAGAGTTTTTGTAGCATAAATCTATAAATACATAATATTGTCTTCTGTTATTATCATCCGTATATAGTAGTTTAATTTTCAATCTATAAATACATTTCTATGAAATATGTTATTATACTTAAACTTAGCTTCTTAATAAAACAGTTTGCTATTAGCGATGAGATCAGTGATATAGGGTTCCACCATCACCTTAGTATTCATTTGTTATGAGTTTAGGCACAAAGTCTAATAATAACGAATATGTGTAAGTAAATCTCATTTGTATGTAAATATATTTACACCGAGTACTGTGGTACGGTATAAACTAATTAAACTTATCTAATCATTTTTGGTTACACAACCAAACAAATTTGTATTTGGTGATTTCTAGCACTGAGTAGGGTCTACAGGTTCTTTCAAGAGATACTGAGTAACAGGAGAGACCAGTGTGATGATTGCCCGAGCAGCATAGTACCTAACTAAATTCTTAAGCAAGTAAGGCGATGGTCATACGCCTGAACTTTCGCCGGTCAGGAATAAAAAAACTCAAGTTGGATTAAAAAGAGTTTGTGAGTGAAAGACTTCAACAGCAGCGACAGCCTAGTGGGAAACCGTTGAACTGCCACGAACTGTCTCAAGTGTGATCCTAAGGCGCGCATCTTTGACTTTTCGAAGTTATGTGCGTATTAAATAACTTATAGCTCGCTTTGACGGTGAAGGCAAACATCGCGAGAAAACCATTATGCCTATGAGTTCTTAATAAAGTCTTCCAACCCGCACTGGGTCAGCTTAGTGGACTTTGGCCTGACTGTTCTCACACTGATAAGAGGCCCATGTCCAACGGTGAGAGAGTTTAATACAGGGCTGATATAATATATCAAAAGACTTTACAAATATTCAGACAACGGTCACAACGCACATCCAAACACAACAACTATTTGGGGCTCACACAAATTTTGTCTGGTGTGAAGATCGAACCCCCAACACTCGGTGCAGTGTCAGCGACGAGGCGATCACTACGCCGTCCGTGCAGTCAGACTTGTGTTTGCGCAAACACATGTGCTTACACAGAAGCCAGTCTCCGATAATATTGGCCGCCTTGACCAAAATTCTATTTGGAGGACCATTAAACGTCTTTTAAGGATCAGCAACACAATATAGCCAGCGTACTCACTGATCGGTAAACGATTAGCGAGGTTAAGCAACGTTGGGTGCAGTCAGTCTATAGATGAGTGACCGCTTAGTGGTATTTCATCTGAGGGCACGTAAAAAGTCGGTCCTGGTTGTTGCCAGATTGACAGCAGTCGTTAAGCCATGTCAGAGGCCTACGGGCAGCTTGAACAACTCTTGACAACAGGTTGGCCACTAATCACAGGAAAAGAAAAGAAGAAGCAACACGGCAGACAAATCCTGATATCAAAAGAGACCATAGACTACAGTAGGTACTTACTATTAGACGGACTCTTGTTTTCCAACTAAGCAGGATAACAAATCTATTTGTACACTATGTCATCTCCTTCTGTAAATGGTTTTCTCATTGACATTTCAACATCAAACATACTCGCAATTACTACTAGTTTATTACTATGTGGGTGGCTACGGACTCGCGGGAGTAGTTTGCAAACACTTTTGATGCTATATAATGTAGAAACTATTTCAGTAACCCAGCTAGGATGCATTTGAAGATAATTTGGTTGTATCTATTATAGAACTAAACGATAAAGTTGTATATTATGTAATTGGTTTGTACAACCAACCAGTTTCTGTAAGGCATAAAAGTTTGTTAACAGTCAATCAACAGCATGTCAATTGCTATGATTGGTTGACAAAAGCCAATTAAATGACTAGTCGTGAATAAGATTTAGACACTTCGTTGGTTAGTCTTCCAGAAACCGAGTACTTAATATTAATGTATTATTTAATTTAAGTGTTTTTATTGCGTCAGGGAATATGGAAGAAAACAGCAAATTTGTGTTTATGTAGGTATAACAATAGCACTTTATTAAAATATATTTTATTTTCAATGAAAGAAATACAATAGAACTCCCACTCATATTTACGTCGAGAGAGCTTTAAACCCCTACGCTTAGGCCTAACAGCTGCGAGGTGATCATTAAACCATTTCCATAGTACGATATCCTATAATTTTCTATGACGATATTCTTTAACGTGATTTCCGTACATTATAGAGAAATAGCTTCTGCCCAGGGTACGCTCCTTTACGAAGAGTTCTTTTTTTCTGGATTAAAAGGTACTCTATTTCCTATTCTGTACTCCTGACAAAGAGTACACGAAATATCATAATGATCGGTCAAGGAGTTAAGATATGCAAGCGGATCAAACAAACTCTCATTCACATATATGTACAGACATACATACTCGTCAAAGTTGCCGCTGCAGCCGGTATCAAGATTATATGGAGAGTTATCTTCAGAGACGATGGAATCCCTCGTAATCTAGAGCTAAGGAAAACCACACAATGAAGATTGTAGTCAAATTAATTAGCTTCCAAGTGCACTGCGATGCGGAATATAAACCAACTTGCCCGCTATCGGTGTAAAGTCAACGCTTTGCTGCGGAAAGTTTTTGTGAACTTCGATCATTGCACTTATGTATGCATATCGGATGGGATCTTTGTTTGACATGCATGCAGAGGTAGCTTTAGTAAGAAAGTGCCCATGCATATCTCAGTAGACGTGCATTGAATTTGGTCACCAATTACAAAAAATGCAAGTGTTGTTTTTGTAAATGAGGTTGTAATAACCTCACTGCCTATTCCCATTTATAAAAACAAAATTTCAAGACTACTTGCTGCATAAAGTTTCAATATATCTTTCTATCCTTGTATAATAAGTGCAATATGATATTTTTTGATTTGGTCCTATTTTACTGACCAAGTGCTAAATATCTATTGTTATATCCTAACTGAGGGTATTAGGACTCCACCCGCACTACGTAAGCACAGTCCCTCACTGACGAGAAATTTTACAAATATTGAAACAACTACACAATATTCAACCAGACTCGGCTGATTGACGGTGGAGAGGCGGCCATTCAAACCACACCGCTATCTGTGCAATCATAGTAATATTAACTAATATATCAAAGAGCGTATTAATCTATAATTTATTACGTGACTATATTAATTAATATCAACGTGAATACAAATACAATAATATAATTAATAACATTATGATTTCAGTTATTATAATTATGAATTTGACAATCTAGTTCTAACTAATCAGTTCTAAGAATATTACGATTTCTACGTCTGGGTATATAATAAATGTATCTAGGAAACAAACTTGTCAAGAACACCTTTGAAAATTTAGGCGATTGAGAGTTTGCATTGATTTATCTTTTTTCCTGTAGTACTGTTAATTGAGGTATTAAAAGATGAACATTTGTGTTTTGGATTCGTACGGTGCAACCGGACACCTAGCATATTCATTAATATTTCGCACAATTGTTTTGTTATCCACAAAAAGTTTGTAAAGATTTACAACACAGAATTTATACATAATGCAGGAGATGTATTTTTTAAATAAAGAATAGAACAAAGTCAGACTGCAATAATTCCTTTAATACCATTTTGATACGGCATCCTAAATCGAAAGGTGGTACTTTCCTTAACCTGTTTAACGCCATTACTCATATCATCTCTCAAAATAACTTCTAAGTTAGGTACAAAGTCAACAACGGCATATTTCCCATATCTAACATAATTTAAATCACTTCAGGCGACACTAAGTTATTACGGTACATAGTTGCAAAGGATTATTCTCGCAAACTTCACACCTATAAATTTCTCTGTAACAATAGTAATTAAGATGTTTACTAACTTGAGTGGTTTGCTTTATACGTCTTGGTTTGCGCAGCTGGATTAGGATTGTAGTTTGCTGAGTTTATGCAATCTACATAAGACTGCCTCGGCGGGACAGCGGTTGTGTATGTTCTGTGCATGAGATCTCGCATCCGGTATTGTGTAATTGGATAATTCTGTCAAGAAATTCTGAATATCAACACGGTGTCTGAAACTGTGGTAGACGAAAATAGGCTCAGCTTCTGTTATGTGAATCTTAAATGAATAGAGAATAGTGGGTGTGTGGCAGAAGTCTAATTCTTTGAGGATATATATACATATATGTGAGACTATGTATGTATACTCATGCCTGTACGTGATGGAGGCAAGCTGAAATGCAATCGTATTTCGCTAGCTATGTATGTTTTAATCTAATTCGTGGCGATGCCATTGGTGACATGAGCAGTCTCAGTGTTATTAAAGAACTGTCTATGAGAATTACACAGCCGAAAAATCGAATACGATACTTTACGATTGTTTGCAAGCAAGCACGACTTACAAAGCAGGTAGGATATTTGTTGGTAAATTCACAGATTTATGATTGCTGTGGCACATATGCTTCGCAATACTACAGGTTACGCCATTAAAGATGTAACTCATAACCAGAGGCATTACTACACAATCAGTGTATTGTCATTGCATGTGCTTGAATGAAACAAAGCTATACTCTGTAACGAGCTGTCTCCCTCTTATGTAATATTAATGCTTTAAGAGAGGTAAAGCACCAGGATAGGTATTGGCTTCTTTTTAAAATTTTGTGACCTTAAAGCAGAGCTTGAAAAATCAATTGCATGTACAAGTGATTTCCTCAATCACATTTGCTTCAATAACCATCTAGTTTTAAAACAAACCTCCAGTCATCTGCTTAATTTCTGTTAAAGGATCGATGCATTTCAAATTAGTCATCAACTATAATCATTTTCTACTCGTCTTAAAAGAAAACTTATTTTTTTAATAATATTAACTTATTTTCTTATATTTTCAATATATTTTTTTTTATTTACCTTTACTCCACAAATAACCACTCTAACAAATTTCTACAGCAAAAATATACAATAGTTTAATAACATATTTCAATATTTCACGCCTCACTGCTTCTGCATTTTAACACCAATCGTTCAGCTCAAAAGACAACTTCACCAAGGCTTTTATTTTGTCTAGACAGATTAATTTCATATCACTATTCTAGAACATTCTTATATGAAAAACCAAACAAAAATTAATTTGGGATTTCGTTACACAAATTTCTCTGTTTATTCACCATAAAATAAATCGTATCTTTTGTTCTTTATAATACAATGTGTATTCTATTCGTAAAGAAAATGCGATCGCTATCGACAACTGAAACACTTTTTATTTTTATAATTTATTTAACAAAAGTTAATTAAGTGAAAAATCGGGTTTCAGCAAAATATTCGAGTTTAAAACTGCCTTTCAACTTTGTAGCAAAGAGCAGAAACTCTTACTTAAAAAGATAGCATAACGGTGCGAAATGGAGGTCGAATTTCAATCATCAAAAACTTTTGTTATTCATTTATAATTATTGGATTCTGGGACGCAATGGGTCATTCAAAGAGTTATGCGTTATGTAGTCTAATATAAACCCGGAATAAAACTACATCTGAACTGAACATGAGGTCTCGGAATTCCCAGATCGGTTAGTTATTGGGTGTTTCTGTCTAGAAATTCTCAGTAACCGCACGAAGTCTAGAATTAATTACTCAGTAGACGGCAATGTGCTTGCCTCCATAATGTGGGACTTAAAACGATTGCTGGCGAAATGCGGATTTAATACAAATCTGCCTACTTCTGAAGATATAGGCATAAGACTATGTATATATATTACATATATAGCACCTATATATCTATGTTGACACTTGTATGTTTATTTAGATACTGCAGTATTCTTTTAATTAAATACAGCTCTATATACAATTGCTACGATTCGAAAACTGTATGATCTCGCATTCGAATGTTGATTAGTTCACTGTCACTGATTGTCATTCGATGGGTTACTAATTACTCAAGTATTCTTGTTATTAGGAATTATCCTAAATACTTATTAAACTATTATTTTTTACTTCCAGCTTAGGTTGTTTAAGCGTGGTGTAGTAGATGGGTTTATATCGGTAGAGTACTGCATTTAAAACTAAAACCTCTCGACCGACTTTATGCTTTCAAGTTCAATATTTCTATACTCTACCGTCATACCACGCGAAAAACGCGAGCGACGGTTGCTATTTTCGTTATAATATTTTTTTAAGGGTAACTCCTGCTCTAGAAAGAATTCCTGTGTCGCGGCGGACTTTACAAAAGAACACCTAGAGCCGGAACAACCATTTGTGGACCACACAATTTTTTGTCCCGTGTGGGGATTGAACCCACAACACTCGGCGCAAAGGCAGTGGGGAGGCGCCCACTTACCACTACGCCATCCAAGCAGTCATAATATATTATACAACAAGCGATGGAATACAAATTTATTTATAGTTCTCTCGTTGTGGATAGAGACACGAGTCTACTGCAATTTACTGAGCACAAATTCAGACTGCATGCTACTAAGTACTGGGAATTTCCTAGAGTAAAACTTAAGTAATATTTACGAGTGCATTCGTACTTACAGACCAAGCAAACAATTTAGAGTGTAGTTGAGCTCAAAAGTACTATATAGCTGTTGAGATCTTAACGTACTCTATTTGTTTATTTAAATTATATTGAACTGTCTATAATAAACCTTGTACTATATGGATAAAATATATCCTTCTATATCTTCTAATTTATTATCAGCCCTATTAATCAACTTTTTTTTTTTATTCTTCTAACGTGGCACACTAGCTTTTGGCCCTGATGGTAAATGGTCACCGTAGCCAATGGTTCCATGCAACACCAGAGGCATTACTTGCACGTTGCCGACCCTTTAGGAAAGGAAGTGGGAAGGAGAAGGAGCGGGAAGGGGGCAAGAGGGTGATTAGGTCTCCGGTACTCTCACTCACAGAACCAAACGCAACAGTAGGAATACTGCTATTTCACGTCGATATTCTGTGAGAGGGTAGTCATTCCCCGGTCCCACTACGGGGCCTCTTTTCGATATAAGGGTCTCTTTATCTTCATCTAAAAGAAATATTTATTGTATAGGTACTTGTAACACGCCTATGTAGCTGTGTTTTTCTTTACTAATAATAATCTTTCACCCGTGTCTTCGGCACATCATACCTAAGAATTTATGATTTACAACTTTTTACACAACTCAATATAAAAGAAAAACTAATTTGATCAAGTCATAAATTGCAAACTTTCTGCCTGCTCCACAACGCCTGAATTATAATTTCTACTATCAATCCGCCCAGCTTCGCACGGCAACACAGTACAAAATCTTAACAAATTAAACGCCTAAACCTTCCTCATGAATCATACTGTCTATTGGTGAAAACCTCAGAAAAATCTATTCAGTAGTGTTTGAGTTTATTGCAAACAGACAGAAAGACGCGGCGGTGGACTTTGTTTTAAAATATGTAGTGAATTTTAATCGATTTCTGTAGTTTAAAGGAGTCTAACAATTTGACCCTGATTAACTTGATTACACAACACAATTTAATGATAATGTTGTTTGTTTATTTGTTTCAGTATTACGCAAAAATCACTTGATGGATTCTCATGCAGTTCATATACTTTGATAATATAGAGTTTACCATCAAATCTAAGCCTATAAATATAATAATATAAGCCCTGTATTAAACTTCTCAGTGTGAGAAGGGTTAGACCAAAGTCCGCAACGCTAGCCCAGTGCTTGTTGGCAGAGTTCACATATTCTCAAAAACATTATGTAGAACTTTTACATGCAGGTTGCCGCCTGACGTTTTCTTTGAACGTTGAAGCAAGCGGTAGTTTACTATTTAATATACGCATATTTACTATTTAATACGCACATCACTTCGAAAAATTCCGAAAATGCGCGACTTGGAATCATACTTGAGGTCTCTGGGTGGTAATCTGGTTGGTGTCGGCCTCGATGGCGTAGTGCTTAGTGTAACCGATTGCCACGCCTGAGGTCGCGGGTTTGATTCCCGCACAAGTCAAATATTTGTGTGCATGAACATGGATGTTTGTCTTGATCTGGGTGTTTCTATGTATAATATGCAAGTATTTACAAAAAAAAAAGTATATATGTATGTTTAACCATTGTCTAGTACCCATAGTACAAGCTCTGCTTAGTTTGGGCTAGATGGTGTTGTGTGTAAGTGATAGAATATTATTAGAATATTATTATGAACCCAACGGCACTAGGCAATCGAGTCTGATATGTTCTGATATAATCTGAACCTATTTTCATTTAATTCTGGTTAGTATTACGGAACATATGATGCTTAGTATAATCTTCATAAATGGTAGTGCGAGCAACTTGTAGTTTACACCTACGAAATAAAGGGTAAAGGCTAGTTCGAATACGGTTTTTATAAAGAATTACACCTTTAAGCACTCTATATCCAACGTATTCAATGCTCACAAACGAGCCTAAACTACACTGCCGTCCCTTGAGTGACACTCGCATCTGTTATTGAGTGCCTATTTGTAAACAAAATGCCTTTTTATACGTTGCCTCAGGCGAGTGTAATGTATGAATATTGCATGAGATTATCTCCAGGTGTCAACGAGGTCTCGACAAGAATATGTCCCGATGGTAGCGGATTGAATATTGACAGAATAGAACCATAACATATTTGAATTTGAAGTAAAGCTATTTGAATTTTTGTTTGAATATAGAACGAACTACACTTTTAGTAACGCGGTCAACCATTTGCAGACAGCATCGATGCAATACGATGCCAAAAAATACTGCATCATCATCCTCGAATGCAGAGAGAGTAGGTATTACACAAACATATTTCGCCAACTAAGTTCTCGAAATCAAAAAAATCACTTGAATCCATTATTATTGTGTATTGAGTACATTACTTGACGCCGTACTGCAACTGAGTATTCTCTACCTGTTAAATAATCGTTTTATTAATCTTTATCTTGGGGGAATGCTTTGACGCATACCTCTCCGCGGGGCGACGGAGAGGTTATGTTGGACTCACCGGGGAAAGATGGTGAGTGACATCCCGGTAATACCGACTAAACCTACCACGGTGTTCCTCGATATAACCGCAATCGGCGGGGCCGCGCGAATCGCTTTCACATGCAATCGCGAACCCGCCGAGATTTCGGCCCGCCGTAAGAAGCGGCAGGCCACTACACAAATAGACAACCACAAATTTTACTGTTCCCCTGATGGTGGGACGGACACATGATACAGAGGCGTGCGTGGGAACACGCACGCCGCCTCTCGGACCTGGTGCTCATCGGGTGGCGGACAGGCCCACGAAACCCACCACCCCCAGGTCAAACCTCAGGGTGGCTGGAGGTTGTCTCGCGCCCTCCGGCGCCCGGCTCTGCAGTTGGGGATAGGGTTTAAGCGTTCTCTCTCCCGCTCCCCCGCTTCCTTGATGGAAATCACTTCCTCACAGAAGGAGGCGACGGCGTTCCATGACCTCTCACTCCGTACCATAGACTTAACTACTGCCGGGACTGAGAGGGCAACCAATCCGACTGCCGCGATCAACTCACGGCGCTGCGATGCCCAGGCAGGGTAGTCCGCCAAAGTGTGCAGCGCCGTGTCTACAACAACGTCGCGGCAATCGCCGCAGTGGTGACAACCGGGCGTCTCTTGCCGGCCTATGCGACACAGGAACTGGCCAAAACAACCATGGCCAGTCATTACCTGTGTCAGATGGAAGGTGAGGGCGCCATGCCGCCTCTCCGGACATTTCTCAAACACGGGACTTACCACCACAATCGTGGCGTGCCCGGCACTGGGGTGCACAAGTCATTCCTTCCCCTTCTCCACTAGGATCTGGCGGAGCTCGGACATTGCCGCCTCGACAGCGGGGAGAACAGGTCCTTTACCCCGAGCTAGCGCCTCCTGGCGCCAACAATAGAGCGACGCCAGGAGCGCCGCTTTCAGGTCCCATGGCATCGATCCGGCGAAGAGGCTCGCAGGCTCGAATGAAATCGTGCGGTAACCTCTAATCAATCTGACGGCCATGACACGCTGTGGCGCACGAAGCGCCAAAATGTTTCGGGCCGTCAGGTTTCTGCCCAAACTGGGGCTCCATAGAGGGCACCAAATCGCTTTATTAAAAAAAGTTGAAAATGATTAAATAATTTTAATGTAAAAAAGCGTGGGGTGAGGGTTATCAAAATATCTTAGCAAAGCACCCCACGCTTTTTACATTAAAATTATTAAATTATATTATACTTTTTTTAATAAAGCGTGTTTTAAGGTTATTTTTTAATACTATTTAATTTTATTTTTTTAAACTATTGCATATTTAATTTTTATCTAAATTATGGTATTATCATCGGTCGTCAATAAGTGTGAAATCAATCCGTCAGTTTGAAAGGGGTGAAAATTACGTCCAAAGATTCCGATACATAGACTCATAGATACACAGGTACATACCAAGCTAATAAAAGCGTGTCAAAAACAGAAAACAAAGTAGCAAGCTTAGGATTTTTGGTCGAATTTTGACCACTAGGCGACCGCTAGTTATTATAAAAGTTAAAATACTGCATTTCCACAGCGACCGCGGTCCATAAAGCTTAGTGTTTTGATTGCGCCCCTGAGCATGAGTTACGATGTAAATGCGTTACTGGCGTGGTATACGAATGTGAAATAAATATTATGTGGACATATTTACAAGTCGTGTAATGGACAAGTTGTGTTATATACTAATTTACTATTATGTGCGAATAATAGGGTTCCGTATCCAAAATCCTAACTAATATTATAAACGCGATTCTGAGTCTGTTTTTTACGCTTTCACGCCTTAACTACTCGACTGATCATCATCAGATTTCGCTTTCACTTTATCAGGGGTACAAAAAAGCTAGGAAAAGTACTGATCGCGAGGCATAAGAATTTACAAAACCTACATTTACGCGAGCGTAGCCGCAGCCAAAATATAGTATACAATAATAATGTTTTTACAGTACTGCAACATCAACAGATTTCAAAATGAGATTAATAATGGCAACTCTTTGGCAAAACAACAAAATAAAAAGCGAGCTAAGAATGAGTTAAACTAACGCCATTTTTTGTAGTCATACTTTTGTACCTTGGCTTCGTTCGGGTCGTACTTGGCTGGTTTTTAATGTAATCAGAACGAAAATCAAGCTTACATTGTGGTTGATGATAATATTATGATTGCTTAACATGGTAATCGTATAGTAATCTAAGGACCTAGAGCGGGTTGGCAGACGTCACACATACATATAGATATGCATACATAATATTTTTCCTTACGATGTTTCCTTTAACCGTTAAAGCGAGTGATAATTTGCTATTTAGTACGAACATAACTTTGAAAAATCAGAGATGCAAGCTTTGGGATCGAAAACAAGAACGACGACGTCGACGTGGAGTAGAACTCCAAGAATATCCTACTAGGCAATCATCTATACTAATATTATAAAGCTGAGGGTTTGTTTGTTTATTTGTTTGTTTGGTTGAATGCGCTAATCTCAAGAACTACTAGTCAGAATTGAAAATATTTGAATGTTGAATAGCCCAGTTATCGAGGAAGGCTATAGGCTATATAACATCACGCAACGACCAATAGGAGCGGAGCATTAATGAAAAATGTTGCAAAAACGGGACAAATTCTCTTATGTGAAGCAGGCGAAATTGCGCGGGTCAGCTAGTTGCTAATAAAAATGTACTATTAAATCATTTCTTCTCGCTGTTGTGAAAATGTATTTGCAAGATTTAGTTTATAATCCTATAAAACGATTCAACTACAGTAATTTTTTTCCCACAGGATTTAAGACTTAATACAAACGGCATGAACGTGCTTATAATACTGAATCGTATTACGTCTTGGTTGTTAAACATGTTCGATGCATTATTTTAGTTGTGTTTATTTTTTATTAACTGGGGCAAGATAAGTTTACACTGTAAGCTTTATCTTAAGGGCCTTCACGCACCCAGCGCTTACTTCATATTTCTTGTTCGTAGCCAATGTGCGATAAGTCTACTACGAAATGACAGTGCTCGGATTCAAACGTTGTGTGACAAAGCATGTTCCTTACATTACGGTAAGAATCAAGCTTCTTTTAAAAATATTCTTCTGCAATGGAATAGTTTTAATATATAAGTATTTTATTGTAAAATAATTAAAATAGGTACTATACTTTAAACTGTAATACATAGCAGTAATCACCGTTTTTTATCTAACAGAGGTAACTGACTAGGAAATTTCTTTCTTCTTTTTTTTGTCTTTCTCTACTTTTATCTAACAAAGTTTTATTAATCGTGTTTTGAAAACAATACTTGAATAAACTACATGCTTGTCCAAAAAGCTTTTCATTTTCAAGACAAAAAAAATATGACTCTTTTAATAAGGAGAGAAGCGCCTTATTTATGCTTCCCTAGCTTGAAGGTTAAGGCTGTTTAAAACAATTGTGCACGTGTGTTTCTGGTAGATGATAATAGACTCGCTGCCCAATGGAATCCAAACCATACTTTGCAAAATAGGCCACCATAACACTGAGTTAGTCTGATGATATAATAAATCAATCGTCACTGTTTTAACAAGTCTTTGTTACATAACTTCAATTTCTTGTATTACTGTAACAGAAAATTCATGCCATAGTACGGTGATTTAAAATAAACACAAATGCAGTAACATTTTAGTTGTTAAGCTCCTTGCTTGCAGTCTGCTGCGAAATGCTGTGAGGAATCAAGTTTTAATCAACAAAACGTTCATGGTATCTCATTCGGTATTTTCCTATTATGTAAAGTAAAATATTTGTTTTACAATCTTGTAGCTACTATATTTTAACTAAAGAAAGATATTTTAGTCAGGTAAGCTCTTATTTTATACTTTTAGTGACATTGATATTGAATGATCTGCCAGGCCAAGTAATTTACAGCAAGGTTTTGTATAGCGGATAAATGGTTGCTAAATATACATTAGCCTATACGCCTGCAATACCAGAGGCATCACTTACGCGTTACCGACCTTTTAGGAAAGGAAGTGGGAAGGGGGAATGGGAGTGATTGGGCCTCCGGCACTCTCACTCACCGAACGAATCACAACAGTAGGAATACTGCTATTTCACGTCGATATTCTGTGAAAGGGCCCATTCATACTGAAATCAGCGAGGCTACTTTACAAACTTTATATACGTTATATAGATACGGTACGATATAAATACACGTTATATACTTTATACGCTTTATATGCCTTATATACCCGATATATCTAATATACATTATACCATAAGTACATTATTTACCTCATATACTTTATAGAATTTACTACTCTTTGCAACTTTATAAAATATTATATCCTTATCGACCTTATATTTTACAAAAATAAAACAAATGCTTAATCCGTTCAGCTTTTCTCACCGTGATTACCAACGAACAGAATCTATATCGATAGATATACCCTTCACAAACAACGTTACTGTATCTGAAATTTCTAATACTACGTGTATTCATATAACAAATCTCTTACAATATAAATTAACTTGAAAGCACCAGATTAATCGCGATACATGCTCACAAGGTGTTAAAGCCAAATCACGACGTAGTTGACACGGCTTCAAGTAAATTGGATAGCTTTGTTCTAAGCTTACTAGTATCCAAGCTCCAAGATTTCAAAGCGCTATTTTAGACAATACCTGTGTTTATAGGCTGGGTATATGGCAATTAGTTCTTCAAATAGCTTGTATAACTTAATGATAAGTGATGTAAAGTTATGTTAGGTATATTTGGCGACAAAACGGAATAGAAAAGCGGTGGTATCGACATAAGGCGGTAGATTTGCAATTGAGACAATATTGGTTATTATTATACGTATACAGAACGTTATCGAGATTCAATTTGAGATAAAAAGCTTTAAATGGAATCAAATTTCATGTGGTAATACGAACATCATAAGTACCTATACCTATACCTTATGACTGAAATTTATGAACATATCACTTTTTAAAGCTAGAAGATATTGTTTTTATTACAATATAGAAGTTACTTGGATTAACGTCTGTAAAATCTAGCATCCTAACTAATATTATAAATGCGAATGATGTGAGTTCGTTTGTTACGTTTTCACGTCTTAACTACTCGATCGATCATCATGAAATTTTGCATACACGTTATCCGGGGTACAGAAAGAGACATAGGGTACCTTTCATACAGGAAAAACTACTGTTTTCAAGGGATAGAAAATTGAATAATCTACATTTCCGCGAGCGAAGCTGCTGGCACAATCTAGTCATATGTAAATAGATTCACTTTTGTATATCCACAAACAAAAAAGGTGTGGCACTCAAATTTCACTAGTTATGTTTTTAAACAATAAAATTATGTACTAAGTTTAAGCTTAAAAGTCATTTAAAAGATAATCGTGCGTCATTTTGACTCCCTACTTACTTTAGTAACATTTACACCTCAAGGAAGTACCAAGCGACGAGTGAAATTACCTGAACGCATAGCAACGAATTCACACTATTTAGGAAGATAGAGCAATATTTCAAACACGTATGCGTCAATTTTACGCAGATTATCTTTCTAGGGTTAACTACTCGACCGATATTTATGAAATTTCTCAAACACGTTGTCAGGGGAACAGAAAAGGGCATAAGATACCATTCATGCAGAAAAAAGTATTGTAACTGACCTAACCTGACCTACATTTACGCAAGCGAAGTCGCGGGTAAAATCTAGTAGGCGATATAAGCGTGAGACTATGCATGTATGCTTTGCAACATATTACGCGCAATAGTAGACTGTAGCGCTAAACTCCGTGAGATAAAAAAAATCGAGTTGGTTTATTAACCTTTGAATCTTCTTCGAAGAGGTCATCCCTCGGTCGAGTTTGAATATGGGCCCAGTAGGTTAAAAGACTCCCGAGATATAGGGGTCACAAGGTCATAAAGTCAGGGGATATCCACCAAAAGAGTGATTTGGAAGTCCAAGGGAGAGGCTTTTGCCCAGCAGTGGAACATTACAAAAAACTGATAAAGAAATCTTCGTCATCATGTGACCTTTTTTATTTAAAAAAAGGTCACATGATGACGAAGAGGTTAAATCCTGGGTTTTTACACCCATCTCGTTAATATTGATCTCTTTTTAGATTGTTCTGTGAAAAAGTACTTATTCAAACGGATTCTCTAGAAATATGTCTGGCAGACGCCAATACGATTGCCATCTATTACAGTGATATGAAATCTAAACATGAGTGCTGAAATAATTTATCTTTTGTAGAGTTTAAGTCAAGATAATTTGTAATACACATTATCCGAATAATGTGCATATTATTCTGATAATTAGGCAGAAGTGTGCTGCACCTACATTCCTCCAGCTATAGTTTTAGATCACACTGTAATACAGTTCTCTTTATAATGGAGGCGACCCTATAGTTGTCTCCCCAGCAGATGACACTATGCTAAAACTTAGAATGACTTGTCAGAAAAACCCAACTGGCTGTCGAACCCAAGACCTTATGCACAGCAGTTGTATTTACTACCACTGCGTCACCAAGACATTCATTTTATTTGATACTAGCGATCCGCCCCAGCTTTGCACGGGTAGTACAAAACCTTAACAAATTATACACCTAAATCTTCCTCATAAATCACTCGTTTATAGGTAAAACCCGCATAAAAATCCGATTAATAGTTTTTAAGTTTATCGCGAATAGACGAAAACACAGACAGGCAGACGCGGTGGAGGACTTTGTTATTTAATACGTAGTGATAATTAATGAAACAATAATTGTACCTTTATTGATAAATTCATCGTAATTTTAATCATAGGCACTTATCGTGCAATTTCAGTTTGAAAATTGGTTACAATAGTTTCTAAAGCGATTCAATGATATTGCTCGAATACATTTGCTGCATTTGCGCGGAAATACCAGTAGGTTACTTTTTGTTTTGTGAATATTCATGCTCGTATGTATAATATGTAATAATATATGTATGGTTATATATTGAGTAACAATACCAAACTTTTTAAATAGGTAGTAGACACTAATAAAATGTAAATAAATACACTAAATTCTGGCGAAAAGGTTAACTTTCCGTTTTCTTTTAACAAGACAACTAGTAAATGAATTTGAAACCTCTGTGTGAGGTAGTCCAGCGATCAACCAGTAGGCTGTTTTTTTAGCAGAGAATATAAAAGCGTAAATCCTACCCAAATAAACATAACAACATCTAATGATTTTTATTGGATCAGGCGATCGAATTTATAATATTCCGTGAGACTATTAACAACTCACTCAATTCTTTTCTTCTTTCATTAGTACAATGTCGTAGGGATAACGTCGAAAGCAATTTTCACGTATTTGGCACGATTTTTCGTCGTCGTTTCATCGTCGATTTTCTTGTTCATGTTCCGAAGTAATATATTGGAAAAGGAAATGGAAGCGTGATTGAACATTACAATTATATTTATCGTTCTTTTCAGGAAAGGTTATGAAGTGTTTACGTTCGTATGTATATGCTTAGTATGTAATTAATAACAATAAAGGCTTATTGGCAAAGGCTTAATAATTTTAATATAAAACTGCAGCAATATATAAAGCAGCGATAGCCTAATGGAAGATCGTTGGACTGCCACGCAGAGGTCTCGAGGTCGATCCCAGGGCACGCATCTCTGACTTTTCGAAGTTATGTGCGTACTAAATCGTTAATTATCGCTTGCTTTAACGGTTAAGAAAAACATCGTGAGGAAACCTGCATGTCTGAGAGTTCTCCATAATGTTCTCGAAGATATGTGAAGTCTGTCAACCCGCACTGGGTCAGTGTGGTGGACTATGGCCTAACCCTTCTCACACAGAAAAGAGGCCCGTGAGCAGTGAGACAGTTTAATACAGGGCTGATATTAAATAAAACAAGCAACATTTTGTGGCTATTCTAATTATAACTAATACTATAAATATGAATGTGAATTTGTTTGTAGGTTACGATTTCACTCCTTCGCTACATGACCGATCATCATGAAATTTTGCATATGCTTTGTCAGGGGTTTAGGAAAAGACATATAACTCATCTAGAAAAAAGGGCACTGTGTAAAGGTATATATTTATGTATATCAAATTTAGGTCGTTTTAGATGACAATCACAAAATCCCACACAGTATCAAAATTTGTGGGATCCATATTGTTCCAAGTCTGACAATTCTTGCTGTTTGTTATTAGAATGTTTGTATGCGGAGCATAACTTACAGGTTTTAATTTGCTATTTTAACTTAATTTGATGATATATTGAGTTGAAATCTGTCAATTGCTGAAATGTTAGACATATGTAATTGAAGAAAAAGAAAGAAGAATTTTGTCTGACCGCCGACGTGCCGCTACAAAACATTAAATATGAACATATGAACAGCTAATTATAAGTTGTTGGCTTTGGTTCCCTTGTTGAACTAATACGCTAAAAGCTTTAGTCCGGTACCAATCGATAGCTGTCAGAATCAATTCCTTTCAGCGTTCCTCAAATGCACGTAATTACATTTTTGTTTGTCTTTTTTTTTTTTTTTTTTTTTTTTTTTTTTTTTCGGGGTTTTTGTCTAAATCAGACATATCAACCCCATCATACCTTTTAACATATGTAAGAATTACAAATTAAGTACTGCTATCACGTCGCACATCTTTTTAGCAGCCTCTGAAGACGGTACAGCCAATATAGATTGCAGTAACCCCACATCTAATCTATTTAAGTTAAATTCATTTAAAACTCGCTCTCGTTCAGTTCTATTTCGGACACAATCCATCAGCAAGTGTTGTACATCCTCAATTTGATTACAAGCAGAGCAATTTGGTGAATCATTTTTTTTCATAAGAAATGCAAACTTTGCCGATGGATAGTGTCCTGAGCGGAGTCTTAACATAATTTTCACCATGTGTTTACTTAATTTAATATTATCAAACCATGGTACAAGCGACGGCTCGCTTTGTATACTACGGTACCAAATACCCTTTACTTGTGAAATATGAATAAAATGCTTTTTCCAT
The DNA here is from genome assembly GCA_963675205.1 of Catocala nupta. NCBI lineage: Eukaryota > Metazoa > Arthropoda > Insecta > Lepidoptera > Erebidae > Catocala > Catocala nupta. The sequence continues at coordinate 18,711,074 of OY776097.1, read as the reverse complement.
AAATTAAAACATTTTAGTTTAAATCTAGGTATATATTCCCAATAATCGGGTATATAATTTATAAAAATGCCATTTTCTACAGCCATTTTGCATAAACGATCAGCTTCTTCATTACCGTATATACCAATATGCGCTGGAATCCATTGCAACTTAAATTCTATATTATTCTTTCTCAAACAAATAAATGCTTTCAAAATTTCATACGCTATCGATGCACCTCTGCTATATCCAGAGGCGCACCGAGCGATGTGTTGCAGCGCACTCTTACTATCTGAGAAAATTACAACTTTTTTTAAATTCTCATTCCCGATATACTTAATTGCTTGAAAAATTGCAATGAGTTCCAGCGACATAATTGATATATTTATATCACAATTAATTTTAAAACCCAACCTATTTCCTAATGTTTGATCAAATAATCCTGCTCCTAAACCGGTAGTGCTTTTAGAACCATCAGTAAATAATTTATGCCATCCGCAGTAATCTATATTTAATTCATATAACACGTTACTTAATAACAAATTTGGATTATAATTAGATTTAGAACTATTTAAACATTTGAGATCAATTTTTACTATATTTTTCGGAATGGTTGTAGTCCAACTTTCCAAACTAAACATTTTAAGAAATGGCGAGGAAACAATATTATTATGTCTTAATTCATTGTGTATCTTTGCTAATAAAGGTTTTTTTTTGGTAACCCAGTATGAGGATTGGGAACATATACTTAAATCTGAGATTAAATTAACTGTAATATTATTTGACCAAGACATTATTTTCGTACTATATTTATAAGCTAAATATTCTCTTCTAATCTGTAAAGGGGGAATACATAGATCTGATTCCATAACATGGATTGGGGTACTTTTGATGTATCCACCCACTATTCTCATTGCCTGGTTTTGTAGTTTATCTAATTTTGATACGTGAGATTTTACACTGCAGTCATATATGAAACATCCGTAATCAAATCTACTCCGGATTATAGAAATGTATAATCTACGTAAATGTTTTGTATGTATTCCCCAAGTACTCCCCGATAGTACTTTAAATAAATTCAAAAATTTTGAACATTTACTAACTGTTTCGTTTATTTGCTTGCCCCACCTTAGACTTCTATCCAACCACAGCCCTAAATATTTAGTGCATTCTGAGGTGACTAGGTTTTGTTCATTTATTTTGAGATTGGGTAGTATTCTTCGTTTACCCCTACTAAACAAGCAGTATGTAGATTTTATCGGTGACAATTCTAAGCCCAACTCAGCCAAAGAATTAACAAAGAGATCTAAGGCATTTTGAATAAATGTTTCACATTTTTTTATATCTTTATCCTTAGTGTAGATAACAAAATCGTCGGCGTACTGTGATACTACTACATTATTAAGAGGAAACTTAAACAACTTAGTAGTAATTAAATTAAAAAGTAGCGGTGACATAGGGTCACCTTGAGCTAAGCCTCTATTGGTCCATCTGGCTGTTATTATATCGTTGTATTCGGATTTAATGATTAAATACCTCTCATTCAAGAAAGACCAAATATAAGAGCAAATTTTTGATCCAATTTTGAGTTCATCTAAGATGTTAACTGCGATGTTAATTGAAACATTATTATATGCATCCTGAATATCCAGGAAACAGGCTAGAGTAGGAATATTTTTAGAAAAACCAATTTGTATATATGTGACTAAGCGAACTAGTGCATCTAAACAGGAGCGGGATTTTCTAAATCCAATTGTGTAAGTTGATAGTATTTTTTCTTTTTCAGTGTACCATTCTAAACGTTTAAATAACATTAAATGAAAAGTTTTACATAGACACGAAATTAAGGATATAGGTCTTAATTTAGGGTCAGTTGATGTGCTGCTAGCCTTAGGAATCGGAATAATTTGTATTCTTCGCCATTGAACGGGTACAAAACTAAACTTAAATATATTATTATATAGATTGAGTAAATACATTTTGACTGAGGGGGGTAAATTAAATATCATAGAGTACGAAATAGCATCTTCGCCTGGTGCTGAATCTTTCTTTTTTAAACTGTTGTCTAGTTCTTCGATACTAAAATCACACTCCAAAGTTTCATTTTTAGAAGAAAATATAGGTACATCGTTTGGCACATAATCAGGTGTCATTGAACGCAATAATTCTTTTTGTTTTTCAATAGGAGGGAAACTTTTACATTGGCTAATACCTTTCATCCAGCGCATGCGCTGCCACATTTCTGTAGTTGATACAGCATGGTCAATGGAATTACAAAATCTTTGCCAGGCAATGTATTTTGCACGTCGTATTTTTTTATGAGTTTCTTTAGTTATATTTTCTAATTTAGTTAAGTTATCAGGTGTAGGGTTACGTCGAAAGATTGTTAAACATAATCTGCGCTGTGCAACGGCTTAGAACAATGTTTATTGAATGGAATGTATTTATCAGCGGCTGTGTTTATTTGTTTTAATAAGTAATTATACATTTCTTGAATGTTATAATCAGAAGAAGGAGTGAAATTTTTTAATAGAAAGTTCTGGTAACTTTCCCAGTCTGCCCTTTTGTAATTTCTCTTTTTGCTTATAGTGAAAGTGTCAGGTATGTTAATAGACATTTTAATAATCAAATGGTCACTACCGAGGTTTTCGTTGAGAACTTTCCAATTGAATTTTATTGCAATATCGGAGGTCGCAAATGAAATATCTGGTGAGGTTTTCTGTAAGTTCCCGCTGAATTTTTGTTTGTCATATACTCTAACAGCCGGTTTATGGTCACTAATTGAAAAAGACTCGCTGATGAGTAGTATAAATTAGTACTGTACGTTATTGGTAATTTTTTATAAGAAATAAAAAAGAGTTCTGCATCTTTTAAGCTCTATGTATTTTATTTACCTCTCAAATATTTTATTTATATAGCTTAAACTAATGCATGCAGTGTTTTGTTCAAAAACATTATGAAAAATAAAAAGGTCAAAATCTTTGAAACTTCATGCACTTAAGTTTAATCTTCTAAGATATTTTATGTGTTATTACTATACATTTGTGAGTTACTTTATATCTCTAAAATCACGGGCATGATATATTTTATAAAATTCAATACATTTATCAAACTGTAATCATAATAAAAATACATTCGACAGATTGTGATAACATGAAAAGCTCAACTTAAAAATGATTGCTTAGAAAGTTGTTTTTAAAAGCATTCTTTCATGGGCCATCATTACGTATTCTTAATAGAACCTGGATACAATGCCGATCACCCATTGTTAGATAAACTCTGAAAACGTTAAGCTGCTCCTCTTATATTATGTTTTGCTTCAACAAAAACACAAAACATTTATTTTCCAGAAATGATACAATTACTTTACTCTCTTTTTTTTTAAAGACTTTCGAGTCATAATTCCTGTGTCGCGGGGGACTTTACAAACATTCAAACAACGGACACAAAGAACACTTAGACGCAGAACAAACATTTGTGGATCACATAAATTTTTATCCCGTATGGGTATTGAACCCATAAATCTCGGTGCGGCGGCAATGGCGAGGCGATCACACAAACTATTACGCCATCCATACAGTACTCGTTTCAAATACCAATTTCTCGGATACGAGTAAATTGATTTTGGGTATTTAATTTTGTTATTTTACTCTCATTATATTTACTTAGGCCTTTATTGGTTTCCATTGGTCTAGATTTTAGAGATAGTACCCATAGTACAAGCTCTACTTAGTTTGGGCTAGATGGTGTTGTGTGTATGTGATAGAATATTATTATTATTATATTGAATGGAACCTCAAAGATTCAGCAGTATTTTGTTACAAAATATCCATCGAAAATATTTTAAGCTACTTATTATAAAAAATATTAATATTCTTGCTTGTCACAGCTATCACAAGTGGTTTATTCTTTTGTTAATCAGTTAAATTGCATAAACAAAAAATGTATCACCAGGTTAAATAAAAAATAAATAATAAATATATATAACATATATAGGTATAAACCTTTTGTTACAGAAATAGCGAGTGAAAATATCAGCAACGTGTAAGAAATAGTCTTGTAAGTGATTCAAGCGTATGGTCGTCAACATGATGCTGTCTAATTTTCTCTACTCTCATTCCAAAACTAAACACCGTGCCATGAACGTGACGTTAGATATGCCACTTTGCTGTTGCTAATGTTTTGAAAGAATGTTTTGTGTACGTGTTTTGTTGAATGTTTAAGGAAGAAAAAAGGCACTAGCCCCTTTGAAGTTCATAAGTGTTACTTTGTGACTTAAATGAAGAAGATACTACTGACTTTCAACCTGAATACTTTTTAAAATTTGCTTTTACATCTCTTTGTGAATAAAAAATAATATACATTATATATTTTGCACTAAGCGGCCGAGCACTTAAGCTTACGCTCAATTAATTAAGCGATTTTAAAGCATCCATTGTCAAAACTCAGTTAAGAATTTAATAATGATATAAGTTTACTGATCGATCTTCGAGTTAAGTAATGGAATTTTATGCATTATTTGAATGATAGTTATCGTTTAGTATTAATGGGGGTTCAGGGATCCCAGCCTTGCTCAGTTTGAGTGTGTGAGCTGGAGTAGATAATGGCACATTTGTTGTTATGCCCGTCTTGCCCGAGCACTTGCACAATATCTGAACTTTGTGCGGTCACTCTTAACGCAATTAGAAGATTTTGTATAGTCCGCAGAAGAAGAGCCATTGATACGAAGAAGAAGAATGTATTAAGCTATTTTATTTTTTAAACTTACGATACACACTTAATCTTTGGATTTTCTATTTTAATTTAAGGAGATTATGACATTCCTACTATCTTTTATTACGTGGACTGGTCACGCCATAGCAGCTGCGTGCGCGTTTGAGTCTTCGACTTCTCCTCCCCAGCGGCGGTCCATATATGCTCGTAAGCCGACCGCGCCCGGGTTCCTGCCTGCTTCTGCCGCTGCCGCAACTAAGTTAAGTGGTCTCTTGAGCTATCCAGCTGGACCACGTAGCGAGCCTTACGAAGAACCACGCCCTGTTGTTTCTTTTTTTATAATAAAGTAATCAATTCGCGTGTAATTCTGTAATAGTCTGTTTTAGGGACGAGATTGCCCAGGGTAACTACCCTGGGCAATCTCGTCCCTAAATCGAGATTGACAAATTAACGTTACATTTTCTTTTGTGGCAAGTAGTCCCTAATCCCATGACAAATTCGCGTGACCAACCATCAGTGTATTTACATACGTATCTACATAATCATATGCATATTATATCCCGAAGATTTTCCAGCTACCGTTGTACGTCGTCCTACGTTATAGGGGGCAAGACTATTGCTGTCTACCGGGAACAATAAGTCCACGCTGTTATTGATAATTTACTGACGTAAATACTCGATACACTCTTGCCTCATGCTGGATATTTAACCTGAGTTATCCTCATACATAGCAGCTGTTTTCACCTGCGCTATAATGTCCTTATGACGAGTGTCATAGCTGTTAATGAGACAGAGCCGACAATTTTGCGGGTCTTCTATATAGAAGGCCACAATCTAGCGTCACGATATACATGTAAGTATGTACTTATATTTATATTATAAAGCTAAATTGTGTATAAATTAATTATATTTCTATATAATTTAATATAGAAAGTATGGACGAGAAAATCCTGACTAATAAAGTTTATAAGGCTAGTGTGAATGGAATAATCGCAAAGGGAAGACCTATGCGAACGTTTCTTAATCAGATCGGAGACGTTCTGGATAAAGGCCAGGTTAAGAGCACCTTAAACCGGCGAGCGTATATGAGGAATGTTATGAAAGTGAATGAAGCCAGAGAAGTGTGTCAGGATCGTAGCAAATAGAAATCCGTAGTCTCTACGCCTCTGAGAAACAGGCGTGAATCTATGTATGTATGTATGTAATTAAATACAATAATAGCTGTGTATTTTATCCACTTCACCAGGTAATACTTACACATAATAGAAGGCAAGCTTATGTGCTTTTAAAATTCATCATCACTATTGCCAGACACGAGGCAAGCATTTTCTCCTAACGTTTTGCTAATATTAGTAAATTAAGGTTCTCTAAGCAAAGCAATTAATATAGAGAACACTACAGCTACTGAAACGTAATTATGTTTCTATTCAGTAATTTCGCGTAGTGCGAGAAACGAAGTTTTCCATTGTGGTTCACATAAATAGTTATAATCACAGATTGTAACATCTGTCCTATATTATATTACTTATGAAACAACACAAAACATATTGTCACAAACTTAGCAGACACACCAACTAAATACATTAGTTCCATTCAATAAACACAATATATTGCTTCAGAAGCAAAGTGGTACCAGCCATAATTATATTGCCAATTGTCTTAGTTCCCACGATTATTTAGGATTTAACACAGTTGAAGAAGCGCTAGTACTATCACAGAACAAATTGCATAGTTTGAGCTGAAACTAACAAAATTGTTATAAATAAACTCAATACCTGCCACAATTATCTCTTTTTTTTATGGTATAGACTTGCAATCGAGCAGACGGATCGCCTGATGGTAAGTGATTACCGCCGCCCATGGATACCTACAACCCCAAGGAGTTACAAGTGTGTTGCCAGCCCTTTAAAAAGGAATAAAGGAAGGAAATGACAAAGGAAAGGATAGGAAAAGGATCGGGGTAACTGGGCCTCCGGCTCTCTCACTCACCAATACGAAACGCAGCAGTACGGGTACCGTTATTTCACGCCGGTATTCTGTGAGAGGGTAGTACTACCCCGGTCGATCTGGCCTATTCATGCTAAAACCAGCGAGGATCTACTACCAACAAAAAAACTAATAAATAAATCTCTACTTTAAACAAACGAAATTATATTTTCCTGAAATATTTGATTTTTATATATAATATCAGTCCTGTATATTAACTGTCCCACTGCTGGTAAGGGTCTGTTCTCAGTCTGAGAAGGGTCAAGTCAAAGTCCATCACGTTGGCCCAGCGCAGATTGGTAGACTTCACATATCTTCGAGAATATTATGCAGAACTATTAGACATACAGGTTTTCGCCTGATATTCCTATCAAAAATTTACTATTTATAACGCATATAGCTTCGAAACGTCAGAGGGGTTGGGATCAAACTGGAGCCCTCTGCGTGCCAGTCTAAAGGTCTCCCATTAAACCATCGCTGCTCATAAAAAATGGTAACTAATGCAAAGTAAAAATAAATAATCAAGCATCAACACCACACGATATATATACAGTTTATACGATAAGATAAACAAGAAGAGTTAACGTGATATAAAGGCTTGAATTCTAGAATTAAAAAGAATGGTTGAGTAAAATAAACATAGTATAATATAATAGTAAAATGAATGTTAATTGAAAGTATTGTGAAAGTAACCGACATGAAAATATAGGATGCACAAACGGGATTTCGAAAGAGTATGGGATGTACGGATCAGGTCTTTTTCTTACGGAGCATAGCCGAGAAAGTTTTGGCCAAAGGTCAAAAGGTCTATTGCGCATTCGTAGATCTGGAAAAGGCTTATGATAAAGTGGTGAGGAATGAACTTTGGTCGGTATTGTCTATGGATGGAATGAATAGCAACCTCACATAAACTCTGAAATCTCTTTATGATGATTCCAGAGCTTGTGTTAGGATAAATGGGACCTACACATAATGGTTTAGTACCGAAAAAGGTGTTAGATAAGGACGTGTAGCGTCACCCTGGCTGTTTAACCTATACATGGACAATTGTTTGAAAGATTTAAAAGATTGTGAATGGGTTTTAAGAATGAAGGAGTTACTTGTCAAATTTCTTCTTTATGCCGACGACCAAGTAATACTTGCGTCATCGGCGGAAGAGTTGCAGGCGATGGTAACAATTATGCATGGTGCTTTTGAGAGTAAAGGAATGAAAATGAATGTAAGCAAGACGAAAGTAATGGTATTTGGAAAGGAGGAGTGCATGACGATGTGTAATATGATGATTGATGGAGAACAAGTGCAGCAAGTGAAAGAGTTTGTATAATTGGGTACTTTGTTTACAAGGGATGGCACACATGGGGGAGATAATGAAAGGAGAACGATTGCTGGCAATAAAATGAATGTAGCTCTACGCTCTTTTATGAACAGTCGAAATGTATCCGAATAGGCACGTTTGGCTGTTCATAGAGAACTATTAGTGCCTACATTTATGCATGGAAGTGAAAGTTGGGTATGGCAAAAGAAGCATGAGAGCAGAATAAGTGCTGTAGAAATGAGAGCGCTGAGAAATATTTGTGGGGTGACTCTGAAAGATAGAATAAGGAATAGTGTGATAAGAGAGATGCAGCATGAAAGTGGATATAATGAAGAGAATAGAAAAGGGTATGTTAAGCTGGTTTGTGCATGTAGAAAGAATGGACGAGAAAAGACTGACTAAAAAAGTTTATAAAGCTAGTATGAATGAAACAGTCGCAAGACTAAGACCTAGGCGAACGTTTCTTGATCAGATCGGAGACGTTCTGGATAAAGGCCAGGTTAAGAGCACCTTAAACCGGCGAGCGTGTATGAGTAATGTTATGAAAGTGAATGAAGCCAGAGAAGTGTGTCAGGATCGTAGCAAATGGAAATCCGTAATCTGCCTACCCTTCTGGGAAACAGGCGTGAATCTATGTATGTATATAAAATACAATGGTAAAAAATAAATAAATTCTTTATTGCAAAAAAAAGGTTTATACATTTACAGTGCAAGCCCATATTCCAAAACTATCGTGAGCTGTATGTTGAGAAACAGTCCTACTTAAAAATAATTTATACAAAAGCTGCCTTAGAAAATAAAAAATAAGTAACTTTTTTATTTCTTTACAAGTGAATTTACTGGTGGTAGTACACGTGTTTGTGTGTGCGTGTGCGTGTGCGTGTGCGTGTGCGAGTGCGAGTGCGTGGGCGTGTGCGTGCGCGTGCGCGTGTGCGTGTGCGTGTGCGTGTGCGTATGCGAGTGCGAGTGCGAGTGCGCGTGCGCGTGCGCGTGCGTGCGTCCGGACGTGCGTCCGGGGATAAGAGACATAAATAGGCGATAGCTAAACTGCAGCTGAAATAAAATCTATAAAAATACGTATACTAGGTACTTTGTTTACATTAATTGTCCTAGGAATTGAAATACTTTAAAGTTTTCATATGCACCGGTGGACTAGAGCTTTAGATATGGTATGTAAATGCCTTAAATTGATTATAATTCCTACATTATCATCGTGTTCTTGCAAACGTTGATAAAATACAAATAATCTTAAAGATTTTCTACGGTTTCTTATTCTTTGAGTCTTTGGTTTTAAAGTTTAAACAAATTAATTCTAGGCTGGTGAAACATCGAAACCAGCTAATATTACTAATTAATAACAATAAATAGTTTGGAGTGAACATTTTAATTAAAATTTTGTCTCAACGATGTCTATTAAGGTACTCTTATATATTATATTAGCTTAAACATTATATACATGAAATAGCAAGATCCCTAATTGCTTAGATTGCGTTTAATTTTAATTAATACTACTATTGCCTTGCGTAATTGGAAACGGAATACAATTACAGTTACAGAATTAGCTTCTGCGTTTGTGCGACAGGGGTAGCAAACCTTCGGAATGTGATGTACGTAACACAAATTAAACAGCAAAGAGCATGCACTATAAAAACCATTATTCGAAATAGACAAACTTTATTTTACATATTAAGAAAGTAACAGGGTCTTTAATAAATAATTTTAGATGGAATTACTGTGAAAATAAAACTAAGTGAATTTGTTAGTTATTGCCTAAAAATTCAATAATTAATTGACGTTCCCAATTTTGACCAATAAAAACTTGTCAATTCTAAAATATTAAAATTAATAATATCGATGGTTTTTTTGACGGTAGTACGTTTATTTTAGTAACATAATTAAATAACTAACTTAATATATACACAAATTATTCACAAGAAATATAAACTAAAGAAAAAATAAAACTTCAAAATTAATATTTAATAATATATTTTTATATATAAGAATACACATACATAATGTCAAGACAATATTTCTAAAGGGATAGGCAGAGTTGTGTTACGTCTACTTTGCACTAGTTATGGTTTCAAAACTCGCAAAGTAGAGGGCAACGCTTTTACCATTTAGTGAGCACAGATTTCGACGCACCGGGCTGCTACTGACAACACTTTGTTAGTCATAGACATATCTACACTTTCTTATAACATGTTGCACTAAGTCCCGATACTAAAAATAACACTCATAAATAATTTAATATACATGCTATCATTAATATTATATTATAAAATATTATAATTATTACTTGGTCTAGGTGTTGCTGACACGATTACTAAGTATTGACCAATGCTACAAAGATATGTCTAGAAAGACTAAAGCATGGTGTTCATTTTGATATATGGTGTTTGAAAACTAATCTTCATTACATAAAATCATAAATGGCATTGCCTCTGACACGAAGCTTTCCCTTACTGACAAGTTTTAAATGTAATCTCGTTGTCAACTTTAAACGACGTGTCTAAAAATATACCAACATTTTCTTGTTTTGTATATATTTTCCTTCTGCAACTGTCATTTCTGAGAGTGCCCGAAGCCTGACAGGCCTGTCAAAAGAAAAATGTTTGCTACCCCTAACTTAAGTACCAGTACATTTAAATGGTATCGTTCAATGGTTGATATTCATACTAAACCGCAATTACTTTAAAGTACTCGGTAATCTTAAGAAGATGTTATTTTGGTATGCTAATGGCAGCGATTATGAACTCAATCTTAAGGTGCTGATAGACTTGAGCATTCTAGCGAATGTTAAATTACATAAAAATATAAGGGAACGTTTTAGCGAGCGTTCTAGCAAGCATTCTAGCGAAAAGACGGTGAATTTGCTTCTAGCTTTTTGCCGAGCCGAGCCATTTTAGAGTCAAAAAAGAGACGTCGCACAAAAATTGTTATGTCATGACCGTTAAAATATATAATAGAATCCCAAAATGTATAAGAGAATTGCTAATTGGAAATTAAAAAAAGAACTTAATGATTGGTTATTAGAGAAATGTTTTATAAGGTAGAGATGATCTGTTATTACAAATCCTGATCTGAAACACTTTAATGATATTTTACGTGACATTATATTTTTTATTTTTATTTTAATTGTATTTATTTGAATTATTGACAGAGCATTACAATCTTATTTTGACATGACTTTAAAATGTATGCTTAATATAAGGACCTACTTATCACCTGAGAACTATTGATTTTAAATATATATTGCTACTTATAATTACAAATTCTTTGCATGTCGGGTAAACCGGCGAAATATATGAAAATATTTTATTGTGTACTTTTTTATGAACTTTACTACCATATTTCATGCAAATAAATAATGATTTCATTTTCATTCATGATCACCAAGTCTGACATCTTCGTGAAAAATATTTTTTTGACGAGCATTGACTAGAGCTTTCACTAGAATGATCGTGAAAGTGTTCGTAACGATGTTTGGCTTTATGCTTGGGTCTGTTCGTTGTTCAATTCGACAATTTAAAAACGTCGAAATTCGATTAACGTTCGATGTTTTGTTACAAGTCTATCAGCACCTTTAAATACATTTTGCTGAGCAATAACCCGTAAAATACGCTATAGAGATAAGCTAGACAATTTAATTTTAAATCAGCGAACATAATGATATCAAATCTGTTCAAAGTGTAATAGAATGGCGAGCCCTAGACCTCATGCATAGCGGGAGCAGCATTATTTATTGGCCATATTATACTTTATCCAAATATATTCTTATTTAATAATAAACGTTAATGTGAGTTTATTTTTTAGTTTGTTACGGTTTCACGCCTACACAACTCAACCGATCGTCATGAAATTTGGCATACACGTTGTCAAGGATAGGTACAGAAAAGTACATAGGTTATTTTACATCCAGAAAATGTACTGTTCCCAAAGAAAAGAAATTTATTGACAAAATCTATATTAACGCGAGCAAAACCGCGGGTAAAATTTAGTGTTAAATAAAATAAATGTTATATATTTTTTATAAAATAAACGTTGATATGACGTATAAGATCTATAGACAATTCGCCCTAAATTGTATTCCACTAGTTAAAAAACGACTACATTGTAGTCGTTATGTAGTCTGTCAAGCAATAGAATACTAGATAGAATTAAAAATATTGCGTCTGATCGCCGGTGTGCTGCTGCAACTCAATAGGCTAAAAGTAGTAGTATTTTTTCTGTTCACAGCTCAAACTGTCTATTGTCTTCTATGTTCACACATTACACTATAATCAGTACCTAATAATTACTATAATGAAGTCAATGAAACTGATAACACCTACGTGTAATTACATTAATGTCAATGAGTTCATGTCAGTAACTATATATACTACATGTGCTTGATAATAGAGGTTTAAGTATGGAGTTGTTTTATATGAAGAAAATCTGTAACATTGTGTTTTCATACTAAGTTCTTCTTTTCTATACTTAAGAGCTTTGTTCTTGTCGGTGGAGTATACGCCATCTTTTTCACTTTTCAATTAAGCCCTTCTTTAAAAAGTACCAAAACCTCACAATAATCTCTTTACATACTCAAATCGCCTTATTTGTTAAAACTCACCAACACTTATTGCACACGAACACAAACAATATCTTTCAAGGGATAAAATTAAACTTGCTGTAAGCAGATCGTTACCTACTTTACATCAAAATATTTGTCATGGCATGGTGATAAAGATTTATAATACAAAACCGAAAACATTAGGAGAACTCTCTGTAAATTTGTTTGATTACAAAAATGGCTTGTGGAAAATTCTTTTTATTCAATTAGCGAATTTATAATGTATAAAGATTTTTATTAATTATTTTATCCTTTCCTTTTACTTATTTGAAATTTTTAATGTGTATTGATAAATTTTATATGATAATTGGAATTTTGTGATAATGGTATACATAATTTTATGATAGTGATATAAGTATGTGAAATTGTAAAAATTAAATAATGTATAATGATTAATGAGTAAGAACATTGTCTAACATTTGCATGCCGCCAGACAGGCAAAACATGATGTACATAATTATGACTATTTTTATAACAACATTGTCAACCATGTTTCTAGCGAATAAATAAATATGAATTTGAATTTTGACCTTATAAAACATGACCATCGCTTTTCCTTTTTTGGTCAGTGAATGACCTTTTCAGTCTGCCTCTTCCTCTCTTTCCTTCCACTTTGCCTTCTAGGATATTGATTATGCAATCGTCATGTCTCAGAAGGAGGCCAAACAAAAAAAAGCTTTCCTCTTATTGAAAACTACTTTATCAATATTTTTAACGCCTATTTCGAATACTATGCTTTTTTTTTGTTTTTTTTTTATGTATGTATATATCAAAGTAACAATAAACCACCATCACGTAATTATGGATAATTGTAACAACGAATGCGGGCAGACACTAAGCGATGTAATTTTAAATTCAAACTCTATCAAAGGTTATTGACATTTATTATTGATAATAAATATTGTTTATTCGTAAAAAATAAATCAACTTAACCTATACATTTTGTACAGTTACTACGAAATTATGTAGATGTAGGACATAAACGGCAATTTTATAGTTAGCTATGAAATGCCGTTTATACCTATTTACGACCTAATAAATAGGTCTAATTCTCACAAGATAAATAATATAATTATTACACTATATTAGTTTTAGGACATAAACGGCAACCATAGTTAAAGAACTAATATGTTGTATAAATTTTAAACCCACGTCCTCATTCCTTAATTCGCCGGCTGCAGCCCATTTCATGAACAAAGTGCAGTTTAGTCTGCTGCAATCTAACCCAGTTAGTTGCAATCTAAAGATTGTTTGTCTGTTAAAGACGTAATGTATTACTACACCAGTCGTCCGTATTGCGACTTTCTTATTATTTTCTTGTACATAACGTTAAAAAGGCTTCATTACCATACTTTGTGCGAAATTGATTATATCTGTAAAATTTTAATATGAAAAGATTAACCTCGATCAATACAGTTATCAAAAATACAAAAATAAAAAAAGCTATTCAAATAAAAGAAGACGATCATAACAAAATTTACGTTTTAAATAGTCTGGTTATGCTTGGATTGGTTGCTAGCGTTGGTTGAGAGTAAGTTATCCACGGTTATAATGAAAAACTAAATATACTATATAACCGAAACTACAGGCCAAACGAAAAATCTTATCAAGAAGTTTCGTCAGATTTCTTTCTTTTAAAATGATTATACTCCGTTGTTCGGACTGTTTCATGAAAGTGATTATGACAATAAAAAGATTACGTACTGATATTCAGGACGAATTTCAGAATACATATGTTTCACATTAGGAACAGTCGACCTGAAACTTCGGCATTTATGTTTAATAGTTGGCCTGCTGATCAAGTAAGTATATACGATATGATCACTATGAAAATTTAATGTTTGAATGCATCAGATCAAAAGGTCATGGTATTCTTTCAATAAGCTTTCCTTATAATTATACTTCGATATCGCTCTTGTCTAAGGTTCAATTTTAAAGATTGCTTGTTGTGTATATACTTTCAGTTTCGATTTTACTTAAGTTTTATAATGTAAGTATCGAATTAATAATATAAACTATCTGTATGTTACGGTTAAATCTATTTTGATAAAATTCTTTGGAAGTAGTTTAAACTATATAACTACTAAGATATTTTCAATAAAATAAAACAAAGTCGCGAGTTTCAGTTAGTCCTCATATCCTTGCTTATATTGCGAAAGTGTATTTGTTATTTTATTCTTCTTTCACTCAGCCCTAGAGTAGATCAATATGATTATACCTATATAGTTTATGGTTTGACAAGTCATATAAGCCTTCCGGAAACTCATTTCTGCAGAATGAATATTTAAACCAAAGCAACGAAGCCGTAAGCATTACATTTGTATAAAGTAAAACAACATCACCTCTGTGTCAAATTACAAATTATATTACCACAATAAATATTAAAGCAACCTCCGTATGCTCGGAACCTTAAAATAAATAATGAAATACAGCTTGATACTAATGTCCTAAAGGTCGAAGCCATAATATCATATTACTTCATAAAAAATGAAAACCTTTTATTGAAACCGTGAAATGGAAGAGGTTGACCCGTTCAGGTGCTTTCACAATAGAAAAGTCTTACTATATCAAACCTGTCCAATGTTCAGAAATTTATAGGTATAGTTTGTGCTGCTTTCATTGAACATTATATCGAAAGTTATTGGGTACTAACTATTTGCCGCAGCTTCGCTTGCTCGGGAATAGTAATAATAGTAGTTTTCTGGATGAAAGGTACCCTATGTCTTTTTCTTTACACCTAACAAGATGAAATTTCATAAAGATCGGTCGAGAGATTCTTGTTTCTCTTTATATAGATTTTACTCGCGGCTCCGCTCGTGTTAATCTAGGTTATGTCAATGGAACAATACTATTTTCTGGATGAAAGGTACCTTATATGCTTCTCCATAGACCTGACAACGTGTATGCGAATTTTATGATATTAGTTATAAATGCGAATGTAAGTTTGTTGATCGTCAAATATCCACAATGCAGTTGATTTTTAGCTTTTACAAAATTCTATGTTTTTACAGCCATTAACGGTTATATTTGTAAAATATTAAAGAACTTCAAGTCACAAAACATTTCTACATTTCTTTGAAAGTACGAATATTTCTCTGAAATTGTATTCTCGCGACTTTTACCTCTAGTGTTGCAAGCGATCATGGCTAGCGGTTACTGCTTACGTTTAGGTAGGTTGGACACTTGTTTGCCAACTGTGTTTTAAAAGACATTGTCATACTTAAGGTATTCCTCAGAACGATATATGAACTTCATAAATAAGGTTAACTACGTCAATTATAGGGAACTTTATACCGTTGAACTGCCACGCAGTTGTCTCGATATCGATCCCAAGGCATGCGTCTCTGACATTTAAAAGTTATATGCGTATTAAATAGCTAATTATCTAATATTGTCTTCTGTTTACGCAAATGTTATTCATTGAAATTAAACTACTATATACGGATTTTATCGAGTTGTTTATTTATCACTGTATTACATAATTTTGAAACTATTACACTACTACTACTACTATTGAATTTTACTAATTTATAAGCTAATAAAATTATTTAAACTATTAAATCTATTTATATTTAGGTTTACACTTTCCCCGACGTTTCGGTTGCTTTTCAGCAGCCATGGTCACGGGGAGACCTTTAGCTAATTATCGCTCAGTTTAACGGGGAAGGGAAAAATCGTGAGGCAATCTACATATTTCTTCATAATGTTCTGGAAGATATGTGAAGTCTGCCAACCCGCACTGGGCCAGCGAGGTGGACTGTGGCTTAACCCTTCTTACACTGAGTAGAGGCCCGTGCCCACCAGTGGGTCAGTTTAATACAAGGCTGATATTATTAATATTATAATAGTATTGATTATTTACTACTTAAATTCTTTTTTCGTATTTGATAACGATATTATTTGCTGAGTTTAACATTTTAGGTATTTTTACATGCTATAACTGTCACATAACAAGGATTAAGAAATCATTGCAATCCATTCAGACAGTCGGATTATTTGATATTATTATTAAAGTATTTTTAATCAGTTACATATTGTTATTTTTGAAGGCTGATTAATAACTGCAGCACCTAAATCAATGCAAGTAACTAAATTAAAACCTTACTTATCCAGTTGCAATGTTATTTTTTCGATACTTATAGCAGATTTATTTAATATAGATTCTACAATTCAATTCGTAGTTATCTTTTTTGCTAGACAATCGTGTGTTATTCAAAGTTTCAAAAACACTGCTTGTATTTTATTGCGCCAAGGCTAGCTCGCCACGATTAACAAAATTGATCGTGGTCACTTTACGAGGGGCTGCTGTTTACAAATCAAGCACCCTCCTGTCTCGACCGTTTCAATTTAATGCCCTAAGTAAAACTTTTGTTAGTTTTTACAACTTTTGGATCAAACAGAATTGTGCAGAAACAGTTTCAAGATTATAAAAATAAATGTGTGTGTATTAAATAAATGTATATATATAATTATATTTCTAACGTGCAATTGTGATTTAACCAGACATGTTACCATGATAATGCGCTGTATACAAGATTCAATCTCTGAATGGGCAAAATATTCGTGATCCACTAACAATAATTGCGATCCTATTGTTTAACGCTAGATAGAATGCTTCGGTGCTTAATGGCAGTAAATCTAACTACTATGCATAAGGGCTTGGATTCAAAACGCGCGTACCGGCTATTCTTTATACCAACATTGAATAAGATCATTTACAAAGATAATTTTATTTTTATTATTGTTGGCCTTAGATAATCCGTCTACAATTCCATTGGTATAATAAAAGGATTCTATACTTATAACATTCGCAAGATCTTTATGGCCCAAAAGCACAACTTAAGTCCAATATGAACGTACTTTAGTCAATAAACTGTTGATTCTTCGACCCTGATACGTAACATACCGAAACCCAGGCCTTTCAGCTCCTATTCTCGAAGCAATTACACGCATGATTAATTTATAAGGCCTTCGGGCTTCCATGTACCTTTTCATCCATGAACACCCACTTCCAAACCCTATAAATATTTCTATTCATCCCAAAGCTGTGATTTTCTTCACCTGTTAAAGTAATATTGGGCTTGCAAATATACCATGACAAGGCTTTCCTTTTAGACATCGCCGCGTCGTGTCTCTTGATCTGCGGCGAAGTTTGTTGCAATACAAAGTTTACGACAGTTGCAAATTGTCGTCGTTTTGGTTTTGCGTGTCAATGTCTTATCTGTCGGGTATTAGAAGTTACGAACACAGTTTGAAAATAGTTGTGGTAAGTTTCCAATGATCAAAGGTTACGGTATGAGCGAGAGTAAGAAAGATGAATATATTTTGTGCATATTATTGATCTTTGTTTGTTTATGTGTGTACGATATCTCTATTTCGTGTTAGTTATGGCATAATTTTAATATTATTGTCAGCTAACATACTTTTGATATTAAAATATATCGTCGGGCATAATAATCCAAAAATGAAATATCTTCTTATTATCAATCTTTGCTTTATTACATTTAATTACCCAGTAATTCTGCCTTAAATAATTAACAACCCAAGTATATAAAAAAAAAATTCGCACTTCACATGTTGAATTATAAATAAAGAAATACTCAAACCGTGAAAAATCATGTCAATATGTCACAGTGTGTGACGTCACTGTCGTCACTGTCGTGACGCTAATGTACCAAGGAAACTATACACGGTTCTGTTTAATTAGCTGAATTATTTTCTAAAAACAACTTATACTGTTGTAAACATCTTATAATATATCGTATATTTAATAGAACTATATGATCCGCAAAAGCACATACATATATTATGCGCAACATAACACAATACTTTTATTAATGAACGCGGCTTCAGTATTACTATAACTTAGAAACATTTATAAGTATTTTACATCGAGGAGGAATGTACAAGTAAATCACGCGAGTTCAATCAGTGTTTCATGGTTTATCTTTTCCTGAATTTTTGCATTATATTTTATTGCATTATTATAGCAGTCATCATTGTAGTAACAACTCTATTTACCAAAGAAGTGAATAATTATCATAACATATACACAAATTATTTACAAGAAATATAAACTAAAGAGAACAAATAAAACAACAAAATTAAAAAGCGTCATAATATTCCTCCGCATTGTCGTCAATTGGCAACATGCCCAAAAGACTGGTAGCATTGCCATGTTTAATGGCAATACTTATTCTTTGTGCAGAGAAAATACCAGCTCTCTCGTCACGCAGAGCGTCGATCAGAGTGCTGGTGCTTGGTATTTAGAAGTCTCTATAAACAGACCTAGCACTTGGAACCATGGCCCTAGTGTTTCGATACCAAAATGGCTCAAATATGTACTCACCAATAAGGTTTTAATATTTGCGTCGTATGAGCGTATCCGCTGATGCTGCAGCAGCACCAGCACAACCGAACTGTGCTAGTAAGATGTGATGGCGCCAGGGTATCAAGACAAGTTGCCTCCAACACCAAAGGCCATTTTCCATGACAGTAATGACATACCATTTGGTCTCTTGCCATTGTCGCGTACCAAGCCGTGAGATTCAAGCTGAGCTACAACGCCAGCGGTGATAAGTGTCCGACTGAGTATGCTAATCAGGTAGCCGTGTCGTGATATACAACCCTCACTCCTACTGCATGACAGGCCATTGTGACCAAGACTGTCGAGGGCTTCTCCACAAGGTCATAGATGCGGAGAAACACTAGGAGTATCTAAGCCCAAACAGGAAACAATGCGGAAGTTCGTATCGTACAGCATGGTACCTATATTGGACGACGGGAGTGCTTGAAGCGTAAGCGCCCACTCCCCGACAACCAGCAACGGGCACGTTCAGCAGCACAGGACGATGTATTTATGAGATTTTCTCGAACTATGCTGCATAACGGATGGGACATTATGCCACTGTCTCGAGAGAGTCGTGTCGAGAGAGTGAGTTTTCGGGTAAATTAGTGCTTGGGAAAGCAAGTCTCCAAGCATTCACGGCGTCGGTCATGCACAGCACTTTAGCATTAACCAGTGTAGGTACCAAGATTTTCCTGGTCAATTCCTGCGTGTTATGGGCCCAAGACAGGAACACTGGTAAACTTACATCAGTAATTTTTTGTATGCTGAGGACGCCCAAGCGAACTGTTAATTATAATATGTATAATTTAGAAAATCAATCAAGATTATTTTAATTCAAAATAAAAAGTATGCAGCACAGGAAATACATACATTACACAAAAACGCAACAATGTGTCTGTTTGTTTAAAATCGTAACCGTATTTAAGCATTACTCGACTAAAATATTAATACCTTCAGTAAGAAATTTTCCTATTTGATTCTCCGAGAATATATGAGAATATTGCATGATAATTTCAGTATACACGTGAAGGCAAATAACGCCTCAAGGTATATAGGTTTATCTTAATTGGAATTTTGTCATAAATACATAATAGTAGATTGCGTTGCTCGTTTCGTTGTGATAGATTTACTTTGTAGTTATTTTTACTAGGATAATGTGTCACTTGATACTGCTTTTCATTGCGTTAAATTGTGAGTTATAATTTTAATATCGTTTATGTAGAGCGTACCTTTCTGATAAAAACGTGGTAATGAAAATAATAGGGTAGTTGCCTGTGTCTGATTTTGTACATTATTTTATATTTCTTTTTTATTTCTGTTTGATATTATTTTAGGTATAAGTTAGTTTTGAAGAATTGCGTTTATATTATGTATATAGTTAATAATTTAAATAAATCATAGACTGAAAAAAAGAAGTACACAAGATAAAATAGCAATCAAAGGACATCTTTTAGTGAAAACAGTATAGATCTACTGTTTATTTCTAAATGTTAATTATTTAGAGATTCATTGCAAAATAAAGGAGCAATTAATATTTAAAATTTGTATATACAAAAAAGCGGGACGTTGTGGTATATGTCGCTGTCTCCCTCGGATAGCTGCATTTAAATAGCGGTTACGGCACAACTTATACCGTGCATCCTTTTTCTGTCAATTGACAATAATTACCTCCTTTTATAACAATTTGTAACATCCCGTTTATTTTAGTCGATTTTTTTTGTAAATTGACAGAAATCTATGTATTTTATATTTTAGATAACGTAAGTTAAATAATTAAAAAATTAAAGTCACCTACCTTATTGTATAATTTATTGGACGTAGTCACATTATTTGTAATTCCTAAGGGTATTCATTTAACAGCTGCGGTTTTATGTAGGTTGGTTTTTGTTTTACCAAATAAACTGCTGCGTGTTTAATGGAACTCTTACTACTCGTATACCTACATCAATATCAATACAAATATAGTTTTCTCACTTCTATCCAGATGTATTTCCGCATCAAAATCACCGCTAACCGTGTAACATTTAGACACAATAAAAGTCTATAAGTCCTTACTATTGTGCTGTCGTATGGCGCCATTATGCATTGTCGCGTACACAACGACGTAGCTGAAGTAAATAATGTCTAGCGATCAGTCTCGAGCTTCCTCATTTAAAACTAAATTGTCTTCGGCAACTATCTTGGATGTTCTTCCTCTTAAATAAACTCTTGGACGTATTTTTAAAGATGCGGATCCTTGCTTGATGCGGAAGTTTATTGAATTTTATATTATAGGTTTTTTTTCTGATATACAGTTCAACTAACTGAACCCACGCAAATTGGGGTCGAAATAGCAACCACTAGTTTTCTAAACCTATTGAGTTACAGCGGCACACTAGTAATCAGGCACAATAGATTTTTAATTATGTACGTTATTCTAAGCCTGGATAAAATAAACGAAGGCAAAGCTCATATAAGAATATAAAATTGAATTTGGCGATTGAAAAGAGTGGCCATGTGTTTCTTGCCTGTTTTTTTTATTTCATTCTATTTTTTTAAATTAATATATTGCTCAATTGACGTGTCCAAGAATTGTTTGCACATTTTTATGGTAATAAAGATTATTAGCAAAAATTAAGTAAGAGAAATATGTCAGTTAGTCGTAGCAAGTGGAATCTTGTTATTCCAATCCTACGGGAAACAGGCTTGAGTCCATGTATGTACGTATGTATATAAAACTAACATAACATTGCGCTGATGTATCTCCGATGGGGTAGACAGAGATGTAGAATAACCACGTATTGCCAACAATGATTTAGACCCCAAGTAATAGGACTGCATAATTATATTGCTGCCTTCCACACACAGCTCTTGACTAAGTGCATCAACCGAGAATTGCCTAATAGAAAGCTAAATAGCAACTTGTCCAACCTAGGAATCGAACCCACGTATGTTAGTAAGCGGCAATCTAAACATATGTAACTGGACCAAGGAGACAGTCAGACCTAATATTATTATATAAAGCGTATCGATACTAAACTAGTTGCAATCCTTTAAACACATAGAAATCATTCATTTTATGTAGTTTTGGCTCAATTCCAATAAGCCAAGTGGTTTTCAACTATATTAAAGTAAGATAAAGTGGTCCATAGCAAATAGTGTTGCATTGAATTTACTAGCTTCAAATATGAGTAAAATGGTGTAAATTAACGCAGATTGAATCAGCACGCACAGCTTGCTTTAATATAACTGCAAGAATAGCTTAGTGGTTTAACTCATTGGCTGCAAGTGAACTTACACTTTCAGCGACCGCTTGGTAGCTTCGACTATTACTGTGTTAAGTGTTGTGAGTTTGATCCCCACACAGGACAAAATGTGTAATCCATAAATATTTAAAAATGTTTTAAATAGTACGTACTAAACCAATGAAATCGTACTTAGATCGCACGATTAAAATGTAAGCAGCGATAGCTCAGTGGGGAGACCAACAGACTGCAATGCAGAAAGTCTCAGGTTCGAACCCACGTCGCGCACATCTTACTTTCGGAAGTTATATGACTTTTCGAAATTATGTGCATATTGATTGACAATTATCGCCTGCTCCGTGCCTTAGAGAGCACGTTAAGCCGTCGGTCCCGGCTGCCATGAACATCTATGGCAGTCGTTATTGGGCAGTCATTGCCCTATAATATCCTGACACTGGTCTAGCCTTAGGATATCGTTAGCCTTCGGGTTGCGGAGGTCAGGTGGCAGCCACTCCGTGTAAAAACTGATATCCAGTCAAATTCGGTTAGACTAGAAAAGCCGATCCCAATTGACTTGGGAATAATAAGTTAGGGAGAAGATCGCACGATTATAATTTCCACGTTATGAAGTTTTCATTCACACATTACATTTATACGATAGATAACGACAGTGTACAGTGGTCTACATAAGTAGGCGTGATAATACTATATTTATAATGCAGGTATCATTGTGTGTTAAATGACAACATTCAGATTTCCAACCATATTTAAACGAAGCAGGAGATTGTCTATTTCAATAAATTGTGTACTAAATGGTATTATATTTCTTTCAGCAATAATAAACGAAGTGATTGGCGAAATGTTTCTCGAAAACAAGAAAGACAAGGCTGATACCAAGAGTAAGAAATGTAACGTCGTGTGTCCACCAGAGAATGGCGAGATGGCGTGCGGGTTCGATGCTAAGACAGTGGAATATAAATTGTTCTCCAACAAATGTGCCATGACCGCGTATGCTGATTGTCATGATTTAGGTAAGCCGACAGTAATAGAAAATACGCGTAGTTTATTTTAAAAGACATCTGCGGATCATGGTTCACAGAGGGCTTTAAAAGGATTCTACATTCGATAGAGCTACTAGGGTAACACGATTTCTTGTACCGTGTGGAGCCAAATCGGATTGAGGAAAATCGTTAGTGGTGCGGGCATTTAAATCACTAGCGTTAGGTTCGAACTCTAGTAAAAAATATGTCTAGTTAAATACATTTATACTGTATGTTTATACATGTAAAAATATACAGGGTGTGACGTAAATAATGGATATCCCTGAAACTGTCGACTGGCCAGATTATCATCTATTATTTACCCCACTTATATCACTATATGCCACCATACATTTCTTTTTCGTTTGTAGAACAAACCAGTGGAGGCTACAGATAAAAACCAGTTAGAAAGTAAATATAGAACTTTAAGAGTAATAAGAATTGCAGAATTGAGATTAGTAATCCCTTCCTAAGGACCTTGACAAATATTTGCTCTTTAAGGGAGTTCTACTTCAAGAGGTCTACTTAACAATTCGAGGAATGAAGGCTGTCGGGTCAATATGTGCGTGACCTAGTTAACCCAATCTTGATTCAATACAAATGACATGCTCAAACTAATCAGTGATAGCAATTAGGCCTATGTTTAATTTGACTAAACGGACGGCACAGTGGTTTACGTAGCCGCCACTGCCGACGCCCAAGTGTTGTGAGTTCGATCCCTATATGGGACAAAAATTTGTGTGATCCACAAATTGTTGTTCCAATTCTGGGTCTTCTTTCTATCCATTGTTTGGATGTTTGTAAACGACGATGGATGTTTGTGTTCCCACGACACATGAATTATACCTAGCGCGGCAGTTGTCTTTTTAAGGGAACGAAAAATACAAAACACATGGCTATGAATATAACATTTTCTCAAAACGCAAAACAAAATAACATGTAAAAGAAATATTTTCGTGAAACCAACATCAAAATTAGTCGTATAGTTAAGGAGCAATTAATATAATAATTAAGGTATGAGAAAAGTGAGAGCGCTTCTTGCTAACTCTCACGCACGCCTATTATAAATATCGGTTACGTCACAACACTGTATCGTGTATCCTTTTAATGTTTTTTTACTACCAGATTTAGAACGCTTCTATCTTAATAGTTTTTAAACGTATTTGAATAATTATTTGTGGTTATGACAAAAATGATTAAAAAAAAACGACTGTGGGCCTGATCCTTTATTCTTGCTACTAACTAAGAAGCCAACTAGTTGCTAAAATAACTATATACCTAAATGAAATTTGAATTTATACACTTTCCCTAAATTTTCGCATTTTCCAGGTACTATGTATGCATGTAATTCATATATTTTAGTATGTTCATACTTAAAAATGCTAATCAATTTGTTTAAATATACTTACACTTACTCTACATGCACACAACACAACCTAATCTTCAATTTTGGCTCTTTATTTAGTGACCTAAGTAGTAGATTGAGTAAGTAAATTATGTATAAAAACATTATTTTTTAATTGCATAACATACAGGCGTGAGTGGTATGTAGATGTACGTATTATACGCACTTTTCACATTTTAATACCCACGTATTGTTGCTTACAGTCACTGCATCTCTCATTAAAACTTGTGATCTGACAGTGTATTATTTACTTGCTAGTAAGCAAGTGAATAATTCGCAGATGTTCTGCTATGAGTCGAGGCGACTTCGAAAAGTCTGATTCCACACGCATTTGAATTCCCAATATGACTTCGTTAGAATATCTACCAATACATATGCAAGTCTAGAATCTTCATTGCTTAAATTTTCATGTTTGTATATATTTATATTTTAACTCATTAGAAAGAAAACGATGATTTATGTATGCTGTTCAGATATTGTTTATAGATAGCTGCAGCCCACAGCTTAACGCATCCGGTGTTAATAACTATCCTATTTGTTGAGCCAGACCATCGTCTATCTGTGTGTTAAATTTTATTGAAATTCGGTTAATGGTTTATCCGTATTAAGTAACAAACGTATATAGGTACAAACATAGTCCCGAACTTACAGATTTATAACATAAACTTATCTTTCAAGTAATCGTATTTGGAACTAACAAAGCAAATTTATGATCTCTAGCAAATATAAATGTTCCAAAACCAGATACTTAATTAAAGTAAATCTTGTCTTAGCTTCTTTAGCCATTCTGTAAAGAAAACTGTTTGGAAACTTGCATTAATGAAGATAGCAATAAAAGTGACTGCTGCATGATAGATATGCCAAAATCCTAATAAATGTCAATACCTAAGTTGTTTCTGCCTATCTCTTCAGAAAGCATGCAAGATCTGTGTGATGACGCCTAACTCCGTTTAAGCATACGTACGGGTAAACAGAGTCATATTACAACTCATTTTGTCGGCTTTGTGATTAAGTTCGATGTAAAGTCAGCCTATTGCCATGGACCGTACATACTGCCTAACTACACCCTGAAAACCCAATAACACTCTCTCTGACTCGAGTATCGCAACTGAGACCTCGTACGTAGCAGCATAGTAGTCGTATTCAATACCTCTGGCTACCAAGTAATAAAAATCGAATAATAAAAATCGTGTGCACCCATCGACTAATAAGAATGGTACGAATTTGAAAAAACAGACACTTTCTTTATACATTTTACCTTTTCGTTCACAGTTTCATAGAAAACATTCTAGTATTAACAGTTTCATTGTACCGTGACAAAAATAATATCAGTCTTTATCCACGTAAGACACGTATTCAACGCTCCGACATGCGCCGATAATCCCGGGAGCTAGTTAAACCTTGCTATGTGACGGTGCATTCTTGCTATTTTATGATCTGGTGTTACGACCACATCAAATGCATTCGCCTCATACATAAGGAAACAAGGGGGGATCGTAAAGTTTTGTCATGATATTATATAAGTTACAGACTATCTTGGTGCCTTAGCTAGAATAAATGTAACTGTAAGTGGTCTTGGGTTCGATTTTCGGGTCAGGAAAAGCGTTATTGGGTTTTATGTAAAGAATATTTCAGTAGCAGCACGGAGTCTAGAACTAAGGTCGCGTAAGACAGAAAACAAGATGGGTGAAATGTGGGTGTAATATTCTTTTGTTTACCCTTTAGAGCAGCGGTCGGCAACCCGTGTCTCGCGGGCCGAATGTGACCCGTGTACCTTCCTTCGTGACCCGTAACTGTTTTGTAAATGAAGTCTTAATATTTGAAATTATTTTAATTTCGCGCCAAAACTGAAATCAATTCATTCACGAAAGCCGCCACTGGCCGACAAAACTACGTCGCCGAACGTAATGACTCGACTTTTGTGTTTGTTTTTTTTGCATAATTGATATACAAAGTGTCCCAGAATATGTGAATCAAATTGTAACGGGAGATTCCTTAGGTAAGGACCTTTCAAATGAGCTTAATAAAAAATAATTTTGTGTTGTCGATCAAACTTACAAGATTTTCTTAGGTGCAAAAAAAATACATTATATTATATGTATATTATAGCGATTTCAAAACTAAGTCTGTTTTAAAAAAAAATTGAATGGTTGATAATAGTAAATAATAATAGTGGAAAATATGAAAATTAGCCATAAACGAAGCACCTGTAGTTGAAAGTCTGACAAAAGTCGTACTTTTTTAAAACTTTGATTTCTTTATTTTTACACAAATGTCATAATATTTTTATTTTCTTTATTTAGCACATTTGAAAGGTCTTTACCCAAGGAATCCCTCGTTACAATTTGACACCCTGTAGGTACACAAAATTATAAGCATGTGGGCCCACCTTTATTTTATTTAGCCACTATATGGCCCGTGCCTGCTAAAAGGTTGCCGACCGCTGCTTTATAGGATAGAGGCGTGAGATCGAGTATGTATGTATATATACATACACTAGCTGACCCACTCAACTTCGTCTGCTTCACATAAGAGAATTTGTCCCGTTTTTGCAACATTTTTCATTAATGCTCTGCTCCTATTGGTGGTAGCGTGATGTTATATAGCCTATAGCCTTCCTCGATAAATGGGCTATCCAACACTGAAAGAATATTTCAATTCGGACCCGTAGTTACTGAGATTAGCGCGTTCAAGCAAACAAACAAACAAACTCTTCAGCTTTATAATATTATACTATATTATAGATAAATATAATAAAAAGAACATTTGATAAAGTATCGTTGCGATTTCTGTACATTTTGCTCGTGTATGTTTTCAAGGCGTCATAAGTACTATCTCACAGCTATTAATCCAAAGAAGGTGGCAAAGGCAACATCTCTCTACTCATAGAGAGAAATCAAATTTGATTTAATACATCTTTAGCATATATTGAAATGATGATTTAACCACGAAGAAAATTAAATCTTCTGTCATCGCATATTCAATATCAGTCATTATTAAAATCTAGACAGTTTTAATTCTGTACAGTGCATTAAACTGAAATAATTAATATTTGAGATCTTAGTAAAGCTTTTCGATATATAATTCAACAACGAAGTCTTTTATATCTCAACACTTATTCTTAGTAAGCAACTTTGCAAAAGTAACTTCGCTTGTTAAGCTTAGTGCGTAATTAGTGAACTAAGTGATATTTATAGAACTACCCTAAAATTGGAACGAACGAAGTTTATTGGGTCAGTCAACAATATTGTTCTCAACTGTTTGTTTTCTGTGTTACTGTAAAAGAAAGCATTAATTTGAGTTGTATTACGTACAAGCTTTAGCCCGCTACTGCAACTACTGAAATATAGAATTGTCTTCTGTTTACGCGAATCTTATTCATTGAAATTAAACTACTATATACGGTTTTTATCGCGTTGTTTATTTGACACTCTTTTACATAATTAAGAAACAGTTACACTACATACTACTATTAAACTTTACTAATTTTGAAGCTAATTAAATTATTACAACTATTATATCTGTTTTGATTTAATTTTACACTTTCTCCGACGTTTCGATTGCTTTTCACGGGGAGTTTAATAGTAGTATATAGTGTAAGATTTTTTTAATTATGTAAAAGAGTGTCAAATAAACAACGCGATAAAATCCGTATATAGTAGTTTAATTTCAATTAAATATAGAAGTTGTACCTTTCTGTATTTTCGACTTCTAGGCGGTGCTCCAAGATAAAATATGAAGCAAATAAAAAAAAATTAGGCCGTCAGCAATATAACTGTGAAAACCGCATTCAATTTTGTGCATTACTTTTGCCGTGATAGCGAACAAACACAGACAGACAGACAACAATCTAAAATAATTGTTTTGTCGCTTAAAGGACAGTCACACATATCAACTCGGAAATGGATCGGCACCGTATCAATTCGAGCCGTGCAGTATTCTTTGTATGAAACTCCCTACTGCAACGCACACTAATGGGAAACGTAACGTAATCGCCTCGCCTCCCAGTCGGCGAGCCGTTAGCGCGGCGTCGCGCGTCGTCTAGCCGTAGCCGAGTCGACGTACTACGACGTACGACGATCCGCTTTCGTTACGTGTTAGGAACCTTGTAACGATAGGTTGACGGCGAGGCGACGCCTGGTTGACGGCGAGGCGAAAGGCGATATGGTTACGTTCCCTTTCCGAGTTGATATGTGTGCTGTGTCCTTATAATTAATTATCTTCTACAAGCTTTTGCCCGCGGCTTCGCTGCAGATCACCACTTTTTTCTTAATAAAAGGAACCATATGTCCTTTTGTTTTTGTACTACTATCCGAACTATCCGACCGATCATATGCTACAAAATGTCATGATGATCGGTCGGATAGTTAAGGCGTAATAAACAAACTCACATTCGCCATAATAATTTTAGTTAGAATGTACTGACATAGACCAGTTTCAATTTTATTATAAGTCTAGATATTAGCCAATTACGACTCTATTAACGTTTATTTATGTGTAAAGTCTGACTAACATGTCAAATTAGGTAGTCGGCTCCTCATATATTAGACCGAAAATTCTAGAAACATTAGCAATTATTTAATTTTGATATATTTAGGACACGAAGAGAAAATTAAGTTACGTTAAGGACTAATAGGGATAATGAATATCTCAATGCTATATATGTATACTATTGATGTCAATGTGACCTCGATTAATATAATGATATTTTTAGAGGTAATTTGAAGATAGGACTTAATATCCTACATTTAGTACCAGGAGAACATGATAATGATAATATTTCTTATAGATTAACTTGGAATTATTGTTTGTTTTGTGACCATAAAGAATTTCCATCATTATTGTTAAACACCTCGGCGGTGCAGCGCTATTGAACCCAGAAACTTATAAATGTATATCGTCTTTTAATTACTTTTACTTGCCTTCGGAGCTGATTATCCCCACAAAATTAAGTAGAGATGTGTTATGACCACACCAGCCAGCTATGATTTTGTATGTCCTACGTCAAAGGGGACGAGCCTATAGCCGTCTGACGGGAAGATTGCTTTTATGCTGCTATTGAGAATTTCCAGATAGAATAGCACAATAACATTCTGCCTTACCCGTGAATTGACCCAGAGACCTCAGGTTCAGCAGTCTCATTCACTACTGCTGCGCCACCAAGGCCAGTCATTACGTCAATGAATCCGCTCGTAAAATAAATATAGTGCAGTTTTAAAACATTGCAATATTAGTCTACACTAGCTAATGGTTGGATACTTTTTGTAAGAGAAATGTACGTGCATTCAACAATGACTACCTGTAGGTTGTTGCCCCAGTTTCGTAGCAACAGCGCCTACTGTTGAGAACTAAGCTCCGAGGTGCATTAATGTGCATTATCACTATCCCAACGCTATATGTTAAAACGTCTCTTTGTTTGCCATACCTACTTGTTGCTTTCAATTTACTTTTCGGTAAATGTGCGCTAGTTATGTTGGCATTACATAAAATATAACAAGCGATCTTTTTTTACTTATACCTGTCTTGAAAATAACTCCTGCGTCGGGGTGGTCTTTACAAACATTCAATAATAGACACAAAGAATACCCAGACTCGAAACTGCTATAATTATGTGGATCACACAAATTTTAGTTCGGTGTGAATTGGGGTCGAACCTACAACACTACGCGCAAAAGCAGTAGCGAGGCGATCACTTAAAGTACTACACTATCCGTACGTAATTATTACTAATATTCAGTCAGACAGACATACGAAAGGACAAAAAGAAATCCAAAAGCGAGCCATTTTTTTTAATACCGCAAACTAAATTTTGTCGCATATCTGCCCCGTACAATACCTCTATAGGTGCAGGCACACCTCTTTAGATTAAAGCTCTCAAAAAGCCTCTTCATGTTGACTCATGTCCCCGTGTAAGCCTCCCATAGGAAAACCGGATGTTTTCTTGACGTACAATGTTAGAAAAATACCTGTTAGACTAGTAACATAATGAAATTGTTTTCTTTAAAGAAGTAAATGTATTGGGAGTTCTTACACGATAATTTAATAATACAATTATGTACGATTTTTGATGCGTGTACAAGCTATTCTTTATTACATATATACAGTCATAATCACTTGCCTATATTCTTGTAAAACTAGGCAGACATGTATTGCACCCACATCTCAAAAAATAGGGGCGAGTTTATTACCGTCCTCATATAATAGGGGTAAAGTTAAAATTGCATTTTGTATAAAAAGCTGTATACAGAATGTATAATAAACCCTGTCCGATCCATTAAGGCCTTGTTTCTGTCTTAACAAACATGCTGAGAAAAATAACATAAAGAATCTATATCATTGTAAAACGACTTCATAATATTTTTAAATACAGTAATGATCAGCATTTCCACCCTTAAATTACTGAAATTTCGCTCAGTCTAGCAACACTCCACTAAATTTGAGAAGGACGCGGCGCGTGGTATTTTTTGACGGCAATTTTTAAGGCGTAGGTAAGTAGGCGCGGCGTAGCGTTATGAACTTTAGTGATACCTAGGTATTACGATTAATAAGTTGTCGGTGTTGCCATGGGTAATCTATTAATATATTATTTTAAATAAATTAAATTTACTAGAGTAATTTTTTGATCGATTTTTATAAAAGGATGCCCCTAACGTACTCATAATAAGTTATTGTATAACACCTTTAAGGATCGGACAAGGTATCCGATAGGTGATCAACTTTTAGATCTACGATTCCTTAAATCAGAGATCTAACAATTGTTCGCAAAATTAAGAGCGAACCTATGCGTTAGGACCATCAATTAAAATATATGTGAAAGTTTGTAAAGATGTTTATATCACGCGTAATCTGCTAAACGATTCGAATGACACTTGGCATACTTAAACCATGTCCTGGAACAACAAGTAATATATATTTTTATCCTGGTAATGCGTCTCCGTCAAATTACTGTCGGCCTATGCCTACATGTCCAGTCATCAACAATTTAAACAAACATTCTAACTGTTGTTGTTGATATAGGCAATACAGTGCAAAGGCTGTAATTTTAAAAGCTTACGCTGGAAGCTTAGTCTGAAATAGTTCAACAGGCGACTACGCGATTGTTAAGTTCAGACGTACGTGTGTCCAACAGTCGTGAACTTAGCTCTTAGGTACCCAATTATCATTATACATTAACGTCCCCGTTTCATGACGTCACAGTAACGAGACGAGCGACAGCTTTACATGACGTAAGTGTATACGTAATCGTGACTACTTTTCGTGAAAGCCAGGGTCTGAATTCTGAGTAAGCTGTTGGATTTCCTTTGTCAGATGTAAGTTATTTTATATGCGTATCTATACGCTGAAATAAATAACAGGCCTTAATTGTGAAAGCAGCATCAAAATTGATTAGACAATTATAAAGAAGCAAAGAATATTTTTTAATTTAGCTATAAGTAACAATAGGGGCGCAGTGAGTGAATCTCGCTCTGTCCCTCGCACATTTGCACTCAAATAGCAGTTACGTCACAACTATATACGTACGTTCTTATTCTGTATTCTGACAACCAACCCTTCCTACCAGTTTTTAATGACATGGTTATGAAAAAAATTAAGAATATTTATATTTTAGTTTGCATAACTTATCGATATCGAATCCCTATCGAAAATAATAGAAAATGAGCCAAACACTCTGATGCTACTAAGCACTTCTTACATAGTGCCTTACGCATAATAGGCTAAATAAAGGTACACAGAGCTCGGGATAATATACTATATATTTTTATCTACTAAAGACATTAGCTATAATAGTTTCCACGCTGAGTGACAGATGGCGCCGAGCGTAGGCATTATCATCATTTTAATAATAAAAACGTCATATTTGTGTAATGAGTACAGTTGTTAATAAAAGATTTTAGAGAACTTTAACTTAGTCTGATGTTTATAATGGCGTGTTCTCTTGATAACTTCTATATAAAAGTATGTTATAAGTCTGAGCAGCGATAGCTCAGTGGGGAGACCAACAAACTGCAATGCAAAGGGTCTCGGGTTCGAAACTACGTCGCGCACTTGACTTTCGGAATTTTATGACTTTTCAAAATTATGTGCGTATTGATTGACAATTATCGCCTGCTCCGTGCCTCCGAGAGCACGTTAAGCCGTCGGTCCCGGCTGCCATGAACATCTATGGCAGTCGTTATTGGGGAAGTCGACACAAAAGATCCCACTGGTCGACCCAGTGTCGCCGGTCTGTACTGACACAAGATAAGATAAGATGTTATAAGTCTTATATAAAAATGCATTATGTTTGAGAATATCAACTACTTTTCGAGGTTTTATAACAAACGCACGACAGCTTTATTTTTTTAATATTTATTGTAAAGATTTAAATGATATAAATAGGTACTTAATAAAATATCGTCGAAGATTTTTCGCCTTTCCTATCCTCAAAAGCTATTAAAAACTTGCACGTCAAGAAAAAAGTAAATGTGTTCTTGCCAGTCAATTATTCAAATAAGCGCAGTTAACTTGCTAAGCTAATGTCCAAAGTCTTAGCTTCGTACTTTGCATAATGCTTGGTTTCAAGTTTTAGAAGTGTGGCCAACGAGGACTTGGGTTAAGTGGCAAATTTTATTTAAATAATGATACACAGAAGAGTTTTAAAATAGGTATTACTAATACATTTAGCATATAGAGAATTTCCACTTAAACTTGTATGAATACTAGCTCTGCGATTTTATGTTATGCTTATCGCAAAAAATTTAATGTTATCTTAACAATCAAGATTTGATTTTTAAAACTCCAACCATATTAAAAATCATTATTCATAATCATGAAACGAAGATCTTTTATCAGCTACGACAAAGCTCATGTCCTGGCATGCAGAAATAAGATATAATATTCTAAAATTAAATAAAGCATTGAAATTAAACTACTACCTATATACGGATTTTATCGCGTTGTTACACTTTATTTAACACTCTATTACATAATTTAGAAACTGTTACACTACTATACTATTAAACTTTACTAATTTTAAGCTAATTAAATTATTAAAACTATCAAATCTATTTGTTTTTAAGTTTACACTTTCCCCGACGTTTCGGTTGCTTTTCAGCAGCCATGGTCACGGGGAGACTAAGATGGTAGTTGTCTCAGGGTTCCAGTGTAGTTATTTCAAAGTACACGAACATAATTTAGTTATTGGTGTTTCTATTTACGCAGAATGAGCTCAAAGTATCATGAAGTCTAGCTGTGGTTAAAGCATTTTTCTTCAATAATGACGCAAATCATCTTTTTTTATAAAACTTTATTGTTAGTCATACAACTTTCCTCTCGGTGAAAAGTATTTTCATGATGTTAATAATATACACAAGATCTTTGTTTTGATGTTTATATTTAGTATTATACTTTTTACGAAGAAGCTTTCATAGGCATAGGCATTCTACATTTTCCTATTTTTTTAACACAAATTACTTACACATAATATTTTAATATAATAATATTCTCTTATTGAAATTGTTGATTCTATGATACGTCACAGAACCGACAATAATACAAAAACAACTTACGAGGTTTACTTACTTAGGCACTTACAATCATAGTTGACTATATTTTGCCCGTGACATCTATTACGTTAATGTTGTTTTTTTTCCTGGATAAAAGGCTCCTCAGTTCCTTTTCTGTACCCCTGATAACGTGTTTATGAAATTGCATGATGATCAGTCAAGCAGTTAAGGCATGGAAGCGTAACAAACAAAGAAACAAATTATGATATTAGTTGGGATGGTAAGTTTAAGATTTGAATGCCAGTGGTCGAGATTAGCTTTTTTTGTTAGAAATTATACATATCAACATAGAGTAACATTCCTGGCAGAAGTGTAAGCTATTACGTACGATAGCTAGACCCGTTTAACATAAGACCTTAACAAATAACGATTGCATAAAAAAAGCAATACGTCCAACCCCTTTAGAATATACAAAAATAAACCTAATGGTTAAAATTTGTTCCAGCTTTCTTCGAAACAGCAGTCCATTTTTGCATAAGAAATCAAATACACCAAAGCAAAAGAAGGGCTTACGGAGAATCCTGTCCGGTGTTTTGTCCGGCGCACTACCGGCCCGTTTGTGGAGCGTCCAAACTAAGATCGTATTTGTACAGGACTTTCAACAACGGATGCTATTTAGATATGCTCAACTGTAGGGGTGATGAAGATGCTGGTAATTCATTCATTGATTTATTTTAGATAATCACAGATGTCACAATTTACAACAGTGTATGACCGTGAGTAAGTGTGATGTTCCAAGTTCATTCAGCGACATAAGTAGCTAAAATTGAGTTAATTTCTAGCCTTAGTTTATGAATTCATAGGTCGAATTCATTAAATATGATTAAAATAACTATATCTTAACTATTTTAATTATTAAAACATGAGAACGGTAATTACTTTGAATTTTAACAGAAATTCAGCGAATTACGTCTCTGGCTCTACAACAAAAATAATTTTTTGTTTGAGTTGGAACTTAACTGATTCCACTCGACTTGTCGATCTTGCACAAAATTGTATCTTACTAATATCATTCTCATAGGTTGGAAATATTATGATTATTCATCATAATATTTCTTATACTTACTACTTTAGAAAATAATATCGTCAAGCGCATACTTACTGGTCAATATCTCTGTGATCTGATAAAGCCGGCTCAAGAACTTTTTTAATATTACGCTATTTCATTTCTCGTAAACTGAGAAAATATATAACATTTTCACAAGTACCACTAGAAAAAGCCACGCGCGGATTGCAGTCTTAATCAAAACCATTTAATATCCGTTATAGTTTAGATCTGGAATAAAATTAGTTAATATTAAAATTGCAGGGTACGTGGAAGTTTCATTGGAGTTTTGCCAGAGACATCTTATGAAGAATATATTTAAGGAGAACGTAGTCGTCTCCCGTTTCGATGACTACAGAGATTATCACGATTATTAGATTTAATATTTTATGAGTTCCTTTTTGTTTTATTAAAAGAAATTCACTGATATATATAATATTATCAGCCCTGTACTAAACTGTCCCACTGGGCAAGGGTCTCTTCCCAGTGAGAAAAGGGTTAGGCCATAGTTGACGACGCTGGCCCAGTGCGGGTTGGCACACTTTACATATCTTTAAGAATATTATGGTGAACTGTCGGACATGAACAAGTTTCCTCCCGAGGTTTTCCTTCACCTTTAAAGTGAGCGATAATTAACTATTTAATATTTGGGATCGAACTCGAGACCTCTGCGTAGCAGTCCAATGGTCTCCCACTAAGCACTGATAGCTAGACCTAAAAGGATCTAAATATCCCGAGGGTAATTTGTTTTTGTATCACTCCTTTTTACAAAGAATACTATTATATTAAATCAAGGCTAGTTTTTTGTAGTAAGTACAAATAAATAAGCTGATAAAAGGTCACAATATTGAACTCCTTAGAAACCTTTACATTATATTCAGAATACGTATCTATTAGACAGCTATTGTTCAAAAATCATAAAAAAGGATTTTTTCCAAAAGTTACATACTACATATACATGTTACATAGTATGTACTCATACATTACTGTAAAATATTGTGGGTACATACATTTTTAATGCATGCATCTGTAGGTTACATTACGTGAACACTTTAGAAGTCCCAGGTAGTTTTTTTAAGAAGTATACCTCATTTGTAAGTACTTTGCTTTCTATAGGACTATAATTTATTAACTATGTCACCTTAAATAACACAATAACCTCTTAAATTCATATTATGCACCGGAAGGCGCACCAAGAGGAGGTAAGATGAACCGTCGACCTGGTAACAGTCGCGCGAAGCAATTGGATTCGGCTGTGATGATGATGAAAAATAATGTAGATATTCTCTGGTTGGTTAACCGCCACGGACGTCCATTCACGTCAAATTAAACCGTGCTCACGACGCCCCCGACGACATGGCACGTCGAAAATACGACTATTTTACAGTTCTTAAAAAAACATATAATAATATGTTTGTTGTGTTTCTTTTTTCCTATTATTTTTCTTTAGACATATTTATTATATTATTTATTACACAAAGATTATAACAGTTAGCTACAGAATATTGTCTTCTGTTTACGCGAATGTTATTCATTGAAATTAAACTACTATATACGGATTTTATCGCGTTGTTTATTTATCACTGTATTACAAAATTTTGAAAATATTACTCTACTACTACGATTGATTTTATTTGACTAATTTATAAGCTAATAAAATTATTTAAACTATTAAATCTATTTATTTTTGGTTTACACTTTCCCCGACGTTTCGGGTGCTTTTCAGCAGCCATGGTCACGGGGAGACTAAGATGGTAGTTGTCTCAATGTTCCAGTGTAGTTATTTCAAAGTACCTGAACATAATTTAATTATTGGTGTTTCTATTTACGCAGAATGAGCTCAAAGTATCATGAAGTCTAGCTGTGGTTTGTTTCTTCTTGGGTTTGACTATTTGAAGTACTGGATCCCAAGCTGGTGGTACATTCCAACCATCTTCTCTATTGAAATTGGGATGTTTTTTAATTTCAATAGCCTCGCGAAGCATCCTTGGCAGGAATCGGTGTTCTTTAGCGAGAATCTGTGGTTTGTCAAATCTCAGGTAGTGGTTGGTCCCCTGTTGTATGTGTTCACACACAGCAGACTTCAACGAGCGTTTGTGTTTTACGTCAGCTATGTGTTCTTTTATGCGGGTGCCTATGCTTCTCTTGGTTTGATCAATGTATGAGAGTCCGCAGTCACAATCTATTTTATAGACCCCTGCATCTTGTAAAGGTAATTGGCACTTGACGGATGGTAAAAATTGACTTATCTTCGTTGGCGGCTTGAAGTATGTGTTGATTGAAGCTCGCTTCAAGATGTAGCCAATCTTGTCAGTGACACCCCTTACATAAGGCAGTATAGCAGGCTGGCGCTCGACTGTGGCTGGCTTTTCTCGGGATCTGTGACAGCGGCGCGGCTGTTGGAGCTTGTTGTCTTGCAGTACTTGCTTGACATGTTGAAGCTCGGCGTCCAGGTGTTTCTTGTCACAGATCCCGTGGGCTCTCTGAAACAAAGACATTCCCACGGTAGCTAACTGTTTAGGATGGTGGTGAGATTCACCGTTCAAGTACCTATTTGTATGGGTCTTTTTCCTATACACGGTGTGGCTCAAAGAAGCTCGTTATTAATCTGTCAAAACAAACTTTAGACAAAACAACCGAAAAAGTATTAAGTAGAGGTTTAAATTATGCAATAACACCGGCTAGGATACCGTATGAGGCCATTATTTGCAACGTCGAGGACTGCCTAGTCAAGAATAACATAAAAAAGGAAGATTTGGAGGCTATACGTCAGGACATTTCATCGGTCTTGCGTCGAAGTAAAGTGCCCAGACCGAATCTTCCCAAAGATGAATTCGTCGCATTGAAGAACTTGCGGGCTAGGCCAGATATTACAGTACTCCGTGCAGATAAAGGAAACGCTACGGTAATAATGGATACGTCAGATTATAAACATAAAATTGAAAATTTACTTTCGGATGAAACAACATATAAACAGGTTAAAACAGACCCTACAAACAAAATATTGAACAAAACCAAAGACATCATATATAAATACTCCGAAAGACTAGATCTAGACGTTAAACAATTAATACCAGCTTGCGTAAAACCTCCAAAGCTGTATGGGTTACCAAAAATACACAAGGAAAACGCTCCTCTACGTCCTATTGTGAGTCAGATCGACACACCAACTTACAGATTGGCTCAGCACGTAGCGAAGATACTCTCACCACTCAGAGGCAACTCGAGAGCACATGTAAAGGATTCATACCATTTTGTGAGTGAGATTAAACACCTATGTCTCACTAACAATGAAACAATGGTTAGTTTTGATGTACAGTCATTATTTACATGCATACCTGTACATGACTGTATTGAAATAACTAAAAGGAAGCTAATAGAGTACAATATGCCTGAGGAATATGCAGAACTACTTAAGCATTGCTTAACAACTGGCTATCTGTTGTGGGACAATAAATTCTACATACAAGTCGATGGTGTGGCAATGGGCTCCCCAGTATCGCCTGTTGTTGCCGATATATATATGGAGGACTTCGAGGCTCGAGCTTTACAGACTGCCCCCATCACACCCAGGATTTATAAGAGGTTTGTAGATGATACTTTTACAATATTACCAACAGATAGTGTTAGTGTATTCCTAGAACATCTTAATTCCATTAATAACAACATCCAATTTACTATGGAATTAGAGGCAAATAATTCATTAGCATTCTTAGACGTACTTGTCATCAGGAATCCTGATCATACTTTGAGCCACACCGTGTATAGGAAAAAGACCCATACAAATAGGTACTTGAACGGTGAATCTCACCACCATCCTAAACAGTTAGCTACCGTGGGAATGTCTTTGTTTCAGAGAGCCCACGGGATCTGTGACAAGAAACACCTGGACGCCGAGCTTCAACATGTCAAGCAAGTACTGCAAGACAACAAGCTCCAACAGCCGCGCCGCTGTCACAGATCCCGAGAAAAGCCAGCCACAGTCGAGCGCCAGCCTGCTATACTGCCTTATGTAAGGGGTGTCACTGACAAGATTGGCTACATCTTGAAGCGAGCTTCAATCAACACATACTTCAAGCCGCCAACGAAGATAAGTCAATTTTTACCATCCGTCAAGTGCCAATTACCTTTACAAGATGCAGGGGTCTATAAAATAGATTGTGACTGCGGACTCTCATACATTGGTCAAACCAAGAGAAGCATAGGCACCCGCATAAAAGAACACATAGCTGACGTAAAACACAAACGCTCGTTGAAGTCTGCTGTGTGTGAACACATACAACAGGGGACCAACCACTACCTGAGATTTGACAAACCACAGATTCTCGCTAAAGAACACCGATTCCTGCCAAGGATGCTTCGCGAGGCTATTGAAATTAAAAAACATCCCAATTTCAATAGAGAAGATGGTTGGAATGTACCACCAGCTTGGGATCCAGTACTTCAAATAGTCAAACCCAAGAAGAAACAAACCACAGCTAGACTTCATGATACTTTGAGCTCATTCTGCGTAAATAGAAACACCAATAATTAAATTATGTTCAGGTACTTTGAAATAACTACACTGGAACATTGAGACAACTACCATCTTAGTCTCCCCGTGACCATGGCTGCTGAAAAGCACCCGAAACGTCGGGGAAAGTGTAAACCAAAAATAAATAGATTTAATAGTTTAAATAATTTTATTAGCTTATAAATTAGTCAAATAAAATCAATCGTAGTAGTATTTTCAAAATTTTGTAATACAGTGATAAATAAACAACGCGATAAAATCCGTATATAGTAGTTTAATTTCAGTTAGCTACAGTATAATGGGAAAAGATCACAATGTAAGAACATCATGCAAAATGTATCATATAGCGTGCAAATCCAAGCCACGGACATGAAGAGACATCAGCTAATGATGTGTTAAACAAACTGTCGTCACTGATGTTCTACTATGTATCACAAACAGAGGTAGATATTTAAGTGTTACTAAATTGCGAGAAATGTATAACTATATCAGTGAACAGTTTAATACCATACATCACATACATCTTTTTATGTAATACTATGCAGGTTGATATTAGGAAACATATTGCACCTGAATTATAAATATACTTATATTAAATATATGGAGTCTAACAAATCTAAAACTAAAAACAATGTCAGTTAGTACACAGACCATTTAATATAACTTACTTTAATATCAGCAGAAACTCAAATAGAGAACATTAAATGCTGACATACTACAATTACCAAGTTATAGAAAGCCACCTTATTTTTTCAGAAATAATAATTATTCATATATTTAACACTTCATTATAGTATTCTAGTAATATAATAATCACGTGATTATAAATTACATACCATGCAATAATATCGTTAGGCAGGTCCCAGTTCTAACTCAGAAGCGACAAAGTTTGTAAGCGCAGTGTTGGCCATGCCACTGACGTCTTTTCACGTCAGTAGATATAGTCACAAACGAGATTAGTGTTGTGACTTTATTTAAAATATTTGAATTACTTTTTTATCATAAAATCTGCTCTTATCTAACGCTGTAACTACTGGGTAATGATTACTAAGTTGGGAAAGAAGGTGAAACACGGGTAAATTTTAATATAATTTAATAGTACCTATAAGCGCTTTTTATTCGTAAACTATGCACAAGTTAAATGTATCGATGTTTTATCGATATAATTATACTTTTGTCGTGACTATTTTTGTAGGTATGAAGGAATTTTTTGCTTTGCGTGGAGAACATAGATTTTCGTTATTGACGTGGTGGTCAAAAGGTTAATTAACACTTCATAGACAGGCACTACGAAACATTTGGCATGAGCTTTAGTTTAGGGAGTTTACCTGGCCTTGCTGCAGAATAACTAGCCAGAAAACGCGGCTTCTCCAAGCTTACCCAGGTCATCTCTCTTTGTGTACATATTGAATATTTAAGATATTTAATATTAACTTTACAACATATTGTTAAAGTAAGGTAAATACTTGTTCGAATTCAATGTTTTTTGTCGCTACATACGGTTCAATGCAAACACCGAATCAAATAGCTTGCGTTACAGCCATTTGTATACGTTATTCGATAGAAATGCGTGCCTTGGGTGCAAAGTCTAAATAAAGGTTACGTTAAGGTGTAAAACGCAAGGTCTATGCCCTGCTGAACTTTATGTTACTGGGTTACCTTTTTAAGTGAATTTGAAAGTAGAAGACACCAGCCTTAGCAATTCATAAAAAATAAACTGCAATTTAATATGATGAAAGTTTAGTGTAAAAATTCCGTTACGCGCTGTCGCTAATTATTGCGATTATTATCTTAAGTATAATTTATTACAGTAGTCTACTCGCTCGGAGAAGTATCACACTCTTACAAGGGACTGGCATTAAAGTAATAAAACAATTACAACATTTCGTCTGGTAAGTAAGAATTCCAAAGAAGCCCATATCTTTCTCTTCCAATTCACCTTTTTTCCTTTAAGTCGGTAATACCTAAGCAATTAATACAACTGGTATTGCATGGCGTCATAGACTTTGGTGCCAGTCTGTTAATAGGAATCCTTTCAGATGTCTACTGTCTGCTAATTGTCATAATTGACGCAAAAAAACTTTGCGGTAACATAATTTCATAAAATTATTGGGTCGTGATTTTACCAAACCTGTCCAATGCTGAGGAAGCGAAAATTTATGCAATTAAATAAAATTTAAGTGTCTGTTTGTAATATCAAAATAATATCTGTTTACTTACTGCATATGAAAGTTTGACGGGATGAGCGGGACTTATATAAAAAATCAATTTTTAAATTTTTTCTCTCTGTCTGTCTGTCTGTTTGTTCCGGCTAATCTCTGATGGTAGATAGCTGAAGTTATAAGGAGTAACTTAGGCTACTTTTACTTTAGTAAAAAAATAGGGAATCGCGAAAATACTTTAAAACCTATGAAATAATGAACAATATTCGATTCATATATACAAATAAATCAAATTGAAGGGTCTGTTTGTAATGTCAAAATAACAGCTTTTTACCAACTGCATATGAATGTATATACGGTGCTTACATCATGAATGGCAGTTGATGTAATAACAATGTGCGAAATCGTATTCTTTTTCTATAATAAAAGAAGCCTAAGTTACGCCAACTTAGGCTTCATTTATTATAGAAAAAGAATAGAATTTCGCACAAAAATAAATTAAAACCAATGAAATAGTGAACAATATTCGATTCAAATAAAGAATTGTAATATATACATATATATACATCCAATATAAACCCTTATTTAATAAATGAAACCGACTCACAAAGTAAAAGAATGACATTAATTTAAACATGCATTTTTCTATACGAGAAATACAGAAATATTAAGATTTCGTAAACTCCGCGAGCTGAACAAACACTTTTTACTTAAAATCCACGCGTACGAAGTTGCGGGTAATAGTTAGTATACAATATATTTGGATATTAAAATAATACTTTTATTTAAAGACAAATGATTCTCTAGAATCCTTCTCTATGAATAACTCCCTATCACAAAGAACTTTACAGACATTGAAATAACACAGAGAACACCCAAATTTGAAAAAACACCTATTTGTATATCACATTGAACCTACAACACCCAGTACAAAAGTTAGGAACGAGATAACCACTTAAAAATGCCGCCATCCATGTAGACGTGTTATGCATTAACAATTATTATTCGCAATTGTACACCGATAGAGTTTATATAATAAAGATTATGCACGAGCTGTGTTTATTCTACTCACATAAATGATAGCTCATAATTATTGGCTATAAATGCCAAAATAGCAATATCACAGCTATCGCCGATGCTTTTCTCTAAACAATATATTTATGACACATAAATCTGTTCGGCTCTCCTCTATTGACTAGCGACATCCCTATTTTAGAAGTAAATTGCCTTGTTTGAATTAGAGTGAATTTGAGACAGATAATTTAAATGCTCGTGTTTCTTGTCTCCAGAACTTGTTAAGATAAGACAAACAGTTTGTAGCAGAACCTTTGTTGAATTATATTCGAAGTACGTAATTGCGAGAAAGATATTCGGTATTCATGGCCATTTTAAAATATGTATAGCTTATATAAATATAGTCACATATTCTGTCTCGGTAATGCAGCCATTGAACAAGACTGCTGTCATGACTGATGTCAGACATGAGGTATCGAGTTCTATTCTCGAGTCGAGTAAAATGTTATTGAGTTTTCTGTGAAGAAATTTTCAGTAACAGCGCGTAGTCTGGAACTTTTCTTCTATAACATGGGACGGAAAATATAGCTTGTGAAATGTCGATGGAATACTGTTCCTATGTCTACTAATATAGGCGGGAGAGAATGTCTATTACGTAAATTTTGAAAATAGAACTAGAACTATTATCATGCCACCAGCTTCTTGCGTAAACTTTTTCTGCAATAAGGCAATTCCTTAGTTTCAAACTACCAAGCAGAACATAACAAGCAAGTTTCATACAGTCATAAATATTATGGTGAATAGGTGAACGTGCAGAGGTACATCTACTGAACTACTGTACTGAAGCAAAAGTAAGTCTGGGTTTCAGCATGAATGGGCCGTATCGAGCGGGGTAGTACTACCCCTCACAGAATACCGGCGTGAAGTAACGGTACCCGTACTGTTGCGTTTCGTATCGGTGAGTGAGAGAGCCGGAGGCCCAGTTACCCGGATCCTTTTCCTATCCTTTCCTTTGTCCTTTCCCTCCTTCATTCCTTTTTAAAGGGCTGGCAACGCACTTGTAACTCCTTTGGGGTTGCGGGTGTCCATGGGCGGCGGTAATCGCTTACCATCGGGCGATCCGTCTGCTCGTTTGCCAAATTATGCCATATAAAAAAAATAACACATAACGCAGGTTTTAGGTTATTAAAATCTCTGTTTCCCAAGAAACAATACTTAAGTATTAAGGTGAGACTTGAGTTGACAACAAGATGTCTGCATCAAATATAATTACTTACAAATTGTCTACATCTACAACGAAACACCTTTCGGATTTATATTGGTAAAGTAATGTAATAAGAAATTTTAGGTGTGCCGACATTGCCGAATAAAATGAAACTCTTTTTTAAACAGCATTAGTATAATACGCGCTTAGCTTAGAAAAGACGAGTCTTCGTTAGGAAGACGCAGTGGATTTTTTGCTAAATAATAGAATTATTCTGCTCTTACTGGAGGACCTGGGTTTAAAGAGCAA
This sequence comes from Catocala nupta, assembly GCA_963675205.1. Classification (NCBI taxonomy): domain Eukaryota; kingdom Metazoa; phylum Arthropoda; class Insecta; order Lepidoptera; family Erebidae; genus Catocala; species Catocala nupta. The sequence continues at coordinate 18,666,659 of OY776097.1, read as the reverse complement.
AGTTCTACTAGTCTAGAGAACACCACAGCCAAATATCAATATGTTAACTTCTTGCGATAGGAAGAGAATCTAAGCTCTCTAAAATAGCTTTGAGAATCATTATAATAATAATAATATAATATTCTACCACATACACACAACACCATCTAGCCCAAACTAAGCAGAGCTTGTGCTATGGGTACTAGACAATGGATAAACATACATATATACTTTTTTTTTGTAAATACATACATATTATACATAGAAACACCCAGACCAAGACAAACATCCATGTTCATGCACACAAATATTTGTCTTATGCGGGAATCGAACCCGCGACCTCAGGCGTGGCAGTTGGTTACACTAACCACTACGCCATCGAGGCCGCTTTACTTTTCTTGTTTATCATGCACGAGTGCGACACCTAGTATTCTATGTACTCAAAGGTGTATATGGATATAGTAAGCTATTACAATCAGGCCAATTTCATGTTGCTTTTTGCCACCATAGCTATTTTTATATTAGTATTATATTTTTAAATAATATGTATATTGATAAAAAGTTTTTCTAAAATCCAATGAATGACGACTTTATCAATTTATCTTTCTGCATCTGAAATTCATGGTACAGGTGAACAAGGTAAGAAACTAAAGTACTTGGAATTTATTATAAATTAGCTCCATAGAAACGCGAACTTAGAGCGAGTGGTTTAGTTCGAAATCACTTGAGAATTTTCCAGATGGAAAGTACTGATAGTGCGGTTTAGGGTAGAGGATCCAATTACTTGTTCAAATTTAAGTATTTATCAGGGCCCTGTTTCTAAGTGGCAATGGTAAATATAGCAATCTAAAATCTCGTTATCTATGTATGTACATATTATAAAATATACAGTATGTAATAGACAGCTGTGATTATAGTGGCATTGATAATATTAATGCAGCTTGGAACGACTTAGCCAATTGAAATGTATTTAACTTTATTGTATTTAGTAAATTTTGATTTATGTTATAAGCAAAAAGACAATCCATGAACTTGACTAACGGTATCGTTATATTATATTTATTTTACAAAGATGGTAGGTGATTCTGCAGTTAAGTTAACTAGTATTAACTAATTATTGTTTTAATTAATAGTCTAATATTTACAGTAGGTGTCAAAAATAGAGTCGTATCAACCGACTATGTCAATTTTATATAACAAAATTCTTCAACATACTCATCCACAATAATGATTGTTCCTAATACATATTCGGAAAGGATAGAACGGCTGTTGGACCAGCATTTTTTTAATAAATAATTAGTAATTTATTTTTAGATATATATAGTCGGCCTCGATGGCGTAGTGGTTAGTGTAACCGACTGCCACGCCTGATGTCGCGTGTTCGATTCCCGCACAAGTCAAACATTTGTGTGCATGAACATGGATGTGTGTCTTGGTCTGGGTTCTATGTATAATATGTATGTATTTATAAAAAAAAATAAGTATATATGTATGTTTATCCATTGTCTAGTACATAGTACAAGCTCTGCTTAGTTTGGGCTAGACGGTGTTGTGTGTATGTGGTAGAATATTATTATTATTATTATATATTTATAATAATACTAACAACGTTATAAACCACTATTTTATATTAATGAAAAAAAATTTTTTTGACAAATTGTCAGAAGCCGCGGGTAGAAACTAGTAATTGAAAACTTAATTTTGAAACAAATACGTATAACACTAGAAGTAAAAAGCTACTGCACGGATGAAGTAACCGTTTAAGTGGTCGCCTCGCCATTGCCACTGCGCTGAATGGTGTGGGTTCGATCCCCACACGGGACAAAAACTTGTGTGGTCCCCAAATAGTTGTTCCGAGTCTGGGTGTTCTTTGTGTCCATTTGTGAATGTTTTTTTAACGCCCTGCGACACAAAAATTATTAATAGAGCAAGTCTTTTAAAAAAAAAAGATCAATATTAATAAAGTAAACAATGATTGTAATATATATACGACGTAAGTTAATGATTTGAATTTAATTCACATTTAAGGACCTTAAGCTCAACCCATCTGGCTTAAGGCCCTTAAGCCAAGGGTCGTATTTTCCAAACCAAAACTTATATCTTAATACTTCAAGGCACTCATGTGGCTTTGTAGATTAATGATAACGAGGTTACTTAACGGCATTCAGGTGTAAATGAGTACGGTTTCAATGTAAGTTAAGTTAGAATACATAATCAGAATGTGTCTGTCCTGCCCAGATCTTAATATTGATTACTCTATGATGTCCATCCCGTCTAAAATCGGACCGCACGGATGGCGCAGTGATCTAAGTGCTGTGGTCGCTTCGCCGCTGCCGATGCATCGGATCCGAATCCCACAAGTATAAATGTAGATTTTCCCTCGGAAACAGTACCTTTTCAGGATGATAGGTACTCTTTGTCCTTTTATGAAACTCTGACTACGTGTATGTAATATTTCATAACGACAGGTCGAGTAGTTAGGGCGTGAAAGCGTAATAAACAAACAAACATCTCACATTGGTATTTATAATATTATTTAAGAAGAACAATAAATCAAAGCGTTGAGATGCTTAAATTGAATAGCCTATTATTGGAAGATACAAGTAAATACCTGCAGGTAATCATTAAAATCTGTGTCGGTTCCTGGACGGGCTCCAGGTAGAAAGCAATCTCTTTTGTTTGTCGGCCGAACGAAAACAAGCGAGAAAAATAATATGGTAACTGGTAACCGCGGGACTACTATCGGACGTTAAGTCGATTCTTATAGTAATCGCTTGTCATACTCGATCTGAGATAGAACCTTGCAAACTATCTATTGAAAATGTAAATAAATATAAAGAGCAGCATCTTAATATAATATTGTCTTCTGTTTACGCGAATGTTATTCATTGAAATTAAACTACTATATACGGATTTTATCGCGTTGTTTATTTAACACTCTATTACATAATTTAACTGTTACACTACTATACTATACTATTAAACTTTACTAATTTTAAGCTACTTAAATTATTAAAACTATCAAATCTATTTGTTTTTAAGTTTACACTTTCCCCGACGTTTCGGTTGCTTTTCAGCAGCCATGGTCACGGGGAGACTAAGATGGTAGTTGTCTCAATGTTCCAGTGTAGTTATTTCAAAGTACCCGAACATAATTTAGTTATTGGTGTTTTTATTGACGCAGAATGAGCTCAAAGTATCATGAAGTCTAGCTGTGGTTTGTTTCTTCTTGGGTTTGACTATTTGAAGTACTGGATCCCAAGCTGGTGGTATATTCCAACCATCTTCTCTATTGAAATTTGGATGTTTTTTGATTTCAATAGCCTCGCGAAGCATCCTTGGTAGGAATCGGTGTTCTTTAGCGAGAATCTGTGGTTTGTCAAATCTCAGGTAGTGGTTGGTCCCCTGTTGTACATGTTCACACACAGCAGACTTCAACGAGCGTTTGTGTTTTACGTCAGCTATGTGTTCTTTTATGCGGGTGCCTATGCTTCTCTTGGTTTGACCAATGTATGAGAGTCCGCAGTCACAATCTATTTTTTTTAACAACAGGCGATCCTCCCCTGTATCGCCTGTTGTTGCCGACATATATATGGAGGACTTCGAGGCTCGAGCTTTACAGACTGACTCGAGCTTTGCAAACAACACACCCAGGATTTATAAGAGGTTTGTAGATGATACTTTTACAATATTACCAACAGATAGTGTTAGTGTATTCCTAGAACATCTTAATTCCATTAATAACAACATCCAATTTACTATGGAATTAGAGGCAAATAATTCATTAGCATTCTTAGATGTACTTGTCATCAGGAATCCTGATCATATTTTGAGCCACACTGTGTACAGGAAAAAGACCCATACAAATAGGTACTTAAACGGTGAATCTCACCACCATCCTAAACAGTTAGCTACCGTGGGAATGTCTTTGTTTCAGAGAGCCCACGGGATCTGTGACAAGAAACACCTGGACGCCGAGCTTCAACATGTCAAGCAAGTACTGCAAGACAGCAAGCTCCAACAGCCGCGCCGCTGTCACAGATCCCGAGAAAAGCCAGCCACAGTCGAGCGCCAGCCTGCTATACTGCCTTATGTAAGGGGTGTCACTGACAAGATTAGCTACATCTTGAAGCGAGCTTCAATCAACACATACTTCAAGCCGCCAACGAAGATAAGTCAATTTTTACCATCCGTCAAGTGCCAATTACCTTTACAAGATGCAGGGGTCTATAAAATAGATTGTGACTGCGGACTCTCATACATTGGTCAAACCAAGAGAAGCATAGGCACTCGCATTAAAGAACACATAGCTGACGTAAAACACAAACGCTCGTTGAAGTCTGCTGTGTGTGAACATGTACAACAGGGGACCAACCACTACCTGAGATTTGACAAACCACAGATTCTCGCTAAAGAACACCGATTCCTACCAAGGATGCTTCGCGAGGCTATTGAAATCAAAAAACATCCAAATTTCAATAGAGAAGATGGTTGGAATGTACCACCAGCTTGGGATCCAGTACTTCAAATAGTCAAACCCAAGAAGAAACAAACCACAGCTAGACTTCATGATACTTTGAGCTCATTCTGCGTCAATAGAAACACCAATAACTAAATTATGTTTGGGTACTTTGAAATAACTACACTGGAACATTGAGACAACTACCATCTTAGTCTCCCCGTGACCATGGCTGCTGAAAAGCAACCGAAACGTCGGGGAAAGTGTAAACTTAAAAACAAATAGATTTGATAGTTTTAATAATTTAATTAGCTTAAAATTAGTAAAGTTTAATAGTATAGTATAGTAGTGTAACAGTTAAATTATGTAATAGAGTGTTAAATAAACAACGCGATAAAATCCGTATATAGTAGTTTAATTTCAAAGCAGCATCTTAAGATTTGACCAACTTAAAAAGGAACAGTTTTCTCTTGCAAGCTATCTATTGAACATGTGTAAAACTGTATTCTAAGTTTTGTACGACGTGAAAAAGGAATAGGTTCTCATTTCCACTCATATGTCTTGTCATATAATAATATCAAAAGGCTCTTTGCCTCATCCCTCGGTAGCAGTACAGAATCTAAAACAGGGCACATTAGATCTCAAATGTGGCATCTCCAATGATATTATATATAGAAAATTAAAATTAGACTTATTAATGAGTTCCTTCAATTTAGTCCAGATGAATATATGTATATATGTATTTTTTGATTCGCAAAGTATAATCTCAAACATATTCATCTAAATGTTGAAAAGTAATTATCTAACTCCTAAGTTGAAATAAGGTTGTTTTTGCTTACAAATTTTATTTTATCTTATTTCTTATTTGTTAGTCTAAGTTTGTGTTCACATTGTATACCTAGTATTAATTTATTTTAGTATTAACGACCCGCCCTGGCTTCACACGAGTAGAACAAAACTTTAACAAATCATACGTATAACCCTTTCTCATGAATCACTCTGCTTATTGGTGAAAACAGCATGAAAATTCGTTCAGTAGGTTTTGTGTTTATCGCGAACAGACAGACAGACAAACGCGGTGGGGGACTTTGTTTTATAATATGAAGTGATAATTTAGCATAGATATAAGTGATTTGGTGTACACTGTAAGCTTACATTTTATGAATAAATAAAAAATAATAAAAGAAGAAGAAGAATAGTTTCTTAACACAACCCCTTCAACAAAATCCCTTAAAAACATCTATAGTACAACAAATGACAGCTACCTCTTTCATGAAAGCTCTTTCCATATCTATTGCGCTACTTACTAGTTCAAATTTTATCAACACAAATGCAGTTATAATAACAAAATAAGTGTGCGCACCAGATTTACGACGTCCATTACTATGAAAGTAACATAATTAGTTTCAAATATTTATTTATTTAATATCTCTAACATGAAATACATTGTCTCAACGAATACATATTCATAAATATAATAAGATTTCATGTTTTCTCAATTGTAAGAGATCACAACATGCTAAAAAATAAATTAAAGACAATTATAAAAAATTAAAGTATCTAATGTTAGAAGTAAAGGAATATACAAAAGCAAATGCAATTTCTAAAATTAAAATAAAGAAAACGTAACGCCTAGATAAAAATTAACCTAAAATCATAATTATAATAAAATTTACAAAATGTGGCTATCATTCACCTATGACTAACTTTTCGTAGATATACAAGCCTAATGTATATACTGTCATTGATCAGCACTCACTCGAGTATTTGCCACCCTTAGTTACTCCAATGCAAGCATATTGGTACCAAGCTTACCTACTGTTTGCATATCATTATTGGTAACTGGAAATATGTAGTATGCTGAAAACAACCGCTCGAAGCATTCTGTCAATATAATTGGTAGCCAGTTCCGAAACTTCGATTCTATGAAATAAGGCTTTTTATAAATGTATCTACCGTAGTTTTGGGATTTGTAATAAAGTCAACCGACAGTCTTTATAATTATAGTATACTGGTTATATAATAATTTAATTAATATACGTGTGAGGTGTTTACGTGTCTCCTATTTTCGTTTTAATATTTTGAGATACATTGCGTATATGTCTTCGGTCTGTCTCTTTCAATAGAAACAGACATACTGGTTCCTCTATTTTGTCGTGAATTTAGAACAAACAAATAATTTGCTGAGCAACTTAGCACAAAAGTATTTACTAGGACAACTAGCTTTAACACGCGCCTTCGCTCACTTTGTTCTAGAGATCCACGATCCAAGAAAATCTCATCGATCTGTTGGTTCAAGTAAGAGGGATAAGCAACTGTTATATTATTAAAAAAGATGAGGATAATATAATTATGGATTAGCTTATATAATCCCTACAAACTATACGAGGTACAGTCAACAGGGCCCAGCATACCCTGTAAAATGTATGGACTGTTAAAGACTGTCGCCTAAGTTAATTTTACAGGTGACAGTGAGTACTGACTAATATAGCGGTTAATTGATACTTCCCACACCCGTTTACTTCAAGACGCTCCGTATTATCGTTCTAGTATGATCGTTAGCAGACTGTATTAATTAACTTCAGATCTATTTTATTTTCAGGTAAAGATTATTTGGTCTATGTTTTATTTTAATTATCATTTCAGAAGACTTTACGCCATACGTATTTTTACATAATATAATAATAAAATTGTTACTGGTCGTATGTCGTATGTCTGTGTATAGAAGATATTTAATAAAATTTAATTCTTATTTTAGATTTTTGTCTGTCTGTATGTTTGGACGCGCATCTTGAGCGCAAAAAATAATAAATTGTACTCGGTTTTCACAGATGCATTGCTGGAACTCAAACTTAAAATTTGATGCGTGATATATTTTTAATACGCCGTCTAGAAACCGAGTATTTAACATTAGAATTGGTTGATATGTCGCTTGGAAGCCAGAAGAAAAGTAAGCTAGTAATATGCATAATAAATAATACCTAAATATCTTTGGATTAAAAGTATCAAAGAATAGCTTGTATTCTAACTAAGAAAGTAACCAGCACTTGTATTTAACATGTTCTAATGAATATTATACTTGAAGCGCGCTTCAATACCTTGCTTGGACCGTACTACATTTTTATGCATGAAAAACACTTGTTTCACGCGTCTACCTTATTCATTAGTTCTGATCCTTGCTTAATAATTTTATCATATGGTTAATGTTAATTTATTGAAATACTTTATGCACACTTTAAGTCAGTTTACCTATACCTAAAATAAGAATACGGAGAGTTTGTTTGTTAATTTGTTTGACCACGCTAACATCTAGAAATACCAGACGAGATTTGAAAATTCAGACTTCTACGGGCTAAAACCCCACCCATATTCCTACTCTTGCCCGTTGTATTCGAGGGTAGCAAGATTTCTTTCGGTTAATTGCATGATCTCGCTAACTACATGTATACCTAAATAATAATAATTATAATAATAATATCAGCCCTGTATTAAACTGTCCCACTGCTGGGCACGGGCCTCTTCTCAGTGTGAGAAGGTTTAGGCCGTAGTCCACCGCGCTGGCCTTGTGCGGGTTAGCAGACTTCACATATATTCGAAAACATTATAGAGAACTCTCAGACATGCAAGTTTCCTCACGATGTTTTCCTTCACCGTTAAAGCAAGCGATAATTAACTATTTAATACGCATATAACTTCAAAAAGTCAGAGATGCGCGCCTTGGGTTCGAACTCGAGACCTCTGCGTGGCAGTCCAACGATTTCCCACTAGGCTATCGCTATATATACCTAAACAAGAATAAAAATACTCGACTTGAACTGACAATTACCGAGATTAGATTAGTTTTAGGATATCAAAAACAGTTTTTTGATTTCTTTGTCGTTTTTTCTTCACAGTACATTATCAGGCGTCTGACATTGACATTATATTTCTTTGAAACTTCAAGACTATAGCCCAGTAAAGTGTTAAGAACATTTCAAGACGTTGACAAGTAATAATAGGTTTGAACATAATCTAAGACTAACTATTCTAAATTGTCTATTAAATCTAGCTTCAATTAAATTTCATATTGAAGATATTATTGCTTTATGTAAAATTGCTTCGATGATTTAATTGCTTAACTTTTAGGACTTGGTTTCAAGATGATAGCTTAAATTGATCGATCTGTTGCTAAGCAATTATTTTACTCCGTGTTATTCATATTGTAGGGACACACTACAGTGTATGCACACTAGTTAGTAGTACCTATACGCAACCTATATCTGTAAGGCGTATGTACCGTATCGCCAGTCACGGGGTAATCGGATGGCAGACGGTCGCATCTATATTATAACTTTGTAATTACCTAAATTGTGGAAAGACAATACAATACTATTTCTTGATATCTGACATTTTATTTACACTCCATATTCACCCGACCCCGTGGCTCAATAATATAATAGCAATAAGGCTTTACCCGTAGCAAATTATAAGGAATATTAAAGTTTGACAATGTAACTTAAAAAGCCTTTTGATGAAGATGGAAGTGTATTCTTCAAAAATTTAAAGTTAAGTCTCTTTCGTTGGTTTAATATATTTATATGTTAATGATATCAGCCCTGTATATAAGCTATACTACTGCTGGACACGATGAGAATTGGAATTCTTACTGTGACAAGGGTGAGATTTAATCTTGAAGATAAATATTGTTACGTGCTGGGTTCGAGGAATAAGAATGTTAAGCAATATTACCGATTAAAACGTTTTATTCTAGCACACAATTAAATTTAAAACACAACAACACTATACTACACTATTTCACTGTAACTGCTTCGAACTCCGTAGTATTTTCGCTTCCGTTCGCTTCGATGAATACTTGACCGCTTACGATTGTAAATTGACACGACGAACGCTGGCCTTCCCCTTTTATATGCGGTTAAAGTGTTTCCGGAGTTTTCTAGAAACGTCATACACGGTACGTAACAGTACGAAGATTCGAGACTGTGCCAGTGTTCTCTCTACTCTTCTCGTACCGACGAAGTAGTTTCGTAAGACGTAAATAGATGGCGCTGTAATAAATTATTAGACGGAACTCCCGAGTCTTCCCCACAATACCGCGAGATGGCACTGGGTGTAACAATATCTTTATATAAATAAGCTAAGTCAGAATAGTTCAGTACTTTTCCTCCTCAGTTTGTTAACCGCTTTTATAAAATCATTGGTTTTGTAATCAAACTAGTCCAATAATATTATTAAATAGTTACTAGTAACTATTGATGAGATCGATAAAAATATTGGAAGCAGATTTCTTTTTCGTGCTTATTTTCCTCTAACTTTCCATAACGATTATGGTTTAATTATGACCATTGGGCGGACACTAGTTAAGTTTAATACGTCGACTTTAAAAGTTTTGAATGATAACTAAGAAGGTATATTAATATGACATAATGGGATTCACCTTATCTATTAAAAATGAGATTCATATTATGTTATTATGATGCTACAACAACATTAATACCACTTAACTAATGGTAACAAACCTAACTATGCTCCTTTTGGTTAGATACTTAACTAAAGGTACTAACAAAATAAAAAGGTTTATATATTTTAAATCCTTGTATTTGTTAATACACAGTTTTTCTAAGTACTCTATGACTTCTACTAATGAATATACTCGTACGGTCCTTTAGGTTCCAAACGACAACTTCCCAAAACGTTCACTCTCCCAAAACGTCCACTTCCCAAAATGGTAATTCCCTAAATGTCTATTTCCTATTCCGTCCACTTTCTCAAAACGACCACAAATCTACAATGCCCAAAATATCCACTTCCCATAACGTCAACTCTCAAAACGTCCACTTTCCAAATAGGTTTATTTCTTATAAAAATGTTACGGTTTCCAGTCCTGCACAAGACAAATAATTCTAAGCATAAATATCTAGATATATGTAATTTTGTGTATTAATAATGACAATAAATTAGTCACTTCATGGTAAACAGCAACAGTTACAAACTGTTTTGCAAGTCATAGTAGCTTCACCGTCATTGTACATATAATTATTGTTATGTATTAAATTATATTTGCATCATAAAATTGACAATTTATAAAAAAGAAATATAAATTAAAAATTTAAAAACCCCCGACACATATTGAAGGAGTTGTGAAAAAAATATGTAATTCGCCATTTTATGGTGGCGGCCATCTTGGATTTGCAATTTATCATAGTGTATAGTATTCTACTAGTCAAGTCCTTTCATTTGATACTCATATTGAGGGAGTTGTGAAAAAATATGTAATCCGCCATTTTATAGCAGCGGCTATCTTGGACCGATTTTCATCAAACATAACTAAGAACACTCCCGACTAATTCACCTTTCAAATAAAAAAAACAAAATTAAAGTCGGTTCATCCGTTCGGGAGCTACGATGCCACAGACAGACACAGACACAGACACACACACACACACACACACACACACAGACATGTCAAACTTATAACACTGTCGTTTTTGCGTCGGGGGTTAAAAATAAAATATTTTAATTATTATTAGCAAGCAAACAATTTTAAGGTTTTACTCATCCGGTCATCATGGTATTTTGCATACAAGTTATTAGGGGTACAGAAAAGTACCTAAAATACATCCCTCATCCAGAAGAAGTACTGGTTCCGATCGAAGCCGTGGGCAAAAGCTAGCATAAAGTAAGGTAACAGTAGCCATATCATAACCTCAAAACTGTAGAGCGAAGTTACATGCAGCTAGAAAAATCTAATATTAAGACGTACTCATAATTCCCAGTTACATAAGGTAGTCATTAAACTTAACGTACAACACAAAAAATAGAAAATATTTTAGTGAAAATCATGCGACCTTTTCACTGCGCATATTATATGAGCGGTTGTATGAAGCACATAATATTTACGAAACCTTTTCTTCCACATACCGCAGCCTGCAAACAAAGGCCTTTATAATAACGCTTAAGCCTTTATTCTTAATCCAAATAAAAATCCAGCAAGTTTACCTCGAACATAATGTATGATAGCTTAAACAATTCCTTTGTAACAGCATAATCTGGTCTAGTCGCCAGTCAGATGGAAATTATTAAAGGGTTCAGATTAAAATGTATCTTAAATAATTAGATAACCGGTAAAAATCGTTTCATATTACACGTAATATTACATTATTAGATTAAAATCAAATTGTATTTCTTATCTTATATGTATATTATGAAGTATGGAAAATCATAATATACAAATATTAAGACTTGTTACGTTGTTACATTATGGCATAAGGTATTGCGACGTCCGCGTCACCCTGTGAGAAAGAATATTTGAGTCAGCGATTATAGGTTACAAAAACAGGCAATAATTACCATCTTGTTTAATAAAAAAGCATACCATGCAGCCTGTACATAAAAGATTGTCGGTGATGCCAATGTTGAAGAGAAATACTCAACAAATTAATCATAGCTCGATATTTAGCATTCAAAATACGTTTAATTCCATTAATTACCCATCAAGTGCAAAATCTTTCATTTATACGTCAGATTAAAGATATAAAAGAAGAAACAAGATTCATAATATTTAATACCAATGTTTAAAATCGGATAATATGAAGACTTTTAAGATATTGATAATTCTTCTTATATATTATTAAAAATCAATAGCTAAAATCTATAAATAATTTCTAATAAATATCATTATGTCAATAGATACAAGCGTATTCATCCAAAACTATTTTGAAGACTTTAAAATCGAATATATATAAACTGGTAAGTTAATTTACGTGCACTTCGTATATAATTTTATCGCTTCTTTGATGCTCTTAACGCATAATTAAACTTTGAAACTATGTACAACACTTTGGTACTGCAATTTCACTCACATCTGTCAAAGAGCAGATCCCATAATTGACTTATGCTTTAAGTGGACCCCGTTTCACACCAAAGGGCACTACTGATAGACACCGATGCTACTCTAAAATTGATGCTCTTTTTGACGAAAGTTGAGCGGGATAGTTCCATTTTTAAACGACTTCAAAAGAGGGGGCATTTTGTTGGTATTGGGGATTTTTATTTTTTTATATTTGGTACGTACCTACCTACTTTCGTTTAAGTGCTCCGCTACCTCAAAAATATGTTATAATGTCTTTATCAATTTAATTATTTTCAAATAATTTTAGTACAATTACTTAACTGTACTAAAATTTAAAAAGTTAATTTAATTTTATACAAATCATTCGTTCGATCGTTTTATAATAGGCACTTGCCTATTGTACAAAAACTATTTAAATTAACATGATGATAATAAAAATTCAGGTTAAAATTAATTTCTATCGCTGTAATTAGATCATGATATACAATTAGACTGACGTCTATTTATTCTTACAGGGATAGGCAACAGGTATAATAATACTCAATAGCCATTTACAAGGTTCACTTCTGAAATTCGCCAATTGCGCGACATGTCAATTACTCACCGATTTAAAATACCAATTGAAAAGAATTAAGTGTCCCACATTTCCATTACCAATTTGAACATAAAATAAATTTGATTGCGAACTTTTGGCAGTTATCCGAAAGCTTGCTATTATATTTATTTTATGTTATTTTATTTTATATTATGATATTTATATATCTATTTACTACATTACACATTTTTATAATTGGCAGCGGCTTCTGCACTAAGCTCAAGGCTTGTATCGCGATAACCACACGTTATACATTAATCGCTTAACATCTAGAATATGCAGACATCAGTTTGAAAACAAATAAAATAAAAATCTAACAACAATTAAACTTCTAACAAAATAACGTTCAAACGAAGTGAACATACGAACATAAAAATTTTGGAAATAAAAAAGGGAAGTACAGTTGTATGTTATGAAAATGTGGTTTGATGATTGGTATGATTGTGTTATGTGAGTTATGTATGTGTATATGTGTGAGTGTATGTGTGTGTGTTGTGTGTGTGTGTGTGTGTGTGTGTGTTTGTATGTGTGTGTGTGTGTACGTGTGCGTGTGTGTGTGTATGTGTTCGTGTGTGAATATTGTATATTTGTCGTCAACTGTGATTGAGAAGAATAAGTTCAGTTTCTTTATAAGAGAGCTTAAAGAGTCACGTTAACAACGTGTGTGTTAATGTTTATATTTTACTTACACTTAATTTTTCCATGTTAGCATGTAACTTACAAACTATGTTGTATATGTATATCATATATTTAATCGGTTAGCGTAGTGATTCATGACGACACCTCACCATTGCATCGAAGGTTTTCGCGCAACACGAAACGTAAATTCGCAATTCCAAATAGTTAAAACTGGGTGTTATTTGTGTCCGTTTTAACGTACAATAACACAGGAATTAATACATGTTTTTCAAAATAATGATATCTATACAAAATACTACCTATGTCGCATTTTATTACAGTGCTAGATAGTTTCAAGCCTAAATCCGCGAAGAGGTGGGCAGAGGTGTATTGAAGATTGAGAATTATTGAAGAGAGAGAGACAGGTGTATTGAAGATTATTGAGATTGAAGACCCACATTTTGTCAACTATATTTTAGGTCATACGGACCTGAAAATATTGGCAGTGCCGATTGCCATTTATCGAGCACAACTATCACTTACATTATCTTTGCGCCAAACTAATTGAACAGTTAAATACTTCAGAATAGCCATTATAACCAAAGAATAATAAATTTATTTATTACATTTTATATACTTTCGTACTTGGATCGCAGGAAAAAGTGTCCATACTAAGTAGAGTGAGCTCACACATTACATATATTAAGAATTATAGTGTACAATTGTCAAAATGAGTAAGCGTGATTATACGATATTTATATTACAGATATGTTAACAACGATCTAGAAAGGTGATCATATTTAAACACAGCGGGTGCATATTATACATATGATTTGAATCGTTGATCATAACCATCTGATACAAAAATAAAGAAACTTGAACAACTGTCAAAACCAAATTCTCTACAATTCAATAAAAAGTAATTTTCTTTACATGTTTTATTATTAAACTGTCAATTCAATAAACATTTCAGAATATAAACAAAGCTCCGAATTGTATTTCATTAATAATGAAATTTTCTATGTAAATACTGAAGCGTCCAAATTTGAGAAGACGTTTTTTTATTAACCTGTCAAATTTTGGGATGCCAGACATAATTGAAAACTTACTGTGTGTGGCCGCCCGCCGGTGTACCGCGGCGTCTCAATACAACACCTTCTTTGAAGGAACTGATAAAAATTTATCAGTTATTTCCAAAGATTAAATTATTAAAAATATCGTATGTGTATTTATTATTTTTATACCAATGGATTTTTCAATGTATTTATTTACCAATTTTACGTTTTAACTATTAATTTAAATGGTCTCTAGTCTCGTTATCAGATACCCATCTGGTAATTAAAACAGATACCCTTTACAGTTAAGGCAGCAAATCTCGAATGATTACCACGAGGTAATCATTGGAGATTTGCTGTCTTATACTGTACTAGATTTTGCCCATGGCTTCGCTCGTGTTAATATATATTTTGTAAAAAAACTATTAACCCTTGGGAACAGCAGGTTTTTTACAGATAAATTGTACTCTTTGTCCTTTTCTGTACCCCTGACGACGTATGCGAAATTTTTTGATGATCGGTTGAGTAGTTAAGGCGCGAAAGCGTAACATACAAACAAAATCTCTGAAATTTGTGCATTGTGCAATCTGTGTATTTGAAATTAGTGCTCTGTCTATCTTAAGAACCAGTTATGAAATCGGAAAAGTTCAAGACAGATATGGCACACAACAGTTTAGCATCAACGAATCATTGCCGACTGTACTATATCTTGTTGGACGAATGAAATTCTAAAATTAAATAATTTTCTTTCACAATCATTATGTAATTTAAAACATGGCTCAAAAAGAAACTAGGTCAAACTGAAATAAAAGCCTTGCTCCCTTAAATAAACTCATTGTTTAAACGTATTCTGATCAAACACAAAACAGAAGCTTCGTAAGACCTTAAGCAATTGCATTAACTTTTACCGTCTGTACGCTTTTTCAAGGATTTTTTCCGATATCATCGCGTTACCCTTTTCCTATGGGTATATATTGCTATATGTATAAGAAAAGGGTATAGAGAATTGGTAATATAATATCCAATAACTCTCTACCTATTTCTCTCGCACACAACCTTTCGAAATAGATGTGTTAAGCCTGCACTACACTATCGGCGATGATCGTTAATCGTATGATCGTCTATGATCGGCACGATCATCGTGCAAGCATCCACACGATCGTCTGTAGTAGTTTGTCGAACGGCAAGTATCAAGATGGACGTGGAGTGTGTTGCTGCTGCAACCATTTATTTAATAGCGATATACAACGATTATGTCAAAGCGGTTCAAAAAAAAGTTGTGAAAAAAAAATGCAGGAAAGAAGATGGTGGTGTTTGACTATTCACCGTAATAGAACCAAGTAAGTAGTCACAATAAATATATAATACAATTACGTTGTGGCGGGCTTGTTCGGGTTAAGTCAAGTGAGTTTAGATACTCCGAACTTCGCAATTCGAAAAACGTCTATTTGACTCCCTATCGCACTTAGATATACTTTCTTTTTCAGATAAATAATGGAGAATCTGCTTGCTGAGTTATTGGCTGAATTGGCGAATGAATGATCGGCGATCGTGTGAGCACCTCAACGCAACCACGATTCCCTTTGATGCGTGTCCGAAAAATCGACATATCACGGGTCGCAGGCGATCATAGACGATGATCGGCGACTACAGCCGAGTATACTCTCTACACGATCATGCTCGCGCGTAATCGTCTGTAATCGCTGATAATGTGGCGGAGCCATTATTTTGTATGAGTCGTGAAAGACTTTACAAAAATTCAAACAACGGCCACAAAGAACGCCAGACTCCGAGCAACAAGATATATAACAATCGGAGGTACAACCATTTGTGGACATACGAATGAATAATACTCGACAAAGTGGCAGTCACGAGGCGACCGTTGTTTAAATGGTTGTTAGTTTACGTGCCCTACGATACAGAAAAAATCAAGCAAGCGGCATAATAATAATAATAATAATAATAATCTTTATTGATCCAAAAAGTTACACATTATACACAGATACATTTTATATGTATATACATACAAAATGTATGCAACTCCTTTAGCATATGCTAAAGAAGTTACAATAAAAGGATTAACATAACAATTTTGAAGATCCATTATAGCTGAAATCTGTATACAATTATCTTGAAACCCTGTCTCTTAAACTAGGATAGGACCTGTATTATAAGAGACAGTGTTCGGCTGTTATTTATTACTTGAAATAGATTTGTAAAACTTACAGGCTGTGTCTAGTGTAATTATATCAATTAACTACAGGTATGCGTAAATGTAACTTAGGTTAAACAGTGTGCGTGTGTGTATCTGTGTGTGTGTGTGTATCTGTGTGTGTGTGTGTGTGTGTGTGTGTATCTGTGTGTGTGTGTATCTGTGTGTGTGTGTGTGTGTGTGTGTGTATCTGTGTGTGTGTGATGTAAGGGTATATAGTTGTGTGAATGTGTCGATATTTATGTTAAGCGATGTATGTTAAAATAGATTCAGTTTTCAAATAATCTTGTTGAAGAAGCCATTCTGTGACTTTATATTTCAATTTATTTTTATTTAAGCCAACTATATTTAGTTCCTTGTGCATCTTTTTGTATATATATGCACTTAGTACATAATACTGGTGTTTTGCGAACGTGGTTTTATGACGTATACTCCTCGGAAAATTAATGCGTTTATGAGGATCAGGGACTACGCTACTATGTTTTTTTAGGATACATTGGAGGACATATAGTTGACGTACAGTTAAGATCTTACAATCCGAGTATAGTAGAGTAGTAGGGTAACGAAAGGATTTTCGTGTCATGACTTTCAATATAGCCCTCTGAGCCCTTTCCACTCTTAAGAAGTTAGTTTTTGTGGCGCCCCCCCATACTGGGATGCAATACCCGATCACAGATTGGCATAGTGCATTAAAGACCATTTTTAGGGTATCTGGATTGGCAGTGTCACGTAAGGACTTAAAGATATGGATCAGTCTCATAGTTCTGTTCGAAAGGGCATCGAGTTGCTTATCCCATCTTAAACCTGCGTCGATGTGTACGCCCAAATATTTAACATCTTCGGTTCTGGCAAGTTTAGGACAATTACATTGGGCAGATAGTTGTAAGCAAGTGTGAGCTATTATGGAGAAGAAATAGTCTGGTGACGTGTTTTTGTGGATTGCAAAAGGAATATAACACGTTTTCTTTACATTTAAGGTAAGGAGGTTGGAGTTAAGCCACTGTGTAATTTTGATTAATGCATGTTCAACGTTAATTTTGATGCTGTTCCAAGATTGTCCGCTAACCACAATTGCAGTATCATCAGCATAAGCGAAGATATTGGCATTTGGGAGAGTCATATTGCAGAGGTCGTTTACATATATTTGGAATAAAATCGGGCCCAATATGCTCCCCTGAGGGACTCCAAAAGATATTGATTCCTCATCGCTAACGTATTCATCAATTTTAACGCATTGGCTACGGTTTTCAAGATAACTCTTAAAAATTTCAAGAGCAATGCCTCGCACGCCAACACCCTCTAACTTAGAGATGAGTTTGGGAACAGATACTGTGTCAAACGCCTTAGAAAGGTCTAAAAAGATACCAAGGCATTTGGTTTTACTGTCCAGATTCCTAGCAATTAACTGTGTTAAATTTAGTACTGCATCTTCAGCCGATATTCCTGTGCGAAAACCATATTGATTATTAGATATAGTGCTATGTCTATCCAAAAAGTTTTTCAGGTAGTTGCTAAGAATCCTTTCCAATATCTTGGATAATGCAGTTAAAACCGAAATAAGTCTATAATTTTTGACACAATTTCTGTCCCCTCCCTTATAAATAGGGTGAATGATTGCTCTTTTTAGAGCAATCGGAAATATACCTTTAGCTAAGCAGTTGTTTATGATATGGGTTAGTGGAGGTATCAATCTATTGCGGCACTGTTTAAGCAAAATAGGCGATATTCCATCCCACCCTATAGCACAGTCATTGCGTAGCTGGAGGATAAGGGACTCCACTTCAGTTTCATCCACCTTCAGCAGCGCGAGCGAGTTGCAAGGAGAAAAATGATGCCTGGTACTAGAATTTGATAAAGACTGAGATGTGGTAGAGGTAATATTGATCTGAGACAAGATGTTGGATGCTAAATTTTTACCTACATTACTGAAATAATTGCATACTGCATTTATGGAGGATATAGGGCTCTCACGTAATTTTAATAGGTCGATAGGGCTGGATTTAGTCTTTTGTGTATTGGTTATGTTCTTTATAGTCTTCCAAAGGGCCTTTGGGTTATTCTTTGCCTTCTCAAGCTCATTTTTCTCATAAGCAATTTTTAGCTTGCGCAGCAAAGAGTTACAAAAATTACGATACCGCTTATAAGTAATTTGAAGAATTAAATTCTCAGGTAATTTTCTCGAACGTATGTGTAGTTTGTCCCGGTTTTTAATGCACTTTAAAAGACCGGGGGTAATCCAGGGCTTAATTATTCTATGTTTCCTCGGAATCGTGCATCGTATGGTATGTTTAATTATAACGGTAGTTATAATGGTTATGAAGGTCTTCATCTGCTCATTTGGATCGTTGATGTTATATATGATTGAAAAGTCTGTATCGTCCAATTCCAGTTTTATGGTATCATAATTTATACGATTTGTATAGTGCGGTATTTTATGAGAGGAGTAGGTATTATTTAAAACTAAAAGTAACGGTTTGTGGTCTGTTATGTGTGAGTCCAGTACAAGTGTAATTGGAGTTGTTTTAGTTTTAATGAATATGTGGTCCAGGCAGTTGTCTAGTCTTGTGGGAAATAGGTGAGTAGGTAAAAGCCCGTGGGACAGGTTGAAAGACAAATAATCGACACTGCGATCGGATCTAGCGTCCTGTTTTATATCAATATTTATGTCGCCGATTAAAACTACATTCTGCCAACCGGAGAGTTTGGTGTATAAATTGTTTAAGCTAACGAGAAAATTGTCAAAATTCTCCCTGGAGTTGTATGACGGGGATCGATATATTGCTATAATAGCAACTTTTTTATTGTCTAGTTGACAAGTGAGACAGTTTGCACCTATAAAGTTAGGTTCCGATACTAATACATGAAGACCTAGTCTCGTGTATATAACAATACCGTCGTTTTGATTACAATTTACATCAGTACAAAAGGATTTAAAACCTTGCAATATCGGAAGGCTACTAACTTTACTGAGCCAACATTCAGTTAGTATTACAAGATCAAAATCTAATTTTGTCGAACATAGAAGCACTTGTAGCGCATTAAAATTTTTATTTATGCTTCGTATATTTATGTGTAAAACTTTTAAAGCAGTGTCGGGGATATTTACAGACTGAGAACAATCATCCGGACTACAGATCAAGGCGTTACCTATTGTTAGCGAATCAAGTTCGCTATTTATATTATTAATTATAGCCATTAGGTACGTGAGATGTAACAATAAGTAGCATGAAGGTATGCCTTAATTCTTCGTTGGGGCATTTAGAGTTGATGATATAACATCGCATTTTTCTGATAATTAAGTGACGATTTATAGAAAGTAGATATGTGTGTAAATATTTGGATGAGTTATTATATGTAATGGAGTTAGTAGATTGTACTGTGTGTGATCTGTTTCTTAGTATTAGTTTTAAAATAATTGTAGGTGTGTACTTGTATTTATAATTTATAGCAAGATAACAGTATGATGAAGAAAAATTTCTTAAACAATGATAATATAAACTTATTACTAGTCACTTACTGACATTTTTGGCATCAAGTAAACAGTTTTCAGATTTTACCAGTAATTGTTTATCCCCCTCCGCCTTCCGTAAGAAAATATTACCATTAGATATCCAGCAAAACCGATATCCATTATTTTTAGCGAATTCACGGGTCTGGTAAAACAGCTTTTTTGTATTAGATGGTAGTTGTTCCGCGATGTACAGTGGTTGGCGTATTCCGGCGATTCCAACCAGCGAAGTATTAATTTTATCTTCCTTGTCCTTGCCTTTATTGTAAGATCGGACCGCAGATATAACAGACTGTTTCGTTTGGACAGTGGTGAATTCCGCAATTATCGGACGTGGAGATGTTGAACCAACTGGAGACTTCCCTGGTAGTCGATAAACGTCCCGGAATTCAGCTTCGGAGATACGTTGTCCTATGGCTTCGCCGATATTACATATTGTCTTAACAAGGCTAGTCGAGGATTCGTTAGTTAGTTGAGGGATATTGCGGATTTCTATTCCGGACGACCTTGATTTTTGTTGTAGGTCTTGGATTTGTTTTTCTAATTTTTCAATGTACTGCTTTTGTTCTGCCCGCTCTCTTCTCAATTCTACCACTTCCTTTTTCAAATCTTCAAACTGAGCATTTATAAAACTCATCGATTTAACAATCTCTTCATTAGACTTTTTTATTTCGGAATTAGACGCTTGAATCTGAATATTAAGCTTTTTTATTTCCCCTATATCAGATGACAGCTTAGAAATAAGTATTTCCTGTTCTTGTTTCCATAGTGAAATTGTGCTTTGTATATCTTGTGAGCCCTGAACTACATCTTTTTTTGGCGAGTTGTCTTGACGCGGACGCTTGTTTCTGTTTGTGTTCACAAACTCACTCATTTTTATTGCTGAGTTTATGTCAGGTTCAGACTGGGTAAGCGGTTGATTTTTTATCGGTGTTCTAGTGGTCTTTGGAGGTGGTGAGCGCTGTACGCTAGCCATTGTATTATTATTACTTATTTGTAATATATACCAACACTCAGATGATAAAACAAATACGATTTGATGCCCAGCGAAACTTCTGTATTTACAAACGATGTTGCCAATGGTTGCTCATAGGCGCTGGCTGTAGCACTACGTTGCGGTGATGTCAGGCGCGCGTAGTGATCAACTTTTTGGCGGCCGCTGACACTCGTTCCAGGGCGTAGTGGGGAAATTTGTATTGGTGGTTGGTAACACTATGGTGAGTGAACGATTAGGTTGTCAGGTGTCAAATGTCAGCTGTCAAATATCAATGCTTATTTCCCCGTAATCAAAACATAACCTCAAAATCAGCAAAATTATGTTTTGGATCCGTGATACGCTTCACCGTTATGAGAAACACGTCAGTAATAGGCACTTCTCTACTCTGCACCAAGTTTCTGGCGACTATTTAGTTGATTATTTACTTGTATCGCTTGGAATGTAGATAAAGTTAAGAGCACTTTTGTAACACGTCTTCACTAGACACAACAAATCTGACATCTGGCATAGCAATTACAAGCGTGAGCACTCTTTAAAAAAAATGTGTGAAATGCCATAAAATGTACATAATAATGTAATATTAATATTCGTAAGGACATTTCTCAGAAGCCCCCTCAACCATATGATTTTACCTAGAGTTTTCTCAAATTGCGTTATATGGTCAATCATTTTATTATCGTTATAAATAAAAACAGACTGTAATTTCATAAAGTATGATTTTTATTATAATCAAAAGTAAGATTAGTAAACATATAAGTTTAACACTTATGATTATCATTATACTTAGTCGCGACATAAATACCGTTACAATAAAAAAAACATAACACTACATTTGAATTCGGAATCTGTCATTCTTAAATGAATATCCATTGTGTTTTCTCATTTTCGCGCAAATCGGTGTTTAAAACTCTTCATTCGCTTGGTATTAGTCGAATGTTTGTGTACCGGGCTATTGATAGGTACAATAAATCCTCCTCTGTTTGTGACAGATATTGAACTGGAAAGGTTTTATCTCAGGGAATAAATATAGCACCTAGAACCATGTCGCGTATTTTAAAAGATGACGTAGGACTTGCAGCCTGTAAGAGACGCACTTTTAATTATTTAAATGATAATTTAAAAATGAATAGGGTGATAAATTCAAAACAACTTCTTAAACGGTACGCAAAGGGTAGTCACAGATTTTTTTTTTACCATCGGGCAATATTTTTACAAGTAAAATGACCGGATTTATGCTCAAAGCTCTATAGAAACTTCTCAATTAGTCAGCAGAGTACAACGTGGACATGTGGACATTATCCGACTACAGTGATGGTTTGGTGGAGTGTTAGCTATCAAGAAGTGACTGAGCCATATTTTTGTAAAAAAGTTGCACAAGTGTATCAAGATACGATTCTTGATAAGGTGGTTAAGCCTCTTGACAACACCATTTTCTATAACCAGAATGATCTTTTCAGCAAGACTCAGCACCGGGTCATAAAGCTCGATCCACCCAAGCGTCCGTCAGCGGCCGTCATCTAGTTTCGATCTTAATCCGCTGGTTTATGATTTACTGTCAGTTTTAGAGAGTATGGCATGCTCTAAACGCCATGATTTAATTTTTAATTTAATTTGGAGTCCCTAAAACAATCCATAAGATTGGCAGTGAAGAATTTTCCCATGGAGAGAGTGCGTGTTTCTATTGATAACTGGCCTCAACGTTTAAATGACTGTTAATGCCAATGGAGATCATTTTGAATGAGCTTCATATATTTTTAATATAATTATATTAATGTATAAACTAATACACAATACAATGATAAATGTTTAATGCAATAGAAAAAGAAAAGATTTTTCCTTGTAACAATATTTATGGCAAGATTAGGTAAACTTTGCAAATGCCGAAAATGTAGGTGTAATATGCCTTTGCCTATTTCTTTGGCGTATTGCATGAAACATTGTATGTAGGTATATGTGAAAGAAAAAGGAATGGATAATTGCTTGTATCTTATCAAGAGATTAAATTAAAAGATTCTTAACTAACAGGAGCAGCTCTCATAAACAAAATTAAAAGAAATTAGAACACGAAAAAGTACCTACAATATGTCTTCAAATACTTTTGTTTGTTATTTCTGGCTGGAAGCTTTTATTTTATTAAATATCAATATTTGTTTCAGAAAGTCCACGGCATCTGTGACGAGAAATATTAGATGTAATAATATATTATATTATGTTTATAGACAAGTGAACTAATTAGCACGAGTACAAATCTAAAGACACCATGAACCAGTGAACGTATACTACATGAGCTATAAATGTGAGGCAACAGTACTGAATAACAGAATAGATATAAAAATTTATATTAATCAGTAATTTAAATAATAATTAAGATTACCATGCCAATGAGCGATGTTTATTGGTACGGACTATGGATGCCTTGACTATAGATGCCTGTACATGAGGTCTCATGATCAAATCCCAGGTCGAACCAACAGATGCTTATTGGGTTTTTCCGTCAAGAAATTTTTTGCTGCAGCTCGTATTTATGATAGTTGATGGTGTTTCACCTTCGTGCTTTGGAAAGCACGTAAAGCCGTTGGTCCTGCGGCTGATCTCTCTCCGATCGTGTTGTTTTCCAAGTACCAAAAATATAGCCATGTCTATCAGTGGTGTGTAAAATTACAGATAAGCGTTCAACTTGTGGTAAGCGTAACCACAAGTTGAACGCTTATCTGTAATTTTAATTACATAAATATAAAAGTTTGTGTAGTTGGAGGTTCGAATGTTTATTACTCAATCCCTCGTAAACTGATGAACTGATTTGGGTGAACATTGGCACAAAGATAGACCACGTCCTGGATAACAGATCGAAACATTGGCACAAAGATAGACCACGTCCTGGATAACAGATAGAACACTTTACAATTCGGTATACCTCGTATCACAAGAACAATATTCAGTAGTAGCTCACTTTACTTGAATCTAGCTTACCTTACCGTAGCTACAGTAACTTAGAAAACTCATTAACCAATAGATTTTGACGTGCAAAACTGTTACTTAGTGTCTTAAATAAATAAATAATTTTTGACTTTGAATAAAAATGTTAATAGGTAATTGTGGTTATTATAGTGACCAGGGGCCTTATTACAAACTCTTATTTCCAGCCAGTATACGGCGTAAAGTTAACTGCCTTGCAATTTCGTATTATAAGCGTGCTAACTCCAGCCAGTCAGCGATCACGTGACAGGTGATCGAGTATTGCCTGGCAAATACCGTATTACGAGCTTTCATTTGACATTTCGTTTCATATTAAAGTCGCCATATTGTAAACAAAACAAACCATTCAGTTTACGCTATGCTGGAGTAGCTTTTTTTGAATAGCTACATTAATTATTGCTTTTATTTTTATGTAATATACCTAGATTTTAGTTAATTTATGAAATCTGTGACGATGAACAATTATTATTTGAGTTAACTATGCTTTTCAGGTTTTTCAGTAAATTTGGGATGATAGGCACATTAGGTACGAGAAGGCATTTCATTTCCTCTTCGTGCCACCACCGATTGAAACGACGTGACGCCATGATATATACTCTACTTACATTACTTAATAAAAAATATAAAATAAAATACAAAAATCTTATATATACTTACATGTGTTATATACATCTTGTATTGCTTTATTTATGTATAAAATAATGTTTTCCTATGGTAAGTCAATAAAATTCAGTCAATTTATGATTATGACCCGTAGTACAACGGTGGAATTATGTCCAACTAGTTGTACCATGGGGATAGGTACCTAAAATAAGTTGTTTTTTTTGTGTAAATCTAATGAACGTGTCTACAAAACAAATGAACGTCTACAAAACAAATTACTACCAGAAAGTGATCAGCCAGCGATAGTGCTTAAAAAAACATTTTCTTGCTGTCTGACAATAATACGTTAATAAAATGATAAATTCTGAATAATGTCAATAAAGTCGAAAATCGCATGCACCTGTTTTTTATAAGCACTATCGATGGCTGATCACTTTCTGATAATAGTATGTTTTGTAGATGTTTCTTTGTATTGTATACACGTTCAATTGTTAAAAAAAAGAACGTGTGATAATTATTGAAGATTTATAAAAAATAAATTTATACATGTTAGGTACTTATTATTGATATCAAAGCTAGATAATAATTTTGTAGAGTAATAAATAAGTCAATGTATGTAGAGCAACTTTAAATGTGTATCTAGAAATGACATTTCAATCGGCAACGCGCAACGTTCTGAAACCGAATATTAGTTACCTATAATATTTTGTTTAATGCTGCAAATATAATGATAAAATTCATGATATGATAGCATAAAGATATATTTGTTTTATTTTAGCCTAAAAATAATAGTTTTAATTATATTAGGATAGAAAATAGGATAAAATTAAAACCGTTATTTACCGACAAACATGTATATAATATTTTTGAACGATGCACTGTCAAGTCACAAATCGGCCAGCGACAAACTAGCCAGCATAAACACGATCAACTATTCACATGTCATAATACGAAACAAAACCTGGCAGTTATTTGAACTGCCTGGAACTTGACAGGTTTAATAAGAGTTTGTAATAAGGCCCCAGGTACCACATACTAAACAATCTAAACGACCTGGTCTCTATTTGTTAATAGGTATTTGTATTTTTTTAAATATTTAATTTGTTAACGATGCTCGCATCGTTTGCTTACAAGATGCAAGTTCCTTAACAGTCACTGTTTTTTTCGTCGTGTACAAGATCCACAAAAGTGAGTGGTTTTTATTTGACTTGATCATTGAATCAATATTGTCATTTTGCGATAGGCAATTATATAAGTATAATTACAGAAGCTTACTTGTTTTCGATTTTCTGAATAAATTTGCGGTCACAAAGGCTTTAAATTTATAAGGAAATGTCGTACGAGATACGATCGTGCGGCCTCAGTGATTCCCGATGCATTCCGAATTTACATAAGTAGTAGGGTCATTGGATTTCCTAAGAATTGACCTATATTTTCTTCTATTCTGTATAAACGGACGACCTTAAAATCAATTTCTGGAAATAGGGTCACAAAATTCCACTTGAATTAATTAAATACGCAATTATATTCAGGTCATTTTCAGCGACTTTTGGAACGAAGTTCCTTATCGCGCGTTGTGAAAGGGGGCTAGACGGAAAAAATTCTTACGAAAAGTTGTCACGACACTTTTTGTTATAGTAAGCTATTGTAAGCTGTGCGGCGTGCGTAAGTAGTTACGCTATCTCGCTCGCACTGTTCATTCATGCGCCAGCAGATTACTTCATTATGGAAAAAACGCGTGACCTTGTGGCCAGCTGCGAGCTAACAGACTTCTTATTTTTATGCACGCGCCATGTAGGGTGTGTATCTTTTATGGATTTTTTTAGATTTTCGGAAATTTATAAATTAATTAATTAAAAAAAATTTATTACAATTCCTTCACTAATTAATCGAAAGGAACTTCGTTCCATCCGGGTGTCCCTTGACACCTCTCAAGTTTTTTTTTTTAATTTAAGGAAAATGTTCTGTTCTATTTGTTGGAGGTCATTCTGGCCTGTATTATTTATAAATACTACAGCGCATACTAAATGAATCGATAATCAATTTTTGCAAGTATTTTGAATTTGCAGTCTTATATTAAAAAAAGGATCTTGTCGAAATCTTTCGGAGATATAGACTTAAGTACAAAACAGAGAAATATATGTTCTGTCGGCTTAAAAGTATGTGTAGGTTACAAATTACTAGGATTCTTGCTAACCCCCAAGCCAAGCCAATATGCTTGTATTTGGAGTGAGTACACTTCGGTCGTACAATGGGATATATGATAAGAACTCACATCCTCTCAATCGCAATGCCTTATCCATTGCGTTACCTTCATACATTATTTCTTTCTAGTAAGCTGATACGAAAAAATAAAGTTATTAAGGTTTTCCTTATAAAATTTACCTCACATTAATCTCTTCGCGAATATCCAGCGAGTTGCCGAAACCCATTTGTCTAAATCATAAGTAGGTATACATCGCGTGAGATTAACGTCTATCAAAGTAGAGGATTTGTCACTTCACTTGGTTGCACGTACGTAACAAACTAACTGTGAGAACAGTTAGACCTTAGCCCAAAAACTTCAAACATCTTTAAGCACATTATGGAACTCAAGGACATGCAGGTTTTTCACAATTTGTAGTTTTACCGTTACAGCAAGCGATAATTAACAATTTAAAGGCACATAATTTCTAAAAGTCGTACCTTGTTATCGAATTCAAGATCTCTTGTGGCAGTCCTATGGTCTCCCGACTAGGTTGTCTCTGTTGTTTATGTAACCGCTAAAGCGAGCAAAATCAATGTCAGTCGATAGTGGACTATGCCAGATGACTTCTCGCTCCCTATAACATGGGCCTAACGACATAGTTAGCGAACTGTATCTCTTGCTGTCCAACCTTTTGGAAATACACAAGCATCACTCTATGTCTAGTCAATACTTATTTTATTTTTATTTTATTGTTACATGTAAATGTTACAGCTATCAGATACAGTAATAAAAATTAACAACATAGATAAGGCCAATAATAAGTTTTCACAAACAGCCAAAAAGAAATAACACAACTCAAAAGTAAATATACTAAAACAACACAAATTAAATTAAAACTAACATATTAAAGACAAAAAACTGGTGGCAAAAAGATCGATGTCTGCATTCCGGCATGTCACGTTGTACCTACGACATGCCCTCATTTAACAGGAGTTTTGTCTACAATATGTTCTTACAAATGTATAGTGGGCTTGAATTGCGCAAAAATGCAGATGGTAACATGGAGGCCAATTTCGCTCACAAACTCTGTTACATTAATCGAACCATTAATTATATTGAACAAAAAGCAAGCGCCATGATTTTCCTTTGTATCCTAACTAATGTTATAAATGCGAATGTGACTTAGTTTTTTTGTTACGCTTTCATGCTTTAACTACTCGACCAATCATTATGCAATTTCGCATACACGCTGTCAAGGGAACAGAAGAGGAGATTTCCTTTCTTTCAGAAAAAAGTACTGTTACTAATTTAGCCTAACCTACATTTATGTAAGTAAAGCCGCAGGCAAACTCTAGTATCACATAAAAAGCATAAAAGAAAGAAATATATTTTCTTTCATTTGTCATTTCCAATACTAAATTATTGCTGTACTTTACCAGTAAGTAAATAAAATGGTATCATTTACAAAAGCAACCCGCAACTGCGGCGGTGATAATATATCATGGTTTTGTGGGCTGACATTGCGATATGAAGCCTGTGACTATTCTCTCAGAATTTTTCCACAGTGATACACATTTTTTCTGCTTGTACTTAGCCCACAATGATTCACCTACAGTTATGTAAAATGGGTGAGTGGAGGCTTCTATTTATTATTGCAAATTGATCTCAGTATATGGAACATTTATAAGGGTTACTTTCTTTCTTCAGTAATAAATAATATACTATACAGACTACATGGATGGCGGAATGGTTGAAGTTGTCGCCGCTACCACTGTGCCCTACTGTCGTGGATCCGAACCTCTCTCAAAATTTCTGTGATTGTCAAATAGATTTTTCGATAATGTCCTGGTTTACTTTGTGTCCGTTGTTTCTAGAAAAACCCGCACCCCAAATACTATTTCTAGAGTGGAAGTTATCTTTTGAAATAAAAAGAAATATAATAAATACTAGCGACGTCATTTATTTTCTTGTATAGTCACGGTAATGTTATATAACAGTATTCTATCTTCATACAATCGGTCGGAACGCGAGTCATAACTACGCGCCTCGAGGCCGTTATGCACTCGGTTCGCAACCAGTCACGAATGCGCCGCAGCGATGAACGGACGGTGTGATGGTTTTGTAAGCAGTAAGCCTGCGACTTGTTAGTATTTGATTGAAATAAGTACAAGTACTTACATAATAATTATGGCAAAGTAGAATTGTAACTAAAAGTATTTTTAATTAAAGTTTTTATCCAAATGCGGGATGTTTTTATACTATTATTATTTTTCAGTCTCAAATATATAAGGTTGTTTTTTTATTAAATCTACTAATCAAAAAACATAACATTTTTTTTATCATCCTAAAATAGAATATTTACAATCACTAAACTAGAAAAAAACTTAAGTAGGTAGATAAAATTAAAACATTGTAGGTGGGCAGCCCTCTCGCGTATTCGCGGACCGCGCGGCTGTAGGTATTTATTTCAAGGACAGAGGCGAGATACAGTACTGTTAGATATCATTACCGTGGTATAGTGATGAAGCAGCAGTGAATGCAAAATCTGTGTGTGGTCTCCGGTTACATGCCTGGGTCGGTATAGTATCATTAAATTACTCTTAAAACTTTCTTTGTAGTAGCCGTAGTTAGTATTATTGTTATAAGCCCAGAAAAAATCATTGGTTCAGTAAAATAATTATAAAAGTAATTAAACAAGTCATTAAATTCAACATGACAACTCTGTCCCGGATGTTTTCCTGTATAATTAGAATGCAAAATGATTTCAAAAAATGTAAAAAGTTTTTTATTTTCCTCTTTTTGACTGACGTAATAGACCCATTGATAATAATATTAAATTTCAGCTGTACGTTGTTACAAACCTGACAGTAAATAATTTATTTTTAATTTAAAATATAAACAGAACAAATGCCTATTTTCTAGAAGGGTAGGCAGAGACTATGGATTTCTACTTGCTACGATGTCGCTTTATTTTCGTTAGAACAGAATAGAGAAGTCGAGAAGAGGCCCGTGCTCAGTAGTGGAACAGTTAAATTTAGGGCTGGTATTCTTATTATACTTTCGTCAGGCACGATTGTCAATATACGACTAAATTTCGGACCTTGTAACAGTATGTACCCACTTCAAAAACTCACGCCTGTATCAGAATATTCTAGAAGTGATAGGCCGAGTATTACATCCAAAATTCATCATGCGGTTTTAGGTCCGGGAACGATTCAATTACTTTTCTTCATTCTATGGTACAATTAAAAATTATCTTAGAGAATATTAGTACTTTGTCTGATGTTCGGGCAAGTTAAGTTCGGCAGCAAACTTTTGGAACTGCAATAAGCGTTATACTTTTAAGAGGAAATTGTTAAGTTTTGTATATATAACTAACTATTACCTACCGCTACTTCCAACAAACAAGAATAATGATAAAGCTTTCAGACCTACTTTTTAAAGTTATTAACAAAAATATTCATCTGGTACGACACAAAAATATCGGTTCAGTCGCCGAAGAAACGTAATGTTTCATTAAATTTAACAATATGGATTATATGACTAATTCGTAAACTAATTTCTATGTAATATGCATCTATTACATTGCAATCTTCTGCCCATGCTTTCGCCAGACTGAATACAACTTAAAAGCATACCTCTTTAAAAAATATTCTTTGTGTTAATCCAAGACATTATTGCACAGATGCCGTAGTGATTCATGTAGTCGCTTCGCTACTGCCTCTGCGTTGAGTTCGAATCCCACACGGCACCTAATTCGTGTGAACCACAAATGGTTTCGGAGCCTGAATGTCCTTTGTATCCGTTATTTGTAAAGTCCCCTGGGATGCAGGAATTATTTCTAATTCGTAAACTATCTGTTTTAAAATTTTTATTGTATGATAAACTGTCATAAATGTCATAATTCTAAATTTTATAAAATTCATTAATCGGCTACCGTATGATTGATTAACAAATATGTAAGTAAACTATTACATTTACAGTATTAGTAAAATTCGTATTATATTTATTTAGTTTGGATTAGCTATTTGTTTTGCTACTGCTGATAATTAATATAGTCTCTATTTATTCTTAGACAAATAATATACACTAATGTAATTGCTATGAGTCAGACAAAACGTGTATAAGAATATATTAACCTTTCAAATCGCAGCGGCAAACCAATGGCAAGAAACTATTTTATTTAATTATGTCTAGTATTCTAAGACTTAGCAGATTATCAAAGGATTCAAAGGATGACTAAAGCAATGCATGTTATGTGAAATAAATCGGCAGCCTTATTATCTACTTGGGATTTTCCTAATCAGCTTTAAATCGGTTCTCAATTGAAACCAGTTTAGATACTCAATTGCATTTAGTTGCATTATAATTGCTTTTAAATTTAAACCTATAGACACACTGCACATATTATACATTATACACTATTTAAGTAAGTAGTAAAGTTCATATTAAACTTTTCTAGGCAGAATTTATAGTGATACAGGTAGAAATAATGATAAAGATTGAGATAATGGTGGGAATGGAGATAAAGAAAAGGATGGTTATAGGGATAGGATCAGTGTTACAATTAGAATTTGTGTTGGTTAAAATTGATAGCAGAATATCGGTTTAGCTCTGAATCAATTTTGATTTCTGATCTCATTTCATTAAAATTTCACGTTTGATGTTTATTTTCGTTTATTAGTATAATATTTGCCGCTAATTCGCTGTAAAATCCCGCTATTATAAAATATTTAAGACCTAATGTACATTTAGTTTGCAAATAAATTATTTGATTTGAATACCACTTGTAATATATAATATGACATTGAGAATAAATGTATTTTGAACTATTTAAGTTACGTGAAAGTTTTATTTAAACCATTTATGTTGATCGAAATAGATCTGACCTTTGTAGACCTTCAACAATTTCTGTGAAAAGATTGTAATTTATATTTCTTTATATAATTTATTTATTTTAGGTAGACAACGCCTGCATTACGGATCATTTCTATAATACCGGGACTTTACAACATTCAAACAACGGACACAAAGCACACCCAGGCTCGAAGCAGCTTTTTGTAAATCACACAAATTTTGTTCCGTATGGAGATCGTATACATAACACTCAGCGCAGTGGCAATGTCGACGTGACCACTTAAATCATTACGCCATTCGTGCAGTCAAAGTTTTTCATACCGAGATTGGTGAATACATTTTGTGCCAATTTATAATACTAGTAAGTATAAAGTACTTCCTTGACCATTAATCTACCCACTTTTTTTTTTTTTTTTTAATCTTTATTTAAAGGGACTTTGTGAAATTTGATGACGTCACTCCATAATAACAGTGATACATTAATTACTTAATCTACATAAGACTACATAATAAATTAGGGGCTATAAACTAACATTTCCGCCCCTTGCGAGGTATACAATACACAACTTCCTGGCTTCCTCCGACGCGGGAAAAGCCAAAATGCTGTTATAGAGACCTATATGACATTTATTGTTCAGAAACTGACGACGTACACTTTCGTTCCGGACACATTCAGCCAATACATGTTGGACATCGTCAATGACATCACAGGTTGTGCAATTCGGTGATACCACCTTACCCATCAAGTGTGCAAATTTATTAGACGGTATGTGTCCGGATCGAAGTCTTAGCATTGATACAATATAGTCTCTGCTGGCTTCCATCTCTTGGAACCATGGATAAAGTGGAGGACCGGGTTGGATCGTTTTATACCAGATGCCTTTCATACGCGCGCGTTCGTCAAAATATTCTTGCCATTTAGCCCTGCATGTATTCTTAATTGTCTGAATGTGATCGGTTTAAATAGGTATATAACTATAAGGCACTCCGTCATTCACAGCTTCCTTTGCCGCCCGGTCTGCTACCTCGTTACCAATGATGCCAATATGAGATGGAATCCATTGAATTATCACTGTTTTATTCAAAGTGCTCAACTGTTTGATGGTCTTAAGGATACAATAGGCTATCGGGGAACCTCGCAATCGTGAGGGTAGCCGAGCCAAATGCAGAAGGGCAGATTTAGAATCGGACAGTATTACTATGTGGTTAGAACTAAGAGATAATGCGTACGAGAGCGCTTCTGATATAGCTATCAGTTCACAGTACATTATTGAAGCAAGACCATTAATTTTAAATTTAATTGTTATATTAGCCTGCTTATCAAATACTGCCGCTCCTGCTTCTTGTCTTTCCTTAAACCCATCAGTATACAATTGATGAAAGTTATGATATTCATTTTGTAAGTAATTTAGACACACGTTCTTAATCTTAATTACATCAATTGATCTTTTTGAAGCAATTATGCCCTGAATGTTGCTTATTACAATTTTATTGAGCTCGATGTCGCTTAGCCATGTGTCCATACAAAAACAATCACGTACAGTACTGGCATGAATAACGAGGCTTTGAAGTTCATTATGTATATCTACTAATAAGTGAAGTCTCTTCCTTCGCCAATAGCTTGTCTGGTTTAAATCAGTTAATTCATTTAAAATATTTATAGTAACATCGTCAGTCACAGACTTAGACTTGAGCCAAAACTTACTCGCTAGATATCGCCTTCGGATATAAAGCGGTTGCAAGCAAAGGTCGCTTTCCATGACATGGATGGGCGTGCTTCTTACAAACCCTCCAATCACCCTCATACAGCAATTCTGTATTTTATCTAATTTGTACAGTTGTCTTCTAGTATAATTGTCATATAGAAAACTACAATAATCTAATCTACTTCGGATAATCGAAATGTATAAACGACGTAAATGTTTGGGGTGAATACCCCATTTTGAACCGGCTAACACCTTAAATACATTTAAGAATTTAAGACACTTTTCTTGAATTTCGTTTATATGTTGCTTCCATCTCAAACTTTTCTCTAACCAGACCCCCAAATATTTTACATAATCTACTCGCTGAATTCTATGGTTATTTATATTTAAAGTAAAATCCCTTCTTATGTTACCCCTACTGAATAAACACACCTTGGTTTTATTATAAGAAATCTGTAAACCAAGTTCTCCTATAAAATTTTGAAATACATTCAAAGCACTTTGCATTTCGATAACCGAATCTAAAATATTTTGCTTACTGACATACAACACAAAATCGTCCGCATATTGCGAGACAAATACATTGAAAATATTACGGCAAATCTTATAAGTGGCTGCATTAAACAACAATGGAGATAAAGGGTCGCCCTAAGCAATACCCATGCCTGTTGTTCGTCGTATATATACATGACTATTCACTTGTATAGAGAGCTGCCTTTCATGAAGAAATTGCCATATATAGTTACACAACACTCCCACTCCAAGGTTGTCTAAATCTTTTAATAAAGCTGCAATATTTATATTGTTGTACGCACTGTCAATGTCCACGAAACAAGCCAGGGTAGCGAACCCTTTGGTAAGACCGATCTGCACACGCGACACAAGTCTCGAAAGGTTATCTGTACAAGAAAATCCTCTACGAAATCCAGTTGTTTCTTTTGAAAAGCAATTATTTCTTTCTAGGAACCACTCGATCCTACACTTGATGATCATATGTAGTACTTTACAAGAACAGGATAATAAAGCAATCGGTCTTATCCCTGTTATAGACCCTGCGTCACGGCCAGGCTTCGGAATAGCTACAATAATAATGTTCCTCCACTGAACGGGTACAAACCCTGTAGCTAACATTTTGTTAAATAATGATACTAGAACTTGTTTACCTGCAACTGGAAGGTGTTTTATCATAGAGTATGATATGCCATCCAAACCTGGGGCCGTATCTGTTGATTTGATGCAATTGTCAAGCTCCTGTCTTGATATTGGTTGGGACAACTGGGAATTGTGCGATATAAACTGTGGTGCGGGTGGGGATACATAATCCGGAGCTAATCCTTTCAGCAATACGCCTAATTTTTCCTGATCTACTGCATAATTTGTTGGTACGTGACTCTTGAGCCATTTCATGCGCCTCCACATATCCGCTGCAGATGTGGAATAATCTATATTATTGCAAAACTGTCTCCACGAGCTCTGTTTACTATTCCGTATCATCCTCTGGGCTGTACGAGTCCTCTCCTGTAAAACACTTAAGTTTTGAGGTGTAGGATTTTTTCTAAAAGATGCTAATGCTCGCCGCCGCTCCGCTACCGCTCGTGATAACTCTTGATTCCAATATGGCTTTGGCCTGAACTTTTGTTGACGTATCGGATTGCTGCAGATTTTAATTATAGGTATGCTCTCATCAGCTGCTCTATTCATTACCTGTATGAAAGTGTTGTAGGCTTTTTGGAGGTCGGAAGGAAAAGTTACTTTATTGACTTCTTCTATGAAGCTTACCCTGTATTTTACCCAATTTGCTTTCTTAAAATTTCTTTTAGGCCTAAAAGTCAATATTATTGTGTATTTCTGTTCTTATTCTTATTATTAAGTGATCGCTTCCTAAGTTCTCATTTATAATTTGCCAATTGAACATCAGTGCTACGTCTAAAGATGTCGCAGTCAAATCCGGAGATGACTTCTGACACACGCCATTAACTAGCTTTACACGTGTGGGACTACCGTCGTTGAGAGGTACATAATTGTTCTCAAACATAGAATCCCATATTTGACTACCTCTTGTGTCCGTCCTATACGACCAGTTACTGTGGTGGCCATTCATATCACCGGCTATGAGAGTTTTGTTCTGAAAGCTAGAAAATACTTGAATCCAGTCATTTTTGGTGGTGTGAACAGATGAGGGACAATAAATGGATATGATGTTTTCAATATGCTCGCAGTTAAATAGTTTGATATGTAACATCTGGATATCTTGATTTTAAACATTTATGTTGCATTGCACTGCTTTGATTGACGCATGTGTTAATATCGCCACGCCTCCATAACCATCATCTCGGTCTTTTCTAAAAACATTATATCCACTTATCCGGTAATAACTATCAGGGTCGAACCAAGTCTCGTTTATTATAGCGATGTGGACCTTCTCCTGATATAGCAGTGCCTCAAACTCAGTAGTCTTAGGTCTGAGGCTTTGAGCATTCCATTGTAATATATTTATTACTGATTTCCTGGAGATGTATTGATCCATTGCTTAAAATAACATGCTAACGGTAGATCTGATATATATTGTAACACAAATGATAACGCCCATTCTATTAAAATTGTCACACAACTCTTGATTCTCTCAACCCATGGTATCTGTTCGTCGAATGCTTTCTCTTTTATTAATCTATACAATGCACTACATGATATCTTCCGCTTCTCTCCATTTGTCTTCTCCTGATTGAATGACTGTGATTGACATTCAATTTCGCTGTCTGACTGCGAACAGTCTTGGTTACTTCCTGAAGATTCTTCCTGGCTACGACGTATACGGTCTACTTTTCTTGTTTTCTTTTTTTTCTTCTTGAGAGTGCCCTTGGTGCATGATCCATGTCTTGTAACTTCGGCATACGTAATAGGCGAATCTTTAGAAATATGTTCTTGACGTTGCACTGTATGTGTATTTCCTGAGTTATCATCGCAAATCGCGCTAGCCGAATCTTTTTCCAAGGACGTTTGTGGTATTGGGGACTCTGACGGTACATACATGGTCAAAGCTCTCTTGTACGAACAATTAAATTCTGACATTAGCTCTCTTAGCTTTCTTTCCTTTTGAAAGATAGGGCAGATTCTTGATAAAGCCATATGCTTACCGGAACAATTATTACACTTGAATAAAGTAGTTTCACAGTTAGCGTGATTTTTGCTACACTTTGGACATATCACTCTATTTGATGGACACATCCTAATAGTATGCCCAAATCTCCAACAGCGAGAGCATTGCGTGACTGGGTATATATACGGTGTTATTTCTGTCCTAGTGTTAAATATGTAAATGTATGACGGCAGTGAAGACCCTTTAAAGCATATACGGATGGCTTCCGATGGTTCCCAGCGACCATCCACAGTATTTTTTCGTTTTAACCTTTTAACGGCAATGATCTGAGGTTCAGACTGAAGACCTTCCATAATCTCCTCTTCAGTTAAGTCTATATCAATATCTTTAATAACTCCGAATGATTGAGTTATTTCTAATGTTTTCTGACACTTATATCCTTCCTTTTTAAAATACTCAGAGTTAAAACACTTCTCACAGCTATCCAAATCACTAAATTGAATTAATACCTTGTGTGGGTTTATATACTTAACTCTCGATATGTTCTCAATGCTCTCCGCTTGCAGTATTTTGGCCAACTTGAATTGTTTTGGCAACTTTTCAACAGAAGTTATAGATAATTCCGTTTTATCCTCTGGTATTCTCGCCATGTCGCCTGTATTACTCTCTCGCGCTAACCTCTTGCCCTTTCTAGTGACCGTAGTCCAGATCTCTTCATTGTCCACCGATCTATATCGCTTATTACTTGTTCTTGCCGTGTCCCTTGTAGACAAACCATCCTCCTCAGTTTCTATTATCTGATTTATGCACTCCATACTACTTGTCAACTCACAATCCTCTTGTATCGCACTATTCATATTGTTCAGATCAATCAAAGCCCGTACAGTATCATCAATTCCATCGCTATCCATTTGTATAAATAATAATCATAACTAAAGCGTGCAATAAACACGATCGTGTCGCGCTGAGCCGTAAAACCGGTTTCCGAGTCAACCGATAGACGCGTCCAACGTTAGGATGCGCCCGCGCGCAACTCATCTACCCACTTTAAATAACAATGGTGTATTGTCTCAATACCACAAATGACTTACAAGTCACTTTAATCGAAAAACTCTTATTATTTTCTTTCGATAGAAACAATTCTTCCTCATAATTTAGTGTCTGGTACATGTAATCCTAGAAAATAAACATGATCTGCTGATATTAAAAAATTATAAATAATCTTTTATATGGTTTTAATAAATAACAAAAGACCAACAGCATTATTACAAATTTATACAAAAATATTACGTAGAAAAATGTGGTTGACTACCATTCTCTTACAGAAAACCGGCGTTACAGTAGTAAGACTGTTACTGCGTTTTTCCTGACGTATAGGAGTTGCAAATCTCACATACATGCTTCTCATTCCTTTGCTTCCTTAACGTCTTTAATTCCCTTGGTTCAGCAATACAGGATTTATTCCCATGGACCTACAAATAAATATATTTTATTACCAACACACAACACCATCTAGCCCAAACTAATCAGAGCTTGTACTATGGGTACTAAACAATAAATAAACATACATATATCCTTTTTTTTTGTAAATACATACTAATTATACATAGAAACACCATATGTATTCAATAATTATAGGCTACGGGCAGCGCCTACTATCACCCGAGCTGTGTACTTGTTTGCATAAATAGCATAAAATACCCTTTTCCCCATCCAGGAATCAAACAAGGAAGCAAATATTAATGAATTGACTATTCGTTTTCATTACCAGTCTAATAACGTAACATCCAATCTATATATTTTTTTATTATTGAACCTTTTATTAATGGTCGAACGTCTGGTGATATTATAAATTTTAAATGGTTACAGATGAATTGAAAAAAAAAGTTATACTCAGAAAACTGCAAATATAATAACACCTAAATCAATCTGTTTGGTTTTTTCTTTGAAAACAGAATAGATTGCTTTCGATTGCCACCTCAAAGCCTCAAGGCCAGACCCAAAAAAAAGTGGCACAGACTAAGTGAATTTGTAAACATTCAATCTAACGCTTGTTACAAATAATCTAGTTGAATTGTCTCCTCTAGCACGTAGAACATCTTAACTCTATAATTACAAATAATAATTTCTAATATTATAAATGCGAATGTAAGTTTGTTTTTAACGCATCCAGAAAAAGTATTGTTCCCGAGGGATACAATTTATTGACAAAATCTACATCAACGCGGGCACAATCTAGTTAGATATTATAACTTATCAATCCATGAGGTGGTGAGATTTCAGATTCAAGTAAATATTTCTTATATCCAGAGTCGTACCACATTTCCGATAGTTTCATTTACGACTGCGGAAGAAAACTTTTCTGCCCCGTCTAGCAATATAACGTAACTTCAAGTTTCAATCTGATAGAGCAATTTACTCACAGGTGAGATTTTATCAATAAAATATGTCGCAATATATCTTTACTTTATTTTTATAGTGGGATTTTCCAGTTTAATCTTCAAGCGTTAGGATTCCGCTGCACGAAATATATTTATTTTTCTTTTTTTAAATATACCACCGTCATGTTATTTTAGTATTCTGCGTCACAGGGGATTTTTAAACATTTAAATAATAACCATAATTATAACCCAAATTTGGAACAAGTGTGTGTGGATCGATCCTGCAATTCTAGACGCATAGTGACGAAGTAACTACAAAATTAATTCCGCATTTTGTATTAGTTAGTTTCTTTGCTACTAAGGTGGCAAATAAGTAGGTAACTAGCCTACAGGTAAGCGGTTACTGTCGCTTATAGACGCTTGCAGTATCAAAGGCTTATTACTTGCAGCTCCAAAAAATATAATTTACGCATTATACAGGGTGTCCGGTAATTAATGAATAACCTGGAAATGTCTTATAATGGAACTGATGGCCGTTCAGAAAAAAAAATGAAAAAAAAACTATCTAAACGACTAACTGAGATATGTGTTTTTTTTTTAATTACCACGTATAACTTTCTTGTATATTAAGACCATAAATGAGTGCAATCCATCGGTTTTTTGTTGTTTTATTATTAAACACTAATTATGCTAATATATAGACAGTCAAAAGTATGCTATGCTATTATAGCTTGCACTTTTTAATATATTTCTTTTTTTTTCTTTTTTTCTGAACGGCCTTCAGTTCTACTATGAGACATTTCAAGGTTATCCATTAATTACCGGACACCCTGTATACTTTCGTCTATTTGCTTTATTGAAATAAAATTAAGCTTAAAATAACATACACTACTATAGGGCATAGTGGTATACTCGCTTAAGTCTGGCTTCTCTTTCGCAATAAAACAGTACTGGTAGGTTTATCTCCATCCTATAGAAGACTAAATTTGCTCGCTTATCCCTCGAGAACAGTATTTTTCCTGGATGAGTTACCTCATATTTTTTATACCCCTGACTAGTGTTAAGTAGGACTTACAAGAGGCATGACATTTGTCCCGTACAAGACGTACTAATGTAAGAGCGGCTCAAAATTTTTTCATGTACCGCTTCAAATTTTATGTCGCGTTCGTCGCGTAGCGTACTGAGTGAGAGAGAACGCGTCACATGCTTCACTTTAATAGTACATCTTTTTATTCACGAATTAGGTATAAACGTCACCGAGTGCGATAACGATATAACGCTTTCGTTCACTTTCGTCGACTTTTTATGCTTAGAAAAGTTTGTTTGATTATTGATTACATATATTTTATGGTTTTAAAGCATTTAATTTGTATTATTAGAGTTTTGTTACTGTTGTTTATTATTTAAATCTATGGCTAGGTATGCATAGTAACTACTTTTATTGTTACGAAAATATTATCAATTGTCCTATGACATTCGCTTCTTATACTTTGTGGTTAGTTTTACGTAAATCACACTTTGTAAGGTTGTAGATGACATAAATACTCATAACTCCAAATGTACCGCTGTGCTTCAAGACGCGAGTCGCCTCATTTTGTAAGGTACATATCAACACAGCAACACTAGATGACAAAATTACTCATAACTTCAAATGCACCGCTGTGCTTCAAGACGCCTCGCCTCATTTGAAGTGGGACATTGTACTGGCTCAGTATAAAAAAGAGGCAACTCTTACAAACTCATTTCAAATTCATGTCCTACTCAACACTACCCCTGACAACGTGTAGTTTTGCGAAATGTTTTTAATGATCGGTCGAGTAGTCAAGGCATGAAAGCGTTAGGTTTTCTTTCATTACGGACTAGCGTCAGGTTTTCTATCATTGCGGACATTTTGTTTTTAAAATCATAATTATGGAATTCGTCCTTCACTGACTCTAATGACAAAAAAATTACTAAAACACTAACTAATTTAACTAATGACGAATACAGTGAAATTCCAAAAACAAAATAATTATGTTATCTTTAGAGAATGATAATTTTTGTATGAGTCGGTGAAGTAAACTTTATGAGATCAACCTGTCAATTGTTAGAATGCGTGACATAATTGAAAACCTATTGTGTCTTTATTAATAATAATAATATTCTATCACATACACACATCACCATCTAGCCCAAACTAAGCAGAGCTTGTACTATGGGTACTAGATAATGGATAATCATTATTGATTTCTTGTTGTTAACTTTATACACGTATCTTTAATAATAGCTTAGATCCTAGTTTTGAAGCTTACTTTAGTTTACCAGAAAAAGTAATAGAGCGCTAGAGAAATGTAAAAGTTTGTGAATGTGTTTGTTAGTATTAAACTTTTAACAAATTTTGTAAATACTGTCAAGACAGCAATCCGAATCATTGTAAGAATTACATATATTTATTTTTCTTTTTTTAACACACACTGCACAGAATCTTGCCTGCACAATATCCTTGATTAACATATAATATACTTTTTATGTTGTCATGCGAGTCTGTGCCATTTACGCGAGCAAAGCTGCAGTAAAAGCCGGTGGGTATTTTATACAAATTACAAAATGACTACAGAACCCTGTGATGACCACACCAAAAAGCTCTTAGACGAATAGTTTATGATATTTACCTAAAGCGACCCATCACTTTATTTTTCCTTATAATTATATATCTGTTTTTATAACAATATTTCATAAGTTAACGACATTAACGCTTTTTGAAAAGTACCTATAATGTTAATCATAATAATAATAATCATAATAATCATCGTTTATTTGCTCAAAACACGGTATATAAAGTTGGTAAAACAGATGCATAATATGCTCATACATGTTTTGCTGTGCACACAGCATGCAAATATTTATAGGTTTGGTTTGTAATCAATAAAATCCTTTACACTATAGAAACAATAATTAATTAGCCATTCATGCAAGCCTTTTCTAAATTGTCTTGTATTCAATAATTTTAAGTGGCCTGGAATTTTATTAAATATTCGCACACACATAGCTAGGCAATTCTTATTATATTTTGTTGTTTTTGGAATGTTTTCTAGAACAAGCCTCTGCGGGTCGCGTCGGTTTCGTGGATTTATTTCCTGAGCTGTCTTAAATAATGTCTTATGCTTCCAAACAAACAAACAAATCTCGAAAATATATAAACACGGCAGCGGCAGCAAACCAAGTTGTTTGAATGAAGGTTGACAAGAATCTACATGCTGAAGTCCGTATATTGCCCTGATGCACTTTTTTTGCGCAACGAACGCTTTATTTATATCGGTACTGTTTCCCCATATTATTAAACCATAACGCAGCAGCGATTCTACGTAAGCTCGGTAGGAGATAACAGCTGTTTTTATATTTGTTACATTTTTGACCTGTCTCAGTGCATATACAAATTTATTGATCCGAGTACATACGCTATCTATCTGTGCTTTCCAATTCAAGTCTCTGTCTATAGTGACGCCAAGAAATTTCGTGTTTATTA
Source organism: Catocala nupta (assembly GCA_963675205.1). NCBI lineage: Eukaryota > Metazoa > Arthropoda > Insecta > Lepidoptera > Erebidae > Catocala > Catocala nupta. The sequence continues at coordinate 18,624,074 of OY776097.1, read as the reverse complement.
CTTCAGTTATTTTAGTTACATTTAATTTAAAGTTATATTTGGTATTGTAGGATTGATTAAATTGTATGTACACCGATTTGTCTAAGTTAATATTTAAATTATTATCATTAAGCCAATTAATTAAATTATCTATCGTATTATTAATGTCAACTTCATGGTCTTTTATTGTATTATTTCTTTTATTTGAAGTCACTATTATAGAAATATCATCAGCGAAAAGTGTACATTTATGCTTAGTCACAGCTGTTACGTCATTAATGTAAATTAGGAATAATATTGGACCTAATATGCTTCCTTGCGGAACGCCATATTTGTTAATCCTGTATTCAGATGCAAATGGTATCATATCGTTATTTTCATTTCGTTTAGTGATGATTACCCGTTGACGGCGATTTGCCAAGTAGGATGATATCCATTGGAGTGCTGGTCCCCGAATGCCAATACTCTCTAGTTTGTGTAATAATACGTCATGTGAAACTAGATCAAACGCCTTTGATAAGTCAAAAAACAGTCCTGTGGTCAAGTTGTTATTATTAATATTTGTCAATATACATTCTATTAGAGAGAACATGGCTGATGTTGTCGATTTTTGTTTTTGGAATCCGTATTGTTCCTTTTTAATTATGTGAAATTTGTCACAAAAGTCTATTAGTCTTCTGTACATACACTTCTCATATATTTTTGATATAATAGGTACCAAAGTGATAGGTCGGTAATTATTCAAAAGATATCTGTCACCTTTCTTGAATAACGGTTTAACAATGGACAGCTTTAGTGCCTCAGGAAAAGTGCCATGCGAAAAAGATAGGTTTATTAAATGTGTCAATACATCACTTATTTCCATAGCGCATGCTTTGATGATTTTAGTACTAATTTCATCATAGCCTTCAGAATTTGTATTATTTAATAACATAATTTCTCGTCTAACATCATCTTTAGTCATAGGTTTGAGAAACATAGAGTTGGTAGTTATGTTTTTGTAAGATATATTTTTTGCGCTTCGACTTGGTAACGCTGAATTTATGTAGTGGTCGTTAAAGCTGGTAGCTATATCTGTGGGATGTGTCAGTATGACATTGCCAATTTTAATATATTCTATGGTATCTTTACTATTGATGTTCTCTGTCTCATTTTTAATTACGGTCCATGTTGCCTTACATTTATTTTTGTTTCTATTTATGAATTTTATATTTGCGTTCTTTTTTGAATTGAATATACATTTTCTTAGCATACCAGAATAAGCAATATATTTTATTTTATTAGCTAAAGATTTGTGATTATAATATTTAAAGCGTAATGTCCGTTTAGTTTTGCAGCTACGTTTTATCCCCGCACTAATCCATTTCTGATTTCTATTATTATTCGTGTTTATCCTATATCTTATTTTGGGGAAACACAAATTATAGAACAGACAAAATAAATCATGAAAATCACTGAATGCTTTATTTGAGTCATATTCGAAATAAATATCAGCCCAGGACAATTGCTTTAGGCAGTCCTTGAATTTACGAATATTGTCTAAACAGTAATCTCTCTTGTATGTATAATATGTGGTATGTGTTTGTCTTCTAGTGCTTAAGAAAGAAAAACTTAACATTTGCGCGGTGTCATGGTCAGAAAGGTACAGAGGTAAAACTATTGCTTTTGCGTCTGTAATATTACTCAGAATGTGATCAATACACGATGATTTACGAGTAGGTACAGTAATATGTATATTTAAGTTATAATTTAAGGCTAAGGTCTGCAATGTATCTGTTACAATGCCTTTCTTAAGTGTATTTATGTTGAAGTCTCCTGCTATGACAATGCGTAGATTGGGTTTAAATTTATTAGTCAAGTTATAAAGTAAAGAGTCAAGTTTAGTCAGGAATAGGCTAGGGTCAGATTGGGGGGTCCTGTAAATACAAATAATAATTTAATTACTATTGATTAGTTCTATGCCACAAATTTCAAAAATATTTTGTGTTGCAATTGGTTTCAGTAAAGATAAGTCTTTAAAGCATAGACCCTTTCTGATCAATATGCAACTCCCTCCTCGTTGTTTTTCTCTACAGAAATGAGAAGCCATGACATAGCCGTGAATCTTTACGTATTTTTCATACCCCTTTTTAATAAACGTTTCAGTCAGGCATATTACGTCTGGGTCATTTTTGTTTTCGCGTAATTCCTGTATGGTTAATTCTAAAATTTCTTGTTTTGACAATATGCTTGCGATGTTCTGATGTAGGATTCTAAACTGATTTACCGAGTCTTTTGTTACGAAAAAATGAATCTTCCCTTTTTTCTATCGGAAAGTAATAAGGTATAGTACCTTTCGGAGCATTTCCGAAAGAACCATGAGGACTAACGGATTGTTGAGATTTTGTTTGAGAGTTTTGCCGTTTAAAGTAGAACGGGATTGTACCTCTTTTTGGTTCCATATTATTATTAGCATTATAACAAAGTGGTTTGTTGCCTGCCATGTGTTTCTTAAGCTCCCTCGGGTTTAAGTATTTTTCTGCATAATCGTTACAATCTATGATATAACTTATAGACGAAGACATATTTGAGATTTTACATTCTACAAAGTGACAGTTTTTATGTTGCTTACATAAGTTTTTTATAAGATAATTCAACTTATTGACGTTTACATGCTCACTCTTAGAGACATTTAGTACGAGTATTATATTATCCTTAAATAAATTTAACACATTTTTGAGTTGGCTTAAAACTAAATTTACGTTACGGTCATTTTCACCTACACATAGGACAAGTTTGTCATTTTTTCTTATTCTAATATTATGACAGGGCATCAATATTTCACCACATCGTGCGTTTGGTTTTGTCACACCTATGACATCATACTGTTCATATTTTTTGTTGTTCCTTGATTGTAAGATGGCAGCAGCAAGGCCAACACATTGTTGAGCCCCGAGAATCATTATCCTTTTCTTATTTTCCAGCTTTCTTAACTTTGTGACGCACTGTGTGCGTACACTTATACTATCGGATGACACATTGGGTTTAGTGTGTAGTGGGTACGAAGTCATCCTATCCAATTGTTGGGTAAGCCTTGTAATCTCATTTGCTGCGAGATTCAACTCCTGTTGTAAGGATGAGATTTTTTGTTCCAAGCATACAATTTGTTTTATGTGGCTTGCATCGACTTTCGAGCTGCTATTTGATGACAAGTAGATACTGTCTTGAGGTAAAAGAGAAGATCGTTTAGCTTTAATACTTTTACTTGGACTGTTTTCAATTAATGAAGATGAGTGACACAATGTTTTTAGTAGTTTCATTTCAGCAGTCAACTTGTTTATTTGGCTACGCAAATCGTTATTTTCAAGTATACTGTTTTCAAGCTCGTTCTCTGTACTGCTAAGTTTTTCTGTAAGCCGGGATATGGTATCCTTCATTTCGGTCATTGTTAATAGGTTGTTTATAGTCCCATCCAAGCTTTTGGATAGTTTGTCTGGTGTGGTGAAGGAATCATCTGAGATTTCATAATCGGTGAGTATATTTGAATCCTGGGTGCATGACAAATCGTTCTTCGGGGATGGTACCGTGTTTGGTGGTGGAGATGACGGGATTAGCCTTTTTCTTTGAGTGATGTTATCATTGGTACTGTTTGAAACTTTCTTCTTAGTACACAATTTACATTGCCAATTCTTTTTAGATACCTGGTTCATCCTGCGATAGGCTTGTTCTGGATATCCGTCGCAGCTTAGTTCAAATCGCTTTTTACAAACTGCACACGTTGCTGTATTATTTTTATTGACATTTTTTTTACATTTGTGGCATTCTACTAGTACTGGCATCTTGCGGGTACTACAGGAAGTATCTAAACTTACTTTACTAGACATCTTCTCTATTTCCAACTTGTCTCTAGATTGTGCTTTATTCGGACGATTCGATAGACTGGAATTATCGACCGAAATGGAATTATTATACTGGCAACACCGTTTGGATTTCTTGTCAGTTGTGACGTTTCCGTATAAAGCTAAAAGCGGATAGCTATCGTGACTGGAACGCGCCCTGATTGACGCTTTATTATGTTGGTAGCACTGCACAAGAAATCTACGATTGTTTTGAATGTGGAAAACAAACGGATTGTCAAACACTGATATAATTAATTAATGTTTTTTAACACTAGTGTTCAATGAAATCAATTAAGTTGTATGTAATAAATAGCGGGTTACCTTTATTGGTCCACGTAAGTCTATATTACACTCACAATTACGAGATAATGTCACTTTCACTGTGTCACTTACTTTTGAGTTTTTAAATGTTTATAGTCATTTATATTTATTAAAAACGATATCACATTGGTTATTATTGGTTATGAACACACTAAAACCATTAATTCTTGAATTATACTTAATATATCTACAAATATTATTTATTTAATACGGAGCTAATGTTTACATTGGCTAGGGTTGCCAGATTTTATTATATTAGATTTTAGATGAGCTGTTAAAAAAAAATATGTGTTCATACAAGTGGTGTTTTTATACAAGACGAAAGCCCTAAAACTACATTGCCCGCGGATTCGCTCACACGCTTTATCGAAAGTTCAAGATAATCGGTCGAGTAGTTAAGGAGTAAAAGCGTAACAAACAAATAAACAAAACAAACTTTCATTCGCATTTATAATATTAATAAGGATTAGGATATAGAATATTTAACAATTTATTAAATTCTATTTAACTCTAGCGTGACTAGTGATCTCATATATTACGGCATGCAAAAGAAATGAGAAAATTAAAAAAAGTCTTTCTATTTTCTCTTCACAAAGGTTTAATGTAATTTGACTAGGCAAAGGTTTCGATCAACCTTTACGAATGACTGATGCCAGTGATAGTTTGTATTAGAATATTTATGTTACAGGTCAGCAGGTACTACCCTACCCTACTTTATTATAGAATAACACTCAATATTTTATTGACTTAAACATCTCAAAAATTAAATTATACAAAATAAACCTTTCGGGCAAATGGTGTACTCTAATTCTTATTTATTATTTATATTATGTCGCTGGGTAATTTTACAAATATTCCTGCAACGGACACAAAGAACACCAAGACTCGGAACAAAAATTTGTGGATTACACGAATTTTTGCCCGTGTGGGGATCGAACCCACAAGACTCGGCGCGGTGGCAGTGGCGAGGTGACCACTGCTACGCCATCTCTATCAATCCGTTTTTATACAAATACTAGCTGTCCCGACAGACGTTGTCCTGAAAATAGAAAAAAAAACCAATCTAAACCATTCTTGAATCCACTTGAACACACAAAAAATTTCATCAAAATCGGTCCAGCCGTTTAGGAGCAGTTTAATTATAAACACACAAACAGCAGATTTATACATACATATGTATAAAGATATGCAATTTAGTTGGCGCACTGGGTATGTGGCCGTCTGGCCAGGTAATTGGTATACCAGTCGTGATATGGGTTCCTCTTACCAAACAAAAACTTATACTTTCTATAAACAGTAATTTCCAGTATGTTGGTGCTTTATTTCCTGGTAGTCAACGAAAGGAAAAAGAACATTTTAATAATTTATACCTAAGCATAATACTATACTAAGTAGTACCTACTTTACGATGACTTTGGAGGCTTTTATTATATAATTTTGAACTATGACACTACTATTATTGAACTTTAAGCTATTTAAAACTATTTATTTATAAGGTTTACTCTTTCCCCGACGTTTCGGTTGCTCTTTGGTAGTGTCATAGTACAAAATTATGTAATAAAAGTCTTTAAAATAAACAACGTGGCTAAATCCGTATAAATTAGTTTAATTTCAATGAATATAATGTGATTTAAATCTTTGCAGATTGCCGTATATCAAAACGCCCGGGATAAAGAGAAATATAAATAGTTAAAAGGTAGTGTTTTAAAAACAATTTGCGAAAAAACCCTTATAACATGGCGGATTTATTCAAGATTAAACGATTATAAGAGAAAGCCGCCATTTTATGTCAGCCTGCACTTGGAAAGCCGCGTGTTGTAACGTAAACTGGTATAGTGAAAGGCAGGTCGTTGGTGTTCTGTTTTTAAACTGTGTTTGTGTATATAATACTTTAACTTTTAGCTTCCTTGTTACACAGCATTTTTATGAAGATAAGAAATACACTACATTCTTTTTGATATAATGTATGGTAACATTATAATATGATTGGCACTGCGGCGTTCCCACTTAAACTATGAATTTTATTAAGATAGCCGCGATAGCCACTGGGCTACCACAACAATTAACATTTAACAACTTTGTTAAGGCATTAGTTAATACTAATGCCTTAACAAAGTTGTTAAATACTAATGTATTAAGGTATATTTACTAACATCAGATTTTATAATATGTAATGCCAAGACGCCATAGTAATTTGGGCCCACAGTGCACACCTATAATGGCTAATGATAATAATAGTAAACAATGCCAATAGGTAATTAATTAACATAAGAAATGATTTACAAAAATCTTGGCATTTTAAAGTTATCAAATCTTCTTATATCTCTCATCAATACAATTTATATCAAATATGTGCTTTATCATTTTATACATTATTTTAATTTATTTATGAGTACAATCTATTAGGAATCAAACAAAACATAATACATTGCAGTTTTATAGCTTATAAGTAAAAGTCGTCGATATTAACCAACCACAATAAATAAACACTAACCATCACAATGGAGTTGCAAAACAAGCAATTTCCGATTAATAAATATAAGCGTTTTCCGGCGTCATACAAGCCATAATAAACACAAAAACTCGATACATCGATAATAGACATTACTTTAAGTTAAGCAAGTTTAGCAATGGTAAATTACTATTTCGATTAATTACCTGTCAACATAATATGTATTTTGTGTAAATGCAACATTTTCACTTTAATGTACTTGCTTGCAAGGTCCATAAACGACTAAACGTTGTTTTCTTGTTTAAGAGGAAACACCACGGGCGAGAGAATTGAAAAATAGGTATTTGTAAAATCTATTGCTGTCGCGCAGTGCCCGCAGAGCGTGATAGCGACAACTGCACCTTGGACCGAAAATACCTATGAAAGTACACAAAATCAACGTTTCGTAGTCCCCTGATTCCTTCTCCAACACTTGACCGATTTAACTACTTATTTCATTAAAAATTGAAGAAAGGCTTTGGCCGTGTTTCTATGTTTTTCTTTTTTTATATAATCTACTCAAATTTGTTTTCTGGATGTTTGAACAGAGCGGAAAATCTGACTAATTTTTGAGGTTTTTGAAGGCTCATATCTCTTTTAATAATTAATTAATGAAAAAAAGGAAAACATAGGGACATGCCAATAGAGGCTATACATGTTATTTTAAAATATTATTGTTCTACTGGCATTATCCAGGGAGTAAACAGGGGACTACATTTGTATGGGAAAACGGCCCTTGTGTTTCCTCTTAATATTATAGAAAACTAGCTGACCCGGCAAACGTTGTTTAGCCATAAAAAAATGTTTTGACCAAAAGATTAAAAAAATAACAAAAAAAAAAAAATAGATTTTGGCCGATTCTCAGACCTACTCAATATGCTCACAAAATTTCATGAGAATCGGTCAAGCCGTTTCGGAGGAGTACGGGAACGATATTGTGACACGAGAATTTTATATATAAGATATTACCGACTTGTACAGAATAATAAAAACAAGGAGAAACTAGGATAAATATTAATATATTTTTTTAGTATAGCCTATTTCTTGCGCACCTCTGGGCCTAATACTGGCATGCCCCTTTAGGTTAAGGTATCAATAGGCGTATGCAGCCTGAAATAAATGGTTTTTATTATTAATATTAACAGTCGAGTGAGTCTTAACCATTTACCGACGTGAACCCACTTCTAACACGAGCATTCTAGCTTGTCTTTTTTTTAGGCGTTAGGTGGCAAACGAGCAGTCTTGTCGCCTGATGGTAAGCAATTGCCGCCCATGGACACCCGCAACACCAGAGGAGTCACAAGTGCGTCGCCGGCCTTTTAAACAGGATTACTATCTTTTCTTGGAGGTTTGTATTGGTCCGGAAATACCACAGGCGATTGTTCATTCCACACTCGATGGCGTAGTGGTTAGTGTAACCCACTGCCACGCCTGAGATCGCGGGTTCGATTCCCACAAATGTCAAACATTTGTGTGCATGAATATGGATGTTTGTCTTGGTCTGGGTGTTTTTATGTATAATATGAATGTATTTACAAAAAAAAACTAGTATATAATATGTATGTTTATCCATTGTCTAGTACCCATAGTACAAGCTCTGCTTAGTCTGGGCTAGATGGTGTTGTGTGTACGTGATAGAAAATTTCTGGAGAAACGTACAGTTGTGGACTGCTAACCATCTAAATGATGGGGATGGAAATGCGGCAGGTATCAGTCCGAACAATTCCTCGGATCACTCCCCATAGTAAAAGCGATAGAAGATGCATAGCGAGGCTACATCTCTACGCAGCGCCAAGGGGTCTAGCCGATTTGAAACATCCTTGCAGTCGACGATTCGAGTCACTCTCCGTTGAATGCTGTCCAGAGTGAGAAGTTGATTCTGGGGTGCCCCTGCCCAATGATGAGAACAGTATTCCATGTGAGGCCGAACCTGCGCCTTATAAAGTAGTAGGCGGTGGGCCGGCATGAAATACTATCTCGATCTGTTGGACGCGCCAAGCTTTTTCGAGGCTAATTTAGCTTTAACCTCTAAATGGCCGCGGAATTTAACTTCACTCGATATATCGACACTAAGTATTCCAATATTGGCTGAGGCAGTTATGAGGATGTTCTCAAAACGAGGAGATACAACCAACGGCATTTTTTTGCGGTGAACGCGCAGACTTATGATTTTGTTGGGTTAAATCGGACCAAATTAAGTCTGCTTCAGCACATTTTCAACACTATAGGAGGGATTTCATCAGGCCCACTCGACTTATGGATGTCAAGGGATAGACGTGCTAAGCGCACTGAGCGTTGGTAGAATGTTTGGATGCCCCGCATACAACCCTCAAACCGTAGTATGGTAGGCGGTTCTTGTCCCCAGTCATCTAAAGTCGAATTGGACGCAAAGAGTTAGCCCAGAAGATCGGCTTTCTCTTTTGCGTCGTGGGTCAACGAATAATTTCACATGTGTAGGGGTGGAAAGGATGGCTTGCAGAAATTTTCTTCGATAGCTTTGGCAAGAGCCCAGAATGCACGAGCTCCCGAAGAAAGACGCTCAAGCCTCTCGCCAATTCTACCGATGTGCTTCGACTTCGCCCTGTGCCCATGTCTCTTTTGAAGGACCTAGAGGCAAAGTTATACTCCTTTCTTAAAGCGTCGGTATTTACATCACATACCATCACCACATCAGGCAAGGCTTGGTAAGCTTCCTGCTTCCTACGAAAAGCGATTTTGAAAGATGGATGAAGGCCGAAATTTGCCACCAATTGGGACCACAGAGGACGGAATAAAAGGCTCTATACCATCAGCAACGGCATTGGGATCATCCGGTGAGAAGCATACTTATCCCCAAGGGTAGGACGCAAAGAAGGACCGCATCCCATCCCAATCTGCTGACTTGTAGTGACACACACGGCGGTTGCGTGGGACACGCGATTGTGGCGAGCACGTGAGAGGCACTGTACTCCGGACGAGGCAGTGATCTGAGGAACCAAGTCTGTCTTGACTGGAGGAGTTACTTGTAATCCGTGAATTAAAATTGCTAGTAAGTAAGTTAAAAAGAATACTCTTTAAATATTGATATAACTCTAGTGGGGAAAAACTCCGATGGTAAATAGAACTTCCACATTTATTATTAGCAATGTGATTATGCCCATTGTGCTGGTAGCACAATAACTTCAATAGTATAATAATTGGAAACACTCCAGGGATACTCTTAATGTTTTAAGTGCACCTTGACTTCGCTAACTACTTATCTAAGGTAGCAAATAAATAAAATAAATATAGGTTTGTTTAGTAATTATGTATTACGCATACATTATGCAACAACATTTGTAAAGTGTTATGTGAGAAATATTATTATTAATTATGTGTCATTTTATAATGAATTATTATCAGCACTGTTTACGAACTGTCCAAATATCTACCGGACTAAACTTTGATAACATTCTGGCAAAATGTCAGACACGCATGCCTATATAAATAAAAAAATAAAGCCTGCTGCAAATAAAATCTACAACTACCTACAAGCTGTATAGTAGTGTCCAATTAAGTTTAAAAACAAAAGCAACAAATACTACTCAAGGTATACCTGCTGCAATACCTTAATATAAACTTAATTTCTCACTCAAGGTCCGTAAAGGAATGATAACTGCGAATAGTTATAATATATTATAAACGGTTACTAAAGTTCTCTAACTACTATGAATAATGTCTTCAAAGCTGACTCATCGTTTGAATCTAATCGAAAATCTACTATGTTCTTGGACAATACTATCGATGTCCCCATACGTCATACGTTTCCATTGCAAACGAATTCGTAAAACCTGTCGTATGGGTAATCCCAACAAAAAGTAAGCCATCGAAACTCTATGCGTCATCAGTGTCATCACACCGGTTAATATACACCCATCCTTTTTCCTCTTGCATAAACTATAATAGGCATTCTCTTTCGTGTAGAAGTTGCAAATATTTATTTGTTTATATATAAATTGTGCTTGGCATTTGACTTCATTAATTTGTTTACTTTTGTGGTGTGAGCATCTTATTTATTAAAATATATTAATATTGCATTTTAACAAACCGTTTTAAACAATATATCAGTTTCTGTGTCCGTGTTCGTCTATAGTGAAAAATAAATTTGTAAGTATATAATTTAAAGCTACTAGCTTAAATATTCATTAAAACACTAAAATTATAAAAATACCTTGATTTTTAATTTAACATTATTTAAGATTGTAAATATGAATAACTAACATTGAAGTAGGTTTTTTAAAATGCATTGTGTTTTTGGACGATGGGAACGTTTGGAAAATCTTTAACATTGCATTTGGCTTATCCTTCATCTATCTAATATTTATTGAGACCGTATATTTATTATTATTATTTATATATATGCTGCAAAATGTCTTATATTTTCAAATTATTTTTATCTGTGTGATTATCATAATATACAATCGTTAAATATACTACAAACGTGATTCAATCTTAAAGAAACTACCAGTTATTTAAGAATAAATATGAAATGGATTCCTGGGTTGGATAAATACGAATATTCCGTATTACCTCGCTTGTCAAAAAATTCTCATGGGGCTGGGGCTATCCAGATATGTGCCAAGAAGTAGTGGAATCATAAATCATAATTAGCAAAATATAGATACAATATAATTATCTCTGAATATAACATGGTATACTTTTGTTTGTCTTAATTAAATTTACAAATAACAGTGTACGCATAATTTTTAAAGCATTTTTCATTCGAGTTTTCCCTAAGATAATTATGTCAACATAAACTGTATGCAAAAAACAATCGTTGTGTGTGCAAAGTATAATTATGCTCAAAAAAATATGCTAAAATACACTCGCGAGCAACCAAATCGACTCAACCCTTCACTGTGCAGACCTACACTAATTTCACAAAAGCTACACGTGGTATTTATAATTACTGTATGTCATCGGCAAGCTTAAGATGTCAGCTTTAATTTAGTGTCATTATTATTGACATCCAATTTTTTTTTGTTTATAATGTCTGAACATAAATGTAGGAGAAAAAGGGAAATTTAGGTCAAAGGGCTGTGGTCGGGTGTTTTACAAAGTAAACGAAAATAATTGGATATACATAAAAAATATTATTAATTGAATACTTGGTATTATAAGAGCTAGGGGGAGCTCTAATTACAGCTAGCAGTCGGTTTTCATCGATCTTATTATCTTTTTGATGGTCTCTTCAGATATACCGTCCCACTCCTCTAATAATGCTGTCTTCAGCTCTTCTACGCTCTAAAGGACTGGATTTCTTGCCCGTACTCTTCTTTTGAGCTCATCCCATAAGTGCTTAATGGGATTTATGTCTGGACTGAGCGTAGGCCAGTCCATTGTGCGTATTTCGACTTCATGAAGAAACTGCCGAGTGATACGCGACGTGTGACAACGGGCGTTGTCGTGCATTAACACGAAGGCTTCGCCAACAAACCCTGCATAGGGAACAACATGCTTCAACAGTATGTCGGTGATATACCGATTAGTCGTTAGCCCGCCTCCTTGGCCTCCCCCAGGCACAAAAACAAGCTCGGTTTTTTGTTTTAAAGATATCCCAGCCCAAATCATGCAAGAACGCCGTATGCAACTGTTTCAGCGAAACAGTACAGTGCAAATCGTTTGCCCGGACACCTGTAGACCCGGTCTCTCCTGTCACCGCCATGCAGACACATTCTGCACTCTTCAGTGAACAGGATCGACCGCCATTGCGCAAAGCCCCAATCAAGATGCTCTCGAGAAAACTAGAGACGCGCTTGTCGGTGACCTGCAGTCAATTTAGGGTCCATCGCAGGCCTTTTTGAAGTTAGGTTAGCTTCCTTCAAGCGTCTTCTTTCTGTCCACTCGCTGACAGCCACCCCTCGTACACATCTCAGTTCTTGCTGCATATCAACACCCGTTAGATGCCGATGGCGCAACGAGTTTGAGACTATGAAACGGTCGTCTCTTTCGGAAGTGCACCAGCAGCGGCTGGTCCTTAGTCTCCGATCGAAGGCACCAGTCTCTTAAAATCGTCTGTATACTCTGGATACAGCGGACTGCCTCAAGTGAAGCTGGGCAGCGACTGCTCGCTGACTTAGCCCTTGTTGCAATAGGGCAACAGCTTGAGTGACTTCTTCAGGTGTGGTATCCATATTTTCGTAAAAACAATGAATGCAATTTACAGAGATGTGTCAACTTGTGACAAGCAACTGATAAGGGTAGCCGGTTGTGGGTGGATTTTACAGCGGGATAAGTAGCGCAAGTCGTGGGTAGATTATAGAGCAAGTTTACTGTATCGCCCAATTAAATTGCGTAAATAAATAAGGGCTTATTTTTTTATAGAGTATTGATGCTTATTGAAAGCTTAAATTTAAAACTTTCAAATGACATATTGTTGTCATAATACCGAGTGTAGTTTTTGTAAAATTGGTGTATGTGTGCGCAGTAAAAGGTTGAGTCAATTTAGTTGCTCGCGAGTGTAGTTATACCAAAGTATAACTATTAAGATAACAAATTAATATTATGCGAAAAAAAGGGATTCCTTTTTACATTTTGTTGTTTTTTATTATTAATGTTAATTAATTGAATTACGTACCTAATTGATTATTGTGAATTATTCGTCAGTATTATAATATATTTATGTTATGATAATTTTATAGTCTACCAAACCGAGATAAAATAATAAACCGTATAAAATTAAAATATTGTATAATTCAATTTATACATAACACGATGGTTGATATAGAGTGTACGCAAGTCGTTAATGATTTAACAACAACGTAAAGTCCAGCGGTATACCTATATAAAGACAATTGCTTCCTTGTCAAGCAATGTCTTACTTTTGTCTTTCCTGTTCCTTGATGGTAGATACAATATAGCTCTGTTAGGTACTTACATATCGTTTATTTAATTATGTACCTACACGTATATAATCTTTATATATACATATGTATATAGTCGTTGGCAATGATGTTTGTGATAGTATTACTTCGAATGAATTAACTGTTTGGAATTTAGTTATATTTATATGATATTTACTTATTTGTCAAGTCGTCATGAGTTATCGTAATGGTAGGATTCGATATAACGCTATGGACTATGTAAAAACTTAAGAAGGTGGAAGAAGTACGTAGAATTTACACTTGTTTCTGTTTTGGATTACATTGAATATATATTTAGTATATTATTTTACCTCTTTTTGTCGTGTAATATCAGTTGAACCAGTAATCTACTATTACTGGTTCGAACTAATGTTGATGATAGGTATAAAATATATAGCTCCCAACAATAAAATCTATTGTACAACCAAAACGTTCCTCGGAGAAAATAGCACGTTAAATAAGTATATTTCAACTCGTCTGTTATACAGGTTTTAAATGTAATTTTGTGTAGAGTATTTATACATAGGTCCTGCGGTTTTACTTATCGCAGAGACCCGTTACCCGCAATAAAACCGCTAAACTGATAGCTGACCTCTGTCAGTCCGAGATTACAACGATAACATGTGTTAGTTATAACTGTTATACGCATAAAATAGATACCAAGCGTTGTATTGGTAATAATAGTATAAATGTAATTCAAACTATTTTTGTATGTGTTTTATTAAATATGTATTGATAATTATTTAGTAAGAGATAATAATAATAATATCAGCCCCACGCCAGCCCAGTGCGGGTTGGCAGACTTCACATATCTTCCAGAAAATAATTGAGATCTCTCAGAATGCAGGTTTCGTCATAATGTTTTCCTTCATCAATATACAGATAGGATTTTATGATTTGTGTTTATATTTTTGTATATATAGATAGTCTAAGAACCCGCAAGAGGATAGGCAGAAAGGGTCCCTTCTTTTCGCATAATGTTTTTTTCTTAATAAGGCTTTCGTTTTTTGCATACAGTTATTGATGACATAATTATCATAGAGACAACCCGAAAAATAAGTTTAGGTTGCCGTGGAGTGGCCCGTGGGCCACCCCAAGCGACCAGCTGTGATAATATATATTTCAACTTAATGATTATACCTATAAAAATTACATATGCGTAAGTTGTAAGCATGTTATGCGTAAATATAATAAAGACAAACAAAAGTTTGTTATGTTATATTATGTCTTAAAATGTTATGCAAATGGATAGGGAACCTTGCTACAGGGGTTGTAAATTATGATTGGCAACGGGCCCAGAAGATAATTATTTAAACTTATTGAATTCAATAGTATTTATTGAATTGAATAAGTTTAAATAATGATTCATACTGTTAGGTGGCTTAACAAAATTCGAACTTAAAGTTTTAGTAGCCCAGTCCTAATATTTATTAGTGGATTAGAACATTCTTAGAAAGTAGTAGACTAATACTTTTACTGTTATTTTTTTAACATTACAACTACGCACTATAAATGATTCCTGTGTCACAGGGGACTTTACAAATATTCAAACACTGTGGATCTCACAAATTTTGTCCCGTATGGGATCAAATACACAATACTCGGCGCAGCCATCGCCATCCGTGCATGAACTATAAATACATAATGAATTCGAATAAACCACAGTTATTATTATAAGACTCGAGGAATAGACCTCCACTTTTTCCTCCCACTTTACCTCATAATCTGAAAGCATTGCCTTCTACATTGTGTCCAGTTCATCTCACCATCTCTTCCTAGACCGTCCCCGTTGTTGCTAAAACTTTAATTAACAGTATTATTTTATTCGTTCCAGTACTCCACAATGAAGGTCTTCATAGTATTGTCAGCTGTTGTCATTGGTTGCATTGCCCAGCGGTCGCCGTATGCTGGCAGACATCCAATCGGATTCCCTAAAATAGAAACCAGCAGTACCTTACCAGATGAACTAGGAAACAGGTCATTATTTATTTTTATATATATTTAACTACCTATGGAGTTCTCATGCATAGGCACATGAACTACAAAGGTGTCAGGGGAGTAATAAATCCACATTTTGCCAGCTAAGGTTTTAAAGTCTGATGTAATAATAAAACAAATTTTGTATTCTTCTGCGTCTTTAGAAAATAAGTATAAAAAAGAACACCATATATAGCACACGTCCAACGGCGACTGGAGAAGTAGAGTTTAAAGCTCCTCAAAGTAATCATCAGTATTTTTAGTTGGACGCACATAAATTCTTTTTAGGGGTTGGTAACAACGTAACGTTAGGATAACCACTTAGCAATAAGCCTGAAGAATCCTTGATTGCCTCCTTTATTATATAAAAAACATGTTTTAAACATTATTTTAATTTTTCAGGTTTGGCGACGGTGACGCACCTGCGACAACAGTTAGGCTACCCATTGAAGCTCGTGGTGACGCAGAATTGGTCAACAGATTAAGCAAGCTACCATTAGACCAGCAACCTTTCTGGTTGATCAACTGGAGAGCTCTGGAAGCCCAAAGAAAGAATCCTCAAACGTACCCACAGAGAGGCAATAGCTTTGTGGATAATAGCTCATTGTCAGGAAAATAATTTAACATCCAAGCAGTGCATCAGAACATTCAACTAATATACCCACCATTATCTTAAAATTCGATCAAATGAAAGTCTCGATTAATCGACTATAAAATCGTTAATCGGTTAGTAACACTCATTGTGTTATCGAAGCGATTTAAATTAGAGGCGATTAAGCTTTAAGGCGATTTAAATTAATTTCCAATTACCGCAGTTTAGATGCACCTTATTAGTCACGAGCTGTTCAAGTAAATTTATTTATTTTTATATTATTTTTAAGTAATATTGTTATATTTATGATCGAGGCAAGTCTGGCCATCTGACTGGCAATAGCACAAAAGCAAATAATTAAAAAAAAATACTTAAGTGCTTCTAGTGTCTTCCATGCTGCAGTTACAAAATATAAATATATTTATTTCGGATTAAGACCACATAACATTATATTATTTAGCATTATATATTCGGAGGATAAACATGGTATATCCTCCGAATTTTAAAACTTTATTTGTTTGTGATCCTGGATATTGAGTTTTTAAGAAAAGGGTAATGATATTGTGGCGTAGAAAACCAAAGCTTTTGTAACTTGCCACTTTTATGTAGGTAGTAATTTATTATATGAGCTTGCCTGTAATTTTATAAATATGGAGTCAAATAATACTATTTTCTTAAACTCTTGAGAATAATGACTGAAAATAGACTGCATTTAGATGTATAAATAAATTGGAAACTAAAATAAATATCTTTAACCAAATTAAATTAAATTAAATTACAATTATACTTACAATTTGTTTTATTTTTGTTTTTGATATAGAAGATCATTTATGATAATCATATAGGATTTTCGTTATTAAGATTTAGATACAATATTCGATAGAAAACTGAAATTATGACATATGTCATGTTTCTTGCCCCCTGTCTTTATCTGTAGGTTATACAACTTCCTAACCAAAGCGCATAACTAGTACACATTTGGTATAAGGTACTAATATATACATACGT
This sequence comes from Catocala nupta, assembly GCA_963675205.1. NCBI lineage: Eukaryota > Metazoa > Arthropoda > Insecta > Lepidoptera > Erebidae > Catocala > Catocala nupta. The sequence goes on along the minus strand of OY776097.1, from coordinate 18,606,947 downwards.
AGGGTTGCAGAATCCATGTTTTTTACTCTATTAATTATTTTGTTTAGTCTGAATCTGACTGGTATTTTACTAGTACATGAAAATATCTACCTTATAAAATAACTAACTTATAGGTAACTACTACCCGTTTAGGTTCAAAATGTCCAAATCCCAAAATGTCCAGAGGGTGCAAAACGTCCATATCCCAAAATTTCCAAATCGGTCAAATGGTTCAATATGGTCATTCTGGGATATGGACATTTTGGGATATGGACATTCTGGGATATGGACATTTTGCACCCTCTGGACATTTAGGGATTTGGACATTTTGAACCTAAACGCTACTACCGAATTCTAACGGAACCGTGATGCTACCAAGAATTTCTTGTCAGAAAACGTCACAAAACTGCCCAATCCGGGAATCTAAATCAAGATCTTATACACATAAGTTGCATTCACTACTGCAGTACCTATCACCGGAACAGTCACAAAATTATACATATATCCACCGTTATTCCTGCCTTTGGAGGTCGACCTTTCTTGGCATCTATCTTGTCTATGCAGTGTAGAACAAAGTAGACAACATTTGGTATATTATGTCGTCTTAACATAAGATTAAAAACTGTGAATACTTTGGTCAAAACTAACCCTTCTCACGCTGAGAAGGGGCTTGTGCCCAGTAGTGGGACAGTTAAATACAGGGCTGATATAATTATTGATCAATTTAATATCGAGCCATACCGCACATACAGCATAAGGAACAAAATTGCAGCGTCAGTTTACTTTACTTATAACATCAAATATATTATCATTTACATGGAATTCCTCGTCATCAAACAACAACTGGACATTTCCTGGAACCGATAGCATACAGTTATTGGTATTTATATTTATACAAGCGTATTGACACGTTCTATAAATAACTACATAATTCGAGTACCTACATTATAAATGCAACAACTTAATTATGTTGTTTCCAATAAATCATTACACAGTCAATTTTGCTAAATGTCATGCTATTTATTTCCGACAATTGTGGTATTCATAATAATCCTAATTAATATTATAAATGCGAATGTGTGTTTGTTACGTTTTCACGCCTTAAGTACTCGACTGGTAATTATGAAATTTCGCATACACGTTGTCAGGAGAACAGAAAAGGACAGGGTACCTATCGTCCAAAGAAAGTACTATTCCTGGGAAATAAAAATTTATTGACATACCTACATTAACGCAAACGAAGCAACGGGTAAAGTCTAGTATACTATATTAGTAAATGCACTGATGGCGAAGTGGTTTAAGGGATCGCCTCGCCACTGCCTCTGCGCTGAGTGTTGTGGGTTCGAGTCCCACACGTGACAAAAATTTGTGTGATCCACAAATGGTTGTTCCGAGTCTGGATGTTCTTTGTGTCCGTTGTTTGAATGTTTGTAAAGTCCCCCTATACAGGAATTATTCCTAGTGCCGGAGTCGTCTTTTTTAAAGAAAACAAATATTATAAAGAAAAATAAGTAATTTAAGTTGTACAAGTAATCTACGGTATGCTTTTCATGCTGTCTTTAACTATTTATTTGTTTTATATATTCTCGAAACAGGTAGGCAGAGGTATAATAGCAGTAGTTATTGCAAATGTTGTGCACGAAGTTTCAAGTTCAATTACCGAGTCGGGTAGTGTTATTAGATTTTCTCTCAAGATATTCGGAATCTGGAACTGTGCCCGATTGATAGCTATTGCTGTATACAGGCTCACGCCTGTGCGTAACAGCAAACTTATATCATAAATGCGAATATGAGTTTGTTTGTTTGTTGCGCTTTCACGCCTTGACTACTCAACGGATCATCATGAAATTTCACAAACACGTTGTCAGGTGTACAGAAAAGACATAGGGTACCTTTAATCCAAAAAAGTACAGTTCCCAAGGAATAGAAAATTAACATGCGGTATTGCTGTCCCGCACAGGCTTATCCCTTGCTAAGTGGTATCTAAAAACATTACTTCTGCCGTCATGACGTCATTTGGATGTAATAGACTTACCCTACCTTCAGAGATATAGGCGTGTGATTATGCTTGCTATAGGTATACAAAAAGTACAGTTCCCAAGGAATAGAAAATTAACATGCGGTATTGCTGTCCCGCACAGGCTTATCCCTTGCTAAGTGGTATCTAAAAACATTACTTCTGCCGTCATGACGTCATTTGGATGTAATAGACTTACCCTACCTTCAGAGATATAGGCGTGTGATTATGCTTGCTATAGGTATACAAAAAGTACAGTTCCCAAGGAATAGAAAATTAACATGCGGTATTGCTGTCCCGCACAGGCTTATCCCTTGCTAAGTGGTATCTAAAAACATTACTTCTGCCGTCATGACGTCATTTGGATGTAATAGACTTACCCTACCTTCAAAGATATAGGCGTGTGATTATGCGTGCTATAACCTTAACCTACCTTCGTAAAGGCTTACAGGCAATTTAATTTCCATCAAGGAAGCGGCTGAACCGCTGAAGTAGCGTGTAAACCCTCTCCTCAACCGCAGAACCGGGTGCAATAGGATGCAATATAACGTCCAGCCACCCTGAGGTTTTATCTAAGGGTGGTGGGCTTCGTGAGCCTGCCCGCCACCCAATCAGCACCAGGTCCAAGAGGCGGCGTGCGTGTTTCCACGTGCACCTCTGTGTCATGTGACTATCCCCCTCTCAGAGGGACAGTAAGGATTAAAATTAGTGGTGCCTAAAGGGTAGGTCTATATTTTGTGTAGTGGCCTGCAGTTTCATACGGCGAGCCGAAACCTTGGCCGGGTCGCATTGCATGTAAAAGTGATTAGTAGTGAGTACTTAATGCTAAGGACATTATCTACCAGTCGGCCTTAGGGTTACAAGCAATTTGATGACAGACATTGAAATAGTTATTTTGTTTACTAAGATATTGTAACATCTTAGTAAATCAAAAACAAGTTACTAAGATGCAATACTGTACGAACGGGCAGTCAATGTACGCCATTCGTGTATTGATTGCACATATGGACATTAATATTTACAGCATTTATTTCCCAGCGCTTGTTAAATTAATAACAATAGGCTTTTTTAATAACAACTTTCATAAAAATCAACAAAAATATATTCAAAGTAAACGATATCAGAAAATAACAGTAATTAAACACATCCTTTTGTGTCAGATAACATATTTTTATTGGCATCCGTGTTGCCACTTTTAAACTTGATAAGCAACCCGGTTGCACCGGTCAGATGTAAAGCAACCAAAAGAGAGGCATATTTACATATACGAATACGTACTTTCATATTCGAATCAAGAGTAGGCAGAGTGAACATTGATACGCGTAAAAGTTTATAAAAAGACAACGTCCGCACTAGGAATAAATCTTGTGTCGCGGAGATCTTTACAAATATTTAAACAACAGACACAAAAAACAACTAGACACGGCATGCACAACTATTTGTGAACCACACAATATTTTTGTCTCGTGTGGTATCGAATTCACGACACTCGGCGTAATGGAAATAGCGGAGAGACGACTTGAATAACTACGTCATCCGTCCAATCAAAATCAAAGCATTTATCAATCAGATTATCGACAAACTCCAATGTAAGAATACTAAAAGTGAAGAGTTGATATTGAGCATTCTATAACCGTTATTAACCTCTGAGTCTTCTTCGAAGAGGTTAATCAAAACACTATGTGGTCTATCAGTTAGTGACAGTTTGTTAGTGACAGACATAGCTCTGGAACCACTGGATCGATTGATTTTTAACTTGGTGTGCAGTTTTTACCTTGGTCATCCCTTGGTCGAATTTGAATATGGGCCCTGTGGGTCTAAGACCTCCGAAATATAGGGGTCATAAGAGGTGGATACACCAACAGAGTGATTTGGAAGTCCAAGGGAGAGGCTTTTGCCGAGCAGTGGGACATTAAAAAAGCTGAAGAAAAACAAAAAAAAAGGTCACATGAAGACGAAGAGATTAGATCCTGGGTTTTTACACCCATCTCGTTATTGAATTAAATGTGTGGGAATCTATAGATGGTGAGAGTCTATAGTTACGGCACTTAAAGTTGTGAATAAGGCTTGAGCATCATACAAAATGTACAAAACTATTTTAAAATGCGGGATCTTTTCACTTGGCTTCTTATTCTACACAAGTTTCTTTACTTTTGCCCGCGGCTTTATCCGCATGAACCACACAGGTACATATACCGGGATAAATTATTACACCACTGCATATTCTTTACAAATATATAAGCATGTTCAATGGCGATGCTACAGCAATTATTTATATAAAGTATATAAAGAATATCTACACTTATAGTGTAGATATTTATACTCGACTATACTTCAATAATATATATAACAAATAATAAAAAATATCAGCCCCGTATTTTAATAAAGATAATGACAGTTTACTGCTGGGCACGGTCTTATTCTCAGTGTGAATAGGGTTAGGCCATAGTCCACCGTGCTGGCCCACTGCGAGTTGACAGACTTCACATATCATCGAGAACATTATGGAGAACTCGCAAATTGCCTCACGATGTTTTCCTTCACCGTTAAACTTTCTGTTACTTACCTATTTTACTTCAATTCGCTCCGTAGTTAAATGCACTAGCTAATTTAGAGTTTAAGTTAGCTGTCAATATGGTACAAAATAAAGCTATGTATCAATCTAATAGCCGGAAATTCGCACTTAAAGAAAGACACCCTTTGTCTATTATAATGACAAAGAAATTAAGTTATACTCATTTTATTAATACCGTCTGTTTAAATGGTAGGTACTAATGATTTCATTAATTATTTCTTTATGCGCATAATGGTCGTTTACAATTTGTTGAAAGCAATATTTTCTCAACTTACTCGTTTAAGTGCTTCAAATTGTTTGACAAAACAAAATAATTTTAAAGTTATAAATCGTTTTAATTAATTCCGCTTTCAGTTTTAAGCGCGTGCGTTTTAAAGTATAATTACTTTGAGACTAATTTATATTTTGAGTCAGTATTTCAACATTTTCAACTTTTGGTATTAACTTTAAAGTTATGTCCATGAAGCATGATTTGAAAACATAAATACAAAATTAATAATTGTTAACGAATTTAAAAAGAAACTAGGTATCAAATTTTCTGTTGTAGGAGATTACAAAAATACATTTAATGGACACATCGTAATAAATATTTAATATAATAAAATACAGCTAGACCGAGGACACTTATATTATTATATAGTATTGTTAATATTGTTCCTCATCGTACACTAGGTTTATACTTAATCTTATAATACGGCTACTGTTAGATCTTGGGGGCCTGGTGACCCGTAACACAGGTATTCCTATACCTATTTTGGGCACCAGTCTCTCACAAATGTCTTTTTATATTGATGTTAGATTAAGCCATATTACTGTTCAAACATTTGTGATGAGAAAATAAAATTATTATGTTTCTCTTATCTTATCACAGGTACTTTGTAACATATTATATTAGAAAATACCTGGCCCTTTGGGAGGCTTACACGGAGACATGGGTCCAACATAGGCCCTTCGAGAGTTTTAATCAAAGGTGGGATGGAACACCAATAGCGGCACTAGCCGCAGCAGGCGTAGGACTATTGCTACGTATGGATTCTAATATATGGGCTATGGGTATGGGTGTTTGATGGACTGGTATATATTGCTAACTATGGATGAAAAATTATTATTATTATTAATTATATGTGATATCACATAAATATAAATGAAATAAATAGGTCAACTTTCGGATGCGAAATCCTTCAGTTTCCGAAAATACTATTTATTTTTGCAGTAATTGCTTTTTTAATGTCAGCTTTTGTCGTGCCAGGATGGTGTTCGAGACATCTAAAATATAGCTGGCAAAATGTTTCTCAGATCTCTTTCTATGCCTTCGGAGATTAAACGCGTGGGACAATGTATGTAACATATCACAGATATTGAAAGCCTAAATTGGTTAAGTTACCCATCAACAAACCTTGAGAAGGACATAAGATTGTTGGCAATTTGAGTTGTATTGAAAATACTGCCTCTACATCAAAACACTCCCGATATTACAAGACTGTTTTTACCAACGTTATGACGATAAACACAGCTACCAATTTACCAAAAATATGTACGTCATTATGGTAAGGACAAATTTCACAAATTGACGTTTATATTGGAATTGGATCCGTGAGAAATGGCGATGTTTCCCATAAAAATATAGAAAAGTGACTTAAAGTATTTTAGTGTACTTTATGGCGGCATCCCGTGGAGCAATGAATATTTTGGGACTAAGCAACGGCATCACTGAATTACATTGGCGTTTTTATTGAGGCAATGCTAAATGACGCTTACGTGGCAAAGATCGTAGTAGAATCAATTATTAATGTCCGATAAATATGCTTGGTATAAGTACTTTTTTTTTAATTAAAATTTTTTGTTTATCTTGTGTAAGTTTAAGGTTATGCTTGCGGCCGAACCTGATATTTTAAGTTGAAATCCCGGGTCTGGCAAAGTGTTATTGGATTTTGTGTTCGTAAACCTTTCGAGTTTAGAAATGCCGGTGAAAGGCGCATAAAAAGCGCTTTATATGACGTGAAATCTAAAAGATGCTAACGCAAAAGTAAAGTCGTATCCTACTACGACTTTACTTTTGCGAATATACATGCATGAGCGTGTACTTTTATTTATAAAGACTGTTATGTGCTTTATTAAGTACCACCCGTTATACGATCAAATGAAAAATCCTTACTATACCACTGTACATAAACATAACACACACACAACTAGAACTGGAGAACGATGGAAAGTCCCGGGTCGTACTGACTTAACATACCGCGGTGTGCAAAATCGCTGCCTTAAATGGTGGGTTGGTCACTGGAACAAAGCCACATCAGCGACCTAGGTATACATACCTAGCTTTTCTTCACATTATTACAGCGAGTAGGATTAATCGCAAGCAAATTCCTAAAAATACATAAACAATTACTTACCCAAATCCTAATGTTGTAAACCTAACTACGGTTATACTAATACAAGCGTTTAAATTAGATATATTGCAGTCCCGTTATTATTAATTAATTAATGACGATCGGTATAACGTACAAACAAATCATTATTATTACTTAATTAGCTGCCGAAAATGGCATAATAAGTGTGGCACCGACTGTTACCGAGGTTTCATTAACGAGATATCGATAAATAATAATGATTAAATGATCGTTCTCGATTAACTTCGAATGCCTAATTACATTTAACTTGCGACTATGCTTAATTATTTCAACTGACTGCGTCATGGCTGCTTAGACGGAGTAGTGTTTAGGAGGTCGCCTCGCCACTGCTGCCACGTCGACTGTTGTAAGTTTGATTCCCACACGGGACAAAAATTGTGTGATACACAAATGGTTGTTCAAAGTCTGGGTGTTCTTTGTGTCCGTTATTTCAATGTTTTTAAAGTCCCCCACAACATAGGCAATATACCTAGTGCAAGTATTGTCTTTTAAAAATAGACAATAAAAATGGAGAGAATGAATTTTCGGGTGTACGCATGTATGTATATTTCTTTGATATGCGCTATAGTCAAAACAGCTGGATAGTTTTTAGTAAATGAAGTGTCATGAAAAACATTTTGATAGCCCGAATGGCGTAGCGATTTCAGTTATTATCTTGTCACTATGAAAAGCTTCATGGGTTGGAAACCTTCACGGGACAAAAATTGAGATTCAGAATTGGCGTATTCTTTGTCTCCTTTGTTAATGTTTGTAAAGTCATCTAAGGAATGATGTCTATATTGATTTACCTTTAAAAATAAATAAAAAGAAAACATGTAAAATTATTTTGGAGAAGCAATCTTAAGAGAAAAGAAAGAATATATGTATATGGCTCTCCCATTATTATATTATTATAATTTTTTTTGGTAAAAACAAATATGTGTTTAACAAAAACATTTAGCAATATTTTTTTGCTCGGTAACAGCCATCCCTTCATTTATTTTTACAATGAGGCTATTGTGTATTTCATTAGCTTTTCCATAGGCTATTGTTTTTTAACGATGACAGTATTTTCCCATTTATTATAGAGATTCGAACATAAATATAAATGATGAATGTTAATGATATTACATTAATCAAACACCTAATTAAGTATTTTTTTTCTTAATTATACATAGAAGTATTTTTTTTTTATACGTGGGTGAATGCAATGACGCATATCCCTCCGCGGGGGTGGGCGGAGGGATTATGTCGGACTCGCCGGGGTAAACGAAAGATGGAAAAGAAATGATGTACCTCCCGGAATACCGACTAAACCTACCACGGTGTTCCTCGACAAAACCACTATCGGCGGGGCCGCGCGAATCGCTTTCGCATGCGGTCGCGACCCCGCTGATACATACAAGTATCCCAGAACTTAATTAATTTTGAAATAAATATCCATTCTTTACTTCTGATGAATAAATCATTGTTAGTTTGATATTTTTCTCAAATATTGAATTTGCGCGCTAAATCGGTAAAATATCATTAGGCTTATTATACTTAACAAATTCTCAGTAACAACACGTAAATTAGAAATCAAGCCGGTAGATACTAATGGTCAGCCTCTTTTATGTAAAACAAAGTAAAACAAAATTCTCTTTAATTTCTTTAAAAGCTGTGAGAAAACTCGGCCATATTTCCCATGAAAACTAAACTCTTTTACGTTAGGCAGTTACTTGGTTGTGTTACCATAATATTGCGTCACCAAGCATCCTTACCCATAAGTGGCGATCTGATGATTAGTGATAACACTAACGTTAGTTTTCATAATGTTATTAAATTTTATCACAAAATTCTGAGTTACAACACGTAAATTAGAAAACAAGCCGTTAGATACTAATGAGCTGGCTCTCTTTTATGGTGAAAGTAAAACAAAACTGTGACAAAACTGCCCTTCGGCGATGATTCACTTCAAAACTAAATTCTTTACGTTAGGCAGAATCTTGTTTGGGTTGTGGTATTGCATCACCAAGCATCCATTTCCTTAAGTAGCAGATATCACTATCAGGTGGACCGCAAATTAGTGTGTCCGAGGCAAAAAAAAGATTAATGGTGTCATTTAAATTTGTAAGCTCATTACATAAGAATTCAAATTCGTATAAATTGACGTCATAAGGACAATGCTCAGAATTATTCATTGGAAATACCCAGACCTTAAATCAGTTTTAGTACTGAGCAATCTTGACGTATAATCTGCCTTTGAAGTTTTCCTGTTATATTTCCTTTGAATAAAATTGTCACAATCAATGCAAGGGTTTTGTGCCAGAATCTTGCAGTATGCGTGCCTAATGTTCTGGCTCGAATCTCATACATGACAATTATCTATACTTACTATTATATTAATATTATAAAGAAGAAATATTTGATGTTCGGTTTGTTTGTTTGTAAGGATTAAACTCAAAAACTACTCAAGCTATTTAAAAATATTTTTTCTATATTAGATAGCTATATTATCACCGAGTAATATAGCTATTATATGTATAACTTAACTTACTTTTAAACGAGCGAATCCGCGGTCAAAAGCTAGTTTGTAATATAATAATAACAATATCAGCCCTGTTTATAAGCTGTCCTACTCAATCACGAACCTCTTCCCAATATGCGAAGGCTTACGCCATACTCCACCACGCTGGTCCAGTGCGGGTTGGTAGACTTCACACGTCTTCGAGAACATTATGTAGAACTCACAGACATGTAGATTGCCTTACGATGTTTTCCTTCACCATTAAAGCGAACGATAATTACTTATTTAATACGCACATAGCCTTCTTGATCTGGATCAAATTCGAGATCTCTGCGTGACAGTCCACAAGTAATTCAAACGGCGCGGTAGCCATTGGGCTACCGCGCATATTATACTTGCCATCATGAATTCGAATCTCACACAATGCACTAACGGCGTGAACGCTGTTCTAATACAAGCATTCTAGATTATTTGGATTGGTCGATTTACTGAAATGTTTCTGGACTAATCGTTACCAGCGTTAGTACACATCAAAGCGAACATTATACTAAATTTGCACCAGAGATAAACGTGAACGTTGATGCGGTGTTTTATTTTCTTTTCGTGGTTTAAAACTCTTTGAAACAGCCGAGTATCACTTGCCTAATAAATTACCCAAAGAGGTTTTTATTTCACATTTAATTAATTGACCACAAGGACGCCAGCGAGTTTATTTTTGGTTCAGTGGCTTTAACGTAATCGTGATAGCACTGTTTAATAATAATATTCAGCAGCTTATAAACTGCCCCACTCTTCGATCAAATAAAATCCAGAACAGAACAGTATAGAAGATCGTTGTCTCCACTGCTAGGCACATATGTATTCTTCTCAGTATAAAAAAGGCTAAGCCATAGTTTACTACACGAGCCTAGCGCCAATTAGCAGACTTCTCGCATCTTGAATAACAACATTTAGAGTTTTACATGATCAGACAAGCTAATTTTTTTGCAATGTTTTCGCTTTACTTTTAAACCGAATGCTAATTCAATATATTCACTCCTTAAGGACTCCTTAACGACGTTATCAGGAGTACAGAAAAGGACCTACCCTATGTCCTTTCCTGTACTTCTGACAAAGAGTATTGTTCCCAAGCGAAACCGTGGGCAAAAGCTAGTACTTATAATACCGTACCGTATAGTACCTATAATAAAGCTTAAGAGTCTGTATTTTATTTGAACGCGCTAACTACGAGTCGGATTATAAAGACAGTTCTTAGCATTTGACATCCAAATGGTTAAGTATGATTATAGGCATCACGCTAAAAGCCACGGAAGCCATATTTATACCTATATATTCTTTATATAAGCAAATCACTTACAGAAGTAATCCATATGATTAATTCGTGCCTCTAGCTTGCGTGAGAAGCTTGTGCATATTACCCACCTGAGCTACTTGTGCCGTTTACAAGCCCCTGAATACGCCAAGAAGGCACGTAAGCGAATCAACACAAATCTCGCAATCTGCACCACCAATTTCGGTTTAAGCCTTCAACATCTATTTCAATCGAGCTCCGTTTTTATAGTCACCAGCTCCAAATGCCAATGATTCATGACGTCACTAGGATAGACAGTAACTGCGACCAAAATACAGATCGTGATTGATGGTCACGTGACCCTTGTAATGGTGCTTACTTAGTGTTGTGGTAATCTCTGTGGACCAAGCGTTAGGGAGATGTAGGTATGTGTGGCCGAAACAAAGATAATGCGCATCTGTATATTGTTAACGAAGTTTTTACTGAGCAGAAAGGCTTTAAGAATTAGTTCTTAAAGCCTTTCTGCTCAGCAAAAACCACCTTAAAGGTATAGGGACATATCTTAAAGGTATAAGGAGTGATCAGCGCTTAAACCTGGGATTTCGCTCAAAGTTGTACACGGCTAAACGAAATTGTGATGTGTTCTTGCGCCTTTTTAGAATCCTTAGTGAGGCAAAATACAGTAATAGAATAACTGGTTCAAGACCTTGATGATACGGTATTACTTGACACGGCACGCATATTATGAACTACTATGGTTCTACGAAATGGCTTTATATGAAACGTAACTTAGATTTCAGTTGTGGTCTAACTGTTAAACTCGCATCGAATTGCAATCAGAGGTTTCTACATGATGCCTCCATTACAATTACTGTTATCATAAAAGAAGCATGTCAGTTTTCACTCTGGGGATTATTTAAAGTTCACTACAAAAACCTAAACAAAAAATATAAAGCGGCTTAGCAAAGACATTACCAATAATTTTTTTCTTACCTTTCAGAACGTGATTTTTAAGAGTCGTATAAAATTTTTGCATAGTATTTTCATTTTAATTTTAATACGTTTTGAGGCTATAATTTTGTGACGTCACCCTCACCCTCTGGATGGCACCCTCCGGAGGACATAAAGCAATGAAGGAAATAAAAATTATGATTTCATGTCTTACAGAGTATTTAATGTGATGTCACAAAGTCTATAACCAGCGTATAATAATGACGCTTCCAAGGAAAATCAAAGATCAAGTTGGTCAAAATCCTAATCCTGCTTTTTGCTTCGTCGTAGTCTGTTAATAAATTGAATATTATTTTGTTAAATGTTTAAGTAACCCATGTAGTGTGTTAAATGTTCAGGCGATTCAAATTACTCATCAAACATTTATTAAAGCTGATTATCTTGCTACTCTGAAATATAAATTATCCTACACCGACTAAGCTAGTGAATTTTAAGCTCCATCTTTCAATATGAACACTTTAAAGTTCTAAACTACTTAAAACAAACTATTAAACTTATGCACATAATATCAAAGAGCATCGCAGAGCTGGTCTAACTTTTATACACTACCGCCATCTAGTGGCACTTATTAAAACTACAACTGTCTCTAAATACTGGCTACTAAATTATCTTGGCCTTTGACGTATTTTAAAATCGATATAAGCTAAAGCATGTAATTTTGTATATTTTCAAAAAGCGCCCCTAGTGGTTACGTTTGTAACTAATCAAAATCTATGGCGAAATGTGACCATGGACATATGTATGCATACATGTCTCAACTCTCAGGTAAAGAAAGATCTTTTTATTTCACATTGTATTTTATTAGGTTACTAGTTTGCTTCGAGCACACAAAACGCCAAACCGTGAGGTCCTGGGTTTGATATCTGGATCGTACAAAATGTTAGCTAGCATCCATGTTGTTTAAACTGAGCATTTTGAAATTGCTTATTAATAAAAAGCCAATCTCACTATATCCGACTTAAGTATCAAATCTTACCATCAGCCACAAACAGACTCTGCCATAATAGACTCACCTTCATCAATGCCAATAAATACATTCGATATTGCAAAAGCAGTCTATTTAGTATAATAATACATTATTCCGAATAATCCAGGCATAACATGAGTAGAGCATCAATATTTGAACTACATATTGTTGCACTCGAGCTCACAATATTGCCTAAATATTGATAGAACTGAGGCTAATAGGTAATACACGCACCGCTGGCTTACATTACGTGGTTAATATTAAAAACAAATAGTACTGTTTACGATTTATTAAAATTTGGATATAACCTGTCAATAGATGTAATGCAAGACATATTTTTTTTTTTAATTATATTCTACCACATACACACACCACCATCTAGCCCAAACTAAGTAGAGCTTGTACGGTACTAAACAATGGATAAACATACATATGTATATACTTTTTTTTGTAAATAAGACTGCCACGTAGAGGTCTCGAGTTCGATCCCAAAGCTGTGTCTAAAATTTTCAATCTCTGTCTTTTCGAAGTTATGTGCGTATTAAATAGTTAGTTATCGCTCGCTTTAATGGTGAGGGAAAACATCGCGAGGAAACCTGCATGTCTAAGAGTTCTCAATAATGTTCTCAAAGATATGTGAAGTCTGCAAACCCGCACTGGGCCAGCGTGGTGGACTATGGCCTAACTCTTCTCACACTGTGAAGAGGCCTGTGCCCAGCAGTGGGACAGATATTATTATTTAAATACATATTATACGTAGAAACACCCAGACCTAGACAAACATCCATGTTCATGCACACAAATGTTTGACTTGTGCGGGAATCGAACCTGCGACCTCAGGCGTGACAGTTGGTTACACTAACCACTACGCCATCCAGGTCGACACAATAATTGGGCACTTATTCTGTCTGGCCGCCGGTGTGCCGCAATCTTTTGAAAATAAAAACCTTATTATTCTAAAATGCTGCCAAAGAAACAAATTTTATTCATTAAGGTCAAAGTAAGGCTTATGAACGAAAAAAATAGTAGTAGGTTAGATGCTAGGTTCAAGGCAACCTCAACTGCATATCTTTTGAAGCTGTTCTCAAAATTCGATCGATGACTTTGATTAGATTGACTTTATAAACTAATAAAATCATATATTAAATTGACATATTTTGTTTATTCATGCCACAGAGTATTATTACAAAGATTTATCCATGAACTTTCATATGCCTTTTGTCATTTTGTGTAAGGAAATAATTACCCAAACCAAACCTAAGAATATTTTTACATAATTTTGGAATCTTATAACTGGGGTGCTGTCGAAAAATAAGATTATAGGTTTATTCATTTCTAAATACGTAGTTTAGGATCCTCATAAAATGGTCCGTCTGGCAACAGAACTCTGCTTGAATAATCGTTTTCATGATATAGTTTGCTTCTGTAGACTTCAATGGGGTCATGTGTTGAAGGCTTCTGTATATTTCGGCTACAGATTGAGTTGCCAGCAAATATAAGGAAGATTATAATCCTGATCATGATACTCTGAAAAGATATAAAAACTACAAATTAATAAAATTATGCACATATTTCTATTTTTCTTACTTATTTTATTTGACAAACAAACTTTCCTAATTCTAACTAATAATATAAATTCATGTGTGAGTTGTTGCTGAAGACAGGGCACTGTGGCACTCATTAAATAAAATAAATAAAATAAAATAAAATTGATTGTGTCAAATAATTCGTTTTACAGAAAGTTATGTTCTTCTTTTAAGCAAATAATGCCTGTAGTAGAAAACTCCGCTCCTCCATATTTTACAAAGCGTGATAATTAACACAATAATTTTAAAATATGAAATTAATTCTAGGATACATTATAATAAATACAAACATACTTTAAAATGTGTGTGGTGTGTGAATGTGTATGCGTGAGTGTGAGTGCATGTGTGTGAGTATATGTGTGTGTACTCATTGGGGGAGGGCTATGTCCAGCAGTGGACTATTATAGCCTGATGATGATGATGATGATGATGTGTGAGTTGCTGTGAAGACGCAGTAGGGATACTGGCTTCAAGGTGGATCGACGACCTGGTAAAGGTCGCGAAAAGCCGTTAGATGCGCATGGCCTTAGACTGGTCTTTTTGGAAGACCTTGGTGGTGGCCTATGTCCAGCAGTGGAATTTAGAAAATTTCGGATACAAGTTGTCAGGGGTACAGAAAAGGATATAGGGTACCTTTCACCCAGAAAAAAGTTCTGTTCCCGAGGGCCAGAAATTTATTAAATCTACGTTAAAACAAGCAAATCCGCGGCAAAATTTAGTTACACAAATATACATAAAACCATTTAGTTACTACTTTTAGACTTAATTCTTCTCTGATAGAAATAAAACAAAAAGACAGGAGATAAAAATAGGTCTTTATGTATTTTCTCTAGCCACCAGTATACCATATTTGTTTACTTATTTATCGTAACAATAATACATATTCACAATTATATACAAGTACATGAGGTTTTACACAAAAAGTTACATCCAATTACAGGCAATCACTACAAGTACTAATAACTATCTCCATAAAAAAGGATTGCTGTGTCTTCAGCGAAAGCAATTTAAGCTGATAAAGGTCGTTGATAAAAGTCAAAACAAGGTAGGGCCCAAAATACTACCCTAAGGAATACCGATATTGACCTCACATTCGTCACTCAGCCATTCATCAACGATTACACGTTGAGATCTGCCACTCAATTTAGTTACACAAATCATTATCTTTCGAGTAATTTAAGTTATAGACCTCGAATGCCAAGGTATTCCAGCTTTTTCAACAAGAGTGTCACAGAGACTGTGTCAAAAGCTTTTGCCAAGTCAAGGAATATCGTAAGTACTTTTTTATTTTCATCAAGCCTATTAATAATCGTATCTGTAAGACAATGAACATCATCTTTTGTTGATCTTCCATTTCTAAAACCATATTGGTTATCGGACAGTAATTGTTTAGATGTTAAATATTTGATTAGTTGCTTATTAACTGTTTTTCCAAAATTTTTGATAAATGTTGATTGTCATAATATTGTCTTCTGTTTACGCGAATGTTATTCATTGAAATTAAACTATAGTAGTTTAATTTATATAGTTATTTAAAAATACGGATTTTGTCAAAATTATGTAATACAGTGATAAATAAACAACGAAAAAAATATTTATATTGTGATTCCTTCGTACTTATAAGTTTTCAGAGTTCCTATTAGTGTTTTAAGAGTAAGCCAATGTAACTAAGAGACTAATTTTATAAAATATAATGATTATTTTCCTACAATCACTTGTTGCTTTTATTCTTTCTCTTTGACAATGGGAGTATACTACACATTGCTGGAATGCATCAGTTTCTTATGAACTTGATAATGTCCAATATAAGGGACGTACGTTTTTCACGAAACTGAAATAATAGAGGTTAAAATATGAAGTTGCTGTTGTATAGTAAAACATATTTTGAATTGACGTAAAACCTTCATGGTGTGAGATTTTCGAGTGATTTTTTTTTTCAGATGATACCTATAAGAATATTCTTTTAAAAAAATATGCAACTTTCGATTTTCAACTATCAATTGTTTTTTTATTCAGCTAAATTCGAGTAATTTTTGAATACGAGTTCCGACGCAGACCTAACGATCAAACAAATCCATAAGGTAAAAAAATATGAAAAATGGATGCCTCATGATTTGACTGATCTACAGAAAGAAATGCGTGTTGTATTGCCTTGTTGAATCGGTACAGAAATGAAGGAATATTGGATCGAATGTGACGAAAAGTGGATTCTTTACGATAACCATAAGCGAAAAATGCAATGGCTGACCCCAGGTCAAACGCCGCAACAGTGCCCTAAAGTAAAGCTTACCAATAAAAAAGTAATGGTAACTGTTTATTGGTCTCTTCATAGTGTTATTCACTATAGCTTTCTCAGGTCTGGTCAAGCAATAACAGCAAATGTTTACTGTGTTGAACTTCGAACAATGATGGTATCTTGTGAATCGATCTTCACCATATTATAGCTTGCGTTAAGCACACTGCACGAGAAACCGTTGTAACTCTACAGTAGCTGCAGTTAGAAACCATACGTCATCCTCCGTACTCGCCAGCCCTTGCTCCGACGGACTACCATTTTTTTCGTGATTCGAACAATTTTCTACGTGTAATAAATTTTCTTCTCAGGAAGCAGGACATAATGCTTTCATACAGTTTGTCGAGTTTAGATAGCAGCAATGTATAGATAATGAGAATAAATATTTTGATTAAATAAATATGGTGCATATTAGAAAAAAACGAGTTTCAGTATTTCAGTACTAGTCGGCAATTTCATACTTTAATATGTCGATTTTTCAGATATTTTTTCTACGCTCCTTAACAAACTAAAAACCAATATATGTAATGATTTAACGAATTCGACTAAAAAAATCTCCGTCGAATTAAGGGTTAAATGAAGTTAAATGTGATTAGTGTCATAGGAATCTCTTTTGTATACGTTCTATTCTTAAGATATGAACAGCATAATTACTTAATGAGACTAATTGGAAAACAATGGACTACACACTATACATGCATGCATGCATTATTTATACATACATAATATACAGTATTACATAACTACGTAAGACAACAGATTTGTAAGAAAATCAACCAATTTCTATTTGCTATAAGACTGGTAAAAGATGTCACCACTAAGCATACATCTTTGATGGTATACCATGCCTACATCTGCCCGATAATTCGGTACGGCATAGTCGTATGGGGAAACTCTACCGAAATTGAGAACATCTTTATTAATCAAAAAATGTGTATCCGCGCAATGTTCAATATGGAGTGGTGCGACTCGTGTAGGCCTGTATTCAAGTCGCACAAACTTTTAACAGTACCTTCCCTGTATATTTACTAGGTAGCTTGGTTTTTGAGATCTTATCCTCTACTTTAAACCGAAAGATAATACAAATAAGAGAAAAGGGACTCATTTGGACTTTGAAATACCTATACCCAAATTGGAACTATTTCGGAAGAGTTGTGTTTATATGGCTCCTTTGAAGTCAATTATACAATTGCCCTTCAAAAAAATTTGTTTTCATCTAAAAAGGTGGCTGGTACAGGAATGTTTCTATTCTATTCATGAGTATTTTGTGAAATATCCATGTACATTTTATTTGCATGGTCTTGCATTAAAGTACAGACGGGTTGTTATACATTCGTTACAAAGTAAATTTGTCACAATTCTAATTTATGCAATAAACTTACAATATATTAATTTTCTTTACTGTAAATTCGTCACATGGATTTTACCCGCACAAATAGCAAAAAAAATTAAACATCTAGTAAAATAAAAATGTTGTATATTTTTCATAATCACAGTAAGTTTAATAATTTACTTTTCATCTACATAAATATCACAGTTCTCGAGTGGACGATTTGCCCACAACATTACAAATATAAGATAAACAATAGAAAGACAATTAAATTACAGTAATAATCATATTTTTTTTAAGTTTAACTAATATACTATTAAAATTCACAGATCTCGAGTGGCTGGTTTGCCCACAACATTACAATTATAAGAAAAACAATAAATGTCTAAATAAATCACAGCAATAATCACATTTATTTTTAATTAACCCAACACCTACGTAAAAATCACAGATTTTGAGTGGCTGGTTTGCCCACAACATGACAATTATAAGAAAAATAATAGAAAGATAGTAATAATCACATTAATTTATTTTTTAACTAGATGTACCCGCGGTTTTCCGGCGTTTATGATAACTCCGCCACCCCTGTGGGTCGTATTGTGATGTTATATAGCCTATAGCCTTTCCCGATAAAAAAGGAATCCAACAAAAAAAAATTTTGAGTTCGATCCGGTATTTCCTGAGATTAGCGCGTTCAACCAAACAAACAAACTCTTCAGCTTTATAATATTAGTATAGATTTAACCTAAGACCTACGTGAAAATCACGGATTTCGAGTGGATGATTTGCCTACAACTATATAAAAATAATAATCTAACACCTACAATTATATAAACTATGTAAAAAACCTATATTGTTTAATATATTGATTGGTAAATAAATGTTACATGTTTTTAAAATGCTGCATAAAGGAAAGTTTTTTTTAAGAACTTCTGCCAGGGACATATTATTGTAACTGTTTAAAATAGTTTTCAATTCTTTGTCATATAGATATAGATATAGATCGACGTGTTCTCACCTTTAAGGGTATATCAAATCTGAAATTATTTAATTTCCAATCTATATATTCAGCCTCCTTTTTAATATATCAAGAAACTGAAGCATTTTAGGTTTTCTTTTGCCCATTTTATTGTTTAACCGTTTAGGCCATGCTTTTGCTAGGTTTATTGTCCTATGACGAGCTCCATGTACATTCCACATAAACTATATTTTTGTGTTTGTGTTACTTGTACAACCAAGCGTCTTCAATGTCCTGTTTCTTTATATGTGCTAATACAGCACACATGGCTAAGTGCCTTTTCTCTTCTATGTCATTCAGTTGCAGAGCATGTGCTTTTCTGGCAAAAGCTTGTTCGAAATGAAAGTTACATCCTTGGAATTTAACATGAGGAAATACTTGTTTTATGACGTTTATCACGGCAATTTCAAAGTCGACAATCATTGTAAGCGGTGACCAGTTAGGTAAATTTTGCATCAGTGATATAAAAAGACCTTTCCTCCTTACTAGGCATAAGAACGTAGGTATAAGGCACTATTTTCGAAAACTTGTCGTCGCTGTTCACATCTCCGTGTATACAATATAGTTGATAAAATGGTGTACAGCAGCATGTAAATGTGCCGTCCAAGAAGAATGTATCTAGATTTGGTATAAATTCACGAGCAGTCTCAGTGCAGAATGCTATTATTCTGTTTTCAGGCTCACTATTATCATCAAATAATTTATATTTTTCTGGAATTATAACATCTTCGCGTCTTGAAAATGTGTTTTGGACACGTTTAGTTTATGATTCCTCACATTATAAAGTGATCGTCAAATGTTCGAAAATTTTGGTAGCATTTAATAATTCACAACTCTCATCCTTGGTTGCTTGAAAAGCTTTTTCATACACTTGAGGCATAGGTGTGATTGTGTTCGCTGCTGCTTCCTTGCAGAGATTTCTTGCCTTTATCATTTCAATTTATACTATATTTGGTTGACACTTGTGGGCCGATTCATGCAAAATTCTAATGTCATGATTCTCCGAAATTTTAATAGTTGCACTACATGAACGATTAGTGTATCTCCATACAGTTCCAATCTTAGTTTCACGGTGGAAATTGTACGTATGGCCATATCTTACAAGCATTCGCCGTCCTTTTTCTGTTTTACTAAAAGTAATATGAAAAATTAATAAAAGTTTTTTAATTAAAGAGCAAAATATATAAAATATTTAGAAATAAACTAAAATATACTTACAAACAAATATTTTTACCGCGCTTGTACCAGGTTGATTAAGATCAATTTTTTCAAAGACGCACCACACAATCACATATCGCATCGACAAGGTCAAGGGAGTCACTGGGCTAATAAGTTGTTAGATGCGTTGACCGATACTATTAGAAAGAGATAAATACAGCGAGCGAGCGAGCGCGCGATAGCCTGTGCAGAAGTATGTATATTTAATTACGAGTGTTAAAATAAATAACTTTGCTTGCTATCGCTACTTTAAGCAAAAATGATGTAAAATGAGGATTTGTGACAAATTTACAATAATCCTCATCTGTGAAGAATTTACACATATTTTTAATACATATGACGAATTAACTTTCAATGTATGGATTTTTCAAATTGTGACGAATTTACTTTGTTACGAATGTACAACAATCGGTACAGACATATACAGGGTGTAACAGAAAGGTGAGGTCATATTTAAGGGTCACATAATATAGCCCATGTACAAGGGAAAACCGCGGGAATCAAATTTGTATACTTATAAATATTAGCATATTCTAATCGATACGTAAACAACACTATCCTACATGCACGCGTATTAGTTTCTAAGAATTACAAAATACTTTTTATGAGTTTTTGTTCACTTTTGCTATCTTAATAGGTCCATTAAACATTACCCCAGATGTGGATACTGTTAACTATTCATTGTTTACAATACAGCTGGTAGTTCTAACATAGATCGGTGACCCCACAGATGTTGCACAGTTGTTGTAACTCGTTTTGTATCGATATTTAAATAAAAAATAAATAAAATTATTGAAATTGTCATAAAATTTAAAATTCGGTATTTTGATGTGGGGTTAGGACACATAGATTTATCAGTTATACATAGCGATCCTAAAATATGACCACAGCTTTCTGTTACATTCTGTATAATAACATGTGCAATAACATTTGTAATTGATTGTTTAGGTATTTTATTTCACTGTAGTAATAGTATTTAATATTTTTTTACTATCGGTAAACGATTAGCGAGCTTAATAAGCAACGTTGGGTGCGGTCAGTCTATAGATGGGTGACCGCTTATTGATATTTCATCTGAGCGTCTCCGTGCTTCGGAGGGCACGTAAAAAGTCGGTCCCGGTTGTTGCCAAATTGACAGCAGTCGTTAAGCCATGTCAGAGGCCTACGGGCGGCTATAATTTTTTTATACATTTAGATTGGTGCTAAATGTTAATTATTTATTGTACCTGCCAGTTGTAATCGTGGTAATTTAATGTCAAATTTAATTTAGAATATAATATGCTCTTTCGTTTTTAACAATTATTTATGTATAATGTTAATTTTAATAAATATATAATATAATACATTTGCATGTCGCTGTGTCGGTGAAACATGATGGACTAAAATTATATGTAACATCTTTGTACCGTGCTTCTAGCAAATAAATAATATCCGCCCTGTATTAAACTGTCCCACTACTGGGAACGGGCCTCTTCTCAGTGTAAAAAGGTTAAGGCCGTAGTTCACCACGCTGGTCCAGTGCGGGTTGACAGACTTTACATACATAGGTATATGAAGTCTGCCAACCCTAAAGAACATTAAGGAGAACTCTCAGACATGTAGGTTGCCTCACGATCTTTTCTTTCACCGTTAAAGCGATAATTAACTGATTTTAATACGCATATATATGTATATACATACCTATATACATACATACGGCCTCGATGACGTAGTGGTTAGTGTATCCGACTGCCACGCCTGAGATCGCGGGTTCGATTCCCGCACAAGTCAAACATTTGTGTTCATGGACATGGATGTTTGTCTTGGTCTGGGTGTTTCCATGTATTATAATATGTATGTATTTACACAAAAAAGTATATAGGTATGTTTATCCATTGTCTAGTACCCATAGTACAAGATCTGCTTAGTTTGGACCAGATGGTGTTGTGTGTATGTGGTAGAATAAATAAAATGTTATATTATATTATACAAATTTATATATTATGTAAATAAATGCCTGTGCTTCCTCGTAAAGTATGGACGGTGATGTATTAAATCAACTATTGAGGTACAAAGTAATAGAAGGCGCGTGCTATTTCTATTTTCCGGGCACATTCTTAGACTTTCCTGTTAGGAATTTCCGTTTAGGAAATTCCAGAAACATTGCCTGCATTTTCAACCTGGGATTTTGTCATCAACTGCAATATGAGCACAAACTTATGGCACAGCGTCAGTCCCATTGTATTTGATTCTATTATTATCCAATGTGTACTTTGTTCACATCTATATTAGTACGTGAAGTTTTATCCGTTTTTAACATATTGCGAGCTGAAAGGATTGTAAGTCTTGACACGGATATCCTAACTAATATTATAAATGCGTTTGTGAGTTTGTTTGTTTATTACACTTTCACGCCTTCACTACTTGACCGATCATTATGAAATTTCGCATACACATTATCAGGGGAACAAAACAGACTTAGGTAAACTTTCATCCAGTAAAAGTACTGCTAATAACAAAACCAACATTTATGCGAGCGAAGCCGCGGCCAAAATCAAGTAGTTTATATGGAGAAAGAGTGTGCTGCACTCATTCTTTATATTCTACGATTTATACACTTTTATGTTGTGAATTGATTCGACCTTTGAGTGAGAATTAGCAATAAAATTCTATATTAAAAAAAATTCGTAATCAAGTTCAACCCTTGCTTTTCCACAGCCTCTACGTGTTCCAAAGTTGAAATATAAATTCGTCGCAGTCTTACTAATTAAGAAACTAATGAAAATTTGTTCAAAAATAGTCAAACCTTTGGTAAAAATGTAACTATCGCACTGAGAAATGCCCATAGACTGGATGTAATTTTTCTTTTTTCACAAGTCGTCTTTCAATAAAACACTACCCACCGTTATTGCTTTGAAATAAAAAAACATCTAGTAATATTAAATATTAATCCATAAATACATTGGTTTCATATTATTTTTCGATAATTTACTACATGATTACATTTGTTGTTCTTGCTTTTATCACCATGGATAATATTACAATTGGACATGCAGCCGCTTCTTGTATTTCCGCTCGTTCAATTTGTTGTGAATTTGGACACAGTGCTTCTAACTTCTCGATTGGCTCATGGTATTACCTTCTTCCTGACGTGCACTTACTTGGATGACGTGGGGTAAATCTGTTACTTATATAAGACTGATTAAAAATACTCGTCTAGTACGTATAAAAAGGAAGGCATTTGGCAATATGCATCTGTACAGATTTTTTTCTAAAGACCGCTTCCGTATTGCCCCGGTAATAAATCCTGTGTCGCGAGGACCTTTACAAACATTCAAACAACGGACAGACTCAAAACTACTATAAGCGTTAGTAATGTTTGTCCCGTGTGAGCATCGAACCCACAACACTCAACGCGATGGCAGTAGCAAGGCGAACACATAAACTATTACGCCATCCGTGCAGTAAACTTTATTTAAACAAACAAATCATTATAAAATTATTCAGTTATGGCTTTCAGTTTATATTAGTTCCCTAATAAATAGAGAGGATATATATGACTCTAGCACCGATATATATATAAGAAAGTAGGAAGGGAAAGGAGCGGAAAGGTAACAGCAGGGTGATTGGGCCTCCGGCACTGTCACTCACCGAACAACACATAACAGTAGGAATACTACTATTTCACGTCGATATTCTATAAGAGGGTAGTCCTTCCCGGGTAGAGCCGATCCATTTATGCTGAAATCAGCGAGGCTCTACTACTCAAAATATAATACTATACTAGTAACACTAGGATTCTAGCTAACATTAAATTTATGCTATATTTGTTTATTTGTTGCAGCGATAGCCTAATGGGAGACCGTTGGACAGCCAGGCAGAGGTCAGAGTTCCATCCAAAGGCACGCACCTCTGACTTTTCAAAATTATATGCGTATAATTATATATAGTTATAGTTAATTATCGCTTACTCTAACGGTGAAGGACAATATCACGACGAAACTTGCATGTCTGAGAGTCCATGCAGTTCAGCAGCCATGGTCATGGGGAGACTACCATCTTAGTCTCTCCGTGATCATGGCTGCTGCAAAGCAACCGAAACGTCGGAGAAAGTGTAAACCTAAATAAAAATAGTTTAAATAATTTTATTAGCTTAAAATTAGTAAAGTTCAATAGTATTAGTAGTGTAACAGTTTTTAAATTTGTAATACAGTGTTAAATAAACAACGCGATAAAATCCGTATAAATGAGTTTAATTTCAATGAATAATATTCGCGTAAACAGAAGACAATATTATGTCTGAGAGTTATCCATAATGTTCTCGAAGATATGTGAAGTCTGTCAATCCACACTGGGCCAGCTTGGTGGACTGCACCTAACACTTCTCACAATGCGCAGTAGTAGGACAGTTTAAAACAGGGCTGATATTATAATTTGAGTCTAACACAGATGATATAAAACAATACTATTAGGCCGAGGACTCTAACTACCATTACGCCATCTTGTTTACTAAATAAGACAAGTAAGAAAGTAAGATAGAAACCGAACGCATAATTATGATAAATGTGAATGTGAGTTTGTTTGTTACGCTTTCACGCATTAACTACTTGACTGATCATCATAAAGGAGACTGACCAGGTCTGGCCCAAATGTTGCCCAGAAATTTATTTATTTATTTACGTTATGGAAAACTTACAGCTACATGATATGATACATGATAGGCGACGGTAAGCCGATTACAAGTTTTTACTCATAGAACTATAATGTAATGAAATTATGAAAATAATGAAATGGAAATACTTTTATTTTGTCCCTTAAAGTAATAGATACTTAACAAAAATAGACAAAAAATTATTCGCTCGCGGGGTGACCGAGAAGTTACAAGTCTTATTTTTAAGATTTTATTACATTATTTTTAATACATGTGATTTTTGGAACATTTACATACAAAACTAATTGTCTGCATTCAGATGGGGTATATGTCTGTCTCTCTTGCGTACGTGTTGCTCGTGCTCGTCTATACCTACGTTGCGCACGCGTCACTGTTTTGCATCATCAAATTTATTAATACAGCCAGGGAGCGGCTAAATGTTGCCAATCACTTGGCAGATTATGAAGTTCAAAGAAGGCTAAGCCGACGTAGAGCCAGCTTCGAAAATGTTTCAGTGGTGGAGGATAATGTTGTTGCATTTGCTGTATTAACACTGAAGGAGTTGACTCTATTCGCTGTAGGAACCTACCAAATCAAACTGGCGCCTAGCTATTACAGCGAAGATGTACGCGTCACTGTGTCATTCATTATACAAAAATATAACAGCCATCTTAATGACCTCTCAGACTGTTCAATGCCCTCCAATAATGTCCAACTTGTACGATCACACATAAAGAGTAGACACACGTCCCCTAAAATCTACCATAGCTACATTTTAATTGACGAGGATAATCATGGACAGCAATTAAAATATAGTGTTTGATGCAATCTATGCATCAAACACTATATTTTAATTGCTGCTCTTCTTTTAATGGACGAAGAACAACTGGCAGCTGTGCCTACGTTATGTGCGTAGTTTGGTATTTAGGATAGGCTAGGCACCATCACGTTGTTAGGCGCCCTGCTTTATTTCTCGACAGAATTATTCTCAACGACAATGATGACGATTGATAAACAGCTAGCCTCGGTGGCGCAGCGGTAGTAAGTGCGACTGCCGTGCATGAGGTCTTGGGTTCCTATCCCGGGTCGGGTCAAAAAGTGTTATTTGGTTTCTCTAATTCCCAATAACAGCCCAGAGTCAGGAAGTTGGCGGTGTTTCAGTCCCGTGCGTCGGAAGGCACGTTAAGCAGTGGGTCCTGCGCCTCACCTCTCCTCGATCGTGTCTCAACTGCTTATGGGTTGGCAGTTGATTATGATTTTTGCTCAGTTAAAAATCCGTATAAAAATTATTTTTCTAAATACTCCTCGAATAGATTTTCATGTGCTTTGAGTTACAGACTAGTATTAATCTAAAGAACATTACGCACTATGTGTCAGTAGTGGGCAACACTTGGACCAACTTCCATATTATAAATGGTCAGTCTCCCTTCGCGTACATGTTGTAAGAGTACAGAAAAGGACATAGAATACATTATATTGTCTTCTGTTTACGCGAATGTTATTCATTGAAATTAAACTACTATATACGGATTTTATCGCATTGTTTATTTAACACTGTATCTATTACATAATTTTGAAAACTGTTACACTACTTTTACTATTAAATTTTACTAATTTTAAGCTAATAAAATTATTAAAGCTATTAAAATTATTTATATTTAGGTTTACACTTTCCCTGACGTTTCGGTTGCTTTTCAGCAGCCATGGTCACGGGGAGACTAGAATACATTAATCCAGAAAAAGTACTGTTTCCGAGAGTTAGAAGTTTATTAATGAACTCTACGTTAATAGTTACGAGCAAAGATGTGGGCAAATTCAAGTAGACTACAGTCTCTTCTCTATGAATAATGTTATTGTACTTTAGTATTAATATCAAATACTCTTATTTTGTATAAGCATTTTCTGTATAGGCATTCGACATTCGAAATACATCAGTCCGTTTTATGCCACAGGCAAGCGGGGTTTCCTGTTTCCTGAACCCATGACATTACCTGGACACATAAAATTTCATGGAAACATTAATGTTATGTGCAAAAATAACATTATGGTCGTTTGTTTATGAAGACGATGTTATGTAATACAGTATAGTATCTTGCGATAACTTCGGTATAATGTGTCAGTATTATACCGAAGTTAGCGCCACAATTGGCACCTATACACAAAAATACGCACTCACGTGACATAAATACATATTCAACCCGAAATCGCTGTAAGTTTGCATAGACTATGTCTTAACATCTATGTTTCTGTACATTGTACAAGTATATAATGTGCCTTAAGCGAAGTCTATTTATTTTTGCGTAACTGGTACTGACTTTCATTGCCATTGCCTATAGTACCTATGTTAGCGTTCCTCCCGCAATGAACTGATCAGCTTATTGATATTTTTGTTTGACTCTATGTCGCTAAAGCAAAATGTGGTCAAATAAAAATTATAAATTTAAATGTAAGAATATTATTTATTTATTTATTTATATATGAGTCACAAATATAGGTACATGGGATCTTATTGGTACATAAATGTTTTAGAATCACTACATTTAGCCTTGCGGCATGTGACATTATATTTTTATTATTATTACTACGTATTATATTTCTTTCCTTTTTATATAGCCTAAATTCACAAATACTTACACAATACCATGGTGTCGTTATCAAAAGATAACTGCATCCGCCTGACTTTATCTGCTTTGTATGAGTATTAAGCAAGACCTCTATGTTCTCTCTACATATACCGTTGATTTATATCTAACAATTGTTTCAAGGCTTTTCAAAGATTTCAAGCAGGCGCCTCGCTAGAGCTCGCGTGGTCCCGATAGACGGCACTAGCCTTGCCCTATTACCTTACATATCTGGGGAAATATATTATATATACGTGATACACCCCTACCCAACCTTTTG
This sequence comes from Catocala nupta, assembly GCA_963675205.1. NCBI lineage: Eukaryota > Metazoa > Arthropoda > Insecta > Lepidoptera > Erebidae > Catocala > Catocala nupta. The sequence continues at coordinate 18,579,232 of OY776097.1, read as the reverse complement.
TGGGAGTATAGACATAAATTTCATAATAGTCATAGCCTAATAACAGCTTAATATGAAATATGTTACAAACTAATAAACTAAACATATTAACAAAAGCCTACAAGTGTTGTTTCAGTATCTATATGCTTATAGAGTGTATTAAATTTATTGTTTATATAGTAGCCACTGAATATTAAACTATTTTTTTTAACTACTGTGGTCTTATAGTGTTGCTTTTAATTAAAGGGAATTATGTCTAAATAAAGTAAGCAGCTCAAATCGACTCGACTCCCATTAATCTTTAATGGGAGTCGAGTCGAGTTGAGTTCGACACTACAATACGCAACTGTGACTTTTCCAAGTTAAGTGCGTATTAAACATTTCATTATCACTCGCTTTAACCCTTTGACCGCCACGTCAAAAAAGAAAAGCGTGCTCTCGGCGCCAAGCTACGATTTCATCCTTTAATTTGTCATGTAGTCGTGACCGTGGCGTGCTGGACACATTTTGCTTTATCGTGTATACATGACTGTGGCGGTCAAAAGGTTAACGGTGAAGAAAATATAGCGAGAATACCTGTGTACCTAAAAATTCTCCATAATGATCTCGAAGATATGTGAAGTCTGTCAACCTTCGCTAGGTCAGCATGATATACTATGGTCTCATCGTGTTCAAGCCCTAGCATATTTATTAGTACTTACAGTATTATTAGTTCACATCACAGAGCGCATAAAACTATGCTAACTAATATGCGCGCCGCTCTATCTGTCCCAAGCATCATAATAGCAACATACATACAAAAGATTAAAATAATAATAATACTTGTCCCGATTGAAAGACGGCATCGAGCTTCAGTCAGGTCTCATTGTGCTGTCTTATGATGGGACAATTGACACATTTTCATCCAAGTAGTTCTATGGGATAAGTGACACCAGTATTTCGATGTCAGAAGTCCCATTACTGTCAACACAATGAAAGGAAATCGTTTATTTTTGTAACAGTGTTTTGTTAAGCAATTTTATAACTTTTGTGTTTTTAACAAAAAAGTTATAAAAGTGCTTAACAAAACATAAAGTTAGTGTAGCAGATCTTATCAGGTAAATATTTAACGCGGTCCCCACTCTAGGCAAGCCTGTATCGTGGGGTCCCAGCCAAACGTAGTTACAATAGAGATTTAGAGCTCCTGCACTTCACAATTGTAATTACAATGGGACAGAAGTCTTTCATTTAGGTACCTTTAAAAGTGAAATGCGTTTGCAGTGGTAAATTATAATCATTTTAATAACTTCGAATCATTGTTAGTAAAAATGAAATGTGGATATAATACACGTATCCCTTCGGGATTGAGATGTGAGAGAATGAATCTATTTTTCAGTGGGTTGTCTAAGTAAAGCTATCTGTCTATGCAATTTCTAAAAGTATTATTCTAAATAATGCATAAAAATACTAGCTTGCCTAATAACGATGCTGTATATAATAAAGTTTTATAGGAAAACTAGCTGTCCCGACAGACGTAGTCATGGACAGGCGAAAAAAAAAACAAAACTAAAATCCTCGAATCCACTTAAACACACACAAAAAAAATCATTCAAATCGGTCCAGCCGTTTAGGAGGAGTTCACTGTCAACACACGTACATAAGTATTATACAGGGTGTCTGGTAATTAATGTACTATGTAACTAATATACAATGATTTTGTTGTTTAAATATTGGTACAGACTAATAATATTACAATGAAGTTGCCTACTAAATATATGAGGCTCTTGGCTTATAGTAGCAACTTAAATGTGTAGTGTTAGTTAGTTCGTGTCTGCAAACCTCGAAAAGTAATCTATGGATCTATTTGATTTTTACATAGGCTGTCAAGTCTTAGAATACCAGACATAATTCAAAATCTATAGTGTCTGGCCATCCGTGTGCCGCTGCGACTCGAGACGTTAACATTGCATTTCAATATAAAAGTGTATTTTTGTACTTTTTACCCCATAGTTGCCACGGAAATGGAACTTATTTCCCTAATACCTAGAATCAGATTAAACCAAAGAGAATCTTGGTTTAGCTAGTATTGAATAACAATAAAAATGACGTATTATAAACTACATAGATGTGCCCGCGGTTTCAGCCGCGTTTATCGTTACTGCGCCGCCCCCGTGGGTCGTAGCGTGACGTTATATAGCCTATAGACTTCCTCGATAAATGGGCTATCCAACACTAAAATAATTTTTCAATTCGAACCAGTAGTTCCTGAGATTAGCGCGTTCAACCAAACAAACAGACTCTTCAGCTTTATAATATTAATATAGATACAGCAAGTTAGCTATGCTATGTTTCTGAATATTAGTAGTAATTATATTCAGCTGCCTCAGTGACGCAGCGTTAGTGAATGTGACTGCTGTGTATGAGGTCGCGGGCTCGATTCACGAGTCAGTTGAAATTTTATTGCGATCAACTGTCTACAAATTCTTAATGTAGAAAACAAAAGAGTAACCTAAAGCAGCAGTTTACATTAATTAAAGAGAAAAAACATGTTTTGTAGGTTTAATAAATAATTTTAATATGTAAATGAATATATTATCAACATACGTTTAAAGTCTTTGATATTAAACTTAAATTACAAATAAATATATTATTTACAAACATATTCTTTGATATTAAACTTTAATTACTCAAACATATCTATTTGCCAGTATTTGGATTAAACACACTAGGCCTTTGCGGGTAAGTCTGCGGATTGTTCAAGTTGTTGGCAACTTGCTCCCTATTAACAAAGAAGAAAGGTTGCTTATCCTGTGGCAGATTGTTCAACCTGTTCGCGTATTCTCTATCTCCATTCAGCTGGGCTGGTATTGGCTGGTCTCCAAACCGGTCTTCTAATCCTGAAGATGTTTCTGGGAAGCCGATCGGGCGCTTGCCGGCGTAGAACGGGCGTTGGCAGAAGCACGGCACTATGGCGAGGATGAATACTAGTGAAGTGGGAGACATGTTGATCTGTAAATTAAAAAGTATAGTGTTTAGCTCATATTCTGTACTAAGAAATATAGTAGAAAACCACCAATTTTTAAAATGGTGCAAACAAAAAACGAATTGCGATACTATTTTCAAAACATTATTAATGGCATAAATAATGCAAATATAATAAAGTATCATTATAGTTTGTTCCGTGTGGTATTCGAACTCTCAACACTTGGCGCAATAACAAAGGCGAGGCGATCACTTAAGCCACTGCACCATCTGTGTACTCACATAAACATAAAGATGGATTGAACCTTATAATGTCTTTTGTATGAACGTTGCAAAATGTCATGAACCACTCTGCAAAAACAACTGAAGTCGCGAATAACCACTAATTACGGTACCAATCATAGTTAGCTTATAAATAAACAAATTAGTAAATTAAAACAATAAATACAATGATTGTGTTGTCGGTAACTGAACATAAATACATGTTTACTTATTACGCAATATATGCATGCGAATGTGTGTTTTTTTGTTTGTTTGCTTCGCTTTAGCCCCCTAACTACTCGCTAGATCATTATGAAATTTCGCAAACACGTTGTCAATAGAACAGAAAATTACATAGGGTACCTATCATCTATACTAATATTATATATTATATAAAGCTGAAGAGTTTGTTTGATCGCGCTAATCTCAGGAACTACGGGCCCAAATTGAAAAAATCATCTTAGTGTTGGGTAGCCCATTTATCGAGGAAGGCTATAGGTTAAATAACATCATGTTACGACTAATAGAAACGGAGCATCAGTGAAAAATGTTGCAAAATCGGGGAAATTTCTCTTATGTGAGGCAGATGAAGTTGCATAGTTCAGCTAGGCCAAAATGAAGTTCTATGTACTGTTACTAACTTAATCTAAACATAGCCGCGGGCAAAATCTGGGGTGGTTATACTTTATGATCAAATAAAACATACATATATAGATTCACGCCTGTTTCCCAGAGGGGTAGGCAAAGACTACGAATTTCCATTTGCTAAGATCCTGACACACTTCTCTGGCTTCATTCACTTTCATAACATTCCTCATACACGCTCGCCGGTTTAAGGTGCTCATAACCTGGCTTTTATCCAGAACGTCTCCGATCCGATCAAGAAACGTTCGCCTAGGTCTTCTCCTTGCGACGCAACTGTTCCATTCACACTAGCTATATAAACTTTCTTAGTCAGTCTTTTCTCGTCCATTCTTTCTACATGCCCAAACCAGCTTAACATACCCTTCTCTATTCTCGTCACTATATCCACTTTCATGCTGCATTTCTCGCTAATCAATGGTTAAATAATAATATCAACCCTGTATTAAACTGTCCCACAACTCGGCACGGGCCTCTTCTTAGTGGGTGAAAGATTAGGCTATAGTTCACCACGCTGGCCTAGTTTGGGTTGGTAGACTTCACATATCTTTGAGAACATCATGGAGAATTCTCAAACATGCAGGTTTCCTCACGATGTTTTCCTTCATTGTTAAAGCAAGCAATAATTAACTATTTAATACGCATATGACTTCGAAAAGTCAGAGATGCGCGCCTTGGGTTCAAACTTGAGACCTCTGCATGGCAGTCCAATGGTTTCCCACTAGGCTATCGCTACTTTGTGGTTAAATACATACATACAAAGGCACACGCCTATATAAATGAAGGGGTAGACAGAAATGTATTACACCCACATTTTACTAGCTCTGAGTTTAGGTCCAATCAACAATAAGAATCGTGGCTATTGCCGTCTATCGGACACAGAAGAAGACTCTATGCCGCTTATGAGAATTTGTGGATAGAAAAATCCAATAACCTTTTGCCTTTGCATGTTCTTCTTAAACAGACAACACCTTCACTTAAATTAATCCTGTATCGCGTGGGACTTTACAAACGTTCAAATAACAGTCACAAAAACACTCAGACTTGGAACAACTATTTGTGAGTCATACAAATTCTGTCCTGTTTGGGCATCGAACTCACAACACTCGATACAGTTGCGACCACTTAAACCACTACGCCATAAGCGCACATATACACATGACTTTTTTAAAGAAACTATTCTGCTAAACCCGCAATTTCAAAGGCTTAAACTTAATTATTGTCTCATGCACATATCCTGACGCACTTTAAAATTGACGTGATTTTATAAGTCAACCGGTTTTTAACACACATTAATTGTACCAACGTTTATCTTAATACATCATTCAAAATAATATCCGAACTGGATAATCCGTTGCGGAGGTTGAAGTGCACAAATGCATAGAGAAACGGAAATAAATGTTTGCTATTTTAATTTATATATATATATATATATATATATATATATATATATATATATATATATATATATATGTATATGTATACATCTATATATAACCGATTAATCACGACAATTAAAATCAACCATTCATAGGTTTGTTCCACATTCGTTCCTCATGTTTCGTCCCAAACGTAGAAATACGCATTCGTCCCAAAAATAGTTCCTTAGAAACCCCTAAATTTAAATAAATATTAATTTCTTAATTTGATTCCTATTTCGTCTCAAATTATGTTCCTTCTTTGTCCCTGTTTTTTGTATGCGTTTTTGTTGTACCATCAGCCGAAAAATATTTAAAATACCTCTTTGATCTCTCGGCAAAACGTTAAGCTAATGATTGCACGATATCACGAGGCCGACAACGAAAATATTTAAAATAATTTTCACCATGTTTTGTTTTGCTAACCATATGCACAAAAATGTAGGACGAAAAAGGAATGATTTATAAAGAATGAGGAACATTTTGGAATTTGGGGGCAAATGCGGAACAAATCCATTCATATGGCGTATATTGCTCTTCTTTACGTACATATTGTGTTGCTAATCTAAGTTTGTGTAGTATATAGGAGCTGAATAAAGTTTTTTAAAAAATCATCTTCATACACATATATATTTCATATGCTCAATTCCCGGCCTAAGAATAATTCCTATATCGCGGGTGATTTTTATAAAAAATCAAATAACGGACACAAAGAACATTCAGACTCGACACAACCATTTGGGGATAACACAAATTTTTGTCCCGTGTGGGATTACGAACCCACTGTGCACTGCGAAAAAAATTAAAGTTGCACAACGTATATGATTTTTTGGTTTGGTTGAACACAATACTGGTTTCCTTTCGAAAAATTAAATAAGGAAAAACTATGGGTTTTACTACAGCAGTAACAGCCGAAAAATCTTAAATATTGAAATTGTTATGATTCATGATGATGATCATGGTAAATTATTTAATTACGGCCATAAATATTTATTTTATATACATTTCGTCAGCCGAAGTGGCCTTTGGATTACCAATTTTAGGTGGTAAGAACTTCACTGAGTCATCTAGTAAATAATAAATATAATATAAACGAACAAATTGTTAAATATAATTATTGCATTAAGTGTGATTATGATACCTTATCTATATTATTACAATCCATCTCAAATATATCTTATTATAATTATTTAAACACAACTGTGTCATGCACTGGTGCAAACGAGCGCATAACAGGGATATGCAGGCAGCTTTTATCCTGCAGTGAGACAATACATGCTAAATTAAATAAATAAATAAACTGTTTCATAAAAGAAACCCCAAAAAATTACCAACGTTTAATATTTTTAAATGAAGAAAAATTAACAACTGCCTACTAATTATATTGCCTTAAAATTTTGGGATATTACAAATAATTATTAAGAAAAATATATGTATCAAGAGACATCAAATAGCTAATTAATTAATGACGGTTTCACGGCAACGTAAAAATTGCAACGTCTGTGTTTTGTATCAATCTTTCATAACACTTATCTTTTATAATACCCGCAATTTGCCAGCTACGATTATTTAGTACCTGCGTAAAAAATATTGGATGAGCTTATTAATGTTCACAGTCGATCGTCCATTCAGCTACTAAGAATTTCTTGTCAGAAAAATCCGCTTAACCCTTTATCCGGATCCCGAATCAGGCAATGGGGATTTTTCTGCCAAGAAATTCGATCCCCGATGGTGTGAATTAGGGCTCGGACTCGGACGATTCCCGAGCCCTAATGCACAGAAGTCACATTCCCTACCGCTGCTCTATCGAGACTGTCACAATTTACCCTATCGTAATCATCGATAGAAACTGTGACATACATACAAATGTTCATATTTACCTTTTATTGATTTTTAAACACACGGTATGGCACACAACTGTTTGGTTCTGTTATCACAACTGGAATGTCAATGAGTACAAACACCGAACAATATATAGTACTGTTGTTCATGCCTGGTATTACCGTACCTACAAAACTTACCATAGAGTTAGTAATGTATAGATATGGATGATATTTTTTTTACTCCGTCGGTGGTTATGGCTTATGGTCACTATTAATACCAGAGATATAGCTTTGTAATATCAAGTGTATACGGTTCAGCTGGTATCTTATGGTCATTATCAAGGCCAGGGATATCGCTATTATATTATCAGCCCTGCAAATAAGAAATGGTCAAACCGAGAATATGTAATAGTATACCTTTTATCAATAATATTTCCTATCAACATTTATGAGAATACCTTTAAGCAATCTGACGATATTTCTAACATATATATTTTGCCTGCCTATCACAGTGGCGATATAATTTATATTAATCATATTTATATTCAATTATTTTTGTTTTCTTCATATAAAAATTAACTAAGTTTGACTGCTCTATCTTGAATTAAATATAAGATATTATTTTATTATTATAAAATGTCCTACATTTATTTTATTTTCATTTAGTTTTAGTCCCGGAGTAGATAAAGGTATATTATATCCTAATTTGGCCAGCTATGGTTTCAATTTCCACGTAATACGGGACAAGTTAAGCGCCGTCTATCCGACACAGGTCTAGACACAGAATAAAAAAATCTAGATAAGAAACAAAATAACACTTTGCCCAACCAAAGCAACAAATTTGAGACCTTATCGCACAGCAATCGCATTCACTACATCTACAATGAGACGGTATATAAGATAAAATTATCTTCTATATAAATTGGCACATCTACTCCTTCTACAGCATACATTAAGCTCACACTCACGATTCTGAGTTACATATAATCGCGAAGCCATCCTCGCCCAACATTTGCATCAATACTGACTCATGCAGGATGCCGTTTTTATTATTAACAATTATCAATAACGAGAATCTTAACCTCAACCATTACCAATAGAAAAGCCATGTAAAAAGTTTTAAGAGCAACTGGTTCACCAGAGAACAGTAGAAACGATCACAAAATGCAAATAAAAACAAACTGTAGATCACTAACTTTTTTAATTATAGTACGAAGACTCTCACACTATAATAACGCCTGTATCATGGAGGACTTCACAAAAAATCTAGCAACGGACACAGAGAACGTACAGACTCGGAAAAACCATTTGTGGATCACACAAATGTTTGTCTCGTGTGATACTACTAACTGCTACAAGGAAAGAAAATAGAGGCAAAGAGAAAGAAAGGAAGACCAAGAAGAAATATATATATACGTACATATATATACAGATCAACTAAAACAAAAAGCAGAAGATAGAAAGGAAAGAAAATATAGAGACATATAGAAAATTGAAGGATTTTGCATCGAATCGAGAAAGCTGGAAATTGCTACACTGACAAGTGCTGGCACTTAAATTCTAGAGGAGGATCACTAGCTTCTGTGGCTCAGTGGTAGACATTGCAACTGCTGTGCCAAATGCACATCTCGGGTTCAGTTACTGGATCCAACAGTGTTATTGGTTTTTCAGTAGCGGCATGGAGTCTGTAAGAGTGCCCAGTAGCCAGCAATTTTCGATGCCAAGTAATTACCCCTTGGCATCTAAAACCTTAGCTAGCGAAATTATATTAATAATAATAGTTTAAGTTGGTACAAATAATAACAACAAATAATAATAATAAATAAATAAATAACTGCTTACACAAGAATATTTGACGTATCTGAGACTTCTGAGCTACTTGAGTTACAGAAGTCAGTGGCTCCTCACAATTTATGCTGAAGTAAATATTTTATTCCAGCAGTACATTATATTATAATACTTAAAGATAGGATACAATACTTTGGACGCCTGTACTAGGTTATACCTTTATTACAGGTGATATGTGCTATTATAGTGTAATAGGAACAACATTTCTAACAATATTTAATAAATATAGATTGTTCTATAATAAGCTAATAAGTTACTAATAAATGAAAATAGTTACTGCACGTATGGTCGCTTCGCCACTTCCCCTTCTACACGGAACAAAATTTTGTGTGAAAGACATTACGAATTTTAGAAGAAAATAAATTGTCGATTTAATACACCTTTACCCCCTTAAGTGATATAGGCCTGATATAGAAAGAGTTATATATATATAGGTTACTATTATAGATATAAGTGAGCCCGCAGCATTAGTGGCGAGTTGACGACCTATACCAACATGGCCTTCGTGCACTCTTGTGCAATTGCCACCAATTTTGTCATTTTGTTCTAAACCTACCTCAATTTTCTTCTATAAGACTTAAGTATTATGAAAAATCTGCGATAATCCATATAAATTTATTTATATATTTTACCCGCAGCTTTGCTTGCTCGGAAACAAAACAATTTTTTGGATAAAAGGTACCCTATGTCCTTTTTTAAGTAGTTAACAATCACACAAACAAACAAACTCAGATTCACATTTATTGAGGATGCGAATGTGAGTTTGCTACGCTTTCACGCCTTAATTACTTAACCGATCATCATGAAATTTCGCATACACATTGTCAGGGGAACAAAAAAGGACATAGGCTGAAAAGTATTGTTACTAAACCAACCTTACCGACATACATTTATATAAAGTCTGGTTTATAATATTAGTAAGAATAAATATACAAAGATCTCGAACATGGAACAACTATTTATAGTACCTAACTACAGTCGGATCATCATTTTTGTCTATATAAAGACAATAACGACAGTGGCGAGATGCCTACTAATGCCACTATGACAGTCTATATGAATTAATAATACACAATTAATAAGCATTAAAACCCTACAATATAAGCGGAGAATTTGACCTTGCTGGTTGTTTGGGAACACCGACTATGTCTCGGTTTCCAGGCCCGCAAAAGGGCCATTGGGTTTTTCTGTAAGGAAATCCTTAGTAGCGGCTCGTAGTCTGTTAATATGCTCGGTAGAAAGCAATAGGTTCGAATCCTATTATTTAGTACATCAACATGGCTAAAGAAAGGTAAATGTCATTTTAGAGAGGCTTGTTTTTTTTAAAAATTACTTAGTAATTACTAACGATGCAGCAAATGTACTATACATTTGCTGCATCGTTAGTAATGCCTGTGTCGCGGGACACTTTACAATCATTCAAACAACGGACACATAGAACACCCAGAATTGGAACAACCATTTGTGGATCACACAAAGTTTTGTCCCGTGTGGAGTTCGAACCGACAACACTCGGCGCAATGGCAGCGGCTCAACAACCACTTAAGCTACTACGTCACCCGTGCAGGTTTAAAGTAATTGTATAAAATATTGTTCAAAATTCTAACAAATATTATAAATTAAAATGTCAAACTGTTTATTTCTTTGTTTGGTTGTTACACTTTCACGCCTTAACTGCTCGACGAACCATCATAAATTTTACAAATACGTTGTCAAGCGGTTGTGCAGAAAGGACATAGGGAATATTGCATTTAAAAAAAGTACTGTGCCCGGGTTTTCGAAATTTATTGAGAAATTCTAGATTAAGGTGAGTGAAGCTGCAAACAAAAACTGTTAAAATATAAAACATATTTATGAACCTGATAAAAATGATTAAACTTAACAACCAAAAGTTTAGATGTGATTGAGTAGCAATCATCCGACCATCTCAAACTTTCTCTTTTATTATATTTTACGATTAATTTCAACTTAGCAACTCAAAAATAAAAAGAAATCAAATGACAAATAACGTGACGTTAGACCAATTAAAAGACATTTTATGAGCTGTACTTTTTATAACGGCGAATGAAAAGATCGTGAGGAAACCTGCACGTCTCTCTCCACAATGTTTTCAAAAATATGTGATGTCTGCCAACCTGGACTGGGCCAGTGTTGTGGTTTATGCCCTAATGGTTCTTACACTCAGAAGAGACTCGTGCCTGGCTGAGGGATAACTTACTTACAAGGTCGATATTATTATATTATAATTTTTTTACCCCTCTTATAACTGTGTACACAGAGATAGCGTACTCAAATACTGTAAAAATCTGGCGGGCTTAGCTATTTTTGTATAGGTATAACAAGATTACCAATTGCCAATATAGGCTTTTGTAAGTAAAGTAAAATAAGAATTTTGTATTACTGCCTTATGCATTAGGGTAAGATGTGATGGTATGTTATGTTACATAAATACTACCGTCTTTTTCACTGGGATTGGTTAGTAATCTTGTCCGGGAAAGTACAGAGTACTACATTAAAATTACCATTTCATAGGAATTAGTAACTAATGTTAAAATCAATCTTAACTAATATTAAGAATAAGAATGTAAGTTAGTTTGTTTGCTGTTACGCTTTCATGCCCTAACTACTCTACCAATCATCATGGAGTTTCGCAAATACGTTGTCAGGGGTAAAGAAAAGGACATAAGGTGTCTTTCATCCAAGAAAAAGTGATCTTTCCGAGGGATAGAAAATTTACGTAACCTATATTTACGCGAGTGGAGTAATATAAATCGGAATATGAGGTATAAAAATAAATACAGGTATCAAGATACATAGTTTACTTTCTATGGTAAACCTACTTAGGTACAATTTTTAATAGGTAGGACCTACTTTACATCTTCTTCTTTTTATTTACGACAGGCATAAATCCTATGTAATCCCGCGTAATGCAGGATTTATTAACCTCGGAGTCTTCTTCGAAGAGGTTAATGAAAACCCTATGTGGGTCTGTGTGTCTGTCTGTTAGTGACAGGTATAGATCCGGAACTACTGGACCGATTGACTTGTAACTTGGTGTACAGACACCTTGGGGTCATCCCTCGGTCGAGTTTGAATATGAGCCTTGTGAGTCAAAAGATCCCCGAGATATAGGGGTCAGAAGGTCATAAGGTCAGGGGATATCCACCAACAGAGTGATTTGAAAGTCCAAGGGAGAAGCTTTTGCCCAGCAGAGAGACATTAAAAAAAGCCAGAAGGTCAAAGGCCATAGTCATTTCCGTGGTATATCGACTATGCTGCGTCCAATGGCCCTGACCGCGAGTCTCTAGCTCTTACGGTTCTTGAGTTAAAAGTTGTATAACAGACAGACGGACAAAGCTGTTGTATAAGAGTTTTTTCGAACTCTATAATGAAGGAACTGCAGATTATATCCTATAAGCATTTCCTTTTCCGTTCTAAATTAGTCTCCGTTATGTATGTTATCATTTTAGTTTAAGGCCAGCTTTATCTTGCCAAATAGATACGTTATATATAAATACATCACTCGCAAAAAGGTTTTGCGTCATGAAACATTAAATTGCTTTCTGCTCTTAATCTTCATTGAAATTTATAACGGTTTGTCCTTTTTAAACAATAGAAATAACGTATTCAAGCTTAAACCAAAAATAAAAAACGTGGTAGCAGGAAAATGTTGTTGGTTCGTCATCATGACATTGACACGAAAACGCTTATGTGATTAATGTAAAATCTCCACGGCGAGATAGTGTAGGTAATTCTTTAAACGGCCTATACATAAATGGCACTAAGGTCTAAGACCGACAAACGTTAATAAATTACACAGGTCTGCAATGGTTTTCCTCTTTGGGATCTGAGTAACGTTTTTTATAGTTGCTGAAGTGCTGAGTACGAGAAAAATAATAAAGAATCCATCACATCAGGATTCTTTGATATTTAATATCTAAGATTTTACTTAAAAATGTCTGAGCGCCTATATTTTAAAATCTATAAAACGTTATTAAATTACTTCAGCTTATTTTTTATTGCATTTAATTAGTTTAAGAGCACATAGAGATTAATAATAATCAGTAATTTGTTAATTACTACATAACAAGTATAAGTAATTCGCATTAACCATATCGTAAACGGGTCATTTTGGCTTCATTTAGTAATGAGCTCATGAATACACAATGATTATGTGTTACGGTGATATTACCTAATTGTTGTAAATATTATTAGAAAAGGGTGTAATAAAGATAAAGAAAAGTTTTTTGTATAAGCACCGACAGTGATTCAGAAAATTAACAGTTCAAGTGCACATCTTGCAACATAAACTTTAAAATGTCGTCGCGATGTTGTTTAAATTCCTCGTATTGTGTTCTTTTTATATTTTCGGGTAATTTATGGTGATAAAACAACGAAACAACATTACAGACTTTGTGAAAAATATTAACAAAAGTTATTTTGGATTTGCTGCAACCAAGATAAAATATGGCCACCTCAAATAGTTTGTTCGACTTGCTTACTAGAACTTCGCTAGTGGTTTATAGGATAGAAACATAGCTTCAAAATCGTTTCGCCCATGCTATAAAAAAATAGTATAGCGCCGACTATAAAGAAATATTGGCCAAACAAAATGATTACGAATTGTGGGTTGTCATCATCATTATGAGCATTAAGTAACTTCATTTTCTGAATTCGCACATTAATTACTTCCCAGAAAATCTAGGAGCCGTTAGGGAAGAACAAGGCAAAAGATTTCACCAAGGTTTGATAGAGCTTGAAGTCCGGTATCAAGGAAGATGAAATTCTAGCATGATGGCGGAATATTGTTGGCTATTGAAGCGCGATGATCCAAACCGGAAATTTAGGCGAAAATCGCACAACCGAAGCTTTCAGGAAAAAAGGAACAGGTTCCACAAATAAAATTTACATGTAGTGTAGCCTAGTAGTAAGTTGTTATTACATTTTAATAGATTTTAAGATAAATATAATGTACTTTTTTAAATATATAATCTTTTATATGAAAACATGTCTTTTTAACAAATTTCAAAATGCAGCTGTTTTTAAAAAAAATTGAGGTGATGGAAATAATAATGTACATATTCGTAATTAGCGCATAAAAATACTCCAGAATCAGCTATCAAATTCCAGAGAGGAAGTTATGACCTTTGTTTTTCAAGCCTGTGTTATCATTTGCGGTCGTGCTCAAGGATAAAATACAGTGCACTTTATTTATAAAAAACAAATTTTATTACATAATTTTAAATTTGAATGAGGGCTTAAATATTGTTGATATGTAGAATTATATATTTTTACTAATTTTCGAGTTTGCTGATGTCGTATTCGCATTTATGCAAAATCCAAAGCACACCTCAAAACCATTTGTTTCTGACTACAATTAAATACTGTTTATCGTCAATACTTTATGACCCTTCAATATAAATATGTCTATACATCATATATTAGACACTATATAATGCTCAGCCAATATATGTATTTGTATGCACACACGCAAGGACCCATACACACACACACACACATACACTTAATACGTCATTAAAACATCACGGATAACGTAGCTTACAATTAATTAAATAATTTTTACAATCGATCATATCCATAGATTACATATACATACAAAATTGTCTCTTTTTATTTTATAAATATAGATACAATACTATCTATTCCAAAATGAACATTTTCTACATTGTTTCTACCAAGTATGAGCTATTTAAGGCAAAAAATACTGCTAAAAAATTAACATCAAACAATTATAAACATATAATATCTTAATGATCTAAGAAACAGGATAAAAGATGAGAAAATATATTTAAATGTCATTCCACATATACACTAGCGTATTATTAAGGAAGATATTGTAAAAGCAACAATACCAATGACGTGTGTTTGACGTCATCAATATATCAATGAATTCTTCTTAGTAAAATCCACGTTAACTAAACGCGCACGATTGCAACATATAACAGAAATAGCGTCATTACGATACACGCATAAATGAATATCCTACCCTACCCTATCAATTTCGTGGTCTAAATATAAATTATAGTTGGTTTTTAGAGAATATTTTATATATATTTAAAACCATTTTTTTACTCCTGTGTCGACTTGACAAACATTTAAATAATTGTCACAGATCAGGAAAAAACAATAACAGTCTTTCGAGCCAGGTATCGGAAATGCGCCATGGGTTCAAAGGGCAGTCTAGTAATATAAGGAAAATGTTATTTTGATGACACAAAGCAAGTAATATAAGCTTCTTTTAAATTCATATTTCCTTGAAGCAGAGGTCAACTTGCGGCTTCACTTTACAAAGGGACCATAAATAAATGCAATTATTGAACGAATGCACTTCAGTACAAATTTAAATGACAAATGAATGCGACGAAAAGCCACAAAATTATTTGCCAATGTAGACGTGCAATGAATGCATTCGATGATCATCAAAATTGCGTGCGTAATGTCACTATGAACTGAAGATATATGCAATGAGGAAATTCACTAACGGCAAATCGCTGAACTAACTTACTTAATAAGTATATTAAAATTGAAAAAGGGCCAATGCCTGTACATAGAAAATATATGTATAAGAAAAATAATGTAAGGGGTGGGGTCTTTATAAGAGCTATAGTCAAAACATTTATTTATAGAATTTTTGTGTGTCTGTATGTTTATACAGGAATTCAGAAGTCATGCATTGTGTGTCAACTAACAACTTAACGTGTAGAAAGGCAACCACGGTTAAACATAGTATGGCTCGTTTTCGATTTAAATATGATGTTATCTGTTAATTACTTAGTCAGGCAAAAGTATCAGTCATACGTTTGTTGTGCAAAAAGCCATCAGGTAAAACCCACTATCCATAATTATGTAGCTTCTGCTAAGCATATAATTCCTTCTGAAGTTGCTTCGAGTTGCTTTGTAATAACTAGAACGAATATCTTATCTTACGAGTATCTTCAGAGCAAATTATAAGTTTGATGCAAAGTATACCATGGTATTAGAATTAAGGGCTATTCATAAGAGTATATTTATAATAATATGATACATTACGAATTAAAGGTTCTTGTGTTCTCAAACCCAAAGAAAATATTATTTTTTGCAATATGGACACCTTTTTATGAGTAATAAAATTTAACTTTCCTTAACAAAGTTACTTTTAGTTTTACTTAATCTCAAACAAAAGCCATGATATCCAGGGATATTACCAGCAGTCGTTCAAATAAGCCAATTCTCCGACAGGAACCCCCTTTGAATATTGGATGGGACTTTCGAATACCATGAAAATTTTAACTTTTCAAGGTAAACTGAATAGCATCTTATCCTGTTCTTCCTTATTACCTTATTCTATGGCAACAGTTTAAAATAATCTTTATCCTTATTTTCTTAAACATATTATAAATATAAAATATGTTTGTTGGTTTGTCCTTCTTCAACGCTATAACGGATCAACATAGGTTTTTGCATATAGATAGTTTACAGGCCGGCAACTATCTCTTCTCCCTCTATCACTGTGCAGCTGTGGTAGGAACCTATAGGTTCCTTTTAATCCTAAAACGGTCTGCAGTTCTTGTAATATAGTTGTTTTCCCTTAGAACTTACGGTAACGGGACCGCAAGTAAGAAATAAAGTAAAATAAATGTCATACAGTAAAGTCCAGTTTGAATCCCGAAATTACCGAATTCAAAGTTATAAAGCAAACTTAAAGTGGCACAGAACCCCATCCTAAACAACTACTGATGTCAGTAAGCTCTGCCCTTGAATAACATTTTACATGTCATGTTTCTGATCCAGTTTTGTGTAATTCTTCAGTAATATACACATAATAGTATTTTCATATTAATTTACAATATAAATGGCGTATTATAAGTATTAAAATGTCAACATTACATCGCGACATTAAGAATCAAATAAGCCGTCAATTCAAATACAACCTATACATATATTTGCAGACACAAAGTAAATTACAATCATAATAATAACTTTGTGCAAACGCCGATAATTCTGCAAATGCCTTTGGAGTATTAATATTAAGAACAATTTTAATATAGGATATGGAAATGCTAATCACCGTATTTTCGGATGTCAGTTTGGTTAATTAATTATCATATCATCGATTATACAACTGGAATTAAATAACATTCAGTGCACACGGACTACTGACCACAGCCACCACTGCCCTACGACAAGCAGTTTATAGCACTTTTCATACATGTTTTTGCTATATCCTACGTGTAGTCGAAAGCAACTTGTCCACCCTCAGCACAAACATCTATCTTGACTCACAACTTGTGGACACCTAAGACATTGCAATAAAATTTGCCATACTAATACAACAATATATGTATGTATAGTCAGGGCCAATATAATTGCTGGTACCAGCCTCTTGTGGTTGTTGCCTATGAACTGTGTGCGTCAACCCTCAGTTTACAGAACATTATTTTTTTAATCTAAATTATATTATTTTCGTTAACTAAGTTATGATTCTATGTATCTTCTGCCAAAACATTTTGAAATTAAACAGGGTCTTGCATTTACACAATTTTTGTATCAGAGGGATTTAACAAACTTGTAACAATTGATTTCAAGTACCTATATTAACGGTTGCTGAATCCGAAACCATCTTTCCGTTGTGCCTATTTATTTTGTTCGAGGTTCTCACAACATCGCTAATCGCACGGCACGATTGTCATGGATTGGTAGCTTGGTAGAACTTAAAATCTAGACCAAGTTCAATAGAATCGAAGATACGGTCCATAGTGTAATCCGTGTAAAAGACGTTGCGGGCGAACTGTATGCAGACGAAGTTACGGATAAGTTTTTGAAACGACGGAAAGTGATACGAATCTCATGAAATTCTTTGTCTATTGTATTTCATCTCAATCGCAAGAAACTGTTATCGTCATTGGAAGTTATCTCATTATTTGTTAAGACTAATAAATTCCTTAAAAGTTCCGCTCTTGTTTTTCAATTAATCTGTTTTACAGGCACCTTACAGACAAGCTATAAAACTTTATCCTTGTATACTCTGATACGAAGCAAAAAGTAATTGAAGACGCTTCGCTCCCAATTTAGCTTTAAATGAAACCTTTACAACAATCTCTTTAAACTTTTCGTTCGAAGCTTTAACAGGTAGAATCTTTAAGTAAGTAAGTAAGTAATTCTTTATTGTGGATCATAGGTAAGTACATAATACAGATGTTATAGTTTAAAATTATTAGGTCAGCTATGTCCTGCCCATTGGGCATACAATAATTGCAATAATTGAATCTATATAATAATAATCATTAATTTATGTCAATTGAATTAGATAGGTACATTCATAGAATAAGTATTTTAGTCAATGTCAATATGTGTAGCAATGTCACAGAGCTTATAAATAGGTAATAAAAATGTAAAAGTGGAGAATACTGAACACATCACGATTGGGCATAGTGGAATGCTATGGTATTTTATCGTTTAGGTAATCTTTTACTGAGTAGTAACATTTTTGTGTTAAAAACTCATGTAATTTCTTTTTAAACGTAAGTATTTCCGTAACTACTCTAATCTCTCTTGGTATATTATTGTATATCCGCGACGCTGTACAAAATATACTCTCATGCATAAAATGAGTCTTACTAGGCACTATGTGCAATTTATCTTGGTGTCTTATACGCTTACGATAATTGTATAGCTGTGGATTATTTTTGACAAATAAAGCAACCTCCAAAATGTAGATACTAGGCAAAGTAAGAATTTTAAGATTTTTAAAGTGAGGTAAAATGAGGCTTTGATATAGTTTTACTTTCTTTTTATTAAGAAAATTACGTAATAGGCATGTTATGGCAAAGTCAATACTAGATTTAAATCTCGTCCATCCTAATAGTATCAGGCATAAAGAATAACCTCATTAGAGTTGTATGTAGATTACATTATTGGCGCGTAATCTCTCTTCAGTTGTTTAGTTGATCGGTCAAGTAGTTAACGCGTGAAACGTAAGAAACAGACAAATAAAAAAACTGACAGTCGCATTTGTAATACATATAAGTCAGGATTACAATCACACTAACTACAATATACGTTAAGATGTACCAAATTACGCCAAGTACTTCAGAATATTATGTAAGGCAATACGCAGTATATTGTAGTTCCCATATAGTACCACGTCACAGTCTGTTAAACGTCTTTGACAAGTGACGAATGGAGGGAGGTATCGGCTAATTAAGTGGTTAGCCAAGAGTGACGTCACCAATCTGCTGTATAATAGAAGGATAGACATTATCTGGACGGTGCCACTAATAATCAAAGAGAAGAGAGAGTAAGGCATTACTCAAATTTATTTAGCTCTGTTCAGCTTTTGTCCATAGAAAACAATTTTGTATGGAGACGCGTACGCATCCGTTCAGCTTTCCGCGTCTATTCAGCTTTCGCGGCAAATAGGCATAAAATGAAGACAAATATTTTTTTATTATTATGCGAATGCTAGATAGAGTTCAGCACTGTTCTGCCGCGTTCAGCGCTGTTCCGCCGCATTCAGTGCTGTTCTGTCGCGTTCAGGGCTGTACGGCACTGTACGCGGACAACTTGTCGACGTTCACGTTTAGCGCCGAACGCGGCGGAACAGCGCTATTTACGGATGGTTTCCGACTCCTTGTCGACAATTTGCGACCTGCATAGTTCCTGCATAGATTTGATTTATTATTACGTAATCATTATGCACGCAAGGATTGAGAGAGTTTGGACGTGTTTAAAGTAATTATTTTATATTTACGAAATAAAATTATGGACGAAGAGAAACTTATATTGCTAGAGCAAAATATTCTTATTATCGTCTTCGCATCATATTCAGCGCCGTACGTAGTAGATAGAAGCGTTTCAGCGGAGATAACATGCTATGACGGCTTTTCTCATTCTTATGACGCTGTACGCGGCTGATAGAAGCAAAACTGTATAAGTGTGACTAAAATCGTTCAGCAAAACGCGAATGGAGCTGAATAAGAGTGAGTAGTCCCTTCGGTGGAAAAATAAAAACATTGTTTGTCTTTATTAGTGGCCAGTAGTTCTGAGCAACATAATCCAGCTGGTATTTTAAAAGCTGCTATTAATTGTGTCTGTATCGCTGAGAATTTTACAAATATTAAACAACCTGACACGAATTGATGGTTGCCTTTGTACATGTAAATGAAGCTCTGTAAGAAATAAAAAATATTAAAACCAGCTCATATATCTGACTGACACAAAGAACACCGAGACTTGTGTTTGTGGATTACACAAGTTTTCCCCTGTGAAAATCAAAATCAAAAATAAATTTATTCAAGTTAGGTTACAAGGTAAAACTTATGAATGTCAAAGTTACACTATTTTTTTCTGTAAATTTACATTTACTGCCACGTTCAGCAAAGCAAGGGTGTAGGGCTCATGAGAAGAACGGGCAAGAAACTCATGGCCACTCTTTTTAATCGCCAAGTTTACAATAATATTTCGTTTACAAATCATATCAGTAACGTGCTGCAACCATTTCTGCATGAACTACTACTGAACGTACTTAAGCATTTAATAAAATTTGATGGTAGCCTCTAAAGCAGCAGTGTGGTAAAAAGTAGCATCCACTTACATGTACATAAATAATCAAGACAAGGCATGAACGTAGTTCGTAGTTTAATCTGTTTAAATAAAAATGTAGTAAGTAAATTATCGAATTCCAGGAAACCAAAGTCTACCAGCCACCACAAGTAGCATCCGTTCACGAGTACGACGCATGGGCCAGCCATCGCCCCCCTCGCCATATTGAAGGGAAAGGAACGACCCCGTCCATGACGCCGCCACAAGCAATGACATTTGAGTGAGCATGACGGTCCTTGGCATGCGAACTCAAAAGAAAACCATACGGAACTGGCCATGATCACGAGTTGTCTTCATTGCACATTCTTCTTGATTAAAATACGACTGAGTGTAACAACAATGTAAATTATAACTTAAACAAGGTGTAACATTACAAAATAAATATATTAAAAAAATAAGTGTTAGTATTTGTCATTTAACGTCCTGTGATCTGATGCAAATATTATTGCCATGGATGTTTGTCATTCAAATAATCATCTATATTATAATATGCTTTAAAAATTAAGCAAGTTTTAATTTTTAGTTTAAATGTATTATCTGGTAATTCTAGAATATTGGTCGGAATTTTATTATAAAATCGTATGAAGGAACCATGAACTTTATGTAGACGGTAGAATGGAACACATAATTTACCCATATTTATTTCTAGTATTGATGTTATGTATGTCACTATGTTTTATTTATAAATGTATATTTTGACGGATGTGCATAATATTAAAATAAATATATTGTGATGCTACAGTTAAAATACCTATATTTTAAAATTTTCTCTGAGCGAGATTCTAGTTCCTAATTGACAAATAGCACGCACAGCTCTTTTTTGCAATATAAATATATTTTGTATATCACCTGCTTTACCCCATAATAATATTCCATATGACATAACGCTGTGAAAGTAACTAAAGTAAACTAATCTGGCTGTATCAACGTCAGTTAATCCACAGACTTTTCTAATGGCGTAAGCGGCCGAACTAAGATTCGCTGAGAGATAAGATATATGCGCACTCCACTATTACTTTGAATCAAGTGTAATGCCCAGAAACACTGTGGATTCTATTGCTTCCAGTACCTCAACGTTCAATGTTATGCTAGGACCAAGATGTTTTACATTAGGCAGTGTGAATTTAACACATTTTGTTTTTTTGGCGTTCAGTACTAAATTATTTAAAGTAAACCATTTTGTTACTTGAATCAATGCGTGTGGCCTATGAACCCACTAGACCCACTTGGTATAGTGTTGTTAGTTTTACATGGTCTTCTGTAGTTTTACAAGAATCTTTTGCTATGATTAAGTATTATAGATGCCTTAAAGAATTGTGCAAAATCGTGCCGAAAATTAAGAGAAAAATGTTTTACAGTTTTATATAGGAATACCTGAACCAGTTACTTTTTATGCCCTATCTGGGATGGGATATTCTTCACAATGACATCATAAAAAGTGATTCATATCCCTTGACGGTGATTCTCAGGTTAATGATTAATATTATGACTTACTTTTTTATGACGTTTCAACTTTTGCTAACCACACACAATTTAGGTCTTATAATAAAACCCGTTATTATATAACGCGAATTGTTAGTCATTTTGGCGGGCCTTAGGTTACGAACATCATTTTATTATAGCCTTTCGGCCATTATTCCAATGAAAGTATTTTCTTACCTGTAAAGTTGGATAAGCATTACTTATAATAATTCTTAATGTCATGTTGCTATGATTAGTAACTATTATGATAACAGCTGTTACAGACAGCTAACTAGCACCATAGAGGATCCAATTTACTATTTGAATACCATACCCTGATAAAAAAATATGACGGCGCTTCGATGTTTTGAGAGTGTCAAGAAACGTCAAGAACGACAGCTGACATTTAACAAGCGCGGTTGACGTTTCCCCACTCTGACGCAGCTCTGAGCTCTTTTGCACGCGGTGGTCGAACGGGACATAATCCGTTTGCATCGCGTAATATTTAGTTAAAATAATAATCTTACGTCGTTAATTATCTGTAACACGTGGTTTTAATTCTCCTCGCCCGATTACCCACGATAGTTTGGAAATCGATATGAACCCTGAATTGACCGATGATGGCCATGTGCCGTTAAATATATAAATACATATTATGTAACTTTAAAGTATTTTGAAAACAACAGCATTTGAAAATAGTTACTTTTTATGCGATTCTTCTAAAGTAAGCTCTCGTGCGGGTTGTTTTTAAGACTCCGTTCTCATTGCCTGCTTTGTTTAAGTTTCCACCCGCGGCTTAGCTCGCGTGGCATTTCATTACATATTGACATTTTTTCAAAACATGACTGAACGCGAACAGTCGTCGAATTTTATTTATAAAAAGATATTTCTTGTACACCTTTTCAGACTTCTCAAATATATAAGTAATATATGATAATATCAGCCCTGTATTAAACTGTCCCACTGCTGGGCACGGGCCTCTTCTTAGTGTGAGAAGGTTAAGGTCATAGTCCACCAAGCTGGCTCAGTGCGAATTAGTAGACTTTACATATCTTCGAAAACATACATATGAAGAATTCTCAAACATGCAGGTTTCCTCACGATGTTTCCCTTCACCGTTAAAGCAAGCAATAATTAACTATTTAATATGCATATAGCTTAGAAGTCAGAGCTCTAAGATCAAACTCGGCTACGGCCGTTTTTTTTTTCGAAATAAAAAGTACAGTGTCCATTCCCTCGTCGAGCGATTAGGACGTGCATAAAAATATTCTCGATTGTTTACTACATATCTAATACCGGTTGTCGACAGCGCGCTCGCGCGCTGTCGAGTGCTATTGTGTCAATAGATATTAAATTTTATTTATAATGAGCGAGAGTGAAATGGAGAATAATAGGAACGCGGATGATAATGTTGATATAGAGGAAAACAGTATGGAAGAAGAAGACATGACTGGTTGTAGATTACAACAATTATTGTATACTGAAGAGAACTTACACAATGCGGAAGAACGTGGTTTGACAGATGATGAAAATTGGACAATAGTCGGAAGCAAAGAAAAGAGAAGAAAAACTGAAAAGATTGAAGTTAGTATTTCAAGTAAAGAAAAGTTGCCAAAACAGTTCGCTTTGGCTAAGTTGTTTAACGTGGAAAATATATCGGGCATCCATCGTGTGAAGTACGTCAACGCCTTCAAAGTGTTAGTCAGTTTTGATGATGAAGCGAGTGCAGATAATCTAATTAAATGCCAATGCTTTGAGAAAAAGGAGTGGAGGATCAAGAAAACATGGGAGGTGGATTCGTCTTATGGTATTATTAGGGACATTGATATTGAGTTATCGGAATCTGATCTTTTGGAATGCATAAAAAGCAACAATAAGACCGAAATTGTATCCGTGAAAAGATTGAGCCGTCGAAGTACTGAGTCTGAGTGGTTACAAAGCGAAACCGTGCGTATATGTTTTAAAGGAAGTTTCCTACCCCCATACATTAAAATATTTAATATGAGAGTTGCCGTGGAGCCGTATGTCTTCCCGGTGACGCAATGCTCTCGGTGCTGGCGATTTGGGCATACAGTTAAACTGTGTCCATCACTAAAAGTAATTTGCCCCAAATGTGGTAAGGACCACCCTAATTGCGAGACTACAACCTTTAAATGCGGGAACTGTAAAGGAAACCATATGTCCCTAGCAAAATCATGTCCAGTATATCTTAAAGAAAAGAAAATAAGGGCCCTGATGTCAGAATTTAATTGCTCATACCGCCGAGCATTGACTATGTACGTGCCTCCCTTTTCCCCGCGGCCTACTGATCAATATAGGATAACTAACAACACAAATATGTATACCAATGAGCAAAACTATTCATCAAGCCCTAAGACTTACGCATCGATTTTGAAGAATATTCCAACAAATATTACCCATAATTCATCGAGTGAAGACAGAACGGGATTAGCTACCAAACGTTAACAACGTAGTTCATCGGAACAATTAGCATACGAAGAAAATGAGTCATTATCGTCGGAGCTACACACAGCGGACAGCGAGAGGTACACGCCAGCCGCCGCGCGCGTTCACACTGAGGACCGTCGCCGGCGCACGGGATCTGAGTATACGATAAACATAGATACAGCTAATGCAGTTGACGACACTTGTAGCAATAATAATAAGATTCCAGATGAGCGTGCCGTACATTCAAACATTCAGCCGGACTCCAGCAAATCGCTTGAATCATTTATTGGTAAAATCAAACTAATCATTCTTTCAAAAAGGTATAACTTTACTCAAAAAATTAAAAACATCATAAATGTATCCGTAGACTGGTGCATATCTGCCATTATTGACAACTTTAAAGATATATCAATATTTAGGAAGATATTCGACTTTGCTTTTAATTCACAAAATGGCTAATAATAGTAACGGTATCGGGACTGTTGTGGTAAATGTTTTGCAGTGGAACTCGCAGAGCTTGAGACCTAAATTGTTAGCATTTAATAACTTATTGATTTCGAATAAAATTCATATAGCTGCAATAAGTGAAACCTGGTTGGAACCTCAAAGTCATCTCAAAATAAGTAACTATAATATATTTAGGAACGATCGAGATGATAATTACGGCGGTGTGTGCATTATTACTCATAAATCTATTAAGGCTCAACTTTGCGATATTATATATCCTAATGAGAATATCCAGATTCTACACGTCAAAGTATTCAACTGCAGTCGTATAAACAATGTAGTTGCGATATACTGTCCATCATGGGCACATACACGTAAAACAGACTGGTATAACATTTTTTCTCAATTTGATAATAAAACCTTAATTTTAGGGGATTTCAATGCGCATCATTTTACGTGGTCATACAAAACGGATGTTAGGGGCTCCCAAATACACGATGCTATAAGTGACTGCAGCATAGTCTCGCTTAATGATGGTAGTCATACTCGTATTAAATTAGTGGCGGGGAATGTACAACAAAGTTCCCCTGATATTTCTTTCTGCACTTCTGATGTGGCCTGTCATTTTAACTGGCAGGTGACAAACGAGTCCTTAGGAAGTGATCACCTTGTAATTAACATATCTTCTGCCATTCCATGTGTTCCTAATTTTGTGAGGAAACGTAACTTTAAGTGTGCCGATTGGAGTGCATATGAAACCTACCTAGAAGAAGCCTTCTCAAATTTCGTTTTAGCTGGTGAACCTCAAACCATTTATGATCAGTGTATCGACCTTATTAATAGAGCTGCAAACAAACATATCCCTTTCATAAAAACAAATCTAAATCCAACAAATAAATTTACCCCAAAGCCTTACTGGACCCCTAATCTTTCGCAATCAGTCGCTAAAAGAAGGTTAGCCCTATCAGCCTTTCGAAAAAACCCAACTCCTTCAAATCTAACAATTCTTCAAAATTGCATTAGAGATACCCAAAAACTTTTACGTAGAGCACAATCGAATAATTGGCACACATTTTGTGACTCCTTGAATGAGGATACATCAGCTAGTGAAATGTGGAAGAAGATGAAATGGTTTAAAAACAATAAGACCCACAATTCTTTTTTAGATAAAAACAAATGTGAATCTTTACTAATTAATTTATGCCCAGCGTATATTAGCCCAGTAAAACCTATTTTTTACTCTAGTAATTTCAAACTGGAATCTCCAATAAATATGCATGAATTAGAGTCTTGTATTAAAACTAGTGATACCGCGCCGGGTTGTGATAATATATCATTTTCCATGATAAAACGGTTGCCCAAAAAGGGGAAATATATTTTACTTTTATTATTCAACAATTTTCTATCCACTGGTTACGTACCTAAGCAGTGGCGAGATATTTGCATAATCCCTATCCCTAAACCTGGACGGGATCCTGCACTAGTATCCTCTCTTCGACCTATAAGCTTAATATCGTGCGTTTGTAAAATATTCCACTCAATCATTAATAGAAGGTTGGAGTGGTATTTTGAAAGCAATAGATTTTTTTCAAATGAGGCAGTAGGCTTCAGGAAATCTAAATCTTGTCTAGACAGTTTAACCCGTTTAGTCTTGAGGATCCAGTCAGGTTTTTCCACCGATCAGCTGACGTTGGCATGTTTTCTAGACATTGACAACGCCTACAACAATATTAATGTATGTTCATTATTTAAAATATTGGACCAAGCTAACGTAGGCCTTAGAATTTGTGACTATCTCTGGAACTTCTTAAGCTTAAGAAATTTAATAGTGAGATATGAACATGATTTTATTAGTCGATGTACTGGTCAAGGATTGGCACAAGGCGATCCATTGTCACCTTTATTGTTTAATGTCGCAACTCACAATATTTGTAAAGTTATTCATAATGTATACATTTCTCAGTACGCCGATGATTTTGCATTATATGTGTCAAGTAAGAATGCAGAAAGCGCATGCAGGTCACTCCAAGATTCATTGGATATTCTAGTAGGATTATTGAGTGAATTAGGCTTAACAGTGTCTCCAACAAAAAGTAAATTTTGTATATTTAAAAAAGGTACTTTTAGAAAAAATATTTCTATATCTATAAATAGCACGCCATTACAAGAAGTAGCTAACGTTAAATATTTAGGCATGTGGCTCGATTACTCATTGAGATGGACAAAACACATTAATGAGTTGTATGAAAAAGCTCAGAATTTTTTGAATATTTTCAAAGTGTTGGCCGGATCTGGTTGGGGTGTTCACCCTAAACAATTAAGACGACTTTATATTTCAACGATTAGAAGTCGATTGGAATATGGTAGTTTTCTATTCGGTAACAGTTGTCATTCAAATTTGTTCAAGTTAGACAAACTGCAGAATCAAGCCATGCGTACAATAGGTGGCTTCATTAAGAGCACTCCCATCCACGTAATGGAGAGTGAACTATCTTTAGAACCATTAAGAATCCGCCGTTTACTACTTGCTGGAAAATTTTGGCTTAGATCAATGTCATCAGATAACAACGTTACTTGCAACGTCGTTGAAAAGTTAAACTCACTTACATCACGAAGATATTGGAGACGTAAACAGATGCCGTTACTTATTCAAATATATTTAAAATTTAAAAGTATTAAGGTTAATTCAACAGATCAATTAGGTATGTTTACTTTAGACTATTGGATAAATTGGTACGACATTAGAAACATAATTAAATATCAAATTGAGGGTATTGACCAAGCTAAAAGGGAATATAGCATTGCCGACTTGAAAAATACTTGTTCCGTATATCTAGACCAATATTCACATCATTACAAAGTATTCACTGACGGGTCTAAAGTGAGATCAGACAATAACCATCATGGATCCATGGGAGCTGCGTTTTTTGATCCACAAACAGATATATTCTGCAAATTTAAAATTGAGAATGACATGTCCATTATGCACCTGGAATTAATTGCCATCTCTGAGACACTGTCTTACATAAACTCTATCGATTATAACAAATTTGTAATTTTAACCGACTCAAAAAGTGCCCTTCAACACGTGGCTCGATGTACCTCTCCTTTGAGAGGCACACCGATTGCTTATAGTATAATTAAATCAATATTTCAGGTAAAGGAACAATTTAAAGAAATCACCCTTCAGTGGATTCCTGCGCATATTGGTTTGGAAGGGAATGAGAGAGTGGATATATTGGCAAAAGAAGCTTCTTGTGATGGTGTGTCTTTTAATGTTTCCCCATTAATCTCCGATTGTTTCTATAAAGTTAAAGAGCACTGTCTTGATATGTGGAAAGTTCATTTCTATGAAACGTCGAAGGATAAAGGACTATGGTATTATACTATGCAAAAGGAGCCTTTGAAGTGCCCATGGTTTGAGAGTTTCACTGCAAACAGAAATACCTTGATTACAGCCTTTAGGCTTCGATCTGGATATATTCCACTCAATAAATTTGCTTTTTTAATGAAAAAAGTTCCATCTCCTCTTTGTTCCGAATGTGGAGTAATAGAGGACGTAGTACATATTATGATGGAGTGTGTCCGGAACGAGGACATTAGATTCGATGTATTGAGACATGTAATAGATTTAAGAAATATTGGATGCTGCAATAGTGTTTTAGCATATCCGATGTCTGAATCAGCAAAATTGTTATACCGCACTGTTCAAGTTGGCTTACGTCGACGTTTGCAGTGACCAATTAAGTAACCAAGCTATGTTTTTAGTGTACACTGTGAATTATACTTTAAGAGTGGGTCCAATGGAGCGGCATGGTCATTAATTGACAAAGCTCCTAAAATAAAGATTTAAAAAAAAAAATAGAAGTAAAATAGCAAGTTAATAAAAAGTAAATTAATATTGACACAAGCTTCAACATATGGGTACATACATTGGTCTCTACAAATATAATATTACTAACAATCGCCATCCTTTATGGGCCCGCATTCTATTTTATCCACAAAGAAAGAGGCTGCGTTTATCATTCCAGACAAGTTGTATGCATCACGTTTATGGGTCTCATTTTTCTAGCCCCTCATAATTATGACGGGACGTATAAAACAATTTTAATACGGCACATACAATTTGCTGGCGTCTATTCTTTGAACGTTTTATTTGTTTAACATTGTAATGGTTACTTAATAAAAATATAGTATTTAGAATATGAGTAATATATTACATTTAGGTACATTATTGAAAACTACTTTATCACCGCGTTCAGAAAAAAATATGAAAAGTATCTATCCTAACTACTACCTGAGATATGTGTTTTTTTTTAATTACCATGTATAACTTTCTTGTATATTACGACCATAAATGAATGAAATCCATCGGTTTTTTGTTGTTTTATTATTAAACACTTAGCTAATAGATAGACAGTCAAAAGTATGCTATGCTAATATAGCTTGCACTTTTTAATATATATATATATTTTATAATTCTTTTTTAATTTTTCTGAACGGCCTTCAGTTCTACTATAAGACATTTCAAGGTTATCCATTAATTACCGGACACCCTGTATACAACACACCGCCCAGCAACCAAAACCTCTTACACTTCGTTAGACGTTTCAGTTGCTTTACAGCAATTATGGCCAGTAAAATTATTTTCGATTTTTCTTGTAGATTGATTTATCTTATAAGAATCAGAGTTTGTTTGTTTGTGACATTAAACTACTTAAATGCCTTTGTTGCGATTATAACCAAGATCTCTCTAAAATTGTTTTCTATCCTCAAATATAAAAAGAAATGTTTTTGTATTTGATGTACCTGTTTGTTAGTGAAATTATGTGTTATTTTACGAATTAATTTTTGTTAAAAATGGATAGCAATAAATATAAGTAAATTAACGCCAAGACTTCGCTAAGAAAAAGCTTGTATTAAAAAAGTTTCCTACTAGTTTACTAAATTAATTAAAGTTTCAATTTAATTCTAATTAATTTAAAATAAAACTAGTAGAATACTGAAAATAATTTAAACGATACATGTTCACATAAATATCTTAAAATATAATCGTAGGACGTAACGAATACTAAATCTAGTATAATTTCTGAAATACAACCTTATACACCGTCAAATGCGTTATGAACGAGTATTTCATAACGAGATCATTCAACCCATCAGAAAATCGCCTGTCTCTATTAAAACGACGAGGGATGTTCGCCGTCTATGTTACCTAATACATTTCAATGTAGACCCATAAATTTTGTTTCGGTACAAACAACCAACTTGGCTCGTGAATAATAAAGATTTATCGTTCTATACTTACCAACTGCTCATCTTTTTTATAAGTTTATCGAAGACGATGTATTGCCGAGTTTTTGAGTTATCCGTAAGTATGAAAAAATATTGACCATGTCTTTGGAACAAAAAATATAACAATTTTTCGTGAGCTGTAATGTTCTAAAAGGAAAGTTTTGAGTTTGATCTAAGGGATGTTTTGGTTTATTCGCTATAACGGTCTGTGCCTTAGCGATTATGTATTACGTTAATTCAATTTGAATTTTAAAGCTAGTTTGGAATTACTTTTGTTTGAGGTATATTGCAATAAGCTAGTGTAATTACATGCTAAGATTTTGGTTACTTCGAGTTACGACTGGGTTTATAATGTATAATATGAGATACTATTTTCTCAAAATGGTTGAGTGTTACTGTTGTGCGCATACACATGGCGCATCGGACAAGCAGTCGTCTCGCGGTATAGGTTAAAAGTTAGTCGAATGTTGTTGGTTGGAAGCCAACACGGAACAATATTTTTGTTATCAAACAATTATTGTTCTAAGTCTCGGTGTATTATATGCATATTGTTGTTTACCGTGACGAAGGAATTACGTATGTATATCTAATGCGAAAGACGTGACGAATATCTTTGCCTTTGTTGTGCTTCATCATAATATTTTTTTACACGACATTTAATCTATACTGATTATTTCCAAACTAAGAGTATCAACCATTTCAAACCAATGAAAGCAGGTGATCTCGTCCCACCGAAGGTCAACTAAAATGGCTTTTTTGGAACTTTAAATTTCAAGTCTCTTAGAGTAAAATCTTATATGTTCTCTATTATGAAGATTTTTGGTTCAAAAGATAACATTAACAAGTATTTACATCCATCCTTCCTGCAACTGCTGCTGTAGGTAGCAGTCAAGTCATGCATGACAAACCTAGATTTCCATCTAAAATATCTACTAGGAATTGGAGATTATTTGTCGAACCGTAAGCTTAAATTCGTAAAAGTTCCCGTGCGACCAATAACATAGCATATTCCAATATTGGTATAACTTAGCATAAATATTTCTCGTATAATGCAAAGAGTCATAACCTCTGCGATATTAGGAACTAAGTCAGACAGTCGCTAGATTATAGTATTAAAATACTTCCAGAAAATTATCTTTGAAGCTTCTTCTTTAAGCTCGGTAAAAGTTAAAGGATTTATAAGAAATAATAGGAGATTTTCGTGTCAGTGACCTCATACACAAACGACGCTTGTGGATGTTCTTGGTGAAATAATCTGCAAAGTTTAAATGGGATCTTGGGGAGGGGGATACTTTGATTTACGATAGATGCGTTTGTTTGATAGACGTTTTTATAATCCACTTATCTCCTTTTACTGTACTTCATTTATTTTTTGACTGAGACTTATTCTACTTGAGAACTAAAGGTTAGTTGTGAAAATTAAAATAAACACACAACATTTTTATCTTTCCATATTGTCTTATTAGTATAAATGTAAAAATTAAACTAAATAAGGAAATATATATAATAAAATAAGCAATGAAAGAGTATAGTTATGTAAATAATAATTTGTTTAAAAAAGATAGGTAAATTAACCTGTAAAGCCTTGGCAAAATCCAAATGAAATGTGATTATAAGGGTAAAGTTATAGACAATAAAACCTTAAAAACGATCAAACTTAAAATTTAAATCAATTATGGTTGAATTTTGACCACTAGGCGACCGCTAGTATAACAATATTCGGCAAAAAGAAAACAAATATATATTTAAGAAAATACCTACAGAAGTGATAATCTATTCAATACAAAATACGTAATAAACTAGTAGGAGATCGTTGGACTGCCATGCAGAGTTCTCGAGTTCGATCCCAAGGCGACCTCTGACTTTTCGAAGTTATATGCGTATTAAATAGTTAATTGTCACTCGCTTTAACGGTGAAGGAACACATCGTGTGGAGACCTGCATGTCTAAGAGAACCCCATAAGGCTTATATATAATGGACTATGACCTAAACCTTCTCATACAGAAAAAGGCCCGTACCCAGCAGTGGGAAAGTTTAATATAGGACTGATATCATATATTTTTATCTTTAAATAATTACATAAGTGTTAATACATCTGCTCAAACGAATAGCTTTACATAAATCATGTGACGTCAGGCTAAGACTTTCAACTGGAAGTACTGCAACACTCCATCAATGACAATTAAGTACTCATTAATTCATAAGAGTAAAAAAAACAATTATAAATGAATAAACAAACGAACGCCTTAACAATTATTTTCATATCCATGTTTATAACACACATACTATAGCAGATAGAGACTAATACCTAATTAGGCATAAACCGATAAGATCCAACTGTGCTAAATTTGTACTTTCGCCGTGACCCATAAAAATACATTTTGCAGCTGACAACGTATCTTCAGATCCGTTAGATTTTTGTATGACGCATACATGACATTGCAGTTTTGTAGTACACTTATCATGATAGGGGTATTATCCTCACGTTTTTCTAACATTAATCATTATCATTTTTCCTTTATGAATCAATGTTTAGTCAACAAAGTGCGGGTCATATATATGGAAATATAACGTGAAATAGTGGTTTATCTGGAATTGTGTTATCTTATATAGTGTATTCACAGCGAATGCGCAAAAAGTCACATGAAATTGCATAAAAAGTTGCTTAAAGATCTGGGTGGCATTTTTACCTCGGAAAACTATAATAGATATAGTACATATATATATATATATATATATATATATATATATATATATATATATATATATATATATATCTATTATTATGTACTATTTATCTTTCTTGTTTCCTCTTATTATTTATCCCTAGTTAAGAGGAAAATCCCACTGTTGGCAATTTTAGTGACAATACAAGAGAGTCAGCTTTTTACTTAACTGCCATAGGGCGCAGCGGTGCTGAACGCAACTGCTGTGCATTTCAGGTCTTGGGTTCGATCCCGGGCCGGACAAACAACGAGCTATTGACTTTTTCTGCCGAGAAACTGTCAATTATAGCCAGGACCTAAGAAATTTGCTGTGTTACACACTCCTGTATCTCGGCAAGGACATAAAACCATTGCTCTTGCGCTTTATCTCTTTCTAATCATGTCGAATTACCGCCCCATCAAATTATATTATGAGAGTCATGGAAAATGAGTACAGTTATGTATGTACTTACTTGTGCACTATAATACCTCCAGCGCAAATGCAGAGATTAATAATAAAAGATTAAGATTCACCGCTGTGGCCAAATATATAGGGTACATTAAAATTAAACAAATCTATACAGATTTTAACGCGTTATTATTTTTTATAAAACCGTGTAGTACACAGTATTACATAATTATGAAACTTTAAACTACTATTGATAAACATTTTTACTAGTTACTGTTTACTTATATTAAAGCTATTTAAATTATATAAACTAGTTAGATTAGAATTAGAATTTCACACTTTCCCCGTCGTTTCGGTTGTTTTTCAGCAGCCATGTTCACCCCTGAATGATGAGAATCCCTGCGTATAAAATTCGCGTAAACGTAAGACAATAATATTATGTAGAATACATTATTATATAACCTACAGTGGGCCATGTCATAATGTGCAAAGCATTCTATACAAATACATAGGTTTAACGATTGAAAATTCATCATCTCTTCTCGTGTTAAATGATGTCTTCGCTCCATTTTGATGCAGTTTTTTTCAGTTCCGATGCAGAAATTGTAATGGTTTTATAAAAACGCTGATACACACTTTTATAGAAATCCTGATGGACACTTGATTTTCTATTTTATCGAAATTTCAAGAAAAATATTTTTTCAAATAGTGAAAATCACTAAAAAGAACCTATTACAATAAAAAAAATTTAAATAAACGTATTTGATCCCTAGACTCTATTGATGTGTGTAATTCATATTAGATTTAGATCTAGAGAGAATATCTGAAAGAAAACACAAGAGTAATAAAACTATAACTGCATTTCATCTATTAGGTACTACTTTTTATCCGCGGCTTCGCTCGCATGAGATCAGTACTTTTTTTCTGAATGGAAGGTAATATGTCCTTTACTGACCCTGACACGTGATTATCAATTGATTAGTAAGGGCGTGAAAGCGAAACAAAAAATCTCACGTTCGCGTTCGTAATATTATTAAGGAAGTAAGGATAAGTTCAGGATCCAGCCTATGCCATTCCTTTCATCCCGTCTTTAATTAATAACAGTTCATAATAATATTAATAATATTCTACCACACACACAACACCATCTAGCCCAAACTAAGCAGAGCTTGTACTATATATAAACATACATATAAACTTTTTTTCGTAAATACATACATATTATACATAGAAACACCCAGACCAAGACAAACATCCATGTTTATGCACACAAATGTTTGACTTGTGCGGGAATCGAACCCGCGACCTTAGGCGTGGCAGTCGGTTACATTAAGCACTACGCTACCGAGGCCGACATTTCCTTGTCTCCCGTCATTAACGCGTGGGTGATATCCTGAGAGGTTTTGTTAAACCGTCGGGCTGTATACTTGTGTACTAGGGACACGTTCCCTAATATCCTAGTCCTAACTTCCTAACTAATTTTATAAATGCAAATGTGAAATTATTTGTTTGCATGTAACGCTTTCACGCCTCAACTACTTGACCGATCATCATGCAGTTTCGCATACATGTTGTTAGGGAAAGAACATAGAATACCTTTAATCCACGAAAAAGCAAAGAAAAATAGTTTCCGAGGGATAGAAATTTATTGCCTAAATCTAGAAAGTAAAGACGTGGGCAAAATCTAGTTATTTTATAAGCGCTTAAAAATATAAATTCTTCCTACATAATAATTATACAAAAGGTAAAACAATGTTTCTCAAGGTACATGTTTGGAATTTATCTACAAACGTATGCGGAAAATGGTATGGTATTATTGTATTAGGAAATATCAGTATGAAATTTGGATCAGTGCCCGTAAATGAGGTTCTTTTTTATGACGTAGGACGAATGTTAAGGTAAATAATTTAAACGCGAGGGTCTTTCTTGTCTGCTTAGATCCATGGGTATTTACCGGATTAGTACTTAACATTTTTAGATATGCCTACGATATAATTTATTCATAAAACATTGGGGTTTTCCTTACTAATTGTGGCCGATAGATGCAATATAGTTTATGTTACGGTAGGTCAAGATATAAACAGGTAATGTGAATATGACACTTTACCTAGCCTTGATGAGAAAGCAGTGTGATATTAGTTATATTTTTGAATTTTGGGCTCAATACCCGGATCCGCGAAAGAGTAATGCGCCCAGTAGACAGTAATAGGCTCGTTTCATATAATGTGAGACCTAAAAATAAATCTGGTAAAATGTGGGTTCAATATACGTTTGCCTACCCCTTCGGAAATACAGACACGAAGAGACTATGTATATATATAAATACAAAATATACTAGGATATAGTACGCAAGGTATACAAGTTATTCAATTTTACATATGTACCAGCGGACCCGACAGACGATGCCGTGTACACATGAAAAAACAAAAATAATTTAAACCATACTCGAATCCACTTGAACACACACAAAATTTTTTATCAAAATCAGTCCAGCCGTTTAGGAGGAGTTTAATTACAAACACACGAACAGAAGATTTATGTATAGAAAGATTTGATTTTGGCTGCACGGTCGGCATAGCTGACAAGCGGTTGCCTCGCCGCTGTTGCTGCACTGATTGTGAGTTTGAATCCCAAACAGGACAATTATTTGTATGATCCACACTTGATTGTTCTGAATCTGGATGTACTTTGTATCCGTTCATTGTATGCTAGTAAAGTCTAATCCGACGCAGAACTAGAACTCTAGGGCAAGAGTTGCCTTTTATAAATAAAACAAAAATCTTAAATGTCGTAAATTTTACCTTCTTTATAGCTCGATCTTAACCCGATAAGACTGGTCTCTAAGATGACGTCACCTCGGAAATAGATCGTCGTGATTGTCGTAAGCTCCGAGCCCTTCAAACCAATGATCACAGCATCCTAAGTAAATAGAATCATTCAATTATGCGAATCGTTACAATGACTAATACATTTTAATGAAGATTTTATCCATAGGATGCAGGTGCGGCTTCTTATTGGAAACAATTATCAAGTTTGCGTCAATGGGTATTATCTAAAGGTGGAAATTCCCATTTAGAATACAATAGAAGATTTAATTAATTTGTTAATCAGATTATTCCTTTGGAAGACATTTGAATTTGGATAGCCAACCAATACCTTGTCAAATCTTTCCACCTTAACGAACAATAGGTTTTAATGATTAATGAACACCAATAGACAGGTCATTCTCCACTTATATCTATAAGAACATTATGGAGAAATCTCAGACATACAGGTTTCCTCAGGGTGTTTCTCTTCACCGTTAAAAAGCTTCTTTGTTAAAAAGCTTAGTAAATATTTAATTAAATTTTTGCTAATGATATCTATTGTATTTTACAAATATAGTTGCGTGACTTTAGGTCCAATAGTCTTAAACAGTTAAGAACAACAACCATGTAATGATAGCGAACTAAAGCAACAAAACCAGGAAGATATTAAACAAAATAATCCTAATTAAAATAGTAAATCTTATTAACTATATGTACGTATTTTTTTTTTTAATTTTTGTATTAGACGTCAATTTTGTGTGCAAAATACTAACAAATAATATGATGATGATCGCCTTATTTCTATTGGCAAAACAACTACATATAGTTGTTGTTAAACTAAGTATATATTTAAATAATTATAAGTTTTTTTTTTATAATAGTGCAGTGAAAATCTTTTGTGTATGTGTAAATGGATTTATTACTGGAGAATTTAGAGGTCTGATGTCTATTCATTACGTGAAGTACTTCAAATTCTTAGAAGTAGGACCATTAATCAACAATTATGAATCCAATTCAACAATAAATTTAAATATTCTTCACAACACAACACTTCGAATCAAAACAAAATAATCCTAATTAAAATAGTAAATCTTATTAACTATATGTATGTATTTTATTTTAATTTTTGTATTAGTAGTCAATTTTGTATGCAAAATACTAACAAATAATATGCTGATGATCGCCTTATTTCTATTGGCAAAACAACTACATATAGTTGTTGTTAAACTAAGTATATATTTAAATAATTATAAGTTTTTTTTTATAATAGTGCAGTGAAAATCTTTTGTGTATGTGTAAATGGATTTATTACTGGAGAATTTAGAGGTCTGATGTCTATTCATTACGTGAAGTACTTCAAATTCTTAGAAGTCGGACCATTAATCAACAATTATGAATCCAATTCAACAATAAATTTAAATATTCTTCACAACACAACACTTCGAATCAAAACAAAATAATCCTAATAAAAATAGTAAATCTTATTAACTATATGTATGTATTTTATTTTAATTTTTGTATTAGTAGTCAATTTTGTATGCAAAATACTAACAAATAATATGCTGATGATCGCCTTATTTCTATTGGCAAAACAACTACATATAGTTGTTGTTAAACTAAGTATATATTTAAATAATTATAAGTTTTCACAAATCCTTCAGTATACGTGTTGATTTACGTTATATTGTTCTACGTTTACGTGAATATTATCATTTAAAAATAAATAATTGTTTAGGTGGGGGTTATTAAAATATCTTAGAAAGCACCCCACGCTTTTTTACATTAAAATTATTAAATTATTTTCAACTTTTTTTAATAAAGCGTGGTTTTTAGAATTTTAAACTATTTTTTTTCTGAATCATTATATTTTCATCGGTCCTCGATAAGTGTGCAAAGTTTCAAATCAATCCGTCGGAAAGAGGTGAAAATCACGTTCAAAGATTCCGTTACATAGATTCGTAGATACATACCTAGCTCAAAGTATCGTAAAGTCTAGCTCTGTTTTGCTTCATCTTGGGTTTTACTATTTGTATACTGGATCCCAAGCTGCTAGTACATTCTAACCATCTTCTTTATTATAATTAGAATGTTTTTTTAATTTAATAGCCACGCGAATTGTTGTGTTGTGAAGAATATTTAAATTTATTGTTGAATTGGATTCATAATTGTTGATTAATGGTCCGACTTCTAAGAATTTGAAGTACTTCACGTAATGAATAGACATCAGACCTCTAAATTCTCCAGTAATAAATCTATTTACACATACACGCCAAACTCTCGCGTTCAGTTTCAATATAAGTAATATTTCCTTCGTTGAATTTAGACAATTCCGTACATAACTTACCGCCAACGCAATTTACTTGAATATTTTAATATTACATTAACACGTACAGAGATCGTGTGATCAAGTAACGGAATAATTGCCAAGTTATATTGGTAGGGAAGTATTTGTGTGATAACGACTTTTGCGAGTCTCATTGGGAATAGTTTTCAAAGAGTTCTATTTTCAAATGAATGTTTAATATGAATAAATTTGAATAGGTACAGGTTATAGAAACGGTTTTAAATATTCAGAATGCCAGTGGCGGTCCTTTAACTTAGATAATAATTTTAAAATCAGTTAAAATAATTTTGGTTACTGACTTACTGAATATTCCTTAATTTCTACAAGTACTTGTGTGCAAGTAAACACTTGTAGACAGTAAGCAATATTTCATCTGAAATCTATGTGTGAAAATATGATAAAATAAGTTGAAATTAAAAGTAAAATAGACCCAGTGTAAATACAAAACAATCCCAGCTTGGCTAATTAAGCAAACCTAGCTTAATTACGTACTTTGATTTCGATTCAATCAATTTCATTTACATCTTCTGATCTAAATCAACCAAGAGCTTCCCAATTATTGAGATTTTACCAAAATTACGCATTGATGTGACCTTTCAAGGGTTACGGTCTCTATATTTGATTTATTTGATCTTCAAATGCGGGGTTCAGTCCTAATCCAATATTTACAATATCTTGCGCAATGGACTAATGTAACATTACCCCGAGAAACAAGTCTAAAACAAAATCTATTCTGTATTTTATTAACCTTTAGTAAGGGATCTTGCTTATTTCTGCTAGCAGAAATCTTGAGAGACTCATTTTAAAAATGTTCACCAAAAATCTTACACTTAGTTTTGGTTTAGTAGAATACTTTCCTTGGTAAGAAGTAAGTTTGTTATTCATTGAAATTAAACTACTATATACGGATTTTATCGCGTTGTTTATTTATCACTGTATTACAAAATTTTGAAAATATTACTCTACTACTACTATTGATTTTATTTGACTAATTTATCTGTGACAGATCCCGAGAAAAGCCAGCCACAGTCGAGTGCCAGCCTGCTATACTGCCTTATGTAAGGGGTGTCACTGACAAGATTGGCTACATCTTGAAGCGAGCTTCAATCAACACATACTTCAAGCCGCCAACGAAGATAAGTCAATTTTTACCATCCGTCAAGTGCCAATTACCTTTACAAGATGCAGGGGTCTATAAAATAGATTGTGACTGCGGACTCTCATACATTGGTCAAACCAAGAGAAGCATAGGCACCCGCATAAAAGAACACATAGCTGACGTAAAACACAAACGCTCGTTGAAGTCTGCTGTGTGTGAACACGTACAACAGGGGACCAACCACTACCTGAGATTTGACAAACCACAGATTCTCGCTAAAGAACACCGATTCCTGCCAAGGATGCTTCGCGAGGCTATTGAAATTAAAAAACATCCCAATTTCAATAGAGAAGATGGTTGGAATGTATCACCAGCTTGGGATCCAGTACTTCAAATAGTCAAACCCAAGAAGAAACAAACCACAGCTAGACTTCATGATACTTTGAGCTCATTCTGCGTAAATAGAAACACCAATAATTAAATTATGTTCAGGTACTTTGAAATAACTACACTGGAACATTGAGACAACTACCATCTTAGTCTCCCCGTGACCATGGCTGCTGAAAAGCACCCGAAACGTCGGGGAAAGTGTTAACCAAAAATAAATAGATTTAATAGTTTAAATAATTTTATTAGCTTATAAATTAGTCAAATAAAATCAATAGTAGTAGTAGAGTAATATTTTCAAAATTTTGTAATACAGTAATAAATAAACAACGCGATAAAATCCGTATATAGTAGTTTAATTTCAATGAATAACATTCGCGTAAACAGAAGACAATATTAAGTTTGTTATGTTGTTTTATCAAGTTCTATTTTTAAAACTGGTAGGCTGTGATTTATTTTTACTAGCATTTATTTTTAATTCGTTGGAACATGGTAAATAGATTAAGCTATTATAGGTTATTTCGCTAGTCTTGTATTTTATGATAGTATCAATGAAGAATCTCCAACTGTTCGATTATACTAAACAATAAACATAAAATAAGACGACAAATATAATAGAAGATACCGTACGATACTAGGAAGAAGTGCGATATAACAAAAACGTTTTAACAAACATTTTTGTTTAATAGGAACTTTGCGAATCCACCTTTTAAAATATAAATAGGTAAAAAGAATATAACAGAGCTCCCTCATACTGTAAATTCTTTCCAATATTCGAATGCGGTATCGCACACTTTTCAGATAAGTAGTCGCTCTGGAGCAATTCGATTTGTTGAAGCTTGACAAAACATAATTACTTAACACCCACGTCCCACATGGGAAATTGAATTTAAATAATGATATTTCACCCGACTCCCTTAGCTATTCACCCGATGTTGAAATACGTCATTAGTTAAAATTTGCCTTCGTTGAGTTATTGCGTCGACCTTTTCCATAATAAAAGCAAGGATACTTTAGTAACAAATATTACCATGTTAATTATTTATTAAAATGTTCCACTTAGTATATTTTTAGATTTGAATTATTTATATTATATAAGCTACCAGCACTACCTACGAAATGATGTGATGTGAAATTACAGTTATGATTAAGAACTAAATTTAGGCATACTAAACAGGGAATAATATTATTAGGGCATCTGCGACGAATTTGCTGATAAATAAGTGTTATATCGCGATTATAGCCAGTTGCACTCACTGATCGATTAACGATTAGCGAGGTTAAGCAACGTTGGGTGCGGTCATTCTATAGTTGGGTGACCACTTAGTGGTATTTCATCTGAGCGTCTCCGTGCTTCGGAGGTACGTAAAATGTCGATTTCCGGTTGCTTCCAAATTGACAGCAGTCGTTAAGCCATGTCAGAGGCCTACGGGCCACACTGTAAAAAAATCGCAATCTAGCGGGATTTAATTCCTGATGATACGGCACCCATTAATTTAATAGAAATAGGTTATAATAAGTGTGTTTATAGTTTTTTTAAAACATTTCCGTTTAATTTAGTAATTTTAAAAAGTGGAAAATACAGGAAATAGACATATCTCTTGTTTGTTGTGGGCTGGGAAAGCATTGACAAAACTTTTGGCTCCAATTTACTTCGACTTTTTCGTGGTATGCTCCTTAATCCATCTAAATAGGGGTCAATTGAAATTAATAGTCTATTTAAGAGATCTGTATTTGTCTGTATCTACCCGCGAAGTTTTATTTGTGAAGAATTCTCTAAAGTAACGATTGTCTTTGTTTCTTGCCTCTTGAGATTCTTCCGATAACTGGCCAATTGGTACTAAACATGATGATATCACATCTTTACCATGAAAAAGAACTTTGTGAACACTAATAGGCATATTATACCAAAAATATTCCTTAAGTTACAATTCTCTGGTATTCTTTACAAACTTATCAAAGTCATTTAAATCAATCGAAAACCCGCATTCAAGTATTTCCAAAATTATATGAAATCGATGAATCACTTCTGAATTCACGCAAGTTATCTCAGCTGTTTTTGAGGAATCTCTAAAAAAGCGTCTGGCAGTATTGCCATCATTTGTATTTCCAGACTGCTGATTAGGCATATCCACCAATAAACCCATTTCATTTCTGAATCTTCTTTAAATAACCTCCTTGCCAGACTTTTATGTCGAGTCTATATGTAATGTACAGTATACACGCCATGAATCTTATCCAAGAATTTAATGGAGAAAGCCTAAAAGTCAGTGCAGCTGCATCGAGTGGTTTCTTTAAAATAACATCAGGCTTATTCATTTCGAATGGCTTTGCTCCACATATATATCAAGTTTGAAGGAACACGACAGTGTCGATAAAGCAGTGCATATTTTGCCAACAATCATAGTAAGCATGAATACCGGTTTCACAAAAATAAGCACGTCATCCATATGAATTTCAACAGGTTCGAGTATCGAGTTGACCTCTTGTTTTCTTAATTCTGTAGTTTCCTTAGTAAAATTAAGTTTAATAGGTCTCTTTGGGTTAAACAAATACGATTAATAGTATGATCCACTAAGGATACAAGATTGCATTCTGCAAATGTTTCTGTAACAGTTTTCTCTAATGAATAACACTGTTTTATTACTTCCAGTGTTTAGTCATAAGAAGGTAATAAGTTTTCAGCCAGTTTATTCACCTTTTCACGAATTATATTTTATTATCTATCATCATTCTCAGAGCTTCATCTGCAGATAGAGATACAGGATTACTGATTAGACATTTACGGGCCTGTTTGATTGCTGTCCCACTATTACCGGACTCAGACGACAATTATTTTACTATGGCTGCAGGAACTCGTTTACCAGCTTTGAATAAGTTGCATTCATTAGCCACTGCAATTTCTTCAGGACTGGTCGCCTCTAAAAGCATTTGGATTTTTCGTTTTTAAATAATTCTATCACAACAGTCTCAAAAGCGTTTGCTGGTCTTCCTGGAGTAAATTAGCTAGATGATGGAATTTCTTGTAAAACACTTTCAGGCAAAGTAATATTAGTTCTTAACCAATTTATATTATTTTTTGAAAAACGGTCCCGATGACGATGACATTTAGTCCATTTTACTTCAATTTGTTAGCATAGAGCTCTCAACAAACCCTTGATTTTATTTTTAGAACATTCAGAAAATGTTACACGAGAATAATTATTTATAAAAAATGAAAACACTTGATCAACTGAACTGAACTTCTGTTAGAAGACCAAATTTCGAAAATTTGTAATTTCGTTATTTCGACATCCAAGATGAAAATAAAAAAATGTACGCGTGCCGCAAAAATGCGCAAAGTTTGTGGATTATATCTGTTAGTTAAGACTATC
Organism: Catocala nupta; assembly: GCA_963675205.1. Lineage (NCBI taxonomy): Eukaryota > Metazoa > Arthropoda > Insecta > Lepidoptera > Erebidae > Catocala > Catocala nupta. The sequence continues at coordinate 18,535,922 of OY776097.1, read as the reverse complement.
AGCCTTATTATGATGGTATACTATATAATGCTATATAATTTGCTTTCGGATCCAATGAAATTAAAAACATATAAAAATTAAGTTAATTTCGTATCCTAAAATGGTTGACTTTTATTACCAATTATATATCGGACAAAATGTATATGTACTTACGTATTATACAAAAATACTATAATAAATAAAGTTAATAAGACTGCTGACTTTATAATCACCTCGTAATCGTAATTTGCACAAATTAACGCTGCAAAACGCGTAATGAGTGTGACTCAGTTTTGCTGCCGATATAAACATTTCTAATATTTATGTTGACCTACCCACAACAAAAAAAAATATGCCGTCGTTTTTAGTAGTGGCTATGGAATAAATAGACCCCAATAATTAATAGATTGCGATTTTCTTACAGTGTGGGGCGGCTTGAACAACTCTTGACAACAGGTTGGCCACTAACCACACGAAAAGAAAGAAGAAGAAGAAAGATCGCAATTATACATAACTATAATATCTATACCTGCCGTAATCCGCTCACGGCCAGATACAATTTTTTATATGATGTAGGGAACTATTGCTATTACCAGATGAACGAATTAAAACATGAAGTTCTATGATGGCATGCATGGTTTATGTGGTCGCCCTGCCATTACTACTACGCCCAAGTGCGTTCCTTTGCCACACGAGACAAAAAATATATGATCTATAAATCCTTCTTCTGTGTAGGTTTAGGTAGGTTTTCTTTATGTTTAAAATACCCCGCGATACATGCAATATCCATAGGGCGGGAGATGTCTTATAAAATAAAGAAGTATCGTAATTAGGAAATTGAAAGTCTTATGACCGGTTGTCATGGTGATACTTCCACTTCTAAACCAATAAGATACGAACGAGCGGAAACAGGTCAAAACAATAAAACTTGTTAAGTGAAATAAAATCGTTCAAAGAATACTTTATTATCTTTTAAACATGTCGTTATACTGCTCCAGTCCGGTGTGCGATGACTGGGCAAAGTATTCTTTTTCTATATCTATACTCATATTATTTGGTTTGTGAGGATTTAACACAAAAACGACTCAACCAATTTTTTTAATTCTTTCTCCATTGGAAAGCTATATTATCACAACTAACATATAGCCTATGTTACTACCCTAGCCTTTATTATTCCCAAGTCACTTAGGCTTTTCTGGTCAGTGTCAGGATATTATAGGGCACTGAATTCCCAATAACGACTGCCATAGATGTTTATGGCGACCGGGACCGACGGCTTAACGGGCTCTCTGAGGCACGGAGCGATAATTTTCAATCAATACGCACATAATTTTGAAATAGTAGTAATATAACTTCCGAAAGTCAGTGGTGCGTGACGTGGGCTCGAACCCGAGACTCTCTGCATTGCAGTCTGTTGGTCTCCCCACTGATATATATGTTGAAGCGTCAAGAAAAGAATCATTGGAATGTAATTTATTTCTGTAATTGGTGTTGAATAAAGCGCCATCTATTGGTTTGTTTCGGAACGTCAAGCGTAAGCTTGAGTGAGGTCGCCACAGAGCCAATGTGTCAGTTGGAGTGACAGTTAGTTATATAAGCGCCGGTGACTCGAGCGCATACACATTCAGTGTGACGAACTCGCTGAATTATGGATCAAATCAGAGATAATCACAGTCAACCTTTATTGTTTTATTTCTCTTGTATTTGGCTATCATTAGTATACGAACGAAGTATAATACCACGCCTATATTTGGTTGCTTCATCATGTCAAAAGCGAGTTGCCGTCCTATTCTCCGACATATATATTTTATTTAAATAAAAAATATATAAAAGCTACTATTACATAACCTAACCTTATTTCATCTTATGAGTTTATCTACAGAAGAGTCGGCACATGCATATTAGACCTACATTTTACCAGTTATGAATTAAGGTTCTATGCATCATGGGGCGAGCCCGCACATCTGTCTGGCCCAGTTTCAGACTTCACTAGAGAATTTCTTGGCTGAAATCTCCAGTACTTGACTCAAGCTGAGAATTGAACCCATATACAGCAATCGCAATCATTTAGCAGTACAACAACTCTGGCAATATGATAGTAACAAGCTTAACCTTCATTGCTTGAAACCTAAATAAATATTACTGGCATAATCTGGAAGTATACACGTTTATCTACTCTCCGAAGAAATTATTATCTTAGTTTCACAATCCTCTTTATCCGCCATCCTGCTCTTAAAATACAAAATCTTTAACAAGCCAAACTAAAATTACTTCGGCGAAAGCACGAAGAAAGTTAATGACGAAACCAAATTAATTGCAAACAGCCCGAGGAGTCTCTTAAAAGAACTGAATAAAATTAAACAAAAACAAATTTCACTATGGTCTACATGTTTACCAGATGATAAAAGAATTAATTAAAATTGCTGCAACAAAACTTGACCTGAAATTGTATTGTAAACTAAATATTGACCGCGGTTTCGCTCGCGTAAATGTAGGTTATATTAATTTTCTATCCCTCGGGAACAGTACGTTTTTCTGGGTAAAAGGTTATGTCGTTTTCTGTACCCTGACAACAAGTATGCGAAATTTCATTTTCGTTGTTTGGCGATCTGGTAACTAACGTAGCGTATAAAACTTCAGCAAGCATGTGTTACTTGGCGTCACGTGCGGCAAAGTAACGCTTTATTTAAACAACTTTGTCATACATATGTAAAATTTACTGCCTCGGTACCACAGTGCTAGTGAATACGACTACTTGTATGCGCTCTCGAGTTAACTTTCGTGGTTTCATTTTACGAAAATTGTTAGTAGCACAGTAGCCCAGTTCCAGACTTCATGCTGCAGTAAGTCAGTATATTGCTGTTTGGCAATAGACCGATCCTCTAAAGTAGTATTTAAGTTTAGTAAGGGTGACTTTCTGGAACCAGTAAAGCTTCAGATACTCCTTGGGAAAATAATAACTAGAAAGTCATTATGCAAAATATAATACATTAAAACAGAAATTAATTTTACCAGAAAGTGTGTGTAAATTAATGCGTGTCCCGCGTCTGTTCCAACTTCCAATCTAGGTTAAATTATGCGGCACCATGCAGCATCATATTTAAGCAAATGATGGATGGTGTTATACTGTAGTGTTTTAAATAATATTGTTGCATAAAATATTCCTAGTTTAGAGATTATGGTTCAGTAGAAAGTATTGTATACTCTTTATATAATACTTTCTACCTAACCAATCATACGTAATCAAAAGTATTTAAATTCATCAAATGTATTTGAAAATATGACTGTCGGTAATATTAATTAAAAAAGCGTTTGTACACGCATTGGTGACTATTTAAAGGGACTAGCGGTCGCCTAGTGGTCAAAATTCGACCAAAATTCCTAAGCTTGCTACTGTATTTTCTATTTTCTTTACAAAGTATTGTACGATGTCAGACGAACAATGCCGAAATACTATGAACGCGATTCGACTGCGTGTGTCAAATGTATGGTTGTGTGCTAGTACTGTTTTTTCATTAATTTAATGTATTTCTAATACATATTTTATAAAATATTAGGATTCGCCCCTCCTTCTCCATATAAACTTTAACTGTGCCAAATTTCATTCTCCTTCGTCCGCGCAATTTTCGTAAAAAGGGGTACAAAGTTTTTGCTTTACGTATTAATATATAGATGAGTACTAGTTTATTGCCCGACATAGATCAGTCGTGAATTGATGATAAATTTGAATCCACAACACTCGGAGTAGTGGCTGTGGCCAGGCGATCACTTTACAATGCCATCCGGGCAGTCTAAATTACGTAAATATAGATGGCAACCTACAAAAACATAAGACCTACGACAATTTTGTATCAAATCGGTTGAATATTATATTATTATATTGAAATCAATAGATTTAATTCGCGGCACTGATTAGGTATTCTGTAGTTATATGTTTTATGTCAACCAAGTTTGATGTTATACAAAATCTGGTTCATCTATATATTATAAAGCTGTAGAATTTGTTTGTTTGGTTGAAAGCGCTAATCTCAGGAACTACTGGTTCGAATTAAGAAATACTTTTAGTGCTGGATAGTCCATTTATCGAGGAAGGCTATAGGCTATATAACATCACGTTACGACCCACGGAGGCGGCGCAGTAATCATAAACGCGGGTGAACCCGCGGGCACATCTAGTTACAACATAACGCTGACAATTTATACGCGCTTTGTCCACGAGTAGAGTACACAATGTGTAGTAGTTATAGTATGCCCAACTGATATTTTTATGGAGAGGAAGATTCCACAATAACGCCTTTATATTAAACTAGGTTTTGTCAGCGGCTTTGCTTCGCGTAAATGTAGGTAAGATTAGGTTATGTTAGTAACGGTACTTTTTCTGGATAAAAGGTATGTTCTTTTCTATACCACTGACAACGTGTATGCGAAATTTCATGATGATCGGTCGTGTAGTTAAGGTGTGAAAGCGAAACAACAAACTCACAATCGGATTTTTAATATTCTAATAATATTCTATCACATACACACAACACCATCTAGCCCAAACTAAGCAGAGCTTGTACTATGGGTACTAGACAATGGATAAACATACATATATACTTTTTTTTTTGTAATTGCTTACATATTAAACATAGAAACACCCAGACCAAGACAAACATCCATGTTCATGCACACAAATGTTTGACTTGTGCGGGAATCAAACCCGCGACCTCAGGCGTGGCAGTCGGTTACACTGACCACAACGCCATCGAGTCCAACAAAATTTATATTAATTAGGATTATGTCATAAAATAATTGGGAAGAAAGTAACCCGCCACGCTCTCTCGGATGAATCGCGGACGTGGATCTCAGACTAACAATTGCCATAGAAAAAGGTTGACAATACCAAACTCCTCTGGTTAGGGACAGCCGCTTCGTGGGAATACACCTGGATCCCACGGCGCAGCTGCCCCACACCATATTCAGCGCAGTGGCAATGGTGAGTCGACCACTTACATGACTACGTCATCTGTGCAGTCAAGATGCTGTCTTGCACGTATTTTAAACCTATATACAGTAATACCTCGACTTACGCGAACCCGGAGTTACGCGATTTCAGATCTCGTTGATTCGTCTTTTCTAAGAGCGTCATAAACCCTCAATTGTCGATTATAGACTTACTGCCGCACACTATTGTGTTCGGAAATTGAGACAAATTTGCAGAAGAAAGAGAAATCTTTAAGTTATCAAACTATTTTGTTAGATTTTATGAAGCCATCTTTATTAAAAAATAAAATATTTATAATATAATATAATAATATATTAAATAATAATATATTATTAATAATATTATATAATATTTATTTAAAATAACTTCAGTTGGCAATTCTATATTTATGATCTAAGATTTTAATAAACACAAAGTTTTGCATGCTTCGCTCGCAGTACTTTATGTTCTTTTCTGTACCCCAGACAACGTGTATGCAAAATTTCATGATCGGTCGGGTAGTTAAGCGTTACAGCGTTATAAACAAACAGACTTAAATTCGCGTTTATAATATTATATAGTTATGATTTTTGTCTAAATTATTATTTACCGGCCGCAATTAAAAATAAGTGATACCTATTTGTTTTGAAATTATACCCCGACTTACGTGAATTCGACTTATGCGGTTATCGCTCAGTCCCACCTATCGCGTAAGTTCGGATTTATTTCGCATTCGCCCCTTATGTTTCGTTCCGAATCTAAAAATTGTTCCTCATATGCCCCAAAATTTAGATAAATATTAATGTCTTAACGTAATTGCTATTTCGTCCCGAATTATGTTCCTTTTTTGTTTTTTGTATAGTAGATTTTGATGTACCGTCAGCCGAAAAATATTTTAAAATACTTCCTTGATCTCTCGGCGAAACTTTGGGCTTATGATTGCATGACACCACGAGCGCGACATTGAAAAGACTTAAAATAATTTTTAAACATGTTTTGTTTTGCTAACCATATGCTCAAAAATGTAGGATGAAAAAGGGATGATTAAAAAAGAGGGGCAAATGAGGGACATTTTGGAATGTGGGACGTAATGTAGGGGCGAATGCGGAACAAACCCAAGTTCGAGGTATTACTGTACTTAGTCCGGCCATAAACTTTGCTACAATTTAAAAAAATCATAATGTTACATTTACATTTGGAATATGTCATTCTTATGTGAACAATGAATATTCATATAAGAATGAGAGATTCTAAATAAAATATAATATTATGATTTCTCATTTTCACGCCAGTCAGTGTTAAATATTTTTGTGATATTGAAATGGAGTGGGGTGATAAAGAGAACTGAATTGCTGTGATAGCAATACACAAAGTAGGTACGGAGACAAATGCAATTGTTGAAACTCTCCATCCGCTTGGTATTATTTGAATGTTTGTGTTGATAGGTCTATTGATAGGTACAATTAAACCTCCTATGTTTGTGACAGAAAACGATCTGGCCGTCCTCGTAGTATTCGTACGATAACGGCGATCAAAGCAGTGAAGGAAATAATTCGAAGGAATCCTGTCCGAAAGCAAAAGATTTTACCTCGGGAAATGAATATAGCACCTAGAACCATGTCGCGTATTTTAAAAGATGAATTAGAACTTGCAGCCTGTAAGAGACGCACTAGTCATTATTTAAGTAATAATTTAAAAACGAATAGGATGGTAAAATCAAAACAACTTCTTAAGCAGTACGCAAAGGTAGCCCACAGAAAATTTTATTTACTGATGAGGACTTTTTCTATTGAGCAATTTTTTAACAAGCAGAATGACCTAGTTTATGCTTAAAACTCTATAGAAGCTGCCCAATTCAGCAGAGTACAACGTGGACATTTTCCGACTTCAGTGATGGTTTGGTAGGGTGTTAGCTATCAAGAAGTGCGCCATATTTTTGTAAAAGAGGTGTCAGTACAACGGCACAAGTGTATCAAGATACAATTCTTGAGAAGGTGGTTAAGCGCTCTAACAACATCATTTTCCATAACCAAGAATGATCCTTTCAGCAAGACTCAGCATCGGGTCATAAAGCTCGATCCACCCAAGCTTGGTAGGAAACGAACCTTTCGGACTTCATTGGAGCTGAAGACTGGCCGTCATTTAGTCCCGATTTTAATCCGATGGATTATGATTTATGGTCAGTTGTAGAGAGTATGGCATGCTCTAAACACCATGATAATTTGGAGTCTCTGAAATAAGCCATAAGATTGGCAGTGAATAATTTTCCCATGCGGAGTGCGTGTTTTTACTGATAACTGGCCTTAACGTTTAAAGGACTATATTAAAGTCAATGGAGATCATTATTAATGATATTCATACATTTTAAATGTTATTATATAATTGTATAAACTAACACACATTACAGTAATAAATGTTTTATGCAATAGAAACAATATTTACTAAGTATTCTCTATAGAATACCTAGTCTTTTCATTGGCATGTGTAAGAATAGCGTAGAATATCGATATATTCTACGGTATTCTTACGCATAATAGCATATATGTTTATCATTTAATCGGAAACCTAGAAACTAGAAATAATTTCTGTAACGGAAGGGAATTTACAGACGTTAAAACAACGGACACAAGCACAAAAACAAAATGCGTTTAACCTTCTGGACTTATAGTTAATCCTATTGAAGAGATTCGAGTTAAAGATATGTATTACATAATATGAGGAACCTGCAAGATTGAAATGATATGAAACCAAAATCAATAGGTATCCAAAAATTTTTAAACAGCCTTAAAGTACTTACTTTGAATAGTTATCTAAATAATATATTATACAAGCATACTGTAGCCACGTATGGGAATTGAATGCAAAAACATGGCGGATAAATAAGAACAATGGCCACCACTCTACTGAATACCATGCAGTTCTATTATTTTGTGTTTACATTAAAACACCCATAAAATAAAAGGGGTTTAAATATAAAGTTGCCGCTTTGTATGAAGAAAATCGTTAATGTTGTGGTTTTCATAACATTAACATCATCAATATTTTTTGAATGGTCAATTCGAAATCTATGTATTTTCATATATAGTTGCTTGTGTTTAGGCAAATATGGTTTGTATTAAATTAACAAAAATCCATCCTGTAATTATGGCCAATTGAAACAACGTATACGGGTAGGCACTGGTTAATATAACTTTAAATACAAATTGTATAACAGGTAATTGATATATATTATTAATAATACATGTTATATAATAATCATATATAGTCTACTCTCAATATATAAGACATAAATATTTAAAATCTATATCAAGACGACCCTATTCTCTTAAAGAATCTATCTCGAACTCAAATATCACTTTGACAGTACCCATAGTAGTCATTTATCCACCCACCATCGCTACTATATCTCCCCTATTCATAAACATAATGTTAAAAGAAAAACCTGCAGTTTTCACAGCTGATAAACAAGTCAGTTCGATAGTAAGACCTGACAAAATAACTTTAGAAAGAAGTACACGTACAGTAAAATTGTTGGTATGCCAAATTCCATGTATTTCGCCAATAACATTCATATATTATTCGAATATGGTAAGGTCGAATATTAATGCTTTCGGAGGCAAGACGTGACTGGGAATGCACGTCCATGAGCTTTAGCGCAGACAACGCGCAAAGACATCTATAAAAAGCCCTTTTCTGACCCATTTATTTATAATTTGATGGGTTTATGGAGATATCCGGGCAGACTGAAGGGTTATGAATAAGAAAACAATATTTTCGTTTGTTATGACTTGACGGTAGTAGGTTAAAATGCCTTTCAACATTTTTTAGTTTAACTTATGGTTGAAATTAAACACTTTATACGGATTTTGTTGCGTTGTTTATTTTACTTTAAAACACTGTTATTACATAATTTTGAATACTCTAACACTAATATTACTGAACTTTACTACTATTTAAGCTATATATTTTTAATCAAAACTATTTATATTTAAGTTTACACTTTGCCCCGACGTTTCGGTTGCTTTACAGCGGCTATGTTCACGGGGAGACAAAGACTTTTAATTAAAAATTATATAGCTTAAATAGTAGTAAAATTTAATAATAGTAGTTTTAGAGTTTTCAAAATTATGTAATAACAGTGTTTTAAAGTAAATAAACAACGCGACAAAATCTGTATAAAGTGTTAAATTTCAATGTATAACATTCGCGTAAACTTATGACAATTTCACTTGTGGTTTTAATTCAGTTTTGATAAGTATTTTGTTTATTAGCAATGGGCGAGAATTATTTAATATAGTGATAGTAGATAGTGATCGCCTCGCTATGGCCACTATGCCAAGTGTTGTGAGCTCGGATGCGGGTAAAAATATTGTGTGTTCCACAATGGGATTTTCCGAATCTGAGTGTTCTTTGTGTCCCTTGTGTCCGTTGTTTTGAATGTTTGTGAATTCTAAGTGCGGGCGTTGTCCTTAAAATAAACTTAAATAATATATATAAAATAATATTAGCCATGTATTAAACTGACCCACTGTTGGGCATGGACCTATTTCCATGTGAGAAGGGTAAGTTAAAATGGTTAATATATTTATAATTAATTTTAGCTTCCTGCACCCTTTCTTCATTAAAACTTGAATTATGCCAAATTTCACGGTCCGCCGTACGCGCAATATGCTTTAAAACTGGTACAAAATTTTCTCTTTAGGTTTTAGTATAATTATAGAACCGTTCGATCACATATACTTACGACGACATATCACTTTTAGCTGTGATAGAAATTGAATGCATTAGTATAAATATTATTTCTTTAAGGTGCCTATATCAATGCACTAAGTCTATCATGAAAATGTCTATCCTAAAGTCCGGCCGAACGAAAATAATTTACAAGGAAGTTTATTCGGATTTCTTTGTTTTAAAATAGTATTACTCTGTTGTTCGGACTACTTCATGAAAGCATTAATAATGTAAGCAATATGCAGGATCGCGTTAATCTCCTTTATTAATTATATATATATGCTCCATGAAAGGATTTAATTCAATTGGCAGAGTACGTGGCGAAATTGAGGACGAATTTCTGAGTAAATGTGTTTCACGGTGCAAACAATCGACGCAAAACTTAAGCATTTACGAACCATGGAAGGCATATATGTCGCAGAGCACTGCGCACTTAAAATAATGCTTAATTGAATATAATAATATACGTTTCTTTATGAAGAAGGCACCTCACTAAATTCACACATAAAGTTCTATCAAATGGGTCCAATTTTATTAACTGCACATATACCAAAAGATAGAATACAAATTCATACCAATTTCAATAATTTTCTTCTACATGGACTAGTCATAAGTTATATGTTGAAAGGGACTCGCAATATCGGCAAAATTCGATGAATTACTATTTTCTATATTCTATATTCATGAATTTTGATGTAATGTGTTCTTCCCTATCAATCCTACTCCTAACTAATATTATAAATGCGAATGTGAGTTTGTTTGTTACGCTTTAACTACTCAACCGAGCATCATGAAATTTCGCATACACGTTGCAGCAACGATTTTTAGATTAACCCCCTGTACCCCTATGGGTACAAGGATTAATCTAAAAAAGAAGTACTGTTACTAACATAACCTAACCTATAGTCACGCGAGCGAAGCCGCGGGCAAAATCTAGTTATGTATAATATTAAAACAAATAATGAGGCCTATTAAATCCAGTACATTCAAGTTTTAATTTCATATAGTAGAGAAACGATCCTGCGCTCCACAACACACATAACCGACGTAGTTGTTAAATCCGCCAGTCTGAAGTGGTGCTGGGCCGACCACGTCTGCCACATGCATAGATGTGGGCAAAAATCGTGTACAGTCGGGTGCCAAAAGACAGTTGACGGTGACGGGACAGACATAAACAGAGATGGTGGGATATTTTGGACGTCTTCGAAAGTGACTGGCAGGGAATATCTTTGAACAGAGTGGTTTGGAAGTCCAAGGGAGAGACTTTTCCTAGCTGTGGGACATGGCAAAAGGCTAAGGAAAAACATAGAGAAAAGTCATCATTTTGTAATCAAGTCGTCGAAAATAAAAACATTTGAGCGTTCACATCTTTTATATCTATGTGGTAACCACAACAAAGCACCATTTGCGCCTTTGAAAATGAGCAAGCAAGAGATAGCAATCTATAGAGACGCTATCTTTTTCGTAAGACCTAAAAATATATTATAAAATAATTATATCTTATAAAATATGGGTGTAATAAAAACTACATTTACATAGAAAAGGTAACCTTTTGGAATTTATAGGCGTGATCCTGTGTAAATGTAAGTATTAGGACCAATAAAATTACATTTTCGTCGTTTCGTTTCGTTTGCATCTATTTTCGTGATTCTTATACAAAATGTCTGTTACAAAAATTCGTTTAATGCCGACATATGACTATATAATTACAACATAAATAGACTTTTATACTATTTGTATTCAAAGATAGATAGAGTACTCTCTTTACTAATTCGTTGCTTGAATTAGGCGTATTTTCATGAATGGGTAATTTCTATCTTAAATAATTTTACACAAATAGAATTCAGCCTAAACTCAAGCAATTATAATATATTAAAATCCGGATTTGCCATTTAAAATTATTTATGAAATATAATAGCTGTAAGAAAAACCACAACGTTGTTGACTTTTTACACAGTTATCGACTTTTTGGTAACTAATGAAATGACTATACTCCGTCTGATGGTAAGCAGTCGTATAATCCACGAGCAGAGTTTGCATCCCCACGTCCTCATTACATCTGAATAGGTGCCGATGTCTCTATATAATATAATAATAAAAATGTCCTCTAGACCGAATTACGGTCACGGCGGCCAGTCTTAATGAAGACTGGCCATCTGCGCAGGACATTTTGTAGTGCACATGTGTGTGCGCAAACACAAGTGCACTCTCTGTTCTCTAACTCTCATGATCCGATGGGACGGTAATCCGATACGACCGGAGATCAGGCGCAGGACCAACAGCTTTACGTACCTGCCGAGACACGGGGTGTCTAACACCGACAACTTCCCAACTCCGGGCTGCTATTGAGATTTCTTAACAGAAAAACCTAATAACTTTTTCTTGGCCCGATCCGGGATTCGAACGCGAGACCTCATGCACAGCAGTCGCATTCACTACCGCTGCGCCACGGCAGTCAACTGTTTGACGGCCTATTCATAAAGACTGAAAATAAATACAGTTTTAAATTAAGAATGCTCACAACCTTTTTACGTTTAAAAAGTAAAATGTTTCCAATTACTTTTTATCACTGGCCATACGAGTACTACACATGTTGTTTTAGTTTTAATCAAACTACTTACGCTATGCAACAGCGTCCACGCTGGGGAAATATTCATGAAAGAGGTTAAAATCCAAATAATACAACCATATTATTCGGATTTTCTGTCTGGAATTGTGGATTGCAGCACTATATAGTAGGATTATTTTAAAACATAGTATATATTTTGAAGTGGCGATTGTCCAATGTTTAAGTTCAAACCAACACTGTACATACAGAGTCACTCCCCCCTAGTATATCCCCTAAATCAATCCCTTATCACTCTGGGTAAGTAATTTCTATATTACGTCATTTATTGCTGGCTACAAAGTACATGTCTATGTCTCATGTTGACAGCAACATGGGATTTTTATATCATAAATATTGCAACAGTGCAATGTTTATAATATGAAAATCTTAACAACAATTTGACCGAGCAGGAAAACACAACTAGGCTTCTTTTATATGCTGCAAGTAGCTAACTGATAGCTACATATGCTAGTAACTCTACATTAAAGGGTTCGTCATACGGTTTGCTTGCGCAGGCGACTTGTATCGGTTACACGATGAATACAATTCAAGCAAGTACCTTAACTTGTGCATGTTACCTGCAGATAAGCGCAATATTATATTGTTGGGCCACTGGAACAGCCATAAAAAATGTATACATGGTCTCACTTCTATAAGCCAGAAGCTTTAGGCAGAGCTGTTTAACACTTACACATCGACAGCTTTACTTTTAGTCTTACGAAATAGAGACGAGCTTATTTTTTTTCTACTGAAAACAATGTCAGACGTTGTGCTGCAAATAAAATGTGTCTACACAAAATCCATGAAATTCTTTAACCGGACTTTGATTTCTCGAGAACGCCAATTGCATTCCTTGTGCTACTGGGTCTTTAAAATGTCACTTTGCTCGAATAAAAATTATTAATTAATTTATAATCAAAATATGATTGTACACTACACCATAGGTGTATTTTTCTAATAATTTATGAATTTATTAAATAATTGTCCGGAAATAATATGAATAGAACAAAAGTAAATGTTGTTTAATGTTAGCAGTAAAGCTTGACGCTTTGTTACATCTTTACGAACTGCTAGATATTTTTATGACGTAATAATTTTCGAAATACTTGAGATACAGAAGGGTCTTAAGTTGACTGAACAAATTATATGTATATATATACATATAATTTGTTCATAATTTGTTGTAAATGTTTATAATTTGTTCATTTTTACTAGATGTCCCGACAGACAGTTGTCCTGTACAGAGAAAAAAATAACAAATCTAAACCATCCTCGAATCCACTTGAACATACAAAAAAATTCATTCAAATCGGTCCAGCCGTTTAGGAGGATTTCACTGTCAACACACGTACAGAAGAATTATAAAGATATATATTCTCTCATGCATATTCTTTTATGAACAATACGTAAAGTAAAGAAGACAAACAACAATCATAAACAAAAATTTTATATCGTTTGATTTTTAGTTGGAGGTTTAAATTACACTAGATTATGCCCGCAGGTTTCCTCGCATTAATGTCGATTCTGTCTATAAGCTTTCGGATAGAGGTATACTTCTCAAAGGATTTCGGGAAGTAATTTTTACCTGACTACGGCGAAGCCAAAAGGAAGGGTAATGATTTTCGCAGTCTGTGTATGTATGTTTGTATGTTCCACCGTAGCGCCTAAACTACTGAACCGATTATAATGAATGAGATTTCAACAGATTCGTAATAATAGCCCGAGTGACATAGGCTATATATATATATAAATTTTACGCAAAAAGTATTAAATAAAAAAATAAACTTCAAAAATCTTTAACCCGACTACCTAAAAAAGGGGTCTAAAAAGGACGAAACAAGAAAATAATTTAGATAGAAATCCAGAAATGCATAGGCACAAAAATGGTCAAGGTAGAGCCGTGGTCGCACCTACTGTATTCGTACTATGATTATGTGGGTGCCAGGAACACCTCAATAAAACAGGCATACAGTGGGTGCAACTGAATTATTTTCTTGTATCATCCTTTTTAGACCCCTTTTTTATGTAGTCGGGTTAAAGTTTTAAAACTTTTTTTGATTATAGGTACCGTCTTTCCTATTTTGTACCCTTGAAAACGTGTATATATATATATAGCCTATGTCACTCGGGCTATTATTACGAATCTGTTGAAATCTCATTCATTATAATCGGTTCAGTAGTTTAGGCGCTACGGTGGAGCATACAAACATACATACACAGACTGCGAAAATCAATAGAGGTCAAAACATGTGGTTACGGGAGAGTTTACAAACATACAATAAGTAGACAAGGACACCGAAGTTCAAAACAATTATTTATGGGTCACACTAATCATTGTGTGGGATGTAAACCTACAACCAGTTGCCCACCACTTACCCGCAATGCCATTCAATGCCATAACACTTGACACAGTGGGGTTAGCGCGATGGCCGCTTATGCTATTCATACAATTGAAGGTACCAGCATATATCGTCGAAGGGGTAAGCACTCGTATATTATATCAACATACTGCGAGCTATTTAGGATCCAATGTAAAGTGGACGAGCATATCAACGTTTGCCGCACAGAGTTCCAGGCATCCGAGACCTTCCGACTGCACGGATGGCCTAGTGCTTTAAGTGGTGACCTCGCCACTGCCACTGCGCCGAGTATTGTAGGTTCGAATCGCACACAGGACAAAAATATGTATGATCCACAAATGGTTGTTCCGAGTCTGAATGTTCTTTGTGTCCGTTGTTTGAATGGTTGTAAAGTCCTCCGCGACACAGGAAGTATTCCAAGCGCGGCGGTTGTATTTAAAAAAAATCCTCATTACAGCACAACAGTCGTAATCGATACCACTGCGCTCATTTACCTGATATAAATGTGTTTATAGTATTTTACAATGCAGGAAAACAAAGTTCTGTGATATGAATGTGTAATTCATGCATTAAAATCATTTTAAATTGGTATCACGTATTTAATGACATACCTACCTGGTTTTAATTAATGAATTAATGAGTTGAAAGGCACTCGGGTACCCCCTTTAATAAATCTCACATGTGTAGCGATAGCCTAGTGGGAGACCGTTAGACTGCAACGCAGAAGTCTTGAGTTCAATCCCAAAACGCGCATCTCTGACTTTTCAAGGTTATGTGTGTATTAAATAGTTACTTATTACGCTTTAACGGTGAAGGAACACATCTATAAACTGCATGTCTGAGAGTTCTCCATAATGTTCTCGAAGATGTGAAGTCTGCCATCCCGCACTAGGTCAGCGTGATGGACTATGGCCTTCTCACACTCAGAAGAGGCCTGTTCCCAGTAGTGGAACAGTTTAATACAGGGCTGATTATATTATTATTATACATAACACTGGGATAACGACCAATTGCACACTTCATATAGTACCGATTACCAGGGTCAGGCAAAGCGTTATTCTAGTTGTGAAATTCTTCCTGCTGTATACAGCAGTGCAATGCAATGCCATTAATTGCAAACGTGCAATCGTAAAATTACCCAGTCAGGCAAAATGTTGCTGGGTTTTCTGTTAGAAAATTCATAGAAGCAGCATAGTCTGGTAATGTGTTATGAAGACGGCAATCGAATTGCACCCTATACGTGGTAGGTACCTAAAAAATTAACTGGGGGAATGTGTGTGTAATACACAAATAATAGGTATAATGTATTACACCCATATTTGTCCTTTGAAGGTACAGACCCGTTAGTATATTATGATGAAAATGGTAAAACAAAAATTAAACCTAAATATAATTTGTTGCGGCTCCTATTTTTGGGTGGATTTAAGAAGGAACCTAACATAACCTTACCTTTCTGAGACGAAATGCAGTGATTTGAGGCGTATAGGTGCTCATTATGCTGTGCAATATTTGCTGTGCAATTTGTATTTTAGTGGTCATTATATTTAATCCCGGAAAAAATACAAATTTTGAAATCTTTCTAAGTTATCTGCTCACAGAAGATTCTTACTCCTGATATTGTCTTCAACTATGAAATTGTCATTTGTCTTATTTAAAAAATCATTTATATTTCGAAAATAATATACTCTATATATTAGCATGTATTTTTAATAATACATATCAATAACTTTTTTGGGGTTTAAACTACTAGTATTCTTGTTAACCCCTCGAGCTAGGCTAGAATGCTTGTGTTAGGTAGCGCAATGGGTGGGCTTCGAAACCACGAACACTCGATCGCAAGGCCAATACCTTATCCATTGGGATAACGCTGCTTTTTAGTTATACCTGCCTCAATTTAAATATAGAACTTCAATCATTAATTTAATTTGCCTGTTCGGAACAACCATTTGTGGCTCACATAAAGTGTTATCCCGTATGGGATTCGAACCCCACAAAACTCGCACTTCTATACAGTTATATACGTCAGAACATGTATGTACATGTCCTAAAAATATTATTGTCTAGATATATAAGTTTCAGGTAACCACAAGTATATTACGAAAGAGATGGCGCAAATAAAATCAAATTGAAAATATGAATCAAAGCGTAAATTCGTCCAATATCGCACCACACAATAGAAATACCTAAATTCTATTAAAACATTTTCGAATACCTGTGCCTTTGTGAAATCATTGACACAAGTGACCGAAATTTATATTAAATTATCTGCAGACTATCTGCGGGATCGACAGCAGTTCGTAAAGGGAGGCATACACATATCCAAAACCTACCATACGCATCGGGGGTAAGTCAAGGTTCTGTACTCGGTCCTCTCCCTTTTCTCATTATGATCAATGACCTACCAACTGTGCTAAAACATGCAAAATGTCTTCTTTATGCAGATAATTTAAAATTATACTGTACTGTAAGCTCTCATACTGATTGTATGCTACTTCAGAGTGACATCGACGCCCTGCATAAGTGGGCTCTTGATAACAAAATGGAATTCAATTCCTCCAAGTGCCTAGCGATGGCTTTCGGACGTGTCAGAAGCCAATCTAGTTTGACTATCAGCTAAACGGTGTTGCCATTTCTAGATGTACCCGTATCAAAGATTTAGGTTTAGTATTTGATCCTGGCCTCAGTTTTCATGACCATATCATTGCAACGGTGAAGGACTCTTTCAGTCGACTCTTTCATTCATTTTGAGAAATGTGAAGGACTTCAGCCGTAACGATGTAGTCAAGATCATCTATAATTCACCTCTACACAGCAAAATCGAGACAAGTGCTTGTGTATGGAATCCAATACTGAAAAAACATAAACGCTGCTATTAGAAAAGGTTCAAAAGGCTTTCTTGAGATTCCTTTACAAGCGCTTATATGGCTATTATCCATTTCTGTATCCGACAAAGTTCCTGTTGGGTAACCTAGGATATAATTCTCTGAGGTTAGAATGCAGTTAGATCAGATCGGAACTATGTGCAAAATCCTTCATGGCATAATTGAGGCACCAGAAGTTCATGACGTGCTATTGAGGATATTTGTTCCTAATAATTACCGCCGCGGCAGAAAGCACAAACTGTTTGCCTTACCAGCTTGTCGCACAGTAGCTCGTGCTAATTCGGCTATACCTCGGTCTCTCGCCACACTCAAAGCTCTCCTTGTGGACAACACTCAGTGTGATATGTTTGCGGATGAATGGAAGAAGATACTGTCAGTGTGTAAGGAATATTGTGAAAAGGTAGTATGATAGTTGCATCCTTAATTAGTATAAGTGGCATGTGGCCGTTCTAATTAAGTAAATAAATAAACAGTAAATAAAAGCATACCGTTCTAATTCTGATATTAACTGTTCCTTTATTATGCTAGCAAATACCTAGCTGTATAAAGGACTTAAATGATATCAGAATCAGAAATCGTTTATTTGTAGAGACAAAGATAATACAAAGATGTTACAAATTATGTGTCCACTATAATAATATATAATATTCTATCACATACACCCAATACCATCTAGCCCAAACTAAGCAGAGCTTGTACTATGGGTACTAGACAATGGATAAACATAGATATATACTTTTTTTGTTGTAAATACATACATATTATAGATAGAAACACCCAGACCAAGACAAACATCCATGTTCATGCACACAAATGTTTAGCTTGTGCGGGAATCGAACCCGTGACCTCAGGTGTGGCAGTCGATTACACTAACCACTATGCCATCGAGGCCGACTATGTTCTGTCATTGAGACATACAAATCGTCTAGTAGAAGCCTTTCGACAATTTTAATCTTGAGTGAAATTGGACATTTGCCTAGACACTAGTCGTGGCAGTACTATTAAGCTTTTATGTACATGTACAAAAGCAACAATGTATGTGGCACGGAATCATAGGCCTTCTTATAGTCTATCTAACATGTCTAAAGATCTTGTCGGTTATTTGTTGGCTAATAGCCATATTAATAATAAGGCGCTCCTTCGAACCACGGGCCTCATTCCTACGTTCATTATTAGAGACAGATGAAATGCAGTTATCATTAGTACTATGTACTTTGTATTATTTATTTATTTATTCATTAGAGAAAACCAACAGCTATAAGCAGAGGTTTATGTGACTATGCTAAGGTATCATAAAGCCAATTACAGGTATCCGCGCATAGAAATTAAGTAGCAAAAAGAAATATAAAATTTACAGTACCCTACTATGGCGAATGTAAATTGGCATTACAAACTACATATGTAATCTATTAGGAAAACTTAAGGTTCAGCTACCGTCTTGCTATGTTACATTTCTTCTTAAATAGATCAAAGGAGAACTCTTTGTAGTTTATTGAAACCTCCACTTGCTCGCACAATGCAAAAATTTTGTCTGTAGTTTGAAAGTGAAGGTGTAACAGATATAGGAACATTATATCTAATAGACTTCTAAAAATTAAAATGAAGATTGCGTAATAAGTCAGGGCATTCCAATTCATTGTTAATAATTTTTCATAATAAAGTAAGATCAGCCAAGCGACGACGATTTACAAGAGGTTGGTTGTGGAATTTTAACAAATATGAAGATAGGCATACGCGCACCCCTTCGCCGTTACAACAAACATTTTGCTACTATCGATATATTTGCTCTTTCTAACTGCCAATTTAAAAAACAGTCCATTGAACTTTTTCGTTCAATAAATCCTTAATTTTTAATTTATTTAATTAGTCTGCATTTAGTACCGTATTTTCATTGTTTTTTATTATTTTTATTATTGAAATTCTTTTGTCAACGTTTACGGAGTAACATGACGTATTATTTTTTTTGTTAATCAGTGAACAATGATGTGGGTTACATGTTAACATATTTGGTGTATGAATTGTATTTAGTTATAATCTAACATGTAACTGTTTCTTGTTCCAATAAATAAAATAAAATAAAATAATAGTTTTCATAGCAATAAGGTATCTGTAACCGAAAGCAGAGAAACCTGATAAACCGTATCATTTATTGATAAAATCTACATTAAAGTGAGCGAAACCGCGGGCAAAATCTAGTTATTTCATAAAGTTACAATAATTCTAACAAACCGACGCGACGCGGGGTTGGCGAAGTTGAAAAAGACGCCACATGAGACAGTTGATGTTGCTTTGTTTCAGTTGTTCTTAGCA
Organism: Catocala nupta; assembly: GCA_963675205.1. NCBI lineage: Eukaryota > Metazoa > Arthropoda > Insecta > Lepidoptera > Erebidae > Catocala > Catocala nupta. Next base: position 18,516,086 of record OY776097.1, on the reverse strand, counting down.
TGATAACTTGTTCGTAGTAGTACGTAGAGCACATCTACGATTTAAATCATTGATTTTTCCATCATCGTCATCATCATTTCAGCCGAAAGACTTCTACCGCTGGACATGGGCTTTTCACACAGATCGGTCTTAGGCCACCCGCATCCAACCGCTTCCCGCGACCCTCGCCAGGTCGTCGGTCCGCCTTGTGAGGGGCCTGCTGTGTCTTAAATACTGCTCTTCAAAATAAATGTATTTATCTTATATAGTTATAAGATTAATTTATTTTATTTTATTTATTGATTTGATTTAGGTCCTTCACAGGTGAAAACTATTACTAATAATTATTATAAATAAAACAGTACGCCAATTATGAAGAATACAATAAAAACTAGTAATTACAGGCAAGAGTAAACATGTAAATCTGTAGGAAATTTTAAGACATTATTCCGTTGGCCATAATATTGCTGTGTCGGAATGTGACGCTGTGTATGGGTAAATAAGAATGTGTGCGTGTGTGTATGTGAGTGAGTGCAATAGTATAATTTGTGCTGCATGCTTTTTTTTGTTTAGGCTATTGGCAGCGATAGCATAGTGGGAGACGTTTTTCTGCCACGCAGAGGTCTCGAGTTTGATCCCTAGGCACGCATTTCTGAATTTTCGAAGTTATGTGCGTATTAAATAGTTAATTATCGCTCGCTTTAATGGTGAAGGTAAACGTCGTGAGGAAACCTTCATGTCTGAGAGTTCTACATAATGTTCTCGAGAAGATATGTGTAGTCTACCGACCCTTCTCACACTGAGAAAAGGCCCGTGTACAACAATGGGAAAGTTTAACACAGGATTGATATTATTATTATATATGTAAATGAGTCACGGTTGTTAGATAGTTATTATTTATTCTGCTACACGTAGCTATAGGATCAGCATTTCATATGCATTAAAATCCCGTCTCTGTGCAAGTTTGGAGAACTTTTATTACTTTCGCTCGTGCTTCGCACAGCTACCTACTTTGAATGGAAAGTTGATAGTTGTGAAGAGTTTCACATTTTCATGTCTTAAAATATAAACACTGAAGACTAAGTAGATTATTAGTGTGCATCTAACTTAGCTGTTTTGTTTGAGTTAATATATATGTTAAAATTTATTTATATTTTGAAAAGGCTAAAAAAGAAGACGTACATACATATATTAGGAGGGATCCCTTGTTTTCATATAATGTTTTCCCTAATATACTTCGGCATAATTTTTTTGGCATTATTATATATGCCATAACATTATGTCATAATTGTCTTTGACATAATGTATTTGGGCTTTTGACATAATTATCTTAGTGATATCCCGAAAAATACATAGGTGGTCAATCTGCCGAGAAGTGGCCCTTGGGAAAATCTATACAATACTAGCTGTCCCGGCAAACGTTGTATTGCCATAAAAAAATGTTTTGACAAAAAGATTTAAAAAAAATTTTAGTGATGGACAACCCTTATCACTAAGGGGTATGAAAAATAGATGTTGGCCGATTCTCAGACCTACTCAATATGCTCACAAAATTTCATGAGAATTTCAAGCCGTTTCGGAGGAGTACGGGAACGAACATTGTGACACGAGAATTTTATATATAAGATAAAGCTATTTCTAATAGGGTTATTAGAAATACTTTTACATTGAGTTCTTAGTGGCATTATAATTATAAATATTTAGAATATTTATCTATTATATACTAGATTATGCATACGGCTTCGCTCGCGTAAATGTAGTTCGTGAAAATTAATACATAATATTTTTGCTTAAGAGTTTACGGAATAATATAATCTTGTTTCCAACAAGGAAAACCAAAGTTAAATCATAAGGGCTTTGACATTATGTGTAACTTTACATAGAATGCGTGCTAAGTGTCACGTACTGTGATAACCGCTGGGCTTGTGGTATCAATTTAAGTATATTTTTCCCTTTCGATGTATCACTGTTATCAGTATTTGACTGTGAATCATTTTGATTTATAGCCCTGACTTGCACTGTGGTACACGTCGCGAATATATTTATTTTTTGGTATAACTTAACATTGTATCTTATCGACGGCGTATGATGCGCTCGATGACGTAGTGGTTAGTGTAACTGACTGCCACACCTGAGGTCGTGGGTTCGATTCCCGCACAAGTCCCGCACAAACAAGGCAAATATTATTAATATTGTAAATTTGAATCTGGGTGTATATACACTGCGGATTACATAATTATGTACATAATTTTTTATGCAGTAGGTAGAAGTGCATTATTCCATATTTTGCCAGCTGTTTAAAGGTGTGTCCAGATCTGGCGAATGCGCCATTCACGCACCGTTCCTGCGCCGGCCACATGCCGCTCGCGCGCTAGCCACGCGCCGTGCGTGAACGGCGCAAGAACCGCGCGCATACAGCCCGCGCGCTGCACGTACTTCCTTACGCAACAACTGACATACACACAGTATGAAAACGACATAAATTGTTGCACTTAAATTTAAATATTTTCATAGGGGTCATGGTAATTTGCATTAAGGGTAGAATAAATGACGGGGCCCCATAGAGGGCCAATGCCTGCTGGGGTCGTGAGACTGTTCTAAGGATGCACCACGACTCTGAAACGTAAAGGGCATACGTAGGAGCAGGTTGATTTTAGTCAGATTTTAGGACCAAAAAAAAGGGGTAGAATAAAGAAAAAAGATAAAAATCAAGATTGTTTATTGTTAAATATGTACATTTTAAATTTATTCACATTTTTAATCTTCATCGATTACAATGTCAGCATCCTGGTAATCCTGATCTTTACAATTAAAATATATAACTATGAGTTTCTCTATATTTTCTATTTTCAACCTATTTCTTTTAACATCTAAAGTCCATTTATAAATGGAAAAAGACCGTTCTACATCTGACGATGTCAAAGGAGCAAATTTTAAAAAAGGTATTAAATTATGTGCTTCATTTTTTTCAATGGCCTCACTATATTCTCTAAGTGTGTCTAAATCTGGGTTTCGTTCCATAACACGTTCTATTTTATTTTTTATATTTTCTGAATTGCACTGATTTATAGCATCTCTAACGTTGTCAAATGCTAAAAGTGAATCTGTCAACGATAAATTATGCTTTTGCAATTCTTTTAAAGACAAATGAATTATAAAATAATTGTCTTTAATGTAATTTAAATCTTCTTTTAAATTTTCTTTTTCTATAATATTTTTTGCCTCTCGAATAGATACCGCATCAGAAGCCCGAGTGTAAATTTCGTGTCATTTGACGTAGTACGTAACGATCAAGTCAATCGTGCTAACTAACGATCGAAAGTACTTCGAAATAGTCAGAGTGTGAAATAATGCAAACCAATCTATTCGCATCGCGTAATCTCACTTTGCCGAAAGTCAGCCGAAAGTTAGGTAATTTTTTTTAAGTTGCCTACATTGCATTACGAGTATCTCTATTTCGTTTTATGGAGCAGCGAGTAAAAGAGATGCTAAATGCTCTATGCGTCGCGTCATGTTTCAATACAAAAAGTCCTTTAAACGGTGATCTCAACCCAAATTATTTTTCTGTATTTCTACCAATATCTGCTGTATCGAAATACCAAATTACATAATTTTTCATGAATATAATATTATAATGTATGGAAGTTATATTATAATATTCATTATGTATCATACAGTTTTTCCTTTTCTATTTATATTAAACAAAGATTGAATATTTTCTTTTATCATATACCGATTTGGGTTAGAAACCTACCGACATTTGTGAATTACTTTAAATTTTGACGTTCGCCTTCAAAAGCTTAGCGGTTTCTTGTGATTTTTGAATTTATTGAAGTTATAATATTATAATGTGCGCAATTTAGACCACGCCATTCCAATTTGAAATTCTGGTAAAGTTTATGGAGCAGTAAGTAAATAAATTTATACATATACAGTTATGCATGTTTACATATAAAAATAATCACTTTATAACGAAGTAACGATATAAAAATTAAACTGCTTTATACGGAATTTATCGTGTTTAAAGCAGATTAATTGTAAATTATATATAAATTTTAATCATAAATTATAGTTATTTTACATAATATTATACTTCGTTTACGCGAATGTCATACATTTTAATTTTACAGACACGGTGACATACATAAGCCGTCGAATAATGTAAAAGGCAGAAATCAAGCAATACAAGATTGGAAAACTTGTCAAATTTATTAAATAATGATCCCACCGGGGCAATGAAAAATACGGCATAGTGAAGAAAGGTATCTACCTCATCGATTACGATAAATACTTACTTAAATAATGCATTTAACTGATGAGAGTTAATTATTTTCAAAGCCAAAATGACGATAATACTATTACTTTGTCACCAACATCGCCTATGCCTGCTAAAAGTCCTCAGGTTCTTGAAGCAGAAAGCATTCCTGTTATTGAGTTAAGTAGGTACATATACTGATTATAAAAATATTAATATTATAATTTATAACATTGTAAGCCCAATTAAGGAACCGACAAGTGTTTCGAATTGTGAATGATAAATTGCTGTAATAGGTTTAATCACTTTGATACGTGACAGACATATAAGAATATAAATGTGTGTGCTTCATCTTCATAATATTCAGGTGTGAATTTTAATTGCTTTCTTTTTTAGCTGATTGCGATATATAGAATATGCCTGGACCATCACATCAGAGTCTCCATACTCTACATTCAAACAATACGCACGTACCTCAACCGGAAGCCGATACATCAACAGGATCCCAACGTCGTCGACGTGGAAAAGCAACTTCAATAAAGTGTCATAGACATATAAGAATATAAATGTGTGGCTTTCACACATTTATATTCTTATATCGATCGTTTGCCTGAAACTACGTAAATGTAGCTTCAGTAACTTAGTAAACTCACTAACCTATATATGTTGACGTTCATAAATGTTACTTTGTGACCTAAATGAGTACATGGTTTTTGACTTTAATTTTAGATAAAGAAAATGAGAATGATTTCTATGTAACAGATGTTGTAGATGTTGTTAATTGATTAAAAGAGAAACATTATTTTTATGTTAATGCGCCTGTCTTCTTTAATTAAATAAATAAATTTGAATATGGTGTCAGTAGTGTTATTTACAAAGCCACATTGGCACAGTTTTTATATAGATTCTTAATAAAAACAAACATACTAAATCATATTCATGTAAGTAATTCATATTGCCAAAAACATTATAAGAAAATGAGAATATGACTTATGAATATAACAGTGAGAAAAGCGAATGTAATGATTATTATACCAATTGAGATCAAAATATAAAAAAGAACCAGTGACTACGTCTAGCTATTTGATCATGCAGTGCCCTTCCTCGAATCAACTCGGTGGTTGCTTGTTGCTCTTCCATATGCTGGACATGACCTATTGTATGACCTTTATGATGTTCACTTAGATCTAAAATTAAAGGAGATTTGTTTTAGTAAATCCTCAATGTTCATACTGTCCATTTGAAATATAGATTCATCTTAATATTATGAACCAGGTACAGGTACTCTATAACCTAATGCAATATTATAGAGCACACTATTGTGGCCTGAATAATTTGTGCGTATTTTAGAGGCTTGTAATGCAATATCTTGGCAAAGGCAACGCCTACGATTGGTTGGTTGTAATTTGTTAGTTCTTCTAATGAAAATATATTCTTTATTAATTATATACATAATATAAACAATTCTTTAAAACTAACTTATACCTAAAATATTATGAAACAGAGAAATAAAAAAGAAAACTAAAACCCTCTAATAGGCGTCATAGAATTCCTCCGCATCACAGTCAACTGGTAGTGTGCCCAGAAGACTGGCAGCATTGCCACGTTGAATGGCAATGCTTATCCTTTCCGCGAAATAAAGGCCAGCCCTCTGGTCACGGGAAGCGTCGATTAACCTTTTCGCTATGTCTCTATAAAGAGCACGAGCACTGGGACCCCATGACCCTAGCGTTTCGACCCCAAACGGCTCAAAAACATAATCCCCTGCCAGGTTTTTGTATTTGCGCCGCTTGAGAGTCTCCGCGGATGCAGCAGCAGCACCAGCACAACTAATTCTTCTAATTGTATATTTCCTATACATAGAAACAGGAAGGCTTCCTTTGATAAGCAACTATTTCTAAATTCAATGTTACTGAGGTCTTCTACCGGATTAAATGAGGCACGAAAATCAGCTCTCATTTTCTCAAGTAATTTATTTCATCTTGGTAATGAGTGGCCATCATCAGTTTTCACCAGAAAAAGCTACGAGCCGTCATTTTCACCCAAAAATAAACACAAAATTACACAGTTATTAATATCGTATTCAATGTCAACTACGTCTACGTGACGTAGACGTACGTCTAACTACGTCTCACCAACCCAACAACAAGTGAGTTTACTGCACGACCGCGTTACCGTTTCGAGACGATTGTAAATGTCAAATTTTAGTTCACACTCGCATAATCTTGAAAAACGTTTGCCGAAACTATCAATACCGCGTCCGACACGATAATTTTTACGTCACTTCTAGTGACACCGCTATTGTAGTAGTGCAAACAATTTCACACTCGCTCGTTTTTCTTACAATAGTCTCCGCCAGGGGCGCTTTGTAAGTTACCATACATTTGTTAGTCGATACGACAACTTTGTAGATTGAGTTAGCTTTATGAAAAATCCACACTTGGGCCTCAGAGCTGCTTAAACAAGATAATACTTCTTTTATTTTTTCAAAGTTTTGAGCGTAATAAAATGCTGCCTCTAACCAAGTGCCCCATCTTGTAACAACTGGTTGGGGAGGTAGCGGCAAATCTGGATATTTTTCTTTTAAAATTTTGACTCTACTTGGGGCTTTCAAAAATACCTTTTTAACATTTGCTATTAAAATGTTAACATCGTGATATTCTAACCTAATTTGCTCAGATACGCGATGAAGAGAGTGCGCCAAACATGTTACGTGCTTCATTTCAGGTAAGTATTGTTTTAAATTTCGTCCTGCAGACAGCATATATGCAACGCTATCAGTGCAGAGGACAAGAATGTTACCTACCTTCGATTCAAAAGAATCTTCCCAAAAGTTTTCCAAACATTCTAACACAAATTGCGTGATTGTTTGTCCATTAACTACAGTTAGCATTTTACATGCTACCAAATAAGGTCTAGTCAAATTGCTAGGATGTAATGGTTTTATTAAAAAATGGACTATATAGCGACCTAAAAAGTCTGTCGTTTCATCTAATGATATCCATAGTTTCTCATTTTTATAATTTTGCCGAATCGAATTGATTTTATTCTTAAAAAACTTGTCCAAGTAAACTTTCCGTAACTGTGATTCATCTGGCAGAGTACGATTAGTACACGTACAACAACAGGTACTACACATATATCTTTTAAAGAAATCTTGAAAAGTAGTATTTTTCATCTGAGACCACGGAATATTGCACAAAATGAGAAATTTTATAAGATCGAAATAAAATTCCTCTTCGGGCCGCTTAAACTTTCCCTGGTGTACTGCTCCTTCGATATGTCTTTTAACGTTTCCTTTATTTATGGTTTTCAAATGGCTTTCACATTTTGAACAGTATATTGTACCACTAGCGTGATCGTAAAGTAGTTCGGGATGACCGGATATCCATTTTTCTACAGTTTCAGCCTTGACGTTTGCCATATCTGAACTTTGTTTTAGAGATGGAACCTCGTATATATCACCTAAAACAAAGACATGAAAAAATTACATTTTATTTAGTTTATTTAGCTTACTCCGTTTGTTTTATTTTTCGTGGATCAAATTTAGTCATTGAAATTTCACCCTCTTCCTGTCAATCCAAAATGGCTGCCGCTACAAGATGGCGGACAATTTTTTTTTTTTACAATTCCATCAATATATATATATATCAAATGAAAGGGCTTGTTACGTAGAATATTTTGTAGAGAAGTAGATAAGGCCTATAGTAATTTATTTTACCAATACATTGCAAGAGGACACAGGGCATTCAAATTATATACGGATTCCAGTAAAATGTCGGTTAATAGTGGAGTTAGCTGAATTGCGACTACATTACTAGAATATCATAATTTTGTTTCGCACTAAGCTCACTGGTTCATACTCTATTAAAGATTTAACAATATTAAGACTCATGGTATGTTCAGCAGGTTAAGCGAACAAACACAATACTAAAAATATTCTTATAGTACATCCAAACATGCTTTATACTCCTTGTAACTAGTAAAATATTACTTACCAAAGCTTGGTTTAAATATGTAGATCCAATTCAATAGTGAAAAATCTGAGTCCGTATATTCGAGCCAAATCGTGGTTTAGAGCAGATTCCAGAAGTCAGTATGTACACAAGCCAGGGTCAAGTAACGTCTTCACAACACAGTAACAAACAAAGATGCGCACTCTACGAACCGAAGTAAACGAGTGAGCTACCTGGCATGTCGTCGGCGGGCGTACGCATTGTTCTGATAACCGGTTATTGTACCACCCATGATCCTTTGTTCTGATTGGTCGTTGGGTTTTGTCAAATCGTGACTGTGTGCCGTTAAAAAAAATATGAAGAATAATAAAGAATAATATTGCTCATTTTATTACAACTCCTACCTTTTTTTGAGGATGGCAAATCATCAAATGACTCCTTCCAATCTGGCAGAATAAAATTCCTACATAAGTTCCGGTTTTTTTTTAATAATCCACCAATTCCGGAGGAATGTCCATATTAATATATACGTTTCGGATCAATGACCCCATTTCAATCTACCTACTCCGATCACTGATTATCACATAGGCGCATATTTTTAAAACTATCAAGGCTTTAGTTAACTAACTTTCATCGCTAACAAACGTTAATAGATGAAATTTTTCTTATCAATCGGTATTAAATTAGCTTAAAATTTGTTCATAAATATTGTTTCATAGTATAGTAAAAATATTTTGCACTGTACTAAAACTTACGTAAGAGCAAAATGCTTTGCTAAATTTCTTAAGTATCTCAGCTAAGCTGCACTACGTCTTTCTAGCTTAGATAGCTGACTCTACAAAGTTTAAGTCAGCTTTATTTCTGAGATTTACCGCTAGGACTGACTAGTCGTGATATACTTACCTAGTTTTAACTTAAGGACTAGCAGAATCCCTTATATGTCTAATAGTCTGAGAATCTTTATTATTTAAATAACGGGTATTGCTGAAATGGCGCAGTGGTCACCTAATTAATACGCCGCGTCAAGTGATGGAGGTTTGATATTTGTGTGATGTACAGTGAGCTGCAAAAATGTATACTTATGTCAGAACTAAAATTATATAACCCGGTATTTGACACCATCTAACGGAAATCGATACAAGAACTGTTAAGTAGTTGTATTGTAAAAGATGGCGATGCACTAATATAAAATATAAAACAGATTTCTTAATAACTCAATTTTGTTAAATTTACATTAAACAACTTTTGCATCTCTATTCAATGTTATTAGATAACTTATTTAGAAAAAGAAAATAAGTAAGTAGGTAAGAATTACATTTGACTAGAAGTGTATCGTCGATACTTAATAGAGCCATAATTTATAAAACAACGCCATCTAGTTCATTCACATTCATTCTAATTAGAGTGTTCACAGGGCCTTAAGGTATTCATAGAATATTACAGGCGACTGGACAAAATAATAATTGTGCCGAGAATTATTAGTGTCCTTTGCGACCACTGTTTCAATCTTTATATTTGCATTATATCTGGTATAGCAGTGGCCTTTTTAAAGAATAATAATTTATTGACAGTGAACTTCATACTTTCTCTGTTAAATAGTAAAAAGATTCGACGTAATACAAAGCAAAATTATGACGCAAGTTTTGTAAGAAAAGTCAGGTTATACAACCGTTCTAACTACTTAAGAGTTGTAGCGCGTTGAACTTTATGTCTTAATAATGTCGTAGAACATTGTTGAATGATAGTTATTACGTTATTATATACATAATATATCTACGTACTTACAAACATACCTAAAAGAGCCTATTTATATACTGGGTGTTTCTTAGTATAGTGAAAACCTCTCAGGGGGTGATTATACTTGTTATTATGAACAACTTTTGAAATAAAAATCAGCTGTTCTACACATTTTGTCGAGGTCAAAGTCCAATATTGTATGGAACAGGGGTTTTTTTTCGTGATTTCGGCAATGTCCCTGAACAAAAGTTGTTCATAATAACAAGTATTATCACCCCCTGAGACGTTTTCACTATACCAAGAAACACCCAGTATAGTTATATATGTAGTTACACAAATCTTTGTATCCTAACTTATATTACTTATTATAAATACAAATGCGAATATGACTCTGTTTGTTTATTACACCTTAGGTACTCGAGCGATCATCATGAAATTTCGCATACACGATGTCAGGGTTACAGAAAAGGACATAGTGTACCGTTCATCCAGAATAAAAGTACTTTTACTAATCTAACCGACATTGACACGAGGTAAGCCGCGGGCAAAACTAGTGAAAATATAAAACTAGCATCTATATCCCTTTGGTGATACGCATACAACTGATTAAATGTAAATCTTTAGAGTAGTAGAGCCTCGCTGATTTCAGCATGAATGGGTCGGCTCGACCGGGGAAGGACTACCCTCTCACAGAATCGACGTTAAATAGCAGTATTCCTGTTGTGTTTCATTCGGTGAGTGAGAGTGCCGGAGGCCCAATCACTCTCTTTCCCCCTTCTTGCTCCTTCTCCTTCCCACTTACTTTACTAAAGAGTCGGCAACGCGCAAGTGATGCCTCTGGTGTTGCAGGCGTCCATAGGCTACGGTGACCATTTACCATCATGTGGGCCGTAAGCTTGTTTGTCAACTTAGTAGTATAAAAAAATCATTAAACAGCAAGCAGACCTCTACTTACCTTCTAACGATGTTCATTATAAAATATTGACAGCTATATACTTAGGGCTCACACAACGATCCTATTACCATCTATATAATAATAATATCTGCCCTGTAATAAACTACCCCACTGCTGGGAATGGTTCTCTGCTCAGTGTGAGAAGGGTTAGGCCATAGTCTACCACGCTGGCCCGGTGCAGGTTGGCAGACTTCATACATCTCCAAGTACAGTATGACGAACTCATTACATTAGACATGAAGGTTTCTCTTCTCCGTTTAAACAAGTGATAATTAAATACTGTCATCTGCGGTCCACTGAACACAATTACAGAAACCAACTGAGAATTTATTTATAGATAACCCAATAACCATAAATATAATAAACAACAACACAAAACAATTTGAGAACATTTGGGACTCCAAGTCAATCAAAAAACTAAAACAGTTAAAAAACAAAGTGTTGTTTTTTTGGGCAGTGGCCCAGAATCGAACCCAGAACTGATCTTAGCGTAATGCTGATCTTAGTATAAACTTATACTGACTGATACTAACGTAGTAGTCAATTTGTAATACCATTAATTTAGATACTTCAAGCTCATAAATTAAGGCGTATCTTACGCCTGAATGAAGTACTATAAAAGTTTTATACGTAATTGCGAATAGATTATGTCAGCCTTTTCATTGCTCTGAAAGGCATTAAAGACTTTTCTTATAATAAGTGAATGTTTGGTGGCCGCGCCTACTCACAATGCTTTTTTCTTAGTGTCTAGATAATGACTTCCAGACCGAATTTCGTCACGGAGGCCAATCTTAACGGAGACTAGCCATCTGCGCAGGAGATATTATAGTGCACAAGCATGTGCGCAAACACAACAGCACTCTCTATTCCCTAACGCTCAGAATTAGATGGGACGGCAATCCGACACGACAGAAAAAAGATCAGGCGCATGATCAACAACTTTACGTGCTTCTCGAGGCACGGGGGTGTATGATACCACCAACTTTCTAACTTCGGGCTGTTATTAAGATTTCTTGGAAGAAAAACACAATAACTTTTTGTTGGCCCAACCGGGGATTCGAACCCGAGAACTCAGGCACAGCAGTCGCATTTACCACCGCTGCGCCACGGAAGTAATCAAGTATCTAGATATACTTATATTGACTCATTAAGGTGGCACATCAACCATATGACTTGCTTGAATCATCAAGCACGGTAGCTGCTTATCAAAGCAGCTACCGTAGCGCTTAAAGTAGGATGCATAATTACATCTTCTTCATCTCTCTTTATAAAAAGATAAGTCCTACTCAATATACATAATTTCTGTGGCTAGAAGGCCTTTGCAAACATTCAAACAACGAACGCAAAGAACACGGATCATCTATCTATATGTGGGTCAGATTTTTGTCTCCTCTAGGGACCAAACTTATAACGCTCGGTACAGGGGTAGAGATGAGAGCGCTGTGAACTCCAGGACGTTGTGGGTGAAGACCTCTCGCTGCCGGCCGTGATCAAAGCCATCGTGCAGCGGATCCAAGAGGAAAGTATTCTTGTGGTTCCGTGCCACCGTAGTGAAGGCCGCGGGTGGGAGAACGGGGATCTTCCACCCATTCATTGAGGCACCCCTCAGGCATTGAGTTGGAGCGACGCCCTTAGTCGTGTCGGGGCGTCACCCAGGAGTCGTCACCCGCAAATCTTCCTGTCTGTATTGGGCACTGCTGGGTGGTTCGCTGATGCATTTTCAGTTCCAGCGACCCACCCATCATACAAAGCAGCGAGTTGGCAGACCGTGGGGTTTTAGTCGGTAAGCCCAAAATTTCGAGAGCCCGACTTAACCGTCTCGCTTCCCCTTGTGGCAAGGGGGTATGCATAAGAAGCATTTCCCTAAGATAAAAAAAAAGAAAAAGAAAAGGCGTTTTGGTGAGGCGATCACTTAAACCATGACGTCATCGGTGCAGTCAAATGCAGTCAAAACTAATAACTAATATTATTAATGCGAATGTAAGTTTGCTTGTTACATTTTCACGCCTTAACTACTCGGCCGATCATCATGAAATTTTGCATATACGTTGTCAGCGGAACAAACAAGTAGAGTAACTTTCATCCAGAAAAAAATACTCTTACTAACCTATCCTAACGTACATTTAAGTGAGCAAAGCCGCGGGAAAAATCTAGTACTGAATAAAATGAGGACAAAATTAACAGATACATATATTCGAAAATTATGCTTTAGTCTAACCTAATATGCCTAATACTTAAAATTTGGTTATCCTAATATGAATATACGTGACTTGTATCATTACGCATACCTATTACGAATATTTTACCCCTCTAGCTAAAATCTAAATTTAACCTAATTGTCATATTTATCCTTCGTCCTTTCAATGTTATAAATGCGAAAACGTATGTGTCGGTATAAAACACTCTACAGATGTTATATCTCTATCTACCTATCTTTCTACAGATACATTGTCCTACATGAAAGAGGCACAGCCTTCTTTTACGCAGAATAGAGTAAAGGATTGACATACTTCTTGCAAAAAAATGGTTTACGAAACCATTTTTGGTTTTTACTTATCTAATATGGGTATTTTATCTCGAAAATAATTTATGGTTCTTTTAAGATACATCTTTACAAGTTTACTTCAAAGAACAAAACTATATCTTAAAAAGCTATTATTTATTTTACTAACTAAATCACTGGATCTCAAACTGGTAGTATATTCTAACCATCTTCTCTATTGAAATGAAATTGGTTGCAACATACTACCAGATTGGAACAGTGATTTAGTTAGGCCAATTTACTTATGGACGGTTAATCTTTGACACATATTGAAAAATATGTAAAATTTTATTGTTTGTAGCTAAAACCTTTCTTGATATAGGACCAGAGCTTAGTCAAACCCAAAAAGTATTATTATTATCATATTCTATTAATATAATGAATGTGAAAGTTTGTGTTACTCAATCACGAAAACTATTTAATAGATTTGTATACAACTAGGCATATACATAGATAGATTATGTATCTTCTGGTTTAACACATATACATAATAAATTATATCCCTGTGTACGTAAGATGCACACAGTCAAAATCACGGGCAGAAATTAGTAACTTAATAGTAAACCATCACACATCAAGAGTTAAGTACCACAATTCTTTAAGTATAATATAACTAGCTTTAGCTTTAGCGAAGCCGCGGTGGCTTCGCTCGCATCAATGTAAGTTAGGTTAAGTTTTTAAAAGTACTCTTTGCTGGATGAAAGGTACCATTTATCCAATTCTATACTACTGACAACGTCTATGTATATATAATTTGTATTGTTTACATTTGTTATCGTGACGTATGACATTAATGAACTGTATTTAATAATATTTGATTATTTGTAAAATATCAATATTTTCGTGATATACCTAAGTGACATATTATTACTCTCTTTCTCTTTACATGCTAATTTTTTTATTTATTTAAATATTGTATTATTATTATTTTTAATTATTTTTGTTTTGGTATTTGTATAGCTTTGTTTATTTTACCCGTGTGATTTTTTATTAAACGGCCTAATTATATTATTAAGTTACATTAATTGTTTTCAATATAAGTATTCAACACAATGTAAAAATTTACTTTCCCGACGTTTCGGTTGCTTTTCTGAAAAGCAGCAGTGTAAACCTAAATATAAATAGATTTAATAGTTTAAATAATTTTATTAGCTTATAAATAAGTAAAATGCAATAGTAGTAGTAGTGTTTTAAAATTATGTAATACAGCGATAAATAAACAACGCGATAAAATCCGTTTATAGTAGTTTAATTTCAATGAATAACATTCGCGTAAACAGAAGACAATATTATGTAAAAATTGTTATAAATAAATAATTATTCTAAATTTCATAATGTTTAATTGAGTAGTTAGGGCGTAAAAGCGTAACAAACAAACTCTCTATCGCATTTATAATATTAGTTAGGATTCATTAGAACTTCAAAGCATATAATTTCATCTCTTTAAAAATAAGTTTACTGAGTAAATAATACAGTTACTCTTGCTGCAAAGTTTTCTCATTCGGGTCTTTGTTATTCAAGAGTCAATGCTCCGGTATTGAACCTTTGTGGAAATTAAATGTGCCTTCGTAAATGGATCGGGACAAAAGGTTTAAAAGGAAAGGGTAGCTACATAAATGTATCTAACCAGACCTGTGGTATAAGTTTTCACTTATGTATAGTTTCGGAACTAAGTTTTAAACGTAATTGGGAATGGATTATGTCAGCGTTTTCATTGCCCTGAAAGGCATTAAAGACTTTTTTTATACTAAGTTGATGTTTGGAGGCCGCGCCCAGACACAATGCTTTTTATTGTGTTTAGTTTTATATTATATTATATTGGCACAGCAAACATATTAGTTGAATGAGGAAAAGCGTTTACGTTTTTTTATTTTTTATTGCGTGTACATAACCCAAGATATCCTGGGTTCGATATCCGATTCAAGGAGATTGCTATTTGATTTTAGTTAATAAAGTTACGCTCACACTAGAAAAAAATCCTGTGTCGCAGAGTATGATATAATCATTTAATCGTGTTATAATTTGGAAGCCAACAGGTAACTCCTGTTGGTCACCGGAATCCCGTACACTTACCTTAGACTGAACACGACCATCTGAACATTACTTAGTGCTGATATAGTTACCAAATACACATCTACATTTATTTTACTTGCTTTGCGGATATTTGTTGTCATTGCACTAAGTAGTATTACTATAAGGTTGAAATAAATAAATAAATCATTATTACTATACAGCTATCAGGTGATGAGGATAATAAGACATGATAATACTAAAAAGAAGAAAAAAATAACATAGTTAACATAGAATGTAACCAATAAACATCTTGAGACACATGCGTCCCACAGCTGTGGCAATCAGGACTCCAGTTCAGCATTTGCCTGGTCCCAAGAACCCGGCATTGGTCTGCTTCAGCCTGTCATAGTGATGTAAGTCAATAAGAATAAAGATACTTACATAGTTATATATAATTAAGCATTATGTACACACTTTATAAGCGTGAGATTACGTGAAAGCCTAGTAATACAAACGCCCGTGGACAGTGAAAGTTTACTTTCATGCTTTTTTGTTGACAGAGTCTAAAATTATTTTAATGTTTATTTGAGCTACGTAGTAAAGAACAAAGCTAGTAGGCCGAGTGTTGTGGGTTCCAATCCCACACGATACAAAACTTTATGTGGTCCACAAATGGTTGTCCCGAGTCTCGGTGTTCTTCGTGGCCTTTGTTAGAATTTTTATAAAGTCCTACGCGAGCCAGGCTTTACTCTTAATGCTGTGTGTTGTGTTTTTAAAGAAAAAGAAATATATTAATTCGTCTGAGTAAAGATTCGAACCCGATTCATGATTGGCCGCAAACTTGTACGCAAACTTAAGCCAAGGGACCTACGAGCCTATCTACAACAGAAATAAGAAGCTGTTAAAGTAAATCTAGTCTAAAATGTGCAACAAGTCCTTCTTACCTCGTCTGTCTACAAAAAATAAGATAATACAAAAACGACAGCCGCTGCATCGCGAGGAACTTTACTTAAATGGACACAGAACAACTGGACTCAGCAGAACTATTTGTGAATCAGTGTATTGTAGGCAGTCGCAAAACGACCACATACACCAAAGCACATTATTGCAGTCAAATATTAATCTATTGACAAACGTTGGAATTCTGCAGAGTTCAGATAGAATGTTTTTCCATTGTGTCTGGAGTCTACCTAATTTACTCGTATGGGACGCAACGTGTGTTGATACCCTTGCGCCATCACATCTTCCAAGCACCGCAGGATGTGCCGGCACTGCTGCTGCAACCGCGGAAACTCTCTAACGGCGCAAATATTGTAATTTAGTCGGGAATTACTTTTTGAGCTGTTTCGGGTGGAAACCTTAGGCTCATGGGGTCCGAGCGCATGAATCTTGAATAGAGAGGTTGCAAAAGGTCTGATCGACACTTTGCATGATCAGAAGGCTGGTCTTTACTTGGCCCATAGCATCAGCATTGCCATTCAACGTGGCAAATGCTAGCAGTCTTCTGGGCACGTTACCAGTTGACAGGGATGCTGTCGAATTCTACGTTACTTACTATTATAATTATTTTATTTTTGTTAATACATTTACTCATCGGTATCATTCATCTAAGCTAGATAGGGGTTCATACATGCGGCTACTGTACGTCCTTTAACGTCCTTCATATAATCATCTATTTCAATACAAAAGTAGACGCTTTCATTTAAATGTTTTAAATGAAAGCTTGTTCAGCATTGTTCTTAATAATATTCAACGTTCATATGTTTGAATTTGTAACACAAATATGGGGTTTTAAAACAACATTCGCTAATTAGAGTCTGGGAAATATTGGAACAAAATGGAGATGGAGAATATTTGTATGTCAGAGATATTCATCAGTATAAAAGCATTGGGTTAAAAAGCAAACTTATTTTATACAGAAACCTTTTAAAAAAATATATAGCACAACAGGTGCTCTGCTTATAGCTTGGATTTTACTTAAACTGCTGCAGCTCGATTGAGATAAACATAATTATCAACACTTCGAGGATAAAATGTTGTAAAAGCCAAAATACTACTTTCCAGGAGAGCCCAAAATCGTAAACTCAGTTTTACTACTTTCACTTCATTTTTTTTTTGAGTGATCTACTAAAATAACTAACATAGGTGAACATAGTTTTTTGGCTCATTATGTTCTATAAATCATGAAATTATATATTTTACAGCATTCGGGGCGAGTTGAATAAAAGTGCTTGTGCTACGGAATCTTCTGCCCAGTAATATACACCACAGGACCCGAGAAGATAGGGTTTCGGGGGGAGAACTACGGGTCTCCCCCTTTGGACCAGCGTACTGCGGGGTCAGGAAGCTCACTGCGCCTCGAAAGGCGTATTCTATCGACCGCTGACTGGAGTGCGCGGTGCCTGACATTGGTGTTGGACTCGCAGGGGTATGTGGTAGGCCGCTGAGGACGACATGTTCGTTTGCTCGGCAAGCACGTTGCGTTCGAGCGTCGGACTCAGGCGCGGCCAGTGCGAACCAGTCGGTCGCATGAGGCACGGAGTTGCCTTTAGCGAAGTGGCAGTGTGGTTTCACTACCGCAACGCATCTCGGGCGCTTGCGTGCTCAGCAAGTAAGAGTCATAGCTGGAGTGACTCGGGCCACACCCGGCTTGTAGGCCTATTTGGGTAGGCGTACGGATGTGTGTCGGGAAGTGAGCGTGCTTTACGCAGCTCCGGTACCATACTGGAGATATGGGAGGCGGCTTCTCCGTCGGCTTCAGCGAGGTTTTCGTTAGCAACTCCCTGAGTTGCGGGTGGTGACCGGCTTTATTGCTCCGGTACCTATCTGGAGAATAGGTAGTGTCACTTGGGCGCGAGGTAGCTCGCTTACGAGAACCGGATCTCTGAGATTAGGGTGGAGACTCGAGATTTGGGGACAAGACCTGTCTATAACTGGTCCCGGAAGGTGCTCTCGGGCACTGGAAAGTACAGCGGCTCCCCTAATATAACCTAGCGGTTGGTGTAGGGGAACGCTATATCATAAACTGGGATAGTCGTAGAGAAGGGGCATGCCCAGTAATATAACAATATATTATAATAAGGACTTAATGTAAGAAATTTCCAATAGTAGCCCATAGCTAAGCACTCAGCGATATAATACACCACAACACAACCCTGGGAAACACACACAGAAAGCCGTTAAGCCTGCGTCTGACCTCTCTCTGGTAGTGTCAGATTATTTATTGGACTATGAATGTGAGGGAATAAAAAGTGCACTTGCATTTATGTACTTTATTTTCCTCAGTTTTTGTTTAGACTAGCCGCCATGACTCAAATTATTACATACATACTTTTGACCTTTACTTACAGAAGATCGCAACCAAACAATCCTGTATTATACTCCTACCTTGCGTGTAGGTAAATGTTTTCAAATTCTTTAACAAGGCGCTAGCTGTCACTAATACTACTCAAATCTGTACAGATAGATCACACAGTCAGTTTATTTTTTATTGGCATTTACTCGCATTAGCAACACTACATAGCTATGCTGAAATCAAGCATTGTTTTGAAATAAACAGTAAGTAGTCTAAATTTATTTTTTGGTTCATAAACTCTATGCTACAAAATACTTGATGCCAGTTGCTCCTTTACAAGAAAAACATATAATTAAACACATTTTCGCTTTTATAATATACCTACTGAATATTCACGATAAGGGTTTAAGTTTTAAGAGACAAATATAGAACGTTCCTCTGCTGCCATCTAGTTCCTTTACACCAAACTACTCAGTACGTCAGTTATTTCGCTGGATGGCACTACTAAGATGTTACTAATTAGCTAGACAAGCATTTATTTAAAGTTGTACTGTTATCTAAACCACTATTAAAAAAGCTTTTATGTATTTAATTTAAACATTTATACATCTTATTTATGGTTTACTTAATTTTGCCCGCGGCCTCGCTCGCATAAATTTAGATTAATAACAGTACTTTTTTCTGAATGAAAGGTACCCTACGTTTTATGTCCTTTTCTTTTCCCCTGGCAACGTGTATGCGAATCTTCATGATTTCATTTTCATGTTTCATGATTCGGATTTCATGATTCAGTTTAGTAGTTAAGACATGAAAGCGTAATAAACAAAAGCACATTATGATGATTATGGAAAACAGATTTGTCCAGCTGAGTCTAGACACAATGTTTACGACTTACCATCAGTTAGGACTTGGCAGCAAGCAGCTGCCAGATGCAGGAGAAGTCGTGTTCGATTCACAAATTTGACAAAGAGTTATTGGTTTTAAATCTTTCGAAGCAACCGAGTATCTGGCAACATGCGAGATAGATGACAAAAACCTTAAAATGTTACTAGTATATAGGGGAAATGTTTACATGTTTTAAAGAAGCGAATTAAGTTACAGGATAAGCAACGGCTGGTATTTCCTGATGGAATTAACAACAGCCAATCAACTCACATAACAATACTATACGGACGGCGCAGAGGTTCTAGTATTCGCCTCACCACTGCCATTGCGCCGAATGCTCAACCATTCGGCGCAATGGTAGTGGCGAGGCGAATACTGGTTCGAATCCCGCACGGGACAAATATTTGTGTGATTCACAAATACTTGTTTCGAGTTTGGATGTTCTTTCTGTCTGTTGTTTGAATATTTGTAAAGTCCCCCGCGACATAGGAATTATTTCTAGTGCGGGAGATGCCTTTAAAAAAAGAAGTACAATAATTTTGACACGTTATTGATTAGACTCTCAGAAATTGGGTGTCAGTGACACAAAATCATGTTAAAAGCTACCTGTTGACACATCACTTTGATGGGCAAGCAAAAAGGTAACTTGATATTTTCTTCCTGTATTATCTTACCATACATCAGGCCGTAAAGTGTCAATAGACGTAAATAGGGTAACTGATATCAGTTTCAAGTCCAAGTGCACTTGGTGTACGCTGTTGTGAAGAAATAATAATATTCTATCACATGTACACACAAAACCATCTAGCCCAAACTAAGCAGAGCTTATACTATGATTACTAGACAATAGATAAACGTGCATATATACTTTTTTTTTTGTAAATACACAACCCAGACCAAGACAAACATCCATGTTCATGCACACAAATGTTTGACTTGTGCGGGAATCGAACCCGCGATCTCAGGCGTGGCAGTCGGTTACACTAACCACTATTATTTTATTTTATAGATTGGCTTGGATAATTTTTCAATACAAGTGTTGTATATGCAAAATTCTGGGACATGTTATGTTTCTTAAATGTCATGTTATGTTTTTTAAGAAATTTTTAAAGTAAGATATATTCACACTTCTAGATTGTGCCGAACACTACCTTAAACTTCTAGTGAGTACTGCAAAAAAGCTGGTCAGCGAAAAGTAAATATAAATAGTGTAATCACAATTAAAAAGTTGCTTTTTGTTAAAATAAACCAATATTATGTCCGAATAAATAAAATTTTATTTTTAACAAAAAAAAGCGTTATATTTATAAATTTTGATCATTTACTTATATTTTTAATGTTTGACTATCTGCCTAGAATACACATACAATGAGTAAATTCTTCAGTCAAGCAAAACTTACCTACTGCTGATTTATAGACACCTATAAATAGCATTTTATTTGTCGTCTAGACTGTTATGTTATTGAATAAAACATTAAATAGGTTATAAATAACTACCTCAGCTGTATCTGATTATTTTATAACGTCATGAGAATGAGGCTGCTCACCCGGGGTTACGCAACCTTCTTACAAAAATAAGAGACGAAAACAGTTTCTGTGTTTTACCCGTTAAGTAAGAGTTGCGGAGACTCACACACATAAATAAAAAATATTAAATAAGAAATATTTATGAAAATGTTACGATGTATAGTCTTATTCATTAGCCCCACATCAGGCACGCCTGTCATGTGGGTGCCATGACGATCACAATTAACTTTGAGACACATTGCTCAAGCGACATCTTTCAAATTTTAATTGTGAAAAAAAACACGTGTTTATCATTATTTTCTTTGCAATTTTAATTTCTATTTCTTAGCTGGCAAAGTGCCTTTTATACAGATGGTAGGTATTACAAGCGATTAGAGGCTACGAGACCCATTGACCATCAGGCAGGACGCTTGCAACTTCTGTTATTTAAATGCATTTATTTATTTATAAAATCACATTACTTAAGTTCTTACAGGCTAACCCAGTACGCCAATACAACAAAACAATTGCAAATCCGCCAATGTACACGTGAAAATGTCAAAATGTTGTAAGGTGTCACTATTTCCTTTCCTTATTTATAAATATTTATATTTATAAATATATATAAAGAACAATATAGATTAGGATATGTAGTACCTATGTGTATACATAGGTACCATATATATCGCGGCCAGTCATCCACATGTTGGACAGACCTCATGAAATCTTCTACGAAGTTTTCCCTTATTGAATGTACATGCAGTGCTACAAAGAGAATCTTGCTATTCCCGCCAAGAGGCTGGTTGCCTTTCCGACGATCCATGACCACGACTACTCCGCCAGGATTGTACGACTAAGAAGACGATATCATATAATAATATACCTCCCTAACCGTATCGCTATGCGAAATATTTTGATAAACATGTTCATGTACAGTCAGCTACATAAATAGCTGAACATTAAACAAATTTGTAATCGTTTTTTTATATGAATATTGACTTATTATCGTTTCGTTGTAATTCATTGTTTTTAAGGCAACCACTTTTTACTGTTACTGCAGTAAATAATGAGGAATTCCCATTATTGTGTATAATAAAGCAATGCAAAATCTTGTACATATCTATCTTTATCTATCGTTACTTACGTCGCTGACTGTACTGAGCAGCGATATACCTACTAGTGGAAGACGTTGAACTGCCAGGCAGAGGTTCCGAGCTCAATTCCAAGGCACGCACCTCTGATTTATCAAAGTTATGTGCTTATTGAATAGTTAGGTATCACTAGCGTTAACGGCGAAGGAAACATCGTAAGGAAATCTCCATGCCTGAGAGTTTTCCATAATGTTCTCGAAGAAATATCAAGTCTGCCTACCCACAGTAAGCCAGCGTGGTGGACTATGGTCTAAAACTTTCTCATGCAGAGATGAGGCCCATGCTCAGCAGTGGGACAATTTATATACAGAGCTGATATCATTATTATGTCAACCCAATCTATAAAATGTACAAATGTGGATTTTGTCTTGGGTGCTAGTTGACCTTTGTCTTTTAAGAAATTCTTCTTCACAACAATTTCCATCGTTCATGTTGGTTTAAATAACATTACTTATCAATCATTTTTCACAAATAGAAAATATAGAAAATGAAATAATATAACGTTCCTAATGAAAATGGGCCTACCATTAATAACAATACCTTTGTTCGAGAAACAATATGGCTGCCATTTTACTGGATTCAATTTATTTAAATCATTCAGCTATGGTTAGGGGAACTGGCAGGAAGCAATATCGTTGTAAAGGCTATTTTACGAGTAACTTTTTTTTAAATGGATACACTAGTGCGTACAATTTAAATTCAAGTAATTGAGTATTGGATTTTACTGGCAGGTTTTTGTTAAGCAGCGTGAATGTCATGCATGTAGGCCTTATTCAGTATTAAAAATACAGGCGTTACATGATTGCTGTTTTATTAAAATTACATAACAACTGTTTTTTTATATATATTGTTAGGAATCAGAAGTGAAACAGCTTAAAAAATAACAGATGCACTTTCACCTTTAAATAATCATTGAATTATTCAAGATGGTTATTATAACTGCTGGTTAAAGAAATGCATTAACAAATAAAGTAAGTGATAATAATTGATATCACCCAACAGCGATCACACAGCACGTGCGTTCCGTCCGCCGCTCGATGTCAAAGAGAGTCACAGCGCGCCGAGCACGCTTTTATAACTCGCTCGATCGGACAATTCGTGACGTCACTAGTTTACGCCGCATTCCGTAACCAACAATATAACTATATTTTGCCCGCGGCTTCGCTCGCATGAAAGTAGGTTAGGTTATGTCAGTAACAGTATTTTCTAGATGAAATGTACCCTATATCCTTTTTTTTGCCCCTGACAATTGGTATGCGAAATCGCATGATGATCGATTAAGTAGTTAAGGCGTAAAAATGTAACAAACAAACAAATAATTAAATAAACTCAATTCGCATTTATAATATTTAACTAATACATATTATAAATGCGAATTGGATTTGATCTGAAAGAAAGTTGTGTAAGTTAAATGTAGCGACATTGATTTCGAAAAAGCTAAGGAATAGGCATGTTTTCGTGTTCGTAATGCTTTGTGGGTTGCTGATACCTAAACCCTTCTCGCATTGTATTTTTGTTTGTAATACATACACTCTTTTGAGTTTATGTATTACAACCAAAAATAAAAAACTACTAAAATGATTTGGCATTTATAATATTCCGCGTACAACAGAATGTATTTGAAACATAATTTACAACCCTAAAACTCGTCAGACTATGCAAAATTCACCACATCAACTACGAGTAAAAAAGGAAGCCTATAGGCAGTCAGTATATAGGCACAGATAACAACAGAAATAAAAATGGTCCATTTTTCAATTTAGCGAGTATGCTTATATTGTTTTGTTACAATAGATGAATACAACATTTTGGCATATTGGATGAAGACTGAAACTTTGTTCCCAATATATATATTTCAGGGTGATGGTCCTTTTTTATGCTATAGGATGCAAACGAGCAGACAGATCGCCTGATGGTAAGCGATTACCGCCGCCCATGGACACCTGCAACACCAGAGAAGTTACAAGTGCGTTGCGTTCCTTTTAAATTTGCCCCCAGCAGAAGTGGAGGGGGACGGTTGGGCCTCCGGTAACCTCACTCACTCGACGAAACACAACGCAAACGCTATTTCACGCCGTTTTCTGTGAGGCCGTGGTATCACTCCGGTCAAGCGTGTGGACTACAATAATAATAATATCCTTCAAACAAAATTTTACGGCGACCATACTAAATGGTGAGTAGCCATCTACGTAGACGATATTATCCCAACTAATTTTAAAATAAAATGAGCATGTGAGTTTGTTTGTTTGTTACCCTTTAACAACTACTCGGCCGATCATCATGAAATACGCGAAACGCAAATTGCATACTCGTTGTCAGGGGTACAAAAAAGGAAAAAGTGAACCCTTCATCCAGAAAAAAATAAAAAGCCTAAGTACTCTAATCTACATCTCATTAAAATCTAGTAAAGTATAAGTACGTAAACACAAGTGCACTCTCTGTTCCGTAACTCTCATGACACGATGCGACGGCCATCCGACACGACCAGAGATAGATTAGGCGCAGAACCTATAGTTTTAAGTGCTTGTACTGTAATATATGTGAAGTATCTTACGTTTAATATAACTATACAGATTAGGCAGGCAATGTGAAATCACTCTTATCAAAACACTATAGATAAATAAGCTGGAAGTACAAATAATAAAGAGCTAAATTGAAAATAATGTTCTACAAAGTTGCTTTTAAATTATGTTTGTGAAACCTCATTTATTATTCTTTGAACATAATACAAGTTTTAAGGTATTAGAGACAGTAAAATAGCGTCTACATTAAACAAATCTGTTCTTTATAATGGACTGTTTGGATAGTCCATTGATTTAGGTAGTCAGTTTGAGACTGACTATACGCTCAACCAAAACACGCTTTGAAAAGCTTACGTTATAAGTATTAGTGTGGTCCACGGATACATCTATCGATTTCATGTGCGTTATCAGTTTATAGTTGCAATTAATAGTCAGTATTATTCAAAATCTTTAGTCATAAGAACAAAAGTAAGGTTTTGACGAAGAACAAATAATTAATTATTACTTTGATTACTTATTTCGATAGTTAATAAATCAACTATTGCCTTTTACCGAGCATAGTTAACGTGCAACAGACATAGAGTTACTATTGCACAATATTTAACAGAATAGTATTAAACTACTTTGCCGTCCTCATAATCACTAAGGTTGTTATTAAGAGAAATAATTCTTATATTATCTCTATTAATTTAATTTATCTCAGTGTTAAGCCATAGCACACCACACCAGCTCATTGCCAGCAGACTTCATACATCATCTTAAGCGTAATGGAGAACTCTCGCAGAGAAATCTACGGTCTCCACCGTCAGCTGTTACTGCTTATTAACGAGTATCATCAATTGAAATTAAACACTTCATACGGATTTTGTCGCGTTGTTTATTTTACTTTAAACACTTTTATTACATAATTTGTTTATTTTACTTGAAACACTTTTATTACATAACAACGCGACAAATTCCGTATAAAATGTTTAATTTCAATGTATAACATTCACGTAAACTTAAGACAATATTGAGTATCATCAACCAAATGAAGATAGAACCTTAAGTGACGTCTCACAAGTTTTATATAATTTAGACAGCGTAAAGTACCTAATACAGACTATCGGAGAAACGGTACCTAAATAACCAATAACACACGCATAGTACACGCGCCTAAGCTTTTAAACAGTACTAAATCATGGAAGCACTCATTTACGAGCGACGTAACCTAACAAGCCAATTATGTAAACTTATGCGCTTCAGTTAAAGTTCTGGTTATTATAATGTGACAGTCGGCAGAAGAGCTTGTAATCTAGTCGAGCGGAATTAATTTATTTTGTAGTTTTAACTATATAATATATAATTGGATAACTGGAGTGGTCCAGTTTGATCTGAACCACTCCAGTTTGAGTACATTGCAGGTTAATATGAATTTCCTTAAGGGCCCTAAACTACGACTAAAACTATTTTTCTTTACCAGTGCAGTTTTTTTTTACCATTAAGAAGTTTGCAGTCAAACAGTGATAACAGATGAAAACATTTATTCCGTGCTTCTGCAGTGAGTATGGTTTCTGGATTCCTTAAAAGGGCGCTTACATTTTATAAAAACATTGACCTAGTTTTAGTAATACCTAGTGAATAATAATTAGTTTGTCCAAAGAAAATGAATATTGTAATATAGTCACTATGGATAGTAGTCCATTTAATAGGAGCGGTATAACTCGCCGTACTACCCCACCTACGACTCCTCAAAAACCTAGACCTGAGCCTAGTGAGAAAATGCAAATAGCGTCAACCCCGGAGATACAGGGTTGGATGGGGTCTATTGAGCAGTGCTTAAATGAAGTTTGTTGTATTGCATCTGAAGGCAAGCTAAACTCAGGACAAAAACTCAAAATAAATACCCTTTGCCGTAAAGTAACAAACGGAGTTGCACACATGGCTGTTCAATATCAGTCACTCAAGCACAGAGCCATTCATGCTCATAATTCTTTACAAAACGCAGCAGAAACACAGGAACTTATGAGTTCCTTAACACAGATCAAGCAGGCCATTCAGGAGTCGAATGTGAAGCAGGTACCAGCCAGCACTTCCTTTGCCGATATGGTAAAGAAAGGAACCAGTAACTTTGTTCGCCCTAGCACTTTGAGCTCGGTAGTCATTTATCCTAATGATAATTCGAAAACCAGCGAGGATACAAAGACCATGGTCCAGAAAATAATTAGCCCTGAAGCTATGAAACTGCAAGTTCGAGGAATCCGCAAGATCAGAAATGGCGGTGTTGTTATCAGTACTGAGACCAAAAGAGTTATCGAGAAGCTCAAGCAGACTGTCCAACTTGCTGAATCAGGGCTTAAGGTTGACGAGCCTTACAAGCGCAAGCCTCGTATTATAATAATAGGAGTTCCGACATCAATGGCCGAAAATGAGGTTTATAAATGTATTTATGAACAGAATCTAGCCGAAAAATTACGTGATATGACAAGAAATACATTTATGACCTCAATAAAACTTAGCCATAAATCGTATTATACGTTATTGAAGTATCAGCCATTATACGTAAACAGTACAGTGGAGGACTGCAGACAATATCTTTCCGTTTATCGGGACTCACTAACCATACTTACCCAAAATATACGCAGTATTTATAAGAATATGGATAGCTTTCATATTTTTCAACATAGACTAAACATTATAGGTGCGGTCAAATAGCCGGCGTGCGCGGGGCGTGCGCGTGTCCCGCCGTGTTGTAATGTACTGAACTATATGAAAGCGTTCACACAGCCAGCGCTAGAGCGAGCGCGGGGCGGGCGCGGGACCGGCGCAGCGCGGCGCGGTGCGGGCGCGCGTTCGGCGCGCGTATTACGCATGCGTGGTATAAAGCTTTCAACACACTGTATCGCTATAAACTAATTGAAAATAGTATGAAATGAAAATAACATACCGTGTTAATTGAAAATAATAACATTTTATTTGACATTTTTCATTAGTTACTACTATGAGATTTATACACAAATAAAGAAATATTACCTCCCTAAAATATATATTAATATGAAATGTATACTTTTATTCTGTATGAAACATAGCATGTAACATTAATGGGTGGGCATGTGTGAGGGTCGTATTATATTGTCGGTTATATAGCAGTATCATGAATTAAAAAGAAGTATTACTTTTAATGCTTCCTGTTTTTTCCCCATGATCATCATTCACAACTGTGTAAATATCAGTAAATTTACTTATTTTGTACTTTGGAATTATTGGACTACAATGTATTTATGGAACAAAGGAACAGGGATGCAAAAGTTAGGTATGTGAGTGTCCAGATAACCCACTTGAACCAATATGGCGTACAGCCATACATTTATATATATGTATTAGATATTTACACTCATAGAATAAGAGTGTCGTGCGGTTGCCTTGTTGTTGTCGAACGGCAAACCTGATATCTTGTTAAATGAAAAATCCTTGATGATTTTGAATATGACTTTCTTGATTCACGGGTTTATCTTGATAATGACTTATTAAAAAGAGAATAATTCAAACAAATAAATGTACATGTATTGTAATGCGCTGACGCGGGCGCAGTATGTTGCTGACGGGTAACTTATGAGGTTAATAAACCGAACATATTCCCGGCCCAGACAAAATGAGATGATGAGCATAATTTAACAAACATATATATTTAAGTTAAAATTTGATTAAACTCTATTTTATCTATATTTCTATTTCGGCCTTCATTACATAATATTATCATTAAAGATATTATTTCAGTAATCACGGTCGCTGTGGGTTGGTAGCTTTATATTTATTGAACGCACACGCGTGACGTCACCAAAACGCGTCGTGCCGGCGGCAGGCACGCCGCCGGCCCGCCGCGTTTTGGTGACGTCACTCCCGCCCCGCTCACGCCATGCTCGGCGTGGTTTAACGCATGCGCAGTACGACCTAGAATACTATAATATAAAGCCGCTGTCACAGTCATCGAAGTGTATACACGTCGCGCTGACCTACTCAAAATCCAGGCAAGACTTTTAGTCCACAAACTCATAATTATCACAGCGCGAGAGCCTAAGTGAGCGTGAGAAAGGACAGCGATAGAAAGCCTAGTACCTATTTTAATTATTGATGTCGAGCGATTCAGACGTGGACGCGGCTCTGCTTATGTTTGCAATAGCTAATTTAAAAAAAAGCGCAAATGGATATGGATTCAGGATTGAATCAATCACGTCATATGTAAGGAAAATATCATACGCTGTGTCAAGAGTTATAAACACATGAGGACACATTTTATGCCTATTTTAGGATATTTCAACATTGTTTTGAGCATATACATAGCTTAATAGAAGCGAAAATAAATAAACTTGACACAAATTGGAGACGCTATTGGTTCAAGAGAAAGGCTGGCAATTTGTCTGAGCTAAGACATTTTAATAATAATATTTACAATAAAAAAATAAGTTAATTCTAAATATAACAGCTTAATTAACGCAAAAGGCTTGACACATCTTTGTAAGAACCTAATACAATATAGTATAGCCTCGATGTAGTGGTTAGTGTAACCGACTGCCTGAGGTCGCGGGTTCGATTCCCGCACAAGTCAAACATTTGTGTGTATGAACATGGATGTTTAACTTGGTCTGGTTGTTTCTATGTATAATATGTATGTATTTACAAAAAAATATAGTATATATGTAAATATGTTTATCCATTGTCTAGTACCCATAGTACAAGCTCTGCTTAGTTTGGGCTAGATGGTGTAGTGTGTATGTGTAGAATTTTATATTATATTATAGTAGAATAATAAAATAATTACAAAATAGTACTCCAACTCGACATAGGCTTTAAACAAACAATATGCATTGAACTGTGTTCGCCTCCACATAAAGCGTCCTCAAGACTGTTTAGCAATAAATAAGAAAATAGTTCTTTATATATTTTTCTGACACTGTGATATTGTATGTCAACTGTTTGCACCTTTGAATTCCAGACGCGTAACCGAAACGCTCCATCTATAGAGCGACATATTTAAATATATAGGTATATATTATATTATATTTGACATATTTTTATATTCATTTTTTTTTGACATCAATGTGACGTATTCTGAATGTCAATTTCTATAAAGAAATATATGCTTATTTATGTAAATATGTATTCTATGGTTAGTATACAACAGAGTAGTTGTTATGGCTTTAAAATATTAGCAGGCATATCCAATTAACATTGGAAATAAATTTTATGGCATATAATAGATCTCGTAAAACATAAATAATATAAGAAGCTAAACTTATAATAACAAAGTATTTATAATCACCGAATAATAATATTGAATTAAAGAATGAAATTAATACTAAAATAGAGTTTATTAATACTTCACTCAATTCTATTAGAACACGGCAATCTCTTTACTCTACACAAAACTCAACTTCTCTTCAAACTCACTATTATTTGGCTAGCTACTATGATGGCTAGCAAGCATATGGCGCGCCTTATGGTAACTGGTCATGGAAACTTACGATCACTTGCAATAGCCTTGTGCAATAGTGATAACACATTGCTCGTGCCTATTATATGGAAAATAAATCTCATCTTTATTTCAATTGCTCTAGAAATATCTATGTGCCGATAATCTAGTAGAAAGTCGTCGCTGGTTGTCGTAACGGCCATCAAGACGCGTACACATTTCTATGCCTGTGACCGCGGTTTTATATATAATGTCGTTCGTATCACGCATGCGTCAGCAAAGCGAAGCTTGACACCCGCCGACGGCAGCGCGTGCCCGCCCCGCTGCCGCCGGCTGTGTGAACGCTCTCATACAATTCGGTACATTACAACACAGGCGGGACTAGCGCACGCCCCGCTCACGCCGGCTGTTTGACCGCGCCTTATATGTGATGTAATTGTTCTTACTGAGTATTGGTTATCTAATCGCAGCGAAACTCTCCCGGTAATTGCCGGATACAATACATACCACAGCGCGTTAAACCATAATCAGAATGATGGTGTGGTAGTATATATTAAGGAAGCATTACAATGTTCAATCGAAGAGCTACCTTTTCAAGACTGTAATTGTTTAATTATCAAAATTGGCACGAACACAGCGATTATTGCTATATATAGATGTCCTTCAGTGAGAAATTTAGACGCTTTTCATAATTTCCTAAATCAGACTCTGCAAACGCTTAGTGCGTTTAAAAATATTATTCTAACAGGTGACATAAACATAGATATCGGATCTGAGCATCACGATACAGGAACACAATATTACCTTAATCTGTGCTCATACCATGGGCTTCTCCCCGCGCACACATTACCTACGCATCAGAGCGGTTCCTGTCTCGATCATATGATGATCAAATCCAGCTTATCATCTACCACGCTTGTTACTAACTCTACTTTTACTGACCATCACGCCGTCGTACTTGCTATAAATTTAACGCTACATAGGCAAAATCAACCTACAACAAAGACTAATTTAAATATAAACAAACTCGAGTATGATTTACGTAATATTAATTTTAGCCCCCTTTACAATAGTGCTGATGCTAATGTATCTTTATCGTATTTAATACAGAATGTCCAACATGCAATATTACAAAACACATCAACAATTGTCTTAAAAAAGAAGTATTGCAATATTAAACCTTGGATTACCCCTGGTCTAGTTCGAAGTATAAGACATAGAGACAAACTCCATCAGAGCGCTCGACGATCTCCAGATAATTTAGCGCTTCAAACAACATACAAGAGGTACAGAAACATATGTAATAATCTTTTGAAGAAATTAAAAATTAACTACGATAAATATATATTGCATAGAGCAGGTAATAATAGTAAAGAAATTTGGAAACATATTAAAAACGTCACTTATACCTCAAAACACCGTGAATCAAACTCGAGTTTATTGGATGCTAATACTATGCCACTGCTGTCAGCTAACAAGGTAAATAATTATTTTGTGAACGTAGGTAAAAAGCTCGCCGAACGGACTCTGCAACGAAGTAGCCATTCTACACCTCTTAAAAAAGCAAGTAACAATCCTAGTCTAAAATCTTTTGTTATGCTGGACACTGATGAAGGTGAAATAGAGCGAATCATCTTAGGTATGCGTGACAATTGCGCTATCGGCTGGGATAACATAAGTAATAAGATTCTTAAGCGATTTAAGCACATTCTGGTACCTCCACTATCGCATATTTTTCGCCTCTGCCTTTCTGAAGGTATCTTTCCGACATGCCTGAAAAAGGCGGTAGTTATACCTGTTTTTAAATCTGGAAGCAAAGACCTAGTCACCAACTATAGACCTATATCGATTCTCCCTTCAATATCAAAAATATTAGAAAAAATTATAAACAATAGATTTGTTAATTACCTAGAACATAATAATTTTCTTTCACCTTCGCAATATGGTTTTAGAAATAAATTATCAACAGCTGACGCGGTGCATAATTTAACTAATTTTATCACTGGTGAACTCGGC
Source organism: Catocala nupta (assembly GCA_963675205.1). Taxonomy (NCBI): domain Eukaryota; kingdom Metazoa; phylum Arthropoda; class Insecta; order Lepidoptera; family Erebidae; genus Catocala; species Catocala nupta. Next base: position 18,483,825 of record OY776097.1, on the reverse strand, counting down.
AAAGGTAATCAGACCCTTGGGGTATTCCTTGACCTTGCCAAGGCATTTGACACCATCTCAATTTCTTCATTGCTAAACAAATTGGAGGCACTTGGTATAAGGGATACGCAACTGAGAATTTTTGCAGATTATTTAAGCAATTTACCAGGTTAAGAGCACCTTAAACCGGCGAGCGTGTATGAGGAATGTTATGAAAGTGAATGAAGCCAGAGAAGTGTGTCAAGATCGTAGCAAATGGAAATCCGTAGTCTCTGCCTACCCCTCTGGGAAACAGGCGTGAATTTATGTATGTATGTATGTATTTAAGCAATCGGCACCAATGTGTTAAAATAGGAAATGTCGTAAGCCATGATGGAAAAATACCAGGATATGGAATTCCCCAGGGAAGTATCCTAGCTCCTACGCTCTTCCTGGTATATATTAACGACCTATGTAATCTTACCTTAAAACATGGAAAGATAATATCCTACGCTGATGACACCGCCCTAATTTTTACTGCCAAAACTACCAACGAATTATACGATAGCGCCCAGTCTGGCTTTAATATTGTCTATACCTGGTTAAATAATAATCTTTTAACATTAAATGCTGACAAGACTAAATACATTCATTTTTCCATGCGCAAAAATCAGTACACGGTGACTAACAATTATATATACGCACACCATTGTCCTCTCTCCTACCACAATTTGTCAGTGCCCTTGTGTAATTGTCCTACTATCCAGAAAACCAATAACGTAAAATATCTAGGCATCATAATCGACGACATCCTCTCTTTTAGAAAACACATAGATAGTTTGGTAAGTAGAGTTCGTAAATTAATGTATGTATTTAAAAAACTGCGAGCTATAGCCGATTTAAAATTAATCATTCAAGTGTATTTATCTTTATGTCAATCTATCATCCAATATTGCATAACTTCATGGGGTGGAGCACTAAAAATAATATTACTGCCCCTAGAAAGAGCTCAAAGAGCAATTCTAAAAGTAGCCACAACCCGACCTTTCCTTTTTCCCAGAATTATGTTGTATAAATCGTGCAAGGTGATGACTGTATGCCAAATTTTCATATATCACACAGTACTAAAACAGCACAAATTGTTTACATATCACGTAGATGTTACTAACAAAAGACGAAAAGATATAGTCTGCGCCTCACAATCAGTTTCAAAATTCATTTTTCAAATAGATTTCTTTCTTACCTAGGTCCATTTTTATATAATAAATTAAATAGAGAGTTAAGTATTTATAAATTAAATTATGTTAACTGTAAGAACATATTATATAATTATTTACAAATTTTGACGTATGAGCAAACTGAGCAGTTACTTCAAGTAAGCAAATAAAAATTTTACTGATCTATCTTAACGCATCATTATTATTGACCCACTTATTACCGGTACTGCTAGTTGCTTATGCAGGTTATTAAAATGTTATTATTGAATTGTAGTTATGTAAATTTATATTGCTAAAATAGTTTGTAAGCACTTCTTCGCCCGAGCCACAGGTTTAATCTAGTTCGGGCAAACAACAACAAATGTATTTTATAAATTAATTAGTCATTTATTATAAATTATTGTACCTATTATTTAAATAAATACTATTATTATTATTATTAATAATCGCATGTGGGCCTCTTCGCTAAACTAAGCGTCAAGATAATTATTTTGAAATTCCTGCGTTTCATTTATAGGTGTTTATCACAGTAGACGGCAACTTGAATGATAGAAATAAGGCATTAAAAAATATTGACGAACGTTTTGAGCCTCCTAACGTCTGGACTTTACTGGACACGGATTAGATACTACGGTACTTCGGATAATATAAAAACATCAACATTATTCACATTAAGGCATATTTAAATAATATAAACAGTTTCCTATCATGAATTCCTAATTATGAGCAGATATGCTGATGAAAACACTTTATGTCATTGGAGATCTATTAGGTATTTGGCTGTAATCCAAAAATAAAGTCGTATAAAACAAGAAAACGATTTTATTACCAAATTATGGCAAAACAACGGTTAGTAAATTCTCTAAAACCTTCTAGTACCCGCCAAGGTCAAGTCAAGGTCAAAGTTCCGTACTCGAATGAGGTTTTTAAATCAAAAGTTACTTTCGTACCCTTAAAAGAAAAACACACTTGCATTTTCTCGGAATAGCTTAACTTGGCTCTTTTTGTTCCAAGTCTTTCCTCGTTATAAGTCATTACCGACATCGAAGCTTTCAAATATTTAAATATTAAAGAGGTTTTCAAGATCGATTGCTCCTTTGTGTAAATTTATATGCCATGATCCTCTTGTTAAACAGAAATGTATGTAGAACAAAGATTTTCACGTGAATGCTTAACATAGAAACATAATTATGTTTTTATTAAATCGAAAAAAAATATTTATTTCGAAAATTTTAAAGAAAATGTTTTTAAAATGTCAATAACATGTAATTTTCGCATTATTATACTTAACCAGTGATCAACATACAAACGTAATTTTAAATTTTTATTCGCCATAAAATAAATTCTTGCCGTAACAAATCTAACACCCATCCGTGCACGCAATGAGCTTAAAAAGAAGTACAAACGTTTCCTCTTAACATATAAATATATAAATATCCATACCTCAGATCTGCATATAGGTATCCATATCTAAAACAGGATTTTCTTTGTTTATTATAAAAGTTATTATAATGTAAATTTATTTGTACTGAAAATAGTATGTAAGTTCTTTCTCGCTCGAAACACAGGTTTAACCTAATTCAGGCAAATATCTATAGGTTGCATGTGACCGTTAATATGCAATGGTAAAATATATATAAATTATTATATTAATTATAATCTTAATAGCAGCATGGAGTCTGGCAATATGGTTAATAGAAGGCACCTGATTACATGGTACCTAATTACTGATCGCGAAATATGTGTATAATATATTTTTGCCATATCTTCAAATGCGTGAGTTTACGTAATTATAGCAGCCCTTCTTCAAAAGAAAAACCAAATATGGTTATACAATTGAAATTAAACTACTATATACGGATTTTATCGCGTTGTTTATTTAACACTCTATAACATAATTTAGAAACTGTTACACTACTATACTATACTATTAAACTTTACTAATTTTAAGCTAATTAAATTATTAAAACTATTTACATTTAAACTATTTATACTATTTTTAAACTATTTAAACTATTTATATTTATTTTTAAGTTTACACTTTCCCCGACGTTTCGGTTGCTTTTCAGCAGCCATGGTCACGGGGAGACGCGATAAAATCCGTATATAGTAGTTTAAATTCAATGAATAACATTCGCGTAAACAGAAGATAATATTATGGTTATACAACATAACTATGCATATATTTACAAAATTATTTAAACTATTAAACAATGACATAATTAACATAATATATACACAAATTATTTACAAAAATAATATAAACTAAAGACAAAAATAAAACTGCAAAATCAAAAAGCGTCATAATATTCCTCCGCATCTTCGTCAATTGGCAACGTGCCCAGAAGACTGGCAGCATTGCCACGTTGAATGGCCATACTTATTCTTTGTGCAAAGCAAATACCAGCCCTCTGGTCACGCGAAGCGTCGATGAGCCGCTTAGCTAGGTCTCTATAAACAGACCTAGCACTTGGACCCCATGGCTCCAGCGTTTCGACACCAAACGGCTCAAATATGTACTCATCAATAAGGTTTTGATATTTACGCCGTTTGAGCGTCTCCGCTGATGCAGCAGCAGCACCAGCGCAACCCGCTGTGCTAGAAAGATATGATGGCGCAAGGGTGTCGACACAAGATAACTTAATTTTCCATTTGACTGCTATTTTGGAAATGAAAATTATTTTATCCCTTGAACTTAATCTCTTCCTGTTTTTATAGAAAGTAGTAAGTCATAGTATTTGGCCCTATAACAATATGGTCCTTATTAAGCACAAAGGTTTCATAAAATTAATATATTTGGTCAAGTCAAACAAACAGAGGTTGTGAGTTCGTTACCCTACTAACTATTACAATTAGCATATACCAATGTATACAGGCTGATGTTTTAGTTAGTTACGGTTATACACACATAGACTCACGCTTCCAATGAGGCAGGCAGAGATGTGTACATTAGTAATTTTTTAAGTTTAACGCAACAGAAAGCAAGCCTCGTGCTGCAACGACAAACTTTCTAAAAAAAAACCCTAACAACTCTTTGTACGATCGGGCGCAAATTTATGCCATAGGACTAACGAAGCTATAGGATTTTAAATAAAAATGGACGATCTTACCATTAATGACGTCACACTTTCGGGCAAAGTTTTAAAAACTCTGGAGACAGTAGCGCTTCCTATGGAATGACATTAAATCTATTCAACCATTTATGAGAAATGCTCCCTTGTAATAAATTTAAAGATACAAATGCATACAAAGTACTTACGGCTTGTTCTTTACGTTTATTAGTTATAAGATATACAAAAACGACAACTCCATACTAGGGAATTAGCCCTGTGTCGTTGGCGACTTTACGAATGTACATGTCATTAACAGACACAAAGTACACCCAGGCACAGAACAATTATTTCTGTGGTGTGTATAACCCACAACTCCCGGTGTGACCAACAGCGTGTCGACTGCCTACTCCGCTTTGCATACAGTCTGAATCTTAAAAGCATCCACAACCAGTGCTTTTATATTTCAAGTCTTAGAATACCAGATGTTATTAAAAATCAATTGTGTCTGGCCACGACTCTGGCTGCGACTTAATAGGTCAAAGTGTAGACAATATTATGTTAAATTGAGAAAGAACATAAATCCCACAACTCGTAACGCGTAGGATAAAAAAACACAGCCTGTATCCGTTTAAAGCGCGTGTTCAGATTGCGTGATCGCAGATAATCTTTTTTATGGCATTGTGCGTTTGAATAAAACAAAAATCCCTAAACGTACTTTTATGATGCCCCTAAACATTTTCAGGAACGTCCGTCATCTTGAATTATATTACTCTTAATTTTAGAAAGATATAATAGCGTGTTGTTTGTAAAAATTATTTTGACACCTTTCCCGTCACATTATTTATTTTTTAGGCTTTAATTTAAAAAAGGTACTTTTTGAAGTTCTGGTACCATAAAAGGATAAGAAGAGGTGACCCTACACAATCTTTATTTTTATGTTTTATAAGACATCTCTCTCGCTCGGAATATTTGCTGTTTAGCGAGGGATTCTACAAACATTCAAATAACGAACACACAGACTCTGAACAACTATTTGAGAATCACACAAATATTTGTTATGCCATCCGTGCTGCCTTGTTACGCCGTTTTCAATAAAAGGATAATACATCCTCGGACAAGAAAGCTCATTCGCTCGCCACCGTCATAAATGTATACGACTGCTTCTACGCTACGGTAGTGGTAGAAAATGCAACTGCTGTGCATCTCGAATTCGATATTCGGATAAAGCAAAGTACGAGTAATATTGGGTTTTCCTAACAAGAAGTTCTTATTGATAGAAAGAGATAAGAAACTAGAACTATATCCCGTAGTCGGCAATATGTTACATGACACCTAAAACTATATCTGGCAAAATATAGGTATATTACAGCGAGCATAATATATAACCTTAAATTAATATGTATCTTAGATTCACCAAACATTTACCTTTTAAACCTCATTGCAATAAACTATTGTTACTACAACACACAGCAGCTCATATAACAAAAACAAAATAATTTGTATTGTTAATAAACATTTGGCGATTGAGAACAGTGGCCATGAGTTCCTTGCCTGCTTTTTCTCATGAAAGCTGTACTCATTGAAGAGGCTTTTTAAAAGCAACATTTTTATTACCTGTTTATTATTCTATTGTCTTATATAGTTAATTGACGTATCCAAGAATTGTTTGCTCATTTTTATGGAAATAAATATTTTTGACTTTGACTTTGACTAACAACGATATTACTCTACCTATCCTCGCGGGTATATAGTCGTAAGACTATGACTATAGTTTATTTTATATTCCTTGCCTTATTTAGTAGGTAAATATGTCATACTGCTTAAAATATTTTTTGTCTTCTCTTTTTATTAGAACGGGAAAACATCGTGAGGAAACCCGCGTCAGAGTTCTCCATAAAGTTCTCTAAGATATATGAAGACTGCCTACCCTCACAGGGCCAGCGTGGTGAACTATGGCACCCTTCTCATACTTGAAAGAGGCCCGTGCCCAGGAGTGGGACAGTTTATACAGGGCTGATATTATATTATATTTTATTTATTAGTGCAAGAATATACAATTATTTAATAGAGGTGTGTTTGTTTACCAAATGAAACAATTAGAAAAAAATTACTATATGTACATATTTTATATATATAACACTGCGTGAACCGGATATCAAATCAAAGACCTCATGACCCGACCGTATATAATACTATCTCAAATATATTGTTGGGTGTTTCTTTACTTGATTCAAATCCGTGATAGCTCTTTTGGGTGCGGTTTTGACGAGGGTATGTAACACATTTTCATCTAGTATACAGCAAATTATAAATGATTTACGTTTTCATTACCTGAATACATTGAGTATCCTTTGTAAATATAATTTTAAATTATATTTCGGCTTGCTTTGCCTTAAAGAACGTACGTAGTAAAGTGTTTTCTTGTTATGTTGTTGCGAAAGCAATAAATAATTTATATCCATGATTTGAATCTTATTCTAGGTAACGCTGTAGAGATGTAATAGATCATCCCTAGTATCTAAATATAGTAGACCTAGATTGTGCCCGGATTTCATTACATGTTTATGAGTAGTAGAGCCTCGCTGATTTCAGCATGAATGGGCCGGCTCGACCGGGAAAGGACTACCTTTTCACAGAATATCGACGTGAAATAGCAGTATTCTTATTGTTGTGTTTCGTTCGGTGAGTGAGAGTGCCGGAGGCCCAAGCACCCTCATTCCCCCATCCCGCTCCTTCTCCTTTCCAGTTCCTTTCCTAAAGGGTCGGCAACGCGCAAGTGATGCCTCTGGTGTTGCAGGCGTCCATAGACTAGGGTGACCACTTACCATCAGGTGGGCCGTATGCTTGTTTGCCACCTTAGTCGGCATAAAAAAATGTATATCATGATTTCCAAATTTACATCCGTATGGGGATTCCGGGATGGAAGGGCTAAGCAGAATTGTGTAACACACAGATCTATTGCCTACCTATGTTGTAAATCTCAAGTATTTGAGCGAGCAGTCAACTCAACCTTCCAACTTCTTCCTACATAGACAATAACTAACTAAATGTATAATGTACTACCAACGCTATTATATACATACCAATGTTATTCTTTCAGGCCTATTATGTAGCATTACACAACATTCACGTTTCCTTCGATTTGTTTCGACCCGTAAGTGACCGTCGAGTGCTTGATAAGAATTTCGCAACTACGTCTAACATGAATAAAAAAACCATTAAAACGTTCTGTTCACCGTAAAATATACGTTACTAACCATCAGATAAATTTATATTGGGGTTCATGAATTACAAAATGTGTCCTTGAACCGATTATACCGTCGGTTAGTTACCGGTCAGTCGCTGAGCCGCCCTAAAACGAAGGTTACATTCGCCCTGATTTAATAGTGACGAAAGAATACAAATGTATCAGGTGGCAAGTTTGACATGAACAATTTGTTTCTAGAATCTTCGAAAGAAAGATGTTTCGTAGTAAAAATCTTATTCAAAATTGGAATTGAATTTCTGAGAAAATTTCCAAACTTGTGCCGTAACATTCTAACTAAATTTAAGTAACTTTTAAATATCTATCTGTAATTACAATATTTATCTTATTAGAAATGAATATATTTTATTGTAATTTTATATTTAGTTTCAGTTCTAGCAAAACGCAACTACAGCTGTGTGTGATGTTTCGGGTTTGACTCCGGGTCGGGCATAATGTGATTGAGATTTATACCGAGAAATTCTCTGGGGTAACTTCACGGGCTCTGAAATTGTGCCAGATAGATGGCAATACGCGCTAGCTATTTACATATTCATCATCATCATCATGATCTCAGCCGGCTGAGATTTATAGATTATATGGTCAATACCATATTGTTACATGTCTGTGTGTTCCTTGAGTCCGCAGTTGTAATGGTTATGACCCTACAAAACAGGTTTTAACCTTAACACAAATTGTTTTTTTTTTTAAATGAAACAAGTGAGAAACGGCAATGAATTACCGTAAATCTTAGAGTTCGAAAAAATGGTTCAAGTAGAATTATTGCGGAAAACCTACAAAGGTCACGTGGTATTACGTGAGGTCAGAGTTGAGGTCAGAGGCAAAGGTCGTTTCGGGGGTATATCGACTATGCTGAGTCGAATGGCGTTGACCACGAGTCGCTAGCTCTTACGGTTCTTGAGTTGAAAGTTGTATAACAGACAGACGGACAAAGCTGTTGTATAAGAGTTTTTCGAACTCTAAAGCGTAACAATCTGTTGAAGTGCTAGTGGCGCCATTTATATATACCGCTGTCAGGCTTGTTTTTTTTGTTAAATACGCACAAAGAACTAAATTTGTGTCGCGGAGGACTTTACAAACATTCAAACAACGGACTTGTAGGAACACCCAGAATCGGAACAATTGTTTGTGTAACACATAGCTTTCAAACCAAATAATTTAATGATCGGAGTAGGTAGAGCTATTTTGGTTCAATGACCGCAAACGTCGATGTTAAAATGGACATTCCCCGGGATTCTAAAATATTAATTGATTTTTTAACAAGAATAAGAGAAAACTTGTCTTATGTATTGTAAGTGAACACACGACATTGTAAAACTAACATCAGCGACGCGTTGCTAATTTTCAATGCGCACGCGCGCGATGTTGCCGCTCAGGTGTAACCCGCGATGTTGCGCCGCTTAAGTGTAACGCGCGACATGACTTGTAGAAACAAAAGAACACGATAGCGGTCTGCGCCTCTAGAGGATCGCACCTGTTTGTCTCTTTCTATAGCATTTAAATTGTTTTTCGACAATTACTTGTTGGCTCACTCCATTACTTCGGTTCATAGAGAGAGTTTCTTGTGTGCCGTCCAAATAAACGTTTTTAGTGATGCTGATTTCTGTAGTTCGGAGATGATCTTATCTTATCTTATCTTGATCCGGGGGCCAGTCATTGTAGACCAGCGACACTTCGACCCAGTGGGATCTTTTGTGTCGGCCCCGGGGTTTATCCCTGAGCTATATCCCTATGAATGTACTGCATCAGTCGCAGCGTACACTTCAGAGGGAGAAGCCTGAAGTCTTCAGGGTTCGGATATGCCAATCCCATCAGACCCATCCTTAGTCCGGCCAACGCGTCACATTCACATAGTAGGTGTGATATGGACTCGTCCTGTTCACCACAGGCTCTGCAGATCGAATTGTTTGACAATCTCAATCTGCACAGGAAGTCGTTGGTGCCAAAATGACCAGTAAACGCTCCTGTGAGTAGGCGTATTTGGCCCTTGTTGTACCCGCAGAACTTCCGGGTAAAGCCCGTGGCTCTGTTTGCAATGAATTTCTTGGAGTGTTCCAGACCCCTATGGGCCATCCACTCTAGCCTGTGTTTATCATTGCCATGTGCATTCAAAGCTGCCTTGACGGTACTCTCAGAGAGATCTACGAATGGCCCACAAATAGTTGCTCCGAGCCCTTTTTGGCTAATACATCAGCCTCCTCATTACCCTGCACCCCTGCATGCCCCGGAACCCACACCAGCCTGCTGTGTTTTTTCTGCCAAGTTTGTTAAGGGCTTTAACACAGTTCAGGAACAGTGCTGAGTCCACCCTACAGGAGTTCAGAGCCTTAAGAGCAGCTTGACTGTCACTGAGAATATAAACAATCTTGTCAATGACATTGTTGTTAATATTCTCCTGCGCACAGGCAATTATAGCATAGGTTTCCGCCTGGAAGACCGTTGCATATTTGCCCATGCTTTGGTTCACCTTGCAGTCGTTGGCATAAATACCAGCGCCTGATCCTGTTTCCATTTTGGAACCATCGGTGTACCAGATGAGACAACCCTTGTCAGGGGATCGGAGACCTCGTCTCCATTCGTCCCTTGTGGGGACCTTTAACATTGGTTGCATTTTGTCACATCCCATGCTCATAATCTCTTTAAGATCCTTCGAGATCTCCAGTTTTGTGTGTCGAGTTACTGGCATGTTGACGCTCCACAGCCCATGTATAGATAGTATGTAGCGCCTTCATCGCCTCTAACTCCACAACAATGTGTAGCGGCATTAGGTCCAGCAGGATCTCAAACACAGCCGTTGGCGTAGTAGGGAACGCCCCTGTTATAGCCATGCAGGCTAATCGCTGCACCTTCGACAGCGCTTTCCTGCATGTTGCTAGTTTGGTTCTTGGCCACCAAACAACGCTTCCATATGTGATTATGGGTCTTATCATCATCGTGTATAGCCACTTGATGACCTTGGGCTTCAGGCCCCAGGTCTTCCCATAAGTAGAACGAATCATACCGTTTATTTTTTTTTTTTACCGAAGACCCGCTGGGCCTTCATTATGGCTTTGTCTAAATGAGGTTTCCACGTTAGCTTGTTATCTAAGGTCATGCCTAGATACTTCACCTCCGTGGACCATTGTAGCTGTGTACCATACATGGATAGAGTTCCCAAGCCAGTCAGATCTCTCATCCTAGTAAACGGCACGATAGTAGTTTTCCATGGGTTGATCGATAAATGGTTACTACTGCACCATTTTTCTACCATACTCAGGGCCCTCTGCATGAGACTGGATACTGTGCTCAGAAATTTTCCATTGACAAGTATCACCAAGTGGATGACTTGCATGCATATCCGACCGTTAAGTACGGACCTTTGTTGAGTTGTTCTAAGAATGAATTAACCACCAAGCACCATAAGAGTGGTGAGAGTACTCCACCCTGAGGGCAGCCTTTGGTGGTCATTGCAATCATTTCATCCCATAACAACTCAGACCTAATAATTCTTCCTCTGAGCATACAATCGATCCACTTGCAAATGGTTGGCTCTATGCCGTGATTTGCCGATGCCACACTAATGGCATCAAAGGTGGTCCGATCGAAAGCTCCTTCAATATCCCGGAATGCAGCAATGCATACTTCCCGGTTATCTAATGCATGTACTGCCTTATTTACCACAAAATGCAGTGCCGTCTCAGTGGATTTTCCCGACTTGTAGGCACATTGTAGCCCGTGGAGGGGAAATTTTCTCAATGCTCCCTCCCTGACATGTCTATCTACTAACTTCTCCAGGGCTTTCAAGAAGAACCACTCAAGACTAATAGGTCGGTATGCCTTGGCTTCTTCGTAGTCCTCTTTGCCCGGCTTCGGTATGTAGATGACTTTAACTCGCCTCCATATCTTTGGAATGCATCCAAACGCTATGCAGGCTCTGTATAGTCTGCACAAATGTGGAACCAAGAGTGCAGCTCCCTGTTGTAGGATAATGGGATAAACCATGTCTGGACCAGGTGACTTGAACGGTTGAAAACCATTTAGAGCCCAGCCGACCTTTCTTTCATCCACTACCTTCCTTGCAGTATCCCAATCTGCTTTGGTTGTACGGTAGCCTAGTTCAACCAGGCTAATCGGGTCCTCCTGCTCCTTTTCTATTATCTTACAGCACGGAAAGTGTGTGTTTAGCATCATTGCTAGTGTCTCCTTACCAGACCCTGTTCGCTGCCCATTGACATCTCTGATGGTTGTCAATGGGTGTGCTCTGACAGTCGAGATAGCTTTCGAGAGTCTCATTCCCTCAGGAATAGTACTGATGTTTCCACAGTGGGCTCTCCAAGCCTTCCGTTTGGCTTTCCGCACAGCTTTGTTGTAGTTGGTCAAACAGCGAGCGTAACCGCTATAGTCCCTGCTGGTCCTAGCATTGTTAAACGCTCTTCTAGCTTCAAGCCTCAGCTTGACCAACTCTGGCGTCCACCACGGTACCCTCTTGGGCCTAAGTTCCCTTTTAGGGCAGTTACTTGTCCAGGCCGTATTTACAGTCTGGACCAATTTGTCTGCTGTAAACTCTATGTCTTATATAGAATTAAGCTTACCCTTAGAATCCTCCAGATCTATTCTGAGGTCACTCCTAAAGGAGTTCCAGTCCGTATTTCTGGGATTCCTTCTACGTGCTGTAGGAGCTGGAACCAGCGTCCTATACTTAAAGCATATGTAATTATGATCTGACAAGGTAATCTCATCAGACACATGCCACTCGACAATTTTAGTGCTAGCCCTGTTGGTGGCTAACGTGATGTCAATTACCTCTGCTCGCCTACAGATGACGAACGTTGGCCTGTTTCCCTTATTTAGAATTTGTAAAGAGGTACTTACCACATACTCCAGTAGCTTTTCCCCTCTTACATTCACATCCGTGCTCCCCCAGACTGTGTCTTGTGCGTTGGCATCGCACCCCAGGATCATGTCCAGGTTCTCCCGGCTGCCAAGGTCCTTTATCTGTCTAGATACAGTTTCCTTGTCCGTATATTCGAAGTATGCAGAGGTCAGGATTACAATATCCCGCCTTCCGCTCCCTCGCACATCGATCTTAACTGTCGTAAGATCCCTAGAACAAAAATTGTATAAGGGCATTGCATTTATGCCATTTCTGACATACACACATGTCCTTATATCATTAGTGGAACAGTTGTGATAAATTACACCTCTTGTCCCACCCAAACCTCTGATCTTTCTCTCTTTAACATAAGGTTCCTGGATCAGGGCAATATCATATTCCTTCATCCGCAGGTGGCGGGCCAGAACGGCCATCGCCCCGATGCAGTAATGAAGGTTTATTTGTACGCACCTTAGTCCCGCCATTCGGTCTGCCTATGGTGGTGTCTACTGTGGCAGGCACGGCTGGCCACCCCCCTCACTCCCTTCCTCCATCAGTGCCCCCGCAGCCTCCCCTGACGACAGATCTAGACAATCTATATGTCCGATTATGTCGTCGGTCTTCGGAGACACGCATGGCGATGACGTGTAGAGAGCCGTACCTGGTTCAATCACCACTGGGTTCACGCTCCTTCCCGTCACCCACCTGTGGTGCCATCGCCGCATTGGCGCCCTCCTCCACGCTGGCACCCACTGTCACCTTCTGCACGTTCAGATCCTCAAGGATCTTGAACGTGCTTTTGTCCATGCGAGCATGGAGACAGAAGCCGCGTGCTTTTATGGCCGCAGCCGACACGCTGTCCACTAGGACAATGCGCCTGGTGTGCGTCTCCTCGACCTGCATGCTCAGCACCTTCCACTCGCAGGTCCTCAGAGAGGGGTTAAGGCGCTTCAGCATGGTCAGCACCCTGGAGGCATCCAGGCACCAGGTATTCCTGGTCATTTGGTTTATTGGCCTTGGAAGCTCCTTGGCGCTGACCACTCTGAGCTTCACGTTCCCAACGGTTTTACCGTTGAGGCCGCGAAGCCACTGCGGCTCTCTCACCCTCACACGTCACGTGCAGAGCTCCACCAAGCAGTGCACCGACACTAATGGCCGGCAGAGGATCCGGTGTGGCCTCCAGCTGGTCCCAAATGGCCACCCTTATGGCTTCCACCAGCTCTGCATTAAGCAGAGCGTCAGGGAAGTTGTCGGCAACAACGGCCATTTTAACCCCCGTCAGCGCCTCCCTGTAGGAGTCACCTAGGGTCTTGGCACGTTTATTGCCATCTGCCTGAACAGCATCGGGTACCAGTGCCAACTGCCGTTGCAGCTCACGCCGCTTGCGGTTGGCACACCCATTGCGCCTCTTCCTGCCCCGGGTATGGTCTGCGGAGTGTGCAGCCGAGTTTGGCTCCCCCTTAGGGTGTGCCTCACCTGTCTGCTCCTTCCTGGCCTCCCCGATCCTGGAGGGCTGACACCCACTCCCCGAGGGTGTCCCGCTGGGATCCCCCTTCGGGTATTCCCTGCATGTCAGACCCCCGTCTGTGGCTGCCACGCCCTCTAAATTGGTAGCCCTTTCCAGGGTTACCTCCTCTCGATTTCTTAATTCTGCCCGTGTGAGCACCACTCCCCTGGCTTATGCTCGGACGGCCACTGGGGCCATCACGACCATGCAGCTTGGGTATGTAGGTGCTCCCACGTGCAGCTCCTACACTATTGCTGACCTCTCCCCTTATGGGTCCAGAGGTCCTCTGTTGCTTGCCCTTATCGGTCAAGCCCTTGGTTTTTTTTGTGACAGAGTCCATTGGTCTATCTTACTTTTCACCTGCTGGCTCCCCACCCACCATGGAGCTCTCAACGTTGGAATGCCTTGTTCAGGCACCAGGGCTACCAGCTAGGTATAGCACCCCCAAGTGAGCTGTCCCACTCACCTGGCGGCCGCATGAGCGGACGCCGCAGCCGATTGATCGCAGCTGGCTAGACTACGACCTCCCGTGTGAGAGAAAATCCGGACCAAAGGGGCCTGTTGCAGATCAGCAGCACTACCATCGCCACATCACCACTCAACCCCCAGGACTCCTTCATCCCTCTGTACGGGTCCCCGCGCACGGCACAAACACGCGGGAGGTCATTACTATCTATCGTCTGTCGTTCGACGATGGACCCGCCGGAACATGACCTCTCCTTCCCAGGCAGTGGTCGACTGGTGGTTTTAGTTGCATCTATTTCATAGGGAACTAGACCAATAACAGGGGGCAACCACGTGAAGGATTCCCCACCAGACTTGTCTTAGGGATCTACACGACTGTTGCGCTCTCCCCTAAGACCATTGGCACCTTACTCGTCTTGAAGAGTCGAGTAAAGTGGGTTTGCAACTATATTAAACAAGCAGCCAATCCAGTGAAGCTAGAAAGCAGAGAAAGCAAGCTAGGCAGTGCAACTATTAAAGCATAAATACAAACCCCCCCCCCCGTTCGGAGATGATAATAACCAAATTATGGCGCTGGCGTTTACTGAATAGGCGAAATATAAGAGTATCACCCTTATGCGTAATAACCATCTACCTGCTTGATGCTGTATTATATATATTTTATTAATAGCTATTGTTTGCGGCTTAGCGCGGCAATAGTATTTTTCTGGATAAAAGCCATGGATATATGCCCTTTTATATACTTCTGACAACATGTACCTAGCGAAATTTCATGATGGTCGATCTCTCAGAAAATCTATCTACTTATAAAGTAATTATTAAACTGACATCTTAAAAACATAAAACAGTAATTAAATTAGGTACATCATTGCAGTTAGACTTAGTTTATTACTTTTTGTTTGAACTTAATGTATTAACACCTAAAACTATTAAAGTATTGCTTTTGGGTGTTATAAACAACAAACACTTATTAAATAGTGAATTTTATACAATTTAAAGTTTTAATATACTGTGTAGTACAGACTCTTTTCAACAGCAGAATCTAATAAAATTTATTTTTGATAGACTTAGCTTAGCGCTGATAAACGTGATAAAGCTTTATTCAAATATGATGCAGCCACTGAAATTGTTAGAAAGGAGACGGGCGGAGACCCTTAGTTCGTCAGGCCCATCGCGGACAAGAGTGAAAATGTAATCAAATTACTGCTAAAAACATACAAATGATCATATGTAAAAAAAAGTATATTAATGGTGGAATTAAAGAGATATATGAGTTTATAAAGGTACGAAAATTGTATTTGTTTATGGTTTATTTATTTAAAGTTACACCATCGACACGTCACTAACAGAAATTAAAACGGAATAACAATAGTTCTAATAAGAAAGTTGAAATAATGTTTTTGTTAAAATATTGTAAAAATCCAATACATTATGATCCTAAAACGCTGTACATAATATTAGGAACACAATACCTGAATACAGAGAGTTCTAAACTTATCAATGTCTGCCATGTGAAAAATGTCGATATTGCTATTTTTTGAAGTAATATTATGATACGAACTCATAAGTCTCTTCAAAGGAGCGTGTTTGCCTAAATCAGTTTTGCTTCGAAATGGACTAAAAACTCCGTCTATATTGTCTGTGTAGACTGGGTAGACTATAATAAGTAAATCATATATATTTTATAGATAAAAATATTATTGGTATAAATAGCAATATTCATAAATACTATTTTATTGCTCTTTGATTAGTAACTTGCGTGTGAAAAATGAGGCTCAGCCCGTAGTGACTGTAATTAATAATATCTTGAGACAACTTATACACGGACATCTAATCCAAAACTGTTTGCTATAGTATAGGCTCTGCCTGCCTGTGCCAGACTAATAAATGTAATTAAGTCAAACGCCAGTAATTATAGTTATACATACGTGATTTATATTTATTTACACTATTTTAACTGTTCAAACTGACAACCGAGACAATTTATTGTAGGTATAAACATTAATTTAAGAATAATAAAAAGTGTGCTTATCTATTTTTAAGGCTGGTAACATTATAAACTCGAAAAAGCAACTTTTCCAGTTTTACATTAGGTTTATTACCTTTTTCGTGATATTTATATCCCCACTATAAATTTTTCTGTTTACATTAAGAATCAATAAAAATAAGCGTTTTTTTTCTGTATACATTTAACTTCTGTACGTTATTTTAGTGAGTGGCGGAAATTCGCCGATGTCCTTTGAATATTACATTCAAAACCAAAACATATTTATGTATCTCTAGAGTTCTTGGTTTCAATTATGCTGTTGCGGGTGATTAGAACTACAGAAATTTACTTACGCCTCCAAACAAATATATGCGGTTCATACATTTTGTACTATATGGGGATCAAATCTACAGCACTCGGTGAACTGTCGCCATCCATCCAGTCAAAGTCGGCACTCCTGGCAGTTCTAAATCAACAGAGAGCTATGACATAAAAAAAATAATAAGTCGTGACTTGAGTATGTCATCATCGCCCAGCCTTTGGAAAAAGAAAGCTGAAAACTTGCCCAATCTTCCAAATTTTCTAAATTTACACATGGCAGAATTCAAATGTATGCATTTTTCAACATCTCCGCGTGTTTAAGCTAAAAGCATTTTACAATTAATGACCCCGCAAGAAAAAATTACTTAATAGAATAAATTATATAAGGGTGCTTAGGACAAATACTCATGTAACCTAAATCCTAGTAAAAATTGCCTGTGAACACTCATCATTTTATTCAAATTACTCGAATCTATAAAAAACAAATATACCAACTGAGTAAAATACATCTTAACCAGTACTAACTGCAGTTTACAGTATTAAAGACCGTTTCAAGGACGCACGGTCTTTCCCCCAAACTCTTATCGCAGCGAACCTATTATTTCGAACTTAGTACAGCGTTGCCATCGCGTGGAATTTCCACCACTTAAAATATTTTAATCAATACTTATATATACTAATCAAGCTGTCAGATTTCAAGGTCATTTAGACCATAACCATAGTGTTTTAGTGTTAGAATGGCAACGTAATGGTTTATAATTAGGTACTGTTGGAGTATGTTATTTGACTCTACGAAGAAATGGCAAGCAAATGTATTGCTATTGGAAAATTTCCAAGTGTAATTAGTTTGAAGTAATATGATTTATTTTAGAACACGAACATCTTTGTCGCATAATTATAGGTAGGCTATAGATGTAATAATAATTTATAGATTCAGTGTAGAGTTTAGTTATAACACCAGTGGGAGAGTCACTCGTTTTCATTGGGCATTAGTCTGACCTATCTTTATATATATAAATCTTCTATGCGTGTGTTTGTAATTAAACTCCTTCTAAACGGCTGTACCGATTTTGATAACATTTTTTGTGTGTGTTCAAGTGGATTCGAGAATGGTTTAGAATTGTTGTTTTTTTTCGTGTGTACACGACAACGTCTGTCTGGTCCGCTAGTATTATATAAAAATATCTTTATATATATAAATCTTCTGTGCGTGTGTTTGTAATTAAACTCCGCCTAAACGGCTGGGCCGATTTTGATGAATTTTTTTGTGTGTGTTCAAGTGGATTTGAGAATGATTTAGATTCGATTCTTTTTTTTTCTTGTGTACAGTACGTCTGTCGGGTCCGCTAGTATTATATAAAAATAAATATATTAACTTGCGTATTGTCTCCAACAATACACTTAAGCCTTAATAATGTCGAAGATAGATATTAGACGTACAAAATAACTTTATGCTAGGATGTAAATGAATATATGTAATGATCTAAGGCTGGATATCCTTTGGTAATAAGTGTAGGCTACGGTAGCCTACCAACAGTCAAGCTATTTGCTAATTACCCAATAATCAATATATATTATATATATAAAGAGAAGATCTGCCGTACTCACTGACTGACCAATCAACGCTAAGCCCAAAATCTTATACCCAGAAAGCTAAATTATTGCACTGAGCTGCCGTTTGAGATGATTTATTGAAATTTCTAAGTGTTTTGGAATAAATGGGATTTCCACTTTAAAGTTGCCTTGTTTTATACTATTTATACGACTTCAAATTTGGTATGTAAGTAGATCAATGAAGCAACTAAAACTACTTTCTAGGCTCATCACAAATTTCTTTAGATAGGTTTAAAAATGACTTAAGAAACAAGGTCTATGCGGTCGCAGTTGCATGCAAAAGTTAGAATCGTTGAAAAATAAACACAAGCATCAATAACCTTGTTTATAAACATGAAACAGACCTCGATCACTTCAAACTGTTTGTTTGAAACACACAAATATCGTGGATGCATATCAGACCAATGTTCCTGTGCAATACTACAAATAGGTTATATACATATACGGGTTCACGTGACCGGGCGCAGTAAAATTGTACAATATTGAAAGCACGCCCTTCTATGTACCGTGTGCGTCCTAATAGGTTCACCATGTCCCGGATGTGTGATGGGACAGTTGGAAAAGGACAATGGAAGTACCGCCAGGTGGGCATGACATAGATAAGAGAAAAGAGCTAAAATGAGGAATATTTTGATCGTGGCATGGAATTCTTGTTCTAGAACTTTTAGAAACACATATACCTATCGAAAAATTTTTTTGTAGCGCGTGGCTTTACTAACATTCAAACAACAATTGCAACGAACACCCAGACTTGGATTAAGCATTTGTTAATCACAAAAACCGACGCCAAAAGCATTTAGAAAGCAAGAATTATAAATATGTTTCTAGTCTTAATCACTTAATCGAATCTATTCAATTTGGAGTCGGTGCTAAACAAACAACACAGTAGAAAAATTGCGAAATAAAATAAAATGTACCAACGTTTTTGCGATTTGATTCATAATTTGTCTCATATGGCTTTCAAACCCACAAGGTGACCACTGAAACCACTACGCAATACCAGTACAGTCAATTGCAAATTAAAGGTTTTAGAACCAAAAGCGAACCATATCCATTTTTTAAAGTTCCGAGGCATAACTCTGTACGCCTATTTTTTCAAAATTAATAGCGAACAGTTTCTTGTTTTGGTAAAACCAAAAACTTTATAACGAGACTTACTTGAACCTTGATCAATATATCAAAAGGGAGAAGTTTAGGTACTTAATACTATTAACAGAGGGTTTCACTTGTATTAAAGCTTTAGTCTTTGAA
Organism: Catocala nupta; assembly: GCA_963675205.1. Classification (NCBI taxonomy): domain Eukaryota; kingdom Metazoa; phylum Arthropoda; class Insecta; order Lepidoptera; family Erebidae; genus Catocala; species Catocala nupta. Next base: position 18,464,335 of record OY776097.1, on the reverse strand, counting down.
CGTGATACGAAATAACAAGTAAATGAACACGCGTCGATTGCGACTAAATAATTATTTTCCCTAAGATTTCAGCATCATCATTATCTCAGCCGAAAGACTTTTATTATTGGACATAGGCCTTCCCAAGGTTTTCTCCGCAGACTGATCTTGGACTGTCCGCATCCAAACGCTTCCAGCGGCCCTTACCAGGTCCTTGATCCAACTTATCGCTTACCCCTGCTACGTCTTCCGGTACGTAGCCGGCACTCGTGAACCTTTTCACTAAGATTTTGTACTGTCTAACTTATTTAGTAAGAATAAAGTGTAAACTGAAATTGTCAGATGTAGTCGTAGTAAGGGCTTTAACAATGAGAACCCATGAGAAATCAAAACAAACCAAGAGCAGCAATAATAGACCAATGTAAGACCATTGAACTGCCACGCAGATGCCTCGAGATCGATCCCAAGGCACGCACTGCTGACCTTCCGAAGTTATGTGCGTAGAATTAGTTAACTATCAGCAGCTCAGCAACAGCAGAGCAGCGATAGCTCAGTGGGAGACCAACAGACTGCAATGCAGAGGGTTCGAACTCACGTCGCGCACCTCTGACTTTCGGAAGTTATATGACTTTTCGAAATTATGTGCGTATTGATTGACAATTATCGCCTGCTCCATGCCTTGGAGAGCACGTTAAGCCGTCGGTCCCAGCTGCCATGAACATCTATGGCAGTCGATATTGGAGAAGTCGACACAAAAGATCCCACTGAGTCGAAGTGTCGCCGGTCTGTACTGACTGGCCCCCACACAAGATAAGATAAAATAAGATAGTTAACTATCGCTTGCTTTAACGTTAAAGAAAAATATCGTGAGGAAACCTTCATGTATGGGAGTTCTCCATAATGTTTAAGAATATGTGTGGTGTCTGTTAAATCGCTAGGGCTAGCGTGGTGGACTATGGTCTAACCCTTTCCACACTGGGGAGATCCCAGCAGTGGGATAGTTTATATACAGGGTTAATATTATAATATGATTAAAGAAATAATGCTTACAGAAATCATAATTATATTAACAACGCGACAATTGTAATCCGTTTTTTTTTAAATAATTTGTGTTCAATTTGAGTTTGAGTTGAAACTAGTTATAGTCGTCGGCCTCGATGGCGTAGTGGTTAGTGTAACCGACTGCCACGCCTGAGGTCGCGGGTTCGATTCCCGCACAAGACAAATATTTGTGTGCATGAACATGGATGTTTGTCTTGGTCTGGGTGTTTCTATGTATAATATGTATATATTTACAAAAAAAAAAGTATATGTATGTTTATCCATTGTCTAGTACCCATAGTACAAGCTCTGCTTAGTTTGGGCTAGATGGTGTTGTGTGTATATGATAGAATATTATTATGATAGAATATTATAGCAGTATAAAATCATTTTTCTTGCCGTTATTGCAGCAGGCAGGTTGCTGGGCTGTCTGCTCCGAGAACAGACAATGTTATCAATCGAAACGCGTATTTACGACTGAAATAGATAGATTAATGACACATACTGGTTTACCTAAAAGACTAACCCTGATCAATACAGAGCCTACATTTTTAATGAAACAGCGAGCAAAGGAATATTTCTATAAGTAAAAAATATATTTTGTACTTGGTACTGGTAGGACACCAAGATTGACAGCTCGCGGTGTCAGGACCGCATGCTGAAACACTAGCACATATAAAAATCGGATAATATACACTCGATATAGGTAGGTACACAACCTACAGACAACCTTGAACTAAATACCCTATTTACAATATATCTAAAAGCCCCAGTTCACAACAAATGCTAATTTAAGCTTTAAATAATTCGAATACAACTGTGCCAAAAACCGAACGTATGTTCCAAATACGTTCCAAGTTTCGGGTTCATTGTATTTCATAAACAACGCTATCAGAAGTGGAATGTCCGATCTATCCGACACAGTTGGCAACCCTACCCTCATGTGGGACACGATTGTGATCTATGCAAATTCTAGTTAGGATGCAAATGTACCATACTATCACACGGTTAATAGTGCATGTTTGTTTGATTCAATTTTAGAGGAAAATACGTTGCCTCACGCCTGTCTGTCCGAACAGGCAAGCAGAGATGTGTTTACCCACATACTACCAGTTCTACTTTATAACATAACTGGTATAACTGGAGACGGCCAAATATACACATACGGAAGGAACTATGGTCTACCTGTTCCTGTTTGTGAACGAAAAATCCCAATAAGACTGTCCAACCCGGAACCCGAGGCGTTATGGCATTCATTACCGCTCCGCAACCGAAACTGTTACTCAGATTGCCTATTAATCAAATCCAGTCTCAGCGTCTTCGGTTCTTTATTACCGAAGGTATAATAACATCAGTGCACCTTTACAAACAAGGTTTATAAAAAGTAAAGTCCAAAGGGTTATAAAAGAAACACATCGTCGTTCGTTAAAAGAAACACCACTTCTAAACCAAGTACAATATTGTAGTTTTTAAACTATATGGTGTCTAAAAGCACCGTAATAGCCGAGTATTATAGGATTAATCCCCATTAAGGGCAAAAATTTACGTGTTCTACAAATAGGTAATTTACTCGTAATATTAACTGTTTTGTGACTGTTGTTTCATGGTTGGTAAAGGTCGACACAGGAACTTTCCCTAACGCGAAGCAGTGATGTTTTCAAAATAAAACTCCGTGGAAAAATAATACCTTTTTGTTTTCATGCACTGCCCGGCAAAGCTCTGGAGCGCCAGGCATATTATAAATAAAGTTAGTCATAAACATGACTAATTCTATATAAAATAGAAACAATTTATCGAAATAAAGTGTTTTAATTTGTGCGTCGTTTATAGGGCACAATTTTGTCGTAGAATATTATTTTTGTTAGGTACATCGCACGGTCGCACTATGCTGTTATACACAATACTAATTGAAATTATACAACAATTACTTGAAATTTTACCGTAACATTCCGCCCGAAGTGACAACTGTAATTAAATCACTCTTCTGTGGAACATTGTAAAATTAAATATAGGCAATACAATATAGACTTTGTTTGGAAAAGGTAGACTCGAATAAATGTAATTAGCGAATGTTACGAAAAACAGCTGTCTCATGTAAAATGAAGCCTAACAAATATATTGGTAATTTAAATTGAGAAACGATTTGCAAGGTTGTGAATGGTTTGATTTGGTTTTATTGATCTTTCATTTCATTTGAGGTAACTGTTTACCACAGTTTCACTAACGTGCTCCACTCCCTTAGCTAATAGCGTGATATTATATAGCTTATAATATTACTCCTGGATAAAATAGCTTTCTAAAGCGGAAATAATGTTTAAAACTGATCCAGTAGTCTGTAAGTTTATTTATTAAAAATAACCATACAAAAATACAAATCTACTCAAGTGATTCTAATGTATTCATAAGAAAACTATCTTATGTATTCATCCAGGACAAGTTTACGCGTGAATAAGTAGCACACACTTCAAACATGTTTCTAAACTTTTAGATTTATAATATAAATAAGATAGGGCACAATGATATACATACGTCTGAGAGAAAATAATAAACTACACGTATACTATTTTCTCTTGGGCAGCGTGAAGAATGTGATCCCCGCACTAATTATGGAAAGAAAACTATATTTTTCGAGGGAGCACGGCTGTACAATACATTACCAAATGACATAAAATAATGCGAAAACATACATCTGTACAAAACGAAACTCAAAGATTATGTAGTCAAAATAAGTCAATAATATAATGTAACGCCCCAGGGGCTAAATATTTAGTACTTATTATATGCATATATATATTTTTGTATCTCGTTATAAGTGGACCGTAGGTTCTTATGAGAATAAAGCTCTTTAAACCTATGTGGTGATAATACAGCCGTTTAAATTTAAACAAACTTCTGTTATATTTCTCCGTTAAGTAGAATTTTCTGGTTTCTTGAGGGGCTCTTAAGTATACAACAAATCCTTTTGTGCAGGTTTTGTTATACGTCAGTTTTACCTCTAGTGTGTACGCCCATATATTTTCAACAGTACGTAGATCGATTTAATACTTTTCACTTAGAATTATAACCCTTAAAATAGGTAAAGAAGCCAAGTCGTACCATAAACATTCGAATATAAGTGTATCAGGCAAAGACCTTTAGATACTCAAACTAAAGTAGAATTTTTAAGCAAAATCATATTGAAAATCAAAAATTCTTTGTTTTCAACTATTACAAGGTAATGTAGATAAGGTCTGGGAGCTCTTCTGTTAAATTAAAAACCTGTGTTAAAAGAGTCCCGTCTTGTTTATGACATGAATTAAAACAATGTAATAGAATAACTAAGATAAGATAACATGGGTACATTTCATAATATTTTTCAATAAAGAGTGTGAACTTATAATAAAATTATAAATAGAAACAAAAAATTTTGTTTTTATTCTGTCATTCTTTTTAAGCAAACTTATATTTAAGAATCTCTTACTGTTGTAGCTATATCCTCAATTAAGCACTAGATATTTTCCTAGGAAAAGATATTCGGCAAATAACCGTGACATTATAAAATTAACAGTACCTATACTTCCTATTGCCTACAAATTGCTTCTAAATAACATAACCAGTTCAACTTTCAATCTATGTTATCTATTTGCTCAAGGTGGTTAGGTGCAACTATCGCCTGTTTTTTGTATTCAATATACTAACTTTGATAAATCACTAATTACCTACCTACGGGTTGTCTGTTGCCAAGATAAAGGTTTGCAGTTATATATTGTAAACTATTTATTAGTACATGGCATAACGCGAATAAGAAAATACCTGAAAATCACACATTAATCTGAGGAAATATACATACTTGCTTGGGAGTTCCATACTTCTAGAACTATATAGGATGTTCCAAAACTGTCTGCTCCTAGTTTAATCTCTTGGCAAACAATCGGAAGCCGGAGTCATGACACAATGGTTTCCATTGAGTCTGATTGCCGTTTTATTTGTTTTAAACAGGTATGCTTGCTCTAATAGGTAAGCAAACCTTTTTTTAAGTGACAGTTGTGTTTCCATGAATTATGTCCTTAATATTGCGAGCGTCCGTAAACTTAACTACTAATCATTAGGCAGACCGAACTCCCAACCGTGAAATACAGCTGGAACCAGCAGGAGTATGCGAAATAACATGCATCTTTTTCGCATATAGCGTTTAAAATCGCATCACAGATTGCAGGGTTTGATAGCACAGAAATCAATTGATACGCGTTATACTCCAGCATTTAAAAGAAAGATAGTCAAACAGACAGATGGACCGCGTAAGGTTGAGAACAGAACTTCGTCAACAACTTTTGTTTATGTAACCCAAAAAAGAAACATAAATATTCTCACCTCCAAAACTGGCTAAAGTATGCCAGTTTTAAGATGCCTACTGATTCAAAATACTACTACTACTATCCTTCCCTAACATTTTAATAACTTAGAATTTACTTACTTTACGTAATATATTTTCGTATCGTAAAGGCCAAATCATAATAATACCCGTATTATAATACTTTGAGTCAATTATTCAGCTAACCTTTGCTAACTTGAAGGCATAAGTTACAGTTTAAGTATAGATCCAAATGCCAAAGTTGTCGTTAGTACTGGGAGGTACCGACCGATATTGATCTAACTTTAGTTCTTAGAAATGACAAATACTTTATATGTAGCAATAGGTTTATACATTTTACTAGTAACTCGTCGTTGGTTGTAGATATAAGGCCCTTGGTGAACCCAGGGTTGAATCCAATCGGGTAAGGTGTTATTCTCGTATTAAGTCTGCCAACCAGCACTGGACCAGCGTGGTGGACTATGGCCTAACTTTTCTGACACCGAGAAGAGGCCCGTGCCCAGCAGTAGGACAGTTTGTATACAGAGCTGATAATATAAGGTGTTATTGACTTTGTCTGTATATATACATATTGATATAATAAGTTTAATAATAACAATAAGTTTATTTAGTTCATAAAAAAGATACACAAAAGTAGATGTGACACTGAATCCCGCACTAGGATACCTTGTGTTGTGGGATCCAGTCTCTTTCGAGTGATATTCTTATAGTAATTGCATCAGATAGAAACAGTTATTATATTAATGCTACTTATACAAATATATTATGCTACTTAATAAAAACTATGCATTAAGACTATATATGTACATGTATGATAATTATGTGTTCTGTATGCTAGTCCGTGTTTGCAAGTGTATTTGTGTTTGTGAGTGTATGTGTGTGGATGAATGTTTGTGGCTGAGGGTGTGTACGGGTGTAGGAGTGTTGGTTTGGGTGAAAGCGTGAGCTCATGTGACTGTGTATATTAGAGAGCGCGTGTTAATGTTTCAATTCTGAGTAATAAAGTTTTCTGTCTCATGGTAACTTTTACCCAATATGACTGGCTATTACACATGTTTTTTACAAACAGATTTCGTCATCAAGATTGTTTGAATGTTTATTTAGTTTGTCATATAGTGTTGGTCCCATATAACTAAAAGATTTATTACCTACTTTTAATTTGCGTATTTTGTTCCATTTAGTTGTGATGTCTTCTGCGCGTACGCTCATCGATCACTGTAGTGGTAATAGCATTTTTGTGGAACTTAAGAATCACTGAGATAATATAAAGTTGGCGCAACGTTAGCACTTTAGTCTCGCCGTAAAGTAGATTTGTTGGATGTCGAATTCCTAGCTTATGTGAGACTTTTAATATTGCTCTCTGGGCACGTTCCACAGCTATAAGAGAGGATTTACCAGCCATACCCCATGGTACTATACAGTAACTTAATACCGAGTGACATATCGCAAAGTAGATCATTTTAATAGTAGCATTGTCTGCTATGGATTGCAATATTTTAAATAAGTATAGAAGTTTCCTTAGAGATTCTATTTGATGCTGCCATGTTAGACATTTGTCAATATTGACCCCTAGATATTTTATGCAGTTGACTTGTTCAAAAACGGGGCAGTTACATGTACTATTTAAGCTGCGGTTACATAAATGAAATTGTAGCGTATGATATTTAGGGGCAGTTATTTTTTTATTTATTGAAAAGTTAACTATTTTAGTTTTAGTAACATTTAAGGTATGGAGGTTGTGGTTTAGCCAATAAGAAACTGTCGACATTCCGCCTTTCGCAGCATTGTAGGCGTCATGTCAAGAGTCACCATAAAAATTATAGCCGTATCATCAGCGTACGCAAAGACCTTAGCATTGTTAATATTAAGACAGCAGAGACCATTGACGTAGAGAAGAAATAGAATAGGACCAAAGACATCAGACACATGCCACTCGACAATTTTAGTGCTAGCCCTGTTGGTGGCTAACGTGATGTCAATTACCTCTGCTCGCCTACAGTTGACGAAAGTTGGCCTGTTTCCCTTATTTAGAATTTGTAAAGAGGTACTTACCACATACTCCAGTAGCTTTTCTCCTCTTACATTCACATCCGTGCTCCCCCAGACTGTGTGGTGTGCGTTGGCATCGCACCCCAGGATCATGTCCAGGTTCTCCCGGCTGCCATATTCAACAAGGTCCTTTATCTGTCTAGATACAGTTTCCTTGTCCGTATATTCGAAGTATGCAGAGGTCAGGATTACAATATCCCGCCCTCCGCTCCCTCGCACATCGATCTTAACTGTCGTAAGATCCCTAGAACAAAAATTGTATAAGGGCATTGCATTTATGCCATTTCTGACATACACACATGTCCTTATATCATTAGTGGAACAGTTGTGATAAATTACGCCTCTTGTCCCACCCAAACCTCTGATCTTTAACTCTTTAACATAAGGTTCCTGGATCAGGGCAATATCATATTCTTTCCTCCGCAGGTGGCGGGCCAGAACGGCCATCGCCCCGATGCAGTGATGAAGGTTTATTTGTACGCACCTTAGTTCCGCCTGCCGGTTTCGGTCTGCCTATGGTGGCGTCTACGGTGGCAGGCTTGGCTGGCCACCCCCCTCACTCCCTTCCTCCATCAGTGCCCCCGCAGCCTCCGGCGACAACAGATCTAGACAATCTATATGTCCGATTATGTCGTCGGTCTTCGGAGACATGCATGGCGATGACGTGTAGAGAGCCGTACCTGGTTCAATCACCACTGGGTTCACGCTCCTTCCCGTCCCCCACCTGTGGTGCCGTCGCCGCATGGGCGTCCTCCTCCACGCTGGCACCCACTGTCACCTTCTGCACGTTCAGATCCTCAAGGATCTTGAACGTGCTTTTGTCCATGCCAGCATGGAGACAGAAGCCGCCTGCTTTTATGGCCGCAGCCGACACACTGTCCACCAGGACAATGCGCCTGGTGTGCGTCTCCTCGACCTGCGTGCTCAGCACCTTCCACTCGCAGGTCCTCAGAGAGGGGTTGAGACGCTGCAGCATGGACAGCACCCTGGAGGCATCCAGGCACCAGGTATTCCTGGTCATCCAGGACATCTTTATTGGCCTTGGAAGCTCCTTGGCGCTGACCACTCTGAGCTTCACGTTCCCAACGGTTTTACCGTTGAGGCTGCGAAGCCACTCTGCGGCTCTCTCACCCTCACACGTCACGTGCAGAGCTCCATCAAGCAGTGCACCGACACTAATGGCCGGCAGAGGATCCGGTGTGGCCTCCAGCTGGTTCCAAATGGCCACCCTTATGGGTTCCACCAGCTCTGCATTAAGCAGAGCGTCAGGGAAGTTGTCGGCAACAACGGCCATTTTAACCCCCGTCAGCGCCTCCCTGTAGGAGTCACCTAGGGTCTTGGCACGTTTATTGCCATCTGCCTGAGCAACAGCATCGTCGCTCACTTCCCTGACCCTTTTTGACGAGACTGCATCGGGTGCCAGTGCCAACTGCCGCTGCAGCTCACGCCGCTTGCGGTTGGCACACCCACTGCGCCTCTTCCTGAGTATGGTCTGGTATGGTCTGCGGAGTGTGCAGCCGAGTTTGGCTCCCCCTTAGGGTGTGCCTCGCCCGTCTGCTCCTTCCTGGCCTCCCCGATCCTGGAGGGCTGACACCCACTCCCCGAGGGTGTCCCGCTGGGATCCCCCTTCGGGTATTCCCTGCATGTCAGACCCCCTCTGTGGCTGCCACGCCCTCTAAATTGATAGCCCTTTCCAGGGTTACCCCCTCTCGATTTCTTAATGCTGCCCGTGTGAGCACCACTCCCCTGGCTCATGCTCGGACGGCCACTGGGGCCATCACGACCATGCAGCTTGGGTATGTAGGTGCTCCCACGTGCAGCTCCTACACTATTGCTGACCGCTCCCCCTAAGGGTCCAGAGGTCCTCTGTTGCTCGCCCTTATCGGTCAAGCCCTTGGTTTTTTTCGTGACAGAGTCCATTGGTCTATCTTACTTTTCACCTGCTGGCTCCCCACCCACCATAGAGCCCTCAACGTTGGGGATGCCTTGTTCAGGCACCAAGGCTACCAGCTAGGTATAGCACCCCCAAGTGAGCTGTCCCCGAGACGTACAGCATTAGTGGCTCCACCCCAAACCACTGATGTGGGAGACGAGCACTGCCGGCTGGAGACCTCTTCACCCAAGGGCACTCGCCTGGCGGCCGCATGAGCGGACGCCGCAGCCGATTGATCGCAGCTGGCTAGACTACGACCTCCCGTGTGAGAGGAAATCCGGACCAAAGGGGCGTGTTGCAGATCAGCAGCACTACCATCGCCACATCACCACTCAACCCCCAGGACTCCTACATCCCTCCGTACGGGTCCCCGTGCACGGCACAAACACGCGGGAGGTCATTACTATCCATCGTCTGTCGTTCGACGATGGACCCGCCGGAACATGACCTCTCCATCCCAGGCAGTGGTCGACTGGTGGTTTTAGTTGCGTCTATTTCATAGGGACCAATAACAGGGGGCAACCACGTGAAGGATGCCCCACCAGACTTGTCTTAGGGATCTACACGACTGTTGCGCTCTCCCCTAAGACTATTGGCACCTTACTCGTCTTGAAGAGTCGAGTAAAGTGGGTTTGCATCTATACTAAACAAGCAGCCAATCCAGTGAAGCTAGAAAGCAGAGAAAGCAAGCTAGGCAGTGCAACTATTAAAGCATAAATACAAACCCCCCCCGTTCGGAGATGATAATAACCAAATTATGGCGCTGGCGATAACTGAATATGCGAAATATAGGAGTATCACCCTTATGCGTAATAACCATCTACCTGCTTGATGCTGTATTATATATATTTTATTAATAGCTATTGTTTGCGGCTTAGCCCGGCAATAGTATTTTTCTGGATAAAAGCCATGGATATATGCCCTTTTATGTACTCCTGACAACATGTACCTAGCGAAATTTCATGATGGTCGATCGAGTATTTAATGCGTGGCCTGTGCAAGAACTCGTGTATTCATTTAGTCAATATTATAAAATCTATCTACTTATAAAGTAATTATTAAACTGACATCTTAAAAACATAAAACAGTAATTAAATTAGGTACATCATTGCAGTTAGACTTAGTTTATTACTTTTTATTTGAACTTAATGTTTTAACACCTAAAACTATTAAAGTATTGCTTTTGGGTGTTATAAACAACAAACACTTATTAAATAGTGAATTTTATACAATTTAAAGTTTTAATATACTGTGTAGTACAGACTCTTTTCAACAGCAGAATCTAATAAAATTTATTTTTGATAGACTTAGCTTAGCGCATATAAACGTGATAAAGCTTTATTTAAATATGATGCAGCCACTGAAATTGTTAGAAAGGAGACGGGCGGAGACCCTTAGTTCGTCAGGCCCATCGCGGACAAGAGTGAAAATGTAATCAAATTACTGCTAAAAACATTCAAATGATCATATGTAAAAAAAAGTATATTAATGGTGGAATTAAAGAGATATATGAGTTTATAGAGGTACGAAAATTGTATTTGTTTGTGGTTTATATAGTTTATTTATTTAAAGTTACACCATCGACACGTCACTATACAATTATAATTTAAAACAGTTAGGGAATGGTTCAAGGTGAAATGCCTTTACAGGTGTATACAACACTTACGATTAAAAACAAACATACATGATAAATCAAAACAGAAATTAAAACGGAATAACAATAGTTCTAATAAGAAAGTTGAAATAATGTTTTTGTTAAAAATATTGTAAAAATCCAATACATTATGATCCTAAAACACTGTACATAATATTAGGAACACAATACCTGAATACAGAGAGTTCTAAACTTATCAATGTCTGCCATGTGAAAAATGTCGATATTGCTATTTTTTGAAGTACGAACTCATAAGTCTGTTCAAAGGAGCGTGTTTGCCTAAATTAGTTCTGCTTCGAAATGGGCTAAAAACTCCGTCTATATTGTCTGTGCAGACTGGGTAGACTATAATAAGTAAATCATATATATTTTATAGATAAAAATATTATTGGTATAAATAGCAATATTCATAAATACTATTTTATTGCTCTTTGATTAGTAACTTGCGTGTGAAAAATGAGGCTCAGCCCGTAGTGACTGTAATTAATAATATCTTGAGACAACTTATACACGGACATCTAATCCAAAACTGTTTGCTATAGTATAGGCTCTGCCTGCCTGTGCCAGACTAATAAATGTAATTAAGTCAAACGCCAGTAATTATAGTTATACATACGTGATTTATATTTATTTAAACTATTTTAACTGTTCAAACTGACAACCGAGACAATGTATTGTAGGTATAAACATTAATTTAAAAATAATAAAAAGTGTGCTTATCTATTTTTAAGGCTGGTAACATTATAAACTCGAAAAAGCAACTTTTCCAGTTTTACAATACGTTTATTAACTTTTTTTGTGATATTTATATCCCCACTATAGATTTTTCTGTTTACAATAATTAAGAATCAATAAAAATAAGCGCTTTTTTTCTGTATACATTTAACTTCTGTACGTTATTTTAGTGAGTGGCGGAAATTCGCCGATGTCCTTTGAATATTACATACAAAACCAAAACATATTTATGTATCTCTAGAGTTCTTGGTTTCAATTATGCTGTTGCGGGTGATTAGAACTACAGAAATTTACTTACGCCTCCAAACAAATATATGCGGTTCATACATTTTATACTATATGGGGATCAAATCTACAGCACTCGGTAAACTGTCCCCATCCATCCAGTCAAAGTCGGCATTCCTGGCAGTTCTAAATCAACAGAGAGCTATGACATAAAAAAAATAATAATTCGTGACTTTCTCACTCATCATCGCCCAGCCTTTGGAAAAAGAAAGCTGAAAATTTGCCCAATTTTCAAATTTTCTAAATTTACACATGGCAGAATTCAAATGTATGCATTTTTCAACATCTCCGCGTGTTTAAGCTAAAAGCATTTTACAATTAATGACCCCGTAAGAAAAATGTACTTAATAAAATAAATTATATAAGGGTGCTAAAGTGCCTAGTAAAAATTGCCTGTGAACACTCATCATTTTATTCAAATTACTCGAATCTATAAAAAACAAACATACCAACTGAGTAAAACACATCTTAACCAGTACTAACTGCAGTTTACAGTATTAAAGACCGTTTCAAGGACGCACGGTCTTTCCCCCAAATTCTTATCGCAGCGAACCTATTATTTCGAACTTAGTACAGCGTTGCCATCGCGTGGAATTTCCACCACTTAAAATATTTTAATCAATACTTATATATACTAATCAAGCTGTCAGATTTCAAGGTCATTTGGACTATAAACGTAGTGTTTTAGTGTTAGAATGGCAACGTAATGGTTTATAATTAGGTACTGTTGGAGTATGTTATTTGACTCTACGAAGAAATGGCAAGAAAATATATTGCTATTGGAAAATTTCCAAGTGTAATTAGTTTGAAGTAATATGATTTATTTTAGAACACGAACATCTTTGCCGCATAATAATTATAGGTAGGCTATAGATGTAATAATAATATTCAGTGTAGAGTTTAGTTATAACACCAGTGGGAGAGTCACTCGTTTTCATTGGGCATTAGTCTGACCTATCTTTATATATATAAATCTTCTATGCGTGTGTTTGTAATTAAACTCCTTCTAAACGGCTGTACCGATTTTGATAACATTTTTTGTGTGTGTTCAAGTGGATTCGAGAATGGTTTAGAATTGTTGTTTTTTTTCGTGTGTACACGACAACGTCTGTCTGGTCCGCTAGTATTATATAAAAATATCTTTATATATATAAATCTTCTGTGCATGTGTTTGTAATTAAACTCCGCCTAAACGGCTGGGCCGATTTTGATGAAATTTTTTGTGTGTGTTCAAGTGGATTTGAGAATGATTTAGATTCGATTCTTTTTTTTTCTTGTGTACAGTACGTCTGTCGGGTCCGCTAGTATTATATAAAAATTAATATATTAACTTGCGTATTGTCTCCAACAATACACTTAAGCCTTAATAATGTCGATGATAGATATTAGACGTACAAAATAACTTTATGCTAGGATGTAAATGAATATATGTAATGATCTAAGGCTGGATATCCTTTGGTAATAAGTGTAGGCTACGGTAGCCTACCAACAGTCAAGCTATTTGCTAATTACCCAATAATCAATATATATTATATATATAAAGAGAAGTTCTGCCGTACTCACTGACTGACCAATCAACGCTAAGCCCAAAATCTTATACCCAGAAAGCTAAATTATTGCACTGAGCTGCCGTTTGAGATGATTTATTGAAATTTCTAAGTGTTTTGGAATAAATGGGATTTCCACTTTAAAGTTGCCTTGTTTTATACTATTTATACGACTTCAAATTTGGTATGTAAGTAGATCAATGAAGCAACTAAAACTACTTTCTAGGCTCATCACAAATTTCTTTAGATAGGTTTAAAAATGACTTAAGAAACAAGGTCTATGCGGTCGCAGTTGCATGCAAAAGTTAGAATCGTTGAAAAATAAACACAAGCATCAATAACCTTGTTTATAAACATGAAACAGACCTCGATCACTTCAAACTGTTTGTTTGAAACACACAAATATCGTGGATGCATATCAGACCAATGTTCCTGTGCAATACTACAAATAGGTTATATACATATACGGGTTCACGTGACCGGGCGCAGTAAAATTGTACAATATTGAAAGCACGCCCTTCTATGTACCGTGTGCGTCCTAATAGGTTCACCATGTCCCGGATGTGTGATGGGACAGTTGGAAAAGGACAATGGAAATACCGCCAGGTGGGCATGACATAGATAAGAGAAAAGAGCTAAAATGAGGAATATTTTGATCGTGGCATGGAATTCTTGTTCTAGAACTTTTAGAAACACATATACCTATCGAAAAATTTTTTTGTAGCGCGTGGCTTTACTAGCATTCAAACAACAATTGCAACGAACACCCAGACTTGGATTAAGCATTTGTTAATCACAAAAACCGACGCCAAAAGCATTTAGAAAGCAAGAATTATAAATATGTTTCTAATCTTAATCTCTTAATCGAATCTATTCAATTTGGAGTCGGTGCTAAACAAACAACACAGTAGAAAAATTGCGAAATAAAATAAAATGTACCAACGTTTTTGCGATTTGATTCATAATTTGTCTCATATGGCTTTCAAACCCACAAGGTGACCACTGAAACCACTACGCAATACCAGTACAGTCAATTGCAAATTAAAGGTTTTAGAACCAAAAGCGAACCATATCCATTTTTTAAAGTTCCGAGGCATAACTCTGTACGCCTATTTTTTCAAAATTAATAGCGAACAGTTTCTTGTTTTGGTAAAACCAAAAACTTTATAACGAGACTTACTTGAACCTTGATCAATATATCAAAAGCGAGAAGTTTAAGTACTTAAGACTATTAACAGAGGGTTTCACTTGTATTAAAGCTTTAGTCTTTTAACGTGATACGAAATAACAAGTAAATGAACACGCGTCGATTGCGACTAAATAATTATTTTCTCTAAGATTTCAGCATCATCATTATCTCAGCCGAAAGACGTTTATTATTGGACATAGGCCTTCCCAAGGTTTTCTCCGCAGACTGATCTTGGGCTGTCCGCATCCAACAGCTTCCAGCGGCCCTTACCAGGTCTTTGATCCAACTTACCGCTTACTCCTGCTACGTCTTCCGGTACGTAGCCGGTACTCGTGAACCTTTTCACTAAGATTTTGTACTGTCTAACTTATTTAGTAACAATAGAGCGTAAACTGAAATTGTCAGATGTAGTCGTAGTAAGGGCTTGAGAATCCATGAGAAATCAAAACAAACCATGAGCAGCAATAATAGACCAATGTAAGACCATTACATTGCCACGCAGAGGCCTCGAGATCGATCCCAAGGCAAGCACTGCTGACCTTCCGAAGTTATGTGCGTAGAATTAGTTAACTATCAGCAGCTCAGCAACAGCAGAGCAGCGATAGCTCAGTGGGGAGACCAACAGACTGCAATGCAGAGGGTATCGGGTTCGAACCCACGTCGCGCACCTCTGACTTTCGGAAGTTATATGACTTTTCGAAATTATGTGCGTATTGATTGACAATTATCGCCTGCTCCGTGCCTAGGAGAGCACGTTAAGCCGTCGGTCCCAGCTGCCATGAACATCTATGGCAGTCGATATTGGGGAAGTCGACACAAAAGATCCCACTGAGTCGAAGTGTCGCCGGTCTGTACTGACTGGCCCCCACACAAGATAAGATAAAATAAGATAGTTAACTATCGCTTGCTTTAACGTTAAAGAAAAATATCGTGAGAAAACCTACATGTATGGGAGTTCTCCATAATGTTTAAGAATATGTGTGGTGTCTGTTAAATCGCTAGGGCTAGCGTGGTGGACTATGGCCTAACCCTTTCCACACTGAGAAGATCCCAGCAGTGGGATAGTTTTTATACAGGGTTAAAATTATAATATGATTAAAGAAATAATGCTTACAGAAATCATAATTATATTAATTTGATAACTCAGCAGCGTAGCGCGACAATTAATAATCTGTTTTTTTAAATAATTTGTGCTCAATTTGAGTTTGAGTTGAAACTAGTTACAGCAGTATAAAATCATTTTTCTTGCCGTTAGTTGCCTGCTACAATAACTGCTGGGTTGTCTGCTCCGAGAGCAGACAATGTCATCAATCGAAACGCGTATTTACGGCTGAAATAGATAGATTAATGACACATACTGGTTTACCTAAAAGACTAATCCTGATCAATACAGAGCCTACATTTTTAATGAAACAGCGAGCAAAGAAATATTTCTATAAGTAAAAAATATATTTTGTACTTGGTACTGGTAGGACACCAAGATTGACAGCTCGCGGTGTCAGGACCGCATGCTGAAACACTAGCACATATAAAAATCTGATAATATACACTCGATATAGGTCTATTCTGTATACAACCTACAGACAACCTTGAACTAAATACCCTATTTACAATATATCTAAAAGCCCCAGTTCACAACAAATGCTAATTTAAGCTTTAAATAATTCGAATACAACTGTGCCAAAAACCGAACGTATGTTCCAAATACGTTCCAAGTTTCGGGTTCATTGTATTTCATAAACAACGCTATCAGAAGTGGGATGTCCGATCTATCCGACACAGTTGGCAACCCTACCCTCATGTGGGACACGATTGTGATCTATGCAAATTCTAGTTAGGATGCAAATGTACCATACTATCACACGATTAATAGTGCATGTTTGTTTGATTCAATTTTGGAGGAAAATACGTTGCCTTACGCCTGTCAGTCCGAACAGGTAAGCAGAGATGTGTTTACTCATATACTACCAGTTCTACTTTATAACATAAGTGGTGTAACCGGAGACGGCAAAATGTATACATACGGAAGGAACTTTTGTCTACCTGTTCCTATCGTCTACTCGGCTTAAATCCAGACTCTACACCGCTACTGAGAATTTGTGAACAAAAAATCCCAATAAAACTGCCCAACCCGAGTCTAACCCGAGTCGCTATCGCACTAACTACCGCTCCGCAACCGAAACTGTTACTCAGATTGCCTATTAATTAAATCCAGTCTCAGCGTCTTCGGTTCTTTATTACCGAAGGTATAATAACATCAGTGCACCTTTACAAACAAGGTTTATAAAAAGTAAAGTCCAAAGGGTTATAAAAGAAATACATCGTCGTTCGTTAAAAGAAACACCACTTCTAAACCAAGTACAATATTGCAGGTTTTAAACTATATGGTGTCTAAGAGCATTGTAATAGCCGAGTGTTATAGGATTAATCCCCATTAGGGGCAAAAATTTACGTGTTCTACAAATAGGTAATTTACTCGTAATATTAACTGTTTTGTGACTGGTGTTACATGGTTAGTAAAGGTCGACACAGGAACTTTCCCTAATGCGAAGCAGTAATGTTTTCAAAATAAAACTCCGTGGAAAAATAATACCTTATTTGTTTTCATGCACTGCCCGGCAAAGCTCTGTAGTGCCAGGCATATTATATAATAGAAACAATTTATCGAAATAAAGTGTTTTAATTTGTGCGTCGTTTATAAGACACATTTTTTTCATAGAATATTATTTTTGTTAGGTACATCTGTCGCAATACGCTGTTATATATAGACTTTGTTTGGAAAAGGCAGACTCGAATAAATGTAATTAGCGAATGTTACGAAAAACAGCTGTCTCATGTAAAATGAAGCCTAACAAATATATTGGTAATTTAAATTGATAAACGATTTGCAAGTTTGTGAATGGTTTGATTTGGTTTTATTGATCTTTCATTTCATTTGAGGCAACTGTTTTCCGCAGTTTCACTAACGTGCGCCACTCCCTTAGCTAATAGCGTGATATTATATAGCTTATAATATTACTCATGGATTAAGTAGATTTCTAAAGCGGAAATAATGTTTAAAACTGGTCCAGTAGTCCGTAAGTTTATTTATTAAAAATAAACATACAAAAATACAAATCTAATCAAAAATCTTCTGTATAATATTGGTATAGATAGCCAGTTGCACTCACTGATCGGTAAACGATTAGCGAGGTTAAGCAACGTTGGGTACGGTCAGTCTATAGATGGGTGAACGCTTAGCGGTATTTAATCTGAGCGTCTCCGTGCTTCGGACGGCACGTATAAAGTCAAGCCGTTAAGCCATGTCAGAGGCCTACGGGCGGCTTGAACAATTCTTGACAACAGGTTGGCCACTAACCACACGAAAAGAAGAAAGATAGATATAAACTAATATTTGCCTGGCTTCGCTTGCGTGAATCTAATGGGATCTTACAGCGGTTTCAAAAACCTATCTTATGTATTCATCCAGGAAAATTTTTATCCAGATATATAACGATTTACGCGTGAATAAGTAGCAAGCATACAATACTCCAAACATGTTTCCAAACTTTTATAGGGCACGATGGTATACGTCTGAGAGAAAATACTAAACTACACGTAAATAAATAAATAAATAAATAAATAAATAAATATACTATTTTCTCGTGGACAGCGTGAAGAATGTGATCCACGCACTAATTATGGAAAGAAAACTATAGTTTTCGAGGGAGCACGGCTGTACAATACATTACCAAATGACATAAAATAATGCGAAAACATACATCTGTACAAAACGAAACTCAAAGATTATGTACTCAAAATAAGTCAATAATATAATGTAACGCCCCAGGGGCTAAATATTTAGTACTTATTATATACATATATATTCTTTTGTATCTCGTTATAAGTGGACTGTAAGTTCTTATGAGAATAAAGCTCTTTAAAACTATGTGGTGATACTTCAGCCGTTTAAATTTAAACAAACTTCTGTTATATTTCTCCGTTAAGTAGAATTTTCGGGTTTCTTGTGGGGCTCTTAAGTATATAACAAATCCTTTTGTGCAGGTTTTGTTACACGTCAGTTTTACCTCTAGTGTGTACGCCCATATATTCTCAACAGTACGTAGATCGATTTAATACTTTTCACTTAGAATTATAACCTTTAAAACAGGTAAAGAAGCCAAGTAGTACCATAAAATAAAATATAAAAATAAAAATCATTTATTACCAAAGAAACAGTACAATTGAAATTATCCTTTGGCCCCACACTAGGCTTGCCTGTCCTGTGGGTACCAACATATTTACGTTTAACACTTGTTTACAATGTTTGCTCGGTTGACGTACATTAGATATATAAATTCCTAAGTAACTTATTTTAGAAAAACAAAGGTATTTTAGCAATAGTAATTATTTGGTATTTGGAGATTACAAAAATATTATGCATACATATAAATATATACACATATAACAATAACAATAATGTAATATAATATATAAACTAGTAAGATATCATGTATTTAGTGTTTATTTTTAGATTTATGGGTGAATTGTATGGTCAATAGGTATATTTTGGTTTGCTTAGCAAAGAATTAGGCTAGATGTACTAGGATATTTTCTGTGGACTCGTATTCTAAAGAGGTTAAGTATTTTTTGAGTATACATTGTGCTTCTTTTACAGTGCATTGTTTTATATCACAACATTTTACTACTTTGTTGTAGATGTAGCAGTCTTTATAAGGACTGAAACGCCTACCAAAGGAAGTTTTTACTTTGGGAACTGTGATTTTGTATGTGCGACGTTTTAGTAAATTAGTATATTCTTGTGAGTTGATAACTTTTTGGTGGGTTTTAAGTAGTGTTTTTAGAATAAATAGCTGGCGCACACTCAGAACTTTACTGTCTTTGTAAAGCTCCACAGTGGGGTACCTAAAGGGTTTTTTAAAAGTCGTTTTTAGCACACATCGTTGGGCCCTTTCTAGTTCAATCATTGTTGTTTTGGAAGCATTTCCCCAGCAGGTTATGCAGTATGTGACCAATGATTGAGTTAGTGCGCAAAACACATTTCTCAAAATGTTTTGTGGTGCCGATTTACGAAGCAGTTTCATGATGTTCGCAGTTTTGCGTACTCGACCAGACAAGGAGTGGATGTGTGCCTTAAAGTTTAGGTTGCTGTCGATGATTATTCCTAAGTATTTGATGGTGTTAGTTTGCTTTATGTTTTCACAGGTACAGTGCTCATGATCTCTACAGGTGTGAAATTTCATACTAAAGCTTGTGCTCGGTGCTGAGGCGGATGTCTTGTGGAAACAGACGTACTGCGTTTTATTGATATTGAGTGTTAAAAGGTTTTGTTTCAGCCACGAGGACACTTTCCCTATTGTACACTCTGCGTTCGAGAAAGTCTCGTTCCAATTTCGACCATCAATAATCAATACAGTGTCATCAGCATAACATATTATCTCACCCCTGATAGTTTCGTGAATATCGTTCATATACATTATGAACAACGTTGGCCCTAGCACGCTCCCTTGTGGAACTCCAAAATTAATGTGATGTAGTTCACTTTCATGATTGGCAACTTTAACACACTGCTTTCTACTGGTTAGGTAGCTTTTAAACCATTCTAGAGCTACACCCCTTATGCCAAATTGTTTTTCAAGCTTTTGCAATAGTATAGGAATTGAGACCGTATCGAAGGCCTTGGCTAGGTCTAGGAAGATCCCTATGCTGTGCCTGCCACTATCAAGGTGAGATGACACTGTTGATGTGAGCAACGTGATTGCCTCTTCTGTTGATTTCCCTCGCCTAAATCCGAATTGCCTGTCCGAAATAAGATGGTTCGTCTCTATATATGTAACTAGTCTGTTGTTAACTACTTTTTCAAGCAATTTAGAGAACACAGTTAGCAATGAAATTGGCCGATAGTTTTCCGGTGTATCTTTGGGTCCATTTTTATGAATCGGTATGACAGAGGCTGTTTTCCATGCGTCAGGGAAAATACCGCTTTGTAAACTCATGTTAAACACTTTCGTCAGGGGTGGTATAATAACGTTCCTTATTTCTTTCAGGAGAACATTAGATACTCCGTCGATCCCCGGGGCCTTATCATTTTGTAATGCCAGTATTAAAGACTCTATTTCTATCTCATCGGTCGGCTGCATGAAAAACGAGTTAATTATTGAATTACAACTGACTTTGGTTGCCAACATATCTTCACTCTGTTTCAAATCATTTAGAATGTTGTTAGCCAGTTTTTGTCCTAGTGTTGAAAAATATGTATTGCATATGTTCAGTGAGTGTTTGGCATCAAGGCTGTTGGGTAGCATTAATAATTCTGTCGGTTCTTTTTTGTTTTGTGACAGATGGCAAATTGTCTTGATAGTTTTCCACATTATCTTTGGGTTTTTCGTGTTATTAGACAGTTCTGTGCTATCGTAGTCGGATTTAAGTTTATGTAGTAGATCATTGCAGAAGTTTCTGTACCGGGTGTAAATGAAATGTAGTTGTTGATCGTTTGGTGATTTCCTTGATTTTGTATGTAGACGGTCTCTATGCTGCATGCAACGAATAAGTCCAGGTGTTATCCATGGCTTTATGTTAAATTTTGAGTGACTAATTCGCACCTGTCGTGTATGTTTGTTGACAATGTCTGAGAGTTGATTGCAGAAATTGTTTGCTATTTGATTTGTTTCAGGGTTGTCTATTTGTAGGGACCAGTTGAGTTGCAAGAGGTCATTTCTAATGGCTTCAAAGTTCCGCTTGACCATAGTGCGATTCACATTTCGTTTGGTAGTTGTATTTTTTGAGAGGCCAATAATTACAATGTCATGATCAGTAATGTCCGAGCTACATATTACACCTACAGTATCTTTGAGTGAGTTTGTATAAATATGGTCGATACATGTGTGCCCTCTAGTCGGTTTGGTTATAGCTGGAAACAGGCCGTGTTCCGCTGTAAGACACATGTATTCCACCTCTTGACCACTACTAGTTGAAAGTAGGTTGATATTTATGTCTCCAGCAAGGATCAGGGTATCTGAATTATTTGAGTAGTTGTTTAATAAACAATTAAGGGAATTCAAAAAGTTGTTTAGGTTTTGGAATGACGGCGGGCGATATATACCAAACAGAGTTGTCTTGTCATTAAACGTCATTTGCAGGCAGTTTGCATCTAGTAAATCTGGTTCGGTGACACAGACTTTTAAATTTTGTTTTGCGTAGACTACTACTCCGCTGTTCTGATTGATAATTTTTTCCGTGCTGTAGCTATCGTATGTGTCTATTTGAGGTATTATGGAAGATTCATCAAGCCAACACTCGGTCAAAATTATAACATCGAAGACTATGTTTGTTCTTTTTAGAGCTACGATGAACGAGTCAAAGTTTTTATGCAGGCTTCGTATGTTAAATGCTAATAACTTAAAATTATGTGTTGTCGTAATTACTGTTCGGCATTCTTCAGGGGCTTGGATTTTGTGACAATTTATACAAATCGTATCTAACTCATTAATGGTGGTATTGTCAATCACGGTTACGAATATTAATATAGTAGATTAAATTAGTCCCAACTAAAATGTTAGGATTTGAACACTTGCCGTACAAAGTAGCTGGGTAAGTATTATTATACGTTTTATAATTTGGTTGCATTTTGTGTAGTTCTACATTTATATTTGAATTTAGTATATTTATGTAGTTAAAGCAATGTATAAACTGAAATAGTTGACTAACATAAAAGCAGTAAAAAGTATGTTCACGGCGATTAGTATATTGCCATACGCTGCATCCTAGACCATTTGTTGTATATTTTATAAAATAGTGAGTATTTTTATAATATAATATATAATATAATATGTAATATAATTTAAGTAACAATGTAATCTTTTTGTTTGGTTTCTTAAATAATATAGGTTTATTTAAATGTAATAGAGAGTTATAATTGAGGTACATACATCTGAAAAAAGTTTGACAGTTATTTAAAAAGAGAATATGTTTTACAAATGAAAAATTAATGTTGTGATGTTTTAAATACATTTTGAAGGTCATTATGGGTACGTATATAATGAGAAGGTTTGCCCTCCTTTTGTTTGACATAGATTTTTCCCTGTGTGCACCAGCAGTAGGAGTAACCGAAGTCCTTAGATGTTGCCCTCGCGGCGCGAAAAAGCAGTCTATTCTCCTTTGTTAGACGTTCGTTGTAGTATACTTTGTGTGGTGACCCAGGGACATCAAGATCAGTACTGGTTATGTTCCTTCGCGATTTGGAGGCTTTTATAATCTGGTCACGCTTGTTTCGGCGTAAAAGACGTACCACTACCGGTCTTGGGAACTTGGTATTATGTTCGGCAGATAATGCTGAGATGCGACGGGGTCCCGCCCTGGCCACCCAATCAATATCGCAGTCAT
The DNA here is from genome assembly GCA_963675205.1 of Catocala nupta. NCBI lineage: Eukaryota > Metazoa > Arthropoda > Insecta > Lepidoptera > Erebidae > Catocala > Catocala nupta. The sequence continues at coordinate 18,441,190 of OY776097.1, read as the reverse complement.
TTAGTTCGATGCCTACCTTCCGCGCCGCCAAGAGTGCAATGTGGTGGAGATTTTCATTCGTTTGTTCTGGGATGCCGGACAATTCTAATTCGTTGTTCAAATGTTGTTGCGCTTGTATGTTCAACTCAAGTTGTAACTCCGACACTTTGACCTCAAGTAACCTCGTCTGCTGTTCACGACTCTCGAGATGCCTTATTCGGTTGTCATTAGCAGCTACAGATGACCCCAACTCCTCTAATCTTGTCTGGCAGTTTGTTAGCGAGGTCGTGGCGTTTTCAAGTTGCGTTTTGAGCGAAGAAATTTCTCGAGTCAAAAGCCGAACTTCTTCTACCAACTCTTTCACCTCAGTGTTCATGCCGACGTCGGTCTGATTGTTAGACTTGTTCCTTACCGTGATGTTGTCTTCGGTAGGCCGAAGTGGTGTGCTGCTGTTATCCCCTCCTTTTCGCTGTTTCGCACAGCATTCAGGGCATTTCCATGATGACTTTTTATCAATTGACAGCGCCGATTGATTAATACACAGTGAGCAGTATTTCTTGCTGCACGTCGTTGTTGTACATTTTATAAAACTTTTTCCTTTAGAGTCTTCTAAGCAGCCGTAACATTTCATTTTGTTGTCAGGTTTTGTTTATTATTTTTTATTTCAATAAATTTCAAACATAAAATTATAAAAATAAAAAACAATCTACCAAAAAGAATTTCCTGTTGCAGGGATCGATCTCAAGACTTCACACGTTGCGGACGTCAGTTAAATCGCTACTTTACGCAATCGACCACTTCGCCTATACGAATACTGGTGAAATTAACTGGTGCTATTTACCGCGTTTATAAATCTTTGCAGAGCTCTAACGAGTTTGACCTTGTCTATTGTATTTGAAAGTCAATTACACTCGCGCGGTCGCACTTTTAACGAACTTTTTAAATAGTTTTCTGTTGATAACTGGGTTATTTCTTCATGCACAGTCACTATGTATACACTGTTATGTTTGTTATTAGTTTATGCACGAACTTTAGATAATTTTATCTTCCGGAATATGGTTTAAACTACTTTTTATGAATAAAAACTACGGAGAAACGATCATATAAAAGATCAAAAATTCTTTGTTTTCAAACATTACAAGGTAATCTAGATGAGGTTTGAGAGCTCTTCTGTTAAGTTAAAAAACCTGTGTTAAAAGAGTCCCGTCTTGTTTATGACATGCATTAAAACAATGTAATAGAATAACTAAGATAAGATAACATGGGTACATTTCATAATATTTTTCAATAAAGAGTGTGAACTTATAATAAAATTATAAATAGAAACAAAAAAAAAATGTTTTTATTCTGTCATTCTTTTTAAGCAAACTTATATTTAAAAATCTCTTACTGTTGTAGCTATATCCTCAATTAAGCACTAGATATTTTCCTAGGAAAAGATATTCGGAAAATAACCGTGACATTATAAAATTAACAGTACCTATACTTCCTATTGCCTACAAATTGCTTCTAAATAACATAACCAGTTCAACTTTCAATCTATGTTATCTATTTGCTCAAGGTGGTTAGGTGCAACTATCGCCTGTTTTTTGTATTCAATATACTAACTTTGATAAAGCACTAATTACCTACCTACGGGTTGTCTGTTGCCAAGATAAAGGTTTGCAGTTAAATATTGTAAACTATTTATTAGTACATGGCAACGCGAATAAAAAAATACCTGAAAATCACACATTAATCTGAGGAAATATACATACTTGCTTGGGAGTTCCATACTTCTAGAACTATATAGGATGTTCCAAAACTGTCTGCTCCTAGTTTAACCTCTTGGTAAACAATCGGAAGCCGGGGGGTCATGACACAATGGTTTCCATTGAGTCTGATTGCCGTTTTATTTGTTTTAAACAGGTATGCTTGCTCTAGTAGGTAAGTAAACCTTTTTTTAAGTGACAGTTGTGTTTCCATGAATTATGTCCTTAATATTGCGAGCGTCCGTAAACTTTACTACTAATCATTAGGCAGACCGAACTCCCAGCCGTGAAATACAGCTGGAACCAGCAGGAGTATGCGAAATAACATGCATATTTTTCGCATATAGCGTTTAAAATCGCATCACAGATTGCAGGGTTTATAGCACAGAAACCAATTGATACGCGTTATTCTCCAGCATTTAAAAGAAAGATAGCCAAACAGACAGAGGGACCGCGTAAGATTAAGAAAACTTCGTCAATAACTTTTGTTTATAGAACCCAAAAAAAGAAACATAAAAATTCTGAACTCCAAAAAGTATGCCAGTTTTGAGATGCTTACTGCTTCAAAATACTACTACTAATACTATTAATAACTTAGAATTTACTTTTGCATACGTAATATATTTTCGTATCGTAAAGGCCAAATCATAATAATACCCGTGTTATAATAATTTCAGTCATTTATTCAGCTAACCTTTGCTAACTTGAAGGCATAAGTTACAGTTTAAGTATAGATCCAAATGCCAAAGTTGTCGTTAGTACTGGGAGGTACCGACCGATATTGATCTAACTTTAGTTCTTAGAAATGACAAATACTTTATATGTAGCAATAGGTATATACATTTTACTAGTAACTCGTCGTTGGTTGTAGATATAAGGCCCTTGGTGAACCCAGGGTTGAATCCAATCGGGTAAGGTGTTATTCTCGTATTAAGTCTGCCAACCAGCACTGGACCAGCGTGGTGGACTATGGCCTAACTTTTCTGACACCGAGAAGAGGCCCGTGCCCAGCAGTAGGACAGTTTGTATACAGAGCTGATAATATAAGATGTTATTGGCTTTGTCTGTATATATACATATTGATATAATAAGTTTAATAATAACAATAAGTTTATTTAGTTCATAAAAAAGATACACAAAAGTAGATGTGACACTGAATCCCGCACTAGGATACCTTGTGTTGTGGGATCCAGTCTCTTTCGAGTGATATTCTTATAGTAATTGCATCAGATAGAAACAGTTATTATATTAATGCTACTTATACAAATATATTATGCTACTTAATAAAAACTATGCATTAAGACTATATATGTACATGTATGATAATTATGTGTTCTGTATGCTAGTCCGTGTTTGCAAGTGTATTTGTGTTTGTGAGTGTATGTGTGTGGATGAATGTTTGTGGGTGAGGGTGTGTATGGGAGTAGGAGTTTTGGTTTGGGTGAAAGCGTGAGCTCATGTGAGTGTGTGATAGACTGTGTACATTAGAGAGCGCGTGTTAATGTTTCAATTCTAAATAATAAATAAATATAAATAAGTTTTCTGTCTCATGGTAACTTTTACCCAATATGACTGGCTATTACACATGTTTTTTACAAACAGATTTAGTTATCAAGATTGTTTGAATGTTTATTTAGTTTGTCATACAGTGTTGGTCCCATATAACTAAAAGATTTATTACCTAATTTTAATTTGCACCGTATTTTGTTCCATTTAGGTGTGATGTCTTCTGCGCGTACGCTCATCGATCACTGTAGTGGTAATAGCATTTTTATGGAACTTAAGAATCACTGAGATAATATAAAGTTGGCGAACCGTCAGCACTTTAGTCTCGCAGTAAAGTAGATTTGTTGGATGTCGAATTCCTAGCTTATGTGAGACTTTTAATATTGCTCTCTAGGCACGTTCCACAGCTATAAAAGAGGATTTACCAACCATACCCCATGGTACTATACAGTAACTTAATACCGAGTGACATATCGCAAAGTAGATCATTTTAATAGTAGCATTGTCTGCTATGGATCGCAATATTTTAAATATGTATAGAAGTTTCCTTACAGATTCTATTTGATGCTGCCATGTTAGATATTTGTCAATATTGATCCCTAGATATTTTATGCAGTTGACTTGTTCAAAAACGGGGCAGTTACATGTACTATTTAAGCTGCGGTTACATAAATGGAATTGTAGCGTATGATGTTTAGTGGCAGTTATTTTTTTATTTATTGAAAAGTTAACTATTTTAGTTTTAGTAACATTTAAGGTATGGAGGTTGTGGTTTAGCCAATAAGAAACTGTCGACATTCCGCCTTTCGCAGCTTTGTAGGCGTCATGCCAAGAGTCACCATAAAAATTATAGCCGTATCATCAGCGTACGCAAAGACCTTGGCATTGTTAATATTAAGACAGCAGAGACCATTGACGTAGAGAAGAAATAGAATAGGACCAAAGACATTACCCTGGGGCACGCCGTATGTCACTTTCGTAAAATAGCTTTGATAATCAGCCAGGCAAATCCGTTGTTTGCGTTCAAATATATAAGACAAACCAATCCAAGGCTATTCCTCGGATACCTAAGCGTTCTATTTTTCTCAGAAGTATAGGTCTTGAAACTGTGTCGAACGCTTTAGCAAGGTCAAGGAAGACGCCAACACACTTTTGCCCTCTGTCAAGTTTTTCAACAACAAAGTATATTAAGTTAGTGACTGCGTCCTCCGTTGACCTAACATTACGAAAACCATACTGATTAGTTGATAGTAGTTGCTTCTTTTCTAAGTACGTCAGTATCCTCCTATTTGCCAACTTTCTTTCTTTGATAGTGATGAAAGAAGAGAGATGGGCCTGTAATTGAATATTACTGTCATATCGCCTGATTTGTAAATGGGACATATGTTAGCTATTTTTATTTGAGCTGGAACTGAACCAGTTGACATATTCAGTTTGCATAAGTGTGTGATAGTCGCGACTAGACAATGTTTAGCTTCTTTAAGAATCCGGTTTGTGATTCCGTCCCATCCCGCAGCTGAAGTGCCTGAAGTGTATTAATTTTCATACTATGCGATTATAGACTGTCTTGTTGGTACCTTGTCGTAAGATAGCATGCGCTTGTGAAGTCCAAGGTATGATGCCCAAGTTGGTCAGTGTTCTTGACTTTTCTATTAGTAGTACTCGTAGTCTAGAAATGTGCCCTGTTTTATGTTAAATAATAATATTGATTTGCATAACTGAACTCAAGAATACAGGTTTCGCAAAACCTTTCCAACTTTCCAAAATAAACATGATACACCTTAATTTTAATCAAAACTTATGAATAATACGTAAACTTGTTTCAATTAATATTTCTGCGAAATTGTTATGAACTCGTAATTCTAATTACTTATGTTGTGATCGCGGAAATGTTTACTTAGAAACATATTATAACATCGAAACGTATTAATATTTTACTTGAATAACTTAAGAACAAACGTAGTATGAAAACTTAAATGAAACATTTCTTGAAATCAACATTTATTTTATTGATAGTAATAAACTGCCGTGATGGTTTCGCTTATACGCTTACGCTACATACGATCGTGAGGGTTCATGTTCAATTATCGGGTCGGAAAATAGTATTTACGCTGTGTCTCAACAATTTCAATAAGCCACAATTTTATATACATAGTTCGTCAACATCATAGTAAAACCCAAAATACCCAGCCAAGTGTAGATATTATACACTTCTACCTCGGTGGCGCAGTGGTTGTCATTGCAACTGCTGTGCATTAGTTCGTTTTGATTCCCAGGTTGAGCACAGTGTTATTGGATTCTTCGCTCATGTAATCCTCAGTAGCACCATGGAATCAGTAATTGTATCTAGCATACAGAAACATGGTGTGATGTCCAATAGAAGGATCTGCCGACCGAGTTAGGTGATAGTGTCTGCCAAGCCGCGGCGCAACGATTCATATAGGGAACTTGTTTATATTTATGTGACTGCTGTGCATGAAGTCTCGGGTTCGAATCCCGGATCGGGCCAACAAAAAGTTATTAGATTTTCTGTTAAGAAATCTCAATAGCAGCCCGAAGTTAGGAAGTTGGCGGTGTTAGACACCCCTGTGCCTCGGAAGGCACGTAAAACCTGGTCCTGCACCCGATCTCTCTCCAGTCGTGTCGGATTACCATGCCATTGGATCATGAGAGTTAGGGAACAGAGAGTGCACTTCTGTTTGCGCATACACTTGTGCGCTACAATATCTCCTGCGCAGATGGCCAGTCTCCGTTAAGACTGGTCGCCGTGGCCGAAATTCGGTCTGGAGGACATTATATTTATTGGTTTATTGGTTATTACACTAAAACCTTCATAACAAAACAGAACATAGTATTGTGCTTAATCTAAATGAAATGCACAATTTATATAGGTAAAATTATCTAAATTATCTATCTAAAATTTATATAGGTATTGTTTGACCGACTCGGTTATAAAGGACGACTGACTACCACTGTCAAGTAGAGCCCGTACGGTAACAGATTCGGTCAAACAAAAATTGAATTTGTCTCCTACCATCTGTATGTCATTTACAGATAGCCCTGAAGTAGTGCGAGCCGACGCATCGAAGACGACACGTAATTTAGTCGACTCGCTTTTTTTCCTTATTACGGGATGGTGTGGGAGAAAATAAGCATTTATAGGCCTTTGTGTAGGGACCTTGGATAAGTGGCCGAGTTTTTCATATTCATGAATAAAATCAGAGTAGGCCTGTTTAAGCTCAGGATTTCTCCTGAAGCGTGTTTCCAGGTTTAAAAACCTCTTCTTTGCGAGATGGTACGAGTCTCCTAAAGAGTCTCGTTCCTGACGAAGAGGCAAACCTACACAAAAGCGACCATCGTCTAAGCGGACAGTAGTCGCGAGAAAATGATGTTCAGATTGCTTCTCCTCCTTTGAATAGGGTTTACTTTGAGGATTCAAAATTACATAAAGAATTTAGGTGATTGTTTATAAGCTGCCGTTTATTATCGAAACGTTCGCACAAGAGTCGCCATAAAATGAGCTGAAGATCACGATCTGACTCTCTCAAGTTCACCTGACGAAACATTTTCTCAATGTCGCCAGAGATAATGTATTGTCAGGTGAACTTGAGAGAGTCAGATCGTGATCTTCAGCTCATTTTATCTTTTATTGTTACCTCTAAGGGATCTTCAAACTTTACAGTTAAATACCGTAACTTACGGCTTTTCTAGCGCGAACTATCTCACTACTAGGTGCATTTGGCAACTAGGCGAAGAATGCACTGACCCTAAAATTAAAACTATCATCCAAAATGACTTTTACTGTGACGACTTATTGACGGGATGTAACGAGGTATCCGAACTGTGTCATATTCAACGAACAGTAGCTTCAGAATTATCTAAGGGCGGTTTTAATCTTAGAAAATATCGCTCCAACTTACCCGAACTTTTCTTGTGCGATGCCTTCAATCGCGAAGAAGGAAACCTTATTATTAGCAACTCTACCAGTACCCTAGGCATCGGCTGGGCACCTTCCTCAGATGATCTCCATTTTCCAGTAGAGTGTTCATCTACTGATACTCTTACTAAACGAACCATCTTATCCACAACATTTAAAATTTTTGATCCTCTCGGATTATTGTCGCTATGTACTATTAAGCCCAAGATTTTGCTTCAAAAATTATGGGCTCTTAAATTAGATTGGGACGAGCCAGTTCCTCTGGATATCCAATCTACATGGAAAAAATTTACACAACAACTACATTGCATTTCTTTCTTACGTATTCCCAGGCTTGTATTAAACAATGATGTGAACGTAGAGATGCATTGTTTCTGTGACGCCTCCCAGCAAGCTTACGGGGCTTGCATTTATTTGAAGTCAACTGGTAGAGAAAACAAAATTAAAGTAGCTCTACTTTGTGCAAAGGCGCGCGTTGCTCCCCTGAAAGCCACTACAATACCGAGGCTAGAATTATGCGCTGCTCTTTTAGGTGCACAATTGGCTTCTGCGGCCACTCAAGCTCTACGTTGCAAAATAACTCGCCACATTTACTGGTCTGACTCCAATGTAATTTTAGGTTGGTTAAGATCGCCTAATAAAACCAAAACTTTCGTTGCTAATAGGATTGCAGCTATAGGAGACCTTACCGACCTAGCAGATTGGCGTCACGTACCGACAGGTGACAATCCTGCAGACTTAGCATCGCGTGGGATTGTTCCACAAAATTTAAAGGATTGCAATCTTTGGTGGAATGGTCCATCTTTTCTTCTTCAACCAGAAACTTCATGGCCGTGCACCGCATCTAATGATGTCAACTTGCCGGAGATGAAAGCGATGCCCGCTGTGGTAGCGGAGGCTGCTCTTTCGGAACACACAATCGATTTTAATAGATTTTCAAAACTATCAACTCTGCAACGTGTCTATGCTAGAGTACTTAGATTCTTAAGCAATTGTAAAAACTCTAATAAAAAGATTACAGGGAGCCTACAGGCTGACGAGCTTGATAAGGCTCTCCAAGTTCTTATTATCGCCGCTCAAGGCGAATCATTTCCTAACGAGATAAGTCGTTTGAAATCTAATGGCTCATTTTCAGCAAAGGGAGTTCTCTCTTCCTTGAATCCATTTATTGATCCCTCAGGTTTACTTCGAGTAGGAGGGCGAATCGATAATTCATCCCACCCCTATGAAAAACGGCATCCTATTGTCTTAAAGGCTACTCATCCTTTAACCAAACTTATATTTGAAGTAGAGCACGCTCGCTTATTACATGCGGGACCTCAACAAATTCTTGCGTCTATTAGAGACCGCTACTGGCCTATAGGTGGTCGTAGCATAGCTAGAAGCGTCACTCGTAACTGTCTCATTTGCCGACGCTTCAAAGGTAAAACCATTACTAATATAATGGGTAATTTACCGAATGAAAGGGTAGAGCCTGATTTTCCATTTAGTGCTGTTGGTACTGATTTTGCTGGACCTTTTTTAGTTACAGATCGTAAGGGCAGGGGGTGCAAAATAACTAAAAGCTACTTATGTATATTTATTTGTGTTCGTTATAAATGCATCCACCTAGAGGCCGTTAGTGACCTTACCAAAGACGCGTTCATCTTAACTCTAAAGAGATTTATTGCTCGTAGAGGCATACCAAAAATAATTTTAATGCGTATAAAAAATGTATAATAAATTTGGACACCGTGTGCAGTGTTTAACGGCCCGTAATTGTATCTAGAATGTTCCAAAGAGTGTCGCTGTGTGGAGTGGTTGTGTTGATATGAGGCGAAGCATGACGTGTGTAAATGAATGAAAGGTGATTGGTTGGAGCGCGCTCTTGTCTAGTGTAAGACTCGATACAATAAAAATATAAACTATAATACGTCGCGCGTAAGGTTGAAGATGCGATGAACGCGGCGTAGACATCCTCCCGGCCCTTGAAAGCTCTAGGTAGAGTTTTCAAAGCTCCTCTTCTGATGTGGGTAGTAGACACAGGCGATTGATGGCTCTCTTGACTATTCCATGGGCGGTAGAGACGTCGGCGACACGAGAAATACCATCCGAGCCTGGGTATAGTTTGTTAATTCGGCCAAGGCGCCAGCATAGAGGTGGAAAACTGTCTTCTTTTATCAGTACTAAATCGTCCAGCTTGAGATCTCTACATTTCACGCGCCATTTAGTGCGTTGCTGTAGTTCGGCAATGTATTCGCTGGCCCACCGCTTCCAGAAGTGTTGCTTGATGTGTTCTAGGCGCTGAAATCGGTCGAGTCGATTAATGTTGCAATCAAGGTAAATTGGCGAAGGTAGCGACGTCAGAGGTCTGCCTATCAAAAAGTGAGCGGGGGTGAGGGGTTGGAAATCATTAGGTGACGGGCTGAGGGGACATAGGGGTCGGCTATTAAGGATAGCTTCGATCTGTGCAAACAGTGAAGATAACTCCTCGAATGTTAAGTGAGTATTCCCTAAAACCCTATAAATGTGGTGTTTTGCTGATTTTACTCCGGCCTCGGCGAGACCATTGAAGTGAGGAGCGTATGCTGGAGAGAATTTAAATTCAATACCTTGATGAGCTGCAAAATCAGAAATAGAGTCAGCGTTTGACTTTAAAAAAAATGAAATTTCTTTGGCTGCGGCAACAAAGTTTGTGCCATTATCACAGAAAATTATTTTTGGTATGCCTCTACGAGCAATAAATCTCTTTAGAGTTAAGATGAACGCGTCTTTGGTAAGGTCACTAACGGCCTCTAGGTGGATGCATTTATAACGAACACAAATAAATATACATAAGTAGCTTTTAGTTATTTTGCACCCCCTGCCCTTACGATCTGTAACTAAAAAAGGTCCAGCAAAATCAGTACCAACAGCACTAAATGGAAAATCAGGCTCTACCCTTTCATTCGGTAAATTACCCATTATATTAGTAATGGTTTTACCTTTGAAGCGTCGGCAAATGAGACAGTTACGAGTGACGCTTCTAGCTATGCTACGACCACCTATAGGCCAGTAACGGTCGCCACTTTTTGTTCACGATGGGAACAAAAGAAACTAACTTGAATTTATGACAAAAAACTGCATTTAATGCGTATAAAAAATGTATAATAAATTTGGACACCGTGTGCAGTGTTTAACGGCCCGTAATTGTATCTAGAATGTTCCAAAGAGTGTCGCTGTGTGGAGTGGTTGTGTTGATATGAGGCGAAGCATGACGTGTGTAAATGAATGAAAGGTGATTGGTTGGAGCGCGCTCTTGTCTAGTGTAAGACTCAATACAATAAAAATATAAACTATAATACGTCGCGCGTAAGGTTGAAGATGCGATGAACGCGGCGTAGACAGGTATAAATGATAAAAGTTATCCAAAGGAAACGAATGTTACAAAACTTATAACATAATACCTATCTCTATATTATAGGACTGTAATTAATTCTAATTCTCTATATAGCAAGCAGCGATAGCTCAGTGGGGAGACCAACAGACTACAATGCAGAGGGTCTTGGGTTCGAACCCACGTCGCGCACCTCTGAGTTTCGGAAGTTATATGACTTTTCGAAATTTTGTGCATATTGATTGACAATTTTCGTCTGCTCCGTGCCTCGGAGAGCACGTTAAACCGTCGGTCCCAGCTGCCATGAACATCTATGGCAGTGGTTATTGGGAAGTCAGTGTCATATTGTATCCTGACATTGGTCTAGCCTTAGCGTATCGTTAGCCTTGGGGTTGCGGAGGTCAGGATATCAGTTTTTACACGGAGCGGGTAGCCGCTCCGTGTAAAAACTGATATCCATTCAAATCCGGTTAGACTAGAAAAGCTGACCCAAATGACTTGGGAATAGTAAAGGCTAGGGAGAAGATATAGGACAGCAATTAGTACATGGTTAATCGATAGTAAGATTATGGACTCGGTTCTTAAATCGTTGAAATGTTGTGCCAAATATATATATGTGTTTACTGTAGAGTTTGTAATCTTGCTTAGCCGTGAAACAGGTGAGTTGGAGGCCAACACTGACTTTCGAAAAAGAGGATGTAGTGGAGTATATAGTAGCATAATTTGTTTTCTGGAATATGAAGAAGCTCCTTGTGTAAACTTCGCTTGACTTAGACGACAATCGGTTCTTACCCTGTTACCTTGAACCTCAAACCATACTACGAAACGTGGCTATAAAGTGTCTCAGATCGCCAGATGTAACGTGGTACTTACCGCCACGTTCTTGCAAAATTATCGGCCAGGGGACTTATTGACAGAGATAAATTACACACACAGAGGTCAAAAATTACACGATTTTTATTCTTAAAAAAATAAAGTTATTGTTTGTTGCAATTTAACTTTTTAATACAATTTCGCGGGGTCTAGAACAAAGTTATGCCCAGAGCGGGAAAATCGACAATGCTTTGAACGTGCTCCGGCCAAAAGTACCTTAGCGGGACACTTAACTTTTGGTCAAACGTCAGAATGTGTATGCATACATTTCTGCCAACCCCTTACAGACGTACAATCATGACGTAAATGTATAAAACAATGTTATCGATCGTATGGCAGTCGCAATGACCCAGTTGGAGAGATGAGGCAAAGCTTCGGGTACGGCAGCCGAATGCAATGACTCCAAGCATCGGTGTCACGCGAACCGCCGTCGCAAGCTTAGCACGAGCTATTTGTATTGCCTACCAACGTTTAGACGAGGCAGATATTTCGTTTATATAAATAATTTATATTAATGTATGCTCATATTTTAAAATAGTAAAGTATTGGTCATTATCGTTCTTATCTTTTTTAACGACTACCGCACTAGGAATAAATCTCTCTAGGAATATATCTATGTCCCGGGGGATTTTACAAAAATTCAAACACAAAGAACAATATTTGTGGATTACACAATTTTATGCCCCATGATACACAATATACAAAAAGAAATACATAATACACTTGATTTTGCCACGGCTTCGCTCGCATAAATATAGGTTAGGTTAGTAACAGTATCCGTCGATAAAAGGTACCCTATACTTTTCCGTTCCCTTAAAAACATGAATGCGATATATCATGATGATCGGTCAGGTAAGTAAGGCATATGAGCGTAACAAAAAAACAAACAAATTCAAATTCGCATTTATAAGATTGGTTAGGTTTTATATATAAATCAAAATGTTCATATATCAGAATTGTAAAGTGGTAGCGATTAAAGCAGCGGGTGCTAACAAAAAGTTTTTTCAAGATAATTTAGAGATCCAAAATTTTCTTGCGTTAAAATTTGTTTTCTTGGAGCAAGTTAAGCACAGTAAAAATAATTATTTGGCTTCTATATCTCTTGTAAAGAATCTTGACATTAATTGTTCTTAAATATTTCCAATGTACAGACATCGACCAGTTACAATATTATTTATATACACGTATAGATGCTAGCGGACCCAACACATGCAGTCCTGCTCGAACGTTCGCCAAAAATCTCTAAACCGATCGCAACACCATCTTCCGGGACTAATTGTGAATCTACTCCATCCAGAGACTCACTCAAACACACAAAAATATCAATAGAATTGTTCTAGCCGTTTAGGAGAATTTTACTGGCATACAAACTCACAAAAAATTATCTTTACTAATATTATAAATCTGAAGAATTAGTTTGTATGTTTGTTTGGTTGAACGCGCTAATCGCAGGAACTACTAGTTCGAATTGGAAAATTCGTTTAGCGCTGGATAGCCCATTTATCGAGGATGGCTATAAGCTATATAACATCACGCTATGACCACATCAATGTAAAATGTTGCAAAATAGGGCAAATTCTCTTATGTCAAGCAGACGAAGTTACGCGGGTCAGCTAGTTGTATATATGTATGTAAAGATATATCCTACAAAAGAGGTAAGAAACTTAACACATCTAAATTCCGTCAGTTATATTTTAGGTACCCTGACAATTTGTAAGCTGGCAGAACAAATTACAGCTTGCACCACGAGAAGAACTGTTAAGAAACTTATGGCCACTCTCTATAATAGCGAAATTGACATTATTGTTTAATTTAAAAATCTTTTGTGTAACGAGCTGCAACAATTGCAGCATTTAAACCTGTGATTTAAATACATTGGATAAGGATTAACACTTGCAATATCGTTTTAATTCTACCCGTTGTACCATTGACATGATTAAAGATAACACAAGCATTTCGTTTAGCTAGTAAGATTAACAAGACTACTAAAAATTTGTACATATTCAGTTTACGTACATCTATCTATTCTCAACGTATTATATACATCCATTCCCGGTTACACTTTTCGACAGTCTAAAGGTTAAAGCATCGGTTTTGCGATCAAGAGATCGTGGCTTCGATTCTCATGCCCTACTACTATGTCGTAAACACAAGTATATAGCTTGGGCATTTATTATCAGGGACAATGCTTTAGAACTTCCCGTGAAAAACAATACATTTTACATAAATTCACTAAACGATCATGCGTCAATTTTCAACGCTTAAAATACCTATTTAATTCTATCCAGTGTAATGTAAACAGTATCTGTCTAATGTAAAAAAGCAGAATTCAATTCGTTCCTACACTGATAAATATATATTTATATAGACTGATTGATTAGTCAAAGTAATTCTTAAACAAATATTTTCCGCCACTTCTAAAACAAACAATGGTCACAATAGCAATTCCTTGGTCGCTATAACGACGGACAACCCCACTGTTTACGAGTCGAAGTCTGCACGAGAAACAGTAACGCACCACCTTCGTTCGAACACGAACACCCACCGATACACTCCCAACTTCGAATAACTAGTACTAAATCAAACAACTTTCAGTTCTCTTTTCAAATTTAAATTTGTGTATCGAACGTGACTAAATATAAATTTAAAATTCGAAATGAATTCAAGTAACATATTCGAACGAGTATTCCATTTTTCAAAATGAGATTTAAATTGTAAAAATATGTGTTGCCAGTTTCTGTAAAATAAATCAAAAGAATTCTATTAAAAATGATACGTTTTGTTGTGTTGTTATTACAAATGACTACAGTTTTAACAGCAAGAGAGCCGCGCCAAATTACTTTAGCAAATCAAGGGACGATTGCGGGAATGTACATTACAAGATTTCGGACGAAAAGGATAGCGGCTTACGTAGGAATTCCTTACGCTCAACCCCCAATCGAATTTAGGAGGTTTATGCCACCTGAACATACGGATTTGCCTTCATGGGATGGTGTAAAGAATGCGACGATATTCGCTCCAGACTGCATGCAAAGCGATCCGAAAAAAGAGGACGTACAGAGCCCGTTAAAGAAACACGATGATTTGTTTATGAAGTTGTTGGAGTCACAAATGGAGGATAAAAGGAAGAAAGAATACTCTGAGGATTGTCTTTACTTGAACGTGTATGTGCCTGATGGTGAGTTAATATTCATATCTTGAAATTAAAATATATTGTTTATTAAATTTTCGTATAGGATATATGCTACTGAGTAATAGGATTTTCTAAATTGACTGTTTTTAATTGATCTTCAATCTGAAAAATTTAAAGGGCTTTTTTTTTTACATTTGTAGCATTTTTAATATTATGATTATGATGTTATAAATGCGAATATTAATCTGTTGATACAGATTTATCAGCTAAGTACGTGCTTATATCTTATAATAAATAACTTAACTAATAAATAAGGTATGGATTTGCAAGTAACAGCCTGAATTATAAGGTGAAATGAACAACTTATCTGGTACTTTTAACAGTTTTTTTTCTATGGGCCAATGCTCAGACTCCAAGTTCCAGGCGCAATATTTTTTTTTTAAATATCTGGTTGCCAGCAATTTAATTAAATGTTTTATTTTAATTTTATATATCGGTATTTTGGCTTTGGTTTTGTAAATAATGCGTGTGTTATATCAATATTTAGGCCACCTATATACATGGTGTATATGAGTTAATCATAAATAATAAAATATTCATTAGTACATCGATGCAGGCGCCTCACGAATTCACTGTCATACATGTCTTTATAGGTCAATAATTCGATATCTTAACCTCTAGAATTGCAATCTAGATGCAATTACAAACAATTGCAATTTTCAAAAATATTTTATCTTATACAAAAATGATAATAGTTTTATTTTGTTAAATTTGCTATAGTTCTAATTGCTGTCAGTTAAACCACATCGTTCTTGCGTGATTCGAGATATTAATATCTTACACATATATCTTATAGTTCACAGTTAACTTTTAATGATTACTGCAAGTAGATACAAATACTACAGATAATAAGGCTTAAGTATAAAGGTGCTACTTCGCATTAATAAAATCAGTAACGTAGTTATATTCATAAAAACTATTTTATCAATATTTTTTATTTGGCCAATCCGAAATCTATATATCTTTTAGTTGCTTGTATTTAGGCCAATATAGTTTGTCTTAAATTAACAAAAACATCAAACATCATGTATTATGGCTAATTGAAACAACGAATACGGGGAGACACTAAACTATATACTTTAATAATGCAAATTGTATTAAAGGTTATTATTTATCAAAAATACATGTTATTAAAAATATATATATAGTGTTTTCTTGAAATATACATGAATTTTAAAATATCCACTGCATTTTGCACAGAAACCACACAATCATATGTAAGACATAAAAGGCAGTTTCATAGTTAAAACCTAATATTATTTGGGTTTATTCACTGTCAGATCTTATTAATATTCATCAAAATATAGACGTAGGTTAATATATAATAAGCACATATTTTGACGTCTTAACTGTCAACAAAAACTAAACGTTGGTAAGGGGCTCGTAAATGTAACAATCGTAACTAATACATAAAAGCTAAAGTGTGTTTATCGTTTTGTTAGTATTTCACAGAGCAACAAATCAACATTTTATAGAGACTGTTTATGGAGGGAATAACGCAGCCTATTTTGAAGTCTGAGAATTACGTATTTTCTTACGATTACATTTTTTAAATTAGTGGTGCTAAGCTGCGAGTGGTACAGCTAGTAAATAAAAAATAAAACAAATATAAAATCTTTTTCGAAATACAGTCTTAATTAATATTATAAATATGAATGTGAGTTTGTTTATTACGCTATTACACCTTAAAAACTTAACAAATCATCATCAAATTTTGTATTTATATTGTCATAAGTGCAGAAAATGATTTGGGTACCTTTTATCCTGGATAAAGTACTGTTACCAATATAATCTAACATAACCTTATTCAAAGTCAAAGTCAAAAATCATTTATTCACTTAAGTCACAAAGTAATACTTGTGAACAAAGGGGTTAGTGAGTTTATTACATTTACTGAATTTACATTTTATGTTAGTTGCAAGGTTCAGGCAAAAGGTTGAACCTAAATTTACAAGAGCGAAGCAGCAGACGTAATCTAGTAATAATATGTAGGTATATGATTAGGCTTAAATTCCAGTAGCTTTTCTTTGTCGAGTAATAATAATAATTATTTATTTATTGATTATAGTGGTAAAACATAAATACAGTCCATAAAGTAGATAATAAATATAGGTACTATAATATGGGTGCCTGTACTAGGGTAAACCTGTGCCACAGGCGTAAAGGGCACTTACAACATACTACTAGGAACTTTTTTTTTTTTTTTTTTTTTTTTTTTTTTTTTTTTTTTTTTTGACCCAGGAATGTCCTTGATGGATACCCCCTCCCCCGGGGGGGGGGAGGGAAGTTATGTGAGACTCTCCGCCCCTGAAGGGGGTCGGCTGATTGTAACCGGGCCTCAGCACCTGTGGAGGGGAGGCCTTGCTCACCAAGGCCACCCCCCAGACGTGTGGGGCCGTGCAAGCCGGTAGAGAGTCCCCCGACTCTGTACCAGTGACCCCACTATACAGGAGCGAGAAGGCGGGCAAATCGCCTTCTCCTCGCTCCCGTCCGTCTGCGCCGGAGAGGGTCAGCGAGGGGATTGTTCTCCCTGACTCTCTCCGCGGC
Source organism: Catocala nupta (assembly GCA_963675205.1). Classification (NCBI taxonomy): domain Eukaryota; kingdom Metazoa; phylum Arthropoda; class Insecta; order Lepidoptera; family Erebidae; genus Catocala; species Catocala nupta. The sequence goes on along the minus strand of OY776097.1, from coordinate 18,424,049 downwards.
CTCCTTCTGCGCCATGACAGCCTCACAGAAGGAGACCACTGCCTGCCACGACCTCTCGCCGCCGAGCATGGCGTTGATCACGCTCGGCAGGGAGAGATCCCCGCCTATTATGGCCGAAAGCGTGTGCCGCTGCGGCCCCCACGCGGCACACACCTCCAGCGTATGGAGCGCCGTATCTTCTGGCGCCCCACACTCGTGGCAGAGCGGGGTCGCCTCCCGTCTCGCGACTACTACTAGGAACTAAGTTATATACAATTAACCATACTTATCATATAAATATATACAAAAATAGGCCAAGATTATAAATAATATATTACTCAGTATTACTCCATAGCTTCATTTTTTATTATTGTAATCGGTATTCTGCTATTATATATATTAAGTGAATAAATAAATAGTCATTTAATATAAACTAGCGGTCGCCTAGTGGTGAAAGTTCGACCAAAATTCCTAAGCTTGATACTTTGTTTTCTTTTTTCTTTATTAAATAAAAATAAGGTATACCTAATTATTCTTTGTAACTATGGTTACCTGTAGGTAACCATAGTTACAAAGAATTGTACGACGTCAGACGAACAATGCCGAAATACTACGAACGCGATTCGACTGCGTGTGTCAAATGCATGGATGTGTGCGTGATTGTTTTTTAATTAATTTAATGTATTTCTAATGAATATTTTATAAAAATATTAGGATTCGCCTCTCCTTCTCCATATAAAATTTAACGGTGCCAAATTTCATACTCCTCCGTCCGCGCAATTTTCGTAAAAAGGGGTAAACGCTCAGTCAACGGAAATAAGCTAACCTCCATTCATCTGTCAAGTCTTAGAGTACCAGACATAATCAAAAACCTAATGAGTATGACCACTAGTGTGCCGCTGCGATCCAATAGGTTAACGTGTAAGATGAAACATAGTTAGCGAATTAAGGGCGAAATTCCCGCCTTGAATATACAGGAATAAGTCTGAGCCTGCACCAAAATTTTTTATTTAACCAGACTATAATACATTTATGGTAGCAATATACTTCTACAAACAATTCGCGCTGTCTATTTTGCACTACAGTACACATATTACTTGGTTGCACTCAGTTACGTAATTTTCCTTGTTTACAAGCCAATAAAGTAACAAAGATGTGAAGTTACGTGCTAGCTTGTAAAACCATTCTTTGTTATTCTAAAAGACAAACAAACATCATATATTATTTTCTTTGTAGAAAATATTGTGACGTAATGATATGTAAAAACAACCAAGTATCAGAAGAGTAAGAGAGCAGCGATAGCTCAGTGGGGAGACCAACAGACTGCAATGCAGAGGGTCTCGGGTTCGAACCCACGTCGCACACCTCTGACTTTCGGAAGTTATATGACTTTTCGTAATTATGTGCGTATTGATTGACAATTATCGCCTGCTCCGTGCCTCGGAAAGCACGTTAAGCTGTCGGTCCCGGCTGCCATGAACATCTATGGCAGTCGTTATTGGGGAAGTCGACACAAAAGATCCCACAAGATCTATAAAAGTTGTTTGAAATAGTGTTTAACAAAATATAAATCGCAATGAAATTTATATCGATGTCGCCTCATTTTATTCCTTACGTTAGTTCAATTTCAATGTAAGATTCACTGAAATGAAACTACCGACTACTATTAAAAAATATGATATTTATAATTGTTATTATAATACATGTATATATTTATGTATATTTGATATTAAATATAAAATATATAATAGGATGCGTAGACTGATAAGTGATGATAACGTATCAGAGTACAACGATCGTCAACAGGTAACATAAGGTACCGACTAATGAAGTTGTTAGCTGATAATTCTTTCGACCGTTGAGGCCCCCAATTTGATCCAAATCTTTAGGTAGAAATGCATATCACTATTTATCAACATTATTTAGGTACCATGTAATAGTTAATATAAAATAATAAATATTACCATTAAAGTAATTTTCATACGAATCCAACAATAAATAAAAATAATGTGCTGTCTAAATGAATAAAGTACCTAATTAAAACAATTAATGAAAAACAATTGTACAATAATATAACTAATTTACGAAATAATAACATACATAAGAATATTTATTAGCGGCCATAATAAAATAATTCAACAAAACAAAGCATTCCATTTACAAAATTATTGTTGCCATAACAAAATATATAATTTCTAAATTCGTATTTCGGCGAAATCCGTCCTTAGAAGAGATTTTAGGTTATCCTCATGAATCATTTTAATGATCAACGCTTTTTCGGTCGCTATTGTTATTATATTTATTTATTTTTAAGGTGGTGACGAAAATCGTTATACCGTAAAATAAAATAGTTTTTATACGTCGTGTAACAATAAGGTCATATTTTAAAATCGTAACGGTTCAAAATAACGGTCACAAAATAACGATAATTCAAAAAATTAGGATATTAATCTTATGTTATTTTTAATACAGATTATTTTTATCAAATGCACTTTAGGTGAAAAATATTGATACAGTGAATTCCTAGTCACTAGAAGATTGATTAAAAAAAACTGTAGTTCATGACTCTCATGAAAATAAGAATTTGTACATAAATCTTTAAGTACAATAATTGGTAAGCTAAAACATCATAAACCCTGTTAAGAATTGTGTATATAAATGGAGAAATAGATTAGGAAAGACGTTTTCTTTTTCAGCTCATATTGCTTCTTATAAGCAAATCTTTACGACCTTGAAATATAATCTCACCTTTATGTTAAATGTTATATATTTCTTACTATTGATTCGAGTAATAAATTTAAAATGCTAATAATAAAGAGCGATTAATGACAAAAATATCATACTTAGATTCACATTCATATATCTCTGAAATTTGTAGTTTTTCTGATGTTTATGTTTATACCCCACGTAATAGTTGCTCTTCTTCTCTCTTCTTACCATTAGACGGGAATCGAACCCAGTACCTCACAATCGCAAATATAAACAAGACCTTATGCCATGGGACAGCGAGGCAGCTGTAACAAAAATATCACTTTTATATAATACTTTCCGTTTTCCAAACTTAGGGTGGGTTTAGGGTGAATTATTTACATCATAACTCATACCGCGCTGACACCACCATAATTTATTAAGTTCATACTAAATCCATCTGCCTTATTACTTCCAGAAGTTGAACAAATAGTTTTCTCATATTGCTGGACGAAGAATGTTAGTTGTTACAGTTATGACATGGACTTAAGCCCTTGGTTATATACGCCGATTTGATTTATATAGCGGATTTGTCTGCTTCACGTAAAAGAAGTTTCCCGTTTTTGCAACATTTTTCATTAATGATCCACTTCTATTGTATCGTGATGTTATATAGCCTATAGCCTTCCTCGATATATGGGCTATCCAACACTAAAATAATTTTACAATTCGAACCATTAGTTCCTGAAATTAGCGCGTTCAACCAAACAAACAAACAAACGCTTTAGTTTTATAATATTAGTATAGAATATAGATTAATACTTACTAACACAACAAAAGCTAGACGATTTGCTTTAAAAATAACATTCTTCTTGTATACATTCTAAATTTTGCATATGGCTCCGTTCGCGTAAATGGAGATTATGTCAATTTTCTATCCCTCGGGAATAATAGTTTTTTCTGGATGAAAGATATGTCGTTTTCTGTACCCCTGACATCGTGTATGCGAAATTTCATGATCATCGGTCGAGTAGTTGAGGCGTGAAAACATAACGAACAAACATACAAACTCACATTCACATAAATTAATATTAAGTTAGTATATGAATAATATTGTCTTACGTTTACACAAATGTTATACATTGAAATCAAATAACTTTATATGGATTATATAGCGTTGTTTATTTTTAATAAACACTATTATTACGTAATTTGAAACTATAAACTACTATTGTTAAACACTTTTACTAGTTACTGTTTACTTCTATTTAAGCTATTTAAATTATAAAAACTATTTAGATTTAATTTTATACTTTCCCCAACGTTTTGGTTGCTTTTTAGCAGCCATTTATAGCCGTATCATCGGAGATCCAGAGGTCACGAGTTCACTGGAACCTCTGCAACTCCGTAGGGATATTGCCTCATTGGCATGTTTCTACAGAATATACCATAGAGAGTGCTCTGAAGAGTTATTCCACCTTATCCCGCCCTCCCCTTTTCTATCCAGAACAACGCGCGCTGGGCTCAGATGCCATCCTTATACGGTGGAGTCGACTAGAGTGCGTACCAACAAGTTTGGGTCCTCATACCTCTGCCGAACGATCAAGGCATGGAATTCTCTGCCAAGGCACGTGTTTCCTTCTTCCTTCAATCCTGGGTCCTTTAAGCGGGGCGTGAAAAAGCACCTTCTCAGGCCGTCAAAGTAGAGACCTCAACATCGCTTCGGCTGCTATGAGGACGATGTGGAGACCACTGCTCTTAGACCACACGACTGCTTACCATCAGGCGGAGGTAGGCCACAATGACGAGTAAAATAAAAAAAAGGTCACGGGGTAACTAAGATGGTACCTAGTTGTTGGAACAAACAACGCGATAAAATCCGTATAAAGCTTTTAGTATATGAATTACAAAAAATACTACAAGCCTAGCTTCAAAAAAACATTTTTCTTATATATGTACATATGCAGATTTATATTGTTACGTGCTGGGTTTGACGGATAAGAATATAAAACAATATTACCGACTAAAACACGTTTTATTCTAGCACACAATTAACTTTAATACACAACAAACACTATACTACACTTTTCCACTGTAACTGCTTCAAACTCCGTAGTATTTTTGCTTCCGTTCGCTTCGATGAACATTTGACCGCTTACGATAGTAAACTGACTCGGCGGTGCGCGTGCGTTCTATGTATACGCGGGTAAAGCGCTTCTGGAGTTTTCCAGAAAACGTCACACACGGCACGCAACAGCGTGATGATTCGATAATGTGCCAGCGCTTTCTCTACTCAACTCGTACCGACAAATACGTAGTTCCGTAAGATGTCAATAAATGGTGCTGTAATAAATTATTATTAGAAGGGACTGTCGACTCTTCCCCACAGTACCGTCAGATGGCACTAGCCGTAACAATATGTATGTAAGTATATCCCAAGGTATCCTTACTAATATTATCAATGCGAATGTAAGTTTGTTATGCTTTCATACCCTAGCGATCGATCATCATGAAATGTTGCATACACGTTATCAGAAGTACAAAAAAGAATATAGGGTACCTTTCATCTTGAAAAAGTACTATCCCCGAGTGATAATTTATATACAAAATCTACACGCAAACAAAGCCGCGTGCAAAATCTAGTATTACATAATTTTTCTTTTATTGAAAAATACATCAAAAGTAGTTAGTAGTTAGTAGTAGTAGCATCAGAAGTGATCTCAGTGGTCACCTTACCTTTGCTATTACATTGAGTGTTTCGGTTCAATTTCGACAACAACTTTTTGTTTTACTTGGGAGAATTCTTTGACGCATACCTCTCCGCGGGCCGACGGTGAGTTTATGTCGGCTCATCGGGGAAAGATGACCCAGTTATACTGACTAAACCTACCACGGTGTTCCTCGACATAACCACAGACGGCGGGGCCGCGCGAATGGCTTTCACATGCAATCGCGACCCCGCCGAAGTTTCGGCCGGCCGTGTGAAATGACAGGCCACTACATAATAAAGACATAATAAAGACACTCTCTACTTTCCCCTCGTGAGGCGACGAAGACGCGACACAGAGGCGTGCGTCGGAACACGCATGCCGCCTCTCGGATCTGGTGCTAATCGGGTGGCGAGCAGGTCCACGAAGCCCACCACCCCAAGTCAAACTTCAGTGTGGATGTAGGTCATCTCGGTTCTGCGGTTGGGGAAAGGGTTTGAGCGCTTCTCTCCCGCTCCGCCGCCTCTTTGATGGAAATTACTTCCTCACAGAAGGAGGCGACTGCGTTCCACGATCTCTCACTCCAGACTATAGGCTGAACCACGGCCAGGAGCGAGAGAGCAACCAATCTGACTGCCGCGATCAACTCACGGCGCTGCGATGCTCACGAGGGGCAATCCGCCAAAGTGTGTAGCGCCGTGTCCTCAACAACATCGGGGCAGTCGCCGCAGTGATGACATTCGAGCGTCTCCTGCCGGCCTATGCAACACAGGAATTGCCCGAATATCGACACTCGTGTCAAGCTTAAAACTAACCTCCAAAAGCAAAGTGAAAATAAGTAAGTGTGATTTAAAAATAATTGCTCTAAGTCCAGGTTTCTTTTATACTACTAAGGTAGCAAACAAGCATACGGCCCACTTGATGGTAAGTGTTCACCGTAGCCTACGGACGCATGCAACACCAGAGGCATTACTTACGCGTTGCCGACATTTTAGGAAAGGAAGTGGGAAGGAGAAGGAGCGTCAAGGGGAAACGAGAGTTATTGAGCCTACGGTACTACTACTAGTAGGAATACTGCTACATATTTCACGTCGATATTCTGTGAAAGGGTAGTCCTTCCCCGGTCGAGCCGGCCCATTCATGCTGAAATCAGCGAGGCTCTACTACTCTAAAACCAGGTGCACTGATTTAGTAATTATTTTTTTACTTTAAACACGAATGCTTGAACCACCTTATTGATCTTTCTACAAAGATAATTTTTACGACAACACAAATTAATACTTTTACGTACTCTCAAAACACGACGGAGACTTAAAATTGGCAACACCAAAAAAGTCACGTCACGAAAAACAAATCGAGTCGAAAGTACCGAAATTCGATATTCAAGTCACATACAGCATTCACGTTCAATAAAATGTCGGCATATGACCCGCTTACATCGAAATACCACGGTATTTACGAAAAAAAAGCATAAAGTAGTCCTTCATTAACCCAGTTTGGCAACCGCGGTTCCCCTCGATCTGATAAGGAATTGGTTCCAAGTCACGTGGCGGCAATTGGCTTGGCAGCATGGAAGTCTTGAATTTGTATTTTTGGATGCATTTATTGTAAACGAGCTTATAAAACAAGTCTCGTTTGCGTTTCTTTGTTGAATAGTCTGTTCAGCAAAATTATTTCGTAGATTATTAAGATTAATTAGTTTAGTTGACAAAGCGATGACATGGCTTATCGAGGTCGCAGCTACAAGTCCTGGTTCATGAATTATCGTTTTCCTCCGTTATCATTTACATCCTACTTTAGCACGGGGAATGCTTATAAAATAAATCTTAATTTACTAGGTTAATTTCGATTGCTTAGCCTAATAAACAAAGATATTATCACGACTCTATGAAATTTGTCGTAGGTGTGACAATCTAAAGATAGCTTATATACGGGTTGCATTATTTTCAAGGCCTTTTTTTGAAATCTGTACCTACAAACTTAACCTTATCGACACAATAATAAAAGCTTTATGTCTGGACGCCGACGTCCCTACATCGATTGATGAATTAAGGTGCTTATAAGCTTAGGCATGGAAACGAAACATAATATTTCAAATAATTTTATATAATTAGTGTCTGCTGTTTTATTGGACGCATAAATAAGTATGCGCTGAAGTTTACGTTTGATCATGAGGTCCTTGGTACACGAAGTCTAGAATATTTGGGGACAGTTACAGACATGCTAACCCCATTTTGACTTCTTATTTGTTTTTATATTTATAATATATAAATATATAATATAACATATGTATGAATATATAATATGTAATATATAGATAATATAAACATTTGATAATACAACCAAAACTATGATAGATTTTACCTACCTTTATAAATAAATAATAAATTGGCAACAACAAAAGACTAGTAGACTTATATCTCTCCTGGTACTACTATAAACTATACTCGTAATCTCAGTCAATTGCTGAAATTCCAAACATAATTGTAAAGCAATTTCTCCGGCTGCTAACAGACCGCTATAGCTCAAGATGTTAATAAAAATAGATCACAGAAATTAATAGCAATACAATAAAGAAATTTTGCAATAATATGTTCCTTTGTCTGATATAGTCTTTGTAAAAAATAATAAATGAATCTGTCATTCAATTCTTAAATAAAGTTCTGTTTGATAAATATATTGAAAATTCCAATAATTTATTTCAATTTTTCATCGATGAATATCAGTTTTAGGAATTTCTCAACCAAATAAAATGTCTCAGATTTTGGTCTCTGTCAAAGTAATTTTTGAAAGGGAATGGTTGGATTCGAAAAATCATTGATGCTCATTTAAGCGTCATTACAATAGCCCGTTATCAGTCTTTGCCTGATATAGCTGTTTATCCGGTAATGGAGAACCGAAGATTGGACTTGTCTTCTATAAGGCGAGGATACTTGCCCAGCTTAAACTGGAGCAACTAGGGATCGTCTACCTTTCAAAATAGCTTTACATATAGTCCTACGTTAGAATGACAACTGCACTTGCGCTAATTAATCATATTTTTATACCTTATAAGACTACCAATTCCAGGGTCTTCCAACATCCCTTAAGGCACTTTCATTGCATATGCGAAGAAGACAAAAGTATACATTGTGTAACGCGCTGTCTCATTCTTGCACATGCAATGACAATGCTTTAAAACAGTGGTAAGAACCCTGACATGGATAATAGACTGTCTCAATAGTCTCATGGCATAAGTTGACACTTATACTCACGGCTGATCCTGTGTTGGAATAGATACATTGAGATATTCTGTAAGGATATTTTCAGTAGCTGTAAGGACTCTAGCTATAGGCTTGATAGAGCAATAGGCTTGGAGCCAATTACGTGAGTGTAAAAATCTTTGCTGGCGAAAAATCACTATAGCGCACCTCTTATCTTACAGAGATATACTAGTTACTTATATACTTTTACAGCTTAGTAATAAGTAATAGCTATTACTTAGTTGAATATACTCTACACCTTAAAGGTATAATAAACTAGCTACCGCCTCTGTCTTCATGCGCATGTCATTAAAACATAGCCTATGCTACTCACGGATAGCAAACATATCGATTATGTAGTTCCAAAGATTACTATATAATACATATAAACAAACAAATTTTACTTTTAATATAAGTAAAGAAGACCAAATCGTATCATACCAAAATGAAAGAAGCAATACGTTAAATTGTAAATACGACATAGCTTAAAAGTACTAAGCTCATATTTTCCTTTGTTAGTTTTAAATGAAACATTAAAACCTACGAGCGAACACGTTGTTAGCACACAAACTAAATTCGTTTTAATTCGTAGAAAAACATCAACATTCCGGGCGACTTATTAACTGCAAGCGACTGAGTAGTGTGCGCTGTTTGTGGAAAGCTTACATAACATACTTTAAAATGGCATGATAAAATTTGGTAAAACGTTTTTCATTTGAAGAAAACATCAATTGCTTAGGTGATTACGTATTGCACGTTTTCTTATTTAAATTAATTGGATTGCTCTGTTTCTTGAACTAAATTATAAATTGTAGGTATTTCGTTTTTAAGACAACATCCGCACTACATACATTTAATAGACACAAAGTACAACCATGCTTAGAACAATTTTTTGTGCTTCGCTCGCGTTTAACCCTTAAATTGTGTTTGTTCGTTTTATGTGACATTGTAATTTTGTTAATAATCTTCTATCCCCCAGAAACAGTAGTTTTTTATGGATGAGAGTTATCCTATGTCCTTTTCTGTATCCCTAACAACGTGTATGCGAAATTTAATGATTATCGTTCGAGTAGTTAAGACGGGCAAGCGTTACAGACAAAGAAACAAATAAACTCACAGCACTTTACGGTGAGATTAATAATAATAATCTCCTTTAGACCGATTTTCGGTCACGGCGGCCAATCTTAACGGGGACTAGCTATCTGCGCAGGAGATATTATAGTGCACAAGTATTTGCGCAAACACAAATGCACTCTCTGTATCCTAACCCTCATGATCCGATGGGACGGATAATCCGACACGAAAGAGAGATCAGGCGCAAAACCAACGGCTTTACGTGCTTTCCTAGGCATGGGGGTGTCTAACACCGCCAACTTCTTAACTCCGGGTTCGTAATGAGATTTCTTAACAGAAAAACCCAATACCTTTTTGTTGGCCCGACCCGGGATTAGAACCCGAGACCTCATGCATAGCAGTCGCATTCACTACCGCTATGTAGTAGCACAGAGCTAACTAAATGCAGGAGGAACTACGCTAAATGCAGAAGCTTAAAATGTAACTAGCAAAATGTGAGTAAAACCTTCTGTCTGAGCTTTCGACATTATTCAAGCGCATTTATAATACCTAGATTATTGCCCATACATAGATATATTTTCGTATAATGATTTCTGGGACTCCGAGGAATCGTATACACACAGAGACTAAAAACTCATAACATCAATCTCTACCGAGCCCAATAAAAATTTTACCCTTCATTTCTACCCAATAATACTGAACAAATAATGGTATTATCCTTTGAAAAATGATTCACTAAAATGTCTTTTCAAAAGTAATCGTTCGATAAATTGGAATAAAGCTCTTCGAATAATGATTGGTATAACAGTTACAAATCTTTTCGTATTTATTTGCTGAAAAGTTTTTAGAATCTCTCCTTAATTTGTGGACGTTTTCTTTTGAACGATGCCATGACAAAAAGGTTGTCTGTAATTTACGTAGTGCTTTTAAGCACTCCAATAGGTTTAGGGAAATAATTCGATTAGTTAATGGTGAAAATATTATAACTTATTTTAAAAATGTTCAGTCTTAATAAAAATGTATTTAGACATGAATTTTGTTACTAGTTAATATTTCTTGAATAAGTAAAACATTTTCTACCGTTTTTTATTTTATAATTGGGTTTAATCAAAGGTACAATCAATTAATTATTCTACAACCTCCGTATAGCGTTTAAATCTATATGATGAAAGTCTCGCCATCTCTCTACTTTAACCTAACAAGAGTCATGCGATTTATCTTTCGGATAACTTTTATTTGATATTTGTGAAACTAGCCATAACATGTTTTTGCCAAAGAAATTACAGTCATTAGATAACAAATAAGTAAGATCAAATTCGCCACTAACTATATATTTACCCCAGAACAGCAAATAGCTGACTAAAATACATAGTGAAATCTCTTGCCATTAGTCTAGTCTAAAAAGCACCCACTCACTGTTAAACCAGCGAAGACCTATCGATGCTACTTCCGATTTGAATTTATCGATGCCAATTAGTGAAGCGGGCAAATCTACATAGTCAGATGCCTTGTTCAGTTTTTGAAGTCGACGTCAATCCATTTGGATGGAAATGTAAACAAACCAAATTGATGTTAAATTTGTTAAATTTATCACATAATTACTTACTATATGGAATAAGTAACACATTTATCCATATTTTCAACGTTTTCACATGATATCTTATTGTGTATTTGAAAGCAATTGGCGTTTGATTAATAAATAATTATTTAATTTGAAAAATCTTAGACTAAATGTGAGGTTCTTTCTCAGATAAAATAAATATCTATAATTTATGATTGCATAAGGTTGTACGGCAAAAAAATCGTTTATGTCGTAACATTTTTAGTAATTGATTAGTTAGTCGAAATTTGTTCAACAAAAAGAAAGTTAAAATTAATTTGCAATAAAATAGGTACACGGTATTTAGAGGGATTTGAAATTTAAATTAATCTGTCAATTACTGGCATTAAAAACCTGCTAACTAATGATACACAAGATCTAAACATAGTGCGGGTGTGTAAAGAAATGTATGCGGCTGGCCACTACAACACATGGTGTTAGCCGCAAAAACAATCAAAAAATATTATCCTGACCGTCAAGAAAACTGCGATTTTGTCGACTTTTCATCGCTTCTGTGTGTTTTTCTCAAAATCCGATGATTCTAAATCAGACTGATAAAGAAAATAATTAATCAACAAAACCTACATTTGGTCATAAATTTTATTTAGTGTATAAATTTTGTAAATTAAGTTGGTGTTCGTAGGTGTTAGTTTGTGGCCTAAATGAGTACATATTCTTTGACTTTCACAACTTTAATTTTGTAGTAAATAACTTTGATCACTAGTAATTACTAATTTATACCTTTAGTTATTTTTTTAACAATGTAAAATTATATACCTTTGAAATGTTTTTTTACTGTATATCTACTATATTCTGTTTGGTCAACTGCAGACATCGAATGATGGGCACAATTATAGCGCGGTAAGATATAATTGTAGCAGTGTTTATGTCATTTCTAAGTCTTTCGCTGCATCAAATCGAATGATTCGATTAGGTAATTAATTGATTTACAATTGACGCTACAATAATTGGACTTCACTAAAATGTCTATGGTCATGTCAATAAACCGTTTGTATATCTTTTGATTCAGTTGAATTGAAATCGACTATACATCGATGCTTACCTACTTCAACCGGTCTAATTCAGATAGTAAAGTTAGTAATATACTAAGAGCAACGATAGCTCAGTGGGGAGACCAACAGACTGCAATGCAGAGGGTCTCGGGTTCTAAACTACGTCACACACCTCTGACTTTCGGAAGATATATGACGTTGCGAAATTATGTGCGTATTGATTGACAATTATCGCCTGCTCCGTGGCTCGGAGAGCACGTTAAACCGTCGGTCCCGGCTGCCATGAACATCTATGGCAGTCGTTATTGGGGAAGTCGACACAAAAGATCCCACTAGGTCGAAGTGTCGCCGGTCTGTACTGACTGGCCCCCACACAAGATAAGTCAAAATAAGTTAGTGATATACTAGAATATAGAAGAGGTAATATTATGGTTACTTACTTAAACATGACAAATTTACTAACAATATTATATAAGCAAAATAGAGGCATATAAAAAGAGGGGTAAGTATACAGATCAACTCAAAGAAAAACTAAATGTAAAGAGAGACATATAGGGAATTGAAGGATTTGGCATCGGATCGAGAAAGATGAAATTTGCTACACCGACTTTTACACTAGTCAAGAAGTATTATTCCTAACTTTTGTCCAGTCTCGATGTAATTAACAATAATAATATCAGCCCTGTATTAAAATGTCCCACTGCTGAGCACAGGCCTCTTAGTGTGAGATGGGTCAGGCCATAGTCTACCCCACTGGCCCAATGCGGGATGGCAGACTTCATAAATTTTCAAGGACAACTCTCAGACATGCAGGTTTCCTCGATATTTTCCTTCACCGTTAAAGCGAACGTTAATTAACTATTTATATGCCCAAAACTTTGTAAAGTCAGAGATGCGCGCCTTGCTATCGAATTCGAGACCTTGTCGTATCGCGGCAGTCCAACGCAACGTCCAAGTCCAAGCTCTCACTAGGCTATCGTGACTTATTTATACATCATTAAACACAATATCGATTAAATACTTAAAAAGTGTTTTGTTTGAACCTAAACATAATTATGTCATATCGGACCTTATTCTTGCATAACACTCAATCAGAGACCCAATCATCACACAATTGATTGACTCCTTAATTAGGCAACCAATATCTTGGTATTTGAATGGAAGAAATAAGCACTTTGAAGACTTATTCATATTGGATATATTATTAATAATACATATATAATTTTCACATGTTTTCCGAAGGTATAGACAGGATGTGTATTACACCCATAATTGATCAGCTATAGTTTTAAGATCTTTCCTGATATAGAACGAGCCTATTACTACCTACCGGGCACAATATTGGTTTCTTGACAGAACATCCACCAAGAATGCATGGTCCAGGAAACGGATCGAAGACCAGCAGCAGACGAATTGACTACGCTACCGAGCCAGTCAGTGAGGAATTATAACATAATATTCTATAATAATATAATATTCTATCACATACACACAACACCATCTAGCCCAAACTAAGCAGAGCTTGTACTGTGGGTACTACACAATGGGTAAACATATATATATACCTTTTTTTGTAAATATGTACATATTATACATAGAAACACCCAGACCAAGACAAACATCCATGTTCATGCACACAAATATTTGACTTGAGCGGGAATCGAACCCACGACCTCAGGCGTGGCAGTCGGTTACACTAACCACTACGCCATCGAGGCCGACTTGAATGATATTTTACTATAAAAAACATCTAAGCTGACATTTTTACCCCACAAATCTAAAATTGAGGTTGAATTCATACTACACATGGTACTTGCATGAACTTTTTGAAAGTCCTTAAACATTATTGCGGTTCTGAAAGCTTGAAATCAATATTTGCTTTTTATTACCGAGGACATAGCCGTAACGCAATGTTTTATGTTAGCAAATAAAAACACTTTTAGAGTACGCATCTGTTGATAATCTTTTATAGCCTTTTAGCTTGGAAGCTTTTAATGGGCAATGCGCCGCTGCTACGTTTGTTTTCGGGTTCGATTTTTACACGTGGCAAAAAATATGATTCCCCTTTTTTGCTACGTCTGGACGTTATTCGTGTATAAAGAACGTTGGTACTCTAATAGATAAGGCATCAGACTGACATGGATGATCGTGGATTCGACTTTCTCTCATTGTATTTCTGGAGTGAACTCATTCCTAAAACAAACATATTAACTTAGAGATTACAATACTGTGGTGGCGAACTTTAAAAACTTGCACTTACTTGTCTTTCTCAATATGAACCCCAAGAAAAGCTAGTAAGCTTTCAACTCCACTTCTAGTTACAATTTTGCCGCATTGTCATTGCTTAAAAATCTTTAACCCATTTCTGTTAAAAAAATAAAACATAAATCTCATTTGAAAACTATTCAGTTACTGCTTTCGGATTATATTCAATGTGAGTTTGTTTGTTTGTGAAGCTTTTACGCCCTAATTACTCGACCGATTATAATTAAATTTTGTATACACGTTTTCAGGGGAGTACAGAAAAGGACAAAGAGTACCTTATTCCCGTGGGATAACAATTTATTGACAAAATTTACATTACGCGAGCAAAGTCGCAGTCAAAATCTACTTCTCTTATACATAAAAGGAGACGAAACAAAGAAATATAACAGGTACATACAATTGCATTTATACATATTGTCTTTATGGACCAGTACGCCATATTTGTTTACTAAATAAGACAAATAAGAAAATGTACTTACTATACATAGCTTCATATATACCCATTTTAGATATATACCCATTTTCAAAGACAACTTGGGAGTTGTCTTTGAAAATGGGTATATATGTATGTAAAATAGGTGGGTGGACCCTAGGAAAAATTCAAAATTCATGAGTCGCTGGGGGAGAGGGCTTACAGAATTCAACCAACTGACACAAAGAACATTGATTGACACAAACAACAACACAAACTCGGAACAACCATTTGTGGATCACACAATTTTTTGTCCCGTGTGGGATTCGAACCCAGGCCAGCCAAGGGCAGCCCAGTATGGCGAGGCGACTATTTAAACCACTACACCATCCGTCATCTTTACAATAAACCAAGTAGCCTAATTGTAATATTTGTCACAATATATGTAGCCTATTTATATATTAATACGTGAAGCAAAAACGTTGTACCCTTTTTTACTTGCACGAATGGAGCAGTATGAAATTTGGCACAGTTAAAGTTTATATAGAGAAGGAGGGGTGAATCCTAATATTTTTATAAAATATGCATTAGAAATACATTAAATTAAAAAAAAACACTACACGCACACAACCATGCATTTGACACACGCAGTCGAATCGCGTTCGTAGTATTTCGACATTGTTCGTCTGACGTCGTACAATTCTTTGTAACTATGGTTACCTATACCTTATTTATATGTAATAAAAAAAACAGAAAACAAATTAGCAAGCTTAGGAATTTTGGTCGAATTTTGACCACTAGGCGACCGCTAGTGCTTAATAAATCCTTTACAAGATTAATCTAGACTTTTGATAGAGTATTATTTATATAACATACTATCCAATGAGCCCGCAAATAGCCGCAAGCAAATTCCAAAACTTTCTCCAGCTGTGATAGTACTGTGCCTATAAATATGTTTGTACTGTTGTTCTGGAACCTTCTAAATTGCTATTAATTGCTTATTATAAGGAGAATATATTATTAACCTCTAGTCTTCTTCGAAGAGATTAATGAAAACACTATGTGAGTCTGTGTGTTTGTCTGTTAGTGACAGGCATAGCCTCGGAACCATTGGACCGATTGACTTTGTAACTTGGTGTACAGACACCTTAGGGTTATCCCTCGGTCGAGTTTGAATATGGGCCCTGAGGGTCTAAAGCTCCCCTCAGATATAGGGGTTACAAGGTCATAAGGTCAGAGGATATCCACCAACAGAGTGATTTGGAAACCCAAGGGAGAGGCTTTTGCTCAGCAGTGGAACATTACAAAAAACTGATGGTAAACAAAGGTCACATAAAGACGAAGAGGTTGAATCCTGGGTTTTTACACCCATCTCGTTATTAAATGTTATTTTTTGTTAACCTCTCCAACTAAGCTAGAATGCTTGTGTTAGGAGTGGGTTCACGTCAGTAGTGCTATGGATGGGATTCGAACCCGAGACCTGTCGATCGCAAGTGCAATGCCTTATCCATTGGGCTTATTCTTTTATACTCCTTTATGTGATCACAACTTGGTGTTAGCCCATATATAACAGCTTACGTAATATACTCATTTAGGCCACGAACATACGGCTGGCGCTACACCCATTCACATAGTTATGCCTATATTTAGGTCTAGCCGTAAATAGCAACATACTAATCGCCTACATAAATCTACTACCACACTGTTAAGATCGGAGATACAAGTTGGAAACGAAAGTTATTGATTGTGGACAAATTCCCCGTCCGTATAAGCAGTAGTTACTTTCCTATTGTTTTAAAAGATTACTTTCTCACACGAAATAAATCCTGTGTACCGAGGGACTATACAAACATTCAAACAAGGACACAAAGAACATAAATTTCGGATCTAAAAAAATGTTGTCCTGTCCCGGGTGGGGATCGAACCCCACTCGGCACACTGGCAGTGGAGATGCTATCATTTAATTTACTATGCAATCGTGAAGTCAATATTTAAGTCATAAACAAAAGTCCAGTGCTAGACGTAACGAGATGGGTGTAAGAACCCAGGATTCAACCTCTTTGTCTTCATGTGACCTTTATTTTTTATCAGCTTTTTGTATTTCCCACCGCTGGGAAAAAGTCCCTTTGGACTTCCAAATCACTATGTTGTTACTTATGACCTTGTGACCCCTATTATCTCGGGGGTTTTTTGAGCCACAGGGCTTATATTCAAACTCGACCGAGGGATGACCTCAAGGTGTCTGTACACCAGGTTACAAAGGCCGGTCCAGTGGTTCTGAAGCTATGCCTGTCACTAACAGACAAACACACAGACCCATATAGTGTATTAATTAAACTCTTTGAAGAAGACTCAGAGGTTAACAACATAGTTACACATAGTTGTACTTATATTTGGGATATTTAATCGTATAATGATTGGCGAAAATCTGTTGTAATAAAACTATTGGAGAGGAACCCACCACGCAACAGTTTTTTTTTCTCTTTACGTGTGAAAATGCGCCTGATGCATACCCCCTCGCCACATAGTGGATGGGCCGCTTGCAAAAATTACTACCTCAGCGACCCACCCAGCAGTCTACAACTCCTCAGCGACGCCCCGAAACTACATAGGGCGTCGGACCGACTCAATGGCTGGCGGACGGGAGATCCCCGTTCTCTCGCCCGCAGCCTTTATTATGGCAGCATTAGACGCGCGTAAGCGCGCCTGCGCCGCCCTGTTCGCCGACGACGGCTCGGATCCGCAAGGATACTTTCTTCACGGATTCGCTCCGCCGCCTTCTTCTGCGAGATGACGGACGCGACCGCTACCCACTTTCTCTCGCTGTTGACCATGGCTTTGATCACGGCCGGCAGCAAGAGATCCTAACCCACCACGCACCCTCGGTTTGCCAACCCCAACTACTGAAATAGAAAAAGATTGACAATACCGAACTCCTCTGGGTAGGGTCAGCCGGGTCGTGGAAACCGGGCAAATTCCAACATGCAGAATTTCGCTTCAAAAGCAAAATATGCGTCTATCTGAGTCCAGTTATAAATAGCAACATACTAATTGCCTATGTAAATCGACCGCCATATTATTTAGATCGAAGATACATTTTAGAAACGAAAGTTGCCGAACGTAGGTAAGGCCACAGATCGTGTGAGTAGGAGTTGCTTTTAAAATTCTACATTAGGCAACTGATAACACATATACATACAATATACTGTCACAAATATGGAATGAGACGTAACTTAAATTTTAAGTTAAATTCTAAGCTGCAAAATACCTATCAAAATTCGTTCGGTGCTTTTGGGAAAATGTTTGCTTCTTATAACAGCAATGCCAGTATATAATATAAATCATTTTATAGCCTAGAAACTCATTAATAAAAGATAAGATTGAGGTCTGAAAATGTCTGTTAAAAACTACTTTTAAAAACCCTAGTTATCCATTTTAGTCTTACATACAACTTATTGTTTTATAAACCTAAGTTACGTATATCAGTGAATCTTAAATTCTAACAAAGTTTTTAAGAATGAAATAAATGTTATTCAGATAATATACGCGATTACTCGGCCAGACCAAAGAAGAAAATCTCTTTGTTTAAGGAGTTTTATGAAGACTTTGAACAAAAATTTAATTATAAATAAATCGTAGCAATGGTATTAGCTACAAAGGAAACACTTTAGTCTATAAATAACTTGAAAGTTTGAATACGTTTATATTAGAAAGTAAGTACATACTAGCTTAAACATTATTTTCCTATTTGAGGCAGATTTAGGCTACAATATCATATATTTAATCGAATTAGGCGTTACCAGAAATTCATTGTAATGAAATTATTTGGAATAGAGGAACCCATCTCGCACTTTGAGATAAAACAGTTGTCGACGCATATATTGTGTTCGAAACGGAATACTGCAAGTTGAAGCACGCCCGGCTCCCACGACGTAGCAGTACCTATCCAGAGGAGTTCAGTCCATATCCATCTTTTTCTATTGCAATAGCTGCGGTGGGCAATCTAAGGATGCGTAGCAGGTTCCTCTCTTCCCAATATTTTTATTATATTCACACTATAACCTAAAGATGCGAAGCAATTACTTTATATATCACCTAGCATGGTTGAAATTGCTAGTTCAACAAATCAGAGCATGGACTTCATTAGTAAACTCAAACATAAACAGATACGAACATTTGTTCATGAAATAAAAAATGATATCGATATTCTAAGGCTAGACGAGATTCGAAATATTTGAAGCTAACTCTCCATATATACAGTCACAGATGTTCATAACGATTGGTAACTGGACTGACTGCCTTTTCGGATAGACGCCGAAGCACAGAGCGATCATCTTATTTAATAGTACGACTACGCTAATGATATACCATGTGGAGGCTAATGCTCACGAAGTAGACATTTTTCTTAAGTACCTACCTAAACATATGTAAGCTAAGAGGACTTATAGACTGAGGTAATTAAAATAAAAGAGATACTTAGATAAGGTAAAATGTGGTATTTTAGTAAAATTCAATCAGTATAAACTTGTTTAACTTTACCCTTGGGGTGCCTGGTGGGTCTCACAGACCCGCTACTTCAAGGAATCAAAAATTACGTATTTAAATTCTTCATCAATCGCGCGGTGCTTCTGAGTAGCTTCACATTATATAAACTATCGGCCATTTTGCGGCCCTCACACAGTCAGACACACTGATTTGTGACGCCAGATTTGTGGGTGACTGACGGAACCGGCATCGAAATATTTCAAATCACTATGAGTTTGAGACGGTTCGTGTTCATCATAAATTGTATGAGATTCGATAGCTCAGATACTTGTGAAGAGAGAGCAGCAGTTAATAAGTTGGCACCTATTAGACACTTGTACAAAGAGTTTTTTAGAAACGCCCAAGATATCAACACTTATGTAAACAAAGTATTGATTTTTGTTACGTAACGTTAGAGGATTTTCAATTATTTAATATAACTATATTGTCTACTTATATTTTGCTTTCTTTTATTTAATCCCTTAAAGTAGTTATATAAAAAATAAACAAAAACTTATTATTTGATATTTAGACGCAATAAATAATATAAAAATGATACTTTGTTTCCGGGTCCTAGAAACCTACCAGGCACGCCGTGTAACTTTTACTTACCAGGCGACCAAGGGTTAAACGACCACGCGAATCAAGATGAAGAATTTATTTAAGACATGTTTCTGTCCGCGGTTTCCTCCATGTAAACCGCATGAGAACACATATCAGAATAAAACGCCAACTTTTATTCTAGCTAAACCACATATCTGATTTTAAGGAAATTTGGCAAGGAGGTACATTGTATCCTGATGCAATATACTTCCTTGCCAAATTCCTTAAAATCAGATATGTGGTTTAGCTGTAAAAGCATAACAGACAGACAAAGTTAGGAACTATCGCATTTACAATATTACTACCCCTCGGAAACAATACATTTTACAGGATAAGAGGTAGGGTACCTCTGACGTTCTTTTCTATACCCCTGACGTGTCTGCAAAATTTTATGATGATGGGTCGAATAGTTAAAGCGTGAAAGCGTAACAAACAAACAAACCTACATTCGCATTTATAATGTTATTTAGGATTAAATGATTAAAAATATTTGCAACTACATATATGTATCGCTAAATGTTATGTCTTTTATACTAAGATATCGACACATTTCGTAAGAATTGGCCCCAAGGTCGAGTTTATTAGCAAAATGCTGACCACAATGTCTAACGCTTAGCAAGGGACCGCGAACTGTTCGCCTGCACATTTAAAACAAGAATTGATTAAACTTTTTGCTGTTGGGTGACCAGTAACTTTCTAACAAAGCGAACTAAAAAGTAAAAACGGGAGCTTTGTGATGCTACTCGTGCCAGCTAGTAAAAACAACTCAACACGGGTCTCTGTCGACGATTTAAGGCTTTCAAAACGGCACAAGTTTTTAATTAGTCTTGAAATATGTATATCCATCGACCAAGCAGTCGCCTCGCCGCCACCGATGCACAATTCTATTTATATTTCTTTTTCTGTTAATAAGACCCGTCCCGCACTAGCAATGATTCTTGTGTCGCGGGGGACTTTGCAAACATTCAAACAACGGACACAGAGTACACCCACGTTCCGAACAACTATTTGTGGGTTTCACAAAATTTCATCCCGTGTGGGCATTGAACCCACAACTACTTAAATCTACTGGTTTAATTAGTTGTAGGTACCTACTGGTACGCCATCCGTGCAGTCAATTTTAGGTCAAGTCACGTCATTGTCATCCATAAATAATTGTGTGTCTGGGTGAACTTCGTGCCCGTTAATAGTATATTAGTAAAGCAACACGGGGCTTGATCCCTGAATCCCTGAATGCGGGATTTAACTTATATATTTAAAAAAATATTATTTAGGCTGGCCTAGCGTGAGGCCAAAGGATACCACGTATTACTTCTGTATTTTATGTGGGTTCTGTAGCGCTTTAGTATTGACTGCGACTGCTGTATATGAGGTTTCGGGGTCGATTGCCGAATCGAACAAAGTATTATTGGTTTTTACAGTCAAGAAATTCTCAATAACAGTATGAATTCTGGAACTGGTCGACAGCAATAGGCTCACCACCTCTGCCTGCTCCGTCGTGGGAGTAGGAATTTTTTATTTTCTTATTTTATTTTTTAGCAAGACAATTTTTTTATTTTAATCCGATACATATCCAGCTCAAAAATTACATAAGATTTTCAACAGACTTTTACAGCAATAAAAAGATAATACCAATAAAAACATAACACTGCCAATCACAGCAAATCGGAAAAGATACCAATATTATGACAATCATAAATCATTATTTGATCGTTATTTGAATAAATAATAATCAGTGACAACAAATGACATTGCGCGTTCAGCTCAAAAAACATCCTATTTTCTCCACTTCCCACTCTTCGGGGTACCACGCTGCCACTGCAGGATAGTCTTAACATCCTAGACATAGACATTCGCCACGACCTTAACTCTAGGGATTACATCGAGAGTGTAATAACCACAACTGCACGCAAACTCGGAATTCTAAACAAGGTGCGGCGTTTCTTTACTCCTGCACAGCTATCTGCTGTACAAGGCCCAAGTCCGTAGCTGCATGGAGTACTGTTCGCACCTTTGGAATGTTTCCGCTAAGTACCTACTCGATGCCTTAATTAAACTGCAGCGTCATGCCGTACGTATAATCGACAGCCAGGAGGTTACGAAAGACATCGAACCGCTACAACTTCGTAGAAACATTGCGTCCCTTAGCGTATTCTATCGCCTCTATCATGACAAATGCTCCGAAGAGTTATTTGACCTCATCCCAACTTCCTCCTTCCTTTTGAGAACCATACGTGCCGGTCTTCGTAATCACCGACTGACAGTTAGCACAATCCCGTCTCGCACCAAATGCTTCAGCAATTTCTTTTTATACCATACCATACAACTTTAGAACAGTCTTCCGGCTCATGTTTTCCGTCCCTTCTATGACATTGGGTCCTTCAAACGTAGTGTGAAGAAGCGTCTGGTCAGACCGGCTTGACACTGACAACGACTAGAAGACATCTATCTTCTCCTCGTCGTCACTGTCTCTGGACTGTAATTGGGCTTTCCATCAGGTCCGTTACAATCACTTCGTAGTGTCACGACAAAAAAAAAGAAAACAAAAAAACATCGAATGTGATGGTGTCAAATATTCAAATCGCTTGATTTCTTCTTCGTTGATAATTGCGCTCTGCAATTCCAAACCGGCACAGTTGCTGCATCAGCTTAAAGACTAAATAGGCAACACAAAAATATAATAACCTATCAACAAAAGTATACAACAGGCTTCTTGCTATTATTAAGTATAACATTTTACAAGCTTGAAACAAATAAAAGGACTATATAAATGTAACGTATGTAATAATGTATTATTCAAATATCTCATGTAAATTTGGCGCCATATCACGCACATTTGGAGCCCTATAATTTATTCTGACAGTTTTATTTACGGTATATTTAATGGACATATTGTCAAAATAGTCTCGCAATGTAACAGACATTTAACTTGGAGGTCACAGCTTAGTGATATTTATTAATCTGTTTAATAAAACACGAATGCGAAACGTTACATCAAAACTGTCAAGTAAGCTTATATACATGCATATACTGCGGTTATCAGGACCTATAGACATAGTTTGGAACGCTGGATGTTTTATTTACGCAATGCTAGATTGGTGTAAAATAATAATAATATTAGCCCAATAATACTGCTAGGTTAACGTAAAAACTCCTCGCACTAGGTACCCAGAACTCTACCTAAACAGCAGTATCGGAGTTGACCAATTCCTTACAGAAACATTTAGTTTAGCTAAGGCCTACCCATCTAGGTTAAATGTTTGTGTTACACGTTGTACTGATAGTTTGTGATTCAAATAGCTAGTCAATCGAGCGGCGGCAGCCTAATTGATTAGACAATCGACTTGTAATCGAGAGGTCCTGCATTCGAATCTCATTTCAATACCAACGTGAATATAATTACAAACCAAACATCATAGCAGCTAATGTTATCAAGAAAGATAAAGAATATAATAAAACAATATATTCTACTACAGTTAACCCGTGGTTTCGCTCGTATTAATAGAAATTTTGTCAATACATTTCCATCGCTCGTGAACGGTACTTTTTTTAGAGTTTGAAAAAACGCTTATACAACAGCTTTGTCCGTCTGTCTGTTATACAAATTTCAACTCAAGAACCGTAAGAGCTAGAGACTCGCGGTTTACGCCATTCGTCGATTTACCACGAAATGACTATGACCTTTGACCTCTGACCACGTGATACCATTTTTTCGAACTCTAAGATTTACGGCAATTCCGTTTCTCACTTGTTCTGTATGAAATGTACCCTATATCTGTACCTCTGACAACATATATGTGAAATTTGATGATGATTCATCGAGTAGTTAAGGCGTGAAAGCGTAAGATGCAAACAAACTTACATTCGCATTTATATTAGTATTAGTTAGGATTTTAACACGAGATAGCGCAGGGAACGGTATGGTAGGATGTCCTTGCCCTTCCTTCAACAGTAACTATAGCTGGATGTGCCAACAACATTTTTAAAAACCTGTTTACAAATTACGAAACAACATAATATAAGATTTCACGTTAACACGATCCCGAATCATTTAGGACTTCAATATCATGTATCCGAAACGATGTAATGGTGAAGCCGTTTTCATTTAGCTAAGAATATTGTGTTAAAAAAGGTCGATCTCATTTCTATATCAAATGTCAGTCCTGTTACACAGTAATACATTACGTAATACATTACGTGGATTTTCCATCAAAACGTTAATATAAGCTACACGTTGAAAATGTTTTATTAGATTCTAGACTGTTCTAGTTACTATAGCAACTAAGCAAACTCTATAGAAACAAGTGCATAGAACTTTTGAATATATATATATATATGTATATGGTAGTTGTCTCATGGTCTCCCCTTAACCATGGCTGTTGAAAAACAACCGAATCGTCGGGGAAATGTTAACTTAAATATAAATAGTTTTAGTAATTTAATTAGCTTAAAAATTAGTAAAGTTTAATAGTAGTAGTGTAACAACTTCTATATCTATACTAATATTATAAAGCTGAAGAGTTTGTTTGTTTGTTTGTTTGGTTGAACGCGCTGATCTCAGGAACTACTGGTTCGAATTGAAAAATTATCTTAGTGTTGTGTAGCCCATTATCGATGAAGGCTATATAACATCACGCTACGACTAATAGGAGCGGAGCAGCAATGAAAAATGTTGCGATAACAGGTAAAGTTCTTTTATATGAAGCAAACGAAGGTGCGCGTATCAGCTAGTTATGTAATAAAGTATTAAATAAACAACGCGATAAAATATGTACCTATATAGTAGATTAATAACAATAAAAGATATACGTAAAAATACATATTTTCTGTACAGTGATTCTCTCATGGGACCATATAGTTATTTCTAATCTAGGTTTAATTTGTTTCTACACTTTACAAACATTTATACAATTTATTCTTAGAATGTTTGTTAAGTTTTTGGCAACATAGACAGGATTTCTATTGTAAAAATGTTTGATTGTTCACAGGTTGAGCAGTGTGATAGGGATATTCTGGCAAGAAATTCTCAGTATAACACAACTGTGAATGTATTATTTACTGTATGACTCACAATGCATATCACGCACAACCTTTCGACACGCATAGACTCTTCGTATATTGATCAGCTTACCTCCTAAGAAAATTATTCATCATCCGTACCTCCATACGAATATTACAATTCAAAAGTGTGTTTGTTGGTTTGGTATTTTTCACGCGGGAACAGAACAATGGATCGAAGTTTTTATAAAGGTATGCCTATATTTTTATGAAAATTGAGATCCGTATGGTGGAACGGTACTAGGAAACCAAAGTAGTGCTAAGGGTCGGGAAAATACTAAGCGTGGTTTAATTTAGTTACTCCTAGTTTGTGACCTGTCTTAGTCCTGAAATCTCATAGAAACACGTACTGGGACAAAAAGCAGTCTATTAATTTTAATTCTGAACACAGTCTATCGGTGTGTTTCTCGTTTTAGATTTGATTACGCGTAATTGATTAACAAATATTCAAACATATTCACAAACTTTCAATTTCACATAAAGATTTTATAGAAAGTACGGAATCTGAGAATCAAATCTTAAACTTCATTTGCTCACGCAAACATAAGCAAAAACGAGACAGTCATTGATCGTCAATACGGCTAAATAAAAAAATATCGAAAACCTTCTAAACCTAATGAAATCAAAACAATTTCGCTACGCGTGTATAAAGTATATTACCCTCCCTTACCCCTTCATAATTTTGAACCAACAATAATGCCAACATGCCTTACATTTCTCGAAAAACAACCGTAATAACTTGACACCTGCCATCGATCCAATGCTCTACAAATTAGTACTTTCAGCATGTTTTAAAGGTCAACATCGGCTGGACATGATCGCATGCAATGAAAAGCGAAGTATTAACTGTTTTGCTTGTTATGTATGAACATAGCTATGTTAAATCACGTGACTTGGAAAGCTTATTTTTTGTATACTTACAAAGTTTATTGTATCTGCTTTAAAATAAAAAGTAAGTCAGAGTTTTTCTTCATCAGTTATAATTACTGCAGTCTTGACATTATGTCGGATTATTTATGATAAAGGTGGTAACATAACAAAAATAAATGGATGACACTTGTGTTGTGTTTATTTATGATAAATGATTACTTACTATATTTTGCCCGCGGCTTGGCTCGCGTAAATATGGGTTAGAATAGGTTAGTAACAGGTCTCTAAAGTGATTCTAGTTCAAGCTACCCACCTACCATTCAGGCCAATAAGATGGCGGTGCTTTCTAAGATATTTTGATTTTGACCCCACGCTTTTTTACATTAAAGTTATTAAATTATTTTCTACTTTTTTTAATAAAGCGTGTCTTTTAGTTCTTTAAACAATTTTTTTATTTCTTTTAAACAATTATATTTTTTTTTTCTAAATTATTGTACTGTTATCGGTCCTCGATAAGTGTGCAAACCAATCCGTCGGTTTGAAAGGGGTTAAAATCACGTTTAAAGATTCATAGATTCATTGATATAAAAGCAAACCAAGCTAATAAAAGCATGTTAAAAAAAGGTTAGTGGCAGTCTTTTTCTTTTTCTTCTGGATATAAGGTAGGTACTGTATATACCTTTTTATTCCTCTGACAACGTGTATGCCAAATTTCATGGCGATCGGTCGACTAGTTAAGGCGTGAAAGCATAACAAAGAAACTCACATTCGCATTTAATAAATGAGTTAGAATTTCATTTTAAATTCAGGTTGTATTTTAAATTTTATTTGTTCAAAATTACATAAATCAGTTCATCTTTGCTCTTGTCGGTGGAGCCTCTTCCATGGCTCTCTATTCTCTGCCATTACTTTGATTTGCTGGTAAGACATGACTTTCACTTTTCCTTCACCTGATCTATGTATGTAACTTCTCCTTGGTCTAAATTACATGATGTTTTTATTAAAATAATAATGTTGCACTACAACGCAAGTCTCAAATCTAATCCCACGGCGTAAACTTCTGATATTACGAAGTTATATACATACTGATTTTCAATTTCGGCAAAGCAAAACATCGTGGGCATACCTCAATGTCTGAAAGTTCTCAATAATTTTATAAGCCGCACTGAGTAAGCATTGTGTACTATGGTACTCTTTTTATAGAGACAAGATTTTTATTTTAACGTGGGGCAATGCCATTTCCTCTTCCCTCTTAGCAGGAAATGGGGAGCAGAGAGGGTTTATTACCCGGAAAAACCTGAAAAGTCCTGGGTCTCGGAAGAAGAGACCTATGCTAGTCTTCCACTAGCACAAGTCTCTTCTCGTTAGATATGTATAAGCTTATAAATAGAAGGCCAATTCTTGCAAAAAAATCCGATCTAGTCTAACAAATGTCAAATATGTACTAAAATCCAATTCATGTACACAATTCACGTTTATTTTAAATTGGGAGAATACCATTTGTGATATTTATGACGTTGAATGTAGAACGAATCTCTAGAATTGGCTCTGAGGGCTGAGAACACATAACTGTTAAATTATTCCTAGCTGCTTTTTCTGATTATCAGTCAAACAGTTTTCAGGACAAAGTTAGGTATCAATTATTTAAATTAATGCATAGTTTCTTATTTCTTTAGAAAGGACAAAAATACAATATGGACATTCATTTTATCTAATTATAATTGTGGCATATACATACTTTCAAGCTACTATGGTATAATTCATAAAGTTCATAAGCTTGTACCACAGACAAAGCACAAATAAACAACACAATTTGGCATATTAACACTTCGAACTAAAGTTACAGAAGCCGTGGCCTTTCCACAGAATGGAATATTAATAACTACGCGAAGGCGAACATCGTGAGAAGAGACATGTGGTTCTGTCAATAACACACGTACCCCACTTGTCGATCAATAGGTTTCATTAACAAACTTAGCTACACTGCAAGTTTCTCAAAACTAAGTAACATGTTCACTATTTATAGCTTTAATATTTGACTTTCTTACTCGTTTGGTATGAATTTCAAAGATAAGTATTCAGTGAAATTAAACTATTTCATACGGATTTTGTCACTTGTTTATTTTAAAACACTTTTCCCGACGCTTCGGTTACTTTTCATTAGACTTCTTCCCTGTAAACAAAATCCGTATAAAGTTGTTTAATTTCTATGTACAACATATTTTGCGTAAACATAAGACAATATCATATAAGTATTTGAATTATTTATAGCATTAAGAAGGCGTACAGCCAGTCAAATTTTCTACCCCGGTTACTGAAGAGCAAATAAAATAAACAATATTTAGCAGATAGTCATACATACGTGTAACCATTGGGATTGGCTGGTTAAATCAGCAACGGTCAATCAAATCACTTGAGATGAGTTTGATTTCAACAAGTTGTTAATTAGCTTTAAGTAATCTGGGTGTAACTTAATCATGTCCCAGACAAGACAATAAATAAGAATAAACCACTGAAAATTAATTTCAGTAGGTTCATGGTCAGTCTGTTATTTAAAACCATCACAAATACATAAATGTAAGTTTGACTCGTAAATAATTCTGATTCAAATTACTATGTTATTAAACAGTACAATTATTTTTACTTAAATTCGTGAAAGAGTCCGAATTACCAATCATTTAGTTCGCTAGCAGGCTAGCGGGAAGTATCACTCTTTTACAGAAAACTAGCCTAAAATAGTAACACTGCTTACTGCATTTGCCTGATAAATAACAGATGAACCAGAGTCCACCATTATCATTTCCTTTGTTTAGTCTAGGCTCGGCAACGCGTTAAATATACCCTGGTTTTATTAAGTCCTGGTTCCTATAACATAATATAATATTCTATCACATACACACAACACCATCTAGCCCAAACTAAGCAGAGCTTGTTCTATGGGTACTAGACAATGGATAAACATGCATATGTATATACATTTTTTTTGTAAATTCGTACTTCTTATATATAGAAACACCCCGGACCAAGACAAAGTGAGGAAGTTATTCTATCAAGGAGGCGGCGGAGCGGGAGAGGGAGCGCTTGAACCCTCTCCCCAACCGCAGAACGGGGCGTCGGAGGGCACGATACGACCTCCAGCCACCCTTAGGTTTTACCTAGGGGTGGTGGGCTTCGTGGGCCTACCCACCACCCGTTCAGCACCAGGTCCGAAAGGCTGCGTGCGTGTTCCCACGCGCGCCTCTGTGTCGTGTGTCCGTTACCCCTTCAAGGGGACAGTAGGGTTAAGTGACCAAAGTGTCTTTTCGTGAGTGGCCTGCCGTTTTATACGGCGGGCCGATACCTCGGCGAGGTCGCGATTGCATGTGAAAGTGATTTGCGCGACCCCGCCGACTCTGGTTATATCGAGGAACACCATGGTAGGTTTAGTACCGACTAAACCTACATATATACCGATTATAATACCGATTCAGGGAGGTCCATTTTCATCGTTTCAACATCTTTCTTTTACCCCGGTGAGTCCGACATAACCTCTCCGCCCGCCCCCGCGGAGGGGTATGCATCAATTCATAATGCAAAAAAAATTATAAAAGATGAGTTACATTAACCTCTACAACTTAAACTTAATAAATAAATAAATAATAAATAAACTTTTACTTACCAGACGAAAAGTAGTATAATCATGTAACTCCTGCTCCAGCTGGTCGGGAACGACGAACGATTGAACGAACATTCTTTGACCAAATCAGAGACATTCTGGCTAAGAGTAGTTTAAGGGTACCTTAAAACGACAATAATGAATTTAAAAAAAATGGTGACTGTGTATTAGGCAAGAACTATATGCCAGGATCGAAGCAAGTAGAAATCCTTAATTACTTACAGCCGTTTCGGGAAACAGGCATAAATTTGTGTATGTATTCAATTACAAAAGTAGACTAAGTCGAACGCACAAGTTATTTTGATCATACATATATTATGGATACAACCCGCTCAAGTGCCTCAGCTCGTACAGGCTACTCGCATCGTGTACAAGAAACGTAATTATACATATCCATACAAATGCTAACTCAGCCGTGTCAGGTCAGTTGATAAACTGTCCCACTGCTGGGTTCAGGCCTCTTCTCAGTATGAGAAGGTCAACATCGTAGTCCGTAGTCCACCACGCTGGCCCAATGTGGGTTGGCAGACTTCACACTTCACGTCTTGAAGAACATTATGTAAAACTCTCAGATGTGCAGGTTTCCTCACGATGATTTTCTTTACCGTTAAAGCGAGCGATAATAAATTATTTATTACGTATGACTTCGAATAGTCAGAGATGCGTGTCTTGGATAGAACTAGAGACCTCTGTGTGGCAGTCAACTGTTTCTTACAAAGCTATTGATTTAAAAAAATAATCGTTGTACAAATAAGTGTATAAAATCATTTCAAACACCCAGCATGTAAAATTTATACAAATTTTGTGGCAAGTATTGAATTATAATTTAAATAATTATAATGTAGTCATAAACGACAAGTAGAAAAAACTTATAATGGTGTAGAAAGCAGCCAGCATATTGGGTTACTACCAAATCAGTAATTCAAAGTATATTTTTTAATCTGAAGATAACAGTGATGAATTTAGTTGTATGCTACTTAAAAATTGTGGTATTAATCACTTGATTATGTTGCTTAACAAAGAGTTGGTTGCTTACAGCAATTTATTATTTCTGAAGGTCCCACAAATTGGTCACGTTTAACAAATATTGATTCTAGTCGTAACAAAGTGCTTATACTATCCAAAAAATAGATTTTTAATGATTTTAAGGGCATATAACTCAAAAGAAAAACTGGCTTACTAGGTTTTAAAATTGCACAGCCAAACGTATTATCTCTTCATACTACCCAACGCTTACCAACTTAAAAATACTTACTGACTTTTAAACAGACATAACGCAAACTAATGAAATATCTTTCCAACTTTCTGTAATAAATCACGGAAATTTCCAGCGACCTCCCACACAATTAAGGGTGTAAATTTGAACTAAATGAAATGTCGCCCTGCCATCTTTGAAAAATGTTCCTTGACGTGTAATAATGTGTGACGGTTTGTTACTTGTTTGCGACGGGTTTTACCTACCTACCTAGTAACCCTTATTAATTTTATGCGATAGTGAATTTGTTAACGTACTTTATTAGCGAAGACATGCGACATAATATTTTACAACACATTTTGTGACAAAATAAACGGTTTTGTGATTCTAGGTCAAAGGGAAGTAGAGAGAAGACTATTAGGATTAGATTTCCTTGCGAGTGAGCTTTTTTTTTGAATTGACTAAGACTTAGTTTTTCTCAGCATCAAATAAATTGTAAACTTAAGTCAGACGAAAAACGAAGAGTTCCCATAAGAAATCGTTTTTCTTTTGAGTTATAGAACCCTTAAAATCATTAAAATCTATTTTTTGGATAGTATAAGCACAATATTGTCTTCTGTTTACGCGAATGTTATTCATTGAAATTAAACTACTATATACGGATTTTATCGCGTTGTTTATTTATCACTGTATTACAAAATTTTGAAAATATTACACTTCTACTACTATTTATTTTATTTTACTAATTTATTAGCAAATAAAATTATTTAAACTATTAAATCTATTTATTTTTGGTTTACACTTTCCCCGACGTTCGGTTGCTTTTCAGCAGCCATGGTCACGGGGAGACTAAGATGGTAGTTGTCTCAATGTTCCAGTGTAGTTATTTCAAAGTACCCGAACATAATTTAATTATTGGTGTTTCTATTTACGCAGAATGAGCTGAAAGTATCATGAAGTCTAGCTGTGGTTTGTTTCTTCTTGGGTTTGACTATTTGAAGTACTGGATCCCAAGCTGGTGGTACATTCCAACCATCTTCTCTATTGAAATTGGGATGTTTTCTGATTTCAATAGCCTCGCGAAGCATCCTTTGTAGGAATCGGTGTTCTTTAGTATAAGCACTTTGTTACGACTAGAATCAATATTTGTTAAACGTGACCAATTTGTGGGACCTTCAGAAATAACAAATTGCTGTAAGCAACCAACTCTTTGTTAAGCAACATAATCAAGTGATTAATACCGCAATTTTTAGGTAGCATGCAAATAAATTCTTCACTGTTTTCTTCAGATTAAAAAATATACTTTTAATTACTGATTTGGCAGTAATCCAATATGTTGGCTGCTTTCTACACCATTATAAATTTTTCTACTTGTCGTTTATGACTACATTCTATAATTCAATAATTGCCACAAAAATATTGTATTGAAAAATCTAGCTATATTTAGCTAGTATTATATCTAGCTAGATTATGTATTTTTGACTCAAAGCTCTGGTTAGTTTCTGCATAAGTATGTTTTAATTTTCCGTGAATCCAGGCTTCGTAACTTTAATTCAAAGTCCCGGTCAAAAACTAGTCCTAACGAAAATATTATGAATGCGAATGTGAGTATGTTTGTTTCTTTCTTTGATACGCTTTTACGCCTTATCTAGTCAACTGATCATAAAAGACATTTTGCATACACGTTGTCAAGGGTACAGAAAATAAGTTAGAGTACATTTCATTCACAAAAAAGTACTGTCCCCGAATAAGCAAAGCCCCGGCCAAAAGCTAGTTAAAAAGAAAACCCTTCTTCATACTTGTCTATCATCGTAAGGGATTGAACGTTTCGGCGACCACGAACACAGAATTTTTTAAGGTCTTGCTATCAATATTCATTGTAGTAGCTATTCTTTCATTCTCACAGGCATTCTCGTCAACGACCAAAGAATTTTTTAATAAGCGGAATAAGTTGGACGGCGCCGTGAATGGAATTGAGGGCATTATTAACGCTGTTTTTTGTATAAACATTATGAAATATTTTATTAACAAATATTTTTTGACGTTGTCTTCTTCGATGTTTGTTTAGGACCTGGCTTTCGGCTGTAATCTTTTGGTTACAGACTCTCGTAAGGCCCTGGGTACAATTATCTGGTTAAGCAAATTGTTATTAGGTTAGTCTGTAAGAAAATTGTAACAGTTTAGAGCTTGTTATAAAAAATAATAGTTAATAAAACTAAAAAAACACGCTTTATTTAAAAAACCAAACTAATACGTAGTTTTTTTTAAATAATTTGTTATAAGGTTAGAGAGGTTAATAAAAAAAATAATTTTAATGTAAAAAAGCGTGGGGTGATTTCTAAGATAATTATATAAAATGAAATATTAAAAACGTATGCGCACCAAGTAGTGTCATTATCAAAATATCTAAATCATAAAATCAATCCTGACGATCATAATCAGGATAATGAAATAATCTTATCAAGTTATTGTATTGTCATCGGTCCTCGATAAGTACTGGTCAGATTTCATTTAAACGTTGTAGCGTTTAAATGAAATCTGACCGTTTGAAGTAAGTCAAAATCAAGTCCAAAGGAGTCGATTATAAACAAACTAACAAACATACAGGTGCTTGTTAAAAATAAGGAGGATAGATTTATCTTAGTACTATTTAGTAAAAGTCAGACACTGCCACTATTAATATCTGCGTAACAGATCTATCAACCCAGGCATCGATACTAAGACTCCATAATAAAAAGACGTTTTATACGTCTTTTTAGATGCTCAGAGATATCAATATTATGCAAAGACGAACATCTACACAACATCATTGTCCACTATGTCGCATTAGGTTTTCCTATAATGACATATGTAATCTGTTTTATAAATAAATAAATCTGTAACGGTTCTGATTAAATAAGGAATCATTGTAGGCAGATTACATCTCAGCTTAAAGTAATTTTCATACGTCGGATGCTTCACCTTCTGCCTAGCATTTATTATTCTTAAGTAACTGGGAATCGGCTTTTCTGATCTAACCGTATTTGACTGGATATTAGTTTTTACACGAAGCGGCTGCAACCTGACCTCCGCAACCCGAAGGCTAACGATACCCTAAGGCTAGACCAGTGTCAGGATATTATAGGGCTCTGACTTCCCAATAACGACTGCCATAGATGTTCATGGCAGCCGGAATCGACGGCTTAACGTGCTCTCCGAGGCACGGAACAGGCGATAATTGTCAATCAATACGCACATCATTTCGAAAAGTCATATATGTTCCGAAAGTCAGAGGTGCGCGACGTGGGTTCGAACCCGAGACCCTCTGCATTGTAGTCTGTTGGTACTCCCCACTGAGCTATCGCTAACTTACTAGCTATCGCTAACTTACTGTTCTTACGTCTGATGCTAACCAGATGATTATTACCTGCTGAAGAAGCCAGTCTTGTTTTATTAAAGACAACTTTGCTCTAGGTAATTTTTCTGTGTTGCGAGTGACTTTACAAACATTTGAACAACGAACACAAAGAACACAGAATCGAAACAACAATTTGTGGTTCACACATTTCGGACCCACAGCACCTGGCGCGGCGGCAAAGCATGGCGCCCACACCGCCATGCCATCTGTAACGTCATATTTTAAACTCGTATGGTAAAACTAGTAGCTGAAGCAAAACTGATTGGAATTTTACTGTTTAATGTAATTCTCGAAGGTTCTGATGTCTTAATCAAAGTTGTTTGGAAATGTCTCAGTTAAATAATTATTATTAGAAAGCTAACATAAACGGAATGCCCTCAAAGAACGTTCTAGAAAACCTCCCGAAACAAATACCACTCAATCATAATTAAATAAGTAATAAATAAATAAGGAACATAATTATTAGCTCATCTTTTCGAACCCGTAAACCTTATGTTTAAACAATCTGTTTATCTGTCTGAGTCAGACCTTACTCCAGTCGGTGATGAAGATAAAAAGATACATTATTTTGGTCAAAAGAGGCTTCGTCAAATCATACATATGAATATTAAGCAATTGTGTTTGCAGACTTATTATACCTCGATTACAATACAGCGATAGCCTAGTTGGGAGTTTCGATCCCAAAGCACGCACGCACCTCTATGTTTCCAAAGTTAGTTAATTATCGCTCGCTTTAACGGCGAAGGAAAACCTCACAAGGAAACCTGCATGTCTGCGAGTTCTACATAATGTTATCGAAGAAGTGTGAAGGCTGCCAATCGGCATTGAGCCTGCGTAGGATCCTTGGTCACAAGCATGATGTATTATAACAGTCTCTTATGCGAGTTATTAGTTAAGATATATAAAACTAGCTTATACCCGCGGCTTCGTTTGGAAACAGTACTTTTTTCTGGATGAAAAGAGTACTGTGTACCCTATGTCTTTTTTGTACCCCTGACAACATGTATGCAAAATTTCATGATTAGCGGTCTAATAGTTAAGGTGAAAAAGCGTAACAAACAAACTGACATTTGCATTTATAATATTAAGTAACTAGATTTTGCTCGCGGCTTTGCTCGCGTAAATGTAGTTTAGTTCAGGTTAGATAAGTAACAGTACCTTTTTCTAGATGAATGGTACCATACATCCTTTTCTGTACTCTTAACAACTAGTAAGCAAAATATCGCATAATGATCGGTCCTAAAGTTAAGGCGTGAAAACATTACAAACAAATTCACATTTGCATTTATAATATTAGTAGTTAGAATGATTGATATTGATTTCAACTGTACGTTTTTGTGAGATCTTTAAGTCTCGAATTCGGTGCCTAATTATGAGAACATTATAGGGGTTTCTTTAAGAAGATTTTTGGTAGCATCATGCAGTGAGGAATAGTCCGATATTGAACTGGCCTCCTATAGTGCAGGACTAAAACCAATATACATACATATGTGTATTAACAACTCTGCCATCCATTTGAATGTATGTAGCGCAATATTTAAGTTTATTAACTTCAATATTAAGTTTCGCAAACGGTAGTTCAGTTATTCAACAATGTGATGACGTTTTTCGCGTGCTTATGTAAATGAGGTGCTATATTTAGGCGATCAGATTAGATGTTAGTTAGCAAAAGTTAAAACGTTCTGCTTCTTCTTTCAGATAGGTAGCTCGTTAATTATAGAAACATTAATTTAGCTGTGTTTATATGCGATTTTATTATCGGAATAAAACATTTCTGAAATGCGATTACACTTTGCTTTGTGTAGAATTTTAGAATTTTGGTATATAGATTATATACCAAATTTCTAATATTTTAAGGTAGGCATTGGTACTTGCAACGGGTTTTTATGTGTATATACTGCATGGATGGCGTAGAAGTTTAAGTAGTCGCCTGGCCAATGCCTCTGCGCCGAGTATTGTGGGTTCGAATCCCATACGGCACAAAAATATGTGTGTTGTACCGAGTTTGACTGTTTTTTGTGTCCGTTGTATGAATGTTTATAAAGTCCCCTGCGATACTGGAATTATTCCTAGTGCGGAAGATGTTTTTTAAATATATTAAATCTGAAGATTGTTTGTTTTTTGTTTGGACGCGTCAATCTCTGGAATTACTAGTCGGTTTAGAAAAATCTTTTAATATTTGATTTCCAATTCTTGAGAAATTGAGAAAACGGGACGGTATTCATAGACGTCTGTAACCGCGGGGAACAGCCAGTATATAATGTTATCGTCATTATCAGTTATTAATATACCAATAATTGTGTTGATTTGATTTTTATTGTGTTAATATATCGGCTGGCATGAGGCTAAAGATCTTTACCAGTTACGGTCTTATTCATAAAACTTACAAGAAGCTTATAATTATAAGGAAATTTCCTAATAAATATTTATTTAAAAATGCTTACTTGTCATATAATGATGCTGTAGATAATAAAGGTATGTAATTGAAAAGTATTTAATAATGATTTTTACAGAACATGCTTACCTAACTTTTCGAACATTAGTAAAACTTTGTGAAAAATAAAACTGTTACTTTTAAAATATGAATACTGTTGTTATTACCAGAGAATGAGAGATACCAAAAGATCGAGTGATACTATGCCGCTTCTATTTTAGTTTAAAGGGTACCATAGCCTATTACTAAACCAAGTTCTCTGTCTGCCTCACCTCAAATACGCATCTTTTGATCCGTAATAGATAGCTGCCTGAAATTTTCATAGAATAAACACATTTTTGAAGTTATACATGTATAAAATAATTAATTATCGCTAGCTTTACTGGTGAAGGAAAACATCGTGAAATAACTTGCACGTCTGCTAGTTCTACTTAATGTTCTCGAAAATATGTGAACCAACCCGCACTGGGCTATCTTGGTGGACTAACCCAACCCTTGTCACGCTGAAAGAGGCCCCTGCCCATCAATGAGACAGTTCATATACAGGGCTGAATATCTATAATATATATACGGATATATATATATATATACGGACATATCTACAAACAAAATGAATAGGTTATAAGCAACCCGTTGAATATTTAAATTTAATTCGCAAGTAAGACCAAAGCGAACTCCAGCTAATAAATTATTAATAATATACAAAGAAAATAATATTATACAAAACAAAGAAAATTTTAAGATGCAAATATGCAGATTGTATACAAATGCTAACAGCAATAGAACTGCATCACAAATGATCCTACAGTTCCTGAACAATGCACTAATATTCCTTATATACAGATGAGTCTCATAGAGTTACACATACAACCCACGAAGGTAGGCAAAGCAAGAAAATGACACACCCACATTTGCTAGCTATGGTTTAAGGTCGAACGTAGAATAGAACGAGCCTATTAGTTGGGCACAGTTCCAGACTCCGTGTAGCTACTAAGGATTTCTCGTCAGAAAAAGACAAAAACACGTTTGCTGTCCTGAGATTCGAACTTGAGACTTTCGCTACCGCTAAATCACTGAGGCAGGCTATGTACTATCGACTTGAGCGACGGTTGACCAATCCTAAGGTTAAAATCGCATAGCAGGCCAACACGTGACACGTCCCTTTTTATTGTTTGAGTTTTTTTACACTTTACATTTGTTTACTGATACTAAGGCGATACAAACTCAACTGGTCAACTACGACCTTTTTGTTTGAGTTTTTTTACACTTTACATTTGTTAACAAAATTAAGGGCGAAGTCACTTAAAGTCAACATGTGTACGCGAATTTTTTTCTGAAATGGTTAACTGTCGCTGAAGTCGATAGTACCTATAATATTGTGAACTATAATATCTATTGCGGACAGTCGCCGTTAAGATTGGCTGCTGTAACCAAAATTTGGTGTGAAGGATCTTGCTTATATTATTTATTCCAAGATAAACAGTATAAGTAAGGTCTTCTAAATGATACTTTTCAAATAAAGCTCTTCTACCATGGAGTAAGAATGGTATACAGAGTGTCCGGTAATTAATGGATAACCTGGAAATGTCTTATAGTGGAACTGATGGCAGTTATTTTTATCTGGTTTTATTGTGTTAAAAAGATTATAAATACACAGTAATGCAAAAAATACTTTTGCTTTCTTATTATGCTCACGTGTATGCAAATGTTGGTATGCTAACAAAAAAAAAGCGGCCAAGTGCGAATCGGACTCGCCCATGAAGGGTTCCGTAACAGCAAGTAACATAATATAAAAGTTCT
Organism: Catocala nupta; assembly: GCA_963675205.1. Lineage (NCBI taxonomy): Eukaryota > Metazoa > Arthropoda > Insecta > Lepidoptera > Erebidae > Catocala > Catocala nupta. The sequence goes on along the minus strand of OY776097.1, from coordinate 18,385,532 downwards.
TGTAGTTCGTTGTAACTTTGATCGATGTTTTAATAATAGTGTATTTTTTCAGATTTATTATTAGAAAATAATGGTTCACGATTTATGCATAAGGTTTATGTTCATGAAATTACATGCTTTTTTAATTTTTATATTTGAGTTGATTGAATGAAAGGTAAATTGCGGTTTACGATATATGACGTATCAAAAAAAACTACTTACTAGATCTCGTTCAAACCAATTTTCGGTGGAAGTTTACATGGTAATGTACATCATATATTTTTTTTAGATTTATCATTGTCTTATTTTAGAAGTTACAGGGGGGGGGGATATACATTTTACCACTTTGAAAACCTCAATATCATTTTTGAGACACCACACGTATGGGTTTGATGAAAAATAAATTTTGATTTTTAGTTCTATGTAACCCCCAAAATTTATAGATATTTTCTATTTTTGTGTGAAAATCTTAATGCGGTTCACAGAATACATCTACTCACCAAGTTTCAACAGCATAGTTCTTATAGTTTCGGAAAAAAGTGGCTGTGACATATCACAATCCATAAGGGTTCCGTTATTTGCTATTTGGCTACGGAACCCTAAAAACATGTTCCTTTAAAGCAACATATTTGTTTAACGTGGAGGAATGCATTGACCCGTACCTCACCGCGGGTCGGTGGAGAGGTTATGTCGGGCTGGGAAAAGATGACGACGTCCGGTTCCTGCCGACTAAATCTACCAAGGTCACGTTACCAGAGTCGGCAGGGTCGCACGAATCGTTATCAATTGCGAATCGCGACCCCGCCGAGTTTTTAGACAGCCGTATGAAACAACGGGCGAGAAACTAACTTACACAAAAACGTTTATAATTTTGCGTCATAAAAAAGTGACTAAGTGAAAAGGTGGGTATGCTCTCTAAGGCGTCATTAACCTATAAATGTTGGGAAATAAGCGATGTAGCATATTTGCATACATGATAATTTAGGGGCTTAAGGTGAAATAGCAATTACTCAGCTTTTATACTAAAACTTCCAACAGTCAACCTGTTGTCCACTGCCACTACTTCCATATTGACTAAAATCAAATCAAGCAATACTAGAATAGAATAGAATAGAATAAATTTTATTTGCATTGATTGTAGGTACATGAAATATAGATGTTAACAATTTTTATGATCCTTATACAATCTACCTTGAATAGGCATACAAATATTTAGGTAAGAGATTAAAATTCATCAAGATTTAAACAATCATTAACCAAATTAATACAATTCAAAATCAGACAACAAATGAATTAACGAACCGTTTGGAATTACAAAATTACGATTCATAATAATATTATAATATAATGGTAAATGTAATTATGTAAGAAATAATAATTAAAATTAAGAAAATAAATCAAATGTCAAATAAGCGTAAGTAATGTCAAAAACTAATAATCTAAAGTAATGTCAAAATGTATCATTCAAAAAGTCATTAATTGAATAATAACACTTATCTAAAAGAAGTGCAGTCAATTTGTTTTTTAATGTAGATATTGTAGCATTTTTTATAGACTCGGGTAATTTGTTATAAATGACAGGCGCCATGCCGAAAACATTTTTCTTAAGTAAGGCAGTATTGTAACCACCAGTTTGCAACATATTTCTATACTGACTTCTAATAGGTCCTTTTCTTATTTCTGATAATGATATAAAATAATGCTTATTGACCCTTACGAAGACTGCCACTTCAAAAATATACATACATGGGAACGTTAACAATTTTAGGGACTTAAACATAGGCACACAACTGTCAGTCATTTTTAGACTACACATTGCCCGTATGCAGCGCTTCTGCGCTTTGAAAACCTGTTCCCTTAAGGTACAATTTCCCCAAAATACAATCCCAAACCGCAAAATCGACGCCACCAGACCATGGTAAGCTGTTAACGTTGTGGTTATATTTACCTTTTTTGCTAAATTTGATAGTACATATGCAGAAGTACTTAATTTTTTACACACCTCTTCTGCTTGAGGTTTCCAGGTTAACTGACTGTCTATCAAAATTCCTAAAAATTTAGCAACATTTATTTGTTCAATACCTTGTCTATTATATTCGATTGTTAGATTTTGAGCTGGTGTACGTTGATAAAAATGCATTATATTAGTTTTTGTAAGATTAATTATTAAATTATTTATGTCAAGCCAGTTTACTATGTCTTTTAATGTATTATTAATGTCATTTTCATATTCATTCATGTCAATACATTTTATTACTACGGTGCTGTCGTCTGCAAATAATACCATTGGGTGCCGAACGTATCGAGGTAGGTCATTTATATAGAGCAGAAATAGAAGTGGGCCTAAAACACTGCCTTGAGGCACGCCATATTTGACAGTTCTAGCTTTAGACAAGTATTTTTCCTCTCGTTTGGATTTGACACTGATTCTGCTAATTTCGGTATATTGTTTTCGATTGCTAAGGTAACATTTCAAGAGATTCAATATATTTCCTCTGATGCCATACATGTAGAGCTTATGAAGGAGAATTTCATGATCGACGTTATCGAAAGCCCTTGTCATATCTGTGTAAATAGCACATATGGGCACTCTCTTATCGACATGCTTAGCTATTACATTGAGAAGTTCGTATATTGCTATATTTATGCCCCTTCCTCTCCTAAATCCCATCTGTTCGTCACATATAATATGATGTTTATTTAAAAAACAAAGAATTGAATTATACATAATCTTTTCAATAATTTTTGAAAACACAGGAATTAAGGCTATGGGTCTATAATTTTCAAGCTTTTCTTTGTCATTTTTTTTATACAGTGGTTTAACTATCGCTGTCTTTAACGAGGTTGGGAATACGCCCGAGCAAATACATAAATTTATTATGTGACTCAGATGCAAAACTATGGTATTAGATACAAATTTTATTACTTTAGTAGCTATATCATCGTGGCCAACACTATTCTTATTTTTTAAAGTTTGTAATGCTCTCATGACTTCTTGTGGCATTACAGGCATCATAAACATCGTGTGAGGATTATTTACTAATCTAATGGTCTCGATCTGCGTCTTTTTATTACTATTTATTTGGTCAATGAAGTGGTCGTTGAAAGAATTAGCAATATCTTTCGGGTCTCTGATGATTTTATCTTTCACGTTTATTTGTGATATAGGCTCAGTGTAGCTTGTTTTGTTATTAATTATTTGCCACGATGCCTTTGTTTTATTACTAGCAGTATTAATAAAATTATTATTTTGTACCTTTTGAGTTAGCTTTATAATCTTACGAAAACGATTAGAATAATCTTTAAAATTTGTTTTGTTTACGGCTGTCCTATTATTTCTATATTTCCACAGTAAATATCTTTGTTTTCTGCTACAAATACGTATACCATGTGATACCCATTTACTTTTTGCGTGTGCTTTTATAGTTACCAGCTTTTGAGGAAAACAGAGATTATATAACAAGCTAAACTGTTCTATGAAGTAGTCATAAGCCTGGTTGGCATCTTCAGTATTGTAAATCTCAGAAAATGTAAGACATTGCAGATGTTTATTAAATTTTTCAAGATTTTGTATTGAAAAATCTCGCTTTCTTATACGCCAAGATCTTAATCTACAAGTTTTATGAACCTTGACTTCTAATATTTGTGCAGTATGGTCTGACATCGCTAGGTCAATTACTTCACTGCTACATTTTAAGTGATAACTGCGTGCAAAATTATCTATACAGCTATTACTACATAATCTAGTGGGCTGATGCAATTCGAGTTTGAGATTGTAGCCCAAGAGAAAACATTTGAAATCATGTGACATGTTATTACCTTTCAATGTGTCTATGTTGAAGTCCCCGCATACAATAATTTTCTTATTAATCTTGTTAAAGCACAAAGTTTTTAAAATATTGTCAAAATGTTCATAAAATACATTCAAGTTAGAAACCCTCGGCGGCCTATATAAACATAAAATAATTAATTGTTGATTGATTAATTCGATACCGCAACATTCGATTATGTTTGATATAGAGTAGCGCGAGATGTCAGGCAGTGTTTTATACTCAAGGTTTCTCTTTATCAAAATACACGACCCTCCACGTTTCTTCATTTTTCTTGCATAACATGTTGCTAATTTATAGTTGGGTATATCAATGAGATTTTCATGTCCCAGCATCAGAAAATGTTCCGTTATGCAAATGATGTCTATGTCTATTTTTTTCTCTGAAAGTTCTCGGAGGTGCACAGTTAGTAAGTCTGTCTTATTTAAGAGGCCAGCGATGTTCTGATGAAGAATTTTAATAGTTTCAAAAACGAAAAAGCTCTCTATCCTCAGCCAATTTAGTATCATTAATATCCTTTACACTATTATGCAGTATATTTGCATCGAAGCAGTCGTGAGAGTATTCGCTTATTAGTAGTTTTAAGTTTTTGAATATATTTCTCATCCCGTTGTTATTCAGGTGGCCACTGTGTTTTGAGAACATACCATAGTCATATGACAAATCCAAATTGGAGTCCAGTATCTCAGTGTAGTTATGCGTGTTGTTATCTAAGTATAACATGTTACTAAAGGTTTCAACTCGCCAATTGAAAATCATGGAATTGTATCTATATGTAGGAAGACATATTATTATGTTTGTATGACTTAATTTACTTAAGGTCTCTCTCATTTGAACAACTAGATTATAATAATTATTTGTTCTGATGAAGTCTTCTTTTCCTATAAAAATAAAGCAAAAGTCCTTTTTGGAGTACCCTTCTAATTTTGAGTGCAAGTTGCTAATTAATTTGTCTATGCCACAGTTTGGTGTTAGATAATGACATAGTTGATAATTATAGAAAAAATCTTCCGCTATCGATATCATTTTATTAATATTGTTACTGCTTATTATGCAAATATTATTATTTTGGGTACTTTTATCGCCATCTAGTGAGTTTGTGTCTTGTTTTTTCCTCTGCAGTTTTATTATATTTTTTTCTCTGCTTGGTGATAAATTTTTCTTTTGATTTTCAGGCATAATAACTGTCGGTTTATTGAGATCAGTAGTTTGCGTCTCTTTATCATACTTTGTATTGGCAGAACATACTTCGTTATTGTTTATTAACTCATGGTGATTCAATGGTTCTGTTTGCGTATATTTTATAGGTTTGCGTTTGCGAGAAGGAACTGGTGTGGTGGTTTTTCTCCCAGGCGTTTGACAGATCGTTTTGTATGAATTAATTTTTTTCAATGCGTTTTGTAAATCTGTTTTTAAATTCTGGTTTTCACTATTTAAATTATCTATCTCTTCGTGTGCACTCATCAATTGTGTGGTTAACGTTTTGATTTGTTCGGTGAGACTACTTACAACTTCATTGCTATTATCGTGCAAACTATCAGGAATGCTCATCATGGTCGTGTCGAACATAGATCTTTCGTTTTTATAACTGTCTGCACTGAGATCATTTAAGGAACTTGTTCTGTACGGTTTTCGATATGTTATGTTATTAACGGGCTCCATTCTGTCGTTTTTTTTACTTCAACAACACTCTTTATATATATTATATTTGCGCCCTCTGTTGGACGTTCGCTAAGTTATTATCGTTGGAAATAATGTCAACGAATGCTATTTAGTTTTGTTGACTCTTTTTGTACTTTATTCTTTGTATTTTATATTAGAAATGTTTAATATGATATAATACCTCACAAAAAGTGAAGGAGGCACCGAGATTCGAACCGCCGGACAAATAGCCTCAAATCTATGCTTAGTACGAATCAGCCAAGACGGCGATACTTTTTATTAGCAAAATTTTGTTTCACAAGGTAATGTTCTTATTTTTTAAAGAACGGCAGGTCGGTTAGTGTGACTCATGTCTCAGGAATTTTTTCACATTCTTTCCACTTTGTTAGAAGAACGTTTGTCACTTGTTATAGTTTATTAATCACTTTTTCATCACTAGTCCAGCACTGTATTAATATTATCGATTACTTAGACAGTTTTCGGTGTTGTTAGCACTATTTTGATTTGTTTATTTACAATTTTGACGATTCTGAGTTTTTGCATTCACTTTTTTTTTTTTGTATTTTATATAACTTTAAAATTCTACGTTAATTATTGAAGATAACATTTAGACACTATTATTAGAAGTTTACGTACAGCTTTTAAACACATTTGAGGAAAATTAAAGTTTACTTCTATTTTAAAACATTAAATTCACACAGAGCTTATAAAACTATGTCCTTGCCAGACAGCGCCACCTGGTGGCCTAATACTAGACTTAACTAATTAGTGTTGATATAAGTGGATTTATGTATTGCTTGATTTGATTTTAGTCAATATTATTATTATACATATGTGGACTACCCTACAACGCGTTTACACTCTTGTATTTTGTGATTAACTATATAGATATTGATCTGTATGCTCGTCATATTTGAACAGATGACTATGTTTATTCCGAACACCCTCAAAAAATATTTTGTTTTAAGTTTATAAATATCAAATATCAACTTATATGATATTTAACGCACGTCGATAAGCGTCGCCGAGATACAATACCAAGAAATCGTAGATATGTAAATAAGTAGCGCTTTTATTATTCACTATCAAAAATCAATAATATAGTCTTACGTTTACGCGAATGTTGCACATTGAAATTAAACTATTTTATACGAATGTTGCACATTGAAATTAAACTATTTTATACGGATGTTACACTTTCACTAGTTACCGTTTACTTCTTAAATAGAAGTAGAGTGCACTATGTGAGTGCGGCAAACTGTAAACAGTAACTAGGAAAAATGTAAAATCCGTCAAAATGCAAATTAAATTATAAGATCTATTTAGATTTAATTTTGCACTTTCGCCGACGTTTCGGTTGCTTTTTAGCAACCACATCCCCGTGAACATGGAAAAGAATTGTATAATAATAATGTTTAAAAAAAAAATCCGTATGAAACTGTTTCATTTAAATGTGGATTTGAATGACCGAGCTTGGCTACAGGCTTCTCTGCCTGTGCGTCTTGGTGGGCTCGGCGTTCACAAAATGTCAGATGTTAGTTTACCGGCGTTCCTGTCCTCGGTTCACAGCACGGAACAATTAACCAGGCAAATTTTAGCACCCACACAGGTTAATTCAGAACTGCTGTGCAAAACTGACGCTGTGAACGCCTGGAAAATGACTTGTCCGAATTCTGTTTTGCCAACCAACCTATTCTCCCAGCGGCAGTGGGACGGGCCGCTTAGCAACTCTGTAAGAGAAAAGCTTTTTACTACATCTTCCAATGTTGCTGAGCGTGCTCGATTGCTGGCTGTAGGAGAATGGGAATCTGGTCTTTGGCTCCAGGCGTTCCATCGTCCAATATAGGTACCATGTTGGACGATACCACTTTCCGCCTCGCCACTTGCCTCCGTTTAGGTGTTTCGTGTGTTTCTCCGCATTGCTGTCACTGTGTAGAAGCTGTCGATAGCCTTGGAAACCATTGACTCTCTTGTAGCCGAAGCGAGTTAGTTAGAATAGTTACAAAAATATAGGATATAAATTTGTAGTTGACTATCAATAAAAAAAACATTTTAAAAAACAATAATTGAAATGAAGCAATTAAATAAATTTTGATCAGGAAAAATTTCTTATATGATTAAATGCATGTTACTATATGTTCCGATTATTTGGTGACAATACAAATTATCATATTGTATAATGTGAATTTTGTAAATGTTTATACTAAACTGTATCAGCAAAACCGTCCATGAAATCGTAAGAAAGGGAATTCCAAACTTATACAAAAAGGTCTAAACGTAACATTATCAGTTAAAAAACCCACTTATCCACGTTTGCTATTATCATCAATCACAGTACAATTTAAATTTCCATTTGCATTGCTCTCCCAAGAATTATAAGTTGGTCGGTCATTAGTTTTCGATTTGAAATTAGAATTAATTGCTTCGCATATTTTTACACCGAGTTCCACCGACAATAATTAATTTCCTTTGGCAATATCACTCGTACCGACTATGCCTTCTACTGTTCAAAATTACATTTCTCTTTTATATTAATTTTCTTTTAAGTTTTCATATTAAGCGTCATACCTGTGTTCAATATTAAAAATATGATTGGTTTTCAGTACTGATGAAAAGTACCTAATTGATGTTTGATGCAAAGAAAAATAAATTATGTTGATATTAAATTTATTTTTATAAATAAAATCTTAGCGTTGTCGTTTTATATTAAACTGATTATGATTAGTAGCAGTTATAAATGAAGGCGATGTTAAAGCCAAAGTCAAAATACTTTTATAAGAGTTTTGACAAACATACCCATGTACCCAAACATTACTGTACGTAATATATACATATACATTACGTACAGTAATGTATGGGTACTCGTTGTTTCATTTTTTTCTGATTAGGGAAAATTTGTTACAGCGCCATCTATTGTCACTTTCGTAGAGAGCTGAGGCAAAAGCAAAACAATATTAAAGGTGTTCAGAAAAATAACGGTTTTTAAAGATAGACCAATAAAAAAGGAAATATATATCCAAGACATGATCAACTCGCTAGCCAAAATTTCTCAAAATCCGTTAGAATGTCTTTCATTAATTATCCCAACGACTTCTGTATAGTTTGTTTAGTACAAACTATAGAGAAGTCGTTGTCAAGTTCGTCGTTTGTCAAGGAATAACAAAAAAAGGAACAAGCACTCAAAGTACCTTTGAATTTTTCCTGATACAAGAATTAACAAAAAGACAACCCAATTAGCAGAACAGAGTTTGGTAATGTGCTCGTAAATGTTCCTAATTACAAGGACTAAAATATTCCTCTGTCGATATTTGGTTGCATACATCTTTGCATGCTTCTTTCGTTAATTAAGTTATTTTCCATCGAGGGTATGCAATAAAGCATAATAACTAAATTTCCGCGCGAACAATGTCGCGGGTACACCTAGTATGACAATAAAATTACTCTACATGCAAGCGTAAAGCCGGGTTGCCACTGCATGCGGAGCGGACTCCGTACGGACACTGTTTACCTCGCAACGTTAAACTTCATAGAAGTACTTTTACTAACAAAGCGTCTAGCAAAAAGTTTTCACTCGGCAAATCATAAACCAGTCAAATCATAATTCCAGTGATCTAAATTTGACCGAAATTTATTAAATTTATATTACTTTTTTATATATTGTAGCATTTGCTACTCCATCCCTTTATAACATTTTCATTGTAGCAAAATATTACATTCTATCAAGCGCGTAACTTGCTTAAAATGGGGATTAAGGTTTTCTTTTCTCGTAATAATAAAGAAAAAGAATATAGGTTCAAAGCAAGTCATGAAAACGACCAATTCTTTTCTTATTGTATGGTATATTTTAGCTTGTTGGACTCTGTTTCGCTTGACTATTTCTCGCTCCAGTGGAACCCCAGCTTCGAGCTTGTTAAATATAATATCATCCACTTTAATAATTATAGAAGTCTATACTTGCAATTCTAAAAGTAGAAAATTATACGCTTGAAACAATGCATGTTTTGTGCTTGGGATTTAATAGTCACTTATAACATAAAATGTATCGTGCTATGGCAAGTTCAATAAACATGTAACATTTTTATATTATTAAGATGGTAAATAGGCCACATGAGATTATACCTTAGTATATTATACTAAGTGTAAAAAATAGCCTACTCGAAATGACATGCAGAGCATTATTCTGAGTTAAAGTCGTTGGAATTTTCTTCAACAAAAATTACATAATTTGGGCTGCATTTTAAAAGTTTTTGGTTATGAATGATAGCATAAAGCTTAAATAATCCAAGTTTATTAAATAAATATTACATATTCCTAACAACAACGATACTTTACAGTACTTTTTCAGGATGAAAGGTACCCTTTTCTGTACCCCTGACAACGTGTATGCAAAATTTCATGACGATCGGCTGAGTACTTAAAGTGTGAAAGCGTAACAAACAAACAAATTTACATTCGCATTTATTAGATAAGAGTCGCAATAAAACCCATTCACAAGAACTACAATAATTGAAAAAGAAACATCGTGCTTGACTCACAGTTGACGTTTAGACACGCCACAGACTGTGTTATGACCTATTATTTAAAAAAAACAACATGGCTTCTGACTCACAAGTTTTTCCACGCCTTTCTAAGAAAGTTTATTTTCTTCAATTCTTCGTAATAAATCTTCGTGCAAATAGAAATATGACTGTTTTTATACCAATGCATACAAGCAAGGAAAGTGTTATCGAAGCATAATATTTTTTTTATTGTGTGTAATAAGGTTTATGGCCCGAGTGACCTATTAGTCAACTGTGTCAAAAGGTAGGCTATTAGCAATGAATCACAGTAATGCAACATTGCTTTATTGGCCGCCAAGGTTGGCGTGGTTGGCATAATTATTTGTGCCAAATATATTGGCTATGCAAAGTATTGTATGACGACAACTATGTTTTGTTTTTATTTATTAATATTAATGTTACCTGCAACGTCGTTTCCATGTACAAATTTTCAATGCTTGCAGTTTGCTTCGTGATATAATTTTTGTACAAAAAAAATATGAAAATGCGTTTATCGATGCGTTTATTGACAATTATATGCATATTATCACACTTATATCCCAAAGAGATGGTTAAGATTACGTTCAGAATAAGTAACAAAAATACACATTTTGCCCAATCTGGGCATTGATCCGGATATGTCATGCGACACATTCGCTTTTACTACAGCCAACTAGGATCATTATTTATATTTTTGTAAACTAAATCTCTAGAACATATAACCGATTTAAAAGTAATAATCAACCTAGTAAACTATTGGATATATCATGCCCATCTGACTTTACCAAGGTCCGTATAAAACGGTAATTAAAAACTTACGCTGTCTAGAACGATGAATGCAAATATCGAAACGTAGAACTGTGTGCCTTAGAGCTTTTTATAATATTCGCAAAGTTACGTAAAGTATATCAACCTTCACTTAGAGAGAGCGATGTGGATTTTTATACTTATAGGAAGAAAATAAATAGGGTTATTATTAATAATTACAACGTAAAATCTAACCTATATGAGTGAGAAATCTAATCATGTACAGTATTTTATTTTAATATTCGTAATTTATTTCCGATATAGAGGGTGTCCAGTAAATAGCACGACATACTGCAGGGGGTGATAGCTTGGTCAATACCTACCAAAACAAGACAATATATGTTCAGCAAAATCTTACGGACATACAGTTTTACAAAATTTTCCGAAATATTGAAAAACCTACCCCGAAACAAATTTTTAAGCATCTCGTAATGAAAAATTCCGTCTCTAGTTTATTTTTACATCAAATTATTCGTGAACATTTACTTTACTCATTGATAAGTCTTTTTATTTTATCAAAAACAAGAATGTTTTCAAGAAATAGTATTTTTTGTTAAAATTTTCACAGAACGATTTTCTTTTCGCATAACTTTAACCTACATGGTGAAAATAAAAAGTATATGGCAGCTTTGTACCACAAATTTAAAAAAGATAGCTTGTTTAATGGTTATTTTGGAAAGATACAATATTAGTGCATTTTCATTACAAAATACAAAAAACATGCTATTTTATCACTGTACCTTATAGGATCGGACAGGATTTATTATACACACTGTATAATGCAGTTGATTTCAATTTTAATTTGCGGTTATAATTATTTTATAATACTTCCTATAAATAGATTATTATTTTATCATATTCTTACTAATATTATAAATGTGAAAGCTTGTGGAGATATCGTTGCATGGAAGGCGTAGCTGTTTAAATGTTTGCCTCGTCATTGTCACTGCACCGAGTGTTGTGGGTTCGATTTGTTCGTCCAAAAATGTTTGTATAACAAATAGTCGTCCCGAATCTACGTGTTCTTTGTGCCCGTTGTTTGAATGTTTGCAAAATACCTTATAATCTACCTTTCAAAGAAAATAAATGATATTTGGATGCTTATTACGCAGTTACGCGTTAACCGATAAATGTTTTGAATAAAACTTCACACACAGGTGGAACATTACCCCAATATTTGTTCCTCTTGGATTTACGCGGCTAAAACCACAGACAAAAACTAGTATAAAAAAAATATTTATTTCTACATTAGGTTTCTTTTTGTGATCACACATAAATCTTTGTAAGCTGTGGCGCCTATGGATCTAAATGTAACATAAAAATAAATTAGAGACGACATTTTTTTAGTTACGTTACGTAGGTAATTTTAGCTGTTGGTAAGAAATAGAAAACAAAGGCATTCTACCACAGAAAAATTGATGAGTTTTTCTATGAAATATATTACTTTGCCTCGATGGATCAGCGGTCATGAATGCAACTGCTTTGCTTGAGATCTCGGGTTTAATACCTGGTTCATGCAGTGTTTTAGGAGTTTCTGACAATCACTAGTTTAGAGTATAGTAGAGTATGGAGCTATGTCATACACAGCTACTGTCAGAGATCTTGCTTAATAATAAACCACGTATAAAAAACATGTTAGTGTTTTGTTAAATACTAACATGATCAAAGTGTACGTAATTGTTTAAGCATAACGTCGAAAAATATACTCCTTATAATATTTTAAAATGACCTCCTTGATTTGCATTTAACCCTGCAATAACACACGATTGACCTCAACATGTTTTCAGTCAGAAAATTAATATGTGCCGAAGTCATTACTACTCATAAGTAGGTAACTTAATGCAAGTTTTCCGTGCCAATCCACCGGTCATAAGAGCCCACTTTGACCTAACCTTAATGTAACACTTGACCCCAATACTCGGGCAAAATTTGTATGAATTGTTGTTCGTAAATTAGTTATTGAGCAGACACTTAATTGGTCATTATAACGAATATAACAACGGGCAAATAGAGGACGGGGAATTCTAACTTGTTTCCTGAAACTTTTAGGTAATCAAGCTTTAGAAATTATATTAACTTCGAACAATTTAGATGTAGATTTTATTTAGATTTACATTTTATTTAGTACGTAAGCTTATTCATGTTTGCTGAAGGGGTTGATAGAGATTATCGATCGATACTTGCTATGATCTTGATGTATTTACAATTGCTATCATAGTATTTATTTTTAAAATATTACTCCTTACAAAATGTGTCACAAATTTGTTTTAACCTTTATGTTATGTTATATACTTGTGTTAAGAATGGGCTTATGTCGGTAGCGCAATGTGTGGGTTGCGAATTCACTACCCGCAAGTGCTCTTTATGCACAGATTAAGTACACGAACTTACTGTCAACGGTATTATCATAGGTATATACATACCTACTACATAGAGAACAAATAGAATTGACAGCAATGCAAAGGAATGTCAGGACGCTTTTTAATCTGTCAAGTCTTAAATTAAGAGACATTAATAAAAATCATTTGTAGCTGGCCACCGGTGTATCGCTGCGACTCAATAGGTTAAAGTTTGCTGTATTCTTAAATTTTGTTAACTCTGTTGTTAATAATTTGTCTGTATACATTATGTTAATTAATACAATTCTGTAATTGTTCATAGAGATGTATTACACCCACGTATAATATTTGTTTTGTTTATTAAATTAGCATTCTTTTCTCCAAAAACCTATTTAAAACGGATAAAATTCTATGAATACGAGAAAAGGTATCTCCCAAAATTCATAAAATATATTTTTTTGTCCACAGATTTCAAAGTCGAAGGCTATCCAGTCCTAGTATGGTTCCACGGTGGGGATTTCGTGCGAGGCAGTCCCAATAGTGTCAATCCTTTCCATTTGGTGCTTAAACAACGGGTAACTATGATCACCTTTATTTAAATGAATGACCTCATTACACGTAGGGCAAGCTGAAGTTAGGTAGTATATTACTAAAACTTTCCTATGACCTAGTGGTAGAAGTATGTTTAGAGATTATAGTATGATTCAATATTGTATTGTGATTGAACGAAGCGAAGACGATTTAAAAAGTCAATTTTACCAAAACTAGGTTAATCGAGTTCAATTTCTTCATAAATAAGGAAACTTTTTGATTACTGAAAATTTGGGACCCTTCACATTACTTCCATAATTGGAAAGCTTGCCAATGTAATCAATTGGATGAAATTTGCCGTCATGGCGAATAATGAGGTCCAGCTTACTATAATACTGGTCATCTTCAATTTATTCCGAGGTTTGCCACCCTATATATATATTTGAATGACTAAAACATGAGAAATAATTGGTTTTCTATTTTTAGGTAATATTCGTATCCGTCGCTTACCGCCTGAACATATTCGGATTCTTCTCAACGCTAGACAACGAAGCATCTGGAAACTTCGGTCTGCTAGACCAAGTAGCTTCTTTAAACTGGGTGAAAAATAACATAGAGAGCTTTGGTGGAGACCCCGATAATGTCTGTATTTTCGGCCATGATGCCGGAGCAGTAAGTGTTACCCTACATTTGATATCATCGTACTCATCTGGCCTATTCGCAAAAGCTATAGCAATGAGTGGAAATGGACTGGCGCCAGGCATGGTCAATTTGGCTAGAAAAGAAATCGTGACTGTTGATAAAGTAGCATTAGCATTCGGTTGCTTCAGAAAACCTACATTCCAATTACTAGATTGTCTTAGAAGAGTATCCGACCAAACACTTTTGGATATAGCAGAACCGCTAGCAGAATGGAAACCGATCGTTGACGGTGGTTTCAGCAATATCACCAGCCCATTTCTGCCAGAACTGCCCAGCAAATTGTTTAAGGATGATGTGTTCTCACCAGTCCCACTTCTAGCAGGCTACACCAATATGGAAGATGGACTCTTATTGGAAAAAGATGATAGCGGAGATTCTGGTATAAGTCAAAGAGAATTTGATTCTATGAGAGAGGAAATTATTCTGTCAGATATTACTATAGACAACGGCTCATGTTTTACAAACCAACATCATATACAAGACGCTGTTGAATTTTTCTATCGGCCGATACCTCCAACCACCAATGAAACAGTGTTAAGAAAACAATTCGTGGATTTCTATACAGATAAAGTACACGGTGCTACGACATATCAATTAGCAAAGTACATAAGTGCGCACTCACCAGTTTATCTCTATCGATTCGATCTGAAACCCTTTTCAGATATAGCTAACGAGGGTGTCCCGGAATGGATAGGTGTGCCGCACAACTTCGATTTAATATACACTTTCGGTATGCCATATTTAGCTTTACCAGAGGATCTAAGTAAATGGGACTACAGAGATAAGAGTATTTCGGAAATTATAATGAGGATGTGGTCGAACTTCGCCTGGTATTCAAATCCTACGAATTCAGGTGTCATTATAGATTGGCAACCTTTTGAAGTCGAGAGACCCGGTTATTTGATAATTGACAGGCAGAATTTTACAATGAGTAATCCAGGAACAGTTAATTACAAAGCCTTTGAATTTTGGACGGACTTTTACCCTAAAGTAGTAGAAATTGGCACGAAGTGTTGCAAAGAGATCGCAGAGGATTCCGGAGCGAATTCCATTGTCACAACTAGGATTATACACAGTCTAATAATTTTATATTCTATTATTATTCTTCTTTCATAATGAAGGCAAATACAGTTGTAAAGCCACGGTTATTTTTGTATAGTCTATTGAGAAATGTATTTTAAGTAAATCAATATTTCTTCAGTACCAAATGAAATATTTACCTTCCAAAGAAATATTCGTGCAAATAAAATTCTTTAAAATGTGTCGATGTTGTTTTTATTTGGGTGCCAGGAGCCGAGGACTGGAGGTCATATTCAAAGGTCAATGTTCATGAAATTACCAAAAAGTGGTCGTAAACGTTTAAGATCGGTCTCGCACGCATCATACTTATCTGACTTTACCACTAAATGTGATACCGTCGAGTTCTGAAGTATCTATAAACATGAAAGATCAATCTACTGATAAATACGAAATAAATGTCATTCAATTTCGACTTTATGTCAAAAAAAATATAGCACATATAATCTTAACTAATATTATAAATGCGAATGTGAGTTTGTTTGATACGCTTTAACATCTTAACTACTCAACCTAAATCATCATGAAATTTCGCATATAAGTTGTCAGGGGCACCGAAATGGACAAAGGGTACCTTTCAGCAAGAAAATAGTACTGTTCCTGACCTCGAAGAAGCCTCGGGCATAAGCTAGTAGTACTAGACATCAAAAAGTAATGACAGATTTACATCAGAATGTTTTTTAAATTCGCTAGGTTAAGCTATATAATTTTACTTTACGATTTTATCACATAATAGCTTACATGAAAGCTTAAAACCAAGACAAAGTCTTACACGGAAAGCACAAAACTTTAACCATTTTAATTCCAAACCTTCATTATAAAAGCGAACTAAAATTTTATTGGAAAAATAAATTGTACAGTAACGTTAACATAACCTATTTTCTAAGCAATCGTTTTCGTGCTTGGCGGCCATTACTCACAAAACTTACGAACGTTCAAACGTCAACCATAGCGATAAAGAGTGAAACAGCGTTTGGCAAATATTTCTGCACTCCATAAGCGTAGCAATGTAGGACAGCCTTTCAAAACAAACGTTTCTAGTATTTTGTGCAGTTTAGCTAGAAGAATACATTTGTGATTGTTTTTGCCTACGGCTTCGCTCGCTCGGTAATAATTCTATTTTCTAAATGAAGGGTACTTTTTGCCGACTTTATTACCCTGACGTGTATGCAAAATTACATGATGATCGATCAAGTAGTTAAAGCGTTCGTAAAAATACGCATTTATAATTTTAGGATTTATCGTACATATTTTCTTTATGATGTATTTAACCATACATACACAAGGGTATTAAAGAAATACCTTTGAAAATGCAAAATATATATCTTAAAGGAACTTTTACAGGGACATAAGGCAGTATTATACATAGGTCTGGAGCATAAATTTACGCTGTGTTTACGACCGATCGTAAGGGCTGGGGTTCAATTTCTAGATCGAGCAAAATGATATTGTATATCCAAAAGCAGTAAGTAGTCTGGAAATCTGTTCTACGGCGAAAAATAAATAATAAGCGTTCAAATATTAAGACAAATGAAAACTAAAAATATGGCTGGTGAAGTGTGGGTGTACATCCTTGCTTCTTCGTGGATATGCAAGTGTAAGTAATTGTATATATAAATTGAAATAAATATGTATTTTCTTATCAGCCTTATTTATAAACTATGCCACTGCTGGTAAAAGACAGATTAGTCCATAGTCAACCATGTTGACCCAATGCGAGTTGGCAGACTTCACCAATCGTCATTATGAAGACGTGCAGGTTTCGCTTTTTTTCGCTGTTAAAGCAAGCGATAATATTGCAATATTCAGAGATGCGGTCTCCTATTAGGCTATTATACTATTTAAATGAGATAAATAAATCAATAATTATGTAGATTTTCCACTAAATTTCAAGATAAACACAAGTACAACTTAATTATGATTGAGGGACCGAATGTACCCGATGAGCAAACTTAATTATACTGAGACTGATTCACTCAGCATTTATTATAAATACAATGACGATGTAAAATATAACCCTTGTTAGTCACAAACTAATTAGCTTCTAGAGCCCGAGAAGGCGCTCTCAACAGATTATAGGAAAACATTTGTATTTGAAGTGGTTTTGTCAGCAAACAATGTATGATGTCATGCCCTATGATGAAAGGTACGTAATTATTATGGTATGGATGGTATACAAGATTTTACTTGCTGATTCGCTCGCATAAATGTAGGTTAGGTTAGGCTAGTAACAGAATTTTTCCTGAAAAAAGATACCTATGTCCGTTTCTGTTCCTCTGGCAACGTGTTTGTGAATTGCATCATGATCGGTCTAGTAGTTAAGACGTGAAAGCGTAACGAACAAACAAACTCACATTCGCATTTATAATATTAGTCATATTGGACGAATGTTATATGTATAATATACACATATATAGAAAAAGATAAGGTTCACTAATTTGTACCTGTAAACCAAAATCTTGTATACTATAAGATGATTATGGGGCTTGATGGGTTAATAAATATATTATTATTCTTATATTTTGGATATGTACCTATAGCTGTAATGACTGCTACACCCTGTAGTTGGATGTCTACTTTTACTCTTTAGGTCCCTTTAGAAAAATATAAAACCCAACAAGGGTAGTAACTTTTTCTCTTTAATCTCCTTTAATTAGGCTACGATAACTGCTTATTTGTGCTGACAGGTGGAAGAGTGTGTGTTTGTTTGCAACCTATGTGTTATGCGGTAGGTAACATATTGGTAGGGTTTCCTGTTTCTCCTTGTTTCTGTAATGGCTATCGTCTATTTTATGTGATGGCAATAAAATATACCAATGAGCATGAGCGGTGGTTGTCGTCTGCCACTACCAGCAAATTTAAAAAGAGAGTTATGTCAAAAAGAGTATGTCATTTTAAATATAATTACACAATTTTAACTATAATAAAGAATGCCTATCATACTTTTCTAGAATGTTTTCCCCTTACCTTCCCCTTTGTTTACCTTAGATATTTTCTTGCTTCCAATATATGTTAATTAGTGTAAAGTTACAGTTTTAGGAGTGTATAGAGAATAATAATATGATACATTTAAAAAAAACAAGGTGTTTAGAAATAAGAGACCACCTTTGCGGATTATTGAATGACAGTACGAATGATCCAACTAATTAGAAAAGTACCACTCTCTTACAGGATTACAGCGGTAGAATAATACCTAACTGCAATACGATATTTTGCCTGGTAAGTAAACATTTTGAAGGCACACGTACCACCAACCTCTACCATTCCTTTTCGTTCATCCCATCTTTAACCTGTCGCGTTAGAATACCAGATATTATTAAAAATCTATTGTGACATTGTGACTCAATGGGTTAATATCGTTCTACTAGGATCAGCAACGTGGCAACTATACTCCTTGTAAACAGCAACATTATGCGGACCGTCAAAAAAGCAATGCTGTCTTTATTCTTACCATATTAAAATACTCGTTTTATCAAAAGATACTCTTATAAAAAAGAAAATAAAACATAATAACATAAGAAATAACCATATGCACAACATAACCTGTTTCAGAGAGTCATATTTAACGGCATACCATTTGTCGAAAAGGAGTTGGGTTTTGTGGAATTGACGTCATCATCCAATATGACAAAACATTTTTATTGAAATTAAACTACTATATACGGATTTTATCGCGTTGTTTATTAATCACTGTATTACAAAATTTTGAAACTATTACACTACTACTACTATTGAATTTTACTAATTTATACCGTTTCGGTTGCTTTTCAGCAGCCATGGTATCCCCGTGACCATGGCTGCTGGAAAGCAACCGAAACGTCGGGGAAAGTGTAAACCTAAATATAAATAGATTTAATAGTTTATATAATTTTATTAGCTTATAAATTAGTAAAATTCAATATTAGTAGTAGTGTAATAGTTTCAAAATTTTGTAATACAGTGATTAATAAACAACGCGATAAAATCCGTATATAGTAGTTTAATTTCAATGAATAACATTCGCGTAAATAGAAGATAAAATATTTTTTTATTTCTAATGACGTCATGATTATCGTAACACTATCTCAAAAATCCTGTTATCAGTGTAAGCTATTAAATATTACATGAATTTTAAATAAACCTTATCATTGCTTTTAACAAAGATATTACTGCTGATAAAAATTACAAAATAAATCAATTGTATGGACTAAATAGTAAATAACGACTTGAAAGGATATTAATATTCGGCAAGTATCACATTATATTTAGTGTCGTGAACGATTTAAAAATTTATCTTCCTTATTTTTTCTTTTAATGTAACGAATAAATGAGTCATAAGATTGTATTTTATCGAAATATAGCAATTTTCGATAAATATAGTGATTATTGATTATATCAAATTAAATATAATGAAATTTGAAATCAGCGTGACTCGAACTAGAATTGGTAGTTTTACTCTATTTTCACGCAACGAAATAGCATAACAAGTTACAATAATTTTATTTTACGCGACAACCAGAGGGCGAATCTTCAGTTATTATAATGAATATTCTAATTCCTAAAGCTAAGCCTGTAATGATAACAATAATGCTAAAAAAGCGTGATAATTATGTAAACTATACAACAGTTATAAATATCAGCCCTGGATATAAACGCACTTGTTTGAGAAGGGTTAGGCTGTACTCCACCACGCTGGCCCAGTGCGGGTCTGGGGACTTGAACGGCTCCGTGGCCATCATTGGGAGGGTTGGCGGCCCCCTCCTCTCAGTCAAAGAGAGAGGAGCGGGGTACGTGGTGGCCAGGTGGGAGAGGTATGCGATCGTCGGCGCATACTTCTCCCCTAACAGAACCGCCGCGGAGCTGGAGGTCTTCATGGACCTCCTGGCCGCGGTGGTGAGAAGGCAGGCGCCACATCAGGTCCTCCTAATGGGGGACCTGAATGCCAAGGCCCGGGAATGGGGCAACCGCTCCACTGACACTCGAGGGGAGATTGTTAGGGAGTGGGCGGTTGCCACAGGACTGACCCTCCTCAATAGAGGGTCGGTCCACACGTGCGTGCGATGGTGTGGGGGGTCCGTGGTGGACCTAACGTTCACCAGCCCCGCTGTAGCGGCACGTGCTCGGGCCTGGAGGGTGATGTCGGAGGTAGAGACGCTCTCGGATCACAAATATATAAGGTTCGAGATCTCCGCCTCCGACAATCAGGGAGGGTCCCGGTGCGTGGTGCGGGCGGATTTTCCGCGCTGGTCGGTGAGTCGCCTCGACGCCGAGCTGGCGGAAGAGGCGGCCATCGTCCAGGCGTGGCTTGCCGCCCCCACGCACTCGGTGGAGAGGGGGACGGCGGTGGTAGACGTCGCGGCCGGCCGTTTTCGCGAAGCGGTCGCAGCCGTCTGCGACGCGGCCATGCCGAGGGCCCGCCACCGCCCCGGCCGCCGAGAAGTGTACTGGTGGAGCTCGGAGATCGAAGATCTCCGAGCCGCCTGCTCGGCGGCGCGACGGCCCTACACGCGGTGTAGGCGGCGACGGCATGGCCGAACGAATGACCAGCTGTCGGCCGATGAATTACAGGCCGAGCTCCGGCTGTACGATGGGTACCGTGCAGCCAAAAAGGAGCTGCAGCTGGCCGTCGGCCAGGCCAAGTCCCGGGCCTGGGGTGAGGCCTTGGAGGGCCTGGATAGGGACCCATGGGGGCGCCCGTATAGGGCTGCCCGGAACAAGTTCCGGGGCCTGACGCCCCCCGTTGCGGAGTCTCTGGAGCCGGAGCTCTTGGGCAGGGTGCTGGTGGGGCTCTTTCCCGAACGGGACCCCTACCACACCCCTCCGATGATGGCGCCGTCCTTCCCGGAGGAATTGGATCCGGCCTCCATCCCGCTTGTATCAGAGGCGGAGATGGATGCAGCTGTCAGCCGCGTATGTGGCAAGAGGACGGCACCGGGTCCTGACGGAATCCCGGGGCGGGTCCTCCGGATCGCCCTCAGAGAGATGGGCGATCCGCTTCGGGAGCTGTTCGACGCATGCCTCACGTCTGGACGGTTCCCGAAGCTGTGGAAGGACGGCCGGTTATGCCTGTTGCGGAAGGAGGGGCGAGACACAACCTCGCCTTCCGCATACAGACCAATCGTGTTGCTGGATGACACGGGAAAGCTGCTAGAGAGAGTGGTGGCTTCCCGTGTCATCCAGCACTTGGAGGGGACTGGGCCGGCTTTATCGCAGGCCCAGTATGGGTTCAGAGCGGGGCGGTCCACAATAGACGCCCTGCTCTGGCTAAAAGATTGGACGCAGGAAGCGGTCGGTGGGGGGAACAAGGCGTTGGCTGTCTCGCTGGACATTGCCAACGCCTTCAACAGCCTCCCGCATGGAACAGTACAGGAGGCGCTCCGGTATCACGGAGTGCCCCTGTATTTGCGGAGGCTGTTGGCCGACTACCTCCAGGACCGTGAGGTCCTGGTGGAGGGACGCGACGGTCTGAGGCGCCGTCGCGTATCCTGCGGGGTTCCACAGGGGTCGGTACTGGGACCGCTCCTGTGGAACGTTGGCTACGACTGGGTGCTTCGGGGCACGCTTCCCGCGAGTATGCGGGTGGCGTGTTACGCCGATGACACCCTGGTCGTAGTCAAGGGGAGGAACCTCGGGGAGACGGTGCGGTTGGCTGAGGTGGGAGCTGCCCTAGTAGTTGACCGTATCCGCGCCCTGGGATTGGAGGTTGCCCTCTCCAAGACTGAGGCCCTATTGTTTCATGGGCCTCGGGGGGGACCTCCTCCAGGTACGCGAGTAGCCCTGGACGGGGTCCTGGTCCGGCTTGGGACCCAAATGAGGTACTTGGGTCTCATCCTGGACGGGAGGTGGACTTTTGGGGCACACTTCACCCAGCTGGCCCCAAAAGTCCTAGGAGCGGCGGCCGCCCTGGGGAGGCTGCTGCCCAACGTGGGTGGCCCGAGCGCCACTTGTCGCCGACTGTACTCCGGAGTGATCCGGAGTATGGCCCTGTACGGGGCACCGGTCTGGGCGGACGCCCTCAGTCGCGACAATAAGACCCTGCTGCGACGTCCGCAGCGGGTCGTCGCGACGAGGGCCATACGCGGTTACCGGACGGTGTCCTGGACGGCTGCGTGCGTGCTGGCCAGTGACCCCCCCTGGGAGCTGCAAGCGGAGATCCTTGCCGAAGTTTACCACTTCGTGGCGGCGAGGAGGTCCCGCGGGGAGCCCCCGGGGTGGGAGGAGATCGCACGCATGCGGCGACAGGCGCGGGCCGCCCTGCTGAGGCGGTGGACGGAGGACCTGGCTCCACCGGTCCCGGGCCAGTGGACGGTGGAGGCCATTCGCCCGGTCCTTCGGGGGTGGATAGAGCGGCGATTCGGGTCGCTGACCTTCCGACTGGTGCAGGTGCTTTCCGGGCACGGATGCTTCGGAAAGTATTTGCACCAGATCGCGAGACGGGAGGCGACCCCGCTCTGCCACGAGTGTGGGGCGCCAGAAGATACGGCGCTCCATACGCTGGAGGTGTGTGCCGCGTGGGGGCCGCAGCGGCACACGCTTTCGGCCTCTCCCTGCCGAGCGTGATCAACGCCATGCTCGGCGGTGAGAGGTCGTGGCAGGCAGTGGTCTCCTTCTGTGAGGCTGTCATGGCGCAGAAGGAGGCCGCGGAGAGAGTCAGGGAGAACAATCCCCTCGCTGACCCTCTCCGGCGCAGACGGACGGGAGCGAGGAGGAGGCGATTTGCCCGCCTTCTCGCTCCTGTATAGTGGGGTCACTGGTACAGAGTCGGGGGACTCTCTACCGGCTTGCACGGCCCCACACGTCTGGGGGGTGGCCTTGGTGAGTAAGGCCTCCCCTCCACAGGTGCTGAGGCCCGGTTACAATCAGCCGGGCCAACCGCCGGGACGGGATGGTGATTGCTAACGCGACCCCATCTCGTCCCACCCCGTCGGCGGTGGGACTGCTCACCCCAGGTTTTTAGTGTGTATACCGACCCCCTTCAGGGGCGGAGAGTCTCACATAACTTCCCTCCCCCCCCGGGGGAGGGGGTATCCATCAAGGATTTTCCTGGGTCAAAAAAAAAAAAAAAAAAAAGTGCGGGTTAGCAGACTTCACAGATATTTGAAAACATTAAGGAGAACTCACAGACATCCTGGTTACCTCACAATGCTTTAAGTTTCCTTCACCGTTAAAGCAAGCGATAATAATTGAACTATTTAATACGCACATAACTTCGAAAAGTCAGAGGAATTGAACTTGAGAAGTGTGCGTGGTAAGGCATGGGTCTCCAGTAACTACGCTATCACCGCAACAGTTATTTAAAATTTAGAATTTGAAATTGAAAGATTGAGCTAGTAATAAAATTTTATTGGCTTATAAATTCAATTGTCTTATTAGATTAAATACATATGTAGTTATGATCTAGTCGTTCCTGCTTTACAATGAGGAATTCGACATAGTCAATTTTACCATGGCACTGCGGTTGAAAAACCAAAGGATAATACTTTTTTCAACACATACAATGAAGTTTAATCTACTTCAATTCTTTATAGCGCTATCCTAATGATTTTGTCGATACACTTGGCTTAGTGTCATTGGGCGCATAGTAACTTGTATTATAAATGTGAGCAAAAAAAGCACCTTGCTGGTATGTATTATTCCACTTATAATTAGTATTATAATTAGGATTAATAGTGTTTGCTAGATCTCCAAATCTATCACTAACTGACCCTGCAAAGCCAGCACTGGAAGAGCTAGAATTGACATTTCCTCCACCTGGAATGTTGGCTGGCAATCCAGCATTAGGATTTGTAGATCCAGAATTATTGATTAACGATCCTAAATTAGGGTTAGTGAAGCCCGCATTATTGCTTGCCAATCCAGAATTCGAATTGGGAACTCCAGAATTAATATTTATATTGGTAGAATTTGAGTTCGAAACTGCAAGACTGGGATCGGTCAACCCAATGTTAGAGCTCGGATATTGGGGATAAAGATTAGAGATTCCATTATTACCATTTGATGGACCACTGTTCGTAAATCCAGTATTAGGATTTAAAAGTCCACTATTGGGGTTGGATAAAGTTTGGTTATTGTTTGAAAGTCCTTGATTGTTGTTGGGAATCCCTTGGTTACTATTTGAAAAAACTTGACTGTTGTTGAGATTTCCTTGATTTCTATTTGGAAATCCTTGATTGTTGTTGGGTATTCCTTGATTACTATTGGAAAATGCTTGATTGTTGTTAGGAATTCCTTGATTACTATTCGAAACACCTTGGTTACTTGATCCAGCGTTAGCTTGTGACGAGGAGGAGTCTATAAACACATTAGGTCTCTGTGGATATGTTTGAGGTTTGTTTCTATTCGCTTCATAGGCTTGCCAGTTAATGAACCAGAAAGGCTGCTTGTCTATGGGAAGCTTGCTCAACCTATCTATAAGATCCCTGTCTCCATGGGCTTCGACTGGCAGTCTTTGTGTAGTTACTTCACCGAAACTGTAAAATAAAAAGTTCAGATACAGATACCTTGTACGCTAAGACACGCTTTCTTTGAATTTAGTACAAAATACACTAGCCAAATGAACACACAAGTTTATAAATCAGGTCAAGATTTTCATAGATGATTAAAAGTACTGCGAATTGGTTTTATGAACAAATAATAGAATAAATCTAGGTACTGTTCCGAGCGGCAACATCGCATTTAAGTGTAATATTTTGTGGATTTTAAATGTTCCTTATTATTTGGGCTTTATTACAAAAACGTACACACTCTTTAAAATAATGCAAAAATAAAAGTCATAGAAGAATATATTAGGTAATATAATATCTGTAGTTCTTTTTCTTTACAGTATGCACATTACGCATCTTAAACTTTCGATTCATTATCTACATAGTAAAACGAATACAAATTACATTTCAAAGGCTTAAAATATGACAGTTATTTGCGACGTTGCGACTGTCCACAGCCTACAAGGTGTTAACGCTCGTAAATAATTTATTAGTTAGTTGTATCAAAAGGGACGAGGTAAACCAGAAAGTGCGATAATAAATGGAAGCTTGCCTCATACGCAATGTTTTGTAATGACCAGTTGCAATATCCAAAAATCTAATAGTTTTGCCTACGGCCTGTTTATATATGACACATAAGCCCTGTTCCCATATCAAGAAACGAGTCGATCTAGCTATGGTTAGTTAGGTAAGTGATTTAAGTAGTTGCTTCGCCTCTGCCATTACGCCGAGTGTTGTGGGTTCGAATCCCACACGGGACAAAACGTTGTGAGATCTACAAATGATTGTTCCAAGTGTGAGTGTTCTTTGTGTCCGTTGTTTGAATGTTTGTAAAGTCCCCGCGTCACAGAAACTATTCCTAGTGAGGAAGTTGTCTTTTTAAAAGAAAGAAAGATATCCTTTAAAAAAAATCTCAATTTTAAACTGTCCATAGCTAAAACGACTCAATTCTTGATATAGGAACCGGCCCTTATTCAATGAAAAATATGTCATACTTCAACTGTATGTAGCTAAATCAACTCGTTTTTATTTATTTAAACCCATCTTTGTCACACCGAAGAGTGAGCAAGACTTAAAGATCCTTACATTATTATTACAAAACGAGACTTAGAGATTATCAAACTTAGTTTTTATATTTTATAATCCCTAGTCGTCAAGCATATTATAGCTAATTTCATCATAATCTATTAAGGAATCTAGAGGGATAGGCATGAAACCATAATCAGAAGATACTTTATGAATAAATGTATAATATACATCTTACAATCCAATTTTAGAAGTTATTTAGATAACTTGATATATTTTACCTATATACACAGAGGGAAAAAGCGTAGACGTTTACTTAATTTGGACACACGTGATCAAATATTTTCCAATTTGCCCTAATTAGCATTTCGAAACAGTGTAACAAATTACTACATTAATATTTTAAAATACTATGTACCATGTTACTTAAATTCAGGATTCATTTTGTTAATTGACAGTAACTGCAGTAAAAATATACATATGAAATATAATTTATAAATATATCCAAAATATCTTCATACTAGCTTTTGCCCTCGGCATCGCTCGCGTAAAAGTAGATTAGACTATCTTAGTAACATTACTTTTATGAAATAAAATATGGCCAATATTACTCGGTGAAAATCTGATAATATACATAGCTTTCTAATCCCTAATATTATAATGCGAAAGTAACTCTACAGACAGACATGTCTGTTACGCTTTCACGCCTAAACCACTGAACCGATCTTGATGAAATTTGGTACAGAGGTAGAGTAGACCTTAAGAAAAGACATCGGCTACCTTTTGTTGTAGAAAAAGGGCATGAAGTGATAAAAGTTTGTATGGGTATAATACCATAATCCAATAAGTTGAGGCTGAAAGTTGTTCCGGTCCTGTTAAAGAGAAATCACGCACCAAGGCTATGTAACGGCTATAAATTACTTACCTAGGCCGCAATACTATAAAAGCTATAATCATGAATAGTATGGCAAAAAAAGGAAAATGTTTTAATTCCCCGTATTCCGATCATTACAACCGATTAGCCATTTCAGTTTAAAAGAGTGCAGTTTCTCCTAAAAGCAGCATTTACGATAACAATAAACAATACTGTTTTCCATGGGCAACTCCATGTGGCTTAGTCACAAGTATCAAACCAGCAAAATCTTTATGTTTTAGCAAAGGATAGAAAACAAAAATCGTTAATTATAAAAATGTATTAAAATAAGCTATTTGCTGTAAACCACAGCAGTTTGTATGTGTATTATTTGCAAAATAAGTATCCTAAAACAAGTAAGAAACGGCAATGAATTGCCGTAAATCTTAGAGTTCGAAAAAATTGTATCACGTGACCTTGAATTCAGAGGTCCAAGGTCATAGTCATTTCGGGGTATATCGACTATGCTGAGTCAAATAGCGTTGACCATTCTTACGGTTCTTGAGTTGAAAGTTGTTTCAGACAGACGGACGGACGGACGAACAAAGCTATTGTATAAGAGATTTTCGAACTCTAGAAATTAAAATGCTGCAATGTAACTATTCCACGCGGACGAAGTCGCGAGCAAAAGCTAGTGGTGAAATAATTTTTAAAATCGGTTGAGTAATTTTTGATTTAAATCCTTACAAACAAACAAATAACCAAATCTGTTCTCTTTATAATATTAGTATAGAATATATTATTGTACATATTTTGGAATCATACGGAGATTAAATGTGAATGACGACAAAATTTGCGTGTTGAGAGCTTAAGTACTTGAATGGGAAATAAAAATTTCTTTCGTAAAATTCAAAGCAACATACCGGTCTCCCAAAGGATCCTGAGTTGTAGTGGTCCTATTCGGTAGGTCGGGAAAACCAATCGGTCTGAAGCCCGCGAAGGAAGGTCGTTGACCCCCCACCATCGCTGACGTCAGCAATAACATGGCTGACAATGACCTCTGTGTAATTAAATAATAAATAATGTATATTATGTGTCAACTTAGCATGGATAGTGCAATAGATCTTTACACATAAATGCCGCGTATTTTTTTGTGAAAGAATTTTTGAAATATTTAAGTAACACCAAGAACCTTCTTGGTAATAATAATAATAAATAATATTAACTGTATTAAACTGTCCCACTGTTGGGCACGGGCCTCTTCTCAATGTGAGAAGGGTTAGGCCGTAGTCCACCACGCTGGCCTAGGACCGGTTGGCAGACTTCACATATCTTCGAGAACAATATCGAGAACTCTCAGATATGCAGGTTTTCTCACGATGTTTCCTTCACCGTTAAAACAAGCGACAATTAATGATTTAATACGCATATAACTTCGAAAAGTCAGAGATGCGCGCCTTGGTTTCGAACCTGAGACCTCTGCGTGGCAGTCCAACGGTTTCCCACTAGGCTATCGCTACTTACCCTCTTGGTGTTTCTTAAAATTTATCACTTATGCTAAAGACTATAGAAGTGTTATAATAATAGTCTTGTAATAATATAGTTGAAAATATGCGTGGTCCACCACACAAATTTTTGTTCCGTGTAAGAATCAAACACGCAAAATTTGGCATAGTGGCACAGGCCAAGCGACCACTTAAACGACTATGCCGTCAGTGCAGTGCAGTTTAATCTAACAGACATAATCGAAAACCCATTGTATATAGCCGCCGGTGTGCCGCTGACACTACAGAATGCTTCGCTGCACTACTAACGACTAGCTACACTTCAGAACGTTGGGACAACTACCATCTTAGTCTCCCCGTGAACATGGCTGCTGTAAAGCAACCGAAACGTCGAGGCAAAATATAAACTTAAATATAAATAGTTTTAATTAGAAAATATATAGCTTAAATAGTAGTAAAGTTCAATAATAGCAGTGTTAGAGTTTTCAAAATTATGTAATAACAGTGTTCAAAGTAAAATAAACAACGCGACAAAATCCGTATAAAGTATTTAATTTCAAAGAGTTATAGGTTCTTTCTCCAAACAGAACAAAAAAAAGCAACTAGTTGTCTCGAGTGTGGTTGTTCTTCGTGTCTATTATTCCAGTGTTTGTAATTCCTCCGCGACAGAGTTATTCTTGTAGTACATCTCACTAATTAAAAAAAGAGAAACGAGAAAAAAAGCATAACATGATGCGGATCGCAAAACTGTATTACATATACATCATTAAGTTACTTTTTACTTTATTACCTGTTTCATACGACAAGTTATTTAATTTGCTTGGACTTGAGACCAAGCTAAGGTCTTTGACGCATGGTCAAAGACCTTAGCCTGCTCTCACCTTATGATAACTATTTCTAAGTCAAGTAATATTTTGATCATTTAACAATGTTGCTGATTACAGTTAATTTTTCATTTTTCTAAGTTAATATTATAAATTTGTTTGTGTGTTACGCTTTCACGCCTTAACTACTTAACCAATTATTATGAAACTTCGCATACACGTTTTCGGAGTACAGAGAAGGACATAGAGTACCATTCATCCAGGAAAAATACAGATCCCGAGGGATTAAAATTTATACATAAAATTTATATTAATATCGGCGTCGATGGCGTAGTGGTTAGTGTAACCGACTGCCACGCCTGAGGTCGCAGGTTCGATTCCCGCACAAGTCAAACATTTGTGTGCATGAACATGGATGTTTGTCTTGGTCAGGGTGTTTCTATGAATAATATGTATGTATTTACAAAACAAAAAGTATACATGTATGTTTATCCATTGTCTAGTACCTACCCATAATACAAGCTCTGCTTATTTTGGGCTAGATCGTGTTGTGTGTATGTGGTAGAATATTATATTATTATTCCATTTATTACATTATATATAAAATTAATTTCAAATTATTATTATAATTATTGATAAAATCTATATTAACGCGAGCGAAGCCGCGGGTAAAATCTAGTAGCTATCTATCTCACGATACCTATATATCTTGAGGATACCTACTCAATTGCTAGCTTAAGCATTTACTATAGTTATAATTTTTCTAAGACGATGGATTTAGAAACAAAGACATTTAAGTTATTGTAAGTAGTACATACCAAGAGAAGTACCTACAGCTAGAAGAAATGATAGGTACTATGTATTTAAAATTAAACCAGACGTCCGATTATAGCATAAGTTAATCTTTTCCTTCCATGAAACAGCCTTTTACGGGTACAGTACATTTTTTTAAACAAAAATTAGATTTTTCCTGGATGAAACGCAAACCCTATGTTCTTTTCTGTACCCCTGACAATGTGTATGCGAAATTTCATAATGATCGATCGAATATTAAAAGCGTAACAAATAGACAAACTCACATTCGCATTTATAATATTAGTTAGGATATTTGAATGATTAACATAATAATTAATTATCATTAACAAACATACTACCATGGCAAATTATATAGGTATTACCTATAACTTTTTATATCTAAAGTGTCCACATTTTTCTATTACGACAATAATTTGAACTTTGATATTTAAATTTTCCTTAAAATACTTACCTACATCACACATATTATAATAGTAATATTAAAATACTTGTGAACGACACTATGTGTAATATTTTATTCATTTCATATTTTTTTGCTTAAAATTATGTTTTACCTACACAATGTCCTCTGGCGTTAATTATGAATGACATTATCTCATTACTTACAAACAATGTTCTCGACTTATTAAAACAACTATTAATTTATAAGCTATGCATCTAAGTCTTCTAAGCAACTATAATTACAATGATAATGATTAGTATAACATTTTTAACTCACCAACATTTTAATAAATGTAAACAACAACAAAATATTTCTAAATACACGACCACACCGCGTATAGTTTTAAAACAGACTGGTTTTGTCATCCTTTGCAAACAAAAAATACAAACGCCCAAGAGCCAAGAGGAAAACTTAGCTCCATACGATCTTGAGCACCTGCGTAATTTAATGCACACCGGTTTAGTAAAGTTGTCACAAGAACCTATTACTTATATTAATGTATATTCGAATTTTGAATGTATGTCCCGTTATAAAACCCTATTTTTGAATTATGTAATAAGTAATAGGGAATAAAAAGAAGGTAGTTTCGCGCGCATTTTGATGTAGGTACTTCTATCTTGTTTGTGCAATTCTACAGTTGTCTATGAATATTCGAATGTGATTTGAATATTTAAATATGTGCAATGGGTTTTTATGTTTTCTTTTCTTTACTAATCGTATTTAACATTTTTATTACACAATATTGAAAAAATAACAATATAATATATTATTCTTCTTCGAAGAGGTTAATGAAAACACTATGTGGGTCTGTGTGTCTGTCTGTTAGTGACAGTTTGTTAGTGACAGGCATAACTCCGGAACCACTAGACCAATTGATTCGTTACTTGGTGTGCAGACACCTTGGAGTCATACCTCGGTCAAGTTTAAATATGGGCCCTGTGGGTCAAAAGACCCCCGAGATATAGGGGTCACATATTTTAAATGGAAAATATTGATTTGTAACTTGGTGTGCACACACCTTGGAGTCATACCTCGGTCAAGTTTGAATATGGGCTTTGTGGGTCAAAAGACCCCGAGATATAGGGATCACAAGGTCACATGTATTTAATTGGCAAATATTGCCTTGTAACTTGCTGTGCAGACACCTTGGGGTCATACCTCGGTCGAGTTTGAATATGGGCCCCGTTGGTTTAAAAGACCCCCGAGATATAGAGGTCATTTTTTTTATTACTTTTACATTTAAGACGAAGAGGTTGAATCCTGGGTTTTTACACCCATATCGTTTACAAACGAATTAACTAAAACATACTTAACATATTATACTATTTAGAAAAATCGAACAATGGACACGTTTAGGTCACTTTTATTTCATTTAAAAACAACATGCAGCAGCAGCTGTTGCAAGACATTAGATTTTGTTATCATAAACGTTTGGATTTTAGTAAATATATGTATTTTATATTAAAATACCGGTATAAATTTTGCTGGAATACCCATAAAAATGAAGTCAGCCGATTCGTTCTATTGCTCTTTTTTAAGGTAATAAATGCAATTTCGCCGTAAACAGGTATGATTTTAGTATCTATTAAAAATGCACCCGTATACATTTTGCTGTTACTCCATAAAAATGAGGTTGCTTGCAGTTCGAGGGTAATAACTACTTCTCGATTCGAGTAAACTCGTTCCGTCATCACAAAATAATTGCGAATGGTGGGCATTAGTAATTATTTTGTTCTTCTCTTTCACTTATTTTAACATTAGCACGCGTTCTTTATGTATGTACTTTTACATAGGTCAAGCCAAACGCCTCTAAATAAATATTTTGTGATATGAACACAATATGTATACCAAGTTACGCAACAACACAACATCAAAAATGACAATGAATTATATGAATTAACGAAAATGACATTTCTTGTGCTACTTGCCATAATGCCAAAGTGACCAAATAAAAGCCCTAGGCGATTATGACACTATTTTGGATTGAATTAATATTCGCATAACATGCTTTGCAAAAAAAATATGCCGTAACTACTAGTTATGCCAAAGTGTATTAGGAGAAAACACATTATGCGATAAGAAGGAATTTCTTTTCGCATAATGTGTATTCGTAATACACTTTGGCATACAGTTTATGTTGACATAATCATCTTAGCGACAACCCAAAAAAATAGGTTCAGGTTGCCGAGGTTGATAATATACTTACAATTCAACTTTATGATTATGCTTAAAAATTGTGCGTAAATATAATTAAGACAAACAAAAGTACCTATGTCATGTTATATTACGCCTTACAATTTTATGCAAATGGCTAGGGAACACATACTATAACTTAACTAAGTTTAAGTGAATCACAGTAGAATATTTATTCAGTTGTGCAACAATAACACTTATTGTTTAGTTACCTGCCCGCATGTACCCATATTTTATGTCATTAATAACAACGACAGATCCTAAGTACCTACCTATTCAATTTAAACGGACAGATATTTTCCTTATATACAGGGTGATTTTGAAATCGTGTAATTCCTTTTAACCACGCATTCTACTGGTGATATAGAATAACCCTGACCATATTTTTTCTTAATTAGAATAATGGTTTCGGCAGATTTAGAGTACAGATTTTTTTCATGAAATTATTTCAAATAGTCATATTTTAACCACCTGACACAATGTTAATATTTTACTAATTTAAAAATAATAACATAACAATAACTGAGGTCGTAAATAATAAGGGGCAATAAAAAGGACCGCCCGTTATTATTTACGACATTAATTATTAATATGCTTTTTTATTTTAATTAGTAAAAAATTAAAATTGGCTCGGTTGGTTAACATATGACTATCTGACACCATTTCACGAAAAAAAACGGAACAATATTTTTCAAAAAAATTATTCTAATTAAATAAAAATATGGTCAGGGTTATTCTATATCACCAGTAGAATGCGTGGTTAAAAGGAATTACACGATTTCAAAATCACCCTGTATATTATTCACAGATACACTGCAATTACTGAACTATTTGACAATGTGATTAATGTGTAATGTGTATATGCATCTGTGACTAGCCTCTTTAATTGGGTACCCGAGCGACATGTGGATTGGCATATGGAGTTTCTCTTTTGGTATGTCGTATAATTAATTAAAGGTAGTATTTAACTGCACAGCAAAAAAATACAAATTGCACAGCAAAATATATTTACCAAAAATACTAATTGTACAGCAAAATATATTTAAAGAGATCAAACTAAGTCGACGGAGCCTATTTTTGGATGGGCTTAAGAAGAAACCTAACATAACCTAACCCTTCCGAGACGGAATGTAGTGATTTGAGGCGTATAGGTACTCGTTATGCTATGCAATAAATATTTTTGATGGTCATTATATTTAATCCCATTAAATAATTAATAATTATTTAATTAATTTGATTAATGCCCGAATTTTGGTCACGGCGGTCAGTCTTAACGGATACTGGCCATCTGCGCAGGAGATATTATAGTACACAAATGTGTGCGCAAACACAAGTGCACTCTCTGTACCCTAACTCTCATGATCTGATGGGACGGTAATCCGACACGACCGGGGAGAGATCAGGCGCAGGACCAACGGCTTTACGTGCTTTCCGAGGCACGGGGGTGTCTTACACCGCCAACTTCCTAATTTTGTGCTTCTATTTAGATTTCTTAACACAAAAACCCAATAACTTTTTGTTGGCCCGACCCGGGATTCGAACTCGAGACCTCACACACAGCAGTCGCATTCACTACCGCTGCGTTACGACGGTAGTAGGTGTTTGGTATACACAGTATATGTATACCAAACGCCAACTGCCTTTATATATAATAATATCAGCCCTTTATTAAACAGCCCCACTTCTTGCCGTAGGCCTCTTCTTATTATGAGAGGGTTAGGCCATAGCCAACATGCTGGCCAAGTACGGTTGGCATACTTCAAATATCTTGGAGAACACTCAGACATGCATGTTTCCTGACGAAGATTTTACTTCAACGTTAAAGTGAGCGATAATTAACCATTGGTTATGGCTTGTAGAAAATATTATATTAGACTATGTGACTTTAGGTTTTTTTAATATGTAGAGTGATGTGCGTATGCATGCATGATGTTCACCATTTAAGAAGTGATAATCACAATTATTCTTCAAGCTGTTTACGTCATCAGACGGAAAAACGGGAATACCTACCTAATATTTCGCATTGATAACAAAAATAACTTATCCAATGCACTGACTGCACAAACTGATCGCCACATCACTGTCTTTGCGCCGAATATTGTGGGTTCGACCCCACACGGTAGGTATTTTGTTTTTTGTGTGGTCAATAAATATTATTTTGTTTAAGTGTTCTGTGTTCGTTGTTTGAATGTTTGTAAGGCCCCGCGACACAGGAATTATGACATAATGTGGTAGTTGTCTTTTTAAAAGTAAGAAATATTACTATTATTTGTAATTATAAATAATACATAAGAAGTTGAAAAATGTAGCCATTCCTAGTGACACATATTACTTATTATTGTGAGGATTGATAGGTATATACTTACTTATAATATTGTAGATTTGTCATAATGTAATTGATTTGCATCAATCATAGGTGATGATATGAATGTATATGATGTATATGAATACCTGTGATTTATGCATTATATATTTATACCTACAACGTGAAGCCTTTTATGACAAAAGGAAACCGAGTCTATTAATAGAACGCATAAAATAAAATTGATAGCTGCCAAATGCTTCATACACACAGGTACTTAGATAATCCAAATAACCACAATATATTATTACGTTATTCTACGTTTTACATTCAGATTACCTATTATGTCGGCCTCGATGGCGTAATGGTTAGTGTAACCGACTGCCACGCCTAAGGTCGCGGGTTCGATTCCCGCACAAGTCAAACATTTGTGTGCATGAACATGGATGTTTGTCTTGGTCTGGGTGTTCCTATGTATAATATGTATGTATTTACAAAAAAAAAAGTATATATATATGTTTATCCATTGTCTAGTACCCATAGTACAAGCTCTGCTTAGTTTGGGCTAGATGGTGTTGTGTGTATGTGGTAGAATATTATTATTATTATTATATTATTATTATATAGGAAGCTTAGGGTTGTAGGTACCTACTAATCCTAGGTACTTACAATTTTTATTATTTGTTTAATAATAAGAACGCAATCATTAAAATGTCTAGCTCACTGTTCGGTTTAACAAACTAACGTTAATTTGAGGAAAAGCTTCTATTTGTCCGCACGCTCTATCCCTAGTTTACTTCATGCCTTTTGATACAACTAGCTAAGTAACATGTGTTCTTGCGTTAATACTTGCGCGGTTTACATGCATCGTGCAAACACTCGACGTGATGCACGAACAGCCTAGTGATTTAAGTTTTTGCCTTGCCATTGCCTCTGCGCTGAGTGATGTAAGTTCGATCCCCAAACTGACTTTGACACGGATGACGCAATAGTATACCTGGTTACCTGACCACTGCCACTGCGTTGAGTGTTGTGGGTTCGATCCCTTTTCGGGATAATATTTTCAAATGCATAATTCATTTCATTTAATTGTTTCGATTCTGAGTGTTTTTAAATCCATTTTATTAACGTTCGTAAAATCCCCCGCGTCACAGATATTGTTCCTAGTACGGTAGTTGCCTTAAAAACAAAAACATTTTTGATAATAAATAGTTTTAATTCATTTAAACAGCTTAAAACTTCAATAATATTAGTGACATAGTTCTAAATTATGTAATAAAAGCGTTTTAAAATAAGCAACGCTTCAAAATCTCCGTATATAGTAGTTTAATTTTAATGTACTACGTTGTACACATGAATGCAATATCTTACGTATGATAACCGCGCTACGTTCTTGCGTCGCATACAAACACAACACTATTACTCACACAACGTAGTGACGTTTGTTAATAGATACTAGATTCATTTCATTAGTTCAGGCAACGTGCGGTAGATTTAGGTACCTACCTACCGTGACCTAAACTGTTTTTACAAACCTATGTAGTCATTCTGCAAGTCATGTGCTTGTGTACGTACAAAAGGAAAAGCCCACGTTCAAATTACGTAAATAACATCATACTTGTGTTGCTAATCACTAAAAGGCTAGACAGTTAGGTACATCAAATCCAAATTTCATAAACTGTCTTTATAATATTATCAACCCTGTATTAAACTGTCCCACTGCTGGGCAGGAGCCGCGTTAGGCCATAGTCCACCACGCTGACCCAGTGCGGGTTGCCAGACATCACATATCTTCGAGAACAATATGGAGAACTCTCAGAGATTCAGCTTTACCGTTAAAGCGAGCTATATATAATTGTTTAATATACACATAACTTCGAGAACAAAGTCAGAGATGCGCGCCTTAGGATCGAACTTGAGACCTCTTCGTAGCAGTCCAACGATCTTCCACTAGGATATCGCTAGTAACTACTGCTATGTTTAGTTCCACTTTCTGGCCGGCGAGTAAACAAAATATTATTTTTAAATAATAGGCCCGCCAAATATTAAGCCGTTATACTGTAGCCTATCTTGCTTTTCAATACCGGCAGTTCTTTACAAACATTCAAATAACGGACACTAGACTCGAACTATTTGTGGTCCACACAAATTTTTGTCCCATACGACGATCGAACTTACAACACTCGGTGGAGTAGCAATGGCGAGACCACTTTACAGCTACGCCATTAGCGCATTTCCTGCCCTAGGAATAGAAATAAAATGGGATGAAGAAAATGAATAGGCCAGCTAGGTATTTAGGTCTCCAGAACCCTTACTTACCGAGCGAAACACAGTAGCATTGTCACAATTCTTACACCAATTTCCTTTAAGAGCATTTGTACTTAGCCAAGCAGAGAAATTCGTACTGGGATTACCAAACGCTAACGCCTCTTTGTACTATTGCTAAATATATCCTCAAAGGAAAGTTCAATAATACTTTATACATCCACAGGAGTGAAAACCCCTGAATCACCCTGCTATGGTTTGCCTAGTTGACTACAATAAATACTTGAAGAGTATGCTTCGTCAGCTACGATTAAGTAACGTATACACGAACGTTACTTTGTGAAAATTACCATTGCAAAAGAATTTTAAGGAACCCATCACAAAGTGGAGTTGCAATACCAAAGCTTTTACTGAAGAATTCTAGAATTTTGTGCCAGAAGTGTTGTCAGGTTAGTGAAAAAAATAAAACGATGTACATAATTTAATAAAACATTTTATTGACTTTTTAAATAAATAAAACTTAATTACTAAGCGTAATCTTACAACTAAAACCTCATAAGAGTGAATATAAATAAAAATAATAGTAAAATGCAACCAACATCATTTTCATTTGACTCGAAATAACGCGCCTACACAACGTTGTTCCAAAAATTATATTTTTATCAAAATATAGTAAATTGTACAAAAATATCATAATAGATTATTGTATGACATTTATAGGTCTTATTGAAGCCTAATCTCACTTAGTATATTATTACGTCACTACACTGCTGTATTGTGACGTCATGGTACATGTAATATCAAATGATACCCATAGTAATGCAGAATATACTTCTCTTTATCGTTTCGCAGCAAAAAAATGAAATGCGAATAACATGTCATTATTTGACAGGTTCATTTTCCATTAAGACTCATTTAAGTCACCAGATTGCTACACTCTAAGATGGTCGCACAATAATCGAACTTGTCGAAATCTATTTTGTTCTTTTGGAATTATTAGCCGAGTTTGAATATTGTGCGGTCAGTCGAACACCCAAAGCGTACCTATGTGGCTTACACCGATATGAATTGGAGACTTAAGTTTATAGACATTAAGGCACTATAGAGCTAAGTAAGCACAGCCTAAATGTTAACTAATTTGCGAAAGCTTGAACACCATTTTATTCGAAGATATCAAAATAAAAATTCCAAAATATATGATAATCTAATAGATTATATTATTTTCATTGACTAAACA
Organism: Catocala nupta; assembly: GCA_963675205.1. Taxonomy (NCBI): domain Eukaryota; kingdom Metazoa; phylum Arthropoda; class Insecta; order Lepidoptera; family Erebidae; genus Catocala; species Catocala nupta. The sequence goes on along the minus strand of OY776097.1, from coordinate 18,347,143 downwards.
TGTTTCTGTAAATGTTTTCAACTTTCAAAATCAAATTTTAATGCATTATTTTTATATCGACAAGAAACGCATTTTACATAAAATTTTATTGAAAATTGCTCGAATTAATTTTACAAATATTGAAAATAATCATTACTTAAATAAAGTGGTATGGAAATAATAATGAAGCTAATTACAGCAAAATAGTACTAACTGCATTGAAACCTGAGATTCTGTTGTTATACAAAATTCCTTCACCAATTTGCTTAACGACCAAAACGATCACGAGGCGTACTGCTGTGGCTTCTACGAACATATTTTATTATCTTTCTTCCTTTTTTAAAAGTCAGCTCCCGCAGGAATCTTTCCTGTGTTGCGGGGGACTTTACAAACATTCAAACAACGGACACAAAGAACACCCAGATTCGGAACAACCATTTGTGGATCACACAAAGTTTTGTCCCGTTTGGGATTCGAACCCACAACACTCGGCGCAATGGTAGTAGCGAGGCGACCACTTAAACCATTTTCTATTGTTATTACTTTTCTTAACTCTTCTTGGTTGTGTTCCGATTTTTATTTTCTACATAAATTATGCCTGCCACTTATGTTATGGACTTTAAAGAGACTAGACCCCGACGGGCGACACAGGAAATCCTAGTGTGGGGTCTAGGAATTCAATGTATGGACTAAAAATATTTTTCTTTCATATTCGTTACCAACTCGAAGTTACATAGGTACGACTGCCAGAACAAAACGCAACGTGATCATTTTAGTTACCGTTTCGCTTTACCCATTCACCTTTCAGACTTCAAATTATTGCATTGCAGACTTACACGTAGATTCAACTACTACAATATAGGCATATAAATAATAATTACATGACGATTAAGGATAAGAATTACAAATCCAGTAAATATAGTCTGACTTGCATTAGTTGATAAAAACCTCCTCAAGAGATTGACTTCGAACTCATAATTGCATAATTGTTAAGAAAAGGATAGCAACACTCTCCCGGCTTGCTAACCGAGTAAAATAATAATAATAATAATAATAATAATATAATAATAATATTCTACTACATACACACAACACCATCTAGCCCAAACTAAGCAGAGCTTGTACTATGGGTACTAGACAATGGATAAACATACATATATACTTTATTTTTTTTTTTGTAAATACATACATATTATACATAGAAACACCCAGACCAAGACAAACATCCAAGTTCATGCACACAAATGTTTGACTTGAGCGGGAATCGAACCCGCGACCTCAGGCGTGGCAGTCGGTTACACTACCCACTACGCCATCGAGGCTGCTTCCTAGTATGCAACGCTGTAGCGACACTGCTGACGCTTTCGTTGTATACGAGTATAGTCAGGCGCAAGTTAGCGATAGCGCCACGCGGCAGTCGTCTCCCCGCAACCACTGAGTTAGGTGGAGCTCAATATGTATTTATTTTTATTATTATTTATAACAGGTACCAGTAAATATGTACCGATATCAACCAAGAAGCATTTCATTTGGATCCCCACAATAAGAAACCATCGGCGTCAGCAGTGTCGCTGCAACAGCTATCGATGCTGGCGATGATTCATTATATTAAATTTCAATTACTATCTAACAATAGAAGCATACAATTCGTTTTTAGTTTATGTATAAGAAATTTGCAATTACTGAAGTTTTACCATCTCTTGATCGTTTTATCAGACTATACTTACAACTAGACTAGGTGTTAACATCCAAATATTACAAAGGCAACTGACCATTTTTCAAAATCAGACATACTTTATAATTCCTTACACAAATCACATTACTGAACTGTTTATAGAAGTTTAAGTCAATAATAAAAATAGATTTACAGCCACAAAAAATGTGCCATTGGTAAGTCGATGTACATTAACTTCTGATATATGTGTATTTTAGTTTCCATTAATCTGTAGGAATATACAAAATACATACGTAGACTCATGCCTATAGTTCAATTTTAATAAAAAGTTTGAACAAATATAAGAATGTATACGGCAGTTTGACATTACCAATAATACCAAAGACTCGAGTTTAGCAATTACGACTTCATCGAACGCTAATACACGAACGAATTCAAACAGACAAATATATTGTAAAAAATATACCATTAGGTACAGCACACTCGCCCTTTACATGAGCAATACTCATAAGTACAATAATCACAAAAAAACATTCACTCCATACAAGTGTTTAAAACCGTTAAACAGTTGGTTTAACACTTTACAAAAATAACTGTACATAATATTCGCAAATTATGATACATAATTTGGCTGAATAATACTATTTAATTTGTCTGTCCAAAACTTCAATAGTACATACATAATAATAATTAAAAAAATAAAACGAAAAACAACGAAATCATTGGCTCTGATATGCTAAGGTGGGCACAGACATGCGGGATGCAGCTCACGGTAGCACTAGATAATATTTGATATCATATTTCATTCAGAATTCAGTATTCAATGTTTGTCAAAAACGACAACCATCGCCTTAAGGCACGCAAATTGTAAGGCACTTTCGCATATCATGCTAAAAGAGAAAAATTAAAGAAAGGGTTTTTGATCAAATCCTTTATACAAATGCGCGATTTGTAACATACAATCTGTTTCAAACATTTTGTGCCCGTTATTCTCGACACAGGTATAAAAAATATACCGCAAAATATAAGCAACCACCTTTTGTTTTCATTAACATAAACTTGATATGAAATGTTCACTGGAGAAAAGCTTAACTGGCAAGAAAATTTATTAACGATAAATAATATAGAAAACATAAATACATATATAAATTCACGCCTATTTTGTAAATAGTCAGACACTACAAATTTACACGTGCTAAAGAAAACAATAATAACAAAACATTTGCTTTATCTTTGATGTTATTTGTCTACTGTTACAGGGACTTAATTCGAAATTTGAAAGTAAGGCAATTTTAACTCTTATAGTGTGTTAGTTAGAGTTCAAATTGCCTAACATCCAAGTTTCTCGTTTTTATCAAGAGAACAATATGCTAAAATAAATGATACAATTGTAAGGTCCAGCCTAAATTTAAGCTGAGCTGTCACCCCGCAAGTCTGTGCCCACCTTAAAGTCTATTGTTTACTACCGTGCAATAACCAAGGTTGTGTACAAAGCGACTATGGTTGTCCAACTGATGGCAATGGTTGCTGCTGAAGAGGTTTTAGTAACCGACGGCAACCTGATGCTTTTGTGATGGCAGCTCTTCTCGGCAGTTTCGTTGTTCATTATCTCCGTGTAATTCGGATAACTTTGGATTTGTATTGGCTGCAAAAATTGTATATTTGTTGTTATTTGCCTGTTCTACTAGTTTAAAGGTATTTCGTATATGTCATTAATTATCTTTATTTTTAATACAAAGTTTAACTACGGTATTTGCGGTATTCTTGAGTTGAGACTTAAGTGGAATAGACCGGTTAGATAAGTAAAAATATTTTAAAACGCCAATTAATTTTATATTTTTACGTTTAATTCTAAACAGAAATGTTGCACAGAAATTTAACCTGTTTTAGGTCTTACGTAATAGGTAACTTGAAGCCTTGGGTATACCAAACCACATTAGAATATCGTCACAAAAAATATAAGGACGGCTTTCCCAACCTGGGTATCGAACCCACTAAACGAACCTTATGTTTCGTAAGAACAAAAACGAATACTACGAGACCAGTGAGTCAGTAAATACGGAACTAAAAGCCCTTTTAAATAGAAATAGCCACAAACACTAAAATCGACTCAAGCTCATCTCAATATATCAACGAAAACAAGTTCGGCCATTTTGAAAAATTTACCCAAGCTTATGTCAACATATCACTAAAACCCAGTTCAGCCATTCTGGATTTTCCTTTACACAAAGACAAACAGACAAAATACCGATGATATTAATCAATTACAATAATACGTACCACTCCCCAAGTATCGTCTCGTTTCTTACAGAACGTCATATGCATGCCTTTGTATAGCGTCTTCTCAATTTGTTCCGTCAATAAAGGTTCAGCCCACGGCATTTCGTTCAAATGCGCCATGAAGGATTTGTTCCTGAATTCTGGAGGCTCCCAAATAACTAGCTCCTCTGTAAAAATATAAAGAATATGATATAGGTTTTTGTCACTTAGGCCTGGAGGCCAATTCACGTGTTTAAAATGTGTTTATTTGCAGTGCAGTTGTAGCTGCAACTGCACTGCAAGTAAACACAGTTTCGATCAAAACAGCTCTTTTCGTATTTACATAATTTTGACAGCTGATGTTTCAGATACAAAATCCGACGAAAAACTTAACTGCGACTGCATACGGACTGCATCGAAACTCGATCGGTGCGTCGAGATATTATGTGAATTGGCCTACTGGTATAACAAGAAAGGAGCCGTTCCAGTTATATATTTTCCATTAACTGCTTATATGTATAACTGAAGCTGCGTGACGCTGAGGCAAAATACTTGTCGAAACATTTAGTATTCGAAGTTGAATACTCTAAGTTGGAGTGCGCCCGGATTCCACGACGCAGTTGTCCCTCATCAGAAGATTTTGGTATTGTCAAACTATTGTAATAGCTGGGGTGGTGCACGGTGGGTTTCCCTCTCCGCTATTATTAACTTCTGAGACTTCTTCGAAGAGGTTAATGAAAACACTATGTGGGGTCTGTGTGTCTGTCTGTTAGTGAAAGTTTGTTAGTGACAGGCATAGCTCTGGAACCACTGGACCGATGACTTGTAACTTAGTGTGCAGACACCTTGGGGTCATCACTCAGTCGAGTTTGAATATGGGCCCTGTGGATAAAAAGATCCCCGAGATATCTATAACTTTGACCCCTAGGTCACAAGCTCATAAGGTCAGGGGATATCCACCAACAGAGAAATTTGGAAATCCAAGGGAGAGGCTTTTGCCCAGCAGAAGGCCATTACAAAAAGCTGATGGAAAAAAATATTGTTTGAATCCTGAGTTTTTACACCCATCTCGTTTTATTGCAACTTATCGTCAAGTAAAGCCTAATTCGATTCTATAAAATACTTACTCATAAGCCCAACGCCTTGGTCGTCGCCCTGCAAGCCTTGCTCCGCGGTCTCGTTCACGTTGTATTCGCCGATATGGTCTTGGAACGGCGCTGGTGGAAGGTTCTCGAAGCTACTGCTGTAATGTACCAAAGAATGATAAACTTTAGTATAATGTAATGTGTATTCATGGGTGAGATGTCCCATATGGGGATAGAAACACGACACTCGACGCATGTGCAGTGGCTATGCGACTATGTGAACCACTATGCCATCAGCGCAGTCAAATAAAGCAATACTCGTTCGTTGCAAAACTATTCTTAATCCGTATGACGTCCTAACACGTATGACCTTTCTTAATGTATGCAGCATAAGTATAATACTCTAATTTTGAATACTTTTGTGTATTTAACACGCTTTTATTAGCTTGATATGTATCTATGTGTCTATGAACCTATGTAACGGAATCTTTCTTCAAACCAACGGATTGATTTGAAACTTTGCACGCTTATCGAGGACCGATGACAATACAATAATTTTGAAAATATAAAAATATATAATAATTTAAATATTTTTTTTTAAACTATTATTTATTTGTAGCTTACACATTAGCAATGTGTAGAATTGTATTTCAATATATTAGTGCACATCGCAGTACCTATTTTGCGGACTCAAGAACAGAGCCCGCAAGCATATGGATACAAAATAGGCACCTTTTATTCAAATTTGAATACATACATACATAGATTCACGCCTGTTGCCCAGAGAGGTATGTAGAGAATATTTAAAACTAAGGATTTCTGAGGTAACTAAACATAAAACAAAAAAAAGCGAATAGAGAGATCCATTTTTGAAGTAGGTTAGAAAGTATCCATCTACATACCTTGAAGACAAGAAGATATTCTCAACTTGCATGAAGCTGAGACCATAGAACTCTTTAACGCCGAATGTTTCGAAGAACTCTTTAACTGGGGTCATGGAATAGCAGCCGGCGAGTTCAGTTCGAGGGTAGTAAAGGATGAAAGATAGGCACATTTCCTGGAAAGAAAGAGACACGTGATTAATTGCATAATGTACTACAACATAAACATACTATTAGATACAGATATTACCTTTACTCCATTTAGTTAGGTATTTAACTAAAGGTAAACAATGTTGATGTGTCTTTTTCATCTTTTTATCTAAAAACTCAGTTTAAAAATAAAATGCTGCTAAAGATCAATGTAAATACAACAATTATGATTACTAAATCAATTGAACCGTTAGTTTAAGCAGTAGATTATTTGTTTAATATGTGTTAGTGTAAAAAGTCACATCAAGATTGTTTACCTTTAGTTAAATACCAAACCAAATGGAGTATATAAATATATATTTTTTTTTAAAGATAACTCCCGCAATGTAAAATTTCCTGTATCGCGGGTGACTTTACAAACATTCAAACAACGGATACAAAGAACATCCAGACTTGGAACAACCATTTGTGAATCAAACAATTATTTTTTCGCGCGTGGGATTCGAACCCACAACACTCGAGAGTGGCAGTGGCAAGGCGACCACTTCAACGACTACTAAGCCATCCGTGCAGTCAAAGATATTGGTTGCAGATAATTAAATTTAAGTTGAATTTTAATCTCAAACATTTTCTTAAGATCTAGTATTTGTAAGGAAACTCTAATTAGTGGAATGTAGCTTGATTTCGTTCATTTTCGCAAAGCTCGCACCCCGATGGGATATATTTCTTCGTATCCTTTAATTATGTAGATATGAATTACTTCATTCTGTATTTCTCACGAGCAAGTATACTACCGGCTTCTAAATTGCATGCTTATTATTACTTTAACCCAAAATATACATTGCAATTGGACATTTAAAATATGAAAATAAAACTTATCCGGACATTTTCTTTATTAATTATTAGTCTTCATCACAAAACATTATGACTGAGTTAAACCATTTTATTTAAATAATATTACAATTGTAGCTAACAAAACTTCAATATTAAACAAAATCTTACCTGTTTCGCAGAATAGCCTCCTAATATGGGTTTATCCTTTGAAGTGCTGTCATAAGTACATTCTGTGATTAGCGTGTCTCCTCTCATGAACTTCCTACCACGAGGAACGATACGGGACTGTTGGTAGTGGGAGTCGTAGAAGTTTTCCTGAAAATTTAAAACAAATTTATTAAAACGTCATCTATGAAATTTGTTGAAAACTATTTTGGTGTTTCTTTAATAAAAATCACTGCCCTCTAGTGCCAATTCTATGAACTATTGACCTATGTACTACAGATGTACAAAGTCCATGAAATTGATTGCCGTTGTTGACACTAGATGGCAATAAATAATCTTTTTTATTTATATAAAACATGATTTAGTTTTGTGAGAATACGCACTTGCCGTGAAAAGTGCGTACCTATTCTCACAAAACTGTGTAAATTTATTGTTTAAAGCAACTTGCTTATTCCTCAAATATTTTAATTAATGTAAAGATTGAGAATTTCAGTCCCTGAATTGGTCAAACATAATATTTAGATCAATGTTTTTACTTTATAATATAATTGTTGAATGTACCTATAAGCAATTCTGTAGAATGATTACCTCTGATATTCTGGGGAGCTCCTGTGTTCCTCTGACGTGTTTCAATGAAATCTTTCTTGCAGTTCCGTGGGCGTGTAGAAGTACCGACACGATGTTGACACCCTCTTTTGGTAAAGTCTGTAAGAATAAGTATTTTTTGTTCAGTAAGAGTAGATTTACTTAGCGTTATATCGTTATAATTATGTAAGTCTTGTTAAGGGCAATTTTATGCAAGGAGTAATCCAAACATCATATTGTAATTTCTTACATGAATTGAGTAAATATACGTAACATAAAAACAATAAAAGCTCTTTGGCCCCTAGAAACTAAAATTAATAAACGCATTTTATTCGATTTCATAGACGTGACCAAACAAAAGGAAAACGAAAGAGCTCGATAATTATATTATTAGAATGAATAACAAAATGATAATATTTCTCAACTCTGTCTTCTAAAAAGAAAAGAAATTTCTTTTTAGAAGACTTGAGTTGCACTAGGAATAAATGATGTGTCGCGGGAGACTTCTCAAACATTCTAAGAACAGTCACGAAGACCACTCAGACTTTGGAACAACTATTTGTGGATTGCATAATATTTTGACCCGTGTGGGGATTGAACCCACATCACTCGGCGCAGTGGCAATGGCGAGAAGACTACTAAAACCATTTAGCGTTCCGATCAGCCTTTCAATTTAAGATCCTATACTTAGACCGACTTTTAATTTAACGTCTATCCATCGGTATAATTTATTGGAACAATAGTTATCATTCCTCAAATAATCTATTTTAGCGATAATAAAAATATTTTACGGAAACCGATGTAAAAATAGTAAGCACTATTTCGTAGTCTTTCATACTAAAATACCTACTATAAAAATTCACATACATTTTCGTACGCTAAAATTCAAGCGCAATTTTAACAAGTTTAAACTCTAAGTTCGGCGAGTGAAACTTGAAATTGGCTAGCGTCAGCAAAACTAGGTGCACTGCTTTGGTAAGACATCTTGGATTCTTTGTATCTTAAACATTCTTATTTTCGGTACAAAGGTACATTTAGCCACACCCCAAGACTTAATTATGGAAACATCTACTACTATTACGAATGCACCGGGCTAATCATCGTAGGGCGGAATTCATAGAGAGGGAAAACAATATAGAAGTAGGTACTTCTCGGTCGCGCGCGAGCGGTGACAACCCAATGACGACGACACTGCCAGTTATAAATACTGCTAGATACGTGAGTAATTGTAACTTTTTTACATAGTTAAAGTTTATTATTCTTTTTGTACAATCGGAGGCAGTAACATGTCTAGACTTCCGAAATAGGCAATGTATATATATTTTCAACAGCAAATAAAGTAAAATCCACCTTGTACCCTCTTTATTCTATTAATCTTATTTGTCGTTGATGAGGTTAGGAAAATAAACTGTTGGCAACTGTGGTATATTCAACATTCTAATCTATACTAATATTATAAAGCTGAAGAGCTAATCTCGTTAATTAAAGGTTTAAATTGAAAAATTCGTTCAGTGTCAGATAGTTCATTTATCGAGGAAGGCTATAGACTATATAACATCACGCTACGACCAATAGGAGCAGAGCATAAATGAAAAAAAATTCCAAAAACGGGGCATTTTATCTTTTGTGAAGCAGACGAAGTTGCGCGGGTCAGCTAGTTCATTATAAAGTCTAAGATCAAGTATTTTAGTAAGTCGAGCTGGATTCTTGAGCTAATATGAAGACACCACTATTTATGTCTGATTGCAGATTATCTCTCTTCTCCTAGCTTTAGTCCCACCTGGTGGTGGGGTCAGCTTTCCTAATTTTTCGCCTCCACTTCGCTCTGTCTTCGACCTCGTCTTCAGCCATTTGGCACTCACTCATATCTTTTTGCACTACATCTTTCCATCTAGTCTTGGGTCTGCCTCTGGCTTTTACCTGAGAGTGAGATATGTAGTGCTAAATTACCGACGTAGTCAGGTGGTCTCCTTTTTACGTAACCATGCCATCGCAGCCTATTCTCCTGCATCTTATCAGCGATATCGCGCACACCCAGGCTTCCTCCTAATGATTGCAGACTCTATTTTTTTATATAGGAGACCGGCTTATTGAATGCTTCTATTAAAAACCAGTACATACCTCTTGAGTGCACTCAGTGCTGCAGATGCCGACAGTGCGGTAGGCGCGTTGCTTGGGCGGGATGACGTGCAGCGCCGACACGCCGACGCCCGCGCCCAGCAGCGCCGCGTCGTGCGCGCGCAGCGACGCCGTGTAGTGCACGCGGATACCCGAGCTGTCCAGCACTGGGCAACGACTCACGTCATTAGTACACTCACACATGCACACGTAGACACGCATATACACTCACACATGAGTACCTTTGTGAAACTAAGACTAAAATATGTCTTTTTTTCTGGTATCTATTTTGATGATATAAAATGGTATGTAACTTTTGAATAAGGGGAAAACACTGGCTGGCAGAGGTCAAAAATTCTAAATTATTATAGCTTAATTTTTGTCAATAAAGAATAAATAATATTATCGTCGTCAAAAAAATATACTCACACATACACACGTACATGTACAATAGGTAAGCATATACACTCAAATAAATACAGACTAATAACAATCTCGGATCAAGTTTGTCGGATCGTGACATCGAAATTGGTTTAATTTGTTTCAAAGTCAAGGGATTTAAATGCGACTGCTGTGCTTGAAGTCTCCGATTAGATTATTGAGTCAGACAAAGTATTATTGGATTTCTTTGTCAAGTAACTCTCAGATACACAGAATCTGCAAATATACCCGGCGGGCAGCAACATGTACATCCCTATTTAGTGAGACTTAGAACTATGGCTGACACGAAATGTAGATGTAATGTCTTCTTGCGGATAAAGATTAGGTATGTATGGTTCGTATATGTTTTTTTTTTAATGGGGCACAATAGGATATCCAAAAAACGAACGCATCAAGGTCCCTTACTGCACTTTACCCGGTAACGCTTAGAGACGCTTACCTACTACCTAACATAATATATTTTACATACATACATAAATTCACGCCTGTTTCCCAGAGGGGTAGGCAGAGACTACGGATTTCCATTTGCTACGATCCTGACACACTTCTCTGGCTTCATTCACTTTCATAACATTCCTCATACACGCTCGCCGGTTTAAGGTGCTCTTAACTTGGCCTTTATCCAGAACGTCTCTGATCTGATCAAGAAAAGTTCGTCTAGGTCTTCCCCTTGCGACTGTTCCATTTACACTAGCCTTATAAACTTTCTTAGTCAGTTTAATATATTTTAGTATTGCTATAATGCTATGGTGACTAAGAACAAGCTGCCATCTCCTCTTAAGGAGTCTGCGCACTACACCGTCTCATACCATGACCGTGCTAGGAACGTATCAGACAAGCAACACGATACGCCCTGCTATAGGAACTGCTGGTAGGTGATGGAACGGTCTAGTGGGCATAGTCTTATACATTTCCTTACAAAGAATATTTTTTTGCCTGACACGTTCCTAGCACGGTCATGGTATGAGACGGGGTAGTAGGCAGACTCCTTTAATCGGCTCTCCTTGCCTACGTGGTGAGCTAGCAGTAGATATTTAGACAAATAAAATTACACCCTATATTATTACAGATAAGATTCACAATCGTACCACCTCACTATTCTACATACATAAACACACGTCTTTCAACTCAACGTTGTATTTAGCTATTATAAATGTTCTCACCTTTATGCAAAGCCTGATTGTCGTAATGAACTTCAAGCATGTAGTAAGAGACGCCTCCTCTCTCGCCCAGAGGTATTCCAACGTTCTCAGGAAGGAATTCACCTGAAATTATTTACACAATTAATTAACTTCAAGACAATTACAAGTTTATGAACGCTCTGAGGTAAATTATAATGAAAGTAAATGGAAATGTTAAAGGTTTGGAGTTCATTTTGTTGTTTTGGTTTTATTTATTTGGAGGGTACTTGAATTTTTTTTGTTAAAATATTCTATCTGCAATGGCTGAGCTAATTTTTAATTTCTCGATAGAAATAACGAAAAATTTGCTCAGGCGATACTTATTATTACAAAAATTATTGGCTCAGAATATAAGTATTTCAACGTAAAAGATACTATTTGTCCTCGAGAATCTAAACGGATAGACTAAGGTTCGAAAAGATGTCAGAATATTTAACGATACTAACTTCCCATTACGTTTTTGTTTGGGAATCAATTGGGGGTCAGTTTTACCCAATGAAAAACTTCTAGTTATCAAACTATGCTCATAAATACATAGGTGACTATTCCTCCGAGCGTTGGCGAGCATGTAAAGCCATTGGAGTCGGCTGATATAAACATTTATGATAATCTTTTAAGTCATTTTAGGGTTGATGCTCTGATATTTAGCTGAATCTGGTTATACTAAATTCAACCCCATTACAAGTGGTCGTAAGAAAAAACAAGAAGACCACAAATTCAAATTACTTTACATTATACTAGAAACTACTACTACTTACAAATTACTTTAAAATATGCTGAATAAGTACTGTTTTTCTTACCTTGCGACCCCACCGCCCAAGCAGCGATTGGCGTAGCACAAGTGGCCCAAGCACTTGGCCGATTTGGTCCAAAGTAGCCAATGCCCTCCGTCCAACTGTTCCACAAATGTTTGTCGTCGTCTTCAGCACATTCGTACAACACCATGTGATGGACGGGCGATTGGCTGTTAGGCACGTGGACTGGTACATTGTTCCTCACAGGTCGGCTGTCGATCAAAGGCTCATAGCCAACAATATGATGCTTCGTGGGTAAGTCAGGAACTTTGAAGATCTTGCACCAGAACAGCGTTGCCATTACTTGAGGAATTTGGATCTGGAAATAAAAAATAACTATTTAAAAAGGCATCCTTGTAGACGGCGCAAGTTTCATGCGCATGTTACGTGGGTTGTAAGTATGCAACGTGCAAATGACCAAAAAGAGCCATTCGCGCAAGTTACCCGAATGATTTCATTCTCTCGCGCATGTGGCCGACCTGTATGACTTACGCATGTAGTCTGGTTTGCTACTTGCGTCATGTGCAAGCACTTTGATAAACTATTTAAACGTGTATAAGTAAAGACACTAGTCATACCTATTTATTGTTTTTAGTGATAACAGTATGCTCTGATTGATGGTGTAACAAGCTTATCGCGCGAGATACATGCGCGAGTTAATCATACCGGTCACTAGCACATCGTTCGCGCGCATCAGCTTGCGTCCGCCATTTGTTTCCACGATGCATACAATCCGCGCGAGTGTCTCAACTTGCGCATGTAAACCCTGCCATGTACCCACGCATTAAACGGCATACAAGTTATTAGAAACATTTTAAAACATGTATGAAATTGTTGTGTTCACAATAAAATATGAACATATTAGGTACCTACATGTTCATGTTTTGATGTAAACATTTATTTATCTAATCATCTCTAAGTACCTATTTATGTACACGCCACTGAGCTAGAAGCAAGCGTACCGAAGGCCATAAAATCACTCAAGCATAGATAAAAGTTTATCTTTTATAGCTTTGAAACACGAGCACGGTACAGACATTCTACCTAATAAGTCTTTATATCGAAGCTGAATTAGACATAAATTTTACTTGAGAAAAAATATACCTACAAGCAATTGTTTTATTTATTTTTTTACGAACAATCATTTGAAGAATATTTCAGGCAGTTAAAACATTAGTAGGGGCCAGTTTTAAGCAGAGAATAAGACAGCATGTTAAAGCGTATAGCTTTGTCTCGTTCATACGCATGCAATGACAATGCTTTATGGTGTTAAAAGAGATGGAGACTTTATATGATATTCTCCCTTTGTAGCATAGCAACTACGTTTTCATTAGCTATGTGCCAGTAAGCACGGTGCTGGTATGAGCGTCCATTATAATCTTCGGTGGCCACTTACTATCAGTCTGGCCATATATGTATTTGTTTACTACCTGATGCCCGATTGAATGCAAATTTATTTAACAAGTAATTTGGTTAATGGACAGGTAATTTGGAAGTTTAATTGACATATGTTTTTTGCATACCTGTATTACGGGTGAAATGTGTAGGTATTGGTCTAATTTATATTACGTAACATCTTAATGTACCACATTTCAAGCAAATAATAAATTATTATTATTATAGTAGTTAGTATAGGTATAAAAAAGACCGACGGGTCGCGATTAGCATGTGGAACACGGTGGTAGGTTAAGTCGGTAGTCGGACGTCGTCATCTTTCCCCGGGTGAGTCCAACATAACCTTTCCGCCCCGCGGAGATATGCATCAAAGCAGTCTCCACGCAAAATAAAAAAGTATAAATAAAATGTACAGAAGTGGGTACTTACATCTGTCAATCTGACATCCCAATGCATGAGCGGTATTGATTCAGGTTTGGAAACAGGTTGTAATAACCGTAGAGGTCTGGATCCACTTTTCACGTGCTTCGGGAGCTGTCCATCAGAGCCTTCGGGTCCCAACGCCCAAAGGATTTGAGTTGTATCGTCCTGTGAATTAAAGTTTGATATTATTTCTATTTACTTTGAGGGATAGGGCAGCAGTTCTGCCATCTGCTAACTAAAAGGAAGTTAAGTCATATGTGTTCCATAGCACTTGACGCATTTTTAGTTCGTGGACGACAGAGTTGAAGTAATCTCCTCGCCACTGCTACTGCACCGAGCTTTTTAGGTTCCAACCCTCAGGACAAACATTTGTGGCAGCGAGTTTGCACCCCGTGGTAGATTTAGTCGATAGTAGTACCCGGGCTTTCCATCTTTTCCCGGGTGAACGCGACAAAACCTATCTGCGTCCATTTGCCGCGGCGAAGTATGCGTCAATGCATTTCCCCCACGTTAAAAAAAGGACAAACATTTGTGAGATCCACAAATAATTGTTCCAAGTTTAGGTATTCTTGGTGTCTGCTGTTCCAATGTTGGTAAAGCCTACCGCGATACAGAAATCATTATTAGTTCATAGAAGATAAAAAGAAAGATTGTTCTACGTTTACGCGAATGTTATACATTGAACGTAAACTACTTAAACTTACAAAATAGTTTAGTTTCAAAAGAAAGATTGATAAAGAATATGAAATGTCGGCCATTTTACCTGAAAATCAGTTTGAAATAATTTTAAACTGTTCACGTATTATATTTGTAATATAACTGCTATTGAAATCATGGCACATTGGCATCATCTGAATCGATAAACCGCAACGATCATTACACGTGTACCCGCAGCGATGAATCAACGTTCCATTGCTAATACACCTCATAAACATTGAAACAACTGACACAAAGTCACCAAAAACCGGCCGGCTAGATGATTGTTAATATACATACATACATAAATTCACGCCTGTTTCCCAGAGGGGTAGGCAGAGACTACGGATTTCCATTTGCTACGATCCTGACACACTTCTCTGGCTTCATTCACTTTCATAACATTCCTCATACACGCTCGCCGATTTAAGGTGCTCTTAACCTGGCCTTTATCCAGAACGTCTCCGATCTGATCAAGAAACGTTCGCCTAGGTCTTCCCCTTGCGACTATTCCATTCACACTAGCCTTATAAACTTTCTTAGTCAGTCTGTTCTCGTCCATTCTTTCTACATGCCCAAACCAACTTAACATACCCTTTTCTATTCTCGTCACTATATCCACTTTTATGCCGCATCTCTCTCTAATCACACTATTCCTTATTCTATCTTTCAGTTGTTAATATACATATGTATGTATATACCTAGTATATAGACTAGATGTGCCCGCGGTTTCACCCGCGTTTACCGTTACTGCGCCGCCACCGTTGGTCGTATCATGATGTTATATAGCCTATAGCCTGATAAATAGGCTATTCAACACTAAAATAATTTTTCAATTCGAACCAGTAGTTCCTGAGAGCGCTTTCAACCAAACAAACAAAATCTTCAGCTTTATAATATTAGTATAGATTAATAAAGATGTATTTATATAGATGTTAATATATCCACGAGAATACAGCCGAGAAGCAGTTTGTTGCAGTTTGGCAGGAGTCATTGTGTCAAGATATGTATTTTTTACTAATAAAAGAAGAAATTTAAAAAATCGAATGTTTCTATTAATCGTACTGATTTTGGTCCCTTTTAGGAATCGATTCAAGTCAAGATGACCACTCAAATTATTTTGTCAGTGGAGAACAATCTTAATGATTTATTAATTTTTATAACATACTAGATTTTGCCAGCGGCTTCGCTTGCGTTAATGTTCATTTTGCCACTAAATTTCAATCCCTCAGGAACGGACCTTCTTTCCTAAATGTTACTTTCATACAGAAAAAGTACTGTTCCCGAGGGATATAAATTTATTGACAAATCTACATTAATGCGAGCGGAGCCACGGGCATAATCTAGTTGTTTACATAAATTCTACATCCCTTTTGGCTATATAACGTGGGACGGCCCAACTTGCATCGAATCTCTCTCTTTGCATGGCATACGTTTGCATGTTATAAGTTTAACACAGCTATTTGTATTGAAAGGCTTGTCTTCAATATCCTTCCTTCAACGATCATTCATTACAAGCACGGATGAGAGATAACTTCCTCAGTGCAACGAAAGTGTTGTTTACCAAACTACTATGAGTAGTTTTGCCAGGAAATATGTGGCGTTTTTTAGGCTGGTGGTAGTAATATGTCACTAATGGTAAATTTTAGTACACGTCACTACTATACATTTATATGTATAAAGGCTTCAGCGATCTAGTTGAAAACCAGTGTCAGGCGTCCTTAGCCTGGCGTGTTCTGAACTAGATCCCATTTGGCTAAATTTATTTATTTCATGCTGTATTCATTCTGCTAATGTTGTTTTTGTCAAATAAACTTATTACTTTTCTTTCTTTCTTTTCATAGCAAGTATGACAGGAAAAGGTGGTATTACGGCTCCTTTACATTGCCAATCATGTTGTATTAAATCGTTTTGCCGTCTATCACGCATATTTCCTAACTGCTAAGTTGCCTAACAAATAAGCCCTAGAACACTTTACTCGCCCTAAACAACTCGAAGGGACGAATGAGGTAGTTCTCCATAACGTTTTTTATGCTGTCTGTTAACCTGGCTGGCTTATCGCGCTGGTAGAATTACATCATTTATCCTAAGTGCAGGTATGGACTCGCCTCAGATGATATGAGGATGGTGTGGAGGCCACTGCTCTCGGACCACATGATCGCTTACCATCAGGCAGAGTATGGTCATTTTGACGAGCAAGATATAAAAAATTTACTCTACCCACATTCAGGATGAGTAACGTACCTACCAGATACTTGGAAAACTTACTTGGTCATATGCGAAGCAAGGAGTTATGTCACCGGTTTTTTACGGCAAACAATCATATGAATACTAGAAAATAAATACTTACTCCAATAACAAAGTCCTGTTTATCACAAGTATCGAGCTGTCTTCTGAACTCTACGGTGGTGTGAGTGTCATTCTGGTAGCCAGATATCAGCTCGTAGTTCTGGACATCGTCCGCTACCGCTTTGTCTTCTAACTCAGGTCCATGGCAGTCCTGTAACAAGGAAATATAATGGTCAGAGAATGTCTTTGTGATGAAAATAGAACATGTGTAACAGTAGAGTCAAGTAGAACGTTAATGAAGACATCTAGAGTCTTTTAAACTGATTCTATACCAAGGACTATAAGAATTTCTTTTCAAAGACATGTTCTTCGATAGGAATAACTTCTGCTGGAGACTTTACAAATATTTATACAACGGACACAAAAAACACCTAGACTGAATGTATATGTGGATCGCGCAATTATTTGTTTCGTCTAGGATCGATCCTGCAACAATCGACGCATTGGCAGCGGCGAGACGACCGTTTCAACCACTGCACTATATATGCATGTATCATTACGAATACAGCAAGTGTATTTGGTGGTGCCTACATTGTACGATCAACAGTCAGTTCTTTAGAGTCCCGATTTGTCTTCTATCCGGTGTTTAAATAACGACATACTGTGACTAGCCCTTATGTTCAACGTTTAGATTAAATAATCATTTCGAAAACAAAACTATATTATTTTCTAGAGATGGCATGTGGTAGATAAGTCAAAGGGACACCAGCTTATCTTCCATATGTCGTCATTACATTACTCCATAGGGTGATTTTGGTATGATAAAGTGTGACAAATGGTTAGCAGTATGCTGCACTTAGATAAGAGTTGGAACCATCCCTCTTGGTGACGAGTGAATCAAAGTATTTAATTTATTTTTCATTGGTACAAGTAGAAAGGCAATATGAAATTTAATAATAAAAATGATTTCTTTCATGTCTTTTAGGTTAAGTTTTATTGCAGAAAATATATACCCATACACACGTATTAGATAATGAATTAGGTATAAGGCAAATTAGCTAACCACATTAGGAAAACGTTTTAATCATTTCGCCTGTTAAGCAAGAATGTAAATTATAAATGGCCTCGACAAACCATGTCGTCGTTTGAATAGTAAGGCTACTAGATTGAAATTTAATGCCTAACCCATAATGCAATGACATTTAGACGATCCAAATATTGTCTTAAATCCTCCTACAAAATCCTAACTTAAAAAAATAATACTAGTGGTTAAAGCAACTCATATAAAATTATATCAGCTCTGTATATAGACTGACCTAATACTGGGCATAGGCCTCTTAGTGTTAGAAGGATTCGGCCATAGTCTATCACGTGGGTACACTGTGGGGATTAAACATATAATTTTTTTTGAGAACATGGAGATCTCGCAGACCTGCTGGTTTCCCCACGATGTTTTTCTACACCGTTGAAACGAGCAATAATTGACTATTTACACATAACTTCAAAAAGTCAGTGATACGCGCCTTGGGATCGAACTAGAGACCTCTGCGTGGTCTTCCACTAGGCTATTACTGCTAGTTTGTAGTATTGGTGCCTAAACCTTAATGCAAGCAATCATATATAAAAGTCTATCAAAAAGTTGATCCAGATTCCGACGACAATCTTCCTGATTAAACTAAACTTTTTTAAATAATGCCAGAGGTAAAAAACCTTGTCTAATCTTAATCCTATTAGATGCGCCTTGATCTTGTGAGCCATTAGACCTTATAAGGATTAGCGTACACGTATTTAGTTTTTATTGCCTTAATAAAGGTAAGGATAATTAAATAGATAATGATACCGTTTAGGTAAAATCCGTTTAGTAATAAAGCCTGGTCGGTACATAAAACGACAAAATGAGTAATAGTCGCTCAGGGAAATCAATCTAAAAGATTATAAGGTATTTATTTTTTATCCTGGTTGGTACATTTTAGTACTATTGTTAAGGATCCGTTTATTTGCCGGGTAGGAATATGTGTTATTGGTGTTTTCGGTATGTGATTCTTAGTTGCTAGTTAAAGATAAAATTTTACCCTAAAGAAGGGAATGGGCTCAATTTCTATTTCTACATCTCTGCTCTTTCCTATCGGGATATACAAAAACTATGACGTTTAAATATTAAATACTAACTATCCTTGGGAAAAGTACTTTATGTTTCAAGATGAAAGATGCCTTATGTCCTTTTCTATACCCTTGACAATGTGTATGCGAAATTTCATGATGAACGGTCGAGTAGTTAAGCCGTGAAAACGTAACAAACAAACAAACTCACATTCGCATAAAATTAGTTAAGATAAGTCAACCTAGAATTCTCAGCGCTGTCGGAATAAATGGTACTAAAATTATTACTGTGTTGTAGAAGACTTTATAAACAACGGACACTAAGAACTCCCAGACTTGAAACAATTATTGGGGATCACACATATTTTTTGTCTCGTATGAAGATCGAACACACTACACTCGGCGCATTTAGAGCGGTGAAGCAATCAATTCAACCAATACGCTCAGTCAAAAATGGACTGTATTAAAAATCAAAGTAATAGCCAGATCTAAATTTTAATATCTTAATTCTGCTCTAATTAAATCGAGACGTTTTGGACGGAGGCCAGATTAAGAGTACCTACCCTAAACCGTTGAGTTTGCATGAATAAAGTGATGAGCGAACCGAAGCCATTTTAGGATCGTACTGAGAGGAAATTCGTAAGAAGAAGAAGGGAGAGGCCCTTCGGGAAACGAGAATGAGTTGATATTTATGTTTACGAATTGTTTTGGATGCTTAGTTTGTATGTTTTATGCTAAATTGTAGAACCACTTTTAATTTAATTTGGTAAAGAGAGATGACTGAGACCGTTTGAATCTTGCGGACAACAAAGGCTAATTTAACCAACTGTTTTGTAATACGAGTTTATGTCTATTTCCAAGGACAGTTTAAACGGATTTAAAAGACATTTATTTATGCAAAGGAGTTTACTATCATTCAAACAATGAACACAAAGAAATCCAGATTTGAAACAACCATTTGTGGATCACATAAATTTTTGTTCAAAAACAAGAACAAAACAAAACAAACACAAGTTGACTTAAAAATAAAATATTATTAAGTTTGTCTTAAGAATAGAAAAGACATACATATATTACTTCTGATGATTTAAAATATGGCGATCATTTGTATTTTTTGATAATAAACCTGCACATTATCACGGCTATGGCAAAACTATAGACAATAGGCAGTACTAAAAGTTTATAGAAGTTACATTTAATTATCTTCGTAAAAAGATTGAGTTGTTTCTTTTTGATGTGCAAGGCGAACAAACGAATAAGTTATTTCTTAGCGAAGTACGGTAAAAGCAATTTGTAAGTTTCTTTCTCCCCATTAATAATTGGAGGCATGCCAGAAATTTAAGGGCTTTTTTATAAACCTCTTGTTGGTGAACATCTGCACATAACAGTTAGCCGAAGGGAGAGTTATAAAAAGTTATATTTGGAACATGTGATATTATTCCAAATACGAATTTTACGCATATTTGGATGAAACAAATGGCATTTATTAACATGGTTTGTAAATGGAATGTAATAAGTAATAATATTTTTATTTTTTTATGTTATTTGTCTATCAGTGTAGGTAATGCTGGTTATACAGATTAATTTTGTATGAAGTGTTACACACCTTGTAAAGTAAGTGTTTACATCTAAGTTGTGACGTGCATAAAAAATATAATAATAATATTCCGAATACTAGGTGATATCGGCCCAAGAAATAATAATTAATAATTTAAATAAATAATTTACCTAGCTTCTTTTAATAAACATTTATAAAATCCTTATAACAAGTCGAGTATATATAACTAAGTTATAAGAGTGAATTGATTATAGACCTATCTATAAGGTATACTCCGTATAACAATAGTTTTGCCTCTGAAACAAAACAACGCTCACTTAGATATTCCCAAAAGAAACCGTTGTATTTTAAAAAAATGAAAATATATTTTGGCTCTACACAACGCCCGCTCCAAGACAGTACCCTCTTTTAAGTTTATTCCCTAGAGAGGCATAGAGCTAGCGCTGTTTTTTTATTTTCAAAAATGGTATTAAAATTGCTTCGTTCAACATCACAATATGTATCTAACTTAAACTTTTTTTTTAACGTTTGGGAATTACTTCAACCTATGGCACGATCAGCTGATGCCACACCTACCTATCATAAAGTTTTAGATGCATCCTTTGTCATCTTCAATACCAGCTGTACAAGACAAATATAATAGTATACTATTACGAAGACTTTTTTCTTCGGCAGATGTTACACGCACGTGCCTCGCCTTCTGTTCGATCACCTGGCTCCGCTTGTAATGATAGGGGGAAGATACATATGCCAAATGTCATTATTATCCTGTTTTTTGTGTGATCTGACCTTTGATGTTTGAAGCGAGTTGGAGAATTTCGCTCGGCTTAGGTTAATGGTTATGTGTTACCGAGAAATTGAAAGATGTGGGGGTCTTTAGAGACGGTTAGTTGCGAGTTTGAACGTGTATAAGTGAATGATTATAGTCTACCAAGTTTACTATTGTATATAATGATGACGTTAGCCTGTTTTGTTTCATGGAGAGATAAGCAGAGACTACGGTTTTCCACTATCATGGCATATCTCAATTGATTTATTCGCTCGCCACATTCTTCTACAATCTCGATCGTTTTGGACTGCCTAGGTACTCTTAATCTGTTATTTCTCCAAAAACAAAGATAAAGACAATTTCTCCTTAACCCGTTATTATTTATTTGTAAATATTTTATATTCGCAAATGAACTCCGTGTCTAATCAAAAGAGAAAAGGCACAGCCGGATCCTCACCTAAAGCTGGGATTTAGCTCAAACTGAATTTGAAGCAGCTAAGTAAGTGCTCCACCCTGCAGAATGCAGTCAAATAAGGTGTGGTCTCCTGCAGTAAGGACAGTAAAAAAGACAGACTGTATATGATTTCCCGTATGAAAATGCATTAGTGTAATATTTACTAACAGTTCAATGCATTTCGAAATATTAAATACCAGTAGCGCTAAAATTCCTATCGACCTTTTATCCACCCTAGGTCTTGTCTTGACATTACCATAATCGCTTGCGAGGTCAGATTTTAAACCACGAACTCAAATGCGTATTAATAAGGCGCCAACTGTGGCGCCAACAATGCCTTTAGAAACATAAAACAATAGGTAATAATTTTATTTTACTTTAAAATCTGTGATACTATAAGGAAGTTTATAAGAAAAGATAGATAATTCTATTTTTAAATTTTAGTATTTTATTGTGGCGTCGTCAATGATTTGATTTTTAAAGTAACATAATATTACAATTTTATATAATTCTATTTTCAAAATTTATATTCATACAAGGATTCTATTTTTATTTTTACCTTACTACTAAAGAGTTTATTGCATAGCGTATATTATTTTAACCAAACTATGGCACGCAAACTTAAATCCCGACTACAGTATCTTTACTTCTAAAGGTCATATAGCACTAACTAAAAATAAAAACTTAATGCCTAGCATATTCGCGTAGCCTCACTACTATCCTATTTTACAACAGGTAGTGAACGTTCAGAGCGAAACAGGATTTTGCATGGATTCGACGATTCGAGTCAGCCGGCGCACATTCCCACGGTCGGCAGCTAAAATGTATACGTATAGCTTGTTTATAATTGTACGGATTTTTATTACGCCGCTTTGTCGCAGTGATCTTTCGCTCACACGTAGCAGTTTAATTCCGGGAAGTGCCATATTAAGACACCTGATTGACTACTGTCAGAAAGTGTCGTTGAGTTGTCATTTGTTCGATTCTATTTTTAATTTTGCGATTTGATTAAATATGTTCCACGCTTGAATATCGTTTATGGATAGACAGATGTGTGAATACATTTCACATAAACGAGATATTTTTTAAATTTGTAATTCCGTTTGACATCTTTTATTATTTCAATGAATAGGGGAATAGATTCAAATGCAACTAGAAAAAAGAAGTCATAGAGTCAATACACACAGTTATGGGTAACATATCTAACTGTCATGTACGGAATAATGTATTATTATTTATCCGAGGTGCAAATGCTGGCCGAAGATAAAAGGCATGATTAATTGTCAATAATAGAGAACAATGACTAACTCTGTCCTTAAGAGATGACTCATACGATCATGTTATACTATAATAGATTGTGCATTATTGACATACATACGTTCAAGACATAAGTACAATTATAGTCTCATGCTTTTATCCCTAAAGAGGCAGAAGTAATTTCTAGTAGTAAAATAATTATTTGAAATTACTGCTGCTATTCTCTGTGTAAACTATTCAGCATAGTTAAACATTCTAATGCTTGAAGGAGGTCCATATTAGTTGTGATATGAATCAGCTTCTAAATCTCTGCTATATCCTATAGGCGGTCTTATAACCAATCATTCAGAATTCCGATTGAAAGGTGACTAATTGGATACGACCTATTGCACTTTTGACGTAGGTACATAAATCCGCTTCAAGCAATTACATGGATAAAAAGAAAATTAAATAAATTATTTAAAAAGAATACTTGCAATTATTACATTGCCGCCACGGTAAATGGGATTGCTGTGTATGTATACTATGGATCTATCCGTCTGAAACTGGACCGGTAGACGCCAATAGACATCCCCTATGATGGTGGACTTACGATACTTGGCGAAATGTGGGTTATACACCTTAGCCTACCCTTTCGAGGATTTAAGCATGACACCGTGTTTGTATGTATATATAGATAACACAGATGAACTAAGAATACAACATAAATCCGGAGACGCGCCCCGCTCGGCAGCTGATCCTGGCTTCCTCGTGGGAGTGCCATCTCCTCAGCCACCGAAAGACTACGAACCGTTGTCATCTCAAAGGTAGCTAGCTAACTGGGCTTTTCCATAAGATTCCAGAACTTCAATTGGATTCCCCACCTATCTCACGTGGGTGAAAAGACAACCAATGCCGATGAACTTAGACTACTCATTTAAAAATTATATGCTATGGATGAATAATCACCTGTAACCTTTTTTGATTGCAGTGACCATTGGCTTCCACTTCATACAGTACAGAAGCTAGATCACGTCTACAAAACTGTTCCAAATCAACATTTACAGTGTATGCAAAATTGGCATATTGTCACGAGTCACGACCAACATGTAACATGTACAGAAAATATAATGAGCTCACAAAATGATAGCCGCCTATCAAACGGGTCGGCATTACGCAATAAAGCGTCATTCTATTGTGAGATTTTATACCCAAGTTCAAACGGAAGCATTAAAATTCTTTCTACGTTCACACAAAAGAATAAAGTTTTGAGAATCGCAATGATGTTGGCGCATGAGAATTGAAACACAATAGGAGCATAGGGCTACCTACTATCACAATGTGACTCGCTATCATTCAATCGGAGACAGCTGTCGTGAGGGGAAATGATGAACAGCTTTTTGAAAACATTTTTTTATGCCACGATGGTGGCAAAAGGCCCGCCTGATGGTAAGTACCACCGTAGCCTGAAGATGCAATAACAGAAGCAGTGTCGCCGAACCATTAAAAATCTATTTACAATCGTCTTGAATAGTCCCATAGTATAGCGGTATCGGATTCTTCAAGTCTCCCGGGAAAACCTTAGCAGGAAGCTCATTTTCAGAGGACATTTCGAATTGAATGTTGTATGTTTAAAATTTCATGTTACATATCATTCGTAATGGTAATTAACAATAATAGCTGTCGTCGATGTCGTTCATGACATCGCAGAATTATTCAGCTTGTGACCACGGACAGTGTAACCTGGTCGACACGTAAAGCGTAAAGCACTACAGCTTTGTATGACTGCGTTAATTTCCTTTACGTGTCAGTAAAAGAATATTCCAAATTATTATAGATAAATGATGATAAAATGGAAGTTTGGGATCGGCGGAGATGAATGCTGAGCTTGATTTCTAGATTCAGCCAAGTGCTATTTCTACGCAAAAATGTACCCAGAAGATGGAAATAAGCGCACTACCAAGAACGTAGGATCTAAAAATAGCTGGCTAAGTTAAAGTGGAGGGATATACAGACATGTTATCTATGTATTTAATTAAACTAGTTCACATAAGGTACCGCAGACTTCGGATCCGCTAACCGAATTACTTAGTCCAAGAACAAACAAAACACAAGAAGCTCCTAAGATGTCGCACACAGAGAGTCCCCAAGGGGTCACTCAGAGTTAATAAGAAGTTTAATTAATACATACAGACACATTATTTTTATGTAATTCATGTTAAGTCACAGTTTTATACCGTGATACGTTTATTGTGGAGAAAGTATCAACAACATCGATATTAAGATATTATCAACCCTGTTTTATAACTATCTCTCTCAGTATTTTAGTATCTAGATCGACCACGCTCGCCTACGGGTTGGTAATTTTCACACTCGGCGAGTACTAAGAAGAACTTCAAAACTCAAAAGGGCGTGCCTACATTCATGTATCAAAGAAGGAAGTTTTGCGTTGCAAACTTGATAATCTAACAGTACTAACATTAAACTCATTTTGTTATTATTGAATACACACATTCTCATGTCTATAACCCAGAAAGTGTAGATACAGTTGTATTTCATACACATTACGCTAGTTATGGTTTTAGTTACGGGTGAGTTTATATAGAACTAGCTGTCCTTCGTGGTTTACCTACGTTTATAATTACTGCTCCGCTTCCGTGGCTCATAGAGTGATATTATGCAGCCTATGACTTTCGTCAAGAACTGAGCTACCAAAGTCAAAAGGAAATTTCAAATCCGACCGTAGAACTAGAGATTAGGCCGTTCAAACAAAAACAAACAAACTTGATTATTATATTAGTATCGATTATTTATTAGACTGTGGTTAGTGAGTTACTTCATAGTTTTAAAAGACATTCTAAACTGAACAGTACACAAACATTTTGTCCATAAAGTTCAGTAGCATTAACTCGCATATTCAAAGGTTTACCATACAATCTCCTTAGTCTCAAATGACAACCTAAAACAAATGTCGACACTTCGCATTACTGAAATCGATATGTCATTCGAATATCGCCATTCTATATAAGCAATAAGAGTTATTAGTGCATCAATGAGTTAACTGGCCGAGGAATGCGATTTTGGCGTGGCGTCTTGTGCAATGCGATAGAAATGCATCTGTATGACTGGTTCCGATAAGGATCTTTGTGGGAAGAATTCGCAATGGTGTGCAGGTAAATGGTTTTGATTTTATACTTATCCGTATTAGGTAACGACGCTTTGAAAAGATCACACAACTGTTTTGTGCAAGTTTGTGAATAGGTAATTTCAATGTACTGATGGTAGTGTCAATATAATTTCTGGAAGTCGGAATGCTGGCAAGAATTTACTCAAGTTTTAGCAAGCTGCCACGAATTTTACAAAAGTAATAGGTTAATTATTATTAATATATCTTAACTAATATTATAAAAGCGAATGTGAGTTTGTTTGCATGTTACGCTTTCAGGCCTTAACAACGCGACCGATCATCGTGAAGTTTCGCATACACGTTGTCAGTGCGTGGCGTGCAAAATTTAGTTTGTTATAAAATATGGCTTAAAATAATTCTCTGGCTGTAAAATATAACTACTTCTTATGAAGAATTAGTGTTCAGTTAAAATGTTAAGTATTTCTACTTACTAATTGTGATATCTTACGGAGAGCGTTGTAAAGTTTTGTACAAACATCGCGAAAGGTTGTAAGACGTAATCACACGAATGGTACTTTTAATCTTGATCGTAAATCTTCAGTTGAAAGAAAGGGTACCTGATTATAAAATCTGCTAGCTATGACCCTTCTCAACGATTGGGATTGAGGGCTTATGTACATTCAAGGGGGATTTGGTTGCCAATCTTCTACTGTGAAATGACAGCACATTTAATAATGTACTTCATTTTATGGCACGCCAGTTTCTCCGATTGGTAGCTTATTGCTGTATACCGGGCACAGTTCAAGACCAGGAGTCTTGATCTGTCTAAGCTGTAGTAGAAGCATGGGAAGCATGGGATTTTTACTAAGAAATTCTTGTCAGGAAAATTCAATAGCATTTCCCAACTCAGAAATTGAATCTGAGACCTCATAACGCATGCCTCATGACATGGCGGTCGCATCCACTACCGCTGCGTTATTGAGTCTTAATAATTATTATTCTATACTAAATTTAATTTGTAAATACGTTAAAAAGAACGTGATAATATGCGCGCACGCAAACCAATTGCCACTAAATGATATGAATTTCAAACGACGAACATCTTTAAACATTTATCTTAGTGACCAATGATATAACTTTAAAAACATAACAGGCGACTCGTCTAACATAAAATATTTAAGTCCAAAGTTCACTTAAAGACCATTATTGTTTTGCAACTTAGTATTCTTAAAAGCGTCATTTATTTTCACATTAAGGACGCGTTCGCACTGAGCTGACTGGTAGTATTTTACTTTGGATTTGAATGAACTTTCAACTGCACGAATGGTGTAGTGAATTTAATGACTGCCATGACTTTGCTACTGCGGTGGCTGTTGTGGGTTCGATCCTCGCAAAGATATGTTCCAAGTCTGGATGTTCTTTGTTTGAACGGCAAATTTTTATAATGTTACGGCTAATCAATATGATAGCGTGCAAGTGCATTCTTCTAACTGATAAGAGGCCCCTGTTCCAGCAGCGGGACAGTTTAATACAGGGCTGACATATTATAATTATAGGTACTATATTATACTTTAGGATGGAATGAGACAGCGTGATTCATAGCATATTAATTTCTCCTTCTTTCATAAAGTGTGACTGCAATCCATAAGCAATGATGGCACGACAAAAGATCGTTCAAATGCATTGAAAACTTCGTAAAATAAATTGTTTACTCATGTTATTCGGATGACATGGTTAAACATGACTTTCGAATGACATAATTAAACATGTCTTTTAAATGAAGGCAGCGATAGCCTAGGAAGAGTCACGATTTCGATCCCAAGCACGCATCTCTGACTTTTCGAAGTTATGTGCTTCTTCCATTAAGTGCGTCTGCAATCCATAAGCAATGATGGCACGAAACAATATGATTACGTTCAAAGGCATTCTATTCCTATAAATAAATTGTTTAATCGTATCATGTTCGCCATAATGTTCTCGAATTCTCCATAACCTAATAAAGTCTGCCAACCAGTGCTGGGCCAGCGGGATGGACTATGGCCTAAACATTCTTACACTGAGAAGAGGCCCGTGTCCAGCGATAGGACAGTTTAATACAGAGTTTCTTTTTTATCGTGTCACATATTTGTTCAATATGAACCTGGCCTTAAGCTCTCGTGCCTCAACTGCAGGTGTGCGCTTGCACCTTGCACTGTTCGTATATCTTACGTTTTGAATGTAATTGCTTACGTCGTAAAAGGGAGATTAACTGTTTTAAAAATAAACTGGTATAGCAAATTTTGTGTTGTTTAGTCTTGCTAGTTGGTATTTATAGATTATTGCTAGCTTTAAGCCTTGTATCCACTAAGCAACATTTGACGCGCAACACGTGACGCTCAACATGTTCGGCAACGTTGCACAACATCGCGCAACGTTGCCAGCTGGCGCGCAACATGACGCGCGACTTGTTGTTTGTTTCGGTGCAACATGCATTTGAGCATCAAATGTTGTAGAGTGGAGGCGTGACGCGCAATATCCGTATGGTGTAACGAACGAGTGCTCAAATTTTTTGATATTATGGTTTAAATTTTTTGTAACAGTAAGTATCTCGGAAGTCTGTTTTGCTCATTCGGGTGAAATTCGTAAAAGATCCATCAATCACACGGAGATCACTGAATAAATTTTCTTTATTTTGTAAGTAATTTCTAACTAACCAACGCGGCATTTTTCTTTTTGATGCATTTTTCGATAAAATTATTACCACCGCTGCTGAAATCAACACTGGTTCATCTGGCGACATGTTGTCGACGACTGATCCGAGCGAAATCATATTAAGACATACAACGTTGCTAAACAAAAGTGCCGCGCTGACTTTCAACACGTTAAGCAACATGTTGTGCAACATGTCCTGCGCTAAATGCTGCCTAGTAGATACGAGGCTTTATTAAAATTATCTTATTTTTACTAGATTTTGCCCGCGGCTTCGCTCGCGTAAATGTAGTATAGGTTAGCTTATTAACAGTACTTTTTCTGGATAAAAGGTACCCTATATCCTTTTTGTAGCCCTGACAACGTATATGCGAAATTTTAACCTAATAGGTCAAGTAATTAAGGCGTCAAAGTGTAGCAAACAAACAAACAAACAAACTTACATTCGTATTTATAATATTAATTAGGATTTATCTACCTATATGACTGCTGCCAGCAGGGTGATATATAAATTATACAATAATACAATTCTACATAAATAGTCTCATTCCTCTTTACCTCAAGGGGTAAGCAAAAGGTTGGGACACCCACGTATAGCTAACTAAGAATTTAGGACCTACAAAACCGAATACCTCACAAACTTTGCCACACCCGGTTATCGAACACGAAACCTCGTACACAGCAGTCTCATTCACGATCGCGTCAGAAAAAAAGATAATATCTACCTAAATTAGAATTTTGCGTGGACATATTTTAGATGTAAAACGAGACGGCAGAATGCTAAGCCGTAATCTTTTGTCGTAAATTAAACTGATATAAAGCTTTTAAGAGATGCAGATTTGTAATAATAATACCAGATCTGTATAAACTGTCCCACTGGGCACAGGCCTTTTCTCGGTTTTAAGAAGGCTTAGGCCATAGTCCACCACGCTGGACCAAATCGGGTTGGCAGACTTCACATATCTTCGAGAACATTATTATTAGAATTTTGTTTGTGTGTCTCTCTGTATGTTTGTACGCGCATCACGCAAAACTGCTGATTGTTTACAGTTGCTATCCTGGAGGTCTTGTAAAGCTGCCTCACATTTCTTCTTAAATTTCTCGTAGGTAGATCATCGACCAGTTACAATTTTTATATGTATAAAAATACATAATTATACATGTTTAGTCTCACGCACCTATCGTTTTTTTAAATTTACAAATAATTAAATGCGCCATGTGCAATGTCACTGTTACGCTATCTCGTGCTGTAATAAATGGCATGTGATGAACTTTATTTAAGATACGATACTCGTTAGTTAGTTGCACCTTGTGTCTCGATAAGCTATGCCGTGCCAATAAAATATATTATGCTACACATGCCCGATTAATCCCAAGATATATTACGCCATGGTTGTTCGTAAAGATAATTACAGAATGGGTACTCGTATGGAAATTGCAGATAAATTTGCTGGATATCTGTACTTCATTCGAAGGGCGTAATTTTGTATTTATGTTTGTGATTGATCATGAAGATTACGATTCAATCCCAATTTTGAACAGTGTTTTTGTGGATTTCTGTTAGAAACGCTGGAAAGCAAGGAATCTGGTAGTGGGTCCGTAAAGACAACACAATCCTTTAACTGCTCGATGAATCATCATAAAATTACGCATACACGTTGTCATGGGCACAGAAAAGGACATAGGGTACCTTACATCCAGAAAAAAGATTTGTTTCCGAGGATTGACCATTGCTATAACCTCACCTCAACGTAAAATTTACGCAAGTAAGCCGTGGACACAATCTAGTAGATAGGTACTTATTAATATTGCATTTATAAAACTGGATTTGTTTATTTTCTATACGTCTATGAGTAATACGACGTAATTTTGTTCCCGGAGGCAGCTGAAAGAATAAAGAGATCTTATTTTGGGCTACCGGAGATAGCTAAAGGAACAAAGTACACAGAAAATGTATATTTCTTGAGAAAAAAAACAAACAAATCACAAGCAGCAAAGCTAGTAAAATAGAATTTGACGACCTGTGGTAGGTACATTTGTGCCTTTGAGAAAATATAAGTTCCTATGTGCGTATAGTCAGTAACGTATGTAGCTGAAAGTTGAACGAATTCGTGAAAGTTTATTATAAATTAAATATCCTACTTATTATTTTGTATTTTTGAACAATGGTTATATCAAGTACTTTTCAAGTATTACTAAAAACGAACATCTCACCTAATATTACGAATGCGAATGTGTTTATTTGTTACACTTTCACGCCTTAACTCCTTGACTTAACTACTCGACCGATTTCGCATACAAGTTGTCAGGAGTACAGAAAAGAACACAGGGTACCTTTCATCCAGAAAAAGCACTTTTCACGAATAGATTTTTTTAATGATAGAGGTAGTCGTTATCTTGCAAATGTGTATCAACTTATGTTGCTGACCGTCGGCGAGAGCTTTATACTAAAAGCTCAGTTCACGATGCGGGTAACATGAACAAATTGAAGTACTTCTGCAGGTTGTATGCATCGTGTAAACGACCGAGACGAGCCACCCGCGTAAATAACCCGTATGATTAACTTATGCATGTGGCCCACGCCAGTTACTTGCGTGGTGTGCTTCACTATAAGTTTATTATAATGATACTAGCGATGCGTCCTGGCTTCGCACGGGTAGAACAAAACCTTAACAAATTATACACCTAAACCTTCCTGTACGGGCCAACGACCGTACATTTGCCGCGGTGAGCATTTTACGTCCAACGTGACGATTTTGTGACCATCAATAAATCAGTTCACTCTCAGTAACCGTATCGTGTGCTCATTAGCATATCAATCGTTTATCATAATTTAGCATAATTATCAAGTTTGTCATCTTATTTCGGTAATCAATAAAATAGTGCAATTATTTATATTATCTATCAATTCTATCACTTATCAAGAAGTGTGCGTAGCTCGTACACTTCCTTATTAATCACTCCGTCTATTGGTGAAAACCGCATGAAAATTCATTAAGTAGTTTTTGAGTTTATCGTGAACAGACAGACAGAAGCGGCGGGGTACTTTGTTTTATAATATGTAGTAATACAGTCTGGATCAGTCTAACTAAACGTAACTGTTGAGGCCATGTTTATTTGTGCCTAGTATCAATTAAACTGAACTAGAACTAGTACTTTAGAACTCGCGCCCGATCTAACAAATAATATGATATTGTAAAAGCCTATCATAAACAATTTATTCATTTAGATATTAAAGAAACGCTTATGGACGTCAAAGGTTTTCTTTAAATGAGTATACTAAAGTAAATGTATTTACATTTATTTTAGTTGCAAGGTTGCAATGATAGCAGTGTAACAATACAGAAGCTGAAATGGCACCGGTTCTGCAAGCTACATAGCCGACGATGGCCATTACGGAAAAAAGATTTTGTAGAGTCTGACACGCACTGAAAAATGCAGCAGGTGTAGGTCCCCACAAGGTGGACCGATCATCTAGTAAGGATCGCGAAAGCAGTTGGAATTAGAAAACCTTAGACTGAAAATCTATGCACCAGCTAGCACTAGCAGGTTTAACTTCACATATTTACATCACATGCAGATGTCCTTCAATGTTCTCCCTAAATGTTAATCCTAACGTATTTAATATGCACATAATTTCTAAAATCTGATAAGCTATGGATTAAAAATAAAGCGGAAAGATCCGCTTTATTTTGTATCCAATTATAATTGTAGATATTATGTCTAATATCTGTCTAACTGTTACTTACTATCTATATAATTACACATCATGTGATAATAATATGTTAAAATAAAATTGTATATTCATAAGTAGAATTTATCAACATTAACTACTAGAAACCCTTAATTTGTAAAATAGCAGCTTTTATCACACGTTTTAGAATTTAGAAACGATTACAGATATTCTAAAACCGATATTTGGACCGCTATGCGTCAAAGTATCAATAATCGTCACAAACCCAATTTATGATATATTAAAAGCTGTAAGCAAACTCATCAAACTCCAATTTTAACTAATTAATTAGATAGAAAGTGTGAATTTTATGTTTGTTTACAAAATCGCCGTTTAATGTTGAAACTCTCTACGTGAAATCTTTAATCACCGTCATTTGGTCGCATAATATCCAACTGGAGATTAAAGAGATTAACTAAAGCGTTTACTGATCATTGTGAATAGATTACTGGGTGGTTTCGTTGCGTATTTTTCATTATCGTATTCGTTCGATAATTACAGAAAGCGTTACGTTTTAAGGGAATGTGTTAGCCACTTTACATTAATTAAATTCGTTCGACCGATGGTGAACACTGTAGTGGATTCCGTAATTACTGCTTGAGATGTTTAATAAAATTTTATGAGAACTTTCAGTTTAAGGTGTTGAAAGTACAAGCATGTTTTAAAGTTTATGAGTCTTCAAAATATCTTTACCGTTTTACGCTCGATGAGCTTTAAGAGAAACTTGTCTGTGATTGATATTAAACTGTGATGTGGACATTAAGGTATCGGTCCTATTTAACGTGAACTAAGAGCTCTGCCCCATTAGTGAGTTGCATTGCGTGGTCGCAGCGGATCAACGCATTGTATGCCACACCTGCGTTGCGACGACGCACGACGTCGCAACGCAAGGAGACAACGCATGTCCGCTGTTCGTAGATTACTTCAGTCATTCTCCACAATGGATCGGAACAAACGTGTTCTATTGTTGCTTTTATTGCGCCACCGCCGAAATAAACGTAGAAACAATAAAAGATTGTGGATATCTCCCTTGATTGCATTAAGAAATATTAATGGTCAGTTTTTAGCAGTGGAACACTGTCCGTCGTCGCACCGGAGCTCCGACGCAGCGAATCACCTTCCCCTCGTTACGTCTCTCGTCCGTCGATCCGTTGAAACGTGGCGTGCGACGACGTAACGCATTAATGTGGCATGTCACAAAAAATATATGGAAAATGACGCAGCGTCGACGCTGCGACGACGCAACGCAACGCAACACACTAATGGGGCAGAGCTCTAACAGTTGATTTGACTGCATTAATCGCGTCTGGTTTAACTGCTGGTCTTGTCATGGCTATTACGCATTTCGCAGTCTTTTTTTATAGCCACAAGGGACAAAACTTCTCAGCGACACATGGTTGCTAATGCGGGAGTAGAATAAATAACAAATTATAAAAATACTATTCACGTTTAATTTTACACTTCCCCGACGTGCTAAAGGTCCGAATTATGTAATATAAGTGTATAAAAAAATTCATGTATAACATTCGCGTAAATGAAAGATAATGTTAAATACCTAATAGTTTTTGGATGAGATGATTTAATTCGGTATTGCCACTAGACTGTCCAAAGGCAATCTAACGACTGTCGCTTTTTAGAATGATATCCAAGCCTTTTCGGTAAGGCTTTCAGTTGACTGTTAGCGAATAAGATTAGGAAGACGACCTTTTGAATACCAATAAATCTTTTAGGCGGCACCTAAATTCAATCACATTGTTACTAGTATTGGAGCGTACACCATTTTAAACTTTATTTCTTTGACTTTAAAGACAAGATTTGCTGATAGATTTTCGTATATATAGTACAGGAACTCTAAGAGAAACTACGTTACTA
The DNA here is from genome assembly GCA_963675205.1 of Catocala nupta. Classification (NCBI taxonomy): domain Eukaryota; kingdom Metazoa; phylum Arthropoda; class Insecta; order Lepidoptera; family Erebidae; genus Catocala; species Catocala nupta. Next base: position 18,312,656 of record OY776097.1, on the reverse strand, counting down.
AAATGCATTATGCAAGAGAAGGTTCCTGACAGAAGGATATACAAGACGAACGACTTGGAACTTAGTGGAACATTTTTAAGATATACATATAATGTTATAGTTAGTTCTATGATACATAGTAAAGAAAATACTTATAGAGTAAAAGTTCTAATATTATAAATGCATAACAAACAAACTTATACATAGTTTGTTTGTTACGCTTTCACGCCTTAACTACTCAACCGACCATCATGAAATCTCGCATACACGTTGTCAGGGGAACAGAATCGGACATAGGGTACCAGTTTAATAAAGAAAAATGTTCTGTTACCAATCTAACCTAAACTTACGCGAGCTAAGCCGCGAGCATAATATAGTATATAATTCGTAACAGGTATTACCGCGATCATGCATAATGTTTATTTTAATTTTCTTCCTTATGATGCTTGACGTTTCGAGCAGGTCACGCCGGCCGTGGTCACAAGCTGACTCTTAAAAGTTCTGCCTCAGTGACGTGGCGGTAGTGAATGTGGCTGCTGTGCACTTGGTCTCGGGTTCGATTCGGCGGTTACAAAAGAGTTATTAAATTTTGTTTAATAAAATTAAAGTCGCAGTCCGTAGTCTAGCAATGAGGCCAGTAGAGAACAGATATTGTTCAACGGATAGATTAAGTAAGTAAGTTTTATCATACCCGGTTTTTATGTGGTTATTAACGGCGAATGCTGTGCATGTGTCTCGGATTTAATTCCCGAGTCGGGAAAATATGTTATTGCATTAACTGTTTAGTAATCCTCAGTAGCAGTACGTAATCTGGTAATGTGTGTCCGGAAGACATTAAATTCTGATAAAATCCCGTTGTTGTAGTATCTACCATGTCCAACAGATAAATAGATGTGTTAAAAGAAATTGTTATCAAGAGGTTTACATAATATGAATAATACAAAACCAAAATTACAATATTTAAATTAGATTTACCTTTTGTTAAAAGGCTATCTGTAAGATAAAGATGAAATATGGAAAAGGTTGCTATCAAGAAAACAGGAAATATTTTACGATATGAAGTTAGGAATATTGTTTGAGCCAAATGAAGTTACTGATATTTTTACGTATGTATAAAGCCAATATCTAAAATTTATAGTAATATTATAAAGAGAAAATTGTTATGAATGAACATCAGGACAACTTTAAAAAACTTCTGTTATTAGAAAACGCGCCACAGGAGTGGAGTAGTAATCATAAATATGAGTGAAACCGCGGACGATAAGTAGTATATGAATCGCTAGTGAAAAAATAATATATATTTTATTCATTTTTCCATACAGAAAGAGAACATGTGTATTAATGTTATATAATTTGTATCTGTATTATTGTTATTAAAAGCCTATCCTACAGCAACGATGGATCTACACATATTTTACATTATTTGGAATATGGGGACGAAATTCTGTTCCAAAATGTCTTAATGTCGCTTGCACATTCTGAAACATATCTTAAATTTATTTACTAAATGCAACTCATGTAGAATCTAAAATAATGTCGTATTTATTATTAAACGTCCAAAAATAACAACCCTAACACATATTTACTAAATCAAACACAGATTAGCAATAAAATAAGAAATTCATCAAACAATTAGCGTCCATTCATGGCCTGTTAAATATTCTGGACACATACGAAACAAGTATGTGTGACATGTATATTCAAAGTGTTCTAAGGTGTAACTGGCTTCATTTAGAATGCTGCATCAGTGGGAGAATTTTAAGTATCTCGGCCGAAGCACACGTGATTTGGATGACGAGAGACCAAATGACAGGGCGGTGTTGTAGTCACCTTGGAGCCTTTGGTAATGTACTTGGAAATAAAATGTATGGTCGTATTCAAAATCGTTTAATGTACGTCTGTAGTAATATAATAAAGCTGCTTCAGCTGTTTATTTTTGATTTGAATATCTGGGGCTAATTAAAATTTTATATGTTTTTTGCAATTCAGTTTCTTGAGGTAGTTATACAATATGCTGTTACGAGCCGCGGGAGCAAAGTAATCATAAACGTGGTTGATATAGCGGGCGATAGATATTAATAAATAAAAATGGCAAATTTTATTTTATGATTTAGAATTTTGTGTATTTATGGGGTAGTATTTAACTGTCCGTCAATTTTTAGCCTTTGTTCCACCTAAAATACTAATTGCACAGCAAAATATGCTTACCAAAAATACTAATTGCACAGCAAAATATATTTAAGGAGATCAAGCTAAGTTGACGGAGCCCCGCCTGGCGGCGTTCCTATTTTTGGGTGGGTTTTAAGAAGGAACCTAACATAACCTAACCCTTCCGAGACGGAATGCAGTGATTTGAGATGCTCGTTATGATCTATTTGAGTAAGCATATTTTGCTGTGCAATTAGTAGTTTTGATGGTCATTATATTTAATCCCTTATTTAGGACCTGTTTTCCAATTATAGGTACACCTTACATAAGGAATAACTGGAGTTCTTGTTCAAAACCTGACAAAACACCACTTTTATTTTCTATTAAAGATATCAGATCTGATAAATACCGATTTATTAGATATCAGATCTTTAAAAGAAAATATAAGAACAGCTATACTGGTTTTACTTGGAAAGTAACACTCTATTTGTTTCGTTTTCATGGCATTCACCAATGAAAATACATACAAAAACTCACGCAGGTTACACGGAAGGTATAAGCAGAGGTTCACCTTTTTCTATCTTCATCAATGAACCTCATATCTAAGACAGAGATAATGATGATAATTCAAGGAACACAATTTCCTTTCGACATTGATAAAATAATAATCACACACTTTCACTATATCAGTGTATAACATTCAAAATTGAAATTTCCATTCAAAATGTTATTCAAACATCACTTACTAATTAGTAAACCACGGATGCTGAATATGGAACACAATAGATATACTATAATTTAGCATCAGTCCCACTTGTCAGCTGGACACAGGGAATTACATTTCAAACACAATGCATTCTGTCAGAAGTAATCTTATCGCAATTAGTATGTAGAGAAGGTAATGTAATTATTGTTTAGGTTATATGTATAATAGAAGCTATGGCCCCGCGTGGGAGGCAGTAGATAAACCAGTTAAGATTGACCTCTCAGTATTATAGCAGTGTTATATTAACAAGAGGTAAGCTTAATTTAGACCTCTACCTCTTTCGATATTGATAACTATTGGCACCAAATACACACAGTCTCACGCCTATGGCCCCGAAGACAAATGTAGAGGTTTCTGGTTTCTACACTTTGCCGGGTATGTTTTCAGGTCTCACTTAATACGAAGCTCGCACATAAGGGTATAGCAGAGGCACGTGACATCGATATTCCAACAGCTACATTTGAGCTTCACGTTACCCCTTGTACGAGTCTATTGACATCTAGAACCTATCAGACACGGCTTAAGACTTCGTTACTACTGACTTTTCTTTTTGCAATGCATTATTTTATCCAACAGACTGGGCAATAACAGTGCCCAAACTGAGATTTAAATCTAGAACCGATCGGGCGATTCAAAGTGCAGTGCCTTTGCCACCACTGAGATTACGAAGCAATGATGATACTAAACATTTTTCTTAATACTTAGTATTCAGCTATCGTAAGCCTATAAAATCGGACGCTAAAATATGTATATCAGACCATGAGGAAACTAAAGGCCATAGCTTTTCAAACTGATCTGATAATATTTTATGTTTAGAACTAGCTAGATGTTCCTGGTGATAAAATTATAATTTGAATTAAGAACACGTAGGATACCTGTAACACTACCCACAAGATTATTCGCATTTTTATATGCCTGTTACCATAGTGGCTATCTCCTAAAGAGATTAATCCAAAAACGTTTAGTAGTTCGAGTGTGATTAATTCACAAATATACAAACATTACATTTATAAGGTTATTATAAAATATATTAGATTTTATAGGTTTTCTAAATCCCATAATGAAGCGAATTCAAATCTTTCATTCAAATCAAAATTGCGATCTACACAGTGGGTATACAATCATTTTTTGAACGATGCCAATGCTGCTATTAAAAAAATTTCTAACAAAACAAACCAATAATATTGCTAATTAATTGCCTGATCCGGGAATCGACCACGAGACCTGGTATTCGTCCGAAAACATAAACGCTAGCTTATGTCACGAGATTATGGTTTTTATGAACCTATGGTTGATTGACCTGTGCACAATCCTAAACATTTAAGAGTAAACTTAAGCACACACAGTAAAATCCATGTTTAATACTTCTTTTACGAAGAAAACCTTTTATTCGACGGAAAGATTAGTATCAAACATAAAAACGCAGTTCCAAAATATAACTTTTAGCTACATACTTTCTTGTAAAAGAACATTTATTATTAAGAAAGTGCCTACAAGAGGGAATTTTTTACGTATTTCTGAAGTACTGATTTCCCAAATGTATTTGCTTAAAGAAATCTAAAGTTTTCCAATCACTGTGAATAAAGATACCTTTTGAAGATGGATGTTAGTTCCTTAATAGGTGAAGACAACGGCAGCTAAAATGCTTTGTAAATATACAGAATCAACTTTGAAACAGTTACAAGGCTGTGCTTGTGCTACAATACTTGTATTTTTTATAAGATGCTATTCTTGCTTTTTGGGTAGCAAATGACTAGTATTCTTGCTATCCCCAGCTAAGCTAGAATGCTCTATTTAAGAGTGGGTTCACGTCTAAAGTGCAATGGGTATGATTGAAACACACTACCTTTTCATTTTAATGAAATTTTAAGCAATTTTTTTTAACGTCTCGTCGCTTGGTACAATTTTTTAAATAGAAATTTAATTTATTCTTATATATTTTCAAAATAAATATTTTTCTTCATAATTATATAACATTATCAGCCCTGTACAGAACCCATCTCACTGATGGGTACGGACTCTTCTGAGTTTTGAGTAGGGTTATACATACATATATCAGTAGAATTTTGTTTTGCCGATTTTATTACTACCCTTACTACCCTTAACACGGCAAAGGAATATCATTAAAACGTATAATCACTTCACATTCTGAGAACTTAATTACTTTTAAACAGGATGCGCCTCGAATACCAGCCCCGCTTACCTACACTCAAAACAAAGCAAAATATATTATAAGATAGGCAATAAATCTCATTTCTATGACGAATGGCATTAAAGGAATTTCGGAAACCTATTATATTGCCTAGTGATGGCCAATGATTACACCCGGAGGGTTAAATGTATTAAATCGATCGACTAGCATCATCACCTGTAGGGATGTCCCATTACAGATTAGTTACACTTCCTGCTTATGTGTAATTTGAATAAGGATAGGGTTGCGCTGTATGATTAAGTACGGTTTGTTCGAAATTCGAACGCGGTAGCCGAAATTTCCGTTGCTTTTATGTTTAGTAGGTATACATAAAAAGATAATTTTATAGGGTTTCGGGGCACTTGAAGTAGTAAACAATTAAGTGAAGTAAGTGGATGATGGATAGATACAGACTGCGTAAGGAGAACCCGAACCAGTTAAAAAATAAAAGCAACTATTTTAAATGCTAGTTAGAATTATCCTGATAGAATATTCTCTTTAGCAGCACGGAGTCTAGAAAATGTAAATGTAAATGGAAATAGGTTTGCCTCCCATTATGTGAAATGAAGGTGTAAATAAACCTTCGTGGATATACTGGCGTGACTAAAGAGGTCGCTGCCACTGGCTTCAAGCTAATGACAAATCCTTTTAAGTACCAAATAAACACTAATTTTAAACCACTAAAACTCACATGAAGATTTAATTTGCAAAATAAACTGATTAACCAATTACAAGCTTGATTCAATTAGGGACATTTTGGACCTCGAATTGCTGGTTAACATTTTTTGGGTGCGAGTGGGCTCAAGTAAACAAGTTCCATTGAACATTTGATTAAATGTGACATTTGGGTAACATTGTCCCCAGTTAATCTTGACTCCTTGAGTGGATAGATTGGATTTAAATTGAACGCACTTGGTGCATTGCCAAGGCGTCAATTGTTTCGTTTGTTATTGCATTTAAATTTGTTTAAGCGGTAGATGCCTGTTACCTGTGATATTATTTTTATTTTTTATATATTCCTCTAAGAACTTGAGAACTGTGATCTTGTATTGCCTCTTTTTTACATAATGCGTGCTTGATTGACAAAAAACAATGTACCTACTTTTACTTTTTTGTATAATTACATTCACTTTTATGTGTGTTTACTTTAAAAATCGTATAGTCGCAAACTCAATATAAACTGCTGTAAAAAGAATATTAATATAACTTCAAGTAACAGTATTAGAATTCTGTTTCGAAGCTTTGAAATAGGTAGTAGATAATCTTCCTGCATACTTACCTAAGGCGAACCTACATACATCCTCATACGAGATAAAGAAAGGATTAATGTCAGAGAACAATACCCTTGGGATACGATAATGGGTTCTTTGTGCCTTCCCCGAGGATTTTGCGCAAAGGATCATGACATTCGCAACTCTGACATCTCCATAATGAAATACGTTTGCTTTTAAATGATTCCATTTTCAAACACCAAATAGAACTGGCAGTTACAAAATCAACGCAACTGCACTTTAATACAGTGATCGTTATCTGCCATTTCAGGAAACAAAGGCTTATGTTCATATGAACCGAATGACTCACTGTACGTGACTGTACTTCGTTTATAACAGGTAATCTGTGATGCGTGTGACAGGATTCTTATGTACATTCGCGCACGAAATCGATTTAGTATGGGATTCCCGAAATTACGATAACCGAGCCTCGTTTTATAGAATACTAATTTTGAAGTTTTTTTATTGTTCTTTATTTAAATACGTTGATGACAGATGCTAAATGGCAGTCAAGAGTGATACGAAATGAATTCTCTTTGAATGACAATAAGTTAACAACTTTGATGGAGAATATTTCAAATAGTTTATAGTGTTGAAGTGTTTGTTGAATATTTTATGTCGTTCCTAGTAGAACCGTGTGATCAAGGATTCTTTGGAGTATAGGTACTTATTAATACACACATGACGACTTTGTCTCAAATTGTACTATACCAAGTTATCGGCAATAAGCTAAGTCTGTTCCGTGAAAAAAATATCCTTAACAAAATTAAAGTAGATAAAGAAAAAGTACGATGATATAATTTTTACTACAATAAAATGTAAGTGCTTTATATTTTTGGGTTGAAATGTACGCAAAGTGAATACTGAGAACGCAACTCAACACTGGTTAACCATTTGTAACACTACCCTAGGGGAAAGCTTTGAAACGAACCCTTAAAAAAGGTGAATAAGTAAGTAGGCTCTATCGTATTTTGTAAATGAAAAATTATTTCTTACCGCGATAATTTAGTGTATTAGATATCTGGCTTGTAGGATTGGTATATATATATCACTATAAATTTACCAATTGAGTCTTAGTGGCATGCGGCACACCGACGGCCAGTCACAATAGGTTTTTAACAATGTTTGGTAATCCAAGACTTGGCAGGTTAAACCAACCGTTAATATAAACCTTTAAATTAGTTAGAAAAAAACAAGGTCAATAATAATCTGCAGTCCAGTAAGTAACTGATATTACTGTTTAATTACTATCGCATTGAAGAAGGTAATAGCTGCTACTTCTCCTAGTGAGAAGACTTATTCTTTTCGTCATCAAATGATTGGCAGTGGTTCGAAGTACTCTGTCACTCTAAATCATGATGATAATCATACCTACTTAAGCTATGCCAGACTATTGTTTCGGACATACCTTCCATTAATCCAAACTTTGTTGTCTATAAGTGTCATATTATGGCCTAAATAAGTATTTTTCTTCGACATAGCTAGACATAAAACATCTTCGACATTAAGCTTTGCCCGAAGCACGATTTGTAATACGTACGTTGCAATAAACTTTTACTGCCTTCTGAAGTGTCTTCGAGTAGCGCCGCAATAACAAAAAAGTAGGCATATCGGATGAAACTATGGATTGCGAAAGTTAGAACTGCGCAGACTATAAAAACTTCAGAGCGAACTACAAGTTTGATTCGAAGTATACCGACTTTGACTTTGCCAGCTCTTCTTTCCTTACTAGTACCAGCCGAAGCGCAAAAATGTCACCAACAAAAGCTCTCAGTACGTTTGTCGTGGATTATATCTAACTCACAATATATTTCATCCTTATACATTATATATTATATTATTCTTCTAAAATATTCCTTACAATCCAGCAAGATTGTTTGCTGTGCACATAAATGTGTGCACACAGTAAAACAACAGCCAAGCTCTCATATCCCAAACAAAAACATACTTCGATACTGCTATCAAATGACGTCATATATCGTACACGTCACACAATGGGGACGGGACAACAATGCGTTACATTTATGTAATTAATACAGATATTCCATATAAACGTTGTCTATTCGGAACAAAGGCAAAGAGGGAGGTTTTGTTCTTACACAAAGGATAATAGACTTTATTGGTATATACGTGTGGTCTTAATTGCATATACACATATAATTATGTTAAAAGTTCAATTGTTTGAATGATAAAAGCTGGTATTGTCATATTATGCAGATTAAGATGGGCATTGCTTGGTGACAACGAGCTCTTGTTTACGTAGAAGAATGTAACTTTAAACGGTATTACTACAACGGTTATTGAAAGTATTAGGTACCTACTTAAATATGGTCGTTCAAAAATTTATAGTAACACTACCGTAGCGCTCTAAGCAATATTTTCGATTCGATCAATGCACGGCGCCATAGTTTGAATGATCATTTGGTGGATAATCGTTCTGGGTCAGGGCGTACCTAAAATAGTGTTAAAGAGATATTATCCTCTAGTGCAAGAGAGTGCTGTCTGTTTAGACATCTTAAAGTCAAATCTAATCAAATCAGTTTTGTCAAAGATGCCATATAATAGTATGCTTGTACATAGCCACAAAATTTCATAACACCAACTACTTTCGGTACCCATGTAAAGATTCAACTTAAATGTGTATTTGGATTGAGAAGCAGAAACATGTGCTTTAAAACCCTTTGCCTTCCATTTAGAAATATAAAAACGAAACCTAAGATTTTATATTGAATAATTCAATTTTATAAATTTAATATACACCGGTACCTACACAACAAAACATGCCATAATGTAGTAGTTACGTAGCCCATAACAAAAGGCCTGACATGATACATAAACAGTGAAACGGTTAAACATAAATACAAATTAACCTAAGAAAAGTACATTTTGTATGCAAAACTATACTGCGGTTTAGAACGCATTGTCGTAACTAAATATTCTATGGTAACAGTATTCAATGCGACGAACTTGGCCCTGTAATGAAAAATTCATCGCGCGTTGCATATGAGTGCACTTGTGGGAAAGTATTAAGTAATGTTCTTGCAAATCAAGTAGGTGCTATTTCTGCTTTATTACTGTTAAATACTAATGTTGTAGGTGCGAATGTGACTTTGTTACGTTTGCACTGCTAAACAAATGATTTTGATGGAATTGATTTTGGAGATAGCCCGTGCCTTCTCACAGAATATAGGCTTACATATTTTGGCAAACACAGGCGAAGCCTCGGGTAAAGACTAGGAATATCATATAATATCACTCCATTGTTTTCTAGTTAAAGGATATTTAACTATGTAAAAATAGAGCTACGGATCAATGCATGTAATTTTTGCTTAGATATATAGCTATAGGTATTCACCTAAAAATACACGAATTCTGTGAGTTCATTTCTCTTAGAACCATGAAAACATAATCACAGGACAAAGCTAGATCTACTTAAGTACAAGCTGAAATATATGTATATTATTATGAGTAAAAATAAAGATAAGCATTTGGTTTTCCCTCCTTCTTCTTAATAATTCTTATTTCAAAAACTAGATCATTGAAATTAAACTACTATATACGGATTTTATCGCGTTGTTTATTTAACACTCTATTACATAATTTTGAAACTGTTACACTACTATACTATACTATTAAACTTTACTAATTTTAAGCTAATTAAATTATTAAAACTATCAATGAATAACATTCGCGTAAACAGAAGACAATATTATGTAAACTAGATCATAATAATAAAGCCAATACAAAAGATCACTAACTATATAATTTGTGAAATACATCGCTACGCTTATAAACAGAATACAGACCTACATTTCACGCAATATCAGAATCAATGCTCAAGAAAGCTTCACATCAATTTGAATTTCTATATTCGGTATCGGATTAATTATTCACAATTCAACCGCAAATCTTACTCCGACCTAATCAGGTTAAGTGATACTATTAGAGGGCTTAAAAGCCTTCGTCAAATGTTCAATTTTAAGGATGCAGTCGCGTAATGCTGACTATGGGTTTCCACTCTTACGCGATCACAAATCAGTTTGTTGGTACCACTAAACTCGTTATATTGAGTGCCTTGCTTCTATTCAAGAATTATTGACAGGCTTAGTGGCACTGGTACGGAATGCCACTGCTGTATATATGGTCTCGTTCAAATCCTGGGTCAGACCAACCACAAATATTTGTGTAACTTCTCAAGTAAGTACAATATTATTACGCGCATTCCTATTGAATGAAAATTCGAAAATTGTACTTTATCATTCTCTATCTTATGTGTGAGCTTACTGTTCTTAGTGTAGACACCTTTTCGTGCCATCTAAGTACGGTGTGATTTAAGTCTTCTATTGTCGCTAATTCTGTCGTACTTACCTATAACTATGAACACCACATACTTGCATGTGTGCCTATTCATACGCTATTGAATACTGTAATTGACATTCGCACAAGCTGACTGATGCTGCGAAACGGAGACATGATATCGCCGCACTAATCAGTTTGAGACTACGGCCGCTGGCCGGTGTAACCTGGTCGAAACGTCAAGTATTAAGAGGTAAACATGCATGATCGTGTTAACACCCGTTAAATAGTATATAAAGGTTAAAATATATTGAAAACTGATTTATAAAAAGGATTACTAAATCCGAAAAAGTATGAACATGATGCTAAGTTTTGTATCCATAGTAAAACAGTCACTCGGGCAATGAATGACGATTGATGGTAGAGCGTAACGGTTGAGCAAGAGCTGAGCTTTACTAGTGTCTCGTTTGCGCTCATAACTTACAACGCAAATGGTACGTAACCATATAAATCGGAAGCGCAATTAAGATCCGCGCCCAGAGTGTATTGTACTTAACTAAAAGCTTCTCTGCCTACGATGTTGATTTGTAAATGATTTTAGTGCCGAAGGTAACTATGACACTGTGAACTTTGGTATATATTTATTAGTATACTATTAATATGTAATTAGTCAGACCTATGTATGTGTCCTCGATAAAGACGTAGGCACAAGCGTAATACATCCACATTTAGCTACCTTTTGTTAGGACCTATATTTTTTCTTCTAAGAAAAAATATAGGACCTTGAATATCTCATCCACACCCCTGTAACACCTGTGAAACCAGGTCCTATATTTATATTATAAATACTGGCGAGCATATTATTATCTGAACGCATTTTAAGACTCCGTGTTTCTATTTAGAACTTTTAGACGAGTAACCTGAATAACACTTTGGGCAACCTGGAATCCGAACGAGACCTCGTGAACAACAGTCACATTCACTGTTGTTGCGCCACCAAAGCGATACTTTTAAAATTTCGGAACTATTGAAGTTAACATAAAACAACTTCCTTCATGAATTTGCTAAAAAGTACAGTTACTTTGCAAACGGGTTTATCTCAACAAATCACGCGATCAGATTGTTTTCAAAACCCATCATACCTAGACACCAGATAACGTGATAAGTTTCAAAAACAATTTGGTCGAGTGTTTCTTTAAGACGAATTCTTGCAATTTATCTTGCCTAATGCGACAAATGCCCTTAAACTTCCGTCAAAACAGACGCTATTTCGTATTAATCCGTTTGGATTAGCAAATCACCTCACGCTGAGAGCAGTAGATGGCAGGCTGTCACGGTTTGGTGCTCAGGACGTTGACACACCTATCAAAAACCGCAAGCCTTTGTCTATGTAGAAAAACGCTTCTATTTTGCCTTTGAAACACGCCGTATTTATAGACTTGTTTGTGTAATTTTGTTATATTTTTCTGTAAACTAGTTACTTGTTTTTGAAAAGACAAATCTAGACTATAAAGGTAGGTAGTGCGTTGCTTAGCGTATTTGGGATGAATAGAATAGTTTGTTTTATTGTGTATTTTATCATGCGAAGCAGCAAACCGAATTCAAAAGATACCTTTTTGTAGAAACAACTACAAAATTGACTGCATTAGAAAATTATAAATATTTAATATTTCGATTTGAGAAATATTAGAGGCTAACAAAAATAGCTTATTATCTCTTTTGAACGCCTACACTTAAATAGGTGATATACGGCACAATGTATATCATGTATTCTTTTATAATTTTTCTTTTGACAATTACCACGTTTGAATGGCTTGTAATTTATTTAATTTAGAATGCATTTAAAAATTACTTGTCTGAAGCATCAGTTAGTCTAATCTAGATTAGGCATTAGCAGCGGGCAGAGAACTGGTAGTTTTACAATGTCTGGTAAAACAACTGGGGACTGATGGCCCCTTTATTACTTCGCAATTTATGATAGTTTATTGGCTCTCGAACAGTGCGTCTATCCAGCTTGTTTTGAGATACTTCAAGGTCTTCCTAAATAACTAGATTGTCAAGTTACAAAGCATCAAACTAACTATCTGTTTGGTACATTTCACGTTCTAAATATTTCACTCGTCATCATCACGAATCACGCCTATTCTATATGGAGTCGACAGAAGTGATTTACATCGACATACTTCTCAATAGTTTACTTATTACCGTCGACATAGTCAGTCATGTCAGACTCCGTGCTCATACTGAAAAATACTCATAATAAAATGAAAGCAAAAAAAAATGTTTGATTTTTAAAATAAATCGATTAATAGATGTAATCACTAGTGTAGTGGGTGGAGGGGTAATTGTGAATTACCCGTCCACCTACCAGTGGGTGAGTCCAGTGGGTGGACGGGTCATCACCCAAAAATTCCTAGCAGCAAAAACTACTCTACCCAAACTTTGAATTAGAATCGATCAACTGCACTAACTAATGCCGTACTACTAACGAAGCAGTTTAAGTAAATTATAAACAAATTATACTATTAAGCTTACTGTGTTGGTGGTCGATATAGAATGGAACATTATGATGCTAAAGAAACCTGTTCTCCATTACATAACAAAATATTAAGCAAAAGATTGTTGGCGTAAAACAGCTGACAGCCTCGGGCGATGCGGGGTACAAGACCGAATATAAATAAATGTGAAGTTTCATTCATAACTTAAACTTGTTGTATGGAGCATACAAATATAACCTCACGCTTCTACTTTCAATAGGGTATGCAGAGGTTTATTACAAACATATTTAGCAAGCTTAATTTATGGCTCATCTATATTTTACCGTCCACCAGGTATTCAAACTCCTACTAATATAATAATATCAGCCCTGTATTAAACTGTCCCACTGGTGGCCACGGGCTTCTTCTCATTGAGAGAGGGTTTAAGCCATAGTCCACCACACTGACCCAGTGCGGTTTGGTAGACTTCACATATCTTCGAGAACATCATAAAGGACTCTTAGTCATGTAGGTGTCCTCATGATGTTTTTAAGCAAGAATTGCCGTACGAAAATTAGCATTAATATTTCGTACGGTGACGTTTACTCTGACCACTTACCAGTTAGCACTTACTATCAGATAGGTCATGCAACTCATCTGCCACGTAAGAACACTAAAAGAAATGCGTTATAGCTCAAAATTAAATGGGAAACCCCGCGATCGGTAATCATAAGTTTAAACTTACATCATGGGACCGACGAGATCAATAGGATGTTATCCCGCTTTATTATAATTACGAATTTTGTACTATTAGGTAATCATTTATGATCATCTACTTAGGTATATTTTTATACTTTTCCCGACATTTATGTCGCTTTACAGCAGCTACGATCACTATCAACTATAATACAATGTAAGTTCAATTTAATATTATGATGTATGGAGCAAAAGATTGTCGGTGCGAACCAGTTGTCAGCCTCAGGGCATGCGGTGTTTCTGCGATCGAATACAAGGCGCTCTTGTTTCATTCATAAGTTTAACTCGCTACCCATGCAGTTTATCTTGTCTGTATGAAACGTCTTTATTTAATATTCTTTCTGCTGTATTACTTATCTACTAAACTGGTCTCAATCTAAGTTTCTTATGAAGTCTATGAAGAACAATTTTTTGGAAGGAAAATGGCAGAACTTTTGTTAAAATTGATTAGAGAAGCTATGACTGCACGGATGCTCTCACTGCCAGCATTGAAGTGTTTATAGTGTTCGGTTCAATCACCTAATGGAAAATAAATGTATTTTACAAGCAGTTGCGCGCAATCTAGGTGCGTTCTTTATGTCCATTGTTACAAAGCCCAGATACTGGAATAATACCTAGTATGGATGATGTCTTCTACAAAACTTTTTTAGCATTTGCGTGTGGCTCTGCCCGCGAGGTACCTACATCAAGAAACATAGCCTAAGTCCATTCTCAGGTTTTAAACTAGGTATATCTGTATCAAATTGCCTCTAAATCGGTTGAGTGGTTTAGCCGTGATAAGGTAACAGACAGACAGACAGCGTTGCTTTCGAATTTATAATATTAAAGTAAGGATATACGTAATATCCAGTTCCATTAAAGTGTCGGTAATTCTTAGCAGAAGCACGCAATTTACAAGGGCTAGTAGACTGGCTCCCGGATAGTAAGGCTAAAACATAAAAATTTGTGGGTGTGATCTGCCTATCCTTTATCAAAATACAGGCGTAATGTATATACAAGTTGCCTGACTATATCAAAACAGTAAATATAGCGAACGTATAAAATTCAGCAATATTTTCCTTAACCGTGTGAAGTTGTAACAAATAGAGGCGATGTTTGTAAACAAACAAAAACAGACATTATTTATTTTCAACGAAGTTAGGTAAAAGTTATATTGCCTGCCCGTTATTGACATCGCGTAAAAACTTTATTAATTTAAGAAAAAGGATATTCTTAGGACATTATTAAAGTGATATTATTCCAGTATTACTTTGATTGAAAGTGTTATCACACTGTCACAGTGTCTATCATAAAAAAAATCTTTGTTATAATATCAGATATTAGTTGCCGCGCGCCTCTATGGTCGTATCATGTTGCTTAAGGATAGTATAAGGTTCTATTGGAATCGGTCAGAAGTTCTTGTGATTACACTATTACACCCAAACAACAAACAAGATTATAAGAACACAGACGCGTTAATTCTGTATAAGTATCTTACTCGGGCACAAGTATGCGATAAGGCCGCATGGCAGTCGCCTTAAGTCAGTTAGGTCAAGCTTTAAAAATGTTTCTTCTTTTATGTAGGAGGCAATATATCTCAATTTTATCAATAGCTATTTCATTTGCATACAACAAGTACCTCTACTACTATAGACTGAAAATTAAACCACTGAAAAGGATTTTATTGCGGTTCATTTTATACCAAAAATCTTACTAAAATTGCATATATTTCAAGTTATAAAGTTCAAAGACACATAAATTTCAACTAATGTATTTTATGCAAGAACGTATATCTAGTAAGAGGTAAAACGACTAACTTTCATAAATTTTAGTGCTTTATAGGTATATGAAAATTTAATTACATTATTCACTTAAAACGTGTGGTGATAAGGGAGAAAATGAACATTAAATAAATAATGTTAATAAAATATTAATGGTAATACGATGCTATCTATTGTATCTACATAGGTACAAGTGAATATTTTTATTAACACAATATATGCTTATACGCGTGATATGAGTAGATTTTAGTTATGTAAGGGCCCTTGCACATTGGACGGTTACGATTTACGACTACCCACCCTTGGTTGATGACTGACTGAATGAACGGTAATGTTCCAAGGGTATGGTACCCATTTATGAGTGTAATTCGAATTGTTTAAGATTTTGATTAAGAACAATTTGGGGTTATTAGACAGAAAGTTTATGAAATAAAAAAGGGTATATACGGGTACACTTATGTCGCCCAGTTTCTTATGTATATGACATAATGATAGATAGAGGCATATTAACCCAATGATCAAATTGTTAAGGGGTCTGATTAAGAACAATTTGGGGTTATTATACAGAGATTTTTAGTATAAAGGGTATACACGGGTACATATATGGTATCTAGTTTCTTATGTATGACGTAACGGGTAGATAGAGGCATATTACAAACACATTTCTTTAGCTATATTTTTAGGTCCAGGAGGTTAATAAAGCGCAAGACCATTGATTATTACCAGCGTCATTAACAGGCTGCTAAGAAGCATTGCTTAACAGAAAAAACAAAAAGCTTGACGCGACCTCACTCAAACTATGCACAAATTCAAATTAAAAATTACGTTTATTCATGTAGGTCACAAAGAAACACTTATTAACATCAAGTTACATTATTAATGTGATTTACATTTACCTGTTCAGCAAAGCAAGGGCGTGAAACCAATGAGAGGTAGTTTAATTGTCACATTTTAACAACAATCTCTTGTAATTAATGATGGTAAAAAGTTTTACTAAATATAAGAACCAATCGTTACAAACGGATTCACGTAACTTAGTACGTGTGACGTCTATGGCGCCACTGAGCATGAACTTGTTCGTACAATGTAAACGGTTCCCTAACTAATTTAATTAATAGTAAAGATTATGTTACTTAATTGTTTAATACCGAGATAATGTAATGAAATACACTGTGAGACATTTTCATTAATGATATAAAAGCTTGCTTCATTTTCCATGTCTTGTTCCACAGTAACTTTATCAAAACACGACTTAATTGTCCATTACTAACAAGTTCATAGCCTATAAAAAAACTTTAGTGATATTATTTTATTACCATAGAATTTAGTTGCCTCCATATTACACCCAATCACTACAATCATATTAGATTATGGGCGGCAAAACAAAAAACGTTTTCGTTTTAGTAAACAAGATAATATCTTATTTCACCTCAAGACCACATATTTCAAAAGCAAATCATATCGTTATCTTTTATAATTATCAAATTCTGTATTATAATTAATTCATGGTCAACATTGCACGTGTATTAAGTCCGACCACCCTATATCGTGAGAAAAAAGCAACAGCTGTTAGTAATCTTGATAAACTTACCAAAACTTGAGCGTTGCCATTCCTGTCATCAACCCAGGCGACTACCAAATCGGCACCTCTCATATTCTTCACGGAATTGAAACCCAAACCGACGTAACCATGCGTTCTCGCCTCCAATCTGAACGTTATACTCGAATCAGTATTCACCCACCGCAAAATCACGTCACCGTTCTGATCCAATCTTTCAGAATGCGCCCATGTTAAACTCGATTCGTACGACTTTGAATCGAATATTTCTCTCCGATGCCGCACCCTGTATTGATCGATTATTCGACTAGTTTTTTCTGATTTCGATTGTGCTTGTAATAAGGCCATTGCTTGGCCGTTCTGTGACGGGTTTGGCGGTAATTCATTCTGTCCGTGAGGCTTATACCTCGGGAGCTTGGCATCGCAGAGTAGGATTGCGCTTAAAGCTAAGATCACTTGAAGATGCATTTTTGTTTAATGTCTATGGTGCATCACTTTTAAACATCTGAAACAAAAAGAAATGCACATTAATATCATTCTCATACGACTTAAATAAGGCACATATCTATATCTTCACTAGCTGTGGTCTGTTGGCAATAAAATTAAAACCAACGGATTCAACTTTCTTTTTCAGTCATTGAAGACGGGTTGCCACTGCTCGGCTTTGGAATTATCAACAAAAAATATTTTCAATACTTAATTCCTCTGATATCAATAAGAAGAGTCATGGCGATAAAACTATAATCTCATTCACTGTCAGAACGAGATATCATATATTTTACATTGGCGCTGCCTTTTTTTAAGTCTACGGAAACGTCACTTGAAAACCGAACAAAAATGTATTACAACACAAAAAGAAGATGTCATAACAAGGATGCGGACAATAAACAGGTACGATATCCGGTGTAATACCACTTCCACAGACTTAACAAAAACAAGACGTCAAGATAACAAGGTGGATTTAATAACTCGTTCCGGTTTTCGTGAAGTCACCGCAAACAAATGGTAGTTACCTTATTTACATACTAGTCATAGTTTGGCGCCAGAATGAGTCAATGGTCGCGTATAACGAGTTATAAAAAAAATTCCCAATTAGGTGATACTAACACTTAGAAATTGTAGTCTTTCAACGTTTCGCAGCTGACGATCTAGATTGTATCGATTTAAACTTTTAATCGAGAATCGATTTTCCGCTTTAATACGATTTGGTTGCACGATCGGGGATTAGTGAAGCGGGAACTCATTGTGCTAATAAGCGTAATTCGATTCAAAGCCGGTGTTGCATTAACTCGATAATCAACGATGGGATGGATAAAGTTTAAGTTGAGCAAGAGCTTTGTTTATTCTTGATATTGCACTCTGACCTCAAAATACAAGCCCACGTTAATACTCTATACATACGATTCTCTAACAAAAGCTGCATCATATAAAATAGATAACAGATGCCTTTATCGATTGTTCTATACATGTTTGTTTGATATGATTTAAATCGGAATATTTTATTTACGAACATTTTCTCAACCAAAGAGATTCTTTAATATTAAATTCGAAATAGAAATGTAAAGTCTCGCTGCCATCGAATTGTGCTCACTTTGGCATCGCTAGAGAAATGCAATTAAGTGAATACTTCAGTTCTGAAAGGACGTTACTCTCTTCATCTAAGGGACGTTCTTGCAATATATTATTTCACTGTAGGAATACTAAGAAAAGGAATTTGAAGAGTAATGACGCCAGTAAAGACTCTCTATGTTAATTGCATCGGGAATTTGTTTCATGAAATATATTACATTTAATAAATGCAATGACTATCACAGTTTTATTCAAACCGCAGGTTTACCTAAGTGAACATTTAGCTGTGCTCTATTTAAGACCTCCGCCAAAGCAGTGGCATTGAGGACAACCAGACGTGAAACTACATATACCTATATCTAAAGCCCAAAATTAATAATCTAGCCTTCCATTGTTTATTTTTCTACTAGAGCCTTTTCCTACCAAATTTCCATATCTAAGAGCTTAAATAATGACAAGATAGGTTATTAATTTCGGACTAGCTACCTGTCTGGTAGCCATTTGCTAATGCTTTCCTCACGTTGACAATAGTAACCAGTATATACGTAAATTCTGAGTAATCTTGATTGAATGCTCTCTATCTATACTAAGATGTATTATAAAGCTGAAGAGTTTGTTTGTTTGGTTGAACGAGCTAATCTCAGAAACTACTGGTTCGAATTGAAAAATTCTTTTAGTGTTGGGCAGCCCATTTATCCAGGAAGGCTATAGGCTAGCTTTAACATCACGCTACGGCCATTAGGAGCGGAGCAACGATGAAAAAATGTTGCAAAACGGGGAAAAATCTGTTACCTGAAGCAGACGCGGCGGGTCAGCTAGTATTTCTATAAAAATGTTATGACTCTAAGCTATTACGTACCTACGCGTCGCTCACAAATTTAGTCCCCAATTTGTGTGTTTGTGTGTTAATTTCTGACCTATGTGATCAGACCGCTTAGTAAAGAAAAAGTTAATACATATGCGACGCCATGTTAATTTCTATTCTTATATGAAATAAGGAATACTGACTTAATTCTTAATAAACTTTATCGACCGAGTGAAGAGTGTTATTTTAAAACATTTCGACGTTCTCAAAACAGTAAACTTTAGTGAGATAATAATTTAAAAACAATACGATATTTGAATACACGTATTAAAAATACTTGTTCTTATGCAAATTCTGTATTGAAAATGTATAATAAATACACTATTAGCGATAATATACCAATATAACATAAGAGCGGAGTATAAACAATGATAGAAACTATTTCTATGCTAATATTATAGCGATTAATTAGAATATATTAGAAGTGGCGATGTTTGTCCGCTTGAGGCTTGAGGTCAAGGGCAAATGTTTGAGGACAATAAAATATTCTAATACGAATGGGACAAGGAAAACATAAAAACACTATTTTATTTGATTCTATCATACATTTCCTTTGCCCCTACCATAGTTTCAGGGATATACTCACGCACTCACGCAGCGTCATTTTTTGCGATAATTACTTACATTAGTAAATTTTTTCTGATTTCAAATCCTAACTTAATATTACAAATATGAATGTGAGTTTGTTTGTTACGCTTTCACGCTTTACCACTTGACCGATCATCGTGAAATTTCGCATGTTACACGTTGTCAGGGGAACAGAAAAGGACATAAGGTACCTTTCATCCAGAAGAAAGTACTGTTAACCTAACCTACACTTACACGCGAAGCCGCGAGCAACATCTAGTATATATATAAGTTATTATCACAAAAATGGCGCTTAAGTCAAATAGCCTTTCTACCCTCAATATACTCAAAGTGGTACGCACAGGCATATGACAATAACATTTCACTTACTTATTAATCCCACTTAGTAAAGAACGAGTCTATCTATGGCCTTACATCATTAATTTGAAGTAACATTTCGCAGACTATCACACGGAAACAAACGAATAATCCAATAAATAAGGCTATTTCCGTGCCGTATAAAAATGTGTGTATACAAAAAAATCGTCGTGAGAAATCCATTATGTATAAAAACTCGGATGTGACATCTGTTAAGCGAGGTGTCGGAACGCTTATGAGCAAATCTGCGAATAAATAATGTGAACATGCTTTGCAAACGACATGTTCTACATTAAGGGTAACAAGGAATCTCTTTGATCATTGATTTGGTTGAAAATCCGGCCGGTACACAAGCAGGTAGTCTGGCAAAAACTGGTTTTATTGTTTTATACAAGACTTCTCTTGCATTAATGATAACTCGTGTCGCGGAACGATTTACATTAAAACAACGAAAACACCCACCCAGACTTGGAAAAGTGAATATGGATAATAACCATTTGTATTTTTTATTTTTGTATATTGAGATCGATAAGCGATCTCGCCGCGTTCCTAGTGATGAGATGTTACTGACGGCAATTTTAGCCTGGCGAAATATAAATATGCATATCACGAATTGCGGCATATACATATTTATGTATGTATGTCTCAACTAGGTCTAAATACAAAATACATCACTATTGGTGATGAGGCTCTTTCTCACGACTTGTTGGGTATTCCCGGCATTTATTTAAACCATGCTTCAGAAACTCAAAGACCGAAAACTCGGCTATGCTATCACGCCAGAAAAGTTGTTTCATCCAGGACTATAGGAAGGATGTATTCACGTGACCTATATCCTGGCTAGTTTGCAGATGACAACCATTTAACAGCAGTAATATCGTCGCTGATAGTCCAAAACAGCGATACTTACATTGATTGATAATTACATTTTACTGCGTATATTGAGATTTCGCGGGCGCAGGTATTGATGGCAGGATAGGGATTTTTAAAATAAGCGCTTAAGGTTGAGAAGAATAAAAATGTTCCTAAGTCCGTTTCGTTTCAAATTCTGGGGATAAGTTCTCTAGAAAATCAGTTTATCTCCTCCAGTAAAATTTGCAAAATGAACGTACGTGGTATTTGACAATGTGAAGTACGTGGACTATCAACGACGATATGCTATTATAGTGAGATTTACAACTATACGTATAATGGCAATTTGTCACAATTCTTATCGAGTATTACTGTCAAGCTTTAGTAAACACAGTTTACATTATGACAATCGTACATTGGACATATTTGTCACGTCCTTTGAACAGCGCGTTTGGTTACGCGACAGTAACATCGCATTTTGACAACATGTCGATTTATGTCATCTATTGAACAGGCTCAGTTGTGTGTTGTTGTAATGAAAATTCAAGCGGCAGTCACGCTGTAAAGCAATAATGCGAAGAACTATCCTAACTAATCTATATATATAAAAATCAATGCCACTTTCGTTGTAATTAAACTCCTCCTAAACGGCTGGACCGATTTGAATGAATTTTTTTGTGTGTGTTCAAGTGGAATCGAGGATGGTTTAGATATGGTTTTTTTTTATAATTTTTTTTTCGCCTGTACAAGGCAACACATGACAGCTAGTAAATTATAAATGCGAATTTGAGTTTGTTTGTTACACTTTCATGCCTTTAGTACTCAACCGATATTCATGAAATTTTGCATAAACATTAACAAAGGTATTGAAGGACATACTGTACGTTATATCCAGAAAAAAATATTTACTGTTACTAACATAACCTAACCTTCATTGACGCAAGCGAAGCCGCGGGCAAAATGTTGTGTTTTCATATACATCCAAGTATCTAGATTGAATCCTTAGCAAACGTTGTAAAAATGTCTCGAAGATATATTGCTTAAGTAGTCTTAGCTTAAATAGTTTTTAACACATGTCATATAACCATTAAATACGCCTTCTACTCGCGAAACGAATGAATCACAACCATAGTTATTTATAGTTCATAAATTATAATTGTAATTAAACTATTCCGCCTAGAGATCGTATGCACCCCTTGGCTATAAGTCGTTGGCACTTACAAACCAGAATTGGCAATACGGTCACATCTTACTTCATAATAACTCAGTAATTTATGCATGTATAGTCATAAGGCCACATTTAATTGCAGATTTATGCCATCCGGCTATCCTAAGTGGTAATTGCAAACGTGATTCGTGAGTTTAGCGACCAAGAAAGAGCTTTTTTTTAAAGACATCTCTCGCACTACGAATCATTCATGTGTCGTGGGGGACTTTACAAATATTCAAACTACGAAGAACATCCAGGCTCAGAACAACCTTTTGTGGATTACACAATATTATTGTCCCGTGTGGGATTCGAATACAACACTCAGCGCAGTCGCAGCGGCGAGGCGACCACTTAAACCGCTACGCCATCCGTCGTTCATTTAATTCATTTACAAGAGAAGCCTGAACAGCAACGTCATGTTACACTCCCAAATCTGCCAGATTAAAGACCCGATAATAAGAACCCACTTGGACAAGGTCAGCATTGTTTAAGGACCGTCGACCGCCCATTCCTCGGGACAAAATAGTTGAGGACTTAAAGGGTTTAAAGTCCAAACAAAGGCCAAATTATGTCTGAAACCCTTCAATTATTTAGAACAGCAGTGCCTTAAGTACTTGAAAGGGACTGATTGTTAGGCATGGTAGGGTATACAAGTAAATTAGTTTTAATTAGAAATACCAGAAGCGAAGGACTGTAATAAACAAATCAACATGAATCGGTATGAGCTTAGTTATTGGAACGCAACGAATATTGCCATTGTTATGATATAAAGCTACTAAAAATGTTTAACATTGTAAATACAAGTTCAGACCCACCTTGCGGGGTTATGGGTTGGAATAATTTCACAAAGGGTTGAAAAGGTAAAATGAATTACATTGTAGTCAAAAAGTGTGCTCACCCTAAGCAAATATTTAACCGACCCAAGTAGCGAAATAGCGGCAAATTCAAAATAGTGTTAGTTTAAACAGTCTTCGACAAAATCGATATAGTCAAATGGAGATATAAACCAGCTAAGTTCTTTGCTATTGAGAGATGACATTGAACGCATTTCAAATATTCAACTCACGGTCGACGAACCCAAGAGTAAAGACACCATTCAAAATTTTTATCGTGATTTGAACCATGGAAAATAATGATTGCTGTAAATATTATGATAGATGGGCTCTATAGAAGATAAAACATGACGATAATTATGTTATATTACACGCTATTCATTAAGTAACGGAAGCAATAAGTAATACACAGCTCATTCTTTTATACCAGAACCAGATCTGGTAGACATTTCACAAGCTTAACACTTAATTTACTGATTGTTATGCTCTTAGCGAAATACGCTTTTGTGTATGCTTCTGACTCCATGATAGTAATTCTAACTAATATTAAACAAGCAAATGTGAAAACGTTTGTTACGAAAAAGGACATAACGAAAAAGAAATACTGTTGGGTTGGACGAACATACGAAAAAGAAATACTGTTGGTAACCGAACCTACACTTACGCGAGCGGAGCAAAATCTAGTACCTATTGATATAAAAATAACTGTTTATTCTGTGAGATGCATTCTTTTATATTATGTAGATAGGTATGACTTTTGTCAGTCACTCACAGCCTATAAGTTGATTATTGCAAATATGCATGTTTAATTGAAATCTTTACATAAATTGTATAGCAAAATTTTGCAACATGTAAGATTGTTATGATGATGCACTCAAATTGTTTTAAGACTACGCTGCAATTTTATATTTGCATGAGGCTCGTTAATATATGATGACTTTTGCAAAACTATTTTCAAATTGCGAGTGATGTTTGTTTTAAAATATATCGCAATATAAGATTAATTTTATAGCAACTTTACCTTGTGTGGAAGAAATGTTCTTATTCAACCACTGTAAACGATCTTACCATACTCACCACACGCAAGAAATAGTATAGATGCCAGTCATAAAACATAATTTTCTATTTTTCTCAATGCCAACTAAGAAACAGAACGGAAAGGCAAGCGGCTACAAAAACTACCAATTGCGGTGTTGGAGCAAAACGAGATAACAGATCATTACCCACTTATTGGAAGGAAGTCGAAACCGCTTTGTCCATAGTCGTTATAAACAAATGGAGCGATATTTTCGTTGTTAATACTTAAGAAACCGCAATAAGCAAAGAGCTGGTTTGATACTTTTGATTTGAATATTTCCACTATTGAACACGCATCCTGTTAGAATTATCAAAATAACGTCATTAAATATAAGTCGCTAAAGCAATTTCTTTCTAGGTATAAATAACTTTAATGATCATGAACTCCCTAAACAGCATACATTCACTTGTAATATATAGTTATTGAAATATATATGAATCATAGATAAGTTATAGATAAATGGTTGTTAATATAAATGCACTAAACTATTTATTATGATTGTCGTACATAATGTTTTGTGAATACAATATATTACTTACTGGCAAAGCATACTTCTTCGCAGAACAGTGAAACACATGGAGTGTAAACTGCATAACCTAATCTTAACATGATGAGATTTTAATTAATTACTATTGCAATTTATTTAAAAGAAATTACAATCACAGAACATCCAGAATGAAGGCTATATACCTGTAAAGCATGCCTAAAATGAGTATTACACGGAGTACTAATAAATTTAGGCAAATATGTAGAATATTCTGTACCATTCACTAAACTTCGGGACACAAACCATCTATCTGCTGAACACTTCGCAAGCAAGCCGAAGCAGACACAAATCTATCCATCCAAACTTTAGTATTTACATTAGTTTGTTAGTTGTTCCTTTGATGTGCAGCACTGCAGGAAACGTATCTCTGTAAATATCCAAAGAGAAATGCCTTTATGACTCGCGAATTCTTGCTTTATATTGCATATCCTGTGGTGCCCCCACAGGCACCTCAGTTATTAAGGCATACCGATATAGCACCGGAATCTTTTATTGTGCAACCGGTTTTGGTCACCAAGTGAATATTGCGAATACTTTTTGTCTGTTTTAAACTGTATACAAACTGACTCGATAACGATATTAAAAGTCTGTTAAATGATCTGGAAAAGGCTTCAGCACGTTACGTTTATCTTTTAAAAGTATTTTGGAATCTAACAAGTTTAACCATATGGAAAAGATGTGTAAAAGAATATCAGAATTCTAAAAAAGTGTTTTTCGCCGAAAACGGTGTGGCGCTTTTGCTTTCAAAAATCAGGTACTTACTCATAAGTATACCCATTACAGAATTCACAGATGACTGGTTTGAAATGCGAACTCAAAATGGCAAAAAATCTCATCCCACACAGACAACGAGAATGGAATAAAACCAGAGCTAATCCTGAGAAACTAGACGGTTCACATAATCGAGATGATAGAAAAAGTTCCTTTTATAATGTATCAAAAGGTCTGTAGTTTTATAAAGAGCGAAGTTGGTGTAGCGTGTGGCGGGAATGAGCCACTTTGTTGCACTTCCACGTGAGACTATGAATTTATTGTTTCGAGTTTAGTTAGTATCTATGAACACGAAATATACGTCTATGCAATTATGAAACGTAATGTGAAGTATTTTTAATATCTTCATTGTTTTGCAGTATCTTATATGAAGGTATGTAAAGGTCGTTCAATTTCGCGAGGAATGCCATAAAACGTTTGTTTTAATAGAAGATATGTTATTTGACAAGCAATTTTAATTTCAAAACAAATTATATAAAAAAAATATCTCTTGGGATATAAAATGACATGAGGTACATAAAAAACTGAATAGCAGAATGACAGATAACATGGATGTTAATGTAAAATAAACTGTTTTTCTGTACGGATTGCATAATAAATATTGACACGTAATAAATATTCGAAACGACGCGCACATTACAAGGTTCTCTGGAGTATTTCAATGATTTATGTGGAAAGGAACCGCTATAAAATTTTGTTCGATAAAAAATCTACATCAATTGACTGAATAATGTTGGATATGCATTATACTGTTTTATCATGCAATAGTAAAACTCTTTTCTTTTGTGGACGATTTTAGCCACAGAGATGTAATTCTAAGGCTTCTTTTGATATGGTTTGGGCTTCATCGTCGCCTTTGTTCAATCGATAGTCCGTTTACATAAGAACAAATAAAATTTTTCATTGTTAATTGTCATTCGTATATCCCTGTAGGCTATGAATCAGTCAATGAGCTTATTGACGGATCCATATCCAATAGGATATGCGAATAGGGGTGTTAGAATTTGTTAGTAATAGATATCCAGATAGATTCGCTCACGTATATGCGAACGAAGCCATCTGCATATTCCTAATATAGTAATTAAAACATAGCCTACGTTACCTGGGGCAATCAATTCAGTACTTCCAGAGATACATACAAATAAATTTGGCCCACACACGACTCTGATTTGCCGTCTGGCATAAAATTTTTGCGACCCCAGGATTGATTTTCGAAACCAGAAGTGTTATTAGGATTTCTTTAGAAAAAAATCTTTAAAGCTATTTCAAATCTAGAATTGCAGTCAAAAAACAAGCTCACCATTAATGTGACTCTCATATTCCTGGCAAAATATAGATGCAATATACCAGTTTTAGCCGTTCCAATATTCTCCTCTTAAGTTCTTGCTTCTTCCATTTTTTTTATCGCTGGATAGTTTCACTGCAGCTTATTATAATGCAGCGATCTAGTCTACTTTCAATGACTATATCAACTTCCGCAGCTATTTGTGGGAGTGATAAGAAACTTAGTGGATGAACTAGTTTTTAATAAACGCGTAGGTTCATTCATGGCAAAACTTGTTATAAGATCTTGAATGAAATGAAGATGCTGATTAGAAAATCTATGATACGTTTAATTATGCCAGGTTTACACCAAGTTCCTTTTTAATTGTAACGTGTTTAATTCTATAAGTACAAATAAATTTAAAAACAGAAGACACAGATCTCTCTTGAATAGTTTTAGAACCGATGTCTGCTGTTTTGTGGGTTCAGTTACAAGAGAATATAGACAAAAATGGAAACCAACTCCAATATGACTTTACATTCGTCTGAAAGTAAGTAAAATATGTTAGAATTATCTCTCGCGGGACTTAGAAGACGGATAAGTCAAGCATTGCCATCACAAATCCGTGGATTGGTTGACATTTCTTCGATTTATAAAATATTACGTTTATTTAACTACCTCCATTGAAAAATAAACCAGATCTTTATTTTCTCAATTTTGACGCGGGAAGTACAAACACACTTTCGTATTTATGTTAACATTAGGATTATACAGTACTCTCAACGATGTTTCTTTGAACTCATCAAACAACCCACTTTTAGATGTTTAATTTATTTACTCCTTATGTCTCTGTTATAAGAAGATTGCGTTTCGTGGGCGTATCTTTTTTACCATCATCATGTCATCGTTCGTTTACGACACGAGGGAACACACTTGCGATTTCTGGAACTACCGGTCACATTTGAAACATTTTACATTTTATAGCTTACTAGCGACCCGCCCCGGCTTCGCACGAGTGGTACAAAACCTTAACGATTTATCCACCTAAACATTCCTCATGAAACACTCTGTCAATTGGCGAAATGATAATCCGTTCAGTAGTTTTTGAGTTATTGTCGAACAGACGGGCACGGCGGGGAACTTTATTTTATAATATGTAGTGATTTATTGAGGAAGGTCTATCTAACATCACAACATTATAAGCGAATCGCGTGAAATCGCGGCAATACACCTCTGTCTACCCTTTTAGGGACAACCTGTAAATGCTGGTGTCCCGCAAGGCTGTGTGCTATCGCCTACTCTGTTACTCCTCCATATCAATGAATGTTGCAAATAAGCAACATTCATTGTTATGCGGACGACAGCACGAGCGATGTTCTCTATACCGGCCGCGCTAACATCTCTCGGGAAAACGTCATTGAGAGCCGAAACAAACTTGTGTCTGAAATTGAGACCTCTTTAAAGAAAGTCTCAGATTGGGGCAGACTTAATTTGGTCCGATTTAACCCCACAAAGACACAAGTCTGCGCGTTCACCGCTAAAAAACTTCCGTTGGTCGTATCTCCTCGTTAAGAGCACATCCCCTTAACTGCCTCAGCCAATATTGGAATACTTGGTGTTGACATATCGAGTGAAGTCCAGTTCCGCGGCTATTTAGAGGATAAGGCTAAATTAGCTTCGAATAAGATTGGTGTGCTTAACAGATCGAGACAGTATTTCACGCCGGCCCATCGCCTACTACTTTACAAGGCGCAGGTTCGCATGGAATACTGTTCTCAACTTTAAGCAGAGGCAACTCAGTACCAGCTTCTCTCTCTCTGGACCGTATTCAACGGAGCGACTCGAATCGTCAACTGCCCGGTTGTTTCAAATCGGCTAGATCCCTTGGCACTGCGTAGAGATGTAGCCTCGCTATGCATCTTTTACTACGGAGAGTGCTCCGAGCAATTGTTCGGACTGATCCCTGCCGCCTCTTTTCGCCATCGTCCTACGCGACAGAATTTCCATTCCCATCATTTAGATGGTTGGCAGTCCACAACTGTGCGCTTTTTAAAGAAGAAAAAAAGAAGAAATTTTCTGCCTCGCACAACTAAACTGTGGAATGAACTGTCGCCTGCGGTATTTCCGGACCAATACGACCTACAAACCTTCAAGAAAAGAGCGTACTCCTTTTTAAAAGGCGGGCAGCGCATTTGTATCTCCTCTGGTGTTGCGGGTGTCCATCGGCGGCGGTAATCGCTTACCATCAAGCGATCCGTCTGCTCGTTTGCCACCTATATCATAAAAAATAAAACCTTACTATTATTATAAATACGAATATGAGTTTGTTACGTTTTCACGTCTTGACAGTACTTATTTCTGGATGAAAAGTACCCTATGTCCTTTTTCGTTTACCTAAAATTTATGATGGTCGATCGAGTAGTAGGTAAACGAAAAAGGACATAGGGTACCTTTCATCCAGAAATAAGTACTGTTATTAGTAACAGTACTTATTTCTGGATGAAAAGTACCCTATGTCCTTTTTCGTTTACCTAAAATTTATGATGGTCGATCGAGTAGTCAAGGCGTGAAAACGTAACAAACTCATATTCGTATTTATAATAATAGTAAGGTTTTTTTTTATGATATAGGTGTCAAACGAGCAGACGGATCGCCTGATGGTAAGCGATTACCGCCGCCGATGGACACCCGCAACACCAGAGGAGATACAAATGCGCTGCCCGCCTTTTAAAAAGGAGTACGCTCGCGGTTTCGCTCGTGTAAATGTAGGTGGGGTTAGCCCCACCTACATTTACACGAGCGAAACCGCGAGCCAAATCTAGTACAGAATAATTCACGAAGAAAATCTTGCTGTAAGCTACGCAGTTATAACTCCAACAAGGTGCACACATTAGTGCAGTAATTAATGATACACATACGTGCAGGTAATTACTCTAATAAATTGCATCCGTATAATTAGCTTTTATCTATGCTAATCATCTCATAAGGGGTTCTTTGATAGATTGCTTCACAATCGATTAGTCTGACGTCATGCTTTGGCTGGTACACGTTACAGTATTAACTACTAAGACTACTCTTCTACGAACTGACATAGATGTACTACTATATAGATACGCCGGATTAATGACGTGATGAAGCAGAACGTGTTTGATATACAGCATACATTATAATTGTCTCAGTCCTATAAGTTCTCTAGTTCGAATCCCGGCAGAAAAACAGCCTTTTAGTGACTTGATATCAATAAAAAGCTGTTTCTTCTGCCAAGTAATATCAATAACAAATGAGATAGCGGCATTGCACATCTGTGTGAAAACATGTAAAGTTGTTGGGTCTGCGCCTAATTTGATTATGAGAGGTAAAGTATAGAGAGAGCTCTTGTGTTCGCGCAAACTCTTGTGGACTATTATTATCTTCTGCAAAGATAGCCATTATTCTTTAAGATTTGTCATCGCGACAGACATTCGGTATGGAGGACAATAAATAGAACAAGATAGTCGGCTCAAAACATGACACCATGAGTGATTTCTTGTATTTCTTATGTTTCTCACACAGCCATCCGAAGACTGATCGAAGCAATATTGCTTAACCATGCTGGTATATAGGTCTGTTCATCCTATCTAATATTATGAATGTGAATTTGTTTGTTTATTACCTTATTTCACAAATCCGTTTTGTCAGGGCTACAGCAAAGGATACCTTTCATCCAGAAGAAAGTACTGTGCCCGAGGCAAGCCGCAGGCAAAAGCTAGTATTCTATAGCTACAAGTTTATCTATAGCTTTACACAGACAAATAGAGTACGGAGTCATTGAGTATTCCACAGGGTTTAATCAATATTGGGGGAATGTAAATGGCTAACAGATTGCGCAGCACAAATCGACTGAATGCAGTTTAGTGCAGAGGCTGGCGTTATGCGCGAATTGCTAACGAATAATTGACTTTTGGGCGGTTCATTCGGCACTGATAACCGGGAAAGCGTATAATTTTTGCTGTAGGTTAAAAATTTTAGGTTAAGTAATGTTGATAAAGTACTGTTATAGGTGCATAATCCTTGAATCTTTCGGGGTCCAGTGATAGACATAATCGAAAATCTATTGTAATGTATTATACGAAATTCATCGGATTGGGACTCTGTTAAGTAATACATACATAGTTTCACGCCTGTTTCCCAGAGGGGTAGGCAGAGACTACGGATTTCCATTAAGTAATATTTGAGCTAATACGATTACAATATGTAGATTCGGTCGAGATAAGAAAGCACGTTATGTAAAGTATAGATTTGTCTCGTTTTAGTGCATGTAATGACAATGCTTTAAGAGATGGTGGTTCGGCTCCTTGTGTTCGAAGAAGATTATTGATGGTAGTAAAAAAAATTGTATCACGAATATCTTTTCGATAAAAAGTAGGATGCCTTACCTTTTATTGGCTTGACCGACAATGCTTGAAATTGCATATAAAGCTATTGAAATTAAAATTACATTGCAAATATATTGTTAGGTATTTATTGCTCTGTTGAATCCGTCTCTGTAAATAATAATCGATCTTTAACAGGGCCGTACTTTCAATCAACGGATCGATTTTTCTCTATTTACCGTATCAGATAAGCTGAAACGAAAGAAAATAATATACTTCTATCTTAGCACAAAACACATCGCGTTATGTTTAGCCGTGCGTGTCTTGCATTTTTTTGCAAACTGTAAATGGTCCAAGTGATAATAGAGATAACGGTCAGGTTTTTGCTTATTTTAAACAGAGTTTGTGCTTTTATAGATAGTGTTTATAACGTTGATTAGCTATTGCAACGGGATATATAATTATGTTCTAAATGTTTCGTATCAATCATCAGTTCAATCTGTCTGTTGTAGTTCATTGCGTCACGACACACAGTTTGCCGACTTCAACTTTCAGTCTAAGATAGCTTTCCTTTATGGCTGTTGCGTCAATCTATTTAAACTCTCTAGTCTTAGACTTCTTTGGCTTTAAATTCAGTAGTCTGTAACTGTACCCAGTTTGGCAGTTGTATGAAGTACGACCTTACACTAGCTAATGAAACTAAGGTGTAATACATCTATGCCCGCCAGTGCCACTTTGATGATAAAGGCGGGAGACTATACGTATGTATATACATTTATGAGTGATGCTTTGTTTGGATATCAAGTAATTGAAAGCAAAAAATAAAAAATAACGTAATCTGATGTGAAATAAACTTGAATATCACTGCCATACAATCAATCACGTTAATTTATTAAAAATCGATATAGACATACCTATCAATAAAATCAAACTGTCTGTCAGTTGTATCTATACATACTACAAAAACATAAGCAACGATTTTTGATTTTTTGTCTGACAATCTGTCTGGCTATAAAGATGAATCGATCTTAATGAATTTTCGCACCGAGGTAAAGGAGCATGCGAACAATGAACGTAAATGAACAAGTTCCCTGACATAGACAATAGATTTTCTATTGTGCCTATCAAGGGACAGAGAAAGAGTTAAGAAGCCTAGGTACTGAATTTATATTCATCCCTTTTTTAAATTTACGTAGGCAGGTTTTTTGACTAAACTTAAATCCGATGGCACATTAAATGAATTATTAATACTAAAAAGGTAATCCAGTTACATAAAAATTCGGTATTGAATAACTCAATTAAGAACAATCATTTCCGGCGCCTTTTTTCTTATACCAAAGTCATTGCCTCTGAAGTGTTCCAACCTTTTTTGACGCAAATGCATTGTTGTTTTGTAATGTTGGCTACTTAATTGCCAACCTAACGGGTTATTCAAGTTTTCAATGAATAATTATGTACAAGTTCACATGCTTTGTACTGATAATTGCTATTACATGTGACATGACGTCATCATAATTTGTATTGTCCATGTTTTAATGGCGTTGTTGGAAGACAATGTTTTATTCTAATGTTAATGGAGGTTCAGGTGATGGAATAATATTAAAACGACATAAAAGCATTTCAAGCAAAACGAATGACGTAATTGGAGACGATTTAGATTAAATTAAAAAAGAAAATAGCGTAATATAAATAAGTCACAACATTAGAAACAAATCAGCAAAAACACCAAATCAATTAAGAATTATAAAACAAATATGAAAATATACGCGGTTCCAAATAATTATTTTGATTAAAAAATTTGACACAGACGGATGCTTGTCCCTTTCGCCAGCTATATTAAGAGTTTATCAATCAAGCAACCGTAAAAACAGTAGGTAATCAGCTGAATTTGTGGACTAAACAATAAAAATAAAACAAACAAAAACAAATAGTAAAAACAAAAAACAAGTCTAGGTACAAATAAAATATGAACAAGTTCCTAGCTGAGCAAATGTGTACTGTTGTAATGTTAAGAAAACAACCCGAGCCTTATCACAACACATCGATGCCTCGTCGTTATTATAAGATAAAGGCCTTAGCCTTCTTCAAACATTGGACACTTGGGCCAATATCAATTGTCTTCTATTGGACCAAGTATCCAATGTCTATAGTATAAATGAATTGTCTTACATTGTGGTTCAATATTATGGATGGTAACCTACCTACATTATAATAGATAAGGTCATACATATATTCGAGAAGAATGATGATTTACTAAAGGTACTTTATCAAAAGTAAATAACGCGACTGTCTCAATGGTTCTGAGATGCAAGCACTGCAAGCAAATTATGCCATTTTCGGTTGGATTAAGCTGCCTGCTTCATCATTATCAAGATTTTGACCATTCATCCAGAAAAGTGCTATTTCTGAGGGATAGAATTTTACTATCAGAATCTAGATTAATGCGAGCGAAACCGCAGACAAAGTGTAACATTCAATAAACCATACTTCAAGGACTCGTTATCACGTATCCTTAAAGTCTTGTTTAATTTGTTTTTTTAATAGAAATAAATTAAGTTTAGTGAATACACAATGGTGTATTCTTAGCACAATGCTGACTTTACACTTCAATATCTATACTAATATTATAAAACTGAAGAGTTTGTTTGTTTGTTTGGTTGAACGCCCTAATCTCAGAAACTACTGGTTCGAATTGAATAATTTTTTTAGTGTTGGATAGCCCATTTATTGAGGAATGCTATAGGTTATATAATATCAAGCTACGACCAAAAGGAGCAGCGCATCAATGGAAAATTTTTCAAAACGGGCAAATTTCTCTTATGTGAAGCGGACGAAGTTGCGCGGGTCAGCTAGTAAAGTTTAATAAACTCAAAAGCTTGTCTTAAACTAAAATAACTTTCTTTTATGCCTTACTCTAAAACCTAGGCACGCTTAAAGGAGACCCGTGCCAAGCCAGGAACATTTTATAATCAGGGCGCATATTGTTTATTACATTGACAGCTTTTATAATGCAGAAGCCAGAAATACCTTGTTAGAGTTGTGAGGCATTAAACGATCTATCGCCATTTTAAATAACCTATATATTACATTACCGTGTTAGTGGACGGTATTGGCAAAACACGTGGATAGAGACTTGATATTCGATATTCCGGGAATGTACCAAGATCTGTCTTCTATCGAACCTTCAGGCAAATAATGTGAAATCGATAGAGCGAGTCTTAATTACGTATTGGTTTCACTACATAATAACAATCCTTAGGAATATTGATTGAAGATAGTGAAGATATATAGGTAGAAGATATATTAGTTATTTTGTACTAAGCCAACTTAAGCGCAAAATGTCTTACAAATGAAGTCTTTTTCTAAATATAATATGCAATTCACTGACAATTGATAACAGTAATTGGCAATATACATATTTAAACTATCCTATACCTTATAAACGAAGAGTTATAAGTTATCATAAAGTGTAAAAGATCGTCCTAGATTCTAATCCAGGACGATCTTTGATAGTATATTTCCATCGTCAACAAAGGGAGAAGCGAAAAAGACCTTTAGCTTAAATGGATATTACAATTATGTGGTTTGGTGCATCTAGAAGCGTCTTCCATATATTTCTTTTCATGCTACTTTCAATAAATCTAAAAAAAAACTGTAATGTTAGCGCAAAAGAAAATACTCACAAAAGCATAAAATAAGACACAGAGTGCTTAGAAACTAACCTCGCCAGCAAGTCCAAGACAAGAGAGGAAGCAAACTGGCTACGATAGGTCCATAAAGAATCTAAGTAAGTGTAACATTAACCCGTCAGGCACATATAGATAATCGATAAACAATGAACATTAGAAATGATGGAGAACACAACAGACGATAATAGTTGCAATGCCGCGGAAATTGCTTCAATAAATGGCTCTTAGAAAGTCGCTTGCAGTACATCTTGGATTGAGGTGAGAAATTAGATCGGATAGATTATTGTTAGGAGCTGGTGCGGTTCAAATCAATAATGTTATATATTTTAATAAAGAGGGGGCCTCTATTAATGTTTGCGTTATTTATAATATGTATTGTTAAACTTTAAGACCAATAGCTCTAACTACTTCTTAAGGAACCTGGATCCTACATCATACCTATTTGTTTACATTGTATAATATTATGTTTAAGTTTTGAAATTAAACGCAAATTTTTTTTTGGTTTATAGGTCTTGCCAGTAAAATTATATTAATAAAATAATAAGTTCTTATTATTCTATATATTACAAGCCTTTATTTACTTATATGGCCTATAAGAGGAAGGAGAGAGGAAACATGTGCTATAAAAAACAAAGTCGTACTGTGTTTTGGTCTACGTTGGTCGCTAACCAAATAGATAGCTTGTCCTGCGGCATAAGTTTATAGTTATGATTGCCGATCGTGACCTCTCCAATTTAATTCCCGGAACATATAAAGCGTTATAGCAGTACGGTAGACGACAATAAAATTAGCCTATGCGCTATTATGTAGAATCTTAAACATACCTAATAAACGACATATGAGATATATATATATATATAGGTATACAGCGTGTAACAGAAAGGTGTGGTCATATTTAAGTATCGCATAATATAGCCCCTGTACA
The DNA here is from genome assembly GCA_963675205.1 of Catocala nupta. NCBI lineage: Eukaryota > Metazoa > Arthropoda > Insecta > Lepidoptera > Erebidae > Catocala > Catocala nupta. The sequence goes on along the minus strand of OY776097.1, from coordinate 18,276,554 downwards.
ATGAAAAACCGCCACAAACAAATTCATATACGTTATTTTCACTAAGATAGGTACAGCTTTTTCTTTTTATCGATTTATCACCATCAGATATTGTAGTCGATACTTAAACAACATAAACAGCTGACTCGGCTGATTACTGTGAATCCGAAAATGACCAGGTTCTATTTGGACAATGATATAATGCGTTTGTTTCGATGTTTTAATAATAAACATTTAATGTTGAAAATATTAATCAAATTCAAAATTGTTTTTTTTTATCTGGGAATAGGGTATATCTGTTATTTATCAGATGAACATCACGGTCATAAAATATGACTACACCTTTCTGTTACACGCTGTATGTATACCTAATACACTTTTGCGAGATGTAAGAGGTCTGCTTACACCTCGTAAAAGTGTGCATATTTCCGAGGTAAAGACTCACGCCTGTTTGACATACATAGTAATGTAGGTACTCGCAATGCACGTTATGGACCGTAGTATCGTAGTATTGCAATATTGATATCAGGATTACCCGTGTTTGTGAGATGCCACTCGCCAATGAATATCCAATCAATTTGCGCTTAACAGTAGAGCCCTTGGGAGTACGGTTAAACCCTCCAGATGCATGTTGCGTACGATAGATTATTGTTAGGAGCTGGTGCGGTTCAAATCAATAATGTTATATATTTTAATAAAGAGGGGGCCTCTATTAATGTTTGCGTTATTTATAATATGTATTGTTAAACTTTAAGACCAATAGCTCTAACTACTTCTTAAGGAACCTGGATCCTACATCATACCTATTTGTTTACATTGTATAATATTATGTTTAAGTTTTGAAATTAAACGCAAATTTTTTTTTGGTTTATAGGTCTTGCCAGTAAAATTATATTAATAAAATAATAAGTTCTTATTATTCTATATATTACAAGCCTTTATTTACTTATATGGCCTATAAGAGGAAGGAGAGAGGAAACATGTGCTATAAAAAACAAAGTCGTACTGTGTTTTGGTCTACGTTGGTCGCTAACCAAATAGATAGCTTGTCCTGCGGCATAAGTTTATAGTTATGATTGCCGATCGTGACCTCTCCAATTTAATTCCCGGAACATATAAAGCGTTATAGCAGTACGGTAGACGACAATAAAATTAGCCTATGCGCTATTATGTAGAATCTTAAACATACCTAATAAACGACATATGAGATATATATATATATATAGGTATACAGCGTGTAACAGAAAGGTGTGGTCATATTTAAGTATCGCATAATATAGCCCCTGTACAATGAAAAACCGCCACAAACAAATTCATATACGTTATTTTCACTAAGATAGGTACAGCTTTTTCTTTTTATCGATTTATCACCATCAGATATTGTAGTCGATACTTAAACAACATAAACAGCTGACTCGGCTGATTACTGTGAATCCGAAAATGACCAGGTTCTATTTGGACAATGATATAATGCGTTTGTTTCGATGTTTTAATAATAAACATTTAATGTTGAAAATATTAATCAAATTCAAAATTGTTTTTTTTTATCTGGGAATAGGGTATATCTGTTATTTATCAGATGAACATCACGGTCATAAAATATGACTACACCTTTCTGTTACACGCTGTATGTATACCTAATACACTTTTGCGAGATGTAAGAGGTCTGCTTACACCTCGTAAAAGTGTGCATATTTCCGAGGTAAAGACTCACGCCTGTTTGACATACATAGTAATGTAGGTACTCGCAATGCACGTTATGGACCGTAGTATCGTAGTATTGCAATATTGATATCAGGATTACCCGTGTTTGTGAGATGCCACTCGCCAATGAATATCCAATCAATTTGCGCTTAACAGTAGAGCCCTTGGGAGTACGGTTAAACCCTCCAGATGCATGTTGCGTACGTTTTAAACCTGACGTATAAACCGAAAGCATTGAAATATAAAGCATTTCACTTTCCTGAAGTATTCAATCTAGGATTTTTAAAGTAAGGCTAATATATTTATATGTTTAAAGACAACTTTTAGATTTTTTGAGCTTAGTATCATATACATATATGCTTTTTAATTTCATACTAGGAATCTTTTATACATCGCGGAGACTTTACAAACATTTTAACAACAGAGTATTGAAATTACACCCATTTTTACTTTTTACAGCTTATTTAAATTTCATTGTTATATAAAAACTATATCAATGGTCTGAGTATACCAGTGACCTATAGCTGCTTAAAACATTTGAAATGTTAGGAAAGTATATTAATAAATGGATTTAAAATAATATTAAAACAGTTAAAAGTTGATATTTACATAAACTTTGATAAAATCTGTGGATACTTCCACAGATTTTATCTATTGATTTATTTTAAAGGAAAACTTTCGCGTTATCGTGAGACAATATTAGCACATTATATAATTACATAGATTTGTTAGTTAGAATTCATAGTTTCGTTTCTACAGATGATGATAACATGCATTTTGTAATATAAAGGTATACGACACAAGTGGCTGACACATGCTGGCTATTCGTGCAAGCACGTATTTAATACGGGCATGGACCAACACAGATCTGATACTGGCTACTTGCGTTGGTGACTCGCATCATTGCATATAACTTGCATGAGGCAAGTGTCTGAACTTGCGCATATTACCCGCATCGTGTGCAAGACCAAGTAACATGTTCTTTTGTAGGTTACATATTAATATAAACCTCTAAGCCACCTCTGACCTTTCGAAGAAACGTGAGTATTAAAAATTTAATTATCGCTCGCTTCAACGATCAAGAAAAATATCTTAAGGGACCCTGCATGCCTGAGAGTACACCGTAATGTTCTTTAAGAGGTGTAAAGTACATTAAACGATTCTTAGCTATCACTTTTCTGTCTTTTTCTCTCTTACTGTAATGAATGGAAAGGAAAAATCATACTATCGTAACTAATATTGTAAATGCGAATGTAAGTTTGTTTGTTTGTTAGGCTTTCACGCCTTAATTACTCGACCGATCATCATAAAAATTTCGCATAAACGTTGTTAGGGGTACAGAATTGGACATAGGGTACCTTTAATCCAGAAAAAAACTACTGTTTCCGAGGAAATATATAAATTTATTGACAAAATCTGAACCAACGCGAGCGAAGACGCAGGCGAAATCTAGTAAAGAATAAATATCGCGATAGTGTTTTAATCGGCTGATGTTATACTTAAGTCTTAGATATTTGAAAGAGAAACTGGTATTAATAATGACAGTTAAGTTGTTCAACATGGCGTCAAACGTGATAAAGCGATTAGCAGACAAATAAGCAATTTCGTCCGAAATCGATAAAAGCGTGAGAGAAAACAGAAAAACAGTCACACCGTTAGTTTTAAATACAATCAATATCAATAACCGAAATAGAAATAAAAAAACGCTCTCACGGACACGATGAACGGAGCTAATTTTTAATTCGAGCTGCAGATTTATTTAATAGTCACAAACGATTGTAAATTTGTGACGGTTATACGTTAACTCGTAAACTTCCATTTGATAGGACTGTGGTCCGCATGACTGTTTGCTTTTTACAACGATTAGAATAAACATTCAGGGGCCAAGGATGTCGGGACGCCGCTATTAACAAAGGTCAAACTAATCAAGAAAGTATTCGGATGTTTTTATTTTTGTGTTCCACGGAATATTTTTAAGCTACTGTGTTTATACAAACGGGAATAAATACAAGATGGTTGCCGCTAGAGGTTTTTATTTTTTTGTAAAAAAGACAACGCACATACCAGAAATAATTCATGTGTCACGGGGACTGTACTAACATTTAAACAACGGACACAAAGGTTATCCAGATCAGGAACAACAATTGTTTGTGGATCACACAACTGATTGTCCCGTGTGGGGATCGAAAATTAAACCGCTGAGCCATCCCCGTGAAGTCATGTGCATGTTATTTTTTATAAACGATTAAGGTGATTTATTGCTTAGTAAAGCAATGTTATGTACCAACAGACTGCAATGCAGAGCGTCTCGGGATCGAACCCACGTCGCGCACCTGACTTTCGGAAGTTATATGACTTTTCGAAATTATGTATTGATTGACAATTATCGCCTGCTCCGTGCCTCGGAGAGCACGTTAAGCCGTCAGTCCCGGCTGCCATGAACATCTATGGTAATCGTTATTGGGAAGTCAGCGCCCTATAGTATCCTGACACTGGGTCTAGCTTTAGGGTATCGTTTAGCCTTCGGGTTGCGGAGGTCAGGTGGCAGCCGCTCCGTGTAAAAACTGATATCCAGTCAAATCCGATTAGACTAGAAAAGCCGACCCCAAGTGACTCGGGAATAATAAAGGCTAGGGAGAAAATGTTTGCCACTTTTGTAGGATGCAATTCGAAATCAAGTGATTCCTGTAAATAATTCTAGATTCACGTACGCGTGCCATAAAGAAAACATTTATAGTATATACGAAGTGAACCGTTTTGCATTTCAACTCTGCAAAATTCTCTCACAAAGGAATAAAACCGATCTAGTATAAACTTGGAACTTGAGGAGCTGAGCTGCATAAAAATACGACATTACGAACGGTAGCAGGTAATTGACAGGCTCGTATGCATACGGAAACTTCACTATTAGTAAGTACTGCAACTTTGTGTATTAACGCTCTCTTGAGATATCTAAAGCGCACATTTTAATACTAAGAAGTCTGGCCAATACCTACTAATAAGATCAGTTTTTAATTTCATACATTTAAGGACAGAATGTAAAAAGAGTCTTCCTTTTTTTGTCATTAATAGCGAAGACTCTTTGATACGTAGAGACCAAAAGAAACTAAGAATATACGGATAGCGCAATGGTTTAACTGGTCACTTCGCCATGATGACGCGCCGAGTGATCTAGGTTCGAACCCCACACGGGACAACTACTAGTGTTAACCACAAATGGTACCAAGATATCCATATAAATAACATGCATTTTCCTATCCATTCGAAGGCAAGAAAATCATGATAAGTTACATCACAGGATTCCTGGCTAGTGTCTCGTTCTTAATCATTCTTATAAGGTATATTTCTTCGAAAAAACATTATTTATAAGATTTATAAGAGGAAAGGTCATCTATACCGATTAAAGCCACTATGTAAGTATTCTTAGAAAACAAATGTCAAGGGATCGAAAGGACTATAACAGTTTATACGAAAAGAGTAATGACGTATTCAACAATGGTGACGTCTATCCAATAAAGTAACTACGAAGCCTTACAATTTCAAATAATATTCTCAGCACACTATGACGTCACAATTTCAGTGAATAAGTTTACATATCAGCCTAACAACTAAAACTAGGTACATCTACATGTTATTGAATGGTTTACCATATTACTGCTATCAAAAGCCATTTGTTTGTATAATATTAAATTCACAAGGTTAAACTTTAAGCTAAAATTATCTCAAAGTAACTTAATCTAAAATTATAACAATCTTGAAAACTAGTTTCATTGTTTTGATATGAGAATTTGATAGCGCTTAATCGTTGTATGTAAACGTAATAGTACTTTGTGAACTGATGAACATGAAATCATAAGAACATGATGCGGCATTTCTTTCAATTTATTCACACGTTGTTAATTATAATTAAGTGATTTCAAAATATTTATAACGAGCTTTTATTTTAAAAAAGCTCGCGCATAGTCTAACGTGCAAAAACATCACATATGTATGTAAAACAAGGACATAAAATTTTACAGAATTTGCGACATAACAACTGCCTTACTATTCTGTAAATGGTTTCATCTCAAAACCAAATTTCACCTCGACTGTAGTCATAGTAAGCATCGATTATTATTTATAATTAGGCATATCTAGTAAAGTTACAATAGATCATGACTATGATTTGTGCATGTTTGTACACATATTTCACATAAATAATACTAAACTAAGTTAACCTTTTTCTGCAGATTTAGAAGTGAGATTCAGAATTAAATCAAATATGTAACACGGAGATATATCTGCAACTGAAAAATAACATAAATACGTATCATCGATATACTACAGAAGTATAGCCATGAGCGTTAGCTAAACCCATTCCATTTCTTAGTTCAAAAAGACACCCAGAGGCCATGATTCGACAATGTATTTTTATCCGAACCTACTCTCCCTCTCAGATGGATTAAGAGTGGGCTGATTATTTATATTTTACTTCACACTTTATTGAAGTGTTTTAGGACGTGCTACATACCACAGCGAAGAATGCGATGAAAATGTCTCGACATGAAAACAAATCTATAATAAGACGTAGAAGCAATATTTCAAACAAATGGATATAGCCCATTTTCTTTAGAGACTATAACAACACAAAAATAATGACTAAAGGCTTAGGCTAAATATAATCCACGCTACTAAAACCAACCTGTCGCCAGCAAGGAACTTAGGATATAATGAGAATTCTCTTAAAAGCTCAAGTAATATAAGAAATAATAATTGAGACCGTGAGAAAACGTCGAACAATAGAAATTGCAATAGATTAGCCTTCAAAACTATTACGTTTAGGCTTAACTTTGATCATGAATTCTCACTACATTTTCAATTAAACTAAACGCAAGGTGACTTTGAAATTCTGTTGTTTCATACATAATTAATGTATAATATTATGCTAAAGTGCACTGCATTTTAGTAATTAACCGCAAGTCTTAACTATGTTCAAAATAGTTTAAAGTTACTTTATTAACACGCTTGGAGCTGTTAGCAGACGATACTTTACTGGATTATTCACAAAACATTGAACTTTACCCATACATATTTAACATGATCATAAGAATAACTAACTGTCAAAAAGATTAGGTGGATTGAAATCACATTCTTAAGTCACGGATGAGACAGAATATCTTCGAAAACGGCACGAGCTTCCGAGGGAGCAACGCCCCACAACTTGCACTATCACGACCTGACATTCTTGACAGTCCAAACAACCGACTTTAGGACCACATACAGTATTGGAAAAACAAAATAATTGTAAAAGCAAACATCCTAATTCGGACATAGAAAAACCTCCAAAATTAGATGATGACGCATTTTTAGATGCGTGGTAATCACAGTAAACTGATTTCACACTTTCACTCTCAAATTCGTAGCAATACGAATTACATACAACAGATGATCCACTTTCCGCCAACAAACTAAATGTCGGTAAAAGTGCAAATGAAAAAAGTAAAGGCAAAATTGAGCGAATTCAGGCGATCAAACACGTCTATACCGGCACAAATCCATTAAACCATATCCATATAAAAACATTTGCACTAGCACGCCCAAGACTGTTTCGAAGGAAGCCACGGACCGTGAACATTCCACCGGCCACTGAGCATGATCGAACTGGAACAGACAAAAACATCAACGCCATACTTTTATCTGAGTAATAGGAATTTAAAACATGAGGGATTACAGTGAAAGCAGTAAAAAGATGATTTAATAGACTTAAGAAAAAAAATACTGGTTTTAAACGGAATACAACAGAAGCCTCATTTAAACCTAAACAGATCGGACAACAGCCTATAAAGCAAAGGTAAACTTTGCTATTTATTTTCATTGATATTTTTTATAAAACGCACTACGATAATGACACATAGTTAAAATTACAAGGAAATCTAGTAAATGGGCGTTTCTAAAGTCGATAACCCATGAATGAATTAGAAGGCTTCGATAAAAAATGTTATCTAAAGAATGTTTTAAATAGACTAACTTTAAATGCACGTAAGTGTGGCCAACAAAAATAAATTCTTAGTACAGCAGAATTCCGAATGCGAAAAAGATTAATTTGGTAGGCAGCGGTCACGAGTACATTGTCATGTTCCGAAGCCGATGACACTTGTAAAAAGAGTTTTATTGATCGATTTTACGAACTAAGTAGTCCGTGCGTGCGGCAGCTGCGCGGGCGCTTGCTTCTAATCCCTCTTTTCGTTCATGCTGACACCGTTAACGGCCGACACGGAGGTTCCGTAGCAAAATGGCCACAATGATTCCGTAATTAATACTATTCAGAGCACGCCACTCTTCCAAGACGGCCTTGTTTTCAATTCGGCTTGCTACGCTATCGTAAATTGTTTATCGCATCACAGAAATTATTTCAAGGGTTAATGGACAGGTGAGACTGAATGTTGTACAGATTCTTTAAATGTTTCTGGGTTTCAAATAGAATTCTAAATGTTTAGTTTCGTGGCGTGATAAGTCTTATTAACGGCTTAACACGTATGAAATGTTAATGAACCCTCCAATGTCAATTCCGTAAATCGTGATTAAGCAATGTGCACCTTTAGACAATTTATTTATCATAAAAAGCAATATAATAGAAGTGCTAAGGAATTTATATCAAAGCGTTATACCATCCATACATGGCTTTATCCGAACATAGAAGGATATTAAATCCACATTTACAGAATACGAATGGGTTTAATTCGATTCGAAATCATACCCTCATTATCAGATGTAGCTCTTGCGACTATTGAACTAATGTAACAAGTACAGACAGTAGCTAAAAAAACTTATTAGGTAAAAAACCAGTGCAACAGACACAATAGACGATCTATTGTTCGTAAAAAAAACGCGCTCAACAACAAAGCCGCAGTCTTTGAAATATAATTATAGCGGAAGACTCCTCGTTAGAAACCGGGGCCTTCCTAAAGATATAATTTATAACGGTACGACATTTGCTGGGCCCTAAGGGAATTTTCTCAAAACGACCCAAATTCTGAATGTACGAAATGTACGTTTGACTTATTCGCTTAATCTAAAATTGCTACCCAGACTTTTCCATTTTAATCCTGTCCCTAGTGACAACAAATAACGAGTATGCCAAAAGCAGGATTACAAACATATTTCCAATTAAACCGTGTGTCAAAAATAGTTTAATGTAATTGGTCATCTATCATGGAAGAAACTACATTTAATTTTAAACAGTCGGGCGGCAAAAAATTCGCCTGTTTTTGCTCCGAGCTTCTATATATCCGCGACGAAATATAACTAATTATCTGTCTAGGTACCAACGACGGAGATGTATATAGCTAGAGGTAATCGTCAATCTGTTGGTGAGATCGTAAAGATTGGATTATTGTCTATACATTATAAATATTGTAATAGGAAGTGCAAAACTCGCATACGTCTACATTGCCAAAGTGGTTGTCATAATATCAGTTATTTTTATTATGTTAAAGTAGTTACTTTTTATTTTTATGAATCGATGACTGGTTTTTATTTGAGTCATGCGAGATTCATCTTGCTGGCCACGAGGTTTCATATCCTTTCTTTTTTGTTCGCATAACTAATGCAAATGCCGACTGCTCGTCCCACGTTAATGATAGTTCCGTAATTCAATGCTCTTAGTGAGATTTAATTCTATGAGACTTAAGTTGGAGCACTAAACTTGAAACGCTAAAATGGCAGTCGTGATTTGGATCGGCTTTTAAACTGGACCACAAAATAATGAGGTAGCCATTTTTATGTTACAAACGTGTCTTCTGTCAATTTCGGTGCTGCCGACAGGTGATTTCCTCAGCAGTACCTACTTAATTGGTAATTTTCTTAAGATATGAGTCTAATTAACCTCACGTCCGTACGTCCATTAAGGGCCCACCTAATACAAGATTTGATGTCAAGAATATATGATATTATTTATTTTGTTATGCTCGGATCGGGTTCAACGGTTGTTTATCTTTGTGGGTATAATAAATATTTGGTCTATACACATAATTATTATAAACAGCAACTGCGATTTCACACGCATAGTATTTAGAAATATTTATACTACTGCTAGCGTGTTTTAATTGAATTATTCGGTTATTTTTGCACCAAAAAAACTATACAACCAAATATTCATAACATCAGATTCTGGCATCAAATTATTATAATTTAAATTTCATCCTTAAGCATTATAATAATTGAAAAATCTTTTAGAACTGTTTAATTATCGTATTCATTTATTTTTGATGTATTAATATTAATCAAAGTAGCAATCCCAAGTTCTGAATAAATGTCATCTTTGACGTTCATTAGTGTTACTTTTAAAGTGATTTCTGCCTTTATTCTACTTTGATAATTTTTAAAAGAATTTTATAACAAATGTATGAATATATAAAATAATGCACCTGAACAAAGCATCTTCAAGTTGAAAACGTGAGAATTTTTCAATCACTCGGAAGATAGCAATTAATTAAGTGTGTGAAGCATAGAAATTGATATCGTTAACGGATTTCGCCATGAAAAACGTCAATCGATAGAAATCTTGAGATCGGTAGTGTCGATAGTCTGTTCTTTTGTTATTGTGATGAATATTCACATAATTCCATGCGGCAATAGGAATGACACGCTTTCTATGGCCACGCACTGAGATGATTTCATTTCAAAGACTTACCCTGACTTCAGATAAACAAGTTTAAGTTATCAAAGTAAATCCTTTAGCCAAGTCTAAAGGAATGAAGTCGAGATCATTTTTTGCATCAAAAGTCGTGCACACAATCACCGGACGTATTATTTTAATCTAAGTGCTTTATTAAAACATTTTTATCAAATTTGATTTAAGCCACAAAATAAAATGAGGACCCTGATTTTAAATCCCAAAATAAATTAAAAATAACTTAACACAATTATAAAGGATACGCGATACTCCAAACATACTCAAACGATTTTGAAACTTACTACCAGTTTGTAAAATACAATTTCGTTTGGCAAGACATTTTAACCGTTGCAGCACATTGTAAGGGAAACGATCCATTCATTGTAACTCTTGTACAGCTTCTATATACTGTCGATACGATTATCAACTTTAACATTTGAACGATAAGATACTAATTCTTTTATTTTATTCTGTGATACATACGTCTTTGTTGGAAGAATTTCGTACGGGAACGGACGTTGAAAAAAAAGGGGCACGACGGGAACACACCTGTCTGTGGTGTTGCCAGTTTTTGATGAGAACCAGTGAATGGCGGCCATGGACACAATGGATTCGAATTTTGAATTTGGACAAGTTTTTTGAGTATCAATCATGAAGTCGCGAATTATTTTGACAATTGGCAGTTGGATTCGTGGTGTGTGGGTTTTGTTTGGCCCTACTAGCAGTCTACGATTTTATTTACCTTCATATGTAATTATTTATTAAACACGGTAAAAGCAATGTTTGAGGATTATATCTTTAGTTTGTTATTCACTTTTATATCAGACACATTTCTGATAGCGTCTTATATGGACAAATGATTCAAGCAATGCCAAGTAGGAAGATAATAAATAGATCTCGATCCAAAATCTAAACAATATAAGGTAACTAAGCTTAATATAATAATACTAGCTTTTGCACGCGACTTCGCTCGCGTAAATGTTGGTTAGGTTGACACCCTAATCACCTAGCGGTTTGAACTATACTTTACAACCTATTCCCATACCTACTAAATATACACAAAAACCTATTATCATACCTACTAAATTCAGTCAAGCCGTTTCGGAGGAGTACGGCCACAAACACCGTGACACGAGATTTTTATACATACTATAGATGTTCCTTTTTATATAAGTATCAATTTGATTTGTGTATTTTAAACTACTCTGCATAGCTTTTTCATGTCACATATCAATCATAAGTGGAGCTATAGTACTGACTTGTACTCGTAGTAGACTGTTGAACGGGTTTAAATCGTCCTCTTACTATTGTCAGTACGTTTACTATTTACTGCACGGATGGTGTAATGGTTTAACTGATCGCCTCGCCACTACCGTCAAACCAAATATTGTGTGTTCGAACCCCACAATGCAAAACTTGTCCCAAGGGTGTTCTTTGTGTCCGTTGCTTGCGACACATGAATTAAAAGTAGTGAGCAGATTGTTAAAAAAAAATTGTAGATTAGCTTGCAAATATTACAAGTTCAACAAATATAGTGCGTGGTCATCTAAAATTTGTACTCTACCAGATTGTATATACCTATCCGTTGTTTCAATATTTCGAAATCACCTTGCAACAAATTCCACAAACGAGCGTAGGTAATTCTTTTTTAATAATAGTCTACGTATATACATATATATAAAGCACACCTAGCTACTACAAAATCGTCTTTAACACGCCTGTGTTAGAGACGATTTTGTTGTAGCAGGTCCTTTTATTTATATACTTACAAGTAAGTCAATCAATAAAAAATATCAATCATCTGCGACCTAGAAATCGACCCTAAGCCGGAAATAATCGAATAGATATCCTAGGTATACCTATCTACTATAAAATCTTTTACGCAGTCCTTTGTATAATAGTAGGTAATAATCTAGATGTTTGTTCCAATGTTATTTATTATAAACAAGTTTACTTAGTTCGTGTTGCAATTGCATGATTTCCTTGAAAACCTGCCACCTCTTACGTCACAAGTGCATTCTTAGCTCCAACCATAAATCTCAAACGAGAAATTGGCTCTTAAGCTGAAATGCCAACCTGTCCTAAGCTATATCACAGTGACAAATCAGTAAACAAATCCCTGCAGACCTAGCACAAGTTGATATGAGATAATTTATTTAATGTCAAATGTTTGACTCCGACTCCTACAATAGTTCATGTCATTTGCATTGCATTTAAATAGCAGTTGATGTTTTCAAGTAGTTGTTTATTATTTATTGTAAGTTATTTCATTGAAATACAAGTAGGTTTTTGTTGTAAAAATACTAGCACATATTTTGAAACTAATAGATCCTATTAACGCTGGAACCTTAGGTAACTTGCTACTGAATCTACGATTAGTTGTGATGATGCCACTTTTGAGGAATCCTGATATGTCTATTGACTAAAGACAACATTATATCTTCTTCTAACACAGGTTTTTGAACTTAACAGAAGAGTTCCTAAACCATATTAATATCAAAATAGAATAGTTGAAAATAAAGATCATTTCTTTTTTTAAATACGATACGCTTGCTATATCCGGGCTTCCGTTATATGTAATGTTTTTGGCACATTGATTTATATCATAAAGTTAACCAATGTGCACTATTTAGATAATATCAAATACGAATCTCATTTTAAATTGTTTATCAAATATCAAGCAGTAGTTACGTCACAATTCCTTAACTGTTCTGTTATGTAGTGCCAGGTTTGTTGTCATGTTATAACAGAGTTACATCATAACTCGTTCAGTGACAGGTCAGTCAACAAACTCGGAACTCCTGCGCACCATTCATTCGCCCACGGCCGCGTTCCTTCACATTTTAAAATGTTTCGGTATTGTAATAGACGTTTAGCTTTAAGATCGGCTTATAGATTTCTAAAGAATATTATATTATTGTTGGACTATTAAAATAATATTGTATTGATATTTGTAAATATGATTGAATATAATGTAATAGTATAGGTACTTCATTATCACATAGCCACGTGTATGTCTAGTCAAAATTATATATTTTTGCACAAATTTTGGCAATATTAACATAGGTATTTTTATTAATTTATTATTTATACCTAATGCCCAATCAAATGCTGTACATAGTCTAAGTAGAAAGCGTTCAATCCATGACAATTAATAATCAGGGTTGCCTTATGCTAAGTATAATTTGTATTCACTAGTATAAGGCCTGCTTTTCGACCATTTTCACACAATTAATTCGATTTGACCTGAACACGGATTCTACCTTCTTGTTACAGGTTACATTGAAACAAGCAAACACAAATATCATAAACACATCAATGCTTAATTAATTATAATTCTAAGCTAAGCTTTTAGGTCCCATATTGTGGGAGGCCGTCTATCGGGCACAGTTTTATCTAAAAAGATTGCCTAATAAAGATCATTAACAAACATTCAAAAAAATTTCAACACAAACAAAAATACTGAGAGATTAAATCCTATTGTTTTTTCATCAGTCATGCATAATCAAAATATGAACAATGCTTTATTGAACAATGAACGCCCTAATCACATACATATGTCAGGATACACCTTGATGATTCGAGAACACACACATTATCATAAATATACACTGTATTTACATAATGTCGATCATGTTATATATATAAATTCATAATATATTGTGGCTTTGAAAGGACAAAATTACGCAATAGGGTGTTTGGGTTAAAATGCTAATGTATTCCGAATTTTATATAATATATTAGTAACAAAGTATAAAACGAAACCAGGTCTGCATCAAAATAAATATACGTCTTGTATAACAATAATCATTCATACTCGCATTAATATAACATTATTTCGATATAACATGATCGTTGTCAAACTGTTTTAAAACATATCTCGGTGTAGCAGTGGATCTTTACAAATATCGAAACATAGGACACAAACAATACAAGAATAACTACATACATACTACATACAATAGACTGCTTTTTTATAGTATGTTATTAGCTTTTGCGCGCGGCTCCGTCCGCCGTTGATGTAGATACCATCTACATTAATAAAGAGTAGCCATTGTCCTTTCCCAGGTTTTAAACTAATTTTGTACCAAATTTCATCGAAATCAGTAGAGTGGTTTAGCCGTAAAGGGATAAAAGACAGCTACTTTCGAATTTATAATATTAGTAAGGATTAACTTGCTATATAGGTAGCGGCGATTAAACGAGAATCTAAAATACTTTACTACGTCATCCAAGCATTCATATTGACCAGAGTATTATACCAAATGTAAATGGGACATACCTTTCCTCTGCCTACTCTTCGAGAAACAGATACATGTAAGTATTTGTACAAATATTCGATTAGTGATTAAACTTCTAATGACACTTGTGTATAAACTTGTGTTTTATCACCTCATCGTTAAACTTGTATAATCAAATAACAAATCAAAGCACAAAAACACGTAAAACTTACGTCGAAAAACCTCAATAGACTCCAAATTACTTTAAAGCACCTTAATACTGGACCACCACATTTTATATATCCCTGAAATTAGCATAAGGTTTACCTTAAAGTAGGTTGTTGGAATCTATAATCAGTTTCTGGCTTGTTACGAAGCTTGGATTAACTAAGTGCCGCGTAGAATATGAATTCCATGTAAACATTCAAATATATTATCTTACGAATAAAGTTACCGAGAAACCCGCTTATAAAAGGATCATATATAATTAACCCCTAATTAGGTGAATGTCTCAATATAAAACAGGTGAAATGGTAGCACCATCATTCTAGTCGATTCCAACTAAGCTTAATGATAGGTCTAGAATTGGTTTTAGTCAATAGTACAAAAGATTATAATAGACAATCTTTTAATAACAACGCTGATATCTTATCTATGGAAGCTTTCAATCAAATAAAGACACCGACAAGTACAAAGTTCGGTACTTCATCGCCCACGTCCCATACAAACGTTTAGAAAATCAATCACCAAACATCGTCTATTTACAAAATTAAACCGATCAAAACTTAACCGTAAGTTCAATATATCGTAACAAGTACATCGATCATTGCTCTACGAAGAAATATTACACATTTCATTACTCATTACAAAGTGTATAAAAAGTTGTTCGGACGATTTGTGGCAGTCTTTTTATCTTGTCAGTTGGAAGCCTGTGCCTGAGTCCATCATTAAATGAAATCTCAGTAATCATTCATCATCAACGGTGATTTGACCAGCGGTTAACCCGCCAGAAGGCAGCTCCTAAGGTAGTCATTGAGAGAGGAAAAAAACGCTTCAAATTCTTATACCTTTAATAACGACTCGAGTTTTGTTTGAATATTGATTTTGTTCGACACGTTTTGTCGAAGAAAGTTATGAAATAATGATTTAGTAAAACAAATTCTGGTTAAGAGAGGTCAGAAAAACGTATAAAGGTTCATATACTGTTTGTTATGATTCAATGGTTTGTGTGTTTAACACGAATTGGTTCGTCCGACGGTAAAATAAGTCCAGTTTATAATACCTTCGTCCCTCACCATTCCTCTTCGCTTACTTCCGACTCGCCGACCATCTCTTCAAAACCGCGGACCATTATTTTAATTCCTTTCATCCACTATTTAAATTTAAACGAGCCTAGATCATTTACATAACAAATCGCTCCATTATTATGAAAATTGTACTCTTCTGTTAATATTTCCGCAAACGATTTTCGGCACGCAAACGCCTTTAGCATGAAAAAAGATAAAAGCGGGTGAACGGTAGCCGATTTAAGAACGTGAATCACTTTTTGTTTCCTCTAGAACATAAGAACTATAAAGCGAACGTACGAGAGGATATCCGCTGAGTCCGTAAGGGGTCATTAAGCATAAGCAATCCATATTTTTTGCACACATCGCTTTAGGAACATAAAACTGTTTACTTGATGGTAAAATTATCGGGTTTCGAAAGACTAGTATGCGAGGATCAAGGAAATTACAGTACGATCATGCTTATTACATTTAGCAAGACGGAAATGGCTACTGAATATTAAATTGACATTGACGTCGGTAATTTATTTTTGAAACATCATTGTCGGTAACTGTATTATCATTCTATTTTTATTTTAGCGCCGCAATTATTAAACTTCTTGTGCTTACGACTGGTTTTATACCGTTCTTTTTGATACAATTTTAGAGTATGTTCTGTCTGTGGCATCATTTTAAATTAAGAATATACCCACCACAGTGAACTACTTTAGTAATGTAAAATATAATAAACCTTTTTGATCAATATACTCGTTAGTGACTGAGACTATCCTAGTTATTAATTTCAGTAATTACTTTCTTGTGTCCCTTATACAGTATACTGAAAGTTTCAGCGAATTTCATCATGTAAATCGATGACTGTATATTAATTAAGTCCATCGTAATTAAAGTTTCTGTTGATTACAAACAACTTATTGTTCATCGTTTTAAATGAAAACCGTACAATAAAGCTTACGTATAGGATATTATTTAACATTCATTTGAACGCTCGAAGGTTAAGTGTGTCAATATTCAACCTTCAATGTCGCCGTCTGGGTGTCAAGTGTAAAAAAATATTCCTCAGACGTGTGTAATCCTCTAATACGATCTTCTAAGGACTTTACAAAGATGTGTCTATACTACACCCACAGATTCCGATGACGGTATTAGGCAACGATGTGAAAGGGAGACTTAACGCTATTTAACTAACAATCCGAGTCCTTGGGAAATCTGAGAATTAATTGCTAAGATAAACACAGCCTTATAGGTCAATATCTATTACAGTTTCTGTGAAACTTATTGCTATTTCGACTTCGTAAACATACGCCTATATCTCGATATAAATGATGAATCCGATCCACTTACTTATCATTTCGCTTAGTTGAGTTTAGGTACCTAATCTTTACTATAATATTATTATAAATTCGAAAGTAACTCTGTCTGTCTGTCTATTATCTTTTCACGGCTAAACCACTAAATCGAGCGGGATGAAATTTGGTACAAAGATAGTTTAAAACTTGAGGAAGGACAAAGGCTACTTCTTATTGATGTAGATACCACGCGGGCGGAGTCTCGCGCAAAAGCTAGTATGATATAAGCTGTGAAACTACGCTCTCTTTCGAGCATTAGAATTTAAAAGCTTGATATCCATTATCTTATTTGATAGCCTTTGAAATATGTTATCTGTCCAAATAAGGAAGCCTAGATTTTGATAATCATTTTTACTGGCGAGCGTTTGTATTTTTCGCAACTCTTTTGGCACAGAATAGAAAGTCACACATTGCTGGCGCAATACAAGCCCGAAAACTGACGCACTCACACAAATGCAGTAATATCAGATCAAATAGGTCGACAATCAATCTACGCATTAACCTGAGTTGTTCTGCATTTGTTGAAGGAAATCTTAAACGTTCCGTGTCTGTTTTCACATTATATTAAGTCAACCAGTGTCTATCAAAATAGTTTAAGTTTAATTGTAATTATTGGTTACATACCAAATGTGCCCATTCTGTGCTTCATTTGTTTATTGTTACTATGACGAAATGGAGTTTGCCATCGATCCGTGGATGGATATAAATGGATGTCAATCACCGTGTCGATTGGCTCCGTCCGTAATATATGCCAAACATGGCAGATGGTGTTCTAGTTCTCAGGGCATTACGTTTAGAATATATTATTAACGTGTGGGCTTCCTCACGATTCGCTTCCCTTCGCTAGCGAGTAGGGTTACCATCAGTTACAGTTTCTTGCTGTTAATTTTCTAGTCGAGCTACTATGGTAAATTGCAGTGAAATAATAATGACAATGGAAAAATTGTTCTTAGTTTTTTGCTTAATTGAGGTCCTGCAATTATTGAAAAATAAAAATACTTTGTGACTAAGACCGAGGTATTCACAAACTTAACAACTCAACTATTATTTATCAAAATGCGTTAGTAAAAATATTTTTCCCTAATCGATTCCCCGAAGCTTGTGCGCATTCTATTAAGACAGCCGAGAAAGCTCGAGATTAAAACCACTCTAATGCTCCAATTTTTAAACATTAGTTTTAAGGACTTGGAGGAGCGAGGCTCATTAGTCTCGCTATATCGACCAGGCATTTTCTGTAGAAGCACACTGTCCAGATTGAGTGATACTAAATAAATCTTAACATTAAAATCACTATCGTATCTAAGAATGGAAGACAAAGAAAGCGCAAACTTTAAACACACTGTCCAGACTGAGTGATACTAAATAAATCTTCACAGTAAAATCACTATCCTATCTAAGAATGGAAGACAAACAAAGCGCAAACTTTATACCAATCGACCAAGGACTACTAAATCACGAGCCATTTTCAACTAGCTTCTGGACACCTGACTGTAAAGAATATCCGGAGAAAAGACAGTAGATATATGGCAGCCCTACTGGCAGGTGATAAATTTAATGTAAATTATGCACATATGTTTGAAAAGGCGCTGGTAAATGCCTGAGCATTTGTGTGAACCTGAGTTACTAGGTATCTTTAGGGCTAAAACGAATACTCCGTCACGGAACTAACATTACCAATTTGTTATTTAAAGGCAGGCGAGGCACGGGAATGTTAATTTAAGCATAAACGTCGTAATAGATATCTGTTTTGTCATTTTGTAAAGCAATGTGATTTATGGCACCAATTAATATTTTTCTCTGTGATATATTGGGACTTGAAGGTTGCTTCTTACATTTAATATAATATACTGTGTTGTATACCTATTAATTTAGTTATTTTGCTTTCAAAAAGCTATTATTTTAACGCACTTTCCTTTGGAGTCGCAAAAGCGAAAGCTTTGTTGATTTATCGCGTACGTATTGGTAAGCGGTAACCATTGCTTATGGACATTGACTATTTTTTATATTGCAGAACTAATACTTATCAAGAAAACGGTTATGCCGATTACTCATTGTAATTTAGGAACTGTTTATCCCAGTCTTATTGTTCTGGCATCTGACCACAGCTACTGAACGGATTTTAAGTTGTCACAGTTTGATAACTTTCAAGTTAATATCTAAGCTACATTTTATCTTATTCCTGGAACGTAAATAGCGTCGGCAATTAACTATAATCCACGTGGATGTAGTCGCAGTAAAAGCTAAATAGAAATATGTATATTCGTAGAGTATTGTAACCAAAAAAAAAAAAAGGTCCTTACTTCGGCTTATGAAAACAACATTCGTATTTAAGATTACTCAGACGATATTATGTGCCATGTAATATTGACAAACTACGGCAATATTAGGTGCGTCGACAACAAAATATATTACCGTAAATTTCCCGTGTTATGATCGATTTCCCAAGGAAAATAAGTTATCCAATAACAGAATAATTTTCCGGGCCATTTCGCGATTTTTGTGACAAACAAATTCAAGGTCTATTGTTATGGCGAAAGTTTTATTTATTAATTTTGTTTTCCTGCTGACTACATAGGTTGTGCCTTCTAAATCACAACACATAAAAGAAGGCGGGGTGATGTCACAAAACATGTTGGTACATAACGCCGATAGAACACAGCACAAGAAAACAAATTCACACACACAATTTTAATGGTCCTCCGTGGCGCAGCGGTAGTGAATGCGACTGCTGTGCATGAGGTCTCGGATTTGAATCCCGGGTCGGACCAACAAAAAGTTATTGGGTTTTTCTGTTAAGAAATCTCAACATGCGCCCGGAGTTAGGAAGTTGGCGGTGTTATACACCCCCGTGCCTCGGAAAGCACGTAAAGCCGTTGGTCCTGCGCCTGATCTCTTTCCGGCATGTCGGATTATTCGTCCCATCGGATCATGAGAGTAAGAGAACAGAGAGTGCACTTGTGTTTGCGCACTATAATATCTCCTGCGCCGATGGCCAGTTTCCGTTAAGATTGGCCACCGTGACCGAAATTCGGTCAGGAGGACATTATTATCTAATGGTTTAGAATTTTATGCGTGCTAATACATAGGCCGCTTAAGATCGTCAAAGGCTTTCAGTGGCAAAAAACTAACATACCTACTACAATTGATACAGCGATTTTCGATTAAGTCGTACGACAACAGTAATTGAATCAGTTATAGGTACGCGTTTATGTGTAAGTGAGATACAGATCCGAGTCAATAAAGCACGTGAATGGGAAAACTTATGCATACTAGCGGCTCCTGTACATAACGCTGATAACATGCGCAAACTTGGCTAGTTGCATGGGTTGTATGCCATAGTAGCCAGTATATTAATCATAACTATACAAACACGTGTGTATATTAGCCCAGCATAATCCGGCCATCTATATCTACGTATTTTGTGATAGAACAGCGCCGTCAGCAATGGGGCAACCAACAAGTTCTAACCCACCTGTCTAGTAACAAAAATAATCCTAATACCAAAACAAACAGCTCAAATTATCCGGACTGATCGGTAAAATGAATCAGAATCGTAAAGATAACAGAACTTGTTAATCAGTGACTTCCTCGGTAAAAGATTAAACATGTACGAAACAAGTAATTGGTTCGAATACACCAAACTGGTAACATTAACGAAACGAGATTCTTAGCTGTCAACGACTTCTGGGTTTAGTTCAGTTTGTGTAGTAATATTTGTATGGTTTTATGGGAACTAGGACTGGTACGTTGGTACGTTGGTGTAAGCGTAAATCATGAGGCGTGCCAACGAAAAATGCTATTGCAGTTGTTAGAACCAGCGCGGTTTTAAGTGCGACTAGTTGACGTAGAGAAATTGGGTTTAGTTACGTGGTGGTATATTATGTACATGCGTAGATTTAAACCTGTATAGGTGGGGTGAGCAGAGCTATAATACTCACATTTCGTCAGCTATTGTAGGTCCCGCGTTCTAACTATATATAATATTATAAATACAAATGTTAGTTTGTTTGTTACGCTTTCACGCCATAACTACACGACCGATTATCATGAAATTTCAGATACACATTTTCGGGGATACAGAAAAGCATATAGCATATCTTTCGTCCAAAAATAGATACTGTTCCCAAAAGAGCGAAGCCGCGGGCAAATTACAGATAGATAGTATCGGATAAAATGAGAATCTACAAACAGCATAAATTTCTACGAAGGATTTTGTAACTGAAAAATCTAGTAACACTAATTTGGGAATCGAACCCGAAACCTCACACGGTTGCTTAAGCTACAGAATCAACCAAAAGCATAAGTTATTATAGACGAAAAATGAATTTGCATACGCCTCTACCCATATCTCCGAAAGCATGCAAGCGAGTATTATTTATACAGGGTGTCTGGTAATTAATGGATAACCTTGAAATGTCTTATAGTAGAACTGAAGGCCGTTCAGAAAAATAAAAAAATAAATAATAAAATAATTAAAATAAAATATATATATTAAAAAGTGCAAGCTATTAGGTATACCTAATAGCTTGCACTTTTTCAAAAGTATGCTATGCTATAGCATAGCATACTTTTGACTGTCTATCTATTAGCATAATCAATGTTTAATAATAAAACAACAAAAAACCGATGGATTTCATTCATTTATGGTCGTAGTATACAAGAAAGTTATACATGGTAATAAAAAAAAAAACACATATCTCAGGTAGTAGTTAGGATAGATTTTTCTTCATATTTTTTTCTGAACGGCCGTCAGTTCCACTATAAGACATTTCCAGGTTATCCATTAATTACCGGACAACCTGTATACATACACTAGCTGACCCACGCAACTTCGTCTGCTTCACATAAGAAACATTTCCCCGTTTTTGCAGCAATTGTCATTGATGCTCCGCTCCTATTGGTCATAGCGTGATGTTATACAGCCTTCCATGATAAATGGACTAACCAACACAAAGAAAAATTCAATTCGATCCAGTAGTTCCTGAGATTAGCGCGTTCGACCAAACAAACAAACAAACTCTTCAGCTTTATAATATTAGTATAGATATGTATGTATGTTTAAGGGTACACAACCATAACTTGGTATCCCTCTTATCTTAAGTTGCAAGTTGTTGGTCAACATGGTAAATTGGTCATTTTAATGATCGCTTGTTAAGCCAAAGTTTTGGGCGGCGGAAGGGAACAAACCTTAACTAAATTAGCATAACCCAATTTGTACTAGTTAAGCTTTAAGTTTGATAGTATTTATAAAATCGTTTTGGAAGCAAGATTTTGATAAATGTTTAATCAGAATAAAAGCTACAGTACTTAGGGCTGATTTTTCAATCACCGATTGGTTTAGGTGAAATTCTGACAGACTTGATTTGCACAAACTGTCAAAATGCTTAATTAAATAATGAATTATGACTTATTTGGTGTTTGAATTATCTACATTTAGTTGTTAATTGTCTTTTAAAACTAGGCTTCGATTTATTTAGGACAGGTTTAATTTAATTTGGTAGGTAGGTAATTAAATAATCGGAAGCTCACGGTGAATTAATTTTAGATAATTAGATAAAAAAAATAGGCAGTTATATGTATATCTTTTTTCAACTACCTTTTTTTTTTTTTTTTTTTTTTTACGTGGGGGAATGCCGTGACGCATATCCCTCCGCGGGGGCGGGCGGAGGGATTATGTCGGACTCGCCGGGGTAAAAGAAAGATGTTGAAAAGATAATGTACCTCCCGGAATACCGACTAAACCTACCACGGTGTTCCTCGACAAAACCACTATCGACGGGGCCGCGCGAATCGCTTTCGCATGCGGTCGCGACCCCGCCGAGGTTACGGCCCGCCGTGTAAAACGGCAGGCCACTACGCGAAGAGACCTACCCAAAGGACTCACTTCTATAATATACCCTACTGTCCCCCCCCTAGAGGGGAGACGGACTCGAAACAGAGGCGCGCGTGGGAACACGCACGCCGCCTCTTGGACCTGGTGCTGAACGGATGGTGGGCAGGCCCACAAAGCCCACCACCCCCAGGTCAAACCTCAGGGTGGCTGGAGGTCATCTCGCGCCCTCCGGCGCCCGGCTCTGCGGTTGGGGAGAGGGTTTAAACGCTCCCTCTCCCGCTCCGCCGCCTCCTTGATGGAAATTACTTCCTCGCAGAAGGAGGCGACGGCGTTCCACGACCTCTCACTCCGGACCATAGACTGAACTACGGCCGGGAGCGAGAGGGCAACCGATCCGACTGCCGCGATCAACTCACGGCGCTGCGATGCCCAGGCGGGGCAAACCGCCAAAGTGTGCAGCGCCGTGTCCTCAACAACGTCGCGGCAGTCGCCGCAGTGGTGACAACCGGGCGTCTCTTGCCGGCGTATACGACACAGGAACCGGCCAAAACAACCGTGGCCAGTCAGAACCTGTGTCAGCCGGAAGGTGAGGGCGCCATGCCGCCTCTCCAGCCACTCCTCAAACACGGGACTTACCGCCACGATTGTGGCGTGCCCGATCTACCTACGTAACCACTTACGATGAAAATGTAAAACTTAAGCTCTAGACTAAATAATTATTATTTTCTGTTACAGCGTTTGTAAAACAAAGTAATTTTTTACAGCCTAAAGAACGAAAAGCTACAATGATATACACATAGGTACACAGAAAAGTAACAAATAATTATGTTACTATAGTGCACGCAAATTAAAGGCTCAAAACGTCCCAATTGTGACGTATTGTTACAGTTTCGTAAACTCTTCATATACCTATTTATTACGCGTCTTATTATTTGAAATTGTTACCATGTGTGTAATTAAGAGGAAACACAAGGGCCGTTTTCCATATAAACGTAGTCCCCTGTTTCCTCCCTGGATAACGCCAGTAGTGCAATATATGTTTTCCAAAAAATGTATGGCCTCTATCGGCATGTCTCTATGTTTTCCTTTTTTTCATAAATTAATTATTAAAAGAGTCATCATGAGCCTTCAAAAACTTCAAAAATTGGCCAGATTTGCCGCTGTATTCAAACATCCAGAAAACAAATATGACTAAATTATATAAAAAAAAGAAACATACGAACACGACCAAAGCCTTTCTTTAATTTTTAATGAATAAGTAGTTTTGGAGAAGGAATCAGGGGTCTACAAAACGTTGATTCTGTGTGCTTTTAATAGGTATTTTCGGTCCAAGCTGCAGTTGTCTCTATCGCGCTTTGCGGGCACTGCGCTACAGCAATAGATTTTACAAATATCTATATTTCAATTCTCTCGACCTTAGTGTTTCCTCTTAAATTAACTACTTGAATAGTTTGGACATCAGATTAGACATCCATTACCATGAACATCACTAATCTACTGTATTTTTGGGAGCAATGTTGACGCTTTAATATGACAGCATCACGCCTATATAACTTCAAAGTGTTAGGCAGGAAAATATTGCAGCCATATTAGTCAGCCAATTTTTATGACACGCATAAATAGCTTTAAAATAAAACCACTATAAAAAAAACTATTCATAATCGATTTGAAAATCAACTAAGCGTATCATTCACATGCTTTCCCACCATACGTCATTAATATCACTTCACACTTCTGTCAGCGATTAATTAGACTAATTACAACGTACCATACAATCTAGTTGGGACGGAGTCAAGTTCAAGACACGTATGAACCGGTCACGACATGTCATTACAATGTGTTATGAAATAAACATATGTATGAATCATTGAGACAGTAATGTTCATCACAAGTGAATTTATGAATTGCGTTCGGTGTGAACGGAGGTCCGTACTCAGCATCTGGTTTAAATGCTGACACACCGATCGATGCTGTATTCACACGGTGATGCGATGGAAGATTTTTTTTATTATTCCTGTTTTTATTGAATTATCAAATTTTGTAAGCCGTATGGTAAAACATGTAGATCTCACTCTAACGGACCACCTTGCATGCAAGCAAATGTAACTTGTATTGTATAGTTATGTTTCACAAAATAAATGATCTTTATCTTTATCCTATTGCAAATACAGGTACCTATCTACATTCTTATATAGATAACTAGCTTTTACGCGCGATATGCCCGCGTGGTATCTAAATAAATAAAAAGTAGGTAGCCTATGTCCTTCCCTAGGTTTTAAACTATCTCTGTACTAAATTTCATTACAATCGGTTGAGTGGTTTAACCGTGAAGAGGTAACAGACAGACGGATAGACAGACAGAGTTACTTTAGAATTTAAAATATTAATGAAAGAATTAGGCATGAGTGTACTTAAGCTTGCATAGCACGCAATTTATAACATTTTAAGGCGCATAAAAAGTCGCAGTATCTACTCATTTTTTTAAAGATGACGAAATTTTTCCATTCGCCTAAAAGTTTGGGTCTTTCGATGTCGTCCGCAGCCACCCGCAAGTACCATCAACACAAAAGTACTCTTTGCCAGTATCGCTATTTATCGGATCACAGGTTCAGGCTCTGTGCCACTACCGAAAATTTCTTGACAGAAAATCTGAGTAACATTTTATCCGACCCGGGCATCAAACCTGCGACCGTCGTAGCAATCGCGTAAACTACCACTGTGCTGCCAAGGCAAACAAAAAATTTACTTATTACGATACCTGTGGACCATAAGCCGTTTCATCTAAAAATAATGATTTCCTGTCTCAAAAAGCAGGATGAATGTGAGACGTCAAAAATTCAACAAAAAAGAAAACCAGTACCAATTAAAGATGGCAACACTGCATAAGTAGCCAGTTTATTAATTAACCATCTACCTTCCTAAATAACTAGTTTTCTGAATGGCTTTTTATTTATAGCTCGTTTTTACAGCCTTTGCTCCCGAGATTCTAAAGAAAATGACTCTCACTGGAACTTATTAAAAGCTATTGCAATTAAACAAACTTTATACGGATTTTATAGCGTTGTTTATATTTAATAAAACACTATTATTACATAATTTTGAAACTTTACGTCTCCCCGTGACCATGGCTGCTGAAAAGCAACCAAAACGTCGGGGAAAGTGTAAAATTAAATCTAAATAGTTGTATAATTTAAATAGCTTAAATTAAGTAAACAGTATCTTATCTTGTGTGGGGGCCAGTCAGTACAGACCGGCGACACTTCGACCCAGTGGGATCTTTTATGTCGACTGCCCCAATAACGACTGCCATAGATGTTCATGGCTGCCGGGACCGATGGCTTAATGTGCTCTCCGAGGCACGGAGCAGGCGATAATTGTCAATCAATACGCACATAATTTCGAAAAGTCATATAACTTCCGAAAAGTCAGAGGTGCGCGACGTGAGTTCGAACCCGAGACCCTCTGCGTTGCAGTCTGTTGGTCTCCCCACTGAGCTATCGCTGCTCTTCGAAAAAAAGTAAACAGTAACTAGTAAAAGTGTTTAACAATAGTAGTTTAAAGTTATTCGCGTAAACATAAGACAATTTAATAAAAGCTAATTTAAAAAAACATATGTGCTGGTAACAATTCCTGTATCGGACTTCACAAACATTTAAACAACGGACATAAAGAGCACCCTATCTCGGCACATCTATGTATAGATCACACAAATGTTTGTCCCGCGTGATCGAACCCACATGACTCGGGGTAATGGCAGTGGCAAGGCGACCACTTAAACGCTACGCCATACGTGCGGTATACATACAACTGCATTATGCTGGAATAAAAGTATACTATTTCACCCTTTGGCCCATAATTAATCTATCAGAATCACAATAGAAAGGTAAACCAACGAATACAATTTACCTTTTATTATGAGCGACTCGCCTCGGCTTCGCACGGGTAGTATTAATCTATATTCTATACTAATACTATAAAGCTGAAGAGTTTGTTTGTTTGTTTGGTTCAACGCGCTAATCTCAGGAACTACTGGTTCGAATTGAAAAATTATTTTAGTGTTGGATAGCCTATTTATCGAGGAAGGCTATAGGCTATATAACATTACGCTACGACCTACGGGGCAGCGCGGTAACGATAAACGCGGGTGAAACCGCGGGCACGTCTAGTCTATATTAATATTATAAAGCTGAAGAGTTTGTTTGTTTGGTTGAACGCGCTAATCCAAGAATACTAGTACGAATTGAAAAATATTTTATTCTTGGATAGTCCATTTATCGAGGAATCCTATAGGCTATATTATATCACGCTATGACAAATAAGAGCGGAGCATCAATGAAAAATGTTGCAAAAGCAGACAAAATTATCTTATGTGAAGCAGACGAAGTTGCGCGGGTCAACTAGTTAATTATACACCTGAACCTTCCTAATGGATAACTCCGTCTATTGGTAATAACCGCATGAAAATCCGTTCAGTAGTTTTTAAGTTTAACGCGAACAGACAGACAGACGTCTGTCTGTACTACTACGTAGTGATGCAGAAGGATTTTACTTAACCTGAAAGCGTAATCATAAGACTGAAAATTAAATTTTGTTAAGAATAAATCTTCTTAAATCTTATTTGTAAGAGATTTATCTCCTTAAAGTTAGCAATTAGAGCCTCCTGCTTTAATATCAACCTTAAGGAGCTGAATTTTATAAATATCACTTGGGTAGATAATTACCATTACAAAATCTAAGGATAAAGTAACCGAGTCCTCGGTAAAGCTTTTGAGGTACTTCTCTAGGGATACTCAACGTTGATTATAACAAATTTGAATAAACGTAACAGTTCATGTTTGAATTATTACTTACAAAAAATCCTAGAAGTGTATTAAAGTTATCGATGTAAACTATTTTTTTATACATACATACTCAATCTCACGTCTATTTCGCTGTATTATTGAAGTATATCACGCTTTTCTCACATTGGTTCCAATTCCAGACTCCGTACAGACACTGTACACAAGTACGGAATCGGACAAGATACCTCAAGCACAACATTCGCATACACTACTGTGTGCCATTTAGGCATATTTCTTATAAAAGCTCCTGTCTACAACTAAGAACTAAAAAAATGGCTTTTGTAGGATGTAGATGTTGTCATATAATTTACGCATTCATTGACATAAAACACCTTAAGTTGTATTTCTATGTACTGACACATCTATCTAGAAAAGTTTCACGCTATGTTCTAAAGGAAGTAAGTCACAAGGAACACCTGGCAATATTAGAAATACTAAAGCAAGTTTGTTTTCCTTGATATAACTTCAAAGAAAAGTGATTGGAAGCAAAGTTGTGTTTGAATTCTCTGAATACGCTACGGGATATCTTAGGAGCCGAAATAGCATAAGCGCTAGTTGGTTGGTAGCTGCATTATATTTTAATGTTTCGTCAAAAATAATAGGCCCATTTTTTAGGTCTTATTTCATAAAGAAAAATGGACTTACAATTCTTTGCCCCTCAGAAACAGATATAAATTCCTCGCATAACTAGCATTATTTATAAATAAGTAAACCTACACCAAATGAATACCTATGAGGTAAACCTAATAGACAAAGTCTAAGTTTGACATCATTATGCAATACTGAAGAAAATATAGGAATTACGTAGTACCAAGTAGTGATATGAAAATGGCAAATTTAAAATTCAATTTTACGACTACGAACTTGAAAACCATCAGCACCGTATTAAAACTTGGGCACAAAATGAGAGGCGGCAAACTCATTATAACCGGAGCTTACGATTAAACTCCTTTATTTCGAAAAGCTAATTATGGAACTTGCCCACACATCGCATGTTCCAAAATACCTTTGAAAACAAGTGTAATATCTGGCTTGGCGTCAGCGTTTACCAAAATAAGTGCCCAAAATGTTTCAGAAACGACTGGACCTCTAATTCGTCCGGGTTTTTCTAAACTTTCAATTTAGGTAGGCCCATTTAACCGCTGCCGTCAGGATGCCGGCTATTTCACATGAAATGAAATGAAATGAAAATATTTATTTGCATTTGCATGTCTGACGTCTCTACGTTACTAACGTAACTACAACTATAGTTCTGACACTCTATTAAGTTTTATAATCTATTGCGGCGTGTGTTTCCAGGAGCTATTTTCTCTCGGCAACTTGCTGATGTTCATTTAAAGCATATGGTGTAAAGCGTAAGAAAAGTTTTGATACATACGGCTGAACTAGCTGTGAGAATATAATAATATTTAGAGTCTTATTATGATCGATTCAGTAAAAGACTAGTTTTTTTAATAAGCTATGTGAATAGTCTGTTTTAAAATACGAAAGACCTTACAGATGCATCGCAATATTAGATACTGCAGACGGCATTAAATTAAGCGATAAGTGGCTTAATTAGCTGTGTGTGTGTTTATAGGTGAACATAATTACAAACCGCTTACGCACAAATCAATTTTACCCTCAAACTCTAAACTATCCAACAACCTACTGTATTCTGATTTTAATATTGGTATTATTTGGCATACAAGATGCAATCAGCTCGCTTGTCCGCACCAAATTCTATAATGATATTATATCGCTCTGTTCTGCATGTTCTACCTTGCGGATGGGGTAGTAATTTAAGTCATCGCCTCACAGAGTGCGTGTTCGAACAACTCTGGGGGCTTTACAAACATTCAAAAAGCGGACACACAGAACACCGAGGTATTCTGTGTGTTGAATGGTTGTAGTCCCGCAACACAGGAGTTATTCCTAGTGCGGGCGTTCTTTTATAAGAAAATAAAAGTAGGTTTATGACCATTCATCTTGCAACTTGATTGTCCAACATTATGTATTCCTCCCAGATACCTAAGCTTTATTTTGTCTCTCGGCAACATTTTCACAAGAGTTGATAAAACAATAGCTCTAGGTTTACGACGCATGATAATAAAACCTTACCTACGCTGTGAGTAGTTTCATTGCCATGTTTTATAGCCGGCTTTGTCTTCGAATGTTCTTAAATAAAACTAAAATGTTTCTTTAAGTTTACACCGCAACTATTTTATCTCTTACTATTACTTTGATTCTTTTAATTCTAGATAGCAGCTGTAAAGATTCCGCCGTAATTTAAAAGGACGATTAAAATGGTAGTGATTTCTCTGATGGTTTGTGATTGCTATTGTCTAATGCAATGGTCTCACCGCGATGGTATTGAATGTTACAACTTTAATTGTACAGATAATAGCAGCAGTGGTGAGTTTCTTCTCTAATACCACATGCTTGTCGTTGAAGTTTCGTGACATGTACTGGTTCTTAAGGATATCGCAACTCTTTGAAATAAGGAATATGACTTGCACATATGATTATAGGCTGAACGTATAGGCAAAAGTCATAATAAGTAATTTCCTATAATTCATTTGAACAAGAGACCTATTGTACTAAGGATAATTATGTTTATAGGTATGCAGGTATTACTCATGTACTAAAAAAGTGCGCTCTAACCAGTGAAAACATTGTATTGTAAATCTGTGGAGGCTTGTTGTCAGCATCTACTTTGAACATTCTGATACCATATCTGTATTACTTGTCTGTTAGCTTTACGACAATAAATAAATTAAATGAAATAAACATTCACGCATGTAAATCCTCGAAAGGAGTAGGGAACGGTGTTTACTACGTTCGACATACGATAAAAAGCCTCCTTTTAAACATCCATACATCATAGCATCAGGAATTTAACATATGCGGGTATTATTCGAAGTTGGGGACAGTCCTTAAACTTTAAAACACCAACATTCGAATTTCAAAATAACGAAACCTCAGCCGTGCCGAAATGCCTTGACCCCGAAACATTGAATGAGTCGCAACGAAAACTGGTCCATTCCGTCCATTCATAAGTTTTACGTAGTAAAGGGTCGACCCATCCTTGTTATCATTAACACCTCACAACTCCCACGTTACCAAACACGGCGTGTATGGGAAATATTTTGTTTGAGACCTCTCGTTTGTAGAATGTTGTATGGATTCTATAATGTACGGTTGTTAAGCCGTTTAATTTACATAGAAACGACAAGTTATCTGTGATGTCGCTCATTTAAATGTTATAGCTGACTAGCTTTTGCGTGCGGCGCCGCCCGCGTGGTACCTGCATCAATAAAAAGTAGCCTATGCAGAATGAAGTAGCCTCCCGGGTTTTAAACTATCTTTGTACTAGATTTCCTCCATATCGATTGAGTGGTTTAGCCGTGATTAGGTAAAAGACAGACAGACGGACCGACAGAGTTACTTTCGAATTTATAATATTATTAAGGATTGTCGCGTTGGTTTCGTGCCATACGTTTCGTGAAGTTTCGGATTCGATTCTCGGGTTGGACAAATTGTCGTTGGATCATATAGGGTGTCATATTAATTAAAGAGGTTGGCTAATGAGAATAGTAGCTCGCTGGATATACGTATTTAATAATTCTGTCTCCCGATTGTGTGAAAACATTATCATTAGATTCAATCTATTAATTAACTTATTATTGTATTAATAGATACCCACACTTCTTCACTTTTGTTAAATTAACCAAATACTAACTACATATGGTGTTTGCTTTAAAAGTGGTTTTACATTAGCCTAAGATTCTCATGTACGGTTTTTTTTTTGCATAACTGCCAATAATATAACTGATAGCAAACAATATCCTTACTAATATTATAAATGCGAAAGTTTGTATGGATGTATAGATGTTTGTTACTCTTTCACGTAAAAACTACTGGACCGATTGCGATGAAACTTGGTATGTAGATAGCTGGAGACCTGGATTCACACATGGGCTACTACTTTTTATCCCGATATTCCCACGGGAACGAGACTTATTAATATAAGATTTTAATATTGCTGATATTCATTTGTCAGGAAAAACTAAATAAAGAAGATCAAATAATTACGGCAGCTTATAGGAATCGACCCAATTGCCGTCTTTTGGCCATCGTTGCAGTCCTGAGAGCGAGAGAGTAGCTGTTATTGAGAAATGGATAACAGAAACGCTTTACACTTTTCCCAACCAGGGAATTTATACACGTGAATATCAAGGCAATGTTGTAAATAGTTTCTACATACTCTGTAGATATTTTACGCACATGCCTAGTACATAGATGTAGGTAGGTCACATTAACGTAAATATTGGTATCTATTCAAAATAGCACTGTTTACGCGAATGTTAAGTAGTTTTATTGCGGTTTATATAAATATACTATATATTTATCTACGCTTTCATGACGGTTTTCACGCCTGAAGAAATTTCGTGAAATGAAATATGAGCAAACGAAATAATAATTACATCTTTTTCTTTCTGTGAATAATGTATTCAGGTCATTTATAAAAATTAAACCGTTTATATTATCACGACTTGATATCCCAAAGGTCTAGTCAGAGACACATTTCGGCAGTTACGTTAAGAATTCACGCAATAGGAGTTGAATAATAGATATATTGTCATCAAAATGCAGACGCATAAATTCTATTAAAAAAATATGGTAAGAAAATTCACAATTTGCCCGATCCAGAACCCAAACTGGCAACCTCACGATTGTAAAGATGTTTCTTTGTACTTTTTTATTTTAAACATCTTCCACTCTAGATGTAATCGCTATGTCACGGGGGACTTTACAAACATTCAAACAACAGACACAAAGAACACCAAGACTCGAAACAGCCATTTGTGGATCACACAAATTTTTGATCCGTGTGAGATTCGAAACAGCCATTTGTGGATCACACAAATTTTTGATCCGTGTGAGATTCGAACCCACAACACTTGTCGCAGTGGCAACGGCGAGGCGACCGCTTAAACCACTATGCCATTCGTGCTATCACAAGATAACCACTAACTTAAGCTACAGGACCAAAGAGACAGTCTTCTAATTCCTAACTTAAATCAATTCGATATTTAAAACATCTGCCGCTAACACTGGCCGTAAAGTAACCTACACAGATATAAATCAAATTTACAATATATAAAAAAACAACGATGGCATAATGAAACATCAAAAATGACGAATGGCTCATAAAATAAAGACTGTATCAAATGGTACACATACCAACACATTTAATTTGATATAATTATTAAGCCTCACAATTATAATTCAGATTATACACTCACATTACCAAGCGTATGAAAGACATCATAGCATCGCGCCTAAGTGAGAGGAATAAAAAGACTACATTATGATTGCTGACCATAATGCCTTTTGCCGACTGGTGCTGCGAATTATCCCTACAGAAGGACCCCATAACTGTTTGCCCGGCCTGAGAATCAATCACAATACCTTACAGTCAACAATTTCTCGAAAACACTCTACAAGAGACAGTTAGTACGACATAGAAATAAAATAAAGCACTTACTCTAGACACGCCAAAAGGACAAAGAAATCAAACGTAAGTAGGTACTTACATTGATTTAATTTGCAAAAACAAAAGAACATCATCATTTTCTTTTGTTATCAGAGAATTACTTATTCATTATTCAAACTCAAACGTAGTCAAAGAAGGAATCGATAATTTTGTACCTATCAATACATGTAGATAGAATAAAATATAAAATTGCTTTTTTGTTCTTTATTTTATACTAACGTTTTTAATCTTTGTACACCGTGACCGCGAAACGTCGGGAAATAAATACATAGGTTAATCTTTAAAAACTTACTAATGCGTTTAAACTGCGAATTTTTGAAATGGCAGACATAATTGAAAACCTATTGTCAGGCCGCTATATTGTGCCCTTACAACTTAACAGGTTACGACGGACTGTCTAATATTATACCTATTATGTTTACACTTACTGTTATCAGCGACTGTGATTATGTTTTTGAAGGAATAGTAAGTCTATATCATCGGTCTGAGGTCAAGCAAAACCATTATCGATCAAGCAATTTAGCCGCGAGAATATAAACAACAAATTCTGTACTAAGGTCTTGCCGTCAGTGAAGAAAGAACGATTTAAACATTTCAATTTGAAATCATTCGCCGAATGTGTATCAAAAGTAAGCAACCTACATTTAATGACCGTGAAAACACCGAATACTTAGATACTTTGTATATGTTTGGTTTCAATACAAAAACCACTTAATTTTGATTGATATGATGACTCGATCTAATAAAATTAATGTTTCCTACCGACCTACTTGCTAAATACTAGAGAACAACCAAAGCCCTTTATTATCAACCTTACTTTATACATTATAAGGTTGATAATTGTTTGAACTGTTTCAGTTATTTTAAGAACTTTTTAAATTACACTTTAGTTAGTTTTAACAGCGGAAACGCCGTTCGAAAGGCAACCCTTGCGCTTGCGCAGATGACCGGTGCGTTAGGGTTAACTTAAAAATAAAGTTATTTGTTTTTTTAACAAGACCGTATTTAGTGACCGGCTTTATACATTTTGTTTTTTTTTATAAGGAAGTTTGTGCACTTGTACATGTTGGGTATACTTATGAATTTTTATGTAAAATGAGTTTTTAATTATGTAGGTGTTGATTAATGTGATGAATAATTATCACATCTTGGATTTATAACATGTACAGTCAGCCACAAAAGTAGCCGCATGTACATACATAAAAATCTTAATTATTATTCTATATTTTTGGACTATGATTATATCGATTCGAAATGTTACTGCTATAAAAAACTTACATTTGTTATAATTTTGAAAGGTAGAAGCAATCGAAACCTCGCAAGTGTGTATCGACTTGTGCTGACTGTTCAACACGTTTTATCTTATGAAAGGATTGGGAATCGAACTCGAGACCACATACATCGAGCGATCGAAACAGTTACTACTATTGCCCACTTGTTTATTGTGGATTCGAATAAGGGCACTGGCAACTAGCTTTTTTTTCAAAATGGCATCTCCCTCGCTATAAATAAGTCCGGCATCGCGGGAATCAAACACAGGTGGCAATGTAGAATCGTGCAATATAATCCCTCAATAAATTATATTTCCGTACACAAGTGCTGATTGCAATACCTGACAATATGAAGCACGATTTATGCGTTTGAACAGGATCTACGCTTAACTGATTCAGAGATCATTGATATTAAATGATGCATTCGCTATACACAATTATATTTATTGCGTGTCTTTGTTTATAGATTGCTAGCTTTTGGCCGCGGCTTCACCTGTGTAAATCTCATGGGAATATTGAAGTAGAAGAAGTATTTCATCTGTTAATCTAGGACATGGTCTATCTTAAGGCCACGTTACAATTAAATCTGTTTGTTAGATTATGGATAAGTAACGACATCGAAATATCTCCACAAATTTTCACATTTAAAGCATTAGTAGGATGTAGAAGTTAGCGCTTATGATGATTGTGGCTGGTCGTGAGGTTTCAGATTCCCGGGTTGGATAAAAGTAATTCCGACGGATGAAGTGTTATTTGGCTTTTTTACTAAACTATTAGGTATCAGAAGTAGCACGAAGTCTACGGTACTTGTGTACTTAAAATAGTATTAACACAAAAGTAACTACGACGGAAACACTTAACCGATTTTAAACAAATTCAATTGAAGACAGCTTAGTTCCTAGTACCGGATATAGGCTACTTTTTAAACGTAGAACAAACTTATATTCCGTTATAAATTCGAAATATAAAATACAAGTGAGCATTCCATCTTCAAAAAGACACACACACAACCAAACCAAAACACACTTCAAACCTTCACATACTAATTGCCGTCGATTTATTTCGACAGAGGACAGCCCGCATAAAGCTTGCGCACACGATACAAATAACATACAAGTCACAAACGATACATGAACGTTGTCTGTTTGCTCGTCGTCCTTTGATCCGACGCGCCAGGCAACAGTTTTGCTAAGTACGAAATGAAATATTGTATGAGTTTGTTGAAATGTACATACGTGTGTGTGTGTACGTGTATGTACCTATATATATGTATGTAGGCATGTTATATACACATGCAAAGTTCTAAAAACAGGGCTTACTATGTACTAAGACTGTTTCAAGTATCCTGTTTGACATAAGTAGTACTAAAATCATTTATACAAACATTATCGCTAAATAAAAGCTATGGTAGCCCAATGGATAATTCATTGGACTTGCTAGGACTTGAGAGGTCGCGTATTTGAACGCATTGCACTATCGTCGAGTGATCGATCGATATCAATCGAATCGATGAAAACTTCAAAACCGAGAACAAACAAAACACTATAAACGAGACCCGCAAACATACTTATATTGTGTTCCTGCAGTAAGTAGGGTTTCCAAGAATGCTAGCAGAGGACCAATGTGATCTTTGTCTCTTATATACGATAGGCAACGGGCTACTGATTCCCCTTCTGCTGCAAGCGTCCATAGGCTAAAATCGCTAAATATTACCCTGTACCATCTTACGGTATAATAAGAAGTAAAATCTAGATCGCGCTCGTAAAGTTCTTGAGCTAAATAATGGCCCCGGCTGCACGGGGCATTAATTCCATAGCATGTCAAAACTGTAATGTGCTTTATTCTTCAGAAGTGACATGCTATTTTTTTAATAGGCACTTCCCGTTGGAATTATTCCTGTGTCACGGGAGGAAGCAAGCATTTAAACAATGAACATAAAGAACACCCAGATTCGCTACAGTTTTTTGGTACCACACGTTTGTTTTTTGAATGAAGGAACATGGATAACTAACTGGACTATTTATTCTTATTCTAGCTTTTGCCCGTGGCTTGAACTCGCTCGAAACTAGTACTTATTTCGGGATGAAAGGTACCCTTAGTACATTTCTGTACTCCTGACAACGTGTATTCGAAATGTTATAATGATCCGTGAAGTAATTTAGGCGTAAAAGCGTAACTAACAAACAAACTCACATTCGCGTTTATAATATTAAGTTAGGATTTTAACTGCATGTCATAGCTTTATTTAATATAAATTGTAATGTATTTTGGATTAAGCATACATAAAGGTATATTATAGGTACAAAATAATATTTATCGCAATAATTATTTATCACAGTACCAAATCAAAAACAATAGTTCTATACCAGAACATGCATCTCAAACCTTTAACCCTTTGCCTATGACTATTATTCATTGCGTGACAAAATCAGTATAATAGTGCTACTATTGCCATAATCATTACGAACATACAGTCATCACCACGACATATTACCATGTCACAACTAAATAATAATAGTTTCCTGACTAGCTGGTAAGGTATGCAGTGAGGTACACATAATAATTATCAGTTATCATTATCACATGTAAAAATTATCACAACAACTCTACAACAATAATCCTATACCAAAACATGTATCTCAAAATGTTTACCCCTTTGCATATGACTATTATTAATAGTGAAATAAATCTGTATCTATTATTATTTTAGTGTACTAGAGACCTGTCCCAGCTTCGCACGGGTAGTACAAAACCTTAAAAAATTATACACCTAAACTTTCCTCGTGAATCACTGTGCCTATTGCTAAAACCGCATGAAAATCCGTTCAGTAGTTTTTGAGTTTATTGCGAACAGACAGACAGACGCGACGAGGTACTTTGATTTTTTGATGATACTGTGATTTTAGTGCTACTACAGTCATAATCACTACGAACATACAGTCATCATCACGACACATTACCACGTCACAACTAAATAATAGCAGTTTCCTGACTAGTTAGTTAGGTATGCAGTGGAAACTAAAAATACGGCGTTATTGAGTCTCGCAGGGTCGAGGCCGACTGTTCGGAGTCAACGCCATCCTGCTATTAACTCCATAAAGACTGCTTGTAATGAGACATGTCTTGTTTTAGCAAGTGTTTTGCTTCTGAGAATTTTAACCTGACCAGAGTAACATTTAAAGTAAACTAGAAATACTTCATAAATTGACTGCACGGATGGCGTAGTGGTTGAAGTGGTCGTCTCGCCACTGCCGCCGCGCTGAGTGTTGTGGGTTCGATCTACACACGAGACAAAAATTTGGGTGATTCACAAATAGTTATGCCTAGTCTGGGTGTTCTTTGCGTCCATTGGTTAAGTTTGTAAAGTCCTCTGCAATACATATATTATTCCTAGTGCGAAAGATGTCTTTATAAAAATAAAAACTAAATATATAATAGGAATCATATAAACCACTATACCACTACACCATCATATAACCATTATATATTATTATAATGGTTTACTCTAAAAACGTATGAATATAACAACGTACGTTTATGAACGTATTTTATACGTGTTACTTTGTGACCTAAATAAATATATAATTTATTTCGACGTAGACCTTTACTAGTAGGAATTATCGTATCCATGGTTACTAAAGTATTTTTGTAAAGTCTTAATAAATCTTATGAAGTGTCTTAAAGGTAGTCCAATCTCAGCGAAAGCTTAGCATCATTTTTTTTAATGAAATCTCTCATTGAATCCTATATGTCTGTCACACAAAGACAAGACGATGGAATACTACCGATAAGATTGATGATCTATCTGTGACCAAGAAGATAGATTGCCGATCTTATTGGCGATTCCTTCAACCTTTTCTCTTTGCGTGGTAGCCAATCTATGCCCAAAGCACTGAAGTCTTAAACGTACTTTTCGTATTATCCAATCAAGATATGGGCGCCCCAGCTAATAGAGATTTTGGCAATATCCCCAAGATTGCCGGTACTAAAGATATAATAGGGTCATGACCTGGTTATGACGAGTCGACATAATGACTCATAACACAGTTATCGTGTGGCAATTATCGTGGTGAAACGTCATTAGCGGTGATATAAATTAAATCAGGGCTAAAAATAAACTGTTTGTCTGAGACGTGAGGTTGAGGTCAAGATATGCAAATTTAATGTTTTTATTTAAATCGTGCGATAGTTTGCGGCTATTATGTAATTGTAAATAATGTTTGTAGAAGTAAGCCTATTATTCTTTCTTGGCTCGTCAAAACTATCCTGTTCATTCTCTTCCATGCTGCTTTGGAATGTCTTGAGTAGAAGCTCGTGTCAATATAAGTATTGATATTTATATTATTTTGAAGCAAAATATGCATATTGGATTTAATATAGAGATCCGTGATCATATATAGTTCTGGTTCTCAACCCTTGCCCTAGTAAATAGTACATTTTAAATTGCAATTGCGTTAACAAGTCAGGATTAAGAAGATGCCTCTTACTACACATATTTCTTCTTATCTTAATGTGTAAGAGGGTGAGGAAGGTCATATACGTAATGAAAAACTTACGTGACGTATTACATGGTAGCCTCTTGAAAATGGTGTATACGGCTCTCTGCCAGCCCCTTATTAATTACTGTATACTGGCTTGGGGTGGATTGAGTACTACGTTCATCCTACCTCTCGAAAGAGCACAAAGGGGAGTATTAAAAACTGCATTGAAAAAACCCCGTCGTTATCGTACCGATACTCTATATCAAGAGGCTGGCGTGCTGAGCGTCAGGAAATTGTATATTGTTAGGGTGGTGACCGCTGTCCATAAAACTGTGATAGACTCCGACGAATACAACGAACTATCCAAAAAACGTGTACCCAAATTACCCAAAATTCGCACTGCTACATCTTTTGCACACCGTTTCGGAAGCTTTCTGTACCCTTTCATTTATAACAAAATCTCTAAGATCTGTAACTTTAAAGACCGTTCTGTCAAGGAAACCAAAGCGCTGGCCACGACTACCCTATTGAAGTGGAGTTACACTGATACTGAAGCCGTGCTAAAGGTTATTAAATGAGGATGCGGTAATCGTACCAATTACACACACACACGCACACACACACACAATCATACACAACACGCACACATACACACACGCATGCACATTTCTTATCCACAATATAATTTTGTTAACCTTACTTTTATCTTTAAGTTTTAGAAATTCATTGCACATTAATTTTGTTACTGTTGTTTTGTATTCTGTCTTTGCTGTTTTCAAATGTAAATCGTTTAATTTCCCCACAGGACAGGCCATGCCTAGTGTGGGGGACCGATATGTTTTATTTTGTAAACTCTAATGGCAAATAAAGATTATTATTATTATTATTATTATTATTATATTACAAACGAAACCATAATTTATTTAGATGTCTATGTACCATCAAATAACATTAAACTGATTGAAATTTTCAAGGTTCCAAACTTCTGTGAAACAACAGTAGAAATGTCATTGACAAATTGGATAATCACACAGCCAAAGATACGTGGATCCCTCAAAAAGTGCCCCACTTAAAGAGTAAGCTCATATTAAATAGAGAACGCTAGTGTACAATTTTTTATACGTGTAAGCGTCATGATAATATATATATATAATGCAGTTGTCATATTGGCTTTGTATGTCAAATGACAACTTAACGTCCAGTAAGGTGACCATATCTATACGTAGTAGGGCGCATCTATAATTTAAATATTCACACACCATTATAAAATAAAACTGTCCACCATTTTACAAAACCATTCCCGTTTCTACATTCACACGCTCACGAGAACACACATAAAATAAATTTATTCAAGTCCAAAACATATCGTAAGCTCTTCAAACTAATTTGGCTAGACATGCTGATACCCACATGTCAATGCTGACTTTATAAGCAATAAAACGTTCGCGTGAGGTGAATCGACAAATTTGTTAGCGAACCGAAGATAACACATGACAAACATGTGAGTATATCATTCTATATGGGGGCTTTTACTGGCGACGCGAATGTCAAACAAGGACATGGGTGAATCATGAAACCTTTTTCAGTAAAAGAAAGCTAAGTTCTAGACCGTTAAAATCTAGCCTAGTTTTAGATGCTTTAGTCAGAATCTAGCGAACTAAGCCGCTTAGACTGCCTCGGTGTCGCATTGGTAGTATATGCAAACGAGGTCTAAAAAAAGTTCTTCTTTCACGATAGGCTTTACTGTGTCCTGAAATTGCTGAAGTCCATGAGCAGCGGTTCCATCAGGTGAGCCGCTCGCTCGTCTGCCACCAAAGGCAATAAAAAAAAACCAATAGCACTGCTACAGGTTTTGAATTTGGTAGTGTATGCAAACGAACTCTAAAGAGAGTTCTTCTTTCACGATAGGCTTTACTGTGTCCTG
The DNA here is from genome assembly GCA_963675205.1 of Catocala nupta. NCBI lineage: Eukaryota > Metazoa > Arthropoda > Insecta > Lepidoptera > Erebidae > Catocala > Catocala nupta. Next base: position 18,235,477 of record OY776097.1, on the reverse strand, counting down.
ACATTGCTGAAGTCCATGAGCAGCGGTTCCATCAGGTGGGCCGCTCGCTCATTTGCCACCAAAGGCAATAAAAAAAAAGCAATAGCACTGCTACAGGTTTTGAATTTGGTAGTGTATGCAAACGAAGTCTAAAGAGAGTTCTTTTTTCACGATAGGCTTTGCTGTGTCCTGACATTGCTGAAGTCCTTGAGCAGCGGTTCCATCAGGTGAGCCGCTTGCTCGTCTGCCTCCAAAGGCAATAAAAAATGCAATAGCACTGCTACAGGTTTTGAATTTGTCCCGGATCTGGGTTTTCTATCTAGAAATTCTTAGTTAGCAGCGTGGAGTTTGTAACTATGCCTGGTAAGCGGCAAAAGGCTCGCTCCATATTATGTGAGACCTATGTAAATACATAGTCAGGAAGATGCAGACGATACCTACACCTCTGCCTACCCTTTCAGGGATATAGGCATAAGACTATGTAGGTGTAAGTAAGTCGATTAACAGATTTAGGATTTTACTATAATAGCGAACATGCCGAAAATAAGTCATAAGTTATTTGGTGACGATACGATAGAGCCGAGATACAATTATTTTGATCTGATGATTACCTATTATAATTTTATTTATTTAAATATGCCAGTGTCCGTCTAAATATACAATGATACTATGAACATACGACACCTCTATCAGACTGCTCAGAATTGATCAAGCGATTCGCATCTGAACAAATTAGAAGAAATTTTTATAATATGAATTATAAAATTAACCTTTTACATAAAAATAATTTAAAAAAATGATTCGCATTGACAACCTACTTGGCAGAAATCGGTTAAATAACCATAATTTATAACTACAGACAGACTAATAATAATAAGACAATTTTAATACACAAAGAACTTGCAGTCTTAATTCAATATTTAGCTTAAGTCATTGACCGCATGTCTATACAAAGATTAATGAGTACAATCCGACGGCTAAATAACATAATAATTTATCATTACAAAACAGCTGATGCTATAACTATAAAATCCAATCAAAACTCTCGTATAAAATTAAAATTCACAAGAAGAAATTTTCGAAAGTAAACCCATATGCCACATCGAAAGACCTCTTGTTGGTAAACAAATCTATACAGTCTGAGGTCTAGTTAAACTGGTTATTTTCGCATACATAATAAGCCATGGGAAAGAACTCGAGGCCGTGGTATTAAGGCGTGTATCAACACAATGCAACAACAAAATGTAACTAAAAAAGTGCATAAAGTTTTTAATGACAGGACACAATAAAAACTGTGAAGGAAGGACACTCCCATATAATTAGTAAGTATGGTCACCGTAGCGTACAGGAAGTCACTGTTTAGCTTATCTGGATGGCGATGGCGCTCTGAGTATCCGTGCCTCGTTTACCTGGCCTAGCGTTTTGTTAAAGTTTAAACTGCACTGAAGGTACAGCGGTTTATGTAGTCACCTCAGCATGCGCCATATAGTGTGGGTTCGATTCCCACACGGGATAAAAAATTGCGTGATGCACGAATTGTTGATTTGAGTCTAGGTGTTCTTTGTGACTGTTGTTTGAATGTTTTTATAGTTAATTAACTTAAACGCGGCTCCGAGATTATTCGTTGAGAAGCAGATGGCGCTGTTGATGATTTTGAAGAAAATTAAAAGTTCTTAATAGTTTAAATATTACTCTTAGTAGTAATTCTAACTTTTCTTGATTCGTATTTTTAATTTAATTATCCGTGCTTAAACTCTCCTACTGATGTCACGTCAATTTAACCATAATATTTTTGTCCATCGCCAAAGCTTATATTTTTGTAATTCTTTACCATTCATATCTGTATGACGCGCGGACGAATTCAAGATTTCTAGTAGGACACTTACTGTTTATTCCTATATAAGAGAAAAATATTCAATAATAATATACGTAGTGGAACATCTTATTTACCTTGACGTTTTAAATTGATATTGATTGATCAATAATGGTCGGCAACCCTGAATTTTAATTGTATACTAATTTAGAACTTTCAAAGTATTACAATAAAATCACTAAGCGTGGAATACGGCACGTGCTTTTAGAAAATATACAAAAAAAAAGTAATATTGCCGAGTGACGAATGGCGCCGAGCGCAAACAGCACCGTTACTTCAACAATATAAGTGTCATATTTGAATTGCGTGCGTAGTTGTCGCTACTGTCGTTGTCGACACGCTAGAATTGTATAGTATAGGTATATAACAGCACGGATGGCGTAGTGATTTTAGTGTTCGCCTCAAAATTGCGACTGCGCCGAGTATTATTTTCAATCCCCACACCAGCCAAAATTTTTGTTCACACATACCTGTTCCGAGTCTGGGTTTTCTTTGTGTTCGTTGTTTAAATGTTTGTCATATCCCTCGCGTCACATTCATTCCTACTAGCTGTCGCCTAGTGGTTAAAATTCGACCAAAATTCCTAAGCTTGCTACTTTGTTTTCTGGTTTTCTCTATTACATATTATAAATAATGTATAGGTAACCATAGTTACAAAAAATTGTACGACGTCAGACGAACAATGTCGAAATACTAAGAACGCGATTCGACTGCGTATATCAAATGCATGGTTGTGTGTGCGTGTAGTGTTTTTTCATTAATTTAATAAATTTTTAATGCATATTTTATAATAATATTAGGATTCACCCCTCCTTCTTCATATAAACTTTAATTGTGCCAAATTTCATATTCCTCCGTCCGCGCAATTTTCGTAAAAAGGGGTAAAAAGTTTTTGCTTCACGTATGAATATATAGATAGCAGTAGTTCCCGTACAAAAATCATATACGAGTAAACAAGCGAGTTATCTAGTAGGAAGCAAGCGACTTCAATTCCCTGTAAATAATACCTATACTAACATTACCTACAATTTACAATAAGTATGTATAGTGTACTTCTCATTTCAACACACTCATTACAGTGACTATTTCTGCTTCGGCATGTAAATTACTTTCCTTTAACTATGTTCTGCCTACGATGTAACACAAATAAATAGTCAACATATCAGCTGGTGTTCTATCTTTGGCACCGGTTCAATAAACCAATGCGATTTCAGTAATGAGCCCAGACAGAAAAATGCTTACCTAAAATTAGGGCTACCATTCTGTTAGGGAGAAACAAGACTTGGAGATATAATTAAGGTCCAGACAACACAAAATAAGCTATTTAGATAGCTTTCTAATGCATTCTACATGTGGTAAGAAAACAATACTGATATACTCCTTTAATATTTACTAATATGATGAAGAGGAAAGATTTGTTGTTTATAATCGATAAACTCTGAAACTAGTGAACCGATTTTAATAATTATTTCATTATTAGAAAGCTATTTTAATTAGAAGTTACATAGGCTATAACATCACGCTACTAGCCGCGGGAGTGGAGCAGTGATCATGAACGAACGTGAACATCAAGTATTTAATAAAATTATAAATACGAAATCGTGTTGGTTTGATTTTTTTCTCGGGTCGACATAATTTTCTGCATAGACGTTGTTTATGGGACGGAGAGCGATATAGGCTTTTTATCTTTCTGTTTATTTGACTTGACTTGACCCTAACTGTGCTCATACCTAGAGCCTACATCATGCTCTTCAAAAGACAACTACGAAGAAACAGAAATTTGTCTTAACCCTTATTTCGACAGAGAAGGTGATAGTAAACTTATTAAAATTTTATTGTATAACCTAGTTTCCATGGTTTTTCTGAACCTCCAAAAAAAGAAAAAAAAAATCTACCCCCCACCCTTATGGAGAAAAGCGATGTCCGCCACACCGGACATTATCGAATCTTAGTAAAAAAAGTGTTAAAGTGACTTGTCCGTCCTAGCGGACTTAATCGAATACGTGAAAGAAGTTGCATAGTATAAAGTAAAAGAATATAATAGTAAAAGAGCCTTTATTTTTTATAAAAGTACAAAGAAACTGTAAGGGCCTGTATTATTTAACATGAAAGCTCAGAAAACAGTTGCGAGGATTTTTGCCCGTCACAAAACAAAGGCGTGTATCACATTTCAGGCAGTAAACCGTAGTTTTTTTATTGCAGTACATACAACGACCTTCCTCCTTCACTGACGGAAAGTGAGAAACTCCATCGTAGCGTGAACTGTCTGCCGGTCTTGTTTTACAAAGGTGCCTGATCGTGCTTTCATCCGTTTTCTTATAGGTAACACTTTTGTTTGTGCTGATCAAACTGTGGTACACTTCGTAGCGGAAATCTTTCAGCCGCATGCATTTAGTGGCAGGGTTTGCATGTTTGCGATACAGGATCCACGCATTGTCGACGCAAATATCAATAATTTGTGCGAACATCGCCATGTACCAGCGCTTACTCCTGAATGGAGTTCTATACAAGGCGATCAACATGTCGGCCAAATCTACACCGCCCATATTTTTGTTATACTCTTTCACAATATTGGGATAATCAACATCGATTTTCCTCTTGGCATTCTTGCAATATCTTTTAATCCTACTAACTGGTTCAGCGTCAGTATAGGAACTGATTAGAGTAGCAGCTTTGTTGTCATGCCACCTCACAACTGACAACTTGTTTTTGTTACAGACGGTTTGACTGAAAGATCCCCTTGGTTTCTTTTTCAGTGCCTTTTCGCTACTCAATTTTTCTTTGGCTCCTCTAAGGCGGTTGCTTCTAATGGTACCTACAGAAAAAATACCATAATTTTCACGCAACAGGTAAACAAGTTCAGGTGATGTAAAAAAATTATCGAAACAAACCGTTGCTGGTTTCCTTTTGATGGTCTGGCAGAGTCCAAGCACGACTTGGCTACCAAATCCTAACGTTCGCTCTTCATCGGTGAACTTGTGATACCTGAATGTATCATCCCCACCGTAGGGCAGAAAGTCGTAAATCATGCCCGAAGTTCCAGCTCGAACGTACATCTTGAAACCCCATTTGACCGGTTTGTCTTTCATGTACTGTCGTCTTTTGCCTGCTTTTCGTCCTTTATACGGCACCATCAATTCATCGATACTGAAAGTGTGTTCGCCTGTAACATTCTCCTGAGCCAGACAGTTTTGTCGTATTCCTTCAAGCAAAGAGCGAACTTGAACTTTTGTAATACCGGTCAGAGCTTTCAAAGTTATTGTCCGCAAAGTGTAAATTTTGGCGGATGGCTTCATACCTCTTCAACGACATAACACTAGCAATTTTGTCGTACCGATATTTTTTGGACCAGTAATCTAAATACGATGGTAGCGACACAATGCCCATCAAAATTAGGATAGCAAGAAAGTCGCGAAACTCATCTTCTGTCAAATTTATAGAGCGGCCTGTTTTTAGCACGGAATATGCGTTTGTTTCTTGTACAACATTAGCAATCACATCTTCAGAGAAAAACGTCAAAAAGTAATCTAAAGGTGAACGTACTACGGGAGGATCTTCAACTACTGCAGTATCTTCTATCTGGGCTCTATACAAAAAGGTACTCTGTTTCCATTTGTACGAGAGGGAAAACTTTTGAATTTGCTTGGGTCTCTTTTTTGTCACAACTGATGGTTTTCTGAGTCTTCTTTTTCTATGCACAGGACAGGGTGTTGGCAACGAGGGTAAAGACGATATAGAAGGTAAGCTTGCAAAATTGGGTTCCTGCGACTGGTTCGGGAAAACTTGCTCTATAATTGGAGTCAAAGGCGTCGGGAAGTCGTTGTTGAGTTCAAAACTTGTTTCAGAAGGGTTTTCATCAGGGCTGTCTGCGATATTCAAGCGCTCTAGCGAAGATGCAATAGACGGTGCAGGTGAACTAAAGACAGAAGGTGGATTAGAGAATGGATGAGGCTCATTTTCGGCGCCGGAGCTATCACCTGTTTCAGACGGTGCACGTTCTGCAGGAACGAGTGCCAATATTTTTTTCGAGCGTGCATGCAGGGAAGACTGAAGCAAAATAAAAGAAATACGTGCTAAGCAAAACACCACCACCAATAAAAAAAAAATAGTTAATACGAAAAAGTAATGGGGTAAGTAAGAGGGCACACAGATACAGAGACTCATGGTGTACATTATACATGTAGAGTCAATATTAGTTTTGTAAATTAGACAGTGAGTAACCAGTTCTTACAAAAGTAAGTAGTTCTTTAGGAATAAAAGTTAGTAGGTACTTAATTTTAAGCATGTAAGTGTAACGTAAAGGCTAAGCAGATAAGTAGTAGGTATATAATATACACCAGTGAGTACCTGTTGAGAATAGGTATAGGGTTCTTTTCACGTAAGTAGGTAGGTCAGGTAAGTAGGTAGACTAACTTTTAGTAATTAGTTTTTAGCATTTTAGTTTTATGTAAAGGTTGATAGATAAGAAGTATCTAACAAGTTGGTAGGTACTGAGAATAGATGTAATGTTTTGACAATACCGACAACTCAAATCTTTTACCTTTCATACCATATTTCGACAAGGTCCGCCGTGACGGACAAGCTGTAAGACACAATAAATACAGGTGTTTCGACGAGGTCCGGTGTGGCGGACAAGTAAAAAACTCGATAATTATTATGAATAACGTAAGCAAAAGCTATGAAATCGTATTATTTGAACGTTAGTAGACTAAATTCACAAAACACAAATAAAAAATCTACGCAACATAAGCAAAAAATAATATTTTTTAATAAATTACCTGAAAGACTTTCTTAGTGCGCAGTTTCGCCGACATTTTTTCGCCAACTGTCAAACTCTGGGTTGTCACACGCAAAATTTATTTTTCTACTAAAATTTGACCGACCTCCCAATAGCTTAGTAGTTTTTTTGTTGCAAGAATAGAAATAGACGGGGCGGTGGATTTTTTTAAAGTACTTGTCCGGTGGTACGGACAAATTCGAAATAAGGGTTAACTACCTTAGTCAACGGTCTACCTAATACATTATCGTTAATACAGTAAAATATACAATCAATAAAATAAATTCAGAATTAGATTGTTTTTATTTTTCCAACGTAAGACTAATCCGACAAAACGCAAATAGCTGGCTACGATACAAATTGCTTGCGCTTAATAAGAACATCTTGTAATAAGGTCTGAATCTGGAGCTTCAATAGTTCGTTCACATTATTTATTAAAGACTAGGTTTTGTTTTTGACTTTGCTCGTGTGGAATATATTTTGCGCGACGATTTGAAGGCACATACGTTAGTCACAATACTCATACATAACGTCACAATGTACAATTCATCCCGATTCTACTAAATTGGTTAACTCTTTTCTTCACGGTGGTCATCATAGTTAACCACCTATATTTTGGCGCGTATTTAAGAATGGCGCTATCTTACGGAAGTGCTGTGTACTACGATCGTTTAAGGAAACCTAAACGGCACAGAGACAATTAATTGTTACCAGCGCCACGGTCATCTACTGTACTAAACTTTCATTCAAAATCGTCGTATTTGTGGTTTCTATGGTGCGTGCGAGTTTTTTTTTGCTGGTAAGTAAATATTATCATTTAAATTCTAATTTTTGTTTTATTGTGTGCAATATATTTATCTAAATACATGTTGGGCAAAAAATAAATGTCCGGCTGCCGTACTTTTTGTAAAAAGTGAGCTTATTCAATGTGGTTAGCGGCGGTAACCACTGTGAGACAACTAACATTTTTTTGCGAAGTTTTGATCAAAAATAATAAACTGATTATTTTTACAGGAAATGCCTAAAAAGAAGTTATCAGACCGGGATATTGAAAACGAGCTGTTGTTTGAAGAGATACCTTCAGATACTGATAGCTGTGCTGGTGGTGATGGCTCAGACACAGAAGATCTACTCGAAATTGAAGAAGGGCCAAATGATTCGCAAGAAATTACACTAGGTGAGAGTTTTTTACCGTCTGATGAGGAGTTTGATTCTAACGATGAGATTCCCCTAGCTCAGCTGGTACAGAATAGACAGCCCGCTGCCGTAGCTGTTACGCCGTCAGTCCCTGCCATAAGACCTCCAAAATGGAAACGAGCTTACACAATTTTAGCTCCTGACGACTATACACCATCAGTCCATTTGCCTGAAGAAATATCTCGTTTAGCAGCACGCCAGCAGTTGAGCCCTCTTAGAATTTTTCAATTGCTTTGGGCAGACGACGTCATACAGCACATAACGTTTCACACGAATTTATATGCTGAACAAAAAGGAAATACCTATAAACCAGTTACTACGGATGAAATGTCGGTGTTCATTGCTCTGAACTTAGTGATGGGTATAAAAAAAAGTCCAAGTTACAGAGACTACTGGTCATCTTCACCTGATTTACGTGATGAGTACATATCATCTTTTATGTCACTCAATCGATTCTCTTGGATCCTCGGTAACTTACATCTGAATGACAATAATCTACAGCCTACGCGAAACGATCCTCATTTCGACAAATTATACAAGATTCGACCATTCATAGAGATGATTAGAGAAGCTTATAAAGTAAATTACAATCACACAGAAAAAATTGCTATTGACGAATCTATGATAAAGTTCAAAGGCAGGAGTACTTTGAAGCAGTACATGCCCAAGAAACCTACAAAGAGAGGGTACAAAGTGTGGACGAAGTGTGCTTCTACTGGCTATTGTTTAGATTTTGAAATTTATACTGGAAAGATAGCGAATAAAACGGAAACTAACTTAGGAGGAAATGTTGTCATGAGATTCTGTGAGGGATTAGAGGACAAGAACCACAGGGTATATTTCGACAATTATTTCAATAGCTATGAATTACAGGTTGATTTACGACTAAAAAACGTTTATGCATGTGGTACGGTAAATTATACTCGTAAACATCTTCCTGCTTTGAAAACTGACAGGCAATTGAAACGCGGGCAGTACGATTATAGAGTTAGCGACAATCAGATGGTTTCCTATATGAAGTGGAAAGACAAACGTTCTGTTTTCATCTTGACTAACTTTCATGACCCACGAAATGAGGTTCATGTGACAAGAACTGAGAAAACTGGAGAGAAGGTTGAAGTTCCATGTCCTTTAGCCTTGAAGGACTACAACGAGAACATGAATTTCATGGATAAATTTGACCAGCTGAAAGGGAGCTACAATCGATCGCAAGTCATAGAAGTGGTGGCATCGTATATTCTTTCATTTTCTAGATTGCACAGTGGTAAACGCTTTTATCATCTATAAAGATCTCCAAAAAGACCCCAACTCTTGTTTAGATGAATTGTGCCTGAAAGATTTTCGGCGACATGTTTACCAAGATATGTTGGCTCCTGCATATGTCAGTAACAAGAGAGGACTGTCGCGCAGCTCCAGCAAACATAACTCACCTACCTGCTCTTTCATCAAGAACCACAAGCCTGAAGTCCCACGTGCAATAAGGGTTTCTCTAGCAAACCATCAGCCTGTAAGAGGCACTTCAAGACGCTGCAGTGTATGTAGCACAAAAGACATGCCTGTACGTACTGTATGGAGCTGCAGGAGATGCAAGGTACCTCTCTGCTACCGAGAAGGAAAAACTTGTTTTAATGATCATCATGAATATTTGTAATACTAATGTTCCTAATTTGATTCTGATCTCATTTCTGTGATTTTAAATAAATACATTATTTTTCGTAAAATTGTGTATGTTTATTTCACAGTGGTTACCCTAGGTAACCACCCCATATTAGACCCCCCTGGTAAGGAATTTAAAAAAAAATTACAGATATGACTTATTTTAGGCCTAGAGACTACATTTTTCTGATAATTGTTTTACTTTTATCGGTAACAAAAATCTGTGCCGCAAAGAGTTAATACCAATTTAGTAAGATTTTTGTTTTTAATAAAAAACCTACTCTACGAATAAATCCTGTATCTTAAGTGACTTTGCAAACATTAAAATAACGGCCAGAATCCTAAGCCAGTCTACCAATAGTTTAGGAGACTGGTTAACTGTATCTAAATATAGTAGCTTTGCATTATTTCCGCACAAACTGAGGAACAGAAATATAATTCCTGTGTCACGTGGTCCTTTACAAACATTAAAAGAACATGTAAATCAAGGACAAACAGCCCCAGTTTGCAAGATCCCAATCAATTTTAGAAAACTATTTTATTCACAGACACAGTAAAGTAACGTCTATAGATTTAATAGTATACACAATCTCTCAGAGTATTTTAATACATGTATGCTTACTGTTCGTACGTGTAATGACAGCAGGTGATGAAAGCGTGACGCGTTATGAACTAGGAAGGGTTTTGACGATAGCGAGAGTTGTTTGGAATCTTGTCGGAATAACCCCTCGTTTTTTAAAGGCAGATCAACGGAATAACGGTTAAATTCATCTCACCTGTTGTCATTGGCTAAATGAATATGGAAAAGCCAATCAAATCACTTGTTATAAGTTTGAATTTGCAAACGTCGCTGATTCGGTTTTCAAAAATTGGTTTCTGAATGGATAGCGACACTTTATTATATTGATTATACTTGAGTGGAAATGGTTTTCCTAAGCAACGTAGCTTGTCTATTAGTATTCTGTGACTATAGAGTTCGAATGAAATACTACCACGAACAGAATGGTGTGCCATCTTTATCTTAACTAGTCTTTGCTAATGGTATGAAGGTAAAGAGTCTGCATGTTTGAATACAATAGTTTTAGACACGTATTGAACATGACGTTGGACTTAAATATGGCTATCGAATCATGCGTGTCTTACACCGCTGCCTGCCCTTTCGGGATATACATATAGGCATGACTCAATATCAGGCGTCTCTCAATACATTTTCAAAAGCGAGGGTATCCTAAATTATTATTTTATAATTATGTGAGACTAAAGGACTTTTACAAACGCAGTGTAGAGCATGTATGCTATTACGGGCGTACTAAACTAACAAAAAATAGATCATTGACCTTTGCTTAAACCTTTTGCGAGATACATAGATGATGTAGTACTAATTACTTACTACAATATATGACGTCATATTGACCCTTCTATTACATTATCAGTTTAAGTCTATTACTAATATAATGAGTCATATCTTAACCCTGAAAATCTCACAGCGTTTTTATACCTGTACAGAACGTGATTGTGTTCATGCAATATGCATGTACCGGTTTTTCATAGCGTACAAACACGCGATTGAATCAGCTCAAGCACTTTAACTAGAAGAAAGATGATTCGTTGCCAGGTGAATCACGTACAATTAGTGTTGGTATGACTTCAAAACTCGTAAAACGTCGATGGATGTTTACCTACATAGCGTCACGCTTGCACTAGGTACGCTTCTTCGTCATCTCGTCCTAATAGGAACTCGGCCCAATGGGACGACATATCAAAATCCTTCTTATTGAACTCGGCCCACGAATTACCTATGTTACGTAGGAAGATAGTATAGTAGTAATTTATACAATCAGGTAGAAAACATTCCCAGTAAGACGAAATTACTAAGGAACCGCTAAGACTTGGAGAGAGATGTACTACAACGAAATTTTATCTTAGTAAGTAGGTAAGTTTAGGAATAATAGTGAGGGCGTTCCTTAGGGGAGTATGAGTAGGTATGTATAAGTTTTTTACGTTCATAGTTGGCCTGTATTCTCATACCGTTAAATATTTTTGTTTGAACGCACTTATCTCTGGAGTAGTTTCAGAGATTAGTGCGTTCAAACAAAAATATTTACCTACCAGTCAGATTTAAAAAGTTTTTGAGGAAAGTTATAGGATATATAACATCACGCTATATGCCACAGGATCGGGACAGTAATCATAAACTTGGGTGATACAGCGGGGGGTAGCTAGGTAAACCATTATACAAAAATAAATAGGTACTTACACAAATGAGTTGTTTCAAGCTCTATGCCTACCTATATTAGGTAAGTATGTTGTTAGATGTCGAATATAATCGAAAGATAGCAACGCGTACTCAGCACAGTACGACCTCTCATTACGTACCTACTCTTGAACAGTAGCCTAAAAACAAACAACACCAGTCTCCTATCTAGTACAGCTAAGTAATACGTGTACAAATAACAATAATTTTTACTACGAATGCAGTGCACTTGGCACGGATTTAAGCTTAAGGAAGCCAAACCCCCACCCGATTAATAGTAATTTTATGGGTTTTGGGGTCGCCAAGACCCTCTTTGATAGCTAAACATAAAATTTGTCCTTATTATTATAGCATATATAATAAGCTTATTATTATTATACCATGGAAATCTTAATGTGATAGTTCTAACTTCTAAGTTCATCTAAACGGTGCTAATTGAACGACTAAACAAGAAGTATGAAATTGACTTGTTGATTGATCGTTCAATTGAAGTAGAATAACTAGGTAGGCTAGGTACTTGTCAATCGCCATATTTGATGCAACATCAAACATTGACAATGTATTCGTGAATGAAAAGCTTATAGGCACATATTATTATTTGCATGCGTGTGTACGCAATATTCTAAAGTTAAACAGACTTATATTCAAATCCTTTTTGACCAAGGACGAACGACGTTATGGAAAACTGGATTAGACCAACCCTATATTTTATGCACAGAGCACTTTTACAGACACCAATAGGCTTAGATGAACGAAATAATACGCGAAATATATAAAAGTAATTTATATTCTGATCATACGGAACTGAATAAGATGTCATCATATCGACTGTAGTTTATAAAACAAACGCATTTCAATTGTCTAGACACTCGGCATAAAAGATACTTAATTTTCTATACATGTATATAAATCCATATGTAGCACATTCACGCAGCTTCTTAAAACGATTATTTTGCTTACTGAATGACAAACTTATGAAACTACTCAGAAAAGATTAATTAATAAGAAGCACGAAAACTTGAGCTATACCTGTAAATATACCTACTATTCAATCACAATAGCAATATCACGAGATGTCTTTGACCTTAGTACAAATATTTAACACGCACTTAACAATGTGCATTATTGTTGCAAATAAATACTCGGAAGATCATTATCAACGCTAAGAATTTATACAATCCTTCTGGATAAAATCAGTGCCGGTTGCCGGCTCGGAACTTCGAGCAGGCATGCGAAAAAAACAAAAAGAATACTCACTCACAAATTCGTTGCACAATATTATTTCTCACAACAAAATGTCACTTTAATAATGTATATAGAAATATCTTATTACAAACATGTACGGTTTTGGCACAAATTAAATTTCACTTGTTTATTTACGTTCGTTCGAAATTTGACAATCGTCGAGGTTATAACGCATGCGCAGTACGACACTCCCACCTTCGGCTGCCGGCGCAAGCTGACTGAACGAACGAACGAAAAACGAACGTTTTCGAGACGATATGAAAGAGAGAGGTATAAGAAATGAATGAGCGCGCGAGCGAGAAAGCGGCGTTGCCAGACAGACGAAAGAATATTACGGATAAGATGGGGTGTTTGGTAAGATTGTCTCGGGAGATTTTAGATTAGATTCGAGGACATTACATTGGGGTTGTTCGGTTTGTTCCGGTCGTACAAAAATCAATCTCGCTAAAGTTCAAAGACCATTTCCTATAGTCAGAATCGTGAAATGTGCTTTTATATGTCATGTTAATTTATTAGACACCATTTAGAATTACTGCATATTTGACGTAGTTTACCTATGGATAGTTTTTATTGGCACTGTTGAATAATGTAAAACTTTACCGTTTTCATGTACATTAATGATTTATACAAATCTAAGAATTTCATACGTTTGTTCTCATGAACATATGGTGGGAGTGTATTAAATTTTTAAATTTGTATATGTCAAATGACATTGTAAGTTGTTTACATTTGTATTAAAACATCGTGTCCATCTATTTTCATGTTCTTTGAGTGAATTCACAAAGGCTACGTACTGAAGGCTACGTACTGGATATTAAGTTATTTTTGATAGATTTAAGATATCTATAATAATAATATAAAGCTAAAGAGTTTGTTTGTCTGATTGTTTGTTTGTTTGGTTGAACGCACTAATCTCAGTAACTACTGGTTCGAATGGAAAAATTCTTATAGTGTTGGATAGCCCATTTATCGAGGAAGGCCATAGGCTATATAACATCACGCTACGACCCATAGGAGCGAAGCATCAATGAAAAATGTTGCAAGAACTGGGCAAATTCTCAACTAATTTTATTATATTACTGTTTTAAAAGTAAGATTTTAGTTATGTTTCTATACTTTCGCATTAGATTAAGAACCTGTAATGATATATTAATGATAAAACATACTTATAAATAGTTGACAATGTATAATAATATCACAATGGTGTTTATTTGTAAGATTTAGACCAAATAATTAATTATATACAAAAAAAATTATATTACTTGTAAAAAATTTTTTGACAAACTGGTTTCACGATATTAGTAAAACGTTTCTAATGCATGACGCGACAAATAGGATGGGTATAGGATTCCTTTTTTATCTCCTAATTACTTGAGTTTAAGGAACTTCAAAGGTTATAAACATTGATTGCTTACTTAACAAAGTCAGACAGGCAAGAAAGGATATTCAGGACATTACTAGGTGTTTTTATTGTCTCTAAATACGTTGTGATGACGTAGCGAAGAAGAACGATGAAAGCGCTGTGATTTTCTAATGATCGGAATACCATGGTAGTAACAACACAAATAGTACACTGTATGAACATAAACTTGCTCTCTAAAAACATGTGTTAGAAGAACAATAACAATACGTAAAATAAACTTTCGTTAAGGTTCTTAATAATTTTAATATAATATAATCAATTTACAATCAGATATTTGCCAAGAATAGGGCAATTACTACTTATAACAAATCATAGTTTATTTACTTTTATTTTTTAATTTGATACGAATGGCCATCAATCCTTTCGTATCAAATTCAAAAATAAATGTATAACTATAGTATAACTTTAAAACGAATAGTTAGCACAAAGCGATGGCAATTTGGGAACGGCTGTCTCACGTACACAAACATTTTACTTGGCATTCGTACCCTTTACAGACTTTAATAGCATTTTGAACCTTATCCCACCTGATTACTCATGAAAGTCGTCTTTTCTTTAGTCTAATGTGTTATTGCAAAGGTGTGAGGGTAGCTCTTTTATTTTTAAACAGGATATCCTGACTAGGGCGTCCTGGCGGCCATTTCCGAGCATACGGTTCATTAAGGAGTGACGGCTCTATAAAAAACGCCAGTAGCACGTGTAGCCAGACAAGTGGGGTAGAAAAACAAAAACAGCTGTGTGTATGATGCATAAAGCTTCTGTGAATTGGACGAAGTTTTTGAAGTTCTCTAGCTTTTTGCGTCTGAACGTTTTTGTACAAGTGTTTATGTATTGTTCATTTGCGGAAATCCCTCTTACTCTGCTCATCCCTCATTGTATGAAACTAAATACCACAGAATGCACTTAACTAAACGTTATGCTGTCGACTGTATACAGGGTGATTTTGAAATCGTGTAATTCCTTTTAACCACGCATTCTACTGGTGATATAGAATAACCCTGACCATATTTTTATTTAATTAGAATTATTTTTTTTGAAAAATTATTGTTCCATTTTTTTCGTGAAATGGTGTCAGATAGTCATATGTTAACCAACCGTGGCAATTTTAATTTTTTACTAATTAAAATAAAAAAAACATATTAATAATTAATGTCGTAAATAATAACGGGCGGTCCTTTTTATTGCCGCTTATTATTTACGACATCAGTTATTGTTATGTTATTATTTTTAAATTAGTAAAATATTAAGATTGTGTCAGGTGGTTAAAATATGACTATTTGAAATCATTTCATGAAAAAAATCTGTACTCTAATTTTGCCGAAACCATTATTCTAATTAAGAAAAAATATAGTCAGGGTTATTCTATATCACCAGTAGAATGCGTGGTTAAAAGGAATTACACGATTTCAAAATCACCCTGTATAGATTTAATAAAACAAACATAGTCTAGAATATATGTCTGAACATATACCCAAGAAGAGAAACCGGAGGTGAGGAGATATTACATACACATTACGCCGACTATGGCTTTAGGTCATACGTAAAAGAAGACACAGTTCCAGACATCGTTGCTACTATTTTTTTTTCTAACATTAAAATCCAGTAATACTTTGCCCTACCTAGGAATCGAATCAAACGTGACATGCACAGCCGTTGTCTTTATTTTCATTATACCACGTAGGGAAGCTTCAATTAATATACTTAAATCTGAATAGTATCGTTTACAATACCAATCCTAAAGATTTTTAAACTTATAATAGTTAATTAAAACCTGGAGGAAAAAGATAACCGAACTACGTCGTTAAGAATTAGGATAAAAAATCTAAAAGTGTTTGCAAGTGACAAATCAACACAGAAATCCTCTCGAATAACAAACGAATCGTCTTCCTTAGAAAATGGCCTTTATCTCTCGAGTGTGCAAACAAAGTGTTTCTACACCCACTCGAAACGTTCCACAAAAAAGGCAACCCTTAGGCTGACCCGTATACTTAAACACAATTATTGGTTCCCTAATGGGATTTATGGATATTTGTACAGCATAGTACAGCTTCCGAATAATTAAAAAGTAAAAAGAAAGACGATTACTTTTTATTTTAAGGAATAAAGTTAGAGTTAACTAACCTTTCGATTAAATATCGTAATTTGAATAAATGATAAACAATGGGCAAATTGAGAAATGTGCTGAATTATTTGTAATTTGCTTTTTTAACCTTTTAACTACAAATATGAATATGATACAAATTATTGTTCAGAAAGTGGCCACATTGACTGCGTTGTTATGGACAATTATCAAGTTCTGCTGCGTGCAGATGTAGGGACATGCAGAGATGTTTTATTATGTTAACTCATAGTATGAATCCAGTGTTAAAACTCTAATAGATTTATTATCCTTGTTTAGGATTTCATGAAGTTAAGGATCAAACTGCCTTAGCAATGTCCAACCAAATGATTAAATCCATAAATTACAAAAATATTCCTCTAAATAGGTAAGTATGGAGGACAAGGATATGATGGTGCTAATACAATGAAAGGGCCTTATGGTGGAGTTCAAAAACTCATAAAAGATATCGAGCCAAATGTGGTAGGTACTTATATGTTCACTATGCGCTTCATAACTTAAATCTAGTATTTAATAATGCAGTAAGAGAGTGTTAAATTACAAATCAGATGGGAAAAATGAAGCAATTTCACTCAAGACGAAGATCGAATCTACAATTTTATTATGTTATTGGTTATCCATTGCAAAATTCTACAATCTATCGATGCATCCTCTAAAGCACTCCAGTCTAAAGCCACCAATCTTTCAAATGCCTTAAAACCTTTGAAGATTTCTCTAGAAGAATTAAAAACGCATCGACATGAATTTATGAATTTAAAAATGGAAGCAAATAGATCCGGAAAGTTGCATAAAGTGAACATATTTCATCGAGAATTGGACATCATTATTAATCAACTGAAATCGCGATTCCTTCCAATGAATGAAATTGTTTCCAATTTCTTCGTTTGCAGCCTTTCACTTTGCAAATTTTAAATGACACTGATCTATTAAAAAATCTCTAGAATTTGTTGATATACATATATAAAAAGACATATCTGAATCATTTGACAGATAAATTCTCAGATTTCGGTGCACTTTCAGAGACGAAATAGAAAAGTCTTCGTGTATTAGAGAACTTACTGATTTATTAATAATAAAGAATAATTTTATGTCATGCAGCCTTCCTAAAGTATGTACCTACTGCATTAATGTTGTATGTTATAATTCATGTGACTACAGCTAGCGCTGAACGATCATTTTCGAAACTAAATATATAAAAACCTATTTAAGAAATTCTATGGGACAAGAAAGACTACGTAACTTGGCTATTCTGTCTATAGAAAATTGTATGGCCCGATCTCTAGATTTTGATGATATTATAGATACATTTGCGGAACAGAAAGCTCGGGGAAAAGAATTTTATTAATAAATATCTTATTAAAATTAAATTGTTATTTCATTATTAATACACACAACATTATTAATAGTGTTGATAACTATTTTTACTAGGAGGATCCAAAGAATTTGCCACAGGCCTCAGTTGGTATAGTTAGGTACGCCACAGCTTTCAATACACAGCTTAAAACACAGGGGACTATTGTCGAAGCTTTTGGGGTAGAGTACAAATTTTGTAGCCTACTTACCTTAAGAACTTTTAAACCACTCGTCTTTAATGCTTAATTTTAACTACAGAAACGTGTCATAAAATTGAGAAAATTTGCCATTTAATCAAAATAATTGTTCAAGTTTCTCACTTAATCTTGCAATTATAAGTTTCGTGGGTGCTGCTTTAAAAACTTCCCTCTTATGGAGATAAATGGTAACATTATCTCATTACTACTGTCATCAATTCGATGCCTCGGTAAGTAAATGAACTTGTCAAGGCTACCCGAATTATTGTACCGCTTTGTGGTTGCGAATTATGTAAATTAAAATAGACAATTAGGCTTACGGGTGAATGGCATTACACTTGTAACTACTACTAGACTATATTAACGAGTTAAAATGAACATTTAATTGTGTTAAAGTACTCACACAGCTACAGCATGGTAACAATACTTCATTACGCAATATAATATCTAGATATTATTATAGTTATATTCACTAGACTAAGATAATAATACTATTAAGAAGTAGCTAACTATTGTTTCAAGCACTGGAGGCTGGTCTAAGATAATGTACCTAATTAGTAATTTTAGATATAATTATATCACGGTAAACAAGATGTAGTTTTGTAGATTCATTGGCATTATATTTGTGAGGCAATTAAGCAGTGGATTATTAAGTCTGGCTAATTAGTGTACCTAATACGTACGTTCTCATGTACCTATTATAAATTTTGAACAATACATGAAAATAAATGCTTAGTTATTATTCAAAGTTATATTTGAAATGTGAAACTCATTTATGAATTATTATTGTACAATCAAAGCCAAGATTTAAAAATATGTAGAGATTTTATTAAATATATACCTATATTTTTAAATACAAAGAACAATCTAATCGAGCCTAGTAAATTTAAATACAAAGTTTGCCAGGTTCGAATGAAGCACTCTACGATATTTTACAATTAATATCCTTAATCAAGCCGTTAAATCGAAGTGTAGATTCTAAGATAAATGTCTTTCAAATATACATTAGGGCAAAGATTACTAAACACTTTGCTAGGTACTTACATAATTCTTGTTA
Source organism: Catocala nupta (assembly GCA_963675205.1). Classification (NCBI taxonomy): domain Eukaryota; kingdom Metazoa; phylum Arthropoda; class Insecta; order Lepidoptera; family Erebidae; genus Catocala; species Catocala nupta. The sequence continues at coordinate 18,216,347 of OY776097.1, read as the reverse complement.
TCATAGACATCTCATTCGCTCTGGAAGTCTGTGCTCCATTTTCTGCTAATGTTTTTGCGATATTAAACCAGCCACAAGACGAATATTATCATAACGGTGCTTCATTTATCATTGTCGCGACTACAAACAGTATATTCACATTTAAAATAAAATATAACATATCGTATAACCTTTTACAGTTACCCAAAGCTGTTCTCGTTAAATAATTAAGCATGGAGTACGTGGGTTAAATGAAACTTACGTATTTCTGCCGTTCTTATAAAGAAAACATAAGCAAGGTGCTTATGTTTACTTTACTACTATTTTCTAACTTCACTCTTACTTACTTTCCTACTATTAAAACTGTTGTAAAGTATTTAAAGGTTTGGCTTGGTACTATTAAAGTATTTACAGAAGACACTTATCTCGATTCACAAGTTTTCCGTATTTAAACATTGAATATGAAAGCAAAAATATATCGAAGTCCGGCTCTCCCTACTATAGAATACTTTGATGTGTAAGCTGTATTTTATGACATTGTTTTGATGTATTGTGTTTCAACTTAATTATGACGAATAATAAAAAATAGGACAGAAAGTTACGTACTTGATTTCTTAAAATTAACAAATTATAATACTCTTTAAAATACTATGTCCCACACACACTACTATCCTTACCTCCATACCTTACAGAAAATTATTTATTTAAATGTATGTATATTTTAGATTCATACTCGTAATACTTACACATTACTGTTAATCAATTATACTGAAACCAGAAACTTAGTTCTAGGGACATCCTATCTATTCTTTACAATAAAATTATTTTAAAATCAAGCCTCAACATTCTCAATTCGCCGAGGTCTATTTGAAAAAAGAAATGTAAGCAGTTCTGTCTTTTCACCGTAAAAGTAGGTATACGGATCACTGAATCACAAAGATAAAAAAAATCTCATTGCGCGATGGCATTCGTACTATTGTAGAAGTATTTACTTGCCGACGCCATCTTGGTTTCGCACTCTTCATTCACAAAATTCTTTTACGGAGGTCAGGCAGGCATTTCTTGGAAGTTACGTACTAATAATATAAAAGTGACAAATGTTGATCCATCATTATGACGGTACGGACAGTATCTGTTTCACGGCATTAAATTAAACGTTCGACAACGGTTAATAAATCTTAATGCCTACCTACTGAGCGATCAGAAATTTACGTAATTTCTTATCATCTGAAATGTTTGGTGTAAGTGGGTATCACTTAGTACCTAACCTATTCAACGCATTAATATAGGTAAACCAATAGCCACACAATTAAAAATAAATGCGTCTGCAGTAGTGGCCATCATCGCAACGCATGCTAATTTATATTTAAACATCGAACGTTTTTCCTTTCAAGAACAATAATTATTATTATAATATTAGAGATGTTATCAGTTAGTATAAAATATGGCGATTATTTAAAATGGTTTTTGGACTGTTTTGTTGCTTCCGTAGCATAGTTTACGTTTATGCTTATGAGTTTGCGTGCGATCATGATCGGGTTGTAGGTAGGTATCCCGAATCGGGCGAAATGTTAACAGATTCTTATGTGAGGCAATTAGCCTAAAAAAAAGGCCTAGCATGCAATACATTTGAGACATAGTCTAAGGCACAGTTACAATTTATTTTTAACACTATAATAATTATTTTCATTTTATAATTATAATGCAAATCTTTTTATTCTTTAACAGCTGTGTGTGTAAGTGATTTGCACAGTTTCGTAGTTAATAGGTAATACACTACATACTTAAGTAAGTACATAATGCCGACTTACTTACAGATATTTAGGTACCTAATATATAATAACAAACATAGTACATATTGTGTATCTCCGTAGAAATTAACAGAAACTTCTAAAGAGATATGTATTACAAACTGTTTGGGTACTAGAGCCACGAAATGTGCTTCGTAACAACTTGCTACATAAAAAGTTTAAAGTACTGTCGTAAAGGTTTACTAATTACTTAGTACTTAGCTAAATTAACTAATCGAAAAGAAAGGGCAAAGGTTATGCGACGGACTGTTACAATAAAAATAGGTTTAATTAAACTTATATCACGACCGTGCTCAAATTAGGCCAAACCAAAAAAAAATAGGATATCATCCTAATAAGTATCTATTAAAATGCGAATATGAGTTTGTTGCTTTATTAATTTCTTAGCCGATCATTATGAAATTACATCACAGACACGTTGACCGGGGCACAAAAAAAAAGACAGGGCGCTTTTCATCCTGAACTACTGTTTTCGAGCAAAATATTTGTAGGATTATGCGTAGCAATAGTTATTAACTTATTATTCTTTGATTATATTTACGTAGGTACATAATAAGTATAGGTATACCTATATCTAACTGACTGCTGATTATAAGACAATTCTTTGTAATTTAAACTGTAATCAACAGCTGACGTTCAAGAGGCGGACGAGTTATCGGCAACACTTGCAGCTGCTTTGTTAACGGTTTTGTGACGTCACAAGATAACCACGACATCTATTGGGTCAAGACTGTATTGCAGTTGGTATTATTTCTTTTTGTTTTAAACCAAAAAGAAGCTTGTATTGCAATTGGTCAGTATTATGACAGTAATGTTATAATAATTTTATTCTAATTCTAAATTCAAAAGAGAAATATTGGTCGTGCTATCGCTACCAGCCGCAGTTACTAGATTAACAGCTTTGTGACGTCACAAGTTGAGAGCAAACTGCAAAGTCCTTTGTTTAAAGGAAATATAGCAATATTATTGTGACGATTACGTGATAGTCGTGGAGTGTTCTGAAGCCCGAGTGTAAATTTCGTGTCATTTGACGTAGTACGTAACGATCAAGTCAATCGTGCTAACTATCGATCGAAAGTACTTCGAAATAGTCAGAGTGTGAAATAATGCAAACCAATCTATTCGCATCGCGTAATCTCACTTTGCCGAAAGTCAGCCGAAAGTTAGGTAATTTTTTTTAAGTTGCCTACATTGCATTACGTGTATCTCTATTTCGTTTTATGAAGCAGCGAGTAAAAGGGATGCTAAATGCTCTATACGTCGCGTCATGTTTCAATATAAAAAGTCCTTTAAACGGTGATCTCAACCCAAATTATTTTTCTGTATTTCTACCAATATCTGCTGTATCAAAATGCCAAATTACATAATTTTTCATGAATATAATATTATAATGTATGGAAGTTATATTATAATATTCATTATGTATCATACAGTTTTTTCCATTTCTATTTATATTAAACAAAGATTGAATATTTTCTTTTATCATATACCGATTTGGGTTAGAAACCTACCGACATTTCTGAATTACTTTAAATTTTGACGTTCGCCTTCAAAAGCTTAGCGGTTTCTTGTGATTTTTTGAATTTATTGAAGTTATAATATTATAATGTGCGTAATTTAGACCACGCCATTCCAATTTGAAATTCTGGTAAAGTTTATGGAGCAGTAAGTAAATAAATACATATACAGTTATGCATGTTTACATGTAAAAATAATCACTTTATAACGAAGTAACGATATAAAAATTAAACTGCTTTATACGGAATTGATCTTGTTTAAAGCAGATTAATTGTAAATTATATATAAATTTTAATCATAAATTATAGTTATTTTACATAATATTATAATTCGTTTACGCGAATGTCATACATTTTAATTTTACAGACACGGTGACACACATAAGCACAATAATGTAAAAGGCAGAAATCAAGCAATACAAGATTGGAAAACTTGTCAAATTTATTAAATAATGATCCCACCGGGGCAATGAAAAATACGGAAAACTGAAGAAAGGTATCTACCTCATCGATTACGATAAATACCAACTTAAATAATGCATTTAACTGATGAGAGTTAATTATTTTCAGAGCCAAAATGACGATAATACTATTACTTTGTCACCAACATCGCCTATGCCTGCTAGAAGTCCTCAGGTTCTTGAAGCAGAAAGCATTTCTGTTATTGAGTTAAGTAGGTACATATACTGATTATAAAAATATTAATATTGTAATTTATAACATTGTAAGCCCAATTAAGGAACCGACAAGTGTTTCGAATTGTGAATGATAAATTGCTGTAATAGGTTTAATCACTTTGATACGTGACAGACATATAAGAATATAAATGTGTGTGCTTCATCTTCATAATATTCAGGTGTGAATTTTAATTGCTTTCTTTTTTAGCTGAATGCGATATAAGGAATATGCCTGGACCATCACATCAGTCTCCATACTCTACATTCAAACAATACGCACGTACCACAACCGGAAGCCGATACATCAACAAGATCCCAACGTCGTCGACGTGGAAGAGCAACCTCAATAAAGTGTCACAGACATATAAGAATATAAATGTGTGGCTTTCACACATTTATATTCTTATATCGATCGTTTGCCTGAAACTACGTAAATGTAGCTTCAGTAACTTAGTAAACTCACTAACCTATATATGTTGACGTTCATAAGTGTTACTTTGTGACCTAAATGAGTACATGGTTTTTTACTTTAATTTTAGATAAAGAAAATGAGAATGATTTCTATGTAACAGATGTTGCAGATGTTGTTAATTGATTAAAAGAGAAACATTATTTTTATGTTAATGCGCCTGTCTTCTTTAATTAAATAAATAAATTTGAATATGGTGTCAGTAGTGTTATTTACAAAGCCACATTGGCACAGTTTTTATATAGATTCTTAATAAAAACAAACATATTAAATCATATTCATGTAAGCAATTCATATTGCCAAAAACATAAGAAAATGAGAATATGACTTATGAATATAACAGTGAGAAAAGCGAATGTAATGATTATTATACCAATTGAGATCAAAATATAAAAAAGAACCAGTGACTACGTCTAGCTATTTGACCATGCAATGCTCATCCTCGAATCAACTCGGTGGTTGCTTGTTGCTCTTCCATATGCTGGACATGACCTATTGTAGCTTTATGATGTTCACTTAAATCTAAAATTAAAGGAGATTTGTTTTAGTAAATCCTTAATGTTCATACTGTCCATTTGAAATATAGATTCATCTTAATATTATGAACCATTCTTACCTAAATCATCTGGTTCAGAAACTCTATAACCTAATGCAATATTATAGAGCACACTATTGTGCCTGAATAATTGTGGCCTGAATAATTTGTGCGTATTTTAGAGGCTTGTAATGCAATACTCTATCTTTGCAAAGGCATAGCCTACGATTGGTTGGTTGTAATTTGTTAGTTCTTCTAATTGCATATTCCCTATACATAGAAACAGGAAGGCTTCCTTTGATAAGCAATATCCATTTCTAAATTCAATGTTACTGAGGTCTTCTACCGGATTAAATGAGGCACGAAAATCAGCTCTCTTTTTCTCAAGTAATTTATTTCATATTGGTAATGAGTGGCCATCATCAGTTTTCACCAGAAAAAGCTACGAGCCGTCATTTTCACCCAAAAATAAACACAAAATTACACAGTTATTAATATCGTATTCAATGTCAACTACGTCTCACCAACCCAACAACAAGTGAGTTTACTGCACGACCGCGTTACCGTTTCGAGACGATTGTAAATGTCAAATTTTAGTTCACACTCGCATAATCTTGAAAAACGTTTGCCGAAACTATCAATACCGCGTCCGACACGATAATTTTTACGTCACTTCTAGTGACACCGCTATTGTAGTAGTGCAAACGATTTCACACTCGCTCGTTTTTCTTATAATAGTCTCCGCCAGGGGCGCTTTGTAAGTTACCATACATTTGTTAGTCGATACGATAACTTTGTATATTGAGTTAGCTTTATGAAAAATCCACACTTGGGCCTCTGACATTTAATGTGTCGGACAAGCTATTTCAACTATTCGCACCTGTTTTATTAGCAGAAGGTGTAAAACCGTAGTTCGTTGTTCTAATTATCTTGTGTTAATCTTGGGTAAGTAAATGTAGCCGTCTGTCATAATATGTTGTTTTCTTTTAAATGTATTTATCATAAATGTTTCTTTATTTTTGTTCTTTCTTTTCCATATATTTATAGTTTTGTTAGATATTTTAAATTGACAAGACAAGTGCTAAACGGCTCCTATACGGGCAAGATTTTGCAATTTATGGCTGCAATGTAATCAACTAAGTATAGCTCGGCCAGCTTAAACAAATTTGGATGCTTTGGCCACTCGACCGAACATAATTCTTTGGATAGCCAATATACAAAATATTGGCGTGTATTCTATAATATGACTGTTCTTATTGCCGACCAGTAAGTTATGTATATTGCAAATATTGCAATATTCCACACATTGCTGTAAATATAATGCTCGTTTAGAACTTATTGAATAAGCACAAGGCATGTCATGTATGAAATACTTTAACACATTTGAATTATTTATTGGCGATTCAAGTAAATAAATAACTATGCAGTGGTAATATGACAATTGAGTGATGTGACATTTAAAAAGTTGAACAAGTGTCACAAGCTCTCCAGACGTTATTGTTTAGTGACGTCACAAGATGAGAGCAAATTTATCCTTTGTTTCGAGGAAACATTGGAATTGGTCAGTGTTATGATAATAAAGTGAGTACTATTGAGTATTGTGCGGTTTTCCGTACACGTAACGCTTGGGATTTTATGCGATTGGACGGCCATTAATGTTTATGTAACGTATTAATGTTATTATACTTACATAAAATGAATCCGTACACGTATTCTCCTCTTGTTAAAATAATTATTGCCTTTGAACAAGAGGAGAATATTGGTACGGAGTCATGGTAAGTTTTATAAAGGGTATTTAGTAGGTAGTTTGTTTGGTATTCTCTTTTAACTAAGCTAAATACCTATGTATGCAGTGAATTCACGTTGATAGTGCAAGGGGAAGAAAATGTCCAATCCATTGGCGTACTGCGCTTTAAATTATTGTTATATCATCTATACCCTTAGTTCCCAAAGTGGTCCAGGTGGACCTCCAGGGGTCCTCGGGAGACTCGACGGGGGTCTACGTTGGCGTGACAAAGAAATGGGGGTTCACAATTCGTAAGCGGGGGTCCACGAAAATGTATTTGCTTTCGATAGTGAAGGACTTAAATTTTACCTTGACTTCACCTGTCAATGTAGGCAGATAATGACGGATATTTTGAGGAATACCAATCGTTGAAAAAAGTAATTCCAAAAAAGAAATTTCAACCCGTAGAGAGTTGATCAATTTTTTTAATTTTAACCCAGTTTAACTTTTTGGTCCGAATATACCGATTTACTTGGAGGATTAAATTTTTTGCTCTACAAGAGGTCCACCGGACCCAGCTAAATATTGAAGGTGGTTTATAAATGAGAAAAGTCTGGGAATTTCTGATCTATATTAATATTACAAAGAGGAAAGATTTGATTTTTTGTTTGTTTGTAAGGACTTAAAAAATAAATAAAAACTAACCAACCGATTTTAAAAATTCTTTCGCCATTAGGAAACTATATTATCAGAGAGTAACATAGGCTATACTTTATTAAAGTAATATAACCTAACCTACTTTAACGCGAGCGTAACCGCGAGCAAAAGCTAGTATATTATAAATGTAACTGTGAATATGTTTGTTTATAACGCTTTCACGCCTTAACTACTCGACAGATCATCATGCAATTTCGCATACACGTTGTCAGGGGTATACAAAAGGACACAGGGTAAATTTCATCCAGAAATAAGTACTGTACCCGAGGGATATTAACGCGAGCAAAGCTGCGGTCAAAAACTAGTACTTACATAAAATTAAGCCTGGCCTTTTAACAAGAGAAAATAAATGAAGGCTAGTGGTAGGTATTTAGTAAGAAGTTTGTTTGATATTCTCCTCTAACTTAGTTAAATGGGGGTTAGTAGGTATTTGAATTCACATTGATAGTGTAAAGGGTGGAAAATTAACCTACGATTTCTAGATCGCAAGTATAATCCATTGACGTACCTACTGCGCTTAAATTTTTTGTTTTATCGTCTTAACTAATATTATAAATGCGAATGTAAGTTTGTTTTTTTGTATGTTTGTTAAGCTTTCACATCCTAACTACTCGACCGATCATCGTGACATTGTTATGGGTAGGTACTCTACCATAAACTATTGTCAACTAAGCATTTTGCTTTACTTTATAATTTTATATTCAATAACAAATTTAGTAGTCGCGGTCATGCCGCGTGCTCTCTCGCTCCTTTGTACTATTTTACCTTTGATCCGATTAATAAATACGCTATTTTTATCTTAAAACAGACTTATCATTGAAATTAAACTACTGTATACGGATTTTATCGCGTTGTTTATTTATCACTGTATTACATAATTTTGAAAACTGTTACACTACTACTACTACGTTTGAATTTTGCTAATTTATAAGCTAATGAAATTATTAAAACTATTAAAACTATTTGTTTTTAGGTTTACACTTTCCCCGACGTTTCAGTTGCTTTTCAGCAGCCATGGTCACGGGGAGACTTATAAATTAGTAAAATTCAATAGTAGTAGTAGTGTAACAGTTTTCAAAATTATGTAATACAGTGATAAATAAACAACGCGATAAAATCCGTATATAGTAGTTTAATTTCAATGAATAACATTCGCGTAAACAGAAGACAATATTATAGACTTATTATTAGCTAACCTTCAACCTTTTAGGTACAGGTACAGAAAAGAATACAGGGATAGAAAATTTACATAAACAAAAAATGTATATTAACGCAGTAGGTATACAGAAAAAAAGAATACAGGGATAGAAAATTTACATAAACAAAAAATGTATATTAACGCAGTAGGTATACAGAAAAAAAGAATACAGGGATAGGAAATTTACATAACCAAAAAATTTACATTAACACAGGCGAAGCAGCGGACAAATTTAGTAATTATATAAACATGGATTGTTCTATTTGGATAACCAACGAGATTCGTTTGATTCCATTGTGCTGAGTTTAGCGCCTTTTTATAAATCGACAACGTTGAAGTTATGTTACTTATTGTGTCAAACATAATGCTGGCCACCTTCATGGTATAAAAAAGTAATAAACCTTTTGTATAAACACCGAACGACGTTGCCTAATTAATCTCTGTTATAAGTTATAAGGAATAAAAGGTCAAGAAAATAGCGAATGGTTTGCCCACATTCATCACGCAGGACCTAAGAAAACATCGACTCTGGACGAAGCCTGACGAAGGTACGAATCTAGTAGGATAGTAGGTATAATAAGAATTGTAATTACGTAACTACGTTTTATATGTACCTACATCTATATCTGTGAGTAACGTACAGTGAAATATTTTATTATATATAGTAAGCTTTGATTTTGGTGGGTGAATAGTGCCTGCGTCGGGTACTGCTGGGTGGATCGCTGATGTAGTTTCAATACCAGCGACTCACCCACCATCCAAGGCAGCGAGTTGGCACACCGTGGTAGGTTTAGTCGGTAGTACCCAGGACTTTTCATTTTTTCCCGGGTGAGCCCGGCATAACCTCTCCGCTCCCTCTTTTTCGCGGAGTGATAGGCATCAATGCATTCCACTAAATACTTTATGGTGCTGCAGGCGGGGACAAACAATACTTTGTTACCTACGGGTAAAGAAAGATCTACCAAAACTACGTTTGTCACCGCATGCGGCACCATAAAGTATTTAGTTTAACTAATTTGAATATACATACATATGTAGTTATTTCATTATTTGATAAAGTAAGCTTACAAAACCATGCATTAGTCAGTCGAATTTTATATAGATATCGTGATACTTGTTTTTCTCTTTTCAGTTCATTACTTAAGCAGTCGGGTTTTTTGTTTTTATAATAATAATTTTATTTATAGCAGTAATAGTTGATATAATCACAGTTCAATAATACAGAATCCTTACTAATATTGTAAATGAGAATGTGAGTTTGTTGTTTGTTTCACGCTTTAACGACCTACTCGTCCGATCATAATTACCTAAAATGCATTGAATTTGCTATACGTTGTCAGGTGTATAGAAAAGGACATAGAGTATCGCTCATCCAAAAAAAAAGTACTGTACCCGAGGGATAGCAATTTATTGACAGAATCTACGTTAACGCTAGCGAAGCCGAAATCTAGTAGAATTTTTAATTGATAGAAGACATTCACAAATTTTTAAATGGTCGTTTACGTTTGTTTTACTGTACTAACCAAAAACCCGTGACACTTTGAGTTTGATTGACATTGGACTTAAAAACATAATCTGTACTAATATTATAAAGCTGATGAGTTTGTTTGTTTGGTTGAAAGCGCTAATCTCAATAACTACTGGTTCAAATTGAAAATTCTTTTAGTCTTGGATTTATCGAGGAAGGCTATAGGCTATATCCTCCAGACCGAATTCAGCCACGGCGGCCAGTCTTAACGGAGACTAGCCAAGTACGCAGGAGATATTATAGTACACAAGTGTGTGCGCAAACACAAGTGCACTCTCTATTCCCTAACTCTCATGATCCGATGGGACGGTAATCCGACACGACCGGAGAGAGATCAGGCGCAGGACCAACGGCTTTACGTGCTTTCCGAGGCACGGGGGTTCTAACACCACCAACTTCCTAACGCCGGGCTGCTAATGAGATTTCTTAACAGAAAACCCAATAACTTTATATTGGCCCGACCCAGGATTCGAACTCGAGACCTCATGCACATCAGTCGCATTCACTACCGCTGCGCCATGGACGCAGTTAGGCTATTAACATCACACTAAAATTAATAGGAGCGGAGCATAAATGAAAAATGTTACAAAAACGGAGAAAATGTTTTTATGTGAAGGAGATGAAGTTGCGCGGATCAGCTAGTCAGACATATACCTACCTTTTTACTGAGCTTTCAGTTCTGTTGATAAACTGTCCTACCGCTGGGCACTAGCTAGAGCACACTCCACGACGCTAGCCGTTATATGTAGTTGGACAGACTTATCATACCTTCGACAACTTAATGGAAAACGATAAAGCTTGCTGGTTTATATACCTACTTAAGCGTTAAAGCAAGTTTGAAAACAACGTTAGAAATTTTTTATGTATAATATAATTTTATGTATAACATGTTTCTATGTATAATATGTAAGTATTTACAAAAAAAAAGAATATAATATATGTATGTTTATCCATTGTCTAGAAAATAGATTTAAAAATGACCTACCTACTTGATCTGCAACAGAAGGGTGCCATTGTCTATACTAATATTATAAAAATAAAAGTTTTGACATTTCGTTTGTTTTAACTCAAAAACTACACAACAAATTTTAAAATTCTTTTGCCTTTAGAATGCTCTATTATCATCGAGTAACATACCTAGACTATATATTATTTTACAAAAATAACCTGCTTTTGCTGTGGTAGATAAAAAAGATATTCAGAAGCTGTCTATTAGACAGCTTCTGAATATCTTTTTCAAGTCTTAGTGTAGTTATAAACTTTAACTCACTATTTTCAGAGCCTTAATACTAGGAATACTAGCCGAATAATATCCATTGTGCAAAGTGCTTTAAGCTTCACATAAACTATTCACGAACAGCACATGTATTCCAACAAATATAGTATGTGACAGAAATAGATAAACACAGTAAAGCTAAGACCGCATATAATGCACTGCATCAGACTCAAAAGTCGAATATAAACAGATACAATTTTGATTTGCTAGGTTGAATTTACGATGTCTTTGACTTTCTACAGAGACGTAGAATGCTGCATTTATTGAACAAAGTAAAGTGAGTGAATAAAGTATTTAAGTAATAATTAATTTATTACATACTTACTTTTAAAAAACAATCAATTATTGACTTTAACACGTAAGTATGCCTCATTTTTATTTTATTAGGTAACACAATTATTGAAACCTTTGCCTGTTGTTAAATTAATATATTACATAGGTACTTACTTTTAAAAAACAATCAATTATTGACTTTAACACGTAAGTATGCCTCATTTTTATTTTATTAGGTTACACAATTATTGAAACCTTTGCCTATTGTTAACTTCTTCTTTAAAAAGACAACTCCCGTACCTACTAGGAATAAATCCTGTGTCGCGGGGGACTTAACAAATTTTCAATCAACGGACACAAAGAATAGGTACCCAGACTTGGGACACCTATTTGTGGATTACACGAACTCGAACATTACGCCATCCGTGCAGCAATAGACTGAGAGGGAGCATCTATTTTGATAGAATTATTTCATAGTTTTGCAGGTGTCGATTGGGATTCCTATACCTATCTATAAGTTATTACCGGTATAATTTTTATACTGTCATGTCTTAGAATCTTCTTCTCCGTAGCCTTTATTATTCCCAAGTCACTTGGATCGGCTTTTCTGGTCTAACTGGAGTTGACTGGATATCAGTTTTTACACGGAGCGGCTGCTACCTGACCTCCGCAACCCAAAAGCTAACGATACCCTAAGGCTAAACCAGTGTCAGGATATTATAGGGCACTGACTTCCCAATAACGAATGCCATAGATGTTCATAACAGCCGGGACCGACGGTTTAACGTGCTCTCCGAGGCACGGAGCAGGCGATAATTGTCAATCAATACGCACATAATTTAGAAAAGCATATAACTTCTGAAAGTCAGAAGTGCGCGACGTGGGTTCGAACCCGAGACCCTCTGCATTGCAGTCTGTTGGTCTCCTTACTGAGCTATCGCTAGCTTTGGCTTCTTATAATACCAGACGTAATTAAAAATCTTTGTGTCTGGACCACGGGTATGCCACTGCCACTCAATAGGCTAAAAATATATATGGATAATGTTTTCAAAGAAATTGGAATGGAGTCCATCTATTCCAATTTCTTTGAATAACATTATACCAAAGATTTTCCAAATAATATTCTCAACTCTTGTTTATATTTTGACATATCTAATATTTTACCAGTCATCATCTCAGTTCGCTTGAGTAATATAATATTTCGTCTGCTAAAAGCTAGAACGGGTTGATCCCAAGAGATCCGGCTGAAGACAGCGACTGAAGATTTAGAGCTCAAAGGACGTATGAAGAGACTACACGAGTAAACTTAAGGTCAATAAATTTTAGATATAGGTAACAAATAGAAGGATTTGTCGGCTTTATCTTACGCTAGGCTATATCTATATGGGATAGAAGATTATATATTAGCATACATAAAGAAGAAATTGTACGACAGCGCTTTTTGTAGGTAGGTATATATTTATTTCTTAACTAGATTTTGCCCGCGTTTTCGCTCGCTTAAATTTAGGTTTGGTTAGGTAAGATTGGTGACATACTTTTTGCTGGGTAAAACTTACCCTATGTCCTTGTCTGCTCCTCTGACAACGGGTATGCGAATTTTCATAAAGATTGGTTTCAAACTCACATTCGCATTCATAATATTAGATAGGTATGATTAAGATTACGATACACCTGTAACCAGCGTAGTTAACTAGGAACTATTTTGTAATCAGATTTCTAATTACGATTAAAAGTAGTTAACTACATGTAATTATGATTACATATGTACCTAACTTAACTACAATAATCAAACTACATGAAGTACCTAGTTAATTTGATTGCTAACTACTGATTATTTGAATTCTAAGACCATAAATGTTTCGCAGTTAAATCTACTTGTAATGTGTTGTTTTATCGATTTATTTAACTGAATCTGGCTCTAAAATTAATTTAAAACTTTTTTAAATTTATTTTTAAATGTTTATTCACTTGTTTGGCATAAATTACAAAATTCAAATTTCCTCGCCAAGCTACACAGCTTGCTGGCGAGAATACGCTCGTTAACAATAATCTTTATAGCTTTATTACAAAATAAAGCGAAATTCAAGCGTCGACTGCACCGTGGGAGTGAACCTCAATTATCCTAGTATCACCTTCGCCGAGCAGTAGACACTTGAGTTTCGATTTTGCCTTGCCGACCTTGTAAAATCGTTATAACGCCTGTTATGGGAAAACCTGGGCATAGAGTTTATTCCACAAGCCAACACCTAAGCGTCCGCGGGAGAAAATTTTTATTCTTTGGTTTATCATAGTTGCATATGAAAACATTGTTTCCTCTGGAGCCGAGGAAGGTACAGGGGTATTGTGTTTTATAAATACATTTTCACTTCTGGATATCTATGAAAAGTATTTAGGCGATGCTCTAACTCGCGCGAACACGACTCGCGCGCGTTTGCTGTTTTTAATAAGCAACATTTTAATAAGTGTGTAGTTATAAAAAGCAATCTCGTAATCGTGATTGCAACTACAATTGGTAGTTAGTAATCAAAATGTTTAACTACTTTTACGATTATTTCATGTACCTAATCAGTTATTATGATTACTAACTACTATATGTGGTAGTTAGTAATCAGTAGTTAGATTACATATTGTCCAACACTGCCTGTAACTAAGAAGGCATAGATGAATTATGCTCACCTGTAGTGGAGGAGCTTTTTGCCCTGGCACAGTTTCGCATCGAGTCTAGAACTTCACGCACTGTCGCCCTCATTATCTCATAGCCAGTTGCACTCAGTGATCGGTAAACGATTCGGCAACGTAAGGTGCGGTCAGTCTATAGATGGGTGACCACTTAGTGGTATTTCATCTGAGCCTCTTCGTGCTTCGGAGGGCACGTAAAAAGTCGGTCCCGGTTGTTGCCAAAATTGACAGCAGTCGTAAAGCCATGTCAGGCCTCTGACATGGCTTAACGACTGCTGTCAATTTACGGGCGGCTTGAACAACTCTTGACAACAGATTAGCCACTAACCACACGAAAAGAAGAAGAAGACCTGCAGTTGCGCTACCGAGGTAGACTTACGTAGTATATGTTGGGCACTGGGCAGGTATTATATGTTTAATTTATTATATATACCTAAGGATAATAACAAAGAAAGTATGAAATAAGACAAAAAATGCTTATATAACAGTGTATATAACAATGTATTCATTGAGCAAGATCTCAAGCAACGTTTAGTATAATAAAAAGAATCGAAATCTTGATACCTACTAAGTAATCTAATAAAAAAACATATTTTCTGCAAGGAAATTTAAATGTTTTTTTTTAAATATTGCTACATTTTACCTACAGGTAATTTTTTTTATGTATAACCAAACCTATATAGAATATGTACTTATATTTTTCGTTAAAGTTATGGTAGAACTATAGTGAGTCCTATTAAAAGCACGCCTCGTACAAAAATTCGGTTTTGTTTGAAAATCGAATATTGCTCTCAGAATGCGCTTCTATGCCCGGTCTATAATACTGGTGAACAAAACCAGACGAAATCGGTATGTTCAACCTACTCGAAAACAATTTTTAGGGTTGAGGAGTGTGACAAATTCCTTTTGATTTTACCTTTTCAATAAACCTTGCCAAATAACGTCTTAATTCATAATTTTCATTGTAAATACAGGTTAAAATTAGAACAGATTAGCAAAATTGCGCTGTATACTCACCTATTTTTTGCTTTGTTCTTTCTTTTAACTTACGGACCTTACGGTCTTCGAATATTTGATTCAGTACTAAGATTTGAATCAGAAAACACAAGTACTTATGATTGCATTGAAAACTTTTACAAACATCGAATATTCATCACAGAAACTGCCACATTCAAAGAGTATCTCAAGAAACAAAGATGGCTGTCGTTCGTAGACTAGCCATTACAAACTTTTCAAACAAAAGTTTACAAAAACTGCTACTACAAACAACAAAAGATGTTATTCAATTCAAGTGCTAAGTTCCATTGTGCGAAACAAAAAGTTAAAATATGTAGTTATTTATGCTCTCTCGATGCCTTTTATTTATTTATTTCTATATATTATGTTTATATTGTGAAAGTTTTTTTTGGTTTTAAGTGGTGTGGCTTTGAAGTTTACGATGGTTATTGTTTTGGGGAAGTTGTCTTCCGTACTTCCGCTACGTAAAGATTGTATATTTTGAAAGGGTAAATTTTTTTTAGTGATGTTAGAACTAGTTTTGTGACTTATGTGGAATTAGTAGCCTTTGATACGCATGTAAGCGATGTGCGATACATAATTGCATAATTTAATATTATTAGGTGACAGAGACATTGATGAGATCTCAGGAACTTGTTCGACTTAAAATATATTTTCTTTAGTTATCCTGCTCAAGTGCTCATTGTAAAAAATATGCTATATTGCATCATTGCCACATATACAGCATTGTTATTGCTTAAACGAGGCAAAGCTATACATTCTGTGGCCTGATGTCTCACGCCTGCTACGGCAATGATTTCAGAGTTCAAGGTAAGGGCTTTCTTCAGAACGTCTGGACACAGAACGTTAGGTCAGATCATTCGCAATAGCCTCGTGTAGTTCTAGGCAAATCTTTTTCAACAGTGTCTTTTTTTGTGTACAATCTTCAAACCTATTCCCAAATCTTTCGACAACATATATTTGCCTACTCAAACCAATTTCATTACTATTAAGATCTACAAATGTGAAACAGATATAATTTTCAGAAACAGACCTTACTTTAATGTCGGTTTATATTAGGCTAATAGGTACCATCCTAAAAGCCCTAAAATAGTCATTACACTCCAAATTACGTTTGGAACAATGTAACTGACTTGTCATTTTCAGCTAATCGAGGTGTCTAACCGCGTCTAACAGCCAGAATATCTGGTTCTGTGAGCACAGGCGGCTATAATGATGGTTCGATGACATATACAATTCTCTCCCTTATTCGTTGTCAGCTCGTCCTAATGGTCTAGCAGACCCAACAAATGACTTCTTGTACAAAACATTACGTGAACAAATTAGGTTAATATCTGAAGTAAGGAATAGGTACAATTTTTATGAGATATACAATATAGCTTCATTGGTCCATTGGTATAAGTTTGTACTGGTATGCGTCCGAATGTGAGATTTTGGGATCGACGGCCAGGTTAAATATAAAATGTTATTATGAGAAGAGGTACGCAAAGATTTATATGATATGAGACGTCTGATATACAAAAAACAAAATCCAACATGCTGATCGCTAAGGTTTCTGACTGTACTTTTCATCGGCTAGTAATCGGGGGCGAAACTGAGTATCTAAAATGCCACGGGGCGAACGGGTACCTACACTTAGGTAGTATTATTTTATCTGTGACTTAGGTAATCAGGGGTGAAACTCAAGAGGCGAACGGACCCAACACCGTTTTAGGTTCCACGTAATAGACGGTGAGCCGATCCCTCTAGCATTTTTTTTTAACAGAATACTTTCTAATACTTAGTTTAACTGAAAGCTCAAATCTGGGACGGTGTCATAGGGCTAAAGCGTACGTGCTGACTTATGTTATATATTATAGTATCTATCAGCTTAATATATTTATTAGGCTGATACCATATAATACGTTATAGGTATGTTGTTCGTTGGTAATGGGATATATCCCACTACCAACCTAACTTATAAGCTTTGAAACCTACTTTAAAGATTAATCTTAAACCGAACAATATCCAATTTATATTTCTATAAGCCTGAATGTTAAAAAGAAAAACATTTTCTCATACGCTAACAATTTTCCCCAAGCCTCGGTCTAAAACTATTGTGTACCTTCACGAGTGCTCAACAAATTGGCTCAGACTAAATTGGAAAATTCCTCACACTGTGTCTGACATCTTTACTATACGTTAGTAAAGTTCCAAGACATTTTCTTACGTAGAAAACACGTAATCTTTTCTTTAGTAATCCTGGATAGACTTCCAAGTAATCTAGATGGGATTACTAAAGTAAATTGATGTTGAAATTACTTTTCAAGATTTAATTAAAAGAGGTTTAGACTTGCGAAGGGGTTCGTTTCACGTTTGGTAATGCCTGAATATTCACTGATTGCGATTCGGCATTCTACATTTCGCCTATATTTGTTTTGGTATAATATGTTCTATTTTTTACGCCATATACATATTATATGCTCTTCCTAGATGAATCAGAGAATCAGATGAACCGTGGCTTAGTTTTTAAACTGAAGCCATCGCTTCCAAAGTGAAAATTGTTTTAGTATTTTATGGCTAAAAGGCTTTTATGCATTGTATACACCATCCTATCAAAACCCATGATGCACGTTGGCCTACGATTCTCTTGACTACGATACCTCGACATATTATAACAGTACTTATCCATATTCTAAACATTATAACTAATAATCATAACATCAACTGCAGCCTGCTAGCTATCTGCTTCCTCGTTTTATGTTTAGAAGCGTAACGTTATATGTTTGAGGCTCATAAAGGGTCCGTTCGTTGATAATAAAGCGACAATTAGAAACTCAATTTGCACATATTACCATTAATGTACTGTTTTATGAGTCATTCCAATTTACTGCTAAGAATGATTCATATCACGCAAACAAGTAAGTAAACACTGCCTTGTCATTAAATGAATAAGATAGTCTTGCTATCGAAAGGTCGCAGGTTTGAATCCAATCCACATTTCCGAAGTGGATCCAATCCTAACTCGAGTATTTTAGTTTAGCTGGAGGAGTTAAGAGGAAACACAAGGGCCGTTTTTCTATACAAACGTAGTCCCCTGTTTCCTCCCTGGATAATGCCAGTACAGCTAAAACTTTTTCCAAAAAAGGCATGGCCTCTATTGGCGTGTTCCTATGTTTTCCTTTTTTTTCATAAATTAATTATTAAAAGAGACATGAGCCTTCAAAAACCTCAAAAATTGGCAAGATTTTCCGCTGTGTTTAAACATCCAGAAAACAAATTTAACAAGATTATATAAAAAAAGGAAAACATAGGACACGGCCAAAGCCATTTTTTAATTTTAATAAAAAAGTAGTTAAATCGTCATGTTTTGGAGAAGAAATCAGGGGACTACGAAACGTTGATTTTGTGTACTTTTAATAGGTATTTTCGGTCCAAGCTGCAGTTCTCTCTATCACGCTCTGCGGGCACTGCGCGACAGCAATAGATTTTACAAATACCTAGGTACCTATTTTTCAATTCTCTCGCCCGGCGCTTGGTGTCTCCTCTTAACAAGAGTAATAGTAATTTGCTACCCAGATACCTAATAACATGGTTATCATAAGCGTAAACTTTTTGGCTCGGTACATAGTACGGATGGAACGGATGGCGTACCTACCTAGTGATTTAAGTGGTCGCTTCGCCGCTAACACTGCTTCGAGTGTTGTGGGTTCAATCCCCATATGGAACAGATACTCGTGTGATCCATTTAATGTTTGTTCCGAGTTCTGTGTGTTCTTTGTGTCTCTTGTTTAAATGTTTATAAAGTCCTCTGCGACACAAAACTGTACAAGGACATATACTTCAGTATAAAGTAGTTAGTGGTATTTTTTTATGTATATAATTGGCGCCAGTGACTATATTAGTGTCGCAAAAAGCCACTTTATACAAAGAAACAAATTGAGCCACGTGAAATATTTCCTTGTAATAACTGTATTTGAATATAATTTTGTTTTATTTTTGTGATCATTTCAACCATTGTGCTATTGAGTCTATAGGCTACTATTATAGGATTTAGGCTACTTTAGTATCCAGTACTCTATAAATACCGAACGCAATAGCTACCAAATACACAGTAAAAGCACACAGTTATTGTGTATTGTAATGTACATAACGAGTGTCTTTGTACACGCGGACAATAAACAAAGATATCCGGCACCCCGCAAAGAAGTTCCGAGGTATTCTACTCCAATGAGAAGTACTCATTGAAAAAGCGGTGGTTAGTTTTTGTCGAGATCAAGTTCGGTTTTTTACGTACGATTTTAAATTTGGCAGGATATGAGACTTTGTACGTCTTTACTGCACTTTTTTTGGTGGTGTTTTTTAGTGTTAATAGGATCAAATGCATGAAGATACGTAGGTATAATATGTTGTTTGTTGAACAAAATGCCAGTTCGTTGGCCTCTTAATAATAAAATGGCTTCACTTTAAAGTTGTTTTGGTATGAAAGCAAACTGCTCTGAGTATTTGTAATAATAATTTAAAACTATTTACGACTATCATTTATATTTATCTGACAAAGCAAGCCAAGTTTTGAAATTGCATTCGTATCTTCTGAGCATTAAGCTAGACAAATTGTAGATTACTTTAATAAATCATTGCTGTATCGGCTGTTGCTTCTCTATGTGAAATAATATTTCAATTTATGAAAGTTGAAGATTTTGTTTCCAGTAATAGTTGGTATGTATTACTATGTATCAAATGCAACGTCAGACTTAAAATAATAAAAGCGCTTAGCAAAATCTTTGTATAGAGAAATTTTGAAAGTTATTATTTTCTCATATGTGCATCTAAATCAAAAACCAATTAATATTTAGTTTACTCAAAATACTTTATTATACATTTAGAATTACCAATTTTTAAGTAAGGAGTATTGTTTTATTTATTTGACTAACAAACAAGCTTGCACATTGTATTGGTGCTTTACATCATATTATAGAATTTATTGTTTAAAATAATAAGATAAACATTTAATTTAACTAGTATGGACAGCACGGATGGCGTATTTTTTTTTGTAATATTTTGTTATTATAATAAAAATCTAAACTAAAAATAAAAGCAATAGCGCCTTTCAAAAAGTAATAGCAAATAATTCAAAGGTGCTTTTGCTCATGCATAATTTCCAGGCGTTCGTTGAAACAAAAGCTCCTATTTAGAATCATCCTCGTACTAATACATCGTTTTTCTGCCTTCAGTGTTATATTGTTTTGAGCTCAGAAGAAATATTTACAAGTCTTGATTATAAGGCGAATTTGAAATATTGTTCGTTCACATAAAAGGCAAAAGAAAACAAAGGTTGTAAAGCTAATTTCCGGCTTAGTTGTGTTTGTGAGCTCAAAATTACTTCTTCGATATGGAAATAAATCGTAAGAAATACTTAATAGATACTTATATTTTTTGCTCTACGTCACAATGAAAATATATAATGCCCTCTAAGAACAATTTATTGTGCGTACTTAATATGGAATATTTGAGTTATTTGAATATACATAATTATATAACAATGTTTTCGCATAGTAGCAATAGTCTAGTGGGAAACCGTGTACGACCGCCACGCTGAGTTCTCGAGTTTGATCCAAAGGCGCACATACCTTATTTTTCGATGTTAGGTATGTATGTATTAAATACTTAGATAATATTCGCTACATTATTGGTGAAGGAAAACATGAAAAGAACAAAATGTGACGAAACCTGCATATCTAAGAATTCTCCATAATGTTCTCGAAGAAATGTAAAGCTGCCAATCCACACTGGGCCAGCGTGATTTACAATGGCCGAACCATTCTTATACTGAGAAGAGGCCCGTGCGCAGCAGTGGGGCTGGACAGTTTAATAATGGACTGATATAATATATAGGTAATGTTTTCGAAACGCAATTTTCACGCCCTTAAAACAACACCGTATTATCGGAATAGCTGGTAATTACAGATTGTTTTTAAAAAAACAACTCTCGCACTGGGGATCTCGAATTGTATTACGGGGATAAAGCTGTAGAAATGTTAGTTTTGTAAACCTCTGCCTACGCCTTCGGGGATGCAGCGTCTATATTATGTTACTTGATTGTTACTTATTATGTTAGACGACCCGCGCAACTTCGTCTGCTTTATATAAGATACGAGAATTTACCCCGTTTTTCAAAATTTTTCATTGCTGCTCCTGAATCCTGAAGTTATATAACCTATAGCCTTCCTCGATAAATGGGCTATTCAACACTAAAATAATTTTTCAATTCGATCCAGTAGTTTCTGAGATTAGCGCGTTCAACCAAACAAACAAAATCTTCAGCTTTTAATATTAGTATAGATATACATAGGAACCAAGTAATTAACTACGAGCAGTAGTAGCAAAATTTGTAAGTACATATTGAATACAGCCGATGAACTTCATTAAGTGTGTGGTCTGATGAATGTGAAGTTCGGCTTGGATCTGATCACGTGGTCACGATGAGAACGTGTTTTGAATACGAACGACCCTAGACAAGCCACAAGGGGAAATCAATGGCACTCTCAATGAATCTTGTGATATGTACCTATAAAGAATTCAGTAGGCAATGGTGTGTAAAAAAAGTAAGTGCTTTTTCTTACTGGTGTGCGAGCGTGCGTATTAATCGCTTATCGAAGTGAAGCAAGCGCTTTTGATGATGGTTTTAGATGGTGATGATGTTTAATAGGAGTTGCTGAGACTATTATAAATAAAATACTTGGGAAGAAAATATTTCTTAGATTTACAACAAGCCAATAGAGTAGGTACTTTTTATGATGGTAGGATAAAAATATCTACCTACAAAATTGGTAATACAAAATAATAATTATTATTCTGAAACTATCTTTACCTATTTTAATAATTATTATTATTTTTACGTGAGTGAATGCACTGACGCATACCTCACCACAGAAAACGGAAAGGTTATGTCGGATTCACCGGGGGAAAGATGATCCCGGTAATACCGACTAAACCTACCACGGTGTTCCTTGTGTCACTTTTACATGCAATCGCAAATTTGAAAATTGAATGCTGCGAATCGTGCGAGAGAGTGCGTTATATTTTTGTTATTTTGTTTCACTCACGCTGCACGGAACGCGACGCTCTATCCTTACATTACCATTACATCGACACCACTATGCACTGTCCCTTTCCGACAATTCTTTATTTTATATGTAGCGTAGTTATGCGTATATAGGTTGTCACGTCGCGTCATAGATGCGCGCGCGTCGAGTGGGGCGCTGTGCCCCCTCCTTGACACCTAGGCCGGCCGTAGACACGACGATATAAGGAGGACGGGACTTGACTCGAGGGCTCGGCGAGCGGCAGACATCACACCCGGCAAGTATCTTCCCAACTTCTACCTGGATCACCGACACACATCTACTCTGCAGTGGACCACGCCCTGAGGACTTTTCTCCTTCAACTTCGCGGGTGTAACAATATTATTGTACTTTTGTGTTCAAGTGGAAAATATAAGTGTACTTGTAAACGGTCCTTGTTTTCTTTCACCACCCGTGGAGAATAACACCCCTAAGGTGACGAAAAGGTGACAAGGTGTCTAACTTGATGTGTAGCCGTGTGTACTATTGCTATAGTTGTGCCTAAAAACACTGCCCAACTAAATCCTGTACGTATAGGTTTTCACCTAACCCTAATATGTTAAATAAGTGAGCGCATCAATCATGTCTAGTGCAGGAACGATCAATTCGTTATGACAACAACCGTCAGCCATCGCTTACTATGAAAAACGCTGTTTGTGTATTTTGTAGCTTTCCTATTTTATATCAAGAACAGAGGCAGCGATGTACAAACAGAGAGTTTAACTTAAATATCTATGGATGTATACAATTGGTGTTCGAATTATAATTATTGGAAAGTAATTACAATTCTATCTATAATAATAATATAATAATATTCTATTACATACAACTTTACCTAGCCCAAACTAAGCAGAGCTTGTACTAGGTATGGATAGGTACTAAACAATGGATAAACATACATACCTATGTATATACTTTTTTTTTGTAAATACATTACATATTATACATAGAAAACACCCAGACCAAGACAAACATCCATGCCCATGCACACAAATGTTTGACATGTGCAGGAATCGAACCCGCGACCTCAGGCGTGGCAGTCGGTTAGTCATCATATAAGTGCGTGCAATACGAGCTTCATGCCAAGTAAGTATTGCGTTAGTGAAGTCATAAATCCAAAATCATTAATTCATTTAGGTCTTAAAGTACCTACCTACCATTCATGAACGTCAAAAGTTATTGTAGTTTACTAAAGTGACTAAATTTACATTTACCAGGCAAAATGTTGATCCAATGCAAGAAACTCACGGCCAGTCTTTAAATCGGCGTTACATTATAATTTCAGTATAACAACTTATAATATAATTATTAAAATTAACAAACTTTATACGGATTTTATCGCGTTGTTTATTTTTTATAAAACAGAGACCGATCGGTCTCCCTGTGACCATGGCTGCTGAAAAGCAACCGAAACGTCGGGGAAAGTGTAACATTAAATTTAAATAGTTGTATCATTTAAATAGCTTAAATTGAAGTAAACAGTAACTAGAAAAAGTGTTTAACAATAGTTGTTTAAAGTTTCAAAATTATGTAATAAAAGTATTTTATAAAAAAATAAACAACGTGATATAATCCGTATAAAGTTTTTTAATTTCAATGTATAACATTCGCGTAAACATAAGACAATATTAACTTATAATATGTACACAGTACACGTGTTGCAGGCATTATACAATATACAACACACTATTAAAAATAAATAGATGCCTTGTCCACAATGATCCACATGAGTACTTTTCCCGCATCGGTAGTGACTTAGCATTACAAATTAGCCCTAATATTCAAAATACTCAATTGCTGAATGATAATTGATAACATTAATGCTAATTCTTTTGTTCTTTTGCCTGCGGATGAGTCTGAGGTAGAGTCAATCATTCGAAATTTGCGTAAATATGCTGCGGTCGGGTGGGACGCAATTCCTGCTCATCTATTGCAAAAGTGCTCAAACATCCTGGTACCAATAATTACCCACATTTGCAATGTTTCTATGGCAGAAGGAATTTTCCCCAAATCTTTTAAAAGGGCCGTTGTGCATCCCATCTTTAAGAGTTGAAACAGAGACAGTGTCAATAATTATAGGCCTATATCTGTCCTACCTGCGATGTCTAAAATCCTGGAGAAGGTGCTAAACACCCGCCTAAGAAACTTTTTAAAGAGAAACAGTATTTTAGCGCCGAATCAATTTGGTTTTAGGACAGGAATATCGACTGAGGATGCAGTCGCTTCTCTGGTTGATGAAATAGTAAACAGTCTTGATAATGGACAAAAATGTCTGTCGATTTTCCTAGATATTACCAAAGCATTTGACACTGTCTCTGTTCCACATCTCTTATTAAAAATGGAGAGAATGGGCATCCGTGGATATGCACTTCGTATTTTTAAAGATTATCTTTCTGATAGGACACAGTGTGTAAAAATAGATGACATCGTTAGTGACAACGCACCCCTCCTTTTTGGCGTCCCACAGGGATCAATCCTTGGCCCAACTCTCTTCCTACTCTACATAAACTCCTTGTGCACCCTATCCCTTCCCTATTCTTCTATCATTACCTACGCAGACGATACTGCAATACTTGTTCGTGGCAAAAACTGGTCAGAAGTGTTT
The DNA here is from genome assembly GCA_963675205.1 of Catocala nupta. Taxonomy (NCBI): domain Eukaryota; kingdom Metazoa; phylum Arthropoda; class Insecta; order Lepidoptera; family Erebidae; genus Catocala; species Catocala nupta. The sequence goes on along the minus strand of OY776097.1, from coordinate 18,191,237 downwards.
GTTCGTGCAGAATGCGCTCTTAGTCATGTAATGCAGTGGCTGTCAAACAATCTACTTACACTTAATCTCAACAAAACCACATACATCACGTTCTCAAAGACAGCTATAACCCAACCATATTTGGAAACATTCAATATAAGAGCACATACTTGTTCGACAAACACATCCACTAACATCTGCGACTGCCCAACTATATTGAGATCTGCCCACACAAGGTATCTGGGGGTATATATTGATAATCTTCTTTCATGGAAATACCACCTGACTAATATTACTGCCCGCGTCCGCAAGATGATATTCTTTTTCAAAAAATTACGTTACTCAGCTGATTTTGAGACACTAAAATTAGTTTATTATGCACTATGTCAATCTATATTAACATATTGTATTTCTGTTTGGGGTGGAGCTATGAAATCGTTTTTTCTGCCCCTAGAACGAGCACAAAGAGCAGTCCTTAAAGTTATGACATTTAAGCCTTTTAGATATTCGACTGCCCAATTATATCACGAATGTGAACTGCTTACTGTCAGACAGCTCTTTGTGCTTGAAACAATCTGCAGAAAACATGTTGATCTGGAATATGACATTCAAGTCACAAAAAAGCGCACTGCATATAAGGTCTGCCAGGCTCATAGCTTCAGAAGTGCGTTAGCAGCGCGTCACCACATTGTTGTAAGCTGTCATTTATATAACACTGCTAATAAATACTGCAACATCTATTCATTAAATAGATCGCAATGCAAGAAAAAAGTTATCATATGGCTCTTGTCCAAATCTTATGAAGACACAGAAAATTTGATTAAGCTAAGTATACTATAAATCCAAAATGTACACACACACACACACACACACATACAAACACGAACATTCACATACACACAGATATAGATATATATATATATATACATATAATATACATATATATACGATATATATAATTATAATATTAATATGAATATTTATATAATTATATATTATTCTTACCTTAGCAATTCAGCACATGCATATGCATCTACGATACACTTCACTTTCACATATCTACCTGTTGCAATTAATTGTGAGAGCCCTAGTACCCATACCACAAGTTAAATCTTACTTTGGGTACCAGTGGTCAACAAAATTATTGTACATGTTTAAATGTTTATAACCACATGGGTTATTCCTTTGTATGTATCTTTTTGTGACAATAAAATATTATTATTATTATTCACATTTATTCATTAATTATCAATAAAAATTACATTTTTAAATATATAATTATAAAAAAACACATTTAAAAATATAAAAATTATGGATGCCCACCGACATCGAGACAAGGTCCAAGCTGTCGGTGGTTAGGGGTCCAGAGAGAGGAATCTCCTCACTATGCGTGCCGTATCGAGGAGAACCGCCTTCTGCATCTGACCCTTGACCCAAGCACCTAACGCGAGCCTCTTAAGATGTTGGTCGAGGCTCTTGGCTATTAGACCGTTTACCGTAACGACTATCGGTACAATGATTGCCGAGTCCACATCCCACATATCGACAACCTCGTGTGCTAAGTCCAGGTATTTTAGTTCTTTTTCCTTCTCAGCTTTCACGAGGTTGCCATCATGAGGGATGGTAATATCGACAATCATTGCACGGCGCTCTGATCGATCTATTACCACAATATCAGGCTTGTTGGCAACAACAGTCCTGTCTGTGATAATAGATCGATCCCAATACAGTGTGATATGGTCCTTTTCGAGAACTGGTTCCGCTACATACCTGTAGTAAGGCACCTCGACCTCTACAAGTTTGTACTTCAGAGCAAGTTGCTGATGGATAATTCTGGCTACTTGGTTATGTCTGTGCAAGTACTCGCCGTTAGCAAGACGAGAACAACCGGAAACTATATGCCTGAGGGATTCACCGGGTTGGTGGCACGCCCGACATATGTCAATCGTACCATCCCTCAGGATATATTTCCGGTAGTTATTCGTCTTGATAACTTCGTCCATAATTGCACAGACAAACCCTTCGGTTTCCCCAAAGAGGTCACCGAAGCGTAGCCAGTTCACGGAGGCGAGAACGTCTACATCAGGTCCATATAGGGCCTTGTAGAACCTACCGTGAAGCTCCTTGCTCTGCCATACACTCTTGCGGTCGTCAATGCTTAGTACTATAGGGATGCGCCAGTTCTCTTTAGCCAGGTTAAGCGGGGTGAGTCCGTTATCCACTGCGATAACATCACGATGCATACCCACGTTCGCTTGAAGGAAATATTCTCTAAGGTTGCACACCTCACGATTATGGAGGGTTTTGGCATTTAGAAAACCTCGACCCCCACATTTCCGCGGGATGTACAACCTCATCACAGACGAACGAGGATGATGCATTCGGTATGCCGTCAACAGTGTACGGACCTTCCTGTCCAGGGCATCTAACTCAGTCTGAGTCCACTTAAGTATGCCAAAGGAGTATAAAAGAAGCGGCATGACCCAACCGTTAAAAGCGCGCACCTTGTTGCCGCCTGATAAAAGACTGTTAAGTATTTTTCTCAGGCGACCAAAAAAGCGCTCCTTCAACGATTGTTTCATGTCCGCTTCATTTATACCTAAGGCTTGTGACATACCCAAGTATTTGTAGGTATCAGTAATGAGAAGCGATCTTAGGTTAATGGAATCTGAAAGTTCAATGCTCTCAGATTCCACCATCCTTCCTTCCTTTACATGCATGACTGCACATTTATCCACACCAAACTCCATGTTGATAGATTTACTAAAGCAATCAGTTACTCTTAGTAAGTCTATCAAATGTGAATCAGTGCGGGCAAACAGCTTTAAATCATCCATGTATAGCAAGTGTGATACGACCTGACCGCCTCTCTTTAACCTGTAACCTAGCCCTGAACCCTCTAGTAATGTACTGAGAGGGTTCAGCGCTAGACAAAACCACAGAGGACTCAGACTGTCGCCCTGAAATATACCTCGCTTAATCTGTATTAGCTCGCTGGTCGCCTGGGTCTGTCGACACCCTGGATAGTAAAGAGCCGTTTTCCATTGCCGCATACATAACTTCAAGAAGGTGCATAGAGTTGTATTTACTTTATACAGCTCCAGCACCCTCAAGAGCCACGTATGCGGCACCGAATCGAACGCTTTCTTGTAATCTATCCAACATGTCGCCAGACTCTTGTGATTACGGCGAACCTGTTGGCTAATGGCCATATCAATGAGGAGGAGTTCCTTCGTACCACGAGCCCCCTTCCTACAACCATTCTGAGAGGCCGACATAATAGAATTGATTTCAATATGTTTTGAAATTTTGGCTCTCAGAATAGACGTAAGAAGCTTATAGACCGATGGTAAGCAGGTGATCGGTCTATAATTTCCAGGCTCGTGAGTGCTACCTGCTTTGTGGAGCAGGTGCGTAACTCCTACGTCTTCCATCTCTGGAATTTGTTCAACCGCTCGCTCGACATCACGGATCCAATCGCCCTCTGTGTGGCCCATGGGCACCGACCAGATGCTACGCCAAAAGGTATTTGTGGTATCAGCATCCGGCAGCCGCCCACCAGTCACACATTGATCCGGTCGTTCCCAGCTTCTATAAACACGTCTTTGGTCTTTTTGAAATGTGTAATTCACGGTATATCGGTTCACGCGTTTTTTGTATCTGCGCAAACGGTTTGCCCACGCATAAACTTTCTGCTTCAGGAAGTCAATGCGCTCTGTGACCCGAGATGTATAGTCTTGTGGGCTGGTGTCAGTTCCCAAGAAAGCTCGAATCACAAAGCGCATCACTCTAGGGCGAGTATTGCCCTCCCTGAAGCAGATTAGTTTACCAATAAGTGCCCTTGCCTCAGCGATACGACGTTCAATCCTGCATTGCCATGCCGGAGCAGCTTTTCGCCATACAGCAGTGTCGTTCAAAGGGAACTTGACGCCTGCTGTACGACATGCCGCTACAGCAGCACAATACAGGATTGAATGGGTATCACTGAGATTCTCGCTATTCTCTAAATAACTAGGCAGTAGCGAGTCAAGGGCACCTACCAATGCCATATTTTGTCTATGCGTAGGCAACCGCGGCAGTCGAGGCCTAATAGTATGGGGTGTATACCGATATTCCCGAATCGCACATTCCAAAGCTACCCTTACCTCATCATTGTACTGGATGCTTACATTATTAGTCATGTCATCCTCATCCTCGCTGGTAATGTTTTGGGGCAACGATGTAACACTACTATTATTATTATTATTAATTGTAACAAGTAGGAACTACCACTCAATAAAGAAGTCAATAAACTGCATTGTTTGAAAAAATGTCCTATGCGTACAACAATATGAGTGAAAGCCAAGATAAAATAGCGAGAACGAGGCGTAGAATCCGAATTCACATCACGCACTTCAGACTTTCAAAGTTATGCAAGAGCTTATTAAAAAGTTAATTATAACTTGTTTTAACGGTAAACATCTACTCTAAAGTTGTGTTGTCCGCAAACTCCTACTTCTTTAGTCCAATTACTCACATTCTGAGAAGACGATCAAGACTGGAAGTACTTTTAAAACTAATGACTGCTCTGCCGTTCAATAACTAAAAGGACGTAAAGCGATAAGGAACGCATATAGCTTAACGTCCTTTTACTTAGCAGAGGCCAGTGTGGTTGTCCGTCAAGTATTAGAATACCAGACATAATTAAAAATCTATTGTTGTTGGCCACCGGTGTGCCGCTACGACTCAATAGGTTAAGCATGTGGTGTAAGTGTGAGAGATCGCGTACTCGCAAGTCGGGTAATAATAATATCAGCCCTAAATTAAACTGGCCCACGGCTGGGCACGGGCCTTTTCTCAGTGTGAGAAGAAAGAAAGAAAGAAAATTAATTTATCTGACAAAAAGAAATACAATATTAAAAAGACAAATAAAATAAAAAATTGCCAAATGGGACCTAGTTCAGCATATGCCAGGCTAAGGAAGCCTGGCGCTTGGGCACGCCACGATCGTGGCGGTCAGTTCTTGAAGAGTGGCTGGAATGGTGGCATGGCACCCTTATCTTCCGGCTGACACGGTAATAACTGACCACGGTTGTTTTGGCCAGTTCCTGTATCGCATAGGCCGCAGGAAACGCCCGGATGTCATCACTTTGGCGACTGCCGCGATGTTGTTGATGATGTGGACACGGCGCTACACACTTTAGCGGATTGCCCCGCCTGGACATCGCAGCGCCGTGAGTTGATCGCGGCAGTCGGACTGGTTGCCCTCTCACTCCCGGCCGTGGTTCAGTCTATGGTCCGGAGTGAGAGATCGTGGAACGCCGTCGCCTCCTTTTGTGAGGAAGTAATTTCCATCGAGGAGTTGGCGGAGCGGGAGAGGGAGCGCTTAAACCCTCTCCCCAATCACAGAACCGGGCGCTGGAGGGCAGGTACGAGAGGCGGCGTGCGTGTTCCCACGTGCGCCTCTATGTCGTGTCTTTGGCCCGGTGGAGGGAAATATTTTTGTGTAGTGGCCTGCGTTTCACACGGCGCGGCGCGGCGGGCCGAAATCACGGCAGGGTCGCGATTGCATGTGAAAGCGATTTGCGCGGCCTCGCCGTCTATGGTTATGTCGAGGAACATTGTGGTAGGTTTCGTCGGTATTACCGGGGTATCTTTTCCTCGGTGAGTTGGTGAGTTAAACTCTCCGTCGCCCCGCGGAGAGAGATGTGTGAAAGCAAATCCCCCACTTAAAAAAAAAAAACTGGTGTTGGTTTTCAACTGGATCCCTTTAGAGGGTTAGGCCATAGTCCACTACGCCGGCGCAGTGCGTATTCATGAACACTATGGAGAACTCTCAGACATGCAGGTTTCCTCACGATGTTTTTCCTCACCGTTAAAGCGAGCAGTTAACTATTTAATACACACATAACTTTGAAAAGTCAGAGATGTGCGCTTTGAGATTGGACTGGACACCTCTGCGTGGCAATCCAACGGTTTGCCAGTAGGCTATCGCCGCTTCTTCAGGTACAGTTACTGAGTTTATGCAATATTTGGCATAACATTTAATGTTTTTCGGTGCACGAATAATTGAAAAATTTATGCAATGTTTTTTGATACTGAATAATAAAAATTTGTCGTGTCAGTTTTCGGAACGCTGCACATTGTATAATTAAATATTTGAAAACTGAGCCCCGTGTACCGGAAGTCGTTGCGATATGTCATCAGATTTTATACATTTTACATGGCAATCTACTTAGCTATTGTCATGTAGTACGCATTTTTATCTAATAGACGTATGTTAAAACGTTAGGGAAAGTGTAAATATAAATTGTTATAAAGTTGTGTTTTATTAAATAAACCGTTATAAAATTTGTATAAAGTAGTTTCATTTTAATGTATAATCATCACTTCATATTATAAAACAGTCCTCCGCCGCGTCTGTCTGTCTGTTCGTGATAAACTCAAAAACTACTGAACGGATTTTCATGCGGTTTTCAGTTTTCACCAAAAGACAGCGTGATTCATGAGGTAGGTTTAGGTGTATATTATTTGTAAAGATTATTTACTACCCGTGCAAGCCGTAGCCGGTCGCTTGTATTTACATAAACGTACAATATTCTGAATAAAGTAGTTTAATTTCAATGCCTTATATCGAATAAATAACTGCTATAATCATCTCAGCCGAATGCTGGACATAGGTCTCCCCCAAGGTTTTCGACTGCTGTTTTTAACTGCTATACTTAAAATTAACCGATTTGAAATTAGACATTCGCTATTTTATTATTTCTATTAGACAAAATGTCTCATCATACTAGGTAACGGATCTTCCTCGCAATTAAGTACTTAAAAGGTAAAAATATAAAACGTTTAAAAGTCTCATCTTTGAAATTGTCCCTATCCTCTCCTCCTGTCTGGCTCCGAATCGGTACAAAATATTGCCTGACCAGGATATCAAACCCAAAAGCTAACAATACGCCGTAGTCATACTTTCACAGAACCAATGAGCAATTTTCATTTTATTATTTTCGTTTAATTACAGCTGAATACATCGATATAAAAAATAAGTATCCAATTATTTTTAAAGACACTTTCAGCTCTTTCTAGAAGATTCGATTACCCTTATCTTACTTCACATTAATCCTTTTAATGTTCATCCTAAAACTTAGATAGCATTTAAGTGTTTAATCGCTGTCTATTACGCTAAAATCTAGTAAATAGTTCATTCACCTTGTCGAAATGAACTTGTGATTATACCCGACTTAAAGATAAGATAAGCTTAGCAAGTTTAATATACCGTTTATTTGCTGTAAGTACTTGTATATAGACATAATATTATAGCTAAAGTATCACTTATTTCTATACTGTAAGTTTACTATCCGACGTCAGTGGTGTAGCGGTAGTAAATGAGATTACTGTGCGGTCTCGGGTTCGATTCCCGGTTTAAGCAAAGTGATAGGATTTTTTTGTCGAGATATTTTCAGTAGCAATATAGCATAGTCTGATGCTGTACCTGATAGATGTATTATTATCGATCGGGCTTAGTTCCAGTTTGGGTAATGGGCTTCCTCTCCATTACGTGGGATTTAAAGATATAGCTGAAAATATGGGTGTAATACACTACTGGCTACGCATTTTTTTGTTTTGTGGCAGACTAGTTTTCACCGCGGTTTCACCCGCGTAAGTCCCGTTTCAGTGGGAATATCGGGAAGGCCTATGTGGGAATCTAGGTCTTCAGCTATTTACAAACCAATTTTAATCGCAATCGGTCCAGTAGTTTTTGCGTGAAAGAGTAACAAACATCCATACATCCATACAAACTTTCGCGTTTATAATATTAGTTAGGACAAGTCCCGCGCTAGTAATAATACCTGTATCGCGGGGAACTTTAGAAACATTCAAACAATGGATACAATCATGATCACACAAGTTTTTGTCCCGTGTGGGATTTGAACCCACGACATTTGACGTAGTGGCAGTGGCGAGGCGACCGGTTAAACTATAACGCCATCCGTGCAGTCTAAATGGCCTCCTTCAGTCCTTTGTAGATACAATAAGTATTACACACACATTCGGAGTGCTCGTGTTTGTAATGTTTCATACTAATTCGATCATTTAAAAGAATCAGATTATTTAAAAGGTTCGATGCCAGATGTATCGTGAAAAAGCAAATAATTAGCCAAATCTAGAAGCTGAGCCGAACATAATTGGAGATCATTGGAAAAATATCAAAAAATTGGGTTAAAATTTTGCCTATAGTGATCAGTAGCCGATATTATAGTGATTCGTGCCATTAGATGCAAAATTTACTTGTATTTTTTTAGAAACTATTTTAAAGTTATTTGTTTTAATTTCTTAATAGTGAAGGCTGTACCCAAACGAAAACAAAGGACACAAAAATATACCCCACCTCGAAACCAGTGCTTGTGGATTATTTAATTTTTCAGATTGTACCTACATTTACTTTTTTTTTCTAAACAACTATACGTGCATCAAGCATATAATTGTTGCGTGTGGAATACGAACAGACAAGTATAAACACTAGCCGCGGCGGGGCGACCGCTTGACTGCTACGCCATCCGTGCACGCTTAGTGATACACCTCTATAATATTATAAGCCCTGTATTTAACTGTCCTACTGCTGGGCACGGGTCTCTTCTTAGTGTGAGAAGGGTTAGGCCATAATCCACCACGCTGGTTAAGTGCGGGTTTGCTGACTTCACATATCATCATAAACATTTTGGAGAACTCTCAGGCGCATGTCAAACCAACATAGGTTACCTCACGATGTGTTTCTCCACCATTAAAGCGAGTGATAATTAACAATTTAAAACGCACATCACTTCGAACAGTCAAGGATGCCTTGGGATCCAACGACCTTAGCATGGCAGTCCAACGGTCTCCCATTAGGCTATTGCTGGTTTCCATAAGGTTATCGCTGCTGATACACCTTTACTTGCTACAAATTTGTAAACAATAAACTAGTTATAAAATCATTCTGGTACTGCTTTCAGACTGTATTCGTTTTCTTATAAATATAGATTTGTTTGATTGTCTCTAACTACTATTACGCCATATTTGTCAATTAAATAACAAGCTTTTGCCCGCGGCTTCGATCGTTCGGGAACAGAACTTTTGTCTGCATTAAAGGTTCCTAATATAAAACATTTCATGATGATGAAACTCTCATTCGAATCCTAATCCTAATCCTTCGGATGGATTGGATGATCTAGTTTATTGGTTTGTTCCGCATTTGACCCTATATTACGTTCCACATTCCAAAATGTTTCTCATTCGCTCCTCTTTTTAAATTATTCCTTTTTCGTACTTCATTTTTCAGCACATGGTTAGCAAAACAAAACATGATTGAAATTTATTTAAAAACTTGTCGTTGTCGGGCTCGTGATGTCATGTAATCATAAGCCCAAAGTTTCGCCGAGAGATCAACGAGGTACTTATATTAAAATATTTTTTGCCTGACGGTACAACAAAGGCTGCAATTCAAAAAATTGTGGGACAGAAAAGGAACGTAATTAAAGACAAAATAGGAATTAAATTAAGAAATTAATATTTATCTAAATTTAGGGACATATTAGGAACAAGTTTTGGGACGAATGCGTATTTTTGCGTTTGGGACGAAACATGAGGGTCAAATGTGGCACAAACCTTATAATTTATAATCCAAGTATGCGATAGCACTACATTACAGTACCATTAAGTACACAACTTATAATGAACTTCTCCTAGTACATCGTAAAGCCATGTTTAACGCTAATTAAGTCTACATACGTGCCCTCTCAAAGTTTATACAACATTAATAATAAAGAACGGTTCAACTCTTTCTGTTTCTCGTTACTGAATTTTCGTCAAAACAGAAAACCTTCAAATTTCAGTAAGTTTCAAGTGACTTTATAGTTTTGCGTTTACACTTGTGGACAAAAAATTGGTACATTATTATAGTAAGATTTATTTTGCTATTTAGTTATTTATACCAGTCAATATATCATTAAGCAATCAAAGTACTATTATACAGTTTGTGAATTGCATCTATTTTAGTTCCTTTGTATTCCTCTCCGGATAGCCAAGCTGAAGTAGCTGTAAGCAGAGTAAACAGCGTGCAGAACCGATGGTCGTTGGTCAGAAAGGTTCTAGAGAAGTGGCCATGCACCGGTACACGCAGCAGGGATAGGCTGCCTACAACCCACAACGATAGCTCAGCTATTCTGTCACCCGCGCAGTCAACTACCAAATTGACTTATCAAAGCTGGATGACAAATACATATAATAGCAATGTTAACTTTTACTATCTGACGTACAGATCTGTAATATTGGTTTAACCCTTTTCAATACCAGTATCTTACGAATGCACGTAAACATCCTCTATTAAATCATTTTCAAATCAAATCAAATCAAATCAATAAATGATTTGATTTGATAAATCTTTTTCTTTTAAAAAAAAACCTTTCACACTAAGAATAATTCGTGTGTCGAAGAGGACTTTAGAAACATATACTACACAACCAACGAGGTACGCAGTACGGAAGATTAGATAAAAAGTGTTAAGATTCATGTAATTGTGCTTTTAACGAAGCGAAGTTTTAATCTTGTTTCGATGACATAGAAATTCTAATTAGAAATATCTGAATCTAATAATACCATTTGCAAAGTTTATTAGTACGCATAACGTTTATGTTCATTAATACTCTCACCACTATAATTTTATTAACTAACGAACGGAGTGCATCTAATGAGTAGAGTTTATTAATCTATATTATTCAGAGTCTCGGCTTCGATGGCGTAGTGGCTAGTGTATTCGACTGCCACGCCTGAGGTCGCGGATTCGATTTCCGCACATTGCAAATTAAACAATTATTTACAAAAAAAAAGGATATATGAATGTTTATCGATTGTCTAGTACCCATAGTACAAGCTCTGCGGCTAGATGGTGTTGTGTGTAAGTGATAGAATATTATGATAGAATATTATTATTAATTAATGTTATTTAATGCTTGTCCTTATCTTGCAAATGCATTTTTGAAGGGGATAGCTGAGACTTATATAGAATCAAATTAGGTGTAAGGTACGTGGCGGAAATCCAAAGTAATAATACAAATGGGTAAAGAAAATTCGCTACGCACCATCGAATTGCCTATCCCAACAATTGCAAAAGAAGTAGTTTAACAATACCATCTCCTTAGATAAGGGTTAGTGTCGTGAGGTCCGCGTGTACTTTAACTTGCAGTAAGCCACTTCGAACACAAAATATGTTTCACTTCAGCCTGTCCTGAGGATGCCTCGCGCTGAGGCGAAACAGGCGAAATATTTTATGGCCTATTATTCTATTAGAAAGAGCTTGTACACGACGCGGGTAATTTGCGCAAGTTGAGGCATTGACGATGGATGCGAGACACTCGCGCAAGTAACAGTAAATGTATGATACAATAGTATAATGTTTCCCTTAAAACATTCAGCTTTCTCAAAGTGAGTCAAGCTCTGTGTTTACAATCATAGTCAATTAACTGACACCCAGAATCAGAACAATATTTTGTAGATGACATAAATAATGGACCCTTGCCACAGCGCGCTGTACTTGCAGTCAATTGTCAGATCTTTTGCGCATGATGTCCAAGTAGCTTGTGCTTGTAGGTCGCTCCAATTTTGTGCGTCGTGTATAAGCACCGTTAAAGTTAGCATAAGTGTTTTTTTCTTTTTTTTTTTATCGCTTTGTTTGGCAAACGAGCAGACGGATCGCCTGATGGTAAGCGATTACCGCCGCCCATGGACACCCGCAACCCCAAAGGAGTTACAAGTGCGTTGCCAGCCCTTTAAAAAGGAATGAAGGAGGGAAAGGACAAAGGAAAGGATAGGAAAAGGATCGGGGTTACTGAGCCTCCGGCTCTCTCACTCACCGATACGAAACACAACAGTACGAGTACCGTTACTTCACGGCGGTATTATGTGAGAGGGTAGTACTACCGCGGTCGATCCGGCCCATTCATGCTGAAACCAGCGAGGATCTACTACCAATCGTTTCTGATTACTATCAGAAACAATTGAAGTAAACTATTATCAAAACAAAACTCGTAGTCACTGCCTGCCCTTCCTGTTAGGTACCTACGTATTACCAAAATCCTAATCAATATTATAAATGCGAATGTGTCTCGGAAATAATCTAGTTTGATTGTAAGTGTTATCAGATATCCTATTTAACGCCCAGCGTATCTTTTCCTCCTTAGCCTTTAATATTCCCAAGTCACTTGGGGTCGGCTTTTCTGGTCTAACCGGATTTGACTGGATATCAGTTTTTACACGGAGTGGCTGCCACCTGACCTCCGCAACCCAAAGGCTAACGATACCCTAAGGCTAGACCAGTGTCAGGATATTATAGGGCACTGACTTCCCAGTAACGACTGCCATAGATGTTTATGGCAGCCGGGACCGACAGCTTAACGTGCTCTTTGAGGCACGGAGCAGGCGATAATTGTCAATCAACACGCACATCATTTCGAAAAGTCATATAACTGCCGAAAGTCAGAGGTGCGCAACGTGGGTTCGAACCCGAGACCGTCTGCATTGTAGTCTGTTGGTCTCCCCACTGAGCTATCGCTGCTGCAGCGTACCATTGACTAGAATAAGTTTGAACATTTACATAAAATTCGTCTATACTTAGTTTGTAGGGATTCTTCTATTCTTATAAAATATTTCTATTTGTAATTTTTTTATTTAGCAGCTTTTAAAAATTATCAATTATTTATATTCTAACTTAAGTAAACCTTGTATTATCTTATAAAATAAAATAGTTGCTTGACAATATTATCTGCTTACCCCTTCAGGAATGCATGAGTATGTATGAGTCAGACAACAAAGGACGAATACCTCTGTTGTCTAGCGCAACTTTAATTGTTCTTAACTATTTATCCTGTTCTACACGTATTTTTTAGAAAGGGTCGGTATTTTATATTTTTACGATCCACAAGAAAACGGTTAAGAAGGTAGATTTTTTAACAAAAGTAATTAATATGCAGTTATTAAAGGTTAATAATTTGCCATCTATAGCAATAATTGGGCATATATGGGACCTGAAACCATATATGGCCAAATGTGGGTGATATACCTCAACTTACTCGTATAGTATGATAGTTTCATGTCTATATAGGCGTAAAAGTATTTATGTATCTATACTAATATCAAGAAGCTGAAGAGTTTGTTTGTTTAATTGTTTGTTTGTTTGGTTGGTTGAACGCGCTAATCTCAGGAAATACTGGTTCAAATTGAAACATTTCAGTGTTGGATAGCCCATTTATTGAAGAAGGCTATTAATATAAGCTATATAACATCACGATGCGACCAATAGGAGCAGAGCATAAATGGAAAATGTTGCAAAAACGGGGAAAATTCTCTTATGTGAAGCAGACGAAGTTGCGCGGATCAGCTAGTGTAATATAATATTTTTATATTGATATTTTAAACTAGATTTCACCCGTGGTTTCACACTTATGGTTACTACTCAGTTTCCGTACCTCATAGCGTGATGAGAGCCTATACCCTTTCTCAAGGATTGGGCTATCAAATGCAAAAATGATTTCCAAATCTGACTAGTAATTTCAGAGATTAGCGCGTTAAAACAAACAACAAACAGATTCTTCAGCTTTGTATTAGTATAAACAATCGTATACCAAAATAATATTAGTATTTTCTGCGTGCATATTTCAAAGTCCGCCATTGCAACTATATTAGTGATATGTTGACATCGTTTATTTGTACAAAAGTTAGTCAAACACTGCAGTAAATGTCGCAGTCAGCATTTTTTAGTTTCCAGTTTCAGCTTAGCCGTAGTCAGCTGTTTTTGACAGTACTTACTGAAGTTACTAGTACCTACTATATTGCATGAGTTGCCTTTTTACCACCTTATATAATTACGTAGTACCCATATAGGCATTTTTAGGGATTTTTTTTAGCACCCTCGGGCTTTTATAGTTCGAAAAAATTCTTATACAACAGCTTTGTCCGTCTGTCTGTTATACAAATTTCAACTCAAGAACCGTAAGAGCTAGAGACTCGCGTTCAACGCTATTCGACTCAGCATAGTCGATATACCCCGAAATGACTATGACCTTTGACCTCTGACCTCAAGGTCACGTGATCCCATTTTTCCGAATTCTAAGATTTACGTCAATTCATTGCTGTTTCTCACTTGTTTAATACTTGTTTTGTTAACAAATATAGTGAGTAAGGTAAATTTGTTAACAAATCAAGCCGAGCGTTGTATCAATAGGTAGCTAGAGACAATACATAGAGATTTATCTCTATATATTTTCTTTGTCATCTCTACGTATTATTTTGCATGACGTAAATATTTAAATTTAATATTGATTTCAAATAGGGATATTGTTTTACTAATAGTACATATATTTCAGATATTTCCTTTCATTACAAATTAATTACTGGGTAGGTTAAATTGAATAACGACAAAATACTTGCGAACACGGAGCAACAAACCTGAACGAGACGTTTACTATACCCCTATTGTTACAGTTACAGTCATAAGTAGCTAAACATTTTAATAATTTGTAAAAGTATTTATGAAGTAATTTTTTAATTATTTTTATATTTTTAAACAGCGAATATATAGGTAAACCATTATTGCTATATAATTTTTTATTACTGACTTATGGTGCTGAGTCACCAGTCACCTGTGTACCTTACGGTATCTATTACCTTAAGGTCCAAAATCCTGTGAACACTCGAATTAAAATGAATATGAATGAACTAGATGGCGTTGTTTTATAAATATTGCAACGCGTACTCATTTTAGCAAATAGGTGAAATTTAATATTGTTTTCTGTTTACGCGAATGTTATTCATTGAAATTAAACTACTATATACGGATTTTATCGCGTTGTTTATTTCGCACTGTATTACAAAATTTTGAAATTATTACACTACTACTGATTTTATTTTACTAATTTATAAGCTAATAAAATTATTTAAACTATTAAATCTATTTATTTTTGGTTTACACTTTCTCCGACGTTTCGGTTGCTTTTCAGCAGCCATGGTCACGGAGTGTGTCCTACGTAGTAGTTTAATTTCAATAGGTGAAATTTATTAGAAATTATAATCTCAACCGAAAAAGCACTCGATCACAAGGATAGAATAATGTTTGCGTACGAACAGAATAGCAAGTCGTCGAAAGCATCTATAAAATAAACTACCGACTATAAATTTATAAATGCATTTGTAATTCTTTGCTTCTTGTTTTACTCTGAAATGTGCTATTTTTTTAAGTAAATTATTGTGAATAGAAATTGAAAATTGTTTAAAGTAAATTAATCAAAGTGCACCGCCATTTATCACGATATAAATAAACTACTTAACAGTTCTTGTACCGATTTCCGTTAGATGGCGTCAATTACCGGCTTATACCATTGTAGTTTTGAAATGGGTATGCATTATTGCAACTCACTGTACATCCCCTGTATTCTTCACAATGAAACATGACTCTCCAGTAATTGCTAAGGGTTTTAACCCCAAACTTTATCAAGAACACTAAACTTAGGTAATATAAGTTTATAATGTATGTACTAAGTGATACAATCTAGGATCCAACATTAGACTTAATGGGTGTCATTAACTTTATTACCTACCGTGCGGTGTCGATCGTGTGGTTTTTGGTTAGGTGCCCGGACGAGCAGTGTTTTTCTTATAAGTAACTTTTACCAAACTTTGTGCTGTTACTGAGAACAGCACAAAGTTTGATAATATGCTTGTTAGATGGTACAGGCTACCCTTTACTGGGACCTAAAAACATAGTTGGTAGATTGTTAGTGTTTTATGTCTCTACCTATCTTTTCGGAGATACAAGCGTGAATTTATGTAAGTATCTACTATATTTTGCCCGCTGCTTCGCTCGCGTAAACGATGGTTAGATTAGTAACAGTACTTTGGTACCCTACTCTCCCTACTCTGGATGGTACCCTATATACTTTTCTGTTCGTTTGGCAATGTGTATGCGAAATTTCGTTGATGATTGGTCTATTAGCTAAGGTGTGACCACGTAAAAATCTAAATTCGCATTTATAGTATTAGTAAGGATGTACTAAGTATTACAATTTAGTCTCCAACATTAGACTCAATAGGTGTCATTAACTTTCCTACCCAAGTACCGCACGGCGTTGATCTTGTGGTTTACAGGTTCGGTGTACGGCTGATAAAAGTGTTATTCTGTTAGGAAATTCTTAGTTATAGCACGAAGTTTGGTAATATGTTCGTTAGATGATAGATTTTCTTTTACTGGGACCTAATAATATAGTAGTGGTAGATTTTGTGTTTAATATCTCTGCCTACCCATTCCGCGATACAGGCGTGAATTTATGTAGGTATGTACTGGATTTTGGCTATGGTTTCGCTGGCGTAAATGTTACATTCAGGTAAAATTATGTTAATTTACAATCCCTCGGCAAATCCTTTTTGGAACGAAGTTCCTTATCGTGCGTTGTGAAAGGGGGCTAGACGGAAAAATTCTTACGAAAAGTTGTCACGACACTTTTTGTTATAGTAAGCTATTGTAAGCCGTGCGGCGTGCGTAAGTAGTTACGCTATCTCGCTCGCACTGTTCATTCATGCGCCAGCAGATTACTTCATTATGGAAAAAAACGCGTGATCTTGTGGCCAGCTGCGAGCTAACTGACTTCTTATTATTATGCACGCGCCATGTAGGGTGTGTATATTTTATGGATTTTTTTAGATTTTCTTAAATTTATAAATTAATTAATTAAAAAATTTTTATTACGATTCCTTCACTAATTAATCGAAAGGAACTTCGTTCCATCCGGGTGTCCCTTGACACCTCTCAAGTTTTTTTTTTCTGTATGATAGGTAGCCTCTAACTTCTTTTGTACCCCTGACGACGTAGGTATATGCGAAATTGCATGACGAATCGTCCAGTAGTTAAGGTGTAAAAGCGTCCCGAACAAACAGTTTCACATTTGCATTTATTAGGATGTATTGATGCAGATTGTTTGATAGGTCCTGTACTATAAAGTTATACACTGAGCAAGTCTTTAGTCCTATGAAAACTAGTTTCTGTCCGCAGCTTCGCTTGCTTCAAGACCAAGACCAAGATATGTTCGAATTTAGAGGCAAGTTTCATCTCATTTTGTTTATGCGTGATTGAGTAACAAACCCTCACACATCTTCCTCTTCTCTACATTTATAATAAATAATATATTCTATCACATACACACAACACCATCTAGCCCAATTTAAACAGAGCTTGTCCTATGGGTACTAGGCAATGGTTAAACATACATATATACTTTTCTATTGTAAACACATACATATTCTACATAGAAACGCCCAGACCAATACAAACATCCATGTTCATGCACACAAATGTTTGACTTGTGCGGGAAGCGAACCCGCGAACTTAGGCGTGGCAGTCAGTTATACTAACTACTACATCGAGGCCGACGTAATAATTTGTATACAAAATTTTCACATAACATTTGTCTATCGACGAAGGCAAAAGCGTACTGCTAATAGAAATACCAAATAACACTAAAATCTCTTCAGGGACCTTACCATTCTTACCATTTGAGCAAACTTATGTCACGAGACCTATAGCCATCGATATACTAGACTATTTTTAAAATATGAACCGTCCTAATAAAACTTCTTTGTTAATACACGGTAGTTTTGCTTAGTATGTTTTACAAGAAATTATAACATTGCTTGGTCAAGTTTAGAGAGCTATTAGCATACACAGTTTCAAGCCTATATTAGAAATAATATACTGGCGAGCTTATTGTCGTCTACCGGGCTTAGGAAAATCGCAGACAAAAATAAGCGCAAATATTCGAAGGTTCGACGACTCTGTTGAAATTAAACTATTTAAAAGTCACTAATGTTGCTTTAACAATCCTTGTTTTTGAGATTACCGAGTAACTTTCTACCAAGTCGGATATCACCGTAGACAACAGCATAATTATAATTACTTACCTCGAAGTGTACTCGACACATTACCTTCTCAAAACAAAGCCTCACGGTATGAAGTGTCTAATTAATAATGTTGAAAAGTTCCCAAGTAATTTGGAAGTTCCGCACAAAGTGACTTTAGGCGAAGCTTCTGGAAACTTCCAGAGCTTGTTTACACGACAAACGAATATTTCTGTATTAATATTAAAGTTGATTGCGATGAGGATAAAGTGATCGGATGCATTGTTGATTAAATCTGGATAGAGTTGGGATTGGTTTGTCGAGTTTTGGGAATTGAAAATTGTATTTGCGCTTCTGGTTTTTGAGATCTGTGTGTGAAGTGAATGGAAATAGATAACAAAAGAATGTAAAGATGCAAATTTAAACGCTGTGGTTAAAGTTCGAAGGGAATTAATATTAAAACAAATTAAGTGAAATAACTTTTGGCTGACAGAGTTTGTTGGCATTGATATTGGTAATGGACGAATGAGCCAGCACAGGCAGTGTTTCTATCTGTTTACAGAAAATTGGTGTAAAAGTTGTAAAAGTACTGTATCCCGCTTGGTAAAAAGAGTTTTAGAGGCCTCTCAAAACTTTCCTTTCATTCTCATCTTTAATTTCTTTTCTATATAAGTAATTGCTTACCACCAAGCTGATTATATGCTTGAATGCTACCTTTGTTGGTCTAACTGTAGAAAGGTGCTACTAATCAGTTCATATAATATTCAAGTTAGGTTCAGTAAGGCACTAGTAAATTGAATTAGCATCGCAGAGCAGTGTTATAACACACTACTCTTTTAAAGTTCTATAGACTACTACGTAGAGGTTTCGAGTTTAACCCACGGCAAGCATCTCTGAGTTTTCAATGCTATTTGATTATTATATAGTTCATTATACCTCGCTTTATTTGCGAACGACAAGGAAACATAAATGTTTAAGGGTTCAACATAATGGCTTTTAACATATCGTCGCCAGAATAGTAGACAATGGCGTCATCCTTATACGGGTAATAGGTCAGCCCAGTAGTGGAATACTTTATAATATAATGCATATGGGATAAGAGCGAGCTTTGTACCGTGAAGCGTGAGAGTCCAGTATCAATGCTTGGATTTGCCGAAATGCTAAAGGGCTGTAGGTGTCTGGAAATTCTTATAAGCAGTACAGAATCAGGAATAACGGTTGTATATCGAGGCACGTCACGACGGTAATATCGCCTAATAAAGAGAATGATAAATAAAACTATGTAGATACTAAAAAAGTAAATGTAATAGTTATAATTATTTTATTAGCAATATTAATTTGTATAAATAGAGATATAGTAATCAAACTAGTTCAATAATTTGAATCAGAAGACGGCGATCGTTTAACATGCATTGTACGGAAATTATTCGGCGATTTGCTGGAAACATTAGTAGATGTGTGTGGTTGATCCCAATTGGTGCTACGTTGTTCACTCCTAATTCGTTGTATGACACTTAAAACACCAGCTTGAAATTCTAAAAATTGGTCATCGTTGAACTTAATGACAGTTGGTTGTATGCTTTTGAAAAATGCTAAATGCCGATCATCCAACGTTGTATCACTTTCAGTAACAACTGGATCTGAAATTATTATCTTGGTGATATCATGTGTTTTCTTTCTTTTAGATGGTGTGTCTGCACATTCTGATACATCATCATCTATACTTTGAACAATGTCGCTATCTTCAGAATCATTCCCATCATCATTGTCTTTTTCATTACCATATTCAACTACTTGATGAACATCGCTTGACTTTATGACTTTTTTTAAGAACAGCAATTGCTTGTGATATTTATACGGTCTAGATTCTGGTCTCTTGGTTACTTTGTCATTTAAATTCTTGACCCAAGCATCTCTTATCCTTGTCCATACTTTTGTGACTAATCGAGCTGCAAAGATAATTACACACCTCCTTTAATAGATATACCACAGCTTACTTCAAGATTTCATACATACACAAAATAATGGTATATGGTTAGGAGAACAAGTAAAAAAGTACCGAATAATCAGATGACTACCTGGTATATATATCTGCGATCGTTGACAAAGTTTATATTAACTGTGTGAATTAATCTAGTCTGAGTCTCTTTCATGATTCTCCGTGGCGCAGCGGTAGTGAATGCGACTGCTATGCATGAGGTTCAAATCCCGGGTCAGGCAACAAAAAGTTATTGGGTTTTTCAGTTAAGAAATCTCAATAGCAGTTAGGAAGTTGACGGTGTAAGACACCCCCGTGCCTCGGAAAGCACGTAAAGCGGTTGGTCCTGCACCTGATCTCTCTCTGGTCGTGTCGGAGTACCGTCCCATCGGATCATGAGAGTTAGGGAACAGAGAGAGCACTTGTGTTTACGCACACACTTGTGCACTATAATATCTCCTGCGTAGTTGGCCAGTATCCGTTAAGATTGGCCGCCGTAGCCGAGATTTGGTCTGGAGGATATTATTATTATTATTTCATGATTTGAATTAAAAATACAATTTATACTATGAAGCCACACTTTTTCTTTTTATGGAATTTTATTGAGAAATCATGTCCGACGTAAGTGTTAATTGCACGGATTTGTACTTATGCTTAACCTACAGCTAGCAGTAGCTTAGGTAATAAAGAACCCAATAACCGATACCTTATTTAAATACGGTAAACGAGAAAGATAATGGGCCTCCGACCAGTATGATCCCCTGCTTCAATCCCCTCAGGGAATTTATGTGATGTTTTTTGTCCACATAGATCCCTTTATCGATTGTGATCCTTGGTGGATCTATATGGATGCCTTCGTTCAGTAGGATGCTTCGATCTCCTGGGGGATTTATGTGGATTTTTAGTCCACATAGATAAATACGACTATAGATAAGTACCTACATTTATTTATTAATCAATTTATATTAATCTAGCCGTCAACTAGATTTTCCACGATTTCGCTCGCTTATATGTAGGTTGGATTCGGTTAGTAACTCTTTTTTTTCAGATGAAAGGTACCTTATGTACTTTTTTGTTTCCCTGATAACGTATTTGCGAAATTTCATGATAATCGGTCAACTGGTTAAGATGTAATAGTGTAATAAGCAAACAAACTCACATTCGCATTTATAATATTAAGTTAGAATTTTTTAATTTTTGCAGCAATAAGTGTTTGGATCGTAGCAAGTAGACAGTCAAGTTATTCCTCAGGTACACAAATGTGAGTCAATGGATGTACATATATTATGTTCATATTCAATCAATCAATCAGCCCATCGCAGTCCACTGCTGGACATAGGCCTCACCCATTTTACGCCACAACATCCGGTCTTCCGCCTTCCGCACCCAGTCTGTCCCAGCTACCTTTTTCAGGTCATCGGTCCATCTGGCCGGGGGGCGTCCTACCTTACGTTTACCAAGTCGCGATCTCCACTCTAGGACTCGTCTGCTCCAACGGCCATCGGTCTTTCTACAGATATGGCCGGCTCATTGCCACTTCAGCTTGCTTAATCTGCGAACTATGTCGGTAACCTTGGTTCTTTGACGGATAACCTCATTTCTAAGTTTATCCCTCCAAGAAACTCCAAGCATAGCTCGCTCCATAGCCAGCTGCGTGACTTTCAGTTTTTGGATTAGCCCTACCGTGAGTGACCACGTTTCAGCACCGTATGTTCATATTGTTTTTGTTAATTATCTCGGCTCATTGGGGGAACTAGGGTTAGTTTCCTAGGCCTACGTACTACTATTTTAGAATTAGAATTTCTAGGGTTGGCACTACCCACCTGGTCCTTTCTCATATATGCCAATGCCTTGGCTCTACCACTAATCCGAATGTAATAATTTTAAGGAATTGCGCTATGGTAGGGTTGACATTACATTCTCATTCTAAGAGTGAATAAAAATTTAGGTAAGTGTGAATGGGTAATACAAAATCTAATACATATAGCTACTATCTATCTCACTGTTGTAGTAACTAACAGCTGCACATTAACTTTATGCAAAATAGGAATCATCATTTTGTTTTTTAAATAACCTTAATGCCCCATTTTCACTGAAAATTGAGTAATGCAATTTATATTCACCCACCGGGACACTTACCTGACATGCTAGTAGTGCACGAGTCCAGTGCCTGGAGAGGCTGGTAATCTGTCATACAGGTCGAGCCTAGTACAGATACCAGTCTCTCACATAGTTGCGAATATGTATATGTCTAGATTAAGTTCATTTTGTGCAATTTCTTATTTTGTATCTACGTGAGAGAGAAACAATAAACTATTATTATTACTATTACTATTACTATATTAAATTACTCGTTAGATTTTTTTATTAGATTAGTTACAAATAGAATCGTTTGAAATCCGCTTAAATTCATTAAGATAAATATGTGATTTATATGGTAGTTATATAAAAAGTTATATCGCAATGTATCGATAAAGAACTATAGCCCAGCAGGACATGACTACCATTACCTGCGCAAATATTGGTTGCTGTTAAACATTACTATGCGTATAAATTCGTAAATACTACTTATCCTAACTAATATTATATTTATGTTTGTTTGTTACCTTTCATCCAGAATAAAGTACTCTTACTAAGCTAACCTACATCTACGCGAGTGAAGCCGCGGGAAAAATCTAGTAACGATATAAATTACAAACATGAATTGTATCGACATACAAGAAAAACGAGATGGATGTAAAAACCCAGGATTCAATCTCTTCGTCTTATATGTAAAAGTAATGAAAAGAAATGCCCCCTATATTTTAGGGGTATTTTGACAGGACCCATATTCAAACTCGACCGAGGCATGACCTCATGGTGTCTGCACACCAAGTTACAAGGTCTTAAATGTAAAAGCATTTGAAATACATGTGACCTTGTGACCCCTATATCTCGGGGGTCTTTTGATCCACACAGCCAATATACAAAGTCGATCGAGGTATGACCGCAAAGTGTCTGCACACCAAGTAACAAGTCAATCGCTCCAATAGTTACGGAGTTATACCTGTCACTAACAATATTTAGCTAACAGACAGACACACAGACCCACATAGTGATCTCATTAACCTCTTTGAAGAAGACTCAGAGGTAAATAAAAAGTATCTCACAGATAGAATATCAAAGCCAATGCCTTTTAGGTACGAAGAGTGCGAATTACTACCAAACATGGCAGCCATCTCAGTTTGCAAATGGCTGTTACATAATAATTATGTACTATATACGACGGCAAACCAATAAAAGTTAATGCAGACTGACTGATTGTATCAGTTATATAATATAACCGTGTAAACAATCATTTCACACAAAAAACCCGACCAAATGCGAACATACCGCGATATGTTATGTTCAGGTAACATTCGTAACTTTTGAATTTTGTAGCATATTTGGGAAACCAGTACGGTAACAAATTACAGTACTGTTTTATTATACGTTATAAACGTATCATTTCTCAAACAAATTACTGTAACTGTATTTCTGACCGGTATAGTGCCTATGAAAATACTTATGGTGTATAATATATTTTAAAATTACATTTATATATAAGGTAGTTTCTAAAATTAAGCGTCAAGTCGTCCAAGGACTGGGAATCTGGTAATTTGAAACAGGTTTTTTTTGACTAATACAGACAAGGTCTCTCACAAAGAAATGAGCGTTTCTTTATCTATTGTATAGCCTGATCTGGACTTTTGTGAAAGAGTAAAATATTTGTACCTTATTATAATTAGTCAGCCACCTATGAGGTAATATGTAATATGATTCGGGATGGATCGTAGGTTCTCCTTACTAATGGTAATCATATTACCATTAAGCTTCTTATCTTTATAAGATTATAATTTAATAAAATATAACTTTATTTTTTACAAACATGTTATTTTGGTAATTAAAATTATAGAGAATTCTCTATTTCAATCTCTCACATACGTTAAATAACAAAGTTTACTTACCCAGATTTCGCCGTTGACTTGCCCGTACTAAGTATGATATACTATACATTATATATTAATCAATATCTTAAAATAATTTACCTACCTGCTTCGTTGACTCAGTAGTATAAGTAGAATCGCCTGCGCACCTAGCAACGTATTACCGGACCGTTGGATTATCGGGTAGTTATAAATGAAAATAAAATGAGAACACTTACCATATTCCTCCTGTGCCTCTTGATCCAATTTATCAAAATCTTTTTTAAAAACACGGCATATTTCCCGCCAGCTTTCCTTTTTTGAATGTAATTGTTTATATGTTTTCGAATATTTGTCCCATAGTGCTGGTCTGTCGTGTACTAGGTTAATAAGTACTTCTTTATCAACATCTATTGGGGACATGACGAAGCGTGCTCTCTCATTGAAATATGAACTTACACTGACACGGCGTGTGTAGTGGTTTGCGAGGAGCGGGGAAACAGGGAGTGGGAGGCGCGGGCGGAGGTCGGATTGTCATAGGGCTGGCATATTTCATATATTGGTATTACAATTTGTAAATTTCACATATGCTACAAAACTTATTACCGTGTTTATTTAATAATATGTACATACATTTTAATAAATAAGAAGTCGAAGTTATTTCATAAATAGGTCCATTGAAAACGGCTTAATGTAAATTAAAAGAGAATATATAATTAAGTTTTGGTATAGGCCATGGATAATAACTTATTGTCGATGCTGCGACTATAAATTAAATATAAATGTATTTATAAGCTATAAGTTAATCAAATACAGCATTTGTAAATAGGTAATTGTATATTATGAGTATTTATATCTTTTAGAGTAAATAATTAATTAATTGGTAATTAATTGATTTATTAAAATGCTTATAAATCTATTACTTAAATTTCTACTCACTATTTGTATACTTGTTAGCACGACTGACCTTAAAGTCATTTCTGTAGTACAATATAAAAATAACCGCGACTTTAAACACAATTCTTTAAATACAGTACATATTGTTTCCCCTGCTTTAAGATTACGTCCTGCAATTTATAATTTCGCTCGGGCACCGAATTCTGGGTCTCATTATCGGCCGCATAAGCACAAACTCATGCCACGGGACTAACAAGATATATACAAGTCTGATAGACTTCAGAGTTAGACTTGTTATTAATAAGTTTCACGATTTTGTATTAGTTTTACTGTCTTATACAATTGCAAAAAATCATACTCATTCTTTTTAAAATATTTTATATAGTGTTTAAGTAACATTTATCGAAACAACTAAACTTTTGCATCGCTCTTAAAGTGTTCGCCAGCCCTAGGCGCGCAACGGTACGCCCCCACTCCAAGCTATATTGAGTATACCGGTTCAGAAAAAATACTGTACTGTAAATATAGGACCGGTATACGTTATATGAATCAGTAATAGTCATTCATGTACATATAATTATACATATATGTATAGTAGATCTACAGACGTAATTGCCACAGTAAAGTCTATAGACGTATGTATATTATATTTGTTAATTGTTTTATTTGGTAAACATAAAAACTAATTATAAAACCATTCAGATACAGCTTTCAAACTATATGCCTTCTCTTATAAATACATATATCAAAAAAGAAAGACATGGGTTTTATGAGCTAATATGCTTTCCCGCAGGTTTGCACGTTGTTCTAAACAATGTAAAATCACAATTTTCAAAGCATATTGTCACTCTTTGTAAAAATAGCCTCCTTGTTACAGCGGGTCCGTGGCAGTTCCAACAGCCTTCTGAAGACGGTAGCCAACAGGCTTGATGTTGACAGTGCTATTACGCAGCACTGGACACGCGTTCACATAACCAAGGACGCCGCAGTTACATATAACCAGTATGTGTAATAGTGGTATCCTGTTATGTACCTAGTATGAACAAATATGTATAAATTGTTATTTACTAACATAGTTTTTAAGATTATTGTTACTAACACTATGGATTCCGGTCCGAAATAAACGAATTTTATTTTATTTTATTTTTATGTATTGTTTTTATCTACCAGTACATATTTGTTTACTAAAAAAGTTATCTCCAAAAATTATATAAGACATATATATATTGCCTCGGTAGCACAGCGATAGTGAGGGCAACTGTAGTGCATGCGGTCTCGGGTTTAAATCTCGGGTCACGCATAGTGTTATTGGGTTTTTCTATGAATACATTCTTAGTAGCAGAGCACGGGTAGCAGTAATTACAGCCTCTGTGCCCAATAGACGGTAATT
This sequence comes from Catocala nupta, assembly GCA_963675205.1. Taxonomy (NCBI): domain Eukaryota; kingdom Metazoa; phylum Arthropoda; class Insecta; order Lepidoptera; family Erebidae; genus Catocala; species Catocala nupta. Next base: position 18,165,154 of record OY776097.1, on the reverse strand, counting down.
AGTTCGCACTTAATCACACACTACATTGAGGTATATGTAGACAAAGGATCGAAAAACCTAAGTATTCATAAAAAACATATTACACCTGCATTTAGCCAAGTTTGTTTTTAAGCGTTACGTGATACGGGGCGAGCTCATTGGCGTTTACCGGGTACAGTTTCAAACTCCGTGCTACTTCTGAGAATATCTTAACTCAATAGCACTCTGTCTGATTCGGGAATTGGCATAAATGCTGCACCACAAAGTCATTTAACCGCATCATAAAAAACCTGTTGCTCTTTTTATAATCACCACAAGTTGCTAATGTTTAAAAACATTTATGCAGACGCGGTGACGTCTCGACGATAAAATCAAATGTACCGTAGATAAAGAGGGAGCGACTGCTGACGTCATCGTTTCTCGGTATCATAATACTCATTCTTGTTTTACGATAAGTCTTTACATACTCGTATAGAATAGGTTGATAAAGAGATTTGAGCTAAATGCGCAAAGTGACCTTTTAAGACGTTGATATCAGCAAATTACGTCTTTTTACGTTTGTAAAAAGGTTTTGCTGGTAAACCTACTTTTTATAACTGATTAAAAAATGGGAAGGTTCAATTCGATCTGTCTTCCTGTGTTTAAGTTATGTAAATTGTACTATTAATCATAATGAGAAATGCCAAAAAAAAAATCTTAATATTTGGCATTTCTCATTTATTTGGAAGGACATAAAGTGTGGTTCCATTTGAATTTGGTAAAGATCAGATAATAATCGGCTTTGTATATAATTTGGCAAATTAGAAATGAAAAGTATTAAGTATGTGTTTTGGGCTATATTTGATATCTACATAAATAATTTAACACTCATCTAATCTCGAGACAACCGACAGCGATGTTTAACACACATACTACGGGTGTTTAATTCTGATATAATATATTAACAAATAAACCAACAAATAGGTAATTCAACATGCACTGGCATGTGGCATCTATCGGTATAGCATTGAAGAGTTAACAATTGTAAAGAGTTTTATAAAAAATGCATGAATTATTTCGTGATGGATTTAAATAAATTTCATATCAGATTTTTTTTTTTCTTTAATCTTTATTTAAATGAACTTCGTCACCATTGACGATGTCGTCCAGATATTTTAATGTAAAACACTTTAATTAAAATACAGTTTTACCCTTGACAGTAAAGTAAATCGACCCGGAACTACTTCGAGCCCGAGACACACAACAGTCCCATTCACAATAAACATATAGTATATAAAGTATATACTCCAACAATATACATCCTCATCTCAATAAATAATCGGGCAGAAAGGAATTGAAACATATGTATGTCGATCGACGTATATTTTGTGTTCGAAGCGGAATACTGCAAGTTGTAGTACGCCCGGATCCCACGACGCGGCTGTCCCTATTAAGAGGAGTTCGGCATTATCAACCATTTTCTATTGCAATAGTTGGGGTGGGCAATCATAGGTTGCGTGGCGGGTTCCTCTCTTTCCAATTATTTTATTACAACGAATTATTTTTTTAAAAAGAATTCTCCCGCTTTTGGCGTAATTTCTGTGTCGCGGGGGACTTTGCAAACATTCAAACAACGAACACAATTATCACCCAGACTCGGAACAACTATTTGTGGTTCACATAAATTTTTGTCCCGTGTGGGATTCGCACCCACAATACTCGGCTCAATGGTAGCGGCGAGGCGACCAATTAAACCACTACGTCGTCCGTGCAATTAATTCCCGCTAAGTAACGTCTAATTCGATTTAATATACATACTTATCTGCTTACCTAACATTATACGGTAGTTAAGGTTTCAAATACCATCCCCTATATCAGTTATCACCCTTACCCCAATATGTTAAATATGGGGAGCGCATCAATCATGCCTAGTGCAGGAATGATCGATTCGTTATGAAAGCGACCATCAACTATCGCTTGCTCCCACATAGGCTACGGAACTAAATTTTAATTCGAATGATCTCAAATACTGATGCACAATGCTGTATTTAATTTGTATTGTCAAGGTTGCAGCGTGAAGCGATGTTAACACATTCGAATATATTTCAAATAAACATGTTAAAAACATTAGGATAACTTACTGAAGACAAAAAGAGCAGTGATAATATAGTGAGAGACCGTTCGATTGCCACGCAGAGTTTTCAAGTTCGATCCCAAGTCGCACCTCTGACTGTACGAAGTTATGTGCGTATTAAATAGGTAATTATCGCTTGTTTTATCGAAGAAGGAAAACATTGAAACTTGCTTGTCTGAATGTTCTTCGTTATGTTCTCGAGGATATGTGAAGTCTGCTAACCCGACAGAGTGGTGGACTGTAGCCTAACCCAGAAATGAGATAGTTTATATACGACTACTTACATGGAATATATTATTATTATAAACAAGTAAACACAGTCTAGCCATTATTTAAATAATAATAATAATTGTTTATTAAGTTTAAGTTAGCACAAATATGAATAACAAGAGATCTGGAAAATACTTAAAATAGAATACATTACTTTGGACAATCTTTGGATTTTACTTACTTTGGATAATTATGAGCTATGTATAGTGTAATAGGAAGAGTATTATTAACAATATTTAACAAATATAGATTGTTCTATAATAATTCATAAGTTACTATTATAATGAAAATAATATTACTTATTTATATAATTAACACGCTTTTATTAGCTTGGTATGTATGTATCTATGTATCTATGATTCTATATAACGAAATCTTTGAACGTGATTTGCACCCCTTTCAAACCGATGGATTGATTTGAAACTTTGCACACTTATTGAAGACCGATGACAATACAATAATTAAAACAAAAATAAAAAGGAAAAGATATATAAAAATTAAAAATAAATTGAAATTAAACTACTATATACGGATTTTATCGCGTTGTTTATTTATCACTGTATTACAAAATTTTGAAAATATTACACTGCTACTACTATTGATTTTATTTTACTAATTTATAAGCTAATAAAATTATTTAAACTATTAAATCTATTTATTTTTGGTTTAATTTCAATGAATAACATTCGCGTAAACAGAAGACAATATTAAAAATAAATAATATATTAAAAAAGTAAAAGTAGAAAATGATTTAATAATTTTAATGTAAAAAAGCATGGGGTGCTTTCTAAGATATTTTGATAAACCACGCTTTTTAATAAAGCGTGTTTTTTTAAGCTAACTAGTGTAAGTGATGAAAATATAAATAAACGGCGATCTAGTCACCCTCATAATATATTTACTTTATGTACCTATATTCAGCTTGTTTACTGGCTGGATAATCAGTTTCATCCGTCTTGTTGTTGATATGCTTCTTAAAATGAGAGCATGAAGCACATTTAAGCATCTGCCTTCTTTGTACATTCGGTCATCGAATGTCCAGCTTCGGCACAATGTCCACACGTAGGGGTAACCTCTCTGTAAGATGTCGCTGCGTGACATTTGTAACATCTTGTAACTAGTGTGAAATCTTTCAGGGGTCAGGACGTCCAATGTATAAAAAGTCTACACTGTATGACTTTAGGCTTTTAGGCTTATGTTAGCCGGAACCTCAATAATGTAGTTACAGGTTGGAGCATCTTTTTTGCCCGATTTGTGGCTTAATTTCATTGAAGACAAAAATGATTTCAGACCCATCGATGGAAACTTATTGCCTATATTTTGCTCGAAAAGACAGCTGAATACTTCATTTTCGGACAGAGAAGCGGGTACACCAACTACCACAATCTGTGATTTACGCTTGGCGGGTTCGTCAACTGTAAGACCGGACAAAGAGAGATAGAGCCTGCTTCACTTTTTCTGCGTCTTATTTAGTTTCTGAGCTGATAATAACTCCTACATTTCTAATTCTGCGATCCCCATGTACTTGCTGCATTTCCTCCGGACTAATAACTTTCTGTACAAGAGCTTTCGTTTCATCACTGGTCTTTAATACGTCACGGCGATATATTGCCACACAGCTGAGATTATTTGGCCAGAAGAAACTATTTGATCCCTTCTTAATCATGTCCGCATAAGAGTCTTTTTCAGTAGTATCCTGGATGGTCTACTTGAGCTCCGAAAAATGTTCTGTTAGATCGCATTTTCTTGTAGGATATCTACTATGCTAGAAACTTGAAGCACTTTCTGTTCTAGCGATTGGTATAGGACTGCCATTTGCGAGGTGCTATGGCCAATTCTTCGACACTGGTTTGAAATTCTCATCTTCTGGTCCGAATTAAGTTTACTTTCCACGATAATGGAATAAACATCTTTGAATAGCTGCTCGACGGATGACATCCATTTTTTGGATTTCAGACGTAGACGCGATATCTGATATGATGTTAGAGTTAGAGGGAGGCGAAGCCGCGGGGCGCACTAACCCGCTCTTATTACATGGACTACTTTTCATAATATAATATTATATCACTTCACATATACGAGTTCATTGTTAACGAAAATATGCACTAAGTAGGTAATAAAAATGCATCACATGACTCAGCAATGTAACAACTAAAGGAGGTCACAATTTATAAATCGTAATTATTAAATATTGTTTACGAGCACGTCTATCTTTGTCAGCGCTTAGATATTAAATTTGTTAGCGCTTAGAAATGAATAAGATAATATTAATAAATTAGCGTAAAACATCGTAGGGTAATAGGCAAGGTAGGTATATGAATCGCCGGCATTTTACTCAGTTTTTCAGAAATATTTGGCTAGGCTTACTACTTTTGTTACATTGTGACGTCAATGAAAACGTTGACGTCATAAGTTTCGTAAATATTTATGCAGCAGAGAGAACACACAGAGGCTTACAAAGCAAGGATTATCCTTAGTGCGTCGGTTGGTTTTAAAATACGAGTACAATGTGTATGAAAGAGAGAGGGCATAGCGTAAAAGTTATAGCAGTCGAGATAAGGAAGTATGTCCACTCTACAGAATATTCGGTTTAAAGAGATTATTTCTCAAAAAAGAACATTACATAGTTCACTTTAAATATGAGAAAATTTCAACAATTACAACATAACAAGTACATACTTACTAACATTTTATATTCTATCAGACGAGTTTAAGTTTGTTAACAATATTGCTAGGATAATATATGGGGTGTTATGTATCTATCAGCCGCTTACAGAATGTTTTTTTGTACTACCTACGTTTGGAAGATAAATCAGGCAGGTGGATAACGCGTTTGATTTGAGATCAGCAAGGTCGTGGATTAGAATCGAATCTGTTAACACCCACTAGATGTTTAAAGTAATATGTCCTATTAGTTTTTGCAAACAATTCAATAAATTATTAATTGTTTATCTTTGTGGTTAGTTTAAGATGCCATTAAGAGGAAACACTAAGGGCGAGAGAATTGAAAATAGGTATTTGTAATATCTATTGCTGTTGCGCAGTGACCGCAGAGCGCGATAGAGTCAACTGCTGCTTGGACCGAAACTTTCTATTAAAAGTATACAAAATCAACGTTACGTAGTCCCCTGATTCCTTCTCCAAAACATGACCGATTTAACTACCTTTTCATAAAAAATTAAAGAAAGATTTTTCTGGTAGTTTGAACACAGCGGAAAATCTAGCTAATTTTTGAGATTTTAAAGGCTCATGTCTCTTTTAATAATTAATTTATGAAAAAAAGGAATATATAGGTACATGCCAATAGGGGCCATACCTTTTTTTGGAAAAAGTTATTGCTCTACTGGCATTATCCAAGGAGGAATCAGGGGACTACGTTTGTATGGCAAAATGGCCCTTGTGTTTCCTCTTAAAAGTTTAAAGCGCAATCATCCAAGATATTTTATTTCACTACACGATATTTCTGGATCCGTATATTTCCACATTGCACTGCTGACGTGAATCTACTCCTAATACAAGCGTTTTAAGAGAAGTTCATAACACACTACATTTTGCCCGCGGCTTCGCTAACGTAAATGTAGTTAGGTTAGGATAGTAAAAGTGCTTTTTACTAGGTGAACGGTACTCTATGTCCTTTTTTGAAACCCTGACAACGTGTACACAAAATTTTATGAAAATCGGTTAAGTAGGTTAGGCGGCAAAGCGTTACAAACAAACATACTCACATCCACATTTATAACTAGACTAGATGTGCCCACAGTTTTACCCCCGTTTATGATTACTGCATCGCCCTCCATGGGTCGTAGCGTGATGTTATATAGCCTATAACCTTCCTGGATGAATAAGCTATCAAACAATCATTAATAAATTTTCAATTTGAACCAGTAGTTCCTGAGATTAGTTTTATATATATATTAGCTCAGTGGGGAGATTAACAGACTGCAATGCAGAGGCTCTCGGGTTCAAACCCACGTCGCGCACATCTGACTTTCGGAAGTTATATGAGTTTTCGAAATGATGTGCGTATTGATTGACAATTATCGCCTGCTCCGTGCCTCGGAGAGCACGTTAAGCCGTCGGTCCCGGCTGCCATGAACATCTATGGCTGTCGTTATTGGGAAGTCAGTGCCCTATAATATCCTGACGCTGGTCTAGCCTTACGGTATTGTTAGCCTTTGGGTTACGGAGATCAGGTGGCAGCCGCTCCTTGTAAAAACTGATATCCAGTCAAATCCGGTTAGACCAGAAAAGCCGACCCCAAGTGACTTGGGAATAATAAAGGCTAGGGAGAAGAAGTTCCTGAGATTAGTTCGTTTAACCAATCAAGCAAACTCTTCAGCTTTATAATATTAGTAAAGATTTTGCACGCGTTAGTGTAAATTTTTGTTAAGACAGATTTTTTTGCAGCCTATATATTATTCTGATGTATTATCGATAATACTGTAAAGTTTCATCAAAATCCGTTCAGTAGTTTTTGCGTGAAAGAGTAACAAACATCCATCTATCTATCTATCCATCCTCACAAACTTTCACATTTATGGTATTAGTAGGATATTAGTTAGGATTTGTAATCCAAGCTTTGCTAATAATCTTTAATAATAAGATGCTTCTATTTGATGACTATGGGAGAAGAAATAAGTTTCCTCGTAATTCGAATGATCTGTATGAACTTACCGAATAGTCGTTACCTGTCGAAGCCTCTAAATATGTGAGCTTCTGGCGTGTTGCCAGTACGGCCTGCCCAGTTACGTCACTAAGTTATTTCAGTCTTTCTCAACTATATTACAAGTAACACTAGCAATGCCTGGCTTCACGCGTGGGCTGCGTACTAATAACTTGTCTTTGAAACCTACTAAAATTATAGAATTTGCGTTTTAATGTCGATATACAAATATTTTCTACGAGTGCTGCTTTGTTTTGGGTTCGATGTAAAATTGTAAAATTGTTTCGTGTAGTGATTTTGCGTGATGCTGACACTCACAGACATAAACTCTAAAACCCATTATTATAATTAGTTGAAAACGTCTGACATGCGCTGAACTAGGTTTTCTTTTTTATTACTTTTGTTTATCTATACTAATATTATAAAGCTGAAGAGTTTGTTTAGTTGAACGCGCTAATCTCAGGAACTACTGGTTCGAATGGAAAATGGATAGCTTATTTACTGAGGAAGGTTATAGGCTATATAACATCACGCTACGGCCCAAAGGGGCGGCACAGTAATCATAAACGCGGGTGAAACCGCGGGCACATCTAGTTACCAAATAATTCAGAACCCACCTGACGTTAAGGGGGATTCGCTGCTCATAGATATGGTTGTGTTTTCTTGACATCACGAAATCAAGTCCAAGGCGCTGCCTAACGTGAACAATATAAGTCGCTAACACGCATCATGTGGTAATTAAGTCTTCGGTGCTCCTGCTCATCAAACGGAACACAACCTACGTAATAGTAGAGACTTTTTATGTATACTGCGCGCGCCTACATTAAAAATTTCGTGCGCTAGCCATGTATCCCATGCGTTACAACTCGAACATAAGCTAAAGTCTTTGCTTTTAATTTCTACAAGATATTGCTCGCGGCTTGGCTCGCTTAAATGTAGATTAGGTTAGATTGTAACAGTACTTTTTCTTGGATGAAAGGTACCCTATGTCCTTTTCTGTTCCCCTGACAACGTGTATACGACATTTCAAGATAATCAGTCAAGTAGTTAAGGCGTGAAAGCGTAACAATTTTATAAAATTAGTTAGGATTTTGAGTATGTTGTCTGAAGAGTTTAGATTTCCACCTACAGGTATGTAAACTTTCTTATACTGTATATTACTGTGTATACACCACACGACATAAGCTAGCCGACCAGCCGCCATTGTCCCAAGTTATGCACGCGACTATCAACGCAAGTGATCATAGTTTACACGCCATAAAAGAGTTCACAATAGTACGCAAAGTGTTACCTTCATTACACTTTACAAAAGGTGAAATAGGTTGACAGCACTTGCGCGGAGAAGTGTATCTCAATGGATAAGGTAAAAATGTATGGAAAAAGGTATATTTACCATAATATTACGCTTTTTATTCTTAAAGGGGTTAGAGAGATATGTATCGTTATTTCGGTAGATGCAGTTTATGTTTTAAGTCTCGCGCAATAGAGGGTTAACCTACATTATATCTGACATATTTGTGCTATTATCATTTTGATTTGTTTTAATGCAGTTTCAGTGGTAGTAAATGCCACTGCTGTGCATGAGGTCTTAGATTTGATTTTGGGATCGGTCTAAGTGTTTTAGCTTTTCCTATCAAGCAATTTGCTGTAACGGCATGAAGCCTAGGTTTGTGCTCGGTGGATGGATTACCATAGGCTTATAATAGGCTTGCTCCCTGTATCATAGCGGGTAAAATGTTAGTGCCTGATATATGCCTATTGCAATAAACGTTTTTAGTTTCGCGATTTATACACATATTTAATATAATAATGTCCTCCAGACCGGATTTCGATCACAGCGGCCAATCTTATCGCCCGGCCATCCGCGCCGGAGATATTATAGTGCACAAGCGTGTGCGCAAACAGAAGTGCACTCTCTGTTCTAACTGTCATGATCCGATGGGATGGTAATCGGACATGACTGGAGAGAGATCAAATGCAGGACCAACGGCTCACGCACAGCAGTCACATTCATTACCGCTTCGCCATGGAGTTATATACTGCATATATAACGGGATTTATTTCTGTATTACCTTTTAAATAGTTTATCACGAGTAAGACCCGTTATATACTATTAAATGGAGTAAGAGTTCTAGCTTACGTGCTGCTACTGGTAATCCCTTGACAGAAAACTCTAATAACATTTTTCTCGACCCGGTAATCAGACACTAAACCTTAAACATTGCAGTCGTATTCATTACCGCTGCGCCTGTAGAAAATATGTTAACAATTTCGATAACAATAAATTTATAATTAGTTGTTTCTGTTATTGACTGATAAGCGATAACATGTCTTAAAACAATTATTGCGAAAGGGAACCCGTCGAGAATGATTGGTTTCCCTTTCAAGAAACAGACCCTCTGGGTTGTCAAATCCGACGAATACAATGAACTGCCGGATCTTACACGATTCGATACTTTCCACTTATAAAATATGCGATTGAATGCCAAAATTAGGTCTGATGACGTCGGAGGTAAAAACCAGTACTACCTACAAAATAATTAAATCATAGATGTGCCCTCAGTGTATTTAGATCGCACGAAAAAGTATCCGGTAAATCACATCTTAAATAGAGAACGATAGTGTGATATTGCCGTCTCTCAGGCACAGTTGTAGACTTCGTGCCACTACTGAAAATATCTTGATTGAAATACTCTTTATCCAACTCTGGAATCGAATCCGAAATCTCATACACAGCAGTCGCATGCACTGGCGCTGTGACCATCGAGGCAGTTTCCGTTATTTTATAGTATTAGCCAAAGTAGTGTAAACATTTTAACTATAATATAATTAATTTTTAAAAGAAGACAATAACCGTCTTCAAAGCTATACCTACCTACAAGTATCAACTTAACCTAAAAAGTAAAACATAGTTTTGAAGTCGGTTGATGTCTTTTTTTAATTAATTTTATTTTCAATTTTTAGGAGGTAGCAATTGAATTTTTAGTGCTTATTGATCCTTATATATAATATGGGTAGGCCTACTAAACGCGCTGCTCAAATGACAACGCTGTTTGGAAGAAAGTAGATCTGGGTATATATTTTGTTTTTGTTAATTTTCTCTAAAAGCGCTATACCAATTTCTGAAGTATGATCTACCAAAAAAAAAAAGAATCATCAAAATCGATTCATGATTGGCGGAATTATCGCATAACATACATACTAAAAAACATATAGTCGATTTGAGAGCCTCCTCCTTTTTTGAAGTCGGTTAAAAATAGGTAAGTTATAGAGCATTGTTTGCATTAGTCGGCGTTCCGTAAAATATAAAGCGGTATGTCCTTTGAGAAACCGGGTACTTTTGAACTAGTGTTTTTAACTTGCATTCGAATGTTTGAACGGTAACATTTATATTTTGATAAGGTATATTAGGACATAGCTATGTAATTACATTTATAAACACGGATACTGTTCTATTCCGTTTACGTCAAAGACACCTACAAGTTACATTAGAGTTAGCCCCGAATCCAGTTTAGTTTGTATTGCTTCGCGTGTTTTCTGAAGGCTCTAACAGACGGTCCATTTTCCTTAATTTAAAAATAAATATAGCGTACTAGAAACTAAAGAAGCAGGTCTACTGCTCGTACCTAGAAGAAAATATACCAACTAGATCTTGTCCGCGGCTTCGCTCGCTTATATATAGGTTAGGTTAGTTACAGTACATTTTTCTGTAAAAAAAGGTAACCCAGCTCCTTTTTTGTACCGGAAAGGTGTGAAAGCGTGACAAACAAACTCACGTTCGCATTTATAATACTAGTTAGGATAAGTACAATAGTTATAAAGATTAGTATAGGTAATAGTTCTGGCAACGCACTTGTGACTCCTCTGGTGTTGGGCTCTCCATGGGCGGCGGTAATCGCTTACCATCAGGCGAACCGTCTTGCCTCACATGCCACAAAAAACAGTGTTTGGGGATTGCCGATAGAAGTGAAAACTAAGTAACTAGCGTTCGGTGACGATGACTCGAGATTCACGTTTTTTATTCACCCAAAAAGTACACATAAACACAGTATACATATATATAAATATATATAATATATAATAGCTCATGGAAAGCGTTCGGTGACGATGACGCGAGTTCCATGATTTTTGTTCACCCAAAAAGTGCTCAACTCGCCTAAAGAAGTATTCACTTCATAAAAAACTAGAATCTGACAGTATTTTCTCATACAAGAACTATCCTGTGTGGGAAAATACTGTCAGATTACACTAGTAACCCTCGTACTTTAACGTACGCATAGATTTGTTTTTATTAAAATCTGTCTGAATCCTATAATCTGAAAAGACTAGGCCACTACCTACCCCTTCGGGAATATAGGCGTGCGACTAAGATAGTTGGCGAAATGCGGGTATAATACCGTAATACTTGTGAATCAAGGTACAGAGATGGAAAAATATGGTTTTAGATCGACGTAACCGAGGCAAGACTATTAACATGTTAATACCGAATACAGTTTCAAACGCCGTGCTATTACTAAAAATATTTCATTTTTGTATTTTCTATTTTTTTAAAGCTTTTTCCCATGGGCATGTCAATCTCCTTAAAACAGATTGGCTTTATATGTCAAGAGTTTTAATAAGCATGCCCACCATTTCTGATATTGGCTTTGCAAGTATGTTAAGACATATCCCGACATCGTACTTATTCATTTTGGAGTCTTCAGTGAATTTCCTTTTTCGATCCTCGTACCGGGCACAATCCATTAGCAGATGTTGCACATCTTCAATGACACCACATATATCACAGTTTGCTGAGTCAGCTTTACCCATCAGAAGTGCAAACTTCCTTGCTTGCACCATGTACTTGCGGCGTAATAGAATATCTTAACAGAAAACCTAAGCACAGGGACATATCTCTAAGTGATGTCTTTCTTTCTTTTTTGTCATCTATATTTATTAAAGAAGGCATTTAGTCTGAAAGCAGTAACTGAGTGGTTTTATAATGAGTTTGTTTGTTTACAAAATATTATGAGTGAGAAAAATGTTTAACATAAATTCCGCCTCACGAATTAAAGGCGCACATACTGCCATAGTTTACCGTCTAGGGAAAACTCGCAGCTCGCAGGCTTTTTCTCTGAGGATTGCAGTACGTGACTTTTCAAGGTGGACATTTAAAGGTTCTTGCGGGGTTAAGTGTAGCCATAATTTATTATGCAGGAACAATATTATAGGACAATATTAGACAGGCAGTATGCTTGTTTGGTAGGATAAAAATATAAAAACTATTTTAAGAATTATATTCGAATGTGTTGACAATACTTTACACAAGTATATACATGCGTTTCTTGACCAAACAAAGTATAATCATTATTTTCTTACTTATTTAGTAAATAAATATAGTGTACTGATAGTTAGAGACAGTACACACGGCTACAAATCAAGTTAGACATCCTATATATACATAACTACGCTACATACTAAGTAGAGAATTGTCGGAAAGGGAGAGTGCATAGTGGTGCCCATATAATGGTAAAGATAGAGCGTAACAAAAATATAACGCACTCTCTCGCACGATTCGCAGCGTTCAACTTCTAATAGCTCAAAGTCCAAACAGTCTAGGTTGATGTGTCGCTGTGTGTACATGGAGATGTGAAGTGACTCAAAGCCGACACAGGAGAAAAAAGTCACGAAACATCACAAGAGATGGCGCCGTATACAATTACACACTTCGCCATATAACCCTGAATCTCGCAAGCAAATTTTACACAACGCGTTATTATAAATACAAGTTCCTTACATCAACCGTCATGCCATTGCCCGTCAGGTACGATTGCCCAGCTTGATCGCAGGATCCTCCTTTGGTGTTAGAGGATTCTCAATGTATTGTTTATATCTACCAGTAGTAGTACGTTACCCTATTTATATCTATTATTATTATCTATGTTTACTAGGGAACGGAAAATCTAAAAGCAGTAAACGAATAATAACTTTCAAACTTTCGCGTTCCATGAAATATACAGTAACCAAATGATTTTTATAATAAGTTTGTTGTTAACCAAACTTATTTTACCTTACCTAACTTATAGTACCTATGAACCATTCTTCGTTTACTTGTTAAGACAAGTTATATAATTAGATATATAGTTATCGCGGTGTGCACAACAGTATTTGATAATCATTGGATTGAAATTATTCGCCTCACTACAGCGTATAACGCAAATATTTGTACAATTAAGTACCATGATTTGGAGAATTTATGTACATAAGTAAAATATATCTATGTAAGCAGAGAGAGTAGGAATATTTACTACACCGACATATTCCTGGTATAAGTATATAGTAAACGATAATGTCTTCCGACCGCTTGGCTGACGCTGGATTAGATAAGTGAGCTGGTGACTGTCACATTTAAGTGATAGCATAGTCAGTCAGGGCCACATCCTAACTGATATGATAAGAACAGAAGTGTTTCTTTTTGTGTGTGATGTACAGATTACCTATTCGCATTACATTTTTAATAATAATAATAACCTTATTTGCTTAAAACATAAAATATTTATCCATATAAAAATACTTTTATATACATAGACGTATATAAAAGTGATTTTTATATACACGGCTGATAATATTATATTATTTTACTTTATTACTAGCTTTCCCGACAGACACTGTCTTATAAACACGACAAAATAAAAATAGAAACCAAATCTAAACCATTCTTGAATCCACTTGAACACACAGAAAATTTCAACAGAATCGGTCTAGCCGTTTAGGAGGAGTTTAATTACAAATACACGCACAGAATATTCATATATAAATATAAAGATTAGCTTACTATAAACATAAAACCTAGTACATTAAAAATAACTCCTAAAACGTTATTTCTTCTAAATTAAGAAGGAAATCTCCAAATAGATAGTAGAATACAGATTATTTGGCGTAAACTTAGGAATTTGAATGGTCTATTAAAGACGGAATGGGCATAAGATATTTTGGGTCATGTCTCGCTAACTCCGTTCCTATTGTAATTTAGGGTCCATTTTCCATTTCCTTCGGAGCCCGAATACCTTGGCATCTAATACATCCATTCATTCATATATATATGTATGTATGTTGCTATAGTAACATCCATTTTGAAGATCATACAGAGATAATCTTTTATTAAATGTTTTGGACTTTTGCGATTTGTACATATTCTACAATATTAGACTTTGAAAAGTATTATGTGTATTTGAAAATACACATACATAATACTGTTACGGCTAGTGCCATCTGACGGCACTGTGGGGAAGACTCGGCAGTTCCGTGTAATAATTTATTATAGTACCATCTATTGACATCTTACGGAACTACGTATTTGTCGGTACGAGTCGTGTAGAGAGAACGCTGACACATTTTCGAATCATCGCGCTGTTACATGTATGACATTTTCTAGAAAACTCCAGAAACGTTTTACCCTCGAATAAATAGAGCGCACGCGCATCGCCGAGTCAGTTTACTATCGTAAGCGGTCAAGTGTTCATCGAAGCGAACGGAAGTGAAAATACTACGGAGTTTGAAGCAGTTACAGTGGAAAAGTGTAGTATAGTGTTTGTTGTGTATTAAAGTTAATTGTGTGCTAGAATAAAACGTGTTTTAGTCGGTAATATTGTTTTGTATTCTTATCCGTCGAACCCAGCATGTAACAATACGTAGTAGTCGACTATATGTGAGGTTTTGGGTCCGAATTCTCGGGTCGGGCTACCAAATACTTATCAAATCTGTCAAGATATTCTCAATCAACAGCCTGGAGTAACGAAGCAGACACCGACATAGAATAGACACCATCAACAGTACCGCCATGCAATATAATAGCACGTAGCAGTTTGTCAAGCATCTAAAGCCCTTGGTGCTGCGTGTTATCTCTTCATTCGTGGCGGATTGCCGGACTATGAGAGTTTGGGCGTCGCGTCGAGAGCGTCTGCGTACTCGTACACTATTGTAGCTCCTGCACAGATCTCTGTTAAGATTGGCCACCATGACTGATATTTGACAAAGGGTCTTAATCGCAATGGAAAGTATTTAAAGGTCTGCGAATAGTCGTTATGCTGCCGATGACTACGCGACGCTGCGGAAGACCGCCGATGCTATCATGTAGGGTCCAACTATGTAAGTAAGTTTTTGGGGGGGACATGATTTTAACAACTTGGCGTGCCTAGGGTTTCGAAACAATGCATGCATAATATGCCATTTCTTTAATATTACGTGCATGCCATGGATGAGCTGACTAAACAACATTGAAGTCTTGATAGTAAAAAAGTGTAATAGTGTGATAATATTTTTTATGTGAATTTTTGACAGGCTTTTGAATATGTGATGCGATGAATGTAGCCTTTGCTAAGATATTGCAAGAACAGATCTTATTCTAGATGTGAGGATGGTGAGGTTCAAGTTTTCCTGAGGAAAAGTGCATACATATTATGTGTGTATGTATTTATTCATAGAAAACTTAAAGCTTCTTGGTTAAACCGTGGGATAGCTATAGCTTATGTAGGTAGTCTCACGCTCTATCCGGGAGGTAGGTACGCAAAGGTTCAATATACACAAATTTGGTCAACTATGATTTTTAAACATTTACGCGAGCAAAACCGCGGTCAAAATGTAGTTTCCTATAAATAATAACGAACGTGCATTTCAACGTAACTGTTTATTGGCTTCATACGGACTTTAAGCATTATCCTCATTGAATACCTTTTACTCAAGAAAGTTAAACAACTTATTTTCAAATTTCAAGTCTATGTGAAGCGTTAGGTACATGTTATATTGTATATATAATAACACATCATCACTGGCTATATAATGGAAGCCTTTGTGGACGTGGGATATTATTTTCGATTGACTTTGTATGTGGCTGGTATGAAAGATATATGAACAAAGCATTGTAAATCCTCCTACACATAATATATATTAGATTCACGTTCGTCTACCCTCGAAGGGATGCGTTATACGCAGTAGTTTGGCATGACCAAAAAGTATTAAAAGATTTTTATGAAAATAAGTCCTAATACTAGGTAAATGAAATAAATCGTGATAAAATCCGTAAGCACTGAACTATGGTGTATTATGTGCATGCTAACAAAAGTTCTGGACAAAGTACCTGAATTATTGAAATAGACATTACAAGCAATTTACAATGCATTTCGGGGATTAGCTAATACATTAATAACGAATGTGCGGATGACGGTGCGGTCATCTAGCCACTGTCACCCAGGTGAGTATTTACTTTGTATTAGTTAATTGTATGTATATCCTAACTAATATTATAAATGCGAATATGACTTTGTTTGTTACGTTTTCACTAATAAAGGTTTTTATTAAGGTTTTTCACGTTACCAGTTAAAAGCGATGCTAACAAATTCTACGACGCCTAAACCTTTGTAAATATTTAGTACATGTATAATATGAATATATTTACAAATGTGTTAACAAAGATAAAGTTATTATAAAAATACTAATAATAAATATTATTATTATTATAAAATTAGGCAGTTAAGAATTCTCTTTACTGCCTCAATTAGTGTTATAATGAGTGATGTAAATTATATAAAATATACTATGTATAAAGGTTTCGGTTTTTGGTTCGGGAGGATAGTTATTGCCTTTTTCGTTACGAGACACAGAATCTGGCAAGGCAGGCGGTACTAGGCTACTTCTTACTGGGGATCTTAAAACAGGTGTAATATATGTCTGGAATATGACACTACACTACTATCTGGGACAGGTGTGAATCATTGTATGATAAAAATAAAAACATCGATGTAGTTTTAATCGTTGTTTTTATTTCCTTTATTTGTGTCAGCTTCTCAACGAAAACTTTGGAACGGTCTTCCGGCACATGGGTTCCCTTCCTTCTATGACATTGGGTCCTTCAAACGTAGTGTAAAAAAGCATCTGGTCAGATTGGCTTGACACTGACGACGGCTAGAAGCCATCTATCTTCTCTTCGTCGTCAATGTCTCTGGACTGTAATTGGGCTTTCCATCAGGTCCGTTAAAATAACATTGCCGTGCCTCAATAAAAGAAAAACCAGCAGCTTGACTTTGACTGCACAGATGGCGATGGTGGTTTATGTGATCACTGCCACTGTTATGCCGAGTGTTGTGGGTTCTAATCCCACACAGGACAAAAATTTGTGTGATCCACAAATGGTTGTTGCGAGTCTGGGTGTTCTTTGTGTCCGTTGTTTGAATGTTTGTAAATTCCTCCGCGACACAGGAATTATTCCTAGATTGATAAAATAAAGATTTTTAAACGTCAAAACAAAGTTTTAGGAAATAAGTACCATAGGTACCGAACAGCAGGTTTCTAGTTTATGAAGCGCATTGCAATAGGTTCATATGCGTCTGAGAAGTTTCAAGGTATATACTCTTTAAATTTATAATAAAATATAACCATTATTTACTTACATATTTTGAGAAAACAAACATCTGTTGTGTTAATTATTTAATTAAGTGTACGTATCTACGTACACTTAATTAAATAATTAACAAAAAAGATGGTGGTAAGTATGCAATTCACAACGTTATCCACGTGTTAGTAAAATATTTATTTCGAACTTGATTACATGCGAGCAGAATTTTAACAATGTAAATATTGTAAGTCAAATACGGTAGGTAGGTACGTATAACAAATCTAAATCACAAAAAAACAATGTCAGTAAAAAAAGAAAAATAATAATGATATGAAATAAAGAAATTGAATAAACAAAAACATGCGGGGCAGTCTTTGGGGACTGCTGATAGAAGTGAAAACTAAGTAACTAGCGTGCGGTGACGATGACGCGAGATTCACGCATTTTGTTCACCCAAAAAGTACACATATATACACAGTATACATATAGCTCATGGAAAGCGTTCGGTGACGATGACGCGAGTTCCATGATTTTGAAACTGGTCAAAGGGCCAAAAGAAGATTTCGCTTCAAAAAAATTTGAACTTTAAATTAATTGAATATTACATTTAAATAAATACAAAGCTAAAATCAGAAAAGCAATTAAAAGGTAACAAATTAGGTATAAGTTATATCACTTTAGACGGCTGGACCTTTACTTTTAAACTTGGCCCTATTTAAAAATAAATTTATTTAAATATAAGTTTACCGGTACTTAAGCTCCAAAACAAGCTAAAACTGGCAAAAGTCTTAAATATTCTGTAGGTATTAGGATTGTCAGACACATGACATTATATTTCATTTCATTTATTCAGGAACAATATTTACATCGTATTTGAATTTTGCACTATACATAACAGAAATTGATTTTACAAAATGGCACTTAATGGAACACTAAATTAACAACAATATAAACATTATTCGTAAAGATGTCAACAGAGTATATTAAATAATACAAAAATGATAATGTTAAGGTGATAACTGATAATTCATTCACATAATATAAAAAATAAAAATAACAATTTAAATAATAATCAAATTAAATAAAATAAAAACAATAATCCATTAGTAAAAATAATTCTATTTTGCAATTTGTTACTGAAACTCTTATTTAAATGTCATTTCAAATATTTTACAACTTTAAGGTATGCTATAAAAGCATTCATTCAACAAAAAATGCTTTAGTCTGGTATAAAATTCTTTAGTATATAATAATGTCTTAATTTCTGAGGGCAATTTATTAAATATATTTATTGATTTGAAACCTGCACTATGTTTAACAATATCAAGCTTAGGTAAACATTTTGATTGGAAATCTTTTCTCCTTGTTTTCTCTCTCCTTATCCTTTCATTTTCAGACTCATAATCATGGACATGTTTTTTAAAACTACTAAGTAGAACAAGAATGTACAAACTTGGAACAGTCAATATGCCCATTTCTTTGAAGTGTGGTTTGCATGATTCCTGTTGCCTGATTCTTACTATTGTCCTGATTGCTCTTTTTTGTAGCACAAAAGCTTTTAGTAAATTATACTCATAGCTGCCCCCCCAAAAGAGAATGCTGTACCTTAACCTCGCCTCAACCAATGCATAATAAACTAATTTTTGGTATACTAAGCTGATCTCATTTCTGAGACTCTTAAGCACATAACAAGCTGAGCTAATTGCTTTTTCAAGATGAGCGAGTTCCTGTTTCCAATTTAATTGGTCGTCTATATAGACTCCTAAAAATTTAACAAATGAGACTGCGGTCACAGTTTCACCATTTATTCTGCAAACAATGTTAGCAACTTTCTTTGAAGTTTGCCGAAAAAGCATAACATTAGTTTTGCTAGCATTAACCTTAAGACCATTTAGTGAAAACCAACTGTAAAAGATGTCCAAACTTTGATTAATCACGTGATTAAGGTCATTTAGGTTATCAGCAGATACAACTTCATTTGTATCGTCGGCAAACACTACCAACTGAATAGACCCTGGGGCACTTGCATGCATGTGTTCAATTAGGTCATTTATAAAAGTTATAAAAAAGATAGGTCCCAGAATGGAGCCCTGTGGGACGCCAGTGAGAACAGGATACAATTTTGACCTATAAGTTTCTTCATGAAGAGTATTACTATTAGTTGTCTCATCATTTCTCTCTGTGTATTTCAATTCTACGAACATTTTCCTATTTGTTAAGTATGAAGCGATAAGTTCCAAAGATTTTCCTCTTACACCATAGTGTTCTAATTTCCCTAATAGAACTTTATGATCCACTGTGTCAAACGCAGAACTTAAATCTAAAAAGAGAGCCGCTACTTTTTTTTTGTTGTTCAGTCTATTCACTATATCATTAACTAAAGTATGTATTGCATCTTGCGTGCTAATGCCTTTCGAATAACCAAACTGTCGCCTACTAGGTACTCCATTTCTATTAAGATGTCTTAGCAACCTTGATTTAATAAGATGTTCTAGAATTTTGCCCACAGTGAGTAGTAGGGAAATAGGTCTGTACATCTTGGGGTCAGTTTTTGATCCCTTTTTGTGAATTGGTATAACTCTAGCAATTTTAAGTTGATCAGGGAAAATGGCTTGGTCAAAACATGCATTGCAGAAAGTACTTAAGGGCTCAGCTAATATGTCTAAGTTGTCCTTGATGACTGATATCGGAATTTCATCATAGCCAGAAGACATTTTATTGACTAATTGCCTGACTACTTTGTGTATTTCGTATGGGGTAGTAGAATCCAGAACCAAATCATTTGTAATTCTAATTTCATTTTTGCATAGAAGATCAATGGCAGGTTTTGTCTGAATATTAGTTGAAACTGAACTAAGATTAAACTGATTTGCAAACATATTTACAATTTCTGATGGTTTAGTTATCATTTTACCATTCACTTTTAGGGTAAGTTTGTTATTCATGGTAACTATCGTATTTCTATGCTTGTTAATTATCTTCCATACATCTTTTGCAATATTTTTTGACCCAGCCAGTTTGGAATGCACTGTTAGTTTCTTAGCCTTGTTAATCACCTTCTTATACAGCGACACATATCTTTTCCTGTAGCCTATTAAAGTTTCCCTTAGACTATTACCCCCGTCTGTACATAAGAACCGTTTCATTTTACTAGAAACTCTAATTCCCCTTGATACCCATGGCAATTTTGTTATGTGATTAAGATGTACCTGCTGTTTTCTTCTTCTAAAGCAAATTGAAAAACATTTTTCAAATTGCTTAATGAAGCTGTTCATACCAATGCCTGTCCAGTTATGGTTTAGAAGTAATGTCCGAAAATTACTTTTGTTTCTAATGTTAAATATTCTCTTAGTAATTACTACAGATGAGGTATTCATTATTTTGTGTCCTTTGTTACTTTTGAAAACAGTACTGCATAATAATGCTGCATGCCCATCAGCTAACCCATTATGATCTACATTACAATTTTTTATACAATCATGTGACAAATTTGTGAATATGTTGTCCAAACATGAACTTGAACCATTGCGAATAAATGTGGCAGACTGAATTAAAGGTTTAAAGTTGTAACAAGTCAACAAATTCAACAATTCATTCCTCTTCTTGTTATCTATTAGAAGTTTGTATTAAAATCACCACAAATTATGCAATTTCTGTTGAAAAAGTGTTCCAAAAGGTGTTCCAAAAGTTTATATGTCATGAAAGCAATTATTCCTTAACGTTCAGTATTAGTGCTATAAGAATTTTATTAAAATGGAAACTCACCAACGTGTATCGATTTATACCGCTAACTGTACCACCTCATATATACAACATGTTTTCAAGGAAAATCATCAAACCTTAGTAAAATATTATACATATAATGAAATAGTATTGTATTTATATTTTACCAGTATTTGTTATTAGGACAAACAAGATAGCTCCAAGAACACGTTTTCATTCAAAAGCCAGCGTATCTTTCCTTCCATTATACATGTTTATCATAATAATATAAAAGGAATAAAAAAGCAAATACCAATTCAATAGGTTATTATTGCTCATCAATATAAAAGGCAATCATATCAAGTCTCATAATAGGTACTTTAACATTTCCAATAGGACCTACCATAAGTTTTCATAGTTAGTACGCAACTCGACGCGTTTGATCGTCAAGACGTCTAGCCGTACATTTGCTAAAAGCGCCTCAAGCGAAAACGTTGGTGAATTAACCAAAATGTATAGTAACATATACGATCACACGTTTCGAGATGCGTAGAGAGAAATTACGACTCATGGTAGAACCTCGGAATAAACAAATGGATCCATTCGAAAGAATTGTTGCGAAGATTTATTTCTCCGTCAGGAATAATTAAATCTTAAATTCAATTACGATGCAATATTTTTGCGCAACTCGTTTTTAAACGAACGCGGCAAGCTTAACCTACTTGATGTTCATTCTGCGTTCCAATTACATAATTTTTTTTTCACTGCGTCATGGAAGCCGTTTGTCATATATGATAAAATTATTTGTAGTCTGAAACCTTTATTATAAAATTTTAAACGTGTTGATAACTGAAATTTAACTGAGATGCTATTATATTGCAAAGAAAAAAATGTAAAAAGTCGATCAAAAAATATTTCAGGCATATTTTGGACAGCCAAAGTTCAATTTTAAGTGATCCGATAACCTTGTAAAGGCGAAGCGAACATTAAAAAAAGAAAGGCTTACCCCGTCACAGGCGGTCGTCATCCATTTTTAACTTACGCACCCCTTTGATGTACTAATTAACCTTAGCAAAAATGTTCACAGCACACGATTACGCAATTAATTTGCTATTTTTGTTTTTGTTCGCCAAAGAGGACCGGGGCAGATATCGCCCGGGACCGTCACCATGGTAACGGGGGGCGCTGTCGGCGCGCGCCGCGGCAAAGCGGCAGAAGTGACCTCGCCGCCGCCGTGATCGCTGCGTCGCGTTTGCCGTCCCAAATCGTTTTTCACGAAACGGGAATACACCGTGCGTGATGGTATACACCATTGACAACTGAGCTACGTCACTGTGCTACCTTTACATCGAAACTAGTGTTGTTCCACGAGTGCCCAGTGTGTGAGTGTGTGTGCAATGCATTAGTTGGCGTGCAATGTCGCGGGGTGGTGGTTTGTATCTGTGACCGGGGCAACTGCACGGGAGGGGCGGTTTTCACGCTTGATCATGCCTTTCGAATTGAGATCAGGTAAGCTTTTCAGAAAATTTCAAGCGCAGAGGTCGGTTCCTTGCGGACATTTTTGATGTTTGGTATGCACGTGTTGTTATTTTTAGATGTTTTTATAACCGAAAAATGTCAACGTAAATGGAATGTGAAGTTACGTAGCATGTGGAAAAGAGCTGAGATAACTATGTGATATTGTTTGTAGGAAAACGGTGTATACATAAACACATGTATGTACGTGTGTTATGTATTTATAAATATGTACGGCTGCAGTCACGTCATATATAGCTGTTCTCTAAATAGATTCGCGTTTTAATCTGTAATTAATTCAAGTATTTGACAATCAAATAACATTTAACAACGCTAATCCTTATTCAATTATTTGCTTTAGAGCTATTATGAATTGTTTACTTTACAAACGGGGTGGGGAAAACAAAAACGGGTTTCGTTATAAATGTGACAGTTTTAAACACCCGGGGTACGGTGCCTTTTGGTCTGCTTTTTCGCAATTTAAACAATGAAATTAATATTCAACAGAGAGACAGCGGAGTTTTAATCGCGTTAGTAAGGATATAGTTTTGAGTTCCCGATGTTTCGACCCAATTGCACCCGTTGTAATCTTGGGTACATTTAAAATTAAATTTAGCAAGGACGTATTTTACAAACTTGGGCGAAATAGGATAATTTTACCACATTAATGTACCTGTTCTACGCGAGTAAAGCCTATTATCGAAAGCTAATCAAATACCAATTAAACGGCGTTGACCTAATTTGGCAGAATAAACAGTTTCATTATTAAACTACGTGTATAAGGTTATGTAATTCTCTACTGAGTTGCAACCTTGACTTTATATGAGAGAAATTTTGCAGGGATATCCCGAGGGATTCTTAGGGATTCGGGTCCCCTTGTCTCTTTTATATTCGACACAGCTTTATCGCAGGGTTTAAAGGTACAGGCCACTAGGTATTTGACAAATTACGTATCTAAATATTTCGTGAAAGGACTGTGTTATGTAGAGTTTTTGTTGAGTAATTACTAACCTTCACTAATATAATATGTCGTATAGTTGTAGTTCAATATATGGGTGCAGTATTATCATTGAGAATCAATCCTTGGCAATTGTTTTTGAATTACATTAAGCTTAATCTTGCTTAAAGATTATATGTGTTCATTATTGCCCAGCAAAAAAGCTACTAATCTGTCTAATAAGAATGTTGTATCGTATCGACAGTTGTGTGTCTAATAGGTTTCAGGCAAAGGTCTATTTTACGCATAGGTAATCTTTAAAAGAGATAGGGTATGTTGGGATCCACGTGACAACGTAAGCCTTCTTCTATCTGTAGCAGCACTGCTACACCTTGCAAAAGATCAAAGTCAAACAACCTCGTATTGTGTTCTCGTGTAAGGGTTCGAGGCTTCTCAAGACGTTATGCTGTCAACAAGGCCTAGTGATTTTTACCCGTTACATTGGCAATACATCTATTTCATACAAGAGAGAGAGCTCTGGTATTGAAAGCGTGCTAGGCTTTGGCAATCGATTATCATGAAGACCGTATGCTTTTTCCAATATTTATTAGTCGTATGATGTTGACTACTAAACATAAGCCATTTCGAATCAAAAAATAAAGATTGCTTCAGTATCTTTTACTGTTTGCTTTTAGCTACTACTTCCCACATTGCTCTGGTCATCTTTAGATCCATTTGGCACCATCAGTAGGTCGTATACTTCTTCGTCACCTTTAATCAATCAGCCCAATGCAGTCCGCTGTTGGATGCAAGCCTCTTCCATTATATTGGGTTTGCCGCCTGATCCATCCAGTCCACCTGGCTAAAGAGCACCCAACCTTTCTTCTACCAATTCACTGTCTCCACACCAATATATAATTAGTAACCCATATTGTTCTTAGGGCCATCGGTTCTTCGATTGATATTGTTAGTCCAATGCCACTCAAGGTTTCCTATAAGCTAAGTCTAACTTTTTCTATCCTTCGAGTTGCCACCTAAGGTATATAAAAATTACTTCACCACTTGGTCATGTTTTGTCATGGTATATGTCATGTATTCTGCATCCAAGCCTATTATGATACTAGCACAGTTTTGGTGTCCAGAGTATCAGCACTCAGTGTTTCTTGACAAAAAACACTAATGATATGTTGCTGTAGAAATAGTAATGCTTGTGTAGTATTTACACTACTGAATCGACGAAGGAGTCAGAGCAATGCCGTCTGCATCACTAGAAGATTATCTGCGCAGTTGGCCTGCATTGTTTCACTATATGTTTGGCGTGGTGCCAGCCGTATGGAGAATGATTACTCTCCCTTGTATAGTATAACACAGTATTGGATTTTGATGAATATCTAGATTTCGTATGGTTTCGCTTATTGATTAGATGGCTGATGCCTTTTTTATAGACTCACATAATGCCTGATGTTAGTCGGTTACTAGCATCTACAAATGCTTGTAATTTAAGGACACACGATGACGACATTTTATGCAAGTAAGTATAGTAAAAGACATCGTTGTGCTCCTACCGTCACAGAGAAGATAACAAAGGTAGGGAGGGACAAAGATCAGACCAATTCCTTATTGACAGCAGACCAGTTCTTAAAGAGCCTGGTACTTTGTTATAACACTAAGTTAGCAAAGCAGCTTTCCTGGTGGTAAGTAGGTTAGTACTTTAGTCTATAATTACTTGGATTCCAAGAGTATCAAGTGCGAGTTACCGAACTTGTCAGAAGCAAGTTGTTGTGCTGCCATTCCAACGAATAAAAACCACTTGTTCGAATGAGTACTGACACCTGCTGTACTTTAAAACTTAATGGAGGTCCGTTTGAAGTTTTAGAAGCTTTGATCAGCTCTAAGAATAGTAAGTGAAGAAAAGTCGGGATGCTTTAGTTTGAAGTTGTCAATAGGGTTTAAACACGATCGACCGACCCGATTGACATATGAAAATACCTAAAATTATTCAATAGCCTGCAAATTGTAGTGAATGCGATTACTGTGCATGAGGCGACGGGATCGATACTAGAGTCGAGAAATGCTTATTTTGTTAAAAAAAATGTATAGCAGCACGGAGTCTGGATCTGTGATATGCCGTAATAGAGGCTATTACGGCATATCATAGAGTTAGTTTAGTCCCTAATATATGGAATCTAAAATCATATTCGGCGAAATTTAGATGTAGTACATCTCTGCCTACCTTATCGGGAATAGAAGCCCGAGACTATGTATATATTTATAGGCCAAGTTAATAAGGCCATCTTAAAATGGAAGCCCATCTAGGGCATTGATAGCGGCAATATTGTTTAATCTCGTTAATTGGCTGTTACGTCAAGATTACCAGACTCGTATGAATCACATTGTTAACTAAGTAGTGCCTATACAGCTGTGTTCTCACATAGGTATGCTAAATGTTGAGAGTTCAAATGCTCTGAGCTGTTTTGTGTATAGCCTTGCACAATTGGCTTTGCGTAACAGCACGGCAATTTGCGCAATACCGCTTAATTAACAAATCTCCATTCCACATAATATTAATACAAAGCCAATGCGAACACAATGCTATTAAAATTAATTGGATTAACTGCAACGAGATCCTGCAATGTATAACGCTTATACATCTTTAATAACGATACTAGAATAAAAATATTTGCAGCCTTTTTGAGAAAGCTGTTTTGTTATCCATTGCCGGGTATATGAGCGAGGTAATATTAAGAAAGTTGCTTTTACAATATAGATGCGCTGGAAAGCTACCAGTTTTATTTCTTTAATATTTTTATAATCTGGTTTTCAATGTACTCCAAAAATGTTCGATTGGCTGTGTACATTTTCCTTTTTGAACTAGTATAATTAGCAGGTCAATACTGACTGCATACATATGTAAGGTAAGTATATTGTTCTGGGTTCGATCCCCAAATGGGACAAAAATTTTAGTGATTATCAAATAGTTGATCTTAGCTTGGATGTTCGTTGTTTGAATGTTTTTAAAGTCCATTGGAACACAAGAATCACTGGAAGTAAGAGAGAAGCTATTATAAAAAAAATTGTAGGTATAAAAATTATGTTAGCGATTTTCAAGCTGGTTATTTTCTTCTAGCTCTGCCTACGTGAATCTCAAGATGGCATGCGTATTTTTGAGTGCAAGAGCCTGTCATTGATAATTATTGGTGAAGGTACTAATGAGTTCGCTCTCTCGGTGAACTCACATTCTTAATGATAATCTTATGATTATTAATGTGAGTTCACCGAGTTAATATCTATTAAGAAGGTAACAGGTTAGACATAATAAATAATTAACAGAAATTGAACTGCTTCTGAGTTTCGTCCGGTGAATAAGAGTTTAGGAGGTTCACATAACTTTCTAATACCTTTTATCCCATCTTTAATTCCCCTATCTAAGATAAGTAACATATGAGTGAAATTGGAAGCGATAGGATGAGGTACCCGTATTTATGTAGTATAAAAAAATTATATGTAATTTTTCAATATAACTAAGCGTTGGTAATTTTATATTTTATTCTTTATCAACTTTAATCAATAAAAGTAGTAGCTCCGTGGTCCAAATTTAACTATAACTCATTGTTTTAAAAAGAAAATGTTTTTTTAATTTTATCCCACATAACCTATATATGCTGAAATTGTATTTTTAGAAGATACGTCCTTTTTCCTTATGCTGCCGCCATAAGGAAAAAGGACGTATCTACTAAAAATACATGCTGTCTCTTTTTTCTAATTCCATATAAGTAAAATCCTTAATTTCGAATATACATTTTAGATACGAAATACATTTTTTCCTTATGACTTCAGTATACCAAACCTCCATACTCACGCGCAATATGCTTAAAAAGGGTACCCCGTTTTAAAATTTACTTTACCATAAAACGTCATTGAATACTATATGTACCCAATACATTACACTCATTGATAATCAATGCTGAAATTGTATTTATTTATAAATGAGGTGAATGGGAATGAAAGTGAAAATGAGAGTGGGTAGTTGCTAGAAACCATCTATAAAATTATGCCCGTTTAAATTACAGGTATTCTATTCAGAACTGATTTCAATAGCTTAGTGTTGAAGGTCAAAGTTACTACGTGTAGTTATAATTAAATGTTTAATAATATGATATCTCGTTTACGTAACATCATTATTATCATTATACACTGTTGCACACTTTTGACGAATACTCATAAGCGGTGAACATAATACTAGTCTCTGGGAACCATCTCAAATTATTTATTGATGTCTATAAATGCTCCTAAAATATTTATTATAAATTATTTTAAGTAAATATAATAGGTAAATAAATAAAGCATAATTATTACAAAATACACTGATTATTTAAACTGTCAAAACACTTGCACCGATAATATGGCGTTGAGTCGTCAAGTGACGTAACACGTTTGTAGATAAACATTGAACAGTAAGCAATGACAGAAGACGCTTACAAACGTGTGACATCACCTTTGTAAGCGTTACGTCAGTATAAAAAGAAAGCCACATTGTTGTTTTAGAAATGGCACTGGATAAATGTAAGTGAAATAGATAGAGATTTATTTTCACTTGTAGGCAGAGCCTGAGTGTCTGTTTATTCCAGACGGATATCTACAAAAAATATACCTCTGACCACATAGCCAATAGGGGAGTTGACTCACAATTTATTATTATTTACGTCCATTACATTACCCGATTTCTCATATACAAAGAACTTTGAAATTTACTCTAATCTCAATGAGATACAAGCGTTTCAAATCTGATAGTAGGGTTAAATATCATATGACAGAAAAAGGATACACGATGCAAATTCTGACGTGATCGCTGTTTAACCGCTGCTATCCGTCGGAAATAGTGAGATATTTCCACTACAGCCTCACATTTTCTTATATACTTTTTCTTAAATTAAAATATTAATTACTCAATTAATTTACAACCAATTTTGACATTGCTTCCACAAAAAGAATTCTATTGATTGCTATCTGCTCTGGCACGTAAAATAATGGGCACAACCAAACACAGGCAACTACCTAATTCGAATAATCGTTAGCCAGATTGTTAAAAGCACATTATAGTGTAACTTATAACAATATAACAAGATATAACCTACGTGCAAACTATTCTAGAAGATCAAAGAACAATTACGTGAAATTGCTCTTGAGATACCTTCTATTGAGCATATTATATGAGATAAAGTTTCATACAGAGAAAGCGCAGCGCGAATATCGAGTATCATAGATGGGGAATCCACGTTGGAGTTCAAGTTCCGGCTTCAATACTAACTGGCAGTTATCAACGGAGTAAGGTGTTAGTAGTTATCTTAACCGAAGGATGGAGGCCGTATTATTTATTTTGCATTTAATAACAAGTCTTAATCACGGGTTTCTTCATAAACATGGAAACAAGGGAACCACTGTTTGTGAATCGCCACTGTAGCCCCGCTGGCATAATCAGATAATACCATGATATTTAATGTCAGTATGTATTTATTCCATGAATAATACATACGTAGTTTTGCTAATAATATGACAATCATATTTTATCAACTCACCGCTATTAAGCAATGAAAGTACGCTAGTTGATCCTCGCACGAGACAATCAATTCTGTGATAGATTTATTATTTTATTACCGTGTATAAGTTTGTAATAAACGTAGCTTCTTAAGGTGCGTAATTTCACGGATAGCCACGCATTGGCTCACACCGTAGCTCGTCAAATCCGTAGCTTAGGATGTCAGGGTCTATGATGTACCGTAGATGCGTCTGTAGCGTACGTTGCATCCGCTACGAGACATTGACTATCGCTAACTTGTAAGCTTTAATACGCTCAGGCAGTCTGTCAGTGTTCACCGAGGTTTGCTACGTCGCGTATATTTATAAATGCTTGTGTATGGTTTTACGTAAAATTCTTGGGAACCCTCCTTAAAATTACCAGCGAAATGAGGACTATTCCTTGTATTAAATATCATACACCTCACGTTAAGGATAAGATTAACATCTATCAATATAGTCTAGATTTCTTTTTGCTTAAAAAGGTAGACTATTCTCTTGCAGTAACGAAATTGGTACAAACAAACAGTATATCATATCCATTCATAAATATAACAGCACATCGAACCTCCCAAATCGCCTGTTACGGCACCCACGGGGGTGATACGAACACCTACTTACGGCTAAGCTACATAACACAGATATCAAATCCTACCATTACTATTTTCAACTTGAGAAAACAATTACTAAATATATTTGAATTAATATTACGAGTTTTATATAATATCGGTACCCTTTGTTTCGACTAATTTTTGTTTGTCCTTATTTAATTTGGCATAACGAGTTAGACATATTTTTTTGTCATAATAATCATCATCATCTCAGCCGAAAGAAGTCCACTGATGGACATATGCCTCCTCCAAGGTCTTCCTCACAGACCGGTCTTGGACCACCCGCATCCAACCGCTGCCTGCGACTTTTACCAGGTCGTCGGTCCACCTTGTAGGATCCTTGTAGGAGGCCTATCCCTGTTGCGTCATCCGGTGCGTGGCCACTCCAGAACCTTTCTGCCCCAACGGCCATCGGTTTAATCCCATTGAGCATGTTTGGGATAGTTTAAAAAAAGCTGTACATGCGAGAAATCCTGTGCCCACAACAGTGGCAGCACTAAGAACAGCGATTTCACAAGAATGGAACAATATTCCGCAAGACCGTTTAATAACCCTAATCAGATCTATGCGGAACCGATGAGAATCTGCAATAAGGGCAAAACACCTTATTAAAAGAAAAAACCTATGCTTCAATTTTCTTTTTATTGTAAAATTTTCAATAGACAAATCAAAACCAATTTTTGTTACATTTATCGTTTTTGTTCAAAAAAATGGAATGGTCCTTTCCAGTATACAAACATACACATAAGGATATGCTACCACGCTGTTATGAAGTTAACGAACCAAACTATAGGATTCACTTCAAATTTGTATTAAAAGTTTGAACAATTGGTTAAAATGTTTATTTCAAAGGCGTCTTGCACATTGATGCAGTTTATGAGTCCGTCAGTGTATATGCTCTAGATTTTGGCCGCGACTTTGCTCGCTTAAATGTAGGTTATGTTTGTAACAGTACTTTTCCCTGGATGAAAGGTACATAGTGAAACTCTATGTCCTTTTGTGTTCCCCTGCCAACGTGTATGCGAAATTTTATGATGATCGGTCAAGTAGTCGCGTGAACGCGTAAAAAACAAACAAACTCACATACGATTAAAGGATTAGAATAATATATAGACGCCTGTTCCCCGGAGAGGTAAGTAGACTAAGGTATTCATATCATAACTTTGTTGCTTTATCCACTGTCATTAATCATTACATTCTTAAAGAACCCTCGACGGCATTTCTTTTCTTAAAAATATTACTGTCAATTTGAGTTACAAAGTTCTTGTTAACCCTGTAACTAAGCTACTATTCTTGTGTTAAGGGCAGGTTCACGTCAGTGATTTGGTAAACATACTTACCAAAAGTGTAAACCAAAAATAAATAGATTTAATAGTTTAAATAATTTTATTAGCTTATAAATTAGTCAAATAAAATCAATAGTAGTAGTAGAGTAATATTTTCAAAATTTTGTAATACAGTGATAAATAAACAACGCGATAAAATCCGTATATAGTAGTTTAATTTCAATGAATAACATTCGCGTAAACAGAAGACAATATTATACTTACCAATTTAACCAAAATTTTACGTTCATAACTGTTTCTTTGTTACCTAAATAAGTAAATGATTTTTGATTTTAGATAACTTTAAAGGAGCGACTTAGAAGTTTTAAGATAACTAACACGACCACCGAACGATACGGTACAAAATGTCTTTCTCGTATCGTAGATACTTTTGTGAGCAATTTACACCAATAAACTATAGAATTCGTTTACATAATTAATCGATTAAAAACTTAACACAATCAAGTTGAGAGTCGACACATTATTTCTGAATTTAAACTGTTTTACAATACATGACATTTAATTTAATCAGTCGATAATTGCATTGCCGTGTCGTGTTCTGAATGGCACTTCTGGGAGCCTAGTTAACGTGAGGGACAAGATTAAATATACATATACATGTATGTATGTTTATTTATTACGCCTTTATTCTAAAGGGAGTAGGCCTCTGCCTATCCCTCTTCATATAATATCTCCATGTACTACACTTACATTTCACTACATAATATGGTTTTCGGTACCACGTGAATTTAGTGCCGTCTACCGTGCACAGTTCAAAACTCCGTGGTGCTACTGAAATTTATATCCCATCTTATATACAGGGTGATTTTGAAATCGTGTAATTCCTTTTAACCACTCATTCTACAGGTGATATAGAATAACCCTGACCATATTTTTATTTAATTAGATTTATTTTTTTTGAAAAATTATTATTCCGTTTTTTTCGTGAAATGGTGTCAGATAGTCATTTTTTTTTTTTTTTTTTACGTGGGGGAATGCTGTGGCGCATATCCCTCCGCGGGGGCGGGCGGAGGGATTATGTCGGACTCGCCGGGGTAAAAGAAAGATGGAATAATAGTAAAGTACCTCCCGGAATACCGACTAAACCTACCACGGTGTTCCTCGACAAAACCACTATCGACGGGGCCGCGCGAATCACTTTCGCATGCGGTCGTGACCCCGCCGAGGTTACGGCCCGCCGTGTGAAACGGCAGGCCACTACCCGAAGAGACCTACCCAAAGGACTCACGCTCAAAAATTCCCTACTGTCTCCCCCCTAGGGGGGAGACGGACTCGACACAGAGGCGCGCGTGGGAACACGCACGCCGCCTCTCGGACCTGGTGCTGATTTATTTATATTTTTGATTGATTTATTTATATATTAGTGCGGTTATTCTATATCACCAGTAGAATGCGTGGTTAAAAGGAATTACACGATTTCAAAATCAGCCTGTATATAATACTTTGGCTTACCAAGGAAAATTGAATTTGAGAGCTCACGCACAGCATTGTATTCAATACTATGTATGTACCGTGGCATTCAATACTAGGTATAAAATTACATTTGCTAGACAAAAATGTCTGTCAACCATATGTAATTTTTCATACATTTTAATCTTGGTAGCCGTCATTGTTGTCAGAGAAT
The DNA here is from genome assembly GCA_963675205.1 of Catocala nupta. Classification (NCBI taxonomy): domain Eukaryota; kingdom Metazoa; phylum Arthropoda; class Insecta; order Lepidoptera; family Erebidae; genus Catocala; species Catocala nupta. Next base: position 18,132,451 of record OY776097.1, on the reverse strand, counting down.
GGTTTATTTTAGGCCCTCGTAGTCAGGGACCGTTCACTACCTCAAACGTTGCTCATATTGGATACCTGTCATCTTATATCTATACATATGTATACTTCTATACGCATATTATAAAAGAGGAAAGATTTGATTTTTTGTATGTTTGTAAGGATTTATCTCGAAAACTAATGAACTAATTTTAAAAATTCTTTTACCATTATTAAGCTGTGTTATCAGCGAGTAACAAAGGCTATATTTTATTTAAAAATAAAAGTACTGTTCCTAATATAATCTAACATACTTTTACGCGAGCAAAACCGTGAGCAAAAGTTAATAGCAAATAAAATGCGTTGGTTAATACTGACAAAGAATTGGCAAAAACCTTTGTAAATAATGTACAACGTTATTTACAAAGGTTTTTGCCAATTCAAGCAAGCTTGAAATACCGAATTTAAAGCCATTTTATTTGAAACAGCCATTTAGCTATTAAGCTGAAAAGAAAAGCAAAAGCATAATCTATATATTAAGTATGTGGTTTTTAAAACACATATAATATACTAAATTTGGCCACGGCTTCGCTTCCGTAAGGTTAGTTTAGCAGAAATTAGTATCAGTATTTTATTCTGGATGAAATGTACCCTATATCCTTTTCCTGTTCCCCTGACAATGTGAATGCTATATTTCATGATGATCGGTTGTATCGTTAAGGCGTAACAAACAAATTCACATTCACATTTATAATATTAGTTAGGATAGTAGCCCCGAAGAAGATAGCAGAGATGTACTATTCTCAAATGTCGTCAGCTATGGTTTCAGATCCTGCGTAATAAGGGCGAAACTATTGCCGTTACTGGGTACAGCTCTAGACTCCCATGCTACTATTTAGAATTTCTTCACTGAAAATACCAATATAATTTAGGCTGACTCGGGAATTGAACCCGAGATGTCATACACAGCAGTTGCTTAAATTACCGCTGCGCTACCGATAATAGATATGCACGGATAGCGTCGTGGTTTAAGTGGTCGCCTCGCCACTGCCCTTGCGCCGAGTTTTGTGGGTCGATCACCACACGGCACAAAAATTTGTGTGATCCACAAATGGTTGTTCCGAGTCTGCATGTTCTTTGTGTCCGTTGTTTGAATGTTTGTAAAGTTCCCCGCGATGCAGAAATTATTCATAGTTATAAAAATAATAATAGAATATAAATATGTTTCCTGTGCTAGTGAAATATATGTGTTATACATTTCTGCTTACTCCTATGTAAGCAACGTTGGTACTGTCAATTTGCGACCGGCGAAAACTAATAATACTCGTCTTGTTTCCTTTATCTCGACTTTTGTCTTTTATCTTTTGTTTATTTTGATAATTTTTTCCTTTTATTATTGCTTCCCCTGTTTTCTTTTGTTTTCCCTGGGTGTTAGTCGCATTGTTTGCCGTGGTATGTATACGTAGATATGAAATTTAACTACACTACATACATTGCGCAGCAAAGAAGATTGATATTACGAAGAGAAATGAAAGAGAAGAAGAATATTTATTGTTATGTTTTAAAATAGCATTAATGATCATATTTTCCTTATTGTCCTTAGTGGCCAAATTTACGATTTTGATGTTTATGAAATGAAAAAGGAGGAAGAATGTGTATTGTTTAGTTTACTGACAATAACATTAGTAATCATATGTTTCTTCTCTGTTTGTTGTATGACGGTATTATAATATATCCTCAGTGCCCAGAACTGATGGACGCGTCTTATCATCCTCACAACTGATGATAGGATATCAGGATAGCAGTTTCTTTCGACACCTGTGCTTTATAAGCATACTTGTCTATTAAGTCGCCAGACACAATAGCTTTCTAATCATGTCGGGCATACCAACATTGACAGGTGAAAGAATTTGATAGAGAAATGCCAAGGAGCAATACGTCACATAATACGTAAATATTATATACCAGCTGTTTCTGTGGTTTCCGCCGTTAGTAGGGTCTTTACGACCATTGAAAGAAATCATTAATTAATCATATTTATTAGCCATTGAAACCTAGTTGTAGAATGGAATGGCTGATAAGACAACGAAACATTTAATTATTTAAATACATAGGTATTAAATAATCACAGTGGTCGGTCAGATTATTAATTGTTACTGTATATAAGTTCATAATTTAATCATATTTATTGCCCAATGAAACCTAGAAATAGGGAAGGCTAAACAGGCAACGAAACAATAAATTATTTAAATAAGTAGGTATCTAACATTACTTAGAATAGCATTTCGGATAATTAACTGTTAATTACTGTATATCAGCTTATAATTTAATATATTTATTGGTCATTGAAACCTAGATATACTGACTGCTGATAAACCAACGAAACATTAAATTATTTGAATTATTTGATTTAATAGTCACAGTAGTTGATGAATTATTAACTGTTACTGTATATCTATAGTTTATAATTTAATCATATTTATTGGCCATGAAAACATAGATATAGACAGGGAAGGCTAAATAGGTAACAAAACATTAGAGGCTATAACTAAATGATTAGCTCCGAATGTTGAGAATAGATCTGTGGCCCTATACATATTGTAGTAGGTTTTATGTTAGGGCTCTTTATAGGCCGAAATATAATTATAAGTAAGTATAGCCATCATCAATTCGCTTTCAGGTAGATATTACAGATTATAAATGCCTATCTTTTTGTCAATATTTTGACTGGTCGAGTCTGAACCAAACCACTAGATAGAACATTGAACTTTTGCTCCAGAATAGTACGCGAATCGGTAAAAATGTATAAGCTCATAAAATGAAGTAAAAAACACGCACAACACGTCATTAATAACTATAGCTAATTGTTATTGGTATCTAAATGTATCAAAAGATTAGCGTAAGTATTACAAACGAATGACAACATATTTGTCAATACATTATGAATACAATAATATTGTTCTCATATAAGACTGGAATGTCTTTCTGAGAATAATTTCTTTAAACCAAAAAGCAATACTATATTAAAAGGAAGAATGAATACTGTTTGAATATATGTATCTCTGAATTCAGTTATCAGCAAGTAAACGTACTGACTCAGTTTGTCAGAGTGTACACGTCGTTAGTAATGTGTCGAAATACTGTGTGCATCAAAATGGTGGGTGTAATGTTACGAATCAGCATAAAATAAGAATGTATTAAATCTATCTTGAATCTACCTAAATCTACCTATAAATAAAGCAATTTTACCTCTTTAAGTTCAGAGATAGCACAAAAAGAAAGTGAGCCGCCAACCTGACGTCAGATCCGCGGGTGTATTTCTGTTTCTAAACGAAATACGAATTGTTTAAGTATTAATTCACTTCCATATAAATCTACAGGTATGTATCTTACAATACTAGAAACAAATATTAAATCTAAGGAATTAATAAAGCGGAATTTGCAAATAATATTTAGAAATTATTAAGCGCCTGGCAAATTGATAATAGCAAATTTAATACAAGTAAGAATTGCTATTTAAAAGCATGTTAGCTCACGTCGAACTCTTGGAAATGTAACACTACTTGCTTATCTTATTAATTAACTAATTACTTGGTTGTTGCGTATTATAATGAAGAGACAAGCAGGAAAACAAAGTGTAGTTCCATTGGCAGTTCATATTTCTTTTTCAATTGATTTTACCACGCTCTAACGTTTGCTATTGCCAATTTGCCAGGCGCTTAATAATTTCTAACATTTATTTTCAAATTGATTTAATATTTGTTTGTAGTATACAGGCAGATTTATATGAAAGTGAATCCATACTTAAACAATTGGTATTTCGTTCAGAGACAGAAATACACCCGCGGACGTGACGTCAGGTTTGCAGCTAATCGCCAGTATTATTAGGTATATTAACTTTCTTGAATAATCAATTATTTTAATCTGTTTTGTCGTGGACACTATGTGTAGCGTAATGACAAGATCCATCAAGAAGGCAAGAAGAAGACATCTAACTAAACTACAGTGCAATGACATTATGTAGATCTCTATTGAGTTAGTTTATAGAGCAGTTTGTGCGTTTTGATTGCTCTCAACTCCCAAATCGCTGAATGGATTATGTTGTAATTTAAGTCATTTTTATTGCGTTTGATCGCATGTCCACTAGTGTGATTGGTTAACTGATTAAAATCAACAGCCAATCAAATCACTTTTGATTTTGACACGTCATTAATTAGTCGTTCAGAAGCCGTTAGTTTATTGAATAAGAAAGATTTAAATATACATTTTTAATAATACACTTAGCGACCCGCCTAGACTTCACACGGGTAGTACAAAACCTTAACAAATGATACGCCTAAATCTTCCTCATGAATTTCTCTGTCTATTGGTGAAAATCGCCTGCTCACTCTTCAGTAGCTTTTGAGTTTATTGCGAACAGACAGACAGACGCCGCGGCGGATTTTGTTTTATAATGTGTACTGAAGTAGAATCAATAGGTCTGCTTGGAAGGCTTAGTGATTAAGGTGTGTTATGAGTGTTGTGGTTTTGAATCCCACACTGGACAAAAATGTGTGTGACCCACAAAAGGTTGTTTCGAGTCTGGATGCTCTTTGTGTCCGTTGTTTGAATGTTTTTTAAGTCCCACGCGAATTATTCCTAGTGCGGGATAGCATTTATTCGTAATCCTTTGAGAGAAAAATAAAAATAAAATTAAATATTATGCCCAGTTTATGCAGTTAGTAGAAAATTGTTGTCATAGATTTGTAGAAAACTAAATATTTAGTTTCTCTCAAGCGATAATAAATGATGAATATAATCACTAAGCCTGTAAGGTATGCGATAGGTACCTATACAATAGCGCAAACTTTATCTCAGTATCTCGAGATGTATCATAATTTAAATTCAAAACGTACCTGCGCCATGTAGCTGCCTACTATCAGTATACATTACACAAACTACGCATGTTAGCTATTTTATAAGAAGATTGTTATTATATTTCTAAAGGATAATTATTATGCTTATGCCCACGTCTTCACTGTATGCCACAGGAGCGCATACTCCTAGTATGTATTGCTGTGGCATTCTATTCTATGTGTTAATGCAGGATCACATCTGTTCAACGGTTTGCGTGTGGTAGAGTAACAAACATCCAAACACCTTAACAAACGTTTACATTTATAATATTAGTACAATAAAGTGACGGCCGTGTTGATTGATATTGATGCTTGGCATATATTTGTGTTATATCTTGGGTTCAATTCTTGGGTTGGGCAAAGTGTCAGAGATTTTCTGTAACGAAATTCTCAGTAATAGCACGGAATCTTTCATTGGTTTCTCAATCAAAGAATCTTTCATTGGTTTCTCAATCAAAGAACCTTTCATTGATTTCTCATCAAAGAACCTTTCATTGATTTCTCAATCAAAGACCTCCAAATATGTTCTTATCTTCCCGCGAATGTTAAACATTAAAATTAATCTCATTTATACGGAATACAATTCATATAAAGGAGTATTATTTCAATCAATTTTGTTAGGCCGGGATCACCGCTTAAATCTGTTCCGGTCAGCTCTAAGCAGTACGAATAGGAAAGTACCCTACGGAATATCGCAACTTTTACTTGTGTTTATGTGATGAGTAAGGATTTTAGACTTTTTAAGTGAACACCGTGCACTAAAAGTTACTCCACGCCCTTTGCGCTATCTCAATATATCAATATATCGCATTGCGTAAGTGTCTTACACTAGAAATATAAATTACTTGCGCACTAACGATCTTTAAAAATGAAATTGCTTTGTTGAAGACACCCTTAGCCTATTAACCATTTATTATCAGGCCGTATGTACTATCGACTTGAGTGACGGTTGACCACTCCTAAGGTTGAAATCGCATAGCAGGCCGTGACACGCCCCTTTTTTTGGTTTGAGTTTTTTTACACTTTACATTTGTTTACTGATTCTAAGGCAATACAAACTCAACTGGTCAACATGTGTAAGCGAATTTTTTCTGAAATGGTCAACCGTCTCTCAAGTTGATAGTACGTTAGTTATCTTAGTTGTATAAAATAAACTTGTTCATAACTTTCAAACTTACACATGAAGGTTTGAGGAACACAAGGAAACATGTTGGTGAGCCTCGTTTCATCCAGATGGTATTAGATAGGAATACTTTAACAAAAGAAATACTTTTAATATCGCCGCCATTTGAGCTTTCAAAACTTGACGAAGTATTAATGAGGGCTTTTTCAGCAATTAACCAAATCATTTTCAAAGGCAAGCTTAGTAGGCAGCCAGAAAAGTTTTGAGTAAAACTCACCCGCAATCGAGCGATGGTATATATTTCTTAAAACGTGTACAAACATTATATAGGAAATTGAAGTATTATTTGTGTATTTAACCTTATGAAGTATTTAACACATTATGTATTTTAATTTGTAAGCATTCTAACTAATATTATAAAAGTGTATGTGAGTTTGTTTGATTGTTTATTACGCTTTTACAGCTAATTACTCGACCGATCATCAAGAAATTTCGCATACAAGTTGTCAAAGAAACAGAAAATGATATTGAGTACCTATATTAACGCGAGCAAAGCAAAGCCGCTGGTAAAATCTAGTTATAAATATTTTTGCTCTGCGCTGATATTGCAAAATATCAATACAATACATACCTATATATTTTATGAGTAGTAGAGCCTCGCTGATTTTAGCATGAATGGGCTGGCTCGACCGGGGAAGTACTACCCTCTCACAGAATATCGACGTGATATAGCAGTGTTCCTACTATTGTGTTTCGTTTGGTGAGTGAGAGTGCCGGAGGCCCAATCAACCTCTTTCCCCCTTCCCGCTCAATCTACTCTCCGCTTTCTTTATTTCTTTTTTCCTAAAGGATCGGCAACGCGCAAGTGATGCCTCTGGTATTGCAGGCGTTCATAGGCTACGGTGACCACTACCCATCAGGTGCATATATGCTTGTACGCCAACTTAGTAGAATAAAAAAAATAAGTAAATGTATGATGTTTACTACTATTTACTATCTTTGTTCCTGTGTAACAAAAAGTACCAATGCCAGATTAATGATTGTACGGATGGGGTAGTCACAGCCATTGCGCCGAGTGCTGTAGGTTGGATCTCCACACGGATAAAAATTGTATGAACCACAAATAGTTGTTCAGTTGTTCTTTATGTCCGTCATTTAAATGTTTGTAACTAATGTACCAAGTAAATACAGGTATAACATTATTATCTCTTAACTACGTAAAATCTTTTAATTATTCACCGAATACCCAATACTGCAATGGATATTACGATAGGGTGTCGAATTTTTGATATTGAAGCAAAAGCTTTTAAATGTCTATTTAAAATAAATCAGTATAAGATTTATACACATTCAATATGTCCGAGTCTTCAAGTTAGTAATTACCTGGAGATTGGAAATATTGCACATAAATTACAACTTAGATAGCTTATTCCTGAATTAGGACACTAGTGATTGACCTATCCATTTAACTTTATAAGGCCTACACATAGTTTACATAAGGGAATAATAAAAACTTCTGGCTAATAAACATTGTGAAAGTATGGGCAGACGAATAAAACACCCACCAAAAACATTTGCATGTAAAATGTTGCTAAGACGAGACCATATGACTTGCAATGTCAAAAAGTTATCAGATCTCATGTAGAGCCAAGCTTCTAACTCTACAAGGCCTAACTTCATAAACTCTAAACCTTAGTCAAAATATTGGCTTGACCATTTCGTTACTACAAGAACTATTGCATAACAGAAAAGTAATGAACGGTGAATAAATTTTCACCTTTCGCCCATGTGAATGTAGCAAAAAAGCCAAGCCACATATTTTGACTCAGGTGTAGAGGTCTTGGCAACATTTTACATGCAAATGTTTTTGATGGGATTTAATTTATTTTTGTAAGTTGCTTGTGACAATTTTTTTTTGTGGTTTTTTTTCTTGCACATCTGATTTTTTTTATTTATTATATCAAGGAGTCCATAGAAAAGCTTTTAGATCTCTAGCGTCAAAATTGCGGCAGTCTCATACAAACTTCCATTCCCTAGATTAAGGGGTTGTGGGATAAAAGTTACAAGATTATAGTTTTTTTGTTGTTTGTGTCCTAATACTAAATTTCAGCTTTCTAGGACATTAGGAAATGCTCTAAGAATTTTGATGATCATCAGTGAGTGAGTGACGAAATTAGGGATTTTTAGACATCAACAAAATCTAAAGTAAGAGCTATGCAATTAAAACTTTATATGTTTAATAAGTCCGCTGCTATTGACAACATATCCCGAGAATTTCGTTTATCTGGTATAATCCTAACCCAAGTTATAAGGGTTCAAAAAAATGACGAAGCGCTTCGGGAAAAGGTAGGTAGTGCCTTTGTGCTTCGATTGGCTCGTCTTGGTGCAGAGATATTAATAACCACCTATAATGATCTAAACTCTTGCGACCAAAACTGTCATTAAAATTCGGTAACAAAAAGACATTGAATCAAAGGACAGAGAACACGCAGCCTCGGTACTACTATTTGTCGATATACTAATATTTGTCCCGTATGGGGATCAAACTCAGAACAAACGGCTCACGCAGTGCTAAATTGGAATCATTAAATACAAAAAATCTTTAAGATGGTATTAAATATTACTTAAATTTAAAACTGACATTCATTACTAAAATATTCCTTTACTAAGATTCGATTTCCAATCACCAGATAAAACTTAAGTCTTAAATGAATTCGGCTTTACAAAGTATTTTATAGAAAAACTATCAAATTTATTCCTTAGATAGCCAGCTAACGACAAAAAAATCGGCCCAAAATTACATGAAACAAAATTGGAATTACTTCTAATCAGTCTTCCGATAGATTGAACTTATTATTATTAAATGTCAAGCCAGAATAATTTCTTCGATAAATTTTGTGATAAGTCTTTTATATCTATGAAATGAAAAATGGTTCATGAGATCCGCGTTGTTAGGTTTTATGCGGCGTCCTTGAATAAGATCAATGACCTCGACTTAATAAAAGAAGAAGCTTTAGTTGAGAAGGGTCATCGCTTAGCAATATCATTTTTTTTTAAGTAAAGCAATAAGGTTGAATAAAACTTCGCTTAAAGAAGTAGCCAGAATGAAGAAGATAGTATCCCATTTTCACCAAGTTGTTTGATTAAGCTATTCTACGAGGCATAGAAGACTAAAGTCTTCTCACAGGTTATTTGGCTAAAGCCAAATAACCTGTAGGTCCGAAAAAGAATATATTTTCTATGAAATTTCTTACGATTTTTCTTTCTATGTAATATTAATTCGCTGTTCGAACAATATTATGTTAGGGTTAGGTACGATTATAACGTTACTGAACGTTACGAATAGAATATAATAATCGGCTTGAAACTTTGGCATATATGTATGTATATTCCACGGAGAGCCAGCTATTAAGCTCCTATAGTCAGAGGCCGGGTATTTTGAGGCTATGGCTACAATCAGTAGCGAAGCAGGTAGCGCGCTTACAGGCACTGTAGCTTCTTTACTTCTTCTTTTTGTGAATCTGTCAATGACTGGTGTCGTCTGCTGAGTGATAACCGCCTATCGGTTGAATGACGAACATCTTGATTTAAATATCTTACTGCTACTGCAATTAAAAAACAACCTCATCAAATATAATGTGCATCTTAATCCTTAAGATTCAAGTCCAAGTATTATACTCCTTATAGCCTTGTTACGAAGGTTACACCCCTCTTATCCTCGAATACAACATGGTTCGTTATCATTGAGATTTCCGTCATGCATAATCATAATTCTCAATTACATGTCAGTGTAACAGCCATCTTGGAAATGTATTCTAAAAAGCTGTACATTAGGCGTATGTTACACAGAGCTCTGAGCGATGTATAATGCTTGTAATGGTTTCTAAGCGATACGTCAGAATTATGCCACGATCGCACCCAAGTGTACTTGCGTCATGCTGACGTCACAAATGTTCATATTTTGGTTATGACAGTGGAATAACAGTTACAGTTTTGGCAATAATATGTAGATTCTACAAGGTCACGTTGGGCTATGAACTGATTATTTTGGCGACGTCAGTGGACGCGAGCCAAGCTTTGTCCACTATATTTGAAAAGTTTTGTTGCAATACTATTGCTTTTGTGATCATTGACTCACTTTTGATAATAAGTTAGTATTAAACATTACTCTCGCTTGTAAGCTACTTTAAAAGTTTGAAGTCGTGAATAACATCGGTAATAAAAAATTCCAAAAGTAGCAGTTTGTCATGATTTCACGGCTAAACTCTTGAATTGAGTTTGATGAAATTTGGATTATTGATAGCTTGAGCGCTAGGAAAGGACGTACTACTGAAGGACTTCTAACTGAACTAGGTCAGGGTACTATTTTAAGACGTTAGTACCTTTGTATTATTTTGACTGGCTCAATCGAAATTGCATGACCAAGGCAAGACAAAAACAGCTGAACGGACGAAACAAGTAATTAATTCGATTACTTTTATAATCGTAAATGATAAAATTAATAATTTTGAGTAAACTTTGTTTCTTTCGCTGAAAGATAAACCAGAGATTACATTTAATATGTACGAATATATTTTAGTATACGAAACACAAGTATGCATAATGTAAAGACATGAAAATAATTGAGTTTTCAACGAGTCTTTAGATAGAATAATATTAACTGTACTTCGTAATACTTATTTAATCTTAATATCATTTGTATATTTTAATATTCTTCTGATTTATCTACTTAAAATATGTTATTAAATTGAAGGTGCATATCGTAACTCCTTTTAATGTACCTATAACATTTTATGTTTGCGCCATCTTAGCTATTTTAAACGGTGTAAATATATTAAGTATGGCTGCTACCGTAAATGTGTGATGAGTATTTTTCTAATTTACAACGACTATAAAAATATAAATAATTAATAACAAACATAGTCATGTTGGAGATTTCTAACTAAATTACAACAATGTAACCCAATGTATCAAAATGTTGCCCATAAAAGTTATTATGTTGAAACTATACCTACATAATCTTATCTTATCTTGTGTAGGGGCCAGTCAGCACAGACCGGTGATACTTCGACCCAGTGGGATCTTTTGTGTCAACTTCCCCAATAACGACTGCCATAGATGTTCATGGCAGCCGGGACCGACGGCTTAACGTGCTCTCCGAGGCACGGAGCAGGCGATAATTGTCAATCAATACGCACATAATTTCGAAAAGTCATATAACTTCCGAAAGTCAGAGGTGCGTGACGTGGGTTCAAACCTGAGGCTCTCTGCATTGCAGTCTGTTAGTCTCCCCACTGAGCTATCGCTGCTTATACCTACATAAAATAGTGTACTATATTAATAATACTCATCGTTATGTACTCACAAAAAAGTCCGCGGTGCCTAACTATTATAGTTAAGCCACAATACTCGTTATTGTTCGAATTATTAAGTTCAAACACGGGTGGAATCGAATATTGGTATCATGATATTAATTCTTATCTATTTAAATAGTTTGATAACTAAGGTTGATTATGTGTATGTAATTTTCACTATAAATTATTCGACCTATTGTTTAGAAGTTACGAGGGGTATAAAAAAAGGCTCTAAGTAAGAAAAATATCGCAGTTTGAGCGAAATGTTCTACGACCCTAATGAGTAATTTACACATTTAAGTTTTTGTAAACTACAAAAACAAATAAATAGTAGTTTTTGAAATTGATAATTTAATGTTATCATTTAAATATAACCCGGGGCGGATTGGATGTTATATATAATATTAGGTTTTTACTCGTAGCTATGAAATTGCCGTTTATGTCTTTCATTTAATTTCGTGGTTTCTGTATAAATTGCAACGGTTTATTTTAAAATTCATTTATATTTCGACAATAGATTATTAATATTATTTTAGTATATTAATTACATGTATTACTATTAAAATATGTATGAATAACCTTTTATACGATTTGTATGTATAGTTTTATCGCTTAGTACCTATCTGCCCATACTCGTTGTTTCAATTAGGAATAATTACATGGTAGTTGATTTCTTTGCAAAACATAGCGTAAAGAAATGCCCTTAAATATATTAATGGAGCAGCGATAGCCTAGTGGGAAACCGTTGGACTGCCACGTAGAGGTCTCGAGTTCGAACCCAAGACGCGCATCTCTGACTTTTCGAAGTTATATGCGTATTAAATAGTTAATTATCGCTTTAACGGTGAAGGAAAACATCGTGAGGAAACCTGCATGTCTGAGAGTTCTCTATAATGTTCTCGAAGATATGTGAAGTCTGCCAACCCGCACTAGGCTAGCGTGGTGGACTAGGGCCTAACTCTTCTCACTGAGAAGAGGCCCGTGTCCAGCAGTGGGACAGTTTAATTCAGGGCTGATATTATTATATTATATAAATGGAATAGTTAGTATAATAACCACAATATTCAAAGGTTTCTTCATACAAAGCGGCAAATAGTCGTTCATATTGAAACCTCTATTATTTGAGTATAATATACTAACCATGCACGCTGCAGATGTTTCACGCGGCACTTCGCAACGCAAACAGCAGTTGAACTGTATTTAGGTCATTGCATTTAAAAACTAAAGACCTGGTTTTGGAAATATTATTTTATTGATGCTTTTACTTTTAGTATTATTTTTGAGGAATCCTAACTAAAATTATAAATGTGAGTTTGTTTATTTTGCTATTACGCCTTAACTATGCAACCGTTCATCATGAAATTTCGTTACACGTTGTCAAGGGTACAAGAAAGGACATATGGTAATTTTCATCCAGAAAAAATACTGTTACCGAGGAAATTAAAATGGACAAAATCTACAGTGCAAAATCTAGTAAAATAATATATTGACTTAACAGTGATAGCCCAGTAGGAGACTGTTAGACTGACGCGCAGATGTCGTGAGTTCGATCCCAAGGCTAAATATCCTTTTGATAGTTATGTGCGCATTAAATAGTTAATTTTCGCTTGCTTTAACGGCGAAGGAACATATCGTGAGGAAACCTGCATGTCTGAGAATTCTCCATAATGTTCTCAAAGATATGCGAAGTCTGCCAACTCGTACTGGGTCAGCGTGGCTTGACTCACACTGATGAATAATGGAATAGTTTCATAATATTACTTTAATAAATATTTTTTAAAGCACATGGAAATAAGCATGTCTACAAAATCCTACCTAGTATTATAAATGCGAATACGAGTTTGTTTATTACGCTTTCACGTCTTAACTACGCGACCGATTATCAAGAAATTTCGCCTACACGTTGTCAGGGCTACAGACATGGACATATGTAGAGTACCTTTTATAATATTTCATCCTTTTGTAAACAAACTCACATTCGTATCTATACTAATATAATAAAGCTGAAGTTTGTTTGTTTGTTTGCTTGAACGCGCTAATCTCAGGAACTACTGAACCGAATTGAAAAATGATTTTAGTGTTGGATAGCTCATTTATCGAGAAAGGCTATATAACATCACGCTACGACCCACGGGGGCGGCGCAGAAATCATAAATGCGGGTGAAACCGCGGCCACATCTAGTTTATTATATTAGTTAAGATCTTGTGGGTAAACTACTGTTCTCCTAGATACGTTACACAAAAACCTGTATTATTATAGTATTAGTTTGTATACAGGGCCGATATTATATACTCAAATGACACATAAAATCATAGATAACGTCTAAAGAATTCCCAATTCTTTAAGCCTGAACTCTGCGTCAAAATTCTAACAGAAGAAAAATGCCGTAGGAGCATAATATTCTTGTCGTCACACCGAACGATGCCCGTTAGGGTACACCACGTTTTCCCAATAGATGGGAAAAATAAATTGGAAGATTCGATATTTTATCAAATCTCCCCCGAAATGGGACCTTTAGGTGGTGATCTATTGGAGCCCTGCCCTATTGACGAAAAGTAATGGCATATTACAAAGATATTTTGAGAAAGTTGATCGTAAGGCTTTCATAAAGGCTCTGGCATAGATACGCGTCTGAGTAACCAATATTTATTTGGAGTTATCTCGCGTTCGTTTTATACAGCTGTGTGCTCGTAAATAGAATACAATACTTTACTTGCGAGAAATATGGTTACAATATATTAGGTATGGAAGTCGTATTCAAAGAGCTATATGTTTGGATGTAATCGATATACAAAAGAATACATTTAAATAACATAAATTATATAATTATTTAAAGTTCGAGTATTAATTTTATACCAAATATACTATATTAACAAGACATACATATATTTTCGCTTGTATGACATACAAGTCATAGGTACAAGCGAAAATATATAAAAGCACAATGTTGAGTCACTTTTATTGATATAGAATTAAATAATGTACAAAGACAACAATCATTGCATACAACTAAACTAATACTAACAAACCTAACTTATAAGTAAAACAAAATAAATAGAAATAGCACAAGATAAATGATAAGATAAGATAAGATAAGATAATTTATTTGTAATAGTAAATAAATGAAATTCCTCAGCATCGCTGTCAAATGGAAAAGTTCCCAAAAGGCTGGCAGCATTGCCACGGTAAACATGAAGGAGAACCATCGAAAAAATCTAAACATGCATAATGAATTAACACGTTTCCTGTCCACTGAACCACATACGGCTCAGGAAACTTGGGCTTAGAAAGCACTAATAAGTTCCTGAGTCATATGTGTGTTAGAGAAAAACTTCTTTGAACCACATATGGTTCATGAACTTGCAGGAATAAAAATGTCTCTCTACGCTCCTGAGCCATATGTGTTTCAGGGTAATAATACCTACTCACGGTTTATTTTTTATATTTTTTTATTTAGCTTCGTTTTCTTTTGACAACATAAAAACAGTATTTTGTAAAAAAAGCTATTGAACTTGCGGCTCAATTTTGATTTTTGTTTGGGACAGGGAACGTGCATAAAACAAAATGCAAGCAATTTTGTATTGCGGTAGCTTGTAATAACGCAGTGCAATCGCAGTTGTGTAAAACATAATGCGCGTTTTAATACAAAACCAATCTAGAACTTGCGTTAAGCGTCAAGAACAGGGACCGCAAGATCAAACACTCTGTGTTTTCTACTTTTATCAATGTAATAAATACCTACTATATAATAAATTTAAGAAAATGTGTTAAACGTCCTAGTAGTTGCCTAGCAATAGATAAGTTGGCATCTGTGTTTATGAACCTTTATATCTACAATATTGTTATAGGGTAACGTAAATTTTCTTTCTTTGATGAAACTCCATACGTTAGTGTAGTTATAGCAATTTATGATACAGCTATATTTTTTGACAACTTTTCTATTTACATAATATGTCTTATACATACAGGTGTCCGGTAATTAATGGATAACCTGGAAATGTCCTGTATATAAAATTCTCGTGTCACAATGTTAGTTACCATACTCCTCCGAAACGGCTTGACCGATTTTTATGAAATTTTATATGCATATTTAGTAGGTCTGAGAATCGGCTACAATCTATTTTTCATACCCCTTTTTGATAAGGATTGTCCACCCCAAACATTCTTATTAAATCTTTTGGTCAAAACATTTTTTTTATGGCAAAACAACGTTTGCCGGGTCAGCTAGTATAATATAATATCAGGCCATTATTAAACTATCCCACTGTTGGGCACGGGCCTCTTCTTTATATTAGAAGACTTAGGGCATAGTACACCACGCTGGCCAAGTGTGAGTTGGCAGACATCACATAGTCGATATATATATTCGAGGACATAATGGTGAACATATGTAGGTTTTCTCTCGATTACCTAACCTTCCTTAGTTGATTACTTTACTAACCTTCACCATTTGAGTGCAATAATCTATACTAATATTATAAAGCTGAAGAGTTTGTTTGTTTGTTTGTTTATTTGTTTGTTTGGTTGAACGCACTTATCTCAGGCACTACTTGTTCGAATTGAAAATTCTTTTAGTGTTAGATAGCCCATTTATCAAGGAAGCCTATAGGCTATTTAACATCACGCTATGATCAATAGGAACGGAGCATCAATGAAAAATGTTGCAATAACGGGAAAAATTATCATATGTAAAGCAGTCGAAGTTGCGCGGGTCAGCTAGTTAATTAATACGCACATTATTAAGAAAATTCAGAGGTGCGTGCTTTGGGATCGAACCCGAGACCTGTGCGTGGCAGTCGAATGGTCTCCAATAAGCAATCGCTGCTCCTTCTTACTTTGTAACATGA
This sequence comes from Catocala nupta, assembly GCA_963675205.1. Taxonomy (NCBI): domain Eukaryota; kingdom Metazoa; phylum Arthropoda; class Insecta; order Lepidoptera; family Erebidae; genus Catocala; species Catocala nupta. The sequence continues at coordinate 18,116,265 of OY776097.1, read as the reverse complement.
ATAAATTATCCGCATTTTATTCAACAAAAAGAAAATTTATACCTTTTAGAAACATTGGCTTGCTTTGCTTTTAAAATAAAAGCTAGCTGTTATACCGTTGGGATATCTAACGCATTTGAAAATAAATAAAATAGAAGCACGATTTATTGTTAAAGAGATTTTATATTTATACAGCTTGAAGTAAATCTTTGCCGTATTAACCGTATCTGCTGTCTTAGCATTTAGTCTATAAGATATTGTTTTCTTTTCTTGTTATTTGCCAGTAATAGTCGAGCAATAGATTTGAATTATTCTACCCAGACTAAAAAGAAATTGAGTAAAGTAAACTTTTTGTGCGGATCAAAGAATTTTAAATGAAAGTGCGGTCGATATTTATATGGTATATTTACTCATAAAATATTTCTTTGTTTCTGTGCAGTTCATCTACAGAGATAATAAAAAAAAGTTGTTGGCAAATAAAACAATATAAGATAGGGAAAATTAAAACTAGCCTAATATCAAACTAGAGTATGAATCTGCAGTACTGGATATCATTGAAAATTTAAATTACAATAATTTTATGTCACAATTAATATAATATACTTAATTATTAATAAAAGCGCCAATATGAAAAACTGAGACTGTAACGTAGAAATCTTGAGTTCAATCCCAAGGATTATTCGAAGTTATGTTTGTGTAAAATATAACTATTTTATACAAACACAACTAAAAGCCAGCGATAATAATAACTTTATCATTTGCTTTAACGGTGAAGGCAAAATCGCGAGGATACCTTCTTATTTGAGATCATGGTGCGTCGTGGTGGATTTTGGCCTAAGTTTTCTCACACTTAGATGAGGCCGATGCTCAGCAGTGGATCAGATTACGTACAAGACTGACATAATTAAAAGTAATAATTTTAAAACAGATGTTATTTACTTTATTAAGCCGATTTTGGTAAAATTAATTCGGCGCTGGAGAAATTCGGATAACACTACTATGAAAGTAGGAGTCAAGTCACGGTCAACATCTAATTAACTATTATACTGAGTTAAACGATGCCATTTCAGATGCTTACAGTTTTAAATTCCGAAGCTAGCTAAACATTTCAGCTGGACTAAAAGTTGTTGTCGATAGCTTTCTGGGAGACCGTTGTACTGCCATGCAGAGGTTTCGAGTTAGATTCAAAAGCGCGCATCTCTGACTTTTCAAGGTTATATGTATATTAAATAGTTAATTATCGCTCGCTTTAACGGTGAATGAAAACATCGTTAGGAAACTGGAATATCTGAAAGATTTCTATAATGCTCTCGAAGATATGTGAAGTCTGCCAACCCGCGCTGGACCAGCGTGGTGGACTGTGGCCTAACCCTGAGAAAAGGCTCGTGCCCATCAGTGGGGCAGTTTAAAAAAGGCTGATATTATTATACAAATTCTACTAACTCAAAGATCTGTAGTTCTATAATATGTACTAGTAATATAACTTCTTACTTAGCTAAATAAGAGCTCAAACTCAAACAATACATACATATATTTCGAATGATTTGCACAGCATTCAATTAGCGACGGGCAACTCAAACAGATTCTGTGCTTGTGTGCAGTCGCAAACACTTGAACATCTTGTAGCAATACATATTCATGAAACACACACACACACACACACCTTTATATAGATGGTTTAACGAGCAATATGTTTGTGTGCTTTGTGTTCTAATCTGACATGTATACAATATAGTGGTCCAGATTGCTTGTTGAGTATTGGTGTATGTATTCTCTATGAAACAATGTGGTTTTGTGCTTGCCAATTCACTTGTTCCGTAACTCCTAATTTTAATGTATCTTGCCAGACCTTGAGTTGTTTCGTTAATACAATCAAATACATCACAGAATAAAAGTTGGATTAGGAATATATTAGCGCCTGCCAGCTTTCAGATTAACCACGCCCCAAATTCATCTACTACACACGTCAAAAGCATTGTGTTAATGTACCTAGCTTGGCAGTCATTGCACGCCCGATTAATTCTCTAATTAAGAGCACTTAACTGCACAGCGTAATAGACATAAAATTAAACCAACATTCAATATTTTCAAGTATTCTTTCTACTGTAGTAATGCTCCTCTTCACCTTGTTTGAAGCATGGTATTAGTCGTGTTTTGTGACGTAGGTCCTAGTGAAATTACTGCTTGGACAGAATAGAAAATCGCTGCCAAATAACCATGTGTATTGAGAAAATACCAGGGGTATTAACCGCTGGAGAGCCACGCAAGGCTGTTTGACTGTGAAGCGAACTTCCCCAAGTTTGAGCGATATCCACGTGAGCGTTCGTCGGGCGTCTTTAGGTAATCGCTTACCTTTGGTCGGGTTGTATACTTTCCATCTTAGTAGTAAAAAAAAGTATATTAATGTGCTTTTTCTTGACGCATAATTAAACTTTTCATTATAATTCTCAAGAGAGTTTGTTGCTTCTTTTACTGTATATAAAAATGTTTTGCATTTTAATATTATAATATTTTCTTTGTACTTTAGTAAAAAAAACTGTTTAGTGATTATTATAATGGATTTTTAATAGAAATGGAAGTTGACTTCGTCTTAGTTCTTATTGGAAAATTCCTCGACATTTTCTGAAGAAAAGCTCTTGAGTTTTTAACGTGACCGCAACGGGACATTTTTTATAAATGCTGCTGCAAACCAATTCTTAATGGAAACTGCAGAAAATGGTGACCGCACTGATGATAAATTAGTCATTTTGCCGAGAATTGCAGACTAGCTTTTGTCCGTGGCTCGCGTTCTCTGGATAAATGGTACCCTATGTCCTTTTATGTGACGTGTATGCGATATTTCATGATAATTTTCATGTTTGTTTGTTTATTTCTTTGATACGCTTTCACGCCTTAATAACTCGACCTACCATTATGAAATATTGCATACTAAATAGAATATAGGGTAACTTTCATGCAGAACAAAAGTTCCTGAGGGATATAAATTTATTAAAAAGCTAAGTTATCGCGAGCGAAGCCGCGGGTAAAATCTCGTTAGTACCTATACTTTTAATTAACCTCTGAGTCTTCTTCGAAGAGTGTCTGTCTGTCAGTGACAGGCATTGCTCTGCAGTGACAGGCGGAACCTCTGGACCGATTGACTTGTAACTTGGTGTACATCCCTCGGTCGAGTTTGAATATGTGCCCTGTGGGTCAAAAGACCCCCGAGATACAGGGGTCTCAAGGTTATAAAGTCAGGGGATATCCACCAACGGAGTGATTTAAAAGTCCAAGGGAGAGGCTTTTGCCCAGCAGTGGGACATTACAAAAAGCTGAAGAAAAATAAACGCACATGAATACGAAGAGGTTGAATCCTGGATTTTTACACCCATCTCGTTCAAACTTACACGTACTACACTTACATTATAGTCTCACGCGAATATTATATTACTGATATTATAGACCGTATATTATACTGTACCGTATATTATACGCTTGACACTTTTCGTATTTGATGATTATAAGTACCGGACGAGACGGACGTACAAAGGCTTAAGTTACCATTACTTTTCTTATAAAGACGTAGCTAGAAAACATTCGATAAATTCTGCACGCATATTTGTCACATTAAATATCGTATCGTATCATTAGCTACTTATAAAATAAAAAGAAGAAACTCAGTTGACCAACGAGCGAGAAAGGATAGGTTCAAAACTTTACTTACCCAGTTGATGTAAGTCTATTTAATAAACTATTTGTGCAAAATAGAACGCGCAATACACATGCACGTAGCTATGCATACATATGTACTCACACCACAAACTGGTTTGATTGTAAACAACTACAAACACAGTATACTAACAAACGCAGTCTTGCATAACCACAAGCCAATAAATTGACGCAAGTACCTCTGTATTCGCTCCCTAACTTCCAATATAAGGTGTAAAGCTCAAAGAAATCCGTACCAATATTTCACCAGACATAAAGAAGGGTGATTTAAGAGTCGATTTTGTCTACGAATGCTGATGTTATATACGGGTGTTTCTAGGTCTCTGCAGGATTAGTCTAAGCTGGGTGTTGATGAGACAGCATTTTATATTACGGTGAGATTACAGAGCTGACCTTTGCTGTGTATTATATCTGCTTATAGCTGTTCCTATGAGCACACTACTATACTTATTTGCCGATAATGATATTAGGCTATTCTATACAAATAAGTACAGTATGGGAGGAATATAAGTCTTGTGGAGTGCTTCGTTGGTCCAGTGGCTCAAGTTTGCCTGTGATTGTGAGGGCACAAGTTCGTTTAGGGATCTCACAATAACTTTAATATTGTCTTAAGTTTACGCGAATGTTATACATTGAAATTAAACACTTTATACGGATTTTGTCGCGTTGTTTATTTTACTTTAAACACTAATATCGAATATTTTGAAAACTCTAACACTTACTATTATTGAACTTCACTATGCTATTTAATTTAATTAAATCTATTTATATTTAAGTTTACACTTTTCCCCGACGTTTCGGTTGCTTTACAGCAGCCATGTTCACGGGGAGACTAAGATGGTAGTTGTTCCAATGTTCTGAAATGTAGCTAGTTATTTCAAAGTACCCGAACATAATTTAATCTTTGGTGTTTCTATTCACGCAGAATGAGCTCAAAGTATCATAAAGTCTAGCTGTGTTTTGCTTCTTCTTGGGTTTGACTATTTCAATTACTGGATCCCCAGCTGTTGGTACAACCAACCATCTTCTCTATTGAAATTAGGATGTTTTTTAATTTCAATAGCCTCGCGAAGCATCATTGATAGGAATCGGTGTTCTTTTGCGAGTGTCTGTGGTTTGTCAAATCGTAGGTAGTGGTTTTTTTAGGAAAATCTCAGTTCAGGGTCCGTTATTTGTATGTCTGGCAAATACCCGGGACACGGGCCATTATCGGGAATAACTTTGAAAATACATGTACGTTCCAAATGTACCTTATAAACAGCAAAACATGGTGGAATGTAAATCATGTAAGGGTAATAAGCCAAGCCCTCCAGAGATATACAGCCGCAAATATCACTATTACTACATACATATTTTAAAACGAAGTCTTTTGCCACGTCTATCTGTTTGTTCGCGATAAACTTAAAAACTACTGAAGAGAGTTTCATGCGGTTTTCACCAATAAACAGTGATTCATGAGGAAGGTTTAGGTGTATAATTTGTTAAGGTTTTGTACTACCCGTGCGGAGCCGGGGCGGATCTCTAGTACGTATATATAAATATAATATAATTGCTTTGGTACTGATGGTAGAGATAAAATTGTTTTTCCATAAATATTCCCATTAGCAACGTTTAAAATGTAAGTACTTTCTATCAACAGACGACGCGCCTTTTTCATTGCTCTTCTTATTAAATGTAATAAATGTATAATTTATATTACACACACATATATATGTATATAATGTGGACACAATAACAATAGATAAAATAAATTAAAAATAATATGTAACGTTACACACAAAAAAATATAGGGGATCAGAACACCAGTTAAATATATTTTAACATCTATTAAACCTATTAGATGCAAATTCATAATTTGGTCTGATTACATTTTAATAAGATACTAGATAAAAATACTGGAGTAAATAAAACGGGATAGAAATGCTATAATTCAAATTCAAAATTCAAATTCAAAATTCTTTATTGCTAACTATGTGTACATAAATAAAGTTCTTAACAGAAGATATCAGTTCTTAGAACATAGTGGCCCTGTTAGGGCATTGCAATTTCATCATACATGTATGCTTATAATTGTAACAGTTAAACATGCAATAAATTGATTTACATTCATTAATTAAAAAGAAAAAATTATAAATATTATATTTTAGATAGGTCATCGTTTTAATTACATTATATCATTTACATCATATTAATTATAAATTATTAAAGTCGTACCCAAATAAAAATACACCTGTCATGAGTTACCTGATTTAAAAATTATCATTATTCATTAATTCAATTATGTCACAGTATTGTAATCATTTAATATTAATTATCATAATCCTTTTAAAAAATATTTTACAGAATTATATTCACTTTAGTGATAGGTACTTTATTGAACAAAATTATTTTTCCTCAAGAAATTCTGCTATTGAGTAATATGCCTTTTTAATTAAGAAATTTTTCAGCATTCTTTTAAAAATAATAATTGAATTTATAATCTTAATGTCCATAGGTAGCTTGTTATAAATCTTTGTGCTCATACAGAAAATACTATTTTTGTACGCTCTAGTGTGGGATAAATATATCTTTATGTCTGATAGTTCTCTGTAACTGTCCGGAGTAGTAAAATGTGACCTTTTCATTATTCGAGGAAGCACGTGTATAGCAGTAGAACTGTTTAAACACACTAATTACACAAAGTAAAAACATGAATAACGTAACGTGCTTGATATGAGTTGTAAAATACTGAAATTATATATAATTGGCGATTTAAAAGGGTGATCGTAAGTTTCTTGCATGTATCTTCTCAAAGGTAATATTTGTTATAGTAATTCAGTAAAGATACTAAACCTATATAAATTGATATTCATATGTGTTACTTTGTGACCTAAATGTTTTTTAACTATGACTTTGTATCTAATAGCCAGCAAACAGCTCACCAGTTTTATAGCCAGCACATCACAGCTCATCTTTAAATCCCCACCCTTAAACCTGCCTACGTGTGGAGACTCCAATTGTGAAGGCAAATTGTTATTTGTTTCGCTATCTCTCATCTTAGGAAGGTTTTATTTACTGCCTTTTTACGTATTTTATTCAGCTCTGGGTTGAATACAGATTCGAGTGCTAATGTTGGGTACTGATTGTGTTACTTATCCTAAGAATATATGAGACGATCAGAGACGAATGTGAATAGGGTCAACTCCGTCTTGAAATTTTACGCTTTGGTATGTTTTATTGATTTTTATCTCGCTACCGAACGAAGAAAAGCTTATATGACTTTATTTTCTTCGTATCGACAGTCTTTTTTTACGGCTTTGAACTTTAATGTTTTAACATGGTAAAGATTTAGACAAATTAATTATTTTTGTATTAATATATAGGAATTAATGTTGTATACATTGTTCGTGGTAATTATGAATTATAAATGCCTTGTACCTATACTCCGTATAACATAGCATGGGTCCTATGATAAGTGTTATCCGTATACTGTCCATCAAATTCCGTATTTCATGACGGAATGAAATGACAAAAACAATGTCATACTTTATTGATAAAAGTGCATTAATAACAAAGTACCGAGATTTACATTCGATAACATAACTGAATAAAACGCTTTATTTATAACTAGCGAGCCTCCCCGGCTTCGCACGGGTAGCACAAAACTTTGACAAATTATACACCTAAACCTGCTTCATGAATAACTGTCTATTAGTGAAAACCGTATGAAAATCCGTTCAATAGTTTTTAAGTTTAGCGCGAACAAACGACAGACAGACGCGGTAGGGGCCTTTGCTTTATAATATGTAGTGAAGAGGATAACGAGAAAACAATTTTAAGTTCGAATCATTTTATATATGTATCAAATACCTATATATATATATAACTTTAATAAAAATGCATTGTTTTCTATTCCTTTTGTTTGATTTATTATAATATATTTAATAAAGAAACATATAGGTACATACGCCACTGAGAATAATAACATTAATAGATAATTTATAATCAAATATAATCAACTTAGTCCCAGCCCTTGGCAAGTGTTACAGGACCCAAGCTATATTTAAAAACAATAGCAATATAGGAAAAATTATTTAATTGCGAAGGTACTAAAGGAAAAGTACCGTTAATTCGTGACTTAAATACGGCATTCCGAATTCAAATATGGAAAACGTACCTATACGCGAGTATACTTTAAAAAAGTAACGTCGTTATCGTACAAATTACTCCCAGGCATGTGGCTGGGTAAGATTGCGCGGCAAAATTTGCATGTTACGAACGAAAATGTCGAGTGTTTGTCATCGCGAGATCCTACACTTAGGTACGTGACCTACTAAATTCCGTCGGGTTACTTTGTACAATCGCCTAATAACATCTTTGTACGTGCTATCAGATCTAAGCCGGTGCTGTTGATTTTGCAAAGTGGTTTTTCGAATAGCAAATTGATCGTATTGTGTAACAAATGCAAATGATTTAGATTTCATCTTATTTTGAGGGAAGCAAAGCGTAATTAAACATGCGTATGTATATTATAAACGTGAAATTAAATAGTTTATTTTTTAAAAGACAACTACCTCTCTAGGAATAATAGGAATAATTCCTGTGTCGGGGACTCGGGACTTTACAAACATTCAAACAACGTATACAGGGAGAACCCCAGACTCGAAATAACTAATTGTGGATCAAACAGATTTTTGTCCCGTCTAGGATTCGAACACACACCACACGGCGCTGCGACAGTGGCGAGTCGACCACTTAAACCACTACACTATCCGTGCAGTTAGTTCGCTAAGTGTGGCAATAATTACAGTCAGTAAGATAAGTCTTTAGTTGAATTACACTTTCCCCTTTCAAGACTAAAATAATACTCTCTCTGGTCTTAATACTTACAAGAGGCGTTTAAAAAATGAAAATTCTATGAAACTATTTTGTTTATGCATTAAGTTTAATACATGAGCATTTCGCTGAAATAGGTATTTAATATTACTTAGTACTTAGTAATAAAGGTCATAAATTTCAGTTTTTTTTTTAAATCTTTATTAAAGGACTTGGTTCACAAATAGAGAGCGACCATGTCGTCCTATTTCAGAGATTTAATATCGAGACGCAACTCCAAAAACAAATAAAATCTTTTTTATCTAGAAGGCCGCGGCACTAAAAGCAAATAAACAAATATTTATAAGCGAACATTTTTACAAAAATATTCACAACTGCGTATATTTTCAATTCAACCGATTTGAAATTTCAGACATGACTCCGATCACATTCGGACTCTTCGGACACATGCACTGTGACACGTGATGCTTTTCCAAATACAAATTCAAATAATAACAGAATAAAAACCGAAATTTCGTACGCTGCGGGCGCTAAAAAATTGAAAATTCTACTTGACTGACAGTTCCTATTTCGAATCATGGCGGGTAAAGAATTATTTTTAGATAGATTTTGCTTCAAAAACAAATTCTAAAACAATCAATTGATTCATCGATCGTCTTAAAGTGAGTTAGGTAAGACTGCGGCTCGGGCACGCCACGATCGTGGCAGTAAGTCCCGTGTTTGAGGAGTGGCTGGAGAGGCGGCATGGCGCCCTCACCTTTCGGCTGACACAGGTTATGACTGGCCACGGTTGTTTTGGCCAGTTCCTGTGTCGCATAGGCCGGCAAGAGAAAAAAATACAACAAAGGAATTGAACAGGAAGGATTTTAATCTGCGACATATTGAATAGAGAAAGAAAGGAAAAAAGAAAATTTGGTGATTTTAAAGGAGTGGGTAGATAAATGGTTATAAGTAGCTGAATATTTAATTGATTTGCGACATTTATTTATGAATTGAAACATTTTAATTACTCAAATATTACTGTTATAAAAACCTGAGAATGATTGTTACTTTTAATGATGGAAGAATTCGAAATCCTACTAATATTATAAATAAGAAAGTTTGCGAGGATAGATGGATGTTTGTCTCTTTCACGTAAAAAGTACTGAACGGATTTTGATGAAACTTTTTAACTTACAGTATTATTGTTTATACATCAGAATAACACATAGGTTACTAAAAATCTATCTTAACATAAATCTACATTAACGCGGGTGAAAATGCGGGCGATGACGGTGACTGTGCTTACTTAAATACATTTGACAGACAAATTCAATTGAGATACATAGCAAATACATTATTCTTTATATTTCTATGAAATAAATATAATATGAAAAAAATAAAATGACAAGTAATCTTTTACGTTTAGTTTATCCAAACATATCCGTAAATAAATATAACGCCATTTTGTATTTTCCATTGTACGCGAAAAAAGAAAAAGCAAACACATTCTCCGATTACAATATTAGTCAAATACGATAGTAGAAACACAACGTATGTAAAATAAAAGCAAAAACATCCTTTTACGATGCTCTCTAAATAAAAATATGCAGTGAAGTTGGCATCAAGTTAATTTGCAACAACATGATCGACATTTGTCGGTTGCCATCCTTGTAACAAGCTCTACGTAATGAAAAACGTTCATTCCCGCTCGCTTGTTTTCCTTTAATTTTCCAATCAGAGCGAACTTTGCGTACGTTCAAAATGAAAATTGAATATAAATTAATTGGGTGACGCGGTTATAATGTAATTGCCTTAGTGACGTAAGTTCTATTGTCGACTGTGAAGTCTTTTGTTAGAATCATAGGTAGCTGGTTTTTGATTGGAAATTTTCTGTTTGCTGTGAGTTCGGTATTAGGCAACTGCTTGCTTATGTGAGAGATATTTATAATTTAATACTTTGGAAATAAGCAGGCATGATGTTATCATGATATACGAATTGTCTTTAAGACAGGTGATAAAGTGGTTTAAATGGTGTAATAACCATTGTCATCGCTCGTGTAAAATAAGAATAGTTTCGAGTCTGGGTTTCGTTTGTGTCAATTAATTCCATTTAAACCTCTCGACACGTGGATTATCAGTAATAGAAGTGATGTCTTAAAAAATTGGGGCAGTCTTTGGGGACTGCTGAAAGAAGTGAAAACTAAGTAACTAGTGGTGACGATGACGCGAGTTCCATGATTTTTGTTCACCCAAAAAGTGTTCAACGCGCCTAAAGAAGTTTTCACTTCAAAAACATATAATAAAACCTTAAGACATAAATGACCAGTTCAATTCAACGTGAAAGACAGACAGGTAACAGATGCATTAATAAGTAAACGCTGGAGTACCTACAGATATTTCAGATCATGTCAGTAATTAACATAAATTATTACGTGATATACGGAGACATGGGCACTTCTATATATAGCATGTACGCATTTAATTAATTAGTAGATATTAATCATCAGTTTGCAGCCCGCTAAGCACCCAGTCTGATTGAAGGATCCTCACTTTGTGATAACACACAAACCTCTTCCATAATTGTTCTCTATGTAGCTAAGCGTGAACCACATACTTGTGGTAGTGTATATATCTATTTAAACCAGTCAATATAATTATGATAAATAAATAGCGTTACTAATAAAATTCAGCAAATTGTTTCGTAGAATTTTCTTTTCAATTACTGCAATACATACTTTTATAAAGCAATATTTTTCTATAGCCGGTAAAACAATTTTAGTTCCCTTTTCAGTGTAAATTGCATATTTCGTTCGGTGCCCGACTTTTAGAATAAAAACGTATAGAAAAGTATTCTGTGTAAAACACCGGCGTTTCTGTGAGGCTGAAACATCGGCTGTGTATGCCTCCAGCAATATGTAGCCATCAATTGTCGTACAAAGCAAATAAATTGTTATTTGTATAGTTCGTATCGAATTTTATACTCCCTTTTACTTTTATTTTATACTAGCTAAGTTTCATGATGCTTTTATCTATCTAGGCTGCCTATTTCCATTTTAGTTTTAGACAGCTTTCGCACTAGGAAATGTCTACATTGCGAGGGATTTGCGATCACTGAAACAACGGACACAAAGAATACACAAACCCGTCACAATTATTTTATAGATCACAGATTTTTTTGTTTGTGTGAGATGCCTATAAGTGATGGAAGTATCTCCCTCGGTTTCTGAATTGAGAAAATTGGCAATTCTCGACTATTATATATTATATGAATCTTCACAAATATTTATTTCAGAGTTATATTTTGTTAAACCGTAAAGGTTTTGGACTACTGTGCATTTATTTATATATATGATGTTCAAATGGCCGTTGAGGTAGAAAGGTTCTGGAGCGGCAACCACGCATCGGAAGACGCAGCAGGGCTTGGCCTTGATACTTGGCCCTTGGCTTGGTGGACCGACGACTTGGTAAGTATCGCGGGAAGCGGTTAGATGCGGATGGCCCAAGGCCGGTCTATTTGGATAACCTTGGGGGAGGTCTATGTCCAGCAGTGGATGTCGTTTAGTTGAGATGATGACGATGTTCAAATATTTTATCAAATTTTATTACACTTTAAGGAAACTTAATATAGAAACAAAATAAATGTTTACGTAATACTTAAGGTAAGTTTGAGTCGTTTTCAACATGTAATTCTCAATTCAGTAACCGGGGTAACTCTTACAAAGACAGTCCGATAGACCTAAGAATCCTCTTTAATTTAGAAGATGACTGGCCAGCAGCAGTTTCCTTCTGATACGTAAGAAACTTCTAAAGACACACATATGTACAGTCACCTGTAATAGTGCATAGATACCTTAAGGTTTAAAAGCCTGTGAACACCCGAATTAGAATGAATATGAATGAACTAGATGGTATTGTTTTATAAATATTGCAACGCGTACTCATTTTAGTAAAAAGCTGAAATTTAAAAGAAATTGTAAGCCGATAAGGCACTTGAACACAGGGGCAGAATAATGTTTGCGTACGAACTGAATAGCAAGTCATCGAAAGTATCTATAAAATAAACTACCCACTATAAATTCATTTGTTATTCTTTGTTTTTTGTTTTACCCTGAAATGTGTTCCTTTTTCTAAATAAACTATTGTGAATAGAGATTAAAAAAACGATTTAAGATAATTTTCAAAATTCATTTATTAGGAAATTCCCTTTTTTTATTTTAAAGTAGTGCACCGCCATCTATAACGATATAAATAAACTACTTAACAGTTCTTGTATCGATTTCCATTAGATGGCGTCAATTACCGGCTTATACCATTTTAGTTTCGAAACGGGTATGAATTTTTGCAGCTCACTGTACATTTACGGCAGATTATTAGTATATATAGTATATTAGTGTTGCTAAAGTGAATTTCTCAACAGAAAACTCAATAAACATTTTTCACTAGTCCGATACGGCAATTCAACCTAGCGTCTTATTCTCGCCATCCACCACAAACCTAAAAAACTTATGCCCTGAGTCTGACGAGACAGTCTTAAGATGTACCTAGAAAGACGAAGAAAATAAAAAGCTTTACATAACCATCTATAGAACATCGCTGACAGCGAAAATTCACATTTCTCACTAGGAATACAGGAGATACGAATCATAAAATATTTCTTAGATGAAATCCTAGTATCAGTTCTCGCTAAGAAATATTATTTCAGCATAATTTCTGGCTGTATTATTTTATAGTAGTTTCAAGGTACAGGCATAAACTTCACATATTACTACGTAGCTATTATTTTATGTAAAGATTTCGCGTAGCTTCTTTTCTGTTACTCTGTCGAACAATCAATTAGAATCTCACCGTAGCGGTGATGATTAGGCATCTTCAAGTCTGTGTGAGTATGTAAAAGCGAGCTGGTGAAACGCTGATGTCTACCATCTGTGCTGATCGTGAACTAATCTTTATTTACTATTGTGGGTAATTTAGCTATTTTTGTACTAGATTTTGTCAATACATTTATATATAACAGGAATAGTACTTTTTTGATTAGTTGAAAGTTTTCGGTATCTTTGGCAACATGTATGGAAAATTTCATGATGATCAGTCAAGTAGTTAAGGCGTGAAAGCGTAACAAATAAATAAACTGACATTTGCATTTATAATATTAGTAAGAATATCGTATTTATTTTAGTATGATCCGTGATAATAATATACATATATGCATACTATTTAAAATAGGCTACTATTTACTCCAATTTAGTCAAAAGTATCAATTGAAATCTATGAAATGACTCCAGATCAGAAGGCTTAAAAGGGTGTTTAAATTATGTCACGGTCACTACGTTAAAATTGAAGTCACTATGGGCAGTAGGTAAATTGTCCTATCAGATATGTTCATTCTCAGAATAGTGTATCTACCTACATACACACATTGATATAACTCTATACACAGTACAACTACATGTACTGTGTATAGAGCTTTATCAAAGATATCATAAATATTATAATTAGTTTGTTTGTACCATGACTGTCGACTATCCGTACCGATAGTAGCGATGTGAACTCGTTATTTTACCCACTTGGCATATTTACTGCGTTCCTGCAATGTTTATGGTTTTATTCGATATTTAAAATTATCGCGAACCATTATCTGAATGCAAATCCTTTTTTCAGTTAAACATATTATTTTAATTTATAAAACAGATAATTTAAAATTTGGAATACCCATATTTTTCATAAATCAACTTCCCAGTAACAACCGGCCAGATTCCCATTATTGGAAACATTTTACTCGAAACTTTTTGCGTAGTCTATATACATACGTGGAAAACATTACGGTCTCCTTGACTTGCCAACGTAGAACTTTCCTTCAAAACTTATTCTATAAGGAATGGAGAATCTTATTCTGATTAAATTCTCTATTTACCACACGGCAACTAATTAGTTCTACGGTTTTACTAGATTATAAATCTACTTATTTTAGATTGTGATACTTCTACAAATATAACTCTAAAAGCGATATGTCAAAATCGAACTCATGTCAAGTGATTTGATTGGCTGTTGCTAATTTAGTCAGCCAATAATAGATTGTGACATGCGCATTAACCGTCTGTTTAATAGTTTTAGTGTTGATCTGTCTTAGAAATCGGTAAAGTATATGAAATACAAACATAAGGTTGCGAACTATACAACTCATTCTAATTTCTTCACTAATATTATACATGTGAATGTGAGTTAGTTTGTTTATATGTTTATTATGCTGTCACGCCTTAACTACTCGACCGATCATCACAAAATTTCACATACACGTTGTCAGGGATACGTTTCATCTAGAAATAAGTACTGTCTCCGTGCGATAGAAATTTATTGACATAACCAACATTAATGCGAGCAAAGCCGCGTGCAAAATATAGTTTTTAATATATTCAAGAAAACAATACCAAGACTGCTTACACAGCAATGTACACATGCAAGCTCGCATGTTATACAAGCCTCACATACACTACAACTACATTCATCCTTGAAAGGACTAAAGAATGCTTTAACAGAGAAATGTTTGAATTGTAGCAGCATTCAGGAGTCTTGTTTGTTTTAAAGTAAATAAAACAAAGCATGTGCAATGCAGCTTGACGTTAATAAAATACAAGTCAAAACTAGGCATGAGTCGCGTGCCTTTTACAAGATTTTTTTATTTCTTTTCGTAGAACCTTTGTATACGCACAACAACTCAGAAAAGTTTAATAAACATCGGATGTGTAGTATAGGATGGCAAACGTTAAAAACAAACAGTTACTTTTACTATATGCACGTATGGCGCAGTAGTTGAAATGGTTGCCTCGTCACTGCTGCTGTTCTGGGATCGACCCCAAACGAAAAATTTGGGTATTCTACAAATTGTTGTTTTGAGTCTGGCTGTTCTTTGTGTCGTTGAATTGAAATGATTGATTGTAAAGTCCCTTTCGTGTCCTAGTTGTAGTTTTTAATATATTTTAGATTTCTAGCCAGACAGATTGGCATTTTTTAATATTCAAAGTTAATTTGAAGTGATGTTTGAGCTGTTAATTTGTTAAATAAATGTCTTAGAACAAAGTTCGTCTTTTTAGCTTCTTCGATATGTTTTAATGAGTCCTACTATACATGGCGACGAGGGTGGTGATATTGGCTTTATTCTTCTTTCTTTGTTTTAACGAGGCCTATACATAATAATAGGATGAAACATATTTTGTTATTATTTATGTCACATAGTTACATTACCCAAATACTAACACAAAGATTTTAATTTAAAATACAGGCTTTTCGAATCTGGTAAAAGGGGTAATTGTTAAATGACAGATAAAGGATGCACGATACAAACTGAGACATAACTGCTATTTAACCGCAGCTGTGCGAGGGTGATAGCGAGACATCCCTACTACGACACCACTTTTTCTTATATTCAAATTAAAAAATATTAATTACTTCCTTATTTTGCAACCAATTTTGATATTGTTTACACAATAAAGTTTCTTTTGATTGCTACTCTACTACTGAAAATTATCAATATCTCCCTTACTGCGTACCTTACTAGATACAATATTACTACCTCGAACCAGGTATGGTTTTAAAAGGGGAGTCTCTACTGAAGACGTGGTCATTGACTTAACAAATACTGTTGTCAGCAAGCTGGACCAAAATACCGTATTTATTGATATAACGAAAGCTTTCGATTCTGTCTGTATTGCCACCTTATTGATCAAGATGGAAAGCATTGGTATTCGCGATGTTACTCTTTAACTCTTTACCGACTATCTGAAAAACCGTTCGCAATGTGTAAAAATTGAATCTTCTATGAGCGACATCATTGCGAACACCAATTTTGTGGTTGCACAGGGTAGCATTCTAGAGCCTACGCTCTGCATTGTCCACATAAATGACCTTTTTTCGATTGTCCATATAAAACTGCGAAATGTTCACGTACGCTGATGATATGGCACTGATCATTTATGATGACAACTGGGACATAGTTCGACTCAGAACTGAGAATACACTACGTCGGGTGATGGAGTGGCTGTCTGAAAATTTGCTGATGGTAAATATTGATAAGACCAAGGTTGTTCGTTTCAGTCTCCCTCACACGAGACCTCCTTCTCCTAGAGATATTATGCACAAGCACTAGAAAATTGATATACATTTTTAAGGAACTGCGCTATTCCGCTGCCACTCAAACCCTGGACCTCGTTTATTTACCTTTGCGTCTCCGTACTCTCTTACTGCATTTCTGCCTGGGTAGGCGCTTGTAAGACCACACTATTACAGGCTGAACGAGGTCAAAAGGCGGTTCTAAAGTGATGCACTTCAAAAGTAGGGACTATCCCACCGCACTGCTTTACTAAGAGTGCAATGTTCTTACCGTACGCCAACTTTACATCTTACGTGCTATCCTACGCCTGCACTCCTCTCTTCCTCTTGACGACAGGGTTCTTGCTAGACGTAAAAACTTCACTGTTTGTGCCCCCGTCCCATGTCGCACCACGTTTGTGCCCCCGTCCCATGTCGCACCACATTTGTAAGATGAAATTTGAGTGTCCAAAGTGCACGTCTTTATAATAAAATAAATCGCATCCCAATGACGCGATACAATCTAAAATATACACTCACAAACTATTTGCAGAAGTTGTCATACGATAGCACAGAAAATCTCATTGTAGTTCTTTCATAACTGTTCACATACTTAATACATTGTATTTCTAAATATTCCCCATAACTGTATATAACCCATTGAGTAATACATGGAGTAGTATGACGTTGTACTAACTTGATATCCAGAAATTGCATGATACAGGTTATTCACCTAGTTTAGGAATCCGCTACATCGATCAAATATACCATGGTATATTTGATGGATGGTCCGCTATGACTGACCGGTATTTGCGACCATATTAAAACTTAATATTGTTTATGTATAATGTGTTCTATGCCTAAGTTTAAGTGTTAATTGTCAGTTTTGAAATAAATAAATTTATTATTATTACATTTTTATCATGTAATCTGTAGCTATAAAGTAAATTAAAAAGAAGGTAGTAATATAAAATTTCTGAAGAGAAAAAGATGGTGAAGTGCCATAATTTGAACAAACGCTTTCTGAAAATAATTGAAGTATGGCTATAATCGACGCGAAGCCATTCTTGCAATTTATAGACCACTCTCGAAACTGAAGTGCAATTTAAGTTTTTAGTAGACTCTCGTTATATTTTATAACATTTCTAGACTAGAAAATTATTTAACTTTATTGAAATTGGAATATATTTTACCCAATATTGAACACTGTTCATTTTTATTATCGAATTTGGTAAAAACGAAAATAATTAAAGTTGAGTGGAATTTGTACGACCATTATTTTGTTTGTTAATAATCGTAACATAATACTTAAAAAACCATAACTTGGTTTTACAGGTTAGTAATGTTATTGCTGAATTAAAATTAAGCAAAGAAGATTTATATTATTTGTTGCTATAGCATCCCATTCCCGAACCACTGGATAAAAGCATTTAGCAAGAATAACAATTCCAAATGAAACGCTATCCATTTATTTTATAAAATAGTGAATTAAGAGAAAATGTCACTATCAAAATATTTGAAGAAAATGTTTTGACAGATCTATTGCTGTCGCGCTAGGCCTAACCTCAAACATCATTGTGCAAAAGAGATAACTACAACTCGGACTGATTATTATACCTCTGACATCATCATCTCGTATTTGCCTGACTCTTCCTCGATAACTAAACCGAATTAAGTTTTTTTTTCATATAAGGATTTGGCTATACCTGGATGGTTTTAATCATTTAATTAGTTTCGTCAAATTTCTAAAAACAGAACAAATTTGTAAACTGTGAAGGTTTGCTTTTGGTGTAGTCCTTATAATAATCTTATATATAAAATTCTCGTGTCACAATGTTCGTTCCCGTCCTCCTCCGAAACGGCTTGACCGATTCTCATGAAATTTTGTGAGCATATTGAGTAGGTCTGAGAATCGGCCAACATCTATTTTTCATACCCCTTAGTGATAAGGGTTGTCAACCCCTAACAATTTTTTATTCTTTTGGTCAAAACATTTTTTTATGGCAAAACGACGTTTGCCCGTTCAGCTAGTTAAATTATAAAAAATCTGTCAAGTGCCCGTTGGCATCCTTTGGGTACGAAACCCTAAAACATAGGAACAGTAGTGGTAGATATATATTATATCTTAAAGTATTTTTGTTCTAGTGTCGTTATTTATGAACAAAACAGGAATACGTTTGTGTGGGCTAAACACTGCCCACATTTTCTCCTATGTATCTGTATTAAATAACTTAACTGTATGAAACATGCGCACTCAAACACAATTCAAAAATAGTTTATTCATTGAGGTCACAAAGGATAATTAGGAACACAAAGTTTAGTGGTTAGTATAGTAAAGTTACATTTAGGTCAGATGTGGTGACATTCGAGCCTAATGAATGTAACACTATATGCAATATATTCTAGTTATATACCTACCAGTAATCGCCTACTTGGCGAGTTTCCAAGATCATGTATCTGGAAGCAAGGTTACAGTTCTAGGTCGACATCAAGCTTGTAAGCGTTTTATCAAATCTTATCGATCATCTTCTATGTGGTAAACGTTTTCTTTTAAGTGTTATTAGGAAAATATCGCTTACGTCATTCACGCTTTGGTCATCGAAAGGTTTTAGGTAGAGATGCATTATATTCACATTTCGGCAACCATGGTTAGATTGAAATTAAACAAACTTTATACGGATTCTAACGCGTTGTTTATTTTTTATAAAACACTATTATTACATAATTTTGAAACTTTAAACTCCTATTATTAAACACTTTTACTAGTAACTGTTTACTTCAAGTTAAGCTATTTAAATTATACAACTATTTAGATTTAATTTTATACTTTCCCCGACGTTTCGGTTGCTTTTCAGCGGCCATGGTCACGGGATCTACGTGATAACGTGAACCTGTTGTTTGTTTACTGGGCATAGTGCCAGACTACTGAGAAATTCTTGACATAATACTCAATATTATGTATTTTTACGACTCGGGAATGGAAGCTTCATGCATAGTAGTCGCATACGCTACCTCTACGCAGCCGCTACAGAGGCCATAGAGTTTGCATAACAAGTGAAAATAGCTTAATATCATTTTCTTACTTGGTAATTGATATCGTTTTATTACTTGGTAATTGAGAAACCGTACTTGGGGTTACTCCTTTTAAGTAAAATTTACTTGAGTAAGATGACTCACATTGCAATAAAAATACAAAAGAAATTATTATGTTTGAATTTAAACATAATATATGAGAACGTAACAAAATGTATAATTAATATAAGCTTCAATTATGTAATATTTAAATTTGTTATATTATAAAAATACATGTATGTAAGTGTGTATGTGTGTGTGCGTGCGTGATATTTATGTGTGCATTCTCAAACTGAGCTGACTGCACAGATGGTAAAGCGACTTAAGTGGTCGCTTCGCCATTGCCAACACTTTGAGTATTGTGTGACAAACATTTTGTGTGATCCACTAATGGTGTCCGTGTCTGAGTGTTCTTTGTGTCCGTTGTTTGAATGTTTGTAAAGTCCCCCGTGACAAACGAATTCCTAGTGTGAAAGTTGCATATTTTAAAACAAAAACATACATAAAATAAGGACAGTTAGACACAGTTCAATTATAAACCGCTGAGGTAAACGTGTTCTTGAGTGGAGGACGCGACTCGGCAAACGTAGTGTAAGACGCCCTCCGACCAGGTGGGATGACGATCTGCGAAAGGCTACAGGCAAATGCTGGATGCGGAAAGCTAAAGACAGGGTGCTGTGGCGCTCTTTGGGGGAGGGCTATATCCGGCAGTAGACTATTATAGCCTGATGATGATGATAATGGATTAAACACACAGTTCGCCTGCATTTTCGGTTCCATTTAATAGAGGCAAAGGACTATGACCGCCTACTGGGCACATTTGCAGTTACTCTGAAACAGAAAAACACAATAACACTGCCCGACCCTCCTCCTCGTGATCGGTCGCAAACTTAAGTGCAATGTTATGGCAAGGGACCGATAATATTATTGTTGTGATGGTTTTTGACTGTATGGTTCATAACTATCACGAGGAATGTATATTAACTTCATTATAGAAAGTGGTGAGGCCAGGGTTATTGATATTGTAATAATAATAACAATATTCTATCACATACACACAACACCATCTAACCCAAATTAAGTAGAGCTTGTACTATGGGTACTAGACAATGGATAAACATACATATATACTTTTTTTGTATCTTATCTTGTGTGTGGGGGCCATCCCTTCCTCTACGACTATCCCAGTTTATGATATAGCGTTCCCCTACACCAACCGATTAGGTTATAATAGAGGAGCCACTGTACCTTCCAGTGCCCTAGAGCACCTTCCGGGACCAGTTATAGACAGGTCTTGTCCCCAAATCCCGACTCTCCACCCTAACCTCAGAGATCCGGTTCTCGTAAGCGAGCTACCTCGTGCCCAAGTGACACTACCTATTCTCCAGATAGGTACCGGAGCAATAAAGCCGCTCACTACTTGCAACTCAAAGGAGTTGCTAACGATAACCTCGCTGAAGCCGACGGAGAAGCCGCCTCCCATATCTCCAGTATGGTACCGGAGCTGTGTAAGGCACGCTCACTTCCCGACATACATCCGTATGCCTACCCAAATAGGCCTACAAGCCGGGTGTGGCCCGAGTCACTCGAGCTATGACTCTTACTTGCTGAGCAGGCAAGCTCCCGAGATGCGTTGCGGCAGTGAAACCACACTGCCACTTCGCTAAAGACTTTTGTGTCGACTTCCCCAATAACGACTGCCATAGATGTTCGTGGCAGCCGGATATATTATACATAGTAACACCCAGACCAAGACAAATATCCATGTTCATACACACAAATATTTGACTTGTTCGGGTATTGAACCCGTGACCTCAGACGTAGCAGTCGGTTACAATAACCACTACGTATTGTGTGAGAAACTATTTTCCATAGATCTTAGTTTATGTTTAGGCTTTGAAGCTGTGTTGTCTGAATGAAAACATGATCCATAGAACACGTCCAATTTGTTTTAGATGTAATACAAATTGGAGGACACTAGAATTGCCTTAACCTGTTTAAAAAAACATAAACAGCTAGATTTTTTCCGTGGCTTTGCTCGCGTTACTGAAGAATTCGTCAATAGATTTCTGTATCCTGGAAACATAATTTTTCTCAATGAAAGGTATCTTATTTTTTTGACAATGTGTCTACAAAATTACGTGATAATTAGTCGCGTAGTTCAGGCGGGAAAGTATAACAAACATACAAACTAACATTCACATTTATAATATTAGTTAGAATAAAAATACTCCTATATCCAGGTCGTGATCTACCTGCATTGCCATGAGTTGCAACAAAATCTGTGGAGCGTTTTACACGTGATTGAGTAACTAACATATACACACATATGTATATATGTGAATATCATATTTATAATATAAATTAGTACGATTTTGCCAAGAATATTGTGCAGGCTACGTGATAATGATATCTATATTAACACTTTAAGCTTTCGAAAAGAGCAGACAGGCGTCTAAAACAAGCTTGACGATGACAAACGATCATTAATCGGACTCCCATTCAAATAATGAGAGTTGTTAATCGTTTCCGATCACAAAGACAATTAAGTTGAAACCTTCTCAAAACGCCTTGTAAAGCGGCAAGAAATCGCACTTTTTGTATCGAAATTAGAACCTTGTGAACTACCTTCGTATCCTCCTTTAGATTAACGAGGTGTTGGGTAGTTTCGTTTTTTCCTTTCGTTTTTTGCAGCTATTTATTAGCGTCATTTACTTGAGGATGTCGGGTCCGCTTTCAGCTTGAACTACTTAACTTGCTTGGGCTGTATTAATAGCTTCGAGTTGTTTATGTGTATTGTTATTTTTAAGAGTGTACTGGTGCGGGCAATTTGTTGGAAAATTATGATTAAAAATATTTATTGCACGCGGGGTAATCTCAATTTAGCAAAGATTAAAGATGAATTGATCTAAATTCACAGGTAAAAATTTCTTTAAAATGTATTTAATTTGTTATTTTCGTTTAGACATCTGAACTTCTTGGAGATGACTAAGTGTGTGTATTGTGTTAGGATTGACCTAACAGTATTCAGCGTATGAGGACTTGAAAATCTGATTAAGAAGACTATTTTAAGATGCACACGGCAACCATTTTCTTTTATAAACATTACTAGCAGTGTTTTTTCAAAATAACAAGTCTTCTGTTAGCCACTTCAGCTAAGCATTTACATTACATAGATTCATGCCAGGTAGATGCGTATGTTTACGCCATCTTTTGGCCAGTTCTCTAGAATGTTATCCCATGATAATAATATATAATATTCTATCACATAAGCACAGCACCATCTAGCCCAAACGAAGCAGAGCTTGTATTATGGGTACTAGATAATGGATAAACATACATATATATATACATATATTGTTTTTGTAAATACTTACATATTATACATCCACCACCCAGCACCCAGAACACCCAGACCAAGAAAACATTCATGTTCATGCACACAAATGTTTGACTTATGTGGGAATCGAACCTGCGACCTCAGACGTGGCAGTCATTTACACTAGCCACTACGCCATCGAGGCCAACAACCGTATTGTTTTTGACAATTTACTAACTGAAATATTCTACCGATCCAAGAACCGAATCTGACGCTCCACGACCCTCGTTAGTTAAAAGTTAAGGGTATTTAGTAAGTTTACTATACACGCAAACATATACCCTGCGACTTACAAAGTAGTCAACATTTGCTCAGTCCATTCCATCAGTATACAAATGTATGTTAAGCTACTCTTTGAGAAATTGCTTTCAGGCGATCGCTAATGAAAGATGTGTCTCGTGATATTTAATCTGGTACAGAGATACATTACATTAACTGAGAGTTACGTGACCTGACTTTGTAGTCGCGGGCAGACGACGACGGCGACGGCAGTGCCAAGCAAACGCTTGTGCATTTGTTTACAAAATTAATGCTAGCACTGTCCATACATCGGTTTGTGAATTGGATTTCTGGGTTTATGTTTTTATTAAGGCTACTAGTGAATTTATTTGAGTGAAACATTTCGCTGAATTTCCAATTTGGTAACGGTGTATGTTTTCTGTCTTAACATTTCATTTTCTTTATAAACATTAATTCTGTAACTTCAAATGTCACGGTTATTCAAGCAAAGTTTGTTGCTTTTCTTTGACGTGAAAGCAACGACAAACTAAGTCAAAAACAAACACAATCTTCTATTTACATCATTAGTAAAGATACTGCTTCGTTAGCGCACCGGTAATGAATGTGATTGCTGTGCATAAGGTCTCGGATTCGATTCCCAGGTAAGGTGAAGTGTTATTTAGTTTTTCTGTCAAGAATTTCTCAATAGCAGTACGGAGTGTAGAACTGTGCCCGATAGACATCAATAGGGTCGCCCGTTTTTTCGTGGCACCTAGAACTAAAGCTGGTATAACGTGTCTGTAATATCTACATCTCCCTCTTCCTCTATTTCTGCACCTAACTAAATCTCTGAATATACATGTTTGTTTTTATATAAGGTATATATTCATATTTTATTAAGGTTACCAGTATATTTTGTGAGTGGTAGAGTACGAGGTTGACAATTTAAAATTTGGTCAGTTTATCAATGAATCACATGGGCACTCTGACCTCTGAGGAAACCGGGAGATTAACACTATTATTTTACTTCATTCAGTAAGTAAAATATTCGGTGGTTCACATATCAGGTTTGTTAGATACCGAACTTCACTTACTCCATTCATCTCATCAAAATAACTTTTCCCTTAGGAACAGTAATGCGCGAGGAATCATTGGCCTGCAAACGATAGCACGCTACGGTACCTACTTGCCATCAGGTGGGCCATAGGGTTGCTTGCGATTACTTTACTGTACTGTTTCTTATGCCAAGTGTGAACAAAAATTATTAACGAAGTAAAGTCAATTCATGAATAAGGACTTGAAGTCACAACCTCGTTAAGCCGTGTCGCCATTTCGAGTGCAGGGCCATGAATGGTTTTATTGAGATTGCTGCGTTAGTTCTATGATATAAGCTTCCACTTATGTCTGCGGACGGAAAAGACCATTAGACTTCGATTCCTGGCTGAGGCGAAGTGCTATCGCGTTTTGTCAAGAAAATCTCCGTTGCATCATGGTTTGCCCCATCTACGTGTCGCACTGAAGCACATTTTAATTCGCCAGGGTACTGCCCGCACTAAACGCTCTCTTGGAGTTAAGTCCAGACTGTAACTTGTTTGCAGATCGATGGCAGATGATTATCTCAGTATATTTGTATTGCGAGAATTAGGTACCTTTGAAGTGTAGTTTTTGGGTAGTGTATAGCATATTATGTATCAACATTTGTGTCTTAATTAGTATGAGAGGACTACGGCAGTTCTGATTAACATCAAATAAATGAATAAATGGGATATGTAAGCAACGATAGCCTAGTGAGAAACTATTGGACTGGCACGTAGAGGTCTAGAATTCGATCTTAAGGCACGTCCGACTTTTTTAAGTGATGTGCATATTAAATAGTGGATTGTCGCTCGCTTTAAGGCTGCAGTTAGACGAGAGAGGAGAGGCCGCGCGGCGGCCGCGTACTAGAATTCGTTAATAGAGAATTTAAACTCAAAACTATTAACTACGTCACAACATTCAAATTCTTCCCAACAATAAAACAGCGCGGCGGCCATGCGGCGACCGCACGGCATTCGTTCATAGAAAGTTTAAACTCTATTAACTAGGACACAACGTTCAAATTCTTCCGAACGCCGAAATCACGCGGCCTCCGTGCGGCGGCCGCGCGCCAGTGGGGACCGAGTGCGCGGCCACCACGCGGCCGCCGCGCGGCCCCTCTGCTTCCCATATAAACGGGCCCTAACGGTGAAGGAAAACATTGTGAATAAACCCGGATGTCTGAGAGTTTTCCATAATATTCTCGCAGACGTGTGATATCTGCTTACCCGCACTGGGCCAACATGGTGAACTATAGCCTTACCCTTCTTATACTGAGAAGAGGCCAGAGCCCAGCAGATTTTAAATAAGGCTGATAATGTATTATATTTTACTAGCGGACCCGACACACGTCGTACTGTACACAAGAAAAAAAAATTAATAAAAAACCATATCTAAACCATTCTCGAATCCAATTGAACACACACAAAAATTTCATCAAAATCGGTGCAACCGTTTAGGAGGAGTTTAATTACAAACACACGCACAGAAAATTTATATATATAAAGACATATTTACATATAAATCTGCCCAGAAGGCGACAATAGGCTCGCCGTTTATGACGTGGGGCCAATAGCCGCTGGCGAAATGTGAACACCCTTCTTCTTCATCAATTGGATATGCTGGCGTAAGTCTACATATGTATGTAGTATTCAAATATAAGCGGACTTCTTGTATTTTATTTTATTTTTTTATTGCCTTTGTTGGCAGTCGTGCAAGTGGCCCACCTGATGGAAAGTGGTAACCGCTGCTCATGGACTTCAGCAATGTCAGGACACAGCAAAGCCGCTGCCTACTGTGAAAGAAGAACTCTCTTTAAACCTCGTTTGAAGAAGGACATATCATAGCGCTCGGGAAACACCGAAGCAGGCAGTTCATTCCAGAGCTTGCACGTACGTGGGAGAAATGATCGCTGAAAGCGTACCGTCTTGGATTTGAACGCTTCCAGGTGATATGGATGAAACCTGCTTCGTTGTCTAGTGGTACGGTGATAGAAAGGGGCCGCTGGTACCAAATCGAACAGTTCTTCAGAGCACTCACCGTGAAAAAGTCGGTAGAACACGCAGAGAGACCCAAAGTCTCTCCGTTGCTTCAATGACTCCAATCTATCCGTGAGATTGGGATCATTGACGATTCGAACTGCACGTCTTTGTAGGGAGTCAATTACTGTACGGATGGTGTATTGGTTTAAATGGTCGCCTCACCATTGCTACTGCGCCGAATGTTGTGGGTTCGATTCCCACACGGTACAAAATAATTTTTGAGCCGTGATGGGCTCACACCAACACGCGATTTGTATCCACATACGGCTGTTGAGAGACTGAGTGTTCTCTGTGTCTGTTGTTTAAATGTTTGTAAAGTCCCCCACGACACAGGAATTTATTCCTAGTGCGGAAGCAGTTAAATAAAATAAACATTTGGCAGCTAAAGATCGTAAACAATGATTATGATTGTAAACTTTATAAACTAATTAATATTGGAATATTATATCAGGCTTGTTTATAAACTAGGCCACTGCTGCACACGAATCCTTTCCCAGTATGAAAAGGCATATAGTCTACTACCCAGTTCCAATGCAGATTTGCAGAGTTTACAAATCATCCCATTATAAAAATACGTACATAAATTTGATTTTTGAGTTTGTTTTTACTAGATTTTCTTCATTGCTAAACCAAGCGATTATAACGATTTAACAGTCCCCAACTCGAGACATTCCCGTGGCAGTTCAACAGTCATCTTATTTTGCTAATACAATTCTGCGTATGTTAAGAGCACCTTAAACCGGCGAGCGTGTATGAGGAATGTTATGAAAGTGAATGAAGCCAGAGCAGTGTGTCAGGATTGTAGTAAATGGAAATCCATAGTCTCTGCCTACCCCTCTGGGAAACAGTATTCTGCGTATATCACTTCTTGTGAAAAATGTATGTGTCCTACATACTTCATTGTGGAACATTAGAAGGACCAATCGAGTCCCTAATAGTACATTATAACTGCTGGCGCATGTAATATAATATGGGTAAGGACGCCACGGCGACGGGTCGAGGACGTGACCACCCAGTGTGTAGATAAACAAAGGACGAGGCGTGTTCAACGTCCGCGAAACGAGGGTCTTTTTCTATGGTAATAAGGATTAGCAGTCGCTCATACACCCTGAAATACAATTGTATGTTTGACGGCGAGTGACAAGGAAAATATCGAAAGCTATACATACTAGTGACCGCTGAAGTTAGCGTAGCCATTGTGCTGTATCTTGTAACCTATGTTTTCGGTAACCTAGTTAATCTAGGTGTAAAAATATCATCCTATGATATTTTTTTATTCCCTGTTCCCGTAACAACTTTAAAAATAACCGTATATAAAGACACTCTTATATAAAATTGCAACGACATGTAAAAAATTTAAGTAATACATTAAATATTTTTCATAAATTCTATCCATCGAAAACAGCACTTATTTTCCGGATGAAAACCTTATGTCCCTTTCTGGTGCCAACGTGTATACGATTTCATGATGATCAGTCGAATAGTTAACGCGTTAAAGCGGAATAAAGAAACAAATGAACTCACATTTATAATATAAGTTAGGGCTAGTGACCGCTCAAGCCATTGTGCTATATCTTGTAGCCTATGTTTCTAGTAACATGCGATATTTATCTTAATCTAGCCGCGGTTCCCTGCGGTGCAGTCTGATGTTTTTAATTTTTCGTTTCTGTGGAAACTTTAAAAAGAAACGTATATAAATATACTTTTATATAGAATTGCAACGATGGAAAAAATTCAAGTCAATCCATTGACTACTTTTCGAGTTTTACGGAGAGACATACTGATGCCGAAATTTAATATAACTAGATTTCGCCCACGGTTCCGCTGACGTTATTCCAGATATCTTTATATATATAAATCTTCTGTGCAAGTGTTTGTAATTAAACTCCTCCTAAACGGCTGGACCTATTGTGATGTCATTTTTTGCGTGTGTTCAAGTGGATTCGAGAACGGTTTAGATTTGTTTTTTTTCTTTTGTACAGGGCAACGTCTGTCCGGTCCGCTAGTTGTCTATAAATTTCTAGCCCTCGGAAACAATATGTTTTTCTTGATGAAAGGTTTTATATCATTTCCTGTACCCCTGCATATGTGTATGAGAAATTTCATGATAATTGCTCGAGTAGTTAAGGCGTGAAAGTTAAACAAACAAACAAACTCACATTCGCATTTATAATATTAGTTAGGATGAGAAAGCGCTGTCGAAGGTGCAGCGATTAGCCTGCATGGCTATAACAAGGGCATTCCCTACTACGCCAACGGCTGCGTTAGAGATCCTGCTGGACCTAACGCCGCTACACATTGTTGTGGGTTAGAGGCGATGAAGGCGCTACATAGACTATCTATACATGGGCTGTGGAGCGTCCACATGCCAGTAACTCGACACACAAAACTGGAAATCTCGAAGGATCTTAAAGAGATTATGAGCATGGGATGTGACAAAATGCAACCAATGCACATATTCAAAAAGAATTTTAAAATAAAGGTCCCCACAAGGGACGAATGGAGACGAGGTCTACGATCCCCTGACAAGGGTTGTCTCATCTGGTACACCGATGGTTCCAAAATGGAAACAGGATCAGGTGCTGGTATTTATGCCAACGACTGCAAGGTGAACCAAAGCATGGGCAATATGCAACGGTCTTCCAGGCGGAAACCTATGCTATAATTGCCTGTGCGCAGGAGAATATTAACAACAATGTCACTGACAAGATTGTTTATATTCTCAGTGACAGTCAAGCTGCTCTTAAGGCTCTGAACTCCTGTAGGGTGGACTCAGCACTAGTCCTGAACTGTGTTAAAGCCCTTAACAAACTTGGCAGGAAAAACACAGTCAGGCTGATGTGGGTTCCGGGGCATGCAGGGGTGCAGGGTAATGAGGAGGCTGATGTATTAGCCAAAAAGGGCTCAGAGCAACAATTTGTGGGCCCCGAGCCATTCGTAGGTCTCTCTGAGAGTACCGTCAAGGCAGCTTTGAATGCACATGGCAATGATAAACACAGGCTGGAGTGAATGGCCCTTAGGGGTCTGGAACACTCCAAGAAATTCATTGCAAACAGAGCCACGGGCTTTACCCGGAAGTTCTGCGGGTACAACAAGGGCCAAATACGCCTACTCACTCCTGTGAGTAGGCATATTTGGCCCTTGGAGCGTTTACTGGTCATTTTGGCACCAACGACTTCCTGTGCAGATTGAGATTGTCAAACAATTCGATCTGCAGAGCCTGTGGTGAACAGGACGAGTCCATATCACACCTACTGTGTGAATGTGACGCGTTGGCCGGACTAAGGATGGGTCTGATGGGATTGGCATATCCGAACCCTGAAGACTTCAGGCTTCTCCCTCTGAAGTGTACGCTGCGACTGATGCAGTACATTCATAGGGCGATAGCTCAGGGATAAACCTCGGGGCCGACACAAAAGATCCCACTGGGTCGAAGTGTCGCCGGTCTACAATGACTGGCCCCCGGATCAAGATAAGATAAGATAGGATGAGTGACAGTTCAATTTATTTCATAACGTAGTTAAAGTTGTTCCAATTGAATGTCTAATTCAATTTATATCTAGTTTATTATAAAAATAATGTATTGAAATAATATTGCTCGTATTTTATATGACCTTTTAAAAGGACAGACAATAAGGTTAATAACCGACCTGAAAAGACCTTTAAATCTAAGCAGTATAATGTAACATTTACATAAATTTATTATATTATTTAGATTTTGATACTATTTACAAGCAAATTGGATTGTGATCAAAATAGAACATTGATAAATTTACTGTATTTAAATCGCTGTTTAAATGCTTTGCATAATGCACAGCTGAATATACCTATTACTTTTCTAAATAGTTTTTAGCTTTCAAGTACACTAGTTGTTATTCAAGGCGTGGTCCGCGTTCATAGAACACCATTTTAGTATCGTTGTTAGTCTAGAATGTGTCGTATAAAATACCACACTGGGCCGTAAGTCAGATATCTCATCTAGCAACTCCTTCGGTAATTTATAGGCGTCTATATGTATCAAGATTAGTTTCAAATTACACAGGTCAACAACAAAGCAAAAATCAGTATCATACCTTTTGACAGCACTGTACGGCTATTTTATTTAGTGGTTTAAGTGGTTGCCTCGCACTGCCATTGCGCCGAGTGTTGTGGGTTCGAATCCCACACGGGACAAAACTTTGTGTGATTCACAAACGGTTGTTTTGAGTCTGTGTGTTCTTTGTGTCCGTTGTTTGAATGTTCGTAAAGTCCCTCGTGACATTGAGGATTTGTCCACAGAATTGATTCCTAGTGCGGGAATTGTCTTTTAAAAGAAGAAAAGAAGCAAAACAATGATAAAGATAAAAAAAACACTTATTTGCTTAATTAAGTTACAAAATAATTTAACAAGCTAAGATCTTGCCTGCCATTAAATTTGGCGTGCATGTATCGATAATAAAAAACACTACATCTTTAAGAGCTGATTTTCAATCGTCAGATAGCTTTTATCTGGAGTATATGTTTGACATTTTGACAGCTTTTGTATAGAACATAATTATGTCGAACCGCTATATTAATGATTTAGATAACATTTATTCAAAGATTGAAATATCGGCACTTATTTGTATAATGTTATTGCATTATCATACTCGACGCCACAGTAACGTATATGTAATAATATAACCCAGCCCGACGGGCTGGGAGCCTTCTGCGCTCACCCACAATCCACGTAAAGTTGTCAAGGCCATCTGAGGTTAACAACTAACACTTTATAAAAAAAATGTGTAGAAACTGTCTTACTGCTGGGCACGGGCCTCTTCTCAGTCTGAGAAGGATTAGGCCATAGTCCACTACGCTGGACTATTGCACTACCGATGCGAACCCATGTGTAACAAAAAAAAATCTGGTGAATGGTAACCCAAATTGGTAGTAATCTTAACAAAAAGTGTTTTGATATGAATAATAAATATATTATTAAAACTACTTCCAAGATATTTCATAAAAAAAAAATTATGTTAGAAGCGACAGCCTAGGGGACCGACCCCGTTAGACTGCCACGCAGAAGTCTCGCGCATATCTGACTCTACGAAACTATATGCGTATTAAATAATAAATTATAGCTCGCTTTAACGCTGCATATCTAAGAGTTCTCCATAATGTTCTCGACGATATGTGAAGTCTGCCATCCCGCATTGGGCCAGAGTGGTTGACACAATGAGAAGAGGCCGAAGTTTTTTTTTTTTTTTCCTTTTGCTTTTTTTTTCCTAATGCATTGACGCATATCCCTCCGAGGGACGGGTGGAGGGATTATGTCGGACTCACCGGGGTAAAAGAAAGATGTTGAAAAGATGATAATGGACCTCCCAGAATACCGACTAAACCTACCACGGTGTTCCTCGACAAAACCGCTATCGACGGGACCGCGCGAATCACTTGCGCATGCGGTCGCGACCCCACCGAGGTTTCGGCCTGCGACAAGACCTACTACCATTAGGTACTACGCATTTTAAGCCCTACTGTCTCCCCCCTAGAGAGGAGACGGACACGACACAGAGGCGCGCGTGGGAAGACGCACGCAACCTCTCGGACCTGGTGCTGAACGGATGGCGGGCAGGCCCACAAAGCCCACCACCCCCAGGTCAAAACTCAGGGTGGCTAGAGGTCGTCTCGCGCCCTCCGGCGCCCGGCTCTGCGGTTGGGGAGAGGGTTTAAGCGCTCCCTCTCCCGCTCCGTCGCCTCCTTGATGGAAATCAATTCCTCACAGAAGAAGGCGACGGCATTCCACGACCTCTCACTCCGGACCATAGACTGAACTACGGCCGGGAGCAAGAGGGCAACCGATCCGACTGTCACGATCAACTCACGGCGCTGCGATGCTCAAGCGGGGCAAACCGCCAAAGTGTGCAGCACCGTGACCTCAACAACGTCGTGGCAGTCGCCGCAGTGGTGACAAACGGGCGTCTTTTGCCGGCGTACGTGTGTCAGCCGGAAGGTGACGGCGTCATGCCACCTCTCCAGCCACTCCTCAAACACGGGACTTACCGCCACAATGGTGGCGTGCCCGTTGCAGTGTTGACTAGACCAGAAGTATATAACATTATTAAAGCTAAATTAAGTACGTCGGTCCTACTTTTAAAACTGTTTTCATACCTTTTTAATAGGATTATATTTTCTACCTTTAAGAGATTTATTCTTAACTCGTTTTTATAACTCTCGAGTCACCCTCTATATAAAACGGGTCAGGTTTAAAGTTAACTTCATTAATTATATTTACTACCTTTTCCTGTGCAGTTTACCCTCGTATATTTACGGACATTTTTATTTTTACGGTCATTTCTCATATGTGAACCATGCTAATCCGACTTAAATCTTTTTTATACAATAAAGGTAAGATGGCAAACAGCCAGACATACATAATACACATTGCACTGATGACAATGTTTTTATATACAGAAAAGAAGCAAACAATAGAGGTTTCAATATGTAGTTGCGATTTTGTATGACGAAAATCGGTAACGTTATAGTTTTTATACTATTGAATCAATATTTTTTGAGTGGTCAATTCGAATTCAATTTTATTTTTCGTGTATAGTTGCTTGTATTTAAGCTAGTATGGCTTATCTTAAATTAACAGAAACATCAACCATCGTGTAACTCTGGCCAATAGGGTATTACACCTATTTATGAAAAGTTTCTCAGTTAGATTCTATAGTGCTAATGAGGCACTAAAAATTCACAAAATTTTTATTCAATCGATATGTGTCATAAAAATGCATTTAAATTTCGCGCGTAATTTGACGCAAACGCTAGACGCAGTGGACGTCTTATTGCTCTGTCATGACGTCAGATGGCTGTGTAAACAAATGCATTGATATTTTGTATGTTGTGTTAAATGTTTATATTTTAAAAATGAGTTATTATTCTACTTATCGTCAGTGTGCTGTTCCTGAATGCAAAAATAAAAATAATTGAAAGCCTTTAGAGATTAAAGGTACGCTGATCAGTTGACACTGTTGACAGTTGACACTTTTTAATTTACACAGCCGTATAACGTAATAACATGGCGACTACTATTGCATGGTGTTATGAAACAGATTAAAAAAACTTAAAGCATTGATTTTAATTTTAAAATTTGTTTTTACATTTTATGAACTAAAACTAACGTTTTTCGACTGCATTTTGCCTAAGCTATCTCAATAATATATTTCTAGATTTTTCTCATATAGAGTAAAATACCTTATTAAAACAATCAATACCGGCAAACACTAAGCGATATAAATTTTAATACAAATTGTATAAATATTATTGATATTTTTAATAAATATATATACCTTGTCATTTCTCGAAATAAAAATTACTTTTTTAAATAACTATTGCATTTTGTACAGAAATCACGTAATTAAATGAAGGACCATAAACGGCAATTTTATTTTTAAGACTTAATATGTTAATAGCGCACGGAAACTGACAACTTAATAACACAATTGCTTGAATGATAGCTATCTCTTTCGCGTGAGCTGTTTCCATATCCATTGCGCTACTTATAATAGTTCAAATTGTCAAAACAGGTGCATTTATTCTGGAGGAGTTACCGGCTCTACGTGAAGAGAGTGTCTCTACTATTTATCTGAGTATACTATTTATCATGGCACGTATGCCGTCGTAGCCACGGGAAGGAAGAAAAGTAAATGTTCAAATATAATTTAAATCTAGACTAATATTATAAAGAGATTTATTTTTATTTTTTGTTTGTTTGTGAGGGTTAAACTCCAAAACGAATCAGTCGATTTTAAAAATTCTTTCGTCACTTGAAAGTTGTATTATCTGGGAGTAACATAAGCTATATTTTCTTTAAATAACTGAGAAACGGCAAAGAGGTGTCGTAAATCTTAGAGTTCGAAAAAATGGTATCACGTGACCTTGAGGTTATAAGTCAAAGGTCATAGTCATTTCGGGGTATATCGACTACGCTGAGTCTCTAGCTCTTACGGTTCTTGAGTTGAAAGTTGTATAACAGACGGACAAAGCTATTGTATAAGAGATTTTTCGAACTCTAAAAAAGTACTGTTGCTAATATTACCTAACTTACTTTTACGCGAGCGATGCCGCGAGCAAAATCTAGTAACGCAGTAATTTTTTACGATTTAAGGGTATCATGTTGTTGATTATCAATACATGCAAGTAATTAATTGCAAATATGAGCTTATTAGAACTTTCTGTACTTAATTTTAAAATATAAAGGTTTTTTATCTTTATCATTATTTTGACAATATGTACTATGGTAATGATTTTTCTCGGTTTTTGATGTGTGTAGTTTGGAAAGTAAACTTCATATATATCGACGCCTATAAATCCCCAAAGGAGTAAACATAATATCTAATACACCTAGGGAGGGATATGTTCGACACATTACCGAATGTAATAGAACCGTGCTGACGTCATCATTGTAGTGAGTAGACTGTGTGCTTGCTGGTATTCTATAATTTAGAAAATCGTTACTTTAGTTCTGAAGGTATCAGCAGCTCTAATTTAAGATAGTGTCTCTTAATGTTGAGCAGCTTGATCGAAAGGTTCGCCCATACCCAACAGATAAACACAGTTCAATAATTGTTTACCTATGATAGGTATAGTTTTCAGATCTCCCCAAGAACTCGTTGAGCAAAGGGACTAGCCAGTGATATTTGTTAGTCGAGCGAATAAGTAGTGTGTGTCTAGTGGTTCTTTTTGTCATACCAAGGAATTTATCAATATTCATGGTTCAATATATTTTTATTATGCTTGTACGATAGTGGTGAACGATAGAAAAAGGTATCAGGTAAGAGAACGTTTACCAATTGGCGATGTTTGTATCCAGTGCAAGTCTGTTCAACGACATCGTTGAATAGATGTTATATGCTATAAGCGCGCATAAACACACTCACCAAAACTTGCTATTCGACCAAACATGAGGTTATATATCACCCAAAAAAAAAAAAAAACCAGCCTGGTACTCGCAACATTCAACAATATAAGTAAGCATTATATCCAGTGTACGTGCGGTTGACTATCTACATTGTTCTGCGTCAGCATAATTATGAGAGTCTCTAATTAGAACAGTGCGTTTTAGTTTGCAGTTAGTCGTGGCCTGAATCTAAAATGCGACGGTTCGCTGCGTAAATTGTAAATTTTATTAATTCTGTTAATTAAATCTGTATTGTACTTTGTAGCATTTTAATTCAAATGCTAATATTTGACAACTCTTTCAATGTATTAATTTATAATGTTTAAATTGCAAGCAAGCAAAAAGAATAGCCATGACACAATAATCCGGCCGTGTGCTATTGTTTTTGTAATAAAATTATACATAGCAATAGTCTCTTCTACTCTAGTGAACGAGTCACTAATGACCCAAACAACTAAAACCTAACGACTAAAATTACTGCTTTGCTGTGCTGTCTAATCTATGACAATATGCATATTCCTGAATATGCACGCCATCTCATTTACCTTTATAAGTTCTGTGCAGAATGACGTAGTGGATTTTTATAGTTCTATGTTGCGTAGGAACATCAAATAAGATATATGCAGCGAGAGACTACGAATATAGAAAAGTTCATGTATGATCCTTTGAAGAGAGCTTTCTGCTTTTCGTCTAAATTTTACGTCAACGCAACTTATTTACGTCAGTAGGTACTCGTAAACCAATTTTTTTTTATAAGAGACTATTCTGCCCACGTCTTTGCTCGCTCAAATGTGGTTAAGGTTAGATTAGCAATGTTAATTTTTTTCTGGATGAAAGGTATCCTATGTCATTTTCTGTTACCTTGAAAACTTGTATGTCAAATTTCATGATGATAGGTCGAGGAGTTAAGGCGTGAAAGCGTAACAAACAAGCAAACTCACTTTCGAATTTATAACATTAGTTAGGATACTTAGGATACCTTCTCAAATGATCGAACTCCGAACACCCGGTGTACTGACAGTAGCGAGGGTATCATTGAAACAATATATCCAAGCAGTAAATTCCTTTGTGTACGTATTATGAAATGAATATTGCAAATAACATCGCCGGCGACTCAGTGCGATCAACTTGAAAATAGTTCAACAGAAGCCAGCGGGTCTTAAGTTCGCGACCCACTTACACTTACCCCCATTTTTACTTAATTCCATTTCCAAGGCGAAGAATTTCCCAGACATTTTGTTCCGGTAATGTTTTTGTGTAGTACAAAAACTTGTGGCATGGCATATGATGGTGAATAGAACCAAGATTGGATTATGTTAATCGTGTTTTTATTCGGAATCTTTTTGCCATTTAACGCATATTATGTGAGTATTGAATAGATATGAGCTTATAGCTGGGAGAGCTTACGTAATTATGTTTGGATGAACTCGGGAAACATAAACGGAAGTGTCGCGTATGAAAATTGCATTAGATACAGCTGATGTCACTCCTGTTTAAGTATTTATATAGTTCACTGACATTGCTATTAATGTTATGAATGAGAAAGTATCTGTATATGTTTGTTATGATATCTGAAACTGAAGCTGGAACGTTTGAACTGATAGAAAAATATACTGGTGAATATATTCAGGGTGGCCAACTT
Source organism: Catocala nupta (assembly GCA_963675205.1). Lineage (NCBI taxonomy): Eukaryota > Metazoa > Arthropoda > Insecta > Lepidoptera > Erebidae > Catocala > Catocala nupta. The sequence goes on along the minus strand of OY776097.1, from coordinate 18,079,351 downwards.
CTAGGTATTTGTAATTTTAAAATGTATTAGCTAATAATATAATATAGTGCGGTAGATGTGTATACAAAATTATATACTTGATTAGGTAACAGTTATTTATGGAATTGTGAAGAACTGACGAATGCAGTTGTAGTTCATACAGTTAGTATCAATTACCCAGGGACATATGATAAACTATAATCTTAGTCCTACCGATAGTGGCTTTAGGTGGAGGGCTTGGGCACACCCAGGTCCTATGTAGTCAGCGCCAGAGAATATAATTCTTGAGTAATGGGTTTACTGACAAATACTTAACTTTTTTAAAACGTAAATAATAGCACGTTTAATAGCTATAAGATATTATTATGTACCTGTATAGAGTGTAGGAAAAATATTATGGAATGAACAGTTATGAGTGTGCATGCAACGTGTACATACGGGGTTTGTTATATAAGAACTGCAGTACGAGTATAAATAATATCACAGTTATAATAATGCGATTTGGATAGTCCACAACTCGCGTAACAGTACTGAAAATAGAGAATGTTTTAAATGAAAAAAAAGTACTGGCTGCATGCAAAATTAACTCCATTTCTTCAAGATTTGAAAAATAATTCATTTACTGCTATTGGATTATATTCCTTCTCTTATAAATAGCGGTGATAAAAGTGAGACAATACATACACAAGGGTCTCTGTGGATTTTCTCGAACTACCATAAAGTTATGTATACGTGTTACGGGTCATGTATATGTAGGTACTGCACTACAATTTACACGGTCTGTTTATAATAGTTATTTCAAATCTAAAAAGCTATTTATTATGTCCATATGTATATATTTTTTTAAAAGAATTTCTTTTAAGCACACAAAAACTAAACTAAACTGTGAAATGAACTGTCGCCTGCGGTATTTCCGGACCAATACGACCTACAAACCTTCAAGAAAAGAGCGTACTCCTTTTTGAAAGGCGGGCTCTGATGTTGCGGGTGTTCATGAGCGGCGGTAATCGCTTACCATCAGGCGACCCGTCTGCTCGTTTGCTACCTATATCATAAAAAAAACCCTCATTCCATTAAAAGAGGAGAAAAGAAATTTACATTAGACAAACGAAAGTAAACATTTTAAGCCAGTTTGTTTAAAATGCTGGGCGCTCAAGTATATATGTCATACGCTTGCAAGTTTCTTGCAAGTAACTCTGGGATACTTACTTACAACATTCTTGCAGGTGGAAATGACCCCTTAGACACGTGCTCTGAATTAAAGTTTGAATAGGTACAGACAGATAACCCAACACATACCTTTATCTTTAAAACACACTTCTCAGTTGTCTGTTTCCTTAAGATTGTGACCACGAGGAACGAACAACTTTCTTATGGTTCTGCTAGTTATTTGACGATGATTGATGATTCCTTTAGGACTAGTGTTCGTGTAAGATTACATATTGTTTACTAGAAAACAAGATGGAACATAGCAAATTAATAAAACTGTTAAATATTTATTTAGTGGTTCTCCAGCGGTCAAAATTCGGTAGTAATTCCATAATTGATTTTGTAATTTTTAGCTTGCCACACTCCTTATCCATAATTAATCCAAATCTAAAACACCTTCATGCGCGCAATATGCTAAGCAGGGGTAGAATGATTTCTCTTTGTGTATTAACCAGGGATGTCGCGGATGCAGATTTTGTGACATCCGCAGACGCGGATGTCCAAATCGATGCGAAAGTTCCGCAATTGCGAATGCGGATAATGATGAAAATTTTTTGCCTTTGCAGAATCAAGCCTGTTTTGCAAAAGTATAAAAATTAACACGCACTACTAAACAATTTATTACTAGGAATACAAGCTGATGATGACAATATAAATACAAATTGGCAATACAAAGTTATTGTTGATAATATGTTCAAGTCTTCTTGATGAATGCTTTAGCATTTAAGTAGATTTTTATTAACGTTGACTTTAATTTTGTTTGAGGTAAAATAGTTCTCAATTTATTTTTGAGTATAGCGTTAGCTACATCTTTTCCTGGTGTTTCTTGATTCTTATCTTCACTTGAGGAATCATCGCGCCATTCATCGGTCCACCCGTTTTTTTCTAGTTGCAACTTACGCTATATTTGGAATCGCATTAACATCCACGTTGATTATTGCGGATGCGGATCCGGATGCAGATGTCTAAATCGATGCGGAAGCGCCGCAATTGTGGATGCCGATGCGAATATTCGCAACATCCCTAGTATTAACCTATTGAGTCGCAGCGACACACCGGTGGGCAGACACAATCGGTTTTCAATTACGTCTGGTATTCCAACAATTGATAGGTTATTATATAGATTAGTAGTTTGTAACTTTCTGGTAGCTATATATGAGGTTGTATTTAACATATCTACATTGACGTAAGTGTTACTTTGTGACTTAAAATCATATGAAAAATTATTATTGACTAATTTCGGAGCAGACAATATTACATTTATGTGAATGACTTAAGTGTATCAATAATTCAGTTTAAACAAATGCACGCGAAATAAACTGTCCACAATTTTTCGGTAGATGTTTAATAAAATATACAATAGTTCCTGGAAACAAAAGCCGGCTTACGTAAAGCCGTGGACGTATAAACATATGTGTGTATATTAGAGTATAAATAGAGTGCAGTATTAGGTTCATGTGAATGTAACACATTGATATTAAACTCGTTTGACGGTATTTTATCATACCTACTTTTGTAGTCTTACGCTTCTATCTTCAAGGGTACAAAGCAGAAGTGCCGACGATACGATTTGTTTTCACGTAATCTCTACTATCCTTACTAACATTATAAATTCGAAAGTAACTCTGTCTGTCTATTACCGTTTCACTGCTAAACCACTGAACCGATATAGATGAAATTTGGTCCAAAGATACTTTAAAACCTAGGGAAGGACATAGGCTACTTTTTATTGATGTAGGTACCACGCGGATGTTGCCGCGCGCAAAAGCTAGTATATTATATATTCTTTTGAATTTGTGATTGTGTATTAAGAACTTCTTGACTCTTGAGAAAAATCTAATAAAACTTTGATCGATCCAGTAATCGATCCCAGGACCTCATGTACAGCAGATACATTCACTACTTCTACGCCACCGAGACAGTTTGTTAGCAAAGATCCATTTATTTAATTGATTACTTTGATATAAACTTATTACCCGACTACGGCGAAGCTAAAAGGAAGGGATTTTGGCACTCTGGGTATGTATGTTCCACCGTAGCGCCTAAACTACTGAACCGATTTGAATGAATGAGATGTCAATAGATTCGAAATAATGGCCCGGGTGACATTGGCTATATAAATTTTAAATTCGTCCTTTTCAGACCCCATTTTTACGTAGTCGGGTTATAGTTTTTAAACTTTTATTTAACACGTCAGTTACAACTGTCCGTGTTACGTGGAGTTTGAAACTTTATTAACTTCTTGAAATGTAGCTAACAAACTAATAGAAACAAACTCGGAATTACTCTATATTAATTTATTTTATTACATACTAGATTTTGCCTGCGGCTTCGTTTGCGTAAATGTAGGTTAGGTTAGATTAGGAACGCTACTTTTTCTGGATGAAAGGACTCTTTGTCAGTTTCTGTTACCTTGACAACGTGAATGCGAAATTTCATGATGATCGGTCGAGTAGTCTTTATCTGTCTAAAAGTTCTCGAAGTATAGCACTGCACCGTAGAAAGTCAAAGTAGAGACCTCAACATCGCCTCGGCTGCTATGAGGACGATGTGGAGGCCACTGCTCTTAGACCACACGACTGCTTACCATCAGGCGGAGTGTGGTCATTTTGACGAGCAAAATAAAAAAAAAAAGATCCCAAAAGTCCCCTTTTACGTATAGCCTGAAATTGTATAGTTTACACTTCTGCTTATCACGTTGATGATAGAAGCGTGAGATTATCTATTATTATATTATATTTTATATTATATTATATATTTTTTTTATGGAGTAATGCTTTAGCGCTTACCTCTCCGCGAGGCGACGGAGAGGTTATGTCGGGCTCACCGGGGAAAGATACCCCGGTAATACTGACTAAACCTACGACGGTGTTCCTCGACATAATTATAGATGGCGGGGCCCCGCGAATCGCTTTCACATGCAATAGCGACCCTGCTGAGGTTTTGGCCCGCCGCCGTGTAAAACGGCAGGCCATTACATAACACTTCCTCTACTGTCCCCTTGTGGGGGAACTAAAAACACGACTCAGATGCGTGCGTGGGAATACGCACGCCGCCTCTCGGACCTGGCGTTGATCGGGTGGCGAGCAGGCCCACGTAGCCTACCACCCCCGTGATAAAATACCTTGTTTAACTATTGGACTGCTGCTACACTTAAACTTAAATGTAAAATCCAAAAAGAACCATGTCAGGTAATTTTTATTATTTATATAAATATACATTAATACTAAGACTCTTAAATATATATACAGTTATACACATGCATATAAAACTAATCTAATACATAGTTATTCAATAATTAACCCTTCATATTTATCTTATGTAGTCTGGAGGTAAGTGGTTCTGTATTACAAATTTCAAGATACTTGATATAATATTTTTAAGGCGTGGAAGATTAACAAACAAACACAAATTCGCATTTACAATATTAGTTTGGATTAGGATTCTAAACAGTAAGTGGTAAACAGAGAGGTGTTCACATTTCTCTACATTTCACCAGTTCAATTTTAGGTTCCATTTATAGGAGCAAACCTATTGTCACCGACCAGGCACATTTCCAGAATTCGTGCTACCATTGAGAATGTTGTAACAGTAAAACCAACAAAACTGCGCTATCAGGGAATTCAATGCAGGACCGAAAAAAGACCGTAAACATAAACGCAAACGACAAACCAATGAGGCATTTTTGTCATACATGCGAACAACGGTACAAATAAAAAAAATTGCGTCATGTTCAAAGCTTGATTTTTCAATTACACTGCATAGGACGGAAATGGAAAATGGTAATTTTTTAAAGGGCCTTTTTTATGGCATAGGAAAACGAGCAGACGGATCGCCTGATGGTAAGCGATTACCGCCGCCCATAGACACCCGCAACACCAGAGGAAACACAAGTGCGTTACCGGCCTTTTAAAAATGAGTACGCTCTTTTCTTGAAGGTTTGAAGGTCGTATTAATATTGCCTAGAAGGCCTATATTAATATTGAGTTCGCTTCTTGCGATCTTTTCTTTATCCTTGCAAATATTTATATGAGTGAAAACTTGACCTTAAAGTGAATATAAGCTCTCCATCTCTCTCTCTTTATATGAGTAGTCACATAATTTGACTGCACGGATGAAGTAAGGGTTTGAGTGGTCGCCTCGCTACTGCGCTACTGTGCCGAGATTAGTAGGTTCGAATCCCACACGGGACAAATCTTTGTGTGATCCACAAACGGTTGTTCCGAATCTGGACGTTCTTTGTGTCCGTTGTTTAAATGTTTGTAAAGTTCCCCCTGACACATGAATTATTCCTAGTGCGGTCCTAAAAAAATAATCTATAAAACATACCCAGAATGTATGTAGGTACATTGTTAGCTTTGGCCGCTAAACTCCTTTGCTTTTAAAAGTCTACCCTACGCATACCAGGATATTTGCTGGCATAAAATGACACTTTTAAGTAATATTCACGTCAATCAATTGTTCTATTTATGTGTAACTGAAGGACAAAACAACAAACACACTATCGTATTTAAAACGATGTAGCAAGGATGGTAAGGAATCTGGTTCTTGGTTCTAGAAATATATCCTACAGGTACTGTTTCTGTTTTGTGACGAAAAGTAGTCTATGTCGCTATCCGGTTTAAAAGCTAACTTTACTTAAAAATTACCGTTGCTGGCGTGTAAAAGAAATAATATACTTTCTAATTAATTATATTAATCTATACTACTCAAAACAAAATAACTAAGATTTTTGCTGTACCATGAAAACAATAAAGAAATTAAATTGTTTAACTTATGTAACTACAAAATAATGTTATTGGTTATAATATAGGCTAACAATTGTTTTTAAATAATGATGATGAATTGTTTTTTTTTTAAGTTCATAATGAAATTGGCCATTTTGAATGAAAAACATGAACAAAAGAAATCACCGGAAAAAGACAAAATACTGTTCTTGTCACTTTTGTTTCTTCGTTTTAGTAACGAGTATGTCCTCCTCTCTTAGCAATATACTCCTGAAGCCTCGTATGCATACTCTGGATCAAATTCCTCACGTTTTCATCTGGAATCTCCTCCCAGGCACGTTTCAAAGCGTCAATCGCTGCTGTTGGTTGTAGACCCCTTGCTCATTCTCTCTAACCCTTCTTTTCAATTGGTCCCACAATTGCTCGATTGGATTTAAATCCGGATTGTTAGCTGCCCATGATAATACTTCAATATGAGACCCTTCTAGGACAGTTTGGGTCGATCGAGCTGTGTGTGCACGGGCATGTTTTGCATCAGGATGAATCCAGGCCCCACTCGCTGTGCAAATGGGATCACTTGAGGCCTGATGACGTCCTCGATGTAACGTTCCGTAGTTACGGTACCCGCATTTAAAATGGTGAGGTTGGTTTTACCGTGTAAACTAATCCCACCCCAAACCATTACGTTGGGACCACCGAAACGGTGAACTTCGTGGATGCAGGACTCCGAAAACCGCTCGCCGCGTTGTCTCCAAACCCTAACACGCCGATCATCATTAAAAAATGTTACTTACTCGTCTGTAAAAAGCACCTTGCCCCACTGATTAAACCCCCAGTTCAAATACTGACTGAAGAATCTTAAGCGGTTTGCACGTTGAACCCTGGTCAGAGGAATTCAAACAACTCGTCGTCTTGACATTTGCTGGTCTTCGTACAATCGATTACGTATAGTTTGATCACTGACACGGGTACCCGTTGTCAGCCGTAGGTGATGTTGTAACTGACGGGCTGTTACTGTACGATCACGACGAGCACTTAGTTGGACGTACCGATCCTCGTGCGACGTTGTTACACGAACTCTACCTGAACCGGGTCTCCTGGCAACACTGCCGGTCTCTTGGAAGCGATTCCATACATTTTGGACAGCTATTCGAGAAAAACCCTACTGCAAACCCACGTAACGCTGAGAACGTCCTTCTTGAATCATAGTTATGTCTCTGATTGCTGTAATGTTATCCATGTGCCTTCGTACTGGTGGCATGATTAACGCGAGATGATAAATAAATCAATTAAAATTGAAAAAGTAAAACTTTTTTCCTAAAATAACCGAAACAAGTTAAGAAGACAATAGAAGAAAAACATAAGAATAACATCCAATTTTTTTTTGTTTTGAAATGATGGCCAATACTTTTCAAATTAGGAACACGAACATCAGCATAAAAGAGATCATACACCAAAGAGTTCGTAATATCAATATAATGCTACTTATCAGTTACTTTCAGTTTACTAAAGTGCACTTAAATGTAAATAAACTAGTGGCCTTTATTTTGTTTTGAGTAGTATATATATTAATACGTGAAGCAAAATCTTTGTACCCCTTTTTACGAAAATGGCGCAGACGGAGGAGTATGAAATTTGGCACAGTTAAAGTCTATATGGAGATAAATAAATATAATATTTAAAAAAAAATTGCGTTAAAAATACATTTAATTAATAAAAAAATACTATAAGCACATAACCATGCATTTGACACACGCAGTCGAATCGCGTTCGTAGTATTTCGGCATTGGTCGTCTGACGTCGTACAATTCTTCGTAACTATGAATACATATACCTTATTTATATGTAATAAAGAAAAAAGAAAACAAAATAGGAAGCTTAGGAATTTTGGTCGAATTTTGACCACTAGGCGACCACTAGTAAGAATAATTATAGTTTAGTTAACGCCTGCTTTAACATTGAAGGAAAACATTGTGATAAAACTTACATGTCTAAGAGTTTTTCATAATGTTTTCCAAAACATGTGTAGTCTGTCAACCCACACTGGGCCAACGTGCTGAACTACGGCATAACCTTTTCTCACACTGAGAAGAGGCCCGTGTCCAACAGTGGGATAGATATTAATCTATCTGTATTAACAGGGCAGATATTATTATATAATTAATAAGAATATGTTAGGATGTCACGGCTCCTAAATAAATATATGTTACACATTATTCAAAATAAGTATATTATGTACACACCATACTGTATATGTACGTTAAGTATGATTCACATCTAGTGGAGCGTGTTGGCGCGGCTGAAACCACTGCAGCACGCGCGCACGCTTCGGTATCTAACCGCATCGAATACGCATTAAGTGGTGTACGCATGTGGCGGCAGCCGGACGGACACGTCAGCAACCAAGTTCAGTCGATCGCGTTCCGTAGAAAGCGTAAGCATCTGCAAAGATTTGTAGATATATATTTGACTGCACGGTTGGTATAGTGCTTTAAGTGGTCGCCTCGCCATTGCCACTATGCCGAGAGTTATGAGTTCGATTCCCACAATGTACCAAGATTTGTGTATTCCCCAAATAGTTGTTTCACAAACAGCACTTAGACTGCTGTTTGTGGCCGTTGTTTCGTGCTTGTAAAGACCCCTGCGACACATGACTTAGCTAGCGTAGGAGTTGTCTTTAAAAAAAGTGAGAAACTTCAATAAATTGCCGTAAATCTTAGAGTTCGAAAAAATAGTATGCAATGGTCACGTGATACCACGTGACCTTGAGTCAGAGGTCATAGTCATTTCGGGGTATATCGACTATGCTGAGTAGAATGGCGTTTACCGCGAGTCTCTTACGGTTCTTGAATTGAAAGTTGTATAACAGACGGACGGACAGACGGACAAAGCTGTTGTATAAGAGTTATTTCAAACTCTAAAAGTGAACAAAAATATAGTACAAGCAAAAATGCACTTTATTCATTGAATAAACAGATTATTTCCCATTGTTGCATTGTAAAACGCGTTACGCTGGTTTTAATGCGCTCCGTCAGGTGTGAACTTACATTATTCCGTAGCTGTACGTCGATGTTCGAATCCCATTAGCTAGGCGGGCGGCCATTTATTAAAGTACGGTAGAGGCGTCATGATTAAGGATTTTTCCGTGTAAATGAACCTACTTGACTTGCATTAGACCTGACGTGTTTCACGAGTGTAAAGTGGTATAAAAAGGTACAGGAAATATATATTCTGAGGGTATTCTTTCGAGAAAGGAAGTGTAGATATTGTGTGGGTGGGATGAAAGAATTGTATGGGTTGTCTTTTATGCATATAGGTATATGCAATTTTATGATATCTGAATGGATTTCATATAAATGCCATGTAAATAAGGTAGCTGTATTGTGATTTATGATTAATGTATAATGTATTTATTATAAGCTTCTGCCTCGGTGGTTCAGCAGTGTTTTATTTGGCTGCTGAACATTAGTCTCCAGATTCGATTTCTGGTTTAGTGTTATTCCGGTTTTCTGTTAAGGAATTTTCAGTAGCAGTTTCGAAGTAGAGTTTGAAACTGTGTTTCAGCCTCTTTTTGTATCACGTGGAACCTAAAACCATACTTTATGGATAAGTATATTTGTACTAACAGTCTAGGTATAAATATACACCTACACCCATAAAACAAATCCATATCAATATTTTTACATTTAAGCAGCGGTAGCGTGATGAATATAGCAGTAGTCCGATGGTTAATCATATGATTTGAGATCTTGAGTTCTATTTCTACCTCTTGAACGTACGCCTCGAACCTTTTTTAAACACAAGCATTTTCCTTAGCTCGAATGGTTAACAAGAATGCAATCTTTAAAAATAATATATTTTTAATATTTTTATTACTGCCCATTTATACAAACACAATAATTTTGTTCTTTTGTCAATGCTACTAGCAGTGAAATCGAAATAATTTTGTAAATATTGTCTTACATTGTAGGCTGAGCCACATCTGTTTCATCTTGAGTAACTTTTTGTAGTGTAGAACATGTACATATGTGTAACGTATGGCACTAAACTTCGATTTAACATCCTTCATAAAATAGATTAACTCGCTTTTATAGGCTGTGTGTACCGTTAACTATGGTAAGGAAATTACAAACATACTCCCACTCGTTTATCCCCTAACGAGGAACTTACTACTACTGCCTGCCTTTGGGAAATATAGGCGTGAAACAATATCCCCAAATACACACATAAATGTATTTATTACGATTATTTCACCCATATTTAGCTGGCTCTGGTTTTAAACCCAATTAATAGGAGGCGAGTCTACATCCGTCTAACAGGCACTTTGCCAGACTCTGTGCTACTACTGAGAGTTTTGCAATAACCTTTTTCAATGGTTGGAAGAGCTGGTAACGCCATGTATTGACCCATTTCAGAATAATTCGGCTGACATGGCATATAACGTACAAAATGTTAGGTTGAAATTCTGCTTCAAGATTGTATTTGTCCCTTTGTTTAATAACTAAACAACTATGTGTGTTGTCATGCAAAGCGTCACAATCCCTAAATATAATTATGCTTAAGTATCCAGGTATAAAAAGCGTGCCCCCGCATTTCATCCCAAGATCGCCGCCGCATAATGAGGTTTTGTTTCGCGGATGCCAACCCGAATACATTTTTAATTAGCAACTTGTCATTTTTATGGTCAAGGTAGAAGGCGCTGTTTTAAACGACATTTTAGAAGTGGTTGAACAATTTTACTGACAAGATTATGCGGTTTAATTTTTGTTGTATGTTCTTAAGATTTTCTCAAAATCTTTTTTGATATATTTTATACGAAAATACTATATAATAGGTTGGAAACAAGCCAGATTAGGTGTAAGCAGGATAGAGTTTCTGCAAAATAGAAATATATACTGAGATTCATAACTTATTGCAAATAAGCTATTATACGGCGGCGTGCTATTAAAGATTCTATACTGAACTACGAAACGTTTTAAATTGTTTTACTGTAATGTAGATGCATTTTTATTATACAGAGTGATTTTGAAATTGTGTAATTATTTTTAACCACGCATTCTACTGGTGATATAGAATAACCCTGATCATATATTTTTTTAATTAGAATTATGTTTTTGACGAAATTAATGTACCGATTTTTTTCATGAAATGGTTTCAGATAGTCATATGTTAACCACCAGACACAATCTTACTATTTTACTAATTTTAAAATAATAACATAACAATAACTGATGTCGTAAATAATAAGGGGCAATAAAAAGGACCGCCCGTTAGTATTAACGACATTATTTATTGATATGTTATTTTATTTTAATTAGTAAAAAAATTAAATTGCCTCGGTTAGTTAACATATGACTATCTGACACCATTTCACGAAATAAATGATACATTAATTTTTCCAAAAATGATAATTCTAATAAAAAATGAATGAATGTTTTCATTTGAAGAATGCGTGGTTAAAAGGAATTACACGATTTCAAATTCACCCTGTATATTTCAATTAAGTTTAGTTAAATCTAATAGGTACTTCTAATTAACCAATATCTTAAAGTAATGTTAATCTTTCTTTTCAGGTACATATTGACTTCTTGCTACAGATTGCACGCGGTACATGGAAATCAGTCATCGAAATATGGAGGTTTGAATATTTATATCTGTAACGAAAACTAATATAAAACCGAATTTATAATCATGCGTACTATGATTTATAAATAACAAGGCAGTTGCGTATATTTTCTCCGTAGACATTCTCACATGAATTCCAGTTTCATGGTAATAAAATACAAATAAATTCGTACAATGTGCGTCCTTATTGCTAAAAGCAATTCCTTACAAGCAATATAAATTAGTAGCACTAAGTAACATTTTAGTATCTTATTATCCTCTCAGAGTTTCTCGATTCACCGTCCCGCCTTTTGTAATGCTGGCTTTGTAACTTTTATACCCAAAATGTTCCAGGTCAATGCTCTTAAGCTAAGTTTTCTATAGACTTATCCCCGTCCCCAACACTCCAGTCCTTTCAATCTTTTATACTACCAACGATGCGTTAAACTGCGCGTGGTCAGCAGTTTCCGTAGAATTTTCCTCAATATATACATTGAAGTAGAAAATATTTTTCTTTTCTCGATCGGACCAAGATTCGGGCAAATTAAAAGGGGCTTGAGGATTGACAGGTCTCAGTGAAATACGTTAGATATCTGGTCCTTAGACGTACCCGGACAATTTTGGACAGGCCCGACGTATGGGCATGACATGATTCGCACAATTGACGTGGATTCAACTGACTAAAGGGAATCGGAGATTTAGCGAATAATTCAAAGGATAGATGTGTTTGAGAGACCTTAACAGTTAATTCCTTTGTCATGAACTTTATAGCACAGTCCCAAAATAGATAAGTATTGACTTATTTTGCTTTTGGTATATGGCTTGTAGCATATTTATTTGACAGAAAGATATATTAATAGGATATTAGTAATATACAACAATTAATAGATTTTCCAAAACTCATCATCAAAAATAATATGCCAACCAACAAAATATCTAGCAGTTGTAGATTTTCATTTCTTACTATGGTTCCTTATGAAGGCACGTGTGCCTCGCCAAAGGAAGCTCATTTTAAAAGATGCTAGTCAGTCTTCTTTATATATCCGTGGTGCATACATTATACATAGCACGTGGATTACTAGGTCTGGGTCAGTTAATTGTTTGCTTGTACAAAACTGTTAAAATCTTGACCTTATATGATTATCCTACTGATATTGTAAACTAGCTTTTGTCCATGATTTCGTAGGCATTGAATTTCGAGGTAGGCACCTTTCTATATTTTTCTTTCTTTGCATGTTAAAAAGCACATAATACTGAACTTCTAGGCGGGCTATCAAGATAAAACATGCATCAGATTTTAAGTTACACCTCCAGGAATATAGTCTTAAAAACCGCATTGAGTTTTGTACAGTATTTTTTGGCTTATGTTTAACTTATCACCAGATATAGTAAAATATAACAGTCAAAAATAGTAAATGATCACCAAAATTAAAACCGCAATATATTTAAAGAGATCAAAATAAGTCGACGGAGCCTAGTTCCTATTTTTGGGTGGGTTTAAAAAGGAACCTAACATAACCTAACCCTTCCGAGACGGAATGTAGTGATTTGAGGCGTATAGGTGCTCGTTATGATATATTTTAGTAAGCATATTTTGCTGCGCAATTAGTGTTTTTGGTGGTCATTATATATAAACCCGTATTTTTTTCGTACTGCGCGTACAAACATACGAACAGACAGGCAACACTTCTAAAATTATTTGTTTTGGCTTCTATAATTATTAATTAATTAAAGAAAAATAACGTGAGGTAAATTATTTTTGTTAAGTGTCTTCTATGTACAGACATCGCCCAGTTATAATTTTTATTATATGTTAGTACATAGATGCATCACGCATAAACCGTTTAAATAAAGTCAAAGAGCGCCACGCCACCTGTCATTCAAGTAAATTTACTTGAATGAAACTTGGCACACACATTGACTACTGAAATTACTATATAAGATACTTATTATCCCGTGCATTCACGTGCGCAAGGCAGCGGGCATAAACTATATATATTAATATAAATATTGCAGCTCTATGAATTTGTTTACTGTGTAACTGTTCCGTGTCGGCAAAGCACTTGTGTACAATCCATTTTCTATTTTTAGGGTGGGAATTCGAAATGAAGGGGTATGCCAGACTTCTACCGATTAAACCACACCTGTGTTCCTGTAACTGTCCTTTAGTTTCAAGAGCCGCGGAATTATTTTTGAATTGCTCCACTATCCCATCAGGCACCAGCCCGCCTCATGCATAGCAAGCTCCCATAATATGCTTATATCGTATCTTTGTGGTAAATAGGGTTTTCAGCTTCCAGAGTAGTGACTTTTGTCACTGCATAGACAGTAGCCTTTACCCCACGCGGAAAAAAGCAACGATAGCTCAGTGGGGAGACCAACAGACTGCAATGCAGAGGGTCTCGGGTTCGAACCCACGTCGCGCACCTCTGACTTTCGGAAGATATATGACTTTTCGAAATTATGTGCGTATTGATTGACAATTATCGCCTGCTTCGTGCCTCGGAGAGCACGTTAAGCCGTCGGTCCCAGCTGCCATGAACATCGATGGTAGTCGTTATTGGGGGAAGTCGACACAAAAGATCCCACTGGGTCGAAGTGTCGCCGGTCTGTACTGACTGGCCCCACACAAGATAAGATAAGATACCCCACGCGGAAATACTCCTTTATAGCACAGAATCGGATATTCCTGATGTTACAAGTGTCCATAGATAAACACATTTCATTGTATTCAGGTGGAACATTTACTTGATTGCCATATACTAGATATACCTTTGCACCCGGAAATATTTCCCTCGAGCTCGGTACGCTTACAGCGATCATTTCGCCTTAACCGTGCGGGCTTTGGAATGAGGTATCCTGTTGTGGTTAATCCCGAGTGTTATTACAATTTCGGCACTTGAAATAATTCCTTTGTCGCGGAGGGCTTATAATCAATATAATCAGACTCCGGACAACTATTTGTTTTTCACAAAAATTTTTGTCCCGTGTGGGGGTCGAACCCACAACACTAGGCGCAAAGGCAGTGGCGAGGCGACCACTTCAGCTACTATGTTTACCAGTTCGTAAATATTACTAATGACAATAGGCAGCCATTTAACTGTATGAACCCTTGACATAGCCGTAATCTTAGAGCGGCAGTTGTTTCTTACCAAACATTGGCTGCTAATTTGTGTACCACTATTGGCTTCAAATAAAAGAAAAAGTTTTGCAACATGTTTATTTCATAACTAGCTGTCACCTGCAATTTTACCCATGTTTATGATCTCTGCTTACTTTTCTTGGCTCTTAGCATTAAGTTATGTAGCCTATGTTGCTTCTAAATAAAGTAGCTTTCTAACGGATCAGTTTAGTGCTTTCAGATATTATCAATTAAGTACAAACAAATCTTTCTTCTATCTATTTTCTATAATACAGCTAGTAATATACCCGCGCGACTTCGTCTGCGTCCGCTCCTATTGTTCATAGCGTGATGTTATATAGCTTATAGCCATCGTCGATAAATGGGCTATTCAACACTAAAATATTTTTCAATTAGAACTAGTAGTTTCTGAGAATAGCGCATTCAACCAAACAAATAAACTCTTCAGCTTCTTAATATTAGTATCGATATTGCGAATAAGTATTTTCTACAAATGCCTTATACTTACTTTCTGATTTTCTGTTTCACAAACGTTTGTGTGACACAACAGAGCGACAGATATTGAGGCAAAGTTCAATATACTCGAGCTAAGCCTTCAAGTAAATAATAATATATTGAAGATTCCTATATAACTGTCAATTTACTTGTAAACTGATATTGGCGCTCGTTATTATCTGAAACGAATAATGTCGAATCATTGTGTGATGTGTTTACATCAGGCATTCACGATCGTTTCTTGATATTTCGATATATTTCCAATAAAAATATGTTGCTATTTCGTTTCTAGATATACAAATACAAACTGTATGTATCTATACTAATATTATAAAGCTAAAGAGTTTGTTTGTTTGTTTGTTTGAACGCGCTAATCTCAGTTACTACTGGTTCGAATTGAAAAAATATTTTAGTGTTCGATAGCCCATTTATCGAGGAAGGCTATAGGCTGTATAACATCATGCTACGACCAATAGGACCGGAGCAGCAATGAAAAATATTGCAAGAACGGGAATAATTCTCTTATGTGAAGCAGACAAAGTTGCGAGTCAGCTAGTTATTATATAATTTTATATTTTTATTATTTACTTATGTCTACTGGCGCACTATGTATTAAGTCGTGTGACGTGGGGTACTTTAATAGTTTAAACAGTAATAGTTTAAAGTTAAAATTATCTAAAAGTATTTTATGTTTTAAATAAACTGCGTTAAAATCCTTAAGATGTAGTTTGATAATAATGTATAACATTAACGTAAACGAAAAACAAAATAAAATACAGTTAACTGATACAAAGTATTTACTTTGTATATATCGCCGCTGGTGAGTATATACTCACTCTGGTGACAGCTGTGATGTACCTAACCGCACCGCACTCCGCACATTCATTGTTATATGTATTAGCTAATGCCCGGAATGCATTATAAATTGTAATGCCTATTTGAATAATTGAGGTACTTCATCCAGCAATTTTGTTGCCATGCGCATAACTTACTATAATTTTATTACGATCAGATTAATGATATGGAAACGCATAGGTTACAAACAAAATAATTTATATTTTATGAATATGCGACAATTATATTATTCCTAATCTATACTAATATTATAAAGCTGAAGAGTTTGTTTGTTTGCTTGAACGCGCTAATCTCAGGAACTTTTGGTTCGAATTGAAAAATTCTTTCAATGTTGGATAGGCCATTTATCGAGGAAGGCTATAAGTTATATAACATCACGCTACGACCAATAGGAGCGGAGCAGCAATAAACAATGTTGCAAAAACGGGGAACATTCTCTTATATGAAGCGGACGAAGTTGCGCGGATCAGCTAGTACTTTTATAAAACGGTGCATGTTCAATCTAGGTGAAAAGCCAAAAAGGCTGTTTTATAAAGCACTGACAAAATATACTACCAAGCTTAGTATTTAGCCTTAAAAATGTCATCTTATTATAAAACTCAAAAAAGGTTGAAATATTTTAAAGTTTGTAACTTAGTACAAGGATAAATTAGGGTCCTAGGCTATATAGGCAAGACGTGCCTACTTTACCTTATACATAAAATATATCAGCACAGCGCTTAAACTGATTGTATTCAAAAGGTTGAGGTAAAAAAGGACACGTAGTTCATTTTGCTTGAGGTTAGCGTAGCATATTTCACACTCCTCCGGCAACATAGATGCTAATGCTAAAGTTATTCGAATAATATTTATCGTTAATAGAATGCATTAACTGTTGCTTGCTTATGTATCTTACCAATATGTAAATTAATGTCAACTCTTATATCGTATAGCATTGCATCGTATCGCTACAAAAATAATCATCAATAAGCCAGAACAAAGCACAAAACTTATTAAATCATTAATCGATAATATTCGATTGTATTCGAATTATAATTAGTGACGACGCATCATTCGATTTAATTATCAACTCAATCGATTCTCAGTGACAATTGCTTCGCTAGATCAAACCCTGGATACACCTATATAAGGCCAATAGCTGTGCTGCAGTTCAAATGTAGTTTACGAACGCACATGAATTTTCCAGCAACCTGTATAAGTTATAAAGTATTCGTCCTATATTTTCGATGAAAAAATATTGTGTCATATCTGTCACACGCCATTTCACATAACGCATTTGGGCCGAACGTAAAATGGACATGTGTTATGAGTTGGGACCGAAATGCGTCTGTCGTTCATGTGACGTCAGAAAGTGATAGTTGAAATATACTAACATGAGCACATTTAAGTAGAAATGCCATCCAAAATAAAAATAGCACCTACCTCACTGATTGTCGTGCAGAGTTATCAATCAACTCCAATCAACAATTCGGTTGTCACAACAAAGCATTGTTAATTTGACTTGAATGGCATGTAGTGATCGATTTGTAAGCTATTAAAGTCAAGTCAAAACTGCCACAGTCACGAGCAGTTGTTTATCAAGAAGTCTTAATATAATAATAATAAAATCTATATTTAGTTTAAGTGGTCAATCATTATGTTAGATTCAATTTATTACTGCTCTAAATAAGCTTTAATATTTAGACATATATTTAAAAATACTTATAATAATATGTTAGTATCCTATTCTTATGACAAAAATAAAACAATAATGTTGGTATGCAAACCTCTGTCTACTGATTTAATCTAAACTAATCTAAATATTAATACGTGAAACAAAATCTTTGCATCCCTTTTTACGAAAATTGCGCGGACGGAGGAGTATGAAATTTGGCACAATTAAAGTTTATATGTAGAAGGAGGGGTGAATCCTAATATTTTTATAAAATATGCATTAGATATAGATAAAATTAATGAAAAACTCTAGACGCACACACATTTGACACAAGAAGTCGAATCGCGTTCGTAGTATTTCGGCATTGTTCGGCTGATGTCGTAAAATTCTTCGTAACTATGGTAACATATTTATGTGGAGTAGGTGACTATAAATTAAATGTGATTATAAGGTTTTATCGTCTATAACTATAGAGTTATAATTAGTATTAATTTAAATCAATTATGGTCGAATTTCGACCACTTGGCGACCGCTAGTTATTATAATAATATAAATAATTAATTTAGTCTTGTATTATTGAATGTCGTTTTTATTATAATAAGCCGCTGTTCAGTATAAACAGTACAATATTAAAATACATTAATACATTTTCAAAAAAATTATAGAGTATTCCAAGACTTCTATGTTTCCTCGCGATATTTTATTATTTAATATCTTCGAATAGTAAGAGGCGGTAACTAAATCAAGAGAACTGCAGTTTAACGAACTGTCCAAATCTTAATGCAATCTCTACAATCTGACCGAAAAAACATATTTGGCTTCTATTATTTTGCTGCAGTTAAGAAAATGACATCAGCTCCGTTTTTGGCAAACTGACAGCATAATCATGCATTATTGTACATGTGCCTTTTGCTGTGTGTGTATGTCTGTATGTGTGAGTGTCTCTATGTATATCTATAGCAAATGAGGCCACTTCTACCTGTGCCAGATATTGATTCGTCTAGATTTATTATCGATAGTTAAACTTAGAAGTTATTTATGTCGTTGGCTATAACAAGAATGTGCTTAGTTTGTCATAATTCCAGGTAACATATTCGCTCGATCTTTTGGCACTAGTACTTCTATCAATTACTTAACAACGTAGCAATTCTTTTTTTGTTATATGTATGCATACGCCTGCATTCCAAAGAGGTACTCGGAGGTCTCGCCAGCTTTGTTTTTAGGTCGTCGTAGTTCGTGGTCGTCTGCCGTCCAGCGGGCACACTTCAAAGCTACGTGCTGCCACTAAGAATTTATTGACTTAAATCTCCAATAACTCTCACACAAAGTGGTCGCATTTGTTGTTTCAGTGGTTAAAGTTCTTCATCTTCATTCTTACATCATGAAAATTCTCATACACGTTGTCACACAGGAAAGGACATAGAGTATCTGTCATCTATAAAAAAGTACTGTTCCCGAGAATTGCACGTATGGCGGTGTGTTTTAAGGGTCATCTCACCACAGTCAATGCACCGAGTGTTGTGGGTTCGAATCCCATACAGGACAAAACTTTGCGTAATCCACAAATGGTTGTTCCGTGTCTGGATGCTCTTTGTTTGTAAAATCCCCCGCGACACAGGAATGACACCTAGAGCAGGAGCTATCATTAAAAAAAATAGCTAGTATTTTAAATATTATTATGTTCGTTGAACAATCTTGAGGTTGATGTCTTTATACCCATCAGTTGAATCTGTAATAATCCTGTCTAACTGTATGCCTCCGTCATGTAAGAAACCAGTCGAACGAATGTCGTAATTAAAAGTTCAAGGGATTCTCTTCACGGCAGTATTTTAAATATTATTTTTTTTTATAGTTGGCACAATACCTCCTCATTTTTATTATTATGTGAGCTGTCTCTGTCTGTCTTCTTTTTATGAATATAAGTATTAAAATAATTATTAAATAATTGTCTTTTTTATGTTCTTCTTCTTTTCGTGTGGTTAGTGGCCAACCTGTTGTCAAGAGTTGTTCAAGCCGCCCGTAGGCCTCTGACATGGCTTAATGACTGCTGTCAATTTGGCAACAGCCGGGACCGACATTTTACGTGCCCTCCGAAGCACGGAGACGCTCAGATGAAATACCACTAAGCGGTCACCCATCTATAGACTGACCGCAACCAACGTTGCTTAACCTCGCTAATCGTTTACCGATTAGTGAGTACAACTGGCTATGAGCGCCTCGCTTTTTTATGTTACATAAATTATTTACTGTTTACGGTAGTAGTTTGTCAAAGCCATTTAGGCTATAAGTAGGTCAGTACCCAATACTAATGATTATTACAATAACCGATCATCCATTTGTGGTTTTACTTATCACCATTTGGATTTTGACATAAAAATATATATTTCAAATATCTATGGTATTCATGTGTACATAGTTGTTATAAAATTAATGGTTTTATCAACATGAAACCCTGTTTGTGCGCAACAAACAATTTTGTTTTGTATACAAATCAAATATTTTTTTACATATCCTATCTAATATTAAATGCGATTGTGAGTTTGTTTGTTTGCTTTCACGCCTCAACTACTCGGCCGATCATCATTAAATTTTCCATACACGTTGTCGGGAATAGACATAGGGTACCTTTCATCCATAAAAGACATAATTTTTTTAGTTGGGTTTAAATTTATTGTCAAAATCTTGATTAATGCGTGCAAATCCGCGCGCAAAACTTAGTTTATTATATTGTTAGATATTTCAGAAAGTTTCATATAATATGTGTTACGACAAATTTCTGTTCCCAGTACTGAAACCACAAATATGTAGATCAAATATTGAAAACCGCTATAAAGGAAATTTGAGTAAATAATATAGCATTAAAGTGGTTTTTGGCAACCAAGCAATTAAACACTCCATACATTATTCAAATTTAACAAATAACCTGCTTTGGTAGCGCAGCGGTAGAAATGCTACTGCTGTGCTGAGGTCCCAGGGTTATTGCGTCAGACAAAGAGGTATTGTATTATTTTTTCTAGAAATTCACAGTATCAGCACGGACTTTCGCTATATGCTCAGTAGGCAGCAATACCATCGTCCCATTATGTGGGAGATCTATAACTGTCGATATTTGGGTGTACCACTGCCTAATCCTTCGGGGATATATGTGTGAAACTATCAATGCAACAAATATTATATAATATCAGCATCGGTCCCACTGCTGGGCACGGGCCTCCTCTCAGTGTGAGAAGGGTAAGAGCCACTACGCTCGTCTTATGTTGGTTGGCAGACTTCATATATTTTCGAGAACATTATTTGGATCTCTTGGGCATAAAGCGTTCACGCTGTTTTTCTTCATCGTTAAAGCGAGCGATACTTAACTATTTAATACGCACATAATTTAAAAAAGTAAGAGATGAGCCTTGGGATCGGTCTCGATATTTCTGCGTGGCAGTCTAATGAGGGATCCGTGGGAGACCTAGGCTGTTGCTGCTTATTAAATAACTTTAACAATATTTTGTTCTGCATAGAATCAAGCATGGTGACTGTATAAACATACTCTCTTATTATAAGTGTTAAAGCACGCAGTACTTCAGTGACCGCGCATCGGCGCCAAATTGGCGACATCAACAATGAGGCAATCACAGAATGAAAAAAATAAACGTTCGTATATACTCGACAGTTCAAATAAGTTTAAAGCTTAGATAGAGAGTTGTTTATGTTATTTATATAAGTAATGTACAATTTCTTTATTATTATTATTTGAAAACTAATATTAAGTTATCGAATTGCAGCGGCACTCCGGCGGCCAGGCACAATAGGTTTTTAATCATGTCTGGCATTCCAATATTGACAGTTTAAAGCTGACATTGTTTTTTGTTTGGGCACGCTAATCTCGGAAACTCATTAAAAAATAAAAACGAGAAAATACCTAATAAAATTTAATTTAAATGTATAACATTCACGTAAACATAAGACAATAACAACTCTGGAATAGCATTTGAATCTACATAAGTACATAGATTATAAATCTAAGACGGTACGCTTTCAGCGATCATTTCTCTCACTTACGAACAGGCTCTGGAATAAACTGCCTGCTTCGGTGTTTCTCGGGCGCTATGATATGTCCTACTTCAAACGAGGTTTAAAGAGAGTTCTTTTTTCACGGTGGGCAGCGGGTTTGCTGTGACCTGACATTGCTGAAGTCCATGAGCAATGGTTACCACTTCCCTTCAGGTGGGCCGCTAGATCGTCTGCCACCAATAGCTATAAAAACAATCTCGGTAGGGTTAGGCAGAGATTAAACCATATTTCGTTAGTTAGGTTCGAGGGGCCTTGTATAAGGGGTGAATCTGATTTATGTGCATTATCAGGTACATTGCCAGACTCAGTGCTGCTACTGAGAATTTCCGGACAGAAAAGCCAATAACTCTTTGTCCGACTCGGAAAACCGGAACAGAGGTAAGCAAGCAAAATGTGAGTGTAATACTTTTTTGTATGCACCTTTGGAATATAGGAATAAATATACATATGTATATATTTTAGGCAGTGTAGATTCATCCATCACTTTATAACTCGCGAAGTTATGTTTTGTTTTACTGAGGAGTAATTTAATACAGGAATTACTCCAAGTACGGAGTAATTCCTGTGTGACGAGGCAGTTTACAATTATTTGTCTCGTATGGGGATCGAACCCATAACATTCGACATAGTGTCAATGGCGACCGCTTAAACCTCTTCGCCATTTATCTACATAGGCATTATTGTGTGTGAGTGAGGCCCTATTGTATAGTTTGCAATGAGTTGAAATCATATTTGAAATGCACTTCGATACTGTTGTCGTATAAATAGCAGATCTATAATGCCATTGCATTATAGGCCACTAGGTTTTGCACGTGGCTTCGGGAAAACTATTTTTCTCTTAATGACCTTATGTCCTTTTCTCAACCTATTACAACGTGTATGCGAAATTGCATGATGATCGGTCCGGCAGCAAACAAATGTACATTGGCATCTATAATAATATGCGTTAGGATTATAGATCTACTAAAACGACAATGCAATTATATTAATGTTGACATAATCTCTTATTTGTATTATTATTAGTTGTTATTTATTTAATTTGATTAATTTATATAATTATTATTAATTCTCATTATTTAATATTGTTTCCTATGACATAGAATTTAACATTATATCACACTTATGAACTAAGAATTTTCGGGCAAAGTTCTCGTAATGGCTCGTAGCACTGTCTCTCTTTTTGTACGCCACTGTATGAGGCTGAACATGTACGAACTAAATATAACACAATATCTTGCATTCAATGTATGTATACCATGTTCAAACAAATAAATGAATTCTTATTCTTATTCTTATATACAACGAATACACCGCATATTATGTGTATAGGAACCTTGCCCCTTATTAAGTGGGACCTGGTTGTTCTTTATGCTTGTTGTTTGAATGTTTGTAAAGACCCCCGTGACACACGCATTATTCCCAGTGTTTTTTCTAAAGGTAACATTCACTAACCTTATTAATACTCTTGACGCCTATAATGACGTCTACCCACTCTTTACATGAGTATATTAGCTTAGCTGGAAGGGTAAGCAGGAATATAAGTAATTTGTGACCCAAATTGAATATCTAGTATACATATATACGCGATATAACATAAAGACAATAACTTTTAAACTTTAGGGTTGCAGGATATATTATTATAATATGTAGCGGGTATTAACGTGATAATGCCTACCTCAAGTCCATACATTTTATCGAGCTCAAAGCCCAATTTTGTATGGAAGAGCTGTTTTCCCCGTGATTTCGGCAATGTCCCAATGCTTGCAATGCTTTACTCTCGTGAACCGATGGGATAGCAATCCGACATAACCAGAAAGCGATCGGGCCAAGACCAATAGCTTTACGTGTTTGCCGAGGCACGGGGGTTTCTAAATCCTCTAATTCCGGGCTGCTATTTAGATATCTTTGCAGAAAAATCCAATAAGATTTTGGTGGCCTGACCTGAGATTAAACCCGAGACTTCATGCACAGCAAACATATTCACTACCGTTGCGCCACGGAGGTAGCTAGTAAATAAAACAATATAATAAACATGCACAAAGATGCCGTCAGTTATTGGAAATCATTAATCATTATATAAATTAGTGTCAATGCAAACAGCCAACAATGTAATTGGCATTCGACTGACAATCAACTTTACCGAGTTAAATTGGAAGCTGTGGGAATGTCAACATGTTTCACAAAACTCAATCGTAATTATAACAAGCTAGCTCGGTGTGGACAATGCGTGGGTAACACTTCTGACGAGCAATGTAGTTTATTTTTTAGTCTACATTGACATTAATCAGTGTTCATTCGATTGCCAACTTTTGTACGAGAAGTTAAGTATATTATGCTACAATAAGCAGTAGGTATTTATAATAATATCAGTCCTGTATTAAACTGCTTGACACGGGCCACTCTCATTGTGAGAAGGGTAAGGCCATAGTCCACAACGCTGGTTCAGTGCGGGTTGACAGACTTCACATATCTTCGAGAACATTATGGAGAACTTCCAGACATGGCGGTTGCCTCACGATGTTTTCCTTCACCGATAAAGCGAGCGATAATTAAGAATTTAATAAGAACAACTTCTAAAAGTCAGAGATTCGCTCCTTGGGATCGAACTTAAGACTTTTGCGGTGTCACACAGTATTTTATATAAAAAAGAAGTATTCTTTTAATCTTTGAGCTGCTCGGTATGCGGCACTATACGCAGTAACCGCTTGTTTTCAATTACGAGACATCTAAATCAATAGCAGGCGCAATATGGGCTATAGGCCTATACATTTCTGTCTGCCCTTATTAGAATATAGGCTTAAGAGTACTTATGTAAATAACATATTTTTAGTTTACAATCTGTACTTCAGAGATTACGCCCCCACAAAAAAAGAATTGTTATTTCTACTTTTCTCCTGTTTTGTGTAAGATTAGTTAAGTTAAGCTTGTTTATAAATAAAAACTTGTTCCGCGACTTCGTGGTAAAACCGACTACATAAAGTGGCCCTTAGAAATTGAAGGTTTATTCCCTCGCGTGAAGTACCAAAATACAATTTAATGCTCAATAATTTTCAGCGTCGCCTAAAATAGTTGAACTCACTTGTATTTGTGAGTCACGTTTGCTAGAAACTTTCCTCGGTAGTCCTATTATAATGGAAGGTCAGTTTGACCTACCCGGTTACTTGATTTTATTTCTACTGCCTCCCCATCCATAATACGATATAACTTCAAGTCGTTAACTTTTATATTGCGCGCCATAGTTTTTATGGGAAATATAGGAGGTTATATTTCTTATAATCGCTATATCCTTTCCTTAAGTATGCCTTGAATGGCTGTGTTTTTCTCTTTGTTGTGTTATTTTGGCGGCCATCTTTGATGGATGTTTATACTTGTGGTGCGTTATGGTCGATAAATAAAAATGTTTTAACAGAATTTCAGTACTTTTTCTTACTGAAAGAAGCAATAGACGTAATTTTTATGTTATATTGCCGAATTTCAAATATTACTGCCGAATTTTTGCCTTGTCAGTACTGCGCTATAAGTTTGCAGGACATTGTGAGGTCTATTTCCAGGTTACGAAAAATTTTATTGGCGGATAATTAGACTCATGGTTAAAAAATAATATAATTTATTTCAATGCGGTGGTAGCTCAATGGAAAAGGTTTTATAAACGGACACGGGATTGAAAGGTCGTGTGCACGAAACTCACCATTGCACTACTAATGTGAACCCACTCCTTACACATGTAAAATATCAGGCCGTCAAGTAGCCATAATTCGAACTTGTTTTATTGTAATTTTTTAATGTTGGCTTTCTGCACTTCTTCTCGATATAAACTTTAAAGGCGCGGTCAAACAGCCGGCGTGAGCGGGGCGTGCGCCTGTCCCGCCTGTGTTGTAATGTACCGAATTGTATGAGAGCGTTCACACAGCCGGCGGCAGCGGGGCGGGCACGCGCTGCCGCCGGCGGGTGTCAAGCTTCGCTTTGCTGACGCATGCGTGATACGAACGACATTATATATAAAACCGCGGTCACAGGCATAAAAATGTGTACGCGTCTTGATGGCCGTTACGACAACCAGCGACGACTTTCTACTAGACTATCGGCACATAGATATTTCTAGAGCAATTGAAATAAAGATGAGATTTATTTTCCATATAATAGGCACGAGCAATGTGTTATTACTATTGCACAAGGCTATTGCAAGTGATCGTAAGTTTCCATGACCAGTTACCATAAGGCGCGCCATATGCTCGTAGCTAGCCAAATAATAGTGAGTTTGAAGAGAAGTTGAGTTTTGTGTAGAGTAAAGAGATTGCCGTGTTCTAATAGAATTGAGTGAAGTATTCATAAACTCTATTTTAGTATTAATTTCATTCTTTAATTCAATATTATTATTCGGTGATTATAAATACTTTGTTATTATAAGTTTAGCTTCTTATATTATTTATGTTTTACGAGATCTATTATATGCCATAAAATTTATTTCCAATGTTAATTGGATATGCCTACTAATATTTTAAAGCCATAACAACTACTCTGTAGTATACTAACCATAGAATACATATTTACATAAATAAGCATATATTTCTTTATAGAAATTGACATTCAGAATACGTCACATTGATGTAAAAAAAAATGAATATAAAAATATGTCAAATATAATATAATATATACCTATATATTTAAATATGTCGCTCTATAGATGGAGCGTTTCGGTTACGCGTCTGGAATTCAAAGGTGCAAACAGTTGATATACAATATCACAGTGTCAGAAAAATATATATTATAAAGAACTATTTTCTTATTTATTGCTAAACAGTCTTAAGGATGCTTTATGTGGAGGCGAACACAGTTCAATGCATATTGTTTTTTTAAAGCCTATGTCGAGTTGGAGTACTATTTTGTAATTATTTTATTATTCTACTATAATATAATATAAAATTCTACACATATACACAACACCATCTAGCCCAAACTAAGCAGAGCTTGTACTATGGGTACTAGATAATGGATAAACATATTTACATATATACATATATACTATATTTTTTTGTAAATACATACATATTATACATAGAAACAACCAGACCAAGTCAAACATCCATGTTCATACACACAAATGTTTGACTTGTGCGGGAATCGAACCCGCGACCTCAGGCAGTCGGTTACACTAACCACTACATCATCGAGGCTATACTATATTGTATTAGGTTCTTACAAAGATGTGTCTAGCCTTTTGCGTTAATTAAGCTGTTATATTTAGAATTAACTTATTTTTTTATTGTAAATATTATTATTAAAATGTCTTAGCTCAGACAAATTGCCAGCCTTTCTCTTGAACCAATAGCGTCTCCAATTTGTGTCAAGTTTATTTATTTTCGCTTCTATTAAGCCATGTATATGCTCAAAACAATGTTGAAATATCCTAAAATAGGCATAAAATGTGTCCTCATGTGTTTATAACTCTTGACGCAGCGTATGATATTTTCCTTACATATGACGTGATTGATTCAATCCTGAATCCATATCCATTTGCGCTTTTTAAAATTAGCTGTTGCAAACATAAGCAGAGCCGCGTCCACGTCTGAATCGCTCGACATTAATAATTAAAATCGCTGTCCTTTCTCACGCTCACTTAGGCTCTCGCGCTGAGATAATTATGTGTTTGTGGACTATAAGTCTTGCCTGGATTTTGAGTAGGTCAGCGCGACGTGTATACACTTTGATGACTGTGACAGCGGCTTTATATTATAGTATTCTAGGTCGTACTGCGCATGCGTTAAACCACGCCGAGCATGGCGTGAGCGGGGCGGGAGTGACGTCACCAAAACGCGGCGGGCCGGCGGCGTGCCTGCCGCCGGCCCGCCGCGTTTTGGTGACGTCACGCGTGTGCGTTCAATAAATATAAAGCTACCAACCCACAGCGACCGTGATTACTGAAATAATACCTTTGATGATAATATTATGTAATGAAGGCCGAAATAGAAATATAGATAAAATAGAGTTTATTGATCAAATTTTAACTTAAATATATATGTTTGTTAAATTATGCTCATCATCTCATTTTGTCTGGGCCGGGAATATGTTCGGTTTATTAACCTCATAATTTACCGCGTCAGCAACATACTGCGCCCGCGTCAGCGCATTACAATACATGTACATTTATTTGTTTGATTTATTCTCTTTTTAATAAGTCATTATCAAGATAAACTCGTGAATCAAGAAAGTCATATTTAAAATCATCAAGGATTTTTCATTTAACAAGATATCAGGTTTACCGTTCGGCAACAACAAGGCAACCGCACGACACTCTTATTCTATGAGTGTAAATATCTAATACATATGTATATATAAATGTATGGCTGTACGCCACATTGGTTCAAATGGGTTATCTGGACACTCACATACCTAACTTTTGCATCCCTGTTCCTTTGTTCCATAAATACATTGTAGTCCAATAATTCCAAAGTACAAAATAAGTAAATTTACTGATATTTATACAGTTGTGAATGATGATCATGGGAAAAAAACAGGAAGCATTAAAAATAATACTTCTTTTTAATTCATGGTACTGCTATATGACCGACAGTATAATACGACCCTCACACATGCCCACCCATTAATGTTACATGCTATGTTTCATACAGAATAAAAATATACATTTCATATTAATATATATTTTATGGAGGTAATATTTCTTTATTTGTGTATAAATCTCATAGTAGTAACTAATGAAAAATTTCAAATAAAATGTTATTATTTTCAATTGACACGGTATGTTATTTTCATTTCATACTATTTTCAATTAGCTTGTAGCGATACAGTGTGTTGAAAGCTTTATACAACGCATGCGTAATACGCGCGCCGAACGCGCGCCCGCACCGCGCCGCGCTGCGCCGGTCCCGCGCCCGCCCCGCGCTCGCTCTAGCGCTCGCTGTGTGAACGCTTTCATATAGTTCAGCACATTACAACACGGCGGGACACGCGCACGCCCCGCGCACGCCGGCTGTTTGACCGCACCTTAACTATGCTAAATATTACACTCCTCCGTGCACGCAATTAAAATGGACACTTACAAAGTTTTATCTGCTGTATTAATACTAACTTATAAATGACGAATGAGCATGTAAGTTTGTTTATTAGTGTGTTACACTTTCTCTTTTTAACTACTCGACCGATCATCATGAAATTTCGTATACACGTTGTCAGGATTACAATAAGCAAGTTACAAAAAGGAACATACCTTTCGCTCATAAAAATATACTGTCACAGCGAGCAAAGCCGCAGGCAAAATATACTATATATTACAACATTTAAAAACATACAACGATATTTAAATAACACAACGCTTACAACATAGTTGCTAGGTTAGAAAAAGGCTGCGGGTAAAAATATATTCCTTCTATATAAATTCTATTCCAGCAATATCTCCTTCAAGCGTACAGGTCGATGCTATTCATGATACTAAGAATAAACTCTTATGTGCCTCGTACAGATATGGGGAGGTTTTATTCTTGGCAAGTGCCCTATGTGCCGTGACCACGACCTTTTGTCGTGTCATCCACGCGATTTAAAAAGGCGTTCTATTTTTAGACGACAGAGTAATATGGGTGTTCTTATGAGTGTATAGGGAAACAGTATGGATTTATTTCGATTGTGCAAGAATGCAGAATGCTCTTGGTAACCATTAGGTAATTGAATGTCCCAATTTGATATACATATATAGCCTCACGCCTTTATTCAGGAAAGGGTTGATGGAGATGCACAACACTTACATTTCACCAGCTATGGGTTTTTCCACGTAATAGGGTCGAGTCTATTGTCGTCTCGCCTCTAATGGTAGGCCTACTGTACTGTACTCAGTATAGCAGTTTACCAGGACGCTACCAAGGCAGTCAATATGAATAATTGTATATATTGAAATTAAACTACTATATACGGATTTTACGTATATAGTAGTTTAATTTCATTGAATAACATTCGCGTAAACAGAAGACAATATAATGTAATTGTATATATAATATACGGTGAAACAATTTTGAAATATAAATATGTCTAATACTAATTATACATATGTATATTATCATACACAGAGCATGGAGCATAATAGCTAAAAGCCTATATTTTGTGCCATTTCATTTTGTTTTACTTATAAGTAGTTAGGTTTGTTAATATTACTTAAGTTGTAAATTATGATAGTTGTTTTTGTTCATGTAAATAATAAAATAAATTATTATTATTGAAAAGCCTATAGCACAGTATTCTGCCCTCTGTGATATTCTGTTTTAATAAAACATTATGTTACACAAATACAAATAGAATTACAGTTAGTATTTAATACAAAAATACTTACGATGTTATAAAAGCTTTATGTAGACCCATGAATAAATTATTTAATTTTGGTAAAGTGACGACACGGTTGCCCGAGCTTGCGGACTTAGAATTAAAACATCATGTTCTTCTTTGTTTGTAATTTACAGTAAATTTTAGACCGTTAATGAAGATTTGGCTCTAACCTCTCTCAGCGTCACAAAATTCCCCTTTGGTTTCACGTGATTAGGTATAGATAATAGAAGTTATTATAACTTAAAATAAAGTTTTCCGGCTGACACAGGTACTAACTGGCCACGGTTGTTTCGACCAGTTTCTGTGTCGTATACGCCGGCAAGAGACGCCCGGTTGTCACCACTGCGGCGACTGCTGCGACCGGCCGTAGTTCAGTCTATGGTCCGGAGTGAGAGGTCGAGGAACGCCGTCGCCTCCTTCTGTGAGGAAGTGATTTCCATCAAGGAGGCGGCGGAGCGGGAGAGGGATCGCTTAAACACTCTCCCCAACCGCAGAGCCGGGCGCCGGAGGGCGCGAGATGACCTCCAGCCACCCTGGGGTTTGACCTGGGGGTGGCGGGCTTTGTGGGCCTGCTCACCATCCGTTCAGCACCAGGTCCGAGGTCCTCTAGGGAGGAGACAGTAGGGTTTACGAGTGGAAAGTGCCTATATTTTAGGTAGGTCTTATTGTGTAGTGACCTGCCGTTTCACAAGGCGGGCCGAAACCTCAGCGGGGTCGCGATCGCATGCGAAAGTGATTCGCGCGGCCCCCTCGACAGTGGTTTTTGTCGAGGAACATCGGGGTAGGTTTAGTCGGGATTCCGGGAGGTACATTATCTTTTTCAACATCTCTCTTTTACCCCGGTGAGTCCGACATAATCCCTCCGCCCGCCCCCGCGGAGGGGTATGCGTCAATGCATTCACCCACGTAAAAAAAAAAAACTAACTATATGTCCATATGTTGTCGTTATTAAGCGTTACTTTACCTAAATGAAGAAATCATTTAGAACTTTGACGTATCTGCAATGAGGGTCAACTATAAAAAGCTAACATAGGCAACATACAACTAGGCAAATATTAATTATGTCATTAGGGCGAATGACGTCTGCCAATCTTGACTGCCCAGATGGCGTAATGGTTTAATTGGTCGCCTCAACCCTATCACTGCGTTAAGTGTACAGGATTCGAATTCCACACAGTACAAAACTTTGTCAGATCCACAATTAGGTGTTCCGAGTCTGAGTGATTTTTGTGTCCGTTATTCCAATGTTTTTTAAGGCCCCCAAGAAACTTTTTTGAAACCTTAAAAAAGAGACCTCTCTTTTTGCTTGATTTCCTCTAGTAATAATAATAATAATACTAATAGTCGAAAGTTACTCTTATAAAAACAACAGCGATCTTTAATGATAAATTGTTTAACATTCCTTGTAACTAGAGTATGTAGATTAATTAATCGGTATGTTAAATTCCTTGCTAGAACATTCCAGAAATATGTCTGGAAACAGTCTCAAGCAATTTTCAGCAAACGTTCCGCTTGATTAATTAACTTATCCAGACATTTTCAAGTGTTTTCTTGTTTTGTTTCAGACGGCTAAATTTAACATCTCAATGTAATATCTACAGCGTTGTAGTTACGAAATTGTAAAATGTCTCATACTAAAAATAAAGATGCTTCTTCTTCTTGTCCAAGGTGTGTCACAAGTAAGAGAAAGATATTATGTACGACTAGCTTTTGACCGCACTTTCGCTCGAAAACACTACTTTTTCTGGATGAAAGTTACCATACGTTTTTTTCTGTACCCCTGACAACGTGTATGCGAAATTTCATGATAACAGGTTATAGTTGTTTAGGCATGAACGCGTAACAAACAACCAAACAAACAAATAAACTAAACATTAGCATTTATAATATTACTAGAATAAGCTCGCGTTAATGTAGATTGTCAATTTATTTAGCACCCTCGGGCTTTTAGAGTTCGAAAAAATTCTTATACAACAGCTTTGTCCGTCTGTCTGTTATACAACTTTCAACTCAAGAACCGTAAGAGACTCGCGGTCAACGCCATTCAACTCAGCATAGTCGGTATATACCCCGAAATGACTATGACCTTTGACCTCTGACCTCAAGATCACGTATTACAATTTTTCGAACTTGAGAAGATTTACGCAGTTCATAGTCGTTTCTCACTTGTTTTATTTCTGGATGGAAGTTACACTGTCACAATTCCCCTGACAACATGTATGCGATTTTCATGATGATCGGCCTAGTAATTAAGACGCTCTACATGTGTCATAATTCGTCGGTAAAACATGTTTTCTCTCGCTATAATCATATACATTTCGTATATAAACATACATAAATTCGTAAATCATTACGCTTAAATTAATGAACGCAAGGTTATTCCGACTAAAACATCTCACTGCATAATTACTCCGAGCTTCATCTAAATGCTTAAGAAACCTTTCAAAGAAGTTTCTTTTATTAAAAACGTGACCTAGAATCTTATGTAATCACACCTAATGAATAAACATCAGGTTTCACCAATCAAGGTGGTTTGTTGGAATCAGGTTGTACGCTATATATCCCTCTTTTATCCTATACTAGTTTCTGCCCGCAGCTTTGCTTGTTTAATCCCACGGAAACACATATCGGGATAAATAGTGTCGTATGTGGTGTATATCAAGGACATTTATTGTCGGCCTCGATGGTGTAGTGGTCAGTGTAACCGACTGCCACGCCTGAGATCGCGTGTTCGATTCCCGTACAAGTCAAACATTTGTGTGCATGAACATGGATGTTTGTCTTGGTCTGGGTGTTTCTATGTATAATATGTATGAATTTATAAAAAAGAAGTATATACAGGGTGTCCGGTAATTAACGGATAACCTGGAAATGTCTCATGGTGGAACTGAAGGCCGTTCAGAAAAAAATATGATAAAATCTATCCTAACTACTACCTGAGATATGTGTTTTTTTTTAATTACCATGTATAACTTTCTTGTATACTACGACCATAAATGAATGAAATCCATCGGTTTTTTGTGGTTTTTTTTTAAACACTAATTATGCTAATAGATAGACAGTCAAAAGTATGCTAGGCTATTATAGCTTGCACTTTTTAATATATATATTTAATTGAAATTAAACTACTATATACGGATTTTATCGCGTTGTTTATTTAGCACTGTATTACAAAATTTTGAAAATATTACACTACTACTGATTTTATTTTACTAATTTATAAGCTAATAAAATTATTTAAACTATTAAATCTATTTATTTTTGGTTTACACTTTCCCCGACGTTTCGGTTGCTTTTCAGGAGTCTCCCCGTGACCATGGTTAACTTATGATGCCTAACTGTTTGGGGATATGGACGTGAGCCACTTTTTCTTATTTAGTAAATAACAAACTCATTTTAAAGTCGTTCAGCTTTTAGATCATATTTGTTTAGACCATCTTTCTATAATAAATATAGATGACAAAAAACATAGTATTCGTATATGTATCTAGTTTCCAGTACGCTATAGCTGTGAACTATTAAATACAAGAAAGAAAAATGCACAAGATACGTATAGTATATACCTAGAATTTTTTCTTTCTTGTACTATAATTTCTATTTATGCAGTCCAAAGGAAAAACAAATTACTCATTTAGCCGCCCTTTCAAAATTTTACCACAAAGAAACCAACTAAAAAAGTAACAAAAAGTAGATGACGTCCAATTCAATTGACATCACAGCCCAAAAGGCGCCAAATACGAAAATAACGAGGGCAAACCGACTAAAGCAACTTCGTTTCCGTTAATTTAACTTCAATCTGTTAGTCGAGCGAGTCAATTGAGCATTACGATCGTACCCGTTAATGTTATTTACGTGTAGTTTATTATTATTTATTTGGCGCTTTTTAGAGATATATCTAAGCGGCTAATCGATGCGTCGCGTGACCAGATGGCTGGATATTTTTTGCCTCAAAGAATCAGCATTGCCATTCAACGTGGCAATGCTGCCAGTTTTCTGGGCACATTCCCGGTCGACAGCGATGCTGAGCAATTTTACGACGACGCCTAAACCAGTCATTTCTTTTTATTAAATTTTACAGTCCCATATTTTGTTATTTTCATTTTGTTTTATTTATAAGTGGTTAGGTTTGTTAATATTAGTTAAGTTTTAAATTATGATTTTTGCTTTGTTTATGTAAATAATGAATTAAAATGAATACATATAAATGCACTTCCCAGTTAATTATATAGTAGGTTCTGTTCGCGCCTTCGTTCACGTAAATATAGATTAAGTTAAGTTAGTAACAGTACTTTTTCTGGATAAAAGGTATCCAATGTCCTTTTTTGTTCTCTTGACAACGTGTATGCGAAATTTCATGATGAGCGTTCCAATAATTAAGGGTTGAAAGCGTAACAAACAAACTTACATTCGCATTTATAATAGTATTTAAAATAGAACGTTTGGTTTTTAAAAAGGACTACTTTACCAGGAATTAATATTTCTGTGTCTCGGGGACTTGACACACATTGGAACAACGGATATATCGAATACCCAGAGTTGGAACAACTACTGGTGGATTACCCAAGTTTTATACCTTGTTGGTTTACGTACCACACTCGGTGCCAGTGGTAGCTCAGCGACCACATAAACCCTTACGTCAACCGTGCAGTACGTTTATACAAATCACGAATGTCTAAAACCGTTAATTATAAATAACACGCTCTTAGCACTGGATTAATGGCAGTCTTATGAAGTTAAACATTAATACGTCACCGGTCGAAGGTTTTCTACTAGGTACTGATAGACAATGAAGTGCTTATGTATAAAATCAAAATCCTTCAGTTGCCAGGGAATGAACTTCGAACTATATTTTTTATTTTGCAAAATGAGAAACATAAGTATATAAGGCTGGCTCATCTTATCTTATCTTGTGTGGCGGCCAGTCAGTACAGATCGGCGACACTTCGACCCAGAGGGATCTTTTGTGTTGACTTCCCAAATAACGACTGCCATAGATGTTCCCGGCGGTTCATGGCAGTCGGGACCGACGGCTTAACGTGCTCGCCGAGGCACGGAGCAGGCGATTATTGTCAATCAATACGCACATAATTTCGAAAAGTCATATAACTTCCGAAAGTCAGAGGTGCGCGACGTGGGTTCGAATCCGAGACCCTCTGCATTGCAATCTGTTGGTCTCCCCACTGAGCTATCGCTGCTCTTAGGCTGGTTCATTATAACACGTGAAAACACAAACACACACAAACATAACCGTTTGCTTTGCATTTGGCCGAGACACACACACACACGTACAATATGAGTACAATAATTACAAGTCTTCATATGCACACAAGTACGTGATTAATTAACAAGCACTCACATATAGGCATATTATGTAAGTGCAACTCCTAAAGATTTTAGTTATTGGTTCTTGGGATTCAATTCCTCTCGCTCTAGTTATTAGATGCCGGTGGCGATGGTTTAGTCGTTCGACTGTTTAAGTAGCTAAAAGGCTATCTAGAAAATATACTTTATAGACATTGTTCAATGAAAGGAAATACATATAATTCAATTTACAGGTTACTTAAATCATTTTCGGCCTCCACGATGTTTCCAAAATCGTGGTCATGATTTTTGGTTCTATACACATTCTACATAATATTATAAACACGAATGTAAGTTTGTGTTATTTATACTTTCATGCGTTAACTATCTCACCAACCATCATGACATTTCGCATACACGTTGTGAGAGAAATGGTACTATTTCCAAAGGAGAAAATATTGACAAGATCTACATTAACGCAAGTGAAACCGCGAGTTAAATCTAGTATCTTATACATATATATGATAGATAATTCATCTCTCAAGATCATCCAAATGCTTGTATCTCCTATTTCCACTAGAAAATAAAAATCCAATACTACAAGAAGTAGCGAAAAACACTCGAAGGACTCTCGGGGCCGATTTGGAAGAAATAAGAACAACGTACACTTGGAATACAATTCAACCGTTCTTTAATAATAATGTTCTCCAGACCGATTTTCAGTCACGGCGGCCAATCTTAACGGACACTGGCCATCTGCGCAGGAGATATTATAGTGCACAAGCGTGTGCGCAAACAGAAGTGCACTCTCTGTTCTCTCTCATGATCTGATGGGACGGTAATCTGACACGACCGGCGAGAGATCGGGCGCTGGACCAACGGCTATACGTGTTTTTCGAGGCACGAGTGTGTCTAATACCGCCAACTTCCTAACTCCCGGCTGTCATTGAGATTTTTTAACAGAAAACCCAATAATTTTTTGTCGGTCCGACCCGGGATTCGAACCCGTGATCTCATGCACAGCAGTCGTATTCGGTACCGCTGCGCTACGGAGGCAGTTCTTTATTATCCGTTCTTTATTATACACAGAAAACAATTTCATAAGTAGATATAATCCTCACTAATATTATAAATGCGAATGTTTGTTTGTTACGCTTTCACGCCTTAACTACTCGACCGATGAAATTTCGCATAAACGTTGTCAAGGGAAGAGATAAGGACATAGGGTACCTTTCATCCAGAAAAAGGAGATACTGTCACTAACCTAGATTTACGCAAGCGCAGCTGCGAGCAAAATTTAGTAAGCTATCTTTATTATAATATTATAAATTCGAAAGTAACTCTGTCTGTCTGTTTGTTACTTTTTCACGGGTAAACCACTCAACCGATTTAGATGAAATTTGATACCAATATAGGATAAAACCTAAGGACATAGGATACTTTTATTGATGTAGTAGGTACCAAGCGGGCGGAGCCGCGCGCAAAAGCAATTATTGTAAGTAACTTTTAAACATGGTATACATAAACTTTATTACAAAACATAACCGTCTTGAAACTCATTAGCAAATACGAATGTATCGAACATAGTTTAACGATGTACAATATTCGTTTCAACTACCCTCACATTAATTAAGATACTTATATCTTTGGCCTTAGCCAACGATCACACCGAACATAGAATCAATTTAATTCCAAGTTGACAAGATTCGACCGCATCGGCCCCGAACATTGGTGAAACCGAATCTGTAAGGTTGCCGCAGATCTCCAACGAAAACCGTTCGGTAAATTGTGTCAATTTTAACATAATTCACGGCCTCCACTAATTAGGAGCACGGGCAAGTTTGCAAACATTATACTCGGGAACTAATTTGTCGCCTACGATAGCGCGATGACGCGAGTCTTGTAATTTGATTATAGAGGCCCCTCCGGCTGCCTGTCACACCGTACCGTAACTTTGTTGTGTAATTAAGTTTGTCAAACAAGAATGAGCACCACATTAATATTCAGAGTTTTTTTAATCTGTTGAAATGTTAGCTTCAACCTTCGTGTTTTTAGAAGGTCTCTGTACTCTGGTGTCTAGACGCTTTATTTTAGTCTGCTGTATGACTTTTAATGCTGATTTCGTTGTAAGTTTGCGGTGAGTTAGGTGTCAGCCAGTGAAAATGGAGCTTTTATTAGACGGGGTCTGAGCTATAGTCATTACGGTTTAGAACTTAAGAAAGAAATAAGAGACCGCTTTATATTAAAGAAAATTATTAGAACTCATTTGGAAATGTGCTTTTGTCTAAAATGAGGCAATAAGAAAACCCCTTGCCTAAATATTTTATGGTTTCTAAAGTTCTCTGATTAAAAACGGTCATTGAGTTAATATTATATACAATGTATTTAAGAGGACAACTAGGTTGTTTGGAACACGTATTAGAATGCATGCTTTCTAACTCTTTTAGGGGTCATTTACATGTTTAAGTGCAAAGCTAATTAAGCAGTACCGCAGTATACATGAAGGTATTTTAATTAATAATATATTCCACATGTTTTGCGTTTTATAGTCAGCGCATGCCTCAGACTAAGTGAGTTACAGAATATGCACTCGGATGCGTGTTACTAACGTATTGACTTATGTATATCCTAGTACGTTTTACCTACATAATATATGCGGGCTTGACAATGCATAAAATAATGTGAAAACATACATCTATACAAAACGAAACTCAAAGATATGTATGCAAAATAAGTCAATAATGTAATGTAACGCCCCAGAGGCTAAATATATAATAATATGAGCCCTGTATTAAACTGTCCCACTGCTGGGCACGGCCTCTTCTTAGTGTGAGAAGGGTTAGGCCATAGTCCACCACGCTGGCTTAGTGCGGGTTGGTAGATTTGACATATCTTTGAGAACATTATGTATAACTCTCAGACATGCAGGTTTCCTCACGATTTTTTCCATCACTGTTAAAGCGAGTGATAATTAACTATTTAATACGCACATAACTTCGAAAAGTCAGAGATGCGCGCCTTAAGATCGAACTCGAGACCTCTGCATGGCAGTCCAACGGTTTCCCGCTAGGCTATCGCTGCTTTTTTTTAAATAAAAAATATGTAGTGTGTATATATACTTTTATCTCATTATAAGTGGACTGTAAGTTTTTGTGAGAATAAAGCCCTTTATACCTAATAACACAATGCGCACAAACGATTTGTTTCGATTGTATGTAAGTACATACGTCGTCTTAGGTTCTACTCGATACATTATTACACATACTCGATATATTTGTTATATCAAATGCTAAGGTTATTATAATACATGTACGAGTATATATACATATAGACGTATACACACATACCAACCTTTTGTCAGATATGTTTTAAGGTCTCACGTAATGTGAGGTGGAGTCTATTGGCGTCTTTTGAGCATTATGACAGACTCCATGTTGATGGTTTTACGTCTGTTCTAGTATAATACTAGTATCGCGGGGGACTTTACAAATAAAACACATAGCATACGATTTAAAGAATACCAGTCTCAGAAAAACAATTCTAACCAACAACACTTGACTTAGTGGAAGTGACGAATTGACTAATTAAAATACTACATCACCCGTGCTATCGATACTAAGAATTCACTGACAGATAAACTCAATAACCAAAATCAAAATCAAAATAAATTTATTCAAATTAGGTTACAAGGTAACACTTATGAATGTCAAAGTTACACGTAAAAATTTTTTTCTTTGAATTTACATTTACTGCCACGTTCAGCAAAGCATGGGTGTGTAGGGCTCATGAGAAGAACGGGCAAGAAATTCATAGCCACTCTTTTTAATCGCCAAGTGTACAATAATATTTCGTTTACAAATCATAACTGTAAGGTGCTGCAACCATTTCTCCATGAACTACTACTCAACATACTCAAGCATTTGATAAAAATTGATGGTAGCCTCTAAAGCAGCAGTATGGTAAATAGGAGCATCCACTTACATGTACATAAATAATCAAGACAAGACGTGATTGTAGTCCGTAGTATAATCTAATTGTTTAAATAAAATATAGTAAGTAAATTATCGAATTCCACTAAACCAGAATTCAGAATAAGACTCAAAAGAAAGCTTAACGGAACTGTCCATAATCACGAGTTGTCTTCATTGCACATTCTTCTTGTTTAAAATACGACTGAATGTAACAACAATGCAAATACCAGCTTAAACAAGGTAACAGTTTGTTTGTTCGCAATCGAAGACAAACAAGCAATTAACATTTTACTGCTGTAGCGTCAAATAACAACGAGGCAATATGGTTACGTTATTTAATCTTCTCCCCAGCCTTTATTATTCCCAAGTCACTTGGGGTCGGCTTTTCTGGTCTAACCGGATTTGACTGGATATCAGTTTTTACACGGAGCGGCTGCCACCTGACCTACGCAACCCGAAGGCTAACGATACCTTAAGGCTAGACCAGTGTCAGGATATTACAGGGCACTGACCCAGTAACGATTGCCATAGATGTTTATGGCAGCTGAGACCGACGGCTTAATCTTCTCTCCGAGGAGCACGGAGCAGGCGATAATTGTCACTTAAAACGCACATAATTTCGAAAAGTCATAGGTGCGCGAAGTGGGTTCGAACCCAAGATCCTCTGCATTGCAGTTTGTTGGTCTCCCCACTGAGCTATCGCTTCTACGTTATTCAATAATGATCAATAATGAAATAAAGCAACTAAAAATAAAAATATTACAATCTAGCTTTATTTAACGTTCATGTTCTAAACTTAATAGACTCGGCTGAAAAAGCACATCTCAATTTACTTACCCTTTTAAACATTTTCTTTTACACAAACATCAGGTTGTTTTTCAACCTAATTACACTCTCAACTTTGGCATTTCAATTTTGGGTTGGATTACGAACCTTGAGTAGGCTACTTCTTACATTTTCTCTGTAATATATTATTGAAATTTACTTTGAAAATTTAGATGGTTGTACCGATGTTTATTGGAAAGGTTGAACTAATTCAAACTTTATTGCTACTTGAAACATCTGAAATGTTTAATATTATATTGAAATAAGCTTAACTAAATTACTGGCAGCTTCTGAAGAATATCGAACAAATTTTAAAGTAAGATTTAAGAACAATAGGTGAGGCTGTCGCCTAATTTAGAGGAGGTTAAGAGTTATCTACTAATATAATTTATGCAACAGTCAAATAAACATGTGTATCTTCAAAGAATAGAGTTGGAATTGCTTAATAAAGCTCTGTGTTATCCGAAAAGGACATTGTGGGTTTTGAACGCTTGGGCTGGTAGTTCAATCACTTCAGTCGTTTTTATAATAAGGCTTGGTAATGCACAAACGAAATGTTTTTAGTAGGCTACTGCCATCTTCTGAGGAGTGGGCTCCGTTTGAGAACAGTGTATGTTTCTTAGTATAAAAATTAAATAAAATAACGCTTAGTCAGGCTTATATGTTATCGAAAACGGAACCACAATGTCGATCATATGGAACTATTTTTGTGAATAGTTAAGATAGTTCAGTAGAATAGTTTAGTTAGCTCTAACTCGTATTGCAAACGGTTACCACGACTTTTGTCGTCTACCTAGAACTGATCCAGAATTTGTAGTATTAAGTGAGAGTATCTTAATTGGAAATATCGGTAGCATTCTATAATCGAATATCATCAAAACTGGAAATATGCAATCAGTTGTGTAGGACATATTATAGTGTGTAAGTGTAGGTGCAAAGACGAGTGCACTCTTTATTTTCTCTATAATAAATAATAATTAAATAAATAAGACTATAAAGACCTGTTCCACCACCTCCAAATATCATTTATCTATAAGATAAAAGTCTCGACATCTCTCTTATTTAACCTAACAAGAGTGAGACAGTGTGCCATTTATCTTTCGGATAACTAGTTGTGAAACTGGCCGTAAGTCTGATAGGTTAACAATCCGACTCAATGGCAGAGATATTTGACGTACAGTATATATAGTACATTTCTAGCAAAAGAGGTTGATATAAATATGTATTAAGAACAATTTTAGGGAAAATCCGAAAAATTATTTGCTGTCCCGATCAGATGATCGAATACGAGAACTCATCCACAGCAATTACAATTACTAAATCTATGCCACCAAGGCATATGCAGACAAAACTGTGGGTATAAGCTAGTACTATAATATGTTATTTTCTTTTATACAAAGAAGTTTTGAAAGATGCACTCACGGTATATTATTAGTTAGATCGGGATGTTGATCGACTCTAAAAGAATGCTTTACTTGAAAATTGTAAAATGAACAATTTTATAGTACAAGAGAAACTAAACTAAGAGTAACCTACCGTGGCATATAGCGAGTTAGTAAAGTTCACTAGTACCCACTTCTCATAGTCTTCTCCCTAGCCTTTATTATTCCCAAGTCACTTGAAGTTGGCTTTTCTAGTCTAACCGGATTTGACTGGATATCAGTTTTTACACAGAGCGGCTGCCACCTGACCTCCGCAACCCGAAGGCTAACGATACCCTAAGGCTAGACCAGTATCAGGATATTATAGGGCACTGACTTCCCAGTAACGACTGCCATAGATGTTCATGGCAGCCGTACTTCTCATAGTACTTCTCATAGTAGTAAAGGGAAATTTAATTGATATTTACCGATAGCTAGTAGTTCAAGCCTCATAGATAATCTATAATATTATAGTTTAGTATGTAAGATTGTTCGGCTTAATAGTCGTTTCGCGCGAATTTGTTCACACATATCGTGCGAATAGACACTTTTTTACAATAATACATTTTTCGATGTCGTTTCGCACACATGAAATATATTTTCGTGCGAATCGTTACCGTCTGAAAACGCAGGTGTCCATTCGCACGTATTCTTTTTTATGCTAATAAAAGTAGAAATATTGTACATTCGCGTACAAAGGTGATAGTTTTAAATAAAACAAGGTATATCAATAAATCAAAAATATAATAATTTTTATAAAAGCAACTTTCTTACAAACCCGTGCGTAAAATAAATATACATAGTTATTACTTATATAAAACTGAGCTTTTATTGAGAGAACATTTTGAGAGAACACAAATATTACTTATATGCACTTGAAAGTAGTGTGTGCACGACTGTATTTTGAATTTTTTTTTAGTATAATTACAAAACGTGCGACACGACACCTGCGTTTGCAGACGGGAACGATTCGCACGATAATATATTTCATGTGTGCGAAACGAAAACAAAAAATATATTATTTTAAAAAAGTATCTTTTCGTACGATTTGTGCGAACAAATTCGTGCGAAACGACTACTAAGCCGATTGTTCGACTGCCACGCAAAGGTCTTGAGTTCCATCCCAAGGCATGCATCTCTGACTTTTTGAAGTTATATACATACGTATTAAATAAGTAATTCGTTCGCTTTAACGGTGAAGGAAAACATCGCGAGGAAACCTGCATGTCTGAGAGTTCTCCATGTTCCAGTAGATATGTGAAGTCTGCCAACCCGCACTGGGCCAGCGTGATCAGTCTTACCCTTCTTACACTGAAAAGAGGCTCCTGTCCAGCAGCGGAACCGTTGAATACAGGGCTGATATTATATCCTTTAGGAATTATCTTTTACAAAGTGTTTAGCGGTAGCACTAAAATTTACATCACAGAATACGGACTATGATAGTTGCTAAACATTGTAATGTAAATTTAGGTCGTAATTTTCGTGAAATGCAAATTAGTCTTAGAATAGAGTGATCTTTTAATGACAAAGGCTGTGATAACTGTTTTAATTATGATGTGAAAGTCAGAAAAGAGTTGGCAGTCTTGTCACACGAGTCATGTTGTGGACATAAGGAGCCAGGTCTCATCGTAGTGGACTGCCAAATCCCAAAAACTATTTTATTTTGTATTGTACGAATACCCATTCCTCTGTCAGATTCAGATTGTGTTCCCGTAGTGCTAATTGTAAAGATCCTATACTGAACAAATTTTCTGTTCTTCTTTTTTCTTTTTACCAGTTTTTTGTTTAACCATTACAATCAAATTTCCTTTTCGCATTCAGGAGTTTATCTGCCGTGCAAATATATAGCCATCTCGGACACTGTTAGATGCAGCATTCAATTCTTAAAAATGATAACACATGCGATAGCCTTCAGCCAATATACATATGAATTTTTG
Organism: Catocala nupta; assembly: GCA_963675205.1. Taxonomy (NCBI): domain Eukaryota; kingdom Metazoa; phylum Arthropoda; class Insecta; order Lepidoptera; family Erebidae; genus Catocala; species Catocala nupta. The sequence goes on along the minus strand of OY776097.1, from coordinate 18,035,841 downwards.
TTATTGTGCTAGTTAAATTCTCCAACACTTTCGTTAAAGTGATAACACAATCTTCCAGTCAATCTGTAATAAATGTTATATTATCTAATTGCTCACCAATATAAAAAATATTTTGTTATAAATTGAAATTAAACTACTTTATCCGGATTTTGTCGCATTGTTTATGTATAAAATCCGTTTAAAGTAGTTTAATTTTAATGTATAACATTTGCGTAAACATATGACAATATTAAATATATAAGTTAGTTAATTTCCTAACACGCTTCGGTGTGATACACGACCCAATATAGTTTAGTTTTCGTCCCTATATCGTTTAAATTGAAGACAGTAACAAACATTATAGTAAACCATACTCCATTAGAATGCATGAGAGGGCTCACAATTGTCGAAATCTATGTTGATAGAAGCGTAAATCGTCACTCAATCACCGCAGGAAATTATTTGCGGAGCGTTGTAAGCGTCCCGGTATAAGCTTCCGTCATGGTTTGATTTGATTTGTTATTCCTTGATGCCTTTGTGTTGGGTGTCTGTTTGTGATTAGAAAGGCGTAAACACGGTTGCCTATTGTAAATGTATTAAGGTAGTAAAGAGACGGCTGTTATTTAATATTGTAAACTGAAAAACTTTAACCGTTTATCATAACATTACATAGTACTAGATTATTCCCGCGGCTTCACTCGCGTAAATTTAAGTTAGGTTAGGTTAGATTGGTAACTTCTCGCCTAGGGCACGCCACGATTGTGGCGGTAAGTCCCGTGTTTGAGGAATGGCTGGAGAGGCGGCATGGCGCCCTCACCTTCCGCCTGACACAGGTAATGACTGGCCATGGTTGTTTTGGCCAGTTCCTGTGTCGCATAGGCCGGCAAGAAACGCCCGGTTGTCACCACTGCGGCGACTCCCGTGACGTTGTTGAGGACACGGCGCTGCACACTTTGGCGGATTGCCCCGCCTGGGCATCGCAGCGCCGTGAGTTGATCGCGGCAGTCGGATTGGTTGCCATCTGGCTCCCGGCCGTAGTTCAGTCTATGGTCCGGAGTGAGAGGTCGTGGAGCGCCGTCGCCTCCTTCTGTGAGGAAGAGGAAACGCTTAAACCCTCTCCCCAACCGCAGAGCCGGGCGCCGGAGGGCGCGAGACGGCCTCCAGCCACCCTGAGGATTGACCTAGGGGTGGTGGGCTTCGTGGGCCTGCCCGCCACCCGATCAGCTCCAGGTCCGAGAGGCGGCGTGCGTGTTCCCACGCGCGCCTCTGTATCGTGTATCCGTCCCGCCCTCAGAGGGACGGTACAATTAGTGGTTGTAAATTTGTGTAGCGGCCTGCCGTTTCATACGGCGCGCGGCGGGCCGAAACCTCGGCGGGGTCGCGATTGCATGTGAAAGCGATTCGCGCGGCCCCGCCGATTGCGGTTATGTTGAGGAACACCGTGGTAGGTTTAGTCGGTATTACTGGGATGTCACTCACCATCTTTCCTCGGTGAGTCCGACATAACCTCTCCGTCGCCCCGCGGAGAGGTATGCGTCAAAGCATTACACGACGTTAAAAAAAATAAAAAATAACCTCTCGCCTCCTCTTATGGCGGGGGAAGAGACAAGGCGCATTTTCCCAAGTAAAAAAAAAAAGATTAGGTAAGTAGCAGTACTTTTTCTGGATGAAATGTAACCTATGCCCTTTTCTGTGCCCTGACAACATATATACGAAAATTTCATGATGATCGGTCGAATAGTTAAGGTTTGACAGCGTAACAAACAAACTCATAATATTAGCGAGGATTAGGTCTGCATGCAGCATAAGTAAAAATAAGGATATCTACGTAATTTACCCATAAAGGTTAAAAAACTGTTACGCATACATTTCGCTAGCGGTTTTTAGTGTTTAACTACTTTAGAGAGTTTTTCTACGGCCACTATCGATTAGTGCCGTCAACCGGATTTTAGTTTTATTGTCTGCTGCTACTGATAATTTTGTAAAGCCCGAGTATCGAAACTAGTAGTTGGCTTGCATCAGTAACATTTTGTAGTACCTTGGGCTTTGGCTGTAAAACAAAAACATTAATATATTTTAAATGCAACATAATAAAAATTATGAGGCTTACGGCCACTCCTACCACTAACAAGTAAAAGTTATCCGAAAGATAAATCACATGCTGTCTCACTCATGTTAGGTTAAAGAAGAGAGATGGCGAGACTTTTATCTTATAGATAAATTATATCTGGAGGTGGTAGTACAAGCCCTTAGACTTTTTGCTTTGCGTGTGATAGCCTAGTGGGAGATCGTTTGACTGCCACGCAGAGGTCTCGAGTTCGATGTCAAGGCGTGCATCTCTGACTTTTTGAAGTTATGTGCGTATTAGTTAGTTAATTATTACTCGTCGTAATGGCGAAGAAAAACATCATGAGGAAATCTGTTTGTCTGAGAATTCTCCATAATGTTCTCAAAGATATGTGAAGTCTGCCAACTTGCACTGAGAAAAGGATGCATGCCCAGCATTGGTACAGTTTAATACAGGGCTGGTATTAGATATATTATTATTATATTTTGCGTGCTTAGTTATTACAAAAAGTTAATAAATATGTTCAAAAATATGCTCATTGCTATTTTTCAGATTGCCAATAACAAATCATGCGATAGAAAGTGGGAGCACACAAATGCTTACAAAGCGATCAAGTCGAAGTTCGAGTAGGTACAAAACTCTTAAGTGGTTGAGCATTAATTAAAATGCTAAGAGCGCTCGAATTAACGCTTGACTTGAGCTTAAGTAGAGTTAAGTATAATAAAATTAAATAGGTCGTGTTATTTTAACATACACATACATATGTATATGCACATCTACGTAATTAATTAATAGGTTATGTAAATATGACATAATTATGATTTTATTTCAAGCCACATCAAGATTACGTAATGAATATCAGACTGTAAGTAAAAGCATTATTAAGAAATAATAAACTTGCACGGTATTAATAGTTACATAGTTATACAGCGTGTAACAGAAAGGGGTGGTCATATTTTTCATTTGTTAAAATAAAATTCTAGGTATAGGTATATTAAAAAATAAATACCAGTTTAAAATAACAATAAAAGAATATCTACTTAAATTAGATTATGGTAATATTGAGGATTTTCAACTAGGACGCTTAGGATAGGATAGTTTAGTCTTAACTGCTTGAGTGTTTAACGCTTAAGGTTTCTAGGCTTCTAAGCGATGAGTGTCGAAATCTCTAAGTTCAGCGTTTATGGTTACTACAATAGAAGAAAGTTTTTCGTATTAAACTCCCTTTTTCAATATCAGTAGTTCGATATTGTAAACCATTTCTACTATAGAATGGTCGTGAGCTTTGGAAATTACCCAATTTTCTAGTAATATGTTTCGCAAAACAAATAGGCATTAAATATAATGACCATCAAAAATACTAATTGCACAGCATAACGAGCACCTATACGCCTCAAATCACTGCATTCCGTTTCGGAAGAGTTAGGTTATGTTAGGTTCCTTTTTAAATTCACTCAAAAATAAGAGCCCCGCGAAGCGGGGCTTCATCGACTTAGTTTGATCTCTTTAAATATCTTTTGCTGTGCAATTAGTATTTTTTGCTGTGCAGTTAATAACACCTAAACAAATAATATACTTTGAAACGATCATTCCCTGGCAACTGAAGGCTTTTGTTTTTATACGTTAACATTCATCGTCAGTTCGTAGTAGAAAAGCTTCGAGCGGTAGCGTTTTAATGCTAGAGTTCATAACATGGATATTAATCCAGTGCTTGTTGCGTAATATCTATTTTAGTGAGACTTTAACGATCTTGGGCTCCTTACTGTACGGTTGAAGTAAGGGTTTTAGTTGCTGTCTCGTCATTGCCACTACGCTGAGTCAATTCCACACGAGTCCAGAAAATCCATTAATAGTTAAATTTGGGTGTGATCAACAAATAATTGTTCCCAGTCTATGTCAATGTTTGTAAAGTCCCCCACGACACAGGGAGTAATCGAATAGCGGGAGTAGCCTCTAAAAAAACGATCAGGTCAAAAATACTTAATTTAATATTAGATAAGGGGTCATAATCAAGGTAAATATTTATAGGTAACACCCCACAGGACAGGTTTATACCTAGTGTGGGGCCATCGGGTATTTTTAAGCTTTGTAAACCTTTTTGATAATAAACTATTTTTATTTTTTATTTTATTTATTATTATTATTTATTTCTTTTATTTATTGACTTCTCATTGGAAGTCAATAAATAAAAGAAATAAATAGATACTTTAAACTTTACTTAAAGCCTTCGTTACGTGCAGGTGTAGACTAACTACCCTTTTTCAGTCCTTTTTGTAACATTTCCACTGTCGGTATTTCGACACACAATGCTAACGACGTCTATGCACTAACGAACTTAGTCACTGTGGTGACGTTTACGTTTGCTGTTAACTGGATTCCAAGATATAGACAAACGGTGTCCTTTTGTCTATATCTGGAAATCTGGACAAAACCACTGGATAGAACTATAAATATATAAGCTAGCATCGTCGTAGATGGAAATCCATAGTCTGTGCCAAACCAGCATACAGCTGTGAATCTATGCTATAACTATCTATAAATAATAATTAATTTGTGTAATACATATGAACAGTAATTATGCATTGTATATTTTTTGTCACTTTTCTATGATTTATTTTTAACCATGTAACTTATACTGCTGTTCTAATTTTAAAATGATTCTTTCTTTGAATTATTTGTATAACAATTCAATTTGACAGACTTGTAAAGGGTTAGGCTACGCAGGCCTAGTGCGGGATGGCAGATTTAACTTATTTTCGAGAACATTAACATTAAAATACTCTCAGAGATGCAGGTTTCCGTAGTAGAGAGTTAATTAACTATTTACATAACACGCCCATTACTTAGAAAAGTCAGAAACCTTTGTGGCCTACCACAAGGCTTCCACTATAACAATTAATATTTTCGTAATTGATTGGCTAATGTCACCATCTCTACATGACTTCGATAAGTAAGAGTTGCATATAATACGTCCAAATTAAATTTAACAATCTTTCGACTAGGTTATCATAGCCTTGCTGCTCCAATATTGTTGCCAGTCAATTCAGAACAGAGATATAGATACTCGGGATCACGGATCCATGAGATCCGCTTTCGATTTAGCTACTTTCATTGGCGCTGTGCCAATGCTATCTAGTTTTCTGTTACGTCGACGAATGGCCAGTCACCTGTGCAAAGATAAAGTTCGGTGCAAAATAGTGCGCAGGTCATACAAATAGGCCGAAATTTTAGGACTATCTTCAGTGTTTTTAAAAGCATTAACCATACCTTTTTCCTGCCTTTAAAAATATTTAAACAACGGATACCAGCAATACCCAGACATGGCACAAACATTTGTAAATTTAGCAATCCTTGTGGCGATTGAACGTACAATAGGCATTGTGGGTTCGATAGGTGCATATATTTTTAGTAAAGAAGACCTTAATAAACTATGAAACGATCGGTCTGTTGGATTATGTAGAGACCTAAATGTAAGTCTGTCCAAAAGTAACTTTAACCTATTAAATCGCAGCGGCACACCGGCGGCAGCTGGACACAATAGGCTTTCAATTATTTTAGTTTCCTGTTTTATGTTTTGTTTCGTTTATGTTTGTATAATCTGGCTCTGTGCGGAGACCTGGTGACCTGTAATACAGGTAATTCTATACCTACCACAGGCACCAGCGATCCTCTACCGAAAGACTATTGTTAAAACTTTTATATTGCTACTCTGTATCTTCAATTTCAATGTGTATCTTGGTTTTGGTGAGAAATAAACGATGTTTTATTACTAATATAATTATGTTAGGCATTCCAATCATTGACAGGCTAATACAGCTTAAGCATTTATCTAGGAATATCGCTATCTGAAATGATAAGCAGCAACAAGTATAGTGTCAAAAGGGTGATGACATTTAAAGAAAACAATATTATAGTACAAGATATTCCATTACTAATACTAAAACTTCGAAAATATGCCAACAGAATTGTAGAAACAAAACGAATCACACCGTAACTCATGCTCCCAATAGTGTTTCCAATCGTTTTTACAACCGGTAGCTTTAGGCAATCTCGCGGAATCGACCAATGAAATACAAACAAAGCGAGGAATAAAGAGAAAATAAAGATAAATAAGGCAAAGGTATAGGTAGGGTATCATTTTCCTTTTGTAAGTTTCGTGTCGTTTTCAAATCCCCGTGATGAAAACGATACCGATATGATATATAAGGGTTTTACGAACAATATTCGAATTTGAAAGCCCGGTAATACAGTGGAAAATCTTTGGAGTTTTCGTGCTGATTCGTTATACCTTTTCAACTTGATTGTTTGATATCTGTTTGTGAGTGAGATTTAGAAAAGGCTTGCGTTATGGTATAAGGCAAAGAGATTGATATGTGTGTGTTTTATTTATAAATATTTAATGGATTCGTTTTAACGCATATAAGTACACATTCCTTGTTACTTGTAATTTGTAAGGTATATATATGGGTTCTTTTTTACTGTGGGTTCGTGTTTACTGTTTTCTGTTAGGCAGTTATTTCCAATTGCTACGATCTTGACACATTTACCTTTCTTATCCTAAAATTGTTTGTCCGAAAATCATTATCCATAACACGTTTGCTATAAACTTCAGTAACATAATGTTCAAAAATTCGAAATATTGTTTTACATAATTATCTTTATTTCTAAAACTGTTCTGTCATAATATCGAGTACTATAATAATTAAATCTCCTAAATTCGCATGAAATAAAATGTAATGTCCTAAGTATTGTTGTGTTTATAATGTATATTATTCTGAATGTTCATTTATAATAAAATTGTTAGTACTAAATTATTTGCTAAAAATTTGGTTTTAGTGACAGCAACGAATCGTTATAAATCCGACTCCGCGCAGTCTTGTCTGCCATACCCTTAGAGTGTAATTTAGAATCGCGTAGGCGCGTAGGGGTGAGGCGGCCCACGAGCTGAGGAGCAGGAGGCTGCGAGCGAGCCGCCGCGGTTGAGGCTGGCCGGCCAGCAAGCCGAAGCTGCGGTGGTTAGCGAAAGCCGTCTGCGACGATTAGCACGCATGGGACCGCCGGAGACCCGCAGCGCCGGAGCAGTGACAAAACCCATATTGCTTTTGGATCTTTACTATTTATTTGTTGTATCATTTGGATTTAGTAAAATAATTTGTAATACAAATTTGTTTAAAAAAATATTAGATTAAATAAACATTAAATAATATGAATTTAGGACTTATAACTTTTATTTAAAACGGTTTTAAGTCTTTTGTATATTATTGATTGTAATATTTATGAGAAACAAATTTAGGGCATATTGTGTTTAGGGATTTAAATTTTATGACATGTGATAGTATGTGACATTAAGTTTGGGCAAGTTATCATTCGGAGAAATGATGAGTAGGACAAAAAAAATGGCTCTTAAGATTATGGATAAAAAGTTAGGGAACACAATAGGGAACCTTTCTCTGAAATAGTAAAAAGTAGAATTCATGAACGTGAAAGTTAATTGAGAAGTAAGTTTTAACTTAGGAAGTTACATATATGTAACTTCTGTAAAGTTTAATGTTGTCTTATGTTTACGCGAATGTTATATATTGAAATTAAACACTATACGGATTTTGTCACGTTGTTTATTTACTTTAAAACACTTTTATTACATTGTTTTGAAAACTATAACACTACTATTATTGAACTTTACTACTATATTTTAAGCTTTTTAATTTAATTAAAACTACCTATTTATATTTAAGTTTACACTTTGCCTCGACGTTTCGGTTGCTTTACAGCAGCCATGTTCATGGGGAGACTAAGATGGTAGTTGTCTCAATGTTCTGAAGTGTACCTAGTTATTTCAAAGTACCCGAACATAATTTAATATTTGGTGTTTCTATTTACGCAGAATGAGCTCAAAGTATCATGAAGTCTAACTGTGTTTTGCTTATTCTTGAGTTTGACTATTTGATTTACTGGATCCTAAGCTGATGGTACATTCCAACCATCTTCTCTATTGAAATTTGGATGCTTTTTAATTTTAATAGCCTCGTGAAGCATCCTTGGTAGTAATCGGTGTTCTTTTGCGAGTATCTGTGGTTTGTCAAATCGTAGGTAGTGGTTAGTCCCCTGTTGCATGTGTTCACATGTTTCTGTAAAGTTACGTTTATGTTAGTCGCTAGGTTAAGGCAAAGAGTTAATCTTATTCATTTATGTTTCATTTTATGGGCAAATACCTCAATACATTCAGAGCCTTTATTTTAAATTACGTTGAACACGATCGGGTTTCGGGGACGAGAGAAAAATAAATACGCCACTTGGTTTTGAAACGTATATTCCTCCACTAGATGGCACTTTGAAGAATTGTACACTTGATGTCACAAAATTCGCACTGACAATGAAAAATCCCGACCCTTACATACCCCTCGTGTGAACGAAACCATATCGCGATCTAACTCGATCCTTACGCCATCTATCGAGCACACAGACAGTTTATATGGTTCTGTTCACTGCTAATAAAATTGTATTTTATATAATTATTCAAACACGCGTTTACATTAAATTTTGGTATTATCTCATATCAACTAAGTGTTGCTGGCATTATATTATATATTATTGAATATAAAAATGTAAAGCAACAATAAGTACTTTATAATTTATAAAGTACAATTTCATAAATACTGCCCCGTTGGTCTCATGGTATAAGTTTGCTGCTAATCGTAAGATTAAGAATTTAATTCCTGGTCGCGCAAAATGTCATAGATTTTCTGTTATAAATATCTCATGTGTAGTATGAAGTCCGGTATTGTGCGAGGTAGACGACACGGTAGACGACAATAGGCCAATAATACATCCATCTTAAAATATAGCTTGTACACACCCTTCCCATTTGAAGATTGACAATATATATACATATATATGTACATATCATTCACGCCTGTTTCCCAGAGGGGTAGGTTAGGTTAGTAGTCTCTGACTACGGATTTACATAATATTGTCTTACATTTACGCGAATGTTATACATTGAAATTAAATAATTTTATTTAAGATAATTTTGAAACTTTAAATTACTATTGTTAAACACTTTTACTAGTTACTGTTTACTTTATTCAAATTATTAAACTAAAGACAGAGTCTCCACGTGAACATGGCTGCTGAAAAGCAACCGAAACGTCGGCAAAAGTGTAAAATTAAATCTAAATAGTTCTATTATTTAAATAGCTTAAATAGAAGTAAACAGTAACTAGTAAAAGTGTTTAAAAATAATAGTTTTAAGTTTTTTCAAAATTATGTAATAATAGTGTTTTATAAAAAATAAATAACGCGATAAAATCCGTATAAATTTGTTTAATTTCAAGACTTCGGATTTCCATTTGCTATGATCCTGACACACTTCTCTGGCTTCATTCACTTTCATCACATTCCTTATACACCCTCGCCGGTTTAAGGTGCTCTTAATCTGGCCCCTTCCCCTTGCGACTGTTCCATTCATACTAGCCTTATAAAACTTTCTTAGTCAGTCTTTTCTCGTCCATTCTTTCTACATGCCCAAACCAGCTCAACATTGCTTTTTCTATTCTAGTCACTATATCCACTTTCATGCCGCACCTCTCTCTAATCACACTATTCTTTATTCTATCTTTCAGAGTCATATAGGTATATTTATCTATAATATGATTACGGAATAATTTAATACAGCGAGAGCGTGATAATCCAATATGTCTGCGGTTGCCGTTGACCGCAATAGCATTAAAAACACTAAATAACAATTATAATGTTTACGCCAGCTTTCTGCATGAGTGGCGCATTGATTTAAGCGGTCGCCTTGTCACTGCTAATGTGACAAGTGTCGTGGTTTGGATGCAACAAAATATTATGTAATTCGCAAATAGGTTTTCAAAGTCTGTATTCTCTTTGCATCTATCCACACAGCTGAAATAATTTACAATGACGTTAACTTATCTATATTGACAAAATCTTCCTAATAAATAAGGATAGTATAAAATAGAAAATGCGATAAATTTGCCTAAAAAATAGCCTAATACTTAAACCGCTTATACAACCAAAGTATCAAAAACAATTGTGACCTAAAACGTCTTGATACTAGTCAGTTTTTAAGTAAAATGTGTTGTAAGCAAACAAAACCGTCTGTGTAATAAATCTTTAGTTCTTTAGAAACAACCACAAAGGAAGATGAAAAAATAAATGGGCCATTTTCACCCCTTGCATGGATTTTTATTCGAAGTCTTACTGAAATGTTTAGCAGTCATACAATAACTTGGGAAGCGAGGTTATATGTACATAAATAATAATAATATTTATTTGCACAAAAAAGGTTTTACAATACCAACACGTTGATTACACTGTATCCTTAAATAATAAAGACAATTTTATTCAGTTATAAACTTATAACTTATAAGTTTATAACTGAATAAAATTGTATATATACTTATAACTTTTATATATTATATATTTATACAAAGCCTCACGCCTATATTCGCAAAGGGGTAAGCAGATGTGTATTACACGTGCATTTAATCAGCTATAATTTTAATGCCATTAATATACAGCAGCGATAGCCTAGTCGGACACCGTTGGACTGCTACGCAGAGGTCTTGAGTTCGAACCCAAGGCACACATCACTGACATTCTAAAATGATGTGCGTATTAAAATAGTTAATTATCGCTTGTTTTAACGGTGAAGGAAAACATCGTAAGTACATTATGGAGAACTTTTAGAAAATAATGAAGATATGTGGAGTCTGCCAAAGAAAGAAGAAGAAGAGGCCGGTGCTCCGTAGTGCGGCAGTTTAAAACAGCGCTAATATTATTATATTATATAAAATATAGCAGCTACATACGGTACAAGAGGAGCAAAATGGGTTAAGCGTAGTTGTAAAAGCATTCGCCGGTCGTTACATTCTAGGGTGTTATTGGCTTTGTCTATTTTGATGAGTACTAAAATTGATTGAACAGCTAATATTAAAAATAAATCTACTAATTTGTTGAATGTTGTGTTGCTCACTACCTCATGTTGCTACTTATATCTCAAGGATCAAAATCCTTGAGTTATAAGTAGCAACATGAGGTTTCCGATGGTTGCGTCTTTTGTTTATTTTTATTATATGGAAAATATATGAAATTACTAATGATTAACGCAATGCATGCAATCCAAGCAAGTGCCGACTAGCGTATGTTACTCGCGTCATGAACAAAAGCCAGAAACATAAAAAGAAATATAAAAATGTGACTACGTGTACATAAAACAGTAAAAACTTGACAGGATATAACGTCGTTTTTAATACAGGAAAAGTGTTTATAGTATCGGCATTTAAATAGATAAGCTGATTTTTCAAGTCGATGACCGTTGGCCTACAACGCCAAAATCTCGAGTTCGATGCCAAGGCACGCAAATCTGACTTTTCGAAGTTCTGTGTATTTATTATCGCTCGCTTTAACGGTAAAGAGAAACACCATAGAGACACGTGCTGGGAATTATTCATAAGGTTTGTGAAAATATGTGAAACCTACTAATCTACCAACTCGCACTGGAATAGCGTGGTAAGCTATGGCCGAATCCTTCTGACATTGACAAGAGGCCTGTGCCCAGCAGTGGGTCAGTTTATGTGCAGGGCTAACATAATGACGCTTGAGGGTTTATGACATGCCGAGATTAGCCCGAAAATGTCAGAATATATAGTATAAGCTATGTTTAGAATTATATCCTCATGCAACAAGCAAATATGGAAAAGAAATTAAGATAAACATTCAAAAAATCTCGCACAATGCTATTTATAACCAATACTTTAAGATCCTAAATAAGCCCAGACCTTATTGGCACATGCTGTGTATACGTATACTGTTCTATACAAGTCAAGTACTCCATTATACGACGGCTTAAACAATGTATTTGTGGTTGGATGTTAAGCTTTTAACGTTTAATTTATGATGTAAGTATGCCGTGGGTAGTGAGCATCTAAGAAAATAAATAACGGCGTGTATTTTAATAGGCGTAGGTAGTACGACTGAAAATTACAAGGTTATAAAGGCATTTTCCCGACGGACTTTCTGTCGGCGGTTATTCTATCTTTTGCGTTTTGGTAACAGTTTAAAAGTATAATTAGGATTTTTAGGTATTTTTTATACGTACATACATCTATTAGAACAATGTAAGAGAAATTACTGAAGGCTTATAGTTAATAGATTTGCTATCGCGATTATAAATTGAAAGATATATTGACTGATGGCGTAGTGATTTTAGTGGCATCCTCACCTCCGCCGAGTGTTTTGGATTCGATCCAAAAATAGTTGTTTCAACTTTAAATGTTCTTTGTGTTTGTTATTTGAATTTTTGTAAAGTCTTCCGCGACACCAAAGTGTGAGAGTTTTCATTCATAAAAATAAACATATATTTATATGGAGAAAGTAGATGATTTAGATATGTGAGACAATTTGCTTTCAAATTTATTTTTAGAGCCATTGTGATGGCTAGTTACTTCATGAAGATGTTTCATTCTACTCTTAGTTACTTTAACAAATGCACGTCATTCGCCTGCTTTTAATACTTTACACGAAATTTCACGTCGTAATTTTATTTTTGTTTTACTTCTAAGGGTCAGTTTTAATATTATACACTATACTACAAGTTTGAACTGGTGTATTTAAGACGCAAACGCAAAGAATTAAATGAAGTGGTTACAATATCATAGATATCTTAGAGAGTTCACAGCTGCGTCCAACTACTGGTTCATACTTGAATACGCGTGCTCTTTAGAATAGAAAAGAACAGAATCCCAACTAATATTATAAATGCCAATATGAGTATGTCTGATACGCTTTCACGCTTTAATTACTCGACCAATCATCATAAAATTTCGCGTACACATGGGTAGGAATACAGAAAAGAAAACTGAAATAAAGAACTGCTCCTGAACGAGCAAAGCTGCGGCAAAAGCTAGTAAAATATATTAATTAAACATAGGTGATACCTACAAAGGATGAAATATATAAGTTCTTTAGGTGACTCATGTAAAACTGTTCCTTACATTCCATTACAACAAATAAAAAGATTCTCAAATATCACACTACTAAATAACACAAAATGATTATATTTCCGAAGAAATCTAAACAATAAGATTACTTCTCAAATATCTATAATAAGCGTGTTAATTGCTATCGCAATAATTATTCAATGTTTGTTCCCCGATATGAAACAATTCAACATTTCAAAACGAAACAATTTTACTGTAACCCTATATTGCTATCTGGGTTATGTTCGGAGTGGCGAGGTTTTCTAAAGCTCCGTAAATAATCAAATCAATCTTGATACTGAAGCGTAAGACGCTTGAGATACTCAAATAAATTTTGTGTTTGTGTTTCGCATATAAATTATATGTGATGTTTATGTGTGTGCATATATCAGGATGTATATATGGCTTGTGTCGTACATGGATAGACAAATGTCTGTTTCTTGGATGGATATACAGAGACTTAGGATTTACATTGTAAATTCTCCTATATGTAGCTCGCGGCTTCACTCGCGTTTATTTAGGTTAGGTTAGTTAATATTAGTAACAGTACTTTTTCGGGTTAAAAGGTACCGCATGTCTTTTTCTGTTCCCTGACAACGTGTATGCTAAATTTCACGATGACCAGTCGAGTAGTTTTAGCGTGAAAGCGAACAAACGAATAAACAAACTCACATTCGCATTTATAATATTTGTTAGGAAGCTAGGAATAGGATTGATTGCACATTGTGAGATCCACAAAAAGATTACGAGTCTTGGTACTCTTTATGTTCATTGTTTAACATCCTCAACGATTCAGGGAATAATTCTTAGTGGCGGAAATGTCTCGTGAAAATCTATTAATTTATTTTCAATTGAAAAATTTAATATAATAATATTGTTATGTTATTAATATTTATTCTGGTGTCTTTATGTAGCCTTTGGTCCTTAAACTATGGTGGCTAAGTGTATAATTAGGTTCGCGAGACGACCTCGAGCCACCCTGAGGTTTGCCCTGGGGATGGTGGGCTTTGTGGTTTTTATTGGGTAGGTCTTGTTGCATAATGGCCGGCCGTTTCATACGGCGGGCCGAAACCTCGGCGGGGCCGCAACCGCATGCGCAAGGGATTCGCGCGGCTCCTTCAATAGCGGTTTTGTCGAGGAACACCGTGGTAGGTTTAGTCGGTATTCCGGGAGGCACATTATTCTTATACCATCTTTTCTTTTGCCTCGGTGAGTCCGACATAACCCCTCCGCCCACCCCCGCGAAGGGGTATGCGTCAATGCATTCCACCACGTAAAAAAAAGAAACGGCGTAAAATAAGGTTCATCATTTAAAAAAAAACAATTATCTTTCTTAAGTGGCAAACAATCTTACGGCCCACACCTGTTGGTAAGTGGTCACCGTAGCCTAGCGGGAAGGGGGAAAGAGTGTGATTGGGCCTCCGGCACTCTCACTCACCGAACGAAACACAGCAGTAGGAATACTGCTATTTCACGTGGATATTCTGTGAGAGGGTAGTCCTTCCCCGGTCGAGCCGGCCATTCATGGTGAAATTAGCGAGACTCTACTATTCTTAAAATTTAACGCGCAACTTGATCGAAGATAATTTTATATAACATAATATCACATATATTAAAAAATAACTTAATTCCAAAAAGGAGTAAGTTGCAATGGAAAATCCCACATAAGATGCACCTTAAAGAAAATCTTTTCAGCGACACAATCTTATATTATGTTTATGTAGCTAGTTTACCCGCCTCCCGCCTTAAGGAGGCGCTGTGCTGGCAGCAGGGGACTTTAAATCTTCCTCGTTTCGTAAGAGCACAGAATTTTTTTTTTAAGGCTCATCAACGGAAATATTTTCTTTGGTGTTGCATGAGTTTCTATGGCAACCATTTACCTAATCTACCTATTTTTAAGTAAAATTCAGAATATTCCTATGTACCCTAATTTATATTACAGATGTGAATGTGAGTTTGTTTTGAAATCTTAACTACTCGATAGATCATCATGAAATTTTGTATACACGTTGCCAGAGGTACAAAAAAGGACAACGGGTTCTTTTCACACAGAAAAAAATTATGGTTCCACGGCGAGTTAAGCCGCGAGCAAAATGTATGAATTAATAAAGTTAACTATTCGAATAGTTTTAAGATTGCATAAACGACAGTGTCTCTACAATATTACATACATTATGTATATGTACATACTTATATTATTGATCAATGCAGGCTGCAGTACTCAACAAAAGAAATAGACTATTCCGTACCACCTCCCCAAGTACCTACGTACAACTACTTCCTTCATTAAAACCCACTTTTCTAATCTCATTAAGCTCAATGGAGAACAATGCGTCAACTTTTTTAAAAAGGTACGTGACGTCACTGGTTGGTAGCTCGGTCGATCATTCACGCGCTGCTTGTAGGGTGGCCGGCCAACCGGAAATTATGACGTCATTAATTTCACACACCCTTGCGCCTGTATAATCTGTATTTTTCAAAAACAAAGCATGGCACGCCTATGTCCGTGTAACGATGTCCTAGTAAGCCATTGAAGGGAGGTGAACATTTATTATGGGAGCTTTTATGGTAGCTTTATGTATAGCGTATACCTGTGTTGCAGCTTATGGTAGTGTCTTTATATAGAGAAATCTTGTAACCTGTTTCTAAGTATATTGTGTGCCTGGAAGGGTTTGATATTTATCATAGTCGCACGGATGGCGTAGTGGTTTAAGTGTGCACCGAGTGTTGTGGGTTCGAATCCCACACGGGACAAAAAAGTGTGATCCACAAATGGTTGTTCCGAGCCTGGATGTTCTTTGTGACCGTTGTTTGAATTTTTGTAAAGTCCTTCGTGATACAGGAACTATGGATAGCGCGAGAGCAGCCTTTAAAAAATATATATATTATATACATACTACTCAAAACAAAATAAGGGCCACTAGTTTATTTACATTTAAGTGCACTTTAGTAAACTGAAAGTAACTGATAAGTAGCATTATATTGATATTACGAAATCTTTGGTGTTTGGCCTCTTTTATGCTGGTGTTCGTGTTCCTAATTTGAAAAGTATTGGCCATCATTTTAAGAAAAAATAATTGGATGTTATTCTTATGTTTTTCTTCGATTGTCTTCTTAACTTGTTTCGGTTATTTTAGGAAAAAGTTATACTTTTTCAATTTTAATTGATTCATTTATCATCTAGCGTTAATTATGCCACCAGTACGAAGGCACATGGATACAATTACAGCAATCAGAGCCATAACTATGATTCAAGAAGGACGTTCTCAGCGTTACGTGGGTTTGCAGTTGGGTTTTTCTCGAAGAGCTGTCCAAAATGTATGGAATTGGTTCCAAGAGACCGGCAGTGTTGCCAGGAGACCCGGTTCAGGTAGAGTTCGTGTAACAACGGCGCACGAGGATCGGTACGGCCAACTAAGTGCTCGTCGTGATCGTACAGTAACGGGCCGTAAGTTACAACACCACCTACGGCTGACAACGGGTACCCGTGTCAGTGATCAAACTATACGTAATCGATTGCACGAAGACCAGCAAATGTCAAGACGACGAGTTCTTCGAATTCCTCTGACCAGGGTTCAACGTGCAAACCGTTTAAGATTCTCCCTTCAGTATTTGAACTGGGGGATTAATCAGTGGGGCAAGGTGCTTTTTACAGACGTGTGCAAAGTAAATTTTTTTAATGATGATCGGCGTGTTAGGGTTTGGAGACAACGCGGCGTGTGGTTTTCGGAGTCCTGCATCCACGAAGTTGACCGTTTCGGTGGTCCCAACGTAATGGTTTGGGGTGGGATTAGTTTACACGGTAAAACCGAGCTCATCATTTTAAATGCGGGTACCGTAACTGCAGAACGTTACATCGAGGACGTCATCAGGCCTCAAGTGATCCCATTTGCACAGCGAGTGGGGCCTGGATTCATCCTGATGCAAGACAATGCCCGTGCACGCACAGCTCGATCGACCCAAACTGTCCTAGAAGGGTCTCATATTGAGGTATTACCATGGCCAGCTAACAGTCCGGATTTAAATCCAATCGAGCAATTGTGGGACCAATTGAAACGAAGGGTTAGAGAGAATGAGCAAGGGGTCTACAACCAACAGCAGCTGATTGACGCTTTAAAACGTGCCTGGCAGGAGATTCCAGATGAAAACGTGAGGAATTTGATCCAGAGTATGCATACGAGGCTTCAGGAGTGTATTGCTAAGAGAGGAGGACATACTCGTTACTAAAAAGAAGAAACAAAAGTGACAAGAACAGTATTTTGTATTTTTCGGTGATTCCTTTTGTTCATGTTTTTCATTCAAAATGGCCAATTTCATTATGAACTTAAAAAAAACAATTCATGATCATTATTTTAAACAATTGTTAGCCTATATTATAACCAATAACATTATTTTGTAGTTACATAAGTTAAACAATTTAATGTCTTTATTGTTTTCATGGTACAGCAAAAAACCTTAGTGGCCCTTATTTTGTTTTGAGTAGTATATATACTAGCTGTCCTGACAGACGTTGTCCTGTACAGGCGAAAAAAAAACAAAGGTAAAAAAAAAATTTTTTTTTTTCCTTTTTCGAATTCACTTGACCATACACAAAAAAGTTCATTCAAATCGGTCCAGCCGTTTAGGAGGAGTTCACTGTCAACACACGTACAGAAGAATTATATATATGTATAAAGAATAAAGGAGTGCAAAAATCTAAAGTATATAATTTTATTTTTATTTATGAATTTAATGAATGGTTGTGATTGGGCGAACACCAGTTCTTAATGTGTAATGTAGAACTTTACTACTATTATAAAATATAAAGAAGTCGAAGTGCTTGTAAGTATTTCTTCCGATTAATAACGTTTTTTTTCACCATAGCAATATCAAACTATTTACTACGAACATAAGTTTGATATAATTATATTTTTAAATTTAATGAACGATGGCACTGATTGGGCGAACGCTAGTATACATAATATAAAACTAAAATACAAAACATGCGAAGTTGAAATGCTAGACAGTTGTGTGCACAAATAATTAGTTTTCCTTTACTGTTAAAGGGTGCAACTCGTAACTATTTAATACGAACATAACTTTTAAAGCCAGACGCGTACCTTGAGATCGGATATGAGACCTTTGCGTGTCAATACAATGCCTAGAGGATAGGGCCCTCTAAGCTATCTCTAATTTCTATGACAGTTTAATATATTTCCATTCAATAAATGCGTGACGGACCGAAGGAAATATGCAAAAAGAACAAGAATCCTTACGTAAAGGGCATCTCCATTTAATATGGACATCGTGTATCGTACGTGGCCGGTATGTTATTAAGGGCATTCGAATTTTATGACCGTTTCGAATATCTTCATTAACCCTTGCGGTTCCATACATGATGTTGGGTTTGTGGAATTATGCGGCTTGTTTGTGGTCCAGTTAGATATAGGTATTAATATATTTACGTCAGGTTCTGCTATAATATATTATAGCAGAACCATATCTATAGATTACATGCGGTTTAATTATGATAATAATTAAACATAATTGGATTCCATATTATGTATGCAATGTGTGAGTAATAATCTATACTAATATTATAAAGCTGAAGATTTTGTTTGTTTGGTTGAACGCGCTAATCTCAGGAACAGCTGGTTCGAATTGAAAAATTATTTCAGTGTTGGATAGCATATTTATCGAGAAAGGTTATAGGCTATATAACATCACGCTACGGATCCACGGGAGCGGCGCAATAATCAATAACGCGGGTGAAACCGCGAGCACATCTAATGATTAATACTGTAATAAAACTCCTTGATTATCCAATATAATTATTTATTCTCCTCTACTTGTTATCCTTTTATTCTACAAGACCACAAAGTTCACACTCCGTATCCGTTTACACAACCGCTCGGCTCGACCGCTCGGACAAGAATGACCCCTCCCGCCATCCACTACTCATTCGATACAAAAGTCGATTATTAAAATACCCGATTATGCCGAATAAAATATATAACCTTACACTCGTCCATTCTGACCTCGTGTATGTCCCCATACACGGATCTAGGTGTGACATGCTAATCTTACACTCGGCGAGGGAGGTTGCTTGTCTTTTACACTTTCATCGGATTAATTACAATTTACATAAAAAAAAAAATTATAAAAGTTAAGAGCGACATTAATAACATAACATAAAGAAAATCATTGATTTATGACATATTCCTTAATATAGATACATACATAGGTACATGTATGTTTTTATTATTTGTAGTACTCTACAGAATATTCAATATGCATATACATTAAACAACAATAATATCACTGAATATCAATAGCAATTAAACCAACACAGTTTGCAGAAGCAAACCCATCCAATTCTTACAGAAACACCGATTTTGTTATATCTCTTTGTCGTAAACCCATCCAATTCTCGCAACACTAAATCCAATACTTGCTAACCCATCCAATTCTAGCAAGATTGTTCAACCTCAGCACAGTTCTCGCTAACCCATCCAATTCTAGCAGGAACTGTGATTAAGTGAAGTGCTACAATACAAGCCAACCCATCCAATTCTGGCATGATTATAACACAATACATTTATGTATTCCACAATTCAATAAAGTAAATCAACGAATTTAAACACTGTTTATTTACAATATCATTTCATTACACATACAAAGCAGTAGTTTCATAGATTTTTAACAAAAAACAATGCAATATAAGAGTAAAGTGACGCAAATATCAATCATTCCGCCTCTAAAGCAGAATAACTAACATTCTCGCCACCAGAAACATTATTAACTACAAAGGCCACCAAGTGAACCCAGGGCAACACTCGATCGGCACCCACCGCCGTATCGCGTTTAGTCTTAGTGCCTGTTAGTCCTGGAATTCCTGTTAGCCTATATAGATAATTTCCTAATACCTGTATCACCCTATACGGTCAAGTATATGAGGGCCAAAGTTTTGTGCTCTTACCGTCATTATTCAACGCAACTTTTGTGATTTTGATTAGATCCCCTTCCTTATAAACGTGCGCTGGTTTTCTTCGTTTCCTATTCCTATCATAATAGTTCTTTTCTTTAACTTGTTGTCTTGTATCTTATCTTTAACTTCTTCCCTTATTTTCCCTACGTCACTATCTGCCCCTATATGTGCTCTTATCTCATTAAGTTAAGGGTCTAATTCTGAATTCATTGACGTACCGAACTGTGGTGTTATTTAAACCCCATTGTACGACACCGAACTTTCTTATCTCCAGGCCTGATACCCGCAGCGCTAATTTCGTAACCAAAATAATGCACCTTTTCCGTCAGAAACTCGATTTGACAGATTTAGAGTCAAGTTAGCGCTTTCGAGTAGTTTAAGGATGTTTTCGAACCGATTGAGACACCCTTTTTTGTCTAGCGACATAAACGAGCAGGTCATCCATGTACGCAGTTGCTTCAGAGTATCTGGCTGATCCCAATACCTTATGCATCATCCACGGGAATACAGCAGGAGCGTTTGCTTGGCCAAACTAACTAACTAAATAAATTGAACTCGTACTAGCCGTCCGGTGTTACGAACGCCGTGAGCGGTTTTGATGCTTCCGATATCGGGACCTGATAGTATCCTGATGCCAAGCTGAGTGTGATAAAATAAGCTTGACCAGATAATCGAGCAACTTCATCCCCGACTACTGGCATCGGGTACCTTTCTTTCACCGTGATCGAATTCAGCAGTCTGTAATCGATACACATACGCATCTTCCCGTTCTTCTTACGTACCAAAATGACGGGACTCGCGTACTCACACCGACTCCCTAACGATACCGGCATCTAGCATCTCACCTATCATTTCCCGGATCAGCTCGCGTTCCTCGTGTGACAAGCGGTTTGGCCGATAAACAATAGGTATTTTACTTGTTGTTTCTATTGTCATCTCCGTTAAATTTGTACACCCACTCCTGAAGTGCGAATGCGAAGCACTGCTTATACTTATGTAAAATATCCAGTAGCTTTTGTTTTTTATAGTCAGTGACATTTTTACCTATGCGAATTAACATTTTTTAAAACCATTAACTGTTAAGGCTTTTGTTTAAAATTAACTGTCACTACACGGAACAATTTAATGGCCGTTCTTAAAGCAGATCTTGAAAATTTTTTACGGTTTATAATTTAAACACCTGATGAATTATTTAGTTCAATAGGCTTTAAAACGATAAAACAATATGATAAGAGCTGTACTTGCCACTTCTGAATTGTAATAAAACTCCTTGATTCTCGAATATAATTATTTATTCTCCTCTACTTGTTATCCTTTTATTCTACATACAAGACCACACAGTTCACGCTCCTTATCCGTTTACACAACCGGTCGGCTCGACTGCTCGGACAAGAATGCCCCCTCCCGCCATTCGTTACTCATTCGATACAAAAGTCGATTATTAAAATACCCGATTATGCCGAATAAAACATTATAACCTTACAATACTTGTCTTGAATCGTTGGATATATAAAGAGAATATCAGGTACGGGTTGGGAACCTTTTGCGCTCACCCAATAGTCCGAATAAAGTTGTCAAGGCCATCTAAGGCCAATAACTAAAACACACCCAAAAAAAATACTCTCATTTGTATATTGAATGGGGGTGGGCAAAGGTCTCTTATTCTTGAATTTTGCCAGCTATAGTTTAAAGTCCCAATTATGTGAGGAGTCTATTGCCGTCTACCTCAGGCGTGGCAGTCGGTTACACCAACCACTACACCATCGAGGCCGTCATTATCTAAAGCACAGCAGTCGCATAAACTACCGCTGTGCTGCCAATGCAGTCATATTTTAGGATGATAAATGTTTAATTATTTTAAACAACGAGCATACGAAGAAACGCGCTGTAATTTCATGTGGACTGTACAACAAATTTTTGTTTTGTGTGGGAACCGTATCCGCAACTGTCGGCTCTGTGTGTAGCGGCGAGGTACTACAGCGCCATCGGTGCAGCCATTAAACTTTATCTCTCTGTTCTGTGATGATATTCATAATATATGTAGATATATTATCTCACAATCCCGTATCAAATATGCATAAGACTAACCCGTATTATAATAAACGATTCTATGTAAACGGTTTGTTACTATGCAAGTTGTATGAGTTAATTCAAGGAAATAGGGCTATCATCTGCCACTATTATAGAACTCACGCGAGTTGTTAAAAGCTTGTTTGTATTTATGAACTGCTAGTTTAGTTTGCGACTTCGGATTTGTTATGAATGAAATAGTTTACGTGTGATCGTCGACGCAGATTTCTATGAGTGTTTACTCATGTTGCTGCCACTGACCAAACAATTTATTTTCGTTTCAAGACAAGTCCTACAGTAAGAATAACCCGTGTTGTAAGAGTTTTACACACATTGAAACAAGGAACAGAAATATTCAGCATTGTATAGTCACTCAATTTGTTCCTGTTTTCTGTCGCATGCAGGTCAGGCTATATGTTGTTCTTCGTAAATGCGTCTATCTCATCACATCAACTTTATCTCTGTCTCATAGGCTCAAACCGTTGCTTCAAGCAACAGGTTGAACAACTGACATAGATAGGTATATGTAAATTCAGTAATTTCGGTAAACTCATTAATCAATAATCTTTGACGTTCATCTTCATATCTTTTTGTGACCTAAATGAATATAATTATGATTTTTGACGTTGACTTGCCTCAGTCTGTCTCGAAGACCTCCACTTTCATTTTAATAATTTGTAATTAGCGGAAGGAAACTAGGGGTCACTCTATAGAAAAAACTGGAAGCTCATAATTTCACGCATCCCTACACTTACGCAGGCACACAGTTTGTGGTTACAGCTTCTTATTTAATAAGAACACCGCTCTCCTTAAGTATAAATCCCGTATCGCGGGTAGCTTTACAAATATTTAATCAGCTTACACAAAGCACACCTAGACTTGGAACACTATTCATGGACTACACAAATTATTATCCTGTGTGGGAATCGAGACTCGAGACCGACAGTTAGTTAGTTAGTTGGACGTATGTTATCCGCACTTAGCCACACAATTGGGCCATTGTGCGTAAGTGACCGACGCGAGAAGTTGTTCGGTTACTCATACCACCTCAGCTCCGTCCAGAAAGACAATAGGGGACCGGTGTTGCACAGTACTTCCTTCATTGTTTCTGGACTGTTTAGTAGTTTCGCCCGTTGGTTGCTCACACTTTTGCAATGTAGCAGCACGTGAGTCGGTGTCTCCTCGGTTTCCATGCAGCCTCTACATAAGGGGCTGTCAATGATGCCGATGTTAAACAGGTGAGGTGTTGAGTGAGCAGTGGCCTGTTATTATACTCACTAGATGTCGCAGGTTTTTCCTTGAAGAACGTAGCAGTTTGCGTGACAGATGTATGTCTTAGGATGGAAGGGCTTCCTTTGTCTGACTACATTCCTTTGTTTCTGCCCATTGTTTTTCGTGTAGTTTCGTGGTTCTGTCACATAACCATGTTTTGAGTTGGCAGAAGGGTATCGGGACAATTGGTTCAGGTCCTACCATTTTAATGCTCGATCCTCTCTTTACCAGTTGGTCTGCAGCGTCATTGCCAGAAGAGTTGCTGTGGCCGCGTATCCATTGCAACGTTACCCGATTTTTTGGTGCACTTCTTTGCAGCTCACGGTGACGCACCAAGATGAGTTCACTGTTGCAAGCAGTTGCTTTTCAGAGCTTGTAATACCGCGGCACTATCCGAGATAATGCGTATCGTCTTATCGCTTATACCCCTTGATGTAACCGCTGTTGCAGCCCGGGTGATTCCAACACATTCTGCCTGGAAGATAGTGTTGAGGTTTCCCAGGGTTGTTGAGTAATTGATGTTTAGGTCGTGGGAGAAGACTCCGACTCCTGTTCCTGATTTTGTTTTGGATCCATCCGTGTATATTCTCACTTCGTGTATATATCTTTAAATTCTTCATGAAGTTGAATGTGGTATTTTTTGTCGAAAACAAAAGTTTTTGGGATGATATCACATGTCGCCGCTATCATACTCGAGACACACTCGAGACCGATATCGACACTTAAACCATACACCATGCGTGTAGAATTTAAAATATTGATAGTCTTTTAGTGGCGTAAAATAACTGTCGTTGTGTGGCAATAACTAATGTATTATTTTCCAATATTACGAGATCTGGTAATATTGGAAAACTGGTCAAAACGACTTTAATAAGGCCAAGAACATTTGATTTGGTTTGTTTTTGGGACCGGACCGCTAAAATTAACCTTAGATATACTGTGAGATTACATTCTCAGTAACGGTTGCTTTGTGCCTGATAAGGAAAATGTCATTTGCATACATTTTAGGAATATAATACTGTTCGCATTGTCCGCCTACGATTTTTATTTTTGCTGATACATACATAGTCTCACTCCTATATCATATAACTACTACTTGACCGTGGCTTCACTCACGTAAAAAGTTTGGTTAGGTTTGTTCCGACATAACCCTCTGGTTTCCCATTGTGGTGAGTGAGTATGGCACAGAAGCATTTCTCCAAGTAAAAAATAAAAATAGGTTATTTTAGTAAAGTGCATCTGTTATTTTTGAAACTGTTTCACTTCTGATTCCTAATAGTATTATAAAAAGGAAAGATTTAAATATTCTGTATATTTAAATCTTTCCTTTTTATAATACTATTAGGAATCAGAAGTGAAACAGTTTCAAAAATAACAGATGCACTTTCACCTTTAAATAATCATTGAATTATTCAAGAAATGCATTATCAAATAAAGTAAGAGATAATTTATATTATCCAACAGCGATCACGCAGCACGTCCGTTCCGTCTGCCGCTCGATGTCAAAGTGAGTCATTGCGCGCCGAGCACGCTTTTATAACCCGCTCGATCGTACGATAAGTGACGTTACTTGTTTAAGTCGCAACCAACAATACTATTATACTTAGTATGATGCCCAGTATAGAAGATTTTTCCACACATGTACGTCCATACATAGTCTCACGCCCATAAACTAACTGACGCCCATAACATAACTAACATAAATGTAAATTCAGTAAATGTAATAAACTCACTAACCCCTTTGACGTTCATAAGTGTTACTTTGTGACCTAAGTGAATAAATTATTTTTGACTTTGACATATCCCTGAAGGGGTGGGCAGATGTATCATACACCTTCATTTCACCAGATAAGATTTTTAGGACCCATATGATAAGAGGCGATCCTATTGCCATTCTTTGGGCACAGTTCCCGACTCCGTGCTGCTGCTCTACTCCTGCTAAAATCCCAATAACACTTTGTCTAGCCCAGGTATCAAAATTGAGACGTCACGATGGCACGTAAACATAGCTATGGGACCAACGATGTAGTAAAATAGCCTTAATACCTAAAGTTAGAACGCAATTAATAAACTAATTCATTCTATGTGACGTGGACATGTTACATAGATTGAAATGACGTATTAAAACATCTATGTTGGGTGAAATTATGCGTAATTTTGCACGAGCTTTGGCATGGGAACGTTAGAGCGTGAAACCACCAATCACGGTGCGATGATGGATAATTTAATGTGATATGTTTATTATTTATATACAACATTGGCAGCAAATAAACGTACGTATCTGCCGTCATCTCATCATACGTATCTCCGCTGGATATACTAATAAAAAACGTTAACGTAGCCCGTTCACGGAGGCTAAGAGGTCTACACCACGGCCATGTATGCATACCCGCGTTCGCGTTGAGTAAATCTGAGGTTGCACAACTCACTATTATGAAGGACTTCACATACCCCACATAGTATTCCAATGTCACCAACCTCAAGGAAAATGAATGAAAGATGGGATGAAAATAGAGGGAAAGCAGAGTTCATATGTGCGGTGCCGACATATATATGAATTATTACACATTATATTTGCTGAACGAATCATAGTACTTAATAGTGTCGCTAACATTACGTCAGTTATATCTAAGAGACTGATACTTACTAGGACGATTCAGTTTATTCGTACTTGTATTTGTACTATTTCTACCTTACCAAGGAAAAGGCAACGGTGGACTGTCTGCTATAGTCAATCAATCAGAACAATTAAATTGTAGCTAAGGTATATTTCAGTTCCCAAGGGTATTTAAGTGATGATTGAAGAGCAAGATAGGCTTTTTGTTCTTACTTCTTTTACAGTAGGCAGGGAGTGAATTTCCTTTGGGATTGCTTATTAGTATCAAGGGATTACAGCTAAGTCTATGAACAGCGGATACAAGTTATCATAAGAAAGAGCGCTGGACTTTACGCGAAATAACAAAAGAAAGTCTGTTGTAGGATGTTTATGTCACGTGACATTGCAACATCGGATGTAACAGTAATGATGTTATTCAAAGCTCAAAATCCAGATTTATGTGTGCCGGGGATTCCGAAAATTACATTCCGTCATGCAAAGTACGCATCTATCTTGCCAAGATCCCGAGTAATTTGTTATGGTGACGTCTATTGCTGTTCTACAAGCAAGATTAAGTTCACCAGTCAACGTTTACGAGTTAATGTAACGTCAGTACTGCAAGGAAGTCGTAAAGTTTCTTGTGAATAAAGCCTACCAAATATTACATGGTGCTTAAACGTCAAGTTGTTCAAGCTGTCTTTCAGTGACGAATATTTAACATTAAGTAAAAGCCTGTTAATTCAGCAGAGGCTTCCATTGAAATTATTAGCATGCCGAAGGGTGCTCTAGGCGAATATTTTATACACGCTCTTTTAAAGTTCGAGGTTTAAATTCCTAGATTTTCTCTTTGACTCGAGGACACTGTGTAAAATTACGTAGTTTTTACGAGAGCCTATTGTGGTTCTCTTTGTCTCTTTGAGATGTCTTTGAAGAGGTTGTTTGATACCTTTTTGCTTTGAGTTCATGCGCGTGTATAGTATTTTAGGCTTATAAGTTAGCATTACTTATAGACCTTAAAGAAGTTGCCTTGATTGTTTGTTGTCATTTTAATCATTTTAACTTTATAATATCAGTATTATTTTAATAAATGGGACTCTAAGTATAATGCAGAAGTAAGAAGACAAATTAAGTGATCTATCTTTTTGCTGAGCATACGCCAGTAATCTATCAGAAAGTTTATAGCAAATATATCTATTGGTTGGAGATGGATAGTTTGTCACAATGTGCAAGAAACTTTGTAAAATCTGCTTGAGAAACGTCCATAAAAATGTGGTTTGAAGTCACCATCATGTTGTTTTGATAAAAAATACAGTATTTTGTGTAAAATAAAGAGACATCGCGCTGGTACCATCTTGGCGACGGAGTAGCTAGCGCGTTATCTATTTCATTAAACTTAATTATCAGTGTATGTACTATAGAAGTGATACCTGGGTTGCCATCTTAAACTTTTAAACTTTTTTATAAGTAATGTGTACAATAATGATCAAATAATATTTTATCTAAGTTTTTTATTTTAAAAAAGACAACTCCCATTCCAGGAATAAATGTCATATGTCACGGGGATCTGTTCAAACATTTAAACAACGGACACAAATGTCATCCAAACTCAAAACAACTATTTGTAGATTATACATTTTTTTGTCCCGTATGGAAATCGAACCAACAACACTCGGCGCAGTGGCAGTGGCGAGGCGACCACTTGAACCACTATACCACCCGTATACTCAATAAGCATGATAATATATTCGAATGTTTTAACAATACTGTACATAAGGACGCGCTGTTATATCCATAATTACTTCGTAATTAAATGCTGAAATCTGCATTATTTATATTGTATACTAGATTTATCCCGCGGTTTCACTCGCGTAAGTCCCGTTGCCGTAGGGATATCGGGATATAAAGCTATGTGGTGTAGCTTATGTGTAAGTCCAGGTCTTCAGCTATCTACATACCAAGTTTCATCGCAATCGGTTCAGTAGATTTTACATGAAAGAGTAAAAAACATCCATACATCCTCACAAACTTTTACATTTATAATATTAGTATAGTTGTATATACGGCCATAAGCCACGCGTTCAGTCCAGTTGCAGATATATATTTCAACAGTGCAGTTAGAACAGTCGCAGATATCATTTTTGTAATAAAGAAAAGTGAGGATGTAGGTGTTTGTATGTCTTAAATCGTTCTGAAATAAACTGTGGTTTTAGCTGAACAAAAAGTGTTTATTTTTAAATAAGCCGCTGTTGCCGTCTAACTGTGCGTAGCTTCTTTATTCAAATAAGTTTATTATTAACCACAAGTGTATATAAATATAAATCTGACTCTGCATATTATGTATTAAAATATAACACTGACATTACTACATTTGCTGTAAAATGGTTTACTGATATTTTCAGTAATATAAAGGCTGGAAACAAAGGCTTTGATTGGACGTGACATTATTGAATTTTCACAAAAACAATGGCGTAGCGTACTTCATTTTTATTAAGTGAAATATCAAATATCGGTTAAGGTTGGTATTAAAGCCTGTCAAACGCATATCAGTGCTTTAGTATATCTAAAGCCCGATTTACAAAAAAATGACAGCGGCTAACCGCGAAGCTGTGGCCAGTTTTAGTTACGCAGCATTTTAATATGAATACATAATTAGGCTATATCATACCCACATTTCACAAGACATGTTTTAGGTCCTATGAAATAAGCAAGCCTATTGCCATCTGCCAAGCACAGTTTGAGACTCCGTGCTAAACTAAGATTTTTTGGTAAAAATCCAAAAAAAACACTTAGTTACTAAAACAAAAAGTATAAAAATTTCGCGTTGCATGATACAGTAACACCTTACGTTACTTACATACGCAAACTCGGAGTTACGCGATTTTCAAATCTCGTCGATTCGTCTTTTGTTAACCCCCGACGCAAAAACGACGGGGTGTTATAAGTTTGACGTGTCTGTGTGTGTGTGTGTGTGTGTGTGTGTGTGTGTGTGTGTGTGTGTCTGTCTGTGGCATCGTAGCTCCCGAACGGATGAACCGATTTTAATTTTGTTTTTTTTATTTGAAAGGTGAATTAGTCGGGAGTGTTCTTAGCTACGTTTGATAAAAATCGGTCCAAGATGGCCGCCACCACAAAATGGCGGATTATATATTTTTTCACAACTCCCTCAATATGGGTATCAAATGAAAGGGCTTGACGAGTAGAATACTATGCACTATGATAAATTTCAAATCCAAGATGGCCGCCACCAGAAAATTACAAATTTCCACAAATTAATTTGATCATCGCACAATCTCAAATATCGATTTTAGACTTACTGTCCTGTACTGTCTACTACACGATTGTTCACGAATTGAGGGAATATTGCAGAAGAAAGCGTCTTTGAGTCGTCAAACTACTCTCTTAGATTTTATGAAGCCTTCTATATCACAATAACGGCAGTTGGCGATTTTATATTTGTAAAATCCAATATGTATTTATATGCTAAACTATACTTACGCGGTTATTGCTCAGTCCCATCTATCGCAAAAGTTCGGGGTATTACTGTATATGTAATGCAAAAGACAATTAAAAACGACAAGCACTTACACTTACTACATAAAATGAACACAAGAATACAATGCCAGTAATTAATGACCGCGATCAAAATATGTGATTGTGTCTACGACATACCATTCAATGTGTTAAAAGTAAACAATATGGCATTGCATTATTTCTCCCTACGAATAAATTGTTATATATCTTCAGTAAATATTTATCGAACATGTATCTTTTTTAAGGCTTACCAACTAAAATACATACTAAGCATTTACATGAAAACATTCTAACAAATATATAGTGTGTATATGTGTATGCTTTTAAATTAAAGGTGAGCACACCATTGACTATATCTAAAGTGTACATATATTAAATATATGAAATAACTAAAGCACAATATATCAGCCAAATTGTTGGAGGTGTTCAATTTCACCTGTATTTATTACAGCGTAGCACGTAGCAAGTCATGCGGTTGCATTTCGCTACGGTGTAGCATAGTGCTACGGCCTACGGTTCAGTGATCAGCTGTAATTAATAAAGGCCCTTGCACACACATGTGATATGTTTTAACAGTTTATGTAATTGCAGTCTGTTGATGTGTCGCATTGGGCGTTTTATTCGTTAATAATCATGTTTTTTTTATACAATTAACGTGGCAAACAAACATACGGCCCACCTGATGATAAGTGGTCACCTTAGCCTATGGACGCCTGCAACACCAGATGCATCATTTGCGTGTTGCCGACCCTTTAGGAAAGGAAGTGGGAAGGAGAAGGAGCGGGAAGGGGGAAAGAGGGTGATTGGGCCTCCGGATACAATACAAAAATCTTAAAAGTAATAAGATTTGCTTAGGGTTTCTGCTGTTTACAGACATCCAGCAAACATATGTAATGAACCTAATTCTTATGAAGCTTTTTTATTTTATTGTTTTATTTTTGTCTTTAGTTTATATTTCTTCTAAATAATTTGTGTATATATTAAGTTAATTATTTAATTATGTCATTAATAAAGTCAATACACCACGAATCTAATACAAAAGACATATAGATAGCCAAAATCCTACTCATATTGTTTATGAAAGGTTATTGAAAACTAAATACGAAATGATGACTTCAGAGATAAAATTAGTCCGAATTGTAGTTATTTCTTTTGTATATTAATATTTCTTTCGGGCCCAGTGCAAAGTCAATAGATTTATTGAAAACACGTTTTGTATTTTTAATAAGAAAAATATCAAAATACAGTCGTGCACACATTACTTTCAAGTGAATATAAGTAATATTTATATGTTCTCCAATAAATGTTTAGTTTTATATAAGTAATATGTATATGTATTTTACACACCGTATTGTAAGAACGTTGTTTTTAAAAAAATATTATACTTTTTGATTTATTGGTATACTTTGTTTTATTTAAAACTATCACCTTCGTGCGCGAATGTACTATACTTCTACTTTTATTAGCATAAAAAAGAATACGTGCGAATGGACACCTGCGTTTTCAGACTGGAACGATTCGCACGAAAATATATTCCATGTGTGCGAATTGACAACAAAGAAATTTTATATAAGAAAAAAGTCTTTTCGCACGATATATGCCAACAAATTCGTGTGAAACGACTACTAAGCCCACAAAACAATACATTGGCGGACTTAATGCCCAGGGCATTCTCTACCAGTCAACCGCAGGGTGATGCAGAGATAAGAAGTAGGTGCTACGCATACAATAGCATTATAAATATACATGTATTTAAACTAAAGAATAACACAAAAGTAATAATATTTACATAATATAAACATACCTAAATATATCATATAATTTAAATAAAATATATATAATATATACATATAGATATATAGACGCCTACATACATACATACCTATATACATACACATGCACGTATGATACTTTTTAAGTCCAATATTTATTACACACTAGATTTGTCCGCGGTTTCACTCGATTGATAATATATTTTATCCCTCAGGAACAGTAGGTACTTTTTTCTGGATGAGAGGTATGTTAAAAAGCAAAAAGGAATTTCATTATGTTTGGTCGAGTGATTAAAGCGTGAAAGCTTATCAAACAAGAAACAAGCTCACATTCGCATTTATAAGAGTAGTTAGGATATTTGGGATATCTATACTAATATTATAAAGCTGAAGAGTATTTTTGTTTGTTTGATTGAACGTGCTAATCTCAGGAACTACTGGTTCGAATTGAAAAATCTTTTAGTGTTGGATAGCCCATTTATCGAGGATGGCTATAGGCTATATAACATCACGCTACAAACCACGGGAGCGGCGCAGTAATCATAAACGGGGGTGAAACCGTGAAACGTCTTATACTTATATTTTCTATCGTAGACCTTAAATAATTCAATTCCAAAAAAGAAAGAAATCAGGCGCAAATCAAATTACATCTTCTTTTCCTGCTGTAGTTTTATTCTTTAGAGAGCGAACAGGGGAATAAATATAACTCGGCCCGCATTTTCTCTATACAAATAATGCAGAATCACAGCTACCGATACTGTCGAGCTCGTGTGTATCTACGAACCGTCCACAAAGCCATTAGTGCACACGCTGTTTAATTACACTTCGTTTTGTTAAATTACGTGTAATCAATAGTAGGTAATTAGCAGAGCATTATGAACACTGATTCATTTTAATTATTACTTAAAGTTATATGTGTTTTTGTTTGATTTAGTATTGATTTTTAGTTTGTAATGAAATCAGATGAATCAGGAGCTGGTAGTGGAACAAAAGATATTAGGATCCTAGCAAGTGAAAATTCGTACTCTCTGCCAAGGTACCCAGGAAATAGGTATGAGTCGCTCAGCCAGCATACATACCTGATCTTTCTCCAGTCGTGTCGGATTGCCGTCCCATCGGTGTATGAGAATTAGGGAACAAAGAGTGCACTTGTGTTTGCGCACATAATATGAACTTGTGCACTATAATATCTCCTGCGCAGTTGGCCGTTAAGATAGGCCGCCGTGACTGAAGTCGGTCTGGTGAATATTTTTATTATTATATACGCCTATACGTTTATAGGTAGGTGTTTTATCGACTATCTCATCATATGATAGAGAACGTATTTTTACAAGGTTTAGATAGAGTAAACAACGATGTAGGAGTAATAAAATATACTGAGTTACTGCCGCACGCAGAGATATTAATTACTAAAGAGG
The DNA here is from genome assembly GCA_963675205.1 of Catocala nupta. Classification (NCBI taxonomy): domain Eukaryota; kingdom Metazoa; phylum Arthropoda; class Insecta; order Lepidoptera; family Erebidae; genus Catocala; species Catocala nupta. The sequence goes on along the minus strand of OY776097.1, from coordinate 18,003,162 downwards.
CTCCTCAATGGCGATTTTACGTACGACATTTTACCAAGAAATTACTATATTCTCAAAGTGCCGCCCATTTCGTTACGATTGAACATTATTTTGATTTATTTTTAAAAGGTAATTCCCGCTCTGGTAATAATCTCAATTATTAATAATTGAGTCGCTGAGACTTTACTAACGTTCAAACAACGGACACAATGATACCCAAATTCGTCAAACCGTAACAAGTATTTGGGAACCGAACCCATAAAAGTCGACTTAGTCGCAGTAGCGACATAGACACTACGCTATTCGTGCAGTCAATAAACACGAGGTAATCATTAAATGAATGCGTCAGTAAGGTACCTGAAGAATACCTGAGTTCGATATAAGGTTGTTATACAAAGACTGCTGTATTGAGTGTTAGGTAGCTTTATTTTATATGTGTGTGTTTGTATGTGTGACTGTGCCAAATGAGCCGAGCTCGCAGTATCAAGCACGACTATGACACCGACGGGTCTAATTAAGCTGGACATGACAAGTTGTGAATGTATTGTAGTATTTATATTATTCTGTTTGAAATGCGGCATGATTATTTTAATAAAATTATTTATAGTCATAAACGCAAAATTATTTATCGGCGAAAAATAATGATATATTCGTGGCTGTTTGAGTTATTTATTAGCTGTAACTGTTGATTTCACTCGCATATAAAATGTAGCGTATGCGTTTATATTGTTTCCATGTACATTTTACCAAAATTCCTGCAGCGCAAAGAATTAGCCATTACAATGTTACAGACAGAGCTTTTCAGAAACTGCTGCATTTATAATGTTGGTATGGATTTTTTAATTTTATATTTGATTACTAAAATTGGCATAGTATATCTAAATTATGTTTCTATTCCTCAGGAACAGTTCTTTTTCTGTATGAGTGGTACCCTATATCCTTTTCTGTTACCTGTATTCCTGACAACGTGTTTGCGAAGTTGAATAATGGTCGGGCGAGTAGTAAGGCATGAAACAAACGAACAAATAAACTCACATACGCATTTATATTAATGAGGATAATAATTATATAATACAGATAATTAGATAATAATATATTTAGAAGATTATAATTAATGTATTAAAGTTAATTATATGATTTGAAAATTAGGTATCAGACGTAAAAGTTATGAAGCCGCTGATTGATTTACAATACCTGTTATCGGTACCTTTGATTTACATAATATTTTCATAAAGTTTGAGGTTACATAATTCTGCTGTCAAAAGTATTCGTGTTTACGAAGATCGAAGGATTCAAAGTAAGACGAAGTTAATCGACCAGTTTTTCAGAAACGGTAATTTTTCAAGATAATATTTTATGTACAAATAGTGGAAAAGAAAAAGAGAGAATATAGATAGAAGATTGATTTAATACTTTTAAGAGAATAAAAGAGTCGTATCGATATAGACCTCTGACTTTTCGAAATTATAGGCAGTTCTTTAACAGTGGAAGAACACGTCGTGAGGAAACCTGCATGCCAAAGATTTATCTATAATGTTGTCGAAGATATGTGATGGCTGCACATGCGCACTGGGCAAGAATGATGGTCTATAGCGTTACCTTTCTTGCATTGAAAAGTGGCCCTTGCACGGCAGTGGTTCAGTTTATATACAAGGCTGATAGTGTTGTATATCGCTATAAAAGTCAAATTAAAAACTGACGTGAGGATTGGTGTTTGTTTCACCGAAAAGAGAAAAGTTCCTTAATGAAAGAAAGTATATGTAAAGTAATTTGTAAGTAGCTTTAGACTCCATCAGCTTGGCATCTAATTAGGGAAAATTATTTCGTGTTTTCCTTTTAAGAAAAGGTCCGACACCGAGTTTGGTTTCCAATTAGCCGAAAATTTTAATTCTACGCGTAACTTTTTCCGGATTATTTAATTCTTGCAATAACGGTAGGCAAATGTTACCATTACAAAAGACAATAAATGTGGTAAAGCGACTTTGAAAAAGTTCAATTTGTAGACAAATTCTGCCAGTCGCTATACCGGGAGAAGGCCGGCACTTCGTTCAAGTTTTATGGTTCTAGCGTACGATTACCTCTGTAACAGGAAAATATGTTAGGCAAAGGGAAAAATTAGCAGTCAATGTAATCAAAAATTACTACGTTGAAAATAATTTAATTATAAATTTGATATAATAATTATATTATTTTGCCGTGACTTCGTACGCGTGTAATTTGGAAGTTTGTACCTATATACAGAATGTCCCAGAAGTCGACGTCAAGCCGGATTCAGGTAACAGGCTATAATACCTATTAGAAAATATAAAAATGAATCTAAGTTACCTATTTTAAAGAAGAATGATTTTTTAATTTTTTTTTTTGTTATGTAATATACGAGACAAAATAACAAAAAAAGAAACTTTAGTAACAGGAGTGAGAAGCGGTCTTTTCATTCCTGTTACTACAGATATTTACTTCTAGAATAATTTTTTTTATTACAAAACTAGCAGGAATTTAAAAAATAATTAAATTTCACGATTTAGTTTTTTTATATTTTACTGATAGCTATTATAACTTAGCCCTTTACCTGACTCCAGCTTGACGTCGACTTCTAGGACATTCTGTATTACTTTTCTTAATACTCGACAAAAATTCTAAAATAATAGTTTTGTAGCTCTGGCTTCTATAGCTCATATAAAAACATTTCACATTCATTAGCGATAGCTCAGTGGGGAGACCAACAGACTGCAATGCAGAGGGTCTCGGGTTCGCACCGTGGCGCACCTCTGACTTTTGGAAGTTATATGACTTTTCGAAATTATGTGCGTTTTGATTGACAATTATCGTCTGCTCCGTGCCTCGGAGAGCACGTTAAGCCATCAGTCCCGGCTGCCATGAACATCTATGGCAGTCGTTAGTGGGAAGTCAGTGCCCTATAATATCCTGACACTGGTCTAGCCTTAGGGTATCATTAGCCTTCGGGTTGCGGAGGTCAGGTGGCAGCCGCTCCGTGTAAAAACTGATATCCAGTCAAATCCGGTTAGATTAGAAAAGCCGACCCCAAATGACCTGGGAATAATAAAGCTAGGGAGAAGATTCATTAATGTTTTACATTAATGAGTGTGATATGTTTTTATATGACGTTACCTACTAGATTTTGCCTGCGGCTTTGCTCAGGAATAGTATTTTTCTGGATGTAAGGTATTCTTTTATTGCACCGACAACTTATATACGAAATTAGGTCGAGTAGTTAATAATGAAAGCGTAACAAACAAACTCACATTCGTCGTTTTAGACATACAGACATCGACCAGTTACAATTTAGATATGTAAACAGCAGACGTCCTATACAGCAGAGTATTATATCTTACTAATATTATAAATGAGAAAGCTTGTAAAGATGTTTGGATGTTAGTTTCTCAATTACGTGTCCATTTAAGGACTTGGATTTATCTTAGTTCTCAGATACCATGCCTTAGAACACCCATATATATCACATATAATACTTTTTATGCCGTAACCTTCCTGTTTTATTCAAGGGCCAAGCTGCAGAAGCTGGCAAATAATAATATTCATATATTTTGTTCGTTGCAATTATTTCAATTTTCAGTGAGTAATTCTGCTATAAATTTTACATTTTTATGGTTATAATGTAAAACCAAAAAAGAGGTTTTGCCCAGCGGTGTGGCCTACCATTAGGCAAAATATATTTGTTTGTCGTTTTAACTTTTATAGTTTCATTTGTAAGATAACCCGTTAAAAGTGGCATCGTCTGTTCTCTCATCGTATTTTCATTTCAATCTGCCTTCTTTACAGACAGTTGCAAAATCTCAAGAACATAAAATATAATTACGTTCTTGTTGACGAATAATAAAAGAGAACTGAAACAACGTGCTGACGCAATTTTGAGAAATAGGCGCGCCTTTCTTTTGTATGTAAGTGGCCCTCCGAAGCCAATTATATTTTCGCTTTTTTTGTAATTTTAAGATAAAGTTTTTCTGAATGCTTAGGTTATTAATTTTGGATGAATGTTGAAGTTTTGACGTAATAAGAGTTGCTGAATTTTGACTATTAGTTTCATATTAAAATGCAATTTTATTATTAGGCAACACGAAGAAAATAAAAATTTATGAAACCTTGCAAAAATATTATATGAATATTCTTTGACTTTATAGCGAGTATACTTTTACCAAACATTAACTTTATATGCTCTAGAGCCGTAGCGGTAGTAAATACGACTGCTTTGCATTATGTTTCGGGATTGATTCCCGGGTCGGGCGAAATGTAATTAGCTTATTCCGTTAAGAAATTATAAGAAGTCGCGGACGCTCAGGTTGTGGAATGAACTTCCTGCCGAGATTTCCCACTAGAATACAGCATGGGTACTTCAAAAAGGGCGTAAAAGGTTGGCAACGCGCAAGTGATGCCTCTGGTGTTGCAGGCGTCCATAGGCTACGGCAACCACTTACCATCAGGTGGGCCGTATGTTTGTTTGCCAAGTTAGTAGTATAAAAAAAATCAGTAGCTATGGCTAGTAGATGGCAATAGGTTCTCTTCTACTGAGTGGGCCTAAAATAATTGCAGGCTAAATGTGGATGTAATGTACCTCACATCTATATCCCTTAGACGATTTGGGCTATAACCATGAATACAAGTCAGTGTGATGCATGTGTGCATGGAGAAATACGTGTGAAAGACAAGTATAAAGACTGTTTAATCTTCTGCCGAACGTGAATGATTTCAGAAGTCAATAGAAGACATTAAAAGTGTAGGTTTGCAAGCATATAATGAAAAATGATACTCGAAAGTCTACAGTTACACGACTATTAATATCAGAGCGCTCATAATAAAATTAATTGTTAAAATGTCGAACGTACTCGATAAAAGCATTTATTATTATGGAAACCTTTCATACTATCATTTTGTTTTCGTTCGAGCTTATCTGTTAAACCATCCATCTTGTATCAATCTAATTTGATCAGTCCGGTCTGTTATCGACAGACCTTGTTTGTTATTCTAGTTAAGTGAACGTCGCGACGACGAGTCGCTTCAGAGACTAGAAAACATATATAAGTGTCAGTCACGAAGAGCATTTGTCACTACACGGCATATTGGTCTAAGTAATTATATAGAGATTGGTAGGACGTACCACATGTAACAATAATGTTGACCCGATGAACAGTCGAAATAGATACCTTAAGGTCTAAAATCCTGTGAACACTGGAATTTGAATAAATATTAATAAACTAGATGGCGTTGTTTTATAAATTACGGCTATATTAGTTTTACTCTAAACCTGAGGGTAAAATTAATATAATTAATGTAAGAAATGTGTTCTTTTTATAAACAAATTTGCGAATAGATGTTAAAAACTTGTTTAAAGTAAATTAAACAAAATGTAGTTATTAAGAAATCTACTTTTTTATTTTATAGTAGTGCACCGCCATCTATTACGAGGTAGAAAAACTACTTAACAGTTCTTGTATAGATTTCCATTAGATTGCGTTAATTACCGGCTTATACCATTTAAATTTATACTTAAGTATGCATTTTTGCAGCTCATTGTACGAATCTTACGATATCGACTGTACGGAGGGCGTAGCCAGCACACAACTGCCAAATGTCAAAGATTCGATGCCTTTGGATCGAACTCGAGACATCTACGTGGTAGTCCACTTTGGCCCGCTATGCTATTGTTTGCTTAGTAACGTAACGTAACGTAGGCCGTAAAAAAACCGTTGCTGGTTGCTGGCAAGTGGTGTAGTAAATTTCTGTTAATGTATTTGGCGTGAGATTCTGTGCTACGAAGTCTAAACAGTTGCTACGAAGGTTGCTTTGTAGTATAATCTGACATTTACTACCCAAAGAGATAACGAGTTCCGAAGATAAATGTATCATAATCCAATTGTAAAGATATTTTGGGTATCAACGTTCTTCATCACTAAAACGGCACTGCTTATGCCAAAGGAATTAGTTACCTATCAAACAGTTGACCCGCTTATTATACGACTTCTATAAACGTTTACATATCTATAAAATTTACCGCGACAAAATTACTGTCCGTTCGATAAATGCAAATTTTGCTTTATTCATTGTTTGTTTGAGAAACCTTTTCTGTACTAAGAATAAATTCCTGTAGGGCGAAAGACTTTTAGACATTTAAGCAATTGATGCAAGAAAACTCTGACTAGAAAATATTTGCTTATCATAAAAAACACCTCGTGTTAGGCTTGAACCTCCAATACTGCAATGGAAGTAGTGAATTTATCATCGATCCTTTAAGCTTTTATAATATGAAATACATTATAATATCTATATCTTTACTAAAATTATAAAGAGGAAAGGTTTTATTTGTTGTTTGTTCGTTTGTAAGGATTTAACTAAAAACTACTCAACCGATTTTTTTAGTTCTTTCACCATAAGAAAGCTGTATTATCACCGAATAACATAGACTTTATATTAATTTTAAAATACTACTGTTGCTAACATAACCTAATCTATATTTACGCCAGCGAAGCCGCGGGCAAAAGCTAGACAAGTATTAAGTTTCTGAGCAAAAATAACTACTAAAATACCTTTTATTAGGTTTTCTTGCTCAGAAACTTTACCTTACCCGTTACTTTAGCCGTGACTATGTCTAATAAGAAGTAGTCGCGAAAAGTGTAATTAATATACATTGTTTTAATAGTTCAAAAGTGTTTTAAATATTCTTTTCAAAACTAAACTCTAATAAAAACCGAGTAATGTAGATATATTATATTTAATGAAGCTAGGGCCTCATCTGCTATTTTCACACGTAATTATCTAAAAGCAATTTTATCGTCGGCTCGTCCCATATCGCTATAAATAGTCACCCTACTTTTATTACTGGTTCCGTCAATCTAATGTCGTCACAGACGGGACTAGTTAGATCGATAGGAGATTGATTGCAATGCGGCTGTGCCCTATAGTGTTATATGTTTGCGGATTAAACTGTATACATTCATCATTCGGTTTCTAGGCCTCCGTACTTCTCAAAGGAAACACTGAAATTAAACAAATTTATACGGTATATATTGCGTTGTTTATTTTTTGTAAAACACTTTTAATGCATAATTTTGAAACTTTGAACTATTATTGTTAAACACTTTCACTAGATACTGTTTACTTCTATTTAAGTCATTTTAAAACTATTTATTTAGATTTAATTTTACACTTCCCTTCGGTTGCTTTTCATAAAAATGTTTTATACAAAATAAACAACGCGATAAAATCCATATAAATTTGTTTAATTTCAATGTGTAACATTCGCTTAAACGTAAGACAATATCCTCAAAGAAAATATATAAAATTTCTCATATCATAATGGATTCTGAGAATTTGGCTAGTATGCTGGTATAGGATCTATTATATTCGGAGAATTTGAATTAAAATTATAAAACAATATACCATAAAATGGCATTGGATTCGAATCTCATTCACTGCATTATAGATATGATACAAGCAATGCACGCATGCTTTACGCTATTAATTAGCTGGTGGATAATAATTATTTAACATTAATTGCTATCAATCTTCAATCTTGAAGTTTTTCGTTTGTCTCTCTGATGGTTTAAGTTTAAAAGACTTTGTCGTTTTAATATAAATATGCTGACATAAAAGCATACGCTCTGCTTGATTTTAAACGGTTGCTGTAGTTACAATCATGTGCAATACGAGGGGCATGTACAGGAGCGTTAGTCGATGCAAAGTAAAAAAAAATGGAGAAGTGGAAAGAAATGGAAGTCTCTGGACTTTTTATTTGCCAGTAAAATGCAATAACGTTGTAAAAAGTGGTACATTCCCAGGAGTGAAGTCATTCGTAATGTCATCAGTACTCGGCTCTACTACCTCAAGAAACTAATAAAGATATACAGACAAAACTACAACTAAAATTAAAAGCCTTATAGAATTAGCTGAAACTTTCACGGGAAAATCTAGAATAGCAATTTTAAACAAGTGTTCCATCACTAAATATAGTTCAAATTACTAAAGTAATTTAACGTTTGAAGCCAAAGTAAATATATGATTAGTATTCAGCACATTCACCATCATTGGGTCGCATTTGAATAGCATTAGGGGCACATGGGTCGATTGTCACCGGGTGGTTAGTCAACCGGTTAAACATTTATTGTAATCTGCAGCTGGTACATTCACTCTCTAGACGGTAAATTTCTGCTGTATTAGGTCTCGAAAAAACAAAATTTTTGCACGCGTTAATAATAAATAATAAATAAATTTATGATAAAAAATCCGATATAAGGCCTAAATTTACCTCCAACTGACCCTGGATTTGATTCTAAAATGCTTAGTTTATTTTATTTTTATATCGTTTCCTTTCATGATTATATTATTTTTAATTTTTGACATATTTAAATTATTGTTTTATTCTTGGACTTATTATAAACTCAGTTAATTTAAGTTCTTGTTTTGACATGATTTATTATTATTTTGGACTCGTGTTGTTTAACATTTATTATATATAACAATTAATTAAAAAAAAACATGACTATGAGGCAGAATTAAGCTGACACTCACTGCAACAATATGACATTTATGTATATACCTTTAGTCAGCAAAGATAAACGATGTTGATTTTTGATTTTTTATCTAAAATAATTTCGACATCTTCTACGAGGAAATAAAAAGTATAATCATAAAATGCTTTAAAATTAAGGCCAGTAATTGTATAATAAACATAAATGAGTTTTGTTATCACGATACAGATAAATCACACATCTGCACTCAGTTTCTAAATGGCTAATCAACAACGCGTCAAAATTAAATTGGTCGCCAGTAATAGATTCGCTGTTGCTAATTCAGACAACCAATCCCAGGAGGAGACATGCAATTGATCATCTGTTAACAATTTTGTTGTATTAAGCTGCCTTTTAAAAACTAGGTGCTACAATCATTCATATCATATGAAATTAGAACCAAGTTTCGTTAGAACTAATCAACGAAATGTCAAAAAGAAACTCATGACAAATGATTTGATTCTCTACTGCTAATTCAGTCAGCCAATCCCAACAGATGGCACGCGTTTAAACGTCAGTTAACATTTTTTAGTATTGGTCTGCCTTTTAGAAACCGCGTGTTAAAGTCGGTGATGTGTCTTATTTCTTAAAAAAATACATTTCCTGCAGTAGAAATTATTTCTGTGTCGCGAGAAATTACAAACATTCAGATAACGTACATACAGAACACTCTGTCTCGGAACACCACCTTCGCCAACAACGGATTTTTTACGTCCGTACTTTACTATGCAAGCGATAGCCTAGCGGGTAACCGTTGGACCACCACGCACAGGTCTCGAGTTCGATCCCAAGGCGCACATTTTGGCGTTTTGCATTTGTGTGCCTATTTAATAGTTAAGTATCGCTTGATTTAACGGTGAAGAAAAACATCGTGAGGAACCCTGCATGTCTAAGAGTTATCCATAATGTTTTCGAAGATATGTAAAGTCTAACAGCCCACAGGATGCCAGTGTGGTGGACTGTGGTTTTACCCTTCGCTCACTGAGAAGAGGCCAGTGCCCACCAGTGGGACAGATTTCATACAGGGCTGTTATAATTATAGTATGCCTTATAGAAGGCGAGCCTATTCGTGTCAACTGGGCGCAGTTTCAGTCTCCTTGCTGCTATTAAAACATTTCTAGTCATAAACCACCACTCAATCAGGGAATTGTATACAAAACCATACCTGTCATGCACAACAGTCGCATTTACTATCGCTGCGCCACTAAGGCAATCTGCAATCAAATCCTCATCATCATCAGGCTATAATAGTCCACTGCTGGACATAGCCCTCCCCCAATAAGCGACACAGCGTCCTGTCTTCAGCTTGCCGCATCCAGCATCTGTCTGCAGTCTTTCACAGATCGTCATTCCACCTGATCGGAGGGCGTCCTACACTACGTTTGTTGCAACCAAATAAGCTAGTAGAAATGGCCTTAATCAAAATTGGTATGTAAGTAGCTAATTATAGTTAATAATAACTTCATATATTCTAGATTTTTCGATAGTTCTTTGGGACAAATTGTGACTCACACCCCCACTATGCCGAGTGTTGTGGGTTCGAATCCCACACGAGACAAAAATTTGTGTGATCCACAAATGGTTGTTCCGAATCTGGGTATTCTTTGTGTCCGTTGTTTGAATGTTTGTAAAGTCCTTCGCGACACAGGAATTATTCCGAGTGCTGGAGTTGTCTTTTTAAAAAGAAAAAAGAACACATAAAAGTCACGTAACAATATAATTGTCAATGCGGACGTAGCTGCGGGTAGACGCAGAAAAAAAAGATGACATAATTTAACTGTACACAACAGAAAAATGAATACATTAGTTAGACAGATAGGTTCAATAACCCTGAAATGCGAAGCTGAACAAAAATAACCTTCAATTTATGTAAAGCCAATAGAACATGGAATAAAACAAATCGTTTGACGAGAAGCCTTTAGCAGCTCTTTTGAAATGTCTCGCTACTAAAAAGAGAAGTCTTTACTCGAAATCTCTTACTAATTTTGCCCTTTTTATGTTGGAAAAGGTGTCAGGCTTGTGACATACTAAGGCACTTTGATGCACGACGTTTCAAAACACGCAACGCCCTTCTGTACTAACTAGTCTATTAATATTTTAGTACTAATTTATGTTTGATGATTGCCTCGGTGGGGTAGTAATGCGACTGCTGTGCTTAAGATCTCGGGTTCGGAACCCGGACAGAGTGTTATAGGGTTTTTCTGTCAAGAAATTATTTAGAGCATCGAAGTCTAAATCATAACACACTAGATTGTCCCCGCGGCTACGCTTGCGTAAATGTAGGTTAGGTTAGTATTTTTTAATTCTTGGTCCTTACCGCTACCAAGCCATTTTCTTTAAACAGACAATTACGCTTATATATTCTGCAACCCAGACTTTGTGCAACAAAGATGTTTTATATAGCCATTCTACAATTTAGACTTTTTGAAACTTAGACGTTTTGTTTACACAGAGACTGCAATTCAGTCTTTTAGCAATTTAGACGTTTTGCCTACACTGTCATTCTATATCTAGTTATTTTGTTTACTCAGACTTTTAATGTCCAGGCTATCTGACCCTAACCCGTTTAGTTGTAAGTTAGTAACAGAAGGTTTTTCTGGATGAGAGTTAATCTATGTTCTTTTCTGTTACCCTGATAACGTGTAAATGAAATTTTATAATGCATGGATGGCGTAGTGGTTTAAGTGGTCGTCCCGCCACTGTTACCGCGTTGAGTGTTGTGGGTTTGATCCCCAGATGTGACAAAAATGTGTGTGATCCACAAATTGTTTTTCCGGGTCTGGGTGTTCTTTGTGTCCGTTGTTTGAATGTTTGTATAATCCCACGCAATACAGGAATTATTCCTAGTGTGCGAGTTGTATTTAAGAAGAAAAAAATTGCATGCACATTATCAAGTACCTTTCATTCAGAAAACTAACCTAACCTACATATTAACGAGCGAAACCGCGGGCAATATCTATTAAGATTACTGTATCTATGTATATGAACCTACTTCTATCACAAGTATTCCTTATTAACCATCCATCTTTTAGTACAATTATATGCCAATAAACTAAAAAAAAGCAAATAAACAAAAATGTTGCTACGCAAATTTCACTCTTATTCACAAAAACATAAAGACACAATTACAACAAACGTTCCATCTATCATCTTATATTCTTAAAAACACTCCAAATATCATTTTACTTAACCTCTTACTTATAAACGCAAACATCAGAGACTTTTACCGGCCTCTCTTTGTCACTGTCAATCGTTAGAAACAAGTGCCCGTTAGGTACTTGTAACCGGATAGCCGGCTTTTTTCAACCGACTCCTGTGCTCGTACGACCCAGTTTCCGGTTGGCGGCCGGATGTAGCGTTGTGTAACTGTAGGATTGACAACCAAATAATGGTTTCAGACTCGTTCATATGAACAATATAGGTGGTACACACATATAGTCTTATGTACCTATATCCCGAAGGGGTAGGCAGTAATACACCATTACTGTCTATTACAAAGGTGCAATATAGATGTACAGTCAGCAATAAAAGTGTTGACTGCACTGATGGCGTAATGGTTTAAACGTTCGCCTCGCCACAGCCACTGCGCCGAGTGTTGTGGGTTCGAATCCCATACGGGACAAAATTTTGTGCGATCCACAAATGGTTGTTCTGAGTCTGGGCGTTCTTTGTGTCCGTTGTTTGAATGCTTGTGAGATTTCCAATGACACAGGATGTGTGCGATCTAGTGCGGGAGTTAATATCGTACAAAATTATGACAAATCTTTAGTATTTATAGGATTTGTGCTATAAAAATTAGATATTTGTCATAATTTAATAAACTATCTTTCAAATAAAAAGATCAAAATCCATTTATTATTAGTTCAAAAATATACGGGCTTTTGCTTGCGTTTTCGCAGGCTCGGGAACACTTCTTTTTCGGTGATGAAAAGTACCTTTAAAAGGAGGTCCTTTTCTGTACCTTGACAACGAGTACGAACGTTATTTTATTGTTATGTATGCTTCATAATACTTTGTTTCCATATCTTTCAATATTTTATTAAAACTAGTATTCGCCTCATGATTGAAATTAAATTATTTAAAGAAAACGTATACCTATGAATTTTCATTTTCTGACATTTATTTTCTACTCATATGCATTCGTTCATTGTACATCTGAAAACATAAATTTTATATGTAATGTGCAATACAAAACAGTTCAATACTACGTACTTCTATTTTTATGGATATAATAAAATCTAAAGCAGGTTAATAACTTTAAAAAAATTACTTTCTTTTTAAATGTTGGCAAACAGAGGAGAAAAAGATACTGAACTGTTTTGTATTTGCCTATTTGTATATATACATTTTCCATAACATCGGCAGATTCCAGATGTACGCTCCCACGTAGATTCAAACTAAACAAATTCAAGCCTACTTTAAAATTCAAGCCTACTTTATAGCAATCGAAGGCGCATAAAATTTGCGAGGAAAGCAGCGCGAATATACAAATAAGCCTCCAATTTGTGGACCAGAAACGGCCCAAATATCAACCCGCCTGCAAATGCCCAAATATCGGTTTGACCTAGATTAAATGCCAATATCTAGAATTTATGCCGTATTTGTTTAGGCAGTAGACCTTTTTATATTACACGTCACGACATCATGTCAAACAAACATACCTATTACGGCAGACGTTATGCTTCATAGTTGCATTGTCTTACTTTACTTTGACCCAGGAGTATTCAATTTTATAATCAGTACACATTAAAAAAGTAAACGTCGAAAAAGAAGGTGTACGGAGTTAATTAGAGCTTACTAAAGAATGTAATGTGTGTATTTAATTGCCTTTATGTTATCGTAGTCGTAACAACTTTGATCAGATAACAAATCAAATGTATGGCGTAATCTATTAAAACAAAAATCCATTTTATATAAAGTATTATAAAGGCTCTCAATATTAAAAGATTAAGGTTTCTTGTAGAAATATGAAATAATTAGGAAATATGAGGCATTGCAGTTATTTGGCAGCGTTATAGAAGATAAAGTCAAAAGAAGAGAAGGATTAATACTTATATGGTCTCACGAACATATATCCGCGAAGTTGTAGGCAAAGGTATAACATTCATATTTTAGAAGTAATGATTTTAAGTCTCACTTAATAAAAGGCAAGCCTGTTGCCATTTACTGTACGCAGTTCTAGACTTTAAGCTCCAAGTGAGAATTGACAGAAATAGCCAATAACTCTTTGCCCGACCCAAAAATCAAAATCATAACATCACGTACAGCTGTAGCATATACCAGTAGTAAGTGAGATACATAGCCAAGAAAAGAGTATGGTTTTGTCGTATCCATATCGTGTCCTTACCATGTCGTATCGTCTAAAAGGCTCAACGATTCCGTAGAATATTTGTAACGATACAAATAAATGCCTGTCGCTTTGGGTTGGCAGATGTTTCGGAGCACAAATTGCGGTTGGGCGTTGTAAGCTAGGTTAATTGTGAAGGCTTAGAGTTCTGAACACAAATTGAGTACGATGGAAAATGTACCTACTTACAATTTTCTCAGGGACTTATAATAATTACAAGGCGAAACTGCTGTTCCATTTATGTAGAGATATTTTGCATTTATGCTTAAGCCTCACATTAACATTAAATTGCCTATAATTTTATTTATTTATGTTTGAATACATTTCAGTATTCAACAAATCGTTATTTCTTTATTGCTTTTATTAAATGACAACTCCTGCTATAGGAATAATTAATGTGTCGCGGAGGACTTCACAAACATTAAGACATCAAACACAAAGAACACCCAGACTTGGAACAACCATTTATGGATTACTCAAATTGTTGTCCCGTCTGGGATTCGAACCCACAAAATTTGACCCGGCGAGGCGACCACTTAAGCCACTACGTCCTTCGCGTAGTCAGAATCTTAATATATCGATTGACTGGACGAATAATTTAATTAATAGCCTCGTCATTGCCACTGCGCCGAGTTTTGTATGACGATGTGAATGCTTAAATAAATCACTGTATTTCTTATATGTATCTTTTGTATCTGCATTCGTCCATCGAAATATGGATGCCGGGTTCGGAAACAATACTTTTGTTTGGATATAACTTAACAAAACGCAATTGCTATGAAAAAACATTTTTATAGCAATAAGTCTAGTAGTTTAGATTCGAATATTAATTGTCAAGGTTTCGAATATTTCGATAGAAGATTCAAATCATTTGGTCGGCCTCGATAGCGTAGTGGTTAGTGTAACCGACTGCCACGCCTGAGGTCGCGGGTTCGATTCCCGCACAAGACAAATATTTGTGTGCATGAACATGGATGTTTGTCTTGGTTTGGGTGTTTCTATGTATAATATGTATATATTTACAAAAAAAAAGTATATATGTATGTTTATCCATCGTCTAGTACCCATAGTACAAGCTCTGCTTAGTTTGGGCTAGATGGTGTTGTGTGTATGTGGTAGAATATTATTATATTATTATTATTAGATTTTAATACATAATCGTCCATCGTTAATATGGTTAAACTGATAGGTTAATTGATAATTTGGTATGTACGTGTGGTGTGAATGGAAAAGGGTCTGCAAGGCATACATAGTATTGCAGGCTAAATAACGGTTCAGTACGTTGTCCCTTGCCTCTTTTGTTCCAAATATAGTATCGCGATAGGACTGAGATAACGCTAACATGAAATGTCATTTAGAATTCTATAATTAAACCAACGAAGAGGGCTGGCACACAAATATAGCTAAGAAATAATATAACTATTATAATTTGACTGCCTCGATGGCAATGGTAGTGTGTGTGTGCGTGAGTTTTTTCGGGTCTAATAACTGTTTATTTTAAACAAACTTTTGAATCGGTAGTGAAAGTTAGAGCTTTGCTAACCTAAAGAAAAACATTACAATAAAGTTTGAGACATCTTTTTACATAATAACACGACATATTGGTGATGCGAAAGGAAATCCAGAGTATTTTCTTTATTATTAAGGACTTTTATGATGTGACAATCCTATCATGTGTATCTTTGTTGGTAACAAAGATACACATGAAAACACTTGTACATATCATACATATGTTTAAGGATCAGGTTAAAAGCAATCTAACGAAGAATCGAATTACATCGATTTAAAATAGCAAAAAGATATGCAAGGGTCGTCAAATCCTGAGGGATTGCATATACTACATACAGTTACAGATATATGTACATATATACAGATATAAATACATTATTGCATATAAAGATACTGTATCTTGTTCCTGTTGGTAGATATTAGTATCTATCTACCATTACGGAAAACATGCACAAATGTATGTGATGATTGATGAGGATGATTATGATGACAAATCAAATTATCGAATATCGATAATTCAGTATTCGTTTAATCTATAATTTTACCTTTTGTGGTGATCTCAATTTGAATAATTATTGCCATGTCAGCAAATTTAGTCAGTAGGTCGAAATTGTCGAATTTGGTAACTGATGATACTGATTATTATTAAAAACTATATCAAGTTAGTACCCCTTGTATTATTGCAAATGATATAATGGTTGCAGCTCCCTACAAATAATATATGTAAAGTAAGCAGCATTGCAAAATGGCGATTAAAAAAATTGGCCGTGGGTTTCATGTCCGTTCTTCTCATTCGTGTTATGCCCTTGCTTTGCTGAATGTGGCAACAGGTAAATGTAAATTCATATTGTAGTTTTGGTTAGTGTAACTTTGACGTTCATAAGTGTTACTTTGAGACCTAAATGACTGATGATGAGACTTTAAGTATTTTTAATAAGTACTATTATAGGATGTGGTAAAGACATTTGGATAAGTTTTAATCGTAAACACAAAAATGGTTCAGTATAAAAAAAGTGTCGTGAAAGTTTATACCCAAAATCTCATCTCAACCTACGTACTAGCAAAGGCGATACAAGATGCGGCAGTAAGCTGCACATAATACCAAATTAAGAAATCAAAGACAGATCAGCATTTTATATTTTACTGTTACTAAGGGGCTATTACAGCAACCTTTAAATATATGAACAAGCAAGCACTTTGAGAACAGATACTAGTTAAAAAAACGCCGAAAAGTGTTCGCTCTCCAAATCCTCGCTCGTTATCGACTCAACAAAGCCTGTTTACTCGTATTTCAAATAAATAAATCTTCTCTCTGTATCATTAATACGTTTGAAAGCTTTCGACTAGGATTTCGACTTATATGTTGTTCCAAATAACTGCTTTTGTTCATTCTCGATAACCTCCAAACGGATTCCAAACGATATTCAGGCAGTTAAAGGCCTATTTTTTCGTATTTATCTGGATTATATGGATAACAGGGAAAAGGGTCAACTCGCAAACAATTCGGCGCTTTTCGACAGTGCGCGTGTAAAACGTAAAAAAAAGTTATTACAATTTTAAGGGTGTAATTTGTTTTACGTTTCGCTCGATGTTCTGGTTTTTGTTGCTTCAAAATGGGGTGAGCTGAGTTTGTGGTAAAATTGTTTGTATACCAAATTGAGATTTTACGGCAAATGAAATCAGTGATAAATATGAAATACATTTTGTTTTGTTGCAAATTGCCTGGGATGTAATAAAATTACTGTTTACACAAAAAACCCTTTTGAATCAACATAAAATTGTTTTGTTCAGAACATACCAATCGTTTAGTTATTCTATTATTTACGTAACAAGCATTGATGACCTAGACTACCTCGGGGGTTCAGAGGTACTTGTATACGACTAAAGTGCTTGAGTTAGTGGAACTACGGTGATTGAAACTATGCTGGGTATACAGCAAAAGGTTCGACTACTATTAAGTTAAAAACATATATGACGAAATTTGAGTGAAATTCATCTCTGCCATCCTCTGTGATAATATAGGCGTCAGATTATGTATTTATATATGTAATTATGGATTTATCTTTATCTGTAAGTCTATCCAGATACTTTCTGGTAGTTTGAGTTAGCACTTATGCTTGCGGCCCATCGTGAGATTTAATAGTTTGATTTGTAGAACTGTTAAAAAGGAAAGAGGGAACGAGAAAGACAGGGATTCTTTCTCGTTCTCTCTGTCTTACTCTTTTATCTCTTTTTTAAAATACAACCATGCGTGTTATATATGGTTTACATTGTTCTATATATAACATGGCTATGTCTGACGCGTGGAGGTAAATATATAATGTAAATTGTGCTAACATGTAATGTAAGTTTACGGCGCAATTAGTACGTGAATATATGCTAACAATTTTGTAAAACTTTGTGAGTAGTTTCGCCGTTGGTAAATAAAAATGTCGGTGGATACTGTGATAATGTTTTAATAGCTTTTGCTCGCAATTTCGTTCATACCTATATACTTTAGTTTTAAAGTAGATTTTATACTAACCCAAAGTAATTTCAAAAATAATAAATAATATCAGTGACTATAATATATAATATAGAAAATTTTGTCCGCGGCTTCGCTCTATATCTCTCGAGAACAGTTTTTTTCTAGGGTTACTGTAAAGAACATAAGATGGGAGGTAAAAAGATTAGTAACATCAGTTTTTCCTGAATAAATCGTACCCTATGTTCTTTTTTGTAACCCTGACTAGGTGTATGCGAAATTTTATGATGATCGGTCGAGTAGTTAAGGCGTGAAAGCGTAACAAAAAAACTCACATTCATATTTATAATATTAGTAAGGATTTATATGCCAAGCGGAACAAAGCCTGAGAAAATGGTAGTTTTTTAGTTTCATGGGTCACGGCCCAACCGTCTTTCCCCTCTTATATACGCCAACTACGAAAAGTAATAATTTTAATGCAGACTGTACGGATGACGTAACGGACAAGAGGTCGTCTCACGCCGCCGCCGTGCTAGATGTTGTAGTTTCGAATCTTACTTAGAACAATTATTTAAGAGGTATATTTAAAAATGTTTTGTGTTTGGAAGTACATACTTATTACCGAGCGTCCATAAGTATGCCATTAGCACAATAATTTCAGCTCTGTGTTAAACTGTCCTACTGCTGGGAACAGGCCACTTCTCATTGGGCCGAGAGTAAGCCCATAGTCTACTACGCTGGCTTAGTGCGGGTTGGTAGATTTCACATATCTCTGAAAACATTTTGGAGAACTCTCACAGATGGAGGTTACCTCACGACGTTTTCCTTCACCATTAAAGCAAGCGATAATTTACTATTTAATAAGCACATAACTTTGAAAGGTCAAAAATGCGTGCCTTGGATAATTTCGAGACCTCTGCGAGCATATGAGGCAATAATCCGTAGTCTCTGTTTACCGCTTTAGGAAGCAGCGTACATCTTTGTATGGAGCGTATATGTTTTGTTGTGTGTATTATAAGTATTTTAACGTATAACATACCTACTATTGAAGTATACCTGAATTGGAGTGTACAACGTGAGTTAGACAAATGGAAGCGTAGATAACGTTTGTGCAACTGTACGATGACTCACTATTGCTTGACTTTCTCAGCAATATGGCTAGTATTTCTATATGTACTTTTGCTTTCATTCAAATTTAGAATTAGACGCCAGAAAATCACTGTAGCTGCGTAATATACTTTATTGCACGTGCTAAAACCCACGATGTTACACGTGAACAGCGGTAGCAAGAGAAGACAACAAGTAACCATCTGATGTCGAAGTAAAACAATAATGACAGTCGTTTAATTAACTGTAATGCTTTTAACAGAAGAATGCGTAAACGACTTGCGAATTCCCAAATGGCAGCTTAGGGTGCGGTTCGACTGGATCAAGAGCGGATAAATTTAATTTTAACACGATTAAATGGTCAACTAAAGGTAAATTGAATTAATAATTGGATCTAAAATGTATGATAAAAGTTATATAATTAATTGGTACTGGGTAAATATTATTACATTGATATCATTTGTTTGTGAATTTAACTGTAGGAATCATGTTCTTACATTACCACAATTATACTCGTGTATACATGTTATTTTGACGGCCTCGATGGCGTAGTGGTTGTTGTAACCGACTGCCACGCCTGAGGTTTCGGATTCGACTCCCACACAAGTCAAACATTTGTGTGCATGGACATGGATATTAGTCTTGGTCTGGGTGTTCCTATGTATAAAATTTATGAATTTACAAAAAAAATTATATATGTACCTATGTTTTTCCATTGTCTAGTATACATAGTACAAGCTCTGCTTAGTTTGGGCTAGATGGTGCTGTGTGAATGTGATAGAATATTATATCATTATTATTATTAAAGGTAGGTTAAAATTTGGAAAAGGACAGTACATAGCACACATACATATTTTTTTACACTTTAGACATATCGCAAACTTTTTATTTGATCTATATAGGAAGGATATCGTCTTATATTAAAAGCCAAAACCATGCTGTTACATCCTATCATATTCAGCTGTTGAAAGGCTTTAATGGATGTTGATATATCCGTAAATTCTGAGGAATAATGTAAGATGTATTATTAAATAAAATCATGAGTTACAGCTAATTATACACTTATTAAATAAAGTCCTCATTGTGAAATAATATATTTATAATGATTATGGAACATGTACGTAAAAAACTATATGACCGTCCGTTTTATGAAAGTCCATTTAAATAAAATAAACATATATTAAAGTAAATTTTAATATAGCTTTATACACAGATTTTTCATTCATGGTTGATTAATCTGTGCATTACTTTTCATACAAAAATATCTGTACATTGATTCAAATTTATAACCAGGCAATTCCCATAATCGTTTCGCTATACACATAAATTCAAAACTTGCCTACATTCACACTTTAACACCATAAATGTTACTTACACACTAAAGTTTCTGAAACAGCTTTCTTCGCGATAATTCCGTATGAGGAAAAAGATAGGGATTGTAAAATGTACGGCTAAGGTGATAGCGGGGTGCGTAAAGTTTAATGAATTAATAATAGGGGTTAAAGTATGAAGTTGCTGTTGTACTGTACAGTAATAGATACTTTGAATTGACATAAAACCTTCATGGTGTGAGATTTTCGAGTTAAACTTTTTCCACACGATATATTATGATATAAGATTCTTCTTTTAAAAAATGTGTAACATTCGATTTTTGACCTTCAATTGTTTTTTATATTCAGCTTAGACGGGAAAGATGGATACTTCGAAAATCCATTTTTGAATATGAGTGCTGACGCGGAACTAACGCGGCAGAAACGGCTCGCAATATCGACACAGCGTTTGGAGAAGAGACTGCTAATAAACGCAGTTTTGGTTTAAATGCTTTCGTAATGGAAACTTCGACTTGAAGAATGTACCACGTGGAAGACTGCCCACACAGGTGAATAACGCTAAATTGAAGTAGATAGTGGGAGCCGCTCCGAGTCAAACTACCCAGGAATTAGCGTCATGGTTTAACGTGACCTACAATATAATACAATATACAAACCAATCGATAAAAAAATGTGAAAAGTGGGTGCGTCATTATGTGACTGATCTGCAGAAAGAAATGCGTGTTGAAACTTGTGTTGCCTTGTTGAATCGGTACAGAAATGAAGGAATATTTTATCGAATTGTGACATGTGACGAAAAGTGGATTCTTTACGATAACCGTAAGCGAAAAATGCAATGGCTGGCCCCAGTTCAAACGCCGCAACAGTGCCCTAAAGCAAAGCTTACCAATAAAAAGGTAATGGTAGCTGTTTGGTGGTCTCTTCATGGTGTTATTAACTGTAGCTTTCTCAGGTCTGGTCAAGCAATAACAGCAGATGTTTACTGTGCCGAACTTCGAACAATGATGGTGAAACTGACAGTGAAATAGCCTCGACACGTGAATCGATCTTCACCATTATTGCTGCATGATAACGCTAGACCTCACACTGCACGAGAAACCGTTGTAACTATACAGGAACTGCAGTTAGAAACCATACGTCATCTTCCGTACTCGCCAGATCTTGCTCCAACGGACTACCATTTTTTCGGGATTTGGATAATTTTCTACGTGATAAAATTTTTTCTTCCCAGGAGACAGTACAAAATGCTTTCATACAGTTTGTCGAATCTACATTTCCAGAGTTCTATCGTTAAGGCATAAATGAACTTCCGTTTAGATGGCAGCAATGTATAGATAATGAGGGTAAACATTTTGATTAAATAAATATGGTAAATCTTAGAATAAAACGAGTTTCAATTTTCCAGTTCAAACCAGTAATTTCATACTTTAAGCCCTAATACAATAAAATATAAACTGCCTCATTGTCGCAGGCAGTAGTGCATGCAATTGCTATGCATCAGGTCACCAGCATACCCTTGACACTAAGTGCACTGATTTCCTTACCTACTAATACCGGGGTACGTAAACAATACATTAGTATCTATTCTCGCGCGCAGGCGGTGACAACCGAATTATTGGTACTGCAGTGCCGTGCAACGGGTAGTACCCGTTGCACGGCTACAAAAACTATTGTTAAAAAACTGTTGATTTAGTTAATATACTTTGTCTCCAATTGTGCTTAGAAATTCTCAGTTAAAAGTTAAAAAACCTCGGTCTACGGTAAATAAGGTTGATATTAAATACAAAACTGTTTGACCGAATAACATTTTCTTTTTGCTGATTTGATATTTACGCACATATTACATACACTGAGGGAGCATAGTTTTAAACGTAAAACGGACGAAACTATGACATTTTTGCATTGTTACTATTGAGACTACTTCGTAGAACACAACTCGCTAGTTGCTCCGGTACTCGCTTCGCTACCCTTCTCCGCTGGCACTTTGGCCGCACACTTATAGTATCTGCTAGGCTGTTGAGACACGAAACAAAACGGTAGGTTGTACCGTTTGTCGTGTTTACAAATTGAAAGAGATTAGCTCGAAGCACTACAAACTTTTATTGGCGGAGACAGATATAGGTGTTGAAAAAGTTGGCGTTGACATTTTTAGTAGGAGGATAAAAATCAAAGACTTTTTTGGAGTTGTTATATAATTTACACAAAGAAAACATCTTGAGAGAGATTTCCTTAAGGAATTTTTAGTACTTATGTACATAATATTACCTTATATCATTCATTAGGTATAATAATATTAGGTAGGTATTTATTTGTTTACACGTATCATGTGTATCTTATCTTATCTTATCTTGTGTGGGGGCCAGTCAGTACAGACCGGCGACACTTCGACCCAGTGGGATCTTTTGTGTCGACTTCCCCAATAACGACTGCTATAGATGTTCATGACAGCTGGGCCCGACGGCTTAACGTGCTCTCCGAGGCACGAAGCAGGCGATAATTGTCAATCAATACGCACATAATTTCGAATAGTCATATAACTTTTGAAAGTCAGAGGTGCGCGACGTGGGTTCGAACCCGAGACCCTCTGCTTTGCAGTCTGATGGTCTCCCCACTGAGCTATCGCTGCTCATGTGTATACAAATAAAAGGAGCAGCGGTAATGAATGCGAATGCTGTGTATGAGGTCTCGGGTTCAATTTGCAGGTCGAACAATTTTGAGGTTCTGTCGAGAAATTCTTAAAAAGAGCACGGAGTATAAAACTTTGCCTGTCCTGACTTATTACGAGGGATCTATACACGAAATGTGAGTGTAATTCGCCTCTACCTCTTTGATAATACAGGCATTAAACTATGTATTCATGTAAAAATAAGTATGCAAAATATATACATTTTATTATTTATCATACATATTTTATATGATTAAATATATAATATTCAATTTTATAATTATGTTCAATATCGTGAAATATTGGTAGGTAATTGACGTAAGGACTGTGAGGTGCCCATGTACGACTAGTCAGCGACAATGTAATAAAAACTCAAACACTCAACACTTGGTAGCTCTTTTACTTATTCTCTTGGACGCCACGTTCTTGGTATGACGTAAGCAGACTATCGCCTCCAACGTATTGATTCAGAACTACTGTAGGATTCTCGGTTTGTGTGTCTCAGAAATTTTGAGTTCACAGTATAATTTTAGCATATGTAGTGGTCAAAGAAATGCCAGTATTTAATTCTATTTTGTTATAACTTGCGTAGGTAGAAATCTATTATTTGTTCCACATTTCAACATCTACGGTTTGGGTCCCACATAAAAGCCGATTGACTACCACTGGGCAATCCTAATCCTAACTAATAATATTATAAAAGCGCAAGTGAGTTTGTTTGTTTGTTACGCTTTCACGCCTTAACTACTGAACCAATTATCATCAAATTTCGCACATACGTTGTCAGGTGTACAGAAAAGGAAATAGGGTACCTTTTATCCAGAAAATAAGTACTGTACCCGAGGGATACAAAAATAACTTTAAGACAGTCGTCCGCTATAACTCTGACTACTGATATGAATGAATTACAACGTGATATGACGTACAAAAAAGAAGTTAGTACTATAAAAATGCCGGTAAAAATCTGATATCCCAAATTAAATTTGTGCCCGAGATAGGTTAGATTAGGCACAGCTATATCAAAATAATTATATTCGGCTAATTAAGCTATGTCTGTTCACTTGTCTTTCATAATCCGTATTGCTACTGAGAGGCTTCTAACAGAAAATTCCAATAACACTTGAACCAAACTAGGACCTCATAAACATTTATAACGTAAGCGCAAAATGATGCCGCTGAACCAACGAGGCAGATTTTTGTTATTATACACAACACACAGTACAATTCAATATCAACTTTGCTTTATTACAAGATACATGGCTAGAACCCCTTGTAAAACGCTTTAAATTTAAACTTATACTAAAATTGTAAGAGGTATATACCTACTTGTTTTATTTTGTAAAAAGTAAAGTCCTAGTTGCAAAAAAAAAAAAAATTCCTATGTTTATTTATACGTTCAGTAATTCGTACGATACCTCAGTACTATAGATTAATATCGATACGATTGTTGAATAAATAAAACAAGCTATAGATTAACATCGATACAAGAGAGCAGCGATAGCTCAGTAGGGAGACCAGCAGACTGCAATGCAGAGGGTCTCGGGTTCGAACCCACGTCGCGCACCTCTGACTTTCGGAAAATATATGACTTTTCGAAATGATGTGCGTATTGAATATTGATTGACAATTATCGCCTGCTCCGTGCCTCGGAGAGCACGTTAAGCCGTCGGTCCCGGCTGCCATGAACATCTATGGCAGTCGTTATTGAGGAAGTCGACACAAAAGATCCCACTGGGTCGAAGTGTCGCCGGTCTGTACTGACTGGCACCCACACAAGATAAGATAAGATAAGATAACATCGATATAATTGTTGAATAAATAAAACAAGCAAAAGAATTAACTGTATTACTTAAGACAAATGGGGTTCAAAATATGTGTAACAAAGACTTTAAGTATGTTAAATTAGATTTATGACTTAAGTTAAAACGGCCTTATAGATTTAATAAAATACGCTCGCACTAGTCTTTAGATTAGGTACCCTGTCATAAAATGCTCACTGCCAGCAAAGCTTTTCGAAATTTCAATTATCTTAAAAGGCGTTCGACGAACTGAGATTAGCTAGTGTTCTATATCAAACCATCCAATCATATTTTCAATCCATCAATAGGTTTTATTATTGATCTATCTTTCATTTTAGATGCGACATACTTTTTATGCAGCAATGGAACAAATAATCGATGTGATATTTTGCACATAAATAGTTTGTAGGCCCACAAGTTATATAGTATTGTATGCGGATAAATTATACTATAACTTTATTCTTAGTACTGCGGGAGTGAATGATAGCACTATTCACATAACCTAAGCATCAGACATTAATTTCATAGCCTATTCATAGTATGGTTATATATATATGTAGTTAGAAAGGGAAATTACATTCGTAATAATTGTGATATTCAGTTAGTATTTTTTTTATTTTTTTTTTTCACATACACTCAACACTATCTAACCCAAACTAAGCAGAGCTTGTACTATGGGTACTAGACAATGGATAAACATACATATATATATATTTTTTTGGTAACTACTTGCTTATTGTACATAGAAACACCCAGACCAAGACAAACATCCATGTTCATGCACACAAATGTTTGACTTGTGCGGGAATCGAACCCGCGACCTCAGGTTCAAAACTTCTGTGGCGATCTTTGACATTCTGTATTTGTTTTTTACTTGTTCTATTTCGTAGAAGTTTCACGTGTCGAGTAATAAAGCTTGAGATTGCTTTGAATAATTCTTACTTTTATTGTAAATGTAAAGCATTACGGTAGTAAGTAAAGAGATCAGTATTTTTTTATTTTAAAGGTCCCAATGTGTCTTATGTGGCAAGATAAATAATTCATAGAGATAAACTCCTGAAGAACGTATTAAAATAATTGTGTTAGGGAAAATTTTACATTCAGGAGCTTTTTACGAAGTGAAAACTTATTTTGGTAATTTAATACATAATTATTTATAGAGATCGAATATATAGCAACAAATTAATAGAATTCGGAAGCTATATATTATAAGTAGCGTCTGTTCCAATTAATTTAGAGTCAAATAGACAAAATAGCAATATAAGTACATATGCACATTGTCCGTAAATCCACGCCACATTAAAACAGAATGCGAAAAATATATGCTAAAATTTTCATATTAAAAGCTTTAAGTGTTCAGAACAACAATATTAAACAAATATACACATAAATGAAACATTAAACGTGCATTATAAAATGTTTTTTGATGACAAGCTTTATAAAATTTAATTTCCGACGCGCGACGTAGGTAATGTCTTTCTGTTGGGACTTCATAGTTCGCGCGGCGTTGGATAGATGTCGCTACTTTGTACTACGTGTCGAGGGACACCCGTATAATTAAGTTTCGGATTGGAGTATCAAAAACCGTGAAATAAGCTGAGTTTAAATAAAAGCAAGTAAGCTTTTATTTAAACTCAGCAACTATTTGTAATATTTATGTCTAAGTGAGTGCTCGAAACTGAGAATTCTTGAATTGATGTTTAATGTAACACTTTGTTTGTTTCAGGTACTTACATTAATTGTGATTGCTCGAGATGGACTAGAGTAAGTTTTGAAAACCTTTATTACTGGTGAATTTTATTTTGATATGTAATTGTACGATTGATGAACTACAAATTTATTAACTGATAGGGCCTTTTTTATTTTGAATTGTATGATCATAATAATATATTATAACCTTACATAAGTAGGTATAAGCATTTTATGAGTCGAAATTCAACCTCAATCAGTGTAAAAATAATTTAACGACACATACTTCTTGCTTATTTTGCAATATTCGCTGCGAATAGGGAAAATTGCAAAGGTACTCTGAACCTGTAAAAGTCCGAGTCAACTAAAAATTTGAAAAGGAACCTATTTATATAATATGACCCATACGCACAAGTGGTTTATACAAGTAATAAATAGCTTTCAACGCATTTAGTTAACCATTGGGCATTGTTTATTTTAGCGGAAGGCAATCACATTATCGCCTGTTAGAAACCGTCCTTTGACCGCCTGTTTGACCTATTTAACGGTGCCCTATATTGCGGTAGTACCTTGGAATTGCAGCACAGTGCCATTAAATGCTGGAACTGCTACCTGGTTAGTGTTTAGTTTTCTTATTGGGTCTGCCGCAATTTTATGTTGATTATGCAGTTAAAATTTCAATGGCTGGGTTTGGATGTAGCACCTTTATTTACAATTTAAATATCGACTAAGTTAAATAGCATTTATTTATTTCGTAGCACACTGTCCGAGTATAGGTTTTGGTCCGAAAATCTCAAATGTATGTACTTCAAAATATCGTGTGTTCATCTGAAAATATACTGTGTAGTGTCTTTGTCAATCTTTGTCAATCGTGAATCTGTGATCTCACCATAGAACAAAAATAGTTCCTAGTCCGAGAGTTGTCTTTGTGTAAGAAATACTTTGGAGAACGACTATCAGATAATATACAACTATATACTGAATTCATAGTCACAAAAATAATTACTCGTATAAAATTCGCAATTTTAGTCACGCGGTTACGAAGTGGTGACTTTTGTCATAGTTCTTGTAGGATTTAATAAGAAAGTCACATAAAAGAAAGAGTTAAAGCTCATTCGTCGCGTGAAACTTTCCGTAAAATATTTTAACCACATGTTCTTTAATTTCAAATGTTACAAATTCCAGTTAAACATCTACAGTAGACATAACGAATACCATTTTAGTTAGCTTATACCAAATTAACATTTAATAAAATATAATTTACTCAAAATGAGTCTCTGATGAAAGCTAAATTGTCAAAAGTCTTACATTTAAAACAAACTTTATGACTATTGAACCGGGGTTCCAAAATTTTCAACCTAATTACCCGGCACTAAAAAGTCAGCATCGAAAATTCGGGCGTTTCGTCCCACGCTCGCACGATTTTACAGAATTTAGGGGAAATTGGGCCATCCTACGAATTAGGGCGTTTAGCATTAGTTTGGCTTAACCTGCTTTAGCCGGGCACGGATGACAGGAGCGTAATAGAGGTTCTGGCAAGTGAGGTTACAATTGTGGACACCTATCCAATATCTAACGGACATCGGATTAGTGGGTAGTTAAGCTGAAATGTTTGAGTGTTTAAGTGGACATCATGGTAATAAAGCGTTGGGAATTGTAGGTTTGAAATACGTAAGGAAAATTTGGTACTTAAGTAGCGATAGCCGAGATGTGAGACGGTGGGACTGCTATGCAGAGGTCACGAGTTCGGTTCTATGGCAATTATATTCTTTTCTCAAAAATGACGACTCTCTCTCTGGGAATAATTCCTATATTTTTACTTGGACTTTACCAGCATTCAAACAACGTACACAAAGAATTCAAACTCGGAACAACCATTTTTGGGTCACTCAAATTTTAGTCCCGTATGGGATTCGAACCCACAACACTCGGTGCAGTGGCGAGACGACCACTTAAACCACTTCGTCATCCATGCAGTCAATATAGTCACCTTTGTAGTTATGTCCGTAGTAATTGTTTATTCTATCTCGCACTTTAACAGATAAGGAAAATATTGGGAGGAGTCCTGCTTGTTCTAAAGGTCGAAACTGGTATAATAAGGTGGACAACGCATTCCTTCTCTTACTAAAAAAAGACCGTGACAGCATTGAAATAGTTTATAAAACCAGGGTTGAGATTCAAAGCAAGTTCGCTTAAATGTCTTTTACGTCTTTGATAAAGCATGGTCTTATGCATAAAATATAATGCTTGGAAAGATCTTTTAAATATTCGTACTTGCCCAAATTAATAGCAGTATGCTGCAACAGTGTAAGCAGCCTTGACCGAAGCTGGAAGGGACCAAAACGCGAAATTTTCCTTCACTTGTTTTGTTATGCGGTTGACAAGCGCTTGCCGCTTCTACGGTTTTTAACTAACTTATTGTCTTTTATTTTCTATAATATTACCCTATACAGATGGTCTAGTGGTTTAAGAGGTCGCTTCGTCATTGCCACTATACAAGAGACAAGACAAGAATTTATGCGATACACAAATAATTGTGCTTAACCTGTATGTTGTTTGTGTCCATTGTTTGAATGCCTGTGAAGATACCCGCGACACAGGATATATTCTAAGAGCGGGAGTTATTTAAAAAACATACTCTATTATTCATAGACTTAGAATATTTTTGTTTGAGTGCTATGCCTATCTAATATTGCATTTTGAGCATTTATTGTTTTTTTTTTAATCTTGATTTCCTACTTTGAATGGAAACGTACCTCTTTTGCATTTTGTGGTTTTTATTTTACACCGCTTTGTTGCATTGTATTGATTTCAATGCCTTACTTTTTCTTCAGGAATAATTAATTAATTTGATATTTATGTACCTTGTGAGACTCAACATACATTTAAACAGTTTAAGAACAATATATATAATTTGGTTGTTGTTTTTGTGTCCAATGGGATTGAAGTTATAACATTAGGTAGACTGCCATTGTTGACCATTTAACCTTTTGACCGCCACAGTCATGTATACACGACAAAGCAAAATGTGTCCAGCACGCCACGGTCACGACTACATGACAAATTAAAGGATGAAATCGTAGCTTGGCGTCGAGAGCACGCTTTTACTTTTTTGACGTGGCGGTCAAAGGGTTAAGCTACCATGTCATTTATGCATACGTAGTCTAAATCTAGTGATATGTTCTGTTCGATGATAAGTATTTTAAGATCGTTACTCATTGAATCTAGGTATAGCAAACATTTGGTAGATCGCTAAACATAAAAACAAAGCATAGAGTTGGAGGAAAGCTCCACGACGGCGGAATGAATAGTAACTGTGACCATGACATGTAAAATAGATATACATACCCTTTTCCACTCCCCTGTTCCCCTGGCTTAGTGGTCGATTCGCACGAATTTATTTGAGTGTGATACGACCCAGTCTGATAAAAAAAGTGTGTCGTTTTGCGCAATTCGAGCGGAAAGATTCGTGCGAAGCGACTATTAAGCCGTTCCCGCGGAAAGAGGAGTCTTTAAGACATTCGCATTCACTAAAAAAGATGTAAAAGATATGCCGCGACTATATAAAGGTCATTTGCTATTATCAGATAAACTACATGGTTGTTTTTTTTCATATATCTCATTATAAATTTAATGATCTAAGTTATTTCAAATGACTTGTTACATTACAGTCTAACTAAAACTGATTTACTGCCTGCTAACTTTCGTATTAAAACAATCGTGAGGGAGGTTACGGGGTGTGACGGGCGAGCGATGTACCGGCTAAGCTCTTGATTAGTCGGTAGCTTCTGTCACGTGTTAGCTTCGTTTGATAGTAGTTAATAGGCTGTGTAGATCAGCATTAGCTAAACTGTGATTATTATAATAATACTAGCCTGCCCCGGCTTCGCACAGGTAGTACAAAACCTTAACATATTATACACCTAATCCTTCCTAATAAATCACTCTGTCTAATAATCAAAACCGCATGTAAATCCGTTCAGTAGTTTTTGAGTTTATGTCAAACAGACAGACAGACGCGGCGGCGGCGGTTTATAATATGTAGTGATTTTCAGCTTTCAAACTTTGTTAATATTTTATTGAGGTGTATTTTGCCTTCATTTCGATAGTTATGATTTTAGGTGCCAAGTAAAGAGGTGACCTTACCGAGCACAGACTTCGTGCTGCTAATGAGCATTACTAGACACAAAACCAAGTAACACATTATCCAACACAGAAATCGAACCCAACATCTCATGAAATCACCAAAGCAGGCAGTATAAAAAACTATATTACCGATTACCATCGAACACTACGCTCCCTCGAACGTTCCTTCGTAGTCTTGCGACCGGAAAATATTCCTTTTTCGCTTCATATATCTGCTTCAAGGCCGGCTGTAATAGCCACTTGATCAAAGTGTACCTAAGGACGATTTATGACTGACCGGAGGCAGCGTTATGCAACGGGCAGCTATTACTTTGTAATAGCAATATGTGTCTCGAATGCGTAATTCTTGAAGGAATTTATATATTGTGTACCAGAAAGGTCTGGTTATACTTAATGGTTGGCATAACTTAAATCAATTCAATCTATTTATTTTAGACTATGTCAAATAAAAATTAAAATATCTTTATTAATTTAGGTCACACTTATGAACGTCAAGGTTACTAAACTATAAAATGAATTTACATTTACCTATTGCCACGTTCAGCAGAGTAAGGGCTTAACACCAATGAGAAGAACAGATAAGAAACTCACAGCCATATTTTTAAATTGCCAATTTTACAATGTTGATTATTTTACAATTATATTTATTACTGAATGTATGTGTAAACTACATCATCCATATTACTTAAAATATACATACATCCCACTTACCGGTGGGCTAAGTAGTAAGTCTAAGCTAGAAATAATATAAAAGTTACTTTTGTACCACTTAGTTAATAACTTCTATTGACTGCAGAGGTCTTCGTAGGTTTAGAAACTTTCGAAATGTTTGTCTTTACCGTTGAAGCGGTAGAAAATCAGAAAATTAACTTTTAATACCAACATAGCTTTGCGGCCTCGATGACGTAGTGGTTAGTGTAACCGACTGCCACGCCTAAGGCCGCGGGTTCGATTCCCGCACAAGTCAAACATTTGTGTGCATGGACATGGATGTTTGTCTTGGTCTGGGTGTTTCTATGTATAATATGTATGAAATTACAAAAAAAAATTATATATGTATGTTTATCCATTGTCTAGTACCCATAGTACAAGCTCTGCTTAGTTTGGGCTAGATCGTGTTGAGTGTATGTGATACAATATTATTAATATTCTATTATTCTATAAAAGTCAAAAGTGCCACGACTTGAAATTAAAAATTTCTTATTAAGTCTCAACAATGAAAAAATCTCTTAACTAGGCTAGGTAAGGACTGTCTTCTTCTCCCTAGCCTTTATTATTCCTAAGTCACATGGAGGCTTTTCTGGTTTAACCGAATTTGATTGGATATCAGTTTTAACACGGAGCGGTTGCCACTAGACCTCCGCAACCCGAAGGCTAACGATACCCTAAGGCTAGACCAGTGTCAGGATATTATAGGGCACTCACTTTCCAATAACGACTGCCATAATATATGTTTATGGCAGCCGGGACCGACGGCTTAACGTGTTCTCCGAACCACGGAGCAGGCGATAATTGTCAATCAATACGCACATAATTTCGAAAAGTCATATTACTTTCAGAAAGTCAGTGGTGCGTGGGTTCGAACCTCAGATCCTCTGCATTGAAGTCTGTTGGTCTCCCCACTGAGCTATCGCTTCTGCTAGGTAAAGGAGTGTAACCTTCTATATATTAAATTAAATACTTGCCTTATAACCAACATTAACAATTTGACCCCCATAGGCTTTTGTTAACTTAAACATGGAATTGAATATACAGTTTTTGAATATTACTTTTATTTGCACTTCAATGTTTATGTCAGGTAGTGTTGGTTTAGGATAAGATTTAACATTTGTATAGAGCGAGAAAATCTGAATAGGTAGCGCTTTGGGGCAAGCCTGCTGATTCGTAGGCGCTATTTAAATAGTACTTTACCTTAGCCGCTAGGGGCTAATGAAAAATAAAATAATAAAATGCTAACCCTATTTAAAGGTTAATTCAACCTCAGCTTTTTTATAATGACTCCATTATTTACGAAATAAAGAGAGAAAGTATTTACGTATCAAAAAATGGAAAGGAATATAAAATTCGATTTGCTATCAGAAAAATTTCATTGGCAGCACGGATTCTCGATCTGTGCTTAATAGACAGCAAAAGGTCCGTCTTCTTTGTATAATACAGAGAGGTATATTACACGCAGGGACGCAGGCAGTACAGCCCTCTAGCATATAGTCATGAGACTGTGTATGCAAATAAAAAAGAAACAATCGTACTATACGTGTGCACACACACAATACGTGAGCCGCAAAAAGTTTTTGAAGAAATGTGAGTGTATTACACTATACATGCATATGTATTGACATATGCATGTATATATAGCATATGCCGTACAAGCATACGGCCCACTTAATGGTAAGTGGTCACCTTAGCCTATGGACGCCTGCCACACCAGGTTTATTACTTGCGCATTGCCGACCCTTTAGGAAAGGAAGAAGAGAAAAAGAAAGTGGGAAGGAGAAGGAGCGGGAAGAGAGAAAGAGAGGGATCGGGCCTCCGGCACTCTTACTCACCGAGCGAAATACAACAGTAGGAAAACTGCTATTTAACGTCGATATTTTGTGTGAGGGTATTCCTTCCCTGTTCGAGCCGACCCATTCATGCTGAAATCAGCGCAGCCCTACTACTCAGAAAATAGCAAATTCTTTTATTTTATTTTTTTTCTTTTCTACATTGTCTACTGAAAATAAGCTTTAAATTTTCTCTCTACTACCAAAATAATACATATAGACTAGAGCCTAAATAAACCGACATATCTATTCCAAACACGCTACCCATAAAATTTGGTCAAAGCCGACCTGGGAATTACGACGACAACTAGTTACGTATCGCACAGCCAAATGCTTACTTTATGAGTGTGTAAAGTGCACGAAAGCCTCCCCAGGCTGCTTTAACTCATTACTGAACCAGATGTATTGGGACGTCGGGAAGACATAAACTTTGGTAAACGATTCTGGATGTGAGTACGTAGGTGGTGAGTGGGCGTCCGAAGATTTGTTCTGAGTTTCTGTTGAATATTGATAAGGCTAAGTGTGTTCAGTGTTTAGTAACAGAATAGCAAAGTGATTTATGTTGCGATGTTGCGAGCTGGATTTTAGTATGCAAGAAAAATAATCAGATGAACATATAATAATAATAATGTCCTCCAGACCGAATTTCGGTCACCGCGGCCAATCTTAACGGAAACTAGCTATCTGCATAAGAGACATTATAGTGCACAATAGTGTGCGCAAATACAAGTTTCTCTGTGTTTCCTAACTCTCATAGGCCTCTCCGATGGGCCGGCTATACGACACAAGAAGAGAGAAATCGAGCGCGGGACCAACGGCTTCACGTGCTTCCCGAGGCACGGGAGTGACTAACACCGCCAAATTCCTAACCCCGGGCTGCAATTGAGGTTTCTTTTCAGAAAACCCAATAACTTTTTGTTGACTCGACCCGGCATTCGAACACGCGATCTCATGCACAGCAATCGCATTCACTACCACTGTACGGCGGAAGCAGTATAACATATACATATATTTATGTCTAAACAGATGTAAGTATATATTTTCCATCTGAAGAGGTAGGTCTTATATTACACTTAAACTTTATACCAGCCAGCTATGTTTTTAGGTTCTATGTAGTACATAAGGTGCAAGCCTTTACTTTTTAATAGGGTATGATTACAAAACCGTGCTGCTACTGAAAATTTACTCAAAGAAGAACCTAATAACAAAAGTCAAATAACTAACAAGTACTGACAAAAGTCAGGCCGGGGAACTTAATCCAAGATCACATGATCGTAAGCACAAACCACACTAACAAGACAGTTTCTCTCAATCTTAGTTTTCTTGAATACTATCTTGTGCAGCTTTTTCTACACAAAAATATTATGTATTAATTCAAGTTATAGTCTATCTATATGCGAAGGTTTTATACAAAATCAGTTAAATAGTTTTGTGTAATTAAGTAACAAACATCTTATCGTCCAAACAGTTTCAGAAGTAGTAATTTTAGATTTGTTTTTTATCTATGAGCAGCTCAGTCGGTATAGCGACAACATGGTTTGTTAACATCGTAGGCTGAAGTCTCACTTCATAGATTGTATTTTTCCTCTGATAAAAATCACATCAGTTTATATTACAAAACAAAGCCCCTCGCCACGTCTGTTGGCGATAAACTTAAAAACGACTTGACGGATTTTCATGTGGTTTTCACCAATAGATCATTGATTCTCATGAAGAAGGTTTAGGCTTATAATTTGTTAAGATTTTGTACTACCCGTGCGAAGCCGGGGTAGGTCGCGTGTAAGAAATATTATTAATAAAACATAAAATTTATAAATTTAATTCAATTTTATAATATTATTAGGATCAATAAGAAAAGGTTTAATTAAATTAATATTAATATTATAATTAATATTAATATTTAAAATTATAATTAATATTAATATTTATTAAATGTGTAATTTAAATGTGTTCGTATGAATGACATCATAATGTATTACATTTGCATGCCATTTGAAATGGCTAAATAGGGTTGTACTCTTAAATAATCTATAACATAAATTTACCCTGTTTATAGTAAATAAATACTTATTATTATTATTATTATTATTATAAGGATTTCTCTTGTTTACTAAGGTTGTCTTACGACGACATTTTGCAAGTAAGATATATCAAAGTCTGTATCAAATGTACTTCTCTGAGTGGAGTAGATCAAAGGCTTGTTGATTAAAATTGGCCTTTACAGAGCAGACATTGAATTTAAACAGTGTCAAAGCGTAGCCTGTGATAATAAAGTAGAAGATGTTTATCACCTTTTGGTGGAGTGTGTCAGGAATGGGCCTGAAAGAAGTGCGTTAGTTAGTGAACTAAACATAAACAAGTTAGATGTAGGTACATTTAATATGATCTTAGCGAAACCAATGTCGCCAGAGGCTGCATTGGTTTATTCATTGGTTAATTTGTAAGTTTGTTTGTAATTAGATTAGTTTATGATGGAACTAGCGTAACATATTGTTAAAAGTTCCTAAAACAAAGAAAGAAAAAAAAAAAAAAAAAAGCGTACCTTGCACTACGCAAACTAGAAGGAGGGTTAGAAGCGAAATGGAAATACTAGGTTGCTCACTAAGATTATGTTTGGTGATTGGATGGGTCAACAAAACCGTCAATGAATAGAAAATAGGTGGTTTTACTGTTCACTTTTTTTTTCACTTTTTTGTTTACTTTTTTTCTATGTATAATATGTATGTATTTACAAAAGAAAAAGGTATATATGTATGTTTATCCATTGTCTAGTACCCATAGTACAAGCTCTGCTTAGTTTGGGCTAGATGGTGTTGTGTGTATGTGGTAGAATATATTATTATTATATTATATTATACTTATAATCTTACTAATATTATACCTAAGTGTCAAAGTGTTTGAAGATGTTCGGATGATAGTATCTTTATCACGCATTGATCGCATTAGGATGAAAATTGTTACACAGATGTGTTATTCATTGAAATTAAACTACTATATACGAATTTTATCGCGTTGTTTATTAATCATTGTATTACAGTAACAGTTTAAAAATTATGTAATACAGTGATTAATAAACAACGCGATAAAATCCGTATATAGTAGTTTAATTTCAATGAATAACATTCGCGTAAACAGAAGACAATATTACAGATGTGTTATGTAATATATTATATGGTATGTTTTAAACTTAACCTGTTATCTAAACTGATATTATAAAGAGGAGAAGATTTGTGTTTTTGTTTGTAACGAATATCTCGAAAAATACTATACTGATTTAGTTATTCTTCCACCGTCTGCAAGCTATGTACTTTTTCAAGAAGTAAGATAGGCCAAAACACTACAAGCGACGGGAGGGGGGCAGCTATTATAAGCGTGTGTGAATTTGCTTATTGATTTTAAATGTTATAATTTTTCATCGAGATGGGTGTAAAAACCCAGGATTCAACCTCTTCGTCTTAAATGTAAAAGTAATGAAAAGAAATGACCCCTATATCTCGGGGGTCTTTTGACCCACAGGGCTCATATTCAAACTCGACCGAGATATGACCCCAAGGTGTCTGCACGCCAAGTTACAAGTCAATATTTTCCATTTAAAATATGTGACCTCTATACATCAGGGGTCTTTTGACCCACAGAGCTCATATTCAAACTTGACCGAGGTATGACCCCAAGGTGTCTGCACACCACCAGTTACAAGTCATTCAGTCCAGTGGTTCTGGAGTTATGCATGTCACTTACAAACTGTCACTAACAGACAGACACACAGACTCACATAGTGTTTTCATTAACCTCTTCGAAGAAGACTCAGAGGTTAATAATCAGTAACCAAATTGATAAATTTGTTTGGAATATTTTATATTCCATTGACAAGTAGCAGCCCACTGGCGGCTAGACACAATAGGATTTCAATTATGTCTGGCATTACAACAATTGACAAGCGCTAAAACGTAATCATTGAAGGGGTTGTTTCACTACTGCCATTCTGCCATATATGTGTATATCTTACTTGAATCCATAAGGATTCAATCCTTACACTTACATAAAATAAACGCAAGTAGTTGTTCCGGGTCTGTAACCGGAACACTTATTTGTGGTTCACAAAAAATACCTAATAAAAACCGTGTTTTTTGTGTCCGTTGTTAGAATATTTGTGCGACAAGCATAACACATCGTGGGTAAGAAGTATTTTATTAAAAATAAATAGAACAGAATACTTTCAAACGTACTGATTTAATTGTATTATAGAATGTTTAAAAAAATCTCATTACCTACTTAGAATGGAATACATTGTGTTTAGTTCATGTACTCGTAATAGTAATAATCTATTGGATTCGTGTTGAGAATACATGATTTGAGAAAAAGACGGAGCGAGGCGAGCGGAGAGGTTACGTCGGGCTTACCTGGAGAAAAATAGAAAGTCCCGGGTCCTACTGCCTAAACCTACCACTACGGCCTATGGTCTATGGCCGGGGCACAGGGATCGCTCGCGTATTTATCCTGCAGCCCCAGCAGATCTTGGCCACCACTGAGCCGTGGCGGCTTCGTCAAGTTACTTGCCTGGCACGCGCGGAACACGACGCGCTGCCGTCTCAGTTATGGTTCTGTATGGGCAACAGCCTAGGTATGTTACCCCAGGCTAGATACTGCTATATACTTTTTTTACGTGGCAGAATGCACTGACGCATACCCCTCCGTGGGTCGGGCGGAGGGGTTATGTCAGATTCACCGGTGTAAAAGAAAGATGTTAAAATTATGATAATGGACTTTCCGGAATACTACACTATACTAAACCTACCACGGTGTTCCTCGACAAAACCACTATCGACGGGGCCGCGCGAATCACTTACACATGCGGTCGTGACCCCGCCGAGATTTTGGCCCGCCGTATGAAGCAGCAGGCCACTACACGAAGAGACCTACCCTTGAGGCACTCAATCACTTTAAAATACCTACTGTCCCCACTCTAGAGGGGAGACGGACTCGATACAGAGGCGCGCATGGCAACACGCACGCCGCCGTCTCTCGGACCTGGTACTGATCGGATGGTGGGCAGGCCCACAAAGCCCACCACCTCCAGGTCAAACCTCAGGGTGGCTGGAGGTCATCTCGCGCACTCCGGCGCCCGGCTCTGCCGTTGGGGAGAGGGTTTAAGCGCTCCCTGTCCCACTCCGCTGCCTCCTTGATAGAAATCACTTCCTCACAGAAGGAGGCGACGGTTTTCCGCGACCTCTCACTCCGGACCATAGACTAAACTACGGCCGGTAGCGAAAGAGCAACCAATCCGACTCCCGCGATCGACTCACGGCGCTACGATGCCCAGGCGGGTCAATCCGCCAAAGTGTGCAGTGTCGTGTCCACAACAACGTCGCGGTAGTCGCCGCAGTGGTGACAACCGGGCGTCTCTTGCCGGCGTATACGACACAGGAACTGGCCGAAACAACCGTGGCCAGTCATTACCTGTGGCAGCCGGAAATTGAGGGCGCCATGGCGCCTCTTCAGCCACTCCTCAAACACGGGACTTACCGCCACGATCGTGACGTACCCGAGATACCGTTATTTTTTTTTATTTTTACGTCGGGTAATGCTTTGGCGCATAGCTCTCCGCGGAGCGACGGAAAGGTTATGCCTACACCTCTGGGAAACAGGCGTGAATCTACGTATATATGTATGTAAGTCCCACATTTCACTAACCCCATATAACTACAATAAATTGCCGGTACTAACAAAGGCCTGGCAGACCTGCTGTTTTAGGGTCTCTTGGTAATAATTTTACGCGCAAGTTTACAGATCGTAAACTCGAGGCCTCCGTCAATCGCAATAATAAGTCATTTGACTCAGCTGTCTCGTGACGGCAGCTGATTCTTATTATGTTTAGTAGATACGCACGTTTAGTACATTGCTGGATAAATTTTATTCTTACTAGATTTTGCCTACGGCTTCTCTCGGGTAAATATAGGTTAGGTTAGATTAATTACAGTACTTTTTTCTGGATGAAAGGTACTCTATGTCCTTTTCTGTTCTCCCGACAATTTCATGATGATCGGTCGAGTAGTTAAGGCGTAAAAGCGTAACAAACAAACAAATAAACAAACAAACTTACATTCGCATTTATAATATTAGCTAGGAATTACGGGACTAGATTCCATATAAAAACTTTATATACTTTTAACATTACATGATTTATGTAATACTAACTACTTACACGAGGTATTGCAATTGCAATCGAGAGATCTTGCGATTAGTTTCCAGCTTTTGCTCTATTGATGTAAACGCCATTCTAGCAAGCATATCAGCTTGGGTAGAGGAGTTAAAAAAAAAAACGACTAATGTGAAATCAAAATTTCCAGGAAAGGTTTACACAAAGGTTACTTTATCACACTGGGCCAGTGTGATACACCGCCCCACGTGTCTCAAACATAAAGCCCGTGGCCAGCAATGCGGCAGTTTATAACCAGTGCTAATATTATAAGGTTGGTTAGATGAAGTATTCAATATTAATGAAGTAATTGCTAATTTGCTGTTTTTTTTAATGTGGTAGTAGGCCAACGAGCAGACGGATCGCCTGATGGTTAGCGATTACCGCCGCCCATGGACACCTGCAACACCAGAGGAGTTACAAGTGCGTTGCCGCCCTTTTAAAAAGGAAATACCGCAGGTGACAGTTCATTCCACAGTTTAGTAGAGTGAGGCAGAAAATTTCTGAAAAAAGGTATAGTTGTGCCAACCATCTAAATTATGGTGATGGAAATTCTGTCGCGTAGGACGATGGCGAAAAGAGGCGGCAGGGATCAGTCCGAACAATTCCTCGGAGCACTCCCTATAGTAAAAGCGATAGAAGATGCATAGCGAGGCCACATCTCTACGCAGCGCCAAGGGATCTAGTCGATTTG
Source organism: Catocala nupta (assembly GCA_963675205.1). Classification (NCBI taxonomy): domain Eukaryota; kingdom Metazoa; phylum Arthropoda; class Insecta; order Lepidoptera; family Erebidae; genus Catocala; species Catocala nupta. Next base: position 17,963,156 of record OY776097.1, on the reverse strand, counting down.
AAACATCCTGGCAATCGATGATTCGAGTCCCTCTCCGTTTAATGCGGTCCAGAGAGAGAAACTGGTACTGAGGTGCCCCTGGTCAAAGTTGAAAACAGTATTCCATGCGAACCTGCGCCTTGTAAAGTAGTAAGCGATAGGCCGGCGTGAAATACTGTTTCGATCTGTTGAGCACGCCAAGCTTTTTCGAAACTAATTTAGCCTAAATGGCTATGGAACTGGACTTCACTCGATATGTTGACATCAAGTATTCTAATATTGGCTAAGGCAGTTATGGGGTTGTGCTTAAAACGAGGAGTTAGGAATGACGGCAGTTTTTTTGCGGTGAACGTGCAGACTTGTATCTTTGTGGGGTTAAATCGGACCATATTAAGTCTGCCCCAATCCGAGACTTTCTTCAAAGCGGTCTCAATTCCACGCACAAATTTGTTTCGGCTCTCAATGACGTTTTCCCGGGAGATGTTAGCGCGACCGGTAAAGAGAGCATCGCTCGTGCTGTCTGCATAACAATGAATGCTGCTAATTTGCAACTTATCATTTATATGGAGAAGGAACAGAGTAGGCGATAGCACACAGATTTGCATCAGCATTTACAGGCATGGTGCTTAGTGCATTTAACGTCAACTGTGACCTTAATGCTTCTGTCTGCTAAAAAGCTAGTGACCCATTCGCATAATCTCTCGGGAAGCCCATAGGAAGGGAGCTTTGAAAGAAGCAATTTGTGCCAGATACTATCGAAGGCCTTCGCTATGTCCAAACTAACAGCCAAGGCTTTCCCCTTTGTCTCGATCACCTGTGCCCAACGATGTGTCAGGTATACTAGAAGATCACCAACTAACCGATCCTTATGGAAGCCGTACTGCTGGTCACTAAGCAGCTGACGACCCTCTAAGTACCGTAAGAGCTGACAGTTGATAATGGATTCCATTATCTTCGAGAAAAGGGGGGTTATGGCTATCGGTCTGTAGTTGGACGGATTTGAGCGGTCGCCTTTTTTGGGGTGGACCAATGCTGTCTTCCATGATGTCGAGACTACGCCAAAAGAGTAAGAGAGCCGAAATAGTCGCGGTTAGATCGGCGCCAACTCAGAAGCGCACATCTTTAACATTATAGGAGGGATTCCATCAGGCCCATTTGACTTATGGATATCAAGGGATAGAAGTGGTAAGCGCACTGAGTGTTGATAGAACCGGATATCCGGCATACAACCGTCATACCGCGGTATGGTAGGCGGTTCTTGTTGTTCTCCCCGTCATCCAAAGTCGAGTTGGAGGCAAAAAGTTTGCTCATAAGATCGGCTTTCTCTTGATTGATGTGAATTTATGCTCGCTGATATACCTATCATGCTAATAATAATGCCTGGCTGTGGAATTAGGTTTAGTTCCATATAATAGATTATATATAACAAACATTGTGCTAACGTCATTGGATTAATTACTTGGTATATTGTCGATAACTCGTGGCAGCATAACGTGTTATGTTGATATTACCGCATACGAAAAAGTAATTAAAAGAATTTTTATATGAGTTAACATTTTGCGGGATTATAATTGATTATAGTAGCATATGAGCGTTCACGTATTGCCCGCTCACCTAAAATAAGCCGAAACAAAAGGCGGTGATTTATCTTGAAGGCTTGGATGACGTCATGGTTTAGTGACCGCCTCGCAACTATCACTGCGCCGAGAGTTGTGAGTGCAATCCTCACAGGAGAATGAAACTTGTGCGATCCAAAAAATAGTTGTTCTGCGTCTGGATGTTATTTGTGTAAGTTGTTTAAATATTTGTAAAATCTCACTCGACACAAGGATAATACCTAGTGGGGTAAATGATTTATTTAATAAATCAAAATAAGAAAAGCTTGCTAACATTACGTAGTAGCATTTGTTATATTCTGTTATTACCCTACTTATCAACCCGTGGCCACGATCGTAGTAAATCGGTCAAAACATCGGGCAATCAATAGGTATTTATTACCTTTTAAATATGTATTAGACCCGTTACTATAGTAAGTGTACAAATCACGAAAGTCTAAAAACGTTTAGAAGAGAAGGTAATTTAGTTGAGATATTCTGTAAGGTGGAGAATCTGCTCAAATCCGTCAGCCTATTCTGTCTTTGTAAATATCTTTTAATTTCAATACTTTGCTACCTAACTCTTACAATAGTAAAAAATTCTGAGTCGCGGGAGACTTTACAAACATTCTATGAGCGGATACAAAGAATACCTTGCTTATATTTATATATTTATACATCCATTATTTCAATCATATCATTAATTCATTTCATATTATTAGCAATTGCCTAGATAGACAGCGGTAGCATAGTGGGCAACCGTTGGACTACCATGCAGAGGTTTCGAGTTCGATCCCAAGGCACGCAAAGTAGTTAGCGTTAATTAGGTAATTATCGCTTGTTTTAACGGTCCAGAAAAACATCATTAGTAAACCTGCTTGTCTGAAAGTTCTCCATAACGTTCTCGATGATATGTGAAGTCTGCCAACCCGCACTGAGCCAGCGTGGTAGAATGGGGCCTAATCCTTCTCGTACTGAGTAGAGGCCCGTGCTCAGCAGTGGGACAGTTCATTTACAGAGCTGATATTAAAATTATATCATTAATTCACATTTTCATGCATATATCCTTATTTAAAATGCACGAAGCGAGTCCTGTTACAATCCAAAACTTCTAAAATTGAGTGCAGTAAAGCGTCAAACTTTAGCACATACAAGTTTTTAGATCGAGCCATTCAAATACTTGTATAATCTGCTCGTTTATTGAAACGTCTGCAATGACCTGCAAGGGTACTCTAGGTTACAGCAATGACAGGCCCAATCGATACTTTTAATAAAGATGGTATCTTAGAACTCTCGGTAATATCTAGCCTATTTCATTTGTTGTTTTTAGGATCATTTGTTCGCGCTTATCTATCCACAAGATTAATTTTAGTAAGGGCTTTAAGAAGAGCACAACTGATGATTTGGTTGTAATTTATCTGAAATTACTAAGCGGTTAGGCGTAATTCCGATGAAATATGAGTGTTGTTAATACTGTTACTACAAATAAAAGGCGTGAGCTAAGAGAAATATCTTAGTAATATTGAATGTATTTGATATATTTCGTTTGAAAATGCTTGAAGTATGATTAATGTGTGTTTATTTTTGTTACAAATATTATAAATGATTTTAACTTAAGGCTTGCATTTGAAATTATAATGACATGAAAAGCTGAAACAAATATCTATATTTATACGCTATTCATATTAACCGTAGAATGGTATTCATATTATAGTGTTATCGAGTAAATAATTGCCAAATAAGTGCTTAAAATTTTATGCAAAAAATTTATGTTTCATTAAAAACATCTATCGTTTGGGCATTATATCTTTTCGCAAAATATTACTTTTTCTAATTTGTTTGATGTTTCTACTCTGCCCTTCGAAACCCACGACTATACATAGCAGCAAAAAGAGGAAGTATCTAAACAATGACTATATTCTAATTTTAAACCAAATTAAAAATAGAACGTGCAATATACATACATATAATTCATTTGTTCATTCGAAGCTTGAAGCTCGAAGCATACAAAAGCTAATCGCGCCATCAAATATGTTGCTTGCAAAAGACGACTGAAGGATGTAGGTTAATGGGATCATCCACCTGCTTTATCTCTTTTCCCAGTTGACCTACAACTGGCACCGTATAACGAGTGCCTTATTTGCTATTTTCCTTTTAAGTAGTGTTTTCACAAGCCTGACTATTTGCGGCAAACAATTTTCATTTCATTGCTTATCATAATTAGTTTTGATTGGAAGTATTTTATAGTTAACAGTTCAAGCTATTTTGCTTATTTTATACATGAGTGAAGATGAAATCAAGGCTTAGAATTAAGTAAAAAGGTTTCATACGAGATAAGCATTACTACGACTATTCATTTTAGACAAATATTCTATTGTAAAATGTTTGTCTGATCACTCTGTCATGTTTACCGAGTTTGATTATTTACCGTCACGTGTACCATTACTTATAAAGTTGTTACCAATCAGTTATTTCTTTAACTGAACTGATTTAGTACATGTCTGTGATCTACAATACGGACCGTAATGGTACAAGTAGTGAAACAAACAACTGGAGATTTCACGCCGGCCTATCGCCTAATACTTTACAAGGCGCAGGTTCGCATGGAATACTGTTTTCAACTTTGAGCAGGGGCACCTCAGTACCAGTTTCTCTCTCTGGACCGCATTAAACGGAGAGCGACTCGAATCATCGATTGCCAGGATGTTTCAAATCGACTAGATCCCTTGGCGTTGCGTAGAGATGTGGCCTCGCTATGCATCTTCTATCGCTTTTACTATAGGGAGTGCTCCGAGGAATTGTTCGGACTGATCCCTGCCGCCTCTTTTCGCCATCGTCCTACGCGACAGAATTTCCATCACCATAATTTAGATGGTTGGCACAACTATACGTTTTTTCAGAAATTTTCTGCCTCGCACAACAAACCTGTGGAATGAACTGTCACCTGCGGTATTTCCGGACCAATACGACCATCAAACCTTCAAGAAAAGAGCGTACTCCTTTTTAAAAGGGCGGCAACGCACTTGTAACTCCTCTGGTGTTGCAGGTGTCCATGGGCGGCGGTAATCGTTAACCATCAGGCGATCCGTCTGCTCGTTGGCCTACTACCACATAAAAAAAAACAGCAAATCAGCAATTACTTCATTAATATTAAATACTTCATCTAACCAACCTTATAATATTAGCCCTGGTTATAAACTGCCTCATTGCTGGCCTCGGGCTTTATATTTGAGACGTGTAGGGCAGTGTATCACACTGGCCCAGTGTAATGTGTAGTGTAAAGTAACTTTTGTGTAAACCTTTCCTGGAAATTTTGATTTCACATTAGTAGTTTTCTTTGTTAACTCCTCTACCCAAGCTTATATGCTTGCTAGAATAGCGTTTACGTCAATAGAGCAAAAGCTGGAAACTAACCGCAAGGCTGGCAACGCATTTGTAACTCCTCTGGTGTTGTGGGTGTCTATGGACAGCGGTAATCGCTTACCATCAGGCGATCAGTCAGCTCGCTTGCCTCCTACCTCATAAAAAAAAAGAGGAATCTGTGTCGCATTGCAAAAAGGCAGTTTTTCGCAACAGTTTTGACAATTTCGCAAAGAAAAGATATTTGATAGTGGTATGTAGTAGAATATTATATATATATATTATAATATTTCGATTATCCTACTTCATAAATTTTGCAATTGTCTCCAACTTACCCGTCCATATTAGTCGTGACATTTACAACAGCCATAAATTAAATACTCTACTAAAGCCGACAAACTGTTTGTGACAAATTCATCAAAAAAGTATATATGTATGTTTATCCATTGTCTAGTATCCATAGTACAAGCTCTGCTTAGTTTGGGCTAGATAGTGTTGTGTGTATGTGGTAGAATATTATTATTATTATTATTATTGCTTACCGAGTCCGCGTATATATTTTCGTATAAGCAAAAATAAAACGCAGTAACATGTACAACTTCGTTATTTTCCCCTTTGTAACTCGAGAGTGTCTCGTTACGCAAAATTAAATTATATTAGAATGAGTCAAATAAATCTTAAGCACTGATTCGGTCGTTACCAAAATTAAATTTGGTAATGAAATTTGTTGTGTGTCTCGTTTGCGAGCGGCATTACGGAGGGAACGTTTTTAAATCTACTATCTTGATGCATATATAAGAAGAAAACATGAGGCACATTTCCTTTTATAGGTAGGTACTTGTAATTTTCCTAATGTAACTATAGGTTTTTGTAATTTTTATGACCGTTTTGTTATGATGTGGACTATGGCCTAACCCTTCTTACTCTAAGAAGAGAACCGTGCAGCAAAGGACAGTTTATATAAAGGCCTAATACTATTATTTATTGTGTGTTATGGCTATACTTGAACGTAGATATAAAATATTTATGTATGTTTTGCAACCCTTTACTAACACAGCCATATGGCACGATATATAACAGTTTTAAATAATATTTGTAGCTTTTTAGGCTTTATATCCATGGACTACGATATCCGCTTATCATTAAACAAACTGTGTTGACTGCACGGTCACATGGTACAATAATTTGTGTGATTCAAAAATAGTAGTTCTAATTTTGAGTGTCCTTTGTGTTCGTTGCTTGAATGTTTGTAAAATTTCTCAAGAATAACAACACAACAACACGTAACACTCATAGATAAGACACTATACACTGAGGTAACAAATGATACACTACTACTATTGTACTTCAATATTTTAAGCTAATTATAATATTAAAACTATTTATATTTAAGTTTACACTTTGCCCAACGTTTTGATTGATTTGCAGCAGCCATGTTTACGGAGAAATAGTAAACATGGCTGCTTTCAAAATGATGTAATACATTGTCGAATAAACGCGTGATAAAAACCATATAATTATAATTCCGATCTATATTATATCTGTAACAACTGTTGGTAAACCTTAATAAAATAAATAAATAAATAAATATAAAGTAGTTTAATTTCAATGAACAACATTCGCGTAAACGTAAGACTAGTTTTATACAGACGACGGTTTCTAGTCATTATGTAGTAACGTCTGAATCTCTATTGCCTAGGTATATAAAGCCATACTCTTACATTGTATATAGTCCATACACTTTATACTTAATTGTTGTACGTGTAGGCTCTTTTTACGAGGCTCGTAATCTTCGAACATTAACTCCCTCGACTTTATACGCTATAACATTATTTCAACGTCATTATTGAGATGAATAATGTGAGTTAGTATATTAAAATACTTTTGTTTAAAATTTTGCCAAATTGCATGAGTATAATTAAATTATACTACATAATAATATGTTTCTGCACAATGACGCATATCTGCCTGACTGTCTAGCGGCATTGCGACCAGATAATAATAATAATAATAAATAACGTTTATTTCATAAAATTGATACATATGTTTATGTGAAGTCCCTGACACCTGTGCTAGGTGATAAACTTGTGTTACAGGAATCAGTGCCCTCTCCCTTACTTAGGTTCAATAATAATCTTATGTAATAAGGTCATCATCAACTGGGTACAAGGTATAAAAAAAAGTAAAATGAAAAATAATAATTATCAACTGAAAAAAAAAGAACGAGGACAATAGTGAAGATTTTTAAACATTAATTTAAGTTAGTGAGGGTGCCTAGGTTCTGTATGTGTTTCTGTGTGTGTGTGTTTGAATTTCTATGCGTTACAAGATGTTAAGATACTGTTGTTATTATTTGTTCACTTTCATCATATTTTAGAGTTAACAACCATAATTTAACACTCTGTTTAAATTTGTAAAGGGTAAGTTTATAGATGGTTAGTGACTTGATTACTCTATTATAAATTCGAGAGCTTTGCGCATTGAAATGTCTTTGAGCAAGAGCTGAGTGACATTTAACTATCGGACATACTAGAAACGCATCTGTTCGGTAAGTTATATTTCTGCGAAAAGGCAGCAGTGAGTGTTGACGTAAAACAGTACGAAGGATGTACAGCTATGGCACTGTGAGAACTTGAGCTTCCGAATACAGTAGAGAAGTTGGGTAGTCTCTTTTTTAAAAAATTCATTACTTTAAGGACGGCTCGTTGTGACCGTTCCACCTTAAGCATTACTGATTTGAAAGTTCCACCCCATACTGGAATACAGTATGTAATTATAGATTCACATAGTGAGTGATAAACTAGTGATGCAGTATCAATATCAGTCAGTTCTTTAAATAGATAAATAAGTTTCCTAGTCCTAGAACAGAGGACTGTTGTGTGTGCACGCCAATCTAACTTTTGTGTGTCTGTTTTAGTGTCGTTTTTAGAGACGTTCCAATCCTTATTATATATTAATAAATCTGTGTCATCAGCGTAAGTGAAGATGTCACATTGATGGAGCGGTAATTGACACAGGTCGTTGATATTTAATTGGGAACAGCGTCGGACCTAAAATACTTCTTAGAGGGATACCGTAACTTATATTCTCTTCCTTACTAATAATGGAACCAATTTTAAGACATTGGCTACGGCCACAGAAGTAATCTTTGAAGATATTAAGAGCCATGCCTCGTATTCCTATATGTTCCATTTTAGTCACCAGCCTGGGGATAGAGACGGTGTCAAACGCCTTGGTCAAGTCTAAAAAAAACCATAGCATTTCAGGCGATTATCTCATTTATCTACCAATCTATTTGTAAAATCGATGAAGGCATCGATACGACGAGAAGTCGTTTAAATAATTATTAAGATTACGTTCTAGTATTTTAAATAATGAGCTAAGTACTGAGATTGGGCGGTAATTAGATACATCGTCTCTAGCCCCGCTTATATACACTGGGTGAACAATAGCTCGTTTTAAAGCTTTTGGGAAAGTGCCAGTACTAATAGAACAATTACAAATATGGGTAATGAATAGAGCTAATGTAAAGCAAGATTCTTTAATAATTTTTGCTGGGATGTTGTTCCAACCAATTGTTATCACTATGTAAACTTTGAATTACGTTAATTACAAGTGAATCATTTACATATGGGATACCTAAGGAGTTTGGTGGAGAAGGAGAGAAAGGCAATTTAATAAGATTGGTATGGGAGTCAAATTTGGAAGCAAGACCTACGTGAACCAGAAATTTATTAGCATTATTTATTGATGAAATCGGTTCGATAGACGATTTAAGCAGAGCAATAGGAGAGTGTTTTTGATGATGGCTGTGTGTGATAGATTTAATTACTTGCCAAGTGGCTTTAGCATTATTATTAGCTTTAATAAATTAAAATCTTTCATAAGCCCTTTTTAATTTTTTATGTTATGATTTGTAAAAGTTTCGATAGTGGGTTATACGTAGTTTTTAATATAATATCATTCGGTGCGTTACTAAGGCAATTAAACAGCTTAATAGTAGTAAAGTTCAATCATAGTAGTGTTAGAGTTTTCAAAATTATGTAATAAAAGTGTTTTAAAGTAAAATAAACAACGTGACAAAATCCGTATAAAGTGTTTAATTTCAATGTATAACATTCGCGTAAACATTAGACAATATTAGTTAGTTATTAGTTATTATTCGTTTATTATGCAATACATATGTACCTATATACAAAATTGACCGTTGAATTAGTCTGGAGAACTTTTTTGACTTTGGTGGTAAACTTTGTGACTTTTGTGGTATTGAAATTCCAGTCTGAATTATATGTATATTCTCTTTGCTAAAATTGTTAAATTCATGGCTCTTTTTCACTTGCGCGAATTGTATGCATTGTGTGTACGACCGACGTAAGCCAAATAAATCGTATGATTAATTGAGATTAAAGTACTTCACACGGATTATATTGCGCTGTTTTATTTTTAAAATAATTGTTTTTTTTATGAAGCCCCATAGGCAATGCGTTTACTGGCGCTGTTTATGTACTTATTGGCATACCACGCTTTTCTAAACATTAGTAATCAGATTATCATTATCAGATCAAAGAAAACTACGTAAAATATATTTCGCAGCTTATTTTTTTATGATGAACTATTTTTTTTTAAATATAATCAAATTGTAGTAAAATACATAAAATAAATGTATTAATATATCTAACATAATTAACGTAAAGAATTCGTGAAAGCGAAATTAAATATAATACATTTTTCCTTTTAGCGTTAATAACGATCTAAAAAGCTATGAAGCATTATTAACTCAAAGTTCGTAACTAAGTCAATTACTAGACATCGAAATTATATTCATAAAATAAAATATTCATCTTAAAATTGTAATATGAAATACAAATGAAACGATGAATTTACGTGAAACCTAAGTAAGAAAATATAAAGGACAATTTTCGTTGGCGTATTTGTCTAGCTTAACTGAGCTTGGTTTCGAATTCACATCTACTCTAATCACCTGACTAAAGCTCCACGATAACTTAGTTATCGATCGATTCGATTTTTCGATTCGATTCAATATCGTATGAAATATGTATATTAGCATCGCCTGTCAACTTAACGAATGCTCACGTTGATTGCTTTGAATAGACAACAAAATAAACTTCAATATCCTAACTATCCTAATTACATATATATTATTATTAATATTATAAATGCAAATATGAGTTTGTTTGTTTATTTGTTTGTTACGGTTTCGCCCTTAACTACACGACCGATCATCATGAAATTGCATACACCTTGTCAGTGGTACAGAAAAGGACATAGTGTATCTTTCGTCCTGAAAAAAGTTATGTTACCAACCTAACCTACGTTTACGCGACCAAAGCCATGGTCAAAATCTAGTAAGTAGAATATTTTCGTTACGGAACATTCCAATAGGTATTATGCCTTCAGTATCATTGAATTCATAATATTACGTACTACGTAGGTACTAGAGAAAACTCTACTAGATTCTTTCGCAAGATCTGGGCGTACCTATTATTAATTCTGCCAAGAAATTCTCAGAAGCAGGACGGTTTGCGGAAGTGTGCCTGATAGACGGCGATAGACTTGCCTTTTATTATTTACTAACTGGGCCCGCGGTTTCACCCGCGTTCATGATTACTGCGCCGCTCCCGTGAGTCGTAGCGTGATATTATATAGCCTATAACCTTCCTCGATAAATAGGTTATCCAATATTAAAAGAGTTTTCACTTCGAACCAGTAGTTCCTGAGATTAGCGCGTTCCACCAAACAAACAAACTCTTCAGCTTTATAATATTAGTATAGACTTGGGACTCTAGTGAAATGTCAGTAAAGTAGACGCCTGTCTACCCCTTCGGATATATAGTTGTGGGCCTAAGTATTTATGTAATTAATATGTTTCTTAATAAACTCGTATAAAAGGTTTCAACAACTTACTTAAACCCGTTTAATGTTTTGATATAAAACGTAATACCTACTCATTTTAAAGCACATTCTACCCATAAGAGTTACATACTCGTATTCAAAGGATATTAAGGATTGTTCATAAAGTTTACGTGTCTCTTTATTTAGCAGATCGTGAGAAAGATACGACTTTATTTTATGATTATACACAGCTGTTACAAATTAGACTACTAGATTTTAAGTATCTAAGAGCTTAATTTTATTCGTATTTGAGACGAAATGTAATTTACTTTTCTCGAATAAATGTTTGAAGACTTAAGTATGGCATTGTTTTTGTAATTGTAATTGAAGCTTCTTAAAGCTGCCTCGTTGATTCAATTGTGGGACTTAATGGTCGTTATGTTTTGGATTTGATTCCTGGTCGGTTTTCTGTCTCTGACAGGAACTTTACTATCGGTTCCAATAAATCTTAAGCGTCCAATAACCATCTACTAATAATGTCCTCCAGAACAAATTTCGGTTACGGCCGCCAATTTTGACGGGGACCTATTATATATTCTGGAGATATTATAGAGCACAAGTGATCCCACATGAAGAAAGAGAGATCTCCTGATGATGATGATCTCCAATGTCGCATGTCCAATGGTTTTACGTCCGTTCTGATGCTCGATAGTCTGCAATATACTCAATTGCTAAACTCCAGACTGTGTGTGACACCAGAATATGTGTTCTGCGCCTGATATTTCTCCGGTCGTGTTTGATTGCCATCCCATCAGTCTATTAGAGTTAGGGGTGTCCCTGGTAGAGGAACACAAGTGTTAGTACACACTAACACTTGCGTTATATTATCTCTTGCGATCGACAATCTTTGCTAAGGATGGCTCTCATACCTAAACTCGCTTTGTAGAAACTTTATTATAAAACAGAACCTCCTACTTAATAAAAATCAAAGGTCAATAGATAAATTTACCGTTTTATTTAGCTCAAACAGAATTTTATCGAAAACTTATCTATCTTTGATTTAATTAGTTATTTATAAATGTATTATGCTGCGAAATTGGCTTCAATGTTTTTACGTGGGTCGTTGTTTTTCTTTGAATAAGGTGAAAGCCAAGTCTGATTCTTGCGTGTGGGTGTTCTGTAGTCCCTGGTTCTAAAGCGCTGTTGTTCACTTATAATTATATTCATTGAAAGTTTTATTAGCTTTGTGGGTGGCATATCTCTAGTATTCTTGTTTACTTCGCCTACCCTTTTTAGCTTGTAAATAGGGGTATGTGCCCACGCTTACGATTTCAAGCTTATTGCTTTATTTTATCGTTACATGCTTAACTTTATTTTTATTCATAGTGAATGGAGTGAAATATTTATAAAACCTTTATGTAACTTATTCTATAAATAAATAGTCCCACGGCTGTATAAATGAAGATGTGTACACAAACATATGTATAACACCTACATTTGAATGAAGTTCATACACATTGTAGCCGAACCATATGTTTACTTGGCATTAAAATTCACAAGAGGGTACTTTGTAACCAATAACCATATTATATGTACCTGGCATTATGGAATATTAAAAAAATAAAAAATGGTGTCAATGGAAGAAACTAGCATCTAAAATACAGGCTCGGTCTAGTTTAGGTGCTAGTGCTCATTAGTGGAACTTACAGTATGTTCAGATCTGCTGTTAAATAATATATATATATAAGTATTTCTACAGCTATGGTGATTTGACGTATTAGGGCGCGTGCAAATGCCCGTTACCGGGCACATTGCCAGACTCTATTGCCACTAAGGATTTCTTGATAGAAAAGCATTAATAATACTTTGCCTGATCCTAGATACTAAACCCAAGATTTCAAGTACAGCTGTCGAATCTTCGCTACCCATGCGCCATCTAGGCTGTGCACATTATTAAACATTTATAAAACCTGAACAGGATTCCGTTTTGTGTTTAGATATGCTTTGTATCCATCGTCAAGTTTTTCTTAAGGCCTTGCGACAGTTGCTTATCTGTTCTGTTTATTGTATATTAAAAATAAATTACAAAGCAATTGAATGCTAAATTGAAAAGAGCTCGTAATTGTTTATTACCTTTTAAAATTACAATATTGGAAACTACTACAGCAATATAATTGAAAACGTGATTAAACTTTTAAATAAAGAAAATTAATGTTAGTTCGTTGAGAAAATAAATAAAGGTATATTGGAATAATCTGTAGGTATGTTTAGTGACCTACATATATATTGAAATAGACTATATCTATAACTCGTCGAGATAGACTGAAATGTTTTATCCTTCATTTAAACCGCTATGATTTTAAGTCATGCGTAACAGGAGCTATTATTGCTCATCAGGCACATAAAGCGTTGTTATTCCAATAGATAAGGCTGGGTTTGCGATAGAAAATTTGTGGATTTGAATGTCTCTTATTGCATTGCCGACGTGTATCCTCCTAACGAGCATATTAACTTAGGTAGAGAGGTTAACAGGAATGCTAGTAATTAGTAACACAAATTTTCATTCAGTTCATAGGTTTATATTTTAATAAATATAATCCTAAAAATATTATTTTGTAATACGGTCTTTAGACTTCGCGCTATAACTATGAAAAAAAATACAATCCAGCTATAGAACCCCAAATCACAATCCACGAAATGTCACAACTGTAAACTTACTTAACTTTTTCACACCACAATGTGACGGTCCCAAAATATTGGCGCCACATTACCAATGTTTGCCAAACACTTCTTTAAAACCATACGCCATCATCTCAAATTACCCAATCATAATAAAGCTTAACTAACAAATCCAGTGATTCGGTTTCAAAAATTCAAACACCCAATTTTTCTTAAAATTCTTGGTCAGGCGATAAATAACTGAAAAGTTTTTGTCGTAAAATATTACAATGAGTCGCTTTGCCGCCTGTCAATTCCAGCTGCCTACTGAATGGAAAAAGGGCCGCTTCTATAAGTCAAAACTCGCGTCTGAAATGTAAGTGACGTATGATAATCTTGTATAAAATATGATATTGAATGTGAATAGAAATTGAATCACATATTTGTATGCGATTGAATGCGTTGTTGGGTTGTTTGCAGATATTGGAAAATACATCTAGTATTTTGACTGTTGCATTTTAAAAGCTGATTGGTAAAATTGTATTTCTGTTGACTGTTGCAGTACATAATCGTAAATATGCATACCGGGTGTAAGGGACGATGTACTGAAAACTAAAATAGTAGATTTAGACCATTATTCTGAGTTAAAATCGTTGGAATTTTCTTCTGAAAATTCACAATATTTTTTCTTTTAATTTATAATTTTTCTGACTGTGAATAATAAGATAATGCATAAACCATCCATTTTAATTAATAAAAATTAAAGAATATCATATTTTACTAAAATACAGCAATGTAATTCAATAGTCGTGATTTAAACAGATCCGCTGTTTTTATGCGCGCCGAACGCACATGTCATTACCGTTGGCGCGAGTGGTGCGTTGTATTGCTAGCAATCCATTGCGTACCGCGTAATAATGTTAATCAATATAAAATCTAAGTCTTGTGTTTTTTTAACACGTTTTTATTAGTTTGGTTTGTATCTATGAATCTATGAAACGGAATCTTTGAACGTGATTTTCACCCCTTTCATACCAACGGATTGATTTGAACCTTTGCACACTTATCGAGGACCGATGACAATACAATAATGTAGAAAATAAACATAAAATTAAATAATAGTTTGAAAAATATAAATAAATAATAGATTAAAAACACGCTTTATTAAAAAAAGTAGAAAATAATTTAATAATTTTAATGTAAAAAAGCGTGAGGTGCTTTCTAAGATATTTCGATATCCCCCACCCCACGCTATTTTACATTAAAATTATTAAATTATTTTCTCCTTTTTTTTATAAAGCGTGTTTTTAGTTTTTTAAACTATTATTTATTATTCATAGAAGTTTGCGTTGAGAAAAGTACCTATAGAAAGACGTCTTGCTAAAGTTTTCGGTACGCTATCTCTTAAACCCAGTATATCGCCGAAGCGGTTGGCAAATGTGTATTACATCCATATTTCGCCAGCTACGTTTAAAGTCCTATGTAATAGAAGAGGTGAGCCTATCGTCGTAATATTGGTCATTAGTGTAATTTTTCCTCGGTTCATGGAATAACGATTTTACCTTTAGGTCGCACATGATAAAGAGAACCAGTGAGCCTATTGCTGTCTACTAGGCATACTCTCAACTCTGTGCTGCTACTAAAAATTCTCGACAGATAACCCAAATAATGCTTTGCCTAATCCTGGCATCGATCTCGAGAACTCATGCAGGAGTCGAACTCATTACCGCTGCGCCACCTAGGTAGTCAATATTTCTGTTGAAACTTATTTACTAGTAGCTGAATCGCATCGTCTGCGTCATATTTTCCCGTTTCTGTAAAATTTTTCATTGATGCTCCACTCCTATTGGTCGTAGCGTGGTGTTATATAGCTTATAATCTTTCTCGATAAATGGGCTATCTAACACTAAAATAATTTTTCAATTCGAACTAGTAGTTTCTGACATTACCGCGTTCAACCAATCAGACAAATTCTTCAGTCTTATAATATTAGTAGGTATAGATTGATATCACTTAGACTGTTGCCTATCTTTTTTACCAAAAAGTTGAAGAAACATGCAGCCATTTGATGGTAAGCAATTATTATAGCCTGGTATTAGGTCTTAACCCATCCAGCTAAGTTAGAAACTTCTAGACACTTATTCTGATATTAATAGCATTGATAAATTTGTAGTATCGTTCATATTTTGCTATTGATTGATCACCACTTATGACTGCGGTCCGGCTTAACTTAACTGTTGAAGCGCCTAGTATCACTTGAGATTCGAGTCGAGACTTTGAGGCCTTAGATGATGAGAGAGGCGATATTCATTGCGATTTAAGATTATTATAGACTTAAGTCTACTATAATATTGAATCGTTAATATATAGATAAGATTATAATAATATTCTATATTCTATCACATACACACAACACCATCTAGCCCAAGCTAAGCAGAGCTTTTACTATGGGTATCTACTAGGCAATGGATAAACATACATATATAGGTACTTGTTTTTTTGTAAATGAATACATATTATACATAGAGACACCCAGACTAAGACAAACATCCATGTTCATGCACACAAATGTTTGACTTATGCGGGAATCGAACCTGCGACCACATTCACATACGAGACAAACATTTGTGTGATCCAATCATATTATTTCGGGGATTAGACACAGGATTTAATCTTAGTGCAGGAAAAGTCCTTTAAGTAAATTTCTAATATCCCATGAATGTGATTACTATATCACCATCTTTGTACCTTTATATCCCCAAAGGTAAGCATTTAGCAACATTTTAACAGCTTGTTATTATTTTTGTATTATCATATCGCTACACTAAAACATTATTAATAATAGCTAGGATCTCAACAGCAATGCTCATTCCGGGCATCAAACCCGAAACATCAAGATAGGCTGAAATCATACGAAAACTAAAGCCTTTGAAAGAAAAGAGCCTAAAGACTTTTGATTATGAGGCATTAAAATAAAGTCAATATGATTTTATGTTATAACTTTTATTGAGTTTTATACAATGCATGTTCCAAGTCCATAAATAAAACAAAGTAGACTACTTTCATTCAAAATTATACCGTTGAAACTTATGGAAACCCACCGTAAGCTCTTTTTCGGCTGACGAATTATCTTTATCTTTTTAGGCCTCGAAAATCCCTGAGAAAATATCACAAACAAAAAGAATAATATCCAGAAAACAATAGGTTTGAATTAGGGGTTTTCATAAAAGAGGGATTGCTGAGGTAACTGACCCTTCGCCTAAGGAAATTTGAAGCGTGTACGCATAAATTTTCCCAACGCCTGAAAAGCCCGGGTTTGGTCTCAAGGTCGGGTAAAAGGATGATTACGTTTAAGTGGAAGACAAATTTTTCCTTCGCTGATGTATGAATAAAAACTATATTTAGCATATGAGAATTTCCTACTCTAGTCACTCTAGCTAATAATTTTGTAGCTGTTCTTTTATTCAATTTGTTTTTTGAAACGCAGATTATTATTAGTTAATTTGATAAATAGACGCAGCAGACACGGTATTGATTACTAAGTCGGATAAAGTAATAATTTTCGTCTTTTTTTAAAAAGACAGCTTCTGCGTTAGTTGTACATCCTGTGTCACAGGCTATTTTACAAACATTCAAACAACGGACACAAAAATACCCGGTCTTGAAACTCTTCCGTGGGAGATATATGTAGATGTCAGTCAATGCAATTACTTATGTGTGTATTACAAACATAGACACACAGCACAAACTGTAATTGTGCAATTGCATGCTTTAAATGATCTCCCAAATTTGAATATTATATACTTAATTGTTGTTGTGATAAATTAAACTGTACAACACAATGTCTCAAAAACAACGCAATGTTTTAATAAATGCGAAGTTGGGTGGACATTGGTATCTGTCACACAGTTTATATTAAGTAGTTCAGACACCATCGTATACTATCTTTATATTGTAAATTAAATAAGTACATTTTTTTTGTTTAAGGTAGATTATCAGTGCTATAAACCGGTGTGCTATGGAACGTTAACTAGATATTAGTAGGTTGCTAAGATGAAATTAAACAAACTTTATACGGATTTTATCGACTTGTTTATTTTTTTATAAAACACTATTATTATATAATTTTGTAACTTTAAACTACTATTGTTAAATACTTTTACTAGTTACTATTTACTTCAATTTAAGCTAATATTTAGATAATAATTAGATTTAATTTTCCACTTTGTCCGACGTTTCGGTTGCTTTTCAGCAGCCATGGTCACGGGGAGCCTAAGATGGTAGTTGTCCCAATGTTCCAGTGTTATTTATTACTAGTTATTTCAAAGTACCTGAACATAATTACATTGCTAAGATGTTTGCATGTCAACCACGCATAAACAAATAAACTGATTTGGATAAAACTTGGCACAGAAATAGACCAAATTTAAGACTAACATACTTTTTATCCAAGTATGTTAGTAAGTTATTTGCATGATGCTTCGACCGCGTGAATGCATCACGCGGTCCAAGCATCATGCAAAAATTGTATGGCACATGATATTAACATCTTTATACATACATACAATCTCACTAACATTTTATAAACACGTTTAGCATTGCCAAGTACATTTAATGATACTCAAGTTCTGTAACTCGTACCGCTGCTTAAAGCCTTCTTAAGAATCATTAAAAAAGTCTCCGAATTTCTCGAAGCCCTTTTACAAGTGCCCTTTTGAGATTTATTTCCATCGATTCTTTCGTAGAAAATATTATTTCTATTGATTTGTGTTTAAGGTCACCTTAAGTTTCAACCTTAACCTTTTGAAAGACACTTTAATGACTTTTGATTCGCTTTTTTATATTAGGTGGATGGAGGGACATAGTTTTATTAGTATTCGAAAATTTAATACTAGGTAAGATTTTTGTCATCAGTCATGTCGTGTGACTGTCTCGTTATGCGTGTGATCGTGAGGTCTCGTATTCAAATTCAGGTCAAGTAACGTACATAAATACGACTTATACCTACCTTCCCGAAGGGGCAGGCAGAGGTTAATTATACAAAGAAATTATAACCACATTTTCGCAGTTATGGTTACAGGTTAGGGAGTGATCCTATTCTAGTCTACCAAACAAAGATTCTCTTCGTGCAGCTACCAAGAATTTCTTACAGAAAAACCAATAACACTTACCAATTCGGCAATAAAATTTGAGTCCTCGTGCACAGCAGTCATGCGGCATCGGGCAAAGTGCTGTTTATGGTTTTATTAACATCTGAGTCTTCTTCGAAGAGGTTAATGGAAACACTATGTGGGTCTGTGTGTCTGTTAGTGACAGTTTATTAGTGACAGGCATAGCTCCGGACCCACAAGACCGATTGACTAGTAACTTGGTGTGCAGACACTTTGGGGTCATCCCTCGGTCGAGTTTGGGAATATGGACCCTATGGATCAAAATACCTCCGAGATATAGGGGTCACAAGGTCATTAGGTCATGGGATATCCACCAACAGAGTGATTTGGAAGTACAAGGGAGGGGCTTTTGCTCAGCTGCCACTGCTGAGCAAAAGCCCCTTACAAAAACATGATGAAAAAAATAAAAGGTCACATGAAGACGAAGAGTTTGAATCCTGGGTTTTTACACCTATATCGTTGAAATTCTATGTCGCACTGACTGGAGTCCAGAACTGTACCAATAGACATCATTAGGCTTGCCTCCTATTAGACTTTAACTGAGGTTCAAGAATTGTGAAAGTAACACATCTCTGCCTACGGGTTGACAGGCGTGATAATGAGAGTATGAAAAAAGAAGCACAGAATAATGGATGACATTAGTAAGATGAGCCCTAATGGCGCTCTTAAGGCGGCTCTTATGTGACGGTGAAATACATTGAAGTATATTTTGCGACTTTTATAATGTACTGCGAATAAGAGTGATTGTTTTGTGTTGTACTTTTAAATTTTGTTTTTAGCCTTGGGCCTTTATAAACGTTCAAATAGAAATAAATTACATCCATTGAAATTAAACTACTTTATACGTATTTGCTCGTGCTAATTTAGATTTTATCAATAAATTTCTATCAGTTTTTATCAGAAAAAAAATACATTTTTTGTATGAAAGATGTGTATGTCTATATCCTATGTACTTTTCTGTACTTTTAGTAATATGTATGCGAAATTTCATAAGGGTCAGTCAAGTAGTTAATGCGTGGAAGCGTAACAAACAAACTTACATTTACTTTTATAATATTACTAGATTTTCCCCACGGTTTTACCCGTGTAAGTCCCGTTCCCGTAAGAATATCGGGACAAAAAGTAGCTTATGCGTAAATCCAGGTCTCCATCTATCTATCTATATACCAAGTTTCATCGCAATCGATCCAGCAGGTTTTGCGTGAAAGAGTAGCAAACATCCATACATCCATACAAACTTTCGCGTTTATATTATTAGTAAGGAAGTTAGGATAGTTAAAATGTAGTATTTTCAAAATAAACTGCGATAAAAACCGTATAAAGTAGTTTTTTAAGGTATAACATTCGCGTAAGCATAAGACATTATATTACGGCCATATTTTGCAACCTATAGTTTTCGGTCTCACGTAACAGAGGGTAGCCTGTTGTCGTCCCCTGGTCACAGCTTCAGACGCTGTACTGCTACTATCTGCTTTTCATTTTTTTTGTAAATACTACTCCCGCATTAAGTTTAATTCCTGTGTCGCGAGACTTTACAAAGATACCAACAATAGACATAACAACACCCAGGCTTAGAACAACTTTTAGTGGATCACATAAATTTTTGTCCCGTGTCGGAATCGAACCCACAATACTCAACGCAGTCGCACCGGCGAGGAGATTGTTTAAACCACTACATCATCTATGCAGTCAGTCTTTATAGGTAAATCCACCTGACTTTTCTGAACCGACAATCGGACTCGAGAACTCATGCACAGCAATGCCATTCACTATCGCTGCGTCACAGAGGTAAACGATATACATAATTATATGGATCCACTTCGATGAATTCTAAAGCACTTACAATTTATGTACACTCGTCCAAAATCATACAAAATTAAACATACGAAGCAATTTGTATTTAACGATATTCAAGAATTTCAAGTGTACCTTTTAAGGCCCTGTCAAGGGCCATTAAAACTTTCTTCCATTTTTAAGAAGTCTCTTTACAAGTGCCCGTTAGAATCTTATTACCGTCATTCCTAATAAAAAAATATAAACAGAATTTTTCGGTAACCGTAGCTATGAGGATAATAGGCGTTGTATCGGAAACTTTGGCATAAGTGCATCAGAAAAGTGCAATTGAAATCGTTATGGTAGTTTAATCCTGTTAATGTAACAAAAGACGTTTGGATATTTCAATCTCAATTCTGCTTAAACTTTGGAAAGAATTTAAGCTTGTATTCAAGAGGTCGTGGGTTGGAGCCCCACTGATATGAACCCACTGGTTACATAATCATTTACCGTAGCTCGAGGGATTGACAAGAATACAAGTAATATGCAACTAAAATAGCATGAAATCTTATAAAATATTTGGGATACAGATAGATCATATTCTAAATTAACATATGGGGTACCTTTTTATGTCTTCATATAGCGTTTTTGCGAAGTTGCAGCCGCGAAAAAAAAGTAGTTTTATTATAATATTTGGGATACATAAATTAAAAATATAAATACTAGCTGACCCGCGCAACTTTGTCTGCTTCACATAAGAGAATTTTTCCCGTTTTTGCAACATTTTTCATTTACTCTGTTCATATTGGTCGTAGCGTGATGTTATATAGCCTTTCTCGATAAATGGGCTATAGCCTTTCTCGATAAATGGGCTATCCAACACTGAACGAATTTTTCAATTTGAACCTATCCTATATTATATACATATATATATATTTTTTTTCTGTTTTGCTCGTCAAAATGACCACACTCCGCCTGATGGTAAGCAGTCGTGTGGTCTAAGAGCAGTGGCCTCCACATCGTCCTCGTAGCAGCCGAGGCGATGTTAAGGTCTCTACTTTGACGGCCTGAGAAGGTGCTTTTTTACGCCCCGCTTAAAGGACCCAGGATTGAAGGAAGAAGGAAACACGTGCCTTGGCAGAAAATTCCATGCCTTGATCGTTCGGCAGAGGTATGAGGACCCAAACTTGTTGGTACGCACTCTAGTCGACTCCACCGTGTAAGGATGGCATCTGAGCCCAGCACGCGTTGTTCTGGATAGGAAAGGGGAGGGCGGGATAAGGTGGAATAACTCTACAGATCACTTCCCGTGGTATATTCTGTAGAAACATGCCAAAGAGGCAATATCCCTACGGAGTTGCAGAGGTTCCAGTGAACTCGTGACCTCTGGATCTCCGATGATACGGACAGCCCACTGCTGTAACCTGTTACGAGCGTCTAGCAAGTACTGCGTGGCACCATCCCAAAGATGAGAACAGTACTCCACGCAAGGGCGCACTTGTGCCTTATACAATAGGCACAGCTGCCCAGGCGCCAAGAACCGCCTCAACCTGTTCAGAACTCCGAGTTTTCGCGAAGCTTGCCTAATGACGCTCTCGATGTAGGTTTTGGGATTAAGGGAGCGGCAAAGATCCATACCTAAGATGGAGAGGCTGTCACGTATCACCAGTGGAGTGTTTTTCAGAGAAGGGAGGGGAAGGAACGGATACTTTTTTGTTGAGAACGCGCATGCCTGGGTCTTCTTGGCGTTGAACCGGACCAAGTTCTTGGCACCCCATTCAGAGATACGGTTCAAGGTCTGGTCAAGTTCAACGACAAGATCCTGCCTTTTCCCCTCAACCGCAACCTGTTTGGCCCCAGGACGTCCGAGATATCGCCCATGCACGGTACTGTCGTCTGCATAACAATATATGTTGCCGAGATTCAACATATCATTGATATGCAGAAGAAAGAGCGTAGGGGATAAGACGGACCCCTGAGGCACTCCTGCATTGACCTGCATAAATTTGGAAGCGCGACCGTCGCAAAGGACCCGAATACGACGCTTCTGCAGGAAACTTGCAATCCAGGTGCACAGTTGAGGGGGCAAGCCATAGGCCGGAAGCTTGGAAAGAAGAGACCGGTGCCAGACTCTATCGAAAGCTTTGGCTATGTCTAGGCTGACAGCCAAAGACTCGCCGTGCTTGTCCATAGCCTCACCCCAGAGGTGCGTGATATATATATTCCTTCCTCTTCAGCTTTATAATATAAGTATAGATATTACCTTGATGATGTTGTGGTATTAACTTGCGTTTATGTGTGATCGTCGGATTCTGGGTTACATGCTTGGGTCAATCGAATGATTTAAATTTTTGGAATATGCTACGTAGACGACAATAAAGTCGCTCCGTGTTTCAGTACATATAAAATTTTGCTGGCGTTATGTATGCTAAAACAATTCTGCCTACCCTTTCAGCGACTTAAAGTAGCATTAATGTCATAAGAAAGGCTCTTAGACCTCCAGTGAAGAGAAAAAGGTACGGGTTCCCCACTTACCTGTGGTAGTACTCTATAAAAAATAAATAATGCCGCAACTCTCGATAATGGTTTTGAAGCGTCTAGATTTGTCTGGAAATTGCTTTGAAAATGCATGAATGATTAAAATTATGATGGCAGTTTAAACTGTTGAATTAATTATTTGAATTTACGCTTGCATCAAGAATACCAAATTAAAACCATGCATTATTTTCTTAAATTTGGCTTTCTTAGTATAATTAGGCAGAGAGGTGTTACATCCACTCGTCGCTCATTTTGCTTATTGTACCATTTTATAGGGGCCGAGTCTATTACCATCAACCGGGCATAGTTCTAAACGCCGTGATAATATAAAGAAATCATGGCAGAATACAAATAACAGTTTGCTCGACTTGAAAATCGAACCTGAAATATTATACAAAGCAGTTCACTACCAGCTTCACCATCGAAGCGCTATAAAATCAATAACTGGGTCTTTCTGTTATTATACGTACTACTTTCAAATGACAAAGTTTTTCTTAAACACGTTTAATATTATAAATTTTTATATAACAAATGTTACAAACAAGCATGGTCAGCGGTTACCATAGCCTATGATCACTTGCAGAACCAGGAGTATCAATAACCATACCGAGGAAAAACATGGAGTTAAAGATGAAAGGCAAATACATAATAAAACTAGGCATTTGAGTCTAGGGAACTCATGCCGAGTGAAATACAGTAACTGCGTTACTTGCCTTGAAATGTTTACCTGGAAAGTCGGTGTATTGATTCTATCACTAATTAATTGGCAACGGCGTCTTTCACTCATAAAGATGATTCATTAATTGCTATAACAGTATACAAAGTTTCAAAATAGTGGTATTTTGTTTTATTTTGTTCAACATAATAAAGTAATTTATATTCGCAGGCAGTATCCTAAAGAGTAGCTGGTGTAATGTTCTTCTTCTTCTCCCTAGCCTTTATTATTCCCAAGTCACTTGGGTTCGCTTTTCTAGTCTAACCGGACTTGACTGGATATCAGTTTTTACACAGAGCGACTGCCACCTGACCTCCGCAACCCGGAGGCTAACGTTACCCTAAGGCTAGACCAGTGTCACGAAATTCTAGGGCACTGACTTCCCAATAATGACTGCAATAGATGTACATGGCAGCCGGGACCGACGGCTTAACGTGCTCTCCGTGACATGGAGCAGGCGATAATTGTCAATCAATACGCACATCATTTCGAAAAGTCATATAACTTTCGAAAGTCAGAGGTGCGCGATGGGAGTTCGAACCCGAGACCCTCTGCATTGCGGTCTGTTGGTCTACCCACTGAGCTATCATTGCTCTTAATATAAGTGTAATGTTCTTCCTACATAATATAAATTATCTAAGGCATCTCCGGAGGGGAAGGCAGAATTATATTACACACGTATTTAATTTTAAGTTTTTACGTTTTACGTAATAGGAGGCCGAGTCTATATCCATCTGCCAGTCACAGCTCCAGATTTCATGTTGCTCATAATTTCTTGACAGAAAAATCCCAATAACATTTTGCCTGACTCAGAAATTGAACCCTCTGTACCAAACCCCTCATGCACAGCAGCGGCGTTCGCTACACTGCGCCACCGTGACAGAATCCATTTCAAAACATATTTTTAAAAACCGTCTGCATATTTTTCTTGAATTATTTAAGAACGACAAGTTTATTTCTTTCAAAAAGCACCCAGCTTGATAAATACCCGAGCTAAGATGTCTGTAAAACTTAAAAATATTTTAGTAGAAGTGTAAAGCTCTGAAAAAATGTCCACTAAGTTCTTCTTATTTATTAAAGACTGAGTGGCTAGACAGACAGGCAGACTTAAGAGTATATTAAACATTGGTCCTCTTTGCTATCTTACTTATATAAATAGTCTGTGGTTACACTTAGTAGGTATACACTTAAGATAAAAGAGAATGGAGCTCTTAACTTTTGTGCAATAGGTGAAGGAAAATGTGGGAGTCGAGTCGTATCAACGGGTTAAATTGAGAGCAGAGAAAAGAAATATGTGGTTAAGCTCTTAAATTAAAAAAGAAGTAGATACATATATGTTGGTGAAATACATCATTTCTGCGTTTGATAATTAATTTGAAATGTATATTAGCATGAATGTTAATACAATGTATAGCATATATTAGCATAGTAGTGCGTTAGTAGTGTTCAGGTGATGATTTTTGATTCATCAAAGATATTAACGTCATCGATTCGTCCCAACATAACATGTTTTATACATTTGACATCTGTTTTCTTTAGATCTTATTACCATTTGAGACCACCATTTTGTAGCAATTTATTCAATAAGCAATAGTACTAGAATACTTCTCTATTAGTTACAAGAAGTTAAACTTCTTCGCAGCATTCTGACTGTGGGCTCAAAGTCTGTGGCATCGTGGACAATATCTAATATGATAAACCGGTTAAGTATTACATGTAGTATTATAAATATGTAAGGCGGTTTCAATGCATATTTGATTTATAATTGCATATATAGCGAAGTGGCAACCCTATTATGGCCTACAAGGTACATATATTAAAAAGACCAGCTTCTTTTATGAATTTATAGACAGTAAACTTCAATAACACTTGGCTCGACCCGAGTGTCGAACCATAGAGGCATACCAAAGAGAAAATAAGCAAGGGGCCCGCAAATATACAGACAACTATGGGTTATAGAGATAAGATACTAATTAATCCCTGCTGGGCATCAATTGGGAAAACAATATTTTAATTACAAATGTAACATGTTGTGTTGTTCGCAAAACTTTTCCCATATTTCATGGTAATTTACCAGGCGGATCATTCTTGACGTAATATATGAGGTACATAAATTACTTCAGTTTATATTTTAGATGAATTATTCGTAGCGCCAAGAAGTCTGAAGTGGCAGATAAGGTTCCATTTCGAGGTTTTAGCTGTGGTTTGGAATTAATAAATAAATACTCATATCAGTGTTAGAGTTAGCAAGTATCATAAATACATATAATAACATTGAAACTGGTCGATGTCTGTACATAGAGATATTTAAGAAAGATACATGTGGGAGTCTTTTAAACGTTTAAAATTTTAGGTATTTTGTGTGTTTGTATCACGTAAAAAGTACTATACGAAGTTGTACCTATGCGGTTGCTAACGGTTGACTTGTTGGAGGTCTAACTTGAAATCCCGTGAATGTTTCATCTTTATACGCCGCCTTAAAAACGAATATTAATAATAAGTAATTATTGATACGTCTATAATATATTTATATATAGGTATTATCTATCAACAAATCTAATAATAGTGTCATAGTCTTGTGAATGTAAATTAGCCTCTTTTTACATGCAATGAAAGCAAAATAAATACAGCTACCTAGATCCAAATTCCACGTGTACAAAGTCGTGGGCAGAAGCTATTAGCAAACAAATGATTGAGCAATATTAAAAACTAGGCAGCATTATGATTAGTCAGTTATATTGGAAATATCTTTATACTCACCAGACGCGAGTCAAAAATTTATATGAGCTACATGTTCTTTGAGTCCGTTGTTTGAATGTTTGTCAAGTTCATAGCAGTATAGGAATAATTTTATTGCCAAACCTGTCTTTTTAAAGAAAGAGTAAAGTATATACGTTGGTCCATGTAGCCAGAACACGATAATGAGAAAAATGTCTGGTGTTGCAGGCGACCATAGGCTACGGTGACCACTTACCATCAGGTGGGCCGCATGCTTATTTGCCGCTTTGGAAGTATAGTCGCATTAATATAAGAACATCAGGATATTTTGGCTTTCTTAATTTAATTTGGAGAATAATATCCACGCTGTGATCAAACATTAGTACAATTAAATTCTATGTCGAAAGTGAAGGATCACTTTCGTAAATGTACGACCGTACTTTTTTTTTTTTGGAAATTTATGGTATACTGCGATACTCCTCTACTTTCCAAAAAAAATATATTGATATGCTAAGGTTGGAGACCTAACCTAGGGCTATAAATAAAATCCAGTGGACTGTAAAACTGGTATAATAATTGGTAGTTAAAAACAATAAAAATGCGCGTGCGTCGGTAACTGAATATGGTAGCGAAGTGAAGTGCGCGGGTGAGACGTCCGACCCGCACCACCGCGCGCCGCGCCAGCGTAGGCAGCCGACGAGGGACGGAAAGGCCCGAACATCTTGCCCGGGGTTGATGTCTTCAACAGATGGGAAGCGGACAGACGTTATTGAACGCCCGCAGCATTGTCCCCTTGCTGGTGTTCAATTTGACAACGCGTGTCTCTCCATCGCTGCCGGGGATAATTTCTATAACACGCCCCAGTGGCCACATTAGAGGCGGTTGTCGGTTTGATTTAAACATAGAAATCACGGGGTCGGTACTGCATAGCGACATTACAAACTACATAATATATTTAAATCTCATTAATTTTTGTCATGTTTCTCTTTCTCTTTTTGCCTGACCTGTATCCCACTTGGTTGGTCAGCCTTCTTTATTTTAGCTTTTCACTTCGCTTTATCTTTAACGCCGTCGTTTAATTATTGTCATGTTATCACAATACGTGCTGCGTCTGCTATTGGTGAGACAATATCTTCTCATCAGAGATTCAGCAAAACAATTCCATTAGATTAAATGTAGAGTATAATGTACTAAACCAAATATGAAATCAACTAACATTAATCTTCGTTACGGTATCACATCTGAGGCTTGGATACGAGAATGTTTATCAAACCACTAATTTTATTTAACAAATTACAGTTTAAAACAATTTCCAAAATCAATTTAAAGTTTAAACGGTAACAAAAAGGAACGCTACATCAATGTCATGGCCATAATTCTAGACTTTTCAAAGTGGGCGTTTTCTAACTAACCTAAAAGTATTTCGTACTCCGTTCATAAACGCGAAGACAAATTATTGTTAACGTAAATTAGTCTTATTTGCCGCTTAAACGATTTTAAGACGGTAACTAACTTTTAAAATTCGAATCGTTTGCTTTTTTGTGTCTAAACTAAATGTCACGCCTGTTTCGCTTCGGATAGTTAAGGAGAGCAATCTTGTTTTTATTGCCGTCCGCCGGCTACAGTTTCAGAGTCTGTGCTTTGAAATTCTTGACGGAAAGGCCAATAAGACTTTGGCCAACTTTTGTTGAATCGAATTTTGCCTTTGAACCCAGGTTTTCATGTCTACTAGTAAAGCCTATTGCATTCGAATGATGATATTCAAATACTTTGTATTGTCAATGAATGAATTAAAAATGAATATGTATTGTCAACAAATATGTTGACAACAGTCAACACATTCGAATATATTATTATGAGCTCTGGAATTCGATTCTCAGATCAGGCTATTCGAATATAATTAAACCCTATTTAGTCAAACTGTTGTCAACATTCGAATATTCGTCTTCTTGGGTTCGATTTATTAATGAGTTTTCTGTCGAGAAATTCTCAGTTGTAGCACTGGAACTGGCACTGTGCCCAATATACGG
This sequence comes from Catocala nupta, assembly GCA_963675205.1. Taxonomy (NCBI): domain Eukaryota; kingdom Metazoa; phylum Arthropoda; class Insecta; order Lepidoptera; family Erebidae; genus Catocala; species Catocala nupta. The sequence goes on along the minus strand of OY776097.1, from coordinate 17,934,766 downwards.
CGATAAGCTCGCCCTACGTGCTACCTTAAATCATAGTTGACGTAATTTAGGTATAATGTACCTCTTCCTACTTCATTAGGGATAAAGGCTTGAGACTACGTATGTATATACATAAGCAATATGGATATACACCCATATTGCTTACGTCACTGAGCTAAGAAAGTTATCTGTGATATTATTTTAATTGTTTTCTTTATCTTAAAAACTACAACCCACGCACTAGGAATAAATTCTGTGTTGTTCTGTGTTGACATAAATAATTTCTAGACTCGGAACAACCATTTGTGGATCACACAATTTTTGTTTGTGTAAGATTTGAACCCACAATTTCTCGGTTCAGTGGCAGCGACGAGACGACCACTTAAACTTGCCATCCGTGCAGTCATCTCTGTATATGTAGATAGTGATTACGTCACTGAGTTAAGAATATTATCAAACATATATAAAATAATGTTGTATTTCCGTCATAATTTTCACACGTAGAAGTATATGTTGAAGATAAACTGATGTAGTGGTTACGGAAGCGGATTGAAAACCAGCGTTAACTAGTGTTGCGGTTCGCTTTACATTCTCAACATACGAATTCGTGTTCGGTGCGACATGTACCCACAATGTTTACAGTGAATGTGAAATTGTTGACAGCAGAGTGCAATAGTTTTGTGTACTTGAAATCACAAAGTTAGTGCCATGTTTGTAAAGTGTAGAAATTATAGGCATCGGGTTTAATTAAACAGACAGTCTTTGTAAATCATCGGGTTGCGTAATCCTTACTAATATTATAAACTAGCTTTTTGCCCGCGGCTTCGCTCGAGTAAAAGTAAATTAGGTTATATTATGTTAGTAACAGTACATTTTTAAATAAAATATAGCCTATGTTAGGGAAACACGAAATCAATAAATTAAATTGGATTATATTAACATAGCAGATTGATATGCGATGTATTGATGATGTCTGCACGGATAGCGATGTAGTTTCAAAAGTCGCATTGCCATTGCCAGTGTTCCGAGTGTTAAGGGTTCGATAAACATACGTGATGAAAAGTTGTGTAATCTGTAAACTTTTGCCCCTTTATTCAACACAGTGATGATACCTAATGAGTTGTCTTTTTAAGGATTAAGACAAGAAGACGGATAAAATGATTTTTCAATCTAGATAGCTGGGTATGAGCCATTTACTCGAAATCTCACGTCAACACCGAACGTGACCTCTATAGATCGTTCCACCAAACATTGCAAGTGACAGGCCAATATTTATGTATGCAAGCTTTGTTTGCGAACTCACCCGTTCGTTCCAAAATGTATATTAGTCGCGCTTCTTGTGAATACAGTGCTTCAGTTATATAAATTGGTTGCAGTAACTTGGTATCACTAAAATTTGGAACGGTTCTGTCGAATAAGTTTCTTTTTGCAATCATTTATTTAGTGGTAAGTTTATAATAGTACAACATAATAGTGTCAAGAAAAGAAAATGGTGTGTTAAGCTGGTTTAGGCAAGTAAAAAGAATGGAAAAGCAAAGACTGACTAAGAAAGTTTATAAGGCTAGTGTGAATGGAACAGTCGCAAGAGGCAGACCTAGGCGAACGTTTTATGATCAGATCGGAGACGTTCTGGACAACGGCCAGGTTAAGAGCGCCTTAAACCGGCGAGCGTGTATGAGGAATGTGATGAAAGTGAATGAAGCCAGAGACGTGTCTCAGGATCATAGCAAATGGAAATGCGTAGTCTCTGCCTACCCCTCTGGGAAACAGGCGTGAATCTATACATGTAGTATGTACAACTCACCTCGCCGAGATATACAATTTGTTTATTTTCTTTTAAATCCTCGTTACTGAATATGATGTAAGTGCATCTACAGTCCTACGTTCAATCATTAACACAAAAGCGAATTCCAATTAGGGCATTACCGACATAATTATATCTTATATTATTAACTGTACGCCGGCTGCCAGACACAATTGTTTTTATTTTTATTCCCCATCCCAGATTATTAACAGATAAATATTAAGCCTGTATAGGGCCAAATACGCCTGCTCGCGGAGCGTTCACTGGCCATTTTGGCACCAATGACTTCCTGTGCAGATTAGGATTGGCAAACAATCTGAACTGCAGAGCCTGTGGTGAACAGGACGAGTCCATATCGCACCTACTATGTGAATGTGACGCGTTGGCTGGATTGAGAATGGGTCTGATGGGATTGGCATATCCAAACCCCGAAGACTTTAGGCTTCTCTCTCTGAAGTGTACTCTGCGGCTGATGCAATACATTCATAAGGAGATAGCTAAAGGTTAGATCTTGGGGCCGACACAAAAGATCCCACTGGATCGAAGTGTCGCCGGTCTGCATTGACTGGCCCCCGTATTTAAGATAAGATAAGCCTGTATTACATCGATGTGTTTTGCAGAGGTCAATCATGCCTAAAGCTCACTATTAAGACTATAATTAATAATTAGTCTTAAAATTAAATTAGCATATTACTTTACTGCACAGTTGGAATAGTGGCTGCCTCGCTACTGCTTCTGCACCGTATGTTGTGAGTCAGACATATGTTTGTTACATACGGAACAAATATGTATGTAGCAGATATTATCTTAAAAAGAAAAAGAGACCATGTCTCCCCGTGACCATGGCTGCTGAAAAGCAACCGAAACGTCGGGGAAAGTGTAAACCTAAATATAAATAGTTTTAATAGTTTTAATAATTTTATTAGCATAAAAATTAGTAAAATACAATAGTAGTAGTATAACAGTTTTTCAAAATTATGTAATTGATACAGTGTTAAATAAACAACGCGATAAAATCCGTATATATATGGTATAGTAGTTTAATTTCAATGAATAACATTCACGTAAACAAAAGACAATATTATGTAAAGAAAAAGAGTCCAAGAACTGTCTTATCAGCTTTATTATATTATCCGCAATAATATAATTAACAATATTAATATGCCTAAAATATTCAAAATTCACGATTTAGACGACATAGATATTAAAATTGTTTAGCAACTCGTTGATCAACAATTCGCTTTTCTCCATAGCCTCTAGTTTAGGCCACGGCCTGAAATTTCTAATCAAAATGGCGTAGTAACGTCATCGTCAAAAGGCGTTTGTAGTCCACCGTTTGAGCTTAAACTTATAAACCATCGTTCGGACGCCGGCGTCCGAACACAAAGCTTTTATTATCAGGGCTTCATGTGGTTTAGCTAACAGGTTATAGGTAAGATACAAACCATGTTCAATATTAAGAGAGTGCAAATGATGATGCCATAACTCATGGCTGTACGCATTTGCGTGTAAATATATTTTCTATTATGTTTAACTTCGGATAAATTTTAACAAAGGCTAACTCTTCGATCGGAAACAGTCTTTCATGCTTCCCTATCGCTTTTTTCACTTGACGATTTGACAAAGGAACTGTTCAACTTTCAATGTTGATTCAATTGAAACGAATTCGATTCTAAATGAAAAATGTGACTATGTTTAAAAAAGGGACCAATTTCCTTAAAGGGACCTTTGAAATTATATTCAGTGAAGCTAAAAAGCTTTGGGAGGTTCAGATTCGATTACGATTTATTTGTGTGTTTTTTTTTGTGTATAGGCTTTCGTGACAACAATAGAGTTTAAGAAAGAGACTCGAGTATCTATAACAGCCCTTGTAAATTAAGTTATATGGTTTCAGTGTCTTCTTGAATATTTTTATTTACTTTTCAACACAAAGTAAGCATGAATAAAATTTTTGTTGAACATTTGTATTTTACGAGCAGTATTTTCGTACAGAAAATGTGTTTTTAGAGAGGCTAGGCTTTATTTATTTATTTATTTATGGAGGTCAGGCAAATATTTTGTCAAACTAGGATAAGCTGTTGTTATCCTAGTTTGACAAAATATTTGCATAAGTATTCGACAGCCAATTATAGGTCTCACGTTTAACATTCTTTTCATTTCTTTCGAATCTAACGCAGATCGAATCTACCTGCGAGAGTACGTACGTAATACGAGGGCTTTAGACGCAGGCACTGTACTACGGAGACTAGAGTTTGTTAGCGTCGTCCACTAGTGCTAGTCTACGACAGTACACTGGTCGACGACAGCTATTTCAACGACTTTTCCTAACTTGGCGAAGACTCGGCGAAATAGCTTACTAGTTACTACCAGCGTGCTACATAGATTCCCTAACCTATAGAGAACAGTTACAGTCTTCCACACTGGTAGACTGAACCATCAACTCGAATGACGTCTTTGATGTAAGAATTATGCTTTAGGAGACATGAGTATAAAACTGTGACTGGACACAGTCAGACAGCAAGAAGCTCACTCACGTGAGACCTAAAAACACGGCTGTTCATAGCGGAATTTTAGTGACCATTGCTTACGTCTTCTGAGGACACAGGAGTAAGATTATGTATGCATGAGACCAGATTGGACCTTCGGTATAATATGTGATACGTGTTTATCTTGTACAACAGGGGTCTTAAAGGTAGTTTAAAAGTGATTGTGTTTACTCTCATAATACATAGTTACACTTTCACTTACGTCATCAGTTCAGCGAAACGGTCAAATGTATTCGATAGTTCCCGATATTGAATTATGCATGTCATTACCAATTGTAATACCACGAATAATTTCATCGCATTACAATATTTAAATTAACTATAGGAATGTAGAGTCAGCGATGTAACTCGGTTATCAAAATTTTCAATTGGTCTATCATAGAATATAACTATCATTATCATTTTCCGATTTTAAAGTAAGTTATACGAGTTGATCCGCGCGTATCGTTTTAGCAGTAGTAGTAAAAGCACATAACGCTTAAATACTTAACACATACATACTCTATCTCCGAAAGGGTAAGCAGAGATTGTAATTGGCATCTGTATTAAACCCAGATTTGATCAGATCAGAAAAGCCACCACTGCGGCAAGCCTAGTATTGTCTACCGGACAGTAGTTCTAGTCATGTACTGTAAAAATTCGTCACAGAAAATCCTAGACGATAATAATAAGAAAATAGAACACGTAACCGCATACCAGTCGCGTTTACAACGGCTGCTCATAAAAAATAAATAGCACATAGGAGAATGTAAGCAATTAGTTAATTCATTGAAATTAAACTACTATATACGGATTTTATCGCGTTGTTTATTTAGCACTGTATTACAAAATTTTGAATATATTATACTACTACTACCATTTTCAAAATTTTGTAATACAGTGCTAAATAAACAACGCGATAAAATCCGTATATAGTAGTTTAATTTCAATGAATAACATACGCGTAAACAGCAGACAATTAGTTAATTGTTCAGGTACCTATGTCATTGACTCTTCCTATTCGAAATTCTATTAAAGATAACATCACACATTTTTGCTGACGAACCAAACTGATTTTTAATCTAGTGTAGGTATACGTTTGTATCCAATCGGAATCGATTATGGAAATCCCTATTATATGTAAAGACATATCATAGGGATCATAGGGATACCCCTAATCGATACTGGTTACTACTTTTTCAGGAATATATATATTATGTCGGTATATGTATGTAAAATTTAACTACCCTTACATATAAGTCAGTTATTTGTTATAAAATCTCGGAGAGCACGTAAAGCTGTTCTGAGTCTGATCCTTCACCGGTTGTGTCGGTTGGCTTTTTATCGCATTGTAAGAGTTACTCTTACAGTCCGATAAAAATGCAAACAGATTCGATCCCATACGCGACAAGAAAATTTGTAATTGCTTGTGTCTAAGCGTCTTTGTGTCTGTTAACTCAATGTTTGTTTAGTTCATCGAGAATTTATGTAGCTTATTATCACCTAAACACATTAAATAGCATATTTAGCGCATTGCTAGCGTCACCACGACTATGTGTAGTTGTAAGGAGATGTGATTATTCAAATCCAAATCATTTATTGTTAACTAAGTGTACACACTTAGTACACAGTAGTACAAAAGTGTGTGGTGTAAACTCTTGATTGTGACTTGATTAAAATGATTATTGTAACACCACCTTATGTATTATATAATTAAATATATACCATAGCCAATAGCTGAGAATCTAAACTAGTATTATAAATGCGAATGTGAGTTTGTTTGTTACGCTTTCACGCCTTTATCCTAAAAATGGCAAAATCTATTAAGACTGCGCCGAGCGAAATATGCCAAAACAGGCGGTCACAGTTAAGTTGATAAAATCAACACTTTGTTGCATACAAATATAAAATAAACATTTACCATAACAATGAATGTAATTACAATTACTCCGTGTATAAAACTTAAAATAATTCATATTTTCACTTACAAAATTACGTAAATTTGCACGAAAAATGCAAAAACGTAAGCTCGTGTTACGTGATTTTTAGATTATAACAGTAGAAATCTATCCTATTTTACAGCTTAAAAATTAAACATAAATAGTTATATTACAATTTGTCCGTCCCAAATATTTAAGTTATTGGTTGACAATAAAGATACATATTTATCAAAAAAAAGCACTTCAAATCCTTATACTATGGCGGCTGCGCGCCTATTCGAATATCGAGCTCTGTCATTCAGTCCAACCGCGTCTTACGCTCGGCGCAGTTAATTAATATTGAGTAATGTAGGTGATTCTACTTTATTTACATAAAGTTAGGATCCTCAGATGCATGTCGCAGCTCTATGATTGATGTCGAGAACTTGAATATAATATAATAACTTCTCTATATAAACTTCTTTAGCACGTTACAGAAAATAGTATAATTTGCATAGAGTAGTTGGAAATTAAGTTTTTTTTTTTTTTTTTTAATATTCAGAACATAATACACACATTTTACAAACACAAACATACCATCAAAAGCCATCGTGGGCTTATCCGAGGTATGTAAGCCAAGGCATCTCGATGCCACACTATACATCTACACTAATATTATAAATATTATTTATTATAAGTACAGCGCCATCTGTTATTGCTACTTCATTGTGCATATATGCAATAAACTATAACCACTATACTATACTGCCATCCTTCCAGCCTCAGGCTGTATAATGGAAATGAATAATTGATATTAATGTCATATTGCTCTCAAGTTTTTATTTTGTGATGTTGCTGTTACCATGCTTCTTATTGCAAGAGTTGCTTCAGCTTAAAATAAGTACCATGGTCTCTGATTTGTCATGTTTATCAGTCTTGTACGGTTTACAAAATTAGATATGTTGTTTCGGTAGCAGTATAAAGGTGACGGTCACAGCTCACACGAGCATTTATGACGATCGATATGGTCAATAATTAGACCCTTGTATTATAGTATAGCATTTCTTTTAAAAATGTTGCTTTGTGTCCCGATTAAAAGAAAACAAACAAAGAAAGCCTTAGGAAACAAACTGATTTTAACTGAACCAACAGGGCAATACAGAACATTACGATTAAATTATCGATAGATGATGAACTACCGATAGATATATCGATAGATCTGTGTTGGTAGATTTGCTCAAATGACGTTTAATCGAATCTATCCATTATCAACTTGTAATCTTCAGTATGTAATCAACTTATAAACAAATAAAATGCCATGGTTGCGTGTCATAAATAGTCCGAAAAGGTACGCACAACTCGTGAAAGATAATAAAATTATTCTTTATATGTTATATCTATTCAAATTATACTAGTAATTGTCTGTTTCGGAATCCCAGTTACTTAAATTAGGGCCTCCTGTCTCACACTTGGGATTAATAAGACAAAGGGAATGAAAATGCTCTTTATTTTATATAAATATGATGTCTATTATAATACTTGTTGTACTGACTCCTAATCATTATTATAGCTGCCTTATCCCTTTGGCCCTCTAAAATCCCTTAGGGAAAAGATAGGCGAGACAGTAATTAATAATCTTAATGAACATTGACTCGGCAAAAAGCGCTTTAAATGTAATCTGTGTACATCAGAAAGTTCTGAAGAAAAATTGCGTTTGTGATATAAATTGTCCTCTTCCTTATTTTGGCGTACTAAAGGAATTATACGACGCAAGTAGCAAGTTCGGGTTATATGCATAAGCAAGCTACTCTTGCGGGCTAGCTGCGAGCTAGTGGGTGGATTGCATCGCTCGTTTACACAATACAACACAAATGTCTCAATGAATACATGTTTTCAGCGCCGTTTACAAGAACATTAGACGAAGCTAGAACGTAATTAGTACTTTTCACAGGCTTAACTGTCCTTTTGAATAGATCATTAACGCAGTCTGGTCGTATTGTGTATAATGTTATTCGGTTTTGCTGACAATATTCAGTAGCTCTATATATACATTTTGTTTTCAAAGATGCTGCTTTTTTATAGTACCCAATCAATTTAAATCTGTTTGTATGTAATTTGTGGCAGTATGTTAGTTATCGGCTTGTTATTTTAAGGCTTGCTATTCATTATTGCGTAAATTAAATACCTAATTAATATTGCAGGGCCAAATATTTTATAGGAATTCTGTTATAAAAGTAAAAATAAGGTAATTAAAAGTTTAGATTATGTAAAAGTTAACTAAAGCATATTTTAGTAGATAATCTGCCAATTAGTCCGTACGTTTGTTATGCTATTACTTAGTTTATGTAATGATAGTTAGCTTGATTTTTTATATATTATTTAGTGTGACTGTTTGTAAATTTTTTGTAAGCGACAAGACCTGGAAGGCTTATAACTCATAGAAAATTTAATTATTTAATTGGTAAAGAAATGGCCCACTTTTAAACTAAACTACTACTAACGTAAATTCGAATCCTACATAGAACAAACATTTTGATGATTTACAAATTTGGGAGATCTTTGGTTTCCTTGTTTTCATGTTTGTAAATTCCCCCGAGACACATAAATAATACCTAATACGGGACAACCCTTTAAAAAACTAAGCTAAATTAATTACCTACGTATTACTAAGCTGCTGCAAATAATTCAGCTTTGCTGAAATGACCAAATCTTGGCGACTCAGTTTAATCTAAGAGACTTAAAATTACAAGCAATATAGCAGAATAAAACAACATACCTACTGACATGAAAAAACAAACCCATAGCTTTCTGTTATAAATCCCATGAATAATACAAGTGTGATACTTGTACATTCGATCCGAATTCAAAGTTAGGGAGAAGTTACTCATACCCATATTTACTTCAGCTATGCTTCAGTTTCACGTTGTAGGCTGAAATACTCCTATATTTCAGGCACAGTTCTAGTTTCTCCGTGCTCAATCATTTATAAGTAGAAAATTTTGATTCAGCAATAAAGGTAGATGAATGGCGAAGGTGGTCGCTTTACCACATGCCGAGTTAGGGTTCGACAAAACATTTTGTGATCTAGAAACTGTTGTTCCAAGTCTGGATATTATATGTGTTAGTGGTTTAAATATTTGTAAAGACCTCTTACAGAGATTAGAATAAATCTAGTGCGGCATTGTCATATTTTTTATGAAATTTATAATGCAATGACCCAGAACATAAATATGACTGATAGTAAAACCATAATGGAACATGATGAATGTCTTACTTTTGATGTAATCCTGTAGAATAAGTTTACCCCCCTGGAAGCAGACATGACAACTCTATCTACATGTATATATATTTTTATTTCTTACGAAAGTCTAGAATTTTTATTAGTAATATAACATTTACAATATATTTACATTATTAATTTTAAAACTAATTAGTCTAATATATATATACAAACGTATTAAAAAGATAACATAATTACAAAAACACTAATAATTATAAAACTGAATATTTACAAAAATGGTTTAGGCATCGTAGAATTCGTCAGTATCTCTGTCAACTGGTAAGGTAACCAGAATACTGGCAGCATTGCAACGTTGAATGGCAATGCTGATTCTTTGGGCCACGAAAAGACTTTAGATCACGCGAAACGTCGATCAGGCGTTTTAAGATCTCCCTGTACAAAATACGAGTACCCCATGAATCTGAGGTTTCCACCCCGAGCGGCTCAAAAATATAATTTTAGACTAAATTACTATATTTGCGCCGTTTGAGGGTTTACATAATATATATATTCCGACAGGCTAAGGTAATATACTTTTAGCGTCCTAATAAGTACAAACAGGCGAAGGAACTTATGACACATGACAAGAGATGGCGCTGTATAAAATTATATACCGCCATGTATTTCTGAATCTTGCAAGTGAAGTTTACTCTGTGAGATATAAACAGGTTTCAGACATCAACCATCAGGCCATGGCCCGCTAGGCATCATTCAACCTGATCGGTAAATCCTCCTTTTGCGCTGGTTAAAGTAAAAAAGGACTATGTGAAAACGGACGTAGTGTGATGTTCACTTCATCCATGTTCCTTCACATACTTTTAGTACTAAGGTCTAGTATTTAGTTTTAATATCAATCAAGTTATTTCATTACATACACGATCCATATGGATCGTGTATATAATCAAAGACGTGAATCATAACAACACTTTATTCTTGCAAAAATTAAAATGTGTTATTTACAACACTACAACTTACACTACATTAATGATATACTGTCTCTTGTTGATTTATTTAGTACACAAATTAGGACGATGAATTTGTAGGCATTGTTATGACTCATTGTCATAGTCGTATAGATAGATCGCCCAATGGATTTACAGCAAATAATTAAAAAATCCTAAGACATAGGGTCTTAGGATTTTTTAATTATTCGCTAGTCAGTCTACGTGAAAAGAAATTTTCTTACTAAGAGCCTTTTTATACACATCGTATCTTATAAACGAAAGGTTGGATTCGAATAATTGATTGATAGTGATATTTATATGTATGTAATCAACCTTAATTATCAAACCATTTAAATGGATAAAGATAAATATCATGATAACAATATCACCACTATTCGATACCCCGTGTTTGAACTTGATAATTTCAAAAAAAACTGTTATTGTGGCGTAACTATAATACTTCATATATATTATTGCAGACTTTTTTGTGAGTAACGATGAGCAATATAAACATATAATATACTTTTCTATGAATCATCAATAATTTTCGTAGCGCACGCAAAAGAAGAACTTTGAAAGGCAATATTTTGATACTTTGGGTTACATTGTTGTAATTTGATTGGAATCTCATATTTTTTTGATAACAAAATATATCCAATATCCATGTTACTCATTGAAATCTTTCTTCTTTATAATATTAGTATATAATTATAAAATAGCAAACGTAGCTACTTACAGACATAGTAAATTTAATCAATTACTTAAATTAAAACTATATTGTTATTTGAATTAATGCAGAAGGCGAAATATGCAATATTCAAAAAATACTCCAGTGAGTATAATACGAATACATTCTCTTTTCAAACTCGACTTCGTTACCTCATTACGTACCATAGCAGCTCTCAGAAATAACACGGAAAATGAATTCAGCAAACAAAAAATATACCACGTATGTGCTGATTCTTACAACGGAAACTCACGTGCCGACGAATGTGTAGTACTGCTACCCACCGTTTCTCAACATTTTTAGTCTCACTACCCCATAAGTAGAACATACCAAAGTAGCAATAGGTAATAATCATATCGGGTGACGAAAGGCACCGAGCGTAAGAAGCATCGTCAGTTCATGTCAATATAAGTATCATATTTTTAATCATCACTGCAGTTGTCGTAGACCCGCTTGAATTGTTTAAAATATGACAAACAATCTCAGTACGATTAGTATCCTGATTCTATCGCTATATGATTCTGTACTCTGTCTTTATACTATCTGTATTCTTTAAATCTAACAGAACGTAATCTAAAGTTTTACTCATCCATAAAAGATAAGACTTTATAATCTTATCTTTTATCTAAGAGTAAAACCTTAATAATATTTATACAGTTCTAAAGTCAATAAGATGTATTGCAATGTAACCTAAACTTTACAAAGCCATTTAATATTTAGGAAATTACATTAAGAACTTTGACAGAGTCAATCTCCAGGGCTTCATCGTAGGGTTCCTAGATTATCAGTTATTATCGGATACATTATGATGTGCAGAGGAACCAGTTTATTTTTTCTTCCCCATTCTACCATCGGTCGAATGGCAGGATGGAAAATTATAATATATAACAATTTTACGTACGAATTACTTTTCTTCTAATTTCCTATAGCGTACCGTCAATGAGCGGAACTTCTTATCTATGTATGTTACTGATACCTACAACCTGAGCGTCTTCACGTTGCAAATAAATGTTAAAAGTTCAAACGAGAGCCTACCTTTAATATAAAAAACTAGACCCCAAGACCCAAAGTTGAGAAACACTGCCGCTGACTACAGACTGCAGAACGTGAAGCGCCAATGTTCAAAATTGCTGAAAAGGTGACGTCATACGTTGATCTGTCTGGCGAATGCCCAGACACTGGTGTCTATTACTTTTTACCAAGAAGTTTTATACATTTTAAAATTTGAATATATAACGCCTTTGAAGCATGACACATTTTATACAGACTGACTGCCTCTGTGGCGCTCCAGTAGCGTATGCGACTGCTATACATGAGGTCATCAGGGTGTGTTTAAAATGTTATAATTTGTAGCAGCACGGAGTTCGGAACTGTACCAATAGACTTACCCTCAATTACGTGACACCTAAAAATATTTCGCGTAATTTAGGTGTTACCTATTCACCTTTGCGTAGGTATATGAGCTTACATCCTCAAAGGCGAGTACATATACATATATCGCACTCTTAATAAAACATTGACTTAACTCGAAATTTGGTGGTAAGGCAATTTTAATTCTAATTTTGTGACAATAAATTATAATATTATATTTTTGTTAAGTAATTGCAACAGAGTTCAATTTTTTTTATCCAAAATACTCAGATAAGTTTCTGTTTTGTTAAGAGTGTGTGTGTATCTTTGCCAGTTTTACTTTTGTCAGTCTTACCAGTGTATATTGTGGAAGGCGTCCGTAGAAGTCTGTTACGCTCAAATTTCACCAGCTTTGTTAAAGGTCACACGTAAGAAGGAGTAAGCCTATCGCCGTAAAATAATTGTAGTAAAATATCTATTTTCAGTTGAGAGAATAATAAATCTATTCTCATAATAAAATTGTAACAGCTCGATGAGAAAATATGTCTGGGGTCTTTATAAGAGTTATAGAAACCAAAACAATAATTTTGGAACTTTTTTATGTATTTTATGTGTCTCCCCGTGACCATGGCTGCTGAAAAGCAACCGAAACGTCGGGGAAAGTGTAAACCAAAAATTAATAGATTTAATAGTTTAAATAATTTTATTAGCTTATAAATTAGTAAAATAAAATCAATAGTAGTAGTAGTGTAATATTTTCAAAATTTTGTAATACAGTGATAAATAAACAACGCGAAAAAATCCGTATGTAGTAGTTTAATTTCAATAAATAACATTCGCGTAAACAGAAGACATTATTATATGTTAATACATGCATCACGCAAAAACTGCTGCAAGAAATGAAATGTGGTTTTCACAGTTGTTATTGTTAGAGATCTAACTTAAAATCTGGTGCTTATGACATCTTTAAGCGGTGCTTTAATAATAACGGTTTACAATGCATACGATACCTATCTATCTATGAATATATCTATTTATAGATTTGTTTTATGCATGTAAATCAGCTTTTTCTTACAAATATAAAAGAAAAATGTAGATAGGTACCTACTTCTAAATTCCACGCTTACGAAATCCCTGGCGAAAGCTAGTGATTGATAACGGCATTTTCTAATTAAGACAAACTAATTTAATTAACATGATAATATTATGAATGACATTTAGGAACTTTAAATTGGTATATCCTAAATAGGCAAAACTTTGTGAAAAATGTTGATAAAATAAACAAATAAATAAGCGAACTGAAAAGGTCACGTTTTATACGCTTAATCTATTTGCGTAAAAGATAAAATAATCAGTAATATGTAAAAGATTTCTGATTATTATAATCCTACGGGAACGAATATTGGGGTAGAAAGTATCATAATTATAATATATAATTATTATAATTCAGGGGTAAAGGTCAAATTTCATTCAACCGTATAAAGATTTGCGCGTGTTTGAGTCACTAACGTCAAGTAGGTACTTTATTTACTTTCACATTTATAATAGTAGAGGAAATTATTTAAAAACATTTAATCTATGTGTTTTTAAAACTTAAACTTTCGAATCTTTGAAACAAATGACTTGAAACAGCAATTTGTTGATCATACAAAATGTTGAGTGATCCACAAATTGTCGTGTCTTCTTTGATTGCTCCAATGGCGGAGCGGTAATATATGCGGCTGGTATGCGTGTAGAGACCCGAACTCGAGAGATTCGATTCCTGGCTCGTGCAAATTGTTATTGGATTTTTGTGCCAATCAATTCTTAATTGTAGTACAGAGTCTGGATGTGTTCCCGGTAAACAGCAGTATGCTGGTCCTTTATTACATATATAGGCCCTGCAATCATAGTTGGCGATATATAGGTATAATGCACCTTCGCCAACCGTAAGATTATTGTCTTACGAATTATTGTCTTACGTGGAGATCGAATCTACAACACCCCCCTCATTGTCAGGTGACCACTTAAATCTTCGCCATCCGCTTAGGCATATATTCGTGCGAATTAAACATATATTTTTATGGTAGAATGAAACAAAATAATAAAATCCATCCATTAGGCAGTTATTGAATAAAACCAATCGTTTGGAAAGTGGTTTCTACTTTAGTAACCATTCACCTCAACTTAACCGTCACAAACGTACAGATGTTTATTGAAGTGTACATTTATATGTATTCAAATCTATTAGGTACATTAGACATGGTCAAATGACCACTGCTAAATGTTTACTTACCCGTCAAACGTGATCGCAATTCCGATCCATCGAGTGTCCAATTTAGTGCACTAATTATAGATGGGATGTCTGTAGTGATGTCACGGGTTTTGAGTTTACAGTTTACTTATTCATTTGTGTGTTCCTACATTCAGTAAATCTCACCTATTAAGGCCCGGTTCTTATATCAAGGAACTAGTCATTTTACCTGCGTGGTATCGGTTATCTGTTTAGACCCTTTGGCCCGACCTCGAAGTATAACCAGTCCCTGTTAAATTTTGTATCCTTACTAATATTATAAACGTGAAAGTTTGTATGGATGTATGGATGTCTGTTACTCTTTCACGCATAAACTACTGGACCGATTGCGAAGAAACTTGTTATGTAGATATTATATAGATTCACACATAGGCTTTTTATCCCGATATTCCCACGGGATTTATATTAATTTACTTAATTAATTACATTAAAATGTTATTAATTGTTTAACTGTGTTAAGAGTACTATCGTTGTAATGCTTGCAGAAATTCTTTCTTACAGATTTCAATTGTTGAATAAAATAATTAAAGTTTGGCTATAAAAAATTTACGTCGTTTTACTTGCCAGTTCCTCGCATAAGATTTATGATTTCACGAAGCTGGACGTGTAAACAGATAAATTTAATAATATATTCAAATCCTAATTTTAAAACCCACGCTTCTCTTTCTCTACTGACATGAACCCACTCTTAACACAAGCATTACTAATAATTTCGAACTCAAATACTAACACATTTTATAATACTAAGGACACGGACTATTATTAAATGGCATGATGATAAAATAGACTAGTGGGAGACCGTTGGACTGCCACGAGGAGGTCTCGAGCTCGATCTCAAGGCCGCCATCTCTAACTTTACGAAGTCATGTGTGAATTAAAATAGTTAATTATCACTCGCTTTAACGGTAGAGGAAAACATCGTGAGGCAACTTGCATGTCTGACAGTTCTCCATAATATTCTTGAAGATATCTGAAGTCTGCCTGAATGGACGTCACTAATGCTGATAAAGAACATTTTTTGTATGTGTCATATAAAACTACCTCAAATTCTGCTACATCACTAATAAATTCTATTTCTTGTCATTGTCCGTGCTATGCAATAATCTGCGCTAGTCATCCCATTTCAAGGACGATAACAGGTTAGAAGCGAGTTAAAATCCCGACGACATACCTAAATTGGGTTAGGGCTACGAAACAAGTTGTATCCTGATCACTTTGATGGTGCATTTGTTGCACGAAGCAAGCGTAAACATCATGATGATATAGTACTCTTATTATTTTAGTCTTAGTATTTTAGTTTTAGTCAGTCTTAGTCTACTTACTAATGTTCTATAGTAATTAATTGAGATTAACATAACAATTTTAAACTGAATTTTTTAACTCTTACTGTAATAAAATACGAGAAATTATCATGATTTTGCACTTTAAATCTCAGGAATGTTTCTCGACTTTTGTCGCTGGTTGAATTTATATATGTTCTATATAACCTACTTATTTCAAATATTTCTTAAACACCATTAACCTATTTACCAAACAGATAGAATCATTTAATGTATAGTAACGTAGTAATATGAATAACACTTCAGACACGGCATGAAAATCATGGTGGCAACATAATACAATATAAATGCACATTTGTCATAATATATAGCGTGTATATAACTCCACTTCGCTGAAAATAGTAGCATTTTCTAGATTTTTCTATTGCGCTAGCTAATTTTCATGGCCACACATCGCCACGATAATACTACGACTAGTGCTACGTCTGCTACGCACGTACGCTACGCATATGCTACGCGCGTAGCATTGTTATTAGACTTTTTATTACTGCCCTGAAATAAAGCGCAGGCTTTGGTTTTATGAGTGAAGCTCATACATAATATCCGCGTAATTCATATTTTGGTAAAGCTCATTTGTTTTACTCTGCTTCACATAAAACAAATGGCTGATGAAAGACATACAGAAACAACGCGATATAATTAATTAACGTTATTTCATACACCGTCATCTCTTTATACCCAAAAGGGTAGGCAGAAATGTATTATGTATATTTTGCTATCTACTTCCCACCTGGGGATTAAACCCTAGGATCTCATGCACAGCAGTTACAGTTATTCATAGCCGCTGCGTCACTAAGATAGTGTTCATTTATAAAACAGGCCTAATACATTCAAAGATTTACTTAGTAATATACCTTTACCACATCTGTTACAAGTTATGTCTGAAGTAATTTTATAAAGTTTGTAATTATATCTAGGCTGCTTACTTAACTGCCGTAGAAAACATATTTCTTGTGTTTTCTGACCAACATAAAAATTAACTAGAAAATGATCATAATTTGCATCTATCCAACAACATTCCTAACTATGTCAGCATAATGAAACTAAATTTTGGAACTCGAGCCCGAGTAGGACGCCCGTATGCAATAGAGTGAGATAGAATAACTATAACTACGTTACTCCAGTTTGGAACACCAATTTGGTGCAGAAGGTATTTCAGTAACCAGTACTTATATAGAGCAATATATCTCTCTTTGAAATTCGTTGGACATTTCACACTTTAAGCTGGCCAAAGGGTGTCCGGCTGAAAGTTGAAAGGTTGTTGTCATTCAGTGTTGGTTGTATAGAGATTCTTTTTGTTAGGCGCAGCTTTTAAATTTTAAGGTTCTATTTTAAAATTCGATGTGTCTACAGTTATAGTTTATTACCCGTGTCTTCATTTGTTTCGTACAAATAGGCATTTGCACGAAACGAGTTCTTCAAAAAACTGTCATGCTATTTATTTAGTCCAAATTAGAATAACAAAGGAAGACACAAGTCAAGAAACAAGTCTCGTGTAAATGGGTTCTAAATAACACTCCCTAGTTAATATTGTCTTCTGTTCACGCGAATGTTATTAATTGAAATTAAATTACTTTATACGGATTTTATCGCGTTGTTTATTTATCACTGTATTAGATAATTTTGAAACGGTTACACTACTACTGCTATTGAATTTTACAAATTTATAATGTAATCAAATTATTTAAACTATTAAAACTATGTACATTTAGGTTTACACTTTCCCCGATGTTTCGGTTGCTTTTCAGCAGCCATGGTCACGGGTAGACTAAGATGGTAGTTAAAAAAAAAAGATTTTATTTTCATTGACTTACGAGCTAGTTCACAATAAATTAATTGAGGTACTCCTTTTAAGTAACAAAATACTTGTGTTAGGAGCCCCCGCTATTCACGTTACAAAAAAAATAAAATTGATAGGTAACAAAAAAAAGAGAAAGAAAGGTAAACAAAAAATAAGTTAACAATAAACACCATGCGTGTCTGTGTGTGTGTGTATATGTGTATGTGTGTGTGTGTGTGTGTTCCATGTATGAGATGTATTGAACAGTATACAACATATTTATTATAACTAAGTGTTTTGTGAATATTTAGGTAGTTGTCTCAATGTTTCAATGTAGTTATTTCAAAGTACCCGAACATAATTTAATCATTGGTGTTTCTATATACGCAGAATGAGCTCAAAGTATCATGAAGTCTAGCTGTGGTTTGCTTCTTCTTGGGTTTGACTGTTTGAATCACTGAATCTCAAGTTGGTGGTACATTCCAATCATCTTCTCTATTGAAATTAGGATGCTTTTTGATTTTAATAGCCTCGCGAAGCATCCTTGTTAGGAATCGGTGTTCCTTAGCGACGATCTGTGGTTTATCAAATCTCAGGTAGTGGTTGGTCCCCTGTTGTACATGTTCACACACAGCAGACTTCAACGAGCTTTTTATCTATCGAGAGTTTTACATCAGCTATGTGTTCTTTTATGCGGGTGCCTATGCTTCTCTTGGTTTGATCAATGTATGAGAGTCCGCAGTCACAATCTATTTTATAGATCCCTGCATCTTGTTAAGGTTATTGGCACTTGACGGATGGTAAAAATTGACTTATCTTCGTTGGTGTCTTGAAGTATGTGTTGGTTGAAGCTCGCTTCAAGATGTAGCCAATCTTGTCAGTGACACCCCTTACATATGGTAGTATGGCAGGCTGGCGCTCGATGGCTGGCTTTTCTCAGGATCTGTGACGGCGGCGCGGCTGTTGGAGCTTGTTGTCTTGCAGTACTTGCTTGACATGTTGAAGCTTGGCATCCAGGTGTTTCTTGTCACAGATGCCGTGAGCTCTCTGAAACAAAGACATTCCCAAGGTAGCTAACTGTTTAGGATGGTGGTGAGATTCACCGTTTAGGTACCTGTTTGTATGGGTCTTTTTCCTATACACAGTGTGGCTCAAAGTATGATCAGGATTCCTGATGACAAGTCCATCTAGGAATGCTAATAATAATAATATAATATAATAATATTCTACCACAAACACACAACACCATCTAGCCCAAACTAAGCAAGGCCTGTACTGTGGGTACTAGACAATGGATAAACATACATATATATAATTTTTTTTTGTAAATACATATGTATTATACATAGAAACACCCAGACCAAGACAAACATCCATGTCCATGTACACAAATGTTTGACTTGTGCGGAAATTGAACCCGCGACCTCAGGCGTGGCAGTCGGTTACACTAACCACTGCGCCATCGAGGCCGATTAATGAATTATTTGCCTCGAGTTCCATAGTAAATTGGATGTTGTTATTAATGGAATTAAGTTCTAGGAATACACTAACATACCCGTATATAGTATATAGTAGTTTAATTTAAATGAATAACATTCGCGTAAACAGAAGACAATATTATAAAAAATATATATTTTATACGCTTAAAATATTAGCGTTCATTTATAGGATTCTGTATGATGGCCTAGAAAATATAAATTGGGTAAAATATCGTGTGGAACTACTTAACAGTTGTTTTTTGTCTTTATTTTTTTGTAGATATAATAGGGCTCTGTTTATGAATTCTTGTACTGCCGACCAGTCCTATCAGTGTGAAAATAATTAGGACATACATAGTTCACCATACTGAACCAGTTGGCGGATTGTTTGATTTTGTTTTCCTTACTATATTTCCCTTCACAGTTGAAACGAACAATAATTAAATATTTACTTCGTTAGTAGAACTATTTTTTTATTGCTACCTCTTTCTATTTACATAACTTTACTAGTCCTGGAAGTGTAAATAGAATGCTACAAACGCTTTTAACGTAAATTAAAGTTGCTTGCAAATTTTTTCCTTTTAGTGCATTCACGAGAGTCCTTCACTGGTATTAACTAATATTAACAAATTAACAATAAAATATTAAGGACACGTATATAATCTTGCGCATTACACACTGGACCATCTATGTTTTTAAGTACGACGTATTCGAGTGTGAGCCTATTGCCATTTATCCGGCATATTTCCAAACTCCACGCTGCTACTCAGAATTTTCGACAACAATAAACCAAAAACACTTTGCTTGATTTGAAAATCGAATTCGAGATCCCCTGCATAGCAGTTGCGTACTCTACCGCTACGCCAGTGAGACAGAGCAAATTAATAAATAAAATAAAAAATTGAATTTTACCGCCTTTATACAGATTTTGTCGCATTGTTTATTTAAAAGTCTCTCCATGAATATGGCTACTGAAAAGTAACTGAAACGTTGGGGAAAATGATAATATAATATAGAAACAGTTTTAATAATTTAACTAGCTTAAATTGTAGTAAAGTTCGATAATACTATAATAACTGGTTATAGTTTCAAAGCAATCTAATAAAAGTGTTTTAAAGTAAACAAGACGACAAAATACGTATAAAGTAATTTAATTTCAATGTTTAAAATTCGCGTAAAAGTTAAACAATATTATAAAATTACAAAAAAGAGCCTTTCTTTTTAATTTAACGTGTAAACTAAAAACATTCGTTTGCCTTTACGAGGTTTCCTCCTTAGTCTTTTCCCAGTAAAAAGTAGAATTAATTATGGCATATTTATTACTTAGCGTAATATGGCGTATCTCAGAGCGAGGTAGACGTTAGCGACTTTTTAGCGCAGGAATTTTAATGGTACATTTATATTTCTAGCAGTACTTAGTTAGTGTAATGCTGTTTATTTTGTAGAGTTAAATTAATGAGAATATTTTTTATTATTTTATTTTAATAGCGCTGATGATGTAGTGGTTTTAGTGATAAGCTGCCACTGCCAATAAGCCGAGTGTACAACAGTTTATATTGCGACATAAAAATACGTATAGTTGATGTGGTAAAAAGAGGATGACGATCATAATTAAAAAGGTAAAATCTACGACATAGTATTGAAATAAAATCTATAAAATAAATTGAAAGGTTATGAAATAATATGTAAACTTATCGTTTAAAAAAATATAATATAGGTGTAAAACAGGACAGGACAGGAAACAGTTTGTTTTTCATTTCAAACTACGTTTTAAATCAATTTGTTACCTTTTTATATTTCTTTTAGGCATCAGTCGATGATTTCTTACATTATGTTTTTTAGAAACGTTGCCTTTTTACGGGCACACTTAAAATGAACTAATGTGTATAGACAATATATTAATTATTTAGTTAAGTTTTAGTGAATTAATGATTAGTAGTTTAGATGTCTTAGCAATTGTTTAAGTTATTTTAGTTACCTAATTACGTAAACTGTATCACCAGTAATTATTTTATTTTTAGCCTGTACCGTCCCATTGCAGGGCAAAGGTCTCCCTTCGATCTTTCCACTCCTTTCTGTCCAGCGCTAATTTTCTCCAATCCCGGTTGAACGCATCCAATTCATTCCGCCATTTCATTCTGGACCTGCCTGAAAGTGGAAGATGGCTAAGTAAATTCTAACCCATCCCTTAACATAAGTCAGTGCTTTTGTTCGCCTGTAACTGTGAAGTCACTGGTTAATTTGTCGAGTTCTGCAAAGTGGTGTTGAGCTCTTCTATTAAGAAGTACTCAGAAGCAGCAGGGAGTTTAAATATGTGCCCGGCAGACGACTATAGTTTGCTTTCCTATTACATGGGATGGGATAGAATCGAAAACAAAACATAATTTTGTTAACAAAAGCTCGTCTGACATGTTTACTGTTTTCATGTATTGGTTAGTTGCTATTTTAGTAAATTGCAAACAAACAAAACTGGAATTGTGTCACTAACAATGATCACTAACGTACCTACCTCTCTTATATCTTTTCGTTCATCTCATGCCGCATATCCCTAGGTCCAGCAACGCGCAAATAATATGTCTGATATTGCCAACGATAACAGGCTACGAATACCACATATCATCAAGAGGAATGTAAGACAGTTTATTGTAAAAATGTATAATAATATTTTAATATTAATTTTCATAGTAACTTTATTAACCAACCTTTAAATCTTTATATATATTAAATGTAATTAATGTCTGCCAACATGGAAAAGTAGTCGATGAATTGACTTGAAGTTTATAAATAACATTGCATATCGATATTGGTGTGTTTTTATATTATTATATTACTTTATATGTCGAAGTTCCCACAAGTACGGGCATTAATTCCGTAATAATTAATATCAGACTGACTGACAGCGAAGCATGACCAGGTCTAACAAATCTGATTATAAGATATAAACGGGTATAAAACTCGTATGAAAACCTTAAAGCTTTTTCTCGCTTATAGTGCGGTAAAGAGATTTTTAAGACGTAGTGGTTAAAGCATTGTGTCTAGACGCTGTCATCCTCGCGACGATTAATAAGTTAAATATAATAAACGGTAATTACTAACATCTATAAAAAAATCTCACAAGTTGCAATATTGTATGTTATTATTATAATTTGATTGGATTTTATTTCGCTCCTATTAGTCGTTGCGTGATGTTATATAGCCTATAATCTTCCTCGATAAATGGGCTATCCAACACTAAAATAACTTTGCAATTCCTACCAGTAGTTCCTGAGATTAGCGCGTCCAACCAATCAAATAAACAAATAAACAAATTTCAGCTTTATAATATTAGTATAGATTAAAAAATTGTTGTTGGTCTATGGCCGTAAATGTAAAAGTCTTTATGATATAATGTATGATATTTCGGTATACAATTCAAATATATTTGTATAGATATATCTGTACAGCCAACTTGACACCATAATTATCGAAAGGAATTAGTTATAACCCTTACAGGAGTAAGGGTCGCTTCGGAATCCGAGTGTAACCGCAGCGGTGCGGTGGCCGGCCAGTAAACTTGCGGTGACTAGCGCAATGCGTAATTATGTGTTCCATATTATGTAGTAGCACTGAAATTAATTTACATTTACTGGTGTTAAGCTGATAGATAAGATCAGAAATACGGTACTGCGCTCTCAAACAAAGGTTAAAGATGTGGGCTATGCTGCTGCCGAGTTCAAATGGAACTGGGCTGGCCATATCTGTCGCATGTTTGAAGAGAAGTGGGCAAAATAATATAATATAATAATATAATATTCTATCACATATACACAACACCATCTAGCCCAAACTAAGCAGAGCTTGTACTAAAATCACCACAGACTGGGCAACAAATAACAAACGGCCCCGCGGCAGTTCCAGAATGAGATGGCCGTCAGTCAATTGTAAACGAAAGAGCAAACTCATACTCCAGTAAGAAGGCCACCAAATTTGCAAATTATACCAATGTACCCATTCTTTAAATCGTACATCACACAACCATTTCAACAAAAGCAAGTTCTACCCGCATTTAAAAATCTGTTTAAACATCAAACACTTAGCAGAAACGGCGATTCTTTTTCTGCTGATATAGATTCCACAGATTCTATTGTACCAGCATGATTCCTTTGTCGCCTCACAAGAGCGTTGGCATAAAAAGATTTAAATTGAATGCAGTAAGGACTGCAAATGACATGTAACAGGGAAAACGGAAAGTGCTACCATAGACGTAGTTATACCGTGACGCCAGGAGGAAATCTCTCTGCATTCAAAGTGTGCAGTCGAACGAATCAATGTGATCGTTCTATATCCGCGAGGGTAGATATGAGTGTGTCATGAAGGTGTGCTCATATTTTAGGATCTATATATTGCAGATAAAGAAAGACATGAGTTAAAAATATTTTTGAGATATCCTTTAATGATAAAATTGTTATATATAAAATAGATTGTGACTGTGGACTCTCATATATTGGGCAAACCAAGAGTAGCATAGGCACCCGCTTAAAAGAACATATAGCTGATGTTAAACACCAACGCTCGTTGAAGTCTGCTGTGTGTGAACATGTGCAACAGGGGACCAACCACTACCTACGATTTGACAAACCACATATACTCGCAAAAGAACATCGATTCCTACCAAGGATGCTTCGCGAGGCTATTGAAATTAAAAAACATCCTAATTTCAATAGAGAGGATGGTTGGAATGTACCACCAGCTTGGGATCCAGTCATTCAAATAGTCAAACCCAAGAAGAAGCAAAACACAGCTAGACTTCATGATACTTTGAGCTCATTCTGCATAAATAGGAACACCAAAGATTAAATTATGTTCGGGTACTTTGAAATAACTAGCTACACTTCAGAACGTTGGGACAACTACCATCTTAGTCTCCCCGTGAACATGGCTGCTGTAAAGCAACCGAAACGTCGGGGCAAAGTGTCAACTCAAATATAAGTTGTTTTCATTAGAAAATATATAGATTAAATAGTAGTAAAATTTCAATAATAGTAGTGTTAGAGTTTTCAAAATTATGTAATACCAGTGTTTAAAGTAAAATAAACAACGCGATAAAATCCGTATAAAGTGTTTAATTTCAATTGTTACACAACCTTAAAAACATAATATTATAATGGCATGTCAAGATCGCTAATTTAGATTACGTACATTTCCGGACTTATTTGGACAAGATATCAACATCCTTAAAAGTCATTATAGACCTACAGTTAATTGCAAAAATTATGATTTATTAGTCTGATCAGTAATGCTGTTTTTACGAAATATTTCTAGAGTTTAACATTTTGACACATTACAAAATTTTAATTTTCCTGCATTGAAATCGGCTATATAGTAAACAAAAAAAACTTATGTTACTATACTAAAAAGACCTAATAATATATTGATAGATTTTATACATAAATAAGGAATTATTTCTTTATTACATAAATAAGGAATGTAGTCACATTTTTAATCTTTATGCACAATAAATCTAACTGTTTATTCAAGCAATAGCTCAAAAGAGCAATCCACCTCTCCCCACAACGACTCATCTGTCCTTGCACAAGTGGTTATGGACACTTGATATCACGAAGTATGTCGTTTTGAAAACAATACGCATCGACACGTGTTACCTCTACACGAGGCATCCTCAGGACAGTTTGACAGCGAATGAGCCAAGTGAACAAAACAAGCGCGGTGACTCACCGTTTGTTCGCTTTTGATAGCCGCCTTTAGTGTTTTGTTTTATAGGAATATGTTAGTTCATGTGCACATTAGTGATGTTGACATAGTCTCACGTAATACATCTCTGCCTGCCTTATTTGTGTTACAGACTACAAATAAGGCAGGCAGAGATGTATTAGAAAAATAGAAAATATTATTTATTGCCATAAAGCCTTAATAATTACTACATAATTTTTCTTGTAAAATAGAACAATATAATTAAAAACAATGAAATAAATAGTTTACAAATAAATATATTGATATTGGTGCAACGAATGATCTCCATTCAGTATTGATGTTGCGATAAAACTGACGTGATATCGCATCGCTGATTTTTAATGGAGACCACCGTTACGTACGGACATCAAGCCAGCTGCATACAACAATTTTATTACATAAACCAAAGTAAGAAAATTTCGGATAATACAATAACAAAATCAAAAAAGAACAGAAATAATAAAAAACAGGAACCCTAATCTACTACCTACTTAATATGCACCTATACAATATGCATTCTTTATTCATTATGATGCGTGACATACCTATGCACTACGACTCAAATCGGAAATCATTTTTATCGGCGTGTTTGCACATTTCCTATAAGTTATCATTATTTTGCAATAAATGAAATTTTAATTTACGAGTTACGCTCTGTTGTCCATCAACTATACATATATACTCACACACTTATACCATACTACCTAAGTAACTGTGTCTACCACCGATAATATAAATATATTTATATATAACCCCGGAAAAGTGAAATACTCCCGAGGGAAACGTTAAAACTTTCTGTGATAAATAAAATCCACGCGGGCAAAGCCACCGGCATAGCATATACAACAAGTAATTATTAATAAATTGATTTATTCTTCACATACTTTGTAGCTCGAGTCGAGCGTCGAGTTCGACGCTATAATTGAGCTTTTTTATCTAAACGCTCAAGCCAGCGCTCGAGCGTTTTAGAACTGACTCGAGTCTCGACTCAAGCATTTCAAAACTGCGCGAGCGTTGACTCGAGTGTTTTAGCGCCGACTCGAGCGTATTTACATCTCTAGCTGTGATTTTAGGTCCAACAAAATGGGGGACGAGCGTATTGCTGTCTACCCGACACTATTCCAGCCTTAGTTACTTAATTTGTTAGTTGGACGTGTTATCTGCACTTAACCCCATAATTGAGCCATTAGCGTATGTCATACCAACTCAGGAGCTGAGGTCCAGAAAGTAGTAGGGGTCCGGTGTTGCACAGAAACTACCTCATCGTTTCTTGACTGTTTAAAAAAAACCAGACCTATTTAAATACAGCAATGGGCTAACTTTTACTTCAGACTGGACAAACCAAAGATACTTGTAAATTTATAGCAATGATGCTCAGTGAGGCTATTGAATAAAAAATATCATCCTAGTTTCAATAGAAATCATAGTTGTAATTCAATAATTGATTCACTCAGACCTAAAAATAAATAAAACAAGGCAAAACTTAAAGAAACTAAATGCTCATTCTGAATGAGCGAGAACTACTGTTAGTTATATAAAATAACTTCGCATTTTAATAAAAGACGATCGCCACCTTTTTTTAAAAACTAAAATTCTCGTAAACGTAAAACAATAATCGATATAAATATTATTTACTATTTTTATATAGTACAACACCAAAGACACAAAAGAAACTAGACTAACAAAATGTTTTACTTTTTGAATCTTTCAACTGATCGTTTCTTCTATATTGTCTAAGTTAAGCCGATATAAAATGGCTCCAGTCAGGTACGTATCGATAAGGTATTGAAGTCAACAAAGTAGGAACAAAACGGCCCAAGTTTTCGAACTCAAGTGAACAGTCAATACAGAGAGCGCCATTCGCATCGGACGAAATTTAAAAATGTTAGTAGCTAAATGGCACTCTTGAATACGAGACTGTTCAAATGGGATTTAGTTTTGTGTTGTTTCGTTTCTGTGACTAAATCTAGAAGCTTTATCTTTAACAATATATTCCAACATTCGGTAGACAACAATTTCTTTTTCTTAAAGACAACTCCCTCACTAAGAATAGTTTCTGTGTCACAGGAGACACCAACAACGGACACAAAGAACACCCAGACACAGAACGCCCATTTATGGATCACACAATTTTATGTCTCGTGTGGGATTCGAACCCATAGGGCATTAGTAGCAGCAAGGCGACAACTTAAACCGCTACACCATCCGTGCAGTTTCATTTAAAATTATCAAAAAACAATAATACAAACTATTTAAGTTTACGTTATGACGTTTAGGCTGGTTTTCAGCAGCCATGTTCACGATTTAAATATATTTATATATATAAATCTTCTGTGCGTGTGTTTGTAATTTAACTCCTCCTAAACAGCTGGACCGATTTTGATGAATTTTGTGTGTGTTCAAGTGGATTCGAGAATACTTTGGAATTGTTTTTTTTGTTTTCATGTGTAGAGGACAACGTTTGTTGGATCCGTTGGTAATCTATATATTTATACGTGAAGCAAAAAGTTGTGCCCCTTTTTACGAAAATTGCGTGGAAGGAGGAGTATGAAATTTGGCTCAGTTAAAGTTTATATGGAGAAGGAGAGACAAATTCTAATATTCATATAAAATATACATTAGACATACATTAAATTAATGAAAAAACACTACACACACAACCATGCATTTGACACACGCAGTCGCATCGCGTTCGTAGTATTTCGGTATTGTTCGGCTGATGCAGTACTATTCTTCGTAACTATGGTTAAATATTTCAATATAATAATTTGTTTGACAAAGATAGGTAAATTAACCTGTATAGATCGAAATCTTAATAAAACGTGATTATAAGAGTATAATATAGTAGTATAATATTTAAAATTTAAATCAATTATGGTCGAATTTTGACCACTACGCGACCGCTAGTAATTTTAAATAGCTAAAATAGTAGTATAATGTAACAGTGGTAGTGTAATAGTTTCAATTTTTTTTTTAAAAATTGTTAAATAAACAATGCGATAATAATCCGTATAAAGTAATTTAATTTTAACAAATAATACTCACGTAAACGTAAGATAATGTTAGTGTAATTAAAAGACAACAAATTCAGGAATTGGTATATAAAATGCAAAGCTACGTTGTACTCTCAAACATAGTCTCATCCTACAAGGTCTACATTTCGGCGGCTATATAGCTTTAGTTTACAGGGGCGAACCTACTGCCGTTTACAGGGCATAGTTCCAAATTGTCCTGTCACACATCAAGCCAAAATTAATAAAAATCATAATAAAAATAAATAGAAGGAAATCAAAATTTTGCATTGAACAAAGCCTGTTTGACGAGTAGAGCTTTCATGAGAAGAAGCAGGCAAGAAACTCATGGCCACTCTTTTCAATCGCTAAATGTTTATAACAATTCAATTAAAAATTCAATGTTATATTCTTTTTCTTACATGAGTATGATGTATGTATTTGTTACAGTAGTTTATTTGAATATAATTTAAAAAGTAAAAGTTAGTTAAATCTAAGATACATATTAATAACAAATGAAATAATAGTCACAGCAACTCATATTTACAGTTAACTTAATAATATGATTAGAAATAACCTGTGATTGGAACAAACCTAGTAACACTTTTCCCTCTGCGGGCATTGCACTCAGGATCGCACGCAAACATAAGTTTGAATAACATCTATATATGTATGATTGTATATTTCGTTTACATTTTCATACTTAATGAGGTAGTCAGACCAGTGGTGTTATTCTAAGTCTACCAGTAAAGCTTATTGCATCAAACTAAAACAACAACAAATTTATTCAAATTAACAACAGTCTGTTATTCACACAATAAATTCATAATTAGTCGCTAAATTAAGTTTCGGTTAGTCGAGAGTTGACTGCAGCTGAATAAATGTAGTTGTTGATCATGAATAAATAATTGCCCGATACATTTTCATGAATAACATTTATAATGGAATATCAGTTAAATAATGACGCGCATACTTCAAATGCGTAGTCTATTTGTAAATAATATTCATTCATACAAGCTTTTGATATTGAAAGCTTAGTTATGGGTTTCGAGAAATGCTATGTTTCTGTAAATATATGTAGATAGTTATAAATATTACTACGTCGATATAAGTAAATATAGACAGTTATTAAAATAGCTGCTGTGATATGGCGATGGTCTGAGATGTATGTCATTTTGAATGCATAGATACAACTTGATACATACACAATCTACATAGATAGCATTCCTCTATAGGCCGTTTGGTTCTAGATCCAGTGCTGAAAATCTACCACCCTATCAGTATATTTTTGTATTCTCGAGGAATGGGCATGCCATTTCTTTCAGTACTAGACTTTTCCTGTGCCTTTGCTCGCGTAAATATGTTAGATTAGTAAACAGTACTTTTTTCTGAGTGAAACTGTTACTAATTTAATCTAATCTAACCTATTTAAAAAGTATTGTGAGTTTGTTTGTTTAAGTATTTGTACAGAAAAGGAGATAAGGTACCCCTTATGTAAGCCCCATAAAGTACCCCCTATAACCTTATAAATAGAATAGAAAACGACATAAAGTGCCTTTTATCTAGAAAAAGGTACTGTCTCCGAACAAGCAAAGCCGCGGGCAAAATCTAATCTAATTGTTCGACCCAGTTAGGGTGAACGCGGGAAGTGTTGTGGTCGGCTTCGTTTGTGTACTAGAGTGATGTCAATAAAACAAAACTGACCTTTTCCAGGTGTATTTTCGACATTTTAATACATTATAATTTTTGCTTATATACTATCCTCGTAGAATCTTAACACCGCGATTCAGGGAGGTGGTGAGGGAGGCACAGTTCCATCTAGTGGCAACAATACAACCACTTTTATATTTAAGTTCTATTTAACATAACGTCATTGAATGACGTTTATATACTGATATAAAATCAACACCGAGACTAAAAATATATTCTCTTTTGCTCTAAAATATTACATGATACGTGGTTCCTATTCTTAGCTGTAGCCAGACAACAATGTCATAATACCTAACGAGATACTACAGCATTAACAACTTCAACGTGTCCCACTGCTGGGCTGCCTCTTCTCAGTGTGAAAAGGGTTAGGCCATAGTCTACCACGTTGGCCTACTAAAGGTTAGCAGACTACACACATGTTTGAGAACAATTATATATAAAACTCACAGAAATGCAGATTGCCCCACGTTGTTTATATTTACCTATAAATCGAACTTACGAATCCCCATTGCACCCTTAGCCTCTTATCTGGTCCAAAATCCCACATATTCAATAGATACCTCAGCCAACGCCTAAAAATGCCGTGCTCTTTTGCCTTCTTCCTTAGCCCAGCGCAGATTACGCTATCCTCCATCGCGCACACTATTTACCAATTTCTAAGTGTGCCAGATTAATTTATATAACTCAGTGCTATATTTTTTGGCAGTTTCATTATTTATTTAAATTTATTATAGATTTGAAAATATATATTTTTAAAAATCTTAATCCCGGTGCCTTGTGACAGAACGATAATTACTTATTTAATATGACTCAGAAAAATCAGTCTTAGGATTAAACTCGAGACTTCTGCGTGGCAGTTCAACGGTCTATCACTTGGTTATCGGTGCTATACTAACAAATATTACGTCAATATTAGACTAGGAAATAATTTACACCCTATATACCCGTATATTATATCATCAAATTGAATGCGAAATGGCGCTTTCGTACCCGTCGGGATTTGAGGACCTATTCGCAGCCGCATTGGCCATTTGAGTGCCTTCTGTGATATCCGGATTTAACGATTTTACATGCCCGGGTCACCTATGACGTACGCAATCTTATTTGAAACGCTTTTTCCGTGTTCTATTGAATTTTGTAGGGTGGTTAGAGTTTAGTTGCATTGCTATGGTTAGTCTGTAAAAGTTGTTTATTAAATTATTGTATGAATGACATTGTAGTTTAGGTGGTCGCTTCGCTATAGCCAAAGCAGTGGATATTATAGATTTGATTCCTTTTCGGGATGAAAAATTATGTAATAGATGATCCGAGTCTGTTGCTGTTTAAATATTTGTAATACAGCATTTATTTCTAGTGCATGGGTTATTTTATTACAGAAAAAGATTTACATTTAGATTTAAAGTTATCGTTTTACTTTAATCTGAAGCGCTGAAATTTTCACAGTTTATGAATCAACAAATTAGACTTTAGCAAGATGCTAGATACTGAAACTTTATTTTCTAACTAGCTTTTCCCCGCGACTTTGTTTGCATGGAATAGTTACTTTCGGCAGCATTTTTAATAGATAGAGAAGATACTTATTTTGCAAATTATACACTTATAAATGCTATGGTTTACTACAAATAGCTTATTTTATTACATTTTCATAATCAACGTTTTTTTTGTTTTTCCATGCTATGTTTTTTGTTTTGATAAAACATAAAGATTTTGTGGGTTTGGTACTCATCAGCACGCCATATAGAGTTTCCCATGGACAACAGTTTTGTCTATTATTTTCGTAAATGCTGCTTTTAGGGGAATCTGCTCTCTTATAAACTGAATTATCTCGGTATTATCGGAATACGGGGAATTAAAACATTTTCTTCATTTTCCATTTTAGTCATGATCATAGCTTATATAATATTGCGTCTTAGAGGAGTAATTTCTTGCCGTGTACCATTACATAGCCTTGGTGCATCAAGATTTCTCATTGACAGGACTGGAACACTAAGTTTCAGCCTTCACTTATGGGAAGACAATCCTGATAATTCTAAAGAATTACTCTACAGGGTACGATGTCACTTGTTCAGAGTCCATAACATTGTATATTGACAGGTGCACGACAACTCTCCCTCAACATCTGACATAATTTATTCGTTTATCTGGCCAACTGTCTCGTTTGTCAGCACCAAAATTGACCTGTCGCACAAACATGCTCGAATGCCCACACTTATTTGTAGATCTGGTTAGACATTATGATTATGCTGTGAATCCTTTAAATCATCTGAGTTATCGACAATTTGACAGAATTCACGTCTTAGCCTCGCTGATTTCAGCATGAATGGGCCGGCTCGACCGGGGAAGGACTACCTTCTCACAGAATATCGACGTGAAATAGCAGTATTCCTACTGTTGTATTTTGTTCGGTGAGTAAGAGTGCCGGAGGCCCAATCACCCTCTTTCCCTCTTCCCGCTCCTTCTCCTTCCCACTTCCTTTCCTAATAGGTCGGCAACGCGCACTGACGCCTCTGGTGTTGTTGATTGTATTATAAAAACTATAACACAGATGCCTTTAAACAGGTATTTATTTCATCTGCCGATGTACCCCTAGTAGGCAGGGTTTGTCGAAAGTCTCCAGCTAAAAGTACCACCATCCTGCCCATGATACCCTGGTTGTTCTTGATATCTTTCATGGTGCAATATAGTGCTTCGATTGCTCTTTTATGGGATATCGTACATTCATCCCAAACGAACAGCTTACACTGCTGCAACATTTTACCGCGCTCACCGCTTTTGCTATTTTTACAAACTCCCTCACTACGCCGCGCTGCGCCGCCGCCGGCGCATCGTTCATTGTGCATGGTGCTTAGCGTGTGTCGCGCTAGCGCTATGTGATTAATATTAAGACGGCATTTTAACTAATTATACAATGTTTCGTCGTTCGTTATCGTTAAATGATAATCGTTAAACATCCGTATTGTTGAAATAGACAGATGTTTGGGTTTTCATACGAACTTAAGTTTCCTATTTCATCCCCACGTAGGTCACAATTTCAAAATCGCTGAAATAAATGTTAACTTATTACTTTATACTTATTCTTATCAAGTGCCTAAATACAAATTCACATGGTTTTATCTTTGATAATGACGAATTCCCATACAAACTTTCATCCCTTTTTTCAACTCTTTTATATCCTTTCTTTTAACAAAAGGTAACCTATGTCCTTTCCCACCAAATTTCATTAAAATCGGTCATTGTTTAGGCGCGAGATCGACGAATTCCAATACAAACTTTCATCCCTTATTACAACCCCTTCATGCTATTTTTTACAATAAAAGGTAACCTATGTCCTTTCTGAAGGTCTAGTCTATCTCTGTACCAAATTTTATTAAAATTGGTTTAGTAGTTTAGGCGTGAAAGCGTAACAGACAGACAGACTGATTAGCATGCCATTTAGTTGTTAATTCTGGTTTAAGACATTTAAGTTAATTTGTTCTAGGAACTTATTCACACTAACCTTACCTAAGTTTATTATTTTGCAGCTAATCCATACTCCGTACTAATATTATAAACGTCAAATTTTGTTCGTTTGCTCTTCTTTTAGGTAGCAACGGAACAACGGATCGACGTAAATTTTTGCATAACATACATAGTTAACAAACTAGAAAGTGATATAGGTTAACTTTTATCTCGAAAAATTGCCTGATGGTTTTAATCTTTAAAATAACGTGAGCAAAGCTGAGGGTAAAATCTAGTGATATAATAAGTAAACCAAAACGATCATATTGCGTGCCAACATCGGGATCATTAAAGGTCCCATTAGCGGTTAGCCTCTGTTTGCGTATAAAATATAGTAATACCAGCTCCGCATTAAACGGTCCCGCTGCTGGTCACGGCCCTCTTCTTAGTATGCGAAGGGTTAGGCCGTAATCCACCATGCTGGCTCAAGTCAGGTTGGCTGACTTCACATATCATTTTGTAGAACTCTCAGACGTACAATGTTTTTTTCACCGTTAAAGCGAGCGATAATTAACAATTCAACACGCACATAACTTCGAAATGCGAGATGCGCGTCTTGGGATTGAAATCAAGATCACTGCGAGCGTGGCAGTTCAACGGTCCTCCACTAGGTTATCTCTGCTTCTGTTATTATTTGAGTATGTATGGTTTATGTAAAACCATTTGATCACTACCGTTACCGTTGCACGCGACCTGATCGTTTATAACAATAATAATAATTTATTTCAGACTAAGATTCATTGTGTTAGTATCACATTAACCTTATAAACTAGTGTTAGTAATTATTACGACACAAGTAACACATCATAAAAACATAAATAAAATTACAGCACAGGCATATGAAGCCACAACCAATGTCACAGTATGGAGCGACCCCGTGCTTTTGCGCACCCTATGCATGATGAAAGCGCGTCGTTTTTTCATACTTTGTCATCGTTTTAACTTGTATACAGTTAACTAGCCTTCTCCTCCCTAGCCTTTATTATTCCAAAGTCACTTGGGATCAGCTTTTCTAGAATAACCGGATTTGACTGGATATCAGTTTTTACATGGATCGGCTGCCACCTGACCTCCGCAACCCGAAGGCTAACGATATCCTAAGACTAGACCAGTATCAGGATATTATATGGCAATGACTTCCCAATAACGACTGCCATAGATGTTAATGGCAGCCGGGACCGTCGGCTTAACGTGCTCTCCGAGGCACGGAGCAGGCGATAATTGTCAAACAATCAGTACGCAGTTAACTAGTAATAGATATAATATTATCCTTTGTACAGTGAACTGTAACAATTTTTTGTTTGTTTCAGGTAAATATGCTGTGGTTGCGGTATCAATTAAATAGTACACAAGAATAAACATACAGGCAAGACTATAAGTAACCTAATGTAATAAAATAAATGTTATCTACTTCTTTTCATTTATGTACAGTTCGCTACACGAGTTAATAAATAGTCACGAAATTTTGAATTGCTTTATTATACGCAGAGACGTCTTACTCGTTTGCGTTGGGCAGTCGGCAACTTAATACATATGTATTAAGTTCATTTAAATATTTAATCGCGAGTAACACCGATTATTTTGTATTATATTGCATCATATAGACACACATTTTTGATATGTAAGCAAATAAAATGTATCTAAGTGTATGAAACGTAATCTATAATTTATGATACTTCATTTAATTATTACTTGTAGAAAAATATATCTAATAAAAATATCAATACGTATAAAAAAAAATATAGAGCGGACAGTCAACAAATTTCAATTTCGCAAACCAAATATTCATACTCCGGTTTCTTTGAAAACTGCTATTCAGTCATACCCGATCGCACCAGAAAAATTCTAAATTTAAATTATAACCAACCATTCGAAAATAAATTTCATAACATCAACTAGAATTCAGCGTTCAACGCTCATCAAAATGCAACATTGGAAACATGGCCGCTCATTAACATCAACAAATAAATACAGTTCGCCTGTTTACGTTTAATGAGATAAGGGGGAAAACTTCTAGATAATTTATTTTGTTCCCCTGTCGAATGAAAAAACAAGGAAGAAAGGCAACTTGTAATTTATTCGCTGACCTTTCGAGCCTTGCGTTTGTGCCTACCGACATGTGTTTAGAAATAACGTGGACCTGTTTAGCAAATAGGAAAGGAAAGAAAATGGCTATTCTAAGCTTTGTATTCTTTGGGGAGAGCTGCGTTACTGGACCCTGGAATGAATTGGAATTGAATTATATGTATTATATGTTTTAGAGCTTTGCTATGTAGTATTTGACACTCCTTCCTCGCCACTAGTCCACTGAGTATTGTATAATCGATGCTAAAACAAATGCATGAAATGTTATTTCGAGCCTTTTGAGTCCGTCAACTACAATAACTCACATCAACGTTTTGACCATTACACAAATTTTAGTGCCGTCTTCAAGTGTCTTGCAGGATCAACGAGACGGATAATGAAATAATTGTTGTAGTTATATTGCTCTTCTTATTACAACCATAAAACAACGGAACACAAAGAATACCTGGGTATTTCTTTTGCTAACTAATACAATTATTTAACTGCCTGCTTCATTGATCCTATGAGAGTCACTTGTTGGCTTCGTGGCCTGCAGCTTGCATTTTTATTTGCGACCGCGTGCTAGCGCTCTTCTGTCAGCCAAAATGAAACTTTCCCAAAAGCTTCTTATGCTCTCTCTTAGCTTATGCTTTTAGGAAATTTCCAGAAGCTGGACGGAGTCTGGCTATGTAGACGTCTTCATTACGTAGGTAAAGTCGCCCTCCATAATGTGCAAATATAAAAAAATAAAAATAAATGTCAATGACACTGTAACTTTATATTTTAACTGCAGATATTGAAAATAATTACTGCGCTGTAATTTTTGTAGGCGTTTGTGTTTGTGACGTACTTATCCTCTACTAGGTTTTGCCTGCAGCGTAGTTCGCGATAAACTAGATTTTGTCCTTTTCTGTACCCTTGACATGTATGCTAAATTTCATGATGATCGGTCGAGTAGTTACGGCGTGAACAAGCAACAAATAAACAAACTCACATTCGAATTTATAATATTAGTTAGGACATATACATGAAAATATTACTGTGAGACAGAGTGATATTATTAAAGCTGAATGACTCACCTGAAATTGGACATCGACTGATATTGAATTATATTTCTATCATTTCGACCCTGGATTATTTTAGAAATGTACGTTTATTTATTAATTAACAAAGGTTTTGCTTTGCAAATGAAAAAATGATGCATGTTTTTAATTGTTGCTCTGTTTCATATAAAAATATTTAGTTGGCTTATGGTGGTTAGCAGATACACCAGAATGTAATAAAGCCAAAATCTGTATTCAATTTAAGTTCTGTATAGAATGCAAGTAACAGATTAATTAAGTCATAATTTCAATGTCCTAATGTCGCAGCTTATAAACAAACTGATCATGCATGAAAGATGATTGCCTTGAAATCCGCAACGAATTTCATCAGTTACAAATTAGATGAGTTGCATAGAAAATAATTACCACGGGATCAATGAGGCAGTGTCAATCTTGCTGCAAAATTTCAGTTCATACAGACGACAAAGGAATTATGCTACAATGTTATACCTATTCACAAAGTTATAGGTAACTTCTGACCGACGTTAGTTGCAGAATAAAGGGTAGCTGAAAATAGAAGCATGTTTAAATACAACAAACAATATCTTCCAGAAACTAGCCGGCTATTCATAGAAAGCATTCAACCCTAGTTTACGCAATACCGCCTGACTTTTCTACTGCAGAATGCTGCACACACGTGTGGCTGCACAAACTTCTCGGTATAGCGTGAATTAAAAAAGATCGGTCATATCTTTAAAATAAAAAATTGTTATTACTTTGATATCCCAAACTGTAGATGAAAAGTAATATAGGTAAAAAACGTGCATCAATATTGGTCAAGATTTTTCAATAAAATCTACAGTATAGGGTTATACAAAAAGAGAATAATTGTTTTAGACTTTCGGCAAAGCGGAATTGATTTTATTTTTAATATTTTATCAATATAACATTTATCCGTTTATCACGTGGTCTGAGAGGAGCTTTAGCATTCTTAAGAATTTAACGTGATCATGCTTATTGTTTACATTAGGATGCTTGACATCCCGACCGCTTCGCACTGGCCGTGGTTATCAGCTGACGGTCAGGCTACAGACGAATGATAAATATTATGCAACGTGAAAGATTGCTTGCAGTTCTAATTTTTTCCCTGAGGTTTTACCTGGGGGTGATGGGCTTCGTAGGCCTGCCCGCCACCCGATCAGCACTAGGTCCGGCGTGCGTGTTCCCACGCGCGCCTCTGTGTCGTTTTGTATTCGTCCACCACAAGGGGATAATAAAAGGACTCTTATAATGTAGTGGCCTACCGTTTCATACGGTGGGCTGAAACCTCGACGGGGTCGCAATTGCATGTGAGAGTGATTCGCACGGCCCCGCCAACTCTGGTTGTAATGTAATGTAATGTCAAGGAACACGTAGGTACGTGGTAGGTTTAGTCGGTATTACCGGGATATCTTTTTCCCGGTGAGTCCGACATAACCTCTCCGTCGCCGGTATGCGTCAATGCATTCCCACACGTAAAAAAATAAAATAAAAGACTACTCTTTATTTTACCATATTTATAATCTAAGTACGTGGAAATATTTCTTGGCCCCTTTTACGCATAATGCTCGCAGTGATGTAGCATCGCTAAAATTGTATGGAAAAGGAGTGCAGAACAATAATTTATTGAACAAATTATATACGGTCGCATTTCTAAATTTCTTAGCAAATATAATTTTTAATGCTTTCATATCTATCCAAACAGATACATTAACATCTAAAATCGTTTAAATTATATTAAGGTGGAAGCCGCAAACTCAATATGTGCCCAAACTTTTGATATATACGTTTATAATCACGAGCCTTATACCATCAGAGGAAGTTACCGACATGGGGATCATCGTCAGCTTTGACTAAGTACTGATAAAATGTTATATAAGATATAAGTTATACAAAGATATAATTATTTTTTGATCAGTGTCATAAGTTTGCACTAATGATAGCTGCCAATCATAATAAGCATAGTGCGAATCTGGGATAAGGAAACGTGTAATAATACGTACGAATGTAGGTTAAATTATTGAGTAAGTCTTATGGATACATTAAATATATACAAATAAATAAAATTAAATAATGAAGATGTTTGTAATGTCAAAAAAAAACAGCTTTTTACTTTGCATATAAAAGTATACCCAGTAGGTACTAATTTTAAAATCAATAATATTGTCTTCTGTTTACGCGAATGTTATTCATTGAAATCAAACTATTTCATACGGATTTTATCGCGTTGTTTATTTAACACTAAATAAACAACGCTATAAAATCCGTATAAAGTGGTACAATCTAAATATAAAACCAATTTAATTAAAAAAATATCTCTTTCTGTTTGTTCCTGCTAATCTCTGAAACGGCTGGATCGATTTTGACGGGACTTTCACAGATAGCTGATGTTATAAGGAATACGTAGACTTAGGCTACTTTAAATCTTATAAAAAGTGAGGGCTACTCGAAATAAAATATCCACACGGGCAAATAATCAATATAAATGTAGATGTATAAACTGATTTCAGTTATCAATAAAAACCTAATAAAGGACACGGACTAACTGTATGGTTGCAATGAGATTACCTCCGATAGATAGGAACAGGCAGGTGCTCATTGCATGTAATCTAAAAAGAAAAATAAAATATGAATTATTTCTTCTTTAACTAATCTTTTGGAATATTTCGACGAGAGTCTATTTAAGCATCTAATCTAAATAATGGATTTTATGTTATGTCTGCTGCTGTGTATGTGGAATTTAAAAAGGAACAGTTTGGGGTGCATAACAAAAAATCAAATCATTATAAAGAGGAATGATTTGATTTTGTTTGTTTGTCCCTAACAAACAAACAAAAAATTAAATCATAACTCAAAAACTACATATCCAACCTATTTAAAAAAAATTACACCATTAAAAAGCTATATCATCACCGAGTATTATAGGCTTTATTTTATTTTAAAAAGAAGTACTGGTAGTAATATAACCTTTTTTTTTTTTTTGTTTCCCTGGATAAATGCTTGATGCACTACCCGCCGGCTAGGGGACGGCGCTGGTATACCCACTAAAAAACCTGGGGTGTTCTCTCTCTCACCCAATGGGGGGGCCAGTTGGGAGTCTGAAAAGATTCATCCTTAGCAGGCTCCCCCGAGTGGGTGTCGGCCGGGTCAATCGGACTCGACCTCCTCTCGTCCCCGGATGAGAGCAATTCACTGCTCTCCCCTTTCGACGTTAGAAGGCAGGGCACAGCACTCCTCGGCCCACGCCGGACACTCCTCCAGTGTGTGCTGCGCCGTGTCCCGGTCGCACTCCTCGCAGTGGTGACACCTGGTTGTCGGCTCCCTACCGGCTATCTTGCACAGGTACTCTCCGAAACAGCTGTGTCCGGAGAGCAATTGAGTAAGCCGGTAGGTGAGCGGTCCGCGCCGTCTGTCCGTCCACTGCCTTAGCACCGGACGGACAGCCTCGACGGTCCTCACCCCGTAGCGGAGCTGGGCCAGTCGCTCCTCCCACTTGGCCTCGAGGACCAGTCGAGCCTGGGACCTTCGCCTCCACCGCCCTGTGAGTAGGTTCCTCACCATGGAGCCGGAGGTCCGCGCGCCAGTGATACACCGACGCTTGGACCTCCGCCTCCAAATCCCAGGGCGGCGATGCCGCCAGGACGCACGCCGCCTCAAAGGAGACGGTGCGGTACGCCCGCAACACCCTGATCGCCATCGCCCTCTGAGGTCTCCTCAGGAGGGCGATGTTTCGGCGATCGAGGGCGCCGGCCCAAATGGGCGACCCGTAAAGGGCCATCGACCGCACCACCCCCAAATAAAGGCGGCGGCAGACGACACTCGGCCCCCCGATATTCGGCAGCAGAGAGCTAAGCGCTCCCGCCGCCGACATCAGCCGGGGGGCCAGGCGGCTAAAATGGAAGCGGCCGTCGAGGTGGAGCCCCAAGTATTTCATACTCGGCTCCACCCCGATGCGGATCCCTCCAACTATGATGTGGGCATCTGGTGGCGGCGCCCGCCGAGGCCCATGAAATAACAGGGCCTCGGACTTTTCCAACGCCACCTCCAGTCCCAACATCCTAATTCTACCGACAACCAGGGCCACCCCTGCCGTGGCAAGACGGGCAGCTGCCTCGTAATCCTCTCCCCGGGCCGTATCCAGCGTGTCATCGGCGTAACAAGTTACGCCGACGCCCGGGGGCAGGGCGTCGCACCCAGTCGTAGCCGATGTTCCACAGGATCGGTCCAAGAACGGAACCCTGCGGAACACCGCACGACACCTCCCTCCGGAACGTCTCTCCGTTCCGCCCCA
This sequence comes from Catocala nupta, assembly GCA_963675205.1. Classification (NCBI taxonomy): domain Eukaryota; kingdom Metazoa; phylum Arthropoda; class Insecta; order Lepidoptera; family Erebidae; genus Catocala; species Catocala nupta. Next base: position 17,893,961 of record OY776097.1, on the reverse strand, counting down.
CACAGAATAAATTTCTCTGGTGCAGGTAGTCCCCGACTATTCGGCGCAGGTAGGGAGGCGCTCCGATTTCATGGAGTGCCTCTGCTCAATAGTCGCTCACGGCAGGGTGTTGAACGCGTTGGCGATGTCCAAGGACACCGCCAACACCACCCGTGCGAGGCGACCGCCTCATCCGAGAAGGCCTTGACGCGACTGATCGCGTCAATCGTCGATCGGCCCTCTTGGAATCCGAACTGCAGTTCGGACAAGTCAGGGCCCACCCGCACCAATTGCCTGGAGAGGCGGGCAACCACTACACGCTCAAAGAGCTTGCCCTCCTCATCCAACAGCACTATGGGGCGGTACGCGGACGGAGAGTCCGCGGGGCGGCCCTCCTTTCTCAGGAGGACCAGCTTACCCGTCTTCCACATGGAAGGTAACCGTCCCGACTCCAAACAGCCGCTAAACAGCCTGAGGAGCCGGTCCCCTAGGGCGTCGTAGGCCAAAACCAAGGCGCGGCCAGGAATTTCGTCCGGCCCCGGGGTGGTGTTTTTGCCCCGGAGCCGCAACATTGCCGCGCTGAGCTCCGCCATTGTTAATATTGGCGCCCCGGCATTGGCAACGCCCTCCTCAACTTCGGGCAGCGCCATTACAGGAGGTGTGTGCTCCGCTCTCGAAGGAAAGAGAGCGGAGACCACCCCCTCCAATTGCCGGGGCTGGAGACTCTCGGTGACCGGTGGGGCCCAGGGGCGCAACTTGCCCCTGACCGCCTTATACGGACGGCCCCACGGATCTGCCTCGAGAGTCCCCAGGAACTCTTCCCATCTTTGGACTTTGGCCTTACTGATGGCGGACTGCAGGGCGTAAATCCGGTTTTTTAGTGGGTATACCAGCACTTCATGCTGGGAGCCCACACACCCCGCCGGTGCCGTCCGCTAGCCGGCGGACAGTGCATAAAGCATTTTTCCTGGAAAAGAAAAGAAAAAGGTTATGTTAGTAACAGTACTTCTTACACTAGCGAAGCTACGGGGAGCATTAGCTAGTAAAGTAAATAAAATTTGAATGTCATATAATATGACTTTCAAATTTCTATCTTTGCCTCACATTGCTCTACCCTTTGACCTTAATGAAATATCATAACACAATTTATCGTGAAAGCTGAATAATTTCAAATCAAAATTATAATATTTGCGTTCAATATAACCGTTGATTACAGTTTAATTGATATAATTTAATTTCATAAGCGATGTGAGTAAAATATAATTACTCTTATCTCTAATTTGTTCTAACTAAGCACTTTAGTTGAAGCGTCAAGCGTCTTCATGAGATTATTATTATATAAGAAATTAATTTCTCAATTATTGGATTAGAATTCATGATATTAACAGGACTCGAAATAACGATTAGATTTCATAGAATTATATAAAAGGCTATTACTATATTAAGTACTATAATAAGTGTTTATATTAAAATATCTTGTATACTTACGTTATCCTAACTTAATATTATAAATGCGAATGTGAGTTTGTTTGTTACGCTTTCATACCGTAACTACTCGACCGATCATCATGCAATTTCGCAAACATATTATCAGAGGAACAGAAAAGGTCATATGGTACCTATCATTCAGGAAAAAAGTACTGTTCACGATGTATAGAAAATTAACATAACCTACGCGAGCGAAACTGCGGGCAAAATATAGTAAATGATAATAATGTGCAATAACTGACTTTAAACGCTAAAATCAAGCGATATGGCAACCGATGTGTATAAAAGGTATTCGCGTGGTGACGATACACAGAATAGACCAAGGAGTAGTCTGTCGCCAAAGAGGTATAAGAGGTATACTAGGACAATAAAATCAGAAAACCTTGTCTTTTTCCATTAGATATGAACCTAATGACAAAATAATGCTAGGGAAAAGATTAGCATATATTTAAAACATTATTAGAAATGTAATAGTTTTTCTCATAGTCATGAGAATTTCAGAGTGGTAAGAAGTTTTTTGCTTCTGGACTAGGAGCTATTATATTTATTCTATTTTCCTATACCTTATGAATTTTTTGTTGGTACCACGGCATTCTTTGAATTCTAGCAACGACCAAAGGACTTGGGTGTGATGCTGAATCAAGCGATTTGTTATCGTGATGTTTTCTAACAAAACATTAATTCGCAGTACAGAGTCCAGATATGACAGTGCTGTAAGTCGCCTACTATTTTGTGGCACCTAAAATATTGAGTGTAGCATGCGTATATTGCCGCAAAGTTAGGTATGTTTTAAGTATTATATGTAATTTGCATACCTGGGCACTAAAGCGATCTCTACGAAAATAACAGCGTAGGCCTATATAATAATAAATATCAAAACAATAAAAATATGCATACTAAGCAACTCTCCGTAGGCAAATTTCACCGTCCTGATATTCATATCGATACAAAGCAAAACAATTTATATTCTATAGAAAAAACGTGACGTGAATAGTCATATGATGTCGTACATTCGACCTTGTAAGCTGTATCTTATAATAGGGTGGCTATGCTTTATCATTTCTTTTCATAGCTTTAAAAAGTGCCATCGAGTATATGCCCACTTAGTAGCGAGCGAGTATCGTAGCTTATGAACGCTTGTAACCTCATAATAATTATATCCTTAAAAAAGACAGAATTTTGCCAACACAAAGGACAAACATTACACTGGCTCTTCTGCTAATTGCACATTAATATCATTATAATTTTATTCATCTGGTATGTTAATCGTCATAATGTAATACATTTTTTTTAAGGACAACTTTTGCTCTAAGAATAAATTCTGTGTCGTCGAAGACTTTACAACCATTCAAACAACGGATGCAAAGAACACCCAGACTCGGAAAACTATTTGAAGATTACACAAGATTTTGTCCCGCGTGTGGATCGAAGCCACAACATGCGGCGCAATGGCAGTGGGGAGGCGACCGCTTAAACAACTACGCTATCCGAGCAGTAAATGGCAAAAGCATAATAACTAAGCTATTCTGCGGCTTTACATTTAACTGTTGCCACGTCAAGTAAATCAAGAGTATAGAATCAATGAGAAGAACGTCATTATTACAATGCTTATTTTATAAAACATATCTCTAAGGAACTTCAAGCATTACACAATTTGCCTACTACTGAAAATACTTAAGCATTTTTTAAAGCAGATCATTTAGTTCATCTAATAACAAGTATAGTAAAATAGAAATACATCTCTTCAAGGAACTGGACACCGTTACAATAGGTATAACCCACATGGTTGTTTGGCTGCGCTCTCCTTTAGAGCTGAAAAATGTACACTTATCTAACTGGGCCAGATTGAATGACATTCCAAGTTTAAAGGGTGATTTCACTATCCTACTTATATATGCTAATTTTAGCCAAGGCTGCGATATATGGCTACGATATAGAAAGCGATAAATTTATATAACCTAGATTTAATTTTATGCATTACCACATCAGGAAAATTTCTAGCTTAAATTCCTTCGAACAAAATACACTTATCCGAACTTTTTACTTTGAATCGGGGAAACCGTACTCATAAGGGTTTATCTCGGGTACGAAGGCGTCCCTCGTATGCTGGTTGACCTACATACCCAAGATTTTTCTTATATAGCTACCGTTGTCTAATAGATAGGTTCGGTGCTATTACGTGGCCACCATTCGATATCACAGAGCTTAAACGAAGGGATACGAAACCACTATAGACCCATAGATTGATAAATGCGATAACGCCCAGTTATTTTCTATGTGAACAGATTTTCTTATTATATCTCTTTTTAATAAAGATAATTGGGTAATGATAGATAGTGGAAGAGATTGTCACAGCTGTGTATGAGCTCTCGGAAGCATTTCAGGTTAAGCAAGAGTTTAGATTTTCAGCACCACGGAGATAGAAAATGTGCACGGTAGATGGCAATAATTTTGTCATCGATCTACATCTATTATGTAGAACCTAAAACCATAGCTGGCGATATGTAGATCACCACACACACATCTCTGCTTCACCATTCGCTGGTAAAGGAGTGGGAACAAATATGTAATCACTCAAATTAGTCTATGAAAATACTGTAACGACCTTATTTAATTCCGACTAAGGCTTAGACTAAAGGTTGTGTTGTACTTAAATACCTCACTTTTAAATTAATGTAGAGTTGATTTTTTAATTATCAGTATAGGATATTTTTTCAATAAAATTAAAACCTGACTGAATATAAAACAATTTTATTCATACAACTGTCAATCTTAATTTGTTTATGTACTTTATCGCACGAGTAAGTTTTATATGTTGTTTGAAAAATAAGTTCTTAATACCTTTAAGTTATAAATCTTGTAAATATTACATTAATTATGTAGAATGCGTGAAATGGATTTTAAACACGACGCGGCGACGTGAACAACATGTGTAAGTTAAAGCACTTGAGCGGGCGCTTACATGCAAAGTATAAACGACACATGCCATAAATAATTAGTGTGATTAACTCGCGCATGTAACTGACTAAATTGTACATGTAACCCGCGCATGTACTTGCATCGTGTACAAACACCTTAAAAGTGAAGGCACTTATCCAACGGCGACGAATAGTGAGAGAGCGAGTTAAGCTAGAAACTTGTAACGAGTTGGAGTACGAGATAAGGGAGCGTATAGTTAAAATAGTTTCATCGTTGGACTATCTGGTCCGTGAGTTTATCTAATTTTATGGAACAGACGAGTATTAAAACTTATGTTTTAAATATTGTTTTTACGGTTCCGTACCAAAACCGTTCCAAAAGGAAAAAACGGAACCCTTATAGGATCACTTTGTTGTCCGTCCGTCTGTTCGTTTGTCTGTCCGTCAAGACCCTTTATCTCGGGAACGCATGGAGGTATCGAGTTGAAATTAAAACGATGTAAAACGATGAAACAGGTCTACAGTCTCTTGAAGCTGTGAAAACATCAAACTTCTAAGTTAACGTAAAGAAAATACGGCCGTTTATGCCACAAAAAACGTATATTTCGACACTCTCAAAAGAATCAAAATTTATAGGGTATTTTCCGTTGACCTAAAACTATGAAATTTGGCAAGTAATACCGTCTTATACTACAAGTATAAGGAAAAATCTGATAACTATACATTTGTAATTAAATCATAAAAAAGGGTCTTTACGCAAGAACAATTTTTTTTTATAATATGTTCTTACAAATTTGTACGGAACCCTCGGTGGGCGAGTCAGACTCGCACTTATCCGGTTTTATTTTGTGACGGTGTTTCATTATAAAGTATTTTTGAACCAAATGTTTTACAACGGTAACAGGGAAGAATCTTTATTTGAAGTAAGGCACAACAGCTTTTCTCTTCTAGTTTTTGATTGCAACGAATGTGAAGTAACTTAGGCAGTCTTTTTGGCGTAGAGAATAATGAAACAAACTACTCTTACAACTTTCAATTGGAATGTAATATATAGAAGAGAAAGTTAAAGTTAGTGTTTTGGTGAGATTTTCTTTTTCTTAAGGTAAAACTGCAGTGATATTTGTAGTATTTACCCCTTCATAGCATATCGACTGCTTTTTGTTGAGTTAGCATTGCGTGACTGATATCGCGACGATATTATAAACACCTATAGACTGTGCGCATGTGGATCAGCTTGATCGCTAAAAAACTGACATGAACTTATTGTCCTGTTGCACATTGATTGTACTTGGGTATCATTCGAATGCAGTTATTTACTTCGTTAAACTATATCTCTGCCCACTATTTTATGCGTAACGTTTATTATCTTCGTATCCTAACATCTATTCAGGTGACTATATCATTTTTTAGTTAAGTACTTAAATAGAAATAAATGCTAACAGTTAGCCCAAATTTATCTTCATCCGTCATTGAGAATTTCATTTAAATTCATTCAGAAATTGTTAAAATTACAGTGCACAGTCAAAAAAGTTCTTGCTCTTTAGTATAAATGTACATGTATAGCGTCTCTTCCTAAGCCATTCTAAAACAATCGAGCGTGATGTTATGATATGCTAACGCCTATAATCGCCAGAATTTAACATATTAACTTACTGAATACCAAATTTTAGTACAAGCCTTCCGCCAAACACAGAGAGTACCATAAACTTAACTCGCCTAAGGCGGCCATGTTCCCGTGGCATGATTTAATATGCATATTATTTACTTTAGGTAGGCACTCGACAAATGTTTAAGTATAAGCTTAAACGTACATGTTTAACTTAGCTTTTGTTAATTTTAGAATACCTGAGTTGTCTACGAAATAAGGTTTATCGTTGTGAATATTAAAGGAAGGTATTTTACGAAGTTATTTGTTATTAGTTGTTGAAATACATAGAGTACTGCTGCTACCTTCCTGGAGAGGTTGTCTATGTCTGATTTGTACATTATTTTACGTACTACAGCAAATAGCAATCAACAGAAATCTTTTTGTGAAAACAATATCAAAATTGGTTGCAAAATAAGTGAGTGTGTAATATTTTTAATTTAGATACAAGGAAAGTGGAGGTATAGTGAGGTTGCTATCTTCCTCGAACAGCTGATTTATATATAGTCTGTCATTTGTCAATACTACCAGATTTAAAACTTTTGTATCTTATTTATAATTTTGTAGATTTCAAAAACTCTTTGTATTTTCAAGTTTGGGTAATGTAACTATATGAATAGTAAAACAATCGAGTCACCTACTATATATCTATGACATGGTATATCTCTCTTACTTCATTTACTTTCACTCATAATGGGCGTCATTTTATCTGACCTTACTTTAGATGTGACGTAAAATCGTGCATGTAGCCCGCGTCATTTCTTGCATCGTGATACTACATGCGCCAGCTAATCGCGTGGGTTACATGCGCAATATATTTACGAGGCTAGCTCGTGTTAGTCGTTTATACGTTGCAGATAACCCGCACAAGTGTCTCTTCTTGCTCGTATCATCCGTATCTTGTAAAATATCCAAAATCATTGACCATTAAAATCATAAATGAACCCATTAACTCCTTCGCTAACTTTATTCGTTTATTACTAAAATTAATAAAATAAGTTTAACTCAAACGGTTAACATTTCATCATTGATAAAGTTAGTTTGACTTTATTATGGGAAATAATATTAGGAAGTTTCAATAGGTATTCAATATTACTCTAAATGTTTGAAACTGATTGAGTTCAGAATTGTAACCAAAATTGTTAAATGTTGGATAGAATTATGAATTTAATAGGAGGATATTCTATTCGTATACATAAACATAGTCTCACATCTTTATGTCTGAATGGGTAGGCTGAGGTCTATTACACCCACATTTCATCAACTGTTTCAGGATCCAGGTACCTATATCACCAAAGGCTAATCGACCAATATTAAAACAAGCATAGACTAGATTAATGTACATTCAATATTCTAATTCCGAATACAAATTCCATTCAAATAAACCTATTCGAATAAATAAAAATCAATTGAATGCTACTAGTACATATTATTTAACATGGATTCCGTGAATTCTCGTGCTTCAATTCTAAAACTGAACACGAAAATCTAATTAGAAAAATAAACACGCACCGTTTTTTTTCCTGGATATCGTTTATTATGGCCAGCATGAAAAGTGACGCAAGGTAAGAAAATTATAACTTAAAGCTTGCTTATTTATCACAGAGATTTCAATAAACCCGTAATGATAATATAAAAGAAAATATCTCCGGTGTTTTTGTTCAAAGAAAAGTTAAATAAGTCGTTTTGAGAGCGTTGGATGATAAATGAATAAAATCCAACTAAGTTTCAAAGTTTGCCAAGCCGCTTACTAAGGATAAGTAATTATTAGATTAAAACAGACCGATTTACCTTCAATCTTCGTTGCCCATCACTTCTGATTTAAGTTAAAATTTATAAGACGGGAATCGTATCTGTTTATAAGGATTTAAGGCTAAGTTGCTTACATGAAAATTATATCTACATAATAGTAATATATAGCAGTATACCAAACCATAATAATTTTGCATTAAAATTGTTTTCTTTAAAGTTACATGTGTTTTCTTAAAGAGCTAATGTCGCACGCGACACAGTGCTTGCTATCCAGATCTGAAGTTGTATTTTTTAAACACTATATTTTAGTATTTAATATATCTATATACATATATAAATATGAATCCCAGTTTCCCTTGGTCACGCCATAACTTGAGAACGACTTTACCGATTTTCTTCATAATCTTATACTTTGTAAAAGGTTCTTACGGAATGAAAACTCAAGAAAATTACGCAGAGAAATTGAATAATTTTAGAAAACTTTACGGCTATTTTAACCTCGCGAGTTTGACAGTCACAAGTCTAAGTCTAAGACTGGAAAACGTCCGTCTGGTTAGGTAGTCTAATATAGATATTCTTGCCGTCTGTTTTTTTTTTAAGACAACGCGCGCAGTTATATTAATTACTGTATTGAAACATAAAATAACATAAAGCTAGTATATTTTCTCTCTCGTAGTATATAAACGGTTTAGTCAGGTTGTATTGCACCCACATCGTACCACCTACGGTAAGGTCCCACGTAACATGTGACGCGTCCATTGCCTTGTACCTAAATAAAACAGTGAAACTATTTTCGGTAATGTATGGATTTTATATTTATAATAGCAGCGATAGCCTAGTGGGAGACCGTTGGAAAGCCATGCAGAGGTCTCGAGTTCGATCTAAAAGAGCGCATCTCTTACATTTCGAAGTTAGGCGTGTATTCAATAGTTCATTATTGCTCGCTTTAGCGGTAAAGATAAACACCGTGAGGCAACCTGTATGGCAGATAGTTCTCCAAGCTATGTGAAGTCTGGTATGCCACACTGGGCCAGTGTGGTGGATTATAGCTTGAACCTTCTTATACTGAGAAGAGGTCCGTACTAAGTAGTGAGACAGTTTAATACAGGGCTGATATTATTATATACCTAACTGGATAGATTCTAGTGATACAAACCTTGCTGACGCTACTGAGTAATGCTATATAGATAAAATAAATACAATGGTATCTTTACCTTAGAAATGGCCTACTCATATTATAAATGCGACAATATGTGAAAATGTTGGGATTTTGGATGTTTGCTACCCAATCGCATATAAATAAATTAACAGATTTGGACAAAACATAGCACAAAGATAAATTACGAAACTAATGAATGGCAGTGGACACAATAAGTTTTTATTTATGTATGGTATTTTAAGACTCCATAGTTATATCAGTGTGCTTTCTCATGAGATTCACGCGGAGACAGCCGCGGACACGAATTAGTTAAGCGGTGTAGTGACGGAAACGTAAACTTATTTCAGTATTCCGACAAATCTGTATAATTCAATCAAATCAATTTAAATGAGAAAAAGATCCTAACTAATATTATAAATGCAAATATGAGTTTGTTTGTTCGTTACGCTTTCACGGCATAACTACTCGACCGATCATCATGAAATTTCGAAGCCGCGAGCAAAATAATAAGTACTCAATAATTCTCGTTACTGGAACCAATACGGTACGATTTTTATTTGTTTTCAATTATATACGTATGTACCTTTGAAGCGCGTGATATTGACAAACTGTGCCTCCAGAGAGATATTATTTTAATTGGACTATAAAAATACAGGACACTTTTGCGACGCATCCAATTTTAATTAATTATTCTCTAGAATTCCTATAGTAAAGTAAAGGGCAGTTTCGTTCAGCATATTTTTATATTTTTAGTTCCGTATAACCCGTGTTGCTGTAACTCATGCGGCCGTTACCTGTATCTGCTACCTATTGTATACGGCCCGAACATAACGATATCGTGGATCGCACAACGTTTTTCTTGCATACAACATACATTTTATACATTGTATGTGTAAATGTATAATGTACATTATTTTATATCGTTTATACGGTGCATAATATTTTTATTTATACTTAGGAACTTTATGTTACTATGAACAGGGGAATTTGAGGCCACGAGTGGACAAGAGTCTGGAGAAAAATACTTTCCAGTTGATTTTGTCGTAAAAATATGTATTAAATTTCATTAAAATTGAGACCACAACAATTTACAAAAAACTGTTAAAAAGAGTAAGTCTATTGGGCAAGATATGAGTCCAATATGTGCCCTTCTGCGCGATTTCTAGATGATTTGTTAAAATAACAAATGTGTTTTTTTCATATCCTATTAAGTATAACTGGATAAAAATATATTAAAAAAACACCTCCTATCATAATTAAATAATAGAGCATTGAGAAAAGATATGTTTTTGAATTATATCACAGCCAGACACATTTTCATATAAAAAAATAGCCTCAATACATTTATTTTATATAGGTATTTCTAAAATTGTCGCGTTAATTTGAATATATTTTTTAGATATTTAATACTGTTAAGATCTTAAAATACTCCATTTTTATAGTATTTTTTATGTCCATCTTTGGCCTGAGACACTATGGAGAATTGGCATTCCCTTTTAGCTCACAAAACATTTTGTTGGTTATATTGTGCTAAAGTTTAACTTTATCATAACATAACAAAATATTATGTATCTACTAAGTTAGTTTAAACATTTATAATTATTTCTTATACATGCCCCTACATGCACTTAATTTAGACTTAGTTTAGTTATGTAACAAATATTGCGAATTTTATAGCAATTCTATCAAGATTTTGTACTATTAATTGAGGTAGTTGGTTCCGTGCAATAAGTATACACCTATGATTGTTGGTATATCATAGGAACCAAGAGAGCGAGTTCAAATCCAAAATTGTACAAAGTGTTTATGGGTTTCTCTGTCAGGCAATTCTTAGTAGCTGCACATAGTCTAGAAACAACACGTATTACGTATATCCTTAAACATAGCTATTATTTTCCTAATATCTATCTTTGAATTATCTCTAAAAAAATAAACGACCGTGAACCTATGAAAGAAAGAAAAAAGCCTATAACCATACGGTCCATGTATAATATTGATGAATTTTTATATTGCTTGTATAGGCAATATAAAAATTGTAATAGTTCTCTAATAATCTCAATTGAAGCTTCTTTTAAAACATACACAGTAAAATATTAAACGAACGTAACTTCCAACCGAGCCCCATATTTTAGCAACCAATCTCAAAAAATGTTCATCGAAACTTCTAGAAAAATGTACCTGATAATAATACTGCATTATCACGATGAATATTGTAAAGTTTGAAGCAACTTTTTTACACTGAGGCTGAAACAATGGCAAAGTTTGGCGGAATTAGATAAAAAATGTCGGAGTGGATTTCGTGGTGTTGGGATCCGCGACTTTTCTCTCGGTTTCAGCTGCGGGGCCTGTTAATTGCCTGAGTTTGTAGAAATTTTTGAATATATTAAAAAGCGCTTGACAGGTTAAATGTAATTGTGTTTGAAATGAAAACGTTCCCTTTTTATCACGTACAAGATTTTGCTCGCACGCTTGAATCCTTCGTAATAGTATTCTGGGATACCCTGTGTTAATCCCGGATATGTTCTATTAGTGGGCTAAGTTTAATTTCTATTGCTATTCAAGGGTTTATGCGTGATTAAATAAATCGATTATTTAAATATATTCACAAGCTCTCGTATCTTAATAATTTCTTTTTATGAAACACTTCTCTCTTTCTAACATAAATACTTTTATCTGATTTAACTTATCTGTGATTTTACAAACATTCGAACAATAGAAATATAATTTTCTTACATCATATTTTATGATGTAAGAAAATTAATAGGAATAGTAAAGAACATATATATATATATATATATATATAGAAATATGTGAAATTTCCAATTGCTACGATCCCTGCACCTCACTTGTTTGATTCGCTCTCGAAATTCGTCTTTTACTTGGTTCAAAACAAAGTGAGTAAACAAAATTGTAGATCGAAGAGTATAAAAAACTAATGTTAACATAAGGTCAATAAAACAGCCATTAAAACATACAACACAATGTAACGCAAAAATAATTCAGTAACTGTACTAACTACGACGTGTATATCGCCATCTATTAGACAGTACTGAAACTAACGTACTACGTTGCGTTCAACGAGTCACACTTACACTTAATGAAAATGAAAAGTGAGTTACTCTTTGTATGTATATTCTAATATATATATGTCTGCCTGTATGTCATCGAAGGAGTAAGCACAGATTTATTTAAACCATATTTCATTAGCTATCTTTTGTTCCACATGTACGGGGCAATGGAAAGGAAGTGACTTCTGTAAATGTCATTGAGCAGAAATACCTTAAAAACCTTCTTACTAGCACTATAGTGCCTGAAATTATGCCTAATAAACAGCATTAGGTTTAATCCCTATTTAATGCCATCTCAAATCGTACTTGACGAAATGTGTGATCGAATAGATAGCCTAATATATGTGCCTTTTAGATCTACGTTATAATATATCATATTATGATATACGTTATATGACTGCCTCCGTGGCGCAACGGTAGTGAATGCAACTGCTGTGCATGAGATCTTAGGTTTAAATCCCGGGTGGGGCCAAAAAAAAATTATTGAGATTTTTCTGTTAAGAAATCTCAATAGCAGTCTGGAGTTAGGAAGTTGGCGGTGTAAGACACCACCGTATCTCGGAAAGCACGTCAAGTCCTGTGCCTGATCTATCTCCTGGCGTGTCCGATTACCATCCTATCGGATAATGAAAGTTAGGAAACAGAGAGTGCAGTTGTGTTTGCGCACACACTTATGTACTATAATATCTCCTGCGCATCTACGCATCTGGCCAGTCTCTGTTAAGATTGACCACCGTGACCGAAATTCATTTCGGGGGACATTATTATTATTATTATACGATACGAGCCTACTGTTGTCTCCGTGCGGCTTCTACGAGCTGCACAAAAAATCCAAATAAAATATTGACCGATCGAATGCGACTTTAATGCATAAAGTCATGCTACTATACTTGAACGGCACAGTTAGGCTTTTAAATAAATATTGATAAATAGAACATTTATCTATAGTTAATCATTTATAAACTGATCTATATTGTAACATTTAAATGATAAATAATCGCAGAATTTGTATGAAAACTTAAGACGAAATCATTACTGAATAAATTGTATGAGATATTCAGAATAATTTTGTTGTATTATAATGTTTGGAGTAATTTTATAAACTGAGCGATAAAATAAAATACTGTGTGTCTAAACAAATAATACTATTATGTGGATATTTGGTTTACCTAGGATGTTTTTTATTTCTTTAAAATATTGCAAAGCAAAAATGACTGCATTGATGGCATAGAGGGCAAGCAATCCCGTCAAAGCTGCTTCTGCATCGATTGTTGTGGGTTTTAATCCCACATGTACAGTTATTTGTGAATCCACAAATAATTGTACTAAGTCTACGTGTACTTTGTCTTCGTTGATTATAAATGAGTAAAGACCGCGATTCAGGGCTTGGCTCTAATTCGTAATATTTATTATTACATTATCTTAGAGAGTATTTATACATCAGTATTAATATAAGTTTTAGTATCTGCATAAGCTATTATTAAAATACCGCAAAGCAGTAACTTTAAGTGGTCATTAAGTTTTAATTATACTTTTCTCATAAAAGCTTTTTATAAGCGTTGTGGTAACTTAATTCATAAATGTTACTTTGTGACGTAAATGTATAAATGTTATGTAACAAACTTGCATTTATACATGATTTTTAAAGTGTTAATTAGAGAGCGATAGCCTGGTGGGACATCGTTGGACTGATGCAGAGGTCTCGAGATCGCCTCTAAGGCTGCCACCTCTGAGTTTTAGAAATTATGTGTGTATTAAATAGCTAATTATTGCAACTATCATGAGGCAACCTACATTCCTCTGACAAAGGTCTCTGAGTTCCCTATAAAGCTCTCGAAGAAGTTAAGTCTGCTTAACCACCCTAGGCCAATTGTGGTATTTTTTTTTTGGCGACTATTTGTTTTTGTCGGTCTCACCGGGGAATGATGATCCTGGTAATACCGACTAAACCTACCACGGAGTTCCTCGACGTAACCAGGGTCGGTGGGGCCGCGCGTATCTATTTTAGACTATGGCTTCACCCTCTTAAATTAAAAAAGGCCCGTGCCCAGCAGGCAGACAGTTTATTCACTTAGTCGATATTAATCAATAATAATTTATTGTATATTGCATAAAGAAATAAATGATTTGAGACCGTTTAGGTACAATGTGTAACGTACTAAAGGAGACAAATCAACGTTTATGCGTTTTCTACGATGCAACAAACCTACCAATATCAGTATTTAAAATGTCTAAAAGTTATTTAATCACCTAAAGCACTCAATTCTTTTATGCGTTGTACGTCGCATTAAGTGCAATGCTATTGCCACGTAATATCTATAACATATGAAGCAATAACGTTTTGGTTTTACGGTGAGCGCAGCGTAAGACGCATGTCGTCTTAAACTACGTAGACGCGGCAAACGGAGTGTGTTTGCCAAATGCGTTTTATGCGTAAATCAAATAAGTCCTTAATCGCTAAACATTCATCACTTGCGTCACGTATTAAATCAACATCGAAGCATGTCTCAGAATTATTCTCATTTCGACCCTCATCATTAAAAGTTAGACAGTTACGTCAGTCAGCCTATCGAATTAATGTTTTACTCTAACGATATACAAGGATAACTGAATTGTGATAACACTTTCCGCTTCATTAATATAGCTTCAGCAGATTTGAGTTTAGTTTTTTGTTTTATGAATATGAACAGTTTTTATTTGAGTTTATTGTATACTAGTTTACCAACAACGTAAAGTTTAGGGCTGCCGTATTGTCGTCTCGGCATTTTGTGAGCGATCGTGAGCTCCTGAGTCTATTTCTAGGTCGGCCAGACTCTTACTAGTTTTTTATTCATAATAAGAAGCAGTAGAATAAAAAGTCAAATTTTAGATAGTTGGCTACAGTTGTTGTTGTTCTTTCGTTAAAAGTATGCAAGGCTTTTTCTAATCATTGCGTAACAATATTTGACTGCACGGATGCCGTAGTGGTTTCAGCGGCTGCCTCGCATCTGTCACTACCCTGAGTGTTGTGGGCTTAAATCCCACACGGGACAACAATTTGTGTGATCCACAAATGGTTGTTGCGAGCCTGGGTGTTTTTTGTGTTCGTTGTTTGGCTGTTTGTAAAGCCCCCAGCGACACAGGAATTACTCCTAGGGCGAGAGGGATATTTAAAAAAAAATAAAGTTTCTAATTCTATTGTTAGCTTTTTCAGCTAGGCATATTAGCTTCTGTTAGGAGTGAGCACACGTCGGGCAAAGAATGGATGGGATTCGAATTCACGACCAATTGGTCGCAGGTCCGATATCTACACGACATGAAAACAGCCACTTTTAAAATAAAATATACATTAGAAAATTGAACAAACATGTTAGAATAAACCTCCACCAAGTAAGTAATTCCACATGTGTGTACATAAGCGACGTTTTATTCGAAACGATTCACAAAGAAAAGCTTTGCAGGTAAGTATTAAGTACTTTCCATTGTAGAGTTTGTAGTAAAAGGAACTTAAGAAAATTAATTCTTTTACGATGTGGAACGTAAGTGCCCACTTAACTTTTTACTTCAACTTACCGTATTTTTAATTCCATCAATAGCCCGAATAAGACTCTTTATGTTACTGAGCTTTAATTATTTGAATTAAATGAGAATTAAGCTTTGAAGTACTTTTATGTAGATTATGAATGTTATACATGTACACAGAAAGGTGTATATGATATTCGCCAGTACTATGCGTGAGGAATCCGTTTGGATTGCAGGGCGGATAATGTTGTTAAGGTTTTTTGTCAAAAAACTCGCAGTGACATGGTGTCTACAATTAGTATAGTTTGGGTCTTACATAATAGAAGTTTAGCTTATTGGCTGCGGAGTACAACGGTACTCCTCAAGTGTCAGATCTAACACAACTGTGTTAAATCTGACACCTCATGCACGGCAATCGCAATCAGTATCGCTGCAGAATGGTGTAGGGTTAGTTTTTTTATTGTTACGTTAACATTTGATTTATATACTTTATTAATACATGGCTGACTGCTACGCCTGAGGTCGCGGGTTCGATTCCCGCACAAGTACAACATTTGTGTGCATGAACATGGATGCTTGTCTTGGTCTGGGTGTTTCGATTTATAATATGTATGCATTTACAAAATTAAATAAAATATAAAAATAAAGTATATATGCATGTTTATCCATTGTCTAGTATCCATAGCTCTGCTTAGTTTGGGCTAGATGGTGTTGTGTGTATGTGATAGAATATTATATATTATTATTATTTTATTACCATTTACCCAAATCTTACTTTGGATATCTTATTCTCGTATTAAAATAATATAGACAATATTAATAATAGATTCTAGTTATTGTTTGTTACTATGCTAAGTGCTTACTGATGTAAATTAATTTAATTTACCCGTATTCAACGAATATCTTTGTAAGAAGTTGTAACAAACAAAAGAAACTTTGAAATTCGAACAGGCGAAATAAGTTAATGAAGTTTGGGATAATTGTAAGGTTTTCTTCTACCGCTTGCAATAAATTAGTGCCATGGACCCTTGGAGCGATTCTTTGAACTGAACCTTAAGATGTTGTTTGTAATATATAACATTTTGTGCGCATAACGATCTGCAACATATATTTTTAAAATATTGTCTTGTTTTTACTCTAATTTTGTACTAAACTACATTGTACGGATTCTATCGTAGCTTATCTTAAAGGAAAACTCAACTGATAAGGTTTTGGTTTGTTAAGATGAACTGTTGTCATTAGCCACGGCTGTTAAAAAGTAACCGAAACAAGAGAGAAAGTGTAAATAGTTTTATTTTAGAAGTAAGAAAGTAAGAAGTAAGAAAACAAAAAATCAGACATACCGTCTATTGCTAAAATATTAGTCACACATTAGATTTTCCGTAATAGTGAATAGCCTTTCAAACAACACTTTGCTTGACCCTGCTATCGTTCCCTTACGATTGGCAAGAGCACGCATACGTTTAGGCACTTAACCAACAAGACAATGTATTCAAGAATATTTGCGTAAATTCGGTGTAACTCTGTCTTTCATTTGGTAAAGCGAATGTGCTCCTACATTCCAACAATGCAATTTTGTAAACTCACTTTTAAACTTCTTTAGCATTTGTTTATTAAATATGATTGTGATGCATCCACTCTTTTGAAAGAATGCTACTTAAGCCTGCATTGACATCTAGAGGCGTCCCAGAACTTATAATTTATAAGCGATAACTATGAAAATTATAGACAAGTTCTCATTCACTTAACATTTCCAAGCGCAAAACATTCGGACAAGCCCCCTTCAAAATAAACATCGACAATATTTTTCTTGTACCTTGAATATATTTACAACATGAAGGTATAACCAATCATATTAGTTCTACGTGCCATACACTTGCAGAACTCGAGAGCTAAAAAAATATTGTACATGAACTGAATAATATTGGCCAAAATTTATCTTGCCTTCATGTTACATTGGTATCGCTTCTCTCACTTAAGCTATGATTGATTTATATATTTTATTTATTCGGGCCTTAGACATGTATATTTATCAATAGACATGTCTTAAATAATTCTTTTAATATTCTTACTGTCTGATACATGTGACAGGTACTTGTCTGTCGATATAAATAGAAAATTGCGTAGAACTAAATTTCGTATATGTACAATACCTTCAAATAATGTATCTTTACATTTCGATATAATTATAGAGTTCGCCATATTCGTTTTCTTGTAAAAAATATAAAAAATATTAAGTCTTTTTAGTCGAAAGTTATAACTGTTATAGGTAAGGTACGTTTAAGAGGTTGCAAATTTAATTCTCGAATCGGACAGTGTTGTTTCATTTTTTGGTGGGAAATTCTCTGAAGCAGTTCAGTCTATCACTATGCTCTGTAGACCTCAACAGATTCAGCATCAATTGCGATGAACCTAAATACCTAGCGAAATGTAGTTGTATGACACCTCTGCCATCGCCTTTAGTGAAAGTATATTTTATGTAAGTTCTTACATTACAGATGTTCTTTTAAACTACTAAACTATTGCTATTTATGTCTACTGAATTCATCTATCGCTGTATGTACGCTGCTCCACGTCCAGACTCAATGCTTTTATGTCTCAATAAGCAAAGCTGACAGGAAAGTCTATTCACTGCAGCTTGACTGCTAATTTTAAAAACTTGAATTACTTTCTTCAACCTGAAATATATCTATTTTAATTTCATTTTGTATTTAAATTCTATGTTATGTTACTTGTTGTTATTTTGCTGGATTATATTTGAAATTATATAACTAAATTAGCTACTCACCATTTATACGTTTGTACGCCACGATATATAGTAAAACATGTAGGTTATCATTATAATCAACGTTTTACATCGCAAATACAAATTTTACTGTACACTCATATTTTGATAAATACCGACTCACAGAATGTCGACGTGAAATAGCAGTATTCCTACTGTTGTGTTTCTTTCGGTGAGTGAGAGTGCCGGAGGACCAATCAGCTTCTTTCCTCTTCATGCTCCTTCTCTTTCCCACTTCCTTTTCTCTTCTTCCTTTCCTAAAGGGTTGGCACCGCGCACTGTTGCAGGCGTCCATCGGCTGACCACTTACCATCAGGTATGCTTGCTTGCCACCTTAAAAAAATAAACGTATGTTTTTGTGAAATGTTATGTTTAGACATGGTTTACGGAGTGCTGTAGTATTCGAGTGAAAATCATTTTTATCTGCAATTATATCACGTAACTGTATTATATCACGTTTATAAAAGCATATGAATAATGAATACTTCAGTGGCCTTAACTAGTTTCATCAAAATCGGATTCATAAAGATTGTTTATAGTTGATCCCGTTAATCCGCTTTACGTTGGCCCCGTTTTTGTGGTACGTTAGATTCGAACTAGTGGAACAAAAACCTAGAGATATATAGACCAGGATTCAGTGCAAACATTGGATTTAACTTTTCTCCTATGTATGTATTGATTCAGGTTTTTTTATATACATAATAAGCCTTCGTAGGTGAAAGAGAGAAAAAAAACCACTTTTTGTCGGCTGTGGTTTTACGTCCCAAGACCATAGTCCAGTAGACAGAGAGGGAGAAAGACAGAGAGAAAGTCAGGTAAAAAGCTGCTGTCGTCTAACAGACACAGTTCCAGACTCAGCGCCGAGACAATACTAAAAGTTTCTTGACCAATTCGCATTAACTGTTTTTTTTTTCCTTTTAATAATTTTCTATCACATACACACAGCACCATCTAGCCCAAACTAAGCAGAGCTTGTACTATGGGTACTAGACATTGGATAAACATCCATACATATATACCTTTTTTTTGTAAATACATACATATTATACATAGAAACACCCAGACCAAGACAAATATCCATGTTCATGCACACAAATGTTTGACTTGTGCAGGAATCGAACCCGCCACCTCAGGCGTGGCAGTCGGTTACACTAACCACTACGCCATCGAGGCCGCCTATTGAACCAGAAAACTCAGAAACTTCAGTATTTCGCATCGCATCCACTACCACTGCATCATCTAGGCAGTTCTTCTTTTATGTACCTATATAATTGCCAAATTATACTGAAAGAAAATAGAGGTACATTACACCACTCCGTTATCAGTGCAGTCATACACCTCTACTGACCCTAACTAACATGCTCTCCAGAAAATCACTATCCACCAACCACAGTATAATGTAGCTGAAACTTTGAGCTGCAAACTACTTGCGGTTTTTAACTAATTACATATTCATATATTCCTGAGGTAACCCTTATTCATGTTTTAACAATGGCGTAGAGAAAACGCGGGATGAATTCACGGTATTATGTTACAGAACAATCTTGGGTAGGCGGAATATGATATGTGTACCATGAGCTTACGTTTAACTATTAACGTTGGAAAAAGTATGGCGAAAGGTCAAGTAAGAGTACCTCTACCTAACCAACAAGTTTTTTCTGCAGGTCAGGATTTGATTACCTACTCTTAAGATGAGTGTGCAAAAGATGTGAAACTAGAGAAATATGCTAGGATGATTACAATTACAATCCAAGTCTCTGACTACTCTTCAACATGACTCTTGTCTTAACATTGTCATATGATCGTCGGATTTATTTATATTCGTAACTTTACCTATTAAGAGTACCTATAAGGGGCAAAACATATTCTCGATTTAAATTAAGAATACTCCTAGTAAATGTTAATTGAAATAAGTTGTAGCTAAAATGTAAATGAATGAACAGGGTATCAAACTACGCAGAATAAAAATCGATCTCCCTTGTATATTATGCTAATGTTTATCTAGATATCAGGCAGAGACAAGCGGTTTTATATTCAGCTATAGACTAAGGTAATTATTTAAGAAGACCGTATACGTCACCATAACAGTGGAAAATCCAAGCTCAGCCTAACACTCTACAACATGGCGGAAGGAGGGTAAAACCATATTTTCTATAACGCTAAGTACATACTGCGGTGATAGACCTTTTACGCGTGGCTTCATACAATTTCAAGCAAATACACAACTACGTTGCAATGTGTAAACTAACGTAACTCAGGGTAAGGGCACTGATGTGTTTTTGCATACGACTGGGTCTTTAGAAATTATAGAGTGAAATGTTCCATTCCTTCCATTACTACCGGGATCATAATTAAGGAAGTGTATTCATTCTGCGCAGTATGATTTTCGTATGCTTGCTCTTAATTACGGTGGTAATGAAATTTTGTGATGAAAACTTCATTTTTGAGGATGCTTTGGTCTCTAGCCGCATAATTGGTTTTACATAGGTTAGACAGACAAGATAACAGAGAGCAGCGATAGCTCAGTAGGGAGACCAACAGACTGCAAAGCAGAGGGTTCGAACCTACGTCGCGCACCTCTGACTTTCGGTAGTTATATGACTTTTCGAAATGATGTGCGTATTGATTGACAATTATCACCTGGTCCGTGCCTCGGAGAGCACGTTAAGCCGGGACCAACGGCTGCCATGAACGTCTATGGCAGTCGTTACTGGGTAGTCAGTGCCCTATAATATCCTGATACTGGTCTAGCTTTAGGGTATTGTTAGCATTTGGTTTGCGTGGGTCAGGTGGCAGCTGCTCCGTGTATATATATGTATATACTGATATCCTGTCAAATCTGGTTAGACTAGAAAAGCCGAATCCAAGTGACTTGGGAATAATAAAGGCTAGGGAGAAGGAGGAAACAGACAAGATGACGATTTGATTAGCATAAAATTTCGTCCGGTTGTAAAATATCCAGTATGTTTATGCCGTTATATAGATGTTTGACAAGGATTACTTGGTAACGTTGGTTCTTTATCTGCTGTAGACTTATTATGATTGGGTTTGAATTCAAAGACCATGTCTGTCGGTTCATTTATTGATCTGTAGTTTAAGCGCAATAAACAAGAGGTGTCTGTATTGTACTGGACAGTTCTGCTAGACTACTAGCGGAGATAGATTTGTTTAACTACAAAGGTAATTAGGCATACAAGTGGCGTGATGGTAAGTGATTAGCCTAGCTTTGATCGCTAGCTATACAACGGGTATCACTCATGTAGCCAACCCCAAGGAAACGGAATTTGCGATGAGATGAAAGAAAAGGAAAGTTAGAGGTAGGAATGTGAGCCTTCGGTGGTTTTACTCACTGGGGGAGATAATAACAGAATCATTACTTTCATGACAGTTTCCTGTAAAAGCGTGGCACTTCATTTAGAGAGCTGGTTCGTTCGTACCGCCCTCATATAATTGTCAAGGAGAGATTTTTTCATTTGTAAAATACTACATGCGTTTTCAACTACGTTAACGTTTATTGCTCGGCCGCTATAGCTCGTAGCGTAATGTTAAATAGCCTATGTAACATTTAGATAAAATAGTTTTCCAATGTTGAAAGTGTAGTTGTTTACTAAACTATGTATTATTTTTTGGTTGTATATAAATAATTGTTTATTATTGTTTACCCTCAATATTGCAATGTTTGAGAAATAGATTCAGTAATAAGCACTACTAATCTTATAGTAACACCACCTTATTTGCACTAAGTTAATATTAAATTATTTGATTTGTATTATTTAAATCAGTTCAGTAGTTTCAGAGGTTATCGTTTCCAAACAAACAAATCTTTCTTCTTTATAATAGTGTATGTGAAAATTATGTTAGAAAGTCTTTCTTTTGTTAAAACTAGTCAGATGTCAAAGAAGAGATGTTTCTATTCTAGCATTATTTCCTGCACGTTATCAACCCTATAAACATTTTTCTGGCCGTTATGTCCCATATGATAAAGTCCTCTATATTAAGCTTCGAAAACAAAACCTCGCGTTTCATTTTCCGTGCGTGCACTAGGTCATTCAGTGACGCAATATCGACATTAATAAAATTGATATGAGTTTGCTTGCATACGCCTTCCGCAAGCACGCATACTTTATTAGTTTACTACATTTTGCCCCCGGTTTGTTCGCGTAAATATAGGTAGTTTAGATTAGTGATAGTACTTTTTTCTGGATGAAAGGTACCGTACCTCCTTTTCTGTTCTCCAGACAGCGTGTATGCGAAATTTCATGATGATCGGTCTAGTAGTTAACGTTGACAAACAAACAAATCTACATTTGCATTTATAATATTAGTCAGGATAGTGAAGTTTCAATGTGCTGCGGATGAATTGACAATGCGATGCAGCATAAACATTGCGATATGATGCGATTGAATATTGCTGTTATACGGACACTGGTTAAACACCGCTACGGGATATGCATGAAAATGGTATTTTATTTCTGATATCAATGTTTCTGTGCAGATATTCTTAGCCTAATTTTACCCGAGGCTTCACACACGTTTTACGTGGCTGTAATTCTTTACACATAAGAACCTTCTACAAAAAACCTTCGTTTCTGTACCCTTGATAACGTGTATGCGAAATTTCATGATGATCGGTCAACTAGTTAAGGCATGAAAACATAATAAAAAAAGTCTCATTTGTATTTACAATATTACTGATAATAAAGGGGATAGCTTTGTAATTTTTGTGTAATAAATAACCTTAAAAGGACGTGAATGACTAAAACAATTCCTTCACTATTAACTAACTTTATCCAGAAGAAATAGGCAAATAGGCATCACGCTTAGAGCCACAGGGAATAGTAATTTATACTAATATTATAAAGCTGAAGAGTTTGTTTGTTTGTTTATTTGTTTGTTTGGTTGAACGCGCTAATCTCAGGAACTACTAATTCGAATTGAAATGTTCTTTTAATGTTGGATAGCCTATTTATCGAGGAAGGCTATAAGATATATAACATCGCGCTATGACCCAGGGGGGTGGCACAGTAACCATAAACGCGGGTGAAGCCGCGGGTACAGCTAGTCACACATATGGTTGAAACCGCAGAGGACAATAAACGAATAAACGAATCTGAATCTGACAGACAGTATATAATATGTGTTGGGATTATAAGTCCGCAACACTTCAACAATGGTTAGAATGATAGTATGATACTGATAGAATGAGTAGACAACCGATTTGTATGACTGATTTATTGCTACTAATTATTGAATGTACAATGTGCTAACAAAACTAATTAATTACGACATCACGCGTATAGTTCAAGTCAGCATAAATTACATACTATTATGATTGTACGGGTTTGCTCGTACATGCTCCCGGGCACAGATGAGTCCCAGTAAATATGTATACAAAAATGCAATAAAAACCAATTATGATTTATAGTTAATGATAGCTAGATAAACATTTAAACATAGAATATAAACAATCAGTTAAAATGTAAACAAGGATATAAAATATGAGTAAAGTTTGAAATCAAAGATACGAAATAAAAGATTAATGTTACATACTAATAATGAAACACAATGATTGATTCATAATAAGTAAGTCCGAATGAAGTTGATACATTTGATAGTCATCAGTTTATTAACGCTGTCTATCGGCTAAGTATGGGTGACGTCGCTTTATCGATTACTCGTGCACTTATTATGTTTACACTACGGCACTGATTTTTATTATCACTGGATTCGCACTCACTATGATATACCACTTTTTCACTAACACTAGTAGACTGCGCTTTTTCTCTAACACTACTATTACACTGCGCGTTTTCACTACAACTCGAACTGGGTGTAGGCGCATTCTGAGCCTGCTCTCCCGGGCCGGACACCGCGATCACTCGTCGAACACGGAGACGTCGCCAAGCATATGCCAATCCTGCTATGCTCGCAAATCCGATGAGTATGTAGATTATGGAGTAATGATGAATATCGTGAATGGAAATGTTTTCTGATATGAGACCTGCATTATCCTTCATGATCTTTATTCTTTCACCAATGTCATTTAGATCCTTTCTACTTTCTGTGTCCGCAATATTTAGTGGAATCGTGTCAGGAATCGAAATATTTATGATATGATTGATGGGTGGAATTAAGGGGGCATAAATATTTGGTTTTATGCTTAATTCAATCGTCGAAGCTTTATGTGCGATCACAGTAAAAAGTTCTGATTTCATAATACAGCCATTATCCATAATTATTATGCCAGCACCTGTTAACTGATAGGCAGTAACTTGATCGTCGCATATTACTCGCATCGGGCACTGGTCGCAACAAAAGTAAATATAATAGTTAAGGTTGTTGCCCTCCAACCAGCTGTTTTTACACGAAGAAATAGTTGTAATGCATTCCGATTCTCTAGTTTGACAAAATTCTTTATCTCCTTTCAAATAATATATTGGTTTCTGGATATGACATAGGTACACATCAGATATTAGACAAGACCTTACTGCTGTTTCTGATAGAGTGATATATGCATCTTTTTCTAGGTTTATCGCGACGAACTCTGATATCGGCACTATGTTTACCATATCGTTCCCTCGAACCTGTGGTATAGGAAGTATGTGGAACATTTCAAAAGAATCTCGCCCAATAAGCGGAAGCTTTATTTCAAAAATTAAATATTGCTCTAACAACCTGGCCTTCACTTTCAGAAGTTTGTATATTTTTGTAATGCCAGTATGTAAATTTTGTGTCGGTAACGAAACGTCTTTTGGGAGCAAAGTAGCTATCGTACTAAGTTGGTCCTGCAACTGTGAAGGGGTCAAGAGATGCGGGTTGAATTGGCCATGATATATGTCAGTGACTGTATCCAATAACGCGCTCTGCATAGTCTTTAAATAAGTAAGCATATTACTTCCCACTATAGCACCTACTGTGATTTCGTTAACCAAGGACATGGTTTCGGTAACAGATTTTAGATTGTTTAACGATTTTTCTATAGAAAATATATGTTGAGTAATCATTTTATGTTGTTTGTTCATGGTTTCCTCTGTTCGTTTTAACAAATTATATTCTGCTTCTATTATGGAGGTCTGGTTTTGCCAGTATGATGTAATATGCCTTTGATTGTCTCGTAGTAACGTGATGTCTTTTTGATACTGTTCAGCGAATCGCGCGTCGAGTACTCCGAACATAGCGTTAGCCAGATATCCGACACCGTCAATGACACCGCGTCGCTGTCTCGTGTTTTGCTTTTCTGATTGCTGACCGAGTAACAACTGATTATAATATTCAAGTTCAGTAAACCCTTGACGTAACTGAAGTAATATGATGTCACAGCTCATAATATTACGCATCGTTATACATGTTTGTTCCAATGAATTTGTGTACTTTCTAAGCGCCTTTATGCCTTCCCAGTAAGGTTGCATATCGTAATAAATAATAAGTTTCCATTCGTCCCTTATTACGTGCATATCTGATAATTTATCGAAATACAAAGTTTGATTCTGTCCGAATTTTGTGACGTGAAATGTACTTTCTGCACCTGATATGAATGTCATAAAAAGTAATAGCGATGTAAACAATGATATAATGTTATAACTTGCTAGTTTGGTAAATTTTCGACGTTTTGCCGATTCTGTATGTTCCTTGCTTTTTTGGTTAGCCTCGGTCGTTTCAGATGTTTCTTGATTTACTGGAAGTGTTGATATTTTTGTTATGGGTCGCTTTAAGACACCGCTCTTCGTTCGCAGACTGACAACTCGGACGTATCCGTCAGCTCCCGGGTGCAGGTCAATAACTCTGCCCATTGCCCACCTTCCGGGCGGCAAGTTGTCATCATGCAGTAAAACTACGTCGTCTAGTTTAATATTCTCCTGAGGTTGTCTCCACTTGCTGCGTGTTGTTAACTGCGTAAGATATTCTGAGCGCCATCTTTTCCATATATCTCTAACGACTTTCTGCGTCAATTGCCATCTGGTTCTCAAATCTGTCTCGGTCTCAATTAAAGTGAGTGTTGGTCCACCAGTTAAAAAGTGTGAGGGCGTTAAGTAATTTAGATCTTCGGGGTCTTCTGTGATAGGACATAAGGGTCTGGAATTGAGAATGGCTTCAATTTGTGCTAAAACCGTGGACATCTCTTCATATGTTAGATGTTGTTCGCCGATTACTCTTTTAAAATGAAACTTAAAACTTTTTACAGCTGACTCCCAAAGTCCGCCAGCAGACGGCCAGATCGGTGCATTAAAATGCCAGTTTATTTCTAATTCCGCTATCTCTGCAAAAAAGTCTGTATTGAATATTTGCTGCAATTCCTGATACTGCTGCTGTAACTGTTTGTTGGCGCCGACGAAATTCCTTCCGTTGTCGCTATATATGTGTGATGGTGTGCCTCTGCGAGCGGCCATTCTTCTTAATGCTGCTATGAACGCCGACGTGCTTAAATCTGATACCACTTCTAGGTGTACAGCTTTTGTAGCCATACACACAAAAACTGCCACATATCCTTTTACAGTCTTAATGCCGCGGCCCTTGTTCGCCTTTAACAATATAAACCCTGTGAAATCCACCCCGGTATAATCAAACGGACGTGAATAGTTGCTTCGCGCTTCGGGTAAATGACCCATGATTTGATTATGCTTAGTGGGGCTCAATCTTCTGCACTTAACACATAAACGTATCTGTTTCTTGATGGCGTTATTTCCTCCTACAATCCAATATTTTTGTCTAATAAATGCTAGTGTTATTCGGGCTCCCCCATGGAACGTGAGCTTGTGGGCCTGATCAATAATCAAAGTTGTTAAACGACCTCTGTGCGGTATAATTATGGGATGCCTCATGTCTATGTTGATATGTGCATGCTTCAACCTTCCCCCGACACGGAGTAAACCACAGCTGTCTAGGTAGGGATTCAAATTAAGAATTTTGCTGCTAGTGTTCAATTTTCCTTTCTCTTTGAGACATTTTATCTCCTCGGCGAATTCTTGTTCTTGGATATGTTTTATGATAATTGATTTTGCTTTTCTTATCTCCTCTAATGTGAGATATGCTCCTTTTTTACTGTGCTTGCTCGTTAAAAACCTATAAATCCACGCTACCACATGTATAACTTTATTGAATGAACTATACTTGTTTAATAAATTGTTAATAATGCTTGAATCGGGATCAAATTTGATAACAGTATGGGTTTGCTTCAGTATCTTCAACTCTTCTGATGTTGTAAATAATTCTCGATTGACTGTATCATCAGGCTTATACGTCATTAGCCATGATGGCCCTTGCCACCATAGAGGGTGTTTATCCAGCTGAGATATCGTTATTCCCCTACTTGCACAGTCCGCTGGGTTCTCAGAGGACTTAACATAATGCCAACAAGTAGCAGGCATTATATCCGTGATTAGTCGCGTTCTGTTGGCGACAAATGTTGTCCAACGTGATGGATCTCCTTGCAGCCACCCTAAGACTGCAGTCGAGTCTGTCCAGCCATGAATACTGATCTCACAATCTGATAGACATTGCTTTATTTTGTCCATGAGTTTTGATAAGATTAGAGCGCCGCAGAGCTCTAACCGTGGTAATGATAACTGTTTACTAGTCGGTACGATTCTCGATTTTGCTGCTACTAAAATAATACGGGGTTGTTCATAATAAACTTTGCAATATACCACACAGGCGAATGATTTCAAGGACGAATCACAAAACCCGTGAATTTCGACTCTCACTCCTGGCTTGATACCAATCCATCTAGGTATTTGTATCTGATGTAGTTCGCAGATGTCCGATTTGATCTTAGCCCATTCATTAAAAATATCCTCTGGTAATTGATCGTCCCACTGTATGTTACTATTCCAAATCCGTTGGAATAAGATTTTCAGTTTGATTGTGACGGGTGTAAGCCATCCCAACGGGTCAAAAAATTTGGAAATATCTGATAACACTGAACGTTTCGTAGCTTTATCAAGAGTTATGTCAAATTTACAATCAAATGAAAAAGTATCTTGAATAGGATTTCAATAGAGACCTAATGTTTTTGTCGAATCTAGATTTTTTATGCTCTTGCTATCTTGTTTGTGTAACATTTGATCGTACAATAATTGCGAGTTATTTGATACCCATTTTCGTAAATTAAATCCCCCTGATTTGAGTAAAGCTGTTATATCTGATTGTAACTGTCGCGCTTGTTCCAAATTATGGGTCGAATATAAAAGGTCATCCATGTAAAATGACCCCTCGAGTACTTTGGCTGCCTCTGTATATCTCTCTCGCTCGTCATTGGCCAGCTGTTTTAGTGTCATCATCGCAATAAAAGGTGCTGGTCTCGTTCCAAAACTTAAAGTGGTCAGTTGATACTCCTGTAAATTATCTGAAGGGTTATCGCGCCAAACAATTTTTTGGAGATGTTGATGTTCTTCGTTTACCATTATCTGACGGTACATCTTCTCGATGTCCGCAGTAAAAGCAAATTCATATAGCCTCCATTTCAATATCAATGACTGCAGATCTTGTTGTAAGTTTGGGCCCTTGTACATAAGGTCATTCAAACTCCGACCACTAGATGTTTTTGATGATGCGTTAAAGACCACTCTCAATGATGTTGTTGTTGACCCTTCACGCAAAACGCAATGATGAGGCAGAAAACACTCGAGTTTCTGGTTACTAATGCTCGGTTTCATGTGACCTAACGCTAAGTACTCGTGAATGAACGCCTTGTATTGAATTGCAATATTTTCGTGTTTTATAAATTTACGTTCCAAATGACCAAATTGTGCTATAGCTCTTCCTTTTGATTTTCCTAATCGTTCTTCGAAATTGGGTATGAGCGGCAGCTTAACGTTATAACGTCCGTCCAACATCCTTGTAGTGGTATCTCGATAAAATTGTATACATTTCTGATCTTCTGATGATAGAGAGGGGGTTGTGGCTATTTCTTCAGCCTCCCAAAATCTTTGTAACTGTTCAATGTCAACCTGTACTATGTTGCATTGTAAAGGAGTTACGTTGCCGCACAATATCCAGCCAAGCCTGGTCTGCTGAGCAATTGGTATTGTTTTATCCAGCCTACACATACCTTCTAAAATAATGTGTGAATATATATCCGCCCCGAATAAAATATCAATAGGCCGACTAATGTTGAATTCGGGATCCGCAAGTTGAATATGTTCTAAATACGCCCAATTAGGTTTTGTAAAACTGTAAGTAGGTAAATTTTTTGTTAAGTTTTTCATTATGTATACGTCTGTATTAAATGTATAAGAGCCGTTTCTTGAGGAACAATTGATATTGATAACGCCCTTACATGTATTTTCCTTAGTACCAATGCCTGTTATTACGCCCATACATTTTTGCCGAGGCAAACACAATTGTTGTGCAGCATTCTCAGTTATTAAAGAAGTTTGAGAACCTTGATCTATCAAAGCTCGTAAAGTTATATAAGAACCATCTAATTTCAGGACTTTTACTATTGCAGTGGACAACAATATTTCCGGCACATCATATTGTTGTGCCACGTGCGAATTAATTTGCTGAGGTTGCTCGGCCCAAGTGCGCGAGGTGCTAGCTTTAGGTATTGTTGATTTATTTTGAGATTGCATAAATGCTTCATGTAGTAAAGTATTATGATATCCGGTGCATTCGCGACAGCGTTTGGTAGAAAAACATGCTTTACCGTTATGGCTATAAAGGCAATTTTCACATACTTTAAGTTTGCTAATTGTTTGTCTTTTCATAATTGGGGACATGTCAATGAACTGCGTACATTGAAATAGCCCGTGACCATTTTTGCACAATGGGCAAGTTTTAATTGCATGGAAATTTTTACTGTTAACTGATTGCGAAATTTCCTTGTTACTAGAATATGCTTGTTTTAAATGATTATTTTTATGATATGAGTTATGATTTTCTTTAAATGATTTATTATTCAAAGATGAAGGTTTAGGCTGTATGTCTTGTTTTCTTCTAGACGACTCCATGCTCGTGAACTTATTTTCTAAAAAGCCTAAAAACTCAGAAAGTACTGCCATGTCTCGCGGTTTCTTGATAGATTCTACGTAGTCAGAATGTGTTTCAGAGTCTAATTTATTGGTCAGAAGATACTCAAGAATAGGATCCCACGTGCTTATGTCTAAACCTAAGTTCTTTATAGCATTTAGACACTCTAAAGTTGTGTCATGAAGACGTTTGATGTTATTTAGAGAAGGCTGTTGCATTACTGGTAGACCTGTTAAAATATTCATGTGCGAAATAAAAATGCGTTTCTTGTTATCATATCTGTGCGTGAGAATTTCCCAACATGTAGAATAGTTGTCAGAGCTTATGTTTAAGTGCTGTATCAATCCTTCCGCTTGCCCCTTAACTTTTCCTTTCAAATACTGCATCTTTTGAGCTTGTGATAACGATGGGTTGTTATGTATCGTTTCAGTAAAGAGATCTTTGAAGGGAACCCACTGGTGATATTGCCCGTAGAAAGTAGGCACCTCCATCTTTGGGGTAGACTTTTCACGATGTGCTACTGACCATAGTTTACTGTTGAGCTTTCTCTTTATGCGATTAAAGGTCATCTCGTATGCAGAAAACATTTCCTCATATGATTCATCCTTCCCCTGTAGCTCCCCATCTATCTCCCAATGGAGAGTGTCGATGGCCGACCACTTGGTTTCTAAAGTCTTCAGTGTATCTTGAAACTCCCATTTTTCTGAAATGTTATCTATATTGATGTTGCTAACTGCTCGCGAGAACGCCTTAAAGTTACTGTATTGCTTTTTCCTCATCTCATCCAGTTTACTATTATTGCCTTGAGATATGAATTTAGGACTTTCAAAAGACGGAATCATCCTTACATCCTCGGGTTTATTTTCTACTACACCCTCGGGTTGCATTTCCATTAAACCCTCGGGTTGATTTCCTACGGATGTTCCTTCCGTTATGGATTTCGACTTTTCAGCTAAAGGCGTTACGGGATTTAGTTTAGCAGTTGTCGCGAATTGTTGGATCGTTTTCCTAGCTGACGTGTAAAATTCTTTTGCTGTCTGATACTGATTTCCTACAAAATAGTCGTCTGATTGGTCACTAAACCCACACAATTGAATGTGATTGGTTTGGATATCTTGCCAGTAGGATTCAAGTGTTTCCAACCTCCTTTTTATGTATTCAGGAGTTCTACGCTCATAACCAGTTTTCTTAAAATTGGTAAGAAGGTTTCGCATAGCCTCAATGGTTTCCTGTTGATTTGCTAGAAGATCCTCCATGTTTTGGCTCATTCTTCAAAAGATAAATAAAGAGTAAGATAGAAAAGGAAAGATCTTACTTTGACTCTGCTGTACAAACCGCTGCTGCTTGTCCAGGCACGTTGCCGCTCGGCTCACTACTGCTGGCACTTTTGCTAAATTGTCTCACTGTAGCACTGAACTGCACTCGCGTCACTAGTCCTGCTACGGTTGGCTCGAAGGACCAGAAAATGTTGGGATTATAAGTCCGCAACACTTCAACAATGGTTAGAATGATAGTATGATACTGATAGAATGAGTAGACAACCGATTTGTATGACTGATTTATTGCTACTAATTATTGAATGTACAATGTGCTAACAAAACTAATTAATTACGACATCACGCGTATAGTTCAAGTCAGCATAAATTACATACTATTATGATTGTACGGGTTTGCTCGTACAATATGTGTGTCTCGGTGGCGCAGCTATAACCATGGCTGTATCAGCTCTTTATTAGGCTTACTGGCGAGGCGAAAATCAAGTTCAAAATAAGTTTTATAGCAGAAAATGAACGCCAAAAGTTTCTCATTTAAATATAATTATATCAACCCTGTATTAAACTGCCGCATTGCTGGGCACTGGCTTCTTCTCGGTGTAAGAAGGGTTAGACTATAGTCTACCACGCTGGCCCAGTCCGGGTTGGCAGCCTTTTCATAACATCGAGAACATTTTAAGAACTCTAAGACACGCAAGTTTACTCACAATGTTTTCCCTCACCGTTACCGCAAGCGATAATTAACTATTTAATACGCACATACCTTCGAAAAGTCAGAGATGCGCGCCTTAAAATCGAACTCGGCGCCTCTGCGTCATAGTCCAATTAGGCTGTCGCTACTTTTATTTGGGTAGTATTTAACTGTACCTCAATTTTTTGCCTTTGTTCCACCAAAAATACTAATTGCACAGCAAAATACGCTTACCAAAAATACTAATTGCACAGCAAAATATATTTAAAGAGATCAAACTAAGTCGATGGAGCCCCTATTTTTGGGTGGGTTTAAGAAGGAGCCTACCTAACCCTTCCGAGACGGAATGCAGTGATTTGAGGCGTATAGGTGCTCGTTATGATATATTTTAGTAAGCATACTTAATCCCCTTTTATTTTTTAGAAGAATAGCGTAATTGATATACTAGCCAGTGAAAACTCACCAAAAGTGAAGCATTAAAAAACGGTAGATACTTAAAAACCTAGTATAATCGCGCTAATACCCATTTGTATCACATTATACCAAATTTCTAAACAAAAATATAACAATAATTAGCTTACAAAGAATCTTCTGCAGATTAAATTTACATTAGTAATTACATATTTCGTTTGTGACGTTTTCGTTTAAGCTTTTTTAATTAAAATGTAAGGTACGCTCTCCTTTACAAAATAAAATTTATATGGAAATTGCTTTGTAAAAGAATGTGTGGCATAAATTGAAATTATTATTTCAGTTGTTCGTTCACAACGTAATCATTGTGTAAGTCTGACTTGGAAAGGGATTTCAAATTATGTATGGCAAATTAGTTCCAGTTAAATAATAGAAGAAAAGTTCTTTAATTTTTGTGTATCAAATGAATCGAAATGTATTTCAAAGTCAAAAGACATTACGATGTTAAAAGTTACCTTTTAAATGCAAAATAATGATTTCATTTTTTATTTCAACCTTGAAATAAAGTTACAGTAATATTATAAATATATAAATGTATTTTAATAAGTTTGCAAAAATTTTCTTTTACGAACGTTCTGACACTTTGTGGTTGTTCGTTGCAAAATATTTAAAACTACCTAATTCCACAAAGTGCAGTACTTAATAAATCACTAAAAGCAAAGATCAAGCGCTTTTTTAAAATTGCGTATGCATATTAACAAAAAGAAAACCGACTTCAAAGAAATATTCTAAAACAAAAAGGCACTAAAAAGTAAAAAAACGAAAACATTTTTGTTAAATTTTTTGTATAATTCTCGGTTTTAGTGAATCTGAAGTTCGATAACTGATTTTATTTGTCTGATATGGGTAGACCTACTAGATTTGCTGTTATTTATCAAAGAATTTCGTTGTATAACGCCGAAGATGGTAAAAGTTTAGAAACGTGCCTATTCGATAGGGGGTAACGGTGGTGGGAGGAGGGTGGGGAGGGGGAAGGGTAACTAATCCCCGCCCTCCCCTCCCGCCGGAGCCCTATAATTTCCGAGAAAAATTAACTTTAATTTTTAAAATTTTATTGTCATATATTGATAAATAACAAAGAATAAGAGGGCAAATCACTGTCCTTATCTAACAGTTTACAGAAAATATAATTTACTACATAAAGTCTATATTATACAATATCTTGAGAATGCATCTTCTCCGGCACTGCAGGATGTGCAGCCTCTTCGCCCTAGCGTAACAAAGCACTGGCCCCTGCACTCACCTAAGCAGCCTCGGCTTGCTGGTCGCCTGCGGCGACCAGCCTCGGCCGCTTAGGCTCGCTTGTGCCTATGCTTTGTTACTGCGGCCGGAGGCTGCACCCCCTCCGTGCCTCCGGGCTCTAAAAACACTCTAGGGGTAGGGCAAAAAGTACCACGTGAAGTCGGGGTAAACTAATTCGGGTCTGTCACAGATTTTAATATTTACTTTTATTTTACTTCCTTTTTTCCGAATTTCGATTCGTCGATCTGTACTACTTTGCCAGGACCTATCTTGCCTGAAGTATTTTGTTTTTCTATTGCGGAACGGAATAAATGTCAACAAAACAACTTAACAAAATGGGAGCAATGCGTTTCGTTTCCCATAAAAAAAAGTACAGGCTCATTTTTATAGACTTTGAAATAAATATCTTTAATAATAACTTTAATTTATAAATATTTTGACACTGAATTGCATTCCTCCCTACTTCCCTAAGTAGAAAGGAACGTAATTCTGTGTCAATTACTTATTCATAACCTCAAAAAACGCAATATGAATTTCTTATTTTTTTTTAAATGAGTGGTCTCCGGCAAGAAAAAATTACTAATTGTGGCTCAGAAAACTCTCTAGTATCACGTACTACCCTTAGATTCTGCCCAACGAATAGGCACGTTTCTAAACCCAACCCCCGAAGATCTTTATCAGAACATCACCATATTAGAATGGGGCTACCTCGACTCAGTTCTTTATTTTGTTGTTGCTAAAAATGAGAACATCATCAATGTAGCCGAAGTCAACCAAATACGTGTTATTAAGGATAACCCGAAAACTAATAGACAGATCTTGATTATAAGGGACCAAATGGTAAGCACCAGCTTTCAAATAAAAAAATAATCATCAAAATCGGTTTACCTAGAAAAAGTAATGAGGTAACACACATAGAAAAAAAAACATACAGTCGAATTGAGAACCTCCTTGTTTTGAAGTCGTTTAAAAATATAATATTTTTGCACACAAAAAAGGCATGACGTATTTTTGGCCCATATATAATTAGCACATGCAGCGTTTTAATATTTCGCAGTAAACAATCTGTAACACAATGAATATCGTCTCAATAAAAATACAGCAAATATTTTAAGTACTAGTCCTACATTTAGTACGTCATCAATAATCAAATCATATCCGAAAGTCAAACCAAGATGGCCGTTCCAGGATTACTCTTTTACTTAGGCGCAAATCTGTATTAAAAATAATAATGTTTAATATTCCCTGCTAAAAATGTATTGATAGACCACATTTGTTAGTGCGGGCTAATTTAAACTTAAAAAACAACACCGTACCAGTTCAGGATGTTTAACTTCTAACCGTTTAGAAATCTCTTCCTTGAATCTTCATTCCAAATTCAAAATCCACCCGAGATTTACTCTAAGTCATTAATCACTAAAGTAACTAATGACGTCATCTAGATGAACCGTTCAAAAACAATACCCATTTAAGTCATTAAAGTCTCCAGCGGAATTACTCTACGTCGCAACGTGGAATGAAAGGGGTCTATTCTAAAATTGCAATCCTTTGTTCCGGAACGTCGTTGATCATTTTGTACCGTCGACCCGTCCATTGTCTTCGAAGATGCCCATAAATCCGTTCAGGACAACACTTACCTCGTATCATTCTAATAATTTTTATGAAGTATAAGCTTATCAGTTTAGGTCCTCTTTATTGGATCATAAAATAAAACGTGATTTATTATTGCGTTAGAAAAAGCTTCGGTATTTAAAATATATCCCTGTATAATTTAGGAAAAGCAGGTTTATTTTAGATATTAAAATGAATGATATTACCTAAATATATAGAAAATAAGATATACATAATTATGTTACTATCGCACAAACAGTGAAGACACAAAAGCGCCCACAACGTCCTAATTATTCCAATTAGTAGGTTTATCTATTGGTCTCAAAACAAAAGCTCTTGCAAAGCATTAAAACGCAGTTGTTTATATTATAGCTATCTATTTCACGTAAACTTTTTCGGTATCTATTGCGCCAGTTGTTAGTTTAAACACAAATGGTGTTTCTAACAAAATAGTCTGGGCACTAGATTTTCCCCGTCTATTATTATAACAGTAACATGTTATTGATTGAAACTAAAACCACTTCTATTCTATTGCTTACATAGACAGAAGACAGTGTGTAGCTCACTACAGTTACAACAGGTGTACATTGCCAAAATTATGTTATTTATGATAGTAATAAATGTATTGTGAACAAGATGCCACCCAGAGATTCCATGTGATTAAAATTTATCCAATATCAGTTAGAACAGTGTGGCTTTCAATAAACGAAATAATACTTAGAATCGAAAAAATATCCCCAATATAAAATCAAACAAAATTTATAATAGTAGATAGTAATATGAACGCACAACCTATTTTATAATTAAAATCTATTCGTTCATTAGAAGTAATCTGCAGTCTTCCGTAGCAGTGTTTACTGACGTGGTATCAACCAAAAGCAAAACAGACTCATTATTCGTAGTCCATATGTTTTTTTATTCCCTGCCAAAAACACATTATGCCACATTAACCTCTGTATCGTCCATGCAATCTTATTGAACATACTCTATATTCAGATAGGTGCGCGCGAAAATACAGAGCGCAACTAGATACGAGCAAGATAAATTTCAGTTTATGAATAACAATTTCCCTTCTGAAGGAAACGGTTTTTCTTTCACAATTCTCACTAATTTGAAGCAACCTAGTTTCCCGTTTCCAGTTGCAACCCATGTGTATGTATAGTGCAACAGTAGGCAGTTCGCGTCCATTGTCGGGGAATGACAACGTTAGTCGCTCGGCGACCGCGGTACCGAACTGTCGTCCTGCGAATTTGAAATTGGAGCGCGGGTAACGAATTTTATATTTCCAAATATGGAACAGTGATTTTATGGGACACTTTTATCAACTTTATGTGAACTGTGAAAATAGTTTAAACTACTTTTCAAGGTTTTTGAGAATAGACTCCTGTAAATAGTTTGTGAACTTTAACTTAATATTAGTTTAGTGCTATAATTAAGTTTAGTGTAGTGATTAATCTAGGCAACATCGTAGTATACGTGAATTAAGTCACATCTAATCTGTGGTAACATTAACCGAACCTTTTGACTATTGACTAAATATTTGCTGATTGTGTAAAATGATAAGTGAATAAAAACTTTAAGGTACGTATCAACCTTATATAACCCAATACCATTTATTCTGTTAAATAAAATATAGGGAGAAAATAAAACATAGTTTATTAGGTAAATAGAAAAAATACCTAAGTGACACAAAAAAATTACTTTATAATAAATACTTATTTATTTAAACACTATTGGAAGTTATTTCATTTAAATGTGTTATTGTAACTATTGAAATTCAGATTTAAGGATAGAGAAAAGTATTTTTTTAATCTTGATATAACGTAATAATAAAATATTCATCCACTATTTAATGCAGCCGAAGGCAGCACTAAAGAGCAAAATGCAGACGAAGCAAACTAATAGCATCAGAACCAAAAACATTTCTTACGGAAAATGTTTTAATAATTTATACTTTCGCTGAACAATATAAAATGAGCCTTCATATTTCCACGCTTTTATCTATAGCTTATAAATTGTGTTCCGATAGGAATTTAATTTGCGGCTCATTGTGCTCATAAAGTTCTACAGAAAATACCTTTCGTGAATGACTAGGCACATATCGAATATAGGGCAGTAGTGGACCGGTCACAATCCACCTGGCCTTTGTGTAAAGCCAACGAAGCCTCATTCAGACCAACGAAGGCTTGCATACAATTGATTTACGATGTCACAGTATAATGAGAATCACCCAACAAATTTAAAATTTCTGCACTAATTTAAGGAACAATGTTCCTGCTAACGTTTGTAGGATTCTTGTGACATTCAGCTTTTAATTAATTGGAGTGCTGGGAACAGGAAAATTCTTATTTCGTATTGAATTTCTTGCTTTCATGTATTCTTTAGAGGTAAGTTATGAATATCCGGGATAAATTATGAGTTTAGGATTAAACAGCAATTAAGGCAAGTAATATATAAAAAAAACATTCAGTGGTTTCAGAAGCTTACATTTTTGATAAGGTAGAGCGCATTTTATAAAATATTTTCCTTTTATATTTAATTCAACAATCAAAAATCATCAATAGTGGCATAATTATGAAGGATAAAAATATTTCAAACCGAGCGCGAAGCTTGAAGTGCTTGACTGCCGTCCGAAACACATGAGGGAGAAAATTTGTATGATCCCCGAATACTTACGCCGAGTCCGTTCAGTTCGTTATAAAATAATGTAATATACGCAATGTGTATAAGAATTGTGACAAGCACATCGATAATTATAAAGTTGATAATTTATCTATAAGGAGCTTAAATAAAATATCATGCATTATACGGTTGAAAAAATAAAAACGCACGCCTATACATGCCAAAAGGATAGACGGAAAGTTACATCACTACATATTATAAAATAAAGTCCCCCGCCACGTCTATCTGTTCACGATAAACTCAAAAACTACTACACGGATTATCATGCGGTTTTCACCAATAGATAGAGTAATTGATGCGGAAGGTTTAGATGTATAATTTGTTACGGTTTTATGTACCCGTGTACCACTGCGAAGCCGAGGTGGTTCGCTAGTACATATTAAATTCACATTTCCTCTATCTTTTTAGGTTTATTATATAAACTGGCCTATTGCCATTTGTGGCACAGTTACAGATTCCTAGCTGTTAAAGAGATTTTCGTTGCAGTATATCTCTGTAATATTATGATGCTTATAATAATTTAACGTAGTTAATATTCTAATATTCTATCACATACACACAACACCATCTAGCCCAAACTAAGCAGAGCTTGTACTATGGGTACTAGACAATAGATAAACATACATATATATACCGTTTTTCTTTTTTTTTGTAAATACATACTTACTATACATAGAAACACCCAGACGAAGACAAACATCCATGTTCATGCACGCAAATGTTTGACTTGAGCGGAAATCGAACCCGCGACCTCAGGCGTGGCAGTCGGTTACACTAACCACAACGCCATCGAGGCCGTCAATGTTATGTTCAACATATTACCTACTAAGCTAAAAAAGAAATAGGAATGTGAACATGTAGAACATTTCTAAGCATCATTAACAATCATTGTTATATGATAGTCACAGCTCACATTCAAATTTCACTCAATATTATGTTAAAAAAAATCCTGCCGGTAAGAGCAGTTCAATTACAAGCACATTAGTCTGCCATCGAGTAATATCCTTCTACCATAATTTACATTCAATTAATGTTTTAAATTAATTGAGACTTAGGTTTTGAATTAATTATATAATAAGGTACTGCTTTTATTACTTTAGAAAAACAATACCTATAATGTATAACATTTTGGCGCTCACGTTTCAAATTGATTAATAATGTACATTTTCACATCAAAATTTAATATTTGACTGAACGGATGGCGGAATGGTTTGGGTGGTTCCCTCGCTAGCGCCACTGCGCCGAGTATTGTGGGTTCGAATCCTACACGGGATAAAACTTTGTGTGATCCACAAATGGTTGTTCCGACTCTGGGAGTTCTTTGTGTCCATTGTCTGATTGTTTGTAAAGTCTCTCGCGACAAAATAATTATTACAAGTGCGGAAGGAGTTGACATTAAAAAAAGTCTAATATCAGACTCAAACATCGAAGGTTCTATACCACATTTGAACGATTGAGACTATTGGTCAGTTTTTCTTTAAATTTAATGTGTTAACTTTGAGTCGATGCTATGATTTCTAGCAATTTAAAACTTGTGTATAGTAAGTTTTTATTGTAGACCAAAAACAAGAAACTATAAAATTATGTTTGTTATGTTAGACTTATAAACATGATAAATGTTTTTTTAAATATCAACCATACTTACCTTTTATCACTATAATTTTTTACGTAGCACCTTTCTCGATTACTTAGGTTTTTAATATGTTTTATCAAAAAAGGCATCTCCCACACTAGGAATAATCCCTGTGTCGCCAGAGACTTTACGAATATCCAAATAAGGGATACAAAGAACAGACTCGGAACAACAATTTGTGGATCACACCTGACCACCTGAACCACTTCGCCAACCGTGGTATCAGTAAAAGTTCAATAGAGGTGGTCTTTTAAATGTAGTCAGAGAGACCTTAAAGGCTCAATAAATAATTCCTGTTAAAACTCTTCCGTTACGAATTCCCAAAAGCATTTTCAATATTAATTACTCAATCAAAAGTTGAGGGATATTATCAACAAATCGCGCACTAGTTGCTATTATAGATAGAAAGATTTTA
Source organism: Catocala nupta (assembly GCA_963675205.1). Classification (NCBI taxonomy): domain Eukaryota; kingdom Metazoa; phylum Arthropoda; class Insecta; order Lepidoptera; family Erebidae; genus Catocala; species Catocala nupta. The sequence goes on along the minus strand of OY776097.1, from coordinate 17,853,680 downwards.
TTTCTATAGCTTTTATCATATTACTTTCAGTTAAAAGAAGCCTTTGTTAGCCAAAGGGAATATATCATTTAATACTATTATTGATTATATATATTCAGTTTAAACATCTGAGTGACTACGTTGAGTAAAGGGGATCTTTATTTTTACTTTAGGGAATGCATTGACGCATTCCTCTGCGCTGAGCGACGGAGAGGTTACGTCGGACTCATTGGGGGAAAAATGGTGAGCGACATCCCGGTAATACCGACTAAACCCACCCATGGTGTTCCTCGACATAACCGCAATCGGTGAGGCTGCGCAAATCACTTTCACATGCAATCGTGCCCCCACCGAGGTTTCGGCCCGCCGCGACGTATGAAACGGCAGGCCTAAAATACCTAGAATATAGGGCTGTAACTTAAAGTTATCTTAAATACACACAAAGCCTCTCACCCATATCCCGAAAACCTAAGTAAAGGTATAATATAACCATATTTTCCAGTTCTGATTGTAGGTCCCTGGTTTTAGGGGGTAAACCCATTGCCATTTATTTCGCTCAGTTCTGGGCCTCGTGTTGCTACAAAGAATATATAGACAGAAAAAATATTACTCTTTGCTTGACTCGGGCATCGAACTCGAGACCATGTACAGCAGCCGAAGTAACTTGTGCTACGACATCTAAGCAGTCTTCCAAGTAATTTTGTATACCGCTGGTATACACATAAGCACAAATACATCTATGTTTAATGTATGTTGGTTAAACCGTCTGCTTTAATCGAATTGTACGATATTTAAACGATCCCGCATTCGAATGTTGATTAATTCGCTGTCATTGAATATTATTCAAATCATAAACGTCTATTCGGAACACAATTTGACAAGAGCGCGGTAAATGCTATCGATCATTCGTGGTCGACCAGACGGTATCAGACAACATGTTTTAGTTTAATCGCAAAGGTGGATTGTAAACTTGAGTATCTACCTACTATTATTAATATATAATAGTAGATACTTATATATTTAATCGAATAATCGATTAATTTCATCGATTAAAACATTCGAATAATGATAATAATATGTCAAATAATGATATGCCATATGTGTAGTCTTCAAGTCAAGTGACGTGATTTTGTGGTAACCAAATCACTTTGTCGGTAATCTACTTTTCTTAACTTTAGTGAAAGATCTCTCCCGATTACATTGCTTCAGATTCGAGTAGGTTTACTTGATTTGTTTCCAGTAGTTCGACGAGACAAGGCTATTCAACAAAGCTATAAGGCAATTTACGTCAACCGCTTTTATTGCTGCCTTCCTTCACTAAAGGCGCCATGTCTGTTTTGAGCTGTTTTTTGCCATGAGAAATCCTTTTTGTAGTTTATTCCGTTTAAGTATAAAGCTAGAAGCTTTTCAAAGAATATGATTTATCTTATAAATAGACCTGACTGAAAGGGTTCCAAGCCGCAAGTTGATACCCATTTGGGATACGTGATCCCGAAATTTATTCCGCACTAATAAATTTACAAACTTTATTATTACACCATTCACGATTATAAAGTTCTTAGATACGAAATTAAACAGTCTATCGAGGGAACAAAATTACCAGAATAAGACAAGCTTTGAATCTAGCGCAAATATTTTATGAACAGATTATTTATTTCGAACTGGCAACTTTTTTCGTCCTTTGGTATAAGTTTGTGGTGGATTTTGACGTCCTGAACTCGATTCCTAGATCGGGTCAAACGTTACTGGGCTTATTTGTTAAGTAAGTGTCGTATTGGGAACATGCGCGGTGGTAATCAATAAGCTTACACCTATGAAATAGAATTTAAATCAGCTGGTGATCTGGAAAAGTAGGCCGTTTCCCAGATTTCAGCAGCTGTTTTATACAGTCGAGTTTATTCCGTCTACTGGGCATTAGACGGCAATAAACTCGTCCTCATCCTAACTTATATAATAAATTTGCGAATGTGCGTTTGTTTGTCACGCTTTCACGCCTTAAGTACTCGATCGATCATTATGACATATCGCATATACGTTGTCAAGGGTTCAGAAAAGAATATAGAGTTTCTTTCCTGCTTTCATTTAGAGAAAAGCACTATTTTCGAGCAAGCGAAACCACGGGCAGATGCTAGTTGAATTTAAAAGATAACTGACGTAATACGGTTGTAATATCCTTTCGGAAAAATATAAGTGTAAATCAACGTAACTGTATTTATATTTGCGTGTTTTCTTCAAAAAATAGCTGCGTAGTTTACGACTCATTATACCAATAAATATTCATTACTGTTTTGATATAAAAATGTAATTTTCTATAGAAAACTAATGATGGGTAAGGAACAAGTATGATAATGTTAGTAGTATGATTTGAATAAGAATTATTATGGATCAAAAGGACCGTCCTCTTTAAAAGAGGACGGAAGTCACAATTCCAAGCTCTCTCTCTGCCTCCCTCTTACACGATTCTAATAAAGTATCTTCTGTAAATAAGACAATAAGAAAAATAAAATAAATGAAGCATTGCTTTTATAAAAAAGATATATATTAAGATTATCTTACTAATATAATAAATTCGAGAGTTTGTAAAGATGTTTAGAGATTTGAAGAAGTTTGTTACGCAATTACACGTAAACTCTTGAACGGATTTAAATTATGCTTGACACCTATATATATTACATAGTATATCTATATTTACTATGTCCTGAATAAACATAATACCTACTTTTAATTTTGATACTGTTTATTATGTTGTGTATCCCCGTGGGAATTATGTAGCCACTGGCAGAAATTAGTAGATTATAATTTAAAGACAAACTCAAACTAAATGTATTTATTTACATTAATTTATTGAAATGTTGTTATGTTCGTAGTAAACCGATATAGCTTTTAAAAAGACACGAAATACAGTTTACTCTTTTGTTTGCAGTAGTGTTCTGTACGACATTTTTATGACGTCTTTTTCTTTCACCCGCACTAGGAATAATTCCTGTATTGCGGGAGACTTTAGTAACATTCAAATAACGGACACAAAATTCATAATATGAAATGATCAGGTATTAAACTTATGACTACTCTTTTCAATTGTCAATCGTTTACAAGACGTGTCTTAGCAATACAATGAATTGATATCTATTTTTTACATAATGTCAAGTGACGTAGCAGTAAAAATATCTTCTCACTGAGGTGTCATATAGAGAGTAGATATTCGGAGTCCACGTTGAGGTTCTTGTGATCGAATTCATGGCACGTGCCTTTGACTGTTTAAAATTAGATGCGTATTCAAAATTAAATTATAGTTGACTTCAAAGGTGGAGGACAATATTGTGAGAACATTTGTAACCTGAATAGAAAGGAATTTCTAATTAAGTCTTGACTAGCGTAGTGGACTACCTAAGCCCACTCATTATATGAGACCACTCGTACCCACGCTTAGGGAAAGGTTAACAGGTTTTTTAGTTTTTATTCTGTTAGCTTCACCCCGGCGTTACTTGAGACTATTCTAGAGTTTAAATATTTCATGCTTCCAAGCTATCTCAACATCGAAATTTTAAACTCTAGTAGATTAGCTTTAAAACATAGTAAAGTTATAGAGTTATTTTGACTTTGAAAATATTCGGGACATATTTCCTATATGTTGATCTAAATGTGGCAAGTTTCTTTCAAATCTGTATCATTAACGGCCACCACGCTGGCCCAGTGTGGGTTGGCAGACTTCACATATCTTCGAAAACATTATAGAGAACTCTCAGACATGCAGGTTTCCTCGTGATGTTTTCCTACACCGTTACAGCGAGCGATAATTAACTATTTAATACGCACATAACTGCGAAAAGTTAGAGGTGTGCGTCTTGAGATCGAACTCGAGACCTCTGCATGGCAGTCCAGCGGTCTCTCAGTAGGCTGTTGCTGCTCATTAACTGCTTTAACGCGATTTAATAATAAATACCCAAATATTTTTTACGAACATTCACATTTTAATTTGGTAAGATTAGTATAGATTGGTATATGACTGGTGGATGAAATTTGTATACAATCTGCGTAGCCTAAACACGGCTAATTAGTATAAAAATACATACGTATACACACACATACATACGCGCCGTCACACATATACGAACAACGGTACCATAGTAAAAATAACGAAATAGTGTTCCTCCTTGTAATAAATTTTTATGCGATTTTGTACTTAAGACTTTAACACCGAGGGTGAGCGCTAATGCCTATATTACAGGATATTCAATTATTTTAGCTTGGGCATTAGTTGCAATTCTAATGGCCAGTTTCACAAATATCAAGTAAAAGTTATTCGAAAGATAAATCGCATGCTGTCGTTCTCTTGTTAGGTTAAAGAAGAGAGATGGCGGGACTTTTTATCTTATAGATAAATGCTGTTTGAAGGTGTTGGAACAGGCCCTAAATGTCAAAATAACAATATAAAACATACGTTAAACAACCTGGTTATGAATTCTGTTTTAAGACGCAAAAAAAAAATTAATTTATTTTATATCACGACATACATATTTGTAGTCCGTATTCTAACTCAAACATTTCACAAATTTTGTACTCTTCTACTTTGTTGAAATTAACATGCAGAGAACTGGACTGTGGCATCGCTACAATCCAGCATTTATATCGATAGATGCACACTTTTAACATCGATGTAAACAAATCGTTTGTATCAAATCAAACATGCATGACACAAAGCTGATACTGAATTCAATGCACGTTTTTAGATAAATATATTTTTTATCCAACAAAACAGCAGAAAAAGCCTAGTGCGAAATGGTTAGACTACCAGGCAAAACTATCGAGTTTATTCACATTTTCCACAGGTATTTGCGTATTAAATAACAATTTATCATCTCTGACTTTAACAGTAAATGAAAACATTATAAATAAATCTGCATTTTTAAAAGAGAGAAAGGTGAGCAACGACCTGTCTCTTCTTATACCGAGAAGAGACTTTGGGTCGAAAGTGGGACAGGGCATCATCATATCCTATATACGTTTTTTATCAATCAAAGATATTAAGCAATCATACTGCTCACTTGGTGGTAAAGAACACAGTAGCGTTGCTAACTTTAAGAATGAGGAATTAAAGATAGAATGAAAGTAATTAGACAGTTTAACTGCATGGACGGCGTATGTCTTAAATTGGTCGCCTTGCCATCTGCTCGTCACTACGCCGACAGCTGTGGGTTCAAATCCCACACGGGACAAACATTTACTTAAAAATTGTGCCGAGTATTAATGTCCTTTGTGTCCGTTCTCCGAATATTTGTAAAGTCCCCCGTAATACAGGAATAATGCCTGGTGCAGGAGTTTTTAAAGTAGATTAATATATATAGTTAAAAGAAGTGCCTGCAGTTTATGGACGTATTATAAAATTATGGTGGATCGCGTATTTTCTGCATGCTGTAGTAGACGTCGGGAGCAAAGGCCTTAAATGATACGACACATGTAGAGCGGAACTCATTAAACCATTTCAAACAAGATGTCTCTAAGTAAAATTTGCCTTCTAATGACGCCTATATCAGTCTGTCCTATATATATATGTAGGTATATAAACATAGTATTATGTTTTTTTATTTAATACAAAAATTTAATAATATAAGTATGCTTTAATTGTTTTTTTATATGTATATGACGACTCCCGCACTATAATCAAATCCTTTGTTACGGCCGCCTTTACAAAACATTTAAACGACTGAAATAACACCCAGTCACGGAACAATTACGTACTGGCAGTGGCAAGGCGACCACCTAACCACTATACCATCTGTATAAACAAATTAACAATTATTTTTTACTAGCTTTTAAGAGAAAATCTGCTCTCGCACAGTAACCGCGCAATCTCCGGCCTATAAACTGTCTGCCAAATCTCTATGCCAAAAATTATGTGGACTCCTCGTTGCTGCTTGAAAAAAGGATTAAATCAAAACACATAATTTTATACAAACAAGGTCTCGCTGCATCCTTGAAGAAGCGGAAAGAGATGTATTACGACGACATTTACCATTTTTGGACCCACGTTAGCTTATCTTGTGTGGGGGCCAGTCATATATATTAAGCGGGGCGTGAAAAAGAACCTTCTCAGGCCGTCAAAGTAGAGACCTCAACATCGCCTCGGCTGCTATGTGATGCTTTCAGCCCTAACTACTCAACCGATCAACATGAAACTTCGTACACATAAAGGTATCCTATGTCCTAACATAATGTTTAACCTTGATAAGAGTACTGTTACTAACCTACATAAAACTTTCCTCGATCCGGGAATAGAACCAAAAGTATAGAAATCGCATACACTAGTCAGTCAATGTCAATACCGCTTAGCGTAAAGGTAGCGACATTGATGACTAGTAATTTTAAGTTTTTTAATATATAGAAATAAGTCTGTATAACAATAATGAAATTATATATCTAACTTTCTATAAATATAATACAAAAGCCATCTAACTGCAGTAAATTAAGTTTCAACAACGAGATGTTACATGGACAGCTCTGTAGATTGGCAGCTGGGAAATTGCATTTATATCGATAACAGAAGTCTTCCTTTTTGTTTTAGAAAGTATGAGTAAAATTGAAAATATATTATTACTAATTTAACGCGCCTTCTCTCGCGTTTTTTTAGGTGTGGTACCAAATGTCCTTTTCTATACCCCTGACAACGTGTATGCAAAATTTCATGATGATCGGTCAAGTAATTAAGGCGTGATAGCGACACAAACAAACTATTAAACCCAAATTCACACCTATAATATTACTAAGAAGTGTAGTCCTAAGTAATATTATAAGTGAAAATGAAATATTGATATATTTGACTGCACATATGGCGTAATGGTATAAATGGTCACCTTGCGATTGCCACTACACCTAGTTGTGTTGTGGGTTCGGCCCCCACACGTGACAAAAAATTGTATCATCCACAAATAGTTGTTTTTAGGTGTTCTTTGTGCCTAATTTGATCTCCATGTACCGCCTTCTGTTAAATTGTATTTAATATTGTTTTCTTTTAAATTATGTATGTATGGAGATTCAAATAAAACATTTTTCTTTCTTTCTTTCTTTCTTTCATTGTTTGAATGTTTGTTAAGTCCTTGTACAGAATTTCTTACTAGTGCGGGAGTTGTCTTTAAAATATATAATCTACTAGCTCATCCGACAGATGTTGTCCAGAACACACGAAAAAGAAAAATTAAAAACAAACCAAATCTAAAACATAACACACACAAAAAAATTCATCAAAATCGATCCAGCCGTTTAGGAGGAGTTTAATTACAAACGCACAGAAGATTTATATATACATATAAAGATACATATATATTATTCAAACATACATAAGTAGACTTATGCCTACATTCCCGAAAAATAGGTAAAGGCATATCATAACTACATTTTGCTAGCTATAATTTTAGATCCTTCGCAATACAGCCTGTTGTTGCCATTAACCATTCACAGTTCCTGCTGTTGAGAATTTCATTATACATAGTAAATTATATGGGAGTGGTACCAATGGCGATTGCCGTTTACCGGGCGCAATTTCAGACTCCGTGTCGTAGGGAAAATGTTATTGGCTTAATCTGTCAATATTTTTTAGCAGTGATTGAGAATTTAATGACAGATAAAGTCAATTACATTTTTCCCAACTCGGGAATTAAACTCGGTATGTCATGCAGAGCAGTCGCATGCGTTACCGCTGCGCCACCGAGTTAACAAGCATTTATTTCCGTTAATTTTTATATATAATAACTTTCAGCAATAGCCTAGTAGTAAACCGTTGGACTACCTCGAGTTCGAACCCAAGGGGAACTCTGACTTTTCGAAGTTATATGCGTATTAAATAGTTAATTATCGTTCGCTTTAACGGTGAAGGAAAACATCGTGAGAAAAACTGAATGTCTGAGAGTTCTCCGTAATGTTCTCGAAGATATGTGAAGTCCGCCAACCCACACTAGGACAGCGAGGTGATCTATAGCCTAATTCTTCTAACACAGAGAAAAGGCACTTGCCCAGTAGTGGGACAGTTTAATACAGGGCTGATATTATTATTTTGTATATGTATATATTCATACGGTATCAGGAGTATCAGTTTACACTTACGTTTACGTCCTTGAGGTCTTCCCCCGGGTTCGATTAATGGGTCGGGTTAACTGTTATTGAGGTCAGTAGCGTGGAGTCGAGACATGTATACGATAGACAGTAAGTAAGCCAATAGAGGAACGGCGAAATGTGAGCGCAATAGAACTATGTTACTCCTATATTTTATAAGATATATTTATTGCTCTCGTGGTACTTTACTAGAGCAATGATATTGTGGGTAGTATCACATTAACGATTATTTTACCAGTATTATTTAATATGTGAAAAGCGACGATATATAGACGTCTTTGTGATGACACACATAGAGTTTATTATAGCTACAATACGAGAAATGACTCACAATTCACAATTCACTCGGCGGCGGACGAAGGGGTTATGTCGGACTCGCCGGGGTAAATGAGAAAGATGGAATAAGAATAATGTACCTCCCGGAATACCGACTAAACCCACCACGGCGTTCCTCGACAAAAACCACTATCGACAGGGCCGCGCGAATCACTTTCGCATGCGGTCGCGACCCCGCCGAGGTTTCGGCCCGCCGTATGAAATGTCAGGCCACTACACGATAAAACCTATCCTATGGTCGCTTTTCAATAAAACCCTACTGTCACCCGCCTAGAGGGGAGATGGGCTCGAAACAGAGGCGCGCGTGGGAACACGCACGCCGCCTCTCGAACCTGGTGTTGATCGGGTCCCCCAGGTCAAACTTCAGGGTGGCTGAAGGTCGTCTCGCACCCTCCGGCGCCCGGTTCTGCGGTTGGGGAGAGGGTTTAAGCGTACCCTCTCCCGCTCCGCCGCCTCCTTGATGGAAGACACTTCCTCACAGAAGGAGGCGACGGCGTTCCACGACCTCTCACTCCGGACCATAGACTGAACTACGGCCGGGAGCGAGAGCGAGGGCAACCAATCCGACTGCCGCGATAAATTCACGGCGCTGCGATGCCCAGGTAGGGCAAACCACCAAAGTGTGCAGCGCCGTGTCCTCAACAACGTTGCGGCAGTCGCCGCAGTGATGACATCCGGGCGCCTCTTGCCGGCCTATGCGACACAGGAACTGGCCAAAACAACCGTGGCCAGTCATAACCTGTGTCAGCCGAAAGGTGAGGGCGCCATGCCGCCTCTCCAGCCACTCCTCAAACACGGGACTTACCGCTACGATCGTGGCGTGCCCGAAGTCAAATAGTTACATTAACCAAACTCCAAAAAAGAAAGATTTTATGAAATCTTTTCAACATTTTAATGAGGCATTTTAAATCTAGTACTAGGGGTAATTGAAAAATTACAGAAATATGATGCACACTTGTCTTTATATCCAAATTGAAAATATTAAATGCACACAGCACAAAAACATTTATTTTGATTGCTATTTGCTTTTTTGTGTAAATATATGAACAAAATCAAACATAGGCAACTACCCTATTCGCTATCTGTAGGTTTAGGTCCAACCTAATAGAGGACTCGCCCTCTATTTCCGTGAACCCGGCACATTATACAACGATATGCTACTAAGAACTTGCTAAAAGAAAACCTTGCCGACCCGGGCATCGAACTTGAGACTCAAACTTATTACGCAGTAATTTCGCAAGAGATTATATGTTTATGTTAGAAAATATAATATGCGTAGTTGGTTATTAAAACGTAGAGAAAAGTTTGTGATTGTAATAAAGCCGAACTTTTAAAAGATAAACAAGAACATTACTTCATTGAATCTAGTAGTTAAGGTATAACTTTTTACTTAATTTCATTGTTTAATAAAAGGCAGTAATTTTTAATTTACACATCCGCTGTACGGCTTTCTGCATTACGAGATTCACGTCAATAATCCCCAAAGACATAAGTAGAGGTCTATAAAATCCACATTTCACCAGCTAAGATTTTTAGGTCCATGAACAAATAGTGTGGAGCAAAAATAGACCAATATAATACGATATAAAAATAAAATAATATTGCTAACCTAGCTTTAGATTTGATTTTATATGCATTCCTGTGCGTTATTTTGATATCACTTAACAGTGATAAGTATAGATAAAATCCATTAAAATTAACAAGTCTTGATAGCTTAGAATAACGATCAGCCGCAAAAAGGCTGTTCGTTATCCGATTCCTACGTTGGGCAACGTCTTATTTGGTTTGCAATTGTTAATATTTTATAGTAGAGTCAGTAGCCTGCTGACTCCACTAACGTAAAAGCTATAAATATTTATTTGATTCGGTAGACACATAATCTATTATAGTGCCCTCATTTCCAAGTACGCAGATTTTTGCGACATATTCAAGCTGGACGGTTGACCGGATGCTATAAAATGTATGAAACCGCACGTACTACCCGCGGTTGTCTTTCATACATTTTAAGCAACCTTTTTACTATACAGATGGCATAGTGATTTACGTGGTCAGCTTGTAACATGCAGCGACTTCGATTTTTGCGCAACGCAAATATTTGGGAGTTCCGGATCCGCATTTAAATTTCTGGCGATTTAGCAAATATTTTTTAGCGTGAAAGTTGGTTATAAAATCTAATAAAGTAACTACGTAGTAGCATTGAAATCGAGTGTCAGTAAATTGAAGAGTAGTATTTAAATAATAACGTAATTTTCACTTGTATAACGCGTCGGTGGCGCGCATTAAAGAATGCGACTGCTGAGCATGAGGTTTCAGGTTTGATTACGGAAAATATGTAGACTTAAACAGTTTTGTAAGCAGTACTTAGCTTGCGGCCAATCAATACTACATTTAGGAGACGTAAATGTGGGCTGACAGCAGTACTTTTTTCTGGATGAAAGGTACCCTATGTCCTGTTCTGTTCCTTTGACAACGTGTATGCGAATGTGTATGTGAATTTCATTATGATCGGTCGATTAGCTAAATCGTGAAAGCGTAACAAACAAACAAATTCATATTCGCGTTTATAATGTTTGTTAGGATCATATAGGTAGTAATGTAATAAACCACTACGCCACACTACTCTATACGAACAACTACACATCCCAGCCCAATTTCAAATGTCATACCAAAATCTTACTTCAAACCTCGGAGAAAATAACTAAAAGCGTAACAATAACTGCATACGTTAACAAGCATTCACACACTATTCGATAACGCCCAAGATAATATTAACAACATAGACGCGGTATCTGTCTCTGACTCGTCCTGTTGCGACCTGGATGACTGTACTCCTACTAACTTTATACCTGAATATTCGCTCAAGGTTCTAAACCAAAACATTAGGAGTATCTCGAAAAATATCAACGGGTTCTACACTATACTGTCTAGAACAAAGATAGACTGGGACGTAATAGTCTTAACAGAATGCTGGCTACGTACTGCCCCAAATATTCCCGACCTGACGGGCTACAATCATTACCAAACCACAAATAATCTTACGCAAAATGAGGGCGTCGTAGTTTATGTACGCGAAGACCTTAATGTTTCTATAGAAGAACCGTCTTTACCGGGTGCTAACGGATTGCTAATAAAATTTGATAGTAACATTATCATACTAGCTTTATACCGCCCGCCTGGTTACAGAGATATCCCAAACTTCTTGAATAACTTAGGTGATATACTACTAAGAATAGAAAAATACGATAACATCGTAATTACAGGAGACTTAAACATCAACATCCATCCCGACCACCGAGATTCAGATAAACTCGCTTACCTCACTCTACTAGCTGCCTATGGTTTGCTACCAGCCCACACTATACCTACTCGACAGAACGCATGCATAGACCACTTTATGCTAAAGACTGTACTGCCTGCCTCAGTCCTGGTAGCCCATTCCGCTTTAACCGACCATGAAACCGTTATGTTATTCCTCACAACAAAAACTAAAAGAATAGTCGCCAAAAGAGCAATTACCCGTATTAACTATGTGCAATTAGATAAGGACTTAAAACAAACTAACTTTAACGCCATATACAATATGCAAGACGCAAACTTGGCAGCTGTTACTATGGTAAATCTTATTAGACAAGCTATTAAAACTAACTCAAAAACAATTAAAGTGGCAAACAGAAAAAAAATTATTAAGGATTGGATAACTCCAGGTTTGCTTCGATGCATACGACACAGGGACAACTTGCACAAACAATACAAGAAAACACCCAACAATGAAATTTTAAAACTAACATATTCTAGATATAGAAACTATTGCAATAAGCAGCTTAAAAATGCTAAAATAGAGTACGATAAACAAGAAATACACAAAGCGGGGAATAACACGAAACAACTATGGATCGCTATTAATAATATAACCAATAGAGATAAAAATAAAGAAAGAAACTCACACCTACTTACATTATCTTCTACTCCACATAACTCTGTAAATAATATTAATAACTTCTTCGCTGACATTGGGAAAAACCTAGCAGAAAAAATAGTGAAAACAGCGGATGATTTCACGGACATAGACACTTACAAAAACATTCACTCTATCACACTTTTACCTACTGACGAGGCTGAGGTGGAAACTTTAATTATGACCCTTCGTAGCGACTGCGCTGTGGGGTGGGACGGAATCTCTAGTAACTTACTTAAAAAATATCGAGCCACATTCGTACCCCCACTCACACATGTCTGCAACCTGGCTCTAACCACAGGCACATTCCCTAAGATCTTTAAAAAATCGATTATACACCCAATCTACAAGAGTGGAAGCCGAGATCGTGTCAACAACTACAGGCCCATAGCCGTTCTGCCCGCTCTGTCAAAGATACTGGAACGTATCATGAATACAAGATTGATCAGCTATCTAGAAAAACAAAAAATACTGTCCCCGACGCAATATGGTTTCCGAGCAAGTAGATCCACCTCTGATGCTGTCCATGATCTAACAAGTTACGTAGTTGAGAACCTGGATCTCGGAAAAAAGGTCATAGGTATCTTTGTAGATCTAGCAAAAGCATTTGACACGGTCTCAGTTCCCATCCTAATGCAAAAGATGGAAAACGTAGGCATCAGGGGGCAACAACTTGGTCTTTTTAAGGACTACCTCAGTGAGCGTACCCAGAGCGTTAAGGTGGATGATTATATCAGCGACGAGAGAACAGTGACGTACGGAGCGCCCCAAGGCAGTGTCCTCGGCCCCACGCTTTTCCTTATCTACATTAACGACCTGGGTAGGCTCACTCTACAAAATGGCAAAATTATAACTTTTGCTGATGATACAGTTTTGCTCTTTAGTGACAATACATGGGATAAGGTGTTCACGAGTGCGCAGTCAGGCTTCAACACTGTGACTAAGTGGCTTCGAAGTAATATACTAACACTGAATGCAGATAAGTCTAACTACATCACCTTCTCTCTTAAAGCAAACGCTGCATCACTCGTCGATCTCTACAAAATTGTTGCTCACTCCTGCCCTAACCCAAATGATAACCTGTGTAATTGTAGTAATCTAAACAAAACTGAAAAAGTAAAATATCTTGGTGTGATTGTCGACAGTTATATGAGGTTCCAAGATCATATTGACAGTCTTAACTCCAGGTTACGTAAATTGATGTATGTTTTCAAAACAATGAGGAAAGTAGCAGACGACAAATTAAAGAAATCCGTATACCTTGCACTGGCTCAGTCCTTGTTGTCCTACTGCATCACATCCTGGGGTGGAGCACCAAAATCCAACTTGATAGACCTAGAGAGAGCGCAGAGAGCTATCCTGAAGGTATCCTACCATCTTCCATACCGCTACCCCACACACCAGGTATACAGAGACACTAAAGTTCTTACAGTACGGCAGCTTTTCATTTTAGCCACATTACTCAAACAACATAGCCTATTGGAATATCACCCTTCGTTAGCTGTTGGTAGAAGGCGAGTGAATCCAGTAGATCGACTGCAACATCCCCAACGCACCAAATTTTCAAAGCGGTTTTTTTGTCATCTAGGAGGTTACCTTTACAATAAAATAAACGGCTCTCTAGGCATATTTCACTTAACAAAAAAACATTGTAAAATGAAAGTAACGAATTGGCTCCAGCAGCTGAATTATAATGAGACTGAAAAAATATTTAATATCCCGGAGTAATGGTTCCACGCAAATGCATGCACACACGCACACACATACACCCACAAATAAACACTCATGCACATACAGTATCACTCACACATATACACCCACAAATAAACACTCACGCACATACACCATAACACACACACAAACACACGTAAATACACCCACACGCACGCACACACATACACACACACACACACACACACACACATATACACGCATGCACGCATATACACACACAAACAAACACACACTCGTCGACACAAACACACACGCACGTTCACACAAACACACGCACGCACGCATATTACAATTCACAACACTCGTATAGAACATAAAACCTACTAATAGCAATGCAATTTTCCGATCACTTGTTTTTAAAGAGGGGACGACCTGGTGACCTGAAATACAGGCCAAAAGCCTAGCTTAGGCACCAGTCTCCCACAGTATAAATTCCATAAATACATTGTTTTATTCATTGTAATTGCTGTAATATTGTGGTGAGAAAATAAATATTATTATTCACATTTATTTACTATTTATCAATAAAAATTACATTTTTAAATATATAATTGTAAAAAAACACATTTAAAAATATAAAAATTATGGATGCCCACCGACATCGAGACAAGGTCCAAGCTGTCGGTGGTTAGGGGTCCAGAGAGAGGAATCTCCTCACTATGCGTGCCGTATCGAGGAGGACCGCCTTCTGCATCTGACCCTTGACCCAAGCACCTAACGCGAGCCTCCTAAGATGTTGGTCGAGGCTCTTGGCTATTAGACCGTTTACCGTAACGACTATCGGTACAATGATTGCCGAGTCCACATCCCACATATCGACAACCTCGTGTGCTAAGTCCAAGTATTTTAGTTCTTTTTCCTTCTCAGCTTTCACGAGGTTGCCATCATGAGGGATGGTAATATCGACAATAATTGCACGGCGCTCTGATCGATCTATTACCACAATATCAGGCTTGTTGGCAACAACAGTCCTGTCTGTGATAATAGATCGATCCCAATACAGTGTGATATGGTCCTTTTCGAGAACTGGTTCCGCTACATACCTGTAGTAAGGCACCTCGACCTCTACAAGTTTGTACTTCAGAGCAAGTTGCTGATGGATAATTCTGGCTACTTGGTTATGTCTGTGCAAGTACTCGCCGTTAGCAAGACGAGAACAACCGGAAACTATATGCCTGAGGGATTCACCGGGTTGGTGGCACGCCCGACATATGTCAATCGTACCATCCCTCAGGATGTATTTCCGGTAGTTATTCGTCTTGATAACTTCGTCCATAATTGCACAGACAAACCCTTCGGTTTCCCCAAAGAGGTCACCGAAGCGTAGCCAGTTCACGGAGGCGAGAAGGTCTACATCAGGTCCACATAGGGCCTTGTAGAACCTACCGTGAAGCTCCTTGCTCTGCCATACACTCTTGCGGTCGTCAATGCTCAGTACTACAGGGATGCGCCAGTTCTCTTTAGCCAGATTAAGCGGGGTGAGTCCGTTATCCACTGCGACAACATCACGATGCATATCCACGTTCGTTTGAAGGAAATATTCTCTAAGGTTGCACACCTCACGGTTATGGAGGGTTTTGGCATTAAGAAAACCTCGACCCCCACATTTCCGCGGGATGTACAACCTCATCACAGACGAACGAGGATGATGCATTCGGTATGCCGTCAACAGTGTACGGACCTTCCTGTCCAGGGCATCTAACTCAGTCTGAGTCCACTTAAGTATGCCAAAGGAGTATAAAAGAATATTATTATTATTATTATTATTGAGGCTAATTTTCAAGTAGTTATGCTGAAAGCGAATATTAATACTAAAGTCAAGTCATAAATCTGCCTGTGACCACGGCTTTTGCAACCTGGCCGAAACGTCAAGCCTTTCTTATAGCATTCAAACACTGAAATATTTATATTTTTTCTTTGAAATATTTGTTCAATTGTTGATTTATTTTTCCCTCGACTGTTAAGCATTTCACCAAACTTTTATTACCTACTAATTTATTTTTTATAATTAAAATTTTAATTACATAAACAAAGCAACAATCATAATTTACAACTTAATTAATATTAACAAACCTAACAACTTATAAATAAAACAACATGAAAAGTAACAAAATATGGGACTGTAAAATTTAATATAAAGAAAAGAAATGATTTTTGTTATATCTGCAATACGAAAGTAGATATTGTTTTGAAGTATAATAATTTCAAAGAACCCGAAAAATATTATTATTGATCCAAATCTTTATTGCATATCATGTGAATATTTAGGGTTTTCCAGTTTGATATAGTTTAATAAATGAAACACTGTCATCTACTTATAATAAACATAAATATATTATACTTATAGCTAAATTGCAATAAACTACACACTAACACAGTTTAAAGAAAACACATTAAAATTCTAACTTAATGTTATAAATACGAATGTGATTTTCTTTGTTACGCTTTCAAACCTAAATTACTAATGAAATTTTGCATAGGTACGTTGTCAAGAGTACAACAAAGGACATATGGTTCCTTTCATCCAGACAATAAGTTCTGTTCTCGAGCCAGCGATGCCACGGGAATAGACTAGTTAACTAATAAATTACTTTTTCTATTTTCTATTAAATGAAAAAGTAACAATTACGGTAATAATTTCGAAAAGTTAAATACAAGGAATTTGGCTCATGCCTTTGCGTTCCCAAAGAGATTGGCAAAGGCGTGTTATATTTCGAACTTAGCTATATTTTTAACATAACTTAACCCAGGAAACGAAACTACGACCTCACAATTGATAGCAAACATGCTTGTAGAGTTATACATACATAGATTCACGCCTGTAACGCCCAGAGGAGTAGGCAGAGACTACGGATTTCCATTTGCTACGATCCTGACACACTTCTCTGGCTTCATTCACTTTCATAACATTCCTCATACACGTTCGCCGGTTTAAGGTGCTCTTAACCTGGCCTTTATCCAGAACGTCTCCGATCTATATATATAAATATCTATCTATGGTTATGCTATAGGATAAACAATGCAGTCTTTCTATTCAATGTATTCCGTAATACTTTTTAGACCTCTACGCTCCGTTCTATACGAAACGTTCGGATCGCCTATTGAACTAGTTTTAATATTATCCGATGACACTCGCGGTATTACGCCGAAGTCTTTTGACGACACCCTTGGGAAGGGATGAAGGCCTATTTGCAATTGAGATTACAGTCGGTCGACTTCTTAAAGGTTATCGGTTTGTTCGTATTGTTTTCTTTCATCCAAAATATTGTGGGACAAATAAAATTTAATACTCGAGCAACAAGTCAATGATTAAAGTACTGGACTTGCGATGAAAGATTGTGCGTCGAGCTTCCATCCTTAGCACTATAGACGTTCACACAGTTCTAATATAAGTATTACTAGACTGCATGGATGACTAAGTGATCGTCTCGCCGTTACCACTGCGCCGCGTGTTATGGGTTCGATTACCACACTGGACAAATTTTGTATATCCACAAACAGTTGTTCTGGGTGTTCTTTGTGCCCATTGTTTGAATGTTTGTGAAGTCCAAAGAGAAGCTTGTACTAGAATCTCTTTAAAAAGCATAAAAAGTATTTAACTAAACCATAACTGTTACCCACCGTTTCATCCACGCTTGTGTTATCACACCCTATATAACCTTTCTCAAAAACTGAGCTGTCATATGCCAAAGCAATTTTATAAATCCAACTGGCAGTGGCAGAGATAAGCGAATCCAAACAAAAAAAAAAAACAAACAGCCCATCTTTAGTATATTATAGTATAGATGGTCAACCTTTTTATTTATTAGTATGCACATATTATTTTCATACTAATTTAACGTTATTCTTAATTTTCCTGGTTAGCGTATACTTAGACCTTTTGTTCATAATGATGACATTTAGTGACTTGTATGACTATCAAACCTTTTAAGTTAATCGTTTAGCACCAACAGATGTCACTGTTCCACATTTGCCCGCAAAATTAGCTCGGATTAAGAGTGAATTATTAGTTCATACCTACATCTTCTCTTAGAATTGGGTTACTATGAGATTAAAAGCTATAGTACTATTATACTCGCCTAGAACGAGTACGATCCTAGAACATTGTTGTTATAGCATATATCGTTAGAACCTCCCAAAGGCAATACGTATATCTCATGTAAAACAATGAGGTTTTTATAAAATATAATTTTTTTTAAAGTATGAGGTGGCTTATCCTATAGTTGAGCCACCTCATATTTCCTGATAAGTCCCGATTAAATTATTATAAAATGTATACATAATTAATTTTAATACTAATAAGAATATTTTTGATTTCTTGGCCAACGATCAGACCTTGCGTGGCGTCCATTCACAATGCTTTTGCATTGTGCCTGGGTTCTAGCTATTCACTCTTACTTACTTACTGAGTTATCCATGTAATAGTTTTTAAATTGTCACTTGAAAATGGGTTAGGTATTTATCTATATATTAATACGTGAAGCAAAAACTTTGTACCCCTTTTTATGAAAATTGCGCAGTTGGAGGAGTATGAAATTTGGCACAGTTAAAGTTTATATGGAGAATGAGTGGCGAATCCTAATATGTTTATAAAATATGCAATAAAATGTCGGCCTCTATGGCGTAGTAGTTAGTGTAACCGACTGCCACGCCTGAGGTCGCGGGTTCGATTCCTGCACAAGTCAAACATTTGTGTGCATGAACATGGATGTTTGTCTTGGTCTGGGTGTTTCTATGTATAATATGTATGTATTTACAAAAAAAAAAAAAAAGTATATATGTATGTTTATCCATTGTCTAGTATCCATAGTACAAGCTCTGCTTAGTTTGGGCTAGATAGTGTTGTGTGTATGTGGAAGAATATTATATTATTATTATTATTAAATTAATGAAAAAGCACTACACGCACACAGCCATGCATTTGACACAAGCAGTTGAATCGCGTTCGTAGTATTTCGGCATTGTTCGGCTGATGTCGTAGAATTCTTCGTAACTATGGTTACATAAGTGGAGTAGGTGACTAAATGAAATGTGATTATAAGGGTATAGTTATAGACAATAACACCTTAATAACGGTCAAACCTAAAATTTAAATCAATTATGGTCGAATTTTAACCACTTGGCGACCGTTAGTCTATATAATTTTGAAAACTAAAAGCTCTGTAATACACACTCGTTTTCCATGATATAAATCATGTAACGCGAAAATATAAAAGTGATCGATATCATTTATTTATTTATTTATTTATTTAGGGATAACAAACAGCAGCGTATTAAACATTACTATGATAGTACTTAATAACTAAATGTACAAAATACGCCACCCACGGCATTATCCACAGATTACCATTGAGAAATGTTGTCTACTAATAAAGACAGCTTACATAGATAATACACTAATACCGGGTTAACAGCTTAGACGCTTATGCTTTACAAAATAATAATACTAAACAGTAAACAAAATAATAATGATAACGGAGAAAAAGAAAAAGAAATGTAAAAGTTGTGTTTATCAGAGATCTATGGACAAGGATTATTCAATACATTAATAATTCCACTTCTGAACATGGTTTTCGTAAGAAACATAATGTCAACAGAGCCAAAATGTTTGTTATAAGAATCCACTAAACGGTGAAGTGGAGAACGGACACCAGAATTGCTACGGCAGAAACTGGTTGCAAACAGATGTCTTGTACGTACTTCACGACCATGTACCGTACGTGGAACCAGGTAGCTTAAACTATTGACAAGGTCAGGACAGTCAATTTTATTACGACATAAGTTGAACAGAGTCATCATATCTAGTAGAATTCGTCTAGATTGTAGGGACATGAGATTCTAGGATTTAAGTAAGAATGAGTAAGACGCTTTTTTTCGGAAGCGTCTGTAATGAACAGCACGGAGATATTTACGCTGAACTGTTTCTAGTACATCTATATATTTTTTATAGAAAGGATTCCACACGGGTGATGCGAATTCTAGCTGGGATCGGATTATGGACCTGTAAAGATGCAAGTAGGTAGACGGCGTCTTGAATTCTCTGGATGCTCGCATAACGAAGCCAAACATTTGATAAGCCTTGTTCACTATATTATCAACGTGAGCTTCCAGGTGTAGTTTCGCATCCAATTGAACACCAAGATCGCGGCGAAAACTTACATTGCTTAGCTTAAAGTTACCGAGACTGTAGTTGTATTTAGTTACCTGTTTCTTTTTGGTAAAGGTGATGCTATGACACTTAGAGTAACTGAGGTTAAGTTTATTAAGAGAGCAGTATTCCGAGTAGCGATCTAGATCCTCCTGCAAATTGAGACTTTCAGATAGATTACGGATGTTTTTAAATATTATTAAATCGTCTGCGTAGAGAATAAATTTTGAGAACTGGAAACAATTTTGAATGTCATTTATAAATAAAATAAATAAAAATGGTCCCAAAATTGATTACTGTGGAACTCCTGATGTGATTCTAGAAGATCTAGACTCGTAACCATTGACTACGACTTTCTGACTCCTGTTAGTGACATAAGATACAAACCATCTAAGCAAATTCCCCCTTATGCCATTGAAGGCGATTTTGTCAAGTAAAAGCTTGTGATCGACTTTATCAAATGCTTTTTGAAAGTCAGTGTATATAACGTCTATTTGTTGTCTTTTATCAATACCCTCAAATAGCGCAGATGTGAAATTAAGTAAGTTGCTAACACAAGACCTTTCCTTGACAAACCCGTGTTGTTCAGGAAGGATTACTCGGCGCATAGTAGCGAAGATCTCATTGTGTACCAATTTTTCAAAAAGTTTAGCCAATGCGGACAGCAAAGAGATGGGGCGATAAGTGGTGACATCGTTTTTATAACCGCTTTTGTGGATAGGGACAATATTAGCACGTTTCCAAACCTCCGGGAAGACACCACTGGATAAGCATTTATTAAACAGTATATACAGAGGTAGACATAATTTGTCCCAGGTGTTAAGGAAAACAGGTGGGATTCCGTCGGGTCCAGGACCTTTCGAGGCATCTAAGGACTTGAGCTCTCTCTTGATATTACTCATAGAAAAGTAGATATTGCATAGATTGATATCAGTGTCGGGATTAGCGGGCGGTGGTTCCCACGAAGTATGGTGAAAAGAAGACGGTTCGAAAACCGAATGAAAGTATTTAGAGAACAGGTTACAAATAGTGCTGGGGCCAGTGGAAGACTGTTGTTGGTAGTGAACTGTCGAGGGAATGCAATTTGTAGACTTACAGCTAGCGACATATGACCAAAATGCTTTAACGTTTGTGGCAACACTGTCTTCGACCTTATTTATATATTGATTATAGCAAATGCCTACATCTTTTTTAAATTTAGCCCTGTAATTAGAGAATACTTCGTATTGACTAATGTTCCCATACTTTTTTCATTTAATCCATGCATCGGTTTTCCTTTTATATGTACGTAAAAGGGATTTTGAGAACCAAGAGGAAAATTTAGAATATTTTGCTTTGTGTAGTGGAGTATGTACCTTGATAATATTGTATATTTTTTCGTAGAAAGATGTAACTGCTTCTTCCGGTGATAATTCATCAAGTAAATAGTTCCAATCAGTATCGCCTATGTCCGCATTTATCTGTGCATAGTTAGATTTGTAGTAATTAAGTGTGTTTGGTTGTTTAATTTTAGGTTTGTGCGAGGGTTTTCTAAATTCTAATTGTATAAAAAGCAGGGTGATGAGTATCAATAGGCAAAAATGGTGTGAAGAAGGGATGAACCGTCATGTGTGTATTGCAGAAAAACAGGTCCAGAATACGGTCATTACAGTTGTATAGATTATTAAATTGGTTCAAATCCATCTGATAGCAACAGTTCAATAAATGACGACTAGCATTGGTATAAGTATTGTTCATGGAACATAACATGTGTGAAAGTGTAGGAACCCAGTTGATCTCTGGTAAATTAAAATCACCAGAAAGTATGATTTGGTCTACGGAGGGATTATCAAGAAAATTTACTAGGGAATCTAAAAAAATAGTATAAACCTCTTTTGACGTATTAGGTGGTATGTAAACAGCACAAACTAGTAGATATTTGTTAGCATGGGAAGGAATTTTAATTATTACGTGTTCTGGTAGAAGTAGCGGTGGCGATAGGGAGAGACTTGATGGTTTAAGGTCTTTGGAGATTGCAATCAACACTCCACCACCGTCCTTTTTGTTGGTAATAGAGCGATTACGGTCATATCTAAAAACTGTGTAACGAAGGTCAAAAAATTAATTGTCTGTAATATCAGGCGTCAGCCAAGTTTCAGTCAAGATGACTTTGTCGTAAGTGTGACTCAGTAAGTTAATGTACAGTGTATTCAGTTTAGTCCTGATCCCACGACAGTTTTGGTAATATATGCATAAACTATTATTAGCCATTATAAAACTGTAATTGATAAGCAGAATACATTATAAGTAGTATAGTAGAGAGAAGTCCATATGGAATATTAAGAATAGGTCTAACAAGTCGTTTACAGAGTAAAACTGTGTACGAATTCAAAATAGCCATGCTAAGAAATGTGTACATACAATGCAAAAGAAACGACCCTGTGCAATAAGCAAATATGTCGTAATTACATAATAGGTATTTCGCTATGCCATGGCTGTTACAAGAAAATAATGTATACTTACGTGAAAATGATTTTACAAAACAAAATTGACACATATAAAAGTAAGTGAGAATCATAAAGCTTTAAAAGCTCATACCATAATAAAAATTTCCTACTTACATCGTTATTACGAATGTGAACCTGTAAATATGTTAAAATGATTGTTAGTACGCGTAAACAAATTTATCCGCGAAAAAAATTTGTAACTACGTAAAGACCGGGCAAAATTCTTAGTTTGACATGCCGTCAAGGAAAATTAAATAATATAAATATTCCTTTTATTAAATAAAACTGTGGATACCGTAGTATCTTTCAAAAATCTACTGTCAAGAAACACAAAAAATGTCTCTAAACTAATTACCGATCTGTCTGCTTGTCATAATTGATTGAAGCACGCGACTCGCTCAGCTAAGGCTTGTTTCACACGTACCATAACCACGCTACAACCACAACCACACCACGTGGGCGGGCGCAATTTTGTATTGAAAATGCATAGTAGAATCTACATGGATCACATTTTGCCGTCATTTTCGACCAAGTGGGTGATACCACATCGCAATCACAAAGCAACCACCAGCGACACTGCGAACTAGCGTCCGACCACATCGCAGACACAACGCTGCGTCGACGCACCGACACTGCGCGCACGCCTGCGCCCTTCCCCCGTTATTCATTCTGCATTGTACTGTGGTGCCGCGTGGTTCTTCTTCTTAATAAAATCCTTAACAAGGATAGCAACAACAATGTTTCCTCTTCGAATTCCATGAGTTTGTTCAGTCAAGGCGTGTTTCCTCAACGAAAACTGGTGTCTAACTGTCTGTCTGCACTCGTGAGCGTCATTGCGTCGTCGCAACCACATCACAACTACTAACGACAACTCAACCACATCCACATTTTGTAGGAACCACAACGCAACTGCAAAAAGCTGCATCGACACTATTCACACGTAACCACTGCTTGATCATCTTTTGTCGCGTCGATGTGGTGTGGTTCTGGTACGCGTGAATGAAGCCTAAGACTCGAGAACTCGATTCATGGAAATACATTTACCTCCTGTATATAGAATTATCTCGCCCGTCTCTTGTAATTCTGATTCTTATATACGAAATATCGTTAAATCTGAGGTGTTTTGTACTTGATATAAAACAGTGCTACGTTTTTTTGTAGAATAAGGAAAACTGTTGGTAAGGCATTGATTCGTCAATTTTGTTAGATATATGTATAAGTTTGTGTTTTAATGCAAAGATTTTCACGTAAAGTTTTTCTTTTCTTTTCTACGAAAATCGATCTACGCACGAAATGTCTTATCAATTTTTCAAGGTGGCTCTAATAAACGTTAGCACCAGCTAACGTGTGATTTTAGAAAGTATGCGATTGATAAGATTTTGTAATAATACGTTTTTCATTCATAGTAACCATTATACCAGCCCAGATATCTATATATTAATACGTGAAGCAAAAACTTTGTACCCCTTCTTACGAAAATTGCGTGGATGGAGGGGTATGAAATTTGTCACAGTTAAAGTTTAAAAAAATGAGGGGCGTATCCTAATATATATATAAAACATGCATTAGAAATACATTAAATTAATGAAAAAACACTACACGCACACAACCATGCATTTGTCATACGCAGTCGAAGCGCGTAACTATGGTTACATACATCAATATATAATGACATATATGAGCAATATCTTACAGGCAAACTTTGGTCGAATTTCGAGCACTCGGCGACCGCTAGTATTAAATAATATATCTGGGCTAATAGTCGCTGTAGGTGTTCCATCCCACTTTAGATTAAATCTTATATAAGAAATATATATACCTGTGATAAGATAAACATAATTATAATAATAAAATCTTTATTGGCAAGTGTGGAAGTATGAAACGTTCCCCAGAAGCTGAAAGAAACTAAGGAGGATCTATCAGCTCTTATCGTAAACTGCGGAAAAGCTCTAAATATTCCACTTCTTAAGTCTGATATCCGAGATGTTTTTCGCATAAATAAGAAATCTAAATCGAACAAGCCTATAATTGTAGAATTTGCCAGCGTTTTAGTGAAAGAGAATCTGTTAAAGGCGGTGAAAAAGCACAACGTAACCAACAAGGAAAATAAATTCAATACCACCCACATGAAAATAGAAGGAACCAAGCAACCAGTCTATTTCTCTGAAAATTTGACAGTTAAAGCAAAAAAACTGTTTTACTTAGCTAGAGATTATGCAAAAATAAATAATTATAATTTTTGCTGGACAACCAACGGCAAAGTTTTCTTACGTAAACTAGAAGGCCAACCGCCGAGACCTTCTAAAAGAACCTTCTAAAAGTCATTTGCCAACGAATACAATATTTTTGGTACGTGGTAATGCATTAGACGTGCCGTCCAAAGCTGCAGATCCAGCTTTATTGTTCCAGCCTTATTGTTTAAAGTATCTTTACTTTGCTGTTTGTATTAAGTAGATTTTAAACCGATTGGGTAGTTCTGCAACTATTGGGTAAATAGAAAATCACTTGTAGATTTATATGTGCATATGGTACTTATTACATTTCTATTTGTTGGAAATCCACCATCATTAACTTTTGCATAACTAAAATATTGTTAATCTCTAGCGTAAATTGTCTGACGAAAACAATATACGTATTACTGTCGATATATCATTTAAGTAGATCAATTGGAACTGGTGCTGATAAGCATGGATCAAATTTGATATATACGTTGATAGACCGGAAAACCATACATAATAAATATTTAAAATAAAAACTACTATACTATTTTAGTCCTGTTTTATCTATGTCCTCGACACGTATTAAATGGTTTTTGTACACAACACGTGTAGCATACTCAAAGTCAAAGCACTTGCGCGGGTAGTGTGTACCGTGACTAACGCGAGTTAACCGTAAGTAGCTCTCATGATTATCATGATCAAAAATGAGGAGATCCGCATTTCGGCAACTATAGTTAGTTGCCGACATTCTTCTCCATATAGCCAAGCTGAAGTGACAGGGGCGGGCACATGGCTCGTTTAACCGATGGTCGTTGGGGCAGAAATAGTGGCGGCCGCGTACCTGAAGACGCAGCAGGGGTAGGCCTCCGTCAAGGTAGATCATCGACTATCTGGTAAGAGTCGCAGGAGTGGTTGAATGTGGGTGGCCTAATATGTGTGTGGAAAACCTAGGGGAAGCATTTGTCCAACAGGGGACAACTTTCGACTGAGACGGAACTATTAGGCAACGCCTGCCACCTATGTCGTTTATATTACCTCAATATACATATTATTCGTTGTATACTTTAGAGAATATTATAAAAACTATATTATATTTTTTCCACCTTTCGCAGCGAGCGATAATTAACTTTTTAATAACTCTTTATAAAGTTCAAAGAGCGTGCCATTGTTTTGAACCCGAGACCTTAAACTTCGCAGGCAAACAGTCAGCCCACTTCGCTAAGCTAGGTATAATAATGAAAGCTCTTTCTAAAGAGTTTCTAGATTGTAGCATTAAGTTTTTATGACTAAAACTGGTATAACGATTATGCTTCGTATTTTCGTGCCTTTTTTAACGACTTGAAATATCGGTTTGGTTACTGACCGAGGTCACAACCAGACTGTCAGAATATTAACCTTCTTATGACCCGTTGGTCCCCACAGCAAGCTATAGTAAATTATCGTGTTAGTAGTTAGTACCTCGTTTTTTTATTATAGCCAGTTAAAATGACTACATTGCAGCTGACGGTAACAGTCGTACAATTGCCACACCTTATCCTCATTACAACTGATGTTGTCCGAGGTTTTGAGACTTAAGGCGGTTATTCATGCTCCACTTGAAAGACCTAGGGTCGAAGGGAGAAGTAAACACGTGTTTTGGTAGAGAATGCCACGTTTTAATCGTTCAGAAAAGATATAAGAGGTTAAACTGTGACTGCACGGATGTCGTATTGGTTTAAATTGTCACCTCGCCGCTGTCACGCAGCCAAGTTTATTTTTTATCAAATAAGGTGTCAAACAAGCGTACGGCCCACCTGATGGTAAGTGGTCACCGTAGCCTATGGACGCCTGCAACACTAGAAGCATCACTTGCGCGTTGCCGACTCTTTAGGAAAGGAGGAAGTAGGAAGGAGAAGGAGCGGGAAGGGGGAAAGAGGGTAATTGGGCCTTCGGCACTCTCACTCACCGAACAAAACACAACAGTAGGAATACTGCTATTTCACGTCGATATTCTGTGAGAGGGTAGTCCTTCCACGGTGGAGCCGACCTATTCATGCTGAAATTAGCAAAGCTCTACTACTCAAAGCGAGTTTTGTGGGCTCGAATCCCACACGGGACAAAAATTGTCTGATCCGTAAATGATCATCCTGGGTCTGGATGTTATTTGTGTACGTTGTTTGAATGTTTGTAAAGTCCCCCGTGATACAGGAAAAACTCCAAAGGCGGGCGAACTTTAAAAATAAAACATAACCTTCTTGGAACGCGTTTTAACAGGCTTTAAGCCAAGCACGTGTTCTTCTGGACTTAGGTAGACTAAAAGTTGTTTAGTATGATGTAAAGAACACACAGTTAAGAAATTATTAGTATTTTTAATTGAACCCTGTATGAATCATGCAACATGAAATTATAAGAGTAATTGTAGTAATAAAATTATTGCTAGGTGAGCATCCGAATTATGTTCGAAGTAACCTCCCAACACGCCGAAATCCATTTATCTATCTATTAGTAATTTGGTTGATGAGTGAATATCGAAGCTCCGAAATCCGCAGTGTTCATTAATATTTTCTCTGGAAATACGTGGAAAACATGCAGAGAAACTGTTGTATTTTGTACACATAATTATCAGTTTACCTTGGTTTCGGTAAGGCATATTACAAATATTAGTTAACAATGAATCTGTAATACTTTTTTATCTTTCTTCAAATAGAATTGATGTTACTCACTGAATATTTATTTTTTATTAATAACTTACCTATTAGGGGTATTTTGTATATCCTATCTGAGGATTAAAACTATTGTATCAACCATATAGTCAAATATAACATTGCAGTCTATTTTATAAATTATATCAATTTATATTTTTGTTAATATAAAATCATAATATTAATATACACTTATATTAGAATCAACACTGAACAATGCAAACGAGGAATGATCGAAATGCCGACTAATGAAACAGGTATCAATTACATATACATTGTTTTGACGTCCCTCCACACAAAGGTACCCTGTACGTCCCGCTCGTGACATTAATTACACAAATTCCCATACCCAGAACAATTATCAGCACACTGTCCAAATACTTACGCTGCAAACCCGAGACCCGGACAAAAAATATTCACAAGTAAATCCCTTACATAGCTGTATATGTGATGACCATTTTTACCCGAAATTTGACTTGACTGAGAGCACTTATTGCGCTATTGTTATAACCTGAACAATAATGGATTTCGGGCCATTAAAGCTCACGGAAAACGTGAAACCAAATTTTGTATAATTAAGGTTATGTTTCTTTATTGTGTTATATGGCTACGCATTTTCATATAGGCCATTAACTTTTAATACAAGGCTATTCATAATTTTGAAGGTAGAATGTTATATAAATGCGGTCGGATTTCATACTAATATTTTAATTTTTCTGTTGATTTTATATAATTATGTAAACATGGAATTCGTTAGCTTCGGAATTAGGATTCGGGCTGATTAAAGAATTTTTGGTTTTGTTTTGTTATGTTACTTTTATTTATTTCTGAACTGGTTCGTTGGTCCAGTATTGTAGTGTGTAGGCGTTGAAAATATTCAGTAGAATTATGGAGAATGAGGTCGGCATCTTTAATTCTTCGACGCTAATATGTTGTGGGCTCCACATAATTGATAAAATAAAATTATTGACCGCTTAGCGGAGGCATTTTCAGAATCCGTGCTGTAACATAAACCTTATATCATAAATCTTGTCCTCAATAATTCGTTAAGTTCATAGTTATATTTAGTTAGTAAATATTATAATGAAGCAGTATGATTAGAAAGCTCAATAATTAGAGTCGGAACGAATGAGTCAATTGACCCGGTAAAAATACATAAAGTAGTATTACCCTTTCCAGTCTGTAAAGGGTTACCCCTTTACGGGTAAACGGCGTAAGTTTAGTAACACTGTTACTGTATTTCGCTCGATATAATCTTTCATTCCTTTTCGCGAGTGAAATTTTTGGCATAAGAAGCTACAAAAACTGGTTAATCATCAGGTATATGCTTATTTACCATACTGTTAGTATAAAGAAAATTAGCTTTTTATTATATTAACTAAGGCCTACTTTATTTCTCTTTACTTTAATATTTTAATGAAGCTGATTTTTTAAATCATCAATTTACGAACCCCTTGTATTGGGCGAAAAGATAAATCAAGCTTCTGCTGACTGAAAACCACATCCGTGTTACTTCTCATGCCTATTCCAGGGTAGCATCATTGCTTTCGTATGCTCTACTACCTCAGTAAGCACCTACTACGTGCCCTGGCAGATCCCACTTAATATATTTGTCAAGACAAAAATATTATAACCTACTACTATTATACCATTTTTTGTGTCTACCAATCTGAACACGATGTTATAACTTCTCTTATGTAGAAAACATCGTAAAAAAGAATTACTTTATTGTACAGTTAGCGACATAAGTAGCTAAACATTAAATAAATATGTAATAGCATTTTACGAATAAAAATGTACTTGGTCTTGTTCCTTAGTAATCAATTCTGCTTTGAAAGATAATAAATTATGGTTAGCCATACTAATATTACAAAGAAGAAATATAAGATTTTTTGTTTCTAAGGATATAAAGCAAAAACTAAAGAACCGATTTAAAAAAAATTCACCATCTGAAAGCCGATATCTAACCTATCCTAACGCGAGCGAAGCCGTGGGCGAAAGCTAGTGTATAATAAAGCAATTCAAAATCTTACGAATGTATACCGACTTATGTCGCAGAGTGTACAACGGTTCAACTAATACTTCCTTGTTTACCAACCTTTGGTAGTCCGTACTTTTATTCTAGTTTACGATAAACCCGAACATACAAACACTGTCACTGGGACCCAAGTAAATACTTTTTCTACTGTACAAATTGGAAATCAAAGTCGAAACCTTTGTGCGTAATATAAAACACGTCCCTTTTTCTGGCATAAAGGAAACAAATCCATTTTATTTAGTGCCAGTTATCTGTTAAAAGTACAAAACATTTGCTAGTGAACGTTATAAAGAACTACATATATTTCGCCCGTGGCTTCGATTTATATAGGTTATGTTAGGTTAGTAACAATACTTTTTACTGGATGAAGGGTTCCCTAAGACCTCTTTTGTTCCTCTGACTACGTGTATGTGAAATTTGATGATGACTGGTCGAGTCGAAATAAACTCACATTTGCATTTTTAATATCAGTTAGACATTCAATAATATTCTGTATGTTCATTATAAACACGTAAAAAGACATATCAGGAAGCGGGATTTGAACATACGACCTCGACTTTGCTGCTGTGCTTTAGAGGCAACTGATGTTTTTATTTCTGACGTAGGACCATACATATACAACTTAATTATATATATAAATATAATAAATATTATTGTTTAAAAAGACAGCTCAAGAACTAGAAATAACTTTATGTCGCGGGGGACTTCACAAATATTCAAACAACAGACACAAAGAATGCCTCGCCTGGGCGTTCTTTGTGTCTGTTGTTTGAATATTTCCGAGTCTGGATTCGGAACAATTATTTACGGATCATATAAATTTTTTCCCGTGTGGAAATTGAACCCACACCACTCGGCCATTACGCCATCCGAGCAGTCGACATAACCCTAAATATCTTAGTTGACAAAGTGACGACACTGTATGTCGAATTCGCAGGTAAGTCCCACCTCATGGATTGTCTTTTACTTTAATTATAATTCCCATAATAATTTAGCGTAGGAAATGCTTCTGTCTTTTGTTAGCTTGTCGATGTAACAATATATATAATAACAGCCTACGTAAAGGCACCACCCGATACTCAATATGATAGTGATTCCGATCATACCGTGTTACATCTACTCCATATATCGGACATATCGGATACTGTAGTGTCTGATATTCCTAATAGTTACACGATAATAAGCCGATGGTTTACGAAATGTGATAACCGTGGCTACACACTGTGCTGTAATCATAAATAATATTATAAATCAAATCAAAATCTAAATGTATCTCTTAATTTCGGTCACAAAGTAACACTTATGAACGGCAAGGTTACACTAAATAAACAATCATATGAATTTACATTTACTTGTTGCCACGTTCAGCAAAACAATAGCCTAGAACCAATGAGAAGAACGAGCTAGTGGATGCGAAGGTGATTTTGTTTGTTCGTTACACCTTAACTACGACCGACCATCATAAAATTACGCATTCTCGTTGTCATCCAGAAATAAGTACTGTAGTCGAGGGAACAGATATAGGTATATAATAATTAATTGACTGAATTCAAATTCGGAATTTGAAAATAACAGACCAGAATACAAAAGCTTTTAAATTTCAATGTTTACGGTTAGCTAGGTGACTTAAACACTTTTATGATAATAATACTATTTTAAAAAGCAGTTTTAAATCTTAATTTATGTTTTACTTCACGTCATTAAGAAGCTGTAATTACTTCCTAGAATTTCATCTCTAGCCACGAAGCTCAAAAATAAAATGATATAACTTTTATGTCTTTTACTAAGCCATTTCTTTTAGTAAACTTAAAACCGGCAAAGGTACGGTGAGTATACAAATTTTAAAAAAGGAAACCTATTTTCAATTGACACAGACTTAAAAGAAATTCTGTCATCTAAATTAATTACAACTTGGAGACGAAATCTTGTACTCTTACCAAATTTGTTCATAAATTTTCCGTAAGCTTTGAAGGGAAGTGACATTTACTTATGTTCAAAAGGAATTTACTATGAAGTTGTTGGAACTTATTACGTATGCTGTGTAAAAGAGGGTCTAAGACAAAAACTCGGTTCTGGCTCTGTGAAATAAATATGGTTTATGAATTTACATATACCTATTTTATTTACTTAAATAACTGTTACACTTTCATTTTCCATTAGTTATGTAATATATATATATCCTTTTGGAAGGCTTGCGGTATTGGCTAGATTGCACAGACTTGGTTGGAAGATTGTCTGGTACAAACTAAAGGCATTGTCAAGCGTTTCAAAGTAATCTTTATAATAGCACCCATAGCACACAGTATGTTGGCGCTACTTCCCATTGCTTATTTCATTTATTTTGCACTAGATTTTGCTCGCGGCATCGCTTGCGTAAAAGTAAGTTAGTAATAGTGCTTTTTTAAAATAAAATGTAGCCTATGCTACTTGGTGATAATAAAGCTTTCTACAATAATGTTTACAATCAGTTAAGTAGTTTTTGAGTTAAATCGTTACAAACAAACAAAGAAAAATCAAATCTTTCCTCTTTATAATATTAGTATAGATTACGTATATACATACTTAAAACGTAAAAAATAAACCGGTCGATTTTCAAATATAGATATCCTTTTTAAACTTCATCGAACTTTGGGCATTTCGTCCATTGTAGTATACAATATTTGACCCAATAGAGACTTCACTTTACCATTCTTTTTCCTTCATCCAATCTTTAATTCCTTTGCCATATGGTAGTCAAAGCTCGATACCCTTAGTGTTCGAAGTGTGCATCGGTTACGATGATGGCTTACGATCAGAAGTGCCACAGGCCAGTATGCCACCTTCGTTATCAAAAAAGTTAGGACATTTTCGCTATACTGTGTGTTTCTCTTGTCGTATAATATATACAGGGTGTCCGGTAATTAATGGATAACCTGGCAATGTCCTATAGTGTAACTGATGGCCGTTCAGAAAAAAATAGGAATAAAAATCTATCCTAACTACTACCTGAGATATGTGTTTTTTTTTTATTACAATATATAACTTTATTGTATACTACGACCATAAATGAATGAAATCCATCGGTTTTTTGTTGTTTTATTATTAAACATTAATTATGCTAATAGATAGATAGTCAAAAGTATGCTATGCTATAATAGCTTGCACTTTTTAATACATTTTTTTTTCTGAAGGTTATCCATTAAATACTGGACACCTTGTATAGGTACATAAATATTGCAGCAGGCTCAAGACCTGCCAACTAACGAACACGTAGATAGTATAAATCTTCATAATACACAGCAAAGTCGTTATATCCGTTTAATATCAGAACATAACCTTTATTTTTCAGCTTCGTTGCTTTTATAAATACATAAAATCGCGCATGCAGGAGATCGTAAGGTTTATATTATACATTCGAAAAATCGTATTTTAACGCAGTCAATAGCGTAAAAGGTTGAGGCCAACTAGTAAAAACAAATTTAAACTGGATGCTACTATTTATAGGATATCCTAAAACATATTCCATAGGATTATGATAAAATTTGTTTTCTGATTTTGTAAAAGTCCGATTTCAAATATTGGCTGTCATAGATTTTTATTACAATCGAGGGAAATATATAGCAATCTATTTCACTCGATTATGATGAAAATCTATAACGGCCAATATACGGAATCGGCCTTTTGCAAAATCAGACAACTGATGATAATGATTTGTTTTATTTACTTCACTGTCAGTACAGATATTTTAAAAAGAAAAAGTGATTCATAGGTCATACCATTTAAAAAAAAATATGCGTTGTATTTATTACGATTTAATAATGTAGATATTAATGATAATTGCAAGGGAAATATAATTTACCTGATGCTGTATTTAATGGCAGAAATAGCAACGCCGAAAATTCCCTAATAATTTAAAGTCTGAAAGATTAAGTCCAAAAAAGAAAAAATAGTCAAGTAATAACAAAAGCAACAGTGCTAAATACTGAATTCCAACATTAAACTAAACTTAACATCATAAATAAATACTCACAAACTAAAACATATTCCATCTAAACTACGCAACTTATCCAATTTAAATCGTATCCAAACATTCGTCTAATATCTGGTAATCCTTGCCCAAGTTCTAAAACTACTTAATACCGAATATCGGACTATAAATCCCCAATTTAAAGTTTACCCACTTCGCATTTAGTAACACACAACTTACTTGAGGTAGCAACAGTATGTAAATATATTAGGCGACGGTTGGGTCCGTTTTTGATATATTTTAAACTATATAGAAATTTAGGGTTTTTATATTCAGTTCTAAGGTGGCAAACAAAACAGTGTGTAAGAAATGGGCTTATCAAGTTCATTAGCCTCTCAGCTCAAGTAACTAAACTATTATTAAAATGGTTTTCAAATTTCTGCTGTTCTTCTGAACCCAGTCCAGTTAGCTCAGTTTAACCAATCTTGCTTGTCTTAGGAGTCAGTTCATTTTACTAAATATTGGTTTTAAGTTACTATCCTTGTGATTTGTTTCAATGGAGGGTATAGTTTAAACTAATTTTAAGTTATTTCACTCGTAATCTTTATTCTGACCTTAAATGACTACGAAAGAGTCTAATAATATTGTGGAAGAAGCCTATGTCAGTCTCGCCCAATAACGTCCTGCAAGTTTGTTGATAAGAAAGAAAGAAAGAAAGGCACAGCGCGAGCTATTGTTGCAGTACAGACTATAACGCTGGTATTCTCGCAGGCCTACTAAATTTTTTATAAACCAATACATAACAAAATATAATATATATATATATATATATATATATATATATATATATATATATATACATATATATAAACGTCAATAGTCTATAATAATTAGCGTAATATAATATTATGTTCTGCTACAAAACACAGAATGTGAAAATGACACAAGAAATAAAAATAATGAGAAGAACAAAGGAACAATATAATGAGTTTCCGAACGCCACTTATACTAGTCACATCTGTTACGTACACGTAAAACAGACATTACCGCTACGTACGCGCAAATTAACAAAGTATACACTACTTAAATTACCACAATTATTATTAGCTATATTTATATTTATACAATATGTTTCGTCATGATGGATACCATACACTTAAGTAAAGTTGCTGTACTTTGCTGTTATAAAGGTACGTAAAATTATAACAATGATTTTTGTTTGTTTATTAATATATTTCGTGATGGGATCATCGTCCTATCATCTAAATGATAATAAAATGTTGACTGCACGGATGTCATAGTAATCTTAATAGTCGCTACGCTATTGCCAGTGCGTATTTTCCCCCAGATTTTGCAGTTGTCTTTATATAAAACATTTACAGTCATAAGTTTATATTCGAATAATCAACTCACCTTGCGTAGGTACCGAGATATACAGCGTGAAACAGAAAAGTATAGTTATATTTACAATTTACAATGGAAATCGATAAATAAATCCGTATACATTATTTTCACTAACATAATTCAAAGCATTTTCGTTTTAATCGACTTATCAATATAATCACATTATAGTCGATACTTAAACAACACTAACAGCTCTAGCTGAATCGGTGATCACCATCCGTAAATTATCAGGCGCTATTTAGATAGTGGTGTAATGCGTTTGTTTCGATGTTTAAACAATAAATAAATAAAATGTAAAATATATCATAAAATTTAAAATAATTTGTATTGATCCAGGGATATATAACATACGTTATTTTCCGGATATATACATTACGGTCCTTAAATGTGGCCACGCCTTTCTTTTACATACTGTATGTACTCCATACATATGAAGTTCTACTCTTTGATATATAGGCCCACGTTATTCTCAGCCGTAGACTAAAGGCTGAGCCACAAGCTAAGTAATATGTCAGAGAAATGTGCCAAGTCAAACGTAAGTACTACGTTGTAACACGGACTACAACAGTAAGCTTCGTGTAGCAGAAAAGCGAGCAACATGACTTGAAACATGTTCGTGTTCACAATGCGTAATTGAGTGTCTGGTTGTATCTGAATATTTAATTTTATATGGATTGTTACAGAACTGAGATCATTATTAAATTTCACTTATAAAACGTAGGTAAGCAATAAGGAAATACTTTTGAAAATGTATTCTTTCAGAAGGTTACGATGATGCCAATGGAGTATGGTATAGATATCTATAGTACCAAATATCCCATCGGGCTGGTATTAAATAAATGCCTACTCACTACACACATATGGTATTAATTCTTCTCTTACAGTCCAGTCAATAATATTGACATTTTAATACATGACTACCTGGGACTGGAGGCTGTAATATGTGCTTTATTATTTGGGATAAATCGTGATTCAAATCTCGAGTCGGGCAGTGTTATTTTTCTGTTCAATATTCTCTGGAAGTAGCAGTACGAAGTCTCGAAATTCAGACTGTAGATATCAATAGTTCCACCTCCTATTGAGACAAGAATGTGAGTTGTAGCACACCTCTCGAGAATATAACTTATAGCTAGTATATTTGTATCTCAGAGGTAAAGAGTAATAAATCCACTTTTTTAAGTCCTTAAAAAACGCTGAATTTTTATTATTTACCTCTCAGCTACAGAAATTATGCCAACAATACGAATTTACAAATGCAATATAATTGAATACAGGCATACCAAAAATCACCAAAAATCACGCGTGATTATATGCGTATACTAAGTAAAATAAAGCGCCAATATTTACGATGCCCAGTATCTATTTACTTTTAATATAATAAAATTTCAGTTTACAAAATGATTTAAACTTTACTTAATATTTGACCTTTTGCAGTCACCGGTTAGTTCTACCTGTAGTCTGCCTTTTCAAAGTGGACGACCCTTGACGAAGTTTTTCAATTAAAAGCAATCAGAGTAAGAGATCAAAATGCCCGCGTTTCGGTAAACTGATTTCACGTTGAAATTTTGTACTCGGCTCTTTGGACTAAGTTGAAATTTTAAGTCTTTGGATGCTTTGCCGTTTTATGATTTTGTAAAATGAAGATTGATATTCCTAATTAAGATAATCGTAAAATTTTAGAACTGTTAGCTTAATTTAAATTAATATTGTGAATTTCAATTTTGATGCGTTCAAACCTCCACGCGTTACCTAGTTACTATATCACACAAATTTGATTAGCGCAAAAAAGCATAATGACAAATATGACCCCAGGTGACATGGAGACAAAGACCGCGCTTTTTTTAAATAATTTATATTATATTACATTTTGATTTCTTCAACAACATACACATAAAATATGTTTTGATTTTCTTTTAATTAAATAAGTGCCCTTTTATAACCAAAAGTAAGTTGTAGTCTTTCTCTTACCCATACGCTGAATTGATTAAATTGAGAATAACCATCTAAATTAGATATAGTAACAATAAACCTAACTTGGATCTGTTGCAAATAGCATTTTATACATTTTACACAATTCTGAAATATTTTCAACACGAATCGTGCTTACGAACAACGCAAGTAACCGGATTTACAGACGGCAACATGTGCGATTAAATCGCACATGTAGCCCACACCAGTTACTTTTAGGTTACTTGAGCGTATAATTCATGCTGGTTGTTTCACGATGCATACAATCCGCACAAGAGCCGTTAAATGCGAGATAATCGCCGTGACAACAACTGACGGATTAAAATTCTACACAACTACATCTGAATTTGTATTACGAATCATCACGTTCGCTAAACTTCAGCACGTGTAAGCACCACGATGAATCCCCATCGTGACGTGTATACCATTCAATTTGCCTCTGTGTTAACAAGTAATTAATTTCTCATTTCATATCCAACGCAAACTTGCTAATGTTTTGCTTGTTTATCGAAATAAACCTACTTGATTGATATTTGTATTAATTAAACAAGCTATACACCTTACCGGCTGAGTCAAAACCGCGAACCGCTGAAGGAAACTCTAAGCGAAAATCAAGAATGTAATTAAATCGGGACCGGTGTGTCCTGTGACCCTGTTTGATTAAAATGTTGGGATTTCACTTACAAGGCATTGAAAACAATTTAAGTGAATTGATCAATCTAATGAGAATTTAACGCGGTTAGAGCGTTTCAGACCGGGCGATAGAAATGTTTCAGACAGCGTTATTTATTGAAATGGGACCGTTTACGAATGCCAATGTGTTTTTAATTTGACTTTCAATTGGATTTTTTCGATATAAAAGTCTACTTTAGTTTAAATAATACTCTACATCCGTTTAAAAAGGTACATCTTGTAGATAGTTTTAAAAAGTAAAAAATTAAATAGAAATATCGATATGCCTTGTAGTGTATCTGGTTGACAGTAACTCTTTCTCTCACTCACCAGCTCTCGTGTAACCTAAAACAGAATGTTTAATGTGAATGTATTAAATTTCTGTTTACACATACAGGCATCAAATAAGTCTATTTATACTAAATACTAGATTTTGCCCGCAGCTTCACTCGTGGAAATGTAGGTTAGGTTCGAAACAGTCTATTTTATTAGCTTGGTTTGTATCGTAACGTATTTGTATGTAACGGAATCTTTGTACGTGATTTTCAACTCTTTCAAACCGACGGATTGATCTGAAACTTTGCACATTTATTGAGGACAATACAATAATATAGAAGAAAAAAAACGAAAACTACAAATCACGCTTTATAAATAGAAAATAATTTTAATGTAAAAAAGCGTGGGGTGCTTTCCAAGATATTGTGATATTAAATTATTAAATTATTTTCTACTTATTAAAGCGTGTTTTTTAGTTTTCTGAAACTATAACTTTTTTTTATCTAGATGAAAGGTATTCTATGTTCTTTTCTATACCCCTGACAAAGGGTATGCGAAAGCTTATGATGATCGGTCTAGGAGTTAAGGCGTGTAAGCATAACAAACAAATAAACAAACAACTCACATTCGAGCAACAGTAAAATCCTATCTAATATTATAAATTATATTAGTCAAGATTTTATTGCTAATGAATATCATAGTCATCCTGGTATTACTCCAATGTAAAACCTCTTAACTAAAGAAAATTTTACAGTTACAGCCATTAGTGGCTACTGTAATTAAGAGTGTTACACAAAATTATTGACTGGATGAGTATCCATCTAGTATTCAATGCCACTGCCGTGTTTTTTTTTATGGCTTGGGCTGACAAACGAGTAGATGGATCGCCTGATGGTAAGCGATTACCGCCGCCCATGGACACCAGCAACCCCAAAGGAAATACAAGTACGTTGCCAGCCCTTTAAAAAGGAATGAAGGAGGGAAAGGACAAAGGTCAGGATAGGAAAAGCATCGGGATAACTGGGCCTCCGGCTCTTTCACTCACCGAAACGAAACGCAACAGTACGGGTACCGTTACTTTACGCCGGTATTCTGTGAGAGGGTAGTACTACCCCGGTCGATCCGGCCCATTCATGCTGAAACCAGTGAAGATCTATCAGTGATCAGTGTTCGACTTTATATAGATTTACTATTAACCGCTGCGGTTAGTTATCGTCCCCGTAATATAATTATGTGTGTATAGTTTTACTCAAACAAATAACAGCAAGAAAATGTGAATATTAACACAACATTTTATGATTTACTATCTCCATGTAACCATGGCTGTTTAGAAGTAACAAAAATAAATTGTTCTAATAGTATAGAAATAAAATCAATTGCAATTCCGTGTGTAGTTTAATCTGAAAATGTGTTTATGAAACCTTTGAAGGAGGCATTGATTTATTGATGAATTAACATCAAATGCCATAGAATGGCAGAAGTGATGTTCTCACTTCTTCCAATATATGGCGCATTTGATGTCAGTAGGTGAAAAGTGTCAAGTGGTGAAGTCTCAATATGGCCCACAAAAGTTAATCGCCGATAATTGTTTCAAAAGTATACTATACTAGTTTTTTCCCGCGGTTTCACCCGCGTAAGACCCGCTCCCGTGGGAATATCGGGATAAAAAGTAGCCTATCTGTGAATCCAGGTCTCCAGCTATCTACATACCAATTTTCATCTCAATCAGTCCATACATCCATACATCCTCACAAACTTCCACATCTATAATATTAGTAAGAATTGGGGTTGTCTATTGGAATTTGGGATTCCATATTAGATTGCTACCTTTACTCTACAGTCAACAAAGTGTTGAGACTTTGATTCCCACACGGGACAAAAAATTGTGTTAACCGCATAAACTTGTGTCGAGTCTGGGTGTTCTTTGTTTGTTGTTTGAATTTTTGTACGATATCCCACGACATAGGAATTACCTCTACTGCTAGATGGCTTTGTAAATATAATCGTACAAAGAAGGGCTTATAACCATAATGGTGCATAAATGCAACCACAATATACGTCATGAGCTTACTAGAAAAAAAAAAACAAAAGAGAACCTCATTAAAAACTCCACAAAAAGTTCAACAGTTGATTCCGTTCGAGTTTTGAAACACATGTTCTAGAACTTTTTATTGTATTGTATCAGTAGTGTGGTAGTATTAGAGGGAACTGCACCTAACTTTTGTTAACTTACTTAACTTCACACGTCTGGTTTTACCTTCGAAATGTTTTTAGCCCTAAATGACGACAGTTTGGTATTTAGTGGGAAAACAAACTTTGAGAATTGCCTCGTGGCCTGTTTTGGTATTAAAAGCCTGGCTAGTTTACTATATGGTAACAAGGACTCTCATGTGTCGTATTGATTGTTTTCACCGGTCATTTTGTATAAACATAGTTGTGATAGTAAATAGTTTGTGCGATCGGCTATCGACCAATACATAAGATTCAGTTATCTCAAATATAGTAAATGGTTTAAAAAGCGTAAAGAGTTTCAATAACGGATAAAAAGTATTTATTTTAGTAATCGTAAGTGTTCCTATGTTTAATATTTCTGTTTCTGTTCTTTTTGTTGATTCTTTAGCTTTTGATCAGTCGGTAGTATATCACGATAACTAGCACAACCAAACCATATTGCTATTACATAGACACAATACTTTGAAAGTTCAACATAGTTTAGTAAATCAATGGGGTAAAAAATTGTTTACTATATTTATAACTAGCTGACCCGCGCAACTTCGTCCTTTTTTATTTTTTTATTTTTTTTTATTTTGCTCGTCAAAATGACCACACTCCGCCTGATGGTAAGCAGTCGTGTGGTCTAAGAGCAGTGGCCTC
This sequence comes from Catocala nupta, assembly GCA_963675205.1. Lineage (NCBI taxonomy): Eukaryota > Metazoa > Arthropoda > Insecta > Lepidoptera > Erebidae > Catocala > Catocala nupta. The sequence goes on along the minus strand of OY776097.1, from coordinate 17,812,858 downwards.
CACATTGTCCTCATAGCAGCCGAGGCGATGTTGAGGTCTCTACTTTGACGGCCTGAGAAGGTGCTTTTTCACGCCCCGCTTAAAGGACCCAGGATTGAAGGAAGAAGGAAACACGTGCCTTGGCAGAGAATTCCATGCCTTGATCGTTCGGCAGAGGTATGAGGACCCAAACTTGTTGGTACGCACTCTAGTCGACTCCTCCGTGTAAGGATGGCATCTGAGCCCAGCACGCGTTGTTCTGGATAGGAAAGGGGAGGGCGGGATAAGGTGGAATAACTCTTCAGAGCACTCCCCGTGGTATATTCTGTAGAAACATGCCAAAGAGGCAATATCCCTACGGAGTTGCAGAGGTTCCAGTGAACTCGTGACGTGAATCGAGAGACTGCAGTATCGCACGAACGTCACGTTGCCTGATACGTATATCAGGCATGGTGTAGCCGCAGTTGGCAATGTTAGGCGGCTGCGAACCGCAGTCATCGATTCGGGAGTTGGCCGCAAAGAGATTTGCAAGCAGATCTGCTTTCTCTTGCGGCCGATGAGCCAGTGATCCATTCGGATATCTCAGAGGGGGCAGCGAGGTCTGGCAGAAGTTGGACTGCACGGCTTTGGCCAGGCGCCAATAGCTACGACTGCCCGTAGGATGGGCCATGAGCTCCTGGCCGAACCGTGCGACGCGCTGGGCATCCGCTCTTAAGTATGCCCTCTTGCAGACCTTTGTGGCTTGGTTGAACGCTGCCTTCAGGTGATCCACGTTAGAGTCGTGGAGAGTGCGAGCCCTGGTCCAAGCGCGGTACGCTGTCTGTTTGCGTTCAACAGCATCAGCGCATTCACGACCGAACCAGGGCCTTTTCCTGCCACCGCTCGTGACATCACTGTATGGAATATAATATTCCATACCCAGGATGATTTCACCAGCGACAGCAGTAGCGCTCTCTGAAGGATCCCTGTTCTCAAAGCAGCGTTGAGCCCAAGGGATGGATGCGAAGTATTCCCGAATTCCATCCCAGTCTGCTGACGAGTAGTGCCACAGTCGTCGTCTTGCCTCCTCGGGTCGTGGGGGCGTAACAACAACAGCTGTGGCACAAACCAGACAGTGGTCTGAGGTGCCCAGAGGAGCACTAATCGACACACTGTACCGGTTCAGGTTACTTGTCAGCAGCAGATCGAGCAGAGAGGGCGCCTGACCTGCAATGTCCGGTATCCGGGTGGGCTGGAGTACCAGTTGAGACAGGTCATGCGTGAGAGCGAACGCATGGGCAATTCGTCCCGCGTGGTCTGTTTTGGGAGAACCCAACCAGGTCTCATGGTGGGCATTGAAATCTCCCAAGAACACCAACTCGGCATTCGGAAACTGCTCCTGTGCGTCGTCTGCCGCCTGACTCAGGTAATCAAAGAGTCGAGTTGTCTCAGCGTCTCCTGAATGGGATCGGTAGAGGCACATGTAGATTTGGCTGAAAGAGCCATGATCTACGTGTACCCAAAGGACAGAGAAGGAAGGGTCCTCTAGGCAGTGTCGACGGCGACAACAAATATCCGCACTAACAAACAAGCATACCCCGGCTTTCGCGAGGAAACACTCCTCTAGCACGTAGCCGGGATATTGCAGGTAGGTTGTGTCTGCAGGACGGCGTATTTGTGTCTCCGTTAGAAAAAGCATTGCCGGCCGAGCCGTCTCCAGGTGGTGATGGACAGCATTAAGGTTAGCGTGGAGTCCTCTGATGTTAATAAACTCCACGACACCGGAAGAGGAAGCAGCGGTGGGGTTACGGCGATTGGCTGCTGTTAAACGACAATGCTTTGTTCGTACTGCCATAGAGTGAATGGAAGGGAAAGCGTGAAAAAAAAAAAAGAGGCGGCTATTCTCGCAACAAAGTGGGGCAAGGCGCAGAGCAAGTTTCGTCATATTACTGTGTGGTATGGCGATAGCCGATCCGATGGACGGAAGGACCCCCGTACCCTCCCGAAAGTGATCGCCGGGACCCACCCTCCGGTCACCATCCGGCACGACGAGCCACCTCGAGATTATGCGCGGTATGATGAGGCAGCCAACCAAGTTGGTTAGACTCGGTTGGGCCTCTGGACTATACCGCGGGCGGCCAGCAGAGCACCGTTTCTACGGCTCTCCCTGGCCGCCGGGTCGACTCGCACCACCCACACAATGACTCTACGGATACTCTGCAGGTCCCTCGTAAGCTGCGAGAATCGTCACCTCATGCTTAGGCCTCCGGCACTCTCATTCACCGAACGAAACACAGCAGTGAGACACTGCTATTTCACGTCGATTTTCTGTGAGAGGGTAGTACTTCCCCGGTCGAGCCGGCCCATTCATGCTGTAACCAGCTTGGCTCTACTACCGACTAAACCGTCTGCTTCATATAAGAGAACTTTCTCAGTTTTTGAAACATTTTTCATTGCTGCTCCGCTCCTATTGGTCGAGCATGATGTTATATAGCCTATAACCTTCCTCGATAAATAGGCTATCCAACACAAAAATAATTTTCAATTCGAACCAGTAGTTCTTGAGAGTAGCGCGTTCAAACAAACAAACAAACTCTTCAGCTTTATAATATTAGTATAGATTGAATACATTTCCAAAATACTTGTTATAAAAGTGTAGGCTCTTGACAGATTTATTTTAATCAAGATCTTATCTGTTTACCTTATTAATAATAAATAAATAACACTTCACCGTTGCCACCTCGTTGAGTGTTGTAAGTTCGCATCCGACACGAAACACTTATTTGTATTATTCTAGTATATTCTGAGTTTAGAAGTACATATACAACGTGTCTCAAATTCAAAGATAACCGGACACCAAAAGGGCCTACCTAATTCTATATTGATTTTTATTTTCATTAACAAAAAAGGGCGAAATTCTTAAAAATTGGACAACCTTTATTATATTTTTAAGTACCACTGCTACAATTTAAAAAATACTTGTTTTTTTTTTGTATTGGCAACATAAGTAGCACTACCATCCATCACAATCAAATTCCAGAACACCTGTAGCTTTTACACAAAAAGCAACCAAAATGATGTTGTTTTCTTAAATTATGTAAAATTTTGAGTTTCAGTTCTCATCGTGGTGAAAAAAAAAGTATTGACTTTACTATGGCAAATATTTTAAAAATTAGCACATCTTCAATTCCAAAATGGTATAATATTCTAGGCTAATAGTATAATAAACTAGCCACAAAAATATGCATAGGTACATTTTCTGAATAACAACCATATTTCGCAAATTGTTAGTGTTGATAGTAATTATTTTAGTATGTATCCAAAAGGTTTTTTGTTGCAAGTTCTTAGAATTTGAATGAGACATGTCCGTAGTCCATAAAATAAGTTAGAGAGAGATGATGCGTTAGAGGGAGATAGATAGATGCTCATTGTTTAATAACATTAGGACAGATAGAGAAGTAGAACGCTCTTTTTAAGAATTTGTTTTTTTTTCCGTAATGGAAAAAAATCAAGATTGAATGTTCTTTCTTTTTTCTCGTGTCGTCATAAGTAGGACCTTCACCACCTTTTGGTGCCCACTTATCTTTGAATTTTGGGACACGTTGTATATAATATCAGCCCTATATTTAACTGCTGGGCACAGGCCTGTTCTCAGTGTGAGAAGGGCAAGGCCATAGTGCACCACGCTGGCCCAGTGAGGGTTGGCAGACTTTACATATCTTTGAGAACATTATTGAGAACTCTTAGATATGCAGGTTTCCTCATGATGTTTTCCTTCACCATTAAAGATAATTAACTATATATTTAAAAATTCATAGATGAATCTAGAAGTACTTAGTGTAAAATGTATATTTGTAGAGTTCCCCACGTCATAGAGCTTGATTTCTAAAACGAGTAGACTTTAAAGAGTTTTACCTGACCTGGGGGTTGAGAAACCGGGCTCTGAATATTAACAGCCGCAAATACATCCACTTATCATGGAGCCAAACATAAATTACACCTTTAAAACAATTTATGAGTAAAACATAAAAACCATTAGAGCAAGGTGGTACTCTGTTATCTTCAGCCATGATAATAAAGTAACAGCGTTTTAACTCTCGTTTTAACTTTCGTTTTAGAGCCTCAAATTTATGTTCAATTATAATTAGAAAATGGCGCCTGACTTACAGTTTGGTTATTGTTATAATCGTAAAGAAGTTAGGGGCACAAAATCAGATAATGTTCAACTCATCATAATGGGAATCGTTTGTAATGTCGCAATATTTGTTCAAATAAAAGGCGTGTTTTTTAGAGCTACTATTGACGATATATTTAAAGTCTAGCTTTTGCCTGCAGTTTCACACGCTCGGAAACACTCCTTTATTTGTGGATGAAAGATACCCAATGTTCTTTTCTGTAACCCTGGCAATACGATACGTCGTTGGTGGTCTATCGTCGTTGTATGCAAAATTGCATGATGATCGGTCGAGTAGTTAAGGTGTAAAAGGGACACAAACAAACAAATTCACATTCGCATTTATAATATGTTTAGCGTACACTTTGTCTGGGGTACGGCAAAACACATAAGGTACCTTATATCCAGAAAAAAGTACTGTTACGTACATATACGGTACCTAGCGAGCAAAACTGCGGGAATAATCTAGTTATATATTACATTATGTGTAATATTGTATTAGTGATATTCTTAAAACCTAATCCAGCTTCTACAGGTCATACTAAGTAAATAAGTGCTTGACTTGTAAGTCAAACATTAATTAACTTCGTATAAGCAAGTTCAACTTGATACACATTCAAAGTTTTGCCTTGTAACTAACGAAAATCAAACTCCTAACACGAACTGGTTATCACAGCTCGTGTTACATTGCTGCTCGACTTTCCAGTATAAATTCTCTCTTGCATATCAGCGAAGCCTTAAGCAGAAGTGTATTACACACACACACGCACATGCACACACATACAAACACACACACGCACATGCACACACATACAAACACACACACACACACACACAAACACACACAAAATTATATTACATTTCGCTAGCTACGTTTTAAAGGTCCATGTAATAGAAAGCGAGCTTATATCTACACGGCATAAAAAGCGGCACGGTAATCTGGATGACGCCATGCAGTTAATAATTACCAAACATAAAAACTTGATAACTTTTTGCTTGTTTCGGTAATCGAACCCAGGTCTTCACGATTGCATGCAAATATAAGTGAGCTTATGGCACGGGGACAACGAGGCAATATGATCGATTTAGTAACGGCAACAAATAATCATTTAAATTATAAAAGGACATCAATTTAAGCTTATCTATTATCATAAAATAATTCGGCATTTTGAAAGCCCGCAAATATTTTCCGCTACAAATACAGCTTATAATATTTATAAACAATTAAAATCCTGATCTGCTGATAATACTATAAGCCGTTATCAACCGCTGCACCCGTATAAATATTCCGTTCACAGAAAATCCGCTTAATCATCCAAAAGCCAATAATATTAGTCTGGTGGTGACTGAAACGCCCCGTGCAAAAATTAATTAGCACAGATATCCCGCACCACAGAAATTCACATTGAATATTCCGTGTGTAATTTAGAAAGTTACTTGTCTCCTTCGTCGAGGGAATCCTGTATAAAATTACGCTAAAAACCTCGTACATCAGCGTGATAAAGATAAATTGTGGCTGAGCATGAGCTACTCGCAAAAAAGCCGAATCACTTTTATAAAACGTAGGCAAAATTTGACTGGTTGTTCACAACGTCCATTTTAGATTGTAATCGACGTGCTAAACTAAATGGACGGTATGCTATATTTGCAGTGCTCCACGTTTGAATTTGGAATTGTAGTTAGGATTCAAAGTTCCAATTTTGAATACGACCAATGTTTTTTCACATATGTATGTGTAACGTAACGACAAAGTTTTAAATGTAATACGCATTAGTTTCAAACCCTGTACTTATATACATACAGGGTGTCCGGTAATTAATGGATAACCTGGAAATGTCTTATAGTGGAACTGATGGCCGTTCAGAAAGAAAATATGAAAAAATCTATCCTAACTACTACCTGAGATATGTGTTTTTTTAATTAGTTTGTATAACTTTCTTGTATACTACGACCATAAATGAATGAAATCCATCGGTTTTTTGTTGTTTTATTATTAAACACTAATTATGCTAATAGATAGACAGTCAAAAGTATGCTATGTTTATATAGCTTGCACTTTTTTTTTTCTGGTCGGCCTTGCGTTCTACTATAAGACATTTCAAAGTTATCCATTAATTACCGGACACCCTGTATATAGTTCTGAAAAGTGATATTTTCAGTGGTCGTAAAATACAAGATGATTTCTTTATTTATTATTGGTATTTTCCATTGTCTGTAGTTTATTGGATCGGTTCTAGGTTTATTGAAGATAAACATTTTGGAGACGGATGGTAAAAAACATATAACGGTTATGTGTTAAATTTTTTTGCCATGGGTGTATAAATATAAATGTATATGTTAGTGGGTACGTGGAAAATGAGGCATTTTGATAGTTAAGGAGTCGGACAGTGGGAAATTAGAGATTGGAAGAATCCGCGAGAGGGAGATTGGAGTACTGTAGAAGAAGTATGCAATCCCTTCCTATTCCATAAATAGAGCGTAAAAATACACGAGTTGGTCATTAGGTTAAAACAAAGTTAAAATTACCATTTTGAACCTTATAATAATTCATATAAAACTCAAAATGCTTGAGCAACCAAAAAGTAACATATCAGTAGTGCGGAAAAATGCCGAATTGACAAAGATTTATTTATGAGGCTCAAAACGGTTGGACCCATCTCGGCTGTAAGACCTGTATCGTTTATACCAATTAAGGTTTTTCCACATAAGACTTAACAAAAAGAATGAACCAATTTGTTTTGCTTACGAACTATACAATATTATTTTGACTAGTTTCTGCCTGCAATTTAACCTGCGAGTGTACCACGGGTACCTGAACTGAAATCAAAAGTATCATGTGCCAATCAAAGGCATGGCTTATCTTCGTGCGAAGTTTCATCTAAATTCGTTCATTAGTTTCCACCTAATTTAACAAGAAACATACAAACACTTACAAACGTTCACTTATATAATTTTAGTAGGCTTGTTTTAAAAATAACTTGGTGACCTTAATTTTGGTAAGTACATCATAAGCAATATGAAACATATATAACTATATTTTAAATAAATATTATTTCCGCACTAAGAATAATTCCTGTATATCGGATGATTTTACAAATATTCAAACAACGGACACAAAGAGATTCAGACTCAGAATTCTTGGTGAATCATACAAATTATTGTCTCGCATGGGGATCGAACACCCTGAAGTGAGGTGAATACTTAAACTACCCCGCCATTCTTGCAATCTTCCACAAGATGTTCTCCTGTGTCGCAACCGCCGTACCTATGTTTAAATAACTTATAAGAAATAGCCAGACTCAACTCTTTGTAGACCATTTATTTTTGTCCCGTGTGGGGAAAGCTCTCGGCATACTGGCTGTGGCGAGGCGACCACCTACAGCAACCGTGTTGTCAACAAATATAGCTATATATTTTTATAAATATATTGCTATCTGAATTAATTTGTTTAAAGGCAAACAAAATATAATATTACTTAATATTTCTACGAAATCATAGTACGTGTACCTTTATATTAAATCTTATACAAATAATAATATTTGCAATGTTAGCTCTAAACTTATTTTCTGCAAATTGAAAAATGTTCAATGGCGCCTGGGGATACATAAAGAAAATGTTCGAATTCTACCTTTGGGTATTATTCGGGCGACTTTAATTAACCAGTACCTTTCACTTAATAGCGAGAAATTCAATTTCTTACTTTATTTTATGTTTTTGTTTTGTTTAGAAGGTTGGTGAATCTAATTTGTTTTTTCCTTCGATAAAAGCCTCTATAAGTGTGCGTACGAGGAAAATTATAGTAACAATATTTTTCAGACAAAACCTTTCGAGTTCCCCAATTCTTGACTCTATTCTGCAATTATTTGTAAAGATTGATATTCGTCTTAACTATCGAAATCTTGAAGACATTCAATTGGTCAATATCTTAATGAATTGAGTTCAAATAGAGACAAAATTCTTAAAACATAACAGTAATAAGTGTAGAAAGAACAGGTAACATGATAATAAGTTATAACATATAACACAATATGACAAGAACACATGACTATGCAATTAGTAACTGAATTCTATTATTCTGGATAAAAGATTGCATTATTAAAAGCCAAGAAAATATAAAATAGTATAATGTTTTGAAAATTTTGAATAATCTTCATGTTATAATAAATAGGTAAACCTAAATGACACCTTCAGGCGTTAAATCTTAAACGAAAAATATTTCTTGCATTATCGAAACCATTGGTTTTGGGATCAGAAGATAAGACTTTGACTAAAGTAAGTCACACTTTAGACAAAAACTTACCACCAACTTGGGGTGGTTCTTTAATAAATTAACAAAGTTTTTAGATTCTGTTGTTTGTCTTTTAATTACTCCACAAAAGTTTTATCGTTTTTGATCGACACAAGAATTTGGAATGCGAAAACTTTTCCGAAGGCTTGTAACGATATTTTTGTTAAGAGTATTTGGGGTTGTTAGCGCAAATATTTAGCTATTGTTTTCTTTCAAATGTTGAGGGCGATGTCTCGCTCTGGATTAATGAGAACAACAAAGCAATTGTTACGCCCGCTTCCGTCAAAACAGCTTTTAATTTACAGTTGAGCACCAAACTTACAAAGACAACTCATAAACAGTAACAAAAGATAAAAGATTTTGCTTTAGTTTAAAGAAAGTTTGCATCATGCCTTTTGGATTTAAAATTACTAAAACACATAAAGAAATAATTCTGTAATATTGTCTTCTGTTTACGCGAATGTTATTCATTGAAATTAAACTACTATATACGGATTTTATCGCGTTGTTTATTTATCACTGTATTACAAAATTTTGAAAATATTACACTACTACTACTATTGATTTTATTTTACTAATTTATAAGCTAATAAAATTATTTAAAAGTGTAAACCAAAGATAAATAGATTTAATAGTTTAAATAATTTTATTAGCCTATAAATTAGTAAAATAAAATCAATAGTAGTAGTAGTGTAATATTTTCAAAATTTTGTAATACAGTGATAAATAAACAACGCTATAAAATCTGTATATAGTAGTTTAATTTCAAAGAAATAATTCTGCTTTTTTAAAAGAGAACACCCGCTCTAGTAATATTTCCTGTAACGGGGGGTCTTTATAAATATTTATACAATGGACACGGAACAACTATTTGTGAATCTCACAAAGTTGGTCCCGTGTGGGGATCGAACCCACAACATTCGGTGCAGTGGCAGTAGCAAGGTGACCACTTAAATTACTACGCTATCCGTGCAGTCAAACTTACAATGCCCTCCAGACCGAATCCCGGTCACGGCGACCAATCTTAACGGATACTGGTCATCTGCGCAGGAGATGTTATAGTGCACAAGTGTGTGCGTAAACACAAGTTCACTCTCTGTTCCCCAACTCTCATGATCTGATGGGACGGCAGCCCGACACAACCGGAGGGAGATCAGGCGCAGGGCCAACGGCTTTACGTGCTTTCCACAGGGGTGTCTAACACCACCAACTTCCTAACTCCGAGCTGCTATTAAAATTTCGTAACAGAAAAACCCAATAATTCTTGCTGGATCGACCTTGGATTTGAACCCGAGACCTCGTGCACAGCAGCCGCATTCACTACCGTTGTGCCACGGAGGAAGCAAGCAATCTCAAACTTATATAATCATACAAATACAAATCTTGAAATAGAGATCAATAAACAAATTTACCATAAAAGACGAAGCAATTAAATTGCGACGTTTGCAATGAGTATCCAATACGATCGCTTCAAAGATAAATTGTCTTTGGAATTGCTATTTATTCTGTCACGGGTCTTGTTGGCAGAGCTCAATTGAGCTATTTTTCTGTCATGATGACGTATTTTCTATCTCGTATCGACATGTAATAATATTGTGCTGTTGTTATTTTTATGCCAACGAATTCAGATAATTGATTATTTCTTTGCGATGTGTTTTTTTCGGTTTTGCAGAATACGTCCATATAGCCATAGTTAGAAAGAATGGCTTATATTGGTGTGGATTAAGAAATCAGATTATACCGAAATGTATTTTAACGTTGTTAACACTATTGTTTTACCTAATATTTGGTCAATAATGTTATTTATATTAATAATACTCAGTTTTTTGCCCGTTCTTCTCATTGGTTCTACGCACTTGCTTTGCTGAACGTGGCAACAGGTAAATGTAAATATGATAGCTTATTAAACATTGTGGGTTATAAGTGTTTCTTTGTAACAAGGCAACCTCGATGGCGTAGTGGCTAGTGTAACCGACTGCCACCCCTGCATCCCTGAGGTCGCAGGTTCGATTCCCGCGCAAGACAAATATTTGTGTGCATGAACATGGATGTTTGTCTTGGTCTGGGGGTTTCTATGTATAATATGTACGTATTTACAACAAAAAAAAAGTATATGTTTATGTTTATCCATTGTCTAGTACCCATAGTACAAGCTCTGCTTAGTTTGGGCTAGATAGTGTTGTGTGTATGTGGTAGAATATTATATTATATATTATATTTGTGACCTAAATAAATATTTATATTAATATTAATATTTATTTAGGTCACAAACAACAATACTGATTCAACGTGGACATGAATATAAAATATTTTCAAATAATCCATCATGGAGAGGGCTCTCGGATTATTTTCATGGAACGTGGAACTCGGTAGCCTTGTGCAGTTATGTTTCTTTCCTAGTTGTCTTGCTTAGATTGTTGTTTAGTTTGCTTACTTTATGTAGCTTATTATGCAGTTATTATTAATATGAAATATTTTATTAAAAGCAACTTTTCATTCACTTGTCTTTAATGTATCTTTTGAGCGAATCCAGTCTATTGCTGAACATTATCTCCAAAACATGCTCTTGTATTTGAAGCTGAACTCTTAATACACACGATTAGTTTATATTTATCTTCCATCGAACTAAGAGTACCATTTAACGTTTGCCGTTACGTCGTTTCCGTTTAAACTGGTTAGCAAAAGCGATCCTTTGATAGTGCTATGCTATTGTAACGTTGTTTATTTGTTAGACCTAAAATGCAGGTCGCTTATAGTAGTACTATGTAGTAGTTAAATTTACTAACAATAATTATTATTAGTAAAGTGTTAGAAAAACGGTGTATGTAAATAAAGTTGTTAATACTACTAAATTTAACAATTTAAATGCTACAATAAGCTCGATATACGTATATATTGAGAAACTTGAAGCCACAGCAAGTAACATTTTTCTAGTTGTGACTTTGAGTCATAAGTAAGTTGAATTTACACTATAAATGTTTAGCCCTATAGCTCTATTTATTTCATTATGCAAAATATGTGTAAATATATTGCAGCTTATTTAAATATGAAGCACCGATAGCCTATTGGGAGACCGTTGGACTGCCACGCAGAGGTCTCGAGTTCGATCCCAAGGCGCGCATCTCTGACTTTTCGAAGTTGTGTGTATAAGGGAAACCTCGTGAGGAAACCTACATATTTGAAAGTCCTCCAAAATTTTCTTAAAAATATGTGAAATCTGCCAATTCGCACTGGGCCAGCATGGTAGGCTATGGCCTAACCCTTCTCACACTGAGATTAGGCCCGTGCCAAACAGTGGGACAGTTTAATACAGGGCTGGTATTATTATTATTATATACAAGTGGACCCGACAGACGTTGTCCTGTACACACGGAAAAAAAATCCAAATCAAAACCATTCTCGAATCCACTTGATCACACACAAAAAATTTCATCAAAATCGGTCCAGCCGTTTAGGAGGAGTTTAATTACAAACACACGCACAGAAGATTTATATTATTATATACATATATAAGTATAACTTTCTTCTAAAAATAATATCAAAAATTTTGAAGAGGAATTTAAGGAATGTTGTTATGTACCGAGCTTTCCCCCTAAGGCAAAAAAATGTGTCTGAAGTTTGGTTTAAAAAAGCTCGTGTCGTACGTGGCACAGGGGCTCTGCCGTTTGATGTTCTGATCACGTCACAAGCAAAGTATTACGTCACATAAGTACACAGAACAACGTGTAAAAGTACATTGGACTTACTTCCAGACGCTTAGAAGTAAATACGTAATCGTTAAGAAAAACATTCCCCAAATATGTGTTGTCACGTCTTTGATAGAAAATGCTTATGTTTTTTAGTGTTGGTTGGTAACGTGTTAGATTTCTCGTGTTATAATTCTTGCTTTGAGCTTTTTCACAGTGATTAAGAAATAACTGTGTATGTGTGTGCGATATGAGTGTGAGCAATAGTTTCTTTCGTATTCGTAATATATGTTTTATTTTTATTTAAGTGTTGTTACAAACAAACGTTAGAAACATGCTGAATTATACAAAAATATTTTCAAGTCTACTCTAAAATATATAAGATACTAGCGTTTCAAATCGTGTAGTATGCTGACTATTGCGATAATTAGCACGATACAAACTAAGACGTAACAACTATTTAACGGTAAATATCCGAGGGAGAAGCATGATATTCCCACTACGATGCTACTTTTTCTTATAACCAAATTTTAAACATTAATTATTTCCTAATTTTGAAATCAATTTTGATACTTTTTGCGCAGAAAGATATTTTTTTATTGCTATTTGCTCTTGTGTGTAAAATAATGAATGTAATGTAACCTTAAAATGTTTGTAATAGAAATGCATTCAAATATTTTCCAAAGTAAAAAAAATCAGCTACTTATTGCATTAAAAGATTTCACGTTTGAAGCTTCTTGACAAAAAGAAAGCGTAACTTAGATTCGTAATAAGAGTTTATTTTAATATAAATATTTGTTTGTTCCAGGTAAATACCAAGGAGCGTATTTTTGTCTGCGATTCTGCGACATTTGGGGAACGAAATAAAATGTTTTGATGCCCAGAGGAGTCTTAAAAGGCTTACGTACTTACGAACGTTGGCCAATATGCTCATACTCATACATATTTTGTGCTATTGTCATTTCACTTTACCTGTGATAAAGGTAAGAATAATGCCACCACCAACATGGATTTCAGTCTCACATCTCGAATCTCAAACGCTTAAGGTAACAGCGATCAGATTTTAAAGGACGCAACGCGTAGGCTTAACTCAAAAGTATCGAAGTTTTTACTAGTGAGAACTACGAGTTCATGCATGGGCTGACAAGATTGAGTAATAAATGTCCAAATTTCTTAACAAATATTGGCGTTTATGATATTAAAGGATTCTTTTTAGGGTTCCGTAGCCAAATGGCAAAAAACGGAACCCATATGGATTCGTCATATATGTCTGTCTGTCTGTACGTCCGTATGTCACAGCCACTTTTTCCTGAAACTATAAGAACTGTGCTGTTGAAACTTGGTAAGTAGATGTATTCTGTGAACCGCATTAAGATACTCACACTAAAATAGAAAAAAATCACAAAATTTTCGGGGTTCCCCATACTAAGAACAGAAACTCAAATTTTTTCTATAAACCCATTCGTTTATTGTGGGGTGTCTATGGATAGGTCTTCAAAAATGATGAGGTTCCTAATATCATTTTTTTCTAAACTGAATAGTTTGTGCGAGAGACACTTCCAAAGTGGTAAAATGTGTGTCCCCCCCTGTAACTTCCAAAATAAGAGACTGATAAAACTTAAAAAATATATATTATGTACATTACCATGTAAACTTCCACCGAAAATTGGTTTGAACGAGATCTAGTAAGTAGTTTTTTTTTTAATACGTCATAAATCGTAAACAGCTATTTACCTTTCATTCAATCAACTCAAATATAAAAGCCGAGTGTCAAAATAATACTAAATCTATGGACATTGCTCACATTTCCTTCATTAAATTTGTACCTTTGGGTATGGTACCATGGTTTGTTGTGACGTATGTCATAACAAACCATGTGTACAATCAAATATTTTTTAAGAACCATGTAATACAGGCATGTAACTAATAAGCAAATTTTAAATAGTATTAAAGATCTGATGATACTTAAGTTTCTATAAAATGTAAAACATTACGTTCAATTCCAAGTCTAAAGTTTGTGGTGGGGTCTAGTTGGACCCCACGATACCAGTTAAGGGTTAAATCTTCCACACAATCTGCCAGTACATACATATTATAAAGTATATTGCTTTAATCACAGCGATAATCAGTTCAGCAAGTCATGCTTACCAATATTATTCTTGCACCATCATCGTCAGAATCAATTCCGTTATTAGCTCTTGATTTCTCATATCACGTTTTCGGAAGAAATCTTCTCATTTCCTTCACGGATAGTTTTCTTTATGTTCATATGTATATTTAATTATTGAGGCCTTCGTTAGGATAGCTTCTTCGTTTTTTTCTTAAGGATTTTGCTGGTCTGTATGAGTTAGCTCAATATAGCGATAGCTTAGTGGGAGATTGTTGGATTGCTACGAAGAGATCTCCAGTTTATGCTACGAAGAGACTTTTCGAAGTACATTACTTTAAAAATCGTGCCTTGCCGTATTAAGTAGTTATTTATTGCTAGCTTTAACGTTGAAGAAAAACATCGCGAATCATCTGAAAACCTGCATGTCTGAGAGTTTTCTATATTCTCGAAGATATGTGAAGTTTACAAACCAGCACTGGGCCGGCGTGGTAGACTATGGCTTAACAATTCTCACACTGCACTGAGGAGAGCCCCGTGCTCAGCTGTGGGATTGTATATGAACTATCACACAAGGCCGCTATTATATTATAATCATATTTATATTAGTTAGCTCAGTCTTGATTTAACATCAATATGTATTTTCTTTGGGTTTATATCAATATTTCCGAAGCGGCGGCGAAGTTATCTAAATATAACATTTTATGGCGCTTGAAGCCACCCTTGCGTTTGCTCGTGAATCAGTGCAGTCGTTAATAACAAATTTAATAATACACAACGGGCTCAAATGAAGAAGGCGAAGGCCTCGAAGGAATTCCGTTTACCTTGTTATAAACAGGAAAATGTAAAAGAAAAATTGAATTCGCTTTTTTATTCGGAATATTATGTTCCTATTGACACAAAATATTTACTTTGTCTCAAATTAACTCTATAAATATCCGAAAGATATTGAACACATTTGTATAGAAACGTGTTATTTCCTATAATGCAATGAACTTAGAACAAAAATATATACTTTAGTTGAAATATTTTTAAATTGGAATTTTTGTAGAACACGTCTAAATATAAAAATTATAAAATATATCATAAAATATATTTAAATATAAATTCAAAGTAAATAGGTCATAATGTAAAAATGTAAAGAGCATATGAAATAGTATGAAAGCTGTGTCGTGTCAAATTTGTCGCGTAGAACATCGTGTACAATATTCTAATTACCAATGTATGTATTTTTAGGTTCGCTATAGTAGTACGCATGCGAGATATGATTCCTTTCGAGGGTACTTTTTGTAATACATAATATATAGGCATAGAGGGCTATCGTAACCTTATGATAAATAAAATTAAGTTATACCACGGAAACAGTTCTTTTCCTGGATGGAAGATAGTATATAATATATTATCTTCATTTGTGTACGTCTGATAATGTACATACATACATAGATTCACGCCTGTTTCCCAGAGGGGTAGGCAGAGACTACGGATTACCATTTGCCACGATCCTGATACACTTCTCTGGCTTCATTCACTTTTATCACATTCCTCATACACATACATAATGTACATATTATATGTGAAATTTCATGATGATCCATCGAATTGTTAAGTCGTAAAACGTAACAAATAAAATAGCGTTCACAATTTAATATTAATTATGACACAGAAAGCCAGATTCGAAACTGTTAACTATATATATTGTAATAAAACGTTACAATTAGCGGCTGATATATGTTATATAATTTCACCCCGTAAGGAGATGCTGCGCTTGATAGGGTAGCCTCCTCAAGAGGCAAAGATTACATAAAGCGTAAATTATACAGAAGTGGCATAAGGCGTAGGCGTGGCATAGGTGCAACGGAGGCATGGTGGCACTTCGAAACTTCTCCATACAAAATGTAAGAATGCGACGCTTCGTGAATTATACAGGCTGTCCGGTAATTAATGGATAACCTGGAAATGTCTTATAGTGGAACTGATTGCCGATGATGATGTTTTTTTTTAATTACCATGTATAACTTTCTTGTATACTACGACCATAAATGAATAAAATCCATCGGTTTTTCGTTGTTTTATTATTAAACACTAATTATGCTAATAAATAGACAGTCAAAAGTATGCTATGCTTATAAAGCTTGCTCTTTTTAATACATATAAATTTTTCTTTTTTTCTGAGCCGCCTTCATGTCTACTATAAGACATTTCAAGGTTATCCATTAATTACCGGACACCCTGTAAACAAACAGCGTGGCGCACGCATACCGTTTCGCTGACTGCCACCGCACATCCTGCCTACGCGACCCAAGTGGGGCGTAAGGAGCACGTCATTTGTAACTTATAAAGAAGACCAGTTATCGCCACAAAATCAAACTGTATAATTATAATCGTGTCTCTGCTTTATCAGTTCTAAGCTTGCAACACGCCTGCCATGTGTGGTCGTCTTATGCCTTTTCTGTATATTTTTACGGCTAAGGAAGACTCTTAGGTAGCCTGGAACCTCTACTCACCGAAGCAATAAAATATAATGTTGTTTGGCTGCAATCGTTTGTAGTGTGGCATATCCCCAGCCTGGCTGCTACAGTTAGAGCGAAATCCCAGTTGTAAATTTCTGTGTCCTACTTCTCTAAGTCGCTGTGCCAAGTAATTACCTATTATTTTATTTACAGAGGCTTTTACAAATGGATATATAAAATTTCTTTCATTGTGACAAAATAAAACTTTTCACGCCGTTCACTCATTTGATTCACGCTAACACGTTTAAATATTAATACAGTTTACCCTAAAAGGAATTTTTATTTTTATTTCGAATGCAAGATCCGTCTCCGGCCTTATTTAATAAAACAGTAACATAACAGAGTCAAAGCAACAAAACATGTTCATGAAATTCAAATATCGTATGACGTAACCAGAATAATATTTGAATAATATTTCATATCCTAACGGCTCTTGACGAATGTATGGCAGAGAACTGTCGTGGTGAATAAGCGATGATTTTGTTTACGAGTCCGCTGTTTGATGAATATTGTTGATATTGCGATAAATTATGGTTTGTATTTTTTGACCTCGATATAAATGTGGAGAATAGGTAGCTGCGTTTTAGGAGTAAAGGTTTCATAGATATTACATATCTATACTTCAATTGTAGATATAAGTTGTGTGTTGAATGTAGGTTCTATTTTTAAAATTACTGAAGCGCTCATGTAACATTGCTAAATAGTCTTTATTTTATAGTTAGAGAAACCAGTAAGTCGTTAAATAAGTGTTAAATAAGTCAAAGCGTTAACCTCTTCTCATCCGCTTTTATCGTTTGTTGTACCAGTATGATTATTATCATATGTAGGTATGTAGTATATTAGCCGTTTTATCCTATGAAATCATCACGTCATAAAACGGATGTGCGACAGAGGGTAAGTCCAATTTTCGGTGGCATTTACATATAATATATGCACTATTTCAACGTTTGTAAACCTTTATAGAATACGAAAAATTAACCTCCTACTTTCCCAATAAACTTTCTAAAATAATCTTATATCTAACACCACATCGTAAACATTACAGAGGCAATGAAAAACTGATTTAACGGTGCTGGAGCCTCTAAGGCCTCCTGGAATGATTATTAATTAAATATTTTATATACTTTGACCATTATGCACAGTTTTAATTAAGGAAACCCTCTTTAATAAAGGACCTCTAGGGACATAATTACCGAATTATTTATTGATATTGTGTAGCTATATCCTTGGATATTTTAGTATAACTTTTAAGGGTAGTTATAAGCCTCTAGGCGGTAAGCGCAGTTTTAGTAACACTAAATTTCCTTAGATTAAGGCCTGGAGGCTTATTAAGAGAATTAAATTTTAGAGCTCCATCTACATCGATTTTTGGCGTTCTGCCATATTGCTGCGACGTTCAAATGCAATGATTTCGGCAAAAAATATCTGCATTGAATAGCCTCGTTAAGCCAATAACAAAGTGATAATCGAAAATACTATTGTGTATGATGAGTTCCCACGTTGTATTCACATATAAAATATTACTCATTTTCTTGTTAGAAGACTAGCAGTATACAGACTGTAAGCTGGCGCCATTTTTCTATTTCATTTCGTACACTGCACACAATATTTTCACATGACAAGTTGCTCTGACGACTGGTTTAAGTATAAGGTTATTAAGCCGAGTCTATCTTTCTTGGTGGTCTGATGTTAGAGAGAGAATCATAACCCTGGATTAGCTATTAACTACGTGAAGACTGAGTATGATATGGTATATTAGTACATAACGCAATTGTATCATCATATAAGTCATAAAGAAAATTATTGGAAACAACCTATGGAGTAACACGTATGACAATTATACAACTCTAGTCTGTTTTTGTTGCTTAAATATCTTTACTAATATGCATATGTGAGTTTGTTTGTTTACTACGCTTGCATGCCTTTACTTCTTGACTGATCATCATGAAATGTTGCATACATGTTGATTGAAATATAACCAACATTTACGCGAGCAAAGCCACGGACAAAATCTAGTAGATAATATTACAATTAAAAATCCAGTGAAAACTTTAATATGCGTCAGGAATTAGTTCTTTTATTTAATTCACTGGATATTAGATAAGTACAGTTAATAAAGCAGCGATAGCTCAGTGGGGAGACCAACAGACTGCAATGCAGAGGGTCTCTGGTTCGAACCCACATCGCGCACCTCTGACTTTCGGAAATTTTAGACTTTTCGAAATTATATGCGTATTGATTGACAATTATCGCCTGCACCTTGCTTCGGAGAGCACGTTAAGTCGTCGGTCCCGACTGCCATGAACATCTATGGCGGTCGTTATTGGGGAAATCAAAATAAAAGATCCCACTGGGTCGAAGTGTCGCCGATCTGTACTGACTGGCATCCACACAAGATAAGATAAGATAACTACAGTTATAAAATCACATTCAGCACCTGATTCAAAAGCTAACATTTTCTACTTGCACATATACATATGTATATTAAAGAAAACAATGTATATAGGGCTCTGACTAAGCATAGTTATTACGAGTAGCAGTAGACGTAGCTTGACACTTGATGACAGGAAAATAAAAAGGCCAAAAATATTTTTAAGGCAAGCTTTATTTTTATAAAGTCCTCAAGGAACTTTTGTTTACACTATGGAGGTATTAAGTTTCTGCAAATGTTTTATGTAACCGCGTGGATGGACTTAGTTTACGTTAAATTATTTTCCCAAAATATGGAAAATATTTAAAACTTCTTAAAGGTTCACCACTAGAATATAATTTCGTTTGGATATAGTAAGCATTATTTAGAACATACATAGATACTAATTTGCTGTGATTGTTGTTTATTAGGTGAAACTTTAACTATAACTTTTTTTTTATTCTCTTATTATATTATTTATTTATTAGGCATATTAACAGAATAAACACATACATTTACGTAATCATTATATAAGGCAAATTCGTAGGCTTATTCCAGTTACAAATATGCACAACATTCACTTATAGACAATAATTATATAGGTATAACAATGATAATATAAAAGGCATGGGACTTGCGATCGAGAGGTTGCGGGTTCGATTCCCACCCATTGCACTAGCGGTGTGAACCCACTCATAATACAAGTATTCTAGCTTTGTTGGAAGGGTTAACAGGAAAACTTGTAATTTTAAATCCAAATTGCTAGTAATCATAAAATATATATATATATTAAGTACTAGCTGATCCGCGCAACGTCGTCTGCTTCACATAAGGGAATTTATCCCGTTTTTGCAATGCATTTTTCATTTATGCTCTGCTCCTATTGGTCGTAACGTGACGTTATATAGGCTATAGCCTTCCTTGATAAATGGGCTATCCAACACGAAAATATTTTTTCAATTCGATCCCGTAATTCCTGAGATAGAGCGTTCAATAAATTAATCTACAGAGCCATCTATTAACAATTCATCGAACTAACCAATAAACACACACTTACAGAAAGTTACGAAGTTTGATCAAAATCGGTTCAGTAGTTTAAGAGTTTATCCCGAACATACATCGTGACACGAGATTTTTATATATATAAGATATGTACTTACCTAATTTTAAATATCATAAACACATATTATACCAATGATCTGATTAGTTAAAGCAGTATTGTAGATAAAAGTATAAGTAACTGGCAAATGAGACAGGTAATCATAAAACTCGAAACAGTAAAAGCCTATAGAAACCTCCCAATATTAAGTCAAAATATGAAATATCCCACAATATAGCAGATTTTCTCTTTATATATTATACTTAGAGATAAGATAAGATATTTATCGTAAAATATATTTCTTCGCAGACGCTATATTGAACGCATAAACTTACTAAACGTGGCCTGAGTCTGTCTGCTTACTTTTGAAAGTTTATCCCTTCAGTGTTTCTGTTGGCAGATATTGCGTTCTTAATGTTCATGGCAGGAGTGTAAGTAGCTAGGGGTAAAGCTAGGATTCAGCATTATATACTACATATATATAGAGTAATGTAAAACCTTGTTTAGCTAACCTCTATTGTTGAATTTCTGACGATATCTTGACAGCTTCTACAATACTCACTATTCTCTCAACCACTTTTATTTGCTGATATTCTATTTCATTAACGAATAGCTGACCCGACAGTCGTTGTCTTGTCAATCTAAACAAAAACACATTTCACGTAATTAAATTCAATATCAAAACGTTAATAAATTTTTTTCATATATAAGTACTATTTAAATTTTTGACATTCCCCGCGGATTTATCGTATATTTTCGTTCATACAAACCTTGTCCTGACAATTATAAAATCACAACAAAAAAAAATACAGTCGAATCAGTGATGCTCCGCCATAGGTATATGTGGCAATAAATTTTTAATATATAGATTAAATAGTAAAACGACAATGACTGCCGCACTAGGAATAAGTCCTCTATTGCGGGGGATTATACAAAAATATTAACAACGGATCCGAAGTACAATCTGACTCAGAACAGCTATTTGTAGATCTAATTTTTTCCGGAACTGAACGCACAACACTTGGAACAGTGGTTCTAGTGAGGTGAGCACTGAAATCACTACATTATCCGAGTAGTCTATATTATTGTGGTTTGAACATCAAGCATAAATTAAAAGTTGATGATTGATGTCTTGTTCTATGATGATTAGTTTTTTTATTACACTCAAAGTATGTGAGTAATTCGGAGCGAGCCTATTGTCCTACCTAGCCCATTTACAGACTCCGTGCGAGAATCAAGAATCCCTAAAACAAAAAAATATATTTATGATTTCCCAGATCCCGACATCGAATTCGGGATCTTAACATCGGGAACAAATATAATGTTATATCATAGTAACAATGAGGCAATCTATACATATATGTATGTGAAATGTTTATATCAAATATAACATCTTGTAAATATACATAAATGTTTTTAAAATGAGAAAGAGAATGTATTCAGACGTATCGTTACGTCTGAATACAAAACGATACTTAACTTTCAGCAATCTAATTTTTGCTTTTATATAAAAATACTCAAATGATAAAAAGGAATTCGTACGAATAATATCTTCCTACAGTTAACGTTTTACCTACATTTAGTGACGCGAAAAAGTAAAAATTAAATGTTAAAATCTGTCGCCGAGAAATGAAGCGCGTGATAAGAATTGTAGAAATATTAAAAATATATTAAACTATTTTTAGGAATCTCACAGACGCACGCACCAGCCGTAGATGTAAATGCACTCAAAACATTGATGTGCTTTTGTTATCTCAACTACTTTTTTATGAACAAGAAAATAATTTAACTAAACTTAAAGCATGTTTTATAACATAATATTATAAAGACCGCCTATAATAGCATTGAACGCGATTGCTTTGCATAAAATCTCAGGTTTTATTTTCGAATCGGACAAAGTGTTGCGTAAGATTCTCAGAGAAGCACGGACTTTAGAACTTTAAGACGAAAATAAATTTCGCGTTGCATGATATACGATTATCTATGTATGTAGGTATGTAAGTGTAATATGTAACGGATATTAATGCGATCATGCATAATGTTTACCTTTTAATGCTTGACGTTTCGACCAGGTTACACAGGCCGCGGTCACAAGCTGACTAAAACCTGGCTGAAACGTCAAGCGTGATCGTGTTAACCCTTACGTATTATATATATAAATACGCTCGCCCTCAAGCCATGCTTTCAGGTCCCAGGTATTACCGGGGGCCTAAAAGCATGGCTGGTAAAATTGAGGTATAATACACCTCTGCTTACTCCATTAAAGATATACACGTGAGACTATGTTTGTATACAGAAAAGTTGCAGTTGACACACTGTCTAACTGGCGCACGTTTCCACAGCGTTTACAAAGCACCTCATGGAATAAATCTGGGTGAAAAATCTAACCTAATAAAACTCAGTCCGGTTTTAATAGGGGTGACTTGTGTGTTTGATGTGTCTGACTTTAATATCCTGAGTAATTTTCTATACGGAACTCAAAGGCTAGATCTCCTTGTTATCTAAAGCTGACAGCTTATTATATTTTCTTTGCCTATTATTTCTTTTAATTAAATGATTATTCTGAAATGTGATTTACTGAAGATGATTTTTGTTTTTTTGTTGTAGCTAAGCAGGTAAATTGTTTGTAAGTCATTGCTACTTGTGATGCTGCACGGATGGCGTTGTTTAAGCGGTCGACTCGCCAACGCGTCGAACAAAGTGGGTTCAATCCCAACATGTTACAATAAATACATTGTTTGAACAACATTTTATGTTGTTCCAAGTCTGGGTGTTCTTTTGTCTCTTATTTCAATGTTTGCAAAAATTCCATGTCAATATATATAG
Source organism: Catocala nupta (assembly GCA_963675205.1). Lineage (NCBI taxonomy): Eukaryota > Metazoa > Arthropoda > Insecta > Lepidoptera > Erebidae > Catocala > Catocala nupta. The sequence goes on along the minus strand of OY776097.1, from coordinate 17,789,800 downwards.
GCACTTAACGAAACGAGGGCATCGTCTCAAAAATATAATGAGCAAATTGCTTTAAAAAAATAGTCTATCTAAAGAAAATACTTAGCTTACGTATTGTCATATGAATACACGTTCGACAAAATATTACATGCATGCAGTCTAGGTGTGAATAAACAGGCGAATCAAATCGTTGCCGGGTGCATTAGTGCTGGTCATCCACAAAGCTTATGTGCTAACCAGATGAATCAGTAGAGAGCTATATTCACTCGTTGCCTAATTAAAACAAAGCTGGGTAGCAATAAGATCTACGCCGGACAGGGTTGTTAGGCACAGTGCTCTGGCAGATACGGTACTTGCACGTAAGATACGCTACGTTGCATTGCGGGTAACCACTGAAGTGGTTTCAGTAAGAGCCACGCATAACCCAATTCCTATTTCAAGGAGACTTCTTCTCGCATAATTAAAGTCAAGACAACTTGAATATAACGTGTTTAAATCCCTTTCATTTAGCGAATATATAATTTAAAGTAAGTATTAGGTTATCTTTATCGAATCTAGTAAGAAATAGCGTATTTTAAAACCTATTTATAAAATTCGTTTCTTCTTACGGCTTCGCGAGTCCGGAGGAAAATAGAATAATTATTGTATTAACTGATTCACAATAATAATAATCATTTATTTGCAATCTTGCACTTAGTCAATAATTAGAAAAGAGTTTAAGAAAGTGTAAATAACGTATACGGTATGTTAATCCAAAATTTGTTCTATTCACAGAACATAGATTATTTCTCTGTTTTGTGGTTCTACCGGTACACAAAGAGTCATTCAAACTCGTTCAACGGTTTACGCGTCAGTAACAAATATCAAAACATTTTCACAAACTTTGACATTTATGATATTAGTACAATACAATTTATAGTAAATTATTTACAGCTTTGATACCGTATACATACTTTAAGTGGTGTCTTCGTTATTTCACTTAAGATGAAAACAGAATAACCAAAGGTGTGTAAATCTAACATTAGGATTTGTCAACGGCTTTGTTAAATTTGGAGTACGAATACAGTATCGGCTTTGTGTGAAAAGACTGAGTGTTGACAGGAGTTGAGATTTTACTATAAATGTTCTACTGTAACTTTATTTATATTGAACGAAGACTCAACGACTTTCTTGTTACTAACAAGGAATGTAACTAGTATGTAAAATAGATGTACAGACAATTAGTTGGATGCAATTCTGATGCGAAAATTCTTTATAATAACGTCAAAAAGAAGAAGTAGGTTCAAGTGATGGGCAGACTTACAAATAAAGACATTAATTATATTATATTGACTACTAGTAATGTAAGAATTGTGATTGTTCAATGGATTCAAATCCGAACAGAATTCAATCATTCGGAAATATAATTGCATTATTGACATGAACCCAGTCCTAACACATGCATTGAGCTTAACTAGAGTGGTTAACAAACATATATATAAAAAATAAGTTAGGTATATAACCCATTGTTTTGCAATCCAATGAAAAAGAAAACAATAAGAACATCCAAATACACATCTTAATAACCCTTCATATTTATAACATAAGCAGTAATTAGAATAATATTAGTAAAATTTGTAGGAAATGTAATTCAAAAATCAATTTCTGGATTCGAAAATTCATTTCAGGCTATACGCACAATAAGAAATTTATAGATTTATATAAACATAATATATATAATAAAACGTATAAGTGCTGGAAGTACTCTTAATTAACTTATTACAACTTAAATATAATATTCTGATATTTTCCATTCCTAGCCCTAGTTTTCTTTTATATATTGGTATTTGGTATAATAGGGTATTACCCCAAATACCAATAAATAAAATGAAACCAGAAAATAGTAATATCATTTCCAGATAAAAAGAAGAATCACTATAACAACCACTATTGTAAGTACTTTCTATTGTCAGCGCAAATCGAATACGTCCCACAACGTCCTACATTTTCCGAATGTCGTATCGTTATCGTCACGTGTCAAATGAAATGCTCCCCGCCGTTCAAATCCCAGTTGATAGATAGCTTTTTCTTTGAGCGAGCGATTGCTATGTTCACATCTTAATCTCACGAATTTCTTACAATACGTGAGTGTTTTCGCTTCGACGACGTTTTTTGCAACGCTTCCAGCATTTATAGACAGAATGGGAGTTGTAAAGTGAATTTTGTGAGAGAGAAATTCAAATTTTTGACCGTCGAAATTCTTCAGGGAATCATCAGGAAAATACTCTGGAAAATATTCACGTAATTGAGTCCCGTGATACGTATTTGGAATCTTTTTGTGTTTTACCTTTTACCGGAATCACGGAATACACATATCTGTGGTTGTTTTATTCACATTTTTATATTTCTTGTCTCAAATATCTTCATGCTTGACAACACGTTTATTGTTGTATTATATTGGAAGACGATAAATTAGATGATATTGGTTTTAGTAAAGTAGGTGAGTGGATTCAGGATACCAATATTCGACAGCATAGCCAAAGACACAATATATCAATATTACTATCACTTAAGGTATTGAGATATTAGTTAATTCTACTGCAAAGCATCCGTAAACGTATTTTAACGCAAGCAATTTCGCAATAGATTTATACTACATATCCATTAACACATGATAATCTCCGTTTTTAAATTCAAGCTTCGTAATTCATAACTACTGAAAATAATATAGTCTCTTAAGAAATTCAAACAAGCTACTGTTTTTGCCACAGCAGAGCAATGAAGATGATCTATTCACGACCAAAAGTAACTTAAACTTTCGTTACTGTTCTCATCCGAATTCGAAACCACTTTTCCAAGGCCGATAGCTCAAATTCTAAATCTGTTTATCTTAAATCTCGTAAATATATGTATATAAGCAACTTTCCTAATCCAGTCTTGGGTTAATCGAGTTAGTTGCACTAACTTTATGTCGCAGCTGGCATTCAATAAACATTTTCATCTCTCAATTGAAATATTCTGTTTGCAACTAAATTTTGACTTTAGTTTGCTCCACTTTAGTTCTGAATTCATTAGGTCTTGTAGTTTTTGGCTTATTAATTGGATAGCTACCTTGTTTTTCTACCCAGATACACACATATAGAACACGAGCGACTGCAATATGTGTTCGGTTCACACTTAGTAGTTTCAAGTTAGTACTTTCTAGCCTAATCTCATAGTAGTCCTTTATTTTTTACTTAGGGGAATGCATTGACGCATACTCCTCCGCGGGGGCGCGCGAAGGGGTTATGTTGGACTCACCGGGGTAAAAGAAAGATGATAATGATGATGATAATGGACCACCCGGTAATACCGACTAAACCTACCACAGTGTTCCTCGACGAAACCGCAATCGGCGTGGCCACGCAAATCACTTTCATATGCAGTCGCGACCCCGCCGAGGTTTCGGCCTGCCATATGAAACATGTACATGAAATGTAATATTTATTTTTTAAATAAAATTACTTACTTAAAAAAGATCTAGCCGTTCTGTAGGTCTAGGGTTTAAATAATTATATTTTCTTGTAAGAGTTCTATAAAAGAACAAATTTTAAATTGTTACGGTTATTTTCTAAGCGTTTCCTTGAGTATTACTCCATAATGATTCCTGTGATTAAACAGTGATATGCCTTTTAGATTTCTTTTAGGTTTTGGTTATCCATTAATTATTTTACTACCAAGGGCAGTTAAGACTGTTTTACTTCTACTGACCTACTTCCTTTAGAAATGAAATAAGGAATCGACTTTAATTATTCGATCTGCAAGTACTTTTAATTCTATCCTATTTCCGTCGGTTTCGATTCAGTTTTTTTATCTAGGTCCCGAAGAAAAAAAGCTAAAACGAATCTGTGCTCATTCCGCTGTATTAAAAGCTGAAAGTAGGACACTATGTTGCAAACTTTAAATTCATTTTAAATTTCATTTGAATTTTATCAACCTTCATTTATTTTAACGTACTTTTAAATGATTTTACTTAGTCAAACAATCTATTTTAAATTGCTAATTTGGCTTTATCATTAATATTGTAAACTTAAATATTGAAGATTTCATATATTTTTGTGATGATATGATTTAATTATTTTTCTTGCTACAAAATGTTTATTTATAATATACAACATATTTTAAAATTTATGCATACATACCAATGAACTTATGTTTTGTTACCTAAAACATTTTGTTTACATTTAATCAAAGCATTTTACCTTTAACATCAAACATTGCAGAGTTGTTTTCAGTGTCGCTCGTTCTGTAAATCACGAAATGTCATCAAAGGATAATATTATGCCCATATATCACTGAACCGGAACGAGCAGGCTTGCCCTAAAGTCATTAATATTTCACCAACGTTTTATATAAACAAAAGCCTTAGAAAACTTGTTTGCATATTCATTAATATCACATTGTTTCGTGAAATTTAATATAACACTGTTTGTGGTTAAACCTTCGAAGAAAATTAATTCAATTTTCTGGTGACAACGTGTGATAGCCTTATTGATAATGTCTTGCATGACGATGCTTTAATCTTTAAGCTTTACTAGGAATTTCGGTCCCTATAATTTGAAGGCAGCTATGAGATACTCTATCCTTTTGATAGAACAGAATGTCGGGTCTACATAATAGAAATAATGACTGATACATATCCGCATGTATTAGAAATCCCTTCAAGGGATGTCGATAATTAATTTACACCATACCGTAAAGTTTCTTGGGTTTATAGATTATATTATTTATTACATCGTCATGTGTAACAAGTTATGGATGGGTAACATGAATCGGCTTCTACCTATCTTGTACCTACCTAATTTTAATAAAATGACATTTTTGGTCTAGTTCCTAATGTTGAGCTTTATAAAAGAAAATACTATACTGTAAATAAAATATTAAATACTTATTTATACGTAAAGAATGTTAAAAACAAAATTACAATTATAATAACAATAGTAAAATCTTTTGGATAAATATAATTATACTTAATACTGTTACTAAGATTATTTTAGTGTTTTTCTTGTATTGGAATTTAGGCAGATGACATTTTCAAAGTATTTATGATTCTGTCGATACAGAAGCGTGCGATTATTTTCAAGTAAATAATATCCATTGTTGTAGACTGTATTTTAAAATGGCGGTCAGCAAAAACAACGACCTTGTAATCTCCGGATTACTGTGTCCATCTTTAGTAACGCGCAGGTTTGCGTTTTTAATTACAGATGTTGGACCAGATTTAGTTTTACATTAGACTCTTCTAGTCGTAAGAAATATATATAAATATAGTAAATGAAGCTTCTTGAGACTTGTGTTCAATGCCTGTTTATAACTACCTATCTTATTTATAACCTTTTGCGTTTAAAATATAACTAGCTGCTATCAATCTGATTGCCTATAAATTGAGACAGCAACCCATTAATTTGAAGCAAACACAAACACTCTCTCAGCTTTCCCATCCTGTAACAAAACCAGACTATTTTCCGATAGCATTTACTGCCGGAGAGTTCCAGTAAGCGATAAACTGGAAAGAGCTTAAGAACTTCATATATAGAATTCAATTTGGTCTGGCATGACGACGATTTGTCTAAGACTTGTGACAACAAAAACTGTGCAATAGCAAAGTTGAAATGATAAGGCATAACTCGGAACACAAGTGCCGTTAACTGGCGGGTAAAAATTGGCGGCCCCAAAAGTTTTTCCAACGCTGATTTTGTAGGATGGCAATAAAAATGAAGTAACCATAGGTACCTATTAGCATTTTAATATCAGATGGACAAAGTAAATATAGAAAGGTTTAGAACACCCAAACTTTGATAAGAAAAACAGATAACGTTACATGAGAAAATTGTATTGGGAATAACGGAGGTTCCATTCCGGGTTCTTTAAGTGACTCTAAAATAATAATAATATTATAATATTCTACCACATACACACAACACTATCTAGCCCAAACTAAGCAGAGCTTGTAATATGGATACTAGACAATGGATAAACATACATATATACTTTTTTTTTATAAATACATACATATTATACATAGAAACACCCAGACCAAGACAAACATCCATGTTCATGCACACAAATGTTTGACTTGTGCGGGAATCGAACCCGCGACCTCAGGCGTGGCAGTCGGTTACACTAACTACTACGCCATGCTCTAAAGATTAATTTTTTATAAAGTAGTTTGGGCCTACATATGAATATATATTAAGACATGAACAATAGTCTTAAACCTAATATACAAAGTTCTTCGTAAACATCAAGCATTGTCTTCTTATTTGCTGGCAAAGCCTCGGGTAATTACATAGTTGTCTAATAAATAATATTGTGCCAGTTTGATTTATAGAACCTCTCAGTCAATAGGGACAAGAACTTTGCAAAACATTTTGCCAATTCATAATATTATATAGAAGTAAAATGTATTTGTATGTGTGGGTAAGGAGTAAACTCAAGATTTTAAACTTTTAGCTAATAAAAAGCTATTTATGTAACTTTAACATAACATAAAATAGTCAATTCAGCTTTCTAGTCTTATTTAGTAAACTTATAAGACATACTGGTAGCTAAGGACAGTACATTAAGATCTATCTTGATGTGTTTTCTTTTGTCATCTCTATTTATAAGAGAATAAAATATAGTCTGAAAGCACTTACTGGATAGTTTTATAATGAGTTGTTTGTTTGCTAAATACGGTAGCGATGAAATAATAATGTCCTCGAGACTGAATTTCGATCGAGGTGGCCAACCTTATCGGAGACTGGCCATCGGCGCAGGTATTATAGTGCACAATTGCGTGTGTAAACAATATTGCTCTCTCTGTTTCCTAACTCTCATGATGCGATGGGACGGCAATCCGACACGACCGGAGAGAGACTAGGCGCAGGACCAACAGCTTTACGTGCTTTCCTAACTCCGGCCTGGTATTGAAATTTCCTAACAAAAATCCCAATATCTTTTCGCACAGTATTCGCATTCCCTTTCGCTGCGCCATGGAGGCAGTTTAACGATAAAATAGACTATACAGCGTGAAAGATGTGGTCATATATTTTAAATGTCACATAATATTGCTTTTATACAATGGAAAACCACGACAAACAAAATCGTATACATTTTCACTAAAATGTAACATTTTCTTTGTATCGACATCAATATCGTACATACTAGTATGTTTTTTTTTTATGAGGTCGGAAGCAAACGAGCCGGCGGATTGCCTGGTGGTAAGTGATTACCGCCGCCCACGGACACCCGCAACACCAGAGGAGTACCAAATGCGTTGCCGGTCTTTTAAAAAGGAGTACGCTCTTTTCTTGAAGGTTTGTAGGTCGTATTGGTCGGGAAATACTGCAGGTGACAGTTAATTCCACAGTTCAGTTGTGCGAAGCAGAAAATATCTGGGAAAACGCACAGTTGTGGACTGCCAACCATCTAAATGATGGGGATGGAAATTCTGTCGCGTAGGACGATGGCGAAATGAGGCGGCAGGGATCAGTTCGAACAATTCCTCGGAGCACTCCCCATAGTAAAAGCGATAGAAGATGCATAGCTAGGCCACATCTCTACGCAACGCCAAGTGGTCTAGCTGATTTGAAACAACCTGGCAGTCGACGATTCGAGTCACTCTCCGTTGAATGCGGTGCAGAGGGAGAAGCTGGTACTGGGGTGCCCCTGCCCAAAGATGAGAACATCCCTTCCTCTACGACTATCCCAGTTTATGATATAGCGTTCCTCTACACCAACCAATTAGGCTATAATAGAGGAGCCGCTGTACCTTCCAGTGCCCGAGAGCACCTTCCGGGACCAGTTATAGACAGGTCTTGTCCCCAAATCCCGACTCTCCACCCTAACCTCAGAGATCCGGTTCTCGTAAGCGAGCTACCTCGTGCCCAAGTGACACTACCTATTCTCCAGATAGGTACCGGAGCAATAAAGCCGCTCACTACTCGCAACTCAAAGGAGTTGCTAACGATAACCTCGCTGAAGCCGACGGAGAAGCTGCCTCCCATATCTCCAGTATGGTACCGGAGCTGTGTAAGGCACGCTCACTTCCCGACATACATCCGTAGGCCTACCCAAATAGGCCTACAAGCCGGGTGTGGCCTGAGTCACTCCAGCTATGACTCTTACTTGCTGAGCAGGCAAGCTCCCGAGATGCGTTGCGGCAGTGAAACCACACTGCCACTTCGCTAAAGGCAACTCCGTACCTCATGCGACCGACTGGTTCGCACTGGCCGCGTCTGAGTCCGACGCTCGAAAGCAACGTGCTTGCCGAGCAAACGAACATGTCGTCCTCAGCGGCCAACCACATACCCCTGCGAGTCCAACTCCAATGTCAGGCACCGCGCACTCTAGTCAGCGGTCGATAGAACACGCCTTTCGAGGCGCAGTGGGCTTCCTGACCCCGCAGTACCCTGGTCCAAGGGGGAGACCCGTAGTTCTCCCCCCGAAACCCTATCTACTCGGGTCCATGTGAGGCCGAACCTGCGCCTTGTAAAGTAGTAGGCGATGGACCGCGAAATACTGTCTTGATCTGTTGACGCTGCACGCCAAGCTTTTTCGAAGCTAATTTAGCCTTACCCTTTAAATAGCCGTGGAACTGGACTTCACTCGATATGTCGATACAAATAATAGTTAAACAACATTTAGCTGATTCGGGTGATTACTGTGTACCCGAAAATGATCAGGCACAATTTGGATAGTGATATAAAGCTTTTGTTTGATGTTTAAATGATAAATAAATAAAATGTTTGAAATTGTCGTAATTGTTATTTTTTATCCGGAGATAGGAAGATCCACATAAGTTATTTATAAGATATACATTATACGGCCCTAAAATATGAACACACCTTTCTGTTACATGCTGTATATGTAGCATCACTACATATTATAAAACAAAATCTCCCACCGCGTCTGTGTGCCTGTTCGTAGTAATCTCAAAACTACTGACCGGATTTTCATGTGGTTTTCACCAATAGACTTTATTTAGATTATATAATATGTTTATTGGTATGTATATTTTATGTAATATATAATTACTATTGTGATATTCTTTAGTATATTTACATGAATGTTTCGCATTACTGTATGCACCTACTTCTTTTTATTTCTGCATCACCCTAAGGTCGACTGGTAGATAATGCCCTTGGCATTAAGTACGCCATTATACTATTTTGAGCATAAAGTTTTAAAAAAGAAAATAAAAAATATAAATAGGCAGAGTAATTCATGAGAAAGGTTTAGGTGTACAATTTATTAAGGTTTTGTACGAAGCCGTGCGAAGCCGGGGCGGGTTGCTAGTTAAAATATAACTTACGTTGATCAAAGATTGTTCCAAGAGCTAACAGAAGCTACCGGAACCTAATATTCCATAAATCAAAGTAATAAGTTTTTCAGATAGTAGTAAGTTTTTCAGTAAATAGGCAGAAAGTGCTTTTATATAAATTGAACAAGATTATTTATGGTGACCTTAAGGCGGCGTTGGATCGCCACAATTCAAGTTTGGCATGAATTATGTTGTAGGGTCTCTGGGAAAAAGCGATGATCCCATTTCTTTTAGTGTCGTTAGATGACAAAGATATTATCTTTATAAAAAGGTTCTAATATAGACTGCGGAAGCAAAAGGTAAGTAAGGCAGAAATAATGGTAGAAAACAGATTTTGATAGTATTGTATGGACTTTGAAACTCGCTTCAAATTGAGCATTTATTTTATGTAGGAACTTGTCACTGTCATGAAAATAGAAAATAAAATCGGTTTTTGGTCTGTACAGGCTTAAAATAAAATAGCAAGGACCGAATATGGCAACCGAATACTGCAACGTCCATTTAGGCATTGTTATAGCTGTGACCCAATTTGGTCGAACGTCAGTAAACACGGACGTTCCATGAATGGTAAATACGCACATTGACAATAGCAAAGTCAGGCCTGTGTCGGCGAAAGTGGAAAGAGGACAGCGATTAAACAGTTTGAAATACCCCGAAAATACTGTGTCACAGTAATTATCCAAAACTCTTGCGTAACCTTTTTTTTCCGATTTATTATTCTATATAACGGCAAAACAATTATATATGACTAAAAGGAGTTTAATGTAAATGGCTGGTCAAGCATTTGTAATTTTAATTTAGTGTGCAATTACCGCTAAATTGTGGTTAATACAGGTGGTGTAATATACGATTAGATTTTGATTTGCCATCCTTTGATGGCAAATCTGCTGGATATAAAATTGGCATGTCAATCCTTATGGCATGCAAATATCATTTTTAACTTAATGCAAATATCATGTTTACCTGTCAATTGTTAGACTGCCAACATAATTGAAAACCTATGTGCCTGGACGCCGGCGTGCCGCTGTGACTTAATTATTACCTTCTTATAATTTCAACATTGGACGTACCTGTTGACAATTGAAATACTCGTTTACTAATTTCTTAATTTTTATATTTTAAATCAAATAAGTTTTATTGGTGTGGTAGGTGGTTATAGATCCGTACCACCATACAGTATCTATTACGGGTACCCACCTCCGTTTGTACCGTCTGTCTGTCTGTGTATATGCAACAGTGTTAATATTTTTGTGTGTAGCTCTAGTAGTGTATGAGTAACAGTGTTTTCTGACCATTTTCTTGCTTGTCTTATATTATAAACAAAGTACCTAATTATAATAATCCTTCAGTTACAGCTATATGGCTATATTCCTTAGAGATGACAAAGAAAAGAAAGACAATATGTAGAGATGAGGCATTATGTATTATTTCTAGGTACCATACTATATTTATAAACTAAGAGCCGATTTTTCAATCGTCAGATAACTTTTTTGGTATAAATATAGAGGTTCCACATATTTTCTTCACAAAAGCTGTCAAAACGTCAAACATATAAAGTTATCTGACGATTGAAAAATCGGCCCATAACAAAACAAGTATGAAAAAGTGGATTATAGATATATTAGATTTTGACCGCGTTAAGATTAGTAACACTACTTTTTCTGGATGAAAGGTACCCTATGTCCTTATCTGTACCCCTGATAAGGTGAATGCGAAATTTCGTGATGATCGATCGAGTAATTAAGGCGTGAAAGCGTAACAAATATACTCACATTTGCATTTATCTATATATATTAATATGTGAAGCAAAAACTTTGTACCCCTTTATACGAAAATTACGCGAACGGAGGAGTATTAAATTTGGCACAGTTAAATTTTATATGGGGAAGGAGGGGCGAATCCTAATATTTTCATAAAGTATGCATTAGAAATACATTAAATTAATGAAAAAACACTACACGCACACAACCATGCATAATATGATACACGCAGTCGAATCGCGTTCGTAGTATTTCGACATTGTTCGTGTGACGTTGTACAATTCTTTGTAACTATGGTTACCTATACCTTATTTATATTTAATAGAGAAAAACAAAGTAGCAAGCTTAGGAATTTCGGTCGAATTTTGACCAGTAGGCGATCGCTAGTAATATTAGTTAGGCAATCAGAAAACAGATAAGCATTAGTGGAAATTAAATGTTTGTTTTATTTCACCTGGAAAGCGATTGTTTAACTTTGCAACAGATACTTTTTACGTAAATTATAGTTTAACCTACGTGCTGGATTTGAGTTGCCTTTGAACTAACGCAGCGTAACGAGCATTCGGGGATGAATAATGCATTTACCAGCACTACTGCTACCAGAATATTAATATTGGTGTAGTAAGATTACCGAAACGCTGGCTTAAATAATACTAATAACTAATGTTAGCTGAGATAATATTATTATAGTATCTAGTATGGTTCTACTATTATCATTATGATTGTTTAGCTATTGGTAACTATGTTAGCAGAAGCTTCGCTGTGTTATAGTTTGAGAATGGAAATGGAAAAGGTCCATAAATGTTACTTTGTGACCAAAATTAATATGAAAACAAGCTTTTTAATTGTTATTTTAGACAAAAAAAGTTCATTCCTTTTTGTCTGAAATAACAATTTTCATAAGTGACCTAATCACCAGTCCTGTGTTCAATAATGTACAATAAACTGTATGGTGAGGGACTTTATGAATAAAAATACAGTGGACATAAAGAACACCCAGTCTCGGAACAACTACCCCTGGACCGCACAATTTTTTGTGCGTTTTTAGAATCTATAACTTTCATTGAAGTTAAACTACTTGATACGGATTTTATCGCGGTGCTTATTTAACACTTTATTACATAATTTTGAAACTGTTATACTACTACTACTATTAAACGAGGAGATCTCCCCGTGACCATGGTTGCTGAAAAGCAACCAAAACGTCGCAGAAAGTGTAAAATTAAATACAAATAGTTCTAATAGTTTTAATAATTTATTTACTTAAAAATTAGTAAACTTTAATAGTAGTAGTAGTATAACAGTTTCAAAATTATGTAATAAAGTGTTAAATAAACAACGCGATAAAATCCGTTTATAGTAAGTAGTTTAATTTCAATTAATAACATTCGCGTAAACAGAAACAATATTCTATAACTTACAGCCAGCATTGGCGACGCTATCCGTGCACCTGAAATTTGTTACTAATATTTTTAAATCAAAAGCAAATTCGGCAATAGTGACAACACAGTATATAATTTACAAGTCACAAATAATTGTCATTCACTTACATTTTCCTTTATGAAGTGAAATAAATATGTTGTCAAATTAAAGCATCGTCTTCCTAAAATACTTTTCTAATTGCTCGACGAACAACTCTCTAAGATACTTTAGCTAGGTGTAAGAAAGACAGATGTAATATCACGACGGCTTCATCTTAATGTTTGATATGGGTCTGCATTTCCATCATAATTTTGACATTGCTGACTTAACCGTAAATTAAATTCTATGGGCTCAATATATGTTGTTACATCGATGTAACGTTCTAAAGTATTGAGCATAGAATATTATTGTGCGCAGTGCTGTAACTAGAGTCGAAATTAATAATCTATACCTTATATTATACAAATCTCGTGTCACGGTGTTTGTGGTCGTACTCTGCCGAAACGGCTCGACCGATTTTTATGAAATTTTTATGTATATTTGGTAGGCTACGGTTACGTAGGTTCATGGCACTAGGTGATTACGGTGTCCCTATCGAATGAATTTATATGACAGAACAACATTTGCCGGATAAACTAATGATATATAAGATATAAGCTGCCGGTCTTCTGGGCACGGCTACGACGTCGAGACCACTTTTGTGACAATATTCAGTTTAATAATTATTGGTTTTTTTATTATTACTTTATCTTTGTTAATACGTTTGTAAATATATATTAGATTAATTAGTGTTATAATGAATGATGTAAATATATTTTACACATTGGTGTAAATAAAAGCGTTACGAGATATAAGTTTGAATTATACGACGATTTGGTTATATTAATAAATAAATAAATTTCTGTCAAATGCCGTACGGCGCCGAGTGCAAATATATATCGACAACAGTGGTGACATATTTTTATTACTTGCGTAGTTATCACTGATACGTTTGAAATGAATAGAATATGATAAACGTAGCATGTACTTGTAGAAGATGGTTGCCGAAGTCAAATGGTATGGATGGAAAGTAAATTCGATAAGAAGGACTTAGCGTTAAGCGAATATCCATAAAAAATCTAATCTTAAAATAAATTGAAATATTCGAATCTTTGAATCATTCAAAAATTTGATATTGATTAATTATTTGATAACGTATTAGCCCTACTCGAATACGAATGTAAATATCACCTTTTGGTCTTGGAAATATCTTATATTTCCAAGCCCAATGTCCTACGCCTCTTAAGGTTGACTTTAAAATAAAAAGGTCAGAACAAGTTCGTGAATATCATTATACAGGGATGAGCACAGAGGGTACAAAATATTACTGGCAACTTAAAATGAAAACTCTGTCATCTCAGACTGTATTAAACATAATCGACAGACGTCGAAACACGGCCATGATTATCAAACCCAGTTTCGGATATTCAATTATAGTTCGAATTATAATCAATGATAGGAATTTATCTACATTAGGATACGCGGTCATACAATTTACGAATATTCGAATTTCTTTAGTATTTGCAATTTCTCATCGCTTTGGAATTAAGTCACTATTTTTTAGACTCTATAGAATTAGAAAGTAAAACTGATAAATGAGTGTTGAAAATATAATAAAAATAGTAGTAAATACAACATTTCTATGTTGGACACAATAAATTGTTAGACTTTAGGTGCAAGAAGAGCCGGGCAAATTGAGAATTGTATCGTATTGAGAGGTCAAGGAAGGCGAGGGACAGTGAGGAATGTCGATTGCTTTACAGACAAGAGCAAAGTCTAAATCAAAGAAGACGTACTTGAAATAAGTTTTGAATAAGTCTTTGCATTTTCTACACTATACATTTAAAAAATAAATATAGTATTTATATTTTTCCATGTTATTAAATTTTTTATTTATGTGTATACTAAAATGTGCTTGAAATGTCTTGGAATACCAGACATAATTAAAAACCTATTGTGTATGGCCACCTGTGTGCCGCTGCAACTCAATAGATTAAATTATGCTATTGAGTTCGTAAGTAAAGTAATAAATTAATTCAATAGTGCTTTGTCTTTGACGGCACCAGTCAACTATAGATATTTCGGAAAGAGTGCAGGGGAACTGTACTGCACTGAACTGCATCATTCGATTCCTGCTGCCTCATTCTACCATCGGATGACCAGACAAACAGACCAGCGCCACAGGTACATAGTGGATATACCACATTCAACCACCGAGCGCCTTGCTTCCAAAGGAGTGGAACTCATTCCCTAAGTCTGTATTCCCCGATGAGTACAATCTGGGTGTCTTCAAGTCGCGAGTAATTAGATATCTTCTAGGCAAACTTGCTCCATGGTCGACTAGATTGTCACCTAACACCAAGTTAGATAGCGGTCAAACGCAAGCCTATAAAAATGAAAAAAAAAAACAAAAAATTGTGTGTCGCTTTTGTAGAAATCGAATATGTATCCAAAAGAAAACGTATTTTCTGCCTGTCAAAGAAACCTTATTATGTATGCGAGTAAAGATTGTTACTTGATTTATTCTCCGTTTAGAATCAGTAAGCCTAAAGCTTTGATATTATTATAGCATGTACATACGCTTATTTATAAATCAACCATGTTATGATACATTTCTTATGTAAATACTTTGTAATTCTTTTGAGAAATATACATTCCAACTTCAAACCTTTTGGTAGGTAAATATTTTTCGAAACCAGTAAAAACATTTTTCCATTTCACTACATTAAATTATTCACCGTTATTATAAATATTCTTACGACCGAAATATCTTAGCTCTTTTTAATAAGAAAAGTAAATACACACAAGTGTGTAAATACTAGAGCAGTAACAGCCATTTAGAAAACTTATTAACCATTTTATAATTCTTGTGTATGAACGTTGGACTGCCACGCAGAGTTCGATCCCAGGGCACGCACCTGTAACTTTCCAAAGTTACGTGCATATTAAATAGTTAATTATCGTTCACGACAAAAAACTTATTGAGGAAACCTGCATGTCTGAGAGTTCTACATAATGTTCTTTAAGATTTTTGAAGTCTGTTAACCCGCACTAGGCTGGCGTGGTGAACTACGGCCTAATCCTTTGAATATTAAGAAAAGGCCCGTGCCCAGCACTGGGAAAGTTTATATAGAGGCCTGAACGTTGGCTTGGTTCATACGTTTGAACTTCGCTGGACTCAGTTGGACTTGAGGCAGATCTTTGCTACCTATAGTTTCAGATTCAGATTTCAATTGCCGGGTCGAAAAAAGTTATTAGATTTTTGTATTGCAAAATATATATTAGCAGAACGAGGCCTGATAATGCTCCCTATATGCGTTAATGTCTCGACCTAGTAAACTGTCGAAATGATTGTGTAATATTATTTTCGCCTACCCTATGGTATTACAGACGGGAATCTCTGTACTTGTATATATAGAAATACAAACGATTTTATAACATTTGATTCGGTACCTCAAATAATAACGTTGTTCTAAGACTATACAATTTTGTTGTAATATCGAGCCGTATAGAAAAGTAAAATGAACAGGAAAATAAAAAAATTTAATCACCTTAGCAAATTAAATTTGAAACAATAACTAACTAAAGACATAATAATATATAATAATAAATGTCTTGTATATAATCAACAGAAAATTGTAATCTGCTGTTAAGCCTTTTGACGCAAGTGTTGAATTCATTTAAATGAAATTTGTTACTTCATGTTGGTTCATTAACAACCAAACTTTGAGCACATCTGTCTTAATTAACGACCAAGTTTCGTATTTTAACTTGTCTGCTATAATCAGTATGTAAACGTTTAGGAATGATGTGGGTTTAAGAATACAAACATATTATTATTATTTCGTATCAAACCCCTAGTACAATTATATAGTGATTGATGAGTGTGGAAAGTTAGATCATTTAAAGTTGATATTACCGTGGCTGAGTAAATATTCACAAGTAACAATAGAGTAGTTGCCGATATTTGATATTGTTCATTATTTTATAAACAAGAGGAAATAGCAATCAAAATATTATAATAATATCATCCCTGTATTAAACTGTCCCACTGCTGGGCACGGGCCTCTTCTCAGTGTAAGAAGGGTTAGGCCATGGTCCACTACGCCGCGGCGACTGCCGCGACGTTGTTGAGGACACGGCGCTGCACACTTTGGCGGTTTGCCCCGCCTGGGCATCGCAGCGCCGTGATTTGATCGCGGCAGTCGGATCGGTTGCCCTCTCGCTCCCGGCCGTAGTTCAGTCTATGGTCCGGAGTGAGAGGTCGTGGAACGCCGTCGCCTCCTTCTGTGAGGAAGTAATTTCCATCAAGGAGGCGGCGGAGCGGGAGAGGGAGCGTTTAAACCCTCTCCCCAACCGCAGAGCCGGGCGCCGGAGGGCGCGAGACGACCTCCAGCCACCCTGAGGTTTGACCTGGGGGTGGCGGGCTTTGTGGGCCTGCCCGCCATCCGTTCAGCACCAGGTCCGAGAGGCGGCGTGCGTGTTCCCACGCGCGCCTCTGTGTCGAGTCCGTCTCCCCTCTAGGGGAGACAGTAGGGTTTTATGCGACGTAGTGCCTATTTTGGGTAGGTCTTTCGTGTAGTGGCCTGCCGTTTCATACGGCGGGCCGTAACCGCGGCGGGGTCGCGACCGCATGCGAAAGCGATTCGCGCGGCCCCGTCGATAGTGGTTTTGTCGAGGAACACCGTGGTAGGTTTAGTCGGTATTCCGGGAGGTACATTATCTTTTTAACATCTTATTTTACCCCGGCGAGTCCGACATAATCCCTCCGCCCGCCCCCGCGGAGGGATATGCGTCATAGCATTCCCCCACGTAAAAAAAAAAAAAAAAAATGGTCCACTACGCCGGCCTAGTGCGGATTGGCAGACTTCATATATCTTCGAGAACATTATGGAGAACTCTCAGACATGCAGGTTTCCTCATGATGTTTTCCTTCATCGTTAAAGCGAGCGATAGTTAACTATTTAATAAACACATGACTTCGAAAAGTACTACTAATACCGTATATGCAAATGTGAGTTTGTTTGTTGTTCTGCCACGCCTTTACTACTTGACCGATCATTATAAAATGCCGCATACACGTTGTCAGGAGTACAGAAAAAGTCATAGGGTACCTTTTATCTACAAAAGAGTACTGTCCACAAGGGATAGAAACTCATTGATAAAATCAATAAATCAAATCATTAATGCGAGCGAAGCCGCTGGTAAAACCTAGTAATAATATAAAATCAACTTTATCGGTTAAACATTGAAGTAAGCTTGATAACGTTCAACTGATATTGTATGGACTTAATCGGCATTTGACTAGTGTAATAAGCTTAGTGTTATAAAAATTACGGCCAGTCTCACAACTTACAAGTAAAAGTTATCCGAAAGATAAATCGTATGCTGTCTCACTTTTATTAGGTTCAAAAATAGAGATGGCGATACTATTATCTTATAGGTAAATGCTATTTGGAGATGGTAAGACAAGCCCTTAGAATGATAAGGTAAGGACATTCTAACCTTATGATTCTAATTTTGAAGTGAAAACTTCTTTAGGCGCGTTGAGCACTTTTTGGGTGAACAAAAATCATAGCACTCGCCTCATAGTCACCGAAGGCTTTCCATGAAATATATGTGTGTACTTTTTGGGTGAACAAAAAGCGTGAAACTCGCGTTATTGTCACCGCACGCTAGTTACGTTTTCACTTCTATCGGCAGTCCCCAAAGACTGCCCCGCATGTTTTTGATGTGAAAACTTCTTTAGGCGCGTTGAGCAATTTATGGGAAATACAATGATTTATTATTATTTAGACTAATACTTTACTATAAAGACAACTCCCGTATTAGAAATATATAAACAGGGGACTTTACGGGCATTGCAACGACGGACACAAAGAACATCACATCCTGAAACAAGTAATAACATGTAAATCTGAAATCACAAATACTAAAGAGTCCTTTGAGAGTTCGATATTCAAAACGCGAATCTTTTTTAGAAAACTACACCCGCTCTAGGAATAATTCCTGTGTCGCGGAGACTTTAGAAACTTTCAAACAACAGACACAAAGCACATCCAGACACGGAACAACCATTAGTGTATTACACAATTTTTGTCGTGTGCGGTATTGGAACCCACAACACTCGGCGCAGGAGCAGCGGCGAAGCAAACACTTAAACCATTACGAACAACCGGATTCGTATTTGTTCGTGATAACAGGTCTAAACGTAATTAAGTACACGTGTAGGCTGTTTCATACTACAGATAACGAAAGTACGCATTCAGGTATTATTTTTAATTGTACCCTTTCACACAAGGTGAAGGCAATTTTATTATTTCATTTTAATGTAAAATATGAAATAGCCCCTTAGGGTCTCATAAAGGTGAACATTTTAATGATTATTTAGTCCCGAATAATTAAATATGTTTTAATTAAATGGTCAAGGAAAATTTTGGGGGAGTAAAATCATATTTTTATAATCAGAAAGTACTGTATTATTGTTGGCTTTGACTTTTATTAAATATAAGCTTTATCTATGGTTTCACTCGCGTTTATAATTACTATTCCGCTCTCGTGGCTCGTAGAGTAATGTTATAGCCTACGTTACTCTTAGATAAAGAAGCTTTCTAACAGGAAAAGTTTTATTAAAATTGGTTCAGTAGTTTCAGAGATTATCTTTGTTTTTTCACGTGGGGGAATGCGTTGACTCATACCCATCAACGGGAGTGACGGAGGTGTTATACCTATACAACTAACTCACCCGGGAAAAGATGGCGACATCCCGGTCATATGACTGAACTAACCACGGTGTTCCTGAACATAACCAGAGTCGGCGATGCCGCGCGAATTATTTTCACATGCAATCGCGACCTCGTTTCAGAGTTTATCTATTACAATCATGCAAATCTCTCTTCTTTATAATTATTTTCTTTTATTTCTTTATATTTAATATAAAAGACCTAAAGCCTAATACGTTGTACATTTTTACTTTAAACTGTTAAATATTTTTCAAATAATTGTTGCTTCTTGGCACCGACTCCAATTTGGTTCTAATCGATTAGGACCTTAGTTTAAACTAAAAGATACATCCAGTTTTTAAATTTTCGGTTGTTTATCCTCTGGTTCTATGTGTGCATGTATGAACATATTTTGCATAATATGGTAAATGTCACGGGTAAATGTAGTTGGATAAGAATGAAGTGAATTATTATAATTTGTACAGTAGTTTTAAAGTTTATCCATAACAAACAAACAAAACTCTTTCCTCTTTATATTCCTAACTGTCCTGACAAATATTAGAAATGTGAGTTTATTTGTTTATTACCCTTTCACGCCTTAGCTACCCGACTGATCATCATAACATTTCGCATACACATTGCCAAGGGATATAGGATACTTTTCATTCAAACGTGACCAAAACCGCGGGCAATATATTAGTATGAATATGTCCGTATTGAGCAGTTCCTATCTAGAGTTCTCTGCAGAAGGATCAATACATGCAGTAAAAGCCCGCTGTGCTTCTGGGAGAACATTAAGCTATCCTGGTTATTATGTTCGCACCTGCGACAGACACTTCGAGAATTCGGATAACTGAAATTCGTTGACTAGCTAATATTGAGAGAAATGTTATTCCAAACTATTAAATGTAGGCTATATTACCTGTACTAATATTATAAAGAGAGAGTGAATTTTGTGAGTTTGTATAGTTAAATTGGGAAAGACGAGAGGTTTTTAAAAAAATTACTCGATATTTAAAAGGTAAAATATTACAGATGGCTTAAAATCATATGATATGTTAAACTCGCACGTAGTTAGGGCGAGTCGCTATTATAATACAACATTTTCAATATAATTAATGAAATAATGAAATACTATTGCGGTTCATTCGACTATCAATTTTTTTGTTTAAATCATTTATCGATTTAAGCATAAAGTTCGGTAGTAATTCAATTTGATACGAGCTTGCCTCGTTTTGGTTGAAGAAAAGGTATATTACCAGCAGAATTAAATGAAGAAAAATCTTCCGTTGTTTCAATTATATAGTCAGTTTTAAAATTGTATGCACATCAATACTTCCGAGATAGGCACACTTTTCACGGCAGCGTCAGATGCGCCACAGAGTGTCATCCTTCACGAGTCACTTCTGCGAAGTTGCAAAGCCCATTATAAAATACCCAAACTATTATATTATATTCTCAACAAGGAGAATTTATGAAAGCAGTATCATTATCAGTATGAAATATTTATTACAACCATTTACTTATAAAAGTGCCATAACACTCTATTTGTCTTTGTAGAAACTCTGTGTCTGCATATTTTGCTCACGATTCCTGACAATTCTCACTTCCCCATCACTCGAATTGGCTATATATCTATGTCTTATCCTCCCATAAATTGCAACTATACATTTATACTCCCCGTTTTATCCCGCATAGTGAAATATCTCGACTATATTCCATAAATTACGCCCTGATATATAGTAGAGTCAAATGTTTGCGGATGATGTTCCAAAAATATGGAGATGAGATGAACGGAAAATGTATTGCTGAGTTTGTGGGTCACCCTAATTGACGATGAGTGATCATGAATCACTGTGATAACTTTACCCTTTTTTGAGTTTCAGATGTCGGGTCAGTGGGAGGAGATAATACATTTTCACAAGAATAGCAAAAAATTGTTTCAAATGTTTAAAACAGTTAGCTTTATCGAGTGTTGTGTTATTGGATATAAAACAATGCTTTGGCTTTACTCTGACGTTCACTATCAATATAATTATCAAACTAGATTTTGATAAATTAAATTTTAATAAATAATGAAAATAATTCTGAATGATTTTGATAAATTAAAAATAATCCAAAAATAAAACGAAATTATTTTTTAGGATATCAAATACTCGAAAAAACATTTTATGTACAAAATAATAGCTAATTAGTAAGTCCAACTGTTTGTAAAATTCACAATATTACATTTCTTTTATCTTCTTTGGACCTACAAAATTCAACAAAATGATATACCTACATATATTATGTATCCATGGCTGGACTCAATAAACAGTCAAAGTATACAAAATATTTTATTCATTCTAAACAAATTCAAATACAATTTAGTTTCATTTAATCTGTAGCTAAAGCAGTAAAGGTTTGGTTTAGACGACCATCATTGTAATTCACCATCATATTCGGTCGATATCTCTTTAACAATGTTACATATTCAGGGTGAACCCGACATTAAACATCCCATTTAACATTATATTGTACTCTCTACAATCGTAACATTTTGAAGGCTTACGATCCTTTTTTATATAGTATGACAACATTTTCTTATTACATTAAAACATTATTTTTTTACAGCCAGCATCAAATGTTATGATCGAGGACGATTTTGAGAGACCATCCAATCTATTTTTTAAAGAAATTGCAATACCAATTCCTTTTTTAAAATATTGGTTTTTATATCGTACATTTTTATATATCCTTTGACAGACATTATATTTCTCGCGATGGTGAATATGTTTATAGAATATGCGTGTGAGTCGATTTATCGCATAAAATTGTATGATGCGCTTATCTAAAGGTTTTATAGTGACATTTAACTGTATTATATTTATTCTATTTTAATGTAACGTTTTTTAATATAGATACCTACTTAAGCCGTGACTTTGTTCACTATGGTTACTATTAGAATAAGTATACTACATTTTGAAGTATTTCTGTTTTACGAAGTCTTGAGTTTAGTAAATTATTGTTGCAATTTTGCGTAGTAATTAGCCAAAATAATTCGCATATAAGAAGATTAAGCTTACAGTGTAATATAATCATCTGTTACATTTCATTTCATTTAATCGTTTTGATAATGCAACCTATGGTTTATACCAAAATAAGTGAATTATTATAGATATAAGTGTAAGAAATAGGAAATGAAACCTATAAAAAATATACTATTAAATGTTCACTTTGATTGTTATATTTTATCTTATTACTAAACACGGCAGATTGTTGTCAGCAATGAAGTATATGGAGCTAAATAATAATCTCTAAGGTAAACGCATACAAATAAACGGATCACAAATACAAAATCCCAGTGCAAACACGTGTGTACAATAATACACCATAATATATCCTATAAATGCGGCTATCTCGAAGTTGCACGTGTCTTTAAGCTAGGCGTTCACTACAGCTGAGAGACGGTCTCTATGTCTCCTTTACAATACAAACAATAAAGTTTTATTATTTTCATATTTCTCTGTTACGTTTGCAGGCATGGTTTAAACGTAGGAGACTTGGGATTTAGCTGTCAACAGACGAGTAGATACCGGGTTGCTGTGAGAGGTAGTTTATTGTATAGATTAATTGTCATAGTGGATTATTGTTTTAGATTTGGCGAGTTTGTATATATCTATAATAATATTGGACGTCTTTAAATTTAGATAATTAGTATTAGCATTGTTATATATTATATCTTTTACAGACTTCAATGACTGCACGAAATAGCTATTTGAAAAGAAGGTCGTAAGTTTTCTGTCTGATACTTTTATATGAGCTCTACTGTCAGAACTAGCAATATCTGAATTTATATATATATATATATATATATGTATTTTTTTTCCAATTAAACGTGGAATCAAATGCCATTTACGGTTCAATTATTTATACAGGGCTGATATTATTATTATAATAAAGTTAAGGCTTTAAAACACATTCTGGCCTTAACGTTTTGATGTGGTCATCACGAATCACTCTCTGTTTTCTTCATTTGAATCGTAAATTACCTGTCAAAGAAAGAGATAAATCATTGTTTACCGTTAAGTCATTAAACAACAATTGAAAGTTAGAAAAAGTTTCAAGCACTCTGTTTGGCACCAGTTTTCCCTGATTAACAGTTTTTTACTTTTCCTCGCTCTCACAACTTCACCTTTGTGTGCACCTCGCTGTATACCTCTCTCTCTACCTGTTTCTGAACGATAAACATTTAATGTATTCCGTCTTGAGCATAGTTTGTAAACAAACTTATAAAGAGCAATGTTGAATTGCGGGTGTCCTAGTTTTCCTCTTGATATTAGAAATTAATGTGATCACGAAAGCATACGAAGTGTACTGTAGTGTATGGACTTTGAAATGTTAGTAAATGAAGTTGTGTGCTTTAAATATGATGATTTCTGAACTAACTGCTATTCGTTTTATTGACACAGTGTTCAATAGGTATACCTATGTGTATTTTTAATGCTGGGTAACATGTTACTAGTTCTAGTTCACCCTCTAGTTAAGTTATACGTTTGTGTGAGGAGTGGGAATACATTGGATGTGCAAAGAGTTAGAATATAACCGTTTCTTTTTTGTTTTGTACAACTGAGATATACATATGTATGTGTTCGCTCTTTCGGTAATTGGTATTAGTTGTTTTTAAGCGCTTGAGGCGTTTGCTGAATCGCTGTGTTACTAGTATAAGGAACAAATACTAATGGTCTATTGCTGACACATAGGGCCTTCCTAGGTAGGCGGAAAACACTACTCACAGAAGATAAGGTTTTTGTTGTTGGCTTGTTAGTTGGTTTGGCAGTGGTTTTCTTCTGTAGAGTGGATGGGGAAGTATCACTTTCGTGCTCTAGGTATATAATTAAAAAATAGCTATGATCACATCTTCTTCTCCCTAACCTTTATTATTCCCAAGTCACTTGAGGTCGGCTTTTCTGGTCTAACCGGATTGGACTGGATATCAGTTTTCACACCGAGCGGCTGCCACCTAACCTCCGCAACCCGAAGGCTAACGATACCCTAAGACTAGACCATGTGTCAGGATATTATAGGGCACTGACTTCTCAATAACAACTGCCATAGATGTTCATGGTAGCCGGAACCGACGGCTAACGTGCTCTCCAAGGCATGGAGCAGGCGATAATTGTCAATCAATACGCACATAATTTTGAAAAGTCATATAACTTCCGAAAGTCAGAGGTGCGCGACGTGGGTTCGAACCCGAGATCCTCTGCATTGCAGTCTGTTGGTTTCCCCACTGAGCTACCTAGACTAGAAAAGCAGATCCCAAGTGACTTGGGAATAATAAAGGCTAGGGAGAAGATGATCTCGTAGGTACATATCATGTCAAAATATTTTGTTTTTTTTTTTAGTTTTTTCGTTAATTTTTTTTTTTAGTTAATTAGTTCATTCACGTGGATGAGAACAAAAATCAAAAGTCAACATATTAAATATTCTTGCCTTATAATATAATGCACTTTATAAAATATGGAACAAACAATTTGAAGTGAATATCCATAATGATATATATTTATATCTTCCGTCAGCGTGAATATTGCATATTATTTAGCCACATTTTACGGACTTTGCGGATTTTGACACTACTTTTATACATATTAAACGTATTGAACTATTCAAATTTACACGTTCCTAACATTTAAAATCCTTTTTTGCAGCGAAGTTCATAAGGACGCCCCGTTAAAAAACAATACATTTTATCAAAAAAAATATATACAATGACCCTTAAAAGTTGTTAAATGCACGCCATATTTTACATTCATACAATCACACCTCGGTGGCGTAGTGGTTAATGTAACCGACTGCCACGCCTGAGGTCGCGGATTCGATTCCAGCACAAGTCAAACACTTGTGTGCACGAACATGAATGTTTGTCTTGGTCTGGGTGTTTTCTATGTATAATATGTATGTATTTACAAAAAAATGTATATATGTATGTTTATCCATTGTCTAGTACCAATAGTAGAAGCTCTGCTTAGTTTGGGCTAGATGGTGTTGTGTGTATGTAGTAGAATATATTAATCAATGAAACCAATAGATTCAGACATGTATATGAACTCTCACATCAAAGTACAGAAGTCCTCTCAGTCTGTTTGCCATACCAGCCTAGTGAGAGTTGTTTGGGTTCATACAAACATCTTTTAAATCATTATGGAGATATGCAGGCACTCACGTTGCCTTCCTTCACCATTAAATCACCATTTCGAAGTTATGCATATATTAGTTAATTGATAATTAACTAATACACGCATAACTTCGAAATATCATAGGTGTCACCTCACTACCCATTAAAGGTCACTAGGTTATTGGTGGTGTCATGAAACATACGCAACTGAATATTGTATTACCTCCCAACATCTACCTAAATTGCTCGATTATTATAGCGATTCCCTATAGATATACAACGTAACAGTCGGTAACAGTCAAAACTATGTCATAAAATTTTATTAACAAATGTTTGCCAATGGACTAAAGCCTAGTGGGAGATTGTTAGCCACATACGTCTCGAGTTTAAATTTTTCGATAAGATATAAGGGTGTAAATTACTTATTTCCATGTGTAATATTTGTTATTATAGACAATCTAATGGTAGATAATTAGACTGGCACGCAGAGATCTCGAATTATAACCTAATGCCTCTGATATTTCTAACTTATATGCGTATTCAATTGTTAATCATCACTCCTTTTAACCGTGAAGGAAAACATGGTGAGGAAGCCTGCATATTTGAGAGTACTCCATAATGTTCTTGAAGATAAGTCCCTCAGCTCGCACTGGGTAAGAGTAAACTATGGCCAAACCATTCTCACACTGAGAAGAGCCCCGCGCTCAGCAGTCGGACATATCTATACTAATATTATAAAGCTGAAGAGTTTGTTTGTTTGCTTGAACGCGCTAATCTCAGGAACTACTGGTTCGAATTGAAAAATTATTTTAGTGTTGGATAGTCTATTTATCGAGGAGGGCTATAGGCTATATAACATCACGCTACGACCCACGGGGGCGGCGCAGTAACGATTAACGTAGGTGAACCCACGGGAACATCTAGTTATTTACATATGTATAGCAGCTTATATCTGTTTGTGTGCTGTCAATGCAAACTGGCCGAAAAGTCTAGCCTTTAAAAAGGTATGTAAATAACTAAACATGATTGCTTTAAAACCCGTTTTCCGTTACATAAATCATGCAAGACGAAAGTCTAAAAGTGATTATAGGTTATACACAGAGCTGGTATTATATTGTTATTATCCATGTACAGCAGAAAGAAAACGTACATTTACATAAAATGCTCTTTATGTAAGTATCACGATTCACGTCTTTCCCAAAGGACATCTGGTGTTGCATTTCTACAATGGAGGTTTGGGGCGATCGTCTTGGCGTGGTGCCATGCCTAGGTAACGATATTACGCGGTAGCACGTATCCAGATGTCGTGTGAGTTGAAGAAAGTGTGTCACCAAGATTATTAAGACTTGTAGTTTTGTGATTTGTTCGCTGGCTGGAGATTCGTTTGGTTGTTTACGGTCTGTGTTTATATAACTTATACTTTGTAGCTGCAGCCGAGAATGTAAAAAGGCGGTTTATGTTTACATTGGTGCCAATACTATTGTCACAAAATTCTCTTATCTTCGCTAAAAATCTCTAAAATTTAGTTTAGTCCTGTCAAACGACATGTCGTATTCTGAAATCGCTACAAGTGACAGGACTAAATTAAATTTTAGAGATTTTTAGCTAAGACAAGAGAATTTTGTGACTACAGAATTGGCACCATTGTATCACTTATACTGTAATATTTGACTGCACAAATGGAGTGATTTGCATGTGGTAGTTCACCACCATCTTGGCGCCTAGTGTTATCGGTTTAAATACACCCTCAACACTTATTTCTGTGTGATAAATATTTTGTCAGAGCCTTAGTAGTTTAGTTATATGTATGTCATTAAACTACTATATTATACGGATTTTATCGCGT
Source organism: Catocala nupta (assembly GCA_963675205.1). NCBI lineage: Eukaryota > Metazoa > Arthropoda > Insecta > Lepidoptera > Erebidae > Catocala > Catocala nupta. Next base: position 17,762,553 of record OY776097.1, on the reverse strand, counting down.
TGTTTATTTATCACTGTAACATAATTTTGAAACTGTTACACTACTACTACTATTGAATTTTACTAATTTATAAGCAAATCAAATTATTTAAACTATTTATATTTAGGTTTACACTTTCCCCGACGTTTCGGTTACTTTTCAGCAGCCATGGTCACGAGTTCTCCAACGTTTCGGTTGCTTTTCAGCAGCCAGGGTCACGGGGTCTCCCTCTAAAATCCGTATATAGTAGTTTAATTTCAATGAATAACATTCGTGTAAACAGAAGATAATATTATATATATATGTTTGTAAAAAGTTCATGTGGCTATCGAGTTTTATGATGTAGGTACTGTGGCTGCAGATCGTGGCTTTTACTAGGTTGATTACCCGGAAATACATACCGGGATAAAAGTACCCTATATGGTAATCCAGGTATATTATCCAGGTCTACCTGTGTGTCAAGTTACAAACATCTCCACAAACAACCACATTTATTTTATAGAATTGAAATATACTTTATTTACGCTAAACATATAATATTTAACCACTGTTGATTAATGTTCAATATAACACGAATGTAACACTGTATAAACAAAAAGATAAATGTGATGCTGATTTCTATTTTGTTGCAGGTAAGCCTCAAGATTTTCGACCGTGACTTTGGAGAGTCTACCTTCCTTTAAATGCATCTAATATATAGTAAGAACAATATAAAAGCATTACCTGATATAATCAATAATCAAACTACTTTTAAACTAGGTTTTAACTAATTTTTCGCGTTACCTTTAGTGCGTCTATTCGTATCAAAATTTTCTCTTACACTCTAGTCAGTGATTAATTGGGTAGCTAAGTATCTGAACTTATTAGTCATATATAGCTATATTTTAATTAATAAATGAATATATAAACTACTACTTAATCTATACATACGCGCTAACGTCAGGAACCAATTCTAACGAAGCAGACTACTTGTCTTGCAGATTTACGTCAAAACGTCGAGCAAACTTTTTATCTGTAATCTTTTATTAGGATATTTTAGGTTTGTTGTCTTTGTATAATAGCAGTTACTGTACCTTAAATAATTTCTAAACATATCTGTGGCCGATTTCTAGCTGTAGAACAGGCATCCTGATATTATACACAGGTAAGTCACTCGTCTCTTTAAATGCCTTTATGTGCTGAAAGCGTAAGTACGTCTAATATTTCCATTCCTATCCTGTGTGTCAACAAATATATTTTATTTGACCCCATATTATTATGTTTGTATACTTACTGCGGTGCAGAGGTAGTAAATGTACTGTTGTGCATGAGGTCTTGGGTTCGAATATCGGGTCGGGCCTTAAAAAGTTATTGGGTTTTGGCCAAGAAATCTCTATAGCAGCCCAGAGTTAGAAAGATGGCGATATTCTACATCCCCGCGCCTTAAAAAGCACGTTGGGCTTGATCCCGCGCCTGATCTCTCTCTGTTCCTGTCGATTGCCATCCCATCGGAATATAAGACTTATCTAACTAATAGTGCACGTGTGTCTGCGCCCACATTTGTGCACTATAACACCGCCTATGCAAATGGCCAGTTCTGTTATAATTGGCTGCCGCGACCGAAATTTGGTCTGTACAACTCGATTTTGTAGCTCACAGTCTATGTAGACACAGGCGTCTTCCAATTCGGTCGCCTTTAGAACCCAGTTCACACCTACTTTCATATATTTACAATGAAAATACAAGCAATATTTATATAATAAAGATATATCACGCAGAAATATGTTAAACACAATACGAACCAGGGTTCATTCAACTGTAAATAAAAAAAAGAAATGTAAAAAGCCGCTATTATTGCTGTACATATGCTTTAAAAGAGCTCTGTAAAGGACACTCGGTGTACAGCCTTAGGCTACATGCCCGGGCAACGTGGATGTTGGACAAATGGACATGGTATTCTAATAATATATAATCCATAAATAATTGTATGGTGAAATGAAGTGTAAATATATAAAAAAAATGCTGTAATATGATATGTCAGAAATATAACGATAACTTAAATAAATGGCGCAGCGTGAAATAAAAAGTATTCTAGGAAAGTTACCACGTTTTTATGTAATATATCACGTGAATTTCGACGGTGGCAGCTAGAGGCAGGCGAGATGTGTTCAATGTAATATATATTTATATCAAGCCAAACAACTTTATAAAATCGTGAAATCCACCCGTAATTATATATACCAGAGTCAAGCAATAAGTGTGAATCAATTCAAATTATGACTATGCGTTATTGATAGAATATTATATTTATGGTTTAGAAGAGAATTTTTTTTAAACAAACTGTCAATCTCATATTTGCATTTATAGTATTAGCTGAGATTTCAGGTATACAATAAATAAAATGTACTGTCAATAGTAAAATGCAATAATTGATGTGTTGTATATGTATAAATAGAAACATATACCACGTTCCACGACAACAATGCCTCATCCAGAAACTCTAAATCCTTCCTAACTCGCTGATCGTACGGCACTGCTATTGGGCGCGAGTAACACACAGCCTTTGAAGAAAGTGCCGACTGAAAAAAGACTTGGAAAGAAAAGCTGAAAACTCTTGTAAAAGGCGTGCGTCGTAACGCCGATATTACAAACTTTTACTTTAGCGTCGTGTTCTATTGAATTTGTTTCTATGAATATATAATACTAGCAAGTTTACGGCATCGTTCACGTATGTACGCATACATACGTAGTTTATGTTCTTTTTAACTTTCAAGGTATAGCTAGCTGATTGTTGTAGTTGAATACCCTTTTTAACCGCTAAAACTAACTTTTATACTTACTAGATATTGCCCACGCCTTAGCTCGAGTAAATGCCTATATTTGAGCCGCGGACAACCAATTATGTCAATTTTCTATCCTTCGGAAGCAGATCTTTTTCTGGATGAAAGATATCCAATGTCCTCTTTCGTACCCTAGACAACGTGTATGCAAATTTTCATGATTGGTCGATTCGTTGAGGCGTAAAAGCGTAACAATCAGACAAACAAAGTCACATTCGCATTTATATCATATATGTATGTCAGGATCTTATGAGTAAATTCACTCTGAATCATAATGAAAAAGATTTAAATTACAGCTTTTTGAAGAATGGGATTTTATTTTAACCTGTCGACTTAACCAACTTAACAAAATTGTAAAAGCATTGTGTTTCGTTGCCACGGCGGCACCGCCGTGATGGATGAATTAAAATATGGACTCAAAGGTACCACGGCATTTTAATTACGCAGTTTATGAGTTGCTAATAATATACTGCGCTGTATTAGTTGTAAATACACAAATATACAAGAAATATTTTGCTACATCTGTATTATATTTTGACCTGATTCAATTTGTGTTTTATAATTATTATTACCTGAATATGTGACATAAGATAAAAGCACTATCTCGCGTAATTTTGCGTTTTAGCATACGAGGTTTAAGATCGTTCTTATGACGTAATGTTCTTCTACTTATCGGTATACATATACAATCGCTATCAAAATTATTGGTAAATAATAGAGTATTGTTTCTGTATTTTCTTGTGACTTTCAGGCATTGTCTTTATTCATGTTGTTCACTTGGCGTATATCACACAACAACAATTGCAAAATAAGTGCCTTTGATTCATGAAGTATCCTTTTACATTTTTACCTTGTATATATAACGTAAAATATACATACATAGACTTCCGCCTGTTTCTCGAAGCGGTAGCCAGAGACTATGGATTTCTACTTGCAATGATCCTGGTATACATTTTTTTTTTATACTACTATGGTGGCAAACCGGCATACGGCCCACCTGGTGGTAAGTGGTCACCGTAGCCTTTGGACGCCTGCAACACCAGAGGCATCACTTGCGCGTTGCCGACCCTTTGGAAAAGGAAAAAGAGAAAAAGGAAGTGGGTAGGAAAAGGAGTTGAAAGGGAGAAAGAGGGTGATTGGGCCTCCCGCACTCTCACTCACCGAACGAAACACAACAGTAGGAATACTGCTATTTCACGTGGATATTTTGTGAGAGGGTAGTCTTTCCCCAGTCGTATACTTTAATTGTATATTATATAATCTATGCTATATTTTATAGAGGAGAGATTAGATTTAATTCAAAAACGAGTAAAACGATTGTAAAAAAAAATTTACCATTAGAAAGCTATATTAGCACTGAGTAACATAATAATAATAATTATTTATTCTTAATTATACAAACATGTGATCAATAGTAATACATTATTAATTATACTTATTCTATTTTCTGATGAAAAGTCGTCTGTGTCCGAACTAGATAAAATGAATTATCTGTACTTCGGATGACAGCGCTCATCCTAAACAATATGACTCTAAGCTTCAGGATTACAAACAATATTGTGTACTTAAAATAATTAATTAACAGAGATAAATTATAAAGAAAAATAAAAAGGAAATATATATAGCCTTTTTTTAAGTACCTAGTGATAAACCTAACCTACTTTTAAGCGAACGAAGCCGCGAACAAAGGCTTGTATATAATATACAGCTGTTCTAACAAAACATAACATCAGATATACCTAGATAGCATATGACGTAGTCTCAACGTAACTAACAAAAATATTGGTGTATTAGGTGTCTGTCTAGACGTGATAATATGGCCAATAAGTTTATTGGATACGATGATTAGAATTCTGAAGCGACTATGGCCTTGTAGATAGACTGTTAGAGATTCGAGATTCGATTTAAGATCTTTACGTGGAGGCTTAAAGTTAGATTTCTAATTTACATCTATATTACTTAATTTAACTCTGGTTTGATCATGGGCTGTCTGTCAATATTTATATACATATATCTGTTTATCTAAGATTTTATATATTTTTGTAAGGTTTTTTATATTCTAAGTTTATTTTTCTTTCAATTAATGCATTGTCTTAGTAATATATGCTACCTTCAATATACTTTAATGGCGCATGATGTGGCACCTTAAAAGTACATTAAGTGATAGTATTAGTATTTCTTTTGTTAGAATGAGCACTAATGTAATAACTACTGGATGTCCAAGTTAATAAAAAAGTAAATAAATAAAAAAATATATGTTTTGACGGTGAAGGAAAATAAGAACAACCTGCATGTCTGAGAGTTTTACATAATGTTCTCGCAAGTAGGTGAAGTATGATGACCCGTACTGGGTTAGGTTTTAAACAGAAAAGAAGTGTGTCGTGTTAATTAGTCGAACAGTTTACAAACGAAACTGACACTAAATATTGATAAGTCTGCCCCTATTACATAGGACCTATTTTCTAAAAATATTAGCAGTATGCTGATATTATCTTAATGAATTTTAGAACTAAATCTATTGTATCAATCAATTAGACGCGAGTGTTCCAGTGTTGGATATACATAAGACGGACCCTTTTATATCCTTTCCTTTTAAGATTAAAATCTTATCGATTTTGTATTTTAAATGCGAATGTGGGTGTTTGTTTGTTATGCTTTAAGACTCGACCGATTGTCGTGTAATTTAGCATACACTTTGTCAGGGGTACAGAAAAGTACAAAGAGTATCTTTGTCCAAGAAAAGTAATTCTCAAATAACGAATATTTTCATTGTATTTTATTTTAGTAAACTCTAAAGCTAACATTTTTAAGCAAAAAATGCTTAGAAGAATAACTTTTGATATTTGATATGAATAGGTATGTACTTTAGCATGAAATAGTCGTATTTTAGTTAGTTTTGTTTGCGACGCCTGAGGGAATAGTAAGAGAAATAGTAATTTTATACAGTTTCTTAACTCGGTTGAATTTTAACATGAGTTAACATTATTGGAACGCTAGCTTTTGCTCGTGGCTTCTTTAAAGACAGTTTAATTTTTCTAGATTAAAGGTAGATGTTATTTCCTTCTCTGTACCCCTGACAACGTACGTGCCAATCGTTGCTTAATTGGTTCCGTATATTGGAAGCAATACTTTTGCTCGGCTTTCTGCAAGTACTTACATTTCTTTTAAGAAATATACCTGCTACCAAATTCTCGGTAACATCATAACGTCTACTCCACGCCGGTACTAAGATTTTCTCAACAAAGAATATTATAATACTTTTCTCGACCTGAGACCTCATTTTTATACACACAATGTCCACCTATATCGCTGAAGGGTAAGGAAAACATCGTGAGGAAACCTGCATGTCTGAGAGTTCCCCATAATGTTCTCGAAGATATGTGAAGTCTACCAACCTGTACTGTGCCTGCGTGGTGGCTTATGACCTAACCCTTCTCACACTGAGAAGAGGCCCGTGCCCAGCAGTGGAACAATTTAATACAGGGCTGATATTATTATATTATTATACCTACTATAAATGCGAATGTGAGTTTGTTTGTTAGTGTACTCAACCGATCGTCATGTTGCAAACTTTTATCAGCGCAACAGAAAAGAAGACACGGTACCTTTCATCCAGAAAAAAGTAGGTATAATAATATAATAATATCAGGTAGGTAGTTTTTTTTTTTTTTTTTTTAATTCTTTTATTAAGGAGTATAGTCAGACTTGACTACATTACTCCATTGAATAATCTAAAAGTGTGACAAAACATCTACAATACCATTTAAAATAATAATAACATGTGTGCAAAAATATCAATTCAACGATTCTGTATAATAACATGGCCACCTGTGATAGTGGACATGTTAACACTACATTACAAGCTCCTATTTCTTTAATATTAATATCATTTTGTAACAACTCATGTCTAAAATCTTCGTTCCGAGCACATTCTACCATAATATGCCAAACATCTTCTAGTTTGCTGCAAGCGGTACACAATGGTGACGGAACTTTTTTCATTAGATGTGCAAATTTATTTAGTGGTATATGCCCGGATCGAAGCCTGGAAGCTGTTATTAAAGTACTTCTTTTAATTTCACCCTTCTCAAACCATGTTGTTCTGCAGGGCTCATTTTTTATAGTTTTGTACCATATACCTTTCTCCACCGATCGCTCGTCAAAGTATTCTTTCCGTAGGTCATAACAGTGTTCTTTTAGTAAGTAGATACGATCAGTGTAGAAAGGTAATATGTTCAAAGTTTCGCCATCACTTGAAGCTTCCTTCGCCAAACCATCGACCTTCTCGTTCCCTACTAGCCCAATATGTGAGGGGATCCACTGCAGGATGACCTCTTTCGAATTAGATTTTAACTCAAAAATTAATTGAATAATTTTGTAGGCAATCGGTGTGCCTCTTAAAGAAGAAGTACAACGAGCCAAATGTTGTAGGGAACTTTTGGAATCGGTCAAAATAACAAATTTCGAATAATTATCATTAATAGAACTGATGTAGGACAAAGCTTCGAGAATGGCAATTAATTCGAGGTACATAATAGATATATTGTTTGTAATTTTGAACTTTGAAGATATTCTTAACTGGGAATCATAAAATGCGACGCCCATATTAGAACTATCATCTTTTGAACCATCCGTGAATAACTTATAATAATTAGAATAATTACTTTCTAAATATGAAGAGCAACAATTTCGTAATAACGAACTATCGTATTGTCTTTTAGCTTTGATTAAGCCCTCAATTTCATGTATTACTATACATCTCAAGTCAAACCAGTTCATCCAAAAGTCTAGTGTGTACCTATCTAAATACATTCTTGAGTCTATTTTAATGTCTGTAAATTTTTGGTGTATTTTAATAATAATGGTTATTATTTTTCGCCTGTAATTAATGATTCTAGTTTAGTAATAGTATTAATTGTCTCATTATTTGATATTGACCTTGCTTTTAACCAAAATTTGCCTGCGAGGTATAGACGACGAATCTGTAAGGGCTGTAAACAAAGCTCACTCTCCATCACGTGGATGGGAGTGCTTTTGACGAAACCTCCAATGATACGCATGGCTTCATTCTGAAGTTTATCTAGTTTAAACAAATTAGAACGACTACTATTACCATAGAGAAAACTGCCATAGTCTATCCTACTTCGGATGATGGAAATGTACAACCGTCTCAAGTGTTTTGGGTGAACACCCCATCCCGGACCTGCCAGAATTTTAAAAATGTTTAAAAAATTGTGTGTTTTCTCATATAACTCATTAATGTGCTTAGACCATCTTAAGGATGAATCTAACCATAACCCTAAATACCTCACACTATCAACTTTTTGCAATGGTTCATTATTTATAAATATTGAGGTGAACATATTATTTCTGTTTACGCCTTTTTTAAACACGCACAATTTACTTTTAGTAGGGGAAACTGTTAAGCCTAAGTTTTGTAATAATTCAACGATTACATTTAAGGAATTTTGCAGGGAATTACCAGCAATTTCTAAGTTTTTTTCAGAAGTATATAAAGTAAAATCATCAGCGTATTGCGAAATATACATATCATTAATTACATTACAAATATTACTAGTGGCAATATTAAATAATAAAGGGGATAACGGGTCACTCTGAGCTATACCCTGGCTAGTACATCGACTTATATAATTATCACCAGTTTTGATTTTTAAATATCTTAAATTTAGAAAATTCCATAGGTAGTCGCATATCTTAGATCCAATACCTATGTTATACAGAATTACAAGTAGTGAAGTTATATTAATATTATTATAGGCGTTATCGATATCCAAGAAGCAAGCTACAGTTACGAGATCTTTTGAAAAACCTGTTTGGATCCTTGTCACAAGCCTAGTTAAGCTATCGAGACATGATTTAGATTTCCTAAAGCCAACAGCCTCAACTGAAAATATTTGTTTCTTTTCTAAATACCATTCTAATCTCTTATTAATTATGGAGTGAAATATCTTGCAAATACAAGATATTAAACTGATAGGACGAAGAGAAGAGGTTACCGAAGGATCACGGCCAGGTTTGGGGATCGGGACTATACAGATATCACGCCATTGTGACGGTGTAAAACCAGAGGATAAGAAAATATTGTAAAGTTTAACCAAAATAAACTTCCCTTCTTTAGGTAACCTTTTTATCATTGAGAATGATATATTGTCGCAACCTAGAGCGGTGTCTTTGGACTTAATACAAGAGTCCATTTCATGTAACGTAATAGGCATCTCTAATTTTTGGTTATTCGACTTAAACAGAGGTTTACAAGGAGAAACAAAAGCTGGACACAGGCTCGCTAACAAATCTTCAGCTTTAGTTATATCTACGTAAAAATTTTGCGTTCTATTCCCTTTGAGCCACTTCATTTTCCTCCACATATCAACTGTTGATGTAACATCGCCCAAAGAATCACAAAAATCATGCCAGCTCTGAGACGCTGCTTGCCGTATAAGTCTCTGCGATTCTCTGATGCGATCGTTTAGGGCTAACAGGTTCGTAGGTGTAGGATTTTTCCTGAACTTAGTTAAGGCTAATCTTTTTTTAGCAACGGATTGAGATAACAAAGGAGACCAATAAGGCTTAGGGGTAAATTTTGATGTTGGATTTAAATTAATTTTTAGATAGGGGATATATTTATCCGCAGCTTTATTAATGTGATTAATAAAATTATAATAAAGATGTTGTGGCTCACCTGTCATATTAAACTGAGAAAAAATATTTTCGAGATAATTTTTGTACGAAACCCAATCGGCCAACTTAAAATTGCGTTTTTTAACAAAATTAGGTTTAAATGAAACATTAGTAGAAATCTTAATTACTAGGTGATCGCTTCCAAGGGACTCGTTTGTAACTTGCCAGTTATAAAGGCACGCTATATCTGAAGTTGCTAAAGATAAATCAGGGGAGCTTTGTTGAATATTGCCTGACACTAATTTAATGCGAGTATGGGTACCATCGTTCAGGTAAACTAAGCTACTATCATTTAAAGAGCTGTATATTTGAGAGCCACGCGTATCCGTTTTATACGACCACGTGAAGTGGTGTGCGTTGAAGTCACCTAAAATTAGTGTTTTTTTATTGAATTGACAAAACAAAGTATCCCAATCATTTCGGTTAGTGTGTACCCATTGTGGACAATAGACAGCTATTATATTTTCAACATTTTTACAGTTAAATATTTTAATATGCAATAATTGAATATCTGTGCTATGATAAGTGACTCGGCCTAACTGACTTTTAATTGATTTGTGTGTAAAAATACAAACACCTCCATAATGATCACCGCGATCTGCTCTAAATATGTTGTAATTGCTCATTCTAAGCCTGCTTTCGGGATCCAACCAGGTTTCGCTAACAATAGCTATGTGAGTTTTACTTTGTATTAATAATTGTTCGAAAACTAGCAACTTAGGCCTTATACTTTGTGCATTCCACTGTAAAATATTGATTGTAACAAACTTACCAGAATTAGTATTAGGCATTATGTGAACTAAAAATAGTATCCAGCATTTTTTTGAGTAATGACATATCAGATAAATTCTCCATAACAACAGTTATAAGCCACTCCATTGCCAAACTAAGAACTGATTTTACTTTATCCGACCAATTATTATCTCTCTCAGACAGTAAAACTCGTCTTATTTTGTTGAAAAACCGTTCAAACGAATTGCTTCTAATGTCGCGTGAATCTGGAATGGATTGGTTAACGCATGTATTAGTCACCGAGTTACTGTTTGTGGGGTTCGTATTATTATTAGCTAACGTGTTGTTATCCTCGCTTGCGTTTCTAATACTTCGACGTCTTCGGCGATGGCGGCGGGTCTCATTCGCGCCATCGGCCGCAGTCTCGCCGTCTTCAGTAACAATGCGCTCGCCAGCGAGTGTACACCTTTCATCCTCCCCAGCGCGCGATTCTGATGACGATGACTCACTCGATACATACGGAATGTTCTCGGACGAACTACGATGCTTTCGTTTCGTAGGTTGTTGACAATAATTGTTGTTATTAGTGTTTTGCTCCTTTGGCGATCCCTGTTTGCTCCTCGCGCATACTGCGGCGTATGTTGTATGAACCGATGCGTGCTTTTGCGAATACACTAATCTATTGGTATCGTTGAGGCCTGGTGTTATTTTTTCTCCTTGATTGATATTGGATGGCGGTGAAAACGCCGGTACATACATGGTTAGAGCTCGACGATATGTGCAATTAAATTGTGACATCAGAGTTCTAATCTTTTTTTCTTTTATGTACACTGGGCATGATTTAACAAGCGACATATGATTGCCAAGGCAATTCACACATTTATATGTAGTGGTTTCACAATTCGGGTGGTTTTTACCGCACTTAGGACATATTATTTTCAGACAAGGGCAAAGTTTTACGGTATGACCGAAGCGCCAACATCGCGAACATTGAGATACTGGGAACACATAAGGTTCTACATGGACTCTCATCTCAAATATTTTAATATACTGGGGAAGTGAGCTTCCCTTAAAACAAATTCGCATTGTTTCGCTCTGAGACCAACCTGACTCGGGGTTTCTCCGATTCAACCGCTTCACTGCCAATATCTCGGATCCGTTGCTGCTTTTAATACATTCTAGAAGCTCAGCCTTAGACAAATCTATGTCGATATTTCTTATAATGCCATATGAAGCGTTTACTTCCCAAGGCTTTTGGATTCTGAAGTCTTTATCTTTGAAATATTGACATGACATTAACTTATCAGCATTTATTTCGTCATCAAAACTGACAAGAACCTTGTAAGCGTTCACATATTTAACACGGTTGATTCCAAGTATATTCTCCGCATTAAAAAGTTTCGCCAGGGCAAACTGTTTTGGCAACTGATCTTTACTAGAAATACAGATGTCAATTTTTTCAGTTTTCCTACGTTTTTCACCTCTTACTAACGTCCAGTTTCCTTCATCATTCATGCCACGCTCTTCTACCTCGCTATGTAAGTCCTCTTCAATGTTGTTTTGCATTTCATCAAATGTAATATCCTCTTGTAATCCACTTTGTTCCTCCATACTGATACTATCAACTACTCTCGTCCCATTCTCAAATGAACTTACACTCATTCTGCTTATGAGTTATTATCGAACCACACATTAGCGACAGGCCGCGCGCGAGTGCACTGTCGAGAACCGGTATTTGTAATAAACAGATAAATATAAGCACACGTAAACAACGCAAAACACGTCCTAAACGCTCAAAGAGAGAATAGACACTTGGGTAGGTAGTTACTAATCTAACCTAACCTAGTCTACATTTACGCGAGTGAAGTCACGGGAAATATCTAGTTATATGTATGAATACATAATATTATTTTATTTAGTAAGAAGACCTTACTGCAAGCACAGTCTTGTTTCCCGTATTCCAGCTTTACCCAGTCCATTACAATTTGTAACCAATCCTTTCTACATGAGGCTAGCTCTACCACAGTTTCCCCATACTATCATTAATTTGAAGCACCTCGTGGCTCCGTGTGCGTGCTACGACGTTATGTGGTTATTAAGGTGCATAATAGATTATTGTTATCAACTTGTCTGCAATATATTACGGGAGTACCCGGAGGATCGTTTACGTCGATGATTATGAACGAATATTATCATAGTCAATATTTAGTAATAACATGTAGAAATATATAACTAGATATTTCTCTTGTACTGATTTTCTTAATTTATTGGCTAATGTACGAACTACGAGATCACGATATTATTTCCTTGTGTCTAGTTTTCGGCTAAAATATTATGAGAAATAATTAAACATAGTTATACATATAATTATGTAATTCGTAAGGGGAATTAATGCGTTTTGAATTAATTTTGTGTTTGTCTTTACGTCTGACTTTAGTTGTGAGGTGCATATTTTAAGAAATTTTAACGTTCTAGAACGCTGGTCACACAGGCTTATCTATAGTTAGACCTAGGTCTTACTATTAAAGCTGAGCATTGATGAGCTAGTTAATGACTACGACGTATAAGTACCCTAATTTAATATTATAAATGCAAATGTGAGTTTGTTCGTTTGTTTGTAAAGCTTTCACGCCTTAACTACTAGACCGATAATCATGCAATTTCGCATACACGATGTCAACAGTACAGAAAAGGACTTAAGGTACTTTCTATCCATAAACAGTATTGTCCTCGAGGCAATGAAATTTATTGACAAAATCTACTCTAACCTCAACGATGCCGCGCGCAAAATAGTATTATATACTCGTACATTAGTAATACATAGATAATGCACAGAGTAACTATAGTAAACTTAACACTTGACACTCCAATTGAAACAGTATTTACATTTACGTTAGTGTCAATTTATCAAATTAAAGTAAATTAATCATAGAATCGTACTTTATTGCGTAAACATCACCGTGTAACGTTTGAATCCATAATGATGCATCGGGTTATAAGTACCTATTAAATGGTATTAATAAACGTCAAATAACCCAAATAATGTTTCTGTTGATGACTATAAATATTACCGAGGCATTTCAAATGTATTACTTTGTTTCTATTATGTAGAATTTTCATATTCATTTGAATTTTATCATATATAATATTTAATTATATAGGTATTCGAAATGAAAAATTATTGAAATTTTCGGCTACGAAATTCTCGATAGCATTCCTTAGTTATGAAATTGGTGGCATTGCACGCCCCCTTACTTCGGAAAGTACGTAAAATCGTTAGTTCCGTGCCTGATCTGTCTCCGGTCGGGTCAGATTGCCGTCCTGTGAAAGTTAGGAATAGAGAGTGTACTTGTGTCGGCACACACACTTATGCTCTAAAATGTTCTCTGCACAGTTGGCTACCATGACTGATATTCAGTCTAAAGGTCCTTACTTATATACCTTTAATTAAGTAGATTGAGTTGAAATGGAGTTTTGCAGATCATTGGAATTACCAAGATCCAGTCTAATGCGTAACAAACGTGCGTTTTGTTTTTTGTTATACGAGTATGTAACAAATAAGAAAAACGGAGCACCTTTTTCTTTTTAAAATATATTTCCCGCTCTAGCAATAGTTACTGTATCGCGGGAGACTTTGCAAACATTTAAACAACAGGAATAAAGAACACCTATTTGTGAATCACACAAACTTATGTTCTGAGTGGGGATCGAACCCACAAAACACGTGACACAGTGGTACTACGCCATCCGTGCAGTCAATATGGAATTTTGAATGGGACTAAGTCGTCCATGTCGAAGTCCATGCCTAAATCGAAGATTTTCCTAGAGGAGCCTATTTGGGACCAACACTATATAAGATACCAGTCAAACAATCTTGAGTTGTATTTTTGTGGTCAACGGAGTAATCAAGTACCCGGGTTCGATAAGAAGGCACTATAGCAGAAGTAATCGGAAGTAAGTAAAGTTTTTAAGTTGCCGGCCTCGATGGTGTAGTGGTTAGTGTAACCGACTGCCACGCGGTTGCCACTGAGGTTGCGGGTTCGATTCCCGCACAAGTCAAACAATTGTGTGCATGAACATGGATGTTTGTCTTGGACTTTATGTCCGCCTCTCGGTCCTGTTGCTGATCGGGTGGCGAGCAGGCGCACGAAGCCCACCACTCATCTTAACATGTCTGTCTTAACCTAGCCTAGTAATATAACCATTAACCATACTAAGCAGGAACTTTTTTTTGATTAATCTATTGAGTCACAGCGGCACACCGGTCGCCAGTCACAAAAGATTTAAACCGGTCACAAAAGATTTTAAATTATGTCTACTATTCTAATACTTTACAGAATAACCGTTTTTAAAAATACAGGCGATGTGTAACAATAATGTTGTTTTTAAAAAAGAAAGTGCATAAAAAGATCTTTTATTTTTAAATCACAAAAAGCAGTCTCTATAAAATGTTTTCTATCTCCATTAAATAATTTAAATACATAATACAACTTAAAACCACATTAATGTGCAAGTTAAATAGCGTAGAACTTATTCGCAAAGGTCGCTTTACAAAGCACATGTACTCAGCTATTTCTACTTTAGAAAATGACTATATACCTACATACATACGAATGTATATTCGTACGTTCACCCTTTCTGCGTCAGTTCATCCACCTATCAAAAGATAGATATATTTTAATACACGCAAGTTATAAGCGAGAAGCGAGAGAGAAAACTATACACTTAACTACAATACTACCCAAAAGTTCTGCCTTAAATATCGTCTTTTGAATTTTTGTTCTTCTATACTCATACCATAAAGCTGAAAAAAGCGCTAATCTCTGGAACTAACAGTTTAAACAAATATTTTTGCATTTGTTAGCCCAATTCTTGAGGAAGCTACTAGATTTTGTCCGCGGTTACGCTCTCGTGAATATTGATTTTATCAATAAAGTTTTATCCATCGGGAACTTTTTAAAGATAAGTCTCCTGACTATGGGTATGCGAAATTTCATGACGATTGGTCGAGTACTTAAGGCGTGAAAGTGTTACTAGCAAACAACTCACATTTATAATATGAGTTACGATATAACATCACGCTATGAGCTACAGGAGCAGAGTATTAAAAGGTGACAAAAAAGTAGGTTTCTTATCTGTTAATACTCATATATTGCTAGACATTAAATATATAATGTATGTTAAAGCAAAGCGAAATCTGGTACTACATCAATCTTCTTGTGTAACTTATACTCGAATTTAAGCAATTGTGCCTAGTAAGTAGTTAAGCTTAGCCACCCACATAATAGATCGAGATTTAAGGAGTCTGCCCACTACACCGTCTCATACTATGACCGTGCTAGGAACGTATAAGACATGAAAAGTAACACGATACGCCCTGCTATAGGAACTGCTGGTCAGTGACGGAACGGTCTAGTGGACATAGTCTTATACATTTCCTTACAAAGAATTTTTTTTTTGCCTGACTCGTTCCTAGCACGGTCATGGTATGAGACGGGGTAGTGGGCAGACTCCTTTAAATTAGTGTAAGTTCAGTATCTAATTTGCCATCTTTGTGCAGGCGTGTAGAAAGCTGAGTTGTTAAAGATTAAATTCGGTTGTTCTCGAAAACTTATTGGTTGTTAGACTGCCACACTGTCTCTATTTCGATCCTAAGGCACGCACATCTGACGTTTTAAAATTATATGCGTATTAAATAGTTAATCAACGATCGCTGAGGAAGCCTGCATGTCTGAGAGTACGCCATAATTTTCTCGAAGGTGTGCGAAGTATGCTAGAAGTTTTCATACATAATGAAAACT
The DNA here is from genome assembly GCA_963675205.1 of Catocala nupta. NCBI lineage: Eukaryota > Metazoa > Arthropoda > Insecta > Lepidoptera > Erebidae > Catocala > Catocala nupta. The sequence continues at coordinate 17,746,523 of OY776097.1, read as the reverse complement.
TACTTATTATGATATATGTATTTCACAATGTACGGCAAATCCCGTCCCTATAAGACCTATTTACATAATGCAAGATTTTTAAAGAAATTGTTGTGCTATCCCTGTCTTATTCGCCAAATAAAATAAAGACAGCACTACAATTGCTTGTAAAAACTGTTGTTGTGTAAATGTGCGTTGATTTAATATTTGTGCAAGACAAGAAGAAATCTACTGACGTCATCGACGTGTGAGTTGTCATGCTACTGTTGTAACGACAGATATTGAGAAGTTGGAGCTTACATTGGCACTCTAGTTACAGTTCGCAAGCAGACAGTGACGTTCATCAGTAAAATGAAAAAGGAAACAAGCCTGTGATTGACACGTTGATGGTACGGTTTTGCATAGGAAAGAGAATCGAAGTTTTGTGCCTCTCAATGGGACTGAAATATTTTGAGCTACAAGTTAACTAAATGTAGCTTTTGCAGTGCTATAAAAATATTATTATAGGTGTATAATTTACTACATCATTATTATATATTATTTGTTACAACATATATACAACTATTTATATTTACAAACGTATTAAAAAAGATAACATAATTACAAAAACACAAATAATTATAATACTAAATATTTACAAATATGGTTTAGGCATCGTAGAATTCTTCAGCATCGCTGTCAACTGGTAACGTGCCCAGAAGACCGGCAGCATTGCCACGTTGAATGGCAATGCTGATTCTTTGGGCCAAGAAAAGACCAGCCTTCTGATCACGCGAAACGTCGATCAGGCGTTTTGCGATCTCCCTGTACAAAATACGAGCTCTCAGACCCCACGAACCTAGGGTTTCCACCAATAATTTCGATTTTATAAAATATTAAAGTATTATTATATATTATATTAAGAATGCCCTTTATGAGAAATATAAGCTTTAAGTAATTATTATTTTAAATAACATATATTATGAATTTACAGTACAAACTCATAAAGCTTAACAATGAATTTATAAACTTCTTTAAAATTATGTTATTTTATTTTAATTATTATATATCTGATCAAGTTTTTGAATGACAACATTTAATGGAATTATCTCGTATAATTTTACTATCCTATTACATTGGTACATTATTTTATGATTGCATTATGCGTTCTTTTTTTATCTTTATTTTTAAATAAAGGCTTTTAATCCACAAGGATACGCCAATCTCATCGTACATTATCATACACAACACAACATTATCTTAATATTTACCAGATAAGAGAATTATTGACGATTATTGCGGCAGACTTCAACCAAAGCACACAACCGCATTGCAATTTCCAACTTTGGATTTGCTAAAATACTTTGACTAAGCCCAACATCCAAAATATTAAATTTGAATTTTCTGATCAATCCCTTTCATTCCTGTTCCTGACACAATCCATCAGCAAATGGTGCACGTCTTCAATTTTGCCACACATGTCACAGTTAGGTGATGGTACCTTACGCATCAGAAAAGCAATCTTTGCTGATGGATAGTGCCCTAATGTGTTTCACCATTTTCCCATTAAACGGCACCCACATTCAGATCAGATAGTCTATCGAATAAAAATTTAAATAATATACTTTATGTCAAGTTACAAAGAAACGTCATCGTTACTTTTTGCCTACAAAACCAGTTGCTAACATGTTTTTCATCGGGACCACACAGCAAAAGATAATCCTGAATCATCGTGGATTAAATTGAGGCATCTAGTCGGATTAAAAGTGATATATGATGCTACTTCCAGTTTCGTATTGAAATATCGCGAACATTGAAGTTTGAAGTGTTGCTTAGATGCTCAGTTGAGACGTAGACAGATTAATGTGATAATAAAGATGAATTGGTTCGCGAAGAAAGGCTTAATTACTATATCGTATAAGTTGTAACATAAACTTCTTCAATGGCCACGTGTTTGTGCTTATTTATACTAGCGTGGCATTCTGATGGCTCGGGTTTGATTTCTAGGTCTAGTAAAATGTTATTTATTATTTCTTTTAGAACATTCTTAGCGGCAGCTCGGCGGTCGGTGATATAATGGGTATATTGCAATCAGGTATTTCTCAATTAGTCTTATAACACAGCTGGCGAAATGTATGTGTATTGTACAAGTGTAATGTTCACTTCTTTAGTGACATTTAGGTGTGAGTGACACAAACATGAGGTATGATCGTGTTCGTATCATATACGACTCTCTCAAGAGATATACTTTTTGTACCACATGTAACTGTACAACTTAAATAAGGAATACTTACTATAAGAATATCTACATAGTTACCCATTTATTCCAAGTAAAACTTACATATATTCGTCTTGTATAGCGTACGAATTGATAACATTTAGCGATTCAGTCTTACTTAGATAATGACTAGTTTAATCACCTGTACATTCCGTAGTTTGATCACCGCCAACAAGCCATATTGCGTTGAGAATAATCCAAATCCTAACTAATATTATAAATGCGAAAATGAGTTTGTTTGTTTGTAAAGCTTTCACGCCTTAACTGCTCGACCGATTATCATGAAATTAGGACATAGGGTACCTTACATAGGGTACATAGGGTAGGGACCATTCATCCAGAAAAAGTACTATTACTAAACTATCCTAACCTAACCGAACCTACATTTACGCGAGTGAAGCCGCGGGAAAACTCTAGTAATATATCTTACTGTACATATCGAATTCGTAACGTAAGTTTAGACACCAACTTTGTAAGTTCTTTGTTCAGTTAGCTTTCAAACGATTCGTAGCAGTTGTAACTAAATACCAAATTAATGAGGCGTTTAGTCGGTAATTAGTAGAAAACTACTGTTTTAGTTAATTGAGAGAGAGTTAATTGAAGCATTGAGAGTAGTTATACGTACAGAAATAGAACGTGTTAAGTTTTATTCAATTTGAAAAACTTATAAAATGTTTCTTATTTTAAGTATATATATTTTTAGTATCATGACTCCGAAATATATTCACTTTTTTTTTTTTTTTCTTAGGGGAATGCAGTGACGCATATCCCTCCGCGGGGTCGGGCGGAGGGATTATGTCGGACTCGCCGGGGTAAAAGACAGATGTTGAAAAGATAATGTACCTCCCGGAATACCGACTAAACCTACCACGGTGTTCCTCGACAAAACCACTATCGACGGGGCCGCGCGAATCGCTTTCGCATGCGGTCGCGACCCCACTGAGGTTACGGCCCGCCGTGTGAAACGGCAGGCCCCTACACAAGAGACTTACCCAAAGGACTCACTCGAAAAATTCCCTACTGTCTCCCCCATAGAGGGGAGACGGACTTGACACAGAGGCGCGCGTGGGAACACGCACGCCGCCTCTCGGACCTGGTGCTGAACGGATGGCGGGCAGGCCCACAAAGCCCGCCACCCCCAGGTCAAACCTCAGGGTGGCTGGAGGTCATCGCGCGCCCTCCGGCGCCCGGCTCTGTGGTTGGATATTTAGTTCACTATGTTAACTTAGATTTGTTTTAAACAAAAAGCCAGTTGCAATTGATAATCTATATCCAAAATACCTGGGAAAAGTAATAATTTTGATAGCCTACTCAACAAAAATTTTTACTCACTTTAATATCTGTCGGTGAACTTTATATTTAATTTAAACCTTGTTATTTACCTTAGTGTTTACCAAATAAATGTAATATTTATAATTCAATAAAAGACTATGTATTATGTGTGCGTGTGGACTCGAACCTGTGGCTCTCAGCACGGTAGTGACTTAATTATCACCTTAACCTTTACGCCTTTCTTACTGGCAACCTCTTCGCTCTGTTTTTCATCCTACATTTGGTATGTGCTAGTGACAAAGTGATGAACCACCATCTTTGCTTTTAAATATAATAAAAAATATTTCAAAGTAATCAACGCGGTTAGTACATAATATACGTTATATGAAGTTTAATATAGGAGCTAAAGAATATAGTCGGAGACGTCATTCGTTAGTTTATCGTCTATAAACACTTTACCGAGCCATTATCGCACCTCATATTTTGTGGCACAATGTTTGCCATGAAATCTAATATACCTACGACGTGTAATAGAAAAGTTTGGTTATATTATAGTGACGTAATTTGGGCTATACAGCAATGGTGGGATGACTAAGACGCCTTTGAATAGGACTAGCAGGGGATTACATGCAACAGGGATTTGGAAATCCAAAGAAAAGGCCTTTGCCCTGCAGTGGGACACCTTCATAGCGCCCGGTAAATGGCTTCTATTACGTAGGACCTAAAAGTACATTTGGTGAAATGCTGATGCATTACGCCTCATTGAAGTTAAGCAACTTTATACGGATTTTATCGCGTTGTTTATTTTTTATAAAACACTATTATAACATAATTTTGAAACTTTAAACTATTATTGTTAAACACTTTTACTAGTTACTATTTACTTCTATTTAAGCTATTTAAATTTAGATTTAATTTTACACTTTCCCCGACGTTTAAGTTGCTTTTCAGACAAAATCCGTATAAAGTTGTTTAATTTCAATGTATAACATCCGCGTAAACTTAAGACAGTATTATGCATTACGCCTCAGTATACTTCTTTGGAAAATAAATGTGACACCATGATTGTATGCATAAACTGTAAAATAAAAAAGTCATAGGTTTATACGAATACATCTACTACACATACTTTTCCAAAATTGTTGAAGATATTAGATATTTAAAAAATTAACTTCAAGTGCTACCGTATACAATAATATACCTATGTTGTGTGTTTTTCCTCATTTATATAAGTTGATATTAAAACCTATCATAATTGTTAGGTGAATTTTCTAGTTACTGAGAAATATAGGCTAAGAAATTACAATTTCATTTTTAAACCTCGATATTGTTGTTTTCTTAATAGGTAAACACGGAAATAATGACGACAAAGATTTCAAAAAGAACCCTGTTATCATTTAATGTTGCAAGCAACATTAAGTACGCATCGTGCGCACTCCGTTTGCTATTTATACATATTATACGAAAACTCACGCCATTGCCCAGTGGGATTGGCAGTACTACAGTTTTCTATTTTAATTTACCTTAGGATGATTTCTTACGCCAGCGTTTCATTAATTTAAAAACAAACATGAAAGGGCCTTTTGTCGTAATAAACAATATTCAAAATAGAGTCCCAATCTAGTCTAAGTATTATAAACACACGCACCGAGCATCGCCGCCAAACTAGCACTGCACAGGAAGGGAATAGGACTTTTTTCGCTTATTATATTTTTATATAATTAAGCCAATAATTATATAAAAATATAATAATTATATAATTATTCGTTTATAATGAAATAAATTAAATTTTAAATTGGAGAAGAAGCAATTTCTATGTTATTAATTATTATGTTTAAGATAATTAAAGCTACGCCTATAAGCAACTTTTTTTTTTTTTTACGTGTGGTATGCAATGACGCATTTCCCTCCGCGTGGGCGGGCGGAGGGATTATGTCGGACTCGCCGGGGTAAAAGAAAGATGGAATAATATTGAAGTAACTCCCGTAATACCGACTAAACCTACCACGGTGTTCCTCGACACAACCACTATCGACGGGGCCGCGCGAATCGCTTTCGCATGCGGTCGCGACCCCGCCAAGGTTATGGCCCGCCGTATGAAACGGCAGGCCACTACACAAAAGACCTACCCAAAATAGGCACTTCTAACATTATAAAAAACCCTACTGTCTCCCCCCTAGAGGGGAGACGGACTCGACACAGAGGCGCGCGTGGGAACACGCACGCCGCCTCTCGGACCTGGTGCTGAACGGATGGCGGGCAGGCCCACAAAGCCCGCCACCCCAAGGTCAAACCTCAGGGTGGCTGGAGGTCATCGCGCGTCCTCCGGCGCCCGGCTCTGCGGTTGGGGAGAGGGTTTAAATGCTCCCTCTCCCGCTCCGCCGCCTCCTTGATGGAAATCACTTCCTCGCAAAAAGAGGCGACGGCGTTCCACGACCTCTCACTCCGGACCATAGACTGAACTACGGCCGGGAGCGAGAGGGCAACCGATCCCACTGCCGCGATCAACTCACGGCGCTGCGATGCCCAGGCGGGGCAAACCGCCAAAGTGTGCAGCGCCGTGTCCTCTACAACGTCGCGGCACTCGCTGCAGTGGTGACAACCGGGCGTCTCTTGCCCGCGTATACGACACAGGAACCGGCCAAAACAACCGTGGCCAGTCAGTACCTGTGTCAGCCGGAAGGTGAGGGCGCCATGCCGCCTCTCCAGCCACTCCTCAAACACGGGATTTACCGCCACGATCGTGGCGTGCCCGACGCTTATTAGCAACTATTTCAAGCTATTATATACATATTATATATTAATTACCCTGTTAGTGAATTGCAATTTTATTTGAGGAAATAAAATATTTAACCGTAGATCAGACTCTATTTTAAACATATTATTACGAGATTTTTATCTCAGGCCTTGGGCTTATACGAAATCATACCATTATTTTTAAATACCGGCAATGATAATTTAGTAGAGAATCTCGATAAAAGCTGTGTATATATTGGTACGTTCGTCGGATATCCATTATGCAAGCACAATTAAGCTGTATCAATATTAACCGAGATTACCCATGTTCTGAGGCCGTGCATCGCAAACACATGGTTTATTTATGAACACCACTGCATTTTGGTCCCGTAGTATCAAGTGCCGCATATATGGTGCTTACGGTGGTGGGATCGACTTTCAGGTCGAGTAAATTGTTTTTAGGTTGTTATGGTTGGAAATAGGGTAGCTGCTCATTTTTGATTTTGGAAATTATTTTACACACAAGAGCAAATGCCAATCAAAGGTATCTTTTGTGCAATTAGTATCAAAATTTGATACAAAATAAGAGAGTATTTGACATTTAAAAAAGTGGGGCCGCAGTGGGGATATCTTGATATCTTCCTCAGACAGTTGCATTTAATTGGCGGCTATGAACAGTTTGTATCGTGCATCCCCTGTTTGTCTTTTGACAACTACCAGATTTAAAACGCTTGCATATTACAATTTATTTTTGAGTAGATTAAAAATATTTTAGTTTAAATATTGGGTAATGTAATAAAAATATACACAGCAGCGATAGCCTAGTGAGAGACCATTGGATTGTCGCGCAGAGGTCTCGAGTTCGATTTCAAGGCGCACATCTCTGACTTTTCGAAGTTATATGCGTATTAAATAATTAATTATCGCTCGCTTTAACAGTGAAGGATAACATCGTGGGGAAACCTGCATATCTTAGAGTTCTCCATAATGTTTTCGAAGATATGTGAAGTCTGCCAACCCGCATTGGGCAAGCGTGGTGGACTATAGCCAGAACCTTCTCACAATGAGAAGAGGCTCGTGCCCAGCAGTGGGATAACTTAATACAGGGCTGATATTATTATAATGTAATAAAAATATGACTCAGCTACCTTAGTCTACGGAGTATGGAAATATTTGTGGTAGATGGTTATAAGCTCACCCTTGTTGTTCGAGAGTCCTTATAATACCAAAATGTTAAGTCGGTTTAGTTACCAATTAATTAGTCTATAGTATGTATGTCATGTGTAACACTTGGCGCAATGCATGACACGTAGTGTTCTATTATACTCATAAGAAAAATTACGTAAATCCTAACTTAATAATATTATAAATATGAATGTCAGTTTGTTTGTTACGCTGTCATGCCTTAACTACTCGACCAATCATTATGAAATTTCGCATAAACGTTCTCAGAGGTACAGAACACCTTTCATCCAGTATTAGTACTGATCACCAGCAAACGAAGAACGAAGACATATTTATTACAGTATTTACAACTGCGCTAAGCTGCTCACAGTTAATACCTCTATACACGCGTTATTTAATTTGCTGTTTATACAGAATGTCCGGTAATTAATGGATAACCTGGAAATGTCTTATAGTGGAACTGATGGCCGTTCAGAAAAAAATATGAAAAAAAATCTATCCTAACTACTACCTAAGATATGTTTTTTTTTTAAATACATGTATAACTTTCTTGTATACTACGACCATAAATGAATGAAATCCATCGGTTTTTTGTTGTTTTATTATTAAACACTAATTATGCTAATAGATAGACAGTCAAAAGTATGCTATGCTAATATAGCTTGCACTTTTTAATATTTTTATATTTTTTTCTTAACGGCCTTCAGTTCTACTATAAGACATTTCAAGGTTATCCATTAATTACCGGACACCCTGTATACACATAAGCGTTGAGAGTGTTATCCTAGAGTATACTCTAGGATGACACTCTCAACGCTTATGTGTGAACTACAGGAGTCCAACCAATCCATGATATACTATACGCACTGGGACCTATTATACTCATGAATGTTCTATTATTCTCATTAGGCTGTGTAAGCACTGGCTAATGGCTCATTAGTGATACTAATGTTGATTAAATATTAGTCTGTGTATTTATTATTATGTGATTTATTCTTTTAGATGATCATCAGTAGACCATAATAATACTTATGCTTCAGACGACAGATCTTTATCAGCTTTGCTCTGAATTCCTCACAAGAGACTTATTTAATTTTGCTAACATAAACAGTTATGTTAGCAAAATTAAATAAGTCTCTTGAACTACAGGGTTCATTACAGTATATAGAATAGAATTAGGAGTTACCTGGCAAACCATTGTACTAAAATAATTGGGTAGCGAGGAACCCGTCATCCACCCACGAATTGCTCTCCCCAATTGGCAACGAATGAGCTTCATAGTTGCCAAACTGTGTTTGCCTCGCGCTGAACTGAAACACGCATCGACGCATATTATATTTTTGATTTCGAAGCGGCATTCCGCAAGTTGGAATATCCCACGAATAACTGTCCCTTATCAAAAGAGTTCGGTATTGTCAACTTTTTTATTGCAATAATTTGGGTGGGCAATTCGAGGGTGCGTAGCGGGTTCCTCTAACCCCATTTTTTGTTAGTTGCTACCTCTATTGCCTTACATGCTAGAGTATAGAAAGCAAAGTCAGAGCTGCTGTGTTGTATCCTAATTGTAACCAATCCAATTGCAGTACAAGTGGGCCAATTTGCAGACCTATCACAGTATCTAGAACCGTACTCTGAAACTATAGCATGTTCCTTCTTGTTACGTGAGACTTTATCATAACTGGTTGAGTGTGGCTTTCGTATGCCATACACTTCTAACCTAATTTAACCCTTTGGAAATAGACAGAAGAATTGGAAATCTAGAATTGGGATATAACCATTCAAATTTAACTGTAACTAACTGTTTGATATTTTTAATTTCGTATGTTTCGTTTTTACACAAAATTATTTTTGCCTTGTATTAGTATGATTTACAAACTCATGATCATGATACTTACTTAAGCGCTAAACAAATAATCTTATAGGGTAGAAGAAGCTGGCGGCTGTAATACAGTTCAAACTAGCACAGCCGTCAACGACAACCTCTTATTTTTACGGATTTTTTAGTATTTGTTTACCTTAAGTTCATGTATCTAAAATAAAAGCATTTTGTAAAATTTTATGAGTGAAAATAAACATTATTATTATTACTGTGCGCCGAAGCTATTCGCACGAATTTTGCGAAATGACACTCATTAAAATAATATTTTCCTGGGTATCGATCGCACACCTTTAATTTTAGATCGGTTCGTTTCGCACTCAAATTATATGAATGTGTGCAAATCGGCACTTATAAAATATTATTTTCTAAAAGTGTTGTTTCGCACAATTCAGCAGCGGACCGCGGTCGTGGTTCGACATCGAACAAATTCGATCGTCTTTGTTGTTTTTTTATTTGCACTCTTATTGATCCTGAAAGAACAAACATAATATCATAACTCAGGCCATACGTGTTGGTGCACCATATATTTTCTTACATTCAATCTCCTAGGTCAAACAATAAAACGATGAATTGAAACGCAATGTGAGCGCGATGCAGTATATTGAACGATTGAACTTTGCTCTCGATATTATTTTAAGATTTGGTCTGTTTTACTAGTACAATGTAAATTTGACTCTTACCCTATTGGTTTATATAACATATATGTTTAATTAGAAATACTTTACCATAATAATTTCTACAAGTCATCATGGTGTTACAATAATAGTTTTGCTAAGAATTAAATAGGTAACTAATATATTGTCAATTATCTTACAACTTTTCATATGTATTCTAATATTGACCCTTTTCTATATAACGATATAGATTTGTATTTGTAAACAAAACACGTTAGAATCCTAAACAAGACCACCACAGTAAAATTGAAAACTGGTCATAATTCGAATATTCAGTCATTAATCGAACAGTTTCAATACATAAACCGATTTTTGATTGCGGGTTCGTAAGATTTTAAATTCATTCGATACTTTACAATAATAATCGCGTCTATTATAGTAACGGACGGTTTCCTAAAATTATACCAAGATACGGCGACAAAGTACGTACCATTTTCAACAGTGATATAGCTTAATTCATTCAAAACGCCACCTCGATACCTACACAACTAATCCCTGCACGGTTGCAGACATACAATAGACGTACTCGAATAACATCGCAGTTTGCGCACAAATGGTTTTCAAATGATTGATGCTCACTCATACATAAATGCAAATAGCAGCAATCGAAATTGTTTCAATAGATGTTTGTCATTGTGTGCGTGTGTTTTTGTTAGGATGAACGTTTGGGTGAATAATGAAATTAGGTGAAAAACATTTGTTAGAATAATATTGTTTGGTATTGTAATATGAAAGCAGCGATAGCTCAGTGGGGAGATCAACAGATGCAGAGGGTCTCGAGTTCAAACCCACGTCGCGCACCTCTAACTTTCGGAAGTTATATGACTTTTCGAAATTATGTACGTATTGATTGACAATTACCGCCTGCTCCGTGCCTCGGAGAGCACATTAAGCTGTCGGTCCCGGCTGCCATGAATATCTATGGCTGTCGTTATTGGGAAGTCAGTGCCCTATAATATCCTGACACTGGTTCTAGCCTTAGGGTACCGTTAGCCTTCGGGTTGCGGAGGTCAGGTGGCAGCCGCTCCGTGTAAAAACTGATATCCAGCCAAATCCGGTTAGACCAGAAAAGCCGACCCCAAGTGACTTGGGAATAATAAAAGCTAGGGAGAAGAAGAAGGTATGGTAATATGAAAGCGAATTTGTTGGCCTATTTAGACTGCTGTCGATGTATGGTATTAAAACTGTAAAGAAGCTATGTCTGCTAATTCTAACTAATTATATATGCGAATCTGAATTTGTTTGTTATACTTTCATACTGCAACTACTTTATGGACCATCATGAAATTTCGTTTACATGTTGTCAGGGGTACAGAAAAGGACATGGGTTACTTTTATCCAGAAATAAAGTGCTGTTTCTAAAGCATCGGTTATATATTTTCATTTGCCTGCATTTCATTGTGCCGTAATGTTTTCATCTCACTTTATATAAGTAAGTTAGAAACATATAGCCGTCCACTAAACTTTAAACGCAGCGCTTACTAAAATTAGTTTCTTAAAAGGACTACCAAAACTAAATAATCCACTACGCGTAATAAAACACAAAAAGTAACCCACAAAGCCTCGATGAATATTTAAAAAAGTTTTACTAGAAATCTAATTAGGCAGAAAAATGGCTTCGTGTCTGCCTAGGCAAGATAAATGAAACAGCGGAATATGAGTTTTATGTCCTATATTATGTATGACTGCGGCCGCAAACTCATTTATAATTTGTGAGCTGCGTACATTCCATGGCCAAAACTCGCTTTCAGGTAGAAAAAGCTAGTAGTTAGGCTAGTATATATTAGGGCTATCTAAACACATTGAATATTCTGAAACATTGCGATAGTTGTTGCATAAATAAGATAGGCTAGATAAGTTATGAGAGGCTGTTGTGTCAGACGAGACAACAAATGAGTGAATTATTTTATATTTTAAGCAAACTTGGTAGTTATTTTTGTATAGATATCTAAGATGGAAAATGTGGTAAAAAGTTACTGTAAATATACACGGCGGTTAAAGGTTATTATAAGTTATGCACGTTTGCAATACCAATCTGTATGTAATGTGCTTGGGGGCGGTCGATCTTTAATAAAACAAGTCACTGTGTTGCCAACGCAAAGGACTAAGGCAATGGTGGCTTGATGGCAGTATAGAGTCCCATTGAAGACGCCTGCAACCCTTGTCCAGGAATCCAAAATTGATTGCATCTGCTGTAGGATGGAGATAGTTCCATGCCGGACTGTTCCAGTTTAATTTAAACTCCAAATTTAAATGAGAACCATTCTACCCTACCACCCTTCTTTTTCTATTTGTTCTCATCGTTAGAGGCATAATTTATTGCTGTATTGTTCTTTTAAAAGACAACGTCCGCTCTTAGATGATAGCCGGTGTCACGGGGCTCTTTAGAAAAATTTTGAGACTGGATACATATAACACCCAGATGCAGAACAAATATTAATGATTTTTATAATGTTTTGTCTCGCGTCGGGATCAAATTCACAACTCTTGGCTCAGTGTCGATAGCGACACGACCACTTAAACCTCTACGCCATCCGGGCACATTTCGATGGTTAATGATATTATATTTTATTCTTCTGATATTGAATGTAAGTGGAAGTATTATTCGAAATAATTAATTGTAATGTATCGTTACTATCAATCTATTCGGAAATATAGATTCCACTTCAGGAGCAAGTTTGGTCCCAAAGCACTTAGCCCTTTACTTTTAAAGTTATGTGAGATGGTAATGAGTTATCACTGGTTTTAATGGTGGATAGAACTGAGGTATCTACATACTTGAGAGAAATCATAAAGTTATGCAAGTTATTTGCGAAGTTCCTTTGAGCATTACTTATTTGTCTTTGTGGAGTATTAGACTTAATATTGTCTTCTGTTTAAGCGAATGTTATTCATTGAAATTAAACTATTATATACGGATTTTATCGCGTTGTTTATTTATCACTGTATTACATAATTTTGAAACTATTACACTACTACTACTATTGATTTTATTTTACTAATTTATAAGCTAATAAAATTATTTAAACTATTAATCTATTTTATAGACCCCTGCATCTTGTAAAGGTAATTGGCATCTAAATTAAATCCCACGGGATCTGTGACAAGGAACACCTGGACGCCGAGCTTCAACATGTCAAGCAAGTACTGCAAGACAACAAGCTCCAACAGCCGCGCCGCTGTCATAGATCCCGAAAAAAGCCAGCCACAGTCGAGCGCCAGCCTGCTATACTGCCTTATGTAAAAAACTATTAAATCTATTTATGTTATTTTGGTTAACACTTTCCCCGACGTTTTGGTTGCTTTTCAGTAGCCATGGTCACGGGGAGACTAAGATGGTAGTTGTCTCAATGTTCCAGTGTAGTTATTTCAAAGTACCCAAACATAATTTAATCATTAGTGTTTCTATTTACGCAGAATGAGCTCAAAGTATCATGAAGTCTAGCTGTGGTTTGTTTCTTCTTGGGTTTGACTATTTGAAGTACTGGATCCAAGCTGGTGGTACATTCCAACCATCTTCTCTATTGAAATTGGGATGTTTTTTGATTTCAATAGTTTCGCGAAGCATCCTTGGTAGGAATCTGTGGTTTGTCAAATATCAGGTAGTAGTTTAATTTCAAAGTATTAGACTTATTTAATTCTAGATTTTGCCCGCGGCTTCACTCGCGTAAATATAGGTTAGATTAGGTTTGCAATAGTATTTTTCCTGGGAAAAAGGTACCTTATGTCCTATTATGTACCACCGGCTACGTGTAGGTATGCAAAATGTTGTGTTGGTCGGTTGAGTTGTCAAGGCGTGGAAGCGTAATAAACAAACAAATTCACATTCGCATTTATATTATTAGTAAGGATTATATTTTGTACGTATAGTCTGTGTTGTTAAGATAAGGATCATGCCATAGTTAATTAAACCATGGATACAATTATTAGATTTTATTTTGAGATTCACGTGATTTCAGCATGAATGGGCCGGCTCGACTGGGAAAGGACTACCCTTTCACAGAATACTGATGTGAAATAACAGTATTCCTACTGTTTTGTTTCGTTCGGTGAGTGAGAGTACTGGACTCCCAATCATCCTCTACCCCCTTACCGATCCTTCTCCTTCCCACTTCCTTTCCTGAAGGATCGGCAACGTGCAAGTGATGCCTCTAGTGTCACAGGCGTCCACAGGCTACGATGACCACTTACCATCAGGTAAGCCGTATGCTTGCTTGCCACCATAGTAGAATGAAAAATAAATGGAAATGAGCACATAGAAAATCGATTGCAAAGGAGATTGCCCATTTAGTATGGACCAAAGCACTGACCTTAATATTTTTGTGTCCTGCTAAAAATGCCTTTATTTGATTATGTTACCATAATTAATTACATATACCAACTTCAGTCAATGTTCACTTCAGGTGTTAACAGATATTGAACAGAATAAGTTTCTTTTAGGTTATAGTAGTCTCACAGTAATATGGACTCTAAGCAGGTGTATTTAAGATATGCATTCGGTTTTTTGGATGTAATTGACAAATTGCAGTTCTACCAACTCATAATTATCAGAAAATAATTATGAGTTGGTGCCACAAAAACAAAATGGGGTGTGAAGATTCAAATACTTAATTGTTATTCTATATAATATTATGTATAAGTGAAACAATTAAAATACATCATATTACGTGTATTATTTTATTCATTAAATATATTATCGAAACCTGAAGCTGGTGCCCTTACATTGTTATAAAGGGCCCAGCTCAAATACCACAATATACACATTACGTGTGCACAACAACCAACTGTTCGTTTTCCTACAAGACAAGAGCAGTAGTAACCAGATATGGCGTCTAATGTATCTCTTACATTTTTATTTTATTTATTAATATGTTTGTTTAGTACACTTTACTAGATACATGTCAAGATTTAATTCTTCCACAAACTAAATAATTGGTAACTCCTAATATTCTAAGTCTTCTTCAATTTCTTCTCACACTTATGCCTAACCCTAACATAAATGGCGGAATATGTTTGAGCGGTAAAACGGAAGTAAAGTTAATCATTAATTCAATGAAATGAACCCCGAAAGGCATCTTTTAAAGAAGAAGCTAAAATACTTAAAATATTTTTGTTTTATTTATTGTTCAAAAATCATTGTGACACAATAATTTATTTGAAGGTACTGGCCATGGGCATTCTCTTTTATATTATAAGTTGTATGTTTTGTTTTTACTGTATATACATTTTCATATAGAGCCATTATACAGCAGTTACAAAGCTTGACGAATTTGTACGTACTATCTATATAATGAAACGTTCTAATTTATTATATTGTCAGTTTAATAAATAGTTTACCACAAACTTTGACGTCCAAATGTGTTTCTTTTTAAATTATATAAATAGATGATATTCTCTTTACCTTTCTTGTAATGCCTACGTAAAATTCTGTCTTAATACCATTGCAAAATACAATGCTTTAGGATTATTAAATGTGTTTGTCTAACTACTAAGTATAAAAAATGTATACAAAGCATAAAACGCAAACACAAGAAACTATTCAGCTTGTTTTCCAAGAAAATCTACATTGTATATTTGATTGTATTCAATCTTGAAATTGCACAACCTCAAAAACGTTCAACAGCATTCTCATTTATTTATCCAAGAACAAAAGCTACGAACGCGAGCAATAAGCAAACTCTGGAGTACGTGAAAGCAATTCCCATTCCGAATTTAGTTACGTCAAAACGGGTATTTCAAAAATACCTGAACTAGCTTCGACGGACCGTTACACACACTATACCCAACTTTACTGATGCAAATATTTTACCTATTTTGTGTGGAATTTCTACGTGAATTTTCCAGAAGGTTGTTTATATACGAGTAATTTAATTAAAGTGAACAGCTGAACATAAGATATATTGTTGTAATTCGCTATATTAAATGGAAGATTTTAGGCTGTAGGTACAACTCAAGTGTATAATATATGGGAGTTAGGAGTTGGACATTTGCTTTACTATTTTAATTAATTAATTGAATTTTACTACAATTATATATTTTTTACAAGGGTGTTCGTGAATTTACATTCACATTAAAATTAAGCTTACCTGCTCAGTCAGTAGGTTATTGCCACCGCGATTCTAATGTGAAAGCTCTACATCAACAGCGACCTTTTTAAAATTGCCGTCACAGTCCAAATAGTATGTTATTCATTGAGACGATTATATAATCTTTTAGTATACTGTGGTTAGCTAGCTTAAAACTTACAATAATCTTGTTATATAATTTTATTACAATTTTGTAAACACGTGTTTATAGTTGAGTTACTTTTATGCCGATCTATTAATGGAATTCACATTTATATTATATGACTGTTCTTCATAGTTTATTACAATGTCTCGCGCGATACAGAGATTATTTCTCAACGAAAGCTGCTTTTAAAATAAAAGTTGTAAGAGCATAGACAAACATTTTAATTTCAGTCATTAAACCCGTACCAGAACAAACGACGCGTGCACAAAATTGCAGAATAACACCCGTATCATACAAAGCTCGTATTAAAATGTAATCAGCGAGCCACATGAGTTACGGCCGTCTACGAAATTAACCGCGTTATTAACGAGGCTTCATGGGTAATACGTTCCGAATAGAACATTTCATACTTAAATTATGCAAAGAATTGATTTTATATTTAACGGGGTTACTTCTCTTGTCTTTTTGCTTGCCTATCGACAAATACAAAAATATTCTTATATTTGACCGCTACCTAAACTATTAAAGAGTGACAGCCTGACAAGTCTGTCACACATAATTTTTAGTTACTTGTGAAGTAGTCTAAGTTTCCCTACAAGACACGATATATGAGCGGCCCACTGAAATTTGTGATCCAAAGTCAAACTTAGAAAAACTGTCGACTGTATGAAAGTAATAATTTCATTATTTAAATTTATATTTATGTTACGACATTTGGCAATGTAAGCTTGATACATTTTGTTTTTTTTAGAGTTTAATAGTAAATTATTCGACGTAAACCAGTCTAGGATGTGCGCAAGCAAATCATTATCCGTATTTAAATTTGTTGCTCTTCTGTCTACTTTAAAAATAAGAGATGTGTCATCTGCAAATAAAACAATGTCACACAAATCCTGCACGAAGAACGGCAAATCATTTATGTACAATAAAAACAGAAAGGGTCCTAAAATTGAGCCATGCCACAGGGCAGGCCCATCGTGACTGGTAATCCAGAAGATCTACTTCCGTTGATATTAACGTGTTGTAGTCTATCGCTTAGGTAGGAACCAACTAATTCAAGTGCAGTATCTCTGATGCCATAATGCCTGAGTTTTCGCAACAGCGTATGATGGTCAACGCAGTCAAAGGCTTTAGAGAGATCACAGAATACGCCAATGACATCTTGCAAATTTTCCCAGGCACTGAATATGTCTTAAAAGCGTAACACCCGCATCAATCGTAGAACGGCCCTTCCTAAAACCATATTAATCTGCATGAAATAAATTGTTTATATTAAAATGACTCCCTAATTGCTGTAATCTAATCTTCTCAAATATTTTACTATAGGTAATATTGAAATTGGCCTAAAATTACTAGGGTCACTTTTGCATCCATTTTTAAATAAAGGTATTATTTTACTACATATTATTAAATTTGGTAAAATGCTCACATCAATGCATCCGTTGAATATTGCGGCTAGGTGAGGCGCTATATTAACAATAACACTTGCAACTAATTTTACAGAAATATCTCAGATTTATAGATAGGCAGATTTTTTTGAAATTAGCGACTTAGTTACTTTTTTTATATCATACGGATGTACACATTCAAAACTAAATTGTGTCTTGCAGTCTTTCACGCTGCTCTTAACCAAGTATTCTGCTCGAGCTGGGAATTAAATGTATCGGCTATTTCCAAATTATTTGAAATTACGCTATTATTTACATTCAGTTCAAATTTATTATCACGCACCTTGCTGCGACCTATTTCATTGTTAATAATGTTCCATGTAGTTTTATTATATTATTATTAGAATATTGAAATTTAGTTTTTAGGTAAAGGGACTTGGCATTGGCACAAGTATTTTTAAATAACTTTTAACATATTGAATAAAATTTGGATCGAAATTATATTGTTTCATACCATATAATTCGTATAGTTTTGCTCTACTTCTATATATCCCAGGTTCTGACTAAAGGTCTTACATTTAAAAATATTATTATATTCTAAAGTAATTATGTTAAGTAAAGTAGTTCGTGTGGATTATTCAGAGAAAGGTTCATATTGACAACTTTGGCACTTATGTTATCATTAAATTTCTTTAAGCAATAAGATGTTATCGGTAGCAGAATGTGAAGTGATCCTAGTGGGTTAAAAAATAAAGGCTTTAAATTAAATTATCCAAATAAACTAATAAGTCTCAAAGAGAGAGCTGACTGCTCAAGTAAATTAACATTAAAACCACCACACACTACTATACGCCTATTACTAAAACTCAAGCGTTTAAAAATATGCTCTCGGTTTCAAATACACTAAAGTCACTCTGCGTTTGTCGGTACACACAAACTATGACATGTTGCTCTAATTCCACACAGGATAATTCAACAGTGCGCTCGATAGAAAGATTTACTATATCTTTACGTTCTTAACATTTTAGATTGTTACACACATATACTATAGAGCTACCATGTATAAAATTCTTTCTTATAAACACACTTACAATTGAATAATATTCGTTATTAAATATTGATTGATTAGGTTTTAACCAATGTTCCGTTATGCAACATATTTGAATGTTATGTTGTTTAAAAAACAAATCAAATTCTAACTCCTTGCCGGATAGACCCAGAATATTCTGATGAATTAGTCTAATACTGTGTGTCTGCCTATCGGTTGTCTCATCTAACAGTTTAAACTACTAGAAGTGTCAATATAAAAATTTGTAGTAGTAATATTACGTCCTGAAACCTTCATTACCCTACTGGTACCTGAGTCGCTACATATATTAAATGCTAATAATTTAGCAAGTTGCTTTTTATAATAAAAAGATAGATACATAGTATCTTTAGTTAATAAAAAATGGGATTAAATATAATGACCATCAAAAATACTAATTGCACAACAAAATATGCTTACTAAAATATATCATAACGAGCACCTATACGCCTCAAATCACTGCATTCCGTCTCGGAAGGGTTAGGTTATGTTAGGTACCTTCTTAAACCCACCCAAAAATAGGTGTCCCGCGGAGCGTGGCTCCGTTGACTTAGTTTAATCTCTTTAAATATATTTTGCAGTGCAATTAGTATTTTTTTCTGTGTTGTTAAATACTAGCCATAAAAAATTACTAATAAACTTATTAGTGTCAAAGAGTAAACTATAATTGTTTAACATGTACTTTTACACTGTGTACAAAAAAGTAAATTAAGTTTTTCAATATTCCTATTTTGTTCGTTTGTTAGTACATAGGAATATGGTAATGCACAAAGAATAAAGTTACACCCTACTCTATAATGTAATGATTCTATTATCTCTGTCAAATGTCTGTCTTTTATGTTGTCTTTTTTTTGTACAACTAAATTGGCAAACAAGCATACGGGCCACCTGATGGTAAGTGGTCACCGTAGCCTATGGACGCCTGAAACACCGGAGGCATCACTTGCGCGTTGCCAACCCTTTAGGAATGGAAGTGGAAAGAAGGAACGGGAAGGGGGAAATAGGGTGACTGGGCCTCCGGCACTCTTACTCACCGAAAGAAACACAACAGTAGGAATACTGCTATTTCACGTCGATATTCTGTGAGAGGTTAGTCCTTCCCCGGTCGAGACGGCCCATTCATGCTGAAATCAGTGAGGTTCTACTACTCAGTCTCTTGCCTCTTTGTTTGTGACAGATAAGCTAACCGTCACCATAAAGAATTATGACTGTTGACTCTGCATTTAATTTTGCAGTTTTTAACTTATCAATTAAAGAACTTAACCTAGCCCCGTTATTACTAAACTACAAAATACATATTTTTATAAGCTGGCTGGCAATTAACAACATAAAAGCTGGTATGGGTCACCGCTACCATTGCATATGAATAACGACGTCGAGCCGTGCGAAAATTAGCACAGCTATTACCGAAGTTTCACAACTAATTAGCTCTATAGGGAAGGAACACCATGACTTTGCGATAATGGCCTGGATTTTCTTGTAAATTCGTTTGGATTGAGTAACATCATTCGTGTGCTTCTTTTAAAGAAATTGAAAATACTGTATCAATCGTTTTTAAACTCATTTTGGTTATAAGGAAATATTTATGATAATTACTTGTATCGGCTTGAAATATGCAAAACTGTAAAATGTTGTTATTTCTATTGTGGTAAACGGAGCAATGTTGTCCAGGTATCGTGCCCAGGTTGGAGTATTCAATTACAAGCAGCGTTACTTTTTTTGCATGGGTGTTAAATCTTCTGACTACTCGTCACAGACTTTATGATAATAAAAATATAGTGCATGTACTGCCAAGCCTGATGTCGTGGATTAGATACCCGCTCAAGTCAAACATTTGTGTGCATGAACATGGATGTTTGTCTTGGTCTGGGTGTTTCTAGGTATAATATCTATGTACTTACAAAAAAATAAGTATGTATATATGTTTATCCATTGTCTAGTACCCATAGTACAAGCTCTGTTTAATTTGGGCTAGATGGTTTTGTGTGTATGTGATATAATATTATTATTGAATATTATATTAATAATATAACCGCATAAGTTAAATGGATTGAGTTATAACAATATCGTAGTAAGTTGTTCTCTGTAGTCTTTGTCTAACAGTCCGGACAATTGAAAAGAATGTAGTAAGTATGCATAATATACATATGTCGAAATTTTGTTATCACATAGCAACGTTTAAAATAAGCAAACATTGTATAAAAGTATGCTTTTGATTTGATTGGCAAAATATTCAAAGAATACCAAAGAATTACAAAAAAATTAAATTAAAATAAAGAAATCGCCGACACACCAATGTAAATGTGAACAAACTTGTCACAGTTAAACACAAAGTTTGTACCATAACAAGTATAAGAAATCCCACTTCGGACTGAATACGCATCAATAAAAAGAAACTCGATAAAAGAAAAGTTACCAGTGACAGATACGGGACAGTCTCACTTCAAAGACGATTGGGGGCACCCTACTCAAACCGAACTTCTAAATGTATACAGTAAAGCTGTTTAAAACTAAGGCGGCAGCTCCAGCGACACTTTTAGTTTATTGGTACAGGGGTAACGAAAGTACCACAAGTTTGGGAATCAATTACTGTTCGGTACATATGATTAATGGGCAGACTCGAATCGGCGACGTTGCCAGCTCACTCATGAAGTTTGTACGAGAAATATCTTACGTCTGCAATATATTTTACATGTTATTTCATATTTTGACAGTTTCTTGAGCTATAATATCTGTGAAAAATGGTCTAACTTCAGCTGTTCGCGATTTTGCTGAGAAGACTTTCATCAGCTAGTTACTTTCAGTATATAAAATGCCTCATATTGTTTATGTTACCTTGGCACATAAAATAGGTGAGATTAATGGTTATTGTTCCTGACTCGGGTAATACGCACAAGTTAAGGCTCTTGCATGGGAAGTATATTTCATTTAAACACTGTTGACTGTCTGTGTGGTGATTATGACTGCGACTATGTGCTGTTCGCCCATGTTGCCCATATGATTAATGTCCTCCAAACCGAATTTTAGTCACGGTGTCCAATCTTAACGGAGACTGGCCATCTGCGCAGGAGATATTATAGTGCACAAGTGTGTGCGCAATCAAAAGTGCATTCTCTGTTATGAGAGCATGATTCGATGGGACGGCAATCCGACACGACCGGAGAGAGATCAGGCGCAGGACCAACGGTTTTACGTGAATATCTATCCCGCGTCAGTATTTTATTCTATAGCAGCATGGACTTACGGAGTCGGCTCATCCTAACTAATATTATAAATACGAATGTGAGTTTGTTTGTTCATTTATTTGTTACGCTTTCACGCCTTAACTACTAGACCGATTATCATGAAATTTTGCATTCACGTTGGTTCGGGGGAACAAAGAAGGTCATAAGATACCTTTCATCCAGAAAAAAGTACTGTTACTAACCTAACGTAAATTTACGCGAGTGAAGCCGCGGGAAAATCTTACTAGATTTGGTCGCAGCTAGTAGTATGTAATACTTACACAAGACCTAAAACTATAGTTGGTGAAATGTGGGTTTATTATACCTTACTATACGCCATTTGCTATCGCTAGTTCCCCGTGTATAACTTGATGACATTTTGTCTTATTATAGAAAATCAGAATCTTCTGCCTTATGAAATAGAGACGAATTCCCCCCCTAGAAATACTGCTATTCAAACACATATTAAAAGCGACTGATATTAATAAATCTTCGACATTTTTAAATGTTATTTAGCCTCCATTAAAATCAGGGACGCATTATTTAATTTACTGTCGATCGCAATTATGCTTTGTGGTGATATTAATTTTATATATTCCTTATGAAAGTAACAATGAAACGGTTTCATTCGATGTTTAATGAGGTAGCATACAATTTTCCATTTATACTTCATATAATAAATGAAAAATGAATGCTCACCGTTTTCACATGCTCATTTCACTATTTCATTACCAAATTCAATGCTAACTAACAACATAACTGCCTCTGTGGCGCAGCGGTAGTGAATGCGACTGCTGTGCATGAGGTCTCGGGTTCGAATCCCGGGTCGGGCCAACATAAAGGTATTGGGTTTTTCTGTTAAGAAATCTCAATACGAGCCCGGAGTTAGGAAGTTGGCGGTGTTAGACACCCCCGTGCCTCGGAAAGCACGTAAAGCCGTTGGTCCTGCGCCTGATCTCTCTCCGGTCGTGTTGGATTATCCATCCCATCGGATCATGAGGGTAAGGGATCAGAGAGTGCACTTGTGTTTGCGCACATACTTGTGCACTATAATATCTCCTGCGCAGATGGCCAGTCTCCATTAGGATTGGCCGCCGTGACCGAAAATCGGTCTGGAGGACATTATTATTATCAATGCTAACACGCAATGTGCAATCATACGATATTTTTCCAATATCGGAAAACGTTTGATTGTAAACTATTTCAAACTATACGATGCTTTATGTGGATTGCGTAAGATAGTGAATGGATAATAAGACTTGAAGTGTGACCACGAAAGTAACTGTTACTGATATCTCTTACTAACACCTTGGCATATCTCTCTTGCTTGCTTACTCTCGACTTGATCACTCATAAGTGGCAAATTAAAAGTACATACATAGTTGTCGGGTATAAATTCGACAACTTGGTGAGAATTAATAGGTACACTGAATTTAGTATTGAATAAAATATAAACTGGTAAAATGGTATGATAAATGGTATGAGATCACGCGACGCGAATGGTGATCGCACGTGAACTGGCTTAATTAATTCAAATGATGTAAGATGCATTTTATAATCTAGCTCATAATTATTTGATGACTACGCGCTCTGCAGGTGAATGCACTGTACTTCATACAATAGTTACACACGTGTGACCCCAAAGTTAGCCAGAGGTATATTACCACTTTTCGCCAGCTAGTTTCTGCGTAACACGATGAGGCTATTCGAGTTTACCGGCACATTTTCAAACAAGTGCTTCGAACCTCACCCATTGCTCTACCGACGTGAACTCACTCCTAATACAAGCATTTTAGCTTAGCTGAAGGGGTAAGCAAGAATGCTAGTCATTTGTAATCTAAATTTCTAATAGAAAGAAAGAAGGAAAAGTGCTATTACACATCGTGAAATACAAATTGATAAAAATATACAGTGACCACAGATAAACATAAACAACAAACTATGAAAACAAAAGCAGTGAGTGTTCTTTGTGACCGTCATATGTTTGTAAAGTCCTCCGCGACACAGGAATATTCCCAAGGCGTGAATTGTCTTTAAAAAATAACTTTAAGGAATATATGTCATATACAAACCCATACCCATACTCATATTTCATAGCCCAATATTTATCATCGCCCAATATGATGGCAATGAAAGCCCTTTGTTACGACTTAGTGAATGGAGAAATAAATAAGATTATTGTATAGATTCAGTACTCGTATTATGATGCCGCTATTATTTTCCGCGGCGTACTTATCTCCTTGAAAATAGCTTAACACGCTATTTTCATTAAATTCTCTCTCAGTTAACTTAAGCTGAGTTGGATATAAATAAGGGTAAAGTTATTTCAGAAACAATTTATATTTTAATATTCTTCATCATAAGTTGCCACTTATTTAACTTTGTACTTAGTTTAAGTTTGTTTTTGTATTGGTTAAATATTTAAATAATACCCTTATTGTTACATTAACGTTAGGACTTCGCATTGGCAGCTTAAAATGGACACATTTTGTATGATTGAAATTAAATTGCTGTAAATTTTCAGTCGTCTTTAAGAAATAATGTATATTTATACCTAGGAAATTAACTAAACAATTCCAATGTGCTTAATTTTAAATGCCAGGCACTTTATTTCGTATTTGTTTTTCTTATTTTACTTTTTTGACATCTTCTGCTCTAAGAATGAATCCTGTGTCGCGGGGGACTTTACAAACAACGGACTTAATTGTGTTAAAAATTCTGTCAGTATTTTTTTACCGTACACTACAATGATAAGGTTTTACGGTAAAATAATTAGATTTTCATTCGGTCGTCATGATCGTATTAATTATATATTATCATCGTATTAATGACTATAACTAAAGACTCAATTGCAAAAGTATCAGCTGTGCAATTATATATCAGACAATTCATAGGATTTGCCCGATGAGTCATCGTGAAAATACCCTTCCTAGTCTATACAAGCACTATTTTTACGTACCTACTCGTTCATTAATGTCGAAGCATAGAATTTCATATGTAGAATACTATTCCCAAACTGGGTATATTAAACCGTTCAATTGAAGTGGTCCGTGTTCGTATCTAATGGAATTATGGCTCTACATCTGCTATCAATCATTCAAAGCTCATGTTTGCGCAATGCTAGTCATTAGTCTGTATCGACTGTTCGGTGACGTATGAGATCATAATGTGTATTTACCACGTAACAAGAGTTATTTGACTAGTACGTTATGGTGTGGCTATTGTAACTCCATTTTCGTCCTACCACAATACTAGAATTGCAGTACCTATCAACGGCTGTTTTGGAATTATAATCATTATTGAATTTTCTTGTCAAAAGAGAGATAGCATCAATGTAGATAGCTCCAACCATCCAACTTTAGTGATCGGTATGCAGTAACTACGCTGGAGTCTCAGATTTGTGCTCTCCAAATCAGGGGCGGACTGGACAACTATAGAAGATAACAACCATATTACCAGTTTGTTTATGCGGTTATGACTCAACACTACTAAAGATTACTTTAAGAATTATCTTAAAAAGAAGTAGAGTGGCACGTTGCCTTAAGCAGTAAAAAGAATATTCTTTTCCACTTGTTATAACATCCAAACAGACGTACAACCTGCAAACCATGCGCATATTTGTCTTTCTATTTGCATCATAATCAACGTCTTGATTTCAACAAATTGTCACATAGTCTGCAATATTTTAATACGAAAAAGCCGCAATAAAATAAAAATAAATAAACATAAGTACTCACTTAAATGAATGACGGTTTTCTGTAGGCATAGGTAGGAAAAACTGTTATGGATTTCAACTGACTGCAATCCTACATTTCTTCCTTCATTTACTACTATCACATTCTTTATACACGCTCGACTGTTTAGCGTACTCTTAACATAGTATTTCTCCAGAACTTCACGAATCTGATCAACATAAATGTCTCTTCCCCGTCTCGTCTGTAATATACCTAGATTTTTATCCGCATGTATAATATTAGATTTCTATTTTACCTAATAAATAACGTACAATTTTCATACAATGTATATAACTCATTCAACAATATGTAACAGTATTATTCCAAATTTGTTTAGGATCTGTATTCACTCACAAAATTCATATGATACCAACATAAACTTTGTGAAGACGTGCTATTGAAAAGATTCTAATAGAATCTCCTACAGAATACGAGCGACCTTAACATAATTTTCTTTCGTAAATAGGTACATTACATTGACATAAAAGCGGTAATAATATTTAGGAATATTATGTAGTTAAGTGAAAGGTAAATTGGGTAAATATGTCCAAGATTGAGTCACTTGTTGCTTACGAAAAAACAAAAGATATGGTTGCGTTACCGAAGGAAATTCTTTTGTTTCTGGTTTAACACGTTAAACGCCATCAAGATTTTGATGTAGTTCCATTTAGGCCATGGGGGACACCGGTGTCCGACAAGAAGATCTCTGTTCAGGCCATGGGGGTCACGCGTGACCGCGAGTGAGACTGACGTTTGAACCGCTCGATTTTAACGGTGGTCACCGTGTAGTAGATAATTTATATACGATGTGACCGGCGTGGCCCTGGAGTACACGATTTTTGCCTTGGTTCGTGAAAACATGGGGTCGTGTATCGAAACTTAGAAGATATTTAATGTCTACATTTTAATAAATTTTATCGAAATAATAAGTTTATTTGCATTGATTTGATATTCTAAACTGTGTTGGTCAATAATTAAATGAACTAATTGATACACTAAAAACAAATAAATAATTTATCGTGTAGAGATTATTTGTAAAAGGTTGTCAAAAATCTTATGGTATTTACTATAAAGTTTTAAAAAAAGCTTCGGCAACGTAATCAGTACAATTATACTTTATCTATTATTATTATAAATAATAATTAGGCTTGAAAACTACTCCATAGTTACGTGGAATCAGGATGACCCTTTCTCAAGGGAGATACAGGCCCGGTACTATGGGTAATAGAATTCGTTAATTAATTATTAGTGTTTATTCAAATCACACACGCTGATTGCTTTGATACGAACTCTTATTTTACGTCCTCCTCTCTGTTACTACTTAAAAACCAAAATTAAATACTTTCCTGTAAACGCTCACAGGTGTAACAAGTCTGTGATAATTAATGTGTTTTTTTTAAAGATATCTGACAATTCGGAGTGGAAATACTAACTAGTATAATTGTAAACTTCTGCGGTTTACGTCGTTGGTAAAATGGGTGAAGATCGAATCTACGAATACAACAATATGATAATGTTTTTCTAATACCATGCTATTGCCGCTTTTCTAACTTTATTTATCTTTAAAGTTTATTTTCGCTTCATTGATCATAACAGTTCTGTAAATTCTATTTATTATTCCCAAACTGTTCCTTTCCAAATTCCCTGCCAACACTAAATCATACGTAAGGAAACACAGTAAACATCGTTATATTGTAAAACTAAGTAACTTCCTGCCCAAATACAATATATATAAAATGAAACAACGGAATGGAATCGGTATTAACGGTAATAGTAGTAGTACAATGAAACTAAATTCGAAACAAATTGGAAGTTTAGTAATACAGAGTATCTGCTTCTAATATAAATATGAATGCTATGCTGAACAATAAACTGAAGTCAAACAAGGAACTATGATTTACAATAGCAATATTCATTTCCATTTGACTCGGGCTATTGTTAGTAATGATGAAGCCTTAGAAGATGTAATGGCAATTGAGAAGGGAACTCTGATCCTTGATTCTGTTGTACACCGATTTAAGTAATTGTTTAAGATCTTTGTGTAAACTTTCCCTATTATAGTCGAGGTTGTTAATTTGTTTCGAGGAATGCCTCCACTGAAGGCTTTTATCACATCCCGAACTTTATCCAACTTAACTAACATTGGTTTATATTTAAAGAAAATTTATTTATAGTGTAGCATGCTTGGCGTGAACGTTTTCTTATTATATATATAGACCAAGCCAAATGCCTTAAGTGTGAAGAAGGATATCTGTCCTTCTTCACGCTTATACGAATCACTCTTACTAACATCTTTTAAAATGATTTGTTTGTATTCTATGTCTGAGTTGCGTTAAAAGAAATGCGGCAGTGATTTTAGTGTTCTATATAAAACCTACTGTTTTTTTTGCGACACTGTGTACAATATTACTGCAATATATCCTTAAAAACGAAATAGACCACATACGTACATATGTGGACGTATATCGAGCTGCATTTTACAAATAAAGTTCGATACAGACATGATTTTTCCTAATACTTTCAGTCAATGCAATAAAAATAGTAACAGTTGTTTTATGCACATTAATTCGCACATTTCAATACTTCTACTGTTCTTCCATCTGTATAATGATATGCAGCGACATGTAATTATCAATAAAACATTAGAATTATTTGAATGTGTTGATCAATAATTATTGATCGTTATTCGGTTGAACTAATTATTTATTGATTATTCAAAACAAAATTTAGTTGAAGAGACAATTAGTGGTATTTTATAATAAAGCGCACAAATTTACAATACCAAATAATGTGCTATCAAACCTTTAAGAACTTCTAAAGCGATATTCAAATGTGGAATCTCAAGTTCGAAATTATATTTTAAACCTTTTTGCTTGCCTCACAACATGATTGTGTCAGCCAGCACTTTTCAAATGAAGCAGACTGGAGTGTATAAGGCTTTCAACTTACTGTAGTGCGGTCATGTCGTCGTAAACCCTGACAAGAGTGCCGTAGACTTTATAAATTGCTATAGAAATATTATATAGGCCTCAATATTTATAAAAGTAAGTTAATCTAAGGTTACTCTTATTGTTATTTTATACTGAGTCAACAATACGATAAACAAACGTATAACACGTACGCTAATTTTAATATTTGTGTAAATAACTTTATATTAAAAAGTTATATTTAAATTATATGTTTTTGTAACAACTGTTATTATAAAACGATGAATACTAACACTAGCCCTGTATATAAAATGTTTCACGCTGAGCACGGACCTCTTCTCAGTGTGGGTTAGACCATACATCAAGACGATAAATAAATTAAAAAATATATAGGTAATGATAGTTTGGGAGTACAATGTTAAATTCGATTACTTAATTAATTCTAAGTGAATCTTATAGAAAATATCTTTATTGAATAGCAGCCGAATCTAAAATATTGATATAATAAATTTATAATCTTAGCTAACATTGAACGGCATACAAATTAAATTTTCAATTATAGTAAGCCTTCCACCGAACTGCAAACAACAATTACTTCGCCCTGTAATAACTACGGCACCTGTTAATTCGGCTCAAACAAATCATCGCTGTCAACGTCCATTCCTCTATAGAAACTGGTTCGGCTGAAATTCAAGTTTATAAACTAGGTGCCAATAAAGGGAACCAATCCGGACTAACGAGGAAAATAAACCATGAAATATCAATAGTTTTGCACCACTTCGATGTTCGGCAAATCAAGTTTTTTTATCACCAAACGCTATTTCACACCATTGAACGATTTGGGGTGAGATGCGAAATGAATGCGCGTTGCCTTTTATTGCTTTCGAAAAAGGATATTTATATTAATTGTTATTTTCTTTGAATGTATAACGAAACATTTTAAAGGATGCCAAGGTATGAATTTTCATTTTATATTAATACTAAGTCTTTGACTATAAAATTGCCATTTGTGTTCTACATCTAATGTCGAGATTTTTGTACGAAATGCAAGGGAATTTTAAAAATGTATTTGAAGTGTATATGTGTATTATTGAGTAGATTATATATATTATTGACAACATGTATTTTAATTATTAATAATTAATTTTAAAAAGTTATTGACATTTATTTAAGCGGCGATAGCCCAATGGATTAGGCATTAGACTTGCGATCAAGAGGTCGCAGGTTCGAATTCCACCCCATGAACTACCGACGTGAAGTCACTCCTAACACAAGCTTTCTAGCTTAGCTGGAGGGCTTAACAAGAAAACTTCTAATTTGAAACCCAAATTTGCTAGTAATCTTTAAAAAAAAAAATATAATAAATAGGTACCAATAAACTTTTATACAATTTGTATTTAAGGTTATATAGCATAACGTCTGCCCGTATTCGTTGTTTCAATCCGCCATAATTACATAATGGTTGATGTTTTTGTTAGTTTAAGACAAACTATAGTGACCTAAATACAAGCAACTATACATACATGAAACATAAAAAAATATTGATAAACAAACTTACATGAAAACCACAACGTTACAGATATTCTTCATGCAACGCGACTACTTCATATTTAAACTCCTGTTATTATAAACGAAATATTAAATTCAGCGGTAATTTTATCATCATTTAATTAAATCCTGTATAAATTTGATACGTATTATTTTATAACATTACAATGTAGTAGTGCTGCACCCGTATACTGTAAAACATTTGGCTGTATTTATTCATTTAGGTCACAGCATTACGTAATATATACATACCTACATAGAGTTACGCTTAGTTTCCTGAGAGCTAGGCAGAGATTTCGGCTTTCTACTTGCTACGATCCTGACATTTATTTATTTATTAAATTAGAATGGTAACAATTGCAACCAATTACACTAATTCAGGTATTTACATTATATAAATTTAAGACAGCTTTACATAAAAAGCATTGCAAACATGACGACTTTCAAGTCGTCAGCAAAAATATCACAGACCGGGTTGGCTTCCACGAGAGTATTAAAAAAGAAGAGAAAAGAAGAAGAAGGCAGCAAGCAAACTGTGTCTTCTGACTCGCAAAAAATTGTTCGGTACGTTAAGTCGAACCAGCTCATTATAGAGGTCTGGGGCATCAATCAGACCACGACATACTTTTAACATGGTCCCTATTTGATCACTCGTCCACCTAGTTTTAAGCATGTTGTAACCTTAAGAGCCTGACAAAAATTTGGTAGGATATAAATATGGATAATATCCTAGAGTCCGCTTGTATAGGCATCTTGAAAAAGAATTGCTTGCTTTTAATTTACTAATGCCATATATAACGTCTTCCAAAGTAAAGTTAATAATATTGATGTAATTGCTATTGTAGTTAGAGTCAGAGGTGTAGGTAATTGCAGGATTTAATAATGGTACATCAGGCAGGAATACACTGGTGAAGAAATTGGCAAAAGCGTTGGCAGCGTTAAGAGTGGACTGCTGAGTCCCTGGAACGTTACGTTTGGCTCAAAACCTCCCTTAGACCTTAGACTTGAAATATGTCACCAGAATTCGCGTGGGTTAACCTTAATATTATTTTCTATACGGCTCATATACGATTTGTAAGTGATTTAAACTTCAAGTTGAAGAGATTTTCTCAGATTTAAGAATACCTTATAGTCCTCATCAGAACGAGTTCGTTTCGTATTGAATGTACCTTGCGTTTGTGTTTGCAGTTTTGAAGAATTTCTACAGTAAACCAGATGGAATAACGTCTACAAGTGGATTTAACACGACACTTTTTTTTAATACAATTGTCGAAAACATTATAAATAACGCTATAAAAATTGTCTACTGCGGTGAAAATGTTACTGGCTTGTATTACAAGGTCCCATAATGTATTTATGAGTAATGAGTGATATGTTTTACTCGCTTCATTTACATTTATTATATACGTTCTTGATGGACCTTCGTCTATTATTAGTTATTTTTAACTCAACCTTTTTCTAGAATGTATCCAATGTGAACATTTACGAACGTTTAACGTCTAGATATTTGGTTTTCAGCTGTCCTATTCATAGTTACCTTAACTGCCTCCGTGGCGCAGCGGTAGTGAATGCGACTGCTGTGCATGAGGTCTCGGGTTCGAATCCCAGGTCAGGCCAACAATATGTTATAAGGTGTTCTGTCCGTGTTCTGTCTCAGAGTCCAGAGCTAGGAAGTTGGCGGTGTTAGATACCCCCGTGCCTCGGAAAGCACGTAAAGCCGTCGGTCCTGTTCCTGCCCTCTCTCCGGTTGTGTCGGTTAGGGAACATAGAGTGCACTTGTGTTTGCGCATATACTTGTGCACTATAATATCTCCTGCGCAGATGGCCTCCGTTACGATTGGCTGCCGTGGCCGAAATTTGGTCTGGGGGACATTATTATTATTAATTACCTTATACTTATACATACTCTTCTCAGTTCTTTGTCATCCATTTTAGTACATGCTCAACTGTTTCATTAAACCTTTCTCGATTCATGCTACGACTTATTATTTTTCACGCCACGCACTAAATCTATAAGTATTTATAAAATAAAGTGGCATTCATTTTGTGTATCTGTGTGTTCGGACGTGCCAATGTACACAATGGCTGACCCAATTTAAAAATGATGTAAGCGCATGCGAAAGTGATTCGCGCGGCCCCGTCGATAGTGGTTTTGTCGAGGAACACCGTGGTAGGTTTAGTCGGTATTCCGGGAGGTACGTTATCTTTTCAACATCTTTCTTTTACCCCGGCGAGCCCAACATAATCCCTCCGCCCGCCCCCGCGGAGGGGAGAGGGTTTCAACGCTCCCTCTCCCACTCCGCCGCCTCCTTGATGGAAATCACTTCCTCGCAGAAGGAGGCGACGGCGTTCTACGACTTCTCACTCCGGACCATAGACTGAACTACGGCCGGGAGCGAGAGGGCAACCGATCCGACTGCCGCGATCAAATCACGGCACTGCGATGCCCAGGCAGGGCAAACCGTCAAAGTGTGCAGCGCCGTGTCCTCTACTACGTCGCGGCAGTCGCCGCAGTGGTGACAACCGGGCATCTCTTGCCGGCGTATACGACAATGGAACCGGCCAAAACAACCGTGGCCAGTCAGTACCTGTGTCAGCCGGAAGGTGAGGGCGCCATGCCGCCTCTCCAGCCACTCCTCAAACACGGGATTTACCGCCACGATCGTGGCGTGCCCGATGTCAATTCGTAGCTACGATAACAGGATATTATGACGCTAATATAGATAAAATATTGCTAAGATGAAAAGGACACAAGCAATAACATAAATATTTTTTTATAAAACACTATAATTTTAAGGACCTCATACTTTACTTAATGAGTAAGATCGTTACCGTTCATTATACGTCTGATCACACTTAGATTTTGCACCCAAATGTAAAATGAAAGCATTCAAGTACTTTTATATCAAAATACACACATACTGACTTGATAAAAATAAAACATGCTACCGTAAAACTAGAATTATATCTAGATCTTTCCGGCCCATGTGTTCCTTCCCTTCTATGACATTGGGTCCTTCAAACGTAGTGTGAAAAAGCATCTGGTCAGACCGGCTTGACTCTGACGAAGATTACATACATACATACATAAATTCATGCCTGTTTTCCAGAGGGGTAGGCAGAGACTACGGATTGACGAAAATTAGTAGACGTCTATCTTCTCCTCGTCGTCACTGTCTCTGGACTGTAATTGGGCTTTCCATCAGGTCCGTCACAATCACAATACCGTGTGATGAAAAAAAAAAATATTGGTCTAATTCTTTGACTAGTTATAATTTGAACTCAAATTCATTAAAATATTTTCAATTTATTTGTTTCTCATCTCACGAGTATTTTCTAATATTTTGCGATGCAATAACTGTCCTTTGGGAGGCTTACACGGAGATATGGGTTCGACGTGCACAGGCCCTTAGAGAGTTTTAATCTAAATTGGGATGGGACTGCCGAGATAACTGCACAGCTGCAGTAATTCAACTTGATATATTTTTTATAATGAAATGAAACGAAGTCCTTTTTATTATGCAAAATAATTTATTATATGAGTGATAGTAAGTAACTGGATGAGGTGTCAGTTGCGACGATTTTTTTGTCAAGAAATTTTCAGTAGAAGCTCGTAGACTGAAACTTTGCTGTAGATGGCAATAGTCTCACTCTCTATTACATGGAGTCTAACATCATAGACAGCGAAATTTTGGTCCAATTCACGTTTGCCTACCCCTTCAGCGGAACTGTAAAATTATATGTAACCGCAAATTTATATGGATATATTGTCATTTAAAATGGTAAAATTATGATGCATTGCTAACGAAATTGCATCAAAATAGGTTCTACGCTTGGGTCGTGTAAACGTAAAAATAGAGAAATTTACAACAGCAACCAAAATATTCACATGGAAATACACATAACCCAGCAATTTACACCAAAAACAATCAGTTACCATCCCGAACGTTCACAAAACAGAAACTATTTCACACTTTGTAACGTTCACTAGGTTGGGCGTAAAAAATCACTAAGTACTTAATTTGAGAAAAATCTGGAGTGCTTTTGTACAATGCTATGGACCATTGAGCTCTGTGCCACGGTAATAGGAAATGTTTGCTCTGGGATTTATTGCTATCGGTTTGTTGCCTTTAAGTGAAGTGTCCACTCACAGCATTTGAGGGGCCGCGCATTGCATGTTACATTTTTAAACTTTATTTTTGGTTGGCTTAGTTGATAAGCCTTTACATATTATGTTTGTTGCCGAACTTTAGATTTTAGGTTAGAATCTTTTGGGATTTTTGCGGGCAGCTGGATCCAGTATTGAACGGGTTAAGGATCTTATATACCCGCCTTTATATTACTAACCAAGGAGATTTAATTTAAACATTTAAGGAAATCTCATGGGAATGAATATCAGGTAACTCTTTAATATTCTCCAAGATGTTTAAAGTCTGACAACGCACATAGATCAGGATTGGTGGACTATGTACTAACTCTTGGTACTGTGAACAAGCCCGTACTTAGTAAGGCAGTTCATAAATAAAGTTAACCGAGACTAATCTAATATTATAAATGAAAGCTTATTTCTTTGTTACGATTTCACGCCTTATCCAGTCTACCGATCATCACGAAATTTCGCATACAAGTTGTCAAGAATACAGAAAAAGAAATAGTAGATTCATCCAAAAAAAGTAATGTATCCGAGCAAAGCCGTATAATTCGGGCACACAGCTAATGGATACGCATGATTTAGAGCCAGTAAATTACAAAATAATGTGATAATACTCGTGACGTTTATGCAATCAGACAGCCTACTGCAGTCCATTGCTAGACATATGTACGTCATATACATGATTGCATGTTGCTAAAATTTAGTGTTCAAATATACGTTATGAAAATTCGAATAACATTTCAAATACACAACAAAAAATACTAATTGTGAGAAATAAATTGATATAATGTTCAGACCATGTTGGTTTTTTTACCATTCTTTACCATGTTGGTTATGTCCTCACGTAAGCTTCCTAAAGACTCCGTAAGCTTTTGGAAGGCAAATATTCGTAAACATGTAGTAAAAATTAATAGAACAAAAAGTATAATGGATTAGTAATATGCTTACGCTCATGTTGAAAAGGTCACTTTCTCTTTACCTAAGTATACTTTTAACACGATTTTCAGTTAGCATGCTCGCTCAAGTCAACTTTCAGTATGCAAAATATGAGAGAAAATAGACAGTGTACAAGCACATTTATCATACGCAAAATATGTGTACAAGTATATACAAGCACGCGTAAGGCCAGAGGCTAAAAGGAACATCAGGCTAAGGCATTAATGGGCTAACCAAAACTAATTCCGAAAATTCTAACAGCTTTTAAAACTGCAAAAGATTGATTGTATCTTAAAGACTTAACTAAGCTCCCAATCGGATCTAACCAATTTAGGGTCTTTGCCATATATATAATATAATAAATAATTTAAAATAAGAATGTACACTAAAAAGCAAAAGATTTATTGTATCTTATAGTCTTAACTAAGTTCCCAATCGAATAGAACTAATTTGAAGTCGGTGCCAAGAAGCAACAATTACTTGAGCAGATGTATAGACAGTTTAAAATAAGAATGTACATTGAAAAGCCACATATATATAGTATCGTATAGTCTTAACTAAGCTTCCAATCGAATTTAACCAATTTGGGGTCGGTGCCAAGATGCAGTAATTACTTACTTACTTGTACTTGAGCAGATATATATATATACAGTTTAAAATAAGAATGTACACTAAAAAGCAAAAAAAATATTGTATTTTATAGTCTTAACTAAGTTTCTAATCGAATCTAACTAATTTGGATTTGGTGCCAACAAGCAACAATTACTTGACAAAATATTTATTAGTGTGAAGTACCAAGCCATTGCTGTCTTAGGCGAGGTTATAAGCGGGGGTTATTTTCACAGTTTCTATAAAGTTATATTATGTCATAAAAAATCTTATACCTTCAAGTGTAGCCGAACCTTTATTATTGCGCGTGTTTCCATTATGCAGGATGCACACAAGCGAAAAAAGTGTGCTGGTCATAGGGGACTAATTTTGTAACGGACGGGAATGAGAAATTACGTCGCAGCTGTTTACTTGTTTGTTTTGGAAAATGTATGTGATATCCTCGGGTATTTTAGCTTCAACGTGAGTTTGCAGTAGTAAACAAGCATGAAAATTTTAGTTTGAGATTTGTATTCGATATTGGCTATCGATGTTTGTGAATGTGTGACAAACTACGTATGTAGGATATATGAATTTCGCCTTGATTTGATAAGCACATGGGTTACCAGCGCGAGTGGCCTGCTTTGTTCGTTACTAATTAAATAGCGTTTCTAACGCATGCCAGCTTGCGTATGTATACCGCGCGGATATCTTGCGCATGTAGCCCGTGCGATTATACATGCGAAACATGCGTCGGTCAAAACTGTGAACACAATCTAGTAAAGAAATAAATACAATTTGTTTTATGTTTCTTGCTCAGATTATTAAACTATATCCAACTAACATAACTAGAGATGTAAATGCATGCATGCTTTGCAAACTTTTGAATTATATCACTATTCGAGCAGCCCTAACTAGTCAATATAAATAACAACATGTTTGGACGCCGTGTACAAATTTGTATGTATCTAACCAAGTAAAAGTTCATACGATATAAAATTTACGCTATGTCATGCTCAGAAAATATTGTACCAGTATAGAATATACTGAACAAGTATCTCTCTAAAGAAATCACATTTTAAAAACTTTACGTAATAAGCTTTTGTCGTGGCACAGTTTTGTCATTCGATATATATTTGTACATAGGTATACTGCATGATAGATAGGATTTTACAAGAGTCGATTGAGTTTGTATCGAGTTGTAGTTTTATGATTATACAAATAGTCCTGGTTCTAGTATTTTTTTATTAATAATAATACATAATTACAAAGCTTAAACAATTACAATAAATGAACAATGAGTGGAATAGTGAAACTTTGTAAACAGCTTGGGAACATCTGCAACCGAACTAGGTGGTAACCTGTATCTCGGTATGCAGCTCATCCCCTTGCAAAAATTGTACAAATTTAAAAGCCAGTTTCTAAACCTTATGGTATCTACTTATAACAAACTAATAGGTTGCCGAAGCATAGGTATGATGTATATATAATATGTGTGTGCGTGTGTGTATATGTGTGTGTATATGTGTGTGTGTGTGTGTGTGTGTGTGTGTGTGTGTGTGTGTGTGTGTGTATGTGTGTGTGTGTATGTGCGTGCGTGTGGATCATGTATGTCCTGTTCAACAACTATAATAATTAAATTACTCTGGAATACTGATTATTGCCTCAGTTTCATCATATGAGAGGCCCATTAGATAGTCCTGTATTCTTTTTTGCAAATGAATTTATTAAGTGAATAGATATTGATAGCTGTGTTAATTTTATTGTATAGGTAAGGTCCAAGGAAAACAAAAAGTCTTCTAATAAATGAGGTTTTTGGGGAATGTTTGCGTAAGCACACGTTATACTGTCTCCGTTTACTTGATATATCAAGCATGCATTCCATTTCTTTTTCAAAAATTGAATATTTAATGTCTCGATGGATTAGAACAATTGAGTAGTTATTTCATTTATCAAAGTCTGTTACTAGCGGCTTTTCTCTTTTAGTGTGTCATTACAATATAGACTATGTTGCGCAGGGTTAAAGTACCTTTTCTTTACTGGATGTGTGTGTAAGGGTATTCTTGTGTGTTCTTGTAGATGGTCAAATGAAATAGTGTTTGATAGATATGCTTATATATATTTACTGGTACCTGTTATAAATAATATTGAGCTACGACCTAACCTCAGTGGTTGCGAGGAGACGACTGCCGCGCGGCGCTATTGGAAACTTGCGTCTGACTATATTAAACTAATGCCTAAGCAGTGTCGCTACAGGAATAATTTTTATAATAGGCTTAGAGAACTTCAATGTTAAGCAATAATAAATTCGTTATATCGAAAAGTAAAAGCAAAGCGTTTTATATTAGTGATTAAACTTTGATAGTCTATAACATAAATATTACTCTGAGTGTGACACCGTGGTTACAAAATCAATAGCATATAAATGTCCAATATAATGGTGCTTATCTGCTCATAGTTTGAGCAGATATGAAAACAACTTTCGAGCAAACACTCAATATAAAATTCGGTCGTTTGTTACTTGATATTCCAATTCGTAGGACACATCTGCAACAAAATCAAGCAGAAATACACACTGTGAGACATTTTTACGATGTTCTATAAAATGTTACGGTTTTAGTAATATACCTCTGTTTCAACTCAAAGCAATTGGAAGTTTTACTGTCCAATCAAAATACAACAACAATATTGTAAGTATTGATCGTAAATATTTATTATGAGAAGCGTTATTCGAATATTATGGACCTTTTTCTCTTAGAAAAGTAGATAGGTATTATAATTTTAGTATCCCAATACTTACGTTTAAGTCTCAAAGACCTTAAGAGGCCATTAATATTGGCAGGTATTTAACTACTGCTTATAAGACGTATCACGTCTTTTTGAACAATTTCTTTGAAGATACTTTACAGGCTGTGTAAGGCTTTACAGTTTCGGTTCGATAGCGATCGCTGTTTTAGTAACTAAGCTACCGTATTTTGTAAGTGTTCTTGGTATAACAATATCATATTGGAGTATATTGTTATTATAATTAAGAAATATGTATATAAAGTAACATTTAATTTGATTATATAGATAGAGCGATAACTTATGTGGTCACCGAAATGCTATGACGTGTCGAGTGCTATGTGTTCCCACATCGAACAATGTTTCATGTTCTTTGTTTGAATGTTTATAAAATTTCTCACAATATAGGTTACTCGGCTACAGCGGAATCTGTTGCTGTCCTTTATAAATTAAAGGTGTGAGTAAGCTTTCAATTGTTGGATTGCTCGACATAATTGAAAACCTATCGTGACCTGCCGCCGGTGTGCCGTTGCAACTTGATAGATTAATATCTAACACTTTACCTACTTATTTTATATTATATATACAAGTATATATTACAGAGTTTTAGTGACAACATAAAGACTGTTTATTATACTCTGTGTTCCAAATTTTTACATTAAGCGCGAAATACTCTAAGAGTTTTCGGAATACGACGTTTAAGTACTCAAAACGTTATTAAGCTCTTCATTTTACTTAAAATTAAATTTAATACGTTATGTAACATTAACTTTTTTAAAGATTCTGCTAGTGGGTTATAATGTCTGCATAGGCAGGACTTACAAGTACACGGCCCTACTTTATTGTAGCTTATAATTTATTTTTACACCAATGTCATTCGCTAATCATAACGGAATTAATTTTGAGATAAAAGGAAAAACATTGGAGAGGTAGATGATATGAACCTCAAGAACTCTTACTCACTGTACTCTTACGCATGTAAAAGGATTGTATTTGTCCAGGTGAGCCAGCTCATACATGGCTTTACCACATCTTTGGCATCGACAGACGCCTCTACCTAATTATTGACGGATTAGTTACTTACTGCCACCTACGTTTTAGGAACCACGTTATCAGGACTAAAATATTGCCGTCCATGGGATATTTTAAAGAGATGTCGCTAATGGAACGTCTTCATCATAAAATTATGATGAAGATGGACAAAAAACATGGACTGTTATTAGATTACCCTACTCGAGCTGATCTATGCTAATATTATAAAGGGGTAATATGATGATTTCTTATATAATATATACTCGGCAAACTATTGTACCACCCTCTATAGAACCTCATGAAAACAAAAGCTATATGTTCCATTAGCGATTACCTGCTGAAGTTGGTGTTTAATATAGGGGAATTTAGCAAACATTTACCATTAATCACCAATGTTGACGAAGTCAAAAATGATTTAATCATTAAGGTTATAGTGAAAGTTTGTCAGTCAGTTTATAAAATTTATATTTATCATAGTAGCTGAGTTCAGGCAAAGGGTTGAGCATATGCTAAAGAAACTCACGGCCACTCTTTTAACATAATATCATAGCCTAAAAATGAAGGCGCAAAGACATACAATTAGTTAATTTTTTTTTGTGATGCCTTTGAATTGCGGTCACGGTTGTTTACCAAAAAAAGTTATTCCCACGCCTTGATTTGTATAGAATACGTATAATTTAATTTGATACAGGCAGTTTAAGAGAAATTTTACTTTTAATTTTTTTGTTCTAAATATCATACTCGTAGGTTCCGCTTATTATACTATCATAATCGGTTAAAATCCTTTGTCTCGGACCTTTTTCGGACTTACGTTTGCAAAGTGCCATCCCTAAATGGGCATGGCACTTTGCAAACGTAAGTCCAAACTTACCCCATGGGACTAAGCAATATTACTTATCAGGCGATAGTCTTTTGTTATTTTATTCGGTAAAATCGCTCACCTACTATATTCCTCACAGCTAAGTTATAGGTTAAGGTATGCGGTGTAGGATTGCGTTTGGTGTTCGTCATTTAATTATAATAATTGCGTGGCAAACACCTGGTTTCTTACAGTCTAATCAACGACGTGTCATAATCAAATTTAAATTAAGTGATTTGATTGGCTGTTGCTAATTAATCCATCATTTGACATGCTTTTGACAGTCTTCAAAATACTCTTTGTGTAAAACTGCCTTTCAGAAATTTGGTGTATGTAAAACTAAAGTACAACTAACTGAAATGAACCATGTTTTTATTATAAGTCTCTGTAACCAAAATCATCTTTACGCTTCGAGCAGACTAACCGTGAAACTGTAATAAAATTCTCCTGTTAAAAAGAAGGCCTTTTTACAGTTAATAAGCAGAAAGTGTCTTATTTATACAGTACGTGAGTTGTAGGATTTTTCTATATTTTGTTAGTTTTGAAAAGCTCGTGAAGATAGATGGACACTAGCGCAAATTGAATTTAAACCGGAGCGAGGACCGATGTGTATTACTTATGTCTATAATATAATTTGTCACTATTTTCTAAACGGTAAGAAAAATATTGTGAGAAAAGTAATTCTAGACACACGTGACGAGAATTCAATAAAAGGAAACAAGTGAAAATCAAAATCAAAATCAAAATAAATTTATTCAAATTAGGTTACAAGGTAACACTTATGAATGTCAAAGTTACACGTAAATTTTTTCCTGTGAATTTACATTTACTGCCACGTTCAGCAAAGCTAGGGTGTGTAGGGCTCATGAGAAGAACGGGCAAGAAACTCATAGCCACTCTTTTTAATCGCCAAGTGTACAATAATATTTCATTTACAAATCATAACTGTAAGGTGCTGCAACCATTTCTCCATGAACTACTACTCAAAGATGAAAGATGATGAAAGATGTACTCTCAAAAACATGGACTGTTATTAGATTACCCTACTCGAGCTGATCTATGCTAATATTATAAAGGGGTAATATGATGATTCCTTATATAATATATACTCGGCAAACTATTGTACCACCCTCTATAGAACCTCATGAAAACAAAAGCTATAACGTCACAATGGTATTACAATTTAGAGAGAGGCAACAATGAGTAAATAAATAAAATAACCAACAAATACAATGGAAGCACTGCTTTTCTTATCTTCATATTATTTGATATTTCTTTTATATCTTTTATATTCTTAAATAAAAGCGGACAAAGGTCCCGTTATTGTGTCAGGTTGGAAACATTTTGTGATAATGCCGGACGAGGAAAATGCACTTCAAATACATTTTCTATTTAAGACTACAGACTTGACTTCTACGTTTTGAGAAATATGTTTACAAGAAGGAACAATACCCAACTTATCGTGTCGAATATTGCTTTCCCTATTTAATTAACTCTGTTTACTTTATACATTAGAAAAGAATGAAGCGAACTGAGCAAGAATAGTTTTCTTGATTAAACCAGAAAACAATACGCTTAGCAACATTCATACATATCCGAAAGGGTAAGCAGAGATCTATAATACCCAAATTTCGCCAGCTACGCCTGCAGGTTAATAGGCTCAAAACAGAAGCATTCACGACTGCTGACCCACACAATACACACTAAGAAAATACATTGCCATTCAACGTGGCAGTGCACTAAGAAAATACAGTGCCAGTCTCCTGGGCACACTAACAGTCGTGATGCGGAGGAATTCTATGATGACTATTTGTGGGTTTTACTATTACGTTTATTTTATCGTTTATTTCTGTTATGTAATATTTTAAGCATAAGTTACTTATATTATTATAAGTAGTAGTTTAATTGTGTGTATTTAGATATCTTAAAAAAAATCCATACAAACTCCGAAATTAAACATGTAACAAGTAACTAAATGAGTAGAATCCATTGCGCATCTGCACTTATATTCAGTTTATCAGAATTGAATATTTGCAAATAAATTCCGAATCATTGCCCACGACTAGCCTTCACAGATTCGAACCAAATTTTATTGACCGTAAACTGTGCAAACGTATTTATTTATTGTTTTTCGTATTTCTGCGTATGAAAGTCTCCGGTCCCGTATTAATGGATGGCAGATGTAATGTATGGGATCCGAGTTAATAGGGCGATATATTTAATTGCTTCCAGTCATACGTATTTATTTGAAACTAGAGTGAGTATAGATAGATTTTTCCGCAATTTACCGATATTAATTAGTGTTCTGCGACACATCGGCGGCCTGATCCAATAGGTTTTTAATCATATCTGGCATACCTACAATTGCTAGATCGAAAAACATTAAAACACCATATTAAAATTGCATCTCACCTGGTTCTGTAAGGTTAATAAACACAAATGAACTATCAAAGGAGACGGGGATTTCTGGGCCTGACTGCTTTAAGTTAAGTTATGGTTTAAAAAAAGCGTTGTATTTTTCTATTGTAAAATATAAAAAATTAGCTTAATTCACAATCTGGAAAACGAGAAATCTAAAAAATAAGTTTATGTCACTAATAAAATAGGATATCGATTACTATAATCGATTAATGTGAATGTATTAAATAAAAAAACATAAAATCACTTGCACCAGATGATTGATTCAATTAAAGTAAATGTATTTAACAATAATTAACATAATGTCAACAGTTAAAAATGTCGAAATACTAACTTGATGAAAATAAATCTGTAAATTGATTCTCGTTTACAGATCGATTTATTACCTGTGTTTGTCAACTGTATTTTTAATCTGTGCTAACAGTGACAGCTACCTGACTCTCAATCTATGATCACTCGTCTCGTATCGTTAATCGTTTACTGCGTGTGCGTTTTGAGTGTGTTTCCAGTTTTTTTATATATATTCCCCAACCAGTGCTTTCTTTCTACGGACTTCTGGTCTTGCTTAACTTGTACGACCCTTGCTATCTTAACGGACACGGATAAACTCGTTTACTCGTCTGAATTTGGTTCGTTATTTTGGATTTTACGTCCTGCTTATCAATTGGATATTGACACCATGGATCGCTGTGTGAATTGTGGTATAGCGACTAGTCGCTGTAATATACTGGGGCGATGAGCTTTAGATGATGAAACGACACTGTCAGTGATTCGTCAATGGCGGGCACCAGAACCTGTAAGTACAACCTTTTGTTTGTTGGCTACCCAGCGTCTCTCACTATAGGTTCCTTTCTACGTTTTCCATAACCATTATGCAGGAGCAACACTAATGCTTAACGTCGTTTTTAACGCGTTATTGGATACCTACTAAACATCGATTTTGAGAGGTTGATTTTCCATAAATCCTTCTTTCTTAGTGGCGGCTTCATTATAAAAGAAACCTACCTACTGTAAAAAATTATGCTTGTTGCTACAATAGTTGACTCTGCTTGTTAATAAGTGTTCCTAAACAAGTTAATAATTATCGGCATTAAACCTAAGTGTGGCCCCTGCATTATACTTACAAATAAAGTATAGATACTTAAACATATTATAATAGTCATATGAAGATTATTTACATGTAAAAACAACTAAAAACCTAAACTGACTGTATATTTTGCAGTAATCATGTTTTTTTTTATTTAAATTCTTTTCTCATCTTTCAGGTAAACAGCAGTGACTATATTTGCCAAGCTTGTTGGGATTTGGCTCAACAACCATCTGTTGATGAACCACAACAACTTGGCCACCGTAGTGTATGTCTCCGCTGTGGTCGTTCTCTTGCATCATGAGTCAGCCATCTACCACCTTCGCACTTCTTAGCTGATATTCTGATTATAATTGAAGATGAATACAAGATAATTATTATTAATAAAGTTATTTTATTTTTAAACATCACATCTTTGTCTTCCCTATATTTTAATCTATTTGTGAGTTTCCTAATATCCTCCCACTCAATACAATACTGTCTAGTAAAACAAAGTAGCAAGCGCAGCTCAAAAATCAGCTGTTTAATATAGATTGTTGTCAACTTGTTGCATAACCTCACTTTTACTAAATCTCTTATAACTCTGCTCTCAGTTTGCCAAAATCCGTAGAATTTTCAGAGATGGTTTGATAATATATAAGCTCTAAATTCATTCAACTTTCATCCTTTTACATCCAGGCCCAAGAATGTATGAAAGCGTATCCGTCTCCTTTAAAAATTAACTTTTGTAAAATGATCTATATAGGAAAGGAGATAATTCGATTACACGTAGGAACAATAATAATAAAAAACATAAAGTCAAATTATTACAGCTCTC
Source organism: Catocala nupta (assembly GCA_963675205.1). Classification (NCBI taxonomy): domain Eukaryota; kingdom Metazoa; phylum Arthropoda; class Insecta; order Lepidoptera; family Erebidae; genus Catocala; species Catocala nupta. The sequence continues at coordinate 17,701,728 of OY776097.1, read as the reverse complement.
TCTCTACTCTTATTTAGCGGGAGTTACAATAAAATTACTCTTAAGGCAGGTAATATATGTATGAGTATATCCATCTATGCAAGGGGACAGTAGGGATGTGTTTCTCAATAGGGTAGGTCGATTTGTGTAGTGGCCTGCCGTTTCATTCAGTGGGCCGAAACCTCGGCAGGTCGCAATTACATGTGAAAGTGATTCGCGCGGCCCCACCGACTCTGGTTATGTCAAGTAACAACGCGGTAGGTTTAATCGGTATTACCGGGATGTCGCCATCTTTCCCCCGGTGAGTCCGACATAACCCCTTCGTTGCCCCGCGGAGAGGCAGTCGTTAATGAATTCTCCCACGTAAAAAAAAAGAACAGGTACATATGAGAAGAGGCTGTGTTCTGGACAAGCAGGCTTACTCGTACCGTCAAACAATAGGATCTTCAATATATTTCCCGGTTATCTTTTACTGAGAACTGAATACCGAAATGAAAATAAAACTGAAATCGTAAAAGTTCTATAACATTTAGGCTAAGCTAAGCTATTCTGCCTTAATGTTACATAACATCTCATAATGTCGTCATTATGAGATGTTATAGAACGCGTCGTTGTTATACGCGTCTTTCGTATCTCATCCTTCCCAGTGAAAACAGAATTCGCTAAAAGGTTCTGCAGTTTTCTAAAACCATTTGTTTATATTAAAGTAAATAAAATGTATAACATACACACTCTACCCTTGGGCAAAGTAAAAACCGTTATTAATAAGAAACTTTTAAATTGTGACTACGATAAAACGGAAGATCTTTTGAAAACATTGTTATTGTAATATATTACGTTTTAAAATTCTACAACACTACTACTTTTATGTTTTTTGATTGTTCAGATGTTTACTTTAATATTATGTTTGTTTTTCTTTATGTCTTCTTACCTAAAATTTATAAAACACATTTGATAATTGTAATAATATTGATAGAGATATAGATATAGTTAATAATTTAAATATATAGATATACCAACTCCTCGTTCATGGCCTCAGTATTTAAGAGCAAATTCAAAAATAAATTTTTGAATTTCATAATGATAATTGTGAACTGCCCGCAGGCCTAGTGCGGGCCCCTAGGCCTAGTGTGGGTAGTTATGGAAATTGCTAATCATAATTATTCATAAAACCTGTAATAAATGGAACTGTATAAAGTTAACTATTGTAAAATACCTTTATGCTAAATTATGCTAATGTGTTGCTGTTTCAAAGTTGACTTTATAAAAACTGTTTATTTAACAGTCATAGTCTAAGACAGGGATGGTAAAACATTTACTGGTAAATATAAATTTAATTGGCTTTAATGTACATAGTATATACGCCTGTTTCCCAGAGGGGTAGGCAGAGACTACGGATTTCCATTTGCTACGATCCTGACACACTTCTCTGGCTTCATTCACTTTTACAACATTCCTCATACACGCTCGCCGGTTTAAGATGCTCTTAACCTGGCCTTTATCCAGAACGTCTCCGATCTGATCAAGAAACGTTCGCCTAGGTCTTCCCCTTCCGACTGTTCCATTCACACTAACCTTATAAACTTTCTTAGTCAGTCTTTTCTCGTCCATTCTTTCTACATGCCCAAACCAGCTTAACATACCTTTTTCTATTCTCGTCACTATATCCACTGTGGAAACAAATAAACAAAAAACATGTGTGTTAATCAAGTTGTAGACAGATTAGTCAATTATTTAATAATAATACTTTACACTATTTTGTCGCCTACCATCGTTGACACGTCTGCCATTAGTTCGCCATTCTCTGCTCTAAGCCATTGTCATTTATACACAAAATACTCAATATAACAATCTTCCCTACCTTACAGAGTAGGCATATATATCTACCATTTGTAATCTAATTTATTTTAATCAAATATATATTAAAAAATATACCTACATTGAGACATGCACTCGGAAATACACCGCAAGGAAAATAATCCTTTTGGGATATTTGGCACACGAGACAAGCTCTAAGCCATGCTGTCTGTATCGCCCGCGCTGAATTTATTGACGCTATCAATATACCTCTCACGAGCCAGTCCAATTCGACGTCTCTAGTATAGCTAGAACGAGCATGGGATTGCAAACAATACTTGCCAAACACTGTAGCATTTAGTTCATAGACGATTTTCATTTGCTAGAAAAAAACATATTGCGTTCATAGCAATTATAATACATATTATGTTCATAGCAATTATAAACTTGAAGCTATTAAGGAATATGAGGTGCTAAATCTTATCATAAACGATCTAACATGTTTAACGTTCTAATATCTCTACATATTTATTATAAAACAAAGTCCTTCGCCATGTCTGTCTGTCTATCTGTTTATTCGCGACAAACTCAAAAACTATTTATTATAGGATTTCCATGCGGTTTGCAAAAATAGATAGAGAGATTCATGAGGAAGGTTATAATTTGTTAAAGTTTTGTGTTGCAAAGCCGAGGGTCACTAGTGTTTAACAAATTAACCTAACGCGTATAATACGCATACTAACTGCAAAATACAAAATTGGCAATAAGTATTATATACGTCATTTGTAGCTACGAACGCCTGAAGTACTACGACTACGTAGTACTCCTGTGCATTCTGTGCCGTAGCTACTTTGTAGCACAGAATACACTTTAGTACTACGTGGTTGTAGCACTTCAGACTATACCTATTTATTTATTTGATCTATTTATTTGGTCGGGCGTATTGAGGCGCTGGGTTTACGGGTGGCTATTAACAAGACGGAGGCCCTGGTCTTTCATGGGCCTCGTCGCAGTCCACCCCGCGGCGCCTCGATAATGGTGGGCTCGACGCGCGTTCCCGTCCAGGCCCACATGAAATATTTGGGCTTGGTGCTGAACGGAAGGTGGCACCTCGGCGAGCATTTCAGACAGCTCGCCCCGAAGCTTCTCGGCACTGCGTCCGCCCTTGGGCGGTTATTGTCAAATTTGGGCGGGCCCAGTGCTGGTTGCCGGCGACTCTACACGGGGGTTATCCGGTCGATGCCACTTTACGGCGCACCGGTGTGGGCGGACTCCCTGACCGCTCAGTGCAGGACTCTCTTGCGGAGACCGCAGAGAGTCATAGCGGTCAGGGTAATACGTGGATACCGTACAGTGTCGGCCGACGCAGCTTGCGCGTTGGCCGGAGCACCCCCGTGGGATTTGGAGGCTGAAGTGCTCGCCGAAGTGTTTGCAGTGAGTGAGGCGGTGCGGGAGGAGACGGGTTGTCGTCCCCTCCCGACAGCTATTGAGTGCGCGCGTAATCGAGCCCACCAGGGCATGATTTTAAAGTGGAAGGCGCGGCTGGAGGCGCTCCTGGCCGGTTTCAGAACCATTGGGGCTCTCCAGTCGGTATTGGAGCGGTGGGCAGGGCGGCAGCATGGGACCCTTTCCTTCCGGCTAGTGCAGGTGTTGTCAGGGCACGGTTGCTTTGGCAAATACCTGCACACGGTCGCTAGGAGGGAACTGAGTCCCATCTGCCACCACTGCGACTGTGAGGAGGACACGGCGCAGCAGACGCTCGAGCAATGTCCTGCGTGGGCGGTGCAGCGCCGTTAACTCATTGAGATTGTGGGTGAAGATCTCTCGCTGCCGGCCATGATCAAAGCCATGGTCAACAGCGAGAGGAAGTGGGCAGCGGTCGCGTCCTTCTGCGAGGACGTCATCTCGCAGAAGGAGGCGGCGGAGCGGATCCGTGAAGAAAGTATCCTTGCGGATCCGAGCCGTCGCCGGCGAACCGGGCGACGCAGGCGCTCTTACGCGCGCCTTATGCCGCCATAATGAAGGCTGCGGGCGGGAGAACGGGGATCTCCCGTCCGCCAGCCATTGAGTCGGTCCGACGCCCTATGTAGTGCCGGGGCGTCGCCGAGGAGCTGTAGACTGCTGGATGGGTCGCTGAGGTAGTAATTGTTGCCAGCGGCCCATCCACTATACAAGGCAGCGAGCGTACACACCGTGGGGTTTTGGTCCGTAGGCCCGAAGTACGGGAGAGCCGGACATAACCCTCTCGCCACCCCTTGTGGCGAGAGGGTATGCATCAGGCGCATTTCTCCACGTAAAGAAAAAAATAAAAAGCTAGCATTCGCAAGCATAATCAATACCTTTTACGTTGGTGCATTCTACTGCCTTTCTACGTCCATCAACTTACATGATTCGCACTTCGTGAATAAAAGCCATTACAAATAATGTATCTTGGATATGCTTTCAACGAAATAAATATTGAGCAAGGCTAGACGTTATAGATATGAATAAATTTTTAGCAGATTTCATACAACGATAAATATAATTATCATTAATAAGGATACTTTTCCGATTGACTCATTGTCAATAAAATAAATATAAGACCAGGTGCTAGCGAACTTGCGAACAATAGATTTGTATTGATTGTGCTACGTGGGGGTTCAAGAGTTTATTAAGCTTAAACAAATTATGACAGTCGTATGACGTGATAAGTAAGCTACAGCTACAGCATGTTTGTCGTGTTTTTACTGCTTTCACTCTCTACTGTTAATGAGCATTGACTTTTTTGTCATGTGGAGTTAAAGTTTTGAGTTTAATTAATATGGCCAATGCTCTGCAGTAGCGCGAGATACACACTTAGGCTGGCAATAAATAATGTTAAAATTTAAAAAACATGTTAGGTATTACATTTAAATTTGGAATCTATCATTCTTATATAAATATTCATTATGTTTTCTAATTTTCGCGCTAATCGGTGTTTAATATTTTTGTAATAATAAAATGGAGTGGGGTGATAAAGCGAACCGAATTGCTAAAATCAATCTTAAAATTGCCAAATTCAATTTTTTGAACTGTGTGTGGTATTAGTCAAATGGCAAAACTAGGTATATACATATGTACATAGTATCACGCCTATACCCCGGAAATGGTAGGCAGATGTGTATTATACCTATACTTTCCCATGACTTATAATCTCACGTAAACGGTAGACGACAATAAGTTCCCTTTTCTTCTGTTCTTTTCTGAACAGAGCCAGGAGTTGTAACAAAAAGCCTTTTTCAAAATGACAAAGAAAGCTCACAGAAAATCTTGCTAGAATATACAATAATAGTTTTTGCTCGTGGCTTCGCTGGCGTAGGTTATGTTAGCTTTTATTTTAATAAAACATGACCTATGTTACTCGGTGTTAATATAGCTTTCTTATGGTACCGGTCGTGGTTCAGTCCATGGTCCGGAATGAGAGGTCGTCGAACGCCGTCGCCTCCTTCTGTGAAGAAGTACTTTCCGTCAATGAGGCGACGGAGCGGGAGAGGGAGCGCTTAAACCCTCTGCCCAACCGCAGAACCGGGCCCCGGAGGGCGCAAGATGACCTCCAGCCACCCTGAGGTTTGACCTGGGGGTGGCGGGCTTCGTGAGCCTGCCCGCCATCTGATCAGCACCAGGTCCGAGAGGCGGCGTGCGTGTTCCCACGCGCGCCTCAGTTTCGTGTCCGTCTTTCCTCTAGGTGGGGGACAGTAGGGATTTTAAAAGTAGTGGTGACTAAAGGGTAGTATTTATCGTGTAGTGGCCTGCCGTTTCATACGGTGGCCGAAACCTCGGCGGAGTCGCGACTACATGTGAAAATGATTCGCGCAGCCTCGCCTATTGCGGTTTTGACGAGGAACACCGTGGTAGGTTTAGTCGGTATTACCGGGAGGTCCATTCTTATCATCATTACCATCTCTCTTTAACCCCGGTGAGTCCGACATAGCCCCTCCACCCACCCCTGCGGGGGGTATGCGTGAAAGCATTCCACCACGTAAAAAAAAAGGAAAGCTTTCTTATGGTGAAAGAATTTTTTAAATCGGTTGTTTAGTTTTTCATTTAAACCCTTACAAAAAATAATCAAAAAAGAAAATCCTCTTTATAATATTAGTATAGATATAAAATCAGACTTCTCAGTTCGTTTGCGCCCTCAAATGTATAATATAAAGACTGGCTTATTTCGAATCTTCCATGCTATCGTTTAAAGTTTACGGTGTGGTTGCTTTTCGTTACTGCTTTTAAAATCATGTAACACAGTTTAAATTACAGATAATTTTGACAACGAAATTATCTGTAATTTAAACGAATATATTCCACGGAAAAATTACGTTAAAGTACTTTTAGCATATGAGTTAATTAACACCAGCTACCCGCAATAATGCTGACGTGCGAATTTATGAGAGAACCGCAAGATAATTACGACTGTGATTGCGTAAACACGTTCACTGTGATGAGCTGCTGACACAAATACAGGACTTTATTTTGATCGCGGCTTCGCTTCCGTAAATGTTGGCTAGGTTAGAATAATAAGAGTACTTTTTCTGTTCCCCTAACGACGTGTATGCGAAATTTCACGATTATTGGTCAAGTAGTTAACGCGTGAAAGCGTAACAAACAGTCTCACATTCGCATTTATAATATTAGTTGGGTTACATGTTTCGAGTATGTATGTTTGAAAGTTGAAAAACTGAAACCTGTTTGGTTCCATACTGTATGTATAGGTGCATATGTGAGCTAAACTATATAACCCTGTAGGTATATTACAATCTTCGTGTAACTACAATACACTACAATTTGCGTTAATTATATTAAGATTTTCTTTTTTAATAAATATGTAGGTAATTTGTCTACAGAATTAAAATTATCAAGTGCGGAAGACATTTTTGAAAACCACGAATACAGGATTAATTACAAGCTATTTTTGCAACAATAGTAGTTTGGATTGATTTACATACAAAGAAAAATAAGTTCCTGATTACTGATAATTTACTTATAAATATTATGATTAGTTGTTTTAAATGAAACTTATAATTTTGTCGTGATACGCAGACAGGTACTACAACGTTTATTAAAATACATTTACAATATCTATTGTTAGGTAAACATTCAATTACTGGCAAATTTATTTAACCAAACTGGGCTACCATGTGGTGGTGTTTGCAGAGTCGAAAGGTTGATTGAACAGTGAGCTAAATAGTTCACCAACAAATGTATTCAGCTCTCAGTAACAGACTGAAGGTCAATTTAAATGAGAGATAGAAAAGGTATCAAGTTTGAAAATACTTGAGCTTCGATGGTTATGCTTGCCGACGAATATTAGGCCCTGATGTAGATAATTTGGTGCAATGTGTTATTACGGTTTTCAGTCATTCTTAATAACAGCATTTGGAAATGTGGTAACAATCATGATAGGCTTGCGCTCTATTACCTGGAAACTAAAAGCTTATTGTATATAAAGGTACATGAGGACTATTTTTATATACAGGTTGTCCGGTAATTAATGGATAACCTGGAAATGTCTTATAGTGAAACTGATGGCCGTTCAGAAAAAATATGACAAAAATCTATCCTAACTACTACCTCTTGTATACTACGACCATAAATGAATAAAATCCATCGGCTTTTTGTTGTTTTATTATTAAACACTAATTATGCTAATAGATAGACAGTCAAAAGTATGCTATGCTAATATAGTTTGCACTTTCTAATCTTCTTTTTTTTAATTTTTTCTTTCAATTTTTCTGAACGGCCTTCAGTTCTACTATAAGACATTTCAAGGTTTTCCATTAATTACCGGACACCCTGTAGATAATTTAAGTTACAAATTAGTAATCTTGTTACCTTCTCTAGGATAGGTTATGCTTGCTGTACGGGTTTTTAGTTAGTAACTCCGCACATTAGTATTTGATATAGTGAAACGTAAAGTAACGTAATAAGTAAGTAATAAGTATATTTCGGTAAAGTTACAGTTAAGTGAGACTAGTACTTTCTCTCAATGCACTTATTTGGTTCGCGAGTTAATTAGTTATGCAACTGGACGACGTTTTTTGTTGTATCGCAAATTTATATTAAATTGTATTGCACATAAATGCTTAGTGCGGAGTCGCACGTGCTATGTAGGTTTTGGTGTAGGCAGCAATGTACGGTAGTTAGATCGTACATATTGCCCACCCCAAAAGGAGATGAAAAATGTCGTGCAATGAGAGTAAAGATGACAGCCTGTACAAAGCAAGGAATATAACTTAATTAATTAACAATACATTGTAGGTAGCTAAAAATAATATGTAAACAAATAAAGTGAGGACAAAAAAAATATTTTTATACTAATAAAATTTAAATTGTGGGTTGTTTCTGCGAGGGGGTTCCGTTTGAGGCCCAGTTTGACCGCCAACATGAGATGTTTGTCTTGCTGCCGGTTCTATTATATTCCCTGGTGCTGCAGATTCTATGTCTTCATATTTAGGGTTATTGGTGGATTCTACCGATAACGACTCCTTTCTTCGACAGAAGCGTTTCAATGCCCACACGAGAGCCACAGCCAGGAATAACCCGAGTAATGTGTAGCATATGCTATATTGATGTACGTCGTGACTGGTCATGCTATTCATAGGAAGATTTTCTTGTTTCTTCAGCTGTTGTATCTTCTGCTCAATTTCCAGTTGGTTTGGATCAGTTGCCCATATAGCTCTTGGTGTATGTAGTACAGTCGTGTGGATGATTTTGTTTACTGAGGTATTCAGTGACGTCGGCAACAGATTTGGTGCGACATGGTTTGCATAGAGCATCGCCCTGTACAACACGTAGTAAGCTAGCTGTTCGAGACATGTAGTTTGATCCAAGCTTCGATGCAAGGTGAGCTATGTAGGTCGCATGCCGAAGTCACGTGATGACTTATCATTTTTGCCTCGCACGGCGCGTTGTTGTTATTTAATTCGAATACTGGGAAGTCGGTGTTACACACAAAGCTATATGCGGTGCGCTGTATACATTGCTTTATATCGTCAGTGTTCAAACTAATATATGACTTCTTTCTCAGGTTAACAGCTATGTGTGTGGAAGAAGATTTGATCCATTGCGATGTCCCATTGTTTGTTATCGGTATTGGAAATATCTGGTATAATACAAATTCTTCATCGCTGAGAAGTGGAATGTGTATCTCATACAGCACGTAGCTTTCAGTGGTTCGTGCCTATACGTATAATACTTTGTATATGTCCTTAACATAAAGCATGCTATCTATGGGTAGCGACAGAGACTTTGGTAGCTTTCCTGCTATGTCGCTCAGCTGTCTGCTGAGATAGTCTGGTGCGAGAAGGTGTACGTCTATAGTTCCGCTGTATATTTGTGTGATCGAGTTGATCATGTCCTGTATGTTTCTGAGGTTATCTAGAAGAAAATGTGCCAATACAGAGGTTGTAATGAAGTAGTTGGCAGCCATTAATATTGGTATTTCATTTTCAACCTTTATCAAGCTCAAGTTAGTTTGATTCAAGACGTTGTTGATGGAGTCAAATTGAAGTTTAATATTATCCTCATTTTTCTGCAGTATTTCATTCTCGACTTCAATTATTGATGTTTGGTTTTTTATGAGCTGCAACAGGTAGTTCTCATTTTCTTGAATGTGTTGAATATCCTCTTCATATTTCTTAGCAAAGTTCTCATCTAATATACCGAATAGGCTATTGGCTAGGTATCCAACTCCGTTTATAAGACCTCGCCTCCTCCGCGCAGGCATATGCTTGTGGCGTAGTAACAGGATCGCGCTATACTTGTCTAATATATCAATCTCGTGTTGTAGTTGCTGGACAGTCGGTTGACAATAGTTAGCATCCAATTTTTCACAAAGATTTGTTATGTATGTCAGGTAGTTTTTCATTTGATGTGTACTTTGCCAATAAGTTGATAGATTATAGTACATTAAAAGAATCCACTCGTCGTGTACTAGTTGAACTTTGCCGATCTCGTCATAGTAAATTGGGCGCTCAGGTTCCAGTTCAGTAATATGAGTGGTCGGTGGATTACTCGAGCAACTTGAGCCTGATACAAATATGAGTAATGTTAATAATGTTGTAAATGAAATTAACGGTGCTTTCTTATAGCGATTTCTTTCTGCTTGTCGCGGCGTGTTTTCTTGTGTTTGAGTCGAGGCCTTTTCTTCCAGTGGTAACGGTGTTAGTTTGACAGCGGGGCGTTTTATGGTGCCGGTTTTAGTTCTAAGAGTGACGACTCGCACTAAACCATCTTTCCCGGGATGTGTTTCCATTACTCGTCCCATTGCCCATCTTCCAGGAGGAAGATTCAATTCCTTGATAAGCACGATGTCATCTTGCTTGAGATTGCGTATTTCCTTATTCCACTTGCAACGAGTCTGAAGCGTAGTCAAATAGTCATGGGACCACGCTTACCAGAATTGGTCTAACATGTGTTCTGTTAGTTGCCAACGCTTTCTCAAATCCATGGTCCTATCGTCAGCCTCCGGTTGAAGTAACGATAACGTGGCACTGCCCGTTAGGAAATGACCGGGTGTGAGGGTGTTATAAAACTCGTCGGGATCTTCTGTAAGAGGACATAGGGGTCTTGAATTCACACAGGCCTCAATTTTAGCTAGTAGCGTGGTAAACTCTTCCCAGGTTAACTTCTGTTCACCCAGGACACGCCGCAGATGATGCTTCATGGATTTCACAGCTGCCTCGAAAATACCGCCTGCACTCGGCCACGCAGGCGCGTTGAAGTGCCAACGGACTTCTAGTTTTGCGATCTCGTTAAAAAAGTCAGGGGATAGTAGCTGCCTGAAATATTTAAAATCTTCTTTTAGTACCTTACATGCGCCAACAAAGTTCGTGCCGTTGTCTGAGTACATGTGCGCCGGAGTTCCTCGCCTTGCACACATTCTTTGGAATGCGGCAAGGAATGCTACATTGCTAAGTTCTGAGACCAGCTCGATGTGAACGGCTTTCGTAACCATGCAGACAAATATGGCGATGTAAGCTTTCGATGTCTTCACTCCTCGTCCTTTGTTCAACTTCACATCTACGTGTCCAGTAAAGTCGACGCCGGTGTGTGTAAACGGGCGGCTTGGCGTAATACGTTGTTTCGGTAGATCCGCCATAAGTTGTGCGTTATCACTAGTAGCAAAACGGTGACATTTGACACACAGACGAATGCTTGCTTTCACGGCTCGATTTCCGGAAATGATCCATTACGTTTGTCGTAAATAGGTTAATGTCAACCGAGCGCCTCCATGCAGTGTTATCAGATGCGCCTGGCGAATGAGCAGTTCTGTATAGCGACTGGAGTAGGGTACAATCGCTGGGTTCTTCATGTTACTTGGAAGATTAGAATACTGTAGTCGGCCGCCAAGTTGCTTTTTATAAGAACCGAGCTATTTTGTTGTAATTGTTTGTATTCTTGCACAAACTCAATTTGCTGAACACACTTTAATATAATTTCCGCTGATATTTTTAGTTCACCTGTCGTTAGGTAAATTTCGCTTGCTCGCGTTTTTCGTCTGAGTATTGTGATGTAACGTAAAACCCAAGCGATAATTCTTGTTGTTCGTGTTAATGAACTATTGTTATTTAATAAATTATAAATAAAGTGTTCAGGTTTGTTGGCTTGCGAACCGATTCCGTTCGTGGGTTCGATTCTGTTTGCTTCTTTCAGCCATATGCAGCGATACATTTTTTCAATATCTGCTGTGTAGACATATTTATAACCTCGCCATTGGATGATCAATGCCTGGATATCCTTTTGAAGATTGGGGCCCTTTTCCATGACATCATTGAGACTGCAGCCTCCCTAGCCTAGTCCTTTGCGACGCATTACAGATAGTTCTGAGCTTAGTTGTTGTCGAATGTTCTCTGAGTACCCCGTGATGAGGCAAAAACATTTTGAACTCTGTCGTCGCGTGTGTAGGCTTCATATGCCCTAGCTCAATGTATTCTCGAATTAAATCTTTATACATTAATGCGAGTTTCTGATTTCTTTCAAATTTTCTTTCTAGTTGTAGAAACTGAGATGTCGCAATTTGTCTTGATTTACCCAGTTTTATTTTGTAGTCAGTAATCAAGTGCATTTTTACGATGTATTTGCCATCCGAGCTTCTTTCAGTGTTTGTTTTAAAGTGAGTTTCGCACCAGTCGTCCTTGCAAGTATCCTCAGAGCTTTGTAAGATGTCTTCCGTCTCCCAGAACTTCTTCAATTCGTCCAGATCAAATAATGTCGCATGGCAGTTAAAGGTTTGTAACTTGCCACACAGAATCCAGCCGAGTTGAGTTTGCTGGGCAGTCGGTGTTTGTGAGTCTCCTTTCAGGACGCCGTGTAATAATACTTGGGAGTAGACGTCGGCTCCTAGTAGTAAGTCAACGTTTCGTGACAAATTGTAGTCGGGATCAGCCAGTTTCAAACCTTGTATATGAGGCCAATCGCTTTATCCGATTTGTGTGGACGATTTGTGTGGTAAGTTATTTGTGATTCGTTTGATCAGTAAGGCGCTCGCCTTGAATGAAAAATCAGTGCAGCATGATGCACACTCTAATTCCACTTTTCCCTTGCAATCACCCGACACAGTACCAACTCCGGAAATCGTGGCATTCAGCTTTTTCCTTGGAAGCTTTAGGCGTTGAGCTGCGTTTTCTGAGATGAGATTTATTTGTGAACCTTGGTCTAGTAGGGCTCGTACTATTGTGTTATCTCCATTCAAAGTTTTTACTCGAAGCTCGACTGTAGTTAGTAATACTTCCGTCTTGTTGGTGTTGGATAGATGATTGGTACTATGTTGGTCAGTTTCAGATGAGCCTTGGTGATCGCGTGTTTGAGATCGTTGACCTACGTTGCTCGTGTTTGCTCTCGAACCCGTTTTTTGCGCTTCGTAATGCAATAACGTATGATGTGGTTTATTGCATTCTCTACAAGTTTTGTTTGACGTACAATCTGAGTCATTGTGTTTGTACAAACAATTTTTGCAGACTTGTAATTTCCGCACTGTGTCATTTCTAGAGCGAATATCCATGTTAATAAACTTTGGACATTGCATGAGCACGTGTGGGCCGTTACATAATAAGCATTTTCCGAATGATGCATGATATATTCTTGAATAAGCATCTCGTTTATTTTCCGATAATTGCTTATAGGTCTTTGTCTTGTTACTAGGCACATGTTTTTGCTGATTCGTAGTGTCTTTTTGGAAGCCTTTCGTTGCTTCTAATGCCATAAAATTGTTCTCTAGAAACGCAAGGAATTCTTGTAAATCCGGGACTTCTTTTGAGTGTTGTAATTCCCGTGTATATTCCGTATAAGACGTAGAATCCAGTTTTTGTGCCATCAAATAGACGATAATCGGATCCCAGCTTGTAGTATTGAGACCGATATTTTGTAGGCCATTAATACATTCATTGATTATATCATGCATTTTCTTCAGAATAGGTGCGTTAGGCTGCTGAATAGTTGGTAAACGCATCAAAGTGTTCATCAAATTGGTAAATTGTAGCCTTTTGTTGTCATACCGCTGAGTGAGTATGTCCCAACAGATTTCATAATTTTCTGCGCCGACTAAGTGTTGAACCAGTCTTTCAGGTTCACCTTTTAGCTTGGATTTGAGATGCTGCATTTTTTGCGATTTCGAAAACATTGAGTTGTTGTGTATTGTTTCCGTAAACATCTCTTTGAATGTGATCCACTGACTATAATTGACCAGTGAAGTCTGGTATTTGAATCCTTGGTGCAGAGTTGTTAAAATGTGTGTTAGCCCATATCTTCGAATTAAGAGCTCTCTTCATAGCGTCGTATTGTCGCTCTTTATTGGAAAACAACTCGTTGTAAACTTCATTAGAACCTTTCAGGATAGCTTCTAGTTCCCAGTGACATTTCTCTACGATTTCCCATTTGTTTTTCAGGACACTCAAATGATCTTCTAACTCCCATTTCTCCGTTATGCTATCAATGTCTATCTTTGACATTGCTCGTTGCAGAGCTTTAAAATGACACTTCTGACGATCCAGCAATTCCTTAGTCTTGGTATCGCTTCCTTGAGAATGCGGGATAACAACATCCGCCTGTTTTCCTTCGGATGCCAGTAAACGTTGCAGTATATCAATCCTTGTAGCTTCATAAAGATGTTTTGTTTTTTCATAGACATTACCCGTGAAATATTGGATGCTCTTGTCCTCCTTCTCCACGAGTGTCCCATGTCTGTTCGTAAAATCTTGCCACAGATTTTCCAATGTGAGCAATCTTTGCGTCAAATACTCCTTGGTTTTCCGAGTAGCACTGTCCTTTTGGTAATTGGAACAAAGGCGTTTAATCGACTCGAAAACCTCCGTTTGTGCAGTAATATTACTTATCTTGGCGATATCAATCTCGAATAGTTTTCCGAAATAAGTAGTGGTATTTCGTCGATCACGTAGTTAGCAGTGTAGTTAGTTTGTCACGTACTTCTCGCAGTTCACGTCGAAGTCTGGACGGTAGTAGTACTCGATGTACTAGTTGTAATAGCCGCTGAGTTTCGTTTTTGCTATTCTTGGACACAGTTGCTTGTGCTTGGTTCACATCGAAGGACCATTTAATGTACGGGTTTTTAGTTAGTAACTCCGCACATTAGTATTTGATATAGTGAAACTTAAAGTAACGTAATAAGTAAGTAATAAGTATATTTCGGTAAAGTTACAGTTAAGTGAGACTAGTACTTTCTCTCAATGCACTTATTTGGTTCGCGAGTTAATTAGTTATGCAACTGGACGACGTTTTTTGTTGTATCGCAAATTTATATTAAATTGTATTGCACATAAATGCTTAGTGCGCAGTCGCGCGTGCTATGTAGGTTTTGGTGTAGGCAGCAATGTACGGTAGTTAGATCGTACACTTGCTCTAGGAGTGTATTGATCTCGGTAGTGCATTAGTAGGATGTCGAACTCACTACCTCCAGATCACAAATTTGATACCTTACATACATACATACATAGATTCACGCTCAGAGACTACGGATTTCTATTTGCTACGATCCTGACACACTTCTCTGGCTTAATTCACTTTCATAACCTTTCTCATACACGCTCGCCAATTTAAGGTGCTCTTAACCTGTCCTTTATCCAGAACGTCTCCGATCTGATCAAGAAACGCTCGCCTAGGTCTTCCCCTTGCAACTGTTCCATTCACACTAGCCTTATAAACTTTCTTAGTCTAGTCTTTTCTCGTCCATTATTTCTATATGCCCAAACCAGCTTCACATACCCTTTTCTATTCTTGTCACTATATCCACTTTTATGCCGCATCTCTCTCTAATCGAACTATTCCTTATTCTATCTTTCAGAGTCACACCACATATTTCTCAGCGCTCTCATTTCTACAGCATTTATTCTGCTTTCATGTTCCATTCTCTTTTGGCATACCCAACTTTTACGTCCATGCATAAGTGTAGGCACTAATAGTCCTCTATGAACAGCCAAACGTGCCTTTTCGGATACATTTCGGCTGTTCATTAAAGTGCATAGAGTGCCATTCACTTTATTGCCAGCAAACGTTCTCCTATCAATATCTCCCTCATGTGTACCATCCCTTGTAAACAAAGTACCCAAATATACAAACTCTTTTACTTGCTCCACTTGTTCTCCATCAATCATAATATTGCACATCGTCATGCACTACTCCTTTTCAAATACCATTACTTTCGTCTTGCTTACATTCATTTTCATTCCTTTACTCTCAAAAGCACCATACATAAAAGTTACCATCGCCTGCAACTCTTCCGCCGATGACGCAAGTATTAATTGGTCGTCGGCATAAAGTAGACATTTGACAAGTAACTCATTGATTCTTAATCCACATTCACAATCTTTTAAATCTTTCAAACATACATTTTGATACCTTATCCATTGAGTTACCACCACTTCAGATTACATACACCCTTTTTTTAATCAATATCGGTTGTTTTATTTAGTAACCGCTCAACCTCACAATAATGAATCCAATGGATATCTAGAGATATTCTCAATTCCACTTATTTCCTATTTATATTTCAGAATAGAATGGCTAGCATGCCATTATACTATACATACCTACTACTATACAATCTTCCTACATTTAACCAATACAGTATATTACTATCCATTTGCTCAGTCTACTGCAACTGAGGTATATTTACTACGACATCGATCTCGTAAAGTAGAATGAAGTATATAATCTAACATAGAATCTAGCATACATGGCTTCTAGCAGGAATCTCTTTTATTTGTTTTCAAAAGCAATTGTATTACCAAAATAAATATAGGAAGAGGAATATATTCTGTGCTGCATTGGGACAATATTAATGCACATTGTTCAATATTGTTTAGAAAGCTTTGTTCTATTTGTTAACAAAATAGTGGGGTTAGTTCTTTAAATAAAATCTTATCTATACTAATATTATAAAGCTGAAGAGTTTGTTTGTATATTTGTTTGGTTGAACGCGCTGATCTCAGGAACTACTCGTTTGAATCGAAAAATTATTTTAGTGTTGGATAGCCCATTTATCGAGGAAGGCTATATTATAACATTACGCTACGACCAATAGGAGCGGAGCACCAATGAAAAATGTTGCAAAAACGGGGAAAATCCTCTTATGTGTAGCAGATGAAGTTGCGCGGGTTAGTTAGTACAAAGATATCTTGAGTTATTAATAAATTTAAATAAGTAATTGGTTTGGATAGCCTTTGAATAGCTGCATCACATAATTATGTTAGTTTAATAAATTATAGTGTGTGTTCAAAACGTTCGCAACTTTTGAAATATATATAAATGGTTAAAGTATCTTTAGCTGATGAAATTTATGTTATTATTTTAAACCAAAGCCAAAATTGGTTTTGTGATTACATATTAATAACAATAGGCAAATGCAAATAATACACATTATTATTGCCATGACTTCGCCATGTTTTGTAATGAATTTATATTTAAAAACATTTAGAACATACAGCGATAGCCTAGTGGGAAACCGTTGGACTGCCACGCAGAGGTCTCGAGTTCGAACCAAAGGTGCGCATCTCTGACTTTTCGAAGTTATATGCGTATTAAATAGTTAATTATCGCTTTAATGGTGAAGGAAAACATAGTGAGGAAACCTGCATTTCTGAGAGTTCTCCATAATGTTCTTGAAGATATGTGAAGTCTGCCAACCCGCACTAGGCCAGCGTGGTGGACTACGGCCTAATCCTTCTCACACTGAGAAGAGGCCCGTGCCCAGCAGTGGGACAGTTTAATACAGGGCTAATATTATTATTATTATATTAGAACAATTGCAATCGATAACGCAGTAAAATAATTCTGGTGCATTTAATTTTACATGATAAAAATAACCATTTAAATATTTGACAAATATACAGTATTATAAATGTATGGAAGGTTGAAAGGGTAGGTAGATGTATCAGAGCCACATCACCTACCTAATAGTACCCATGTGCCATCGAAAATTTCCTACCAGAAAATTCAACAGTACTTTTGTGTGTCCTTGAAACCAATTTCGAACTTATGATCGACCGCTCACTTATACCAATGTAGCAACAAGGGCAGATAACTTGACATTAAAGACTTTCTATCTATATTATTAAAAAATAAAATATATATTACATCTGGAGTGTAAAGTACATTTAGTATTTTCCAATAACGTTCACGATATCGTCTCGTAAATATTTATAGGAGGCACACACAACGAACGGAGATTAAATCTCTCACGCACTCTTCATTGGATTTTTTATTGGTCCTTTTGAGGTGCAAAATCACAGAATCGACGGTTACTCTACTATATGGCTGCGATAACGGTGCCTGCTGAGATTACTAGCTATTTCCCTTCGGCTCCGATTCGTAGAACAGATCCGATATATTTAGATAATATGTTCACTACGCGTGAAACGATGCGTGAGATAGTTAAGTTTCTATAGTTGTAGGCAACAGATATGCATTATATTAGTTCTTTTTTGATATGCCTATGTAATTCTACCCCGTACACCATCTATCGTAACCGCTTACCATCCGATGTACCTACCCTCTTACTATCAGGTGGATAGCGGGTATCACTTTTGCTGTATTAAAAACACATTTTCAAAAGAGAGCCTAACTGAATATATGTGTCGAGTAAAGTTTTGTCATAAATTTCTTTTTCTGTATATGTAATGCTCTTTTGAAACTACAGAGCAAGCAAACACAATTTTAGTCTAAAATTCTGGCAATTGACATATTAAGAAACACATTATTTGTTATTTTATTATACGGCCCCTTGAATTTTATTTACCCCTATATAAATATTCAAACATGTCCTCATTCTTAATTCAAATATTTTCTTTATGTACTTTGAAAACCCATATTTCGGTATGCCAACAGGATTTTCAGCCATTTTCACAAGTCATCAAACCCACGTCTGTGATTCAAATCATCTGATTCTAACTTTGTCTCTGTGGACTCATACATATTATATGACGCTACCTTTGAATAACAACTGTACCTTCGTTGGGTTGTCGAGGTAACATATTTACATATTTGAATTAAGTATTCCGTTAGAGTTGATTTTATACTAGGAAATGTTCAAACTCAGTTGACGAAGGGCGTTGATTTGAAAAGTAATTACTGTTATGGAATTTGTTTTAAAGTTTGTAGAGCCTCTATTTCTGTGGTCTACTAATTCTATGGCCCGTTGAGACGGACTGCAGATCTTTAAGACCAGGATTTAAAGGCAGTATTATTTATGTTTTAGCCAGGAAATTCATAGTTATCGTCCTCTTGCAAATTGTCACGAGAGATAATTGATTTGACGGTACTCGAGCTCTAAGCTATGCAGATTATCTATTGGGGCATTCACAGTAAACAATACTCTGACTGTCTGATTGTTTGCGACGGTCAAATGTAATATAGAAATATTGATATCAATGTTTATTGACTCGACAATGCTTGCGTACTAACAATTGCTAATGAACTAATAAAGTGTATGATGCAAAGATAGTTCCGAAAATTAATTAGATATGACCACACCAGATAATTCAAGGCAGTGAAATAGGGTAACAAAAAAAAACATTTGATTGCATAATGTCAGAAGCTGATCTTCATAATTATGATCCCTATGATTTCTTTAAACAGGGTTTTTCAATGCAAAATTTTTATTTCCGTTTATTTATATTATTATTATTTTTATTAATATATTAGTTAATTGACGTGTTCAAGTATTGCACTTTTTTATGAAATTGAATACATTTGATACAATAAAGATTTTGGTTTTGACTTTGGGTTTGATCGACAATGTGTGCATCAACATGGATGTTTGTCTTGGTCTGGGTGTTTCTATGTATAATATGAACGTATTTACAAAACAAAAGTATATATGTATGTTTATCCATTGTCTTGTACCCACCATAGTAAAAGCTCTGCTTAGTTTGGGCTAGATGGTGTTGTGTGTATGTGATAGAATATTATATTATTATTATTATTGTAATGTAAGGCACAAAACAGTAAGACAGTAATATCCGCCTGTATACCAATAATTTATATTTGCATTATGTCTATGTAAGGGTCAGTACCGCGCCCTCGTAATAAATCAATCGCAGGGATAATGACAATGGCTGAAAAAATCTCTTGATGAAACCGCTTAATTACTTTTTGTAACTCGAAGATAAATTACATCATGTCAGGAAGAACAAATGAGAGACCTTGATGCTAAGTTATTGATCTTCAAATAATATTCTTCTGGAGATAAATGTATGTATTTTAACTAATATTATAAATGCGAGTATGAGTTTGCTTATTTGTTTGTTCCGCTTTCACGACCTAACTACTCGACCGATCAACATGAAATTTCGCATACACGTTGCAAGGGGAAAAGAAAAGAACATAGGGTACCTTTCATCTAGTAAAAAAGTACTGTTATTTCAAACCTAAACTACATTACGCGAGCAAAGCCACGGCCACAATCTAGTTTTATTATAAAAATATTATAATCTGTATATATAAAACTCTTACGATACTGAGTGACTGACAGACAACGCACAGCCGAAACTACTGAACGCAAGAAACTGAAATTTGGCATGTATGTTCCTTGGAGAGTGTAGGGGAGCACTAATAGAGGATTTTTTGGAAATTCCACCACGAAAGAGGTGAAAGGGGTGAAAAGCCGCGATATAGCCAAATTCCACGCGGGCAAAGGCGTGGGCGGAAAGCTAGTTATTATTATAAGGTAAAGCAGTTTGCAACAAATCAAATCAGAAATAATTCTTATTTGTATACGCACTCGATAATGAAGAAGACCTGACTTGTGACTAAGCTCTTACCTGACTCCAATAATATATATGAAAATACCGGCAAACTGCAATTGCAGATAACACGAAATCCACATTTCTCTAATATACAAATCCAGGAATTTGCAAATTAACTCATCTAATACCAACATTAAAAAAAAAATAATGGCTATTTAAAATCGATTCGCCGATATCTTACCTACAATTTGTATTACACATTATATCTACACATACATAGCGAATTAGATGTCGTAGCCGTTCACGCCAAGACCACGAAGAAGATGGAAGCGGTTATGAGAGGAAATAGGTTGTTAAGGTGCTAATACGTCACAGATTACGAACGGACATAACATCAGACGCCTGAATAGGCGGTTGCGAACGCAGCTATTCTGGGATAAATATTCTTGATACTTGCAATAGCTACGCACTTTATTTCTTTTGATGCCTTTCTAGATTTAATGGGTATATTATCATGTCAATATGTATGTTAATATATGTATATATGAGAAGCATATACATGCTTCAATATACATTTTGAAGAGCCTGCCTCGGTGGTGCAGCGGAAGTGCATGCGAGTGCTGTGAATGAGTTCTTCGTTTCGATTTTCTGTCTGACTGCGGCAGTATTGCACCGGGCACACAAAACCTAAAATCATACTTTGCATAATGTGATATATTTATGCAGATCCATTAAATATGTATTTATCTAAGAATAACGAAGAATGATATTTTAGTGATACTTAAGAGCTGGTGAAAAGTATATGTCTATTTTTGATCTTGAAAAATGTGAAAATAATATTATCATATTACCCAAAAGGGAAGCAATTAGCATCTATTAAACCTAAAATTACGCTCAACGCGACTGAGGAAGTATTGCCCCATGCAAAATCGCAGCCTTGCGTTTTGTTCTATCGGTTACGAGAGTTTTAAGGCATCATAAGGAGGCACTTTTCCTTTTAACAGAATGCCAGTAAACTTTGCTTATAACACTGGCAACAAGCGTTTAGAAACCTTTTTTGAATTACGCGCGAGGCGTAATCTTATAAAATAAAAATAAAACTGTATTGAGCAACCAACTTTTTTGTAATGTCATAAATAGGCCAACCAATTGTTGTTAAGAAGAATAAATCGACGATTATGCTATATATACATAACAAAGTATCTTTTCAAACTCGTCTTTACAATTACATAGCAGGCAAAATGGTTTATAGCAGCTACTTTTAATTAAATGTAAAACATAACTCAGTAAACAGAAATTTGACGTATAAACATAAAGAGGCTATATTCACTGCCAGAGTATTGTTCAAAAAAGTTTTGCTCAAATTTATAAACGTAAAAAGTCCGCGTGCAGCAATTTTAATTGTATGTCGTCGTAATGAGCATAAAAATGGGATCGCAAACAATGAATCTTTATTTAAATTATGCATAAAATTCTTTACATTAAATTCCACGGGACATAAAACAACGGGTGCATAAAAATGCGTCATCATTTTTTTTAATATCGCATCCGTGAGCACAGGTGAATGTGAGCGCCGGCGTCTGTCAATAAATGTGAAATTTTAAGCACAGCTTACACTCGTAATGGTTGTGCCAATATTTTTTTCATATTTTACCTGATACAGATTAAGTTTTAAATATAATATTTAAAACGACACATTTAATATGAACCTGTTTATTTGGAAAATAATGGTGTTGTGATTTTAATAGTCTGACTTTCTCCTTCCATTGGCATGATTTCGGATATTGTCTATTAATTGTTAAGGATAAATGCTATAAGTTAATTTGTGTTTATGTTAATTGCGTTATTTACCTAATGTTACACTAGTGCGAAGAGAACTATGTCGTCATGACTTGATTAGGCTAATATCAGGCTGTTTTTTATTTGAATCTACGCAGAATATGACTAAACAACCACTATTATAATTACTAGTGACCATGTAACCAGTCACTAGTAATTATAATATTGGTTGTTGGTAACCAAAATGCACCCGTCATTCATTAAATTTAAAAATTGTTTTGTTTCCCTTAGCTTTCTGCACTCCTTTTCCATATCAACTTGAACTATGCCAAATCACACACTCCTCCATGTGCGCAATATGCCTTAAAAAACATACGACAAAGCGGTCATATTAATCATAAATAGTCGAATGAATTAACAAGCAGCAATGCATAAAATGTATGCATTGCTGTTGTGTTAATCTCGACTAATATTATAAAGCTGAAGAGTTAGTTTGTTTGGTTGAACGCGCTAATCTCAAGAACTATGGGTTCGAATTGTAAAATTATTTTAGTGTTGGATAGCCCATTTATCGAGAAAGGCTATAGGCTCCATAACATTACGTTAAGACCAATAGCAGCGCAGCATCAATGAAAAATATTGCAAAAATGGAGACAATTCTCTTATGGGAAGCAGACGAAGTTGCGCGCGGGTCAGCTAATTCTTTATTAATTCCAATCTTTTCAATCATCAAACCCTGGGTAGAGTGAGCTAACATCATTATTAGAGGAGTGATACTATTTACCTATACTTATGTGTGTATTATACCTATCTTTATTCGGTATTAACATAACTAATTGGTAAGGAAGAGGCATTTCATGGCTACATGTCGTCTATGTAAATATGTTGCACGTAATAGCATCTCTCACACAATACCATACCCTATGTTGCTATTGATAATTGTCCAATTAAATTGTCCAGTTTATTTATTTACATAGGCAGCAATCTATTTACATTATTCGAACGATTTAACTATATGTATGTATGTACTTATATCTGTAGGAGCATCTATCCTTTATAATGATTGCTTTACTATTAAGCAAAGAGCAGCGTAGCGATAGCTTAGTGCAACCAACAGACTGGAATACAGAGAGTCTCGGGTTCGAAACCACGTCGCGCACCTCTGACTTTCGGAAGATATATGACATTTTAAAATTATGTGCGTATTGATTAACAATTATCGCCTGCTCCGTACTTCGAAGAGCACGTTAAGCCGTCGGTCCCGGCTGCCATGAACATCTATGGCAGTCGTTATTGGGGAAGTCGACACAAAAGATCCCACTGGGTCGAAGTGTAGCCGGTCTGTGCTGACTGAGCCCCCTACAAGATAAGATAAGATAAGATACTATTAAGCAAATTAGTATGAGAATTAAACGGTTCAAAGCAACACCATTTAAGCACGAAGCGCTTTGCTTCCACTTTTATAATGTGTACCGCAAAGGAGTGGAACTTACTATCTAAGTCTGTGTTACCCGATGAGTACAATCTGGTCTTCAAGTTGCGAGTCAATAGTTATCTTCTAGGCAAGCGTGCTCCATCGTTGAACTGCATCTTCACTTAACATCAGGTGAGATCGCGCTCAAACGCAAGTCTATTACAGATTAAAAAACCTATGTATATTAATCAAACTCCTTGCAAGCAAATGTGAACACTATTAACGAAACACACATGTTTTATTAATATTTAAATACACATAGATAGACGTACATCTTTATATCTTTGAAAAGATAGGCAGGTGTATTATATGCAGGATTTGACGGCTTCGTTTTGATAGGGGCCGAGCCAATAGCCATTCAATGACCACATTTCCAGACCTGGAAAAATCGTAGAAGCAGCACCTCCTAAGATTGTTTTAGCAATAATCTAAATAACATTTTCCTCTATCCAGCATTCGAACCCGGATCTTCACGCTCATAGACAAAGATAAGCTAATACTTACGTTTCAATCTTCGTCTTACCACTGGCCGACATTGCCAAATGTTAGAAGTTCGAATGTGGAATTCGAAAAATATATAAACCACAAATGTTTGTTCAGAGTCTGGGTGTTCTTTGTCTCCGTTGTTTGTTTGATCGTTTGTGAAGTCCGAGTCCCGATACATGCATTATTTAGGTATAACACTTAAACCACTACATATGGATGGCGGTTTGGTTTGATGGTTTAAATGGTCGTCCCTGGCCGCTGCCATTGGGCTAAGTGTTGTCGGTTCAAATCCCACACAGAACAAATATTTGTGTGATTCATAAATGGTTGTTCCAAGTTTGGATATTTCAAGTGTCAGTCGTTTGAATGTTTGTAAAGTTCCCAG
Organism: Catocala nupta; assembly: GCA_963675205.1. NCBI lineage: Eukaryota > Metazoa > Arthropoda > Insecta > Lepidoptera > Erebidae > Catocala > Catocala nupta. The sequence continues at coordinate 17,677,619 of OY776097.1, read as the reverse complement.
TGACACAGGAAGTACTAGTGCGGAAGAAACCTTTTTTAAACAAAAAGTAAATAAAAAAACACGAGTTCATTTTGTTCAATCATTTATCGTAATTATTTGCCGAAATCTTCCAGTATTTCGTCATTGTTCACAGTAACACACATCATAACAGTGCCATATAAATCGGAAATGCATTAAGACTAACTCGTGCTCAAATGGTGACAGTCTGCGTCTCGGATATTGCGCCGCTTCCGTTCGATTAGACGCCTTACCACGCGCTAATGGACCTCACCCTTTTCAAAGTGCATTTAGTTCAAACATTCTGCAATTTCTAGAAACTCGAAGATAAACTTTGTTTAGGTAATGATCGTATGAAATTTGACTTGTTAGCGGCAAATAGTGGCAATCGTGTGCTACCTGTACTAGCATTAAACTTTCGTCTGCCAGAATTTAAAGTGCAATAAAACAAGAACTGTTATGTAAATGTGCGCCCCAACATACAAGGGACTATTTTTGAAGTGAAAACTTCTTTAGGTGCGTTGAGCACTTTTTGGGTAAACAAAAATCATGGAACTCGCGTCATCGTCACCGCACGCTAGTTACTTAGTTTTCACTTCTATCGGCAGTCTCCAAAGACAACCCACATGTTTTTATATGAATTTTTTTTATTTTATTTCATATTGTTCACTCGGAATAGATAGTGCCTTGCATCCGTGCATAATTATTATTCTAACGATGATTTTTTGTATTGCATATCGGCCTCGATGGCCTAGTGGTTAGTGTAACCGACTGCCACGCCTGAAGTCGCGTGTTCGATTCCCGCACAAGTCAAACATTTGTGTACATGGACATGGATGTTCGTCTTGGTCTGGGTGTTTTTATGTATAATATGTATGTATTTACAAAAAAAAGGTATGTATGTTTATCCATTGTCTAGTACCCATGGCACAGATAGTTATATTGTCTTAGTTTAGGCTAGATGGTGTTGTGTGTATGTGTTAGAATATTATTATTATTAAATTACTCATAATCTTTCCAGCTAAGCTAAAATGCTTCTGTTAGGAGTAAGTTTACGTAGTCTTAAGGTAATGTAATGGGTGGAATTTGAATTCATGACTTCTTTCTATCGCAAATCCAATATCTAATGGGCTATCGTCGCTTCTACTTTATGCATTGTAGCCACATAGTAGTAATATAAGACGAAGCTAAAGACTGAAGTGTGGCTGAGTATAACTAGTATTTGTCAAAGTTACAAGCTTACCTATTTTATTAATTAAAATTAATATTTCATGTGAAACACATTAAATCTAACTTGGTCCAGTATCTCATTATTTATAGACTAATACACGTAATATGAATACGCTTCAAATTACGACCACCACATAAAGACTATACTGCACATTAAACCGAGCGATTAATTTACACATAAAGTAGAATAGAGCGCGTGTAAAATCCGATTTACCGAAATGTGAATCGCGGACGATAGCGGCACGTTCGAAAATCGGTTATTAGCAAAGTGGTTTAGCTCTAATTGAAGATTCACAGGTATTTGAACACGTGTGAATGGATTCTGGAATTCTGTGCGCAAATTTCAGTCACAGTCCAATGATTGCGATATAATTTGTTATAGTTGATTAGTATTGGTTTGAAAGTATTTTAAGTCTGAAAGACTGCAAAAGGCTGGTTGCTTATAATATATAGTGAATTCTTTTATAAGAATAGAGAACATTTACACAAACAAACTTTGTATTTATATTATTTCCAATAAACAATTATATAATTAGATTACATAATATACCAAAAAAAAAAATTACAACAAGGTTAACCTCAATATATAATTTAAATTTGAACGGAAACATTCTTACAGAATCCGCCAATATGCTGCAAAAATGTGGCAATAAAATGCCTCGAAAGCAAACGATATTATTTCATAGAACTCGTATCCCAATAAGCCTGCAGTTTAATAAGACATCACGTACATCAAGAATAAATCCGATGTACAATTTGTCCTGTGTCAGATGTTCTGATTGCTTTTACTACATATCCCACGCGATAGTAGGCAAGCTTACAAATATAACGAGCGGAATTGTAAGCAAATATACCAAGATGACTTGGTATATTTTCAAATACATATTATGTAGTCTCACGTTTGTATCACTGAAGGGGAAGGTACAGACCTATTACATCGACATTTCGTCAAGTATGCTTTTTGGTTCCATGTAATAGGAGGCGATACAATTGCAGTCTACCGACTCCAATTGCAAACTTCGTGCTACATCTGAGACGTTTTTGTCATAAAAACCAATAACACTTTGTCATGCATAACAGTCATATTCACCACTGCTGCTCCACCGAGGCAATGATGAATAGAAATGGTATATAATATAATAATATTAATAATAATAATAATCTTTATTGATCCAAAAAGTTACAGATACACATTATACACAGATACATTTTATATGTATATACATACAAAATGTATGCAACTCCTTTAGCATATGCTAAAGAAGTTACAATAAAAGGATTAACATAAAAATTTTGAAGATCCATTATAGCTGAAATCTGTATACAATTATCTTGAAACCCTGTCTCTTAAACTAGGATAGGACCTGTATTATAAGAGACAGTGTTCGGCTGTTATTTATTACTTGAAATAGATTTGTAAAACTTACAGGCTGTGTCTAGTGTAATTATATCAATTAACTACAGGTATGCGTAAATGTAACTTAGGTTAAACCGTGTGCGTGTGTGTGTGTGTGTGTGTGTGTGTGTGTGTGTTTGTGTGTGTGTGTGTGTGTGTGTGTGTGTGTGTGTGTGTGTGTGTGTGTGATGTAAGGGTATATAGTTGTGTGAATGTGTCGATATTTATGTTAAGCGATGTATGTTAAAATAAATTCAGTTTTCAAATAATCTTGTTGAAGAAGCCATTCTGTGACTTTATATATGCAATATTCGAGCAATACGTGGAAATGGTTGATTCAGAATTAAGATAAGAAGATTGCTATGGTTTGATATGTATCCTTTTTTTAACATGCTTTTATTAGCTTCACCTGTATGTTTGTTTGTTTGTTTGAAACCGAGTCCTTTGGACTTGATTATGATCCACTTCAAACGTTCAGATTTAATTTAAACGTTGTAGACTTATCTAAAGATATAACAATACAATAATTTAGAAAATAAATAAAAATAAATAATTGTTAAAAACTAAAAAACACGCTTTATTAAAAAAACCAATCTCAAAAGTAGAAAAAATTTAATAAAGCACCCGACGTGGGGTGCTTTCTAAGATATTTTGGTAATCCCCACCCCACGTGTATTTACATTAAAATTATTAAATTATTTTCTACTTTAGATTGGTTAATATAAATATATAATAAAGCGTGTTCTTTTAGTTTTTTAAACTACTATTTATTGTTTTAATATCTCTCCCCACTGGAATGTTTCCTGTATCACGGGGGTCTATACAATCATTGGAAAAACGGACTTTAAGATTATCCAGACTCGGAACAACTATTTGCGGGTCACCCAACTTGTTTTGTCTCGTGTAAGGATCACACTTGTTACACTGGCAGTGGCGAGGCGACCACTTAGACCAGTTTTCTAACAGGAAAAAAATTACTTTTTCAAGCTGACCGTTTATTCAAGAGATCCTCATACTCTTATATAAATTGCTCAGGCACCTGCAAACCCCTAACCTGTAATATAGAGAGTGCAATATTGAAATACTTGAAATGTTACTGGATCAAGCCTCTCGCGGCAATATGTAGAGGTGGTATGCAATAAACGACGCTTATGAAACAACATAAGAGTGTCTCACAATGCGCTTGTTTATTTTTTTATTTTTTTTTCCTTTGTACAGGACGACGTCTGTCGGGACAGCTAGTTTATTATATATTTGTATAATACATTAAAAAAATTATAATATTATTCAAAATACTCTAAAAAATATTTAAATGTGGATTTGAACGACCGAGCTTGGCGGAATAAAAAATATTTAAATGTGGATTTGAAAGAGCGTCTTGGTGGGCTCGGCGTTCGCAAAATTTCAGATGTTAGTTTACTGGCGTTCCTGTCCTCGATTTACAGCACGGCAGAATTAACCAGGAAAATTTTAGCACCCACACACATTCAGAAGTGCTGTGCAAAAATGGCGCTATGAACGCCTGGAAAATGGCTTGTCCGGATTCTGTTTTGCCAACCAATCTATTCTCCCAGCGGCAGTGGGACAGGCCGCTTAGCAACTCTGTAAGAGAAAAGCTTTTTACTATATCTTTCAATGTTGCTGAGAGTGCTCGATTGCTGGCTGCGGGCGAATAGGAATCTAGTCTTTGGCTTCGGGCGCTTCCATCGTCCAATATAGGTACCATGTTGGGCGATACCACTTTCCGCCTCACCACTTGCCTCCGTTTAGGTGTTTCGTGTGTTTCTCCGAATTGCTGTCACTGTGGAGAAGCTGTCGATAGCCTCGGACACCATGAACTCTCTTGTAGCAGAAGCGCTGATCAAATTTCTCGCCACGCTAATCTTAATGATATAATAAGTGCTCTTGTCACTGCTGGCGTTCCAGCTTTACTTGAACCCAATGGCTTGGTACGCAACGATGGAAAGAGACCGGACGGAATGTCATTGTTGCCTTGGAAGATGGGCAGGCCTTTGGTGTGGGACGCAACGTGCGTTAACACCCTTGTGCCATCACATCTTCTAAGCACTGCGGAATGTGCCGGCGCTGTTGCTGCAACCGCGGCAACCCTCAAATGGCGCAAATATAGTAATTTAGCCGATAATTACATTTTTGCACCGTTTGGGGTGGAAACCCTAGGTTCATGGGGTCCGAGCGCTCGTATTTTGTACAGGGAGATCGCAAAACGCCTGATCTACGTTTCGCGTGATCCGAAGGCTGGTCTTTTCTTGGCCCAAAGAATCAGCATTGCCATTCAACGTGGCAATGCTGTCAGTCTTACTACGTTACCAGTTAACAGCGATGCTGAAGAATTCTACGATGCTTAAACCATTTTTGTAAATATTTACTATTATATTTATTTGTGTTTTTGTAATTATGTTATCTTTTTTAATACGTTTGTAAATATAAATAGTTTTAATAGTTACAAAAATATAGGATGTAAATTTGTTATTGAATCTCAATGAATAAATGAGCCTTTTTACCTTAAAAACCTCATTACAATGTCACTTTTAGTAGGTTAGCTTCCATATTGATACGCATGAATATGTTTTAAAATCTGTGTAAGGTTTACTAATATGCGTCGAGTTTGCATTACTTTAATATGCTCATAGTCTTCCGTACACTGTTAGAAATATAGGTACAAATCAGGGTGTCGTTGCATTAAGCACATGGTCCAGACTAAACTACTGAGTGTAAGAGTACATACTCCAACGTGAAGTACTAATAATCTATTAAAGTTGTCTCCTTTAGTATGTACTTAGTATATGTATATTAGTTCACCATTGAGCTAATATATACTAAGTATTTAGATGGTTTTGTACTGTACATCAATTTTATTTGATAATAAAAGTAATCTTAGGTACTACTTCAATTATTATTACCAACAATAAAAAGTACCACTCAATAGCCAAATTCTCAGAAAAGCAAGTTCTCAAAACCTTCTATTACTCTGAGGAAATGGCTATGATGAAGGTTTTCCCAATGACGTATACAGGATATTGCATTAAAAGCGAAAACGTTTTCACTGTTGCTTTCATTAATGTGTGCCTTTGTTCGAATATACATATGTATATATAGAATTCGTAGCAATGTGAGTTGCGTAGCGACGTGTGTAGCTTGTAGCCAATAATGTCTACGAGGTCTACGAAATAATATCTGGAGGCGCATAGTAACACGTCTTTCCCTTATTGGAGTTTCCTTACGATAGTAGTTCAGCTTATAATAAAACTAGACATTTGTTCCTTTTACAAGTTAGTTCATACCTATTGATATTACTTAGGTTTAGAACAATTTGAAGTATATACATAGCTTATATACCCGAAGAAGTATCTACCCACATTACACCAACTATGGTTATGGGTCATCTATGTATATTTATACTAATATTATAAACAAGAAAGATTTGAATTTTTGTTTCTTTGTTAGGATTTAACTTATAACATTACACATTCTTCATCACTAGAAAGCCCTAGAGGCTATATTTTTTTATAAAGTACATTTTCTAGTATACTAACTAGTATATAACTCTTTGGTTGACTGAAAATCAAACCCGAGCCTGTTCGTAGCAAGCAAGCAGTACTATTTGAGGTAAGTTTATATTAAATAACGGATTGATCACCGCGCAGCAGACATAACAATGAATCTACTGTTTGAGGACATTGCCGACCGCAGCAACATTTAAACGATTCATTAAATCTCATAATAATGATAGAGCAACCACTATGAAGCACTTCTGAATTTATAATGCATATTGCAGATTCGGTAAATATAGGACTTTAATCAAAATTTAATCATGCACTATACACTACACACATTAACTTAAAAGACTGCCGTGCTGGCCGCATAGTTTTTGTAATCGTATAAAAGATGACAGGCTTCGACGTGTTTCAAGACGAAGTGATTCTGAATAATAATGTTCCTAACAATTAACGGTTGCAAAACCTACAACAAAGCGGAATAAACAAAAATAGTTTTTTTTTAAATTTTGTGTTGCCAAATTAAAAATAAAATAAGTAATAGGTACGTAATTACAGTGTATAATACGTGTATCAAAAGATGAGGTAATTTTTTAAATGCATCCTATTTTTTTATTTGAATTTAATTATTTATAATATATCACATATGCGCACAGCTAAACATTCAAGCGTGTAATTAAATTTCAACCTAATTAGATATCATGTTGATAGATACTGTTTAACATTTAATGATAAATGGTTCATCAATTTATGATTAATAGTTGCATCGAATTAATCCTAACTAGTCCTAACTAATATTATAAATGCGAATATGTGTTTGTTTGTAACGCTTTCACGCCTTAACTACTTGATCGATCATCAAGCAATTTCGCATACACGATGTCAGGGGAGGAGAAAATGACAAAAGGTAACTTTCATACGAGAAAAATACTGTTACTAATCTAAACTAACCTACATTTACGCCGAAAAGCCGCGAGCAAAATTACATGATAAATGGCTGATCAATTTATGATTAATAGTCACGTCAAATCAATACAAACTAAATTGATCAACCCGTAGTCAGTGGGTTCAGGAAGTGATATCAGAGTTCCTATCGACGATCGAAATGACGCGCCACCGGATATTACAAGTCAGCATCGAAGATGGAGTCAATTTAACCGGCGTCGTGCGTTTCAATTTATTTTTATAGTTTTCAATGTTGATCTGTTTCAGGAGTTCATAAACGGACACTGGCTGAATGAAAATATTATAAAGAAGAAAAATGGCAACAATGGAAAACTACGACCTTTGTTTTTATTTAGTTAAGCTGCAACCTTTTGGCCTTTGCTTATGCTTATTATAAGCGAACTTATTCATTAATTTCACGAGAACATAATTATATTGATATTGCCAAAGAATACATACCGGTTTAAATAGTATCTTTTGTGTCAATGGACATAATCACGTGATAAGTTTGATCCAAATGCAATCAATGATTTACGCGTGCTTACTTTATTCCAATATTCGGACATACTTAAAGCAAACGGGTCGATATGATCTTTTTTATATAGTTTATAATCGTGAGAGTGACGAATCGTCGACTGCCAAGATGTTTCAAATCGATTAGGCCCCTTGGCGCTGCGTAGAGATGAGGTCTCGCTATGCATCTTCTATCGCTTTTACTATGGGGAGTGCTCCGAGGATTTGTTCGGACTGATCCCTGCCTCCTCTTTTCGCTATCGTCCTACGCGACAACATTTTCATCCCCGTCATTTAGATGGTTGGCAGTCCACAACTGTTCGTTCTTCCAGAAATTTTCTGCCTCACACAACAAAACTATGGAATGAGCTGTCGCCTGCGGTATTTCCGGACCAATACGACCTTCAACACTTTAAGTAAAGAGCGTTCCCTTTTTAAAAGGCCGGCAACGTCCTTGTTACTCCTCTGGTGTTGCGGTTGTCCATGGATGGCGGTAATCGCTTACCATCATTTGAGGATTTCATTCCCCTAAGAAATACGAAGAGTTATCTCTTGAAACTATGTTAAAATTAAAATAAAATAAAATTATACTACAAATAAAACTCTTGTCAGTGTGGCACATACTACGGCAAGAGCTTTATTAGTAGTAAAATTTTGATTTTCTGTGGGCTAATACATACACATATCAGCAAGAAACGTAGTTATTTTTAGACAGAAAATCAATCATAACTCACAAACAGCCACCCTACGCGTATCTCAGAGGCCTTCAGTAACATCTTCACACTTGTAGAATCTGTAAGCTCTGTTTAAAAACCGGCTACAACTCGATTAAACGAGATGTTGTCCAATGTAAATATTTGTTCAGCAAACATTTCGAGGAGTTACGACCACAATCAAGTATTGGCAGCTAATTTACTTGAAATACTCGGACATTTTCCTCGTCAATGAACTGTTTGGATTTAAACGGACTTCAATTAATGTACCAATTTAAGCTTGAAACTGAGAAACAACTTCATTGTACGTTTGCAGTCTGTAGTAAATTAACCACACGATAAGTACTGTAGACTTGAAAATGTTTAGACTATTTGTTATAAATAGGTATTTAATGGGAAACAATCTTCAAGAGGAGACCGTTTGAAGATTCTTGGCTAAGCAGCCAGCTTTTGAAGATTAGAGTAATCGTATATATTTTCTTTAAAAGCTAGAGAATATACATATATTTAGGTACTTAAACATGTCAATGAACATACAATCACATTAATGAAATGTTATGTTACATCTAAAAATATAAGTTTACCGCAGTTCCCGTCCTCAGTATGGTATCTAGCCTTTTTTATTCTATATGCAAACTTAAGCTTTTATCCCATCCACTTACTTGTGAAATGTGGTTGTTCTTTTCTTATCTAAAAAATTCTTATTTAAAGATAATTATTATGATGTGATTTTCTGAAAACATAGTTTATTGCTACTTTTTGTAGCTTTAACATCTTATAATAAGGCATTCATTTTTGAAAATTTGCCGCTTGGTTGTTGTTCAAATAAGTCATAATAACACATAATATCTAGAAAACCTAACATACATTTAAAGGGTCACATAATGTTACAAAAGACTTTAATATCAGCGCATATTAATAGATTTTATTCCTCACAATATACTTATTTATAGTACACACAGCAAAATAGATCGATTTGCAGGGCACACCAACTTTTGTTAGTGTTATGTCAATAGCCTGTAGTGTGTGCGTGGGCAACGGGTTATTGTAAAGAACACTGACAAATACGCGAAGTAATACTCTACTACAGGCTATTGACATAACACTAACAAAAGTTGGTGTGCCCTGCAAACCGATCTATTTTGCTGTGTGTACATCAATTGATTGTATTCTTCACCTACGTCACCTTTAGAACTAATATTTATAGAAGAAAAATATTTATAATATTGTCTTCTGTTTACGCGAATGCTATTAATTGAAATTAAACTACTATATACGGATTTTATCGCGTTGTTTATTTATCACTGTATTACATAATTTTGAAACTATTACACTACTATTACTACTATTGAATTACACTAATTTATAAGCTAATAAAATTATTTAAACTATGAAATCTATTTATATTGAGGTTTACATTATCCCCGACGTTTCGGTTGCTTTTTAGCAGCCATTTTAAATTAGTAAAATTCAATAGTGTAATAGTTTCAAAATTATGTCATACAGTGATAAATAAACAACGCGATAAAATCCGTGTATAGTAGTTTAATTTCAAAGAAAAATATCTATTATAATATAACCAATCATTCTACTTGCCCTTATACGACCTTTTAAAAATGTCTGCGTCCTTTGATCGAACTGAAACTTAAAGATTATGTTTTGAAGCGTAAATAGGTATAAGTTACAATCATCATACAATATATGCCCGGAAAATATTCGGTACAACAATTTTAATACCAAAGTGCGGGTCAATAAACTCATGGACAAACAAGTTTTATAAGAAGTTAGAGTGGGACTTGTCATAAATGTGGAGAGATGTGGACGCCATACAGGGTGTAATAATATGATGTTATATTTTACGCTTGTTTATGGCAAAAAGTAAATTATTGTGGTAAAAAAGTTTTTGGATGAACATCCTACAAATATATTAGCTCACTTTGCTAGTAAAAGTTATGGTAGATAACAATTAAGCTAACCAGCTAATTGTATAGTGAGATTGGGCATATTTCGAATGACCGAGCAAAAACATTTACAATTTACATAAACATAATCTTAATCCTAACCAATACCATACATGCGAATGTGAGTTTGTTGATGATCGGTCAAGTAGTTAAGACGTGAAAGCGTTACAAACAAACTTACATTCGCATTTATAATATTAGTTAGGATTACTTTATTATTAACCAGATTTAATAAAAACTTTTGACGATAATGTTGCGAGTTTTATATTTAATCATCCACTAAACAATTTTGAAACAGATCACCTTAAATTCAGTGTATTAAATAGACTCCCCGTTTAATCGCACAGCAAAAAGTAACTACTTACGTATGTTCGTAAATCAAACGCTGTTTTGTTCGGGGACGCGGTTTATAATCCTTTCTGAAAGCCAGGAGCTAAGTTCAGTGAAGCATATCGTTTCTCATAAACGTAGCTCGCTGTTTCAAACTGCCGGCGAGAAAGCTTTTCGAGCGAAATTTTAGGTTAGTTTTAATATTAAAATGCTTTATTGTCTTATATGTTCGACCACCTGAATACAGGATCAAACTTAAAAAGGTTCCTGAAAAATTTTATTTTGCCATCAAAAATGTTTATGTCTTTAACTATAGTTTTTAATAGTAACGTTTATGTTAGTAAAGGTAATTTTTAAACGGTTAATATTTATACTGTAATATGTGGCTGTAATATTTTCGGCTTCTCTCCGGCCATCTCAATAACATTATAATGCTGTACGCATTATGCGTAATAAATGCGGCCATGCCAAACATAATTATTATTGCTTTTTTTTATTATTTTGGCAAAACTGTTTTAGCCCACGTAAAAATGCTGTTATTAATAACGGGGTATTTTTGGACTCATTAAAGAATTTTCGAACCAAAACCTTATTTTTTTTATAAGCAATTTTTTTGCTTTAACCGAAATTCAGGCAATTATGTCATTAAGTTATCGCACGTTAAACTTTAAAAGTGACGCTAACCAAAAAATTAACTTTCTCAGGAGACCAGAAAATATATTTATTTGTATGAATAATATGTAATAAACAAGAAATTTGGCACTGTTTCATTATTCTATAATGCAAATGTATTGCAATAACATTGTATCTTCAAATTGACTTGATGATTGATTCTATTTCAACTTTTACAATAGATGATATTCAAATTGGATTTGTAAATTTTGTGTAGTGGCAGTATAAAAATAAGTGTGCGTTATGTTTCTTTTTATGGCATAATGTCATTCCATGGACGTCTCTTAGATAATAGAAACGAGAGCGCTGAGAAATATATGTGGTGTGACTCTGAAAGATAGAATAAGGAATAGTGTGATTAGTGAGAGATGCGGCATGAAAGTGGATATAGTGACGAGAATAGAAAAGGATATGTTAAGCTGGTTTGGGCATGTAGTAAGAATGGACGAGAAAAGACTGACTAAGAAAGTTTATAAGGCTAGTGTGAATGGAACAGTCGCAAGGGGAAGACCTTTTTTTTTTTTTTTTGATACCCAGGATAAAATGCTTGATGCACTACCCGCCGGCTAGGGGACGGCACCGGCGGGGCGTGTGGGACTCACCAGCCTAGTGCTGGTATACCCACTAAAAAAACCTGGGGTGTTCCCTCTCTCACCTCGCGAACCTTTCTTGATCAGATCGGAGACGTTCTGGTAAAGAGCACCTTAAAATGGCGAGCGTGTATAAGGAATGTTATGAAAGTGAATTAAGCCAAAGAGGAGTATCAGGATCGTAGCAAATGGAAATCCGTAGTCTCTGTCTACCCCTCTGGGAAACAGGCGTGAATGTATGTATCTTCTAAACTATGAACTTGAATAAATTTGTTACGCCAAAAGACTGCAAGTTATTCATTGCAATTCAAGAAGCAAAACAGCTTGTACGTGCGAGGCATCGGTAAAGTTGTTCCCTTGACAGCTAAAAAGCGATAATTAAGTATTGCACATAGAAGACCACTATATTGGCATAGCAATTAACTTGGTACTAGAGTTAAATTGCAACGTTTGAATTAAGAAACTTAATTAACTAAGAGGGACTTATGCAAGTTGCCTGTATTTAGAAACTACACTTCTCATACTAATATAAAGATGAAAGATGTGAATTTTAGTTATAAATGAATAAGCTAAAAACTACTAGACAAATTTTCACTAAATTCTTTCACTAAAAAGCTACTTCATCTAGAGGTAACATACGCTATATAACATCACGCTACAAATCACGAGAACCGAGTAGTAATTATAAACGTAGGTGAAACCACCGAGGACATATTGCATAAAATTGTATAAGTGAAGGATCCCGCTGTGACCATTTATTTGATGATGATGTATTACAACTTTCCTTACAGAAAACCGATGCAAGGATAGAAACAATGTTACTGCGTTACGCGTGGTCAATAAGAATACGAGTCAGATTATCCTAGTATAAACACAATTTTATGTTTACGTAGGTGCAGAATGTTCGAAGTCTGTAAAAAGCCAGTCAGACTTTATGGACTATCATAATGGTATACGACAGTTAGAACAAATCTTAGTTGTATTTTATTATTTATTTGTCATTACTTATTTGCAAATGCAATTTAAAATGCTAAGTTGAATTGATTTTATTTATGTCTCAATATAGCATGATAATAATATTAGTGAAACGGCGCTGTCTTATATTATCTAGTTAATTATTATAAAACAGTATCCGGTTTTCAGCAATATAAACATTGCCGTTAATATATGTAAAATTTGGAAACAACAAAAGAATGTTCTATTAAGATACTTATATGTAAATTGGAGTTGGGAGATTGGTTATTATTATAGGAATTATTTGGTACTTAATCCAAATTTCCAGAAGATATTGTATAATATCATTAGTAAAACGAATATTTTATAATTTTCTTGTCTTCGTGCAACATTACACATTATCACGTATTTACAACCGCATAGTCTTAAGCAGAAATGTATTAAATCTTTAACTCGCTAATAGGTTAAATATCACGCGATAAATATCGAACACATTTACATTACCACCCAAGGTTCCAAACGCCATAAAGCAATTGAAAATAGCCGATCAGAAAAAAAATTACCATTTATCGATGGAACAAACCCTGATGACCGAAAGTTGCGCGTGATCATAAAAAAAATACGTAAATAATTTAATAAATTGTATTTGTCTTCCATTACGATGGTAATGTACAATTTATTGTATTTGTGTATTTGAAGGAGGCTACAAATACACAAATACAATAAATTGTATCGGAAATTACAGCAAAACATTGAACTTTACAGAAGCTATTCATTGCCAATTACAATATCCACACAAATAGACGTTCACAACATTGAAGGCACAGCAACCAAAAATATCAAGCTATTGAATATAAATGGGAAAATTTAATTGGAAACAAGGAATAAATTTTCGGAATACCTCCGAGAGGTATTATGCAAATAACATTGCGAGTGGTTTATTAAAAAGTATTCCCATGCTGCCTATTACTAAAAGTTGCGAGTCTCAGTACACCGTTAGTTACTAATTTAGTACCTTATTATGATAGGTACTAAGATTCGAAAGGATTAAAGTAAACTCACACCGTATCCTACCCTTGCAAGCATTCAAATATTCTAATCAAATTAATTGCACTACGGCATAACCCACTTCTAACAGGAGTATATCAGCTTAGCTGGAATAGTTACCTACCAAGAATACTAGTTATACGTAATCCAAATGGCCAGCAATCTTGAATCTGTTAATTGCTGCAATGACAGACATAATTGATGAACAATTGTGTCTGGCCAGCGCCGAGCCGCTGTAGTACAAAACGTAAAATAAAAAGAAAATCACGTGATTGTCAAATTGAAATATTATTGCGAGGTGAACTTCTCTTATTAAAACAGGTTGCATTTGCTAGTTGTTTTCTTTTTAACAAATAACAATTTCGGCCAGCATTACTGCTTTTGACTGCAATAACAAATGGATGGGTCAAGCGAAGTACGTTTGCAGCACAGAATAGAGTCCGATAGGCGACAAGTGACAATATATTCAGCCTTTAATACCTTATACCTAAAGGCGTCTGGCCGTGCCTTGTGAATACACCTATACTCAACACTTCCTGGAATATACCGATGTCTTAACATAACTTCTTCTTATAGTTTTACCATACTCGAGTAGAATCTATGCAAAGTGCTTTAAAAGTTTATACTGGAGTAAACTAAAACTGGCAACGTGTGTTGAGTGCAAGGCAAGCATAATAATATAAATAATACGTGTACGGGTGTTCGGACATTAAATAGATTTAGTTTCGTAAGTATAACATAAATTGGATTTGTTTGCGATAACGATGTGGCACATTTGGAACTTTGTTTGCGTTTAAAAATACTGAGCAGTTTCTTCTGCGTTATGACTTTAGTTTAAATATTGTAATAATGTTTTTATAACTAGACTGCATCGGTTGTGATGTGGTAGAGACTGCGCAAGCGTGATTGCGATATCTACTACCGTCCACCATTTACTTCACTCTATACTACCTAAAAAAACAACAGTAATTCAACAAATAAAATACTAAGTAATAATAAAATAGTAAGCAAAAGTAGAAAGTCATGTCCCAAAGTTTTCTTTAAAATGTAAATTGGAAAACTAAAATATACTGGTAGATATTTTTAATGTTTAAGAAGTATGCTTATTGTAAAGTTATGTAATGACAAAGAGATCTTCTTGTGTTTGTTTTGGGATTTTATATTAATATTAAATTTAATTTATTGTATTTCACATTTCGTAGTTTCGTTGGTTTGGTAGCGTATATTTACGTTTATGTACACATTTATGCTGCTCTGAATGGGATCGGGCCGCATCGGTTTGAATGTAAGGCTTATTCAGGTCGGACATAATGTTACGGTGTTTACAATTAGACTTTGTATATATAGAATTACACATTTCGGCAATCCATATAGCGTAATAAGCCTGGTAGACAGTTAAAAGACCCGCGCCTTACTACGTACGAATCTAGGAATATATCTGACATAATGTTTGGTGATGATTGTATAGGTGTGTATTTTTTCACATTTCATTTTTCGAAAAGCTCTGCTTTCTTTTTAAGAGCTTATAGTCGATATTCACATCCCGATGTCCGGTCATAATGCTGGTTTTCATTGTTTCTTACTATTGAACTGATAATCTATGTTCATAAAGTAATATCCCATTCAATGATAACCGTTGTCCGTAATATAATATCATGAGGGAGCCAAAACTACTGCTTAGTAATTGTATTTGTGTCTGCTTTTATAATTAAAGGCAGACTCAAATTTCTTTAAATTTTCATTAATACCTTCGATGTCCCATGATAGACACAATAGAAAACCTATTTTTATGTATCTAACATAGGAGATACAGTGGAATCGGTCAGTATGAATAGAGATCGCAAAATACGACTGGCTTGATTAAAATTAATTATTTAAAATAAGCTACTCGTTAGGAATTAATTACTTATTATAAAGTTTCATAATAACGGCAAAGTATTAGAACCTCCATAGCATTTATAGTACTTATGAGGCCAGTAGTTTAAGCTGAGATGGTAATATCATCTTGCCTCAACTACAATCCTCATAAGCACTGACGCTATATCTAGGTACTATATATAATTGGTGATAATACTATTCAAACACTATTGTGTTGACGGAGAATATTCACCGTAGAACACGTTAATGGCATTGGTTAAGTGGTGGCAAGGCTGACAGCGTACGATCTAAGTTTAGTTATCTACACACCACAATACATACGCGTATAGATCATTCAGATATTGTGCATCATGTTAGGAAATAGTTGATTTCTATTAGTATCCTTTAGAGCAGCATTCGTAGGTATATTATAAAATATTAATATCTCATATAGAAATACTCACATTGATCTCTTTGAAATCGAACCCGAATAATAATATATTCTATTCTAATAATATTCTACTACATACACACAACACCATCTAGCCCAAACTAAGCAGAGCTTGTACTATGGGTACTAGACAATGGATAAACATACATATATAGTTATTTTTTTGTAAATACATACATATTATACATAGAAACACCCAGACCAAGACAAACATCCATATTCATGCACACAAATGTTTGACTTGTGCGGGAATCGAACCCGCGACCTCAGGCATGGCAGTCGGTTACACTAACCACTACGCCATCGAGGTCGAAAGTTTGTGAGGCCGTCACATGTGTCTGTCAAAGCTGGGTACGTATACAGGGTGTCCGGTAATTAATGGATAACCTTGAAATGTCTTATAGTAGAAATGAAGGCCGTTCAGAAAAAAATAAGAAAAAAGAAATGTTAAAAAGTGCAACTTATATTAGCATAGCATACTTTTGACTGTCTATCTATTAGCATAATTAGTGTTTAATAATAAAACAACAAAAAACCGATGGATTTCATTCATTTATGGTTGTAGTATACAAGAAAGTTATAAATGGTAATAAAAAAAAAAACACATATCTCAGGTAGTAGTTAGGATAGATTTTTTTTCCTATTTTTTCTGAACGGCCATCAGTTCCACTATAAGACATTTCCAGGTTATCCATTAATTACCGGACAACCTGTATGTGCAAATTGTTGATTATTTAGTGCGAGGTCTAGGTTGCGGTAATATAATTATGTGTTCATTTCAAACGATATCATTTAGTATGGCTCTTATACATATCGCAGGTAATATGCAAGTTGAGGCAATTGTTGCGTCAGTGTATGCAGCGTATAAACGACGCAATCGTCTTTCGCGTCAATACGCGAGCTAGGCACAAGTAGCCCGTATGATTGACACATACGCATAGCCCGCGCAAGCTGCTTGCATATATAGACTGAGCCATTTCTATTTTATTATATCTTGCGATATTTTTGCAATTACCAAAAGCTGTTATAAAACCAATGAATACAAAATAAAATTGTATGGATACAAGTGCACAACTAACATATTAATTCTAACTAATATTATACATACATATATTGTTTGTTTGTTACGCTTTCAGGCTTAGCTACTCGACAGATCATCATTAAATTTTGCAAACACTTTGTCTGAGGTATAGTAAAGGACACAGACATTCATCCAAAAAAAAGGTACTGTTACTAACCTTTTTTTACGTGGGGGAATGTTTTGATGCTTACCTCTCCGCGGGGCGACGAAGAGATTATGTCGGACTCACCGGGTCAAGATACCCCGATTGTACCGACTAAACCTACCACGGTGTTCCTCGACATAACCACAGACGAGGAACACCGTGGTAGGTTTAATTACAAACAATTTTTCTTGGCGGCATTTCTGCCTTGACGCATACCCCTCCGCGGGGGCGGGCGGAGGGGTTATGTCGGACTCACCGGGGTAAAAGAAAAATATGTTGAAATGATGATAATGGACCTCTCGGAATACCGACTAAACCTACCACGGTGTATCTTGACATAACCGCAATCGGCGGGGCCGCGTGAATCGCTTTCACATGCAATCGCGACTCGAGGTTTCGGCCCGCCGTATGAAACGGCTAGGCCACTACACAAATAGACCTGCCAAAGGGGCACCACTAATTTTATCCCTACTGTCCCCCTGAAGGACGGACGTACACACGATACGGAGGTGCGCGTGGGAACACGCACGCCGCTTCTCAGACCTGGTGCTGATCGGATGGCGGGCAGGCCCACGAAGCCCACCACCCCCAGGTCAAACCTCACGGTGGCTGGAGGTCATCTCGCGCCCTCCGGCGCCCGGCTCTGCGGTTGGGGAGAGAGTTTAAGCGCTCCCTCTTTCGCTCCGCCACCTCCTTGATGGAAATCAATTCCTCACAGAAGGAGGCGACGACGTTCCACGACTTCTCACTCCGGACTATAGACTGAACTACGGCCGGGAGTAAGAGGGCAACCAATCCGACTACCGCGATCAATTCACGGCGCTGCGATG
Organism: Catocala nupta; assembly: GCA_963675205.1. NCBI lineage: Eukaryota > Metazoa > Arthropoda > Insecta > Lepidoptera > Erebidae > Catocala > Catocala nupta. The sequence continues at coordinate 17,659,392 of OY776097.1, read as the reverse complement.
CCCAGGCGTGGCAATCCGCCAAAGTGTGCAGCGCCGTGTCCTCAACAACGTCGCGGCAGTCGCCGCAGTGGTGACAACCGGGCGTCTCTTGCCGGCCTATACGAAACAAAAACCGGCCAAAACAACCATGGCCAGTCATTACCTGTGTCAGCCGGAAAGTGAAGGCGCCATGCCGCCTCTTCAGCCACTCCTCAAAAACGGGTCTTACCGCCACGATTGTGGCGTGCCCGTCAGCTACTAATCTTTTTTTTTTTTTTTTCTTTTCTTTTTTTTTAACCTAACCTAACCTTTATTAATGCAAGCGAAGCTGCCGGCAAACTCTGGTTATTAATAATCTAAATTAAGCAAAGAATTTTGATAAATCAGATTAATAAAGGGTGCCTTAATTCAATAAGAAAGCCAGTAATGTAATGCCGTATTCCAATCACAGGCTACTCACATATTCATATCGAATAGGAGATCCACTAAAAAGGCAAATTGCCTATGAATTTAGAAAGAATATACGCCACGGCTCACCAGCTTTCTCTCTGAGTTGAATACCTAACATTTCATTTATTTCACAGTACTAAATGGACTATTGTGAACTTTATGAACATAAAAAGTTTAGGTAAAATTATTAAGACAAAGAGCTAAGTTATACATTTTCGTAGTCCTATATTATATGTAACTGACCAAATTTTTTGTTTTGATTGTATCATGGACTACGACAGCATTCTTCTATAATGAATACTAGTCAATATATGGACATAATAAATTTAGATTAAATTACTTGCTCGATAAAGAAAATTAAATATGTCACATAAATGTTAAGTGATTAAGAATTACGTTGTACGGGTATTTATTAATAATAATTAATTATCATGATATGCCAATAGTCGTTTTGGTCAAGATATTGATTGCTAAGATCCTAGACTACCATTTACTCGACGAAGTAAGCAGTATTGCTTAACACGGTACTCTTTTGCTGAGGTTTCTATCCCTGGAGCCTTAACCACCTATAGCTGGATCCTTTACTCTAAACCGGTGGGTAATCGTGTATGAATTGAATAGGATATTATTAATGTACTTACGACCCGCCTTAGAATACCAAATATTTTTTTTTTATTATATTTGGTATTCTAAGGCGGATCGTAAGTACATTAGATACAATACACTTTTGTCTATTGTGTCTGGCCACCGGTGTGCCGCTGCAATTGAATAGGTTAAAGACATCTCCATAATTCCTGTGTTGCAAAAATCTTAATAAGCTTTCAAAAAGCAGGCTGAAAGAACTTTTCAACTCCGAACAACTATCTGTGGATTACTGTTGTTTGGGGTATCAGCGATCAAACTCACATTACTTCGTGCACTGGTAGTAGCAAGGTGGAGGTCGCTCTTCTTTCTCTACACCGTGCATTTATATCTGCAGCTACTCTGAGCATTTACGATTGATGTCTAAAATATAGCCAGTATATAATGCCATGGAATAACAGCATTTGTTAGTCTACGGCATTATACTATAAACTAACATTTTTGAATTAGTTGTTTGTATTTTAGCTTTACCAAGACTCGTCCTTAAGGCTCTAACATATACCCAATTCTTACTGTTATAACACGATGTATACCTGCAAGGTTATCTTCAACACTTATTTATATACAGGGTGTCCGGTAATTAATGGATAACCTGGAAATGTCTTATAGTGGAACTGATGGCCGTTCAGAAAAAAATATGAAAAAAAATCTATCCTAAGTACTACCTGAGATATGTGGTTTTTTTATTACCATGTATAACTTTTTTATATGCTACGACCATAAATGAATGAAATCCATCGGTTTTTTGTTGTTTTATTATTAAATACTAATTATGCTAATAGATAGACAGTCAAAAGTAAGCTATGCTAATAAAGCTTGCACTGTTTAATATATATATTTTTTTTTTTTCTTTTTTTCTGAACGGCCTTCAGTTCTTCTATAAGACATTTCAAGGTTATCCATTAATGACCGGACACCCTGTATATGTACTTATAATATTTTAAGGTAATTAATATTATTGGATTATACCGTTTCAGTGAACCATCCTAACTAATATCATAGATGCGAATGTTAGTTTGTTTGTTACATTTTCACGCCTTAGCTACTGCACCGATCATCATGAAATTTCGCATACACATTATCAGGGGTACAGAATAGGACAAAGGGTACCTTTCATCCAGAAAAAAGTGCTATCCCTAATCTAACCTCACCTTACCTACATTTTTCGGCCTCGATGACGTAGTGGTCAGTGTAACCAACTGCCACGCCTGAGGTCGCGAGTTCGATTCCTGCACAAGTCAAACATTTGTGTGCATAAACATAGATGTTTGTCTTGGTCTGGGTGTTTCTATGTATAATATGTATGTATTTACAAAAAAAATATATATGTATGTATGTTTATCCATTGTCTAGTACCCATAGAACAAGCTCTGCTTAGTTTGGGCTAGATGGTATTGTGTGTATGTGATAGAATATTTTATATTATTATTATTATTTACGCGGGCAAAGCCGCGGGCAATATCTAGTACAAAATAAAATAAGAAAAGAAATCCCTCTCATAAACTCACTCACATCATTTTTCTTCACGACCTTCTAAGATAGACATCGATGAGTTACAATTTTATTATATGTATAGATAAGTATATTTAGGCTTTACTGTTTATTAAATTGGAGATAAACGGTAATACTGAAATGCGTATTCAATTTAGAAAGCTTTATGGTCGGTATTGTTCACTTCATATAACAGCTCACCGTTCCATTCACAGAGATTGATGAAGCAATATCCTCCCCAGACTGTAAATTACAGTTGTAAAGAGAACAATCGTTTGCCCACTATTGGGTAATAAAGGTTTATTATTAAGGTATTGAAATCCGGACTATTGGTACACATCTACGCGTGAGCGCATTATCATGGACACTGATCCTAGAAATCACACACATAGTTCTTTATTTTTTGATAGTATTTTATTATAATTTTTTAAGTGCGTGTGTTTATGACTGAGCTCCTAAACGGCTGCACCGATAATGATATATTTTTTGGTGTGCGTTTATAGGGGTACCTGAATGTTTTAGATTTATATTTAAGCCCGATAGGTAGCGCTGCGATCGGTTTGTTTGGGCAGGACAACGTCTGTCGGGTCCATTAGTGTTATATATAACAAAGTTTATATATTTTACTGGCGGTCCCGATAGATTTTCTCCATGTTCATTAACTAAGCAATTTTCGGAATTCGAGCGCCTACTATATTGTATATGTATATGTTGCGCACTATGACTGTAGTGTACCAAAACATCAAACTTCGATTGACAAAATATATAGTATTTTATTTATTTATTGTGGAAGACTTACAGTTAATATAACAATATGGCAATAGATGTAGTAATTTGACAGCCAATTACAAGTCTTCATTTCTAGTTATCATAGTAAAAAAATATAACAGTATGTGAACAACACATTTTACACATCTAATCACTTTATACAATATAATTATGTGAAGTTAATACAAAATTTAGCTATAGTAAAACAATTGAATTTTGCTGAGTACTGACTATTAGCTATCCGTAAAGAAGTCAAGGTTTAAGCATCTTTTTGCTTGGATAGGATTGGTAATAAAGACATTAAAGTCAAATCTCTTACAGAGTTTATTAAAGTTACGACTCGCTCGCACAATATACGTGTTTTGTGTGGTAAGTGGTAGAGGCGGATGGTATGCTTATCGGTGGATTAAACATTGTCACCTTACGAGGGACATTAAACGAAAATTTAGCGATAAGATCTGAGCAATCAATTTCATTATTTGTGATTTTTAATAATAATGGGTATATTATTTATACATTTTCTATAATATTTCATAAAAGTCCTTGACATCCAGGTATCCTCATGAAGTTTTACTTTATCTCACAGAAAGTGCAAAATTCAAAAGTTAAATCCTTTTTGTGATATTTAAATTGCTAATGCTAGCAAGATAACAACAAGGAGTTTTACCGTATATTGAAACATCCAATTTACGTTGGGTAATTAGACATAATTACACAAATGTAATGTTTTAATCATAATAAAGAATGGACAATGGTATTGCTTGTAAAACCAGGGGTAACAACTAAGATGATTAGGTTAGCTGCTGTTATACAAAAATAAAAAAGGAAAACCAAATAAAAAAACCAATCAAATGTACAATATTAAGTATTTAACTAATATTATATATGTATATATGTACTTATATTATACTTTTTGTTTTGTTTTCTTATATATTTTTTTCTTTTTCTAATCTTCTGTATCTGTAATTATAACATTATAAGTTAACATGTAACGTGGGAAGGAACTGTCTCCTGAGATACAGGTTAGTAACTTAGTTCAGGGGACAGTGCTTCTATGTAAAAGTGTTATTGATTGCTACAATAAAGATTATTATTATTATTATAAAAAGGAAATATTTGTAATTTTTTTTAGTCAATGTACTTAAAGCTACTGGTCTTTTTTGACCATAAGAAAGCTAATTTATGGCATACTAGGTTTAACACGAGGCTCCGCCTGCGTGGTACCTACATCAATAAAAAGTATAACTTATGTCCTACTCCTGGTTTTGAACTATATCTGTGCAAATTTCATTAAAATCGGTTAAATGGTTTAGCCGTGAAAAGGTAACAAACGGACAGACAGGCAGAGTTACTTTCGAATTCATAATATTGGTAAGGATAACATCACGATATGAACCACGGGAGCGGAGCAGTTATCATAATCACGGGTGAAACTGTAGGGGCTAGCTAGTTATAGGTCATTAATAGCTCATTACATAACTATTGATACATATTTCCATAAATATTTGTATATTACGTAACACTAATGGTAAATTGAAATTAAACTACTATATACGGATTTTATCGCGTTGTTTATTTAACACTCTATTACATAATTTAGAAACTGTTACACTACTATACTGTACTATTAAACTTTACTAATTTTAAGCTAATTAAATTATTAAAACTATCAAATCTATTTGTTTTTAAGTTTACACTTTCCCCGACGTTTCGGTTGCTTTTCAGCAGCCATGGTCACGGGGAGACTAAGATGGTAGTTGTCTCAATGTTCCAGTGTAGTTATTTCAAAGTACCCGAACATAATTTAGTTATTGGTGTTTCTATTTACGCAGAATGAGCTCAAAGTATCATGAAGTCTAGCTGTGGTTTGTTTCTTCTTGGGTTTGACTATTTGAAGTACTGGATCCCAAGCTGGTGGTACATTCCAACCATCTTCTCTATTGAAATTTGGATGTTTTTTGATCTCAATAGCCTCGCGAAGCATCCTTGGTAGGAATCGGTGTTCTTTAGCGAGAATCTGTGGTTTGTCAAATCTCAGGTAGTGGTTGGTCCCCTGTTGTACATGTTCACACACAGCAGACTTCAACGAGCGTTTGTGTTTAACGTCAGCTATGTGTTCTTTTATGCGGGTGCCTATGCTTCTCTTGGTTTGACCAATGTATGAGAGTCCGCAGTCACAATCTATTTTATAGACCCCTGCATCTTGTAAAGGTAATTGGCACTTGACGGATGGTAAAAATTGACTTATCTTCGTTGGTGGCTTGAAGTATGTGTTGATTGAAGCTCGCTTCAAGATGTAGCCAATCTTGTCAGTGACACCCCTTACATAAGGCAGTATAGCAGGCTGGCGCTCGACTGTGGCTGGCTTTTCTCGGGATCTGTGACAGCGGCGCGGCTGTTGGAGCTTGTTGTCTTGCAGTACTTGCTTGACATGTTGAAGCTCGGCGTCCAGGTGTTTCTTGTCACAGATCCCGTGGGCTCTCTGAAACAAAGACATTCCCACGGTAGCTAACTGTTTAGGATGGTGGTGAGATTCACCGTTTAAGTACCTATTTGTATGGGTCTTTTTCCTATACACAGTGTGGCTCAAAGTATGATCAGGATTCCTGATGACAAGTACATCTAAGAATGCTAATGAATTATTTGCCTCTAATTCCATAGTAAATTGGATGTTGTTATTAATGGAATTAAGATGTTCTAGGAATACACTAACACTATCTGTTGGTAATATTGTAAAAGTATCATCTACAAACCTCTTATAAATCCTGGGTGTGATGGGGGCAGTCTGTAAAGCTCGAGCCTCGAAGTCCTCCATATATATGTCGGCAACAACAGGCGATACAGGGGAGCCCATTGCCACACCATCTACTTGTATGTAGAATTTATTGTCCCACAACAGATAGCCAGTTGTTAAGCAATGCTTAAGTAGTTCTGCATATTCCTCAGGCATGTTGTACTCTATTAGCTTCCTTTTAGTTATTTCAATACAGTCATGTACAGGTATGCATGTAAATAATGACTGTACATCAAAACTAACCATTGTTTCATTGTTAGTGAGACATAGGTGTTTAATCTCACTCACAAAATGGTATGAATCCTTTACATATGCTCTCGAGTTGCCTCTGAGTGGTGAGAGTATCTTCGCTACGTGCTGAGCCAGTCTGTAAGTTGGTGTGTCGATCTGACTCACAATAGGACGTAGGGGAGCGTTTTCTTTGTGTATTTTTGGTAACCCATACAGCTTTGGAGGTTTTACGCAAGCTGGTATTAATTGTTTAACGTCTAGATCTAGTCTTTCGGAGTATTTATGTATGATGTCTTTGGTTTTGTTCAATATTTTGTTTGTAGGGTCTGTTTTAACCTGTTTATATGTTGTTTCATCCGAAAGTAAATTTTCAATTTTATTTTTATAATCTGACGTATCCATTATGACCGTAGCGTTTCCTTTATCTGCACGGAGTACTGTAATATCTGGTCTAGCCCGCAAGTTCTTCAATGCGACGAATTCATCTTTGGGAAGATTCGGTCTGGGCACTTTATTTCGACGCAAGACTGATGAAATGTCCTGACGTATAGCCTCCAAATCTTCCTTTCTTATGTTATTCTTGACTAGGCAGTCCTCGACGTTGCAAATAATGGCCTCATACGGTATCCTAGCCGGTGTTATAGCATAATTTAAACCTCTACTCAATACTTTTTCGGTTGTTTTGTCTAAAGTTTGTTTTGACAGATTAATAACTGCTTGTCTTTGAGATGACGGCGGCGTGTCATTGGTCCGTGCATTGACGTTTCGTTTCTTGCTGTTGGCATTTGATTTCGATAATAATTTTTCATATTTTTGAATTTTGTTTGTTTTACACGCATTATATTTTGATCTTTCTCTGTGATTTATAGCATTGATGCATTGTTTAAAATCAAATGGAGTTATTAATCTCTGTATTTCATTAGACAAAATCTCAACGTTCCTATTTATGCTGCGTAAGTCAGCGCGATGTTCTCTGATAACTTGTATTAATAACTTTTGACTTGCCTGTTTTAAGATCTTAGCGCTTCCTCGTATGTCTTTCTTGGCTGATATCTTGACACACGTAGGAATGAGACTATGATCACGACATCTCTTCAAGAAATTTAAAGATGTTACATATCTTGCGCGCTTAGTTATATATCCGTATATAGTAGTTTAATTTCAATGAATAACATTCGCGTAAACAGAAGACAATATTAACTAATGGTAAAGTAAACAAATGTAACACATTTGTTTACTTTACCATTAGTGTTACGTTCAATATTTATTTATTTCTATTGACAATATGCATGGACAAAATAAAGACAAACAAACGTTTAATACCTACTCACTGTTCGTATATTGTTAAATCTAAAATCGCTAGGCAAACACACTGTCATATCTATATATATAAATACGTGAAGCAAAAACTTTGTACCCCTGGTTACGAAAATTGCGCGGACGGAGGAGAATGAAATTTGGCACAGTTAAAGTTTATATGGAGAAGGAGGGGCGAATCCTAATATTTTTATATTATATGCATTAGAAATACATCAAATTAATGAAAAATACTACACGCACACAACCATGCATTTGACACACGCAGTCGAATCGCGTTCGTAGTATTTCGACATTGTTCGTCTGACGTCGTACAATTATTTGTAACTATGGTTACCTATACCTTATTTATATGTAATAAAGAAAACAGAAAATAAAGTAGCAAGCTTAGGAATTTTGGTCGAATTTTGACCAGTAGGCGACCGCTAGTAATATATAAATCCGAGTACAATCTTTATTATACAGCCCACTTTCTTACGTTTATACGCCAAGATTTAGCTAAGAGTGAAGTATACAGTAACATCAAATATATTCCCGCGCCTTCGTTCGCGTAAGAGTAGGTTAGATTAGATGGTGCTAATGCTGCAAATGTATTTTTTTTTTTTTTATTATTTAAAGCCATGTTACTCGGTGACAATAAAATATACAATTATATCGCTGAAAATAACGAAAATTAAAAAAAAAAAATGTTAATCAGTAAACTGATCAAAATTTTTTTTTTTTAAATTTTCTTTATTTTTGAGTTAAATCGTAACAACAAACAAACAAACAAAAAATCAAATCTTACTTCGTTATAATATTAGTATAGATATAGATAATAATGTGGGTAAATTTTTTAACATAATTTTAATCAGCTAACATATTGATATTAATTGACTAACGTAAAGTTACTTTAGTCATTAGACTATAGTCATTTGTAAAAAATATAACACTGCTTACATGGCCAGTACTTCTTAGAAAACAGCCGGCAGGTTTGAAAGTATATGTGCTAAAATGCTTCGATCATTCAGCCTAGCTAATACTAAGTTGACCGAGAGTAGCTCGCACAAGGAACACCATCCTATTGAAGTTTGCCGATAAAATATACCATCGTGTAACATTCTAACAGAGAGTATGGCTTCCAGAGCACTTTACAACGTAGGTAAGTGCCATGCTGTCAGTAGACCTGTACAAACTAAAAATGGCATATCTTGCCAGACTCACAGTGACTAAATTATCAATCTTGCACTTATAAAATTGGATACAGTTTTCAAGAAAACTTTGTTCAAGTAAAAACTAAAGCAGATTTTCAAAGGATTTATTGCAATATAAAGTATCAGCTAAAGTAAAATCTTAAGTGTAAAAACAGTTAGACTGATAATCTGATAGGTTAACCAATAGTTCTGGCGGAAGCTTCGCTCAGCAACTCGTTAATCCGATTTGTGGGGTAGCTGCACTCCGGCTTTTAGTGACGTAATAACTTCCCTAACAGCCACTACATAGTCGAATATAGAAGCGAGTATTGGTTTCTGTTCACACCAATACCGAGAAATTGCGATGTATCAGAAACCCTTTATTCAAGTGTTACTATTTAGCAAATTGTCACTTCGTTGTTAGGATGGGCTCAATCAAGTTCATCGTACTGAGGAGAATCAAAGAGAGTATTTAGCTTTATTGATGTAATTAGTTTCTGTTTGCTAAGGCCATGCCGAGATTATTTGTATCTTATGTGTTAGTTCAGGACACAACATTACTACTCTTATATTTTCAGTGGGACAGGATATAGTCTATATGTATAGTAAGTTTTATCCAAATCTGATATAAAGATTATATGTAATTGAGTATTAAACATTTAAATTTAAAATTAAGTATGGTGTTAAAGTACATTTACAAATAATGTTATGTTAAATGGCACAAAATACACGGAAAACACTAAGCCCGATGGAAAATGCCGTGGCAAAAGTAGTTTTGTTTTTAATAATAATTATAATAAAAAGCTTTTTAAATAGTATTTTTTACTATTATTTAAGTGGTAGACGGTCTAAATTAAAGTCACAAATGGGCTATATACCGTAAGTGCGCTCGACCGGCTAATATTGTCACAAGAATTATTGCAGAAATAATTATTGTAGATCTTATCGATCCTCGACTAGCATCAACTCCTTAAATAATAAAACATGCAAATTAAAAAGTATGCTTTTTTTAAATATATAAAGTATATACTATATATTTTATATAGCAACATAATAGTAGCAACGAAGACGCCAACCTAGTCCACGTCCAAACGTAATTAGTTACAGTGGTTAGGTAGTGGTTCGTACAATTTTCGCAAGAAAGCCGGCCATTCACTTGCAGCTAGTGTGTCGAGAAATTCTATGCTACGTACGTACGTGACTTCACCTACATTCGAAGTATAAGAGGGGAAAATTGCCGCGCTCGTGATTTTCAAAAAGTAAATACAACTGGTAGAAATTTTGTTGCGCATAATACTCGTACCTACGAAGTTTTAAGTGGATTTACACAATTTGTTTATGGGGCGTATTGTGGAGCTTTTATCCGTATAATTTCACGCAAATGCTTTGGTTTATTTTTCTTGTGAAGTCAAAGTATGTAAAATATATTGTAATGGTGTGGCAAAAGATTACTTAATATTTCAATGCAGTATTTAGTTTACTTTTTAAAATCTTTTTCTTTTGTTTAGAACATTTATTACTGTAATGTGTGTTAGTTTATACATTAATCTAATAACATTAAAATATGTATATGTAGCTCATTAAAAATGATCTCTATTGGCTCTAATACAGTCCTTCAAACGTTGAAGCCAGTTATCAATAAAAACAAGCACACAAATTCTTCACTGCCAATCTTATGGATTGTTTTAAGGACTCTACAACGACTCTACCACAAATTAGCAGATTAAGATCGGCACTAGATGACGACCAGTCTTCAGCTCAAGTGCCACTTTTTCAAACCTTTGATATAGATACAGGCCCTGATCTTACCATAACCCTTGCCTGGGTACGCTATCACCTATCTTTGTAACCTTATCAATCCTCCAAAATGTTGCAAGACGTCAAATAAGTAATTACGAAATAAAAACGAATCCAGTTATTAAATTTTCTTTATAGATACTTATACAGTTTATACAATAACGCTACCAATAATATCACTTCAAGTAACAAGACCAATATGTACCAAATATAGAGAGATTGGCAAATGCTTGCACTTTAGTTAATAACTAAGTATGAGGGTCGAAGTCAATACTGGTACGTTTCCATTAAACATGAAGTAGTATTCAACTAAGCGTTGCGGTAAATGTACTTGATATATCTTCTATGTTTACTTCATCGTCTAATTAAGATTTACAATTAATTAAAGAAGATGGAGGAAGACTACAGTATGGGGTTCTTCAAAAAGGGGTAAAAAGGTTTTTACAAGGTCGGCAACGTGCAAGTGAAGCCTCTGGTGTTGCAGGCGTTCATAGGCTACGGTGACCACTTACCATCAGGTGGGCCGCATGCCTATTTGCAACTTTAGTAGGTTAAAAAAAGAAAATTTTTGCTTTAAATGTGCCACACTTCTGGGTAATTGAGCATTGTATGAATAGTAGTCTTACTGGTTGTATTGTTGGATTTTTCTGTTGTAACAGACTCAGTAGTAGTGCGGCGTCAAAGAGAGTGCAAGCGAAACAACATATACAATGCACTTCTACTCATTTCTTGGGAATATTTATTATAACTAGCAGTCGAAATTCGTTATATAAAAATATATAAATTTTAAGTTTAATAGTTATTAAGGTTTTATTGTCTAGAGATTTCGATCTATACAAGTTAATTTCAAAGATATTGTAGAACTATAATTTACCTATCTTTGTCAAACAAATTATTATATTGATATATGTAACCATAGTTACGAAGAATAGTACTACATCAGCCAAACAATGCCGAAATACTACGAACGCGATTCGACTGCGTGTGTCAAATGCATGGTTGTGTGCGTGTAGTGTTTTTAATTAATTTAATGTATTTTAATGCATATTTTATATAAATATTAGGATTTGCTCCTCCTTCTCCATATAAACTTTAACTGTGCCAAATTTCATACTCCTCCGTCCGCGCAATTGTCGTAAAAAGGAATACAAAGATTTTGCTTCACATATTAATATATAGATTTATTGACCAAAAAAATTACAATAACAATACCATAGCTTAGACCACTGGCTTTAACCATTAAAGTTTTTATGCGAGTAAGAGTTCATATGTTAAATAAATTAAAATTACAATGAATACTACAATAATTCACAATGTCAATACGAATCTAACAATGTTGTTTAAAATATATTTTAGCGTGTTTTATACGGCTGCTTTGTTACATGTTTATTTACTATATCTTCAGGTATACTTATATGTACTTAACAAACTAAAATCGTAGCGCCGGCTTAAATATATGTATCTACATATGTACATACATCTTAACTTATCTTGTGTAGGGGCCAGTCAGTACAGACCGGCGACACTTCGACCCAGTGGGATCTTTTGTGTCGACTTTCCCATTAATGACTGCCATAGATGTTCATGGCAGCCGGGACCCACGGCTAAACGTGTTCTCCGAGGCGCGGAGCAGGCGATAATTATCAATCAATATACACATAATTTCGAATAGTCATATAACTTCCGAAAGTCAGAGGTGCGCGACGTGGGTTCGAACCCGAGACCCTTTGCATTGCAGTCTGTTGGTCTCCCCACTGAGCTATCGCTGCTCTACATACATACATAGTCTCAAGCCTATATGCCCGAAGCGGGACGCAATGGTACCCATATTATAGAAACTATAATTTTGGGTCCTACATAACAGAGAGCGAACTTAAACGTTTACCGAGTACAGTGCCAGACTCCTTGCCGCTACTGAGAGTGAAAACCCTATTGGGTAACCTGATCGAATACAATACGCCTGCGCCAGCCATGTTGTCTATAATCAGCTTTGCCATTCAACGTGGCAATGCTGCCAGTCTGGACTCGTTATTAGTTGACAGCGATGCTGACGAATCCTACGACGCCTAAAGCAGTTATATAAATATTATATTGTTATAATTATTATTTTATGTATGTGTAAATATTTAACCTTATTTAGGGTCGATTTTCAATAGTCAGGTAACTTTTATCTGGGGAATATGTTTGACAGCTTTTGTATAGAAAATATGTCATATTTATGCTTCAGATAAAAGTTATCTGACCATGTAAAAACCGTCACTTAGTGTAATATCAATTATGTATATATTGAAAAATATATTTGAAAAATGTGTATATATTTATATACTATAATATTATGTCGTCAAATTTAAGTTACCGCATCTTAAATTTTCCGCATCTGAAATTGTATCAGTAAGTTTCGCAAAACAAATTATAGTATAGTGTCGAAGTTTCCGACAATATTCACTGGCGGGTATTTTCAACATGCCAAACACAAAACATAGCGTCTAGGGATTTCTCAACCGAGACTATAAACCTCTGCACGTGTTTATTTACCTAGAAACTGTTCTTAGCTAAACTTAGCCAGAGTAAATTCTAAAATCTTGGTTTTACTGAGATAGCTTCGAGCGTCTAACAGAATAAAATGGTAAAATGGAAGTACAACATACTAAAAGATGCAGCCTTACTTTGTCTTTACGCGATTGTGTTGTAATTTGTAAATATAGAGCTAACTTGTGCTGACATTACGAAATATAAAACGAATTTCTGTAAATTTTCATCGTTTTGTATACCTATACATTATAAATGCGTCCATAGTCTCACGTTTTTGTATAACCAAAGTGACTGCACGGGTGACGTCGTAGTTTAAGTAGCACGTTCGTAACTACCACTGCATCGAGTGCTTTAAGTTAGATACCCACGCTGGACAACAAAAATGAGTGAGTGATCCACAAATATCTGTTCCGAATCTAGGTGTTCTTTATGTCCAAGGTGTTGTAGACTGCTGGGTGGGTCGCTGAGGTAGTAATTTTGCCTGGGGACCCATCCACTATACAAGGCAGCGAGCGTGCACACCGTGGGGTTTTGGTCCGTAGGCCCGAAGTACGGGAGAGCCGGACATAACCCTCTCGCCTCCCCTTGTGGTGAAAGGGTATGCATCAGGAGCATAACAACAAGTAAAAAAAAAAAAAATATTACGTGTTCTTTATATCCACTGTTTGAATGTTTATAACAGTTTCCCGTGACATACCTATATTTTATAAATTAAATTATGTACGTACACGAAAGAATAAGCATAATGCCTATACCAACGTTACGCAGAACATATTTTTGGGTCTACGTAAAACAGGGTGAGTCTACAGCCGTTCAATAGACACTGTGCTGTTACTGGCAATGTCTCAATTGAGCAACACACTAAGAGTTTCCTTGACCTAGGAATCAAAGCAGGAGGAACTCAAAACATCATCTTTCACTCTCACTGTCTTTATAATAATGCAGTTTATTAGTAAAATACGTATAAAACAAATATCTATACATTATTATTTTATATAACGTATATAAATATTTGTGTTATCCTGAACAAAAATAACTTTTTGACTAACTTACATGTTTTCCCTTAAGAAACTTTGTCCAATAGTTGTAAGCGCAATTTTGCTGAACCGTTGAATGTTTGTATCGATAAAAACGCATATCAGCATCGTAATCCATACAAACACCGATGGGTTTTTCTAGGCCAGTGACTTGGCGACTGCAATCATGGTAAACTACATTTTCAATGAATTCTATTACCAAGCAAAACTGTTCTTATAGAAAAATACCATGATCCTACACTTGCTTCCATACGTGTATAGCTATAAAAGCTTATCAACTTGTAAATTACCTTTTACTATCCGCCAAGCAAGTCCCATAGCCTTCCAATGTCTTTGCAATGTCTGATCCCGAAGGTGATAATTTCGTGAAGTTTTCCTCCTTTCTGATACTATCGCTTATAGGGAAAAGGGTACTACCGAATCCCAAAAGACAAAGTAAAATAGTTGTCTCATTCAAGTATAAATATATTTTTAATGATGCATTTTACATGACGTCAAATTTTAGCGCGTTGTGATGCTGTATTTTTGGTATATATATTTTCATAAAATAAGCATATACGAGAATTCTCTGCCAAATTATATAGAAACATGATAAACTCGGTTAATATTGGAGTATGAAATACATCATCATCATCATCATTTAAATTTAGCCAACGAAACTTTTAGATTACACTTAGTAATAGGCCGTCTTCAACTCAGTCATCAAACCTATTACGATCACCCGCAAATATACATATGTGCAAACTTATATCGCGAAGCAGTTAGTTATAGAATCTTACATACGCTCTGCATATACATATGTATATTCGCATTATAAACAACGCGGTAACGACACGTTTATAAACCATACCTAACTAATACTGCACGTAATGACGTAACAGTAAAATCATGAGTGTAATTAACTACTGCTTTATGCAAAACATAAATGAAAATTACTATTTATTTTAGTTATAGTTTAAGTATCAAGACTATCTATACTAATGCGCCATCCGGCTTCTGGGCGTAGTGTCTAAGTACTCGCTGAGATTTAGAACAGGACAAAAACCATTATGAATTATGTAAATGTGCCTGAATATGCTTGTGGTTCGACGCTATATAGGCGTTACCCATACCTACTGCGGTAATTATCTTCCAAAAGATAAATATAAATAACTATCATTCGGTATTTATTTTATATTATGTAGAACATTTACAAAAAAGCTCTGAAAAAGTAACAAAAAAGAAGCACCCGAAAACTTGTATTCAATTGAGCCTATACTGTCCACGTTCACTTGTCTGTAACAGATAGAGGACCCATTTCGAACCCTTTCGTACGTTTTTGATACCGAAACCATAAACACAATACTTGCCCATTTCCGTCGCGGTTTTTGAAGATAGGTTCTAGGGAAATTAGTTGGGGAAAAACTTGGGGTTTCATTAGGGATGTTTTTGTAACAAAGTATTACTATGGCAAGGGTCGAATAAGGGTAAATTAATTTAGACTATTTATTTGTCCCACTGCAGAGCAAAGACCTCCCCCTAATTTTCCACAAATCCCTGTTATGCGCCAGTTTGCACCAGTCTCACTTGTAGCTAAGTTATTTCCATACAAGCTGAAATAATAATTTATTTGTGTGATATAAAAAAGGGGGATGGTTTTACCTAGTTGTGTATTATTGTTTTTTGACTGATTGTCTCGTTGGTATCATGTCAATTTCCACTTGTTTGCGTTCGATGGTAATGTTCTGGGTCCAATTCCGATTCGGAGAAAGCGTTGGATTCATTTGTTAAGAAATTCTACATAGCAACAAGGTTGCTAGTAATGAGCTCGCTTCATGTTACGTTCGACTTTATTTATTTAATCAAATAGTATGAAAGCTGACTGCACGTGGCCAAAGCACTTACATTTTAATTAGTTTCCTTGTACATCATGATTTAAAAAAACACATAAATTTTTAAAACTTGATTTTGCTTATATAAGATATACGCAGACTGTATAACCTGAGCACCCAGATCATGATTTAAATAGTAGAAAAATATGTCATAATATAGGTGCTCGAGCTCTTTAGCCTCTTTAAGCCGCATCTCGACAAGTAAGCAAAAGAATCATAATCGTAATTATCATAATCATTTATTTGTGAATACTAGTAATTTGTAAAAATAATGAAATGTTTGCTCTAAAAGCACATATTTATACTTGCAGTAATTGTAATCAGACTACAATCACCAGGAAAAACAGCTTCAAAACTTATACTTTAGTTTTACCATACGTAGGAAGTTTTGCAAACATCTTTAATTTCCCAGCGGTATATTGCTGACTAAACAACACTCGGTGGTTGAAGAAACTCGTAACCAGCAACGGAAAAGTTCGATATTGCTAAGCAGTAATTCCTGTTTCGTATTTGTGTGAATCTGCTATAGAAGCCTTTATATATCTGAAAGTGTAGCCAAAAGTATATTACAGGGTTGTGATGCACTGCTGTCTACATAAAGACGAAACATGATTAACTATATTTTAATAGATTAATACATAGACTTATGCCTACATAACACTGAAAAAGCAGTCGGCGGTGTATCACATGCACATTTCGTCAGATACGAATTTAGCTCGTACATAATAGTTGGGATAGGCTCAAGCTGATTGTCATCTACGACATATGCCCAGATTCCGTCCTGTTCCTAATCAAAAAACCCAAAAACAATTTGCCGTTCCATCGACGTACGATATCCATCCGTATATCATACTCGGAAACTCACGGACATTCGCAAGCTACCTGATATATTTTGAGGTTGGATTAGTCCAACGTTGCTAACTATTTAGTGATGGTACGAATCAAAAAGTTGGTTCGAGTAAGTATCTTTATATATATAATTCTTCTGTACGTATGTTGACAGTGAACTCCTCCTAAACGGCTGGACCGATATGAATGATTTTTTTTGTGTGTTTTCAAGTGGATTCGACCACCATACGAGAAACAGGCGTAAAAATACAACTATAACTGCGCTTCGCTCAAATGAACATAAATTTTAAAACTGGTACACCTTATTAAATTCATTACTTTCACTTACATTTTTCTATGAGCTCTTGCATTACAAGCGATCAAAGGTTACGATAACCACATACCATCACATTATTCTTATCATTCCGCAGCAAAATTATTTTTTTGCTGATTCAGCTTTATGCTATTTTTCGACCCTACTCTGCATGACGGCACTCTAAAGATAAGCGTGAGTTTCAAGGCAAAAGCTGTCGGGAAACAAACAAGTCCGAAGAAAATAGTGACCTCTTGTGTCGAAAGCCAAGGCACTGTTTGGATTACTGATTTAGTTGAGTAAGCAATTAAGATAAGTGATATTGACAGAGACGGCAGATAAAATTATGGCTTATATTAGTGAGGCTTATAAAAGAATCGACTCCGAAGCAGTTTGTTTTTTATAAACAAATATTACGCATATAACTTAGATTACGTGCGTTAACATCAAAATCAAAAACACAAAGTGAACTTAGTCTTCGAAAAATTATCAAACCTAACTAATATAGTGGCGGCCTCGATAGCGTAGTGGTTAGTGTAACCGACTGCCACGCCTGAGATCGCGGGCTCGATTCCCGCACAAGTGTGAATGAAACATTTGTGTGCAGGAACATGGATGTTTGTCTTGGTCTGGATGTTTCTATGTATAATATGTATATATTTACAAAAAAAAGTATATGTATATTTATCCATTGTCTAGCCCCCATAGTACAAGCTTTACTTAGATTGGGCTAGATGGTGTTGTGTGTACATAAATAAAATATTAATATGAATGTGAGTTCATTAGTGTAGTTATTCCAGTGTTACGCTTTCAGGCGTGTTCGGTTCGGTCGAGTAATTAAGGCTTAATATTACCAATAATTATAAAATATCGCATTCTCGTTGTTCTGAAGCCATCCTGAAGAAAGAACTGCTCCCGAGGAATATAATTTTATAGATAAAATCTACATTAAAGCGACCGAAGTCGCGGACAATATCTAAAAAACGTACCGCGGTTTTTGTTTTAGTGGTTAAGGTGGAAAGGGAACTTTTAACATTGCTCTTTGATTTAGTGTCAAAAATATCCGTTCGTAAAATTTACTTTGATTTGGATCCGTGCTTTACTATTTCTTGATTATTTATATTAAATTATCGGAAATAAATATTGCTCGGCAATTTGCACGTCAGTTTACGCGGACATCTAGTCTCTATACGGAGAGGAAAACACGAATTACTCATTGTCGTGCGGTCAATGGTTCTTCCGATTGTAATATGTTCCGGATAACTCATTTATTTTGTAGACGTGAACATAAAAAATATGTTTGATTTAGGTGCATGACTTATAAAATAATGTTAAGTGCAAATAAGACGCGTACCTAGAGTTTAATGATTCTATAAGTCGAATTCATCAATAAATATAATTTTGTTATGTTGTATTTAAGGTGCTCCTTGAATACCGACCGCATTACTAAATATATTTGTGATTGATACTTTCTGATTCTTTTACTAAATTCGGGTACTAGACAATGGATAAACATACATATATTCTTTTTTTTTTGTAAATGCATACTTATTATACATAGAAACACCCAGACCAAGACAAACATCCATGTTCATGCACACAAATGTTTGACTTGTGCGGGAATCGAACCCGCAACCTCAGGCGTGGCTGCTGGTTACACTAACCACTACGCCATCGAGGCCGGCGGTTCCTATATACATAAGTATATATAATGCAAGAATGTGAAAGTCTAAAAGCTATCAAAATTACTTGTGTAAATACTCAATAGGTGCATGCATATTTAGAGACTAATCGCCAGTGATACTCTTATTTTTATCTGTCCTAATGTATCAATGATATAATCGTTTAATCGTAACAGTTAGGTACCTAATTAATTCGTAGTTTCAAAGCATGCCACAGGTATAATCTAGTAGTAATTAGACCAATGACATATCTTATAGGAATGTCTGCCATTCTACACATTCCATACACAAATAACAAATTTATTGTTATGTAGTTAAATTGCCTTTACATTATACATAGATGCAGTGTGAACAAAACCTTATCTTTTTCAGGCATATATAGTGTGTTATTATACAGTACGGTAATACCTTAACACTCAGGAAATAATAAAAATGTATAGGGCAATATTTTGAAAGCGAGAATATTCCGATACTACAAATGACTCACCAGATAGATAAACTTTTTTAAATTAACTGCAGTTAATGATTCTTAATAGGTTTTCATAGGTCTCCTCGTGACCATGGCTGCTGAAAAGCAACCAAAACGTCGGGGAAAGTGTAAACCTTAATATAAATAGATTTAATAGTTTTAATAATTTTATTAGCATAAAAATTAGTAAAATTCAATATTAGTAGTAGTGTAACAGTTTTCAAAATTAAATAAACAACGCGATAAAATCCGTATATAGTAATTTAATTTCAATGAATAACATTTGCGTAAACAGAAGACAATATTAGGTCTTCATAGCGTTCGAATTTGACCAGTAATAATAATTAAAAACTAAATTGTTGAAATTCATACACAAAAGAACTGATTTTTGGAAATTTTAGTCAAAGCATTTTTTTAGTAGACAATGTTATTTATCATCAATACTTTACTACTCGAAGTTATGAGCACTCAGTATTTCACCCCGTACAGAACAGTAAATGAGATAATTTAAAAAACAGTTACCGTATACAATATACAGATGTAGGGTTTCACATAGGGTTCTTGTAAGTCAAGAACAGGCTTCTAGAGAAAGTGCTTACTATTGCCTGATAGTAAAATGACAAGTTGACAAGCTACCCTATATGCCCACGTATCTTCACATGAATATATAAATGAGCTATAGAGCTCTCTAAGCACCCTAGAACAGTAAGTTTATGCCTACATACAAATTAACTAAAGTAGCTACCAGCAACTAGAATTGTAAATTCCATTGTTGTCTAGAAGTAGTCTTGTTACAACAAAGAAGAAATACTGTATTCTACCAGAACAACTCTACCTTGTTAATCTTGTAAGCAAATCTACAATTTCATAACAAGAAACTGTGGAATACAAATGTATAAACATTCGTTTCCTTATTTTCATTTAAGAATATATGCGGGACGATATATATTCATCTATATTATAGTACTTCCTTCCAATAAACGTTATTTCTCGCACTTTCTAGCGTAGCAGAAAATAAGTTAAGTAAATTGAAATCTGAAATCGAATTGCGAATGAATGATTCGACTTTAACTTAAAGGATTTAGTGTTGCGAACTACTTTCAGCTCTGCTTTGAATGTTTTCTAATGGCTCTTTGACACGATTCGGGAATACGCAAGTTGAAGCACTTGCGCGGCTCTATAGGTACATTGTGGTAACGACTGATGCGAGCTACTCGCAAAAGTAACTCACGTGTTAGTTTTTTGTTTTAAATCTGCAACTGCTCCTGTTCATTAGAAATAACGCCTAGATCTGAAAGAACCAAATACAAAGAACCTAGACTACGTACAAACAACAATATTTGTGGATGACGCAAATTTTTGTTCCTTGGGTTCGAACACACAACACGGCGAGGCGACTACTTTTTTCTTTCTTTAGAAAAAAACAACTCACGCACTAGCAATAATTCCTGCGTCGTGGTAGACTTTATAAAAATTCAAACAACGGACACAAAGAACGTTCAGACTTGGTGTGACCCACAATAGTTGTATTTGTGGACCACACCAATTTTTGTCTCATGTGGGGGTTGAGCCCACAACACTCGGCACGGTGGCAGTAGCGAGGCAACCACGTAAACCACAACACCATCCATCCTGCCAATGAATAACTTGTACATATATCTCGCCTGAGTAAACTGCGCATTTAGCCCGCGTCAGCTACTTGCGATGTATACAGTATGACAGTCCGAGTTTTATAAACAAATCTATATTTCAATTGCCCAAAATAAAACCGGTCTCTACATATGTTGCTTTTATATAGACGATCGGTAATTTAGTGGTTTTTTGATACTGCATGCAGTAAGTGAACGATTCACTCCGCGAACATACAAAAGTCGATAGTGGTTATTTCGTTGCTTTTTCAAAGCTCAAACCAGCGAGTGACCTCTCAATCACACCCGATACGGAATCAATATAGATACTAAAACCAGCGGCTGTGAGATGATGTTCAAATACAGAGAGATGAAAATACGATGCAGTATCAAACAGTACAGTAGTAAGATGATTGTTTAAACTAAAAGTAGCAAGTCTACTTCACTTTTAATAAATCTAAGAGTTTTTTTAATGTCTTGGTTGTATTCTATTATTAACTCCCACTCAAATGTCTAGGGTAAAGCAATTATATAGGCAATTTAGAATATACCATTTAATATACAAATTGATTGATTCCGAATGAATTGACTAATTTCATGCGATTGTTAGTGTTTTTAAACTGCTGGTTACGGCTGCATATAAGATTGAATGTTTAAAATAAACAGCAGTAGCTTAAGCCTGTATACGTTTCAAATTAAATTAAAACGAATAACTAACACATCCTAAAATCATAAAGATTCTTGAAATAAACTACTTTATATGGCTTTTATCGCGTTGTTTATTTTTAAACAGTTTTATTATATAATTTAGAAAATATTAAAGTGCTACTACTACACACTATTTAAAGTAGTTTAATTTCAAAGTGTAATATTCGCGTAGAAGTAAGACAATATTACATAAAGATACTTATATAATGCCCAATAAACTTTTAATTTATATTTAATATCGACTACAACATATTTATCTTACTCCCGTCTTCTTTACAGACATGACATTTTACGACTTGTTAAATATTTTCACCTAACTCTTTCAATTTTATGAGCTTTATGTCAAAAGTGCTAAAAAATGTTTGCTTTACCTTTAAGTACCTTTGGGTTATTGAAAAGAATTGACGTTGTCGTTAAATTCAAGCTGAAAGAAGCGTAGCGGGAAAATAATATTCTCAAAGGCAACTCTTACCGCTACTTCGTAGCCCTCAATATTACGAAAATTTTACATTTCATTTAACCTATTGAGTCGCAATGGCACACTGGCGGCGAGACAAAATAGATTTTTAACGATGTCTGCCATCCCAACAGTTGACAGGCTCAGGAAAATAAAGTAATTTGGAAATTTTTAGACGATTTCAGAGTCAAATACTGCTACCACCGAGTAGGCAGACTTATATTTTGACATAAAATAATGCTGTATCGTATCGTATCGTATAGTAACCAAACTAAAAGACTTAATAAAACTTATAATTTAAAACAGAAAGTCTATTTTCACGCTTCGTTAAATACGATGAATCGATTATAAATTACTGTAAACGTATGTAATATCCAGTGTCGATTATCATAAACCTCTGCCTACCATTCCGTGACAAACAGGCACTATATCTCATACAGTTATACGTTTGTCAAAGTGGTTCTCGGCGTCGTCGTTAACGAGGTCATATGTCAACTTTGTGCACCGTTCGCCCTGTGGCAGACGTATTACATTACTTAAACAATATTCACTGAATAGTGAGATTGGCATTTTAGTAAATTGGATCTCTAACATATGTATCTCTTTGGTCGCGTAAAGTGATGTCAGAAACTAGTCTGACTCTAAAGTCAAGTGTTAATTTAACACATAAGCAAATACACACTCATTTTATTAATCATGGACTTCAGACGTCATTTTACATACCTACTATACTATACTAAATACCTTCTTCTCCCTAGCCTTTATTATTCCCAAGTCACTTGGGGTCAGCTTTTCTGATCTAACCGGATTTGACTGGATATCAGTTTTTATACGGAGCGGTTGCTACCTGACCTCCGCAACCCGATGGCTAACGATACCCTAAGGCTAGACCAGTGTTAGGACATTATAGGGCACTGACTTCCAATGACGACTGCCATAGATGTTCATTGCAGCCAGGACCGCTTAACGTGCTCTTCAAGGCACAGAGCAGATGATAATTGTCAATCAATACGCACATAATTTCGAGAAGTCATATAACTTCCGAAAGTCAGAGGTGCGCGACGTGGATTCGAACCCGAGACATTGCAGTGCATTGCAGTCTGTTGGTCTCTCCACTGAGCTATCTATAACACCTCCTATAGTATATAGTACATACCTACTATACTACAATAGCCATGCCTATATCCCTGAAGGAGTAGGCTAAGATATTAATATATCGCACTCTTCTTAAAACGGCGACTTTCGAAATTTGGAAGTTAGGCAATTTGAACTCTAATTGTGTGACTATACATTCTAATATTATATTTGTATTAAGTAATTGCAACAGAGTTTAAATTTGTTTAATACAAAATACTCAGATAGGTCTCTACTTTATTACGAGTGCGATATGTTATCACTCATACTTCGGCAACTATGGTTTTCGGTTTCATGTAATAGGGGGCGATTAACGATTTTAACCTTAATATTGGTGCCTAAACATCGGAAGCAAGGAGTAGTTCTTATCCCTCACCACTACTAAAGACTACGTAGCTAACAATTTATAAAGTTAAGAAATCCTTAATGCGTAATAATTACGTTAGTTGAGATTCTGTATTTTGGTTGACCTAAAACCTTATCGCCGCGGTCAACTAACATCAGATTAAACAGTTCAAAAATTTTCTAATCCCTGATTCGGTCTATCTCATGTTATTCTAAATTTAACTGGTGCTGATGGAAAACATATAGGTAATAATATTTCTACAAAGTAAAATATTAAAATAAGGCCTAAAGTATTTTCAGTCTAGTTTCTTAATAATATATATATTCTACCGCATACACACAACACCATCTAGCCCAAACTAAGCAGAGCTTGTACTATGAGTACTAGACAATGGATAAACATACATATATACCTTTTTCTTTTGTAAATACATACATATTATACATAGAAACACCCAGTCCAAGACAAACATCCATGTTCATGCACACAAATGTTTGACTTGTGCGGGAATCGAACCCGTTGTCTAGTTGTCTTGAGACTTCCCAGTCCAGAGACAACTCGGAAAATAATAAAGAAATAAAGTTATTATAACTTTCACTCTCGGCGCCAAGCTACGATTTCATACCTTAATTTGTCATGTAGTCGTGACCGTGACGTGCTGGATATATTTTGCTTTGTCATGTATACATGACTATGGCGGTCAAAAGGTTAACCGTTTAATTGAGGTAAATAAACGCTTGTTTTGGATTGATCTTCTCGAACCATGCTACTGCCCTTTTGCTTTGATTATATGTAACCTCTTTTTTTATAAATACATTAAAATTATAAATTATATAAAGTTAACTACATTTTAAATTTAGAACCTCACACTTATCATCGCGAACATTATTGGAACAACATTTACAAGGTGAAGTATTACTTCGTAAGTTCCATATTTAAATATCTCAACACAGTATTACGTGTACCTAACCTACTTCGTAAAGCTGCACCTACCTGCGAGAAACAGATAACAAACTAATTATACAAGTTTTGAAACACATAACTAAGCCAATAACATAAGGTAAGACTATTAAAGTCGATGCTTTATCAACCTATGAACACATATTATGGTTTTGAACTCAATTTTGATACAATAACATGGCTTAAGTTTCGTCGCCAACTATATACTTAAATTTAAATTTGAGTAGAAGTTTATGTAGTGTACCTATATCTTGAGTCTCTTAGTATGCTTGGGGACTGAATATATACACTACGTAAACTTAATTGGCTGTAAAAGTAAGCACAAGCTTATGTTTGTGTTTTCTTTTACAGCCAACTAGAGGTTATTATGCTTCTTTTTTACAAAAGACTAACTACGTACTAGAAATAATTCCTGTATTGCGAGAGACCTTACAAACATTCAAACATCGAACACAAAGAACGCGCAGACACGGTACATCCATTTGAAGACCACACAATTTTTTTTCCGTGTGGGATTTGAATCCACAATACTCGGCGCGGTAGCTGTGGCGAGGTGAACACTTAAACCACTAGGTACGCAATTCGTTCAGCAATTTTCAGTCGCAAGACAAAGCCCCGAAATGTATCTGATTTGATTAATAGATATTCTGCCTTAATAACAATACTGGCAAAGTTTGGGTTTCAAACCTCTATCTTATTAACCTCTGAGTCTTCTTCGAAGAGGTTAATGAAAACACTATGTGGGTCTGTGTGCCTGTCTGTTAGTGACAGTTTGTTAGTGACAGGCATAGCTCCGGAACTACTGGACCGAGTGACTTATAACTTGTTGTACAGACACCTTGGGGTCATTCCTCGGTCGAGTTTGAATATGGGCCCTGTGGATCAAAAGACCCTCGAGATATAGGGGTCACAAGGTCATAAGGTCAGGGGATATCCACCTTTTGCCCAGCAGAGGGACATTACAAAAGGCTGAAAAAAAATCACATGAAGACGAAAAGGTTGAATACTGGGTTTTTACACCCATCTCGTTAAGTAACCGAACTATTGTTCGGGGGTGGTAAAATTATATTCGTTCTTAAAATTTATTTTGTAAGTGTGCGTCATACGTTTCGAGCCATTGGATATAGTTAAAACTAAATTTTGCCCGCGGCTTTGCTCGCGTAAATATAGGTAAGGTTAGTTTAGAAATATTATGTTTTTAATGAAAGGTAATCTATGTCCTTTTCTGTTCCCCTGACAACGTGTATGTGAAATTTCATGATGATCGGTCGACTAGTTAAGGCGCGAAAGCGTAACAAACTGACATGCGATATACAGTGCGTAAGATGGATGCGAGTGCACTCTGTTTGCCGTGTCGGCGTTGCTTAAGTTGACAAGTATCGGCGCTGCATTCAACGCAAATAACAAAGCACTACGCAGCAATCGCAATGCGTTCAATGGTTGACGTATAAACTGACCAAGCGCCTAACGGTGTATCACAATGTGTAAAATTGCTACCATGACGTTTATAAACATTAGTGACATTTTTTCGCTATGCAGTAGTACAGATATCCAGTAAAACAAAGCCTAACAAAAGACAGACAAAGCTCTGTCCAACGCACATTTTTTGTAGCACAATAATTATTCAGATTTTATAGTGATGGTTTATATCGATGCGCAACCGAAACTTAGTACCTACTCTAGTAGCTTCGAGAGAAAATAGTGTCGTCCGTTGACACTTTGGAACTAGAATTATTTATAAACACTGTATTTTGAGACACAAACATAGGTTAACAACTGTCCAAAATCTAAGATAGTATGTCCTTCGTTTATATTTTTCCTGCCGTATATTGTTACTGACAAAATTATTTACTTAAATACATGTTAATATCTTTCTTGATTTAAAGAAAGTGCCTTATTGGTTAGTATTAATCACGCTATTAACCAATTGTGAGTTCCTAAGGATGACATTGCACCCGGTTTTTGACGACTATATTTTACACATATCACCTCTCTGCTACAGACATACTATAAGAAATTATATTGTAGAAATTCCATATAAAAAGAATCAATCTCAACTCTAAGCGTAATCGAAAATTATTACCATGGGATCAAAGTGACGTTCAATTGGTTTGAATCTACATATTTATTTTATTATGCTCTTTACTGACTGCACTTCAATCTAATAGTCGCACAAAGCTTTTAAAAAGCAATTTCTTGCAACACTTTGAGTCTGTGGGGACACCGCATGCAATTAATTAAATAACGTGGTGCTAATGGAAACAGTGTGGTCTAAAACGTGTTTACCACTTTCAATTTAATATACATTAAAGGCTTAATGGGTTTTAATAACTCATAAATAACCTTGTTGTTTTATAACCAAAAACCTAAATCTAGTAGAAAATGTATATGTAGCTTAGAGTGCACAGTGATTATATAATCTTGTTGACGAAATGTGGTTGTGTCACAACTCTGCACACCCTTCGGGGGTATTGGTGTGAGAATTTGAGTCTATACGTGTATTGTATTTTAGCGATGTGCTTTGTGATTCGATTATTTATTCAAATAATTTAAATGTAATAATCGTGCATTTATTGTAATAAATTTTAGGTGACAGGTCTTTCTGATGGGCTGTCCGCTTACAAATTAGCTAATAGTCACCTAAATAATATTCAGGTTCATTTCTATAACGTAGTCTAAGTTAGTTTAGTAGTAAGCCTTAACGTTTATTTGCTTTAAATAGTAAGACTAATTTCAGTAAATTTGACGGGCATACCGATCCGAAAGGCCTATTAGCTCCGAGTAAATAAGAAAATTATTCACGTTAAAACTAGCGTGTACTATATGCATTTATTCTGGCTTTGGGAGCTTTTATTTTAATACAAAACCCCAGAGTTCAAAGAACTTCGTCATTACGTTTGAATAATAATCGATTATTCAAATAATCATTTTGTGATTCAGATATAATGCCTCAAATCCCTCGATATCATGCCTGAAAGATTGATTACCATGCAAGGGATAACCTTGTAGTTCGCCATTTTATAGTTTAACTAGAAAACTTAAACTTGCGAAACAGTCGAATTAAACTGCAAAAATAATTACTTTAAATGACTGTATCAATAACTGCGTCACAATATCCTCCATTTTAAAAACATCTCTTTTTGTTTCAGGTGGCGGTGTGGGAGGCTCGGCCGTATCAGTTTCAACTCAGGTACGTTATTCTTCAATATTTTACACGCTTTCCAGTGGATTATTGGAATGTCTGTCACCACAGGAATATTTTATACGAAAGCAGCTTACAGAATATCTGAAAATGTTTGCTTTGTGTGATAGATATACCAATTTCTATATAAATGTGTTATATGACTTTTGATTTATTTATATTTTGTTTTATATAGAGTTTGACTACAACTACTGTTTAAACATTCTACGTAAACAGCAAATGCGTTCTAATAAGGCTGCACCTTGCTTTTGCTAATATAATTATTCGTAGTTACATAAATATAATATAGAAATAACAGTAGAATTTTGTAATTACTTTTGACTCTACTGTTCTCTGATTTACTAGCTTATCGATAGGAATTACAAATATTATTTTTTATACTAAGGTAACTAATTATTACTGATGGTTTTTGTTTGCATTTATATTGTCGGTTTTTAGACTTGTTAACACAAAATAAATGACGGTGTAATAAGCACTGGACTAATTTAGAAATATATTATTTATTTATAGCGAAGATTCAAGTGTCAATCTTAAATTTAGAATATAAGGTTATATGTAACATGTATATTTAGATACAGCTAGATTTGTGTCCAACCAAAGTAGGTATTTCATAAAATAGTCTTCCCAATCAGTATTTCTGTTGGTTCACTGCACACTATCTACAAAAACTGTGGAGTTTATGGAGAGTAATAAAAGAAAGATCTTAAACAAATACAGTCTTTAAAGATCCATGTTCTATAATTGGAACGCTTTTCCTGGTCAATTAAAAGATCGAATTTTTATTACCCAATTACTTTTTATGGATAATAAATTGGACTTTTTACACCCTGGTATCTCTCTGTCTGTGTGTAATATGAGATAAAATAAGCACAATTTGTTAATTGTGTCCTCGCTGGTTAGACCTATTTATGTGTCCCTATAGGGACTCGTAAATTTTGATGATCCGTTTGGGTGGAGTGTTTATTTGCCACGGGGTTTAATTACGTAGTATTGGAAATTAGTGTTTGAATCGATGTTGTTACTATTAGGTGGTCAACGGTTACCGTAGTTTATAGCTTTTGACATATCAGAGCCATGATTTGTCGTTCCTATATGACAGTTTTCTTGACATCTAAGAGCATTGAGATAGGGGTTTAAACCCATTTGATATTCTTATCCAAACGCTGTTACATCTCAAGAAAACTATTACAAGCCACCTGCTAGCTAAATATTATCCGTATAGTGTAAAAAATTCAAATTATATTTCAAGACAGTCCTTTGGTACGACATACCAAAAGGCCAAGGAAAAAATTCTATATGGTGTACGTCCTGCTTTTATCTTTGTGTACACTTATTTGATAGTACAAGACGTGTAATTAAGAAATAATTGTTAGGCCCGTAACTAGGCTATATTGCAAAAAAAAATTGACCATGAAGAGACAAATGGTGAAAGCCCCTTTCCAGAATTTCAAAGAAATGTAATCAAGCCACTGTCTACTTTTGTAATATAACTATACATTAATATGTTTCCAGAAGTTAATTCAATTGCCACCTTCAATCTTTTAACAAACAAATTCAATCAGAGACCAACTAACTATAGAATCCTAACTTAACTTCGAATATGGATGATCTACGTCACAAAATAATCCAATCTTATCCGAGACAGAATATAGATCCCTTTCAACCCCAACACAAAGCAAAAACAGTGCCTGACTTAAAGTTTACAAGGCTAAGATCTCAATACAATGCTTAAGGAAACGATCCTATCTAAACGAGATCCCATACATAGCCTAACCACTATTACTATTAAATCCCATTGGACTAAGTAATTGTACAACAATGCGTAGTGTTTTGCATAACAAACATCTATGCCGATGGAAATTTAATATTATTGGTGTACGTTTTGACGGTATTAGTCGGATCATTTGAAATTAATATGAATGGCGTATGAATTGTTTTGTTGTTAACATAAATACCTTATATTTAAATTAAGTTTCCTCACACAAAAATCAATCATCTTGATAGTTAATCTAAGGTTTCATGATTTCTCAATTGCAAGAGATGAATGCTAAAATAGAAAAATTAAATAATGTTATTTCATGGTTAATAAATTGACATATAGTCATTACAAGAATCAGTACTTTCTAAAATAAGAATAATCACTTACAAGTAACAGGAAGGTCAAAATAACCTTGAGTTATAATTTTTAAACTTCTCTTTGCGAATGAGCCCGTACGTTGCCAATCATTCGGTGCTGCTACGGAAAAACCATTCCCTTATAATGAACTGGCGTAAGAGTAGCACTCCTTTTACTGCAGAGATTGTCGCTCATTAGAAGAGGTACGAAGACTCACTCTTCTATTCCTCTCCTTTCATTCCATCTTTAATTCCTTATCCTCTTGGGATTACAGACGCTCAAATGATGCATTTGATATTGCAAGCGATTATAGCCTATCGTAATAACTTACTTTTCCTTGCGCTTGTTTGCCATCAATAATACATAACAAAAGAAATTGCTTTATATTCGCTCCAAATAGGCTATCCATTCAAGTTAACGTGATGAAATCACGTGCTCAAGATGTATCTTAAATTCCTGATTTCTTTCAATTTCTTTGTTGGATAGTGTAATAAAATGTTCTGTGAGGGAGTTCTGACCACTGTATGTGGATATAACTATTAGACGGTATGACGAGCTTATTAACATTACATTATTAATGAGAGGAAAAATTCTTAACAATCAATAATTATTTTTCCGTCAATGGAATCTCAATCGGCCACACACTATCGGCTTTACTCATAAGCGAAAACTTGGGCTGCACATAAAATTTTTACAGAACACTTAGTTTTGTTCCCGTTTCATCGGAATAATCTTCGGGGAAGCAATCATATTTACCCTAATTGGAAAGAGTAAATAACAAACACACGGGTGAAGAAGAATTTTACAGTATCGATAAGTAAAAAAAAGAAATCATTTATTTCAAAATAAACAATATTAATGGTTATAATTAAATTCTACTGATCCCTGAAATAAGTAAATCGAGGAGCCCCAAAGGGTTATATCTTAATGAAATCCACTTAAGGCTTCGTCGCCGCCGTTAACTTTATTTACAGTACTTTATTTAAACCGTTAATTTCAATACTTCGGGCTAATATAATTTCTTTGCATAAATGGGAAGCAGGATTACCTACCATTTAATTTTATGTAATCCTTCTTATGTCTTAGTACGGATAATGTATGCCTAGAAATATTTAAATTTTAAGTTCTATTAGTATTAATAGCCAATATTAAAACAGTAGCAGCTTTTTCATTCGGATTGAGTGTTTTTCGAATATATGTTTTGAATACGGATATGTATTTTTTATTTAATCATAATTGCTAAAGCGTGTTTAAAATTGCCTCACTATAAACAATGCTATGGACACCATTTGCTTGACCATACAATACTGTTTAAAATAACTATGAGTAGACATAAAACGTACCAGCGCCGTCCAGATTTATTAAGAGCCATCATTTTTAAATACCGTACCGCACAAATACAACACCTGACTGACTCGATATCTCTAACGTAATCAATAAGCTAGCATTTCAACTATAGGTAAAAGATTGCCAACGCTTAAAGACGAATATGATATCAAGGACAACACTCATACATTGCTGATTTAAATAGCATCCTAGTTGTTGTCGTTCCGTCGCAAATAACAAAGGCCTAATCAACATTTTCAATCAATAGATTTCATATGTAAAACATATTTTAACGATATCGTTATGGGTAATATTATTACCGCATGGATGTAGAGAAAAATATCACAATATATAATTTTGTCCTTAAATCAGAACCTCAGTTCTTTAGATCTTACAAGGCAACAAAAACAAAAACATGTTTTGATTTTAACCCAGCCATTACGTTTCTTCCAACTATAACTCAACGAACCGAGCAAAAAGCCATAACACACTTTTTCATCTTTGCAAAGTAATAAGTCTCTCGAGGGGCGAGGGGAATTTTCGAGGAAATATGAGTAAAACAAAATCATAGATATGTCTTCGCTGTAATTAGCAAGTTGTCGAGACGGTTACGTGGGCACGCAGGGAAAATTATCGTTGTTAACTAAGTAGCAAGTTGAGGAACAAACAAGTGCAGTTTGTCAAGTTGTCATAGCTACTTGATTATCAACTTTGTTTCTGCCCACTCTCAGAGGCTTAATATTAGTTTTCTTATCTTTACGCTCCGTTCCGTTAAGCAAAAGTAAGTAGAAATTAAACTGGTCTACACGATTTTCTAAGAGAATATGGTGGTTGAAAAGGAAAGGTGAACTCTCAGATTGAATACATTCTGGAGACATGCCATTGTCAGAGCACCCTTTATTTATGAGCGTACTATCCGCTAAGAATGTAAAGAGAACGATTGACGCAAAAGAGATATATGAGAATCTTTGTAACTAGTAAGATTAGGTGCTTACCTGCATGAAAAAGTCATCTTTTTCTTCCTTCGCTTAATCAGTATTAAGTTTTTGTAAAGTACAAAACCTTAAACAACCTACATAAAGAACACCCAGACTCGGACCGAAAATTTGTGAAATATCAGTCGACGTAGAGGTAGTGGCGAAACGACCAATTAAACACTACGCCAGCCGTGCATTGCAAATAAATTTCCTTTAAATCCAAAATTAAGGAATCTTCTAATCTAAAATTACGGTTTGAAAATTGTCAATTTCTCAAAGAAATTATTGGAAGCAATAAAATAAAACCAGAAATTACATACAAATCTTCAACAATTCTGCTCGAAGAAACAGGCAGTAACAAAATTATTTACCAAAAAACTTTTCTTAACTCGCAACATAAATATCACGGGATTTAGCGAGAAAATCCGACAAATCCACTTAAAACTTCTCACATCATACTAAACGTATAATAAACGTGAAATTTTATAGAACAAATGCGTGCTCAATTTCATCAGTCGTGTTTTCTTTATCATGCCGTTACTGAAACTCGTTTAAAAGGCGATTTTCTCGTAATGAAATTCCGTCTGGATCATAAAGAGTAACCCTTTGTTTAAGACGCCAGGTGTCTGCCCTTAGGTCGTAGTGCAAGGTATAAACTTACACGTTTAATATCGTTAGCTGTAATAGACAATTATTTTCATGTTTTATATGACGGCTAATTTGATGTGATTTGAAAATTGTAAAATTATTGTCCGAAAACTAAAAAACTGTGAAACTAATATTGTATTTCTTTCTTAATCGTAGTTTATTTTGCAAGATTACTTTTTTTATTGCCATTGGCGGCAGAAGAGCAAGCGGCCCACCTGATGGGAAGTTGTAACCACTGCTCGTGGACTTCAGCAATGTCAGGACACACTACTACTAGACGTACAACGAATAATCCCCTGTGTCAAAGGCAATTTTACAAACACTGTAACAACACAAAGAACATCTAAACCCGGGCATCTATTTGCCACTACACAACTGTTTACTAGTCTGGCGTCTATCTAGAAAATATAAAATGCTTTGTTCTCTATTTCTCTTCTTTGATTTATTACAGTATATTAAATTGCAATAATTGTACAACCGTCAATGAGAATAATAACATTAACCGATAATTTATGATCATATTTAATCATCATTGTCCCAGCCCTCGGCAGGAGTGCCACAGGGCGCTATATTTTACGAAGTGTAAACAACTTTCGCCGCTCGGGCAGTGATGAGACGGTTGCTCGAACAACCAATGTGTAATCGAAATAATACCCGAACCGCGCTATATACATACATTTTCTTCGTAATTTCAGTGTTTTGTAGGAACGCTTGGCATATAATTATTATTTTTATTATAGAGGCTGTGCTTTTTATTAAAATTGTAAGTTTAAGATTAGTCTTTTTTATTAGATGAGAGTAATAAAACTATAAAATGCACAGTAAAAACTTTTCTCATCAGGGATGACTACTATTTATTATTGTGAGTCCTTTATTTAACGAATAAAGATGAGAAATTTACCTACTACATATATCTTTTTTTTTTTTTTTTTTTTTTATTTAGTGTATTTCTTTATGTGAAGCATATCAAACCCATTGTACCCAAAACAGTAATTCGCTTAACATAATAATATAACTTAAATAAACTTATTTCTATAGATGGGGTCGGACCCCATCTATAGAAATAAGTAGATGGGGTTGGTCCCGTGCTCACTGTATATTGTATAATTACTACATACACAACTACACATTTCTCTTCTTTGTGTATAGATAATTTAGGCTTGGGATACAATTTTGTTTCAACTCACGCCTATATTGCTGAAGGGTGAAGGCCGCCATAATGAAGGCCGCGGGCGGGAGAACGGGGATCTTCCGTCCGCCAGCCATTGAGTCGGTCTGACGCACTATGTAGTGCCGGGGCGTCGCCGAGGAGTTGTAGACTGCTGGGTGGGTCGCTGAGGTAGTAATTTTGCCAGCGGCCCATCCACTATACAAGGCAGCGAGCGTGCACACCGTGGGGTTTTGGTCCGTAGGCCCGAAGTACGGGAGAGCTGGACATAACCCTCTCGCCTCCCCTTGTGGCGAGAGGGTATGCATCAGGCGCATTTCCCCAAGTAAAAAAAAAAAAAAGGCTTGGGATACCATTTTGTTTCAACTCACGCCTATATTGCTGAAGGGTTGGCAAAGATAATTTACAACTTATTTCGCAAAATATGATTTTCTGTACCATGTAATACGGGGCAAGCCTATTGCCATCAACCAGGCTCAATTCCAGATTCCATGCTACTACGGGGAGTTTCTTCACCGAAAACCTAATAATACGCTGCACAAACCTCATGCATAGCAGTCTCGAACACCACCGATGTGCCACCGACGTCAATTATTCATTCCCTTAAAATGCTTGACTAATAAAAATAAACAGAATGGCGAGTATATGAAACGAGTATGGAAACATAGTTATTATTAACATGTACCTCTATTTACATAGTAAGTTTGTGTGTATGACATCACAAACATGACCGCCTATAAAAACCACAGTTTACTAAAGTTTTAACGTGTTTCCAAAGTCCTATTACTTGTGTCTATCTCAATATACCGGTCTTTAATTAGTCTTCTTTGTTTCTAGCCAGTGCATCTCTTCAAAGCAAATCTTTGTACCGGTATCTACTAATGAATATTGAAAAGCTCTCTCTTAGAACTTGAGCCGTCTGATTATTGCGAGAAAAGGTGCACTATAATATTTTCTTTTAAATATTTGTGTGGTGAAAATCCATTGTTCGTTTATCAAAAATGGCCGACTAGTCCTCAGTATTTTGATGTTAGCTTATAATTGGTTGTCAGTCAGTAATGAGAGGCTGTTGTTGAAGTAATACAATATTGTTATATTCCCAATTATATTTTCTTTTTATAACAACATTTTATTTGGTGACCTCAGATCGAAGTTCTTTGTATTACATAACTAGCTTTTGTTTGTTGCCCGTTTTTAGGGTACCGTAATAAAGCATATCTCGCCAACAAGCTATGTAGCTTAGTGAAACATTTCTAAACTAGACACTCAATAAATTATTTTAAAATGATATTCATACATGACATTTAATGCAAAAAACAACATATACCAAATTATACACCTTTAACGATTAATAAAGAATTGATACACAGTAATGAGAGGCTGTTGTTGAAGTAATACAATATTGTTATATTCCCAATTATATTTTCTTTTTATAACAACATTTTATTTGGTGACCTCAGATCGAAGTTCTTTGTATTACATAACTAGCTTTTGTTTGTTGCCCGTTTTTAGGGTACCGTAATAAAGCATATCTCGCCAACAAGCTATGTAGCTTAGTGAAACATTTCTAAACTAGACACTCAATAAATTATTTTAAAATGATATTCATACATGACATTTAATGCAAAAAACAACATATACCAAATTATACACCTTTAACGATTAATAAAGAATTGATACACAGAACCCGTTAGGAAAAGTACCTTGGTTTGATTTTGGATGACAAAGTTACATGGTTACCCCACATAGAACAAGTAAGAAAAAAAAACCCAAGTCACTGTTGCCTTTCGTAGAATGGCTACTTGTATACCACTTAATTCACGATTAATGCTATAATTAAAAAACTCGCTTGTAAAATCAAACTTAACTTATTTAATTGAAATTTGTGGCTCTGCTGCAAAAACAAATATCTTTCCATTACAGCGTGCGCAGAATAAAGCGATCAAAGTTTTGTTTCACTATTATATAAAAAAACTAAAATATTTAACTTAAAGCAACTCTATACAGAAAAAATATGCACATTAATAAAATAAATATATATCTAATATTGTGTTCTGTTTACGTGAATGTTATTCATTGAAATTAAACTACTATATACGGATTTTATTAATGTGCATAATTTATTCTGTATAGAGTTATATAGAGCTAAATAAACAACGCGATAAAAGCCGTATATAGTAGTTTAATTTCAATAAATATATATCTGGTCACATTTACACTCAGACTTTGTTTACAAAAAAGAAACACAGACATCATTTAAGTAACATAAACAAGCTGTTGCTTACAGCGAGCGCCAAAAACTGAATACAAAAAAAGAAATAATATGCTGTATGACGGAATAAAACTATATAATAGTCAAAGTCAAAGTCAAAGTCAAAATACCAAAATATGCAGTTATTGGACAGAAATTCTAATATTGGACACGCAATACCAGTCAATGGACAAATATGCTGACACTGCTTTAAGAATAAAATTTTATAAATTATTTTAATACAACATACCTAGAATCAGTCTTAATGTAGAGATATCTCAATGTAAACTAAAAATCTAAAGAAAATTAATTTTAGAAACAAAAAATTAAAGCTCGATGGGACATTCATATTTCAAAATTACTTTAACATCTACTTTTAAAATGTAGTATCCTTTTTCTGTTGCATGATCATATCATATAAAACCCCAACTTCTGAGTCTTCTGTGTCATTAGTATTCTGCTTCAAATATTCTTCACTGTCCTTTTCAAAACTTAGATTTTCAATTGTATCATTATCATCTTCTTTATAGCAATGATGACATACAAACATATCTATTGCAATATTCTCTGGTACGTGTTCTTGATGCTTTGCTGGCACACGTCTAACATAGAATATTGATTAACACATGTCACATACTACTCAATTGGTCGTCTTTGTTGACTTCGTGCACACTTTGCATGCATTTGTAGAAATTTGTTATTCTTTACTTGCATAGTTTTTCCCTTTATTCGCATTAGCTTTCTTTATTTTGTTCTCTTCTCTTGTTTTCTTTTTTCCTCATATGTTTTTATTCCATTTCCTTCTTTTGTTTCTGTTCTTGTAACATGGCTCTATACTTAGCTGAGGTAATTGCAAATGGGATTTTATCTATTTTTTTTACCTTTCCTTTCTGGCGTTTTGGGTGTGTCAAAAATCTTCCAAAGAGACTATTTGATATTATTTTAAAAGCTGGACTGTTTTTGATATTATCTGCGTTATCATTTGCTTGTGATGCATTAAGTGAAATATTAAATATTTGTTTAGCTGGAGTTTCATGTTGCGTCGTATCGAAACCAATATTCTCATCAAGAAACTGTAAATCATTTAGTCTAGGTTCATAAGATATCAGTTCATGGTCTATTTGTTCAGTAGTATTTGAATGTGATTCTAGAGAACAATATTTTGGATATTATTGTCTGATGTGTCCATAAGATATGAATCTAAATTAGGGAATTCCTTACATTCAATACAGAGTAAGGTTGGTACAAAATTAGGGTGTTTTGATCTGTCTCTAATATGCGTTCGTTCATCAATTTTAATGCCGACATTTTAGATGGTCCAACTATTTCCGAAAATTTTGAGAGTGTTATTACATTTTGAGAGTTTTCAATTTGACGAGACAAATTGGGTGGAACATCTTCATCCTGACTATTATTAGTTTAGCCAAGCATTTAGTGTAATAAATAGCATCAAGATCAAAAGGTACCAAACTACAAGTTTTATATCCATTAATGAGAGTATCGGGTTACATTGATTTTTCTTTTTGAATTAGGTAAGGATGAAATACATTCGCAATATATTCGGATAATAATTCCGATGTCATCCATCCGTTATCGCTTCGACCAATTCCCTATTCATTTGGAATTACATCCACAATTTTTTCTGGAATACGTTGATAATTGTATACAACCATAGGTGGACAAGCATATCCGGCAGCGGAGAACGTAAACATGACTGTAATTGATTCTTTCGCATTATTTGTCTCTACGTGGTAAATATCCTCGTATGGCAGATGTAAGACCCAGATATAGACGTGATAATACTAAACTATGTCTACACACTGCTAGAACTAGGCTTCAGTCATTTTCAATAAATTACCAAAGGCTTGGAAAGATCTTAGTCATGAAACATTTAAAAAACAGTTGAAGTCACTACTACAACACAAAGTGTACTATGACATTTCAGAATTTTTGATTGACTATATAATAATTTAATTGCATGAATTGATAATGAAGATGAAATGATTTTATATTTACGTTGAAGTTTATATTTCTTTTTTGTTTATATACTTATTCTGTCATTGATTTTTAAATATTAATTTGTTTTATCATTTTAATTATTATCTTTGACGTTATTATTATTTTTATTACTTTTTATTAAATTTTATAATTATATTTGCACGCAACAAAAAAAATTTAGCAACCTGCATGCATTATTATTACTGTATGTATACAAGTGTTTTATCTTTGTTTGTTTTATGTTTTGTTTTATGTATGTCATCTATCTATATATATGTATACACTAGCTGTCCCGACAGACGTTGTCCTGTACAGGTGAAAAAAAAAACAAATCTAAAGCATCTTCGAATCCACTTGACACACACAAAAATTCATTCAAATCGGTCCAGCCGTTTAGGAGAAGTTCACTGTCAACAAACGTACAGAAGAATTATGTTATGTTATCCATTAATTTCAGGGTGTCGGGTAATTAATGGATAACCTTGAAATGTCTTATAGTAGAACTGAAGGCCGTTCAAAAAAAATGAAAACAAAAAAAATAATATATATATATATATTGAAAAGTGCAAGTTATATAGCATAGCATACTTTTGACGGTCTATCTATTAGCATAATTAGTGTTTAATAATAAAACAACAAAAAACCAAAAACACATATCTCAGGTAGTAGTTAGGATAATTTTTTTTTCATTTTTTTTTCTGAACTGCCATCTGT
Organism: Catocala nupta; assembly: GCA_963675205.1. Classification (NCBI taxonomy): domain Eukaryota; kingdom Metazoa; phylum Arthropoda; class Insecta; order Lepidoptera; family Erebidae; genus Catocala; species Catocala nupta. Next base: position 17,620,386 of record OY776097.1, on the reverse strand, counting down.
TCCACTATAAGACATTTCCAGGTTATTCATTAATTACCGGACAACCTGTATATATAAATAGATAACAACTTATATAATATATATATATATATATATATATATATATATATATATATATATATATATATATATATATATATATATATATATATATATATATATATATATACATATATATATATTATTCCGGAGGGGCGAGTAATACGAAATGGGATATTATTCTAATCCTAAATGCGAATGTAAGATTATGAAGCCAAAAAATTTAAAATAAATTAGAATCAATAGAAATGTATATTAAAATAAGCGAGTAGTATTTTTAAGAAATCATTAAATATACCTTTATACAAAGTTAGTTTTACGATCGGTATTCATTGTCTTTAAGGGTGGCTCAGTGATAGTGAATGTGACTGCAGTGCATGAGTTATCTGGTTCGATATCCGAGTGGGGCTAAATGTTTGGCTTCTTGTATCTAAAACATTATAAGTAGGAGCACGGAGTTTATAGATGTGCCCAGTAGACAGCAACGAGCTCGCTCTCTACTACATAGATTGAGACTTAAAACTATAACTAATGCAATTAGGAGTTTATGCTGGTGTATAAATACTTGTATTCCTGAAGGAGGAGACAAACCACTGTCCCCTCCTTTAGGGATACAGGCGTAAGACTATGCCTGCATGTAACTCTTTTTAAGGTACGGAACCCTCGGTAAGCAAGCCCAACACGCACTTACCCACTGCTTTTTTAAGCCTTTGTCTTTTTTCAACCTTTAATTATCAAATTTCACTAATTTTCGATCAGCTATGATGATGTGAAAGATATTTACCTTCTTTTATCTTTTTTTATTTTTCTTAATTATCTAGCGACAAAACCGAGACAGCGAAAGTAAGGTAAATTTGTGATACAATACTAATTCCACCCCGTTCTCAAAGCTTTTAGGCATATTTTGCGAACGTTAACCCAGTTACAATTCCAAGTATTTCATTTGAATTTTAAATGAACTTTCAAAAACGTAGCGATGCAAATATAAGTACGGTGAGGAGAAAATCTCTAGAAGTTCAGCAAACCGTGTAATGTTGCTTTACCTGTAATAAACTATATTGAATTAAATTTATAATATATAAAAGTTTACACGTTAGTAATAAAACAACCTTATAAGCTGGTACAGTCAACGACATAGAGTTTAATATTACATAAATTTGTTACGATATTTCATGAATGAAAAATGAAAAATGTATAATTATTATTCTATAGTAATAAATTTTCATGAAAATAACAAACCTTCACCTTTTACGGCAGGGACACCTCGAAGAAAAACGGGCTGTTTGCTTATTCATTATATTCATTGAGAAAATATATAAAAACAACTTATAAATTTGATTTTGGAATATATCACCATTTAAAACACCTAACAAGTAAATTTACCTCATGTACTTTACACGTTTTTGAAATTGCACAGCCGATTTGGTATGCATAACATTATTATTAGTTGTAGGACGAACACAGTATAGTAATTATAATTATGAAAACTTCTTAGGCTGCATCTAGATTTGGCTAATACGCCGCGAATGCGTTGCTCGCGAGCTGCGTGCATGCGGCACGCGTGCAGTTTTGTTTGGTGCGCCTCTTTGCACAAAGTTTGCACATTGGGAGCGCGCGCATGCAGTCCCTTTCGCTTCCATACTGTATATACAATATGGAAGCGAACGGTCACTATCAGTAGAAAATTTGTTCTTGCACCATTCACGCATGGCGCGTGGCTGGCGCACAAAAGCGCGCGGGTGATCGGCGGAAATCTTGAAATTGACGCACGCAGCTCGCGAGCGGCGCATTCACCGGACACACTCTAAGGAATTTGCTTGATCTGAACAGTGTACATTGAATAGATAGACGACGGCCTCGATGGCCTAGTGGTTAGGGTAACCGACTGCCACGCCTGAGGTCGCGAGTTCGATTCCCGCACAAGTCAAATATTTGTGTGCATGGACATGGATGTTTGTCTTGGTCTGGGTGTTTATATGTACAATGTGTATGTATTTACAAAAAAAAGTATATGTATGTTTATCCATTGTCTAACACCCATAGTACAAGCCCTGCTTAGTTTGGGCTAGATGATGTTGTGTGTATGTGATAGAATATTATTATTATTTGTTTCTCTTTCATGGGTATTAGGGGAATACCCGTGAAAGAGAAACCCGTAACCAGAAAATACCCGTCCCTTTGGGAGGCTTACATGTCTCCGACATGGGTCCAATATGCAGAGGCCCTTCGAGAGTTTTAGTTTAGAGTGAGATTGGACACTTACCGAGTAATGTTACTTAATGGTTTGGTAAAATGCAAACTGTAGTTAAAACACGGGGTCTGTCTGATATACTGTCTCAGTACAAAGTAGGAATGGCAGACGGTGACTGGCCGACTCACTAGATGGGCCCCTTGAAAAGCCGCCATAGACCTACATACCTTTAAGCAAAAGGGTGCGGTGCGGCGCCGGTTTCACCATCATGGGTCTCGTGAAAACGGAGATCCGGAGCGGGTTTCGCCGTAGTTATACCCTAGAAAATGGCACTTCCACCCCAGCCAACCAGTAAAGGCAAGCCAGGGACGAGACCCTAACAAATGCTTTAAGGCATTCAGGACCGCAATGTTGCCATTCACATTCAGCTCGCCACAAGCTTCCCTGCGACTTTTACGCTTTAAATTAACCTGGTGATACATTTTTTGTAGTGATATTTTAAAAGCTAAAGTACTATATCCTCCGAGATCGTGTTAGTCTCATGTAGAGATAACGACTGCCCTAGAGGGGTTTATTATTATTATAGTACATACGCTTTAACTTATCATTACAATAATATTATTAAGATAAGCGTTACTCATCAAAAATGCCTTCTATACTATTTTTGAAGCTATTACTATATGTCGACTTGTCAACAGAAATAGTTCATAAAAATCTTCTAGTTAGACTTTATTAATGGCATGTTATCCTCTTTAAAACAGGACGAATTACAATTGTGACGTTTTATTTAGCTTCAGACGCAGAAGCACAGTTTATGGTACCCGAAAGTTTTGACTCCCTTGTCTTGTACTTAGATATTGTCTGCATTTTCATTTATAGCGAACGAATATAGTGTGTATCGCTACTTAAAGAAAATATTATTGTGAATCTAAATGCCCTGTTCTCGTTAACACGTATACAAATAAGTATTGATCCTTAGTATACTTCGCCCACTTTAACTTACATACGAAGCCTATTATATTCCAAACACTAGTCGAACTTTTGCTATCATGTTCCTATTTACATGCAATACACCACCAACATTGGCAACAATGTTGGTATCATTTAAGCGCACTTGCAAACCAATTATCACCGAATACAAACATAGGTGCATTTCGACATGGCTTTGTAGAAGTTGCAAGTGCCGCAGACAAACATTTGGTCCAATCAAAACTTCTGTAATTATGGATGTTGATGGTTAAGTTTAAACTTTATTGGACAGAATAGTTGGTGAATGAAAACGGACTTATCTAGTTATGAAAGTATATTACACTAGTTTAGCGGTATCATTTGTGGACAGAGCGTTAAACTGTGTTTTAATAATAAACAGTTTAAGCTTTTAAAGTGTAATATTAGTAGGTTCTCATCACATTATCAATTCTACATAGTTCGTAGGTTCTAGGTAGCTTGTCATGAAAGAAGTACTATAATGATTTTTTTCTTTATCCAAGGGTACTATTGTTATTACACGAAATATATAAAATGCTGCCCGAATGTTGTCACTGCCAGTACGCCGAGTATTGGGAAGTGCCGAGAGTTCATAAATTGCTGTTCCCTGCCTGAATATTCTTCCTGTCCATTTTAAAAGTCTCTGGTGATGCACTAATTATTCCTAAAGGCTATATTAAAAATAATTAAGTAATGTTAATAATATAATTATGGGAAGTGCTTAATTTAAAACGAGTTATTGGCTAAGAGCCTTAGACTCTTTCATTTAATGTATTTTGATTTGTTATTTTTTTAAAGTAAGTCAGATAATATCTATGTTAATTTCAGAGATTATAATGTTTAATTTCGCTCTGCAAACAAAAACTATTTAATATTTTCATTTAAGTCTCTAATATATCAAAGTTATAAAACGTTATTACGAGAGGACGACGTCCTTTGTTATTACAAATTTGTTCACTACTTTTAATTTAATAAACTAGCCGCAAAGGCATCGTTTGCAATATATTTACCTAATATATATTAATTCAGTCTATGCCAGCAGCTCTTTAAGGTTTATTAAATTTTAAATATTCCTCGGGCAACATGAAATAAATAATTATTCTTATAATTTGGTAAACAGTTTACAGAAATAATTTAGGTGGTAGTACATTTTAAACTGGGTACGTTATAAAATACCCGAAAGCTCCTATACTATAATTATAAATATCATCACTAACAACGACGTTCATGCCTTCAATTAATGTATGTATATGCTACCATACTTTACGCAACAGAAAAGTTACCCTTTGCGGACTATATTTTGTTAAATTCCAAATACGCCAATATTAAGGTCTAGACATAAGCAGCATTATGTGAATTCTTAGCAAACCAGCAAGTGTAGTAGGGAGACTAGAAAAAGTAGAATGGGAATTTCATAGAAGTGTTTAGTGTCTAACGTGCGGTTTAGCAATAATTCATGTACCTAATAAAAGTTTTACTAATGATTAATAGTCGAAGAGCTTTTTAGTGTTATATTATTAACATTGTACAATGTTATGATTTCATTTAAAACACTTAAATTTAAAGTATTATTCGTTGATGATCACATAAGAAGAATGAGATTCCAGAGTGAATTTTCTTTTAAAATATGTTGGTATAAAAACAAGCTGACGATAGTATTGAAGTACGCACTTATAAATGTAGATCCTTTATAATAGTGTTTCTTAGCAATTTTCTACCAACAAGACTTTGAAAAATGTAAAAGTAAAGTCTTCAAGTCTCCTACACGGACAAAGCGACTAATGCAAAAGCGGGAGTTATAATCATTTTTCCGTCCATACTGAATGAAATCCACTACACAATAAAAGAAATTAAGATATTCGTGGAAGCGATGTCAATGAAAAGTTGATTCCGTAGTTATTTAAATACATTATAACTAATAATATGCCACCAATTAAATTTAAACAACAAATAGCATCTATAATAGACACAATACCTAAGAGCTTTGCCATGTTGAGAGGGAGTTTTCAAGACGATCCGAGTAACTCGAGCTTAAAGTTTTAAAATAGTAGAAACTTCGTCTGTAAATCGAAACCGGCGACTTTTGAATCAGGAATAAGTTAAGCATTTTACACCTCCTTTTTCTTAAAATTGAAAATGAGAATGCTCATTTTTGTTTATGAAAGTTGTTATAAGAATTTCTTCATAGTTTGTTTTTGCATTTTTCTTTTTATGAATAGCTAGCTATCAATTAAATACTTCAGATAATTCTGATAATATCCGTTAATTCAGGTCAGACGGTATTTATTTCAAAATTATTTAATAAAGTATATATTATATCAGGTCTTCAGTTACATTTATACAAATTATAAGTATTAAGACTAAACATATTTTTTTACAAGATTTTAACTTTTTGTTTTAAAATGAGATACGCTGAAAGCAATCTTATATATTTCTCTTCGTAACAAGTTTTCCATTTCATTTGCACGCCATTTATTGAAAATGAAAAACGCTAGGCAACTTCATATTCGCTGAGCTTCTTTAATTAGATAGAAATATTATTTTATAGGAAATTAAACTGATTTTATTTTTCAGTTTGCAGATTTAATATTCTGATATGCGATCAATTGTTCAGTTTCATTAAGATATTTTTCTTTACCAATTATCTAGTGGAAATCCGTTGGATTCAGTATGCACGGAATCTGATTATCCTGTCTGTGTCCGGTAGACAGAAAAAGGCTCCACCTTCGTCAAAGATTTAAAAGACAGCTGGAAAATGTAAATATATATTTTACTCTATGTTGATGTAAATTTCTGCCGGTTATTTTTTTTGTCGTGATCTGCTGAAACCTCTTGGTAGTGACAGAAAATATATTTTCCGACGGTTAAAATATAACAAGAGCTTGTTATTTTTTTAATTTACTCCTTATTTAACCAATATTACAAAACAAAGACGCCGTTTACAAACAGAGGCTTCTGTTGTTCAATTTTCTTCCTTCAATTTACTGCTGGTACAAATTTCAATGGATTACCGCGATGGCCCACTAATCTGCCCTCCCAGTTCTTGAGGTAAATGATTAAAGTATTAAATCTTCCGAATCCTGTCTTATTTAAATTGATACGTAAAAGGGAGCTTAACTCAAAGCATCAACGAGAGATAAGCCACCATTTCTCTCTAAGATCTGCTTCGCTCTTCAATAATGGTGAATAAACGTTTTGTTTACATACCAAAATAGGAATTTGTAAAAAATAAAGCATGTTTTCCTTTCATTTTTACACATCAGTGCACCGAGGAAATCGTGAAGGCTCTACGGCTTTTGTTGAAAGATAAACCGCTACGTTATGCATTATTCAGGCAGCCTTCGTTGACTCTTGATAGATTGATAGATCCCGTCTTTCACAAGGAAACGACGGTTACCATATGTAGGGATAATGTAATTTAATCTCGGAGATCGATCAATCACGATATTGAAAGATTCTAATAACATGCAGTTCTGTTTATAGAGCTGAACGTTATAAGTAATGCATTGTAATGACTGCATGGATGTCGCAATAGTTTATTGAGGCCACCGACAGTGCTCTGAGTATTGTGGCTTCGATTAGCATGATATCATAGAAATTATATTTGAAACGAATCTGGTTGTTCCTGGTATCCATTGCTGCAATGTTTGTGAGTTATAGCTCAAACTAACACAGAGAATTAAACCGAATGTCCCTCATTCGTTGTCGTAAAAACCGAAAAGTGTGCGACTGCTATGATTCGGGTTGGGTAGTGATATTGGGTTATTCTATCAAGAAGTTCCTAGAAGCTTTACGATGTCTGGAACCCGGTATACTTTAAAAGACTGCCTCCTATTGTTGAGACCTAAAAGCAAACCTGGCAAAACATGGGTGTAAAACATGCCTTTATTCACAAATAAGGATGTAGAGATACTCATTTGTGGATAAAGACGTCAGCATGAGACTATGCATATATGTATGTAAAAAGTTCGTCGCTCATCTCTCGCTAAGACCTATTCTCTGTGATATATTTAGGACTTTTATTGCTGTAGTAATATTGCGTGGCACTCAAGGCAGCCAATAAAACACTCTCTCAATTACAATCAGGGGAACGCCGCGCCAGATGCTGAGTGTGTTATATGTAATTGTACTTTTTAGAGCTTAATTTGGTCTGTTACTAGGTTCTGCCAAGACTGTTCTTATACTTACTTTACGACGGTATCTCTGTTTATTAAGGTCGCTTGAAGATGAATGAATTTAATTTGAATACGTTTTATTTAAGCTCAAGTCAAATTAGTAACAGGGTAACTTACTAAATAAAGAGCGTACGTTTGATGTTATAGTTTTATAAGATAACTCGTTTTCAATATGATCCGAAATAGTCGTCGATTTTTAATAAATCTGTACTATTAAAACGCTATTCTTAGTAAACCATAATGGAAACTTTGAATTCATTTAGAAGTTTATTCCAAACACCGCATATTTATCGCATTTGATTTCTGGGTCGGTCGCTATGCAGCATGATGTATATATAAATATTACGTCATAACGCTAAAAAGAAAAGCCTCGCTACCATCCATACCAATAGGTACATCCATCGCAAACGCGATCGATCCACGACACTATCAAATCAAGTTTCGATTATTCGATTATGATTCGAATGGTAATCAGTAACTGCGAATTGATCAAAATTCGAATGCAGTATTACTAATTACAAAAATCTTAGTTTTTCTTTACCATTGCATATCTGTAGCAGTGGTAGCCCAATTAAGGCATTGGACTGGTCACGGGTTCGAATCTAATTCGAATCCCACCCATTGCGCCGATGTGAATTCACTCCATAAGCAAAAATCTTATGGACGCTAATAAGATGAAATGAAATAAAGAATGCTTATAAGCGATAACTAAGCTAGAAAGCTTAGTTGAAGGGGTTAACAAAGAAAGCTAGTAGGTAATCTTTAAAAAATGGAAATACTGTTTTCTTTTAAAAATTATTAATTTATCTCCAATTTCCTAAGTATCCTTGTTACATTCTTAGCAAATAACTCACATATAATTGCTATACGAAATATATTGTTGTTTGTTGTTAGTTCGAAACGCGAATTAGAAACACCGACGCCTACATTATTCAAAGGTAGTTGATTCCCAAGTTTTACACTCTGTTTGTTTTGTATAAGTTTTGCTGTGATAAAATTTATGTTGTTATATTCAAATTATATTGGTTTTCATACAGTTTGTGGACGTACCTGTAGAAAGTTACGAACCTGTTTATGTATCTACACGTAAAGATGTAATATATCTCGTGATTCAAATTATAAATAGTAAACCTTTTTGTCTACACGAACGTGGTAGTGTTTTAAGAGTTCGTCTCATAATTTTCACTGCGCTGTGTTGTTGGGTTCGATCACCGCACACAATGAAAAACAAAAAGATTGAGGTTCATAATTTTTTTGGATTTATATCATTCAAAATGTTGAGTTGGTTATATCCAATCTTTGAATCTTTCTAAGATCCTCGGCGCCACGTAATTCATTCAAAGTGCAGACGTTGAGGTTTTTTAAAAGAGAAAGTGATAACACATGGGTGCGGCTTTATAAAAAAATGCCACTTTATTTATGAAAAGCGGTGTTCTCCAATTCATAAACCTGATACAATTTACCCAATACGACATACGAATCTGACACCTCAGAATCATCTACTACCACGCTATCATCATATCTAAAATGCAAAAGAGAAATTTAATAAAGCAATTCTAATACTATCTACGGGCTCGGTACTTAAAACAGTACTTGAAGTTGGAGAGGCTTGAACTATTGAGTGCTCTTAATGGGTATGAGTTAAATGACTTTCCTAGACTCTGTTTGTAGGCCGACGAGTGCCGCCGGGCTTACGTCACAGTACAACAACTGCTAGTGCATTTAATTCTCATAATTGTTCAACAACTTTGCTATTCTGAGCTAATGGTTATGAAGATTGTTGTTGTGAAAAGAACTTTTTGCCATTTCAGTAGGCTTGAAAACTTCGTCTGATAAGACAAACGCATAGATATTTTTCTCACTTGTCGTGATTAAACGCATAATGAAAATCATTCAGTTACTGCTCTCATTATATTTGTACTCCAACAAAATAAAAAAGAAAGTCAATAGGTACATAGAAATGGGGCTCTATATATGTCTCCAGCTAACATATCATGTATATTTACTAAATAGTAAGAAAATAGACTTTAAATAAATTGTTATGCTACCAATGTAAAAATCAAATATACGACTTGGAGACGGTAAGCGCTTGCCATACTCTATTGACACTAGAAGAACATGCGTCTAGACAACCATACATAAAAAATATGATGTAGAAATAAATTGAGGTTCGAGCCCACGACACTAGGCACGGCGGTAGTGACGAAGCGACCACTTAACACTACGCTATCCGTGATATTTTTCGTATCGCTTTACAGCTTTGCAGTATAGAGGCATTTATAAGACTCCTTTTGTAACGCATACATAATTCACGGAACCGACGAGATTTATAAAAATACATATTGTGCACCATCTTATAAAATGCATCACAAGGAAATCTTATATGCCTTTTTGCTTTACGAAGCTTTGTAATCTACTTTATGAATATCAGAATCTGATATTCCTTAAACTGCAGTATTTGATATTGCTAATAACTACAATTATATTATAAAGAGATTTTCCCACATCTTTGCTCGCATTAACGTAGGTCATGTCAATAAGTTACTATCGCTCGGGAACAGTATTTTCCTGGATAAAAGGTAAGTGAATGCGAAATTACATGATGATCAGTAGAGCGATTAATGTGTACAATAGTAAAAAAAAGGCAAACCTCCTATTCGCATTTATAATATTATAATGACCTCCAGACCGATTTTTTTTTGTAAATATTGTATAGGATAATAATTGTTTTTATGTTTATAATGAATAAACACAAAAACGACTAGACCAAATCAAATCAAAATCTTTATTTTGCAGAACATGAGTAGGTATAAAAGCTCTTACAATGATATTAGTCTCATCATATTCTGCTGTCACAGCAGCGTGCAAAATTTACACAAGAAATAATGGATTACATTCAGAAAATTCATACATGCTGTTTATATAATTATCACTTGAATATAAATTAAATTAATCATTGTTTATTATTAATTAAATATGGACATGTCATAGGATTACAATATTTTACTTTGTTTCCCTCACGGGCGGAGCACACTCCTCCGTCGATGGTTCCGCCTTCCATGGCGTCCAGCGCGGACTTTAACGATGACGTGGTTCCCGAAGTGACCCAGGTAGAGTTGCGAGCAGCGGTGTCGAGACTTCGCTCGAAAAACACCGCCCCAGGGCCCGACGGCATTCCAGGTCGTGCATTGGCCCTGGTCCTCGAGGAGCTCGCGCCCCGACTCAGGGGGCTCCTCAGCGAGTGTTTAGTGCAGGGCCAGTTTCCGCGCCAGTGGAAGGTGGGGAAACTGGTCCTGATCAAGCAGGAAGGGCGCCCGGCGGATAGTCCGCCCGGCCCATTGTGCTGCTGGACGAGGTGGCTAAACTGTTTGAGTTTATCATCGCGGAGCGCCTCGTCATCTTTCTTCTGTGGGTCCGAACTTGGTGGACAACCAATACGGTTTCCGCCGCGGGCGCTCTACCATTGACGCTGTCCTGCGTGTGAGGAGCCTGGCGGAGGATGCGGTGTCCCGGGGCGAGGTCGTCTTCGCGGTGTCTTTAGACATCGCGAATGCCTTCAATGCCTTGCCCTGGAGTTGCATTAGGGAGGCACTCATTTTCCATCGAGTGCCGACCTACCTCCGCCGCATAGTCGGGGCATATTTATCTGAGAGGGTAGTCGTCTACCCGGGTCACGACGGTTGGAGTCGGCGAGAGATGTCGTGCGGTGTTCCACAGAGATCGGTTCTGGGTCCGCTCCTGTGAAACATCGGCTACGACTGGGTGCTGCGAGGTGCGCTCCTCCGTGGCGTCGGCGTCATTTGTTACGCCGACGACACGCTTGTCACGGCGAGGGGTAAGTCGCACCGGGCGGCGACCATACTGGCGACCGCTGGGGTCGCACAAGTCGTTGGTCGTATCCAGCGGTTGGGCCGCGAGGTGGCCCTGTCCAAGTCTGAGGCCGTTTGTTTCCACGGCCCTCGGAAACGGCCACCTCCAGGGGCCCATATTATGGTAGGAGGGGTCCGCATCGGCGTCGAGTCAACCCTGAAGTACTTGGGTCTTCTGCTCGACAGCCGATGGGACTTTACAGCCCATTTTAGTCGTTTGGCTCCCATTATTCAGGGCGCTGCAGGTGCGAATACCTCCTGCCGGAGGCTCTACGAGGGGGTCGTGCGGTCCATGGCCCTATATGGGGCCCCAGTTTGGGCGGCAACCTGACGGCCCGCAACATCTCGGCGCTTCGTGCTCCACAGCGTGCCATGGCCGTCAGGTTGATTAGAGGATACCGCACGATCTCGTTCGAGGCTGCGAGCCTCCTCGCTGGATCGATGCCATGGGACCTGGAAGCGGCGCTCCTGGCGTCGCTCTATCGTTGGCGCCAGGAGGCGCTAGCTTGGGGCGAAGGACCGGATCTTCCCGCTATCAAGGTGGCAAGGTCCGAGCTCCGCCAGGTCCTAGTGGGGAATTGGAAGGAAGGACTTGTGCACCCCAGTACCGGGCACGCCACGATCGTGGCGGTAAGTCCCGTGTTTGAGGAGTGGCTGGAGAGGCGTAGCCCCGCACGTAAAAAAAATAAAAAGGATTACATTATTTTACTTATCAATTAAATTATCGTTTACGGAATAGTAACTATTTTCAATTAATATTTGTTTAACTTTATTTTTAAATATATCCACGCTATTTGAGATATCGAGCACTGTTTTATGTAAACGATTGTACAATCGAACAGCCATGCAAAGTGCTCTCTAGTGTGTGTAGTGTACTCTCACTTTAATAATGCTGTTTTATTTTTGGGCATACATACTTCCAAGTCTCGCCTCTTACTGTTAAGGTTTTTAAATATATTAATATTCTTGCGCACAAATACGACAGTTTCCAATATGTAAATGCATGGTGGCGTTAGAATTTTAAAATTTATAAAATATGATTTACAACTATCTGTAGTTTTAACACTGAATATTGCCCGTATGCATTTCTTTTAAGATTTAAATGCAGTTTCTTTATCAGTAGAATTGCCCCAGAACATAACACCATACCTTAGAAGAGAGTAAACATACCCATAATACGCTGTTAAAACAGCTGTGATACTCGCTGTTTTCTTAAATCTATAAAGTGCATATGCATATGTATTTAGTTTGAGACACAATGTTTCAATATGCTGTTTCCAGTTTAAGTTATGACCGATTGTAATAATTCTTCAAAAGCTTAAGTTACATAACATTACTAGCAGCAGCAGTAATAATTACAAACGTGGATGAAACCGCGCCGAACATATAGATCAATATGGATTTACCCGTTCCTAAATCAAATACGTATATAAGTAAGTACTCTCCATGTCATATAGTGACGTGTATCGACGTTTGTATTCCCAATATCATTAGGTTTAATAGAATTTGATGAATCGCGTATCAAACGATTTATCACGAAATTCCCTAGCGACTGTTACAATCGGAATTTGATGAAAAAGCCTATTTTTATTTTGGTTATTGACTTTATTTCGACAGTGTATTTGAGTACCTATGTATCCTCCGACTGATCGTTATATCGTATTCCCCTGTTACCAAAACAAAAAGAAATTTTAATTTTTCCGTTGTCAAAATGAAAAGGCATTTAGCTGTCTAAATGTTTTTATTTATTTTAATGGAAATGCAAATTTATTTGCTTGATGTCTAAAAACAACACAATAACCTGTACAACGGGTTTGATACGAATTTAAAAAAAAGAAAATCCTAAGTAGAATGAAATTTAAAAAAACATGAACCGAGCGAATTATGTAGTTTTTAACGTTCGTAGTGCTTGAACCAAATTAAATTACGAATAATGGAAAACATAGCAACATGGGATTGATAGGTGAAGATTATATACTTAATTTTAGTTATGTTGCTCTAGTGTCATTATTCAGAGTGAAAATAGGAGAAAACTTTTGCATAGAGTAAACGCTGCTCATATTTCCTCATAAACAGCTAAATTTTATAATTAAAGTTATCTCGAAGTATGTACTCGTAGCTTTTGAAATAAAACGCGATAAAGTCCGTAAACAGTTGTTAAATATCACAGCTGTTAAAATGTTATCGTATTTTTAAAACGTTAAACAAATAAACTAAGAGCAGTTATGTCCGGTACGGAAATTGCACACTCTGCGCGTAAGTATTGGCAAAGCCATTTAAGCGATTGCATCATCTATTTCGTATTTGTATTATTCTTAAATAATGCCATCGTATTAACCAAATGCTACACATTATTTTCATGTATGATAAAGGTTGTGCAGCATTTATCTTAAACGCGGTATTAACCACGCAAACCATATTACCTACAAAGATATCCATTTTTTTTTTACATCTTTTTAAAGTACAAGTGCAAGCGGCAGTAGGCATTATAAGTAAGGCATTGGACTTGTGATCGAAAAGCCGTGGTTCAAATCTCACCGATTGCACTACCAATGGGAACTCACTTAACTCTAGCATATTCGCTAAGTAAGCTCTCCTACTAAACTTGGGTAAATAGACATAATAATAATTAAAAATATTGTGGCAAATAATTATAAATATAAAAAGTTATTGGCCTGAGGATTGACAAATAAGATTATGAATCGGGGCATGTCGATAAATAATAATTCAATGATATCCACAGAACTTGCATATACGAATAACTACCATGTTAGTTTCTTATAATATTCTTCTTTTAAATGTTCGCCTTTTTTATTTAAGATTGTACCAGTTCTACTCGAAACAATTTTGTAAAGAATCCTCTACACGAATTCAAAGGAAGTCTCTGCTACACGTTTCTTAAGTTTTGAACTACTTCTGCTAAGAACTAAAGAAATCTTCTCAAACCTGAACTGAAATAAAGTGCCGGATCATTCCGTCGTCGCTTTCAACTTAGTTGCAATTAAACTCGGAGAACCAATAGATATTATCGCCGATGCAAATGTCCGAAGTTGTGAGATTGCATTTTGCTCCTTTAGTTCTAGTTTAGTTGTTCTAGATTAAACTTTAATTTGATTAGTTTGCTGTCCTGTTTTTCCGTAATTTCAAGTTAAGAAAACAAAACGATTAACACCAAGATAATCGTTTTGTTTTCTTATCTTGATATTAAAGATTGGCGCTGGTAATCTGCACACTAATGTAATCTATACCATGGGGTACCAATTAGAACAAAAATTAACAGTTCCAAAAATAGATCATAGATGGCACTATGAGTTCCAATGTTAATATTAAGATTAATCAAAATGCTTTATTGGAAGAAAATTGACCATAAAATGTTATTATAAATAAACATTGTACATATTTAATTAACGAGCATCAAGGTAAACGCATTTATTTTATGATTTAAAGATATCGATATATCAGTATTTTTTACATCACACATAGGTAATCTACCTATCATTTTATTTTACGTATAGACTAGATGAGACGCTAGATGGCTCTTTTATATGTTTATACAAGTCTACAAAAACATTGTGTTTTTATTTCATACCCTTCTTTTGGTTTACTTCAATATTTGTTTATTACCTACTGATACTAATTAATAAGAAATTACTTTTATTATGAAAAATATGTATGCTTAACAAATGTCAATGTATTAAACGAAACGTTTTGTTGTACTACATGGCATAATATTCAAACACCTGGTCGGTTCCCGTAACTTCTATTGTCAAATTTAATTTGCTTGTGCGGCAGTAGATATAGCGCTGTCGTTGGACTCGTCGGCGTTATAATAATCATTATCTCTGTGCTACCTACTTATTCTGAATTGAATTACAAACTTACGATAGACATGCCGCGGCCGATAGAAATGGAGTTTTAGTAAATCATAGCAACATTTTACTAAAAATAGTTAGGTAAATATTAAGTAACCTTTCTGTTAGTTAGGTAAACTGTTAGTTTGGTTTTTACGCAATTTCTAGTATTATTTGATCACTAGACGCAACTTGACTAAATCTGTTTCAAAGGGCCTGAAAGCTAGTTAGGCACAGTTGTGATTAGGGTTGCCACCTTTATTTTGAACAAATAGAGTATGTTAACTATCTTATGTAAAATAAGTACATGATCTGAAAATAAAGTATTATTTATTTAACCTGCCTTTTGGTTACCATATTTTTGTTGATGCTAGTTAAATCTAACAAATATTTATTATTAAGGAAAGTCGGCCTCGATGGCGTAGTGGTTAGTTTAACCGACTGCCACGCCTGAGGTCGCGGGTTCCATTCCCGCACAAGACAAATATTTGTGTGCATGAACATGGATGTTTGTCTTGGTCTGGGTGTTTCTATGTATAATATATAAGTATTTACAAAAAAAAAGTATATATATATGTTTATCCATTGTCTAGTATCCATAGTACAAGCTCTGCTTAGTTTGGGCTAGATAGTGTTGTATGTAGTAGAATATTATTATATTAATGTGATCTTTACTTACATAAGTACCACAATATTCATTAAGTAGGTAGGTACCTACTTATCTATTGTTTTGTTACTTGACTTTAAACTATTATTACATATTAATTATTGATTTCCCTACAAAATCAATAATGAATATGGATATAAAAGTAAAAGAATACAATGTCAATAATTATTATGACATAGTTAAAAGATTACGAGCCATGACTAATAAGCGTAAAGCATACCTACTAACTCAGTTGTTTTTTAATCTATTAATAGGTACATTGTAAGTATTTTATAGGAGGTATATCAATAATTATATTATTAGCTTTAACTTCTGTTAAAGTATTAAGAAGGTCCAGATAATTAATATTTCATAACAAAACTTCAGATGACAATCAAGCTTCGACCCTATTGAGTTTAATCGCTTAAACCGGGTACTTATCGACGTGCGGAGTGTTATGGATTCGATTCTCACACAGAAAATAAATTATGTTCAACAGATTTTTTGTGTTGAGTCTGTTATATGGCAAAAGAGTAACCGTATGAGTCTTTTAAAAAAAAGTGCTGGTTATTACATTTATTTTTCGATAGTTAAATTCAAAATAATCTATGTGATGTATTTTATAAATAGTCATAACTCAGTAAATTTCAACAGAGACTAAATACTAGGCATTGTACAGTTGTTTTCAAAAATCTGAGCGCAATATTTTATGTTATTTCATACTTACAATTATAGTGAAATATAGATAACTAACTGCCAAAGTAGAATTCTATACGCCAAGGAGTTATTTTCAAAGTACCCGAACATCAATCACAATCGCATACATAATGAAATATATTGTTTTATTAATACTTTTTAAAACGCATTCGTTAAAATTATATGAAAAAATATATACCAGGTCAAATTTTGACAGCAACACGATATATTCACGAAAATCCGACCAAGTAAATGAGAATTAGCAAAGTGTGATCGTACGCATTTCGGCACACAACACTATAGGTAGATAACTTTTATTTTCAAGGTTGCGCACATTTTGCATCGGCTCGTTTAAATATGTTCTATCCGTGGTAAACAGTCAAGTACCTATTTTACTGTCACAACGCCATCTCTTATGAGCTGTTATCAAATAGGGTTCGGAACGTGTGTACTTGTTATGGGTAGATGACAGCAGTGGCGCTAGTTTTGTGCTGCCATCTAGTGTAAAAAAATAGGTACCAAAATAGCAAGTAGAATAGCCAGAGTTAGGCGTGTCCAAGATTTTTGTATGGGATTGAGTATCTGTACTAGTATAGTATTATATTATCTGTGTCTATACTTATATTATTAAGCTAAAGAGTTTGTTTGTTGGTTTGGCTGAACGCGCTAATCTCAGGCACTACTGGTTCGAATTGAAAATTATTTAAGTGTTGGATAGCCCATTTATCGAGAAAGACGAGTGTCAATGAAAAACCCTAACTAACAATGATATTGTTATAATATCAGTAGGCTCAAATGACAAACAACCTTTCAAATTGTTATCTGAATTAAGTATAGCTTTAAATAAATTAAAAATATGTGCACAGATATATTTATTAAAAATTCAGTATAATAAATTCTTAAATGAAAACCTTTTAAATAATAATGTGAAATTACTAATGAAAGAATTTAAAAATTGTAAATTTATTGATATATATGAAACAAATTATTATAAACATAACAAAATGAGCTTTAAAGGAGCTTATCTAAATTATCAAAATTATATCAGGTCATTTTGCTTTAAAATAAATATTGAAATAGACTATCTACAGTACAATACTAAGTTCCTAAAAAGTAAAGCCTCAATAATTACCCAAAAACAAAAATGTACAAAATATCAACAGAAAACTATATTACATTATTATAAACCAATAAATACTGGCCTTACCTTAAATAGAAAACAAGAAACCAACACTATTTTCAATCTAAACTCTACTCTAAGTCATACAGAAAAAACACAAAATAAATGTTCCTTTCGTAAATAAATTTCTAATTTTATACCAAAATATACAAAATTTTAAAAATAAATGTGACCTACTAGAATCAATATTAGATGAAAATACGATACATATACTTTGCCTTTCTGAAACGTGGATCACTGAATTAAAAAAAGATCTATTAATATTGGAAGGATTCAACCTAGCTGCGTCATATTGCCGCAAAAGTCGTGTAGGCGGCGGTGTAGGTATATTCTTAAAGGACAAAACACGATCTGATATAACTGAACTAAGTGTTGAACACATATTTGAAACATGTGCTATAGAAATAAAAACAATGAACCTTTTGCTGATTGTAATATATTGGCCACAAAAAAATAGGGGAGTTGATATATTCTACAGCTCCTTGGAGAAATTATTGAAAATAATATCTATACAGGATTCACGTAAAAACATACTTCTAGGTGGAGACTAAAACGTTAATATTTTGGAAAACAATGTGTCAACTTATACACTTCTCAATAAAATGACAAGCTATAATCTCCATCAAATGATAACAAAACCTACTAGAATAACTGTTAAAACGGCCACATGTTTGGATTTAATGTTCTCTAATATCCCAAAACAATTTAATATTGATAAAATTGATTATGGAATATCTGATCACAAGGGGATTCTATGCATGTTACAATCTCATACCCCCTCTATAGACACTGAAAAGAGCTGGCATATATTCAAAAGAAAATTCAACAATCAAAACATTTCTATTTTCAAAACTAAACTAAGCGAAATAAATTGGAATAGTGTTCTTAGTACCAGCAAAAATTCAAACGAAAACTACACTTCATTTCACAATACTGTAAAAAAATTATTAGACCTGTATATTCCAAAAAAACGGATAAAATCTAAAAACTTACTTTCAAAAACGTGGCTGACCAAAGGAATAAAAAGATCGAGTAAACATAAGCGGCTACTAAAAATACTAACCACGCAAAATAACAATCCAGTACTATACACACATTACAAAAGATATGAGAAAACGCTAAAAAAATAAACAATATTAACATCGAAAAGAATACAATACAAGAATTGAAACATCGGATAATAAGATTAAGACAATGTGGCAAATAATAAAAGAGCGTACAAGCAAAATATCAAAAGAAAATAGAAAAAATATAACTTTAAATATTGCTAACAAACTAACGGATGATGCTAACTTAATCGCAAAAACCTTTAACGATTACTTTGTTTCAGTAGGAACATTGGGGAATCAGTGTATCCAATAAGGTGGCGGAAGCCTTTCAGGTAGTTCAACATTAATTTCTAGTGAAAATAGTATCTACTTTAGACCAGTTGATCCGACCGAAATAAAACATATAATTAAAAATCTAAAAATTAAACATAGCTATGGTCATGATGAAATTCCTCCAGTTCTCGTAAAGGCATGCTCAGATGAATTAATAATACCTTTAACCACTCTAATCAACCAGTCTCTAGAAGAAGGAACAGTACCCGATTTACTAAAAATATCAATTATAAAACCAATCTTTAAAAAAGGTGATAAGTCTGATGCTGGGAATTATCGACCAATAGCACTTTTGTCCACATTTTCAAAAATCTTTGAGACTGTAGTATCGATACGCTTATATAATTACTGTGAAAAATTTAAAATATTCAGTGAATGCCAAAACGGATTCAGAAAAAATAAATCTACAACGCTAGCGGTCTACAAGTACATTCAAGAGGCATTAAATATATTAAATAAAAAAGAATATGCTATTGGAGTACTATTAGATGTGAGTAAGGCATATGACCGAGTATCATACAAAATATTATTAGATAAATTATATTCTATAGGTGTGAGAGGAATAGCACATGACTGGTTTACTTCCTATTTAAAAAATCGTATTCAATATGTTGAGATAGAGCACCTCTCACAGACTGGTCAAACTACTCATATCAGATCGCGAAAAGCAAACATCACCATGTCTATACCTCAGGGCAGCGTACTGGGATGTGTTTTATTTTTAATTTATGTCAACGATCTACCAAAAGTAATTGATGCTCATACAGTCCTGTTTGCAGACGACATATACATAATACTACCGTGTAAAAAAAATGTAAACTTAAATTCTATTTTAAATATAACACTTTCAAAAATAGATAAATGGATGACTGACCACAACTTAGGCCTGAACTTCAATAAAACCAAACTGATGCAATACAGACCTTATCAAAAGAAAGAACTTGATATAAATTATTCATATAATAATGTAAAGATACAATGTGTAGACCAATTCTCATTACTAGGCTTAACTATAGACACCTTTATAAATTGGAAGGCACATATCCAAAGCATCTCAAATAAAATGTCAAGATTCACATATGCACTACTTGAACTAAAAAAAGTAACAAATTCCAAAACTGCCTTGACAGCATACTATGCCTATGCACATTCCTGGTTAAATTACGGGATCATTCTATGGGGCAATAGTGTGGATGCAGAAAATATTTTTATACTGCAGAAAAGGTGTATTAGAATAATAGCTAATATATGTATCACAGAAAGTACCAAACCTCACTTTATCAAATACAAGGTTCTCACTTTGACAAGTATGTACATATTGGAAATTTGTAAATTTGTCCGAAAGCATCCATCACTGTTTCCTCTGGTAAGCGATCAACGATCACAACAACGTAACCTTCGACCTTCAAATAAACTTGCAATACCAAGTTCTACCTTATCAAAATTCCACTCAGGATCTCTAGCAATGTGCGTAAAAATTTATAACAAAATTCCAAATATAATAAGGAGTATAGAATATGAAAATAAATTTAAAAGTAAACTTAAAATATACCTAATCGAGAAATGTTACTACAGCATAAATGAATATTTAAATGACAAATAAAATTATTCCTAATTATAAATAAAACAACAAATAATGTACTAATTAAATAAATAATTTTTAAGATGTTATTATAAAAATTATATTATCAAATAAAACAAATAAATAAATATAAAATATTAAAGCTCCTTTGAACCACTTTTGTCGTGGGTATAATAAAATTATAATTCTCTTATAATAATAATATGATAATAAATGTGTTGCCTAGCCTTATATGAATTGATAACATAATATTGAATATAAACTTATAATTGGATAATAACTTATTGATTGTAATTATTTTGCTATGCCCCAACAGGGTCCATAATGTCACCTAATTTTAAGTTTTTACCATCTAATTTACCTACATTGTGGAATTGCAAATAAAGAATATGAATATGAAAGTTGTGCGGGACAGCTAGTATGTAATAAAATGATGTGTTTATTTTTTTCATTACATGTGACATTTTAATTTTAAATATAAAAGAGCATAACAAAAGTATAGGTTTATCTTTCACTACATTTTCGTTATGATTTTAGTGTTCGACTTTTGAAAAATTAGGCTAAAGCCATTAAGTTCCTCGGTATCAAACAATGAGTCATTTAATCTACAGATAGCCAATTTTTGACAGATATTCCATGAAAAATATGCTAAAATTTAACTGTCCATAACTAAAACGACTTGTTCCTTTATATATATCGCTCGCTTTAACGGTGAACGAAAATATTGTGTGGGAACTGCATGTCTGAAAGTTCTCCATAATGTTCTTAAAGATATATGAAGTCTGCCAACCCGCACGTGGCCAGCGTGGTTGACTATATCATAACCCTCCTCATACTGAGAAGATGCCCGTGTTCAGCAGTGGGACAGTTTATATACAGAGCTGATATTATTTTTATTATATGTATAAAAATATTATAAGACCCTTTTTAGTTACATTTATATAAACAAACCCTGTGGTTTTGTCAACCCTCAACATTCCTTATACTCATACATATTTGAAATCAGGGAAATTATCTGATTTCATTTACATAATTATGTATACTAGCGGTCGCCTAGTGCTCGAAATTCGACCATAGTTTTTTTTTTGTCTGTCCTAAGGCACACCGCTGGTGCAGAGGGCTCCAACAAGTTTTCTCCAAGCCGGTCCCGCGCGATTCTTCGAGCGTCTTTCCATTTGAGTTCTTCCTTCCTGAGCTCCTTGTCCACCGATCTCCTCCACGTGTGTACTGGCCGACCGCGTCTTCGCCTACCCTCCGGTTGCCACTCAAAGGCGATTTCAGCAGCATTACCATCTTCCCTACGGAGAGTGTGGCCAATCCACTTCCATTTCCGCTGGGTAATTTCTTGCAAAATTGGAGTTTGATGGCATATAGACCACAACTCTTTATTAGATATGGTTTTAGGCCAGAAGATACGAAGGATGGATCGAAGTGACTTATTCACAAAGACGTGTAGCTTACTCGTTAAGCCTTTCGTAACTCTCCAGGTTTCACAGCCATAGAGCAGCACCGACTTTACGATGGACTCGAAAAGGGAGAGTTTAATGCGCCTGGTGAGAACATTGGATTGCCACACTGGTCTTAGTTGGGCATACGCTGCTTTGGCTTTTTTTATACGAGCTTCAATGTCCTCATCTGAGCCTCCTGAGCTTGTCATTGTCACACCATAGTTTGCCTGTAAGATATTGCTGATATAT
Source organism: Catocala nupta (assembly GCA_963675205.1). Lineage (NCBI taxonomy): Eukaryota > Metazoa > Arthropoda > Insecta > Lepidoptera > Erebidae > Catocala > Catocala nupta. The sequence goes on along the minus strand of OY776097.1, from coordinate 17,598,091 downwards.
GTCATTATAATTGATATATGTAACCATAGTTACGCGCTTCGACATGCATTTGACACACGCAGTGTCAAATGCATGGTTGTATGCGTGTAGTGTTTTTTCATTAATTTAATGTATTTCTAATGCATATTTTATATAAATATTAGGATTCGTCACTCCTTCTCCATATAAACTTTAGCTATGCCAAATTTCATACTCCTCCGTCCGCGCAATTTTCGTAAAAAGGGGTACAAAGTTTTTGCTTCACGTATTAATATATAGATAAGTCATCTTATAAAGTTGCGCTTATGTCAAATAGCCTTTCAATTGTAGATATGCATTTTGAAAGTGTAGTAGTAAATTATACTAGACTGTAGACGATGGTGGCTAATTATTTAATAAAATAATAATCCTGAGAGTGGGTCTACTTTTGAAAGTATCTACCTACTAGTTCTATTTTACCTAATACAATGTGGTGACAATTAAGAAGTTTACGGCCCAACTGGTGGTAAACTTATAATCATAGCGATTGCAATGTAATACACTGTGGAGTCTATAGGTTACGACGTGGCTTTTGCATCCTATACAATACGTTTATGTACTTCATTTTGTTTACAATATAGTCTTACTTAGTCTCATATTTATATAGAAATAGGTAGAGGCGTTTTACATAGCGATATTTTGCCAGCTATTATTTTAAATCACTCGTCATAGGTGGCGAGCCGTGCGTTTTTTGCGTTTTGCATTTTTCGGGCACAGTTCCAGCCACTGAGAATTTCTTGATAGCAAAGTCCAATAATACTTTAACAGATCCGAGAATTGAACTCAAGACTACATGCACAGAAATCGCATTTAACACCGCTACGCTACCTATGTCATCCATACATAAATCCTGTGGATTTGATACTTTTGGGGTCACCATTTCACATTTTTAAAGTAGCGGTTGGCAGGCATGGACTTCAGGTTCAGATCCCTCATCGCTTTACCGATGTGAACCCACTTGTAATACAAGCAAAAAAATCATAAAAAAATGTGCATCTGTATTCGCCTAATTTGGTTTTAAATGTTTCGTGCCAACTTAACAACAACTACCGACTACAAAGTGCTAACTACTAAATGTCAGTGTAACTAATGTCAGTTTAATTGTTGGCAACAGGCGGACATAGCACATTCGGCCAAAGGCTACGAGTCGGAGGATGAGAACGCGGGGAGAAAGTGGCACAAGGCCAGCGACGAACGGCCAGCCAGCAAGACTACCATGTACTCTAAGCAGGTAAGAGCTTAATTAATTAATTAGTAATAATAATAATCTTTATTTATCTTCAAAACTTTACAAGATTATGTGAAGGTGCTGACTTCTGAGCTAGGCGACAAGCCTGTGTTACAGAAACCAGTGCTCTCTCTCATAAATATAAGACACATCTTTCTTATATAATAAAGTTACTATTATTATTATAAGCCTAATTGGCGTTCCACTGCTGGGCATAAGCCTCCCCTTTCGACTTCCATCTATCTTGATCGCTTGTTATGAGTTGCCAATTCCTTTTAAAATCATTGAGCTCGTCTCGCCATCTCCTCCTGGGCCGGTCCCGTTGTCGCTTCCCGTTACTTAGCATCCACTGTGTGGTTACTATTACATTAATAATATAAAATTAATTGAAACAATTATTAAAACTGCCCAAAATTGTATAATATACCGCCACGGACGGCCTCTATGGCGTTGTGGTTAGTGTAACTGACTGCCACGGCTTAGCTCACGGGTTCGATTCTCGCACAAGTCAAACATTTGAGTGCATGAACATGGATGTTTGTCTTGGTCTGGGTATATCTATGTATAATATGTATGTATTTACAAAAAAAAGTGTATATGTATGTTTATCCATCGTCTAAAACCCATAGTACAAGCTCTGCTTAGTTTGGGCTAGATGGTGTTGTGTGTATGTGATAGAATATTATATTATATTACTCTTATATATACATTATCTTATATATACTTGGAGGATTAAGCAAAGTAAGGCATAGAGGGTTAAGCTATTGTAGTAGGAGTAAAGAAAGGAGTATTGTCGTAGGAGCAAACCGATAGCCAGACACAATATATTATTAATTCTGGTATTCTAAGACTTGATAAATTATGCTACTGTTTATGATACTCACATTGTGTCATCTATATTTTGGTCCATCATAACAAGCGTAAGAATGAGAATTTTCTTCTTAATTTTAATTAGTCGAGTGGCATCAAATTTTATTTCTAAATTTGTTTTTGACTGACGCGTTACCCGGGTGACCCAACCGAGCATATCAGGGTAAACAGTACTATAAATGATCTTCTAGAACATGCCTTATGCTAAATTATATATCAATTTAACGGTTAATGCGTGTTTTAGTAACAAACATGCAAATTTCGTACGTTATACTAATATCAGTGGAATAATATTTGAAATGCCCCTTGGCTCAATAGCTTAGGAACTTAGCAAAACTCGTAATTGAGACGCAGATTCACTGAAAGTCGATTTTTACAGCTTTTGATAAGAATGTCTGTCCAATTTAGTTCTTAGATATGCTTTCTGACAATTAAAAACTCGGCACCAAAGTTAACAAAACACACGTGGTTCTCTAACCAATCGTTTTTCATCTATATACATCATTATACTCGAATCAGCGTTTCTAAAATAATATTTTTTTAAATCCTATGATTGAAATAATAAAGCGGAGGTAGTCTTTAAAAAAAAAAAAAAAATTAATTATGCCTACATATCAAAACTATATTGAACAAAATTGTAACTCGGTTTAGAGATTGTAATACTTGAAACAAGTAACAAGGATCTGCGTAATAATGTTATAATTATAGTAATAGACAATAGATACTAAACCCAAAGCAATTTACTCAGTACTGTGCGAGTAAGAAATACTTATATTGGTCTTGGTACAAAAGTAAGGACCATTACGTAACCTGCTTATAAAAACAGAGAAACGATATTTGCAGAATCGATAAGCAATTGATTCTACGAACCCTTCATCGCTCATTCCATTTTGATTATATTGTGAAAGTTGCAAATAGATTCCTCAGAAATTAATCAAGTTTCTAAATGAAATCATATTATTTATTATGTTTGCCCAAATTGTGTGAAACTCGATTGAATACCTAATAATGAATAATTATTGATAATATTAGCAGGTTAATATGAATAATTATATACAATACACATTCGTGTGTAGTCTCAGGATCTTAGGCATAGGCCTGGATAGATCCTCGAAGGAATAGAGGTTAAATACACCCGTATTTCGTCAGCCTATATTATGTCCCACGTAAAATGGCCCGAACCTATTGCCCTTTAGCGGCCACAGTTCCAGACTCTGAGCTGCTATCAAGAATTTCGACCAGATTACTGCATGTACCTAGATTAGTCGCATTGACTACCGCTGTGAAAGTTATTAGATAATAACCAACATTTGTTTATTTAATAACGCATTGGCATTGCTACCGTGGTAATGATATTGCTGTAACTGCAAGTGTCTGCACGCTATGATGGTCGCTTAATATCACTCTGGTCGTATCGTTACTTCATTTATGTTGTTTTACTGGTAATACTCAAATACAGCAATTCCATTTTGAAACTGTACTTAATGTCTAGTAAATAGTCTGTAGACTATCAAAATAGCTTACTATTTTATTTGTGAAGTAACAATACGACCAGCGGGTCGTATCGTTATTTCACAAACAAAAAAACGGAAATAAATTTTATTTCATTCGTGATACCTATTGCTAAACTTATAATCCATTTAACTAGCAATACCCAAATATTCAATTCCATATTTAAATTTAAATTGCAACTGTACTTAACTTCCACTAGGTAACAGCCAAGTTATAGATAAGTTCTAACTGCAGTAGGTGTGCGGAGTATTGGAGCCCGATATTTCCTCGCCGCATGCCGTAAATCCTGTCCTACATGACTGTGGCGCCATCTATTACAGGCAGCATACGTTGTAACTTACATTAATGACTGAGTTCCCTCACACAGTTTTATATATATGTTTTCTAGCTAGGATTTTATTTACACCTGTGTCCACGCGTGTGGACATTGTTTTTATATACCTACGAGAAAAAGTTTAGAGCGCCTGCTAAGTTTGACTAGGTCGCTGATCTATTTATTAGTATGAATTTTTTTTATTGTTTATTATTTACAATAGCTATCACAATTAGTTTAGTGTAATTGTCAACTTATATTTAAATATTTAATGTGTGCATAAATAGCCAAATCAGTAATAAAAATATGTCCTAAAAATATTTTAATGGAATAAAATTCAAAATCTGTTAACGACAATTTTTATTTATCAAATTAAACGCTAAGACCCGTTGGAGCATTTTCCAACCCGAATGCGAAAAATGCATGACCTAGTTATTACCGAGTTTGGAAATATATTCTGTACAAATTTACGAATTTTTTTTGGTATATTCGGTCTACCAAAAGCTCTTGTAATTATTGGGTAAAGTACAATGTTTTCAATGCCCCAGAACTAATTTAGCTAAAAGGCTTTACTTTGTCACACGAGACAAGCTGTGATAGATTCGGTCAAATTGATGTATAGCAATTTTTCAATATTTTAGTCAAAATAATAAACATAAATTCCCCCGTGAAATAATAAACATAAATTTTCCCGTCGGATATAAAACTACGTAATATACTCACAATAACATCAATTTCTCTGAACTCATAACTGATTTGAAAATTATAAACACGTGTAAGTTGATCCTTACACGTGTTTATAATTTTCGTGTTAGTAATTTCTGTCGACCCCGATAGGTCGACAGAAATTACTGACATTTTACTTGATTTAATAATGACTGGTGATTTTGAGTGGTAGAGCCTGCTATTGCTAATTATTTGATGACGATTTAAATGTACCGTATTATGTGACGAGTAAGAATTTTAATCACTTATTTTTATCCTTCTTTTCATCCCATCTTAAATTTTTCCGAGGGAAAAATACGTATATGATACATCTTCATCTCATCTCATCGTGTATTGTATGCAACCATAGGTGACCTCGTATTTCCAAGCAACCGTATAAGCATACGGTTGCTTGGAGACCAAGAACCAAGCGGTTGCCACCACAAAAAGACCAAGTATAACAGCAACACGAACAATAATTGTTTACCGTTGAACTTCAAACAACAACAAAGCTGTCTCCATTCAGTTGCAAGACGATGGATAACGCCAAACTGTCGTTCTAGTAGATGTTTGATCGAATGCAAATTGCATTCCTGTCGCTCAATCTGATACGAATGCCGAGGAGACGGTCGTACGGTACAATACCCCCTGATTGCTCTTCACGTATAGTGTAAATGGTACAGCTCTCTGTATTTTTAAAAAGAACGACTGCACAGTATTATTTTATCTCTTTTCGTTGTCTTCGCCGCTGTTTCCCGTAATTGCTGACTTTTTATCGAGTCAGTTTTTAGCTCGTTGGTTCAGTTGCATAAGTTTGTGTTATTGAGCTTTTCTGTTAGGAAATTCTCAAAAGCAGCATGCTCACTAAATAAAAATAGAGTCCTGTTATGGGATCACAAAATCGACCAAATGTGGGTCTCTGTTTTATACAGCAGTTTTGGCGACTTTTACAAGTTGTTTACGGGAAGTTAAAATCAATAAATAGTTTGTACGGTGTAGCTAGTTTTAGTTTTAACACATTGAATGTGGCACAGCATACAATGGAAAATCTATTGTTGGTCGTTACCAGTAGTCACCGCGGCACTCGAAACAATAACGCTAACTTTGTACTATAAATTCCTTTCTATATTTCAGCTAAATTCGGTGGACAATTTTTGTAACAACCTACCTTATATTTCGATTTCGCTAACAAAAGTTTTATACGATAGTTTCCTAGAGTAAAATGTGTTATAATGTTTTAATAAACATGCATAGGCGTTTACGTTCCTGAAGAGGTGGGCATAAGTGTCTTACATCCAAATTTTGCCAGCTACATCTTCAGGTCTAATGTAATAAGAGGCAAGTCTATTGGTATTTAATGAGCCGAGTTCCAAACGCTGTGATGCTACAAAATATTATTGACAGAAATACACAACAACGCTTTCAAGTCTAGCCCTGGCAAACCCAATAACACATTGTCCGACTAAGGAATCGAATCCACGACCTTGTGCAAACAATTGCATACCAACCGAGGCAGTCGCCATGGGTTATTCCCTGAGTACCCTGATCTCCGAGGCCCTCGTCCCGGAGTACCCCGAATACGATAAATATGACTAAGTACATTTCCTTTTATAAATTTTTCTATTGTCTTCAACTTGTACGGTCGACATAAAAAGTGCTTAAATTTATGTGTTTGATATACATAAGACGAAAGTAGATTATTTGAAATTTTGTACAATGTCGAATCGAAGTTTTAATAGAGGTAATTACAGTTTGAATAATATGTATTAAATATATAAAGTAAATGTTACAATATTATCAAATCATACTTAAGAAATATATTTTACAATTTATGATATCAATAATTACTTCAAAGAAGAAGGGTAGCAAAAATTTTGTCTGGGTGTAGGTATTTTGGTTTTTTGTATTAAAAAGGGACTATTTTAATAATAATTAAAACCTGTGATTGCTCTGGGACACTCTATATTGTATACTCTAATCATAATATTTACCTTTACTACTTGACGTGATAATTTTTCCAGATCCTTAAAGCTAAGTATTATAATTTTAGTAAGTAATAAATTTTATTTATCATAATATCATCTGCTGATGGCACTTTTAAGCTAAACTGACTTTTAATTAAAATTAACATGACAAAAATAAATCGGAGTCCTTCGGTACGCGGGCCTCGGGGATCTGGGTACTCAGAAAATAACCCGTCGCCATCGCTTCCATAAAACTCGAAAATATATAGTTTCTCAAGGGAAATGTTAGTAAAGAATACTAAAAAATTTTTTATAGTATAATATCGCTCGCTAAGGTCGTGACTTTACTCATTACTAAAAAGTAGTAAATTTACTAAGTAATCTAGTTACATTAATTAAACATTAGCTTAAAATTTACGGTCCCAGAAGGATAAGTCAAACTTTTTTGTCTAGTCTGCTAATATTATAAATCTTAATTTTATTTTCTTCGTAAGTTTTTAGTATTTATATAATGTCTGTGTTTTGTATTATAAGGACTTTAGGACATTTTTATGATTAGCATATCTAACTATGTAGATAAAGACAATGAAATTCATTAGTGTGAATAGTTTATTATGCAAAAGAGAAGATAATGTTCCTATCACAAAAGCATATATTATCAGAAATACATGATTATAACCATCCACTCCGCCTGACGATAATAATGTAATAACAGTATCAGCCCTCTATAAAAACTTCTATTGCTGGTCACGAGCCTCTTCTCAGTGCATAAAGAGTTACGCCATAGTCTACCACGCTGGCTTATTGCGAGTTTGCAAATTTTACAAATCTTCGAGAACATTATTGAGGACTCTCGGATATGTAGGTTTCCTCACGATGTTTTCTTAATATGTACATAACTTCAAAAAGTCAGAGGTACCTGGGGATCGAATACGAGACCTGTGCGGGGCAGTACGAGGGTCTCCCACTAAGCTATTGCAGTTAATTCTGAGTCTGATAATAAACAGTTAGTGACCGATCTTATATATTAAAGATCAATTAAAGAAACAAACAAATCAATCAGTTAAACAAATAAACAAACTTATATTCGCAATTATAATATTACTTAGGATTTAATTTCTGAGTACAATAAAATAAAACGTCGCTAGAAGGAAATAATTATAGTCCAAGAGCCCAGAGCCGCCAGTCGTCACTTATTTTCTGAGAAACATAATGTGTAGGATAGAGTATGCTCTTTGAACGTACGATGACCTACAGCCTCTCTCTGAGTAATAATAAAGGGCACCATCCCACTCACTGACTAGCGAAAGAGCATGATAGTCATCATTTTGACGACTGTAAGATATACTTTTTACATCCCACTCAAAGCGTCTATGATTGGAAAATAAGGAAACGCCTGCGCTGCGCATGTGTTCTAGGTATCATTTTTTGTCTCATGCGAGTGATCAAACCTATCACACTTGGCGTAATGGCAGTGGCAAGGCAACTACGTAAAACACTATGCCATCCGTGCAGACAATCTATCAATTTGCCAAATTTCATCAAGTTTGGTTTACTATTATAGCCTTGACACCGTAACAGACTGCAGACAGAGTTACTTTCTCATTTATAATATTACTAATTGATTTGAGATTTACTTTACTTTTATTTATATAATACTAATTTGATTATAAGCTGTAATGTTTAATTCATTTTAAATTATCTAATTTATCTCATTTAATATCACTTTGCGCGCCGTGTGCCACGGCAAAACATGCTGTACACATATTTTTCTTAACATCTTGTTACCTACCATGTTTTATGCAAATAAATGATTTGATTTGATTTGATTTGATAGTATGACTTTATAGTCTTCCGTGCATTAGTTAGTACACGTTTCAGAGTCTACCTTATTACCACGTGATATTAGCCTTGTCCAAAGTATTGTAGTTTTTTGAAGTATATCAGTGAATAAACTTACGATTGTTGCAGGAATTCCGGGAGCAGTACTGCATCAACAACAAACAACTGGATCTGCTGGAGCTGGAGAAGTCCAAGAAGGACAGATTTCTTGGATGCCTCTCACAGTACCACATCGAGAGCCCATGTTCACGAGCCAATAGGTAACATATACATATTTTTTTAAGCAATCCTCTGGTTTTGGTGTAAGTTCTGTGTCACGGGGTCTTAACAAGGACACAAAAATACCCAGACTCGGAACAACTACTTGCAAATTTTTGTGTTTGTTAAGTGATAATGACAAAGACTTCTATTACCTCCGTGCAGTGAAGTCACATACAGTACCTATTCGTTTCTATTTAAGAAGTTATGAATGTTAATGTTAGGTAGTGAATCATTCTTTGTCTACTTTTTAATTATACTAAACTCCTAAAAACCATTGCATAGGATATACTCAAGTCGCGAAGCAATACGAAAAGAATCAGAATACATACAAAGGGCAAGAGAAGAAACACGTGTATCGTTTTGTCAGTAATAGCCCAGCGCTAGTATGCCAAGTCACATTCTCAACTCAGCAGTAGATAGAAAATGGAAAATATATTTTTCTTCACCAGAAATTTTAGAAAAGATCTTTATATTTTTTTAGTATCTCCCAGAGGTTAAATCCGCCCCTGAGAGGAGTTTATTGCGACATAGTGCGCGAAATTTCTGCTATTTAATACAGAAACGGAGAGATATATTAGAGTACATATTTAATATAAAGAGTAACAAACAAAAAAAAGGATGTAGTCGGTGTAATTGCTTATGTGAGTGTGTGTGTGTGTGTGTGTGTGTGTGTGTGTGTGTGTGTGTGTGTGTGTGTGTGTGTGTGTGTGTGTGTGTGTGTGTGTGTGTGTGTGTGTGTGCGTTGCATGTGTGGTTGGTTGGTTGGGGTGTGGTTATGTATTGTTGAAAGTTTTAAGTGTGTCGACTATGTGCGTTAGGTGTGTCATAAAGGTGTCGGTGGCAGTTGCATCTGTGAGTATGGAGTCGGGGTCATAAGGTGTAATCTGCTTGAAGTGGCAGTATTGTTCATGGTGTAGCCGTTTAAGTGTGTATTTAGGGCATTGTGTCAAAAGGTGTAAAAATGTTTGGGTGGTGTTGTTGTCACAGGGGCATGTGTCGTTATCAATTATGTGAAAGCGGTGTAAATACTGTTTGTGATATCCGTGTCCAGTGAGTAGCTGAGTAAGTGCGAATGTGTGCCCTGTGGTGCTAATGAGTTTGTGTAGATGTGTGAGTGTAGGGTACCAAGTTTTAATGATAACACCTTTAGTGTTGTTAATATATGCCTCCGCGGCGAGAGTGGAGCTTTTCTGTTTGGCCAGGCGTTTGACATAGCTCAATGGGACGTGTGAGAACGTGAGAGGTATGTCTTTAGTTGCAGCTTCTTTAGCAGCGATATCTGCTAGTTCATTGCCATATATATTTGTGTGTGCCTTGACCCAGACGAATGTGATGTGTATATGAGTAAAGTGTAAAAAATTGTGGATGTTAGTGGTTATTTGATGTGTACTGTTGATGTTTTGAATGTCTTCCAAGGCAGACATTGAGTCGGACATGATAACGGCCGCCGCAATGGGAGGGGTTTGCGTGGCGGCCCAGATGCATGCCTGATTGATTGCGACGAGCTCGGCTTGGAACACTGTACATGATGGGTGTAGTCTGTGATGCTCGGTTATGGTTGTGTTTTGTGGGGTGTGTACAATGAAGGCTGCTCCCACCTGACCGTCGTGTTTGCTTCCATCAGTGTAAATGTGATGTGCGTGTAAATGGTTTATTAGTAGGTTATCGAGGCTGTCCTGTGTGTCTGTTGAGTGGTATTGATGTGGAATGCGGCGTGCAGGGTGTAGTAGGAGTGCAGGCTGTGTAGGTCGGTCGAGTAATGTGTCGTCGGGGAGGAGATCAGTGGAGCCGGTGATACGAGCCAGTTCCGCGGTGGCGCACTCCTTAACTTTAATGTCAAGTGGAGTGAGTGTTGATATAGCGATTGTATTGATGGTGTTAACTGTGCGGAACCCTTTAATTATTTTTAGCGCGAAACCTCTTTGAAGGGATAATAGTTTTTTTCTGTTGGTGCCATAATTGAGTGCACCTTGCCAAACACTGGCTGCATAACAAACGATTGGTTCAATCACTCCCCGATAAAGTGTGTGTATGTTCTCGGAGTGTACTCCCCAAGTGGGACGAACGAATTTGGTGAGTTTGTTGTGTAGTGCGCGTGCTTTGGTAGTGATATGGTCGACGTGTTGTGTGAAGTGTAGATTGTCGTCGATGATGACGCCCAGAACCCTGGCAGTACGGCTAAATGGGATGTGAACGTTATTCATGCAGATGTTGAGTAGACGTGTTTTGTTTGTGAATGCTAGTGCTACGGTTTTTTCCGGGGCGAACGTTAATTTGGCAGAGTTGCCCCATTCGAGAATGGTTTGTAAGCTAGTGTTAATGTTGTGTTGAAGTGTAGTGAGTTTCTTGTGTGATGCCACCAGGGTGAGGGTCTTTATATTATATTTCATTAAATATTCATTATAATAGTGGTTTATTTTTATACATTTATTATGACTAAAACTTCTGCCGAAATCTTTAAAAGTTGACTTAAGTTAAGTTAGTTAAGTTCAAGTCCTTGGAGTTATAAAAAATATATTCTAACTTTACTATTTTTTTAAATCCTCGTCCATTGTACATCTATTCAGGTACCTTGATTATAATGAATGATTGCGCAGTATTAAAATTCAATACACAATTCATAAAGGTATTGTCCAACTTTTGGTTTATTTCAATGGTCCAATTTGCTTAGGCCTTGTACTACCTTTATACAATAGAATTTATTTACCTAAGAAATTAAGGCTTGCAATTTGTGTATAAAATTTTAGAAGACTACTTTTCCATTTTTACTCACATTTAGGTACTGTTTCAGCCCAATTGAAAAAGGTATTTAGAGATTTATGAAAATCATTAAAAAAATTGCATTTCCTAACTAATATTATAAATACGAATGTGAGTTTGTTTTTTATTTCTTTGTTCGTTTTCATGAAATTTCGCATATTCATTATCAAGGATATAGAAAATGACAAAGGGTACCTTTTACATAGAAAAGTACTATTTCCAAAGGAAAAGAAACTGATTGTATTTTTTTTTAACTTGCGTGTCTGCTATATATATCTCTCCGCGGGGTGACGGAGAGGTTATGTCGGACTCATCGGGGAAAGATGGTGAGTGACATTCCGGTAATACTGACTAAACCTACCACGGTGTTCCTCGACATAACCGCAATCGGCGGGGCTGCGCGAATCGCTTTCACATGCAATCGCGACCCCGCCAAGGTTTCGGCCCGCCGTATGAAACGGCAGGCCACTACACAAATAGATTACCACCAATTATATCCCTACTGTCCCCCTGAGGGGGAGGGGGGACACACGATACACAGGTGCGCGTGGGAACACGCATGACGCCTCTCGGACCTGGTGCTGTTCGGGTGGCGGGCAGGCCCATGAAGGCCACCACCCACAGGTCAAACCTCAGGGGGGCTGGAGGTCATCTCGCAACCTCAGGGTGGCTGGAGGTCGTCTCGCAACCTCCGCCGCCTCTTTGAAGGAAATCAATTCCTCACAGAAGGAGGCGACGGCGTTCCACGACGTCTCACTCCGGACCATAGACTGAACTACGGCCGGGAGCGAGAGGGCAACCAATCCGACTGCCACGATCAATTCACGGCGCTACGATGCCCAGGCGGGGTAATCCGCCAAAGTGTGCAGCGCCGTGTCCTCAACAACGTCGCGGCAGTCGTCGCAGTGGTGACAACCGGGCGTCTCTTGCCAGCGTATACGACACAGGAACTGGCCAAAACAACCGCGGCCAGTCATTACCTATGTCAGCCGTAAGGTGAAGGCACCATGCCACCTCTCCAGCCACTCCTCAAACACGGGACTTACCGCCACGATCGTGGCGTGCCCGATAACCTACATTAACGCGAGTGATACCGCGTGCAAAATCTCATGATATTATAAACGTAAATATTTATACTAAGTAACAATTAAACAATAGCTTCATAATATTTTTAATTCGCTATTCTTGCATGAAAAAGAGAAAGATTTTCTCGTAAGATATATTCTAGCTTAAAAGTTAAGCTTGATCAAATTAGTATGATATCACTCTTGACGTGAGTTTTATCTTTAATGACGAAAGTTATCTCGACATTTGATCACTCGCCCGCTATGATTCAATTACGTGAATCGCTCCTCGTCATATTTTTCTTATCTAAGTTAACCAAGTTAAAAGGCGGAAGAAATTTTATATTCACCGCAAATGTATGTATATTCTTCACTTTATATCAAGCAACATAATTATATGTATTTCATTAAATTATATAGTCAACTGTTAGTCACTCCACTGTCACAATGTGCAAAATCCCTGGGCAAGTAAATGATTCATATCTAGATTTCTTTTTACTTAATCAACGGTAAAAATATTGACCACAGAAGTATTTGCTCTATGCGGCAATGAAAGCCACGGCATTGTTTCAAAGTCGGTAGTAAAGTACCTATGCGATATTAATGAAAGGAAACCATTAGCTCTCGGGGTCACCCATAATTTAAGTACAAGGCCTCGCAATATGCCTTGTCTGCAACAGCTGCTAAGGCTATGAATATCGAAATATGTAGCTACACCACCTCGGCCATTCGTGTCCAGAAACGCCTTCGTAATATCCACTGTCCCGTTATACAAGGAGCCACATAATGATTAACTAAAACTGTATTATGCGCTCTTAGATAAGCCTTCCTTAGCTAGGACCGTAAATTATGAGCAATGGCATAGGTACCGAGTAAGGCAATTGAAGATAATTGTACACAGCATTAGTAGGTATCATATTAGCTGGTATTGGAACTAATAAATTAAGGAGCATGTGCTTATTAATATTTGTTAAAACAAATTGAGCGGTGGATCTTTAAAAGACCAATAGTCCAAATAGTCCAGCATACCGTAAAAGACATAGGAGACAGCAGAATAGCGGTCATACAAAAGATGGTAGAGTAACAACCTTCTTAGTATTTCAGCGGTAGGAATAATTTTACGACTCTTTAAGAAGGCGCTGTGGTGGTAGAGAGACTAGTATGATCATTGCCTCACGACAAGTAGCAGCACAGTGACTTTTTACTTGAGAGGTCGGCAACACTGAATCTCGTCATTTATAATATGTTTTGGTAGCCACTTAGCAGACCTAATCTCCAGTCTTTTGACTTATAAAAAACAGACACGGTTGGTAAAGATTGAAATTGCTCACCTATAAAAAAAAAAAACATTTTAATTATTCATATGTGTTAATTAGGCATCGCGAATTACGTTTTCTGTTTAAATAACTAATCAATTATTCAGTTAATCAAATAGAAAATTGAATTCACATTATAAGTTGTAATTTTATATTTGATTAGTTGATAATCAAATGTAAAATTTAATTCGCATTGGCATATTGGTATGTTTGCACATTGGTGCTGCTCTATATTCATGTACCATTACCAATATGCTAGCAACAGGCCGATGAAGATATCGCCATGAGAGTACAGTAAAATGGAACACCGAAAATTCAAGTTACACATATTACAAATTCGAAACATTTCCTCCTTCGCATACATCAACTATAATGTAATAAGCATTTTCTTTTATGTACAACATTATGTTTTTCAATCCTCCTACGAATAAAAAACAATAACTGTTCACAACTTGTGTAGATATAAACTAGTCTGAATCTTGTTTCACGCGGTCCCATCTGAGCTGTTTAGCCGGAAGCCTTCATGCATAAGATATGAGCAAACTTGACCCATTAACATTTTGTACAAGTTAATACAAATATTATTCCAACGAGCAAAAGTTGGTATTAATAAAAGAGATTTTCCCCTGCGTGCCTATAAAGAGACGAATAGCTTTTGTTTAATAAAATGTGATGGAGTGACGATTTTTTATGGGCTTGTCGATTTTGTTTGAGGGAAAATATATTTACCAAGTGTTGTTCGGGGACGAAGCAGTAAAACAGAATAGTGGGATGTTTGATGATCTTGAAAGTAACGTGGTTATTCAAAGTTTGATAAGGAATAACGAATACGAATAGAACTAAATAATTTTTAGTTTAATAATCAGCCCTGTATATATGTAAATTGTGTCCCACTACTGGCCATGGGCCTTCAAAGTGAGAAAGGATCTATGTAATGGTTATGTTTAATTTGGATAAAGAATACTCTTGTCATTTACGTGTAACAGAATATAAGGAAGTATACCCTAAATTAATGAAAATTGATTTGTTAGTTAAAAAGTTTTTTTCTGAATCTGATATCAATGCCAGCGCTGTATGAAATATTATGTATCAGCATAAATAATTCCAACCCTAAATATGCAATGTCAGAAAACGTACTCTAATAAAATCAGATTGTCTTTATTTCTTAAATGTGGATCGACTAAAATAAATAAAACCAAACCCTTTTATTTGAATACTTGTTTCATAAACATAAACATTTTGTACGAAAACAGTGATCAACATTTGTAATAAAACATTTAAATTCTCGGTATAGACCTTAATTTTGAGAAATCAAAATATATTTAAAATCGATAAAATTATTCAAAATACTCCAAAAATTATTTAATTGAATTGAACGACCAAGTTTGGCTACAGGCTTCACTGTCTGTTCGTCTTTTTTTATTTTGCTTGTCACAACAAATGACCACACTCCGCCTGATGGTAAGCAGTCGTGTGGTCTAAGAGCAGTGGCCTCCACATCGTCCTCATAGCAGCCGAGGCGATGTTGAGATCTCTACTTTGACGGCCTGAGAAGGTGCTTTTTCACGCCCCGCTTAAAGGACCCAGGATTGAAGGAAGAAGGAAACACGTGCTTTGGCAAAGAATTCCATGCCTTGATCGTTCGGCAGAGGTATGAGGACCCAAACTTGTTGGTACGCACTCTAGTCGACTCCCCCGTGTAAGGATGGCATCTGAGCCCAGCACGCGTTGTTCTTGATAGGAAAGGGGAGGGCGGGATAAGGTGGAATAACTCTTCAGAGCACTCCCCGTGGTATATTTTGTAGAAACATGCCAATGATGCAATGTCCCTACGGAGTTGCAGAGGTTTCAGTGAACTCGTGACCTCTGGACCTCCAATGATACGGACAGCCCGCCGCTGTAACCTGTCAAGAGCGTCTAGCAAGTACTGCGCGGAGCCATCCCAAAGATGAGAACAGTACTCCACTCAAGGGCGCACTTGTGCCTTATACAATAGGCACAGCTGCCCAGGTGCGAAGAACCGCTCACCCTGTTCAGAACTCCGAGTTTTCGTGAAGCTTGTCTAATGACGCTCTCGATGTAGGTTTTGGGATTAACGGAGCGGCAAAGATCCATACCTAAGATGGAGAGGCTGTTACGTATCACCAGTGGAGTGTTCTTTAGAGAAGGGAGGGGAAGGAACGGAGACTTTTTTGTTGAGAACGCGCATGCCTGGGTCTTCTTGGCGGTGAACTGGATTAAGTTCTTGGCACCCCATTCAGAGATGCGGTCCAAGGTCTGGTCAAGTTCAACGACTAGATCCTGCCTTTTCCCCTCAACCTCAGCCTGTTTGGTCAAAGGACGTCCGAGATAACGCCCATGCACGGTACTGTCATACGCATAACAATGTATGTTGCCGAGATTCACGCATATCATAGATATCATACTTATGCAGTAGAAAGAGCGTAGGGGATAAGACGGAACCCTGAGGTACTCCTGCATTGACCTGCATAAATTTGAAAGCGCGACCGTCGCAAAGGATCCGTATACGATGCTTCTGCAGGCAACTTGCAATCCAGGTGCACAGTTGAGGGGGCAAGCCATAGGCCGGAAGCTTGGAAAGAAGAGACCGGTGCCAGACTCTTTTGAAAGCTTTGGCTATGTCTAGACTGACAGCCAAAGACTCGCCGTGCTTGTCCATAGCCTCACCCCAGAGGTGCGTGACGAACGCTAGAAGATCACCCGTTGATCGTTTAGCCCGAAAGCCGTATTGGCGATCATTGATCAACGAGTGATCCTCCAGGTAGCGGGATCAATTCGGGTGTTTATACTCCGCTCGAACACCTTGAAGAGCATCGAGGTGATAGCTATGGGTTGATAGTTGCCTGGCTCGGAACGGTCCCCCTTTTTGGGAATCGGTTGAACATTCGCCTCCTTCCAAGCCTCAGGCACAGTGCCTGCGGCGTAAGACGTCCGGTTTAGGCGCGTAAGTGTAGGAGACAACTCCGCTGCACATTTTTTGAGGACCACAGCTGGGATACCGTCAGGTCCACTGGCTTTCCGAACATCGAGAGACTGCAGTATCGCACGAGCGTCACGTTTCCTGATATGTATATCAGGTGTAGCGACTACATTATTACACGTATTCCGATAGAGCACATCTTAAGATAAGTTAAAATGCACACGCATGCAAATGTATACACGCGCCACACTAGTATATAAGCTTTACTTTTACTGAAATTAAACAGACTATAACACCATATGAGTCTCGTTATACCTATTGCCAAAACATAGGCAAAGTGGTGACCCGACGACGCTACGATTCTGGCTCTACAAGTGGACTTCGCAACAAGAAAATAAGCAACATGAACCAACCAACTTGCAAATCAAGCTACGGCCATCAAGAAACATTGGAAGTAGCGGCTAGTACCACCATCTTATCCCGCATTCCGGAGTTTTGGAGGGATCAACCTAAATTATGGTTTACACAACTGGAAGCCATATTAGCACCTCAACAACAAGGCGACGATTATAAATATTTTACGGTTATAGCAAAGCTGTCTAAGGAAGAAATACTACAGGTTAGTCACCTCATTACCTCTCCACCATCCACAGAAAAGTATAAGGCCATCAAGGAGCGCTTAATTAATTGCTATGAGGAGTCAGAACAGCGCCAATTTCAAAAAATATTGACTGAAATGGACCTCGGCGATCAAAAACCATCACAACTTTTACGCAAGATGCAAGTTCTTGGAAAAGGAAAAATGGGTGACGAAACCATCAAGCTGCTATGGGTGTGACTTTTACCACCATCAGTTACTACAGTCCTAGTAGTTACAGGAGACACAAGATGAGCCAGATTGCTGACAAAATTATAACAAACTCAAAACTTACCGAGGTATCAGCTGTAAACGAAAACATAGACAAAACTAATGAAGGGGCAATGGCATGCGTATTAACACAATTAGCAAAAATAAAATTGGAATTAAGTGCAATTCAGCGTGATCACAGAGACCATCGACGCAGCACTCAAAGATATTATAATCGTCAGCATTTCCTATTGAGGTCAAGTTGGGAAAGAAAACACTATTGTTTTTATCACTATAAATACAGAAAATATGCAAGAAATTGTATTAAACAATGTGATTGGCAAAAAAAAATTAACTCGAAAGACTAGGGAAACTAATCAAAGCGCAGACTACGGCGGATCTCTGTGCTATTCACCCGTCCAACCGCCTCACTGTTACCGACCGAAAAAGTGGTATGAGATTTTTGATTGACACGGGAGCAAATATTTCATTTATCGGAAAGACACAGAGACATTCATTTACACAAAATGAACAATATACACTTTATGCTGCTAATGGTACAAAAATCAAGAATTATGGCGGAAAAACTCTTACTTTAAACTTGGGATTACGGAGATGCTTTTCATGGAATTTCGTCGTCGCTGATGTGACGCAACCAATTATAAGAGCAGATTTTTTAGAGCATTATAAGCTATTAGTTGACATAGCTGGTCGAAGACTTATTGACAGGGTAACTGAGCTTACAACGCCTGGTGTAGCCGCAGTTGGCAATGTTAGGCGGCCGCGAACTGCAGTCATCGATTCGGGAGTTGGGCGCAAAGAGATTTGCAAGCAGATCTGCTTTCTCCTGCGGCCGATGAGCCAGTGATTCATTCGGATATCTCAAAGAGGGCAGCGAGGTTTGGCAGAAGTTGGACTGCACGGCTTTTGGCCAGACTCCAATAACTACGGCTGCCCGTAGGATGCGCCATGAGTTCCTGGCCGAACCGTGCGACGCGCTGGGCATCCGCTCTTAAGTATAACCTCTTGCAGACCTTTGTGGCTTGGTTGAACGCTGCCTTCAGGTGATCCACGTTAGAGTCGTGGAGAGCGCGAGCCCTGGTCCAAGCGCGGTACGCTGTCTTTTTGCGTTCAACAGCATCAGCGCATTCACGACCGAACCAGGGCCTTTTCCTGCCGCCGCTCGTGACATCACTGTATGGAATATAATATTCCATACCCAGGATGATTTCACCAGCGACAGCAGTAGCGCTCTCTGATGGATCCCTATTCTCAAAGCAGCGTTGAGCTCAAGGGATGGATGCGAAGTACTCCATTCCATCATTCCATCCCAGTCTGCTGACGAGTAGTGCCACAGTCGTCGTCTTGCCTCCTTGGGTTGTGGAGGCGTAACAACAACAGCTGTGCCACAAACCAGACAGTGGTCTGAGGTGCCCAGAGGAGCACAAATCGACACACTGTACCGGTTCGGATTACTCGTCAGCAGCAGATCAGAGAGGGCGCCTGACCTGCAAATTCCGGTATCCGGGTGGGCTGGAGTACCAGTTGAGACAGGTCATACGTGAGAGCAAACGCACGGGCAATTAGTCCCGCGTGGTCTGTTTTGGGAGAACCCAACCAGGTCTCATGGTGGACTTTGAAATCTCCCAAGAACACCAACTCAGCGTTCGGAAACTGCTCCTGCGCGTCATCTGCCGCCTGACTCAGGTAATCGAAGAGTCAAGTTGTCTCAGCGTCTCCTGTATGGGATCGGTAGAGGCACATGTAGATCTGGCTGAAAGAGCCATGATCTTCGTGTACCCAAAAGACAGAGAAGGAAGGGTCCTCTAGGCAGTGTAGAACGCGACAGCAAATAACCGCCCTAACAAACAAGCATACCCCGGCTTTCGCGAGGAAACACTCCTCTAGCACGTAGGCGGGATATTGCGGGTATGTCGTGTCTGCAGGACGGCGTATTTGTGTTTCCGTTAGAAATAGCATTGCCGGCCGAGCCGTCTCCAGGTGGTGAAGGACGGCATTAAGGTTAGCGTGGAGTCCTCTGATGTTAATAAACTCCACGACACAGGAAGAGGAAGCAGCGGTGGGGTTACGGCGATTGGCTGCTGTTAAACGACAATGCTTTGTTCATACTGCCATAGAGTGAAAGGAAGGGAAAGCGAGAAAAAAAAGAGGCGGCTATTCTTGCAGCAAAGTTGGGCAAGGCGCAGAGCAGTTTCGTCATATTACTGTGTGGTATGGTGATAGCCGATCCGACGGATGGAAGGATCCCCGTACCCTCCCGAAAGTGGTCGCTTGGACCCACCCTCCGGTCACCATCCGGCACGACGAGCCACCTCGAGATTATGCGCGGCATGATGAGGCAGCCAACCAAGTCGGTTAGACTCGGTTGGGCCTCTGGACTATACCGCGGGCGGCCAGCAGAGCACCGTTTCTACGGCTCTCCCTGGCCACCGGGTCGACTCGCGCCACCCACACAATGACTCTACGGATACTCTGCAGGTCCCTCGTAAGCTGCGAGAATCGTCACCTCATGCTTTGGCCTCCGGCATTCTCATTCACCGAACGAAACACAGCAGTGAAACACTGCTGTTTCACGTTGATTTTCTGTGAGAGGGTAGTACTTCCCCGGTTGAGCCGGCCCATTCTCGCTATAATCAGCTTGACTCTACTACTCATAACAAAGTCTTGGTGGGCTCGGCGTTCGGAAAATTTCAGATGTTAGTTTACCGGCGTTCCTCTCCTCATTTCACAGCACGGAAGAATTAACCACGAAAATTTTATCACCCACACTGGTTAATTCAGAAGTGCTGTGCAAAACTGATGCTGTGAACGCCTGGAACATGGCTTGTCCGAATTCTCTTTTGACACCCGACCACCTATTCTCCCAGTGGCAATGGGACGGACCGCTTAACAACTCTGTAAGAGAAAAGCTTTTTTCTACATATTCCAATGTTGCTGAGCGTGCTCGATTGCTGGCTGTGGAATCTGGTCTTTGGTTTCAGGCACTTCCATCGTTCAATATATGTACCATGTTGGACGATACCACTTTTCACCTCCCCACTTGCTTCCGATTAGGTGTTTCATGTATTTCTCCGCATTGCTGTCACTGTGGAGAAGCTGTCGATAGCCTCGGACACCATGGACTCTCTTGTAGCAGAAGCGCTGGTCGAATTTCTCGCCACGCTAATCTTAATGACATAATACGTCATGCTCTTGTCACTGCTGGCGTTCCAGCTGTACTTAAAACCAATGGCTTGGTACGCGACGATGGAAAGAGACCGGATGGAATGTCATTGTTGCCTTGGAAGATGGGCAAGCCTTTGATGTGGGACGCAACGAGCGTTGACACCCTTGTGTCATATCATCTTCCAAGCACTGCGGGATGTGCCGGCGCTGCTGCTGCAACCGCGGCAACCCTCAAAAGGCGCAAATATAGTAATTTAGTCGGAAATTACATGTTTGAGCCATTTGGGGTGAAAACCCTAGGTTCATGGGGTCCGAACGCTCGTATTTTGTACAGGGAGATCTCAAAACGCCTGATCGACGTTTCGCGTAATCAGAAGGCTGGTCTTTTCTTGGCCCAAAGAATCAGCATTGCCATTCAACGTGGCAATGCTGCCAGTCTTCATCTGGACACGTTACCCGTTGACAGCAATGCTAAAGAATTCTACGATGCCTAAACCATTTTTGTAAATATTTAGTATTATAATTATTTGTGTTTTTGTAATTATGTTATCTTTTTTAATACGTTTGTAAAAATATATATTAGATTAATTCGTTTTCAAATTAATAATGTAAATATATTGTAAATGTTATCTATAAATATATGTATTTGAAAGTCAAACGCGTACCTATATAACATACACATTATGAACGTACATGGTCTCATGCCACTTTCTTTGAGGGCTGACAGGATCTACGGATTTGCTTTTGCTACGTGTCTAGCATACGAAAAAATAGACAGAAGAAATGCTTGATTCACTTGCATCAGGCACGCTCTTCGATTTAAAATACTCTTAACGTGGCCTTACACCGTAATGTGTCCGATCTGGTCAAGAAATGTTTGCTAAGGTCCATAGGACTAGGCGAATATTCTATGACTTATATATTATATTAGTTTATTAAAACTAGATAAAATATAAAAACTGTGTGATCAAATCGGCAAGTCTAATCCATGTTTACCGGAGTTTTTCTTAACCCAAAAACTTGTTTACTTCTGTGACTAGATTTGCTTAATATTTTTATGTTTTGTAAGCATTTCTAATAATTTTTCTGTTTCTCTTTTCTGTATAAAAGCTTCTTAAAGCTCAACTTTGACTTAATAGTAACTTTCTGTTAGTTATTTTTTACAAAATATTCTTCCCTGAATAAAGAGACTTTTCTTGAGATCTCTTTAATGATAATAAAAATATTCTGCGACGAAGGTACTGAGAAACCCAAGCTTATATTTTATTTTCGTCATTTGTTAGAAATGTTATTTATAGAATAAAGCGACACTACTTGCATTTGTTTGTCATCTGTCTTAAATATATACTACTTTATTTTCAGTTGTGTTTCGAATCATATTTTTTCTTAATATGTACTGTCACATAATTGGGTAAAGGTTTCCCCTTTTTCCTCTAATGCTCCCCATTTAGGGCTTCCATCTGCCAGTCGTTCAAAAATGTGTCTAAATTTTTGCACCAGCGTTTTCTTTATCTACCCTGACGACGGCGCGACGTCTGTCTGGTGTCGACCCCGTTGTTATATATCTTTTAAAGTTGTATTCTGCACATACATACATATATCCAATCCTTTGCCATCTTGGTGTTAGTATCGATAATACCTGTTTTAGAGCGTATTTCTGCATTCCGCATTCGATCCGTTAATTTTAATCTTAATTCGCTCCGTTCAATCGCGTTCAATGGCTCGTTGGAGCTTTATTGTGGCTCGGTTAATGACAATTGTTGAGCCCCATAAATTAGATATTTTTAAAATATTTATGTTAATATGCTTGATTATTAAGAATCTAGCTTGGTTTTGTTTCAACAAGTCTGGCAAAAACGAATCTCAAATATGTGAGTTATACTCATATTTTATAGTTTCTATTAATATCTTCTGTTACCAATAAGTTCAGTACTTATTACTTCAAAATAAAGATATTTGCTTCCAAGTATTGGCTTCCTAACTTGATTCGGACGATAAATTGCCTCCTTTTAGAGAAGGCAAAGGTAACAAATTGAGCATTTTATTATTCTGCACCCTTGTAATCGTATTAGACTCAATAGGAGGTCAACAAGCACTTTAATATTTTCACCCCTGAGTCTTTTTGCTTGCCTGTCTATTCTGCTAAACGGTTTTTTATTAGGCTAGGTGAGAGGTAATTTAGTCAAGTTTGTGTCATATATGATCGCAGCACTTGATAATGGTGATATCGCTTTTATCAGGTCTGCAAAAGACGAGGGAATTTTAATACTCTTATTATTTTACACTATGCAAAAGTGTATACCTATTTTAACAAAAGTACTTGAAAGGAATGGAAGTTGAAGTAAAAATATATGAGTATTTTTTTATCTGAAAATGTTAGTGCTTATAATATTCAGTTAAAAATAATCCTTACTAATATTATAAACGCGAAAGTTTTTATGGATGCATGGATGTATGGATGTTTGTTACTCTTACACGCAAAAACTACTGGACCAATTGCGATGAAACTTGGTATGTAGATAGCTGAAGACCTGGATTCATACATACTTTTTATCCCAATATTCCCACGGGAACGGGACTTACGTAGGTGAAACCGCGGGGTAAATCTAGTAACATTATAATTATTTATTTTGAAAATATGTTGAACACGTAACTATTGACTTCATGGATGGCGTAAATGGTCACCTCGCCGTTTTCACTGCATCGAGTATTGTGGGTTTATTTTCCACACTGAACAAAATATTAATTGTGTTATCCACAAATAGTTGTTCTCAGTCTTTGTGTCCGTATTACTGTTTGTAAAGTCCACTGTGTCACAGAATAATAAGTATGGATAAGGAAATAAATAATCGAATTAATAAAATTTATGATGCCTGTCGACAGCGCATGCATGTAGCTAGGGCGGGCTACTCGTGTCAGCTGCTCGCGTGGGCTACATGGGCAATTTCTTGCGTGAGCTACAGGCGCGAGCTAAAAATACGCATTCCTTGTGCAAGCGGCTCGTATCAACCGGTTACCAGTGTTGCGGTATACATGTGATGGGTTTACTTAAGTGGGTTTAAGTGTCTCAACTTGCGCATGTTTCTCGCTTTGTGTACAAAACACATAAAGTCTATGTTTGACACATCAAAAATAGCAAAAAAGTAAAGTAAACGCGATATCAGTCACATCTATCTTAAATCATAGTTCACAAAATAGTGAGAGCGCTTTTAATAGAGACATAAATAATAATATTCCATCCATATGATGGTCGATACCCGTGGTCGGTACCGAGCGCAGGCAGCAAACTCAGTTCGAGATTTCAAGTGTTATATTTGTATCACCTGTGCAGCTGCCAATAACACGCTAGGACAAAATAGAAAACGCAACAATGAGGTCACACATCATATAGAGAATAATAGTGAACAATTCTCAATATGAGCGATAGGGATAACAGTATATTGATAACTAGATTTTGCCCGCAGCCTCGCTCGCCTAAATGTAGGTTAGGTTAGTAACAGTACTTTTTCTGGATAAAAGGTACCTTATGTCCTTTATTGTTCCCCTGACAACGTGTATGCGAAATATCATGACGATCGGTCAAGTAGTTAAGGCAAGAAAGCTCAACAAACAAACTCACATTCGCATTTATAATATTAATTAATTTGAAAAAGGCTTATGATAAAGTGGTGAGGAATGAACTTTGGTCAGTATTGTCTATGTATGGAGTGAATAGCAACCTCACACGAGCTCTGACATCTCTTTATGACGATTCTAGAGATTGTGTTAGGATAAATGCGACCTACATAGAATGGTTTAGCATCGGTAAATGTGTTAGACAAGGATGTGTAGCGTGTTTAACCTATACATGAATAATTGTTTGAATAATTTAAAAGATTATAAATGAGGATTAAGAATGAATGAGTTACTTGTCTTCTTTATGCCGACGGCATCAGCGGAAGAGTTGCAGGTTATGGTAACTATTATGCATGGTACTTTTGAGAGTAAAGGAATGAAAATGAATGTAAGCAAGACGAAAGTAATGGTATTTGAAAAGGAGGAGTGCATGACGATGTGTAATATTATCATTGATGGAGTGGAACAAGTGAAAGAGTTTGTGTATTTGGGTACTTTGTTTACAAGAGATGGGAATCATGTGGGAGATATTGAAAGGAGAACGATTGCTGGCAATAAAGTGAACGGAGCTCTACGCGCTTTTATAAACAGTCGAAATGTATCCGAAGAGGCACGTTTGGCTGTTCATAGAGGCCTTTTAGTGCCTAGACTTATGTATGGAAGTGAAAATTATGTATGGCAAAAGAAGCATGAGAGCAGAATAAATGCTGTAGAAATGAGAGCGCTGAGAAACATATGTGGTGTGACTCTGAAAGATAGAATAAGTAATAGTGTGATTAGAGAGAGATGCGGCATGAAAGTGGATATAGTGACAAGAATAGAAAAGGGTATGTTAAGCTGGTTCTGGCATGTAGACAGAATGGACGAGAAAAGACTGACTAAGAAAGTTTATAAGGCTAGTGTGAATGGAACAGTCGCAAGAGGAAGACATAGACGAACGTTTCTCGATCAGATCGGAGACGTTCTGGATAAAGGCCAGGTTAGGCAAGCGTGTATAAGGAATGTGAGGAAAGTGAATGAAGCCAGAGAAATGTGTCAGGATCGTAGCAAATGGAAATCCGTAATCTCTGCCTATCCCTCTGGGAAACAGGCATCAAACATATTGGCTTAGTGTGACTTGTGAGAGTGTCAGATGACAACTTAACGTCCAGAA
This sequence comes from Catocala nupta, assembly GCA_963675205.1. Classification (NCBI taxonomy): domain Eukaryota; kingdom Metazoa; phylum Arthropoda; class Insecta; order Lepidoptera; family Erebidae; genus Catocala; species Catocala nupta. Next base: position 17,572,496 of record OY776097.1, on the reverse strand, counting down.
AGGCAAGCACTTAAACCACTATTGTCCGTACAAATAATATATTTTTTTTTGTGAATTGACAGTTGGTATAATTGAAGCGGTTTCTATATTTTCATTAATTAACATTGCTATGGTAACAAAAGCATTGTGTGCAAAAGTTGTGTTTCTTTTTTATTGATACCATGGAATTGCAAAAAGGCACATTTATAAAAGAAAAATGCGTAAGAGACATTTTACAAAAGGGACATTTTGCAAAAAGACATTCTAGAAAATTACGCCGTTTTGCGAAGTAGGTCTAGGCGACTAAGCTTATAAAATTTTGATAAATAATTTATTACATATACATATATGAAGTGGCATGAACAAGAAGAGTCGCAAAGTACAATGTAGCAGTATGTATCTGACTCGTTCACTAAATTAAATCGAATAAATTGATTACGTAATTTTTGATTTATAATTAACACTTTAATTGGATATCACTAAAATGTCTATGGTGGATCATGTGGACGGCCACCGGGTACATTGAAAATGTGACGGATGACGTATTTGTGTGATCCACAAATAGATGTGCCGAGTCTGGCTGTTCTTTGTGTCTATTCTCTGAATGTTTATAAACTCTCCCGCGATACAGGCATTCCAAATTGTTTGAAGAAAAAAGAACTTCAATAACATTATTTTGTAGATATTTTCTCTGGTCAGCGGCCTTTCTGCGCAATTAGGCAACACAAGTCCTTTCCAAACCGAGACTTGTTTTATTCATAAGACGACCCACTAGGCTGTGTACTTGTATAAATAATTTTATTGGTAGAAGATAAATATTTTATGTTTTTTTTATTTGTAGATGATCGACAAACAGAGTGATTTCTATGTACTTGTGCTTAATGAGAAGCAAATTGGGATTATTAGGTTGAGTAATGGAATTTGAACGTTAGCCAGGAGTACTTTTACTACGTTTATTTGGTATTAAAATGATGATAGTGCTATAGGAGTAAATCTTTGTATATCCAAGATAATATACGGAGGATGACATAAACATTTGCTTTTTAAATAAAGCTAGGAAAGGCTAGGATGCGGCGCTTCATTATACGAAATGTTGTCGTCACAATGCGAAATATACTGAAATGAAATGACGCAAGCGAGCTGTTTCATCAGCTGTCTTATGGACTTTCGAGTTTTAACATCATTCTAAATATCTTATGCTTTTATGAGAGCGTTGGACTGCCACGCAGAAGTCTCAAGTATGATTCCAAATGACGGGCCTCTGACTTTTCATAGTGTATTAAATATTTAATACGCTTTAACGATAAAGGAAAACATCGTGAGGAAAAATGTCTGAGAGTTCTCCACATTGTTCTCGAAGATATGTAAATTCTGCTAATCCACACTGGGCTAGCGTGGTGGACAATGGCCTAAATCGTTTAATACTGAGAAGAGACTCGTGCCTAGTTGTTACTCAGTTTATATAATGGGTTGATTTTATTATTATTATAGCTCATGTACTTTTACATGAATCTGATTTGACGGCGCAATAGTAGGTATTTAATGCGAAACTTATCACTATACATTTAGTCAAAATCGTCATATCCCAATGAAATGTTCTTATAGTGCCTCGATGAGATCTTAAAGCAAATTTATTTAATTAAAGTGTACAACAAAACCACTTTCTGCACTTTTAAGCTCAATAATACTAGGCACGTTGTGTCCACCTAAATGGTTATGCAATCAAACGAGACCTTACAACGAATATTGTATATCAATAATTGTAATAATCAGTGGTGGTCCTAATAAATAAATAGTACTCGCAACATTGAGCATTTCTTTTTTAAATGACAACTCCCGCACTAGTAATAAATCATGCGTCGCGGGGTAATTTACAAACAACAAAGAACATTTGGCAACAAGAAAGTTTGGTCCCGTGTGGGATTCGAACCCACAACACTCGGCGGAGTGGCAGTGGCGAGGCGACCAACTATACCACTGCGACACCTGAGCAGTTAATATCTGAAATAATATCTACGAGTGTAATTTAGTAGTAAGTTGAAGATACAGACAACCTAGTTCATCTTGAGGTCTAAATATATAAGTGAAGTATGAACTATAAATAACAGAGCTGTTATCTTTCCAGAGCATCATTTCTATCCGTGTGCGTTCGCCGGCGGGTACCCTCCGATGAGAACCTCAACACCGATTATGCACCAATACAGAGGTATCCCAGGTAAGTTCGGTATTCATGTACTTTTAATATTTATGTAGGCTGACTCGTTGGCAAAACGGTAGTAAGTGTAGTTCTGCGGTAACTATGCCGAGTGACAGCCAATACCAACGGATAGATGGTGTATTTCCTTTACCTTGCCAGTGCTTGGTATCACTCGCCTAGTCGGCCAAGTAAAGGCAAGCGGCAACGTGTATAGAGCTTTTGTGTATAGTGAATTTGCGTAGCTTGTAACAACTCGCAGTCGCTCGGTACCACTCGTCTCACTTCGGAGCGGTGACGGTTTTTCTACACAATTCAAAGTCAAAAAGTCAAAAATCATTTATTAATTTAGGTCACAAAGTAACACTTATGAACGTCAAAATATATGGGTTAGTGAGTTTACTAAGTTACTGAAGCTACATTTAGGGTAGATGCTAGGTTCAGGCAAAGGGTTGAGCCTATGAGAAGAAACCTGCAAGAAACTCACGGCTACTCTTTTAAATCGCCAATTAAATATAATTTCAGTATTTTACAACTCAGATTAACAAGGTGTTGCAGCCATTATGCCATATACTACAGATTATAAAAAAACTAAAGTTATAAACAATAATATAATTATATAATTCAAAGGCATTGGTCTGCGCTCGGCCAATAGCGTTCACATGTTGGGCCGTATGCTATTCCGCGCTTGGCGAACATCGCCGTTACACGTACAAAATGTATTATTTTACAAGTCTACTACGATATACATTGATATAATAATTATATGCGCTCATTAATCGTGAATAATTCGTTGGAGTGCCATAGTTAAATAAATTTCAGCAGCTGTCATAACTTTTACGACGTCCATATTATTGCAATGCTCTATAAAGGCTGACAACACCCAACGTGTGGACAACTCCACAAAACTCGTCTACATTGGCCAATTGCATTAGTTTTCTTCAAACTTGCCGAACGTCTAGACGATAGTTCTTGCCTTGTATCAGTTTGTTAAATGTAAATTTAGTAAATGTAATAATCTCACTAACCCCTTTGACGTTCATAAGTGTTACTTTGTGACCTAAGTGAATAAATGATTTATGACTTTGACTTTGCCTTAGCTCGCGTTGGCTTACGCTTAACCAACATATATTGCAGGCATTAAATTCGATTCTTGGGACTGTCATAATGAGTTTGGTTTCCGGGTCTGTCATAGTGCGTTCGATCCCCGGGTGTAGCAGAGATATTCTTTTAAGATAATCCCGTATCTAAGTAGCTTCCTGACCTGAGACCTAAAATTATCGGTGCAATGTGGGTGAAAAATACTGCTGCTTACCCCTTCGGGGGTATATAATATATATGTATCATTTTGATACCTCTTTAAGTATCACTTGAGTTTAAACTTGTATGAATGAAAGACAACACAAAAAATCCTAAATAAATTCCCTAAAATTGTAATTACCATGTCAGGTCTTTTCTGCTATCTACTATTTCTTCCGATTTCTTTGTCCCGTTTGTGCTTATGTTTACGTGCGATCGTGTAATCCTAGTTTCGATTACCGGGTAAGCTAAAACGTAATGAAGTTTTCTATAAGGTAATACATAGTATAGCAATCTGTCCGTTAAAAGTCTATAGAGTTTGCAGACTTGTCAGACTTAAGAGCATAACTGGCACTATTAAGCTATAACAAAACTTCAGTACCATGAAAATTCCTAAATGTACTAATTAATCATTAACAGATCCGTACACGTAATACAATATGTGTGAATGGTAATAAGAGGAACGTAATCTTAGCTAATTAGCAATTAACACAATTGAAACACAGAGCCTAAGCAGTTCAAGTAGATGGGTAAGCTCGTCTACGCGATAAATAGAAACTGTATGGTATGAGATAGGAAAGACATTATGTGAAGGATAAACACTAATTTATTTATTTATGTACTCAACAACATAAGCTTACAGTATTGTACACACCAAATCTCTTAAGACTACACATATTATTAAAAATATATAATAATAGAATCCAGCTTAACAACAATACAAAAAACAGAAACACAAAGGAACATTATACAATTAAACTACAAATAACATATTATTTTTATACATACACAATTTATTCTGCCTAATAGTATTTACTTTATCATTTAACAATATTTAAATGAACATATATTTTTAATTATTACGTTATGGCTATCGAAGAATATGTCTGTGTCTGGAATATCTTTAAGAAATTTATTTATGAGGTTAATTGCTCTAGCCGTGTGGCTATTAGCGGCTTACGGAGAGCACCATGATGGTGGGCATGCGAGGAATCGGCGGTACCGACGTCAAATACCACGAATGTACTGGTTAGGCACGTATAAATGTATACATTCACGTACCAATAGATTGTCTACCTTATTGAGCAGTAACAGGCCGTTATATAGTATGTAGATAAATTCTTGCCTAAGTTGAAGAGTTACAAGACCCATCATCCTAGATACAAATAGGAAGGGATATAGAAACGGATAGTATCCATAAGTACGTTTATATAAATATCGGGCAAATTTCCGCTGGATTTTTCAACCATAAGGGTGTATAATTTTTCTTTTGGGTTCCATATGATTGCGTTGTACTTCAAATTTCTACGGATGCGTTGTAAGGTATCTTTATAACCTGTACGTTATTGAACTGGGAGGCAGTTCTTATAATAAAACATAAAGATTGTCTTTTTTTTTTAAATGTTTTTACAATGTATTCACAGAAATTTAATTTAGGATCTAGTATTAGTCCCAAATCACGTATTGTAGTGACGCGCTCAAGGGGTGTACCTACTAATTTATATGTCGTATTAACTGGAGAATGGGGTCGCGTAAACGTTATAGATTTACATCTAGAAACGTTAAATGACAATTTGTTTTGCTCGCTCCATTCAACCAGTGCATTAATGTCATGTTGTAATGCTGCGCAATCTTCGCTCTCACAGACAACTTTAGCTCGTCCGCGAACATCAGACATTCTGCCTTAAAGAGAACATTAGGCAGATCGTTAACCATTATTAAGAATTGTGTAGGTCCTAGTGTACTGCCTTGACTTACACCTGAAGGAGTATAATATTCTTTTGACAGACAATTTTTACTTTAACATACTGTTCGCGGTCCTTAAGATAGTCTACCAAGAATTTTAGTAGTTGTGAATCAAATCCTATTGATGAGAACTTTTTTAGAAGAATATCATTATCAACTAGATCGAACGCTTTTCGAAAATCGAAATATGCTAATAGGATATGCTAGCATGACTTTGGCTTGGTGTCGCAGTGGTTGTGAATGCGACTGCTGTGCACGAGGTCTTGGGCAAGATTCCCGGTTTAGGCAAAGTGGTGTTAAGTTTTGCTGTCATGTCACAGTAACAGCACGTAGTTTAAAGAGTATTTATTAAGATCAGCCCTCTATGGAGTGAGATCTTAAACCATACCTGGGGAATATATATATCTGCTAACCTCTTCGGGGATATCCTAACTAATATTATTAATGCAAATGTGAATTTGTTTCTTTGTTTGTTATGCTTTCACGCATTAACTACTCGACTGATCATCATAAACGTTGTCAGGGGATCAGAAAAGGACATAATATGGTACATTTTATTTAGAAAATTGTGTTTCTAATCTAATCTAAATGTAAATATAGGTTCGATTTACGCAAGTAAAACCGCGGGCAAAATCTAGTAGGCTATAAAATCAAAGCGAATTAAAGTAATCCAACTAGGAAGATACTAAATAGCCAAGCACTACACAAGATTATAGAAAATACCCACATATTATAACACATAAACTGGCTTTTTAAAAAAGAAAATGAATTTTCAAAATATATGTACATTACATTTTATATAGAAACTACAAATTTAAGTGTAGGAAATATACAGCAATTTCATAGATAAAGACTGTATGTGTAATTAGATATGTATCTAACATGAAACGATGTTCAATATAATATTCCATTTCCACAAATGCTTATATAGAGCACCGCATAAAATACTCAGAGCAAATTATTATCAGTCCGTGTATAGATGGCAAGCGTATAACTCGGCGCGTATGTGTAGGCGTTCATAGTCAATCTGTTATTTGGAAAGCGCAATCGTTTGAGCAATCTACCATATCGATACAAGTGCTTTGCTGTCGTGTATTTATGCAACTGCCAGTGATACAAATACGTTACTATTCTAATGAATGTTTGTGATTACAGAGCATGCGTACTCCTGATTAAAGCTCGCTGTATACGCGTGAACAAAATCCAAACGCAAATTGGCCTGGTTTACACAAGAGACTTAGAAATTAAATAAGAATTTAAAAAAATTATAAATCTCCTGCTGCCTTAGTAATAATTCCTGTGTCGCGGGGGACTTTACAATAATTCAAAACACGAGAATACCTATATTCGGAATAACCATTTGTGGTTCATACAAAATTTTATCCCGTGTGAGAATGGAACCCACAACACTCGGCGGGATGGCGGTAGCGAGGCGACCACTTAAAACCACTTTGCTATTCGTGCAGTATATTACAGTACCTACATATATTGAAACTACATAAATAATTTCATGCATATATTCCCAAAAATACAAAGTACTAACAGCATTTTACCCGCTATATTGAGGGTAACAAAAGCGATTAGATAGCAGGATGTTCAATAACTGCATCATTGACCAATAGCGACTAGGTCACTTATACTTACAGTATGCTTACCCTGGCTACATAGAAATTATCAAAAGCAACTAGAGTGCGCGATGTTTCAAACTTGAACAAAAATGATTAGATCGTCGCTCATCATGCTACCATAAGGTTATTTTTTGTTTTTAGTGTCTAGCTGTCGAGAATCCCACAAAAACAGATCGGCGGGATAGAAAATACTCTATGAGTTGATCTAAGACATGTTCTATATGGACGGTGAAGTAGTGCCGTGCCAGTTTTAGCGAGCAGCGAGTTGGCATACCGTGGTAGATTAAATCGGTAGGACCCGGGACCTTTTGTCCCTGGGTGAGCCTAAAATACCCTCACTGCTCCTTTACCCGCGGAGAGGGATGAATAAATATCATTCCCCACCCCCCACATGCCCCAAATTAAAAAAGGACACGTTCTATATAAATGCAAGTTTCATTAAATTTATTCAGAGGTTTATACATAGTACCTTCACAAACTTTCACATCCTAACTAATATCATAAATGTGCATATGAGTTTGTTTGTTTGCTTTCAAGCCTTAACTACTTTACCGATCATCATAAAATTTTGCAAACAAGTTGTCAAGGAAACAGAAAAGGACATAGGGTACCTATCATCCAGAAAAAAACGGGGCAGTCTTTGGGGACTGCCGATAGAAGTGAAAACTAAGTAACTAGCGTGTGGTGATGATGAGGCGAGGTTCACGCTTTTTGTTCACCCAAAAAGTACACATATATACACAGTATACATATAGCTCATGGAAAGCGTTCGGTGACGATGACGCGAGTTGCATGATTTTTGTTCATCCAAAAAGTGCTCAACGCCCCTAAAGAAGGTTTCACTTCAAAAAAACTGTTCCCGAGGTAAAGAAATGTATTGACAAAATCTGCATTAACTCGAGCAAAGCCACGGACAAAATATAGTTATATTATAAATGTGAATGTGTGTTTGTATGTTTGTTATGCATTCACGCCTTTATTACAAAACCGATCATCATGAAATTACGCACACACATTGTCAGGTGTACAGAAAAGGACACAGGGCACTTTCTCGGCAAAAATCTAGTTTATAATTTCAATAGGATAAAAGTTTGTCGAAACGATTCACATTGTATAAATATTCCATCAGGTTTGGTCAACCCACCCCGGCACCGCCCGAGCTGTGTGCCTATGACGCAGATCTGGAGTGCTCCTACTTCAGGCGACGTCCACGTTCGGTGTGCAGCCAACCTGACCCCAAACGCTACACCTGGATGCCTGAGGATGAAGACTTCACCCGGATGGAGTGGCCACAGTGAGTAATGAGTTGTGTTCTGATGGAAAATATTTTGTTATACGCTTCTCCTTCCTTTTATTTTGTAATCAATAGTTATTAATTGGTATCTAAATTACTTGTTGACCCCTCAACCTCGGCTAAAATGTCAAAAAAGTTCTCGTTGTAGTACTAGTATTATACCCGATTTGTTTGGTTATTTGTCTAAAGACAACACTCGCACTAGGAATAATAATTCCTGTGTCGCGAATGACTTTATGAACATTCAAACAATGGACACAAAATACAAGCAGACCGGGTACCTACTTGTGGATCATACAACTTTTTGTCTTTTTTGGGGATTGGCGCGGTAAGGACTTTAACCACTATGCCATTCATCCAGTCATATAGTGCGATATGTAAGATTCAACCCGATGCCTTTTCCAATGGGCTACAGCTGCTTTCATCCTGGTATTGATATTACAGCATTTAGTGTACTAGACTTTATTTTTTATATTTGTTTATAAAACTTTGCCTCGTGTGGGATTTCAACCCACGACACTCGGCGTACTGGCAGTGGTTAGGCGACCACTCAAACCACTAAATCATCCGTGCAGTAATAGATTTTTTGTTTGCCACCCTTCAATGAAACCACGGTTTGTAATTTTTTGCATAGAACTAGTTTATGGGCCAGAGAGTGACATGGGTAGATAGAGACTTTTTATCGCAGAAGATGTACTGTTTATGTGGCATAATTTTTCTAACCAGACCAGGCGGATAGAAGCTAGTTCAAAATACACTACGACGCTTAAAAGTGTTCGCATTTTTTTCTATAGTTGTTTAACTTTACAAATCTGTGACGCAAGTATTACTTGGTCGTCTACATAAAGAAGACATTTGTCAAGTAACTGATACATTCTTAATCCCCATTCACAATCTATTAAATCTTTCAAACAATTGTCCATTTATAGGTTAAACAGCAAAGGTGACGCACTGTGGGCTGAAAATCGACCTCCATAGACATAGAAATGAAAATTGCTAGATGTTCGTTTTGTTGACAGATATGGCTTCTATTAGCTATTATACACATAACAATGTCGTCTGAGCTAACTCCGCACAGAAATGAATTTATTATAAGGTTTTTTCGAAAAAAATGTATGGAGCTAGCATGAAAAATCTGAATATCTCTGAACTTGCAAGGAAAACCGTAATATCCTCAGAGATGGTTATAGGACTAATTATTTGTGATTTTTTGACATACTTCATATAACGGTACCTGCTGCAGAATTTTTTTTAAAAATCATCTAATTTTTAATTAATTTTTTTTAACATTAAACGATTTGTTTTATTGTAAAAGTAAAGAAACAACACGTTATATGCATATAATACTAAATCTTCGCCACTTATTTGTTAAAAAATCAAGAAAATTATTTTTGCCTTACATAGTATATATGTTTTAAAACAGGTAATTGGATACCATTACTAAACTTTGCATACAGGTAAACCACTGAATATTAAATTAGCCTTCTAATGAGTTCTGAATAAGAGATTAAGTGATTTGCAATATCGCACAATGGTAACTACGGAGTACACTAATTAAATTCTTACAGGTAAGTACATAAGTAAACTAATTAGTTAATAAGACATGTTACGAGTTCTAAGAAATATTTTCGACAACTGTCTAATTATTTTATTATTATGTCTATATGAAGGTATTTTTTTAAATCATTAAATTCTACTAATGTCAAAGTAAAGATCAATCGATAAGTTAGTTATTTTATTAACGCTAATAATAGGCATTAAATAAAAAGAAAAATAAATTAAAAAGGTATTTTTTAATAGTTGATAAAATTTATATAAAACAAAACATAGGTACAAAAGTATGCAAAAATACAAATAGGTACAAGAATAGTAATATAAAATATTTAAAAATAAATCAATTGCAAAACATAGTTACGTACCAAAGCTAAATAACGAAAGATCATGAAAAAATTACATTGAATAGAATTATAATTAAAAGCACAAAAAGTTTCTAGTTTTCCTTATCACTCTCGTCGATTTCTGAATCAGAATCTAGATTGCCTAGAAACTCAAAGTCAGTTTCTTGAAACTGAATTAAATTGAGGGTTTCAGGAAATAAATCCTCCTTTTTCTTGGCATCTAACTTGGGCCTTTGTACATTTATAAAAGGATCCGAAGAAACAACTAACATATTAAGGATATCATGATTCGAATCTTGCCTGCTCTTTTTCTGCGAATGATGTTCCCGAAACCTCCTAAAATCTTTATTGCGAGACTCGGATGCTTCTTCCGAGAGACTTTCTATGGGTACAACATCATTCTTCTCGATTATGTCTGCCCCGTGTATAAGTAATTTGTGGACGGTTGATGACATATAGTACCAGTCATGTAATTCCACGTACCTCTCTGCTGTTTTGAAGGCATAATCTTTAAATTTAATTATATCTACTTTTTCCCCGGAAGTTATTGCCTGTAAAATCACAGCAAATCTTCTTATTAGTTCTTCGTCCAACCCAGTAATGGCTGCAGTTTTATGGGGAAATTTGAAAAACTTTCTTGCAGTGTTGCCGTCATTAGTAGTTCCGGAACCTTGTTTAACAATGTCAATCAATAGATTTAATTCGTCTTTAAATTTGTCTTGAATAATCTTTTTCCTCTTACTTAGCATTTCTTTGTGCTCGTTACCTCTCGCAGCCCACTCTTTAAAATCTAGTCTATACGAAATATGTAGTAAACATTCCATACAATTTATACGGGCGTGTAGAGATGACAATCCAAACTCGTATATATCAGAAGATACGGTCTTTGCTGTTACTACACTCAAACGGTTCATTTCTGTCGGTTTTGCCAGACACAAATAGCATGATGAACTTGATCTGGCTTGAGACAAATACGTGCAGACTTTACCATCGATCATTGTCATCATTAGGTGATGATTCACCCTGTTTCTATTATTGCACTCTGTAGGAATGAGAGCCTTAATTTCTTCATCCATTCGTCGTTTGTGTTCGATGACTACTGCTTCGCTTTCCTTCACAAAAGTAAATTGAACTGGACGACAATACATTACTGAGCATGGTTTTGGGTTCATCCACAAAGTATTGTCTCCATCAGTCAGTTTTAGTGGCACCAAGGAAGTCATGAAAATACTTGAATCGTCTTGATCGCTATCCATTTTCTGCTTGTATCGGCTTTGGTTTGACGCACCATCGAAACCCCATTTAGATATCAATTTTAAATCCTTATTTTGCACATCATCGTTAGGAAAACTTTGGAGGATTCTTTTGACCGTAATGTCGAGTAAAGCTTGAAGGGTTATTCTTGCCGATGAATCGGTCACTAACACTGATTGCTTCGGTGGATAGCATGCCAGCTTGGTTTGTTGCACTTTATAGTAGGATGGATAAATATCCTTTCTACCTTCCCGAATAGCTGACTCTCGTAAAGTGATGTATTGCCACTTTGATAATTTTAATGAAAGGAGTAATCCAAGTGCTTTTTCTGGTGTAAATAAGATAGTTTTCACCGGTTGCTTAAGCGTTTCCTTAATTTTAGAGGCTGCTTCAGGATGTTTCAGCATATATTCGATTACAGATGCGATATCCACACAACCTTCTTCCTTAAAACGCGCTGCTGCTGTATATGCCAATTCACTGGGATTGTCAGTTTTATGCTCATCAGATCTTCTCTTCTTCTGTTTGCTTTCCAGATCTTCGAATGGTTTTCGTGACCTCTTTGTCATTGTACCAACAGAGTATGATGTTGAGGGTTCTGGAGAGATTGATCTTGATCCCTCAGCAACAGTTGGTTCTTGAGCGACTAAATTTATACAACTTGGCCAATCGATAGTTGCTTGCAGCCAAATTTCGTATTGTTTTCTAAAAGTATCAAGAATTCGGTGAGATTTTTGCCACCTTTGTGATGCAGCTCGTACAAATCTCCGACAAAATTCTTTTAGAGTCACTTGATCTTCAACGGAAAGACAAACGTCTAGGCGGGATATAACTTCACTAAACAATACCTCATGATCAAATGAAGTACTCTTACATTTTAGAAGAACGAATAGGTCTAAATTAGTATTTAAACTTTCCATTATAAAATTTCACAGTGATATGTTAGGGGTAACAAAGCTTAGAATAAACTAAATTATGATGCAAAATGTTAACCATTTTATATTTCAGCCCAACATTAGTTAACGACCTCATTAGACAGTTGTCGAAAATATTTCTTAGAACTCGTAACATATCTAATTAACTATTTAAGTTACTTATGTACTTACCTGTAAGATTTTAATTAGTGTAATCCGTAGTTACCATTGTGCGACATTGCAAATCACTTAATCTCTTATTCAGAACTCATTAGAAGGCTAATTTATTATTCAGTAGTTTACCTGTATGCAAAGTTCAGTAATGGTATCCAATTAACTGTTTTAAAACATATATACTATGTTAGGCAAAAATAATTTTCTTGATATTTTAACAAATAACTGGCGAAGATTTAGTATTATATGCATATAACGTGTTGTTTCTTTACTTATACACCAAAACAAATCGTTTAATGTTAAAAAAAATTAATTAAAAATAAGACGATTTTTAAAAAAAAATCTGCAGCAGGTACCGTTATATGAAGTATGTCAAAAAATCACAAATAATTAGTCCTATAACCATCTCTGAGGATATTACGGTTTTCCTTGCAAGTTCAGAGATATTCAGATTTTTCATGCTAGCTCCATACATTTTTTTCGAAAAAACCTTATAATAAATTCATTTTTGTGCGGAGTTAGCTCAGATGACATTGTTATGTGTATAATAGCTAATAGAAGCCATATCCGTCAACAAAACGAACATCTAGCAACTTTAATTTCTATGTCTATGGAGGTCGATTTTCAGCCCACAGTGTGACGCTACATATTCTTGTCTAACACCTTTTTCGATACTAAACCATTCTGTGTACATATGTCCCATTTATCCTAACACAAGCTCTAGAATCGTCATAAAGAGATTTCAGAGCTCGCGTGAGGTTGCTATTCACTACATACATGGACAATATCGGTATTGGTCGGCCAAAGTTCATTCCTCACCACTTTATCATAAGCCTTTGCCAGATCCACGAATGCGCAATAGACCTTTTGACCTTCGGCCAAAAATTTTTCGGCTATGCTCCGTAAAGAAAAGACCTGATACGTACATACCCATTCGAAATCCCCTTTGTACATCCCATATTTCCTCGTCGGTTACTTTCACAATCCTTTCAATTAACACTTTCGCATACAATTTACCGACGACGCTGAGCAAGTTAATGCCTCTATAGATTTTGCAATCTTGCTGTGAGCCTCTTCCCTTGTATAAACACTTAGTACACAGCCGGTATTCCAGCACAATTTAAAAGGGCGCCACAACTGAGTTACTTTATGATCCTGTCCAGCTGTCAGCATTTCGACTGTAATCCTATCATAATCACTAGTTTCCCTTATTTCATGCTTTTCAATGCTTTCATTGATTTATCCATACTAAAAGGGCTTTCATCATTACGATCATTATCATTAATTTCGAAACTTTGCCCTTGCCATTCCTCTCTTTCAAACAAACTTCCAAAATAATCCTTCCATCGCTTAAGTACGTTCTTCTCTTTATTCAGTAAACTTCCATTCTTATCTCTGATTGATTTCAGCTCTGTGGTTACGGTTTTACCTCGAACCGAGCCAATGTATTTCCAGAAGAACTTTGTGTTGGTCCGGAAATTTTCAGATAATCTTCTATCAAACTCGTCTTTCAATTTCTCTTTCCTTTTATCATATTTTTCACTAACTTATTCATTCTTATAAACTTTTTCCTAGCTTCATTTACATCCTCATTCGTTGCTTCTTGCAGTCTTTCATTAGCTGTGACAGATAGCCAGTCCAACCATGCCTGCTTCTTCTCATGTCCTACCCCTTACATATCTTTATCCCACCACGCATTCTATGATTTTATCATTTTCCTCTTTTTGCTCACACCGCATACTTCTGACGCTACCATGACAAATTCATACTTAAATGACTGCCTTAATTCTTCTATATCATCAATGTCACAAAATATTCGAAATCTTTTGCTCAATTTACTTTTATACTCGTCTTTCAATACTTCATCTTGCAAATTTTCTACTTTTATTCGTTCTTGGGCACTTGTTTGGGTAGGTATACGGGGCCGCCATTCTTTGAAGAGGTCACGTATCCGGCTCATAACCAAAAAATGATCGATATGGACACCAATACCTCTATATAACCGAGTGTCTAGGACATTCTTTCACAATTTTTCATCCACTACAACAAAGTCAATCATTCTACTTCTTACATTCTTTGCTTCTCTTGTATACTGGTAGATTCTTTTGTGGGAAAATATAGTGTTTGTCACTCAAAGATTCCACTTCAAGCATAGCTCGAGCAAACTTTTTCCATTCTCATTCACACTTTCATCCCCATACTTTCGTATTTTTCACGCTTTAACCCAACCATTAAAATCCCCTAACATTATCAACCTCATGCATTTTCTCAAGCCATCTCTTAAACACTTCCAAAAACCTTCTCTTTCTTCTCGTACGCTCTGAGACATACCCATTGCCAAGTTTACGGGTGCATAGACCCCTGCGATGAACACACGATTAATCCCCACTTTCATTCTCATCCTTAGTAACCTAGCATTCACATTTACAACAACTGATTAAAGACTCCTTCTTTCTGTGTCCCACTGATTGTGCAGAAGTGGAGTCTCTAATTCTTTCTCTACAGAACGATAAAGCTCCGGGAAAGAATGGAATGACAAATACGCTTCTCAAAGTGATCAGAAATGTTATTATACAACACTTAACAAAAATTTTTAATATTAGTTTGCAAACTGTTCTCCTTCCTGATGAATGGAAAATAGCGACTATTAAACCTATTTACAAAAATAGATTTAATAGTTTAAATAATTTTATTAGCTTATAAATTAGTAAAATAAAATCAATAGTAGTAGTAGTGTAATATTTTTAAATTTTGTAAACACTGATAAATAAACAACGCAATAAAATCCGTATATAGTAGTTTAATTTCAAAGAAGACATTTTGTTAAAGTTGGGAATCACAAAAGTGACTTACACTCAATTAATTTCGGCGTCCCACAGGGCAGTGTGTTGGGACCAATGCTGCTTATAATGTTTATGAACGATATACACAGCATTATTGATTATAATGTAATTTGTTATGCGGATGATACTGCCATAATATTTAACGGTGCCAACTGGACAGAGGTTTTTTCTGAGGCACAGGTGGGAATGACACACGTTTCAATGTGGTTAAATCATAATCTCTTAACACTCAACACCAACAAAACTAAATATGTATGTTTTCACAAAACAGCTATGACAGCCCCAACTAGGTCGCTATCTATAAAATTGCATACTTGTAAAAATTGTGAATGCTGCTGTTGTGACAACCTACAAAAAACTGATAGCTTAAAATACCTTGGTGTTATTATAGATAAGAATTTAAATTTTAAAGAACATATAATCTCCCCGTCGAACAGAGTAAGGAAAACGACAAACATTATGAAACTTCTTCTCTCCTGTGCATCAGTTGACACCCTGAAAAGTGTTTACTTTGCACTAAGTTAGTCACTTATTAATTATTGCATTTCCTGTTGGGGTGGTGCAGTAAAAACTGTAATGCTAAATGTAGAAAGAGCTCAACGTTCTGTCCTTAAAACGATGTACAAAAGACATTTTAGATACCCAACCACCCAACTGTACAAGGACTGCAAGGTTCTTAACGTGCGGCAGTTATTTCTTTTAGCAACATTTCTGAAGATGCAAAATGTAGTAACTGACTCAGCAGAACTTCAGAATCTTTTAAGACGTAGGGTGTACCGAATTAACGTACCCAAAGTGAATACATCTTTTGCAAGATGTTTCAGTCCATTTATCGATTGCTATGTATACAACAAAGTAGTTAAGTACTGTGATATTCGGCAGTGTTCTATCAAACAGGCAAAAGTAAAGGCAACAAATTGGCTTACATCTCTGGATTATGAATCCATGGAAAAACTACTTATAAACCTAGCTTAGAATAGACCTTGAGTTTAATATATTTAATATGTTACACGTTGTATATGTCTATAAATATTTATTTTTACCTATAGATTAGAAATATGTACATACATACTTACCTTATAAACTGTTTGTAAACATATATTTGTTAATTGCGATCGAGCCAAAATTGTATTTCAATTATTGTAATCGGCATAAGGCATTCACAGGACAGGCTTGCCTAGTGTGGGGCCAATGGATTCGATGTGAAATATTGTACTCTTTTGATAATAAATAATTTTTATTATTTTATTATTTACTCATTCACTTTATCAGACAAAATAACACCAACTCCCTGACAGGCTCTGGTATTGCTAGGCACGCCGGACCAATAAGCCGTGTAGGGTCTATGCCTAGTGGTGTTACAGCCTTTCCTTTTTGTTTGATTCACGCACAGAACATCAATCTTTCTCTCATTCATCATCTGACATACTTCATTCAATATTCCATCCATCCCTCCTCCAACATTCAATGTAGCAAAATGACTTCCCATAGGCCACTTTTCGCCCTCGCGAGAAACGAGATGTGACGGGTGGCGGACCGCGTCGCCGTTATGCGGATTATTAATATAATTAAAGTCCATAGGCGTTCCCACGATTGTTAGGGAAAATACTTGCCACCTCCATAGAGCCCTTTACGGAGGTAAGGTGGATCCATCCTGTGCCCTGTGACCACCAACACAGGCACCCTCCGTTCACGACTGGCCTTTTCCTCTGGCTACGAATCCGGTCGGTTAACACCTTGGATCGGGGTTTATTCTCGAGATTTCTCCCTGAAATTTGGTTTAATTTCAGAGTTTTACTTCTCCTAGACAAGTTGCAAACCAATGCTAACGAGGCCAATCTCGCCGGGTGTGATTTCGGATTTATTTTCATATATACTTATATAAAGCAATACTTACATCTTAAAGAGTTAACATTTATTTGTTAACGTTTCTCTGGGCCTACTGGACTAATTCCAACATTATACAAGTTACACTATCATGTCCACTATTGCTCAGAACAAAAGTTATAATGTAATCACATATCAGGCGAAAAGCTTCGAGACGTAGCAATTACTTTAATGCGCTCAACGTGGCTGTTGTGAAACACATGCGATGTACTAAAGTCCCTTTAAAAAATTGCGGCTCTTTACTTAAAATAATGGCATACCGTCTTGAAGCGTAAAAGATATACGCTTAATAAAACTAACAAATATAATTTAACGATATAATCCACATCTATCACAGATTCCTCCTTCCAGCCTCGTTACATTGATGCCTCAATGCCATCGCAAACTAGGCACAATTTCCACATACCAAAAGGTTTATTAAGTTCTAAAATTGCGTGTTTATAATTTAATAAATAAAACAATTTTAATGGGATCTAAACGAGAGAGAGAATATGTTCGCAAAGCAGAAACCCTAACGTATCGATCTTTCTATTTTCGTCAAACGTCTCCGGCGAGAACAACCTTCTGAAATTTACATAACCATGAGGGAAAGAATGATTCGTTATATTCATGAAATTCTTTTCGTGTTTTACCTAATTGATTTTTAGAAACTTGCTCATGAAGAAAGCCTTAAGACCTTGTCGAAAACAGATAAGTTTAGCTTGAAGTTTGTTAAAGAAGTTAAGTTTTATGTATAAATATTTTTACCTAAAATTGACTATTAGGTTTACTGGTTTGTACTCTGTCTTAACGGTTTGTGCTAAAGCCTTTAATGTGTTACATTTAAGTCTCCTACTAAGAAAAGATATTATACTTGGTACACGACATGTGCGTTATCCGAAAAAGAGAAAATATTGTTAATACAGAATCTGTGTGTATTTAAAGGATGAAAAGATAAAATAAAGTCTATGAAACCATATGCGTACAATCTCTATGCAAACTTGGTTATAGATTTGTTCAGCTATTTAACCGTGTAAACGTAACAAATAGACAGAGGTGCTTTATGGATTGGTCTAAATTACTTGAGCTGACGAAGACACGACTCGCTCTATCTCATCCTATTTAGCTCGGCAATAAATCTCAGACAACAAGGAGTCTGGATATTTCTGATTTACTGCCTCAAGTTCAGCAAAATCCTTTCTTACTTTAATTGAAAAGTTAGAGGCAAAAGACATAAGCGATGTAAGAGATTTATAGGTATTTTTTTTATAAAATGTGATGTAAAAATATTCGTTCGTGATTAGGCTTTTGAGTTTTCATAAACTTAAGTAATTTATTAAAGGCCGTTTTATCAATCAATAACTCTTATCTAAATATGGGACTAAGTTTGACGTTTTGATAGAAAATATGTCAACCGCTGTATTTGTTACCCAGATCAAAGTTATCTGACCGTTGAATAATTGTGTGAATTCTCTAGCTGTTTTTTCGTCATTGGTTGCATAAAATTGCGGTTACGGTTACACCCGATTGTAAATGTACGGGTTCGATTCCCAGTTGGACAAAATGTAATTTAGTTTATCTGTTTTAAAATTATAATTTTATTACTAAATCTGCAAAGGTGCTATAGGTTCGTTACTTATTGTGTGGGGCACCTTTGGCTACTTCTTTAAGGATAAGGGGGCGTGAGTTTACGAAATAAGTAAAAAAATCTCACTTGCTATAAATAAGCATTTCAGCAATTATCTTCGTAAGTCCGCCCGTGATCATGTATTGCACCCAGTGCCTCACGATTGGCAGTCATGCTTGCTTTAAATAAGTACTGAAATAAACGTGTATATTGTAAAGACATATATTCCCTAAGCGTACAAGCTGGATATAAATATAAACTAAACTTTAGAATAAACTATAAAACAGAACAAGAGCAGAATTTTCAAACTAAAATGTTCACAATGTATTCAGTCTGTACTGCAATGCGACACTAACCGATACAGTTTTAATAAATGCATTGATTTATGTTTCAGATCGGTAATAGAAGATAACGCGGGTTGGCCGCAAAATTACAATGTCGACCAAATCGCGTCAGTCAGTCGAGGAGGTTCGTTGCCTCGACCACCTTCTATAATTCCGTAAGTATACAATTAATTTATATGGCAGTATTATTTGTAGCAGTGGTAGGTCGCCCACAAGGTGAACTGACGCCCTGGTAAGGGTCGTGGGAAGTGATTGGACGTGGGTGGCCCAAGACCGGTCTATGGGAAAATCCTTGGGAGAGGCCTATGTCCAGCAGTGGACGTCTTTCGGCTGATTATGGTTACAGTATTTACGTTGTGTTAAGTTTTTGTTACCCTTTCTAAGGTGGCTGCCACACAGGTCTAGGCCTCGAATGAATGACGTGAAAGGTAGAATCACGTTACCATTTTCCAAAGACAATTCCAGTGTAAAATAATATGGGTTAAAGTATGAAGTTGCCATTGTATAGTAATAGATATTTTGAATTAACATAAAACCTTCATGGTGTGATATTTTCGAGTGAAACTTTTTTCACATGATACCTATAAGATTCTTCTATTATTATTTTCGACTTTCAATTGTTTTTTTTTATTCAGCTTAGACGGGAATGATGGATACTTTGAAAATCCGAGTCATTTTTGAATGCGAGTTCCGACGCGGAACTAACGCGGCAGTAACAGCTCGCAATATTAACGCTGCGTTTGGAGAGGAGACTGCTAATGAACGCACCGTGCGCTTTTGGTTTAAACGCTTTCGTAATGGAAACTTTGACTTAAACAATGAACCACGTGGAAGACCGCCCACACAGGTGAATAACACTGAATTGAAAGAGACGGTGACAGCCGATCCGAGTCAATCTACGCAGGAATTAGCGGTATGGTTTAACGTTACCCTATCTACAATATTGGCTCATTTGCATCAAATCAATAAGATAAAAAATATGGAAAATGGGTGCCTAATGATTTGACTGATCTGCAGAAATACGTGTTGAAACTTGTGTTGCCTTGTTGAATCGGTACAGAAATGAACGAATATTGGATCGAGTTGTGACATGTGACGAAAAGTGGATTCTTTACGATAACCGTAAGCGAAAAATACAATGGCTGACCCCAGGTCAAACGCCGCAATAGTGCCCTAAAGCAAAGCTTAGCAATAAAAAGTAATGGTAACTATAGCATTTTCAGGTTTGATTAAGCAATAACAGCAGACGTTTACTGTGCCGAACTTCGAACAATGATGACAAAACTGGCAGAGAAACAGCCCCGACTCGTGAATCGATCTTCACCATTATTGCTCCATGATAATGCAAGAGACACTGCACGAGAAACCGTTGTAACTCTACAGGAGCTGCAGTTAGAAATCATACGTCATCCTACGTACTCGCCAGACCTTGTTCCAACGGACTACGATTTTCTCGTGATTTGAACAATTTTATAAGATTAAAAGGTAATTCTTCCCAAGAGGCAGTACAAAATTCTTTCTTTCACACAGTTTGTCGAATCTAGATTCCTGAAGTTCTATCTTAAAGGCATAAATGAACTTCCGTTTAGATGGCAGCAATGTATAGATAATGAGGGTAAATATTTCTATTAAATAAATATGGTACATCTTAGAAAAAAACGAGATGCAATTTTTCAGTACAAATCGGCAATTTCATACTTTAAGCCCTAAAACCAATTCCTAGTAAGTAGTATAATTATTGCACAATGTATTATATATCTAGAATTGATTTTTTAATATGATGGTCAATAAAAATGGCATCGTTATAAAGGATGCTACTTGTTCGCGCTTTCATAAATGGAGCACGCCACCTTCTACTAGTGACGCGGCGCTTGTCATATTGAATACAGGGGTTACAAATGTGACTCCTAAATAGTATAGAATTAACTGTGTTACCTATTTTCAGCGCTTGTCACTCGGCACATTATTTCTTAATACTTTTACTGTACTATGTGTTCCTTGATATCATAAAAATCGGTGGCGAAAAATTTGTAGCTATCTAATACTATCAATCGCAGTAGCTTTAGTAGGTACTCGCTCTAAGGCTCACTCTCAGAATGATACATTTTAATTATATATGCTCTTTACTATGTCTAGATATGTTCACCTTTCTGGTTCGTTAAGCTATCCATGATTTAAATCTTTGCTCAGAGTAATCACTAAAGCTTATCACCCACCCATATTGTGACACTGGCAGCTCACAAATTTTAAACTTCGAATCCTCTAATACGAATGAAAAAAATTAAAATAAATGATTCGCTAACTAAGCTTCAAGGATTAGTAGTATACCTAGTAGTTTCTCTTCATTATAGTGATTAGGTATCAATGTCCTACAAAGCCTGTTTGAACACTTACTATAGATGTCCACTCGTATATTTAACGAGACCTTCCTTTAACAATCGTTGGATAATATTTGTGGACCGTCTCCAATAGAGCTCCATCAAGCCTCAATTTTTGTAGGATGTTTATTTTATATTATGTGGTCTTATGTTCCATTTTCTCCAATTATTAACGCTTGTCAGGGATAAACCTCTCAAGAAAAATGTTTCGTCTACAAGATAACAACGCCAAGTAATGTCTATCTGACGACGAGCGATGTTATTTTGTTTTTTGTGTGCCATTTTCTTTCTTTTTGTGGCGAAGTATATTTCAGCGGTCTAGACTGTAAGCAAGGAATTGCGATAAAATTCTCCAATTACACTTATCTATATAAAACATTTCTCGGTTGTAAAAGTATGTATTCCTTATTTTATTTGCTTTAACTTGAAAATAAATGGTTATATTTGTATATATCATACTAAAAATTTTTATTTTATATGACGTTTGTTTAATTTTCATATTTTACCGATGCATGAAACTTGGTAGCGCGCTTTGATGTGGTTTTTCGTTACGTGTGAGCTGCTTCCCGCTGCGTTAAACGAGGCTTACCTATACCGGGCATTGTAACATTTTGCCTGAAATACAATTTGTTATGCCCTGGACCAAAACGTTACATTTAGAGCAATGGCGTTATGAGGTTTCACCAAATCTCACTCATATTCTGAAACAGATCTAGGCTTCATTTCATTTATAGATTATAAAGTTTTTGATTGTTTTATTCGCTCAGAATATAAATTTTAAACAAGCTACATAGTAGTTATGTCAAATGACTATATTAAGTAATTGCAATAATTAAACAATGCGTTTTTAATTATTGTAGCCTTTAAAGTAGGTATATATCCATATATAAAATCAGCAACTCGTGTCGCTTGCCGATTTCAAAGCCAAATCTTATTCTTCTTCTATTCGTATGTATTAATTGACATGACCACTATAGAAAAATATAGAGACCTGATTGGTTGTAGCAATTATTTTATACTTGAATACCTTTGGTTGAAAAATTATGTAAACAAAATAAAATGACAAAGATATTATTATTATTATAAATGTTACCGAATTCCTCCTTATAAAAAGAAAAAAGTACAATAATTCTTTACATACTGCTATCGTTTGACAAATAGACCGGGTATTGACTGTCATATACCGACTTCAAAGATAAGAATTGGCAATACAAATTTATTCCAAGATCCAGACTGAATGCTTCTTTCATTGTGTCTAGTTTTCGTCTAATTGGTAAGTAAATAAATCTTTATACCGTAGGACACAACCTTTATATTAGGTATACAGCATTTATGCTCTAAATGTTTGATAGAAATTTTAAAAGAACTAATCAAGCCAGTTTTCTACATAATTATGTGTATTTTCTATTTTCAGAGCTAAAACATTAAATCTATACTTCATGCTTTGTACTATTGCTTTGTATTAATGCAGCTCCTACGTAACAACATTCTCAATAGTTACAATGCACTTGTCAAGCATATTTTCTATTTGCATCCCTTTGTGATATAAAGGTCAGTTGAAAGGTCAAGTTGACATGACAATGCTACAATCGTTCGACACAACAATGAAGTTATGTAGTATTTTTAATGTACGGATGGCGTAGTTGTTCAGTAGTGACCTCGACTCTGCCACAGTGAGCAGTGTTGTGGTTTGGATCCCCACATAAGGCAAAAAAGTGTGTGATTCACAAATAGTAGTTTCCAGTCTGGGTGTTCTTTGTGTCCGTTGTTTGAATGTTTGTAAAGTCCGCAGAGCCACAGGAACTAATCCTAGTACAAGAATTGTCTTTATAAAATCAATTATAATTTGCTTGATTTTGGTATAAAGCATTTATAGACCTTATACTAGACCTTGATAATACATATTGTATAATTCCTCTTTAACATGTAGCGAAAATTTAACTTATTTTCCATCTCAGATATATGTTTCCCATCATTTAAATGGTTGGCAGTCCACAACTGTGCGGTTTTCCAGAAATTTTCTGCCTCGCACAACTAAACTGTGGAATGAACTGTCGCCTGCGGTATTTCCGGACCAATACGACCTACAAACCTTCAAGAAAAGAGCGTACTCCTTTTTAAAAGGCGGACAACGCATTTGTAACTCCTTTGGTGTTGCGGGTGTCCATGGGCGGCTGTAATCGCTTACCATCAGGCGAACCGTCTGCTCGTTTGCCACCAACATCATAAAAAAAAAATTACCTAATTATCCCGGATTAAATATCAGCGCCAAGCAGTGTTTATTAACACTCCTTGGCGGTGATATTTAACCCAGGATAATTAGGTATATGTGAGATGAAAAATAAGTGAATTTTTCTGTTATAATTTCTCAATACAGTGGGTATCTGAATGCAAAGAGGCTGCCGAGTTTGATTGCTTTGATTCTTGATGTTTGAGACCGTTGTTTGAATGTTTGTAATGTCCCCCGCAATGCAGGTATTATTCCTAGAAAGCGAATTGTCTCTTTCATTAAATTTAAAATAAACTAGGATCTATTGCGGACTCCGTGCCGTAAATTACTTTACAAAAAACCCATACTTAGTTAAAATACCTCACCACAGAATATAATTTATATCAACTATGGTGTAATTACGTCACACGGCTGGACAATACACATTATCCGTAACCAGAAATGTCACATCATTTATAACAGGTCCACCACTAATAGCCCTCATGACACACATCCCTTGTCACAACATAATACAGTTTCTACAATGGCTCATCGTTTACCTTATGATGGTCAAAGCCATTCCCCACAGCAAATAACACTCCGTTTAATACGAGGTAATAATTGCTGTTAGCTAAAACTGTGTTATGATTATGACCTTAATGGACAAAGGTGATTCTGGAGTTCATAAATCGAGGATTATACTCCCAAAAGTGTGCGCGAAATTGGTCCTACGCAGCGCTTTTGTGGTTATTCCTTGATACAATATGGTACAGTCGAATGTTCTCGAAGAATAGGGTTATTAACCTTTAGGATGGAATATTAACATTAATACATATACTAGCTTAAACCGGCCACGCTTTGCCAGTTCAGACTGATATTTTTTATTTCGCATTTCCATGTAAACTTCGGGATAAAAAGTGTATAAAAATATGTAAAATCAACTACTTTTCGAGGTTTGCAGCCACAAACATACGGAAGCTAAATAAAATTATGTATAAAAAGAAGCTTCGCTCGGAAACAGTACTTTTATCTGAATGAAAGTTACCCTATCCCCTTTTATGTGCCCCTGACAACATGTAGGAATGCTAAATTTCATGATGTTTGATAGAGAAATTAAGGCGTGAAAGCGTAACAAAGAAACAAACTCACATTCGTGTTTATAATATTAGGTCAGACAGACATTTTAGAGGATAGTCTGAACGTATTCTTTAGAAATCAAAAATATCCTTTCTTTGTGCCATGTATCGGATCCAAAACCTTACAATTGGGAGTCACGTCTACGTCCTTGGACCAATCAGTATCGTATGGAAGTAACTTTCAATACAACATGATTATCAATAGGAAGGTATTTTGGGCTCAAAACGGTAAATGAAATAATACCAATTAAGTTTCCGTGACTAGATAACAGATCAGTAGATAATTCAGCAACTTTTCTTTTACTTCAACTAATCGTATGATACGATAGATTATCGTTTTGTATAGTTGGTACCTTAGAGCTATTTATACCAATTAACCATAGAATTAGTTTTTGGTATTAATTATTAGTAATTTGAACGTAATCTCTTAGTTTTAAGCATTTCAATATTTTTATTTTGTTAAATTGTCTTGTTGTCTCACCTTATATAGTTGTAAAGGTTTTTTTATTTCTTTCTATTATAATTATGTAATTACAATTGTGAAGTGCAGGAGCTTTAAACCTTTATTGTTACTACGTTTGGCTGGGACCCCACAATACAGGCTTGCCTAGTGTGGGAACCGCGTTAAATATTTACCTGATAAGATCTGCTACACTAATTTTATGTTTTGTTAACCACTTTTATAACTTTCTTGTGTTACTAATAATTATTTTTATTTTCATTTTCAATTGGTTTCATACTGAATACGTCAAGTCGACTGTCAATACATTTTTCCAAGCGTTGAATTTTATTTATTAGTAATCGTAATGCGTATTTATTATCACTTCACTATTAAAACAAACTCCCCTGCCACGTCTTTCTGTTTGTTCGCGATAACCTCAAAAACTACTAAACGGATTTTCATGCGGTTCTTACCAACAGATAGATGAAGGTTTAAAAATAAAGATAAAGATAAATTTATTTGACTCAACATGTGTACAATCAGATGTTACATATATTTTTTGTC
Organism: Catocala nupta; assembly: GCA_963675205.1. Classification (NCBI taxonomy): domain Eukaryota; kingdom Metazoa; phylum Arthropoda; class Insecta; order Lepidoptera; family Erebidae; genus Catocala; species Catocala nupta. The sequence continues at coordinate 17,546,707 of OY776097.1, read as the reverse complement.
TCAACATGCTCTGTCTGGTCAGACATGCAAATGTATGTACCTAATAAGAGTTTTAAAATTATGCTGGATTTAATACAATAATTAACATGTCAATTAAGCTTTTTAATATTATAAATAGGTCAGTTCAAATCTGTACAATAAACATAAAAAATAATCAATTAATAAGTCATTTCCAATAATAGAATAGTAATAGATAAGAAGTCAATAATTAAGAACATGTCAAATTAAATCAGATCCTAATAAACGATTATAAAAACAAAGAAAACAAATTATATAAGATTATCACATAGGAAATCATTAATATTACAGTAACATTTACGCAATAAAAGATTTCTTAAATTAAGTTTAAATACATTAACATTATGGTCCTTAAATTTATTTGGTACTTTATTGTATACTTTGGGTGCCATGCAGAAAATACTTTTGCCCAAAAGCGCTGTTTTTGCAGTTTGCATGCACAGGTTATGATTATCACGTCGGCTGCGAATAGAGACATCTGATAGTTTATTAAATAGTTGTGGATTGGTTTTCACAAATACAGCTGTTTCATAGATATATAATGATGTAAGCGTTAAAATTTTATATTTCATGAAGTACGGTCTGCAACTGTCTGTAACTTGTAGACCAAACATTGCTCTAATGCAGCGTTTTTGGAGTTTGAACGTTACATCCTTATCAACTGAGTTTCCCCAGAATATAAGCCCATATCTAAGTATGGATTCAACAAGGCCATGATATGCTGTAAGTAATGCAGTTGTATTAACTACTGGAGCAAGCTTATATAGAGCATAGGTTTGGCTACTTATTTTTGTTGATAAGTGTGCGATATGCGCTTTCCAATTTAATTTGTTGTCTATAATTAGACCAAGAAACTTAGCATTATCAACATCATGTATATTGACATCATTGTACTTTATGCATGGTTTGTTGTCTTGCAAAGTTGTAGCCCTTTGGCATAAAAAAAATAAATGCATAATTTGCGTCTTGCTAATATTAATTTTTAAATTATTATTATTCATCCAATAAATAATGTCAGATAGTGATTTATTAATGTCATTTTCGTACAAGTCAAATGTTTTACATGCTACTGTGAGCGTACTGTCATCTGCGAAGAAAGTCAAAGGTTGGTCAGTTGTTTTGGGCAAGTCATTGATATATAAATTAAAGAGTAACGGACCCAAGACACTTCCTTGTGGTACACCATATATAGATAGACGCTCACTTGAGTAAGATGTGGTGGTAGGTGTATAATTTATTAAGGGTTTGTACTACCCGTGCGAAACCAGGGTGGGTCGCTAGTTTATTCATATAATGCATATTATGTATTGGCTCTTAACCTATGAAACTGACATTTTGTATAAAAAATCTTTAACAAACTATTTCATGATTTTATATTTTAATAAAGCTATATCGATGGTATTTTACGTGTATTGTTGCTTGACTTTTGGCCAAGTCTGTTTTTTTAATTATCAAACTCAGCAAGCTTCATGTAACTGTATAGAATTGAATCCAAGAAACTGGGAACACTTCATTTTGAACGCATCCTCTATTAAAATAGTTAATTGATTTATATTATTGATAATACGGTAACTCTACCATAAAAATGACAATCTGTAATTTCAGACCAAAATTAAATCTTACAAATAATATTCTTCATGTTTCTTACTTTTAAAATGACAGTACTACTACTAGTTGTGCGGACTACTTCATGAGAGGGTTAAGGACAATCGAGAGGTTACGTATCGAAATTCAGGATGTCTTTCGGCATAAATGTGTTTCACGGTACAACAGTACGACACGGTACGACCGACATGCGACAGTCGCCTCCACGGATGGCACGTTGCTTAGTGGTTTAAGAGGTCTCCTCGCCACCGCTACGACGCCGAGTATTATGGGTTCGAATTCCACACGGGACAAAAATTTGTGTGATCCACAAATGGTTGTTCCGAGTCTGGATATTCTATGTGTCCCTTGTTTTAAAGTTTGTAAAATCCCCGCGACACAGTTGCATTTTAAAATGAAATCATATATGGAATGAAAACAGTCGGCGCGAAACTTTGGTTTCTTCGTTTCATGGGAATACTACTAGTCTCTATAAGTATTATATACAGCTTACTTACGAAATAAAATTGAGTTTTTTTTAATTGCCGTGTATATGTAACAGAAAACCTAGTATATAGCAATTTCCTATGATTAGTTTATCAGTTATTATATACAAATCTTTAAAGAAATATATTTTCCAGATGCCCCGCCCACACGCCTATACCGCCGCCGCCCCCGCCACCCCCTCTCACCATACCACCCCACAGGTAATTTGTGAATAATAAACTAAAAATTATTAATATTATGTACTTAATTTCTAACTTCTAGGTAGAAGATATTACTGACGTCATCAATGTTTTCTTCATCTATAAATCTACCTAATAATGTATTAAAAAATATTACGAGTACACATCCTTGAAAATATTCCATTCCACAGGGACATTTACGTCAGTAAAAGTTAAGTTTAGAGAATTTCTATGTCGATTTCATACTATACATATATAATGTTAACTGTAAGACGTTTAATACAGGAATATTGCAACTTTCACGACTATGCATACATTTAATGTCTTCATGAAAACACTCCACACTATATTCAAATATTATCAGTTTAAAAAACAAGGAAGCAAGCTACGCTTAGTAGAATATGTAAGTTTCCGAGGCAATATACACAAAAATCTCGAAAATGCTTCAGTCTAAACTAACGCAACAATTTCTAGATTTAGCTTCTGATAAAAAGAAAACCCTAAATAAAATAAAGAAAAAAAAAGCTTCTGATAAAGATCTATCACACAATTAAAACAATAACTAAACACCAAATTTGTATTTATCGTTTATAGCAAACTAAAAGCTATCCTATATATTTATTAAAAAGGTTACGCTCCATCAACAAATATGACATTACTGGCTTATTACGTCACAAAACACTAAACCTTAGTGTCTTGTGACGTAACAAGCCTGATCATTTTGACACCTGATTGTAATTTTGACGTCTTCCAATTCTAATAAATTTAATATTAATATAATAAAAATTTAAACTTAAATGTCTTTAGAATATGTTCACAAATCAAACACAATACATTCAATTATATCATATGCTAGATTGACTATGAATACCGTCGTCCACAATAATCTATTACACCTAAGTTAAACGTATTGCCTGCCAATCTAATCCGAACATACCCTTTGTGTGGTGCTCCTATTGATTGATAGTACGACCAAGCTCAGATGGTTCGGATGAATGAAAACGGTCTGGATAGACATAGGTTGACATCTATAGAACCTCAGCAGATATCTAGAGACCATTGTTCCTGAAGTGTAAATGGTCGTATACAAAATCGGTTTCCCATTCGATTGAAATAATAGTTGCTGGTAGAATAGAATATTCTACGTCGACTTAATCAAATAATTCTAATAATAAAATGTATCTGGCTACTTTTCATCAGCCATAAGTTTCTTTTTCTTTCCTTTATACTACCTACTACTAAAGTGTCAAATGGGTGTACCCATTGCGGTTAACGGTTACTATACTTAAATCGTTGTAACAGTAAAGGTTGTTCGCGCTTTGCAAACCATTGCATATCACATAGATGCAGGTCACTTTTGCACCTAAAAGAGACCAGCAGCATCAGTCTCCGTAGGAACATAAAACAAGATAGTTTGGCTGGAATATTCGGCTGCCAGTTTGAGCGAAATTATAGTCCAAGTGGAGACAAATATATGTATTTGAATAAAATTCGTTTATTTGTATTATTTTATAGATGATTTATGGAATATATTTAATTTTCCTAACATTTTCTTAGTATTTTTTAGTTACAAATCATTCACGATGTACGCTTTGCTAAAATTATGACCTGATATTATCATTCAATACTTTTCTTTTTGTGTCATAAAACCGAACATAGCAAGTATTACATTTGATTTACCGACAATTTGCTGTTACCGGTAAATCAAACATAATTCTCATAAAAAGAAAACCTTACTAAGTGATTTGTACATATATACTAAAACACACATAATATATTACAACATTGCCAAATATAAGTTTAATAGATGGTTTAATTTAATATTACCTAGTTGGTAATTACAGTAAACAATATAAAAAAAACGAAATATTTTCTTTATGTTTCAGAACAAAACACGTTTCATTCGCTCGCTCTCACACTTTGACAACATTTGACGATTCGGTGATGCCGGCCGCGGTCGGTGGCACTCGCTACAGGCGTGACTGTGAGAGACTCATCGATGGCCGCGTTGTTAAGGTAGCAGTACTGCCTAGTAGTATCCTTAATTATTCTTGATAGCCTTACTCGATTGCTTACTATATAAGCTGTAGCATAATACTTCTAATAGTAGCTGAGCTACAGTTACAAAATTCTTAAGCTAGAAAATGCTGCAAATAATAAATTTATTGAAATTTGCTATCCATACTTGTTAATAGGGTATAGCAGATTTCAGAATATACTATTGATTTTATCAATAAAAGTAAAAATGTTATTGTATTAATGCTAGCAATAAGCGATCATTTTCTTGCAAAATAATCACATCAGTTAACCCCTGAAATCCCGCTAACGCCGATCGGGTCTACAGATATGTACACGTCAAACCCCGGTGACGAGCACACTCGATAGTGTATTGTTTACGTTTGCATTACTTATTTGCGCTAACGTAAACATTACACAATTGAGTGTACTCGACGCCCTATCGCGTCGTTTGACGTGTACAAATCTGAAGACCCGATTTGACGCCGATGGGCGTCAACGGGGTTTGAGCGGTTGAAGAAATAAAAAAAATAAGATAACCGATCTCTATCATTGTTTATCTAACCAGACTTCCCTATTATGATTAAATGACACATGATCAAACTTGTAAAAACTTGGAAATTTTACGCTCTCGTAATAATATTATTTTATGATATTTATAGCCGGAACCAAAACCCTACTCAACTCTACCAGTAATGTTCCAACCGTTCCCGCCATATCCACAATTCATGGCGGCGGCTGCTCCAGCGCCAATACATTATCCTCCACCAATACAACCAATGCCTACACATGCAGCACCAACGATACCAAGACCAACACAAACGGAACAGCCTAAAGTCGTGCTTTTGGGTAAGCATTGTTACAGCGTTCTATTAACAGCTATTCTGTATATAATAAAGAAGTCATACTTTAATTATGCATCGTTTTCAGACTCAATAAAGAAAGGCGTAATGAGAACTCAAGCAACACAAACCGAAGTGTGCTTAGGAAGGAAACCATTACCGCCAAATTACTTGTCTCTAAGCCCTCGCACTATAAAAAGGGTAAGCTGAAACAATTCTTTTCCCACGAGATAATCTTCCGAAAAATAACATGTGATAGCAATACCTACTATTTTAAATTTCAGGTAAAGATGGTAGCAGCAGGTGTACAAACAAATGGGTATACTGTTGGAACAAGAAGACTTACAAAATCTTTCTCCGAAGTTGGAGGTGATAGGTTGGCTGGTGATACAAGTAATGATATAGCAGCTACAGTAGAAAGGTTGGATGATTATAATTATTATTGGTTACTATTATACCTATGTAAATAAAAATCTATCAGAAGGTTCATTATTACTAATGCAATTATTATGTATATAATGTAATAATGTAATTTATTTTGCAGTTTTATCAATAACGATCACGAGAAGCTACACCGAACACAATCTGAAGAACCACCCAGATCACCTCGATCACCAACAGCTATGATGCCCTCTTCACCACTTCAACGAGGAGATTCAGATGACGTCACTTCTTCATCAGTAAAATCAGTAGCTTCATCATCACAAATAGATAAATCATCAGAGCTAAGTGCTTTACAGCGTCAAGCACAAGAATACTTTCAACAAAACTTTCAGTTTATTCATGAAAGTGATAGAGATGACACTATAGATGATGACATAGAAACTATAGAAAAAAGCATGGCGCTTAATCGTAGAAATTTAGAATATTTACAACAAGAGATTGCAAAACAGACCAAGGGCGATAAGTCTCTAAGGTCTATTCTTTCAAAAAGTACAAGCGATGCTTCACAAAAAACAATTAACTCTCATCCATTTTCAAAAACCTCTACTTTTCAATCAGAGCCTTCTACAGAAAATTCAGCTACAACGACAGATGATAGTGAAAAGAATGAAAAAGAAATTATCATTGATTTTGAACCTAGGCCCGATGACGAAGCTATACCTTTCACCACGCTTCGAAGGAAAACAAGAAGAATGTTACAGAAAACCTTATCAGAGGGTGAAATTCTTTTAGACGTGTAAGTATAAATAAATAGTTATAACAGTTCAACATACTTTATCCAATAAAATCCTAGGAATGTCAGATTAACGCTGGTGTCAGGTACAATATCTAAAAACGTACATTTCACAATTCATTTGCTAAGATTGATTTTTTCAGAAGGAAATCTGAATTACAATCGAATGACAGTATTAAAGATGCTCCTATTGTTATGTCTACAAGTCAAGAAAATATGACGAGAGAGGATCGTGAAAGAGAAGCTATATATACACAATATATTGGCCAAAACTACAGTCAAACACCTATAAAAGATGAAGGTATATTCGGATTTGAACCAGATGGCTCTTTCAGGTAAGAAAATAAAATCTCTTTTGTTTAATACTGTAAATATTAGGATCATAAGAACACTTAGGAAATAGGAACACTACTGCACAGTATCCACTGACTGGCAATTTATTCACTGCATTGCCATTCACTAATACTTTTAGATGTAGCTTTTATTAATCATTACTATCTACTTTCCTTCATTTTAAAAAACAACGGCTAGTTTTGGAGCTTTCTAATTGGTACGCAATGCTTCCATTCACTCTCATTCATATTTCTTTCCATAGTTCTTCAGATGGGAATGCACCATATGAAGATTTTCACGAAAAATACATTAGTTACAAGCATGAACCATTTAGAAATCGAAGCGTAAGTTTTGAAGAACAGACAGAAATTATAGTTGACAAGGATGAAATTCTTGAGAGCAGGTATGCACGCACCATATTAGCTGTATTACCAAAATTTGCCAGCAAATATAGCCAATCATCAAAGGTATTTTGGGTTGTTTGCACGAAACCATATTTCGTTTTCGAATTCGCAGCTTGTGTTGTTGATTAATTGTTATAGATAAGTAATATATAAACAATTTATTTTTCAGTACTGCTAAATCTAGTCCCGGGTCGCCGGAACCAGTTACCATCGATACAGACGTAGACCAAAAAATAAAAAGAGCTGTTATTTCTAATACTGTTACTACTATTCTTACTCCTTTGGATAAAGTATCTCCTTGTGCATCAAATGAGTCGCTTACAGTGGATCATAGCAGGTAAACGACAAAGAAAACTTACTTAGATGCTTCTATAATACTACATTAAACTAGTTGTTTTTAAAGAATTGTTTCACAGTAGTCATAGCTTTATTAATTTAAGGGACCATTCCGAGGGTAATTGGAACGAATCGCAAACTACTGTTTTGCAAGTTGATTCGGGCACGGAAAATGGAACAGTCATAAGGTACATATAGTTAATGATTAATATATTTAGTTATTTTTAAAGTCTTATTGTAATTATTTATATAATGATTTTTTGCAGTTCATCGGATCTCAGTTCATTAGCAGCATCACCTGGAGCTCTAGCGCTATTGACACCTACTTCAAGAAGGAAACAACTTCTGCTATTACAACATCAGCAACGGTCTTCTTTAGACACGGATGCATTGGACGAAGAATTTGATGCATCCCAAGTAAATAAAAATTACATACTTTTAACAACATGATAGGTACATGATATGTTAACTATTGCTAATATTAATATTTTATTACAGAGTCAGTCACCTACATCCCCAAGGAATAAACTAGACACGTCAAGTTCTAGTTCACAACAAGCACGATCATCACTATCTCCGCCAGCCGTAGTTCCAAGCGTTCCTTTGCCTATTACCAAACAGCCAACTATTTCTAAGACTATTTCACCAGTGGCTCCGCCAAAAGTAAATCACACACCTGCTATAGCTATAACTCATCCAAGTCTAGATTTAGCTGATGTTCCTTTTAAAAGAACACCTAGTATTATCAATAAGAAACGAGAAAGAGCTTTAAGTCCATCTAGAAGAAGAGATTTGCAAAGAAAAGCGCAACAAAAAGAACCAAATGGAACTATTCCTAATCAAATAGCAGAATCTCCATCTGAACCTCCTTTAGCTAAGGCTGCTGGTAGTGAAACTAGTTTGGCTAGAACAGATTCAGGCAAAATTAATACTACCGACGTATCCGAGAGCACGACAACTACAGAAGATTATGTAACTGCTAATTCAGATAGTTCTAAGAAAAGCAGTAAGAACCATAATCATAGTAAGTAGCTATAAACTGTTTTATACTAGATAATAAATATTACAAACAATATAATATATTGTACTATTTTTTGTAATTATTAGATCCGGAAAATAACAGGGCACAAGATGGATCTTCTTTTGAAAGTGCATCAAGCCTGTATTCTTCAACACGTACTGAAAATATTGCCGAAGATTTAATAGTTCCCAGTTACTCGCCACCCTTACAAATCAGCGACGACTTTATAGTCCCTGACCTAGCTTCACCGCCATTACCATTGCCTGATAGAATACCTAAAGCTACTATGGAAAAGATTGAAGTGAAAGCCGATATCACGCCGACCATTGAACACATCAAGAGAGAAAAGACTGAAATTAAACTTAAAGATGATATACCAAAAGTTTCCAAAGTAAGTATAGTGTTTAAAATTAAAAATCTGCACGGGGCTTCAATTACTTTACAACTTTCCTTTCTGCTTATGAATGAAACTGCTGCCTTTTTTCAGACTATGCGTGGTACAATTAGTGGAAAAAGTAGTTCGAGTGGAAGTTATAGTATAGGGGGATCAAATCCAAATGTAACTGAAACTATTGAGGAGAAAACTCCTGAAAAGATCGTGGAATTACCAGAACGAAGTGAGAGTAAAGATAAAGCAGATAAAACGACTGCTACTATTCATGAAAAAGAACAACTTGTGCCAAAAATGATGGTAATTGACGAAACAAGCAAATCTAAAAGCTTATTATTTTTTATTGTCATTACATTTTTTTAGTTGTTACTATAATTTAACTTGTTACTAAACTTTAAAATATTTCAGGGTTCCCTATCTGATGATGAACGAAGTGTACACTATTCGTCTTCAGGATATTATGAAAGTCCAGTCGACGATGATGATGATGGTGGGTTAAGTGAGTATAGTAGCTTATTGCTTGATAAACCTTTCACTACCCTTTGAAATAATTCTTAGAATGTTCTTTCACAGCTTACAAACATTCACAAAAATACAGAACATCGGCCAGACCAAAATCTTGGCTAGCTGACGAAAAACGGAGGAAAAAGAAAGCATTCACTTTAGAATTTTCGAAATCCTATGATGACTCCGTATCCACTTCACAAGACGATTGGGGTAAAAAGCCAACTAAAGATCCTGACAGTATCAGTCAAAAGTCTGAACGAAGTATTTTTAAACATTCTACTATAAAATCTCCATCTGATGAAAAGGCGCCTGAATGTAGAAAGAAGAAAACCCACTTTGCTGAAAAAACGAAAAGCGTCCAGTCGTCACCAAGGGAACAAATTGATGTAGAAAAATCTATTAAAGAAAAAACTACCAAAGAAAAAGATTCTGAAACTAAACGCCCTCCCGAAAGAGAAAGATATGTAAAGAGAACAAAATTAAAAGCTAAAAGTCCAACTCAAACCAAAACCATTGATGGTAATCATAGTTACCGGCCAACCCACTATGATAGAAGAGAAGCAATGGGTTCTAATATGAAACTACATCTTAATATACCTACATCTGACGATTCCAGTGAACAATATAGAAAAGAAGGTAAGAATAGTATTTTATTTTTATTTAAATGTGTTTACTTAATACTAAAATAATGTAATCTCATCAATATATGCATTCTCGAATGCTTCAGGTACAAGTAATGGAAACATATCGCCAAGGAAACATAGACGATTACGAGATAGCCCTAGAAGAAAAACGGGAAGTAACTCGAATAATGCTAAATCCCCTACATCCACTAACAACCATTCGGTGTACAGGTACATTTAACAAAAATATTGAGAAATAATTATGTGTAGAAGTTTTATTGGAATTGTAATTATTAACCATTTTATAGGCCAAGAAGAAAAAGTGGCTCTAATGAAAGCATATCCCTCCCCGGTAGTTTACCGCGGCGAAAACAATCAATACCAACTGTTCCTTGTCTAAGTTCTTTAGAAGCAGAAGACATAGAAACTACCAGAACTCTTACTAGTGCCGGATCTAGATTAACACCACTGCGATACGTCAAAAGTCCGACTACATCGCCTAGACATCAAAGAAAACAACAAGATAAAGGTAATTATATAGTTTTGAGGACATTAATAACATATTCAAATTTTTATATTATATAATATTATATTATGTAATAACGCTGCCTTTAATAAGTTTTTTGCAATACATTGCAATTTTATAAAAAGTATGGAAAATGAACGCCGCTATGGCATTTATAGCATTTTATAATTGGTTAGACAGTAAATTCTAGGTCGCAGGCTGCTAGGACTGACTTGTTCATCATCTTTGTATTGTCCGTTCTCCTGATATTTGTTTGCTAATATAGATTAGTAAACAAATACCCTATAAGTACCACTATCATTCATAAATCAAAGAGGTTTAAGTGTAATACTTGTAAAGTATTTGTACAAAATTCCAGATCCGTGTACTAAACTATAAAACGAATACACGTCGATCATTGTATTGCTTAAGCATACAGCTTAAAAAGTTTTTTTCTCAGAAGGAAAATTCGCAAAAGCAGCATCAGCAGAATCCCTTCGCTCTGTATCACCGGGATCAGATTCAGTATTTTATTCAGAACAAACGGAGCAGAGTCTAGCGGGTGCTGATGGAGAATCTAAAGCGCATTGCCTTCATTGTGGCAAAGAAGTACACATCGTGACAGCAGCGCATGAACATGATAGTGTTGCGTCGAGGACTTCTCACACCGATGTAAGAATGATATTAAAATCGTCTTGGGTGATAAAATGCATGGCTATTTTTTATGTTCGCATTTCATCGCAATGATAATACGTTTTACGAATGAATATAGTTTATTTAAACTATCTATGTGAATTTATTTATCACACATTGCATAATTAACGTAATGTTTGTGTAGACCTAGATCTGTTATGAAATAAATAGATTAAAATATTGAGTTTGTGTAAAAATACTAATTAACTACGGATTTTTACCTTAAAAGTACTAAAAGTAATGCAATATGGTTTAAAGAATAATTTATTATTACCTATGTGCAGGGTATGTACATTTTATATATTTGCAGGAATCTTATGCAGATGCGACCCCAGATATTGTCCCAGCACCAGCTGGTTTTGCCGACTCTCCATCATGTGTATCAACCAAAAAGGCTAGCGGTGCTCGGCTGTACAAGAAATTAGATAAAAGATACAGGTCTGAGGACAAGTCTAGGCATCACTATCGACATAGGCAGGATGTTCGTGCAAAGGTTCGCTTATCAAAATTATTACAGATACTTAAAATATTCCCAAAAACTATTATACATATTCTTAATATAGAAGTGATTTTCATTTTCATTTATTTTAACTAGAATTAATTTTTGTTCAATACATTTATTTTTTATTTTTTCGTATGTATATCCCCACTTACAAACACATTGATAAGTTCCTGGCAAATTCAAACATTCTTCGGTTTGTGCATCACAGTAGTGTTGCCCTGTTGTGCATTCATTGATATCTACACACATTTCAAATTGAGCGTTCCACATGAAACCTTTTTGTTCGCAGTGACAAGATGTGTTCCATTTATTTTCTATGATGTCTTCCAAATTTTTGTTATCTTTGCGATCAAAAGTGCACTGCAAATATATCTGATTGTTCATGTTGTTTTCAATATAGCAAGGATTAACGTAACTTGAATAGCATTCAGATAAATTGCGTACATGTTTTAAAGGACAACATGGATCTGGACAAAAGCTATACATAGCACAAGCGAAAGATAATTTATCATTTGATCGAGGATCACGGTTTCTATTACCAAATTTTGAATCTAAACAATTTGCAAAATTGTCACAAGATTCTCCTAGCATCGAAAGTGCAGGAAATTCCTTCATAGTATACCAACACATGTAATAAGAAGCTGATGTTCGCCAATTAAATTTTTCTTTTGGTCCACCAAATGGTAGGCCCGTTTTTTCCGCATACAATAAAGCCTTTTTGCAATCATTATTTTGATTTCGTAATAATATAATATTGGTTGCGATCGATTGTTTATTTAGAGATGTGGTTATGTCATCAGTTCTTGTAAAAGGTGCTGTTTTTATAACACTATGCAAATAAATAATACACTTGAAGAAGTTTCTGTGGCAATACTTTTGGACTTCCCAGTGAATAGACTTTAAACTTGGTGTTGGGAACTCTCTATAAAATCCAACAAGATATTTAAGGGGCTGGTTTTGGTAATATCTTCGATCCCATTCATTATATTTATGATTACGCAAATAATAAGCTATATCTCTCAATGCATATTCTAACCATTGCTCTTCGGGTTCTTCATAGTCTGCATCTTGGAATTCAGTTAATGTAGTAGTTACTTTACCACTAACCTTTATCGGCGCTTCGGCTTTTAAAGATGCACATAAACATAAACTCACAATTATGGCTATGATTTTAATATTATTACTATACTTTAAAACCATCATCTTTCAACAGAATGACTGTATCATAGATAAAACACAAATTATACATAAATAAATAAAGTTTAAAAATAAATCATAGAAACAACATCTACTACAAAATATAGATACATGACTGCGTCTGACATTGACAATTATAGTTATCATATAAAATAGAATCACATAATACAAACTTCATACTTAATATAATTTTATTATGTAATAAACATATTATAATTATATTTGGTAAGGGACGCCACTTTTGGCCATTCTCTTTCGCCAAGTACTATTTAACGGAATTTTGGACAATATTTTGGCGTAAATATTAAAATAATATAACCATGTCCGAATAAAAAGGGATTTTAGAGATTTCAAATATGCGCATACGCGGTTCTATTTATCACCATCATATATCATTAGTATACGATGTGTTAAATTTTTTGCACAAAAATGGATTAGTCGTGATCCTAATGTCGTGAGGTCGCTAGTAGTCGCTTTGACAATTATGCCGTATCAGTAATTCCACTATTCCATTCATGATGTTTCCTAATAACCTTAACTTTACTTACGCATTTGTTGTATTTTCGTAGAGTAGAGATCTTATTGATTCTTAATGAAAATTAAAATCATAAATAATAATAATAATAATAATAATAACGGCAATGGAAAACGGCTCTTTACTATCCAGGGTGTCGACAGACCCAGGCGACCAGCGAGCTAATACAGATTAAGCGAGGTATATTTCAGGGCGACAGTCTGAGTCCTCTGTGGTTTTGTCTAGCGTTGAACCCTCTCAGTACATTACTAGAGGGTTCAGGGCTAGGTTACAGGTTAAAGAGAGGCGGTCAGGTCGTATCACACTTGCTATACATGGATGATTTAAAGCTGTTTGCCCGCACTGATTCACATTTGATAGACTTACTAAGAGTAACTGATTGCTTTAGTAAATCTATCAACATGGAGTTTGGTGTGGATAAATGTGCAGTCATGCATGTAAAGGAAGGAAGGATGGTGGAATCTGAGAGCATTGAACTTTCAGATTCCATTAACCTAAGATCGCTTCTCATTACTGATACCTACAAATACTTGGGTATGTCACAAGCCTTAGGTATAAATGAAGCGGACATGAAACAATCGTTGAAGGAGCGCTTTTTTGGTCGCCTGAGAAAAATACTTAACAGTCTTTTATCAGGTGGCAACAAGGTGCGCGCTTTTAACGGTTGGGTCATGCCGCTTCTTTTATACTCCTTTGGCATACTTAAGTGGACTCAGACTGAGTTAGATGCCCTGGACAGGAAGGTCCGTACACTGTTGACGGCATACCGAATGCATCATCCTCGTTCGTCTGTGATGAGGTTGTACATCCCGCGGAAATGTGGGGGTCGAGGTTTTCTAAATGCCAAAACCCTCCATAATCGTGAGGTGTGCAACCTTAGAGAATATTTCCTTCAAGCGAACGTGGGTATGCATCGTGATGTTATCGCAGTGGATAACGGACTCACCCCGCTTAACCTGGCTAAAGAGAACTGGCGCATCCCTATAGTACTAAGCATTGACGACCGCAAGAGTGTATGGCAGAGCAAGGAGCTTCACGGTAGGTTCTACAAGGCCCTATATGGACCTGATGTAGACGTTCTCGCCTCCGTGAACTGGCTACGCTTCGGTGACCTCTTTGGGGAAACCGAAGGGTTTGTCTGTGCAATTATGGACGAAGTTATCAAGACGAATAACTACCGGAAATATATCCTGAGGGATGGTACGATTGACATATGTCGGGCGTGCCACCAACCCGGTGAATCCCTCAGGCATATAGTTTCCGGTTGTTCTCGTCTTGCTAACGGCGAGTACTTGCACAGACATAACCAAGTAGCCAGAATAATCCATCAGCAACTTGCTCTGAAGTACAAACTTGTAGAGGTCGAGGTGCCTTACTACAGGTATGTAGCGGAACCAGTTCTCGAAAAGGACCATATCACACTGTATTGGGATCGATCTATTATCACAGACAGGACTGTTGTTGCCAACAAGCCTGATATTGTGGTAATAGATCGATCAGAGCGCCGTGCAATGATTGTCGATATTACCATCCCTCATGATGGCAACCTCGTGAAAGCTGAGAAGGAAAAAGAACTAAAATACCTGGACTTAGCACACGAGGTTGTCGATATGTGGGATGTGGACTCGGCAATCATTGTACCGATAGTCGTTACGGTAAACGGTCTAATAGCCAAGAGCCTCGACCAACATCTTAAGAGGCTCGCGTTAGGTGCTTGGGTCAAGGGTCAGATGCAGAAGGCGGTTCTCCTCGATACGGCACGCATAGTGAGGAGATTCCTCTCTCTGGACCCCTAACCACCGACAGCTTGGACCTTGTCTGTGGGCATCCATAATTTTTATATTTTTAAATGTGTTTTTTTATAATTATATATTTAAAAATGTAATTTTTATTGATAATTAATGAATAAATGTGAATAATAATAATATTCTACCACATACACACAACACTATCTAGCCCAAACTAAGCAGAGCTTGTACTATGGATACTAGACAATGGATAAACATACATATATACTTTTTTTTTGTAAATACATACATATTATACATAGGTATATAAAGTAACATCTGTCTAAGTTATTTATATACCTGCTTACTAAATATGAGAAAAACATATTTAAACATTTTGACAAGATATCTACTCTGGTATATACTTACTGGTGGACAAAGAGAATATATTTAACATGTATTGACAGTCTGAAGAAAGAGGAAAAGAAGAATATGCAGCCAGTGAAAAGCCTCAAGACACTCGCATAGCACGGTCAGCTGGTAACAGTCTCGATAAGCTTGGTGGTTCCAGCGCAAGTGTAGATCCGGATGGTATGCATAAAAATAATAGTTTTATAGTTACATTAAGAACAATAAACAAACCACATGCTTCCAAACTTTTAGAACATGAAGAGTGTTCTGGCAGCTCAGAAGGTGCTGAAGGTGGCCGAGATGAAAAAGGGATCTATGCTACTCCTTGGTGGTGCGGCAACTGGATACTGCTATCTGAACATGATGATCAGTGGACTAGAATCCCTCCAGGTATTTTAAAAAGATTGTATACGAGCATTTCCCGCGGCTTCACTCGCGTAAAAGTAGGTTAGATTATGTTAGCAACAGTATTTTTTAAATTAAATGTAGTGCGTGTTGCTCTCTGATAACATAGCTTTCTAATAGTGAAATAATTTTAAAATAAATCGCTTGAGTAGTTTTTGACGTCAACCGTTACAAACAAACAAATATTTCTTCTTTATAATACTAGTATTGTATATTTACGATAACAATATCTATTTTTACCAGCATACGGTTAAAAAACTAAACAGTTATTATCTAATCATTTTCGCAGATACTGTGTAAATAGATACAGAAAATTAGGTATACCAGCTATACGTTACAAAAACAAGCTTGCTGATTGGTATAAAAAGAAATAGAAAACAAGAAATAGTATTCAGCTTATGTCATCAGAATTAGAACACTATTGGTCATCGATCGCGAAAATAGTACTCTAACGACTTTTCTCTAATCATCATATTATTATGTCATATCTGTAAAAGAATACAGGTGGTGTATTTATTGTAGTGAATCTCGAATAAATTAAATGAATATATAGCTTTTATTAAATACACTAGCGACCCGCTCCGGTTTCGCACGGGTAATACAAAACCTTTACAAATTATACACCTGAGGAAGGCTCATCAATCACTCTATCTATTAATAAAAACCGCATGAAAATCCGTTCAGTAGTTTATGAGTTTACCGCGAACAAACAGACAGACGCGGCGGGTAACCATGTTTAATAATACATAATTATGTAGTAAAAATGTTATTAAAATATTAGCAAATGGAGCTCTGCTTGCTGATTTCATTTTATAAAGCTAACTTAACATAAAATATTTCAATTGTAATTTTTATTAATATTCAAACATCCACAATAATCTATATTTCCTAGGATTTATTTAATTTATTTTACATTTCACAGATCTATTAGATACAACAGAGATCGGCCAAGAAGACCCTACGGAGTCTGAATCGGAGTTCAATAAACGATACGTGGCGCTCACTCACAGGCTGGTGCATCGTCGAGCCTGCATAGAGCTCAATAAGCGTCAAGCTGACAACAGCTTTGGTAAAGCATATATAATAATAATATTAGCACTCTAAACAAACTGTTCCAATGCTGGGCACGGGCTTCTTATCACTGTGACATGATTTGCGATCGAGAGGTCGCGGGTTCGTATCCTACCTATTGCACTACTGACGTGAATCCACTTCTAACACAAACATTCTAGCTTAGCTGGAGGGGTTAACAGAATTAGTACTAGTAAGTTCCAGTGTTGGCATGTTTCACATACCTTTGAGTACGTTCTGAAGAACTCTCAAACATGCAGGCAGGTTTCCTTACAATATTTTCCTCCAACATTAAAGCAAGCGATATCAATCCTGATCAATCCGACGATGTAACATATGTCGTAATTTACGGTCTACGGAACGGCGTTGCAAGATGTAACGATATATTTATAGTTAAGTGATCAAACACATAACGACGGTGAAGTATCAATATCTCATAACTTACATTTTAGCGATTTTCACTTTATTGCATATCCTATCTGAATTTATATCCCTACCCTGAAATATTTAATTGCAGTCATTATCAACATCACAAGTGGTTCCTACAATTTTTTTAAATATAAGTAACTTTTAAATTCCAATATTAATAAGTATAGAAATGAGCCTTTTTCCGCGTTCGGTAACACCGTGGTTTTATAGTTATTAGCATCTATGCCGTACATGATTATGGTACAAAAAATTACGAATGAAAATTCTTTCCTTATAAAATCCACAAAAATTCATATCTCGTGAGCCTAAATTGTTAGGCAATAGCAAAAATGCTGTTGATTTTTGTTATTACCGACCACTTAAACATCGCAAAGACTATTTATGTAACCCGTTTTTTTTATTTTTACTCGTCACACAGATCAGACTCTTCAATTCATTGTTTTGTACGCATTAGTTTCTGGTATCACGTACGTTGAATTTAAATTAAAAGTTAAATATATTAAGAAAATCATTGGAAAGCTATAAGGAATACAGTTATTAATTATATATAAAAAATAATAATGAAAAGATGTGTATCTCAGTCATTCACGTTACTGTTGTATGTATATCTCAATGATTTTAGTACTACAAAGAGTTATTCCACGTTACACGTTACATTCAATACAATGTCAGTTTCATGATCGCGTTTACCATTTATATAAAGCACTTCATTCCCATACAGCTGTTATAGAACAGTAACCATATTGCGTCATGACTATTAACGAAGCATAGTTAACCGTTCCACTTTGAAAGTGTGACGTGTAAAACTATTTCTAGTACTCCTTCTATTTAAATAACTTCACCTATTATTTTAAGAGCGTCCCCTGAATTCTTTCATATATATTTGCTATTGGCACAGAAAAAAATGCTGTCAATGACGTCATAATCCATTAACTTAATTATCGTGAAAATTTAATGACCTTGACACAAAAGTCATAAAAATTTGCTATTCGTTTGTATGAGTCAACCGTACAGTTTTAGTTTGTATCAGTGAAAGGCACGAAATTACTTCGGAATCAAAAGTGACCGATCTGTTGCGAAGTAAAATTAATTCCTGTAGCGTATTTGAACGTCAGTATTCAGTTGTTGACGACACGCTACTGCGGCCAGATGATATTTTTACGTCTGACGTTCGGTAAATGTTTAGTTCGTATTGATTTTACTTCGGTAAACTTGTCTAGACTACGATAAATGACGTAATATTCATGCAGTGCACGCGTTCAGTTAATAGTGTCAAACGCCAGTTCAAAAGTTCAGGACCTTGTAATTTGGGTTGGTGGAATTTTCTTGAAGAATGGGGCATTCATGTGAGTTTCTTTTATCATTGATGGGATTTTTAATGGTTTTCATGAATTAAATTAGTGGTTTTATTTTCCGTTTATATTATTTTATGTTTTAGTCAAAGACATGTTGAATCCTAAGACGACTTTGAGGCAGAAATTGGAAGAAATCTTGAAATTAATGCTGATGCTATGGTGTCGACAAAGTCAAATTAACAGACTCGTGGCTCCAGAACTTAGTGGTAAAGCAAACATTATTTATTTTTGCTTATTTAAACGAAACAATTTAAATATTACAACTGTGATTTTTTTACGTAATTTGTTCCATTTACTTTTTGCGACTATATTTCTAACATCTCATATTTTATATAAACTTATACTATGATAGGTGCGCTTACTCATAGCTAGGTACCGCGACTTAAAATATCACATTTTTATATCACCACGTGAAATATTTTTCACCTCATGACGTCAGCGTTTGCCCGGCCGATTGGCATAATTACATATGTTACGATAAAACTGCAGTTTTTCCTAGTGCATTATATGAATGAAACTACATCTTTTTTTCTGGATGATGGCCAAATACGAAAGACTTTCTGCAAACATTTGAACGTACAGGGTTCCCATCTAGAGTACCGATGTGTGTCATGGTCAGTTCTCCTCACACAAGTTTATTGCCGTCTCTAGGCCGACATCATTTTACTATTTAGATAAGAAAATAAATGTTGGGTCAGGTATGACGCCAAGGAAATACTTCGTATGAGTATATTTTGCAGCGTATATTGATTTTTCATTTCTACGAACTGCGTATACTTAAGTTTACTAGCAAATTCGTAAGTCATGTCTTAGAGCACCAGAGATAATTAAAATCTATTGTGTCTAGCCACCGGTGTGCTACTGCGACTCAATTAGTTAATGGACGTAAATATTCTGTTTCCAGTACATTTATTGATAAAAATGTTTGCCTTTAGTTTACATACTAATTTAAATGCTAATAATTTAATTTAATAGGCAAATCTAAAGAAACGTTTTTATTTAAAGATTATTAAGTATTCTAATATTAGAGTTTGTACATTTTAATATTATCTTTCGTTCTTTATTATCTTTCGATTATTTTCTACTATATATCAAGATAGAAGCTTTACAATTTAACTTAATGCTACTGATCATAAATTTTCAAAAAATGTTACGGGTATTAATTCTTCGATTTAATATTTATGAAAAGATCAAAATTTGAATTTAATCTCTTGATTGCTTGTCAAACATTACATACGTACATTTACATTTTACAGCCGAGACTAATGCGTGTATTTAATGGTTTGTAATATCGATGTAACGAGCAGAGGATTGATATTAAAACATGACTGAACTTCACCGCAACAACATAAAAGTTCCGAATCCGCTTAATTATGACATTAACAGACAGTAAGAAAACGAAGATGAGTCAATGGTTTGCCATATAAATAATACTGATTTTGTAAGTATAACTAATATATTCATCAATTTATAACCAGAAAGCGACAAAACAGTGGTAGTGAGGCGTGGTAATGAAGAGTTTGGCTTTCGAATTCACGGGAGCAAGCCAGTAGTCGTGTCAGCTATCGAACCCGATACGCCGGCCGAATCATCTGGATTAGAAGTTGGAGATATCGTAATAGCTGTTAATGGTAAGTTTCTGATATAAACATTACCAAACGTTTGTATAGTTTAAAACGGCTAAACATATTTGTGTGACGTTGAGATTTGAAATTAAAGAATTAAGTCAGTAATACAGTAGTAAATGAAAAATAATACCTCATACAATTAAATATTAGAAGGATAATGTGATAAACGAAAAGGTGGAAATATTTACAGGCGGTTTTTATAAGAATAATTTACCTTCTAAAAATTTATTTTATAGAGTGTAAATGAAGCTAAGTATTTTAAAATGTATCAGGTATTGTAATGTGTATCAACAAAATACGTATATGCATCCCTCTCATCTGAAATCAATAACAATGAAATTATTCAATCAATTGCAATTACAGTTGGAATCCATTTTCCAAATGCTACAATTTGCTTTTGATTGCAATATTTATTATCCATTAAAAGCACTTGATTGAATGCAAGCATAACATTCATAAATCATTTGTTTATTTACAGGGATCAATGTCTTAGATAAAACGCACTCGGAAGTGGTGAAGATCGCGCATTCTGGATCAGAAATACTTGAATTGGAGGTGAGTAAAGGTCATGGAAGTATTATTAGCGATACTTTCACACACAGGCCAATAACTAACGATTGATTTATTGGACGTATTACCTAGGCATAACACATTTGCACATACTAAAATACTCATATCGTCTTTTTTACATGTGGTATGTAAACTCATAAAGGCAGGGTTGGAAAAACAGTTTTTTTTTAATTTTATGAAACAAACAGTTCAGATTGTTTTAAACAAGTGTTTGATTTTTATGGTTTTTTTCTTTTTGGTTTAGGCCATTAATTTCAAATCAAATAAACCTATATTAATTCATTTCTAGACTAGGTATTTTCAAATTCGTCATAGTAACCCCAATATTTATATTATTTTATATTTAAATAAGGATAATACCCACTAGTCCATTGAATTACTTTCTTTCGATGGCCGACATGGGACTATCCTAGCGGGACTTTACCGGCGGGGAATTACCTATGAATTCCATAAATAGAAGTGCCTTTTTTCTAATGTTTCATTTGATTATTAATTCTGTAACTGAAAATGTCAACTCCAGGATGCAAAAAGCATGCAATTTGGGAACAATTAACATTGATTCCTCAAGAAAATACAACATTGAAGACCAATAGGGTGCGTTGCAGAAAATGTAAGAAAGAACTAGTTGAACTTGTGAAAAGAATGGAGGCACACTTCCAGCAATGTAGCACCACCGGTTCTAC
The DNA here is from genome assembly GCA_963675205.1 of Catocala nupta. NCBI lineage: Eukaryota > Metazoa > Arthropoda > Insecta > Lepidoptera > Erebidae > Catocala > Catocala nupta. The sequence goes on along the minus strand of OY776097.1, from coordinate 17,525,058 downwards.
TGATGCAAATCTTGACGCGGTCGAGGACTTTGTGGTGGAGGAGCTGTTGATGTTGAGTGATGCTGGTTCTGCCCGATCTTCAGATAATTCTTCTGCCAGTTCTGCCACACCCACACCTGTTACTACTACTCTTCAATCTAAAAGTGCCAGTACCAGCAGCAGTGCGAGCCTGAACATTTCAATGAAAAATGTACTATTGCCACAAGTCAAGAAGATATGAAGAAAATTTATTTACAATAATTATATCGTTATATGTTTGCTACCAACACGCCTTTTAACCACGTAGAACACCCACAGTTCCTGAAATTAATGGAAATTTTACGCCCAGGATCGCAAACCCCAAACCGCAAACAAATTGCTCGTAATCTACTCGACGAAGTCTACAACTCGACTCAAGAAAGCGATAAAAAAACAAAGTTGTCAATCTGTCGATTGACGGTTGGAGTAACGTTAGGCAGGACTTGATAATCTGTGTCTGTGTAACTCTCAACAACTCATTTAATTGATACAATAGATACAGGCGCCGAAATCCATACAGCCGACTACATTGTTAAAGTTGTACTACGACAATAAAACAATGTGAAACTTTCAACTGCACGGTGCGAAGCGTAGTGACAGATAACGCAGCAAATATGAGTCATCTGAGACGAGATTTAGCTCAACAGAAACAACTAGCTTCTCACAAGGATATACTTACATACGGCTGTTCGTCACATCTGTTAAACCTTCTAGCGAAGGATTTGAACGCTGAAGACATTACTGAGAAAGTTAAAATTGATAATGCGGTACTTCAAATACACTTACTTTGCATCTGCCAAATACAAAGAAGCTGGTGAAAAAGCAATTGTTATACCACAACAGGTACGGTGGAACACAATAGCTGACTGATTAAAAGGTTTTTTGGAAAATTGGCATATAATGTCAGACATATGCTTAAATAATGCAACTGCTATAGATTTTTCAATTTCATTGTAAGTAAATGACATGGCGCTGAAGCAACAAGCCCAGGCTCTACAAAAAACTGGAAAATATTGCAGTTACACTTGACATCTCCCAGAAGACATCCTGCTGTATTGGCGAAGTGACTAAAGCATGGATAGAGCTTAAAAATATGTTTGAGGGTGAGAATGTACGACTACGTGAGACCGAATATTCACTGGATGATTTAAGGAAGTCCTATGCCCGGCTTGAAATGGCAATGTCTCCAGCTCATTTTGCGGCAAATTTACTACATCCTTAGTACAGGGGCGAAAAACTCACGAATGAAAATATTTCTGAAGCTTTATCATTTATAGAAGTTTATCACAAAGAGGCAATGCCCTATGTTGTAAAATACAGGGCAATCACAGATCGCTTTCATAACTTTCTATTTGAAGGTCATGTAGTAAAACAGGTCAGACCTCTCGAATGGTGGCTGTCATTAAAAAAACAAATTAATGGCCAAACAATGGACTTAGTGACTCAGCTTCACACTGCTGTAGCTTTAAGTGCTGGACTCGAAAGACTGTTTTCAACATTTGGATTTATTTATTCTGATGTACGAAATAAACTGGATACTGAGAAAACTGCAAAACTTGTCACAGTTTTTACCCGACTGCGTCAGAAGGAGGGTAATGATTTTCGAGCGTATGTGGGTATGTATGTCCATTTCTTTGGCACGCCCTACAGCCCAAATGGCTGGACGGTTTTTGAAATATGCGTCGTCGTTGAATTCATCAGAATTTTGGTAGTGACACAGGCTAGATGAATTTTAAAAATGGCGCCCGCAAATAAAGAAAAAAGAGGGAGGAAGTTTGTCTTACCTTAGCAATATGGGTATCAAATGAAAGATCGTGATAAGACCATTTCAAAAATGTATGTGTCATATCACGTTTATATTAGTGACATGCGGTGACAAACATAGTTTTGGTAGATCTTTCTTTGCCCGTAGGTAACAAATTATTGTTTGTCCCCGCCTGCAGCATCATAAAGTATTTAGTTTAACTAATTTGAATATACATATGTAGTTATTTCATTATTTGATAAAGTAAGCTTACAAAACAATGCATTAGTCAGTCGAATTTTATATAGATATTGTGATACTTGTTTTTTCTCTTTTCAGTTCATTACTTTTAAGTTTTTTGTTTCTATAATAATAATTTTTAAATACCTAAATAAGAAAAAGTAATTGTTCTCTTGTCATATTGTCTGACTCTCACTGACCTGACTGATGCAAATTTGATTTTATAATAACTAGTTTTTTGTTTATTAATTGAAACTGTTATCATTATAACTTTGATTGATTTAAACTGAATATTATAATGTATCTTTTAAAATTACGTGTTGTCTTGTCCTATAGATACATGCACCAAATATTCTTTGTTAATTAATGGTACTTGGTCTTTGTTTGATTGAATAAATTACTTGTCATAAAAGTAGGTAATATGTTTTATTTAATTACAATGCCTAAAGAATTACATAAGTACAAAAAAATTAATAATATAAATAGCATAGACTCAACTGGTTTTATGTCAAGCTATTTAGAGTGCTAAATATTAATTTTATTTTCATTTATTTCCATTCATTCGCTATGAAAAGTAGTTTTAAAGTTATTTTTTCTTAATGTTTAATACATTGTTTAAAACTTGTTTTATCTTTGTTTTTAAACACGTGATAAAACACGGTTTTAATTCAAACTGTTTTAAACATGTGTTTTAAAACGACTTGTTCTAATCATGCCAACCCTGCATAAACGAGCCTTTTTGGCTTGAGCCTAGATATTTTTGTATCTAAGCAAACCCTGTTCCCTAATTGATAAATCTAGCAAACGATATTTTGATGTTGAATCATATTGTGAGAATACAATGTTGTCATGTGTAAACTTCCTGAATTTCTTACAGTTGGTTATATAATTAAAGCGTCATAATGACGAAATAAAAGCGCGGTAATAGTTCTATGTGTTGAATGATAAACCCTTCTCTAATTGCCTGTAGAGTTTGTAAAGTATATATATATTTGTTTTAGATTTTCTATATAATTTTTAATATTTTAACCGAACAGCAACGCAATCTAACGCTTTACATAAAACACAAAAGTAAACGATGACATGGTGTACTAGATTTTATTATTCTTGATTTTATCATCATTTTATTTGAAATATACATTATTTCATCGTATGTTTTATATTTTTCGATGAAGGCAATAATAGTATTTTAAACAATATCAAGTATTTGGAGCATACGAGAGCATAAGTAATAACGATAAAGTATTAAAGATAGAAAATAAACCATAATGTTCTTCGTATATTATTAGAACGTTCCAGTGCCAGTTACATACTTCTAAAGATCAATCTTGCCATACCGCACGTCGTAACCCATTTTTGTGATCCGAATTCAGCTGTAAACATTCGTAAGATTTACACCCACCAATTATTGTAAATATATAGGCAGTTTTTATTGAGGAAACACACTATAGTTAATATTACATTAACCGTGTTTTAGTCTTGTATGTGCTATTACTGTTTAAATGATATTCAATTTTATGATTGATGATACTAAAGTGTTTGATTTGTGTTCTATGCTTTAAACATAAATTGTGATATTGCTGTATTATGTATCAAAATTTGCCTTACCAGTATCAATTTAACATCATGTGATAAATAAATATCACGCGTTACTAAAAGACAATCGTAACGTGATTTAAATATTGTTTCAGCGAAAGCAAATCGTATAGATTCGGTGTGGTTCCATTCTGTGTATATATAGATTAATTCCTGATCCATTATAGTCATTATAACCTGCCAGTTTAACTTAATAAATGGTTACTTATTATGTTTACCTGGAATTCATAAATGCAAAAATATACAGATATTTTTTATTGACATTCTTTGTAGCTTTTTACATTAAAAAGAGTCTTTCACTATATGACCAACATCACCACAATCATCAAATAAAGTAAATTTGTTCTGTGATCAACAATAATATTTATGAAATAGGATGTATTCTATTAATTTTAATTTGTATACATAGTAGAAGTTGTTCAATCCCGTTTAATATAGGCATCTGATTTAAATCGAGGACAATAATTATTAAATAATTTAATTCTATATTTAAACCAACCTAATTTTTATATTGTTGACTTTAATTTAATTTTCTTGTATTTTCAGGTGGCTCGTACCTGTGAGGTAGTAGCATCCCTCGCTCACGAAGGTGGTCCAGCGGCGTTATACTCAGGGTACCTATGGCGAGCTGCGCCTATCAGACCTCACCATCCTCCACGTTGGACCAGACGCTGGTTCGTGTTAAAGAGAGACAACTGCCTCTATTATTATAAAACAGACTCTGTAAGTATTTTTAAGCAGTTTAAAAGTATTATTATAATATTTTTTTATTTAGTTTAGTTACTTAATTGTAAAATTTATTCATTAGGTATATCATAATTTCGACCACTTGTGTTTACTGTAAATAATATAAAATTTCGATCTTAATTTTTTGAACTGCCTTTTGATACACATCCTATGTTGTTTCTATTCAATGGCAATCAACCACTTTTTCCAGGTTTTCTATTCGTTTAGTGGCATTACGTCTACCTGACCCATAATATGTAATCCGTGACCATCTACATACTTGCGTCGTGTAGGTATATTATGCATGAACTTACCTACACATGTTTTTTTCAAATTAACATGATATTTTGTAAATAATTCTATTCCTACATAAGGAAGGAAAAATTGTTTTCAGATTTTAACTGTACTTAGGTCAAATCTGTTTCAATTATTGCTGCAAATAATTATAGATGCATACCTATTTAACAGCAATTAATTCTACGTTAATGGCCTACATTTTACGTATGTATGTATGTACATTTTAGACGACATACGACATGCGTTGTTTCTAATATAAAAAGCCCCGAAACTTATACTACAACATATCAACTTTATTGCACTGCCATCTATTATGATTTCAGAGTATTCATCCTGTGGGAGCTCTTATGCTCGTGAACTATCAACTGATCGAAGAAGACGCAGGCAGGCCCCACGGGTTTCGGTTACACCGCGGTGGCGGCGTAAGGCTACAACTTGCGGCCGATACTGCAGAGGCGTCCGCTAGATGGCGTGCAGTTCTTGCTCATGCTATTGATGCTAGTAACCAGGTTAGTCATCAAATGAGTATTACCGTAATCTATAATATTTAAATACAAAATATTTGAATTTTAAATACATTTACTATAATTGCACAGTAAACATGATTAGATTAAAGTTTGGATCCTAATGAAGTTGTGAAACTTGTTGCTGTAATAGTTTTAAGTATTATTACTAGATGGCATAATAAAGGTGATTGTGTTTCTTAAACGTTTTATACCTACACTATGTCAACAAACTGCGGTTTCGTTTTTGATGATATGAATCGTTCTAAATATTTCTGCTTTATTATTGTTTATTCCGGTCTAGATAATTTTCGATAACTTATGATAGATTATCACGTTTTCTAATATCACGAGAAATCTATATTTAAGTAATTTTTAACTCATACAGGAACATTTTATGTAAGACGGTATGGTTTAATTAATTTTTGCTTTAACTCAGCTTACAAGAGGTACATGGCATTATAGACTTTAATAAGGTCTATGAAAAAGTTACATAGATTATTATTGCCTCTATAAACCCAATTTGTAGTTACCTAATAAGATAACCTTTCAACTAGGTAGGTAGGTACCTAGTTACTGCAGATTAATACAATATTCTTTGCACATACCTTTTCAGCGTGATGGCTGGCTAGAAGTAACAATGAGGAACATGAAACTTCCACCGTCATCGATACCTCGTCCGGACTGCTTCGGTTATCTGATGAAGCTCGGCTCTAAGTGGAAGTCTTGGGCCAAACGGTACTGCGTGCTTAAAGACGCATGCCTTTACTTCTATAATGACGGAAATAGTAAAAATGCTTTTGGTAAGTTTTTCATTAAGATCTAATTATTTGATGTTACCAATTTTTATTGTAATTTATTGATGCCATGGCTTTGCGCTTATATTTTAGCGCAACCGTAAAGACTCGAGTAAAATTCTTGATTTATGGAATTTTCCCGTTAGATTATTTTTATTATAACACAGCTTCTATAATTGTATCCGGCAGACAGCAATTAAATAGCCCTTACATTGATATTGTTATCTTTGAATTGGTCCGTTTACCATTGCGCAAGTACCGTGAATTCAATGCCCAAACAAAACTATTTAGGAAAACATTATAATTATAGTTATTAAGCATCTAGTTATTCAATATATTTTAGCCCATCACGTGATACTAGGTTCATCCCTAGTCCAGAAGATGTCTTAAAATACTTTGTACTATTATTTGATTTTTATTTTATCTATCTTTAACAACATTTAAAAAAGGAATGAATGCAATGAAGAAGCATTTTTATTTTAAATGTCAATTGTTTACTTTTCGAAGGTATGGCGTGTCTCCATGGCTACAGAATACAGACGTGTGCGCCAGGAGGCAAGAAATACGCATTCGAGGTGATGCCTACCGAACCCAAGCAAAGGCATTTCTACTTCCACACCGAATCAGAAATGGACAGGAAGCGGTGAGGACTGCTTACATTACTAATTATCTTCTTAATTCAACATAAAAAGATAAGTCTTGATTCACTCACAGTCTGGCTTATCGCAAGTATAACCAAATCACTTGGATCTAGAAAGCTGAAATCTTGCACACAGGTTCTCTTTATAATGTGAAAAAGAATAAGTTGCACACAAATTCCCTTTACTATATGAACAAAAATAAGAGCGCCTTGTTCCAAAATTCTTGCGTGACAGAAAATAAATAGGGTTTTCAAAGGAGGAAGACGAACTTGCCTTAATGTTATATATTATGTATAATAGAAACTTTAACTATGACATGTTAATAAATAATTATAGTCACTAACAACTATTAACATATGAATTATCTCAGGATAGGATAAAACTCACTTAACAACTAAACCCCATGACAAAGGCGCCACGGTAATGTTATCTAACAGTATTGTAACTCGGCTCTGTCCTTGAAATAATTACCTACAGCCGAGCGGTCCGCGAATACGCGAGAGGGCTGGCCACCTACAGTATTTTAATTTCATCTACCTACTTGAGTTTCTTTCTAGTTTAGTGATTGTAAATATTATATATTCTTTTAATGTAATTTGTTGTGAATTAAATAGTAAATGTTCAATAAAAATCATGTTATGTTTTTTGATTAGTAGATTTAATAAAAATACAACCTTATATAATAGAGGCTGAAAATATTTGCGCCTCGACTTGAGACGATAGTATAAAAATCCGATTTCGAATATAAACTTTAATAATACTTTTGTTTACAATTGTACTTTGCCATAATTATTATGTAAGTACTTGTACTTATTTCAATCAAATATTAACAAGTCGCACGCATACTGCTTACAAAACCATCACACCGTGTGTTCATCGCTGCAGCGCATTCGCGACTGGTTGCGACCTGAGTGGTGGTGACTGGTGCCTACCGACCTCGACGCGCGTAGGTATGACTTGCGCTCCGACCGTTTGTATGAAGATAGAATACTGTTAGACAACATTGGCGTGACGGCGTCTTGAACAAAAACTCAATATAAATCATATTCTTTCCAAATCTTAATTTATTCTTTGACAGAACTTAAATAAATAATTATTGATTATGACCGTTACTTAATAAATGCTTATTTTGCTATTTAAGTTTATTACTTACAAGTTATTAAAAACATTATTTTATTTTATTAATTATTTAATAATGACGACATAATTAAATAATTAATATACCTAATATACACACAATTAAACATTATTAAGTATCAAATTATTAGTTATTAAAAATCATTTGATACTAGGAAATGTATCTGTCCACAGTAGGTATACCTATCTTGCAAATAGAAGCTTGAAATATAATTACTGTGGAGTGGGGAGGTGAAATCTATAAAACTATTGAAAGTAGCTATAAAAAATTATCGACAAACATTGTTGTAATTTATTAATAAAAAAGCTAAAGAAATATGAGTAATCACATTCCTACAGCAACAAATGCTTTAAATTAAAATGTTTGCGTTAGTTAGTTAGCTATTGCGTTTCAAATATATATATCAATAAATATAGGACAGCCCGACCGTATGTGTTTAGTAGTATATTCTCATGAAGGGGTAGGCAGAGACTACGTATTTTATTCATTTATTGACGTATCGAACACAATATTTATAGAAATAGAAGTAATCCTCCATATCGAAATTCGGTTGCGGTGGCCATTGTCAATGGAGACAAGTCATATGCGCAGGCAATATTACAGCGAACAAGTATCTGGAAACAAACAGATGCACTCTCTATTTTATACACTCATAGTCCTAAGGGACAGCAATCTGACATGACCGGAGAGAGATCAAGCGCAAAACCAATGACTTAACGTGCATACCGAGGCACGGAGTTGTGCAAGACCGCAAATAGCCTGACTACGTGCGGTTATTTAGAACTACTTACTGAAAGAATCGAACCAGAGACCTCATACACAATATTTGTATTCATATCTGAATTATTTTAAAAGACCATAATCTTTAGAAAAAAATAAAAAGAACCTATACAATTCACAAGATATGTACTTATGCAAGCGCAGCCAACGGTCAGATCGTCAAACACCCACGTGAAGTCATCAAGGGCCGTTAGTAAAATATAAGTATTTAACAACTACAACACAATGTTCCACTTGACACAGGAACCAGAAGGCTTGACGTGGAAACATACCGCATGTAGCATTCACACGGTACTCTTTGACTTCTACATTGAATCATGTGTTTAATAATAAACTTACATACTTACATACACAGTCATTCATGAAGGATATAACCACATTTTGACAACTAAGATATTCAGTTCTACGTTATAGGAGTATGACATAATTATCTTTACTTCTAAAACTATTCTGTCATAATATCGAGTACTATAATAATTGAATCTCCTAATTTTGCATGAAATAAAGTCCAATGTCCTAAGTATTGTGTTATATAATGTGTATTATTCCGAATGTTAATTTATAATAACATTGTTAGTCGTAAAACGTTTGCCAAATAAATTTTCAATTTAGGATTTATAACTTTTATTGAAAACGGTTTTAAGTCTTTTGTATATTCTTGATTGTAATATTTATGACAAACAAATTTAAGGCATTTTGTATTTAGGAATTATAATTTTATAGTACCTATGTGATGTTATGTGACATAAAGTTGACAAATGATGATTAGGACAAAACAAATTATGGCACTTTAGATTATGGATAAAAAAGTTAGGTAACACAATAAAGAACCAATTCCCCTCTGCTTAAATCGTCGGCGAAAACCGTAAGATCATGACTGTATTAAAGTTTTTTTCATAAAGATTATCTTATAGGCATATAATACCTACTTGACTCGCGGATACACGGATGGCGCAGTTTTAGGTTTAGGTGACCGCCTCGCCACTGCCACTGCACCGAATGTTGTGGGTTCGAATCCCACACGGGACAAAACTTTGTGTGGTCCACAAATGGTTGTACTCTGGTAGATCTTTGTGTCCGTTGATTGAATGTTTGTAAAGACCCCCGCGACACAGGAATTATTACCAGAGTTATTTTTTTAAATATAAGAAATAAAGATAAAGTTTCATTCGCGAGCCTTCTTGTTTAACTATTTAGATTTGTATGGTTTGATACCTACAGGATCTGTTAAGCAGACATAGTTGCTCTAGAATGTTCCAATTATTTATATCTTCGTAGGCACTCATTGTTACGCTTCTAACACCCGTGGTTGAATAGATGAAAAAGCCTACATTGTTTCCGACCTCGTTATCACGGTTGGTTTGCTGATGACCCATCTCGTTTTTATACGGTTAGTGATGCTATGTCCTAAATAAAATGCTTTTGATTATTTCTAATTCTTTACGGATATTCGAAACTTTGAATTCTTCTGTATCAATCATGAGTAATAGTAGGTTACCTATATGGTGTAACAGATGAAAAGATTGATTTAATAATATATTCAAAATTGTTCCGATCTAGTCTAATAAACGTCAAATGTGAACTAAAAAGCAATTTATGTTCACATTGACGTTTATTTTAATTAGGAGAATACCATTTATGATATTTATGACTATGCCTAGAATGGTAATCTATTTTGAATGTATTTATTACTAGCTTTTGCCCGCAGCTTTACTCACGTAGAAGTAGATTAGCTTACGTCAGTAAAAGTACTTTCTTTTAAAATAAAATATTGCGTATGATACTCAATGATAATATAGCTTTTCAATGGTAAAAGAACTTTTAAAACACGTTGTATAGTTTTTGAGTTAAATGTTTAAAAGCAAACAAACAAGAAATCAAATTTACCCGTTTTATAATATTAATATAGATGAGAATTGTTATCAGTCTTAAAATAGGATAAAAATTACATTACCTGGTCAAGTTTCTGTTTGCGTTGGTATATTCAATCCTAAGCTTTCCATAGTGTATTATTTCAAGGACATGGTTAGAACTTATTGCTAATACTACTATTAATGAATGTCTGTAGGTCTTTTGATAAATTATAAGTATTTGTAATAACATATATTATATGATTAAATTAAATACTTATTGATGGATTAAAGCTGTGATATTGTATAGCAATATCAGCCATTTTTAAACTGTGTCATAGCTAGGCACCTCTCAATTTGACAAGCTTAAGCCATAGCGCTACCTCAATACAGGGTTTGTAGATTTACTACATATTGTATAAATTAGCGGCGAACTTTTAGACATACAGATTACTCACAATGATTTTGTCCCTCAAATCAAGCAACAATGGCCTGTTTAATATGCCCATGACTGCAGCTAACTTCGAAAATCGAAGGCGCGTGCTATGAAATCATATTCGATATCTCTGGTACGGCAGACTAAAGTCTCCCTATTAGCCTATTAGTATTTGCTATATAGATTAACAATATAATATATCGTAAAATATACAAAATATACTTTAGTAAAATCTAATAATGTCGCTCACTTTACATCATATTTTAAGACAAAGACACGTGAACAAATAAAATCATATCATAGTTTGCTATGATATGATATTACTAAAACGTTTTAAATTTTAACAATCATCTGATTGTTTTAGTATTAAACTATATAACGTTTTAAACGAGATCGTTTAACATAGGAATAAAAACCAAGGCAATGTCTTCCATAAAGCCTCGTTAGCACCGGCCTCAGCAACAATGCTAGGCTGTAATGCCGTTCCAGTCTATAATTCCTTTTGTAATTTGAACTTTTAACTGGAAAATTATAAAAATACGCGAATCGTGCAGTCTAGTCCAATAGAATACGTAATAAATAACTTACATATTACAGAAATGTTGTGGTATTATTAGATTAAATACAATTAAAGTTTAATAGAAGCTGTCGCTAATGAAACAATTTGTTAAAATACAAATTAGCCGATACGTCCGAGGAAGTATCATCTTCTTAAAGAAACCCCCCGTTAGAGTACTTTACTGCAATTTACTTGGTAAATAAGACTTCAGTTCACAAACTTATCTCTAAAGCGAACACAGACCATCTTACCATTAGGGAAAGCCCGTTGATCACTTGTGCTCTATAATATCTCCTATGCAAGTGCCTAGAAGATATATTGTAGTGTACAAGTGTGGCCGCAGACATAAGTGCACTGTCTATTCTCTCACTGTCGTAGGTATAGATGGAACTGCAAATCGACATGACGGGAGAGATCAGCCACAGGATCAACAGCATAACGTACTATTCTAGGCATGAAATTCTGCTACTGACATATCCATGACAAAATAAGCTAAAACTTTTTGCTAGCTCGACAATCGATCCTGAGTCCTCATGCTCAGCAATTACATGCAATACCGCTCTACCGACAATACCACTAATAACATGTCAAACATGACTCCAATCAAAGCTCGGATCGGTCTCCTGACGGAATCGGATCGATCACCTTTAGGATGGCCTCTTAATTTTGGCTGCTCTAGATTTGAACGAATCTCATGGACTAAGTCTAAGTAAGTCTAACTAAGACTAAGACTAAGTCTCTAAGCCATGTTTAGTTTAGAAACTGCTATACCCTGTTACCTGTACCCAGAGACATGTTCTTTTCATAAAATAGGTATACTTAATTTTCAATAATAAAGCGCGGATGACGCAGCGATCATGTGATCACCTCGCTCCTGTCGCTGCGTTGAATTTAATGGGTCGAAACCTACACGTGGAAAACATTATGTGATCCATATGTAATTGTCATGAGTCTGGATTTACTTTGTACCCGTTATTGTATTTTTGTAAAGGTTGCGCTCAACTTACTTCACAAGGATCCCTATTGCAAGAGCTGTCCATAAAAAAAATGTTCATGTTAGTGGGAATTTTCCACGTTAAAAAACAAAAACGCTTTAAACTCATCACATGAATAGTGCAATAACATAAACATCTGAAATTTATGAAACTGTTTACATATAGCTTTCAGTTTTATTTTAATACAATGCTACATATGTTTAGAATGCTGAGTGTCGAGACAAAAGCTTCTTATACAAAAATAAATTTCAATTGTTATTGACCTATTTTCTCGTTCTATTTCGATGTTATCGGTTAACCAATAATTAGATGAGATACATGTATAATAAAAATAGGTTTGCTCTAAGTTTATATTATGTAGATACATTGAAATTAAACTACTATATTCGGATTTTATCGCGTTGTTTATTTAGCACTGTATTACAAAATTTTAAAAATATTACTCTCATACATTGGTCAAACCAAGAGAAGCATAGGCACCCGCTTAAAAGAACACATAGCTGACGTAAAACACAAACGCTGGTTGAAGTCTGCTGTGTGTGAACATGTACAACAGGGGACCAACCACTACCTGAGATTTGACAAACCACAGATTCTCGCTAAAGAACACCGATTCCTACCAAAGATGCTTCGCGAGGCTATTGAAATCAAAAAACATCCCAATTTCAATAGAGAAGATGGTTGGAATGCACCACCAGCTTGAGATCCAGTACTTCAAATAGTCAAACCCAAGAAGAAACAAACCACAGCTAGACTTCATGATACTTTGAGCTCATTCTGCGTAAATAGAAACACCAATAATTAAATTATGTTCGGGTACTTTGAAATAACTACACTGGAACATTGAGACAAGAAACGTCGGTGAAAGGGTAAACCAAAAAAAAAAAAATTTTAAATAATTTTATCAGCTTATAAATTAGTAAAATAAAATCAATAGTAGTAGTAGTGTAATATTTTCAAAATTTTGTAATACAGTGCTAAATAAACAACGCGATAAAATCCGTAAATAGTAGTTTAATTTCAATGAATAACATTCGCATAAACAGAAGACAATATTATATTATGTAGATACGTAGGTATACTTAAAACCTTAGTTTATATACTAACTTATTCTTTTCACCCGGCAGCTTTATATGATACAGCATTATAAAAGCATTGTGTCATATTAATGAAATAATTTATTTAACTTACGTTTTGCATATATTTGCGCTTATATTTGCGTGCAATCGTAAGGCCTCAGTTTGATTTTCCGGTCGGGTAATGTGTTACTGGTTTTCTTTTATGCGAAAATTCACAGAAGCATGACGCATTCTACAAATGTGCCTTATAGAAGGGCAATAAGTTCGCACCTTATTACTTGAAACTTATAAGTAAACATAGCTGGTACAGTCTGGGTATTATACTCCTCCGATTATAAATTTTTTGTCTCTTTTGAGAACCCACAACGCTCGCCCTAGTATCATGCCATTGATACTAAAATGACCACTTAAATTACTACGCCGTCTGTGCAGTCAGACTTTTTCGTCACTGATAAACACCAAATTATCAAGCCTTATATATTTTTATCCTACATACATCATATTAATTAAATACTTTGTATTATTTCCAGATGGATGGCAGCTTTGGAGTACTCTATAGACAGGTGGATGAAGGCCGGTTGACGACGACCCTTTTCTTCGGAAGATTCATTCGATTTTATATAACTTTAGTTCTATTAAATATATTCCTTGCTATTCCATGTTTTTAGTTTTTAAATTTTGTACGTGTTGTAGGTATTTCTTTCCCATTTATAGAAGACGTCAAAGATTTTATTGAATACCGAAATACTGTTGCCGTGCACGACAGGGTCCATATATTACTTGTTACAAACGCATTTATAACATGCAGTGCAATAAAGTTCAAAACAAAAAGAGTGTTCAAAAAAAATACACTCGTATCGCTATTTAATACAGATTTAAAATTACCAATATATTTACATAATTTTCGCCTTTTTTGGATGTCTTGTTTTCCGCTCACTGACATTTTACTTAAAATGTTAAGAAACGCATTCAACTTTTTCGCCTTCGATAAAATTTGAAGTTGAATATATGTATCTTTCTTTACATAAGTACTTACGTCGATTCTGGCTTTGTATTAAAACACGAAAAACGAACAATCTATAACATTTACCGAAATTCAGGGAGGCACAAATTAAAAACAAAATGGTTGTAGTGACAAAATACTATTATATATGACGTATATAGTGTCTTATCTATGATTTATGACGCATGGAAAAAACCGTTTTGCCTAACGACCGAAGTAAATATTTAATCCCCTCAAAATAGGTAAGTTATTTGCTGAGAAATTATATTAATTAAATTCTTTGTAATACATATTTACCTATTGACTGTCGAAAACATACCTTCATAAAATTCGCGAGATTAGAGTGTCGGCTAATCAGCCCGTGAGTATAAGAAACGTATTCCCAACGGTCAAGGATTTTTTGTTAACACTTAACTGGTTGCTACAGAAATAGGAGCAATTCACCTTTCACAAACAAAGGCGAAACTAACTCAAATCGAGTTATTGTTCTCAGTCTAACAAACAGACATTTTACGAAAACCTCACTTGTGATTATTCGGAATGCGATATTCAAATAAATCGATCACTTGAACAATCAATTCGAATAAAAATAAAATCGACATTGCAAGTCAAAGTTGTAAATAAAACTGCAAAGGACTTTGTAACTACTAACTAGTGAGCTATGAAAGCTTTACTTTGTAACTTTACTGGCTAGCAAACGGTTTAATTTTCTAATGCCAGTGATGGTACTTCCCGCTGCCTTAGACAATACAACTGCAGCGCTGCCAATGGACTAAGACACCTTTGTTGCAAACACAATAGAATAAATGCTATAAAACAGACGATGCTTAAACCCTTGCGGTGGTCACACATTACTGAATGCAGTTTATACTAACAAAAACTATCAACTAATCGGTAGTTATAACTATATATTTGATTTTCTTTTTTTATAGAAAGATTGTCGATTTAGATTGCAAATTATTTATTTTTGTTAACAGTTGAAGAGCTAAGCTAGAATGCTTGTGTTAGGAGTGCGTTCACATCGGTAGTGCAATGCAACCCATGATCTCTTTATCGCAAGTTCAATTATAGCAATGTTGATTTACCTATTAATGTAACTCTCATATATTTCTACAGACCGATATCCTAGATTTTATTTAAACTATCAGTACTAGCAATTTGGGGTACAAATTACTAGTATTTTTGTTAATACCCTAAGCTAAGCTAGCAAATACTAAAGCAATGGGTTGGATTCGAACCTCGATCGTAAGTCCAATACCATGGATAATTCATAACTCAAAAATAATAAATCAAATTTCATATAAAGATTGAAACGAAATTGTAATATGTTAAGATATCACGCAAAAAACATTGACGCCAGATAACATGGGAACCTATCTAAACTTTCGAGGAGTTTGATTAAAAATAATAGCGCCAATAAATTTTAACAATCTGTTACTTTTCTATGAATGGGATTGGAAACATCAGAAACACGTATATTTAAACCTATCTTCCTATAACGTCATTAAAACTTAGCGCCTTCCATAATTTAATTGTTAGATTTCACATGGCAATTTTCGAATTTTGCTCGGACACGCCAAGCGTATAGACAGTACTATGAGAAATGAATTGAACACGCCATCTGAGTTCACTGGCATATATTAAGTGCTCGGTTTTATTCGTTTTACTTCAACGTTTCCATCTAAAAGCTCAAAGGTACGAAAATATATAAACGACTTCACGTCCCGTCCTATTGTACCTTCGATCCAGTTCCAGAATTTGATATCAACAGTTATTCAAAATATTTATTCAATAAAATATTCAGATATAGATTATTATTTAAGTTATTATAAAATTGCATGTAATATTTATTAAAATAGAAAATATGTACTAGATATCATGGAAACGACGCATCGAAAATGATACATGTTATATTAAATGCATAGCTTTAATCTATGTAATTCTAAAATAGATATATAAAAAATAAAATATATCAATGATGTTAATCGCTAAAATCATTATATAAAATGTCTTTTTATACACCTGATATTGACTGACGAAAATGAGACTAAAATGGAAAATAAATAAATCAATAAAGTATTCCTAAAACAGTATACCCTTTATCTGTATACAAACTATATAATATTGGAGACAAT
Organism: Catocala nupta; assembly: GCA_963675205.1. Lineage (NCBI taxonomy): Eukaryota > Metazoa > Arthropoda > Insecta > Lepidoptera > Erebidae > Catocala > Catocala nupta. The sequence goes on along the minus strand of OY776097.1, from coordinate 17,508,521 downwards.
TATTCAAATCTTGAATAATTAAATGAACAACTTATTCGAATGGTATAATCAACTGAACCAAGGCAACATACGAGATATTGAACTTAGAATAACGACTGACATCGTAACGATATAAAAATATTGATGATGAAATCTAAGATGATATATTAAGATGAAATAATATTCCTACTAATAGTTACATGGACATTTATTATTTAGGTGTGAAACGTAGATACAGTAGATAAATAAATAGTAGGTATCATATTGATGTGCCAATTCGTTAGTAATTATTAAGCTGTAGTTAGATTTTAACTCAAAAAGCACAATCCATTGGATTTAATTAATTTTCGTCGTTTTATCTGTAACCCTAAAATGAATGGTGATTATTATCAGTGTTGTGAATTTTCGAATAATTCTTTACAAATAATAGGCTCGTATCATTTTATGTAAGTATATAATTATAATTTCTTTGCAAATGATTGTAAATATCGATATTTTTGATGTAGGGTTACAGAATTTATAAATCACTTTGTATTACTTATTCGAAATGTAATAATTATAACGTATAATAAAATTGATTGGTATAATCCCCTTTAGAATGTGGTCCATACTAGGTGACTTAAATTGTGCATTAAAATGATAAATAATAGGGTGAAATTAAATCCATATTGATGAATTGTATATAAATAATCAGTAAAAGCTCAATATATTTAAATAATAAATAAAAAGACTTGAATATAACACAGTCGGTTTAAAAGCTTATAGTGTAGAATATAAATTAGTAAATGTTTACATAGTTGTGTATAAATAAATGAAAAGTTTCGTTTAATTTATTGCAAGTTTATAAACGCACGTTATTTAAAAGTATAGTTTATCGTTTATTGGTAATTTATAGATTTATTAACAATATAAAATTATATACTTAATAGTTATTGTAATGTGTTCAGTAAATAAGTGGATCAGATAAAGAAAGATACATTCTATTTATTATTGTCAAAGTTTTAATGTTCTTTTATTCACGCCAAAGAAAATTGTGCCAGATTTTATTGTGAATGTTGCCAAATACGAAAATAATTTTCTGTTAAACGGTGTTTGAATAGAAAATGTATTATTTTAAATGAAAGTAAAAGTATAATTAGTATCGATCAGATTTTTTAATAATATATGTGACTGTATGAATAGATTTCGTTGTAATAAAGAATAATAAATAAAAATATATTGGCTGTTTTCATTTAATATTAACATAATTGCACTACTTATGTATATTATTATTTTCTTTAACTAGCTCATGGTCGAAATATTAATTAAAAAAGGGTGATTAGGACGTTTATTTTTTCTTAATTATGCTTTTAATATCTCTTAATACTAATAACTTTATTATTACTACTGTCAATAGGCAGGAGTACTTCTAGATTGTCTTGTTACAACAAAAAACTACAACAAAAAGAAATTTTGCAGCAATTCGGTATTTGGGTAGTTTTATGTCAGGAAGCAGACGTAACAATTCCGTGTGCCTAAGTTTTCCCTTAGATAAGACCTGACGATAATATTATTTTACTTTTTATGGTCAAACGAAGGGTGTCGTTATACCGCTAGTACGCCATATAGGTATGAGCTTAGGGGTTAATGGGCAAAGCGGAGGAGCTGTGATACAGTAAATATGGAATAAATTGTAAAACACTCAAAGCTTACTTAGATCGAGCCTAAAATAATAATTGAAATAAAATTAAATGAAAGCAAAATAAATACGACAAACATTATCAATTAGCGACGGCAGACGAAATTCATGAAGCACGATACAAAGTCTGAGGGCGGTGTTAATTTACACGACTTATAAGCTACTAACACGAAAAATAAACAATCCAGCGATATCCTTCCCTTTTTTATCGCTCCCAAAGTAAAAACAGTATGAAGGCTTCGGTGGGGCCGTAGCGGTGCGGGGGTTACCGCGCGGGGGCAGAGGGGCGACGCTACAGGAGCGCTACTGCCTGTGGCCGGTAGTACGCGCGCTCGCCTCCCTCCAGTCGCGCGCCGCCTGCGCACACGCAGCCTGCGCGCACACTAACGCCATACTGAAAAAACACAGTGCCAAACTCTATCAACGGATTACAGTGAACAAACTAAAAGTGCATAATTACAGTGTGAGACCCAGTGACGAGTTTAGTTACGGCAATAACATTTTCGTTCGCAGTCTCTATTAACTGTTTTATGGCCTGTACAGTGCGTCTATTGTTGTGTTCGCTTCCACTAATCTCCTATTCACCTGTCTCAACGCCACCTACTGCGGTTAGACTGTGAAATGTGACAAAAAATTGCAATGGACATCCATTGTACGCATGCGGACACCAGTTTGTAAACTTTGCGGGTTGACTACCTGACTACTGGAGGGTTGGACGTCGACAGATCGGACGATTGATCGCCCAACCGCCTTGTGAGTGTTTTTTACGATAAATGTAATTTAATACAACGGATGTGGAATAAATTGGGTAGGCAGGGTGCGCTTTGCTACCTGTTTTATCGCGTGCCCTCTGTGTTATTGTTTTCAACGCATATGCTTTATAAAAACAATACTGGGAACCGTTAGTGGTGTGGTTTGCTACTATTGTTCTATTTTACAGCGCTGTTTACTTATTACTTCCTGCCACCGTGCTTCGCAGTAATTATCTAATTGTGCTTAAAGATTTACTGCAAATGGTTTTACGGGTTGTAGGGGCTATTGTTTCGACGCGTGCCTGAGCATTGTAATGGTATTTGGCTTTATATTTTACTCGTTTCCTTCTGAACTCAACGAGTAATTAACCATACCCATCAATGTCTATTTATTTATGCGTACTGTATGTGTACTCTCTGCTATATGCTTTTTATATACTTTACTATTACTTAATATTGTTTTAACTATATGTTTGTCTAAGCGTATGTCAATAAGTACCCGTAATCATTATGTTACTATACAGTAAACTTCCACGTGGATACAGAGAACGTGCTGAAATATACCAACCGCGATTCTTTTGCAATGAACTTTCAACTTTGTTTCAATAGACATATAGATCACAATAGCGTGAACGATTTGATATGTTAGTAACATTGCTCTTTGGAATAACTTCCTCATAAAATTAAATACAATAGTTTAACTTGTTGGTTCAATATAACAAATACATGGACACTCAAAGAACATAATATTTTTAATGAAACAAAACTTGAACTTAGTTTATAAGGCGATAAGTAAAAACAACTATATTTTCGCATCTCCAACACTCCTTAAAATCTTATGTAATTAACGAATCAATTAAAAGGTTCATTTCTGATCACCGCGTTTGGTCATAATAGCAAATTTTACAACATCCAATCACAGTAACATAATAAAAATCGCCATAAAAACTAATTACATATTGGCATCGGCTGAAGATGAAGCCTTGAATACGATTCGTCTTGCGGTAGACTCTACCGCGACTCGATCACTACCACTTGTTCTATAAGCAAAAAAGGTGATTTAAAAAGCAAATTCATATGATATATCTTTTTGATTTTCTTATATAGATGACGACCTTTTGTTGTAGTCACGATTTGGACATAGAAGCGTTATAATTTTTAATTATATATTAATAATCATAAATTGTTATGTGCACGAACTTCAAAATTAGAACTGTCATCCCTAAATCTAATAATATAATAAATATAAATCAAATTACTTATAATATTAATTTATTTTTAAAGTATTCATTAATTATCATAGACTTTTTCTTAACTAGACAAAATACAAAAGACAATCAAGACGTATTGAATAAGAAATAGGTGTATATAATTGTCTGCTTTCCTCTCATCACATTTCTCATTCCGAGCAAAGCCAACATGTCTAAGGACACATTGCGTAATTGTAACACAGTAGAATCGTCGGAAGGTTTTAATTGTTCTACAAATAGTAGTTAATCTTCACCATCTAGTGATAACATGTAATCTAATCGCTGTATGATAGCTATCGGGTACCTCACGACACCGAAAATGAATGCGGCGGTACAACGCCAATAAACCTTTATTATTTCCAAGTATTTTGTGTTTTGATGGCAATAAAATGGTCATATGGGGAAGTACTGTTGATTGACTATTATCGAAACTTGTATAAAATCCGTAATTCCGTCGTAAAGCCTTGAAAATATGAAAAAGATGGCAGTATTTGTAGTATGAACAGTCAGCCTATGATAGTCTGTCGTAATATTTTCCTTATATGTATCGTGTTTCATGGAAGTCTTTCTTAAATATCATAAAAGTGAACATAAAACTATTTGTTCTTACTCTATACTTCCATTCGCTTGTTGTTCATCCCGTTGTTTTTCATGATGACGTAGAAAAGAGGCTTTAACCCGCAGACATAATAGACTAATTTGGTCTGTCAATTTAATAGGTATGTCACAATAACAGTAATACTATTAAAAGCAATCTTACATCAACTAAAATACTGTTATTTTGACAATCAACAATTTTCTTTGCGCTTTACAGTTTCTTTGAATCCGTATACTCACAATATGTCTTCCAAAATCGAAGTACACTGTAGCCGAACAATGATTTAAAAGTACTTCTGTTCCATAGGTATGCAGTTTAGCATAACATATAATAACATCTCCATCCTACATCATGGAAAGAAAATGTTTCTTGTAATAGATCTAGGACATTAGATTTAGGTCAAATGAAACCACATATGTGTTATACATTGAGCAACTCCCCGTGTACATAGCTGCTACAAAACAACCGAAACCTCTAGGAAAGTGTAAACCTAAATCTAAATAGTTTAATATAGCCTACGCGCATAAAGTAAATCCACGTTAAGTAGTTTAATATTAACACATTTTGTCAGCTGATGTAGCCAGGCCGAACTTATTGTCATATTATTATAAGCATTACTGAATTTCTGTAACATTATATTTCAACCTTTGCACTGTATTTGATTTGATTACCTTTATTTATGTTCATTATAACTAAGTACTCGTACTAAATGTTAAAAACAATAATTGCCGGTAAATATCAAAGAGATCTGATAACTAAACAATCAGTTATTGCAATTTATCATGCAGTAAGTTAAGTAATTCTTGTGTTCGCGTAAGCCGCCATTTAAACGTAAATTGTGTAAAAACTTCCACAAAACGTCTGGATTGTCCGATAAGTTGAGTTCAACTAAAACAGGATTTGGTGTGAGAATTTTACTTAGTTCTGCTACGTGTCTTAGTAACAAATGTGATAAACTTGTAAAGCAAGAACATTATGTTATACCAAGTGAGTGATGTATTATGGGAACGTATCTACTATAAGTTGTCGCATTCTTGTTTTGATTTTTTTATGACGACTTTTCAAGATTTAAGTGGAAAGCTTTATAATGTCAATTGTCTGCATTCTAATCTTGGATGAAATTGAAGAGAAAGACACTCAACAAATCTTTAACAAATATTAGTCTATAGTAGTTCCTTTAGACGAACAATTGCAAGAAGTTTTATCTTATTCTATTTCATTACTACCCGCTGTCTTCCTTATTAATGGCCAAGCTTTAAATAAATAGTAAAAATGGGATATTCATTTCATAAAGTTGAGAATAGAAGACGAAAGAAATTGAAGAATAAAAATAGTAAATAATTATATTCAAACTTAATATATCTTTCTAATAATATTAATATGAAAGATTGTGGCGATATTCTGATGTTTGTAACTCAATCAGACATAAATTGTTCAACAGATTTGGACCAAACACACAGCTATACAAAAGATGACCTGTATTAACACAAAGGATACTTTAATTCTTGTTTGACAGAAGCCAGTACATTTTTATAAACCCACACCCATATATAGAGCCCACGCCTCAATGATAAATCTAACGGATGTTAATTAAGATGTGGTCATCTTAATCAACATCCATCAATTTGTTGAGAATATATACCGAGTAAAAAAACCAGATAGCCTTCCCCAGACGAAAAAAGTAAACAGATCATCTTCATTTGATCAACTTCTCGAATGTGTTTGTCGATTTGTTGAGAAACTCGACCGAAACGATCAGTGATTTAATAAATGACCGGAAACTACTTGAACATGGCGTTTTATAAACAAACGAGTAAAAGTATATTTGGTAAAAGGTAAAAAGAATGAAATAATAAGGCTGCTATTGAAACAAAAATATTTAAAAAGAAAATTCTAGCTTAAAAACATAGTCCAATTTTCTCATCTATTTAAAAATGTATGAATATTCATGTAAAAATGTTAATGATTGCCTCTAGTTGTATAATATGAAGATTGATATGAAATATTCAGTGTGAATTGGCGATGTGTTGAGAGAAAAGCGCCTAATTAATAGTCGTGTATATCGTTCCATAAATTTCAATAATTTTAATCACATTTCGTAACTGACAGTTCGGTATTACAAACGCGCCGCCTTGCCCACTTGGACGGTAAACGAGTATCAAAAGTTCTGCTAATAAATTGCTTAAGACATTGTTGTTTAGCTATTTCATTTTAGTCGTAAAGATAAGGAAAGGTGTCATAATGGGGTGTAAATTTTATATAGCTTTGGCCACCGGTACAAATTTCTGCATGATATAACAAGTAATACGTATTTTAAAAGACCCTGCTTGATATAAATTATGTCGCAACGTCATTCGTAACAAAAAACTACTTTATATTTACAATAACAGTTCTATAGATAGTTAGTAATTAATTGTTCCTAACTTATTTCATTCGTAATTTATTAATTTTGATTGTTGTTGATGGCAGCAAGCAATCGACAATCTTCTCTCTCTCTCTCTCTCCGTAAGAGAGAGATAGATAGAAGATTGTCGATCTTTAACTTGACTCCTTGATACGACACTAATTCCACTTTTCTTTGACTGTAATAAAAGTTCTCAGTTATCCCTTTCTCTTCTTATTTTATTCTTTCCCCCAGTATTGTATGTAGACTTAACAGCGATCCTAAACGTATTGTCAGCGGTATATAATAGATTTATGTTTAAATAAATTTGATTTGATTTGATTACCCGTAGATCCAATCGATGTGGCTACAGGGATCTCGTGGTAGTTAAAGGAATAGAAAATTAAAGCGCTTAATGTGCAAGTTACAATTCCTACAGCAGCATAGATAAACAAAGGCTATTGACTGTCCAATAAGAGAACAAACGTATATCTACAATTTTCACCATACAATCGTGAATAACAATCCATAATAAATGTATAAATTCAAGTAAAATCTTTATTATAGACAGACAAAAATGCATTCTAACTCGTGGCGTACGAAGTTTAATTTCTTTACTTTACAAAATTGTGTTTCAACAACTTTTGTGTGAGAAATCCGTCAAATTTATGTCTTAACTAGACTATATGACAATAAAAAAACAGTAATTAATATCAATTGTATTCAATTGACTACACCATTCTGAGATGAAATATAATACGCATCAAAATTGGAAAAGTAAATTACAAAAGGAACATTACACTAAAATTGCACCAAAATACCAAAATAAATTAAATTGCCCCGGAACCCAATAACCGAAAAAAGTCTTAGATCATCAAGATCTTCACACTATTAGCCTTCTTAGCGAGTTCCCACAATCATTGTTACTCAATCATAACGGATCAATAATTTTACAGAAACGCAAACTATGTGAATGAAACCGTGGATGATACTACAATTAATTACTGGTTTCTTGTATTGACTTAGCAAAACTAAGCGAGGCTTTACTATTGTGCGAATACTGGCGACGCATGCCGAAGCATTTCCACGACCAAAGTTTATGGCTACATACATATTCCATGACCGTTGCGTAGTATTAATACCGGTATGGTACAAGTTGCCTACAATGTAATGGTGTTAAGTAGCCGATTCTCATAAAAGTCATTCAATGACCGTAAATATAAATATATGTTGGACACTTAAGTGTATAGGCCGCTATAATAAAGATAGTACCTACCTAGATATTTACTTGGCTGTTTCAACAGTTGAGTGAAGGCTGTTTTATTATTTGAGTATACAGGTTTGAAATGTTATTAACAAACTGTTATTGTACACGACATGTATGAGATATGAACGTACAACTGGACACACACTCTGAAGATGCTTTGCGTTAAACTTAGTTTATAGTTATCAGAATTTAGTTATTAGTCGCTTCACTAATGCTAGTTTGTGCATATATTTTCGAATTTGGAACTAACTGGCAACTTATAAAAACGGGATAATTTTGTTTTCTTTTCTTCTTCTTCAATCAATGAGCTGGGTCTTTAACTTCGGGTTTCATTCCTGATTGCCATAAAGACATTGGATGTTTTTGGAATTGATTATTATGGAACCTGAAACTGTCTACATTAATCAATCAGCGGATTGTTCTCTAGGTATTATTTAAGATCTAAAGATAATTGCGAAAATGCGGGTCATAGATCTCTGTCAGCATGTAATGTATTTAAAATACGCTTATGTATGTTTACCTATTTATATCCGTTAGTAATGCTCACATAGCATACTTACTGTTGGTAGTGTTGTGACACTTACTTTATGCATCATTAATATTAATATGACAACTTATGAAATCTTTGCCTTCAGGCTATAGAGTAGGCTTTTAACAGTTAATTACAAAGCAGCTAATTGGCTTTTAAAGTGCATTTCAGTTTCAAATATGTCGTAATTATTTATTATGTTAGTCTAATCGATTTAGGACTCTAAAAATAGAAATGAAACCAGTAAAAAGCATACTGGCGGGATACAAAATAAGTTCAAAATATCTTATTTTTAAATGATCTAAAACTACATTTTCTATATTTTCTAAAATTACGTTAGGTAGTTCAAAATATTGTTAATTATACATGGTATACATAAACCTTATTAAATCCGAGATGGCACAGACTAAGCTACATTTTACACATGTGTATAATATGTCAAGCCGTACTACTAGGTATACTCAATTTCCTTTTTACTGGCGATCTAATCACTAATTTACCTTATGTACGATGTCAACAGCCATTGTCATCTCAGCTTTCTATATTATAAGAACGAAAAATAGCATCACCCCTTTGAAGTCACATAAGAATAAACTTTATCAATATCTTCTACAAATAAAATCGAAACCAATCTCGTTATTTATGAGAGTAAGAGACAAACCGACATAACATTCAAAACATAGATATAGTGTCATATCGGAGCAGTATTGTAAACACTTATTCTCAATACGGGAAATTTAAATATTCAAGGAGATCGCTTTAAAATATTCCTTTTAAAAGCTTTATGTTATTGAAATGACCGGTATTACATCCCAGCCTCCATTACTAACTGCACTGTGTCCACATAAATATTCATATCTCTAAATTCTCGAACCCAAAGAGAGATAAAAGTAGTTTTACTGCTCCGGCGCAAGTAAGATGGTAGAAATTCGATCAGCCGGCACAAGTGCGACAAGGATGGAAGGTACTAAGGTTGACGTGTGAGAAGGATAGCAACAAAATCAGAGGCTTTTACGGTAGACCGGACAGCGTGCAGTGAAATGCGGGCTCGGTACACCTTTTTCGATCTCGCTTCAAGAAATTGAATTTGAGATTAATCTTTTGTAGTGACGGCTAGATTTTTCTTATTGTTGCCGTTAAAAATATGATGGGGCTGTAATAAAATCTTTCTTGAGTGCGATTGTAAAGATGCCTTGATCTGGCTATCTATAAAATGTGCTTAAAGTAGTTTATTGTCGAGATAAAATATCTAGGACAGCTGTAGCGCAGACTGCTTTTTAGTAAAAGTAGTATATTTTAAAACACTATCACAACTGATTAGTATTAATTGTACTTTAAATTATCTGTCTAATGGCTAATAACGTAAGTCAGTATTATGATAAATTTATTTTCAACTTCTTTACAATTTAACGCCTAATCTAATTTACAGAAAGCTTACATAATGTACTTTAAATCAGCATGCCACGAAACCAATTAAATGATTTATCAGCATGCCTACAATATGTATGAAAATAAACAAGTCGCTTTCTGTTACTGTCCATGTAAAAATAAATAATAACAATAAATAATTGATAATATCATTATCAATTATTATACTAATGTTCAATTTGATAACAGAAGGAAATGACACGCTAATTCACTTACTGTTTAACGATTTGTAAAGATAATATTAGAACAGAAAAAATCATGTAAAATATCAGCCAATACAAACGTACATTTTAAGGTAGCTTTCATAATATTTTCCAAAGTTAAGTCGGACTGCAGTAAATCTTAGATATAAAAAGCGAATAATAACAAAACATAAACTGTAACAACTAAACACGAGAATATAAAACATACAGACGCCGGAAACTTTATGAAAACACACGCGGCGACTCACAGTTTTATTGTCAAGCATGTTGCTCATCTCAAATGGAAATAGGCGGCCATCGTAAATCTCTGAATAGCAATCTTTGAGACTTTATTAGAGCTGTACTCACGTTGAGATCGGGTTATTATGGTAGTACCAGTCCCGATAAAATTGACAGGGATATGCTAATAGAAGCTATAGAAAATATAAAAATAGGTATATGGATGGAAAAGTTGTTTTGTAAGATGTAAGGAAAGAGGACTATATAGATTAACAAATATTACGTAAAAAAAATTATTATATAAATGTCAATCAGAATGTTCAAGATAACTTAAGTAAATATATACAATAAGTAAATGATATTGCCTTCAATAAAATGGCTGGAGGTCGACGTGAGAACTTCAAACACAATTATAATAAATATCAAAGAAAAGTATTTAAATTTATAGTAGAATCAAATCAAAGAGCAGTCTATAATATATCAGGTATTGACACTAATGTCGATACCATGACCAAATCCGGTACTCATTAACATTTTCTGATATCACCAGAAGCTTATAACTTATACAAAACTATAAATTGATGAATGATGCATGAGGCTAACAAGAAAATTTAAAAATAAAGAACAAAACGTTTTGTAGCATATAATGTTAATATTAGACGTATATAAGTGTGATGTTGGCCAATATATTATCTTTATTCATCTTGAAATCAGATACAGCATAGTTTAAAAAGATAATGTGATATCTTATTTTGTATTTCCTTGATTTGTGTAACTTCAAGTTTTGTAGAAACCAACAATTGATCTTTAGTTTTGTTACTATTTATTCTTTTTAGTTTTTCAACCATCACAAACCTTTACATCTAAGTGTATTCCAGTACATTCGCCATTCCACATTCCTTTCTCGGTACTGGTACGTTAGGTTTAAAAGATCACATTTGTGCGTAAGTAGTGTCATGTTACCATGTACAGGTCACCAAAGTTTCTACCCGAAGTACTGTGCAACCGGTTTCTCACTGGAAACAAACATCTTTGTTTCTAAGGCCTCCATATGTTTTTCTTTATTTTCTTAGGTTTTACTTAAAATAAACACATTTTCAGTGGAGTAATATATTTTTCTATGATTGAAATAAACTATATCTATGAAAGTATAATTAGTGTAATTAAATTATTTAGTTGCTCAACATCCTTAGACGAAAATCACGTGAACTAGCTAATTAATAAATAATTCAAATACTCACAGGTACATATCGATTTAATGAACAAACAGTTTCCAAAAAGAGCCGATACCAAAATTAATTAGATGCAAATGGAATATGGTAACGAATGATCTGATTTCAATACATTTGTTAGGTGAGAATTTATGTTTTATGCTAATAGACAATGCAGTGCAGCTTAATTAAGCATGTTTCTCGATCCATAAATCTCAATACTCATCACTCGTGTGATGGTAATGGAAATAAGCACCGTATATCGAGCATACAATCTAAAGATCAACGGAGATAAACATCAGTGTTTAGTTAGAACAGTATTCACGTGCAGTTTTAATTTACTGTGATTGTGACTATACAGTTTTTATCTTTATTATTTTTCTTCATTAGTTCTTTACTGACTCCATTAAGTAGGTAAGCATGAGGTGTTGGTGTTTTTCACTTTGGAATTCGTAGATAATATGCTTCTCAAAATTACGTGTATGCAGATATTTTAGTATATTTTGATGTACACTTCCTTGTATGAATGGTACACTGTATTTATGAACATGAAACATACCTAATTATTGATGGGACTACAATTTGTATTTTATTTACAGATGTTCTTGAAACCGTGATGTCGGACAACAGTGGAACAGTCGTATCCAGGGCGTCTACACCTCGCCCAGTTAACGACACACCAGTAACCGCACCTTTGAGGTCCAGACATGACCAGTTCCTCGCTAGTTCAGCTGAGAGAGCCCAACAACGCCCATCGTCAAGCGGCAGAAACCCAAGTGGGAGCTTCGACTCACCACCTTTACCCTATCACCGTCAAATTACAACCGGCTCCTTGCTAACAGCATCGCACCGCGAGACTTCAGCATTCGTGCCCGTTGTACCAACTCGTTCTATGCATCCTGTTATTTACCCTAACGAAATGCATCCCGCTTTAATTCCATCAGAAATTATTGAGAGAGAAAGAATGATGGATAGAGAAAGAACTGAACCTGCCAAAGGTTCACCCGATAGAGCATCGGGAAACTTCCCTAAAAGGAATTCCTTTGATTTAATGGCTATGATGGTTGAGAAAAGAAAGGAAGTAGCGTTACGCGAGGCTGCGGCTGCAATGCTAATGCCTCATCACAGAACGTCGTCCATTGAAGGCATGATGTCTGACGGATCTTCCCAACCACCGATTTATGGCCCGCCAGGTGCTTTCCTCGGCGCGCCAGGACCGTCCCCCACTACTGCAGGTAGTTTTACTTTCCCCGGAGCTGGCCTATTTCCTCCGGGTGCAGGGCCACATCAAATGCATCCGCATTTGGACAGACGACTTTTACGAGCACCGGGCCGCGCTTCGAGACCGAAGAAACAATTCATATGCAAATTCTGCAACCGTCAATTCACGAAGTCATACAACCTGTTAATTCACGAGAGGACTCACACGGACGAGCGGCCTTATTCCTGTGACATTTGCGGCAAGGCATTCAGAAGACAGGACCACTTGAGAGATCACAGGTACGTTTATCATTTCTATGATAATTTTTATTTGTTAAGTATCGTTGTACTGCACCCCTGCCCATTTAAATTTTCTACAAGGCTGATCATAGTTTGTTATAGAGCTAATTTGTATGCACGAAACAGGCAGCCGGTGTAACTCAAGTTGCAGATGTTAAGCCGACTGTGGCCGTATCCGCCCGACTACTTGGAAACGGAATATTTATAAAGTTTCTCGATCGTAGCTAGCTTCGACTTCTAAGAAATATTTATATCTTGATTAATAAGTAAAAGGTGATTATACTTTCAAAAGCAAAGCTCATGTACACTTATGATGAAAAAAATGTCGGCCGACGTCTATACAAACGAATGCCATTTGTTGAGTAATATCTAAAGTAGTGGTCGTTGGTCGGTGGTGATTGTACTTCGAGATAACGTACAAATAATATATCGCTGTCTCGGACAGCACATGACAGACGAGCTGATTTAGAATATCTGTGCATGCATTGGTAATAACAAAAGGTTAACTAAAAAATCTTAGAACATTGATACGCAAAAAGCAAGGCGATAAAGAAACGAACTTAGATATAAATCTGATATTTATAACTTCATCTTTAATAATTAATATTATTTACTAGCCATATAATTTATATTTAAAACATCATAAATGCTGCTCTAAGAATTTTTATGTCCTTACTCACACATAGATACGTTACAAAGAAGTTTGTAATCGGATTTAAATATTTTGAACGTCAATCCTATAATATATAACTCATTAAAGCATACGTTTGGTGTGAGGGTCGATGGCTTACGAAGCGAATCGAGTAATTTTATAGTGAGTTATAAAAACTGAACAGGCGTTGGGCCTGATTGGACTCTGCTACCAAATGTTCATATTTCTATACTGATATATTTTTTTAGTTTTTATATCCGTGAGAATGTACTTTTACTCAAAATTGTGTTATAAAAATGGTAAAATTTCAATTAGTTGGACTACTTTCATGGAATAATATATTGCTAATCAAAATTGTTCAAACATTCATAAGATATAATCTAATAAATAGCAAATTTATTTATACACTGACCCTGAATTGGCGTACGTCTTTGTCAAAATACACAAAGGATTAAGGCTACCTCAATAATCTCATATTACTTCAGAGAGAAATCTTCAAGTTATGTCAACTCAAACATTAAAACTTTCTTTTTATAAACAAAAGAAAAGCGGTTGATTCTCGTCGGACGGTCTTACGCAATAATTCATGGCTCGATACCGGATGAGTTATTAACTTTATTAATTACTTACAATTATAATTTAAAATTCATGGGTCCGTCAGGTTATTTTATGACAGGTTACTTACGACATTAATGGCTTATAATTATTGCAAGCTTCATTAAAAGTCTAGCCAAAATGATAATTTACGATCGCTCTTGAATAGAAATGTCAATAAACTGTACCTACTAAACTGACATAAGATGAAGAGTGTAATAATATACTCGTATACAGGGTATCCGGTAATTAATGGATAACCTTGAAATGTCTTATAGTAGAACTGAAGGACGTTCAGAAAAATGAAAAAAGAAAATATATATACCTACAAATATTAAAAAGTGCAAGCTTATTAGCATAGCATACTTTTGTCTGTCTGACTGTCTATCTATTAGCATAATTAGTGTTTAATAATAAAACAACAAAAAACCGATGGATTTCATTCATTTATGGTCGTAGTATACAAGAAAGTTATACATGGTAATTAAAAAAAACACATACCTCAGGTAGTAGTTAGGATAGATTTTTTTTCATATTTTTTTCTGAACGGCCATCAGTTCCACTGTAAGACATTTCCAGGTTATCCATTAATTACCGGACAACCTGTATACTTGGTGTTAATATATTAATCGACTACAAGTAAGCTTACGTGAATTCAGGATCTGTTCGTGGAAGTTAAGGCTAAATCTAATCTAACGAAAAATATAAATAAGTCTAATCATAAAAAAAATTAACTTATAATCAAACGGAATATTTGACATAACTCTTTGTTTTAAGATATACTCAATATGGACGCCAATGGACTGTAGGTACATACACATTTGAATTCACCAATCTAAAAACCATAGACCATTATTCGGTGCTTGATAACATGATTTTGTGATACATGGCATAAATATTACAATAAATTAGGTTATCAGTGGTATTGATACTAAGCTCAAGTATCTTGTATCGCCGAGACCTAAAAACTTAACATAAGGCTTATACTATGTATAAATTCACAATTGTTCTAACTATCGTATACCGGCTCGATAAGCAAAATTAACGTGTCATATAATAAACGTATTGCTTCCATTTAAAGTAATAAAATGACAAAAATGCGTTACAAACTCTAGTAATATTTGATTGAGTGACAGCGTCTATCGTTGCCAATAAGTCTTAAGAAGACATCAGCTTATAGAAAACTGGTGTTAATACTTAACACTGTAGAGTCTGTCTCCCTTTGCATACCGTTTATTGATTCGCGCGATATATTGCAAGCGATCATAGTACACAGTTACAGCTTGCCATCAAGCACGCCGTAGACTTAAATTAAATCTATAATTTATCATTTCTTTTATTTTTATTTGACTGTAGTAAATATCAATTCAATACAAAACATGACATGTTTACAAGATAATAGTAAATCTCTGATATAAGTTAGTGGAAAAACAAAAAACTATAGGCTGACGTCACATTGTAGTATCTGACAATCAGTTGTATCTTGGAGAAAAATCTATACTTCTAATGTATTACCTGTGTCCACCAAACCGGACCTTGTATAATGTTGAAATACACGCCATTTAGTAACAAAAGTGCGTAACGTCAAATTCCGTAGTGATAATAATCGTCACGGTTGTAATTCACCGAAGAAAATCAACGAAAAATATACACAGAAACGACTATTTTGAATCCCTATAAACTGCCAACGTAGATGAAAAAATCAATTTGATAGTTTGGAACTTAAATAATAAAGAAAAATGAGTCTTAAGGACCAAGATTTAAGAGACTCTTTAGTGTCGTAAATGGGTTGTAATGTCCAATTTGTCTCAATACTCGTGAACGTAGACGCGGGGGGTCAATTCTATGACATCAAAATGAATTTGATTGATGAATTTGTGGTAAATTCAGGTATAGTTATATGCAGACTATAGACTACCGTTATATATTATACTTGTATAACATGGGACGAAGGGATACTAAGACAATCATATGGCTCAAAATATGAATTAGGTCTTTAGAAATGCCGTCTTTGACGTGTTACGTTATAATGCACGAAGCGTTACTTTTTAAACAAAACCTCTGTTTACGTTTTGAACTCTAAACATGTCAATTTTGTAATGAATTAATATGTTTCCTTATTGAATAAATTAATATTCAATTTGAATATCGATTTCTTTCGTAACGTCGTCTAATAGTTTTGACATTCCTGTGCTTTACCAATTAGGTGCGATTCAAAACATTAATAACTCGATTAAAATGTGACTATATATACTAGTGTCTAGATGTGTGTGTTCTTGTAAATATGCATTTTGGTTTGGTAGGTGTGTTTGTAGGACAGTAATACGTAAGTTGTCCTAAATTTACTGACACACACACGTTGGTTAAGTTCCATTTTCATTTCTACATAGCGCCTAACATGTAATGAAACTAGGATTGGCAAATAATGAATTAGTTTAGTTGATAGTTCTTACTTTAAAAAATAAACGATAATCATGAATTACTTATACTACTCAGATCGTCTTTATCATCGGCGCTTCTAGCATAGTAACTTTGACGAACAAATTGAAATGTATGAAAAACATATCGACGTTTAAAGTTATATAGAACTAGATAAATTCGCACCTGTAATGCTACCATCCCAGTACGTTATCGTTATAGCAAAGATACTATTTTTAGTACCTATTTCGCTCTAGAAGTAACTTAAATAGACTGTAACAGCTGCAACAACTATAGGATATTGAACAAATATCTTAGCATTAGTTTCTTTCTTTTTGAATTCCGTGGAAGCTCAGATGATATCGCTGTCTCGGAAAGCTTATACGGGATTTATCTAGACTAAGAAGAAATAGAAGCTTTTACCTATTGAGTCGGCACAACGTTGGTCAGCCACGATAAATTTTAAGACTTGACAGACTATAGAATGATATTTTTTTACATCATATCGTTTATCCAAATCGAAGAAAGTTTATAGTTCAAAACTTTTCTGATTTATAACCAAGCCATTTAATTACGTTATTTTGTTTAATATGTTTCTTTATTGATCATTAACGAGCTACTGATGGTACATAAATTAAAAAAGCCTGTTCGCTTTAGTATTCCTTCGTTCTCATATTTCAACTGATTAGCCTTACTTAACGGCACATAGCGTGGTCATAAATTCTGCGAGTTTCAATTAAAACCAATATTGGTTGCTAAGCAATTTCTGCCTAACATATCGGTACTAATTAGTAATTTTAATGGAGCAATAATTTGTGCTAATGTTGGGATGGAAGTCACATGCTTGTGAATTGCTAAAGGTATATCGAAGGTATGTGGAGGTTCCTTCACTAAGCTAATGAATAAAAAGAATGTACTGCTATGACTATGGCATCTGTACTCATTTTGTACACTCTTATAAATGTGTCACATAAACGGGGCTGATTAAAAATTGTAAGAAATTGTGTGTGTTTGAGTGTGTGTGTGTGTGTGTGTGTGTGTGTGTGTTTGTGTGTGAGTGTGTATGTTTGTGTGTGGGTGTGTGTGTGGTGTGTGTGTGTGTGTGTGTGGTGTGTGTGTGTGTGGTGTGTGTGTGTGTGTGTGTGTGTGTGTGTGTGTGTGTATTTGAGTGCGCGCGCGCGTGTGTTTGCGCGTGTGTGTGACCCTTTTAAAAACCAGTATCGTAATTATATTATTTAATCATTATATTCTTCTTTTATAGATTACGTTAATACAGTTTTGGCATAAAAACGTGAAATTTTAATCAAACTTCGATTGCGGGTCGACCACGAGCAACAGTTTCAACAAAAAACACCATGATATTTGTGATTTTGTGATGAAACCAAGTCGACCGATTCAGTTCCACATTATATAGAAGGCTTTTTTACTTACTGTCGTAATTAGTTTAAATTCTGATGACTCACCTTTTTCTATTGGACCGAGCAATAGAAGGACCCAGTACAGACAGCAAATAAATCAAACTACTTACAACCAGTAACGAATCATTTTATTCTAAATACATTTTTATAGGACAAGATCATAAAGCTGTATTGGACTTATTTATAGCATCTACTTATTATTTTTATTGTAGTCTCCATAAAATACCTTTGGACGTGTCTAAGCGAATTAGATATCTGGGCAAATTAGTTTTAAAAAAGTTCTATATTTTTTTAGTAAATATAGATCTAACGGCAGTTTTTAGGAGTTCGATTCATATTTAGAATTATTTCCTTTTTTCGTTGCTGTCGGTACCGACACGTGGCTTAGTCGGGCGTTCGTGGAGCAATTTAAAAACTATTATTATTCGGTACAATTCCGTACATCGTTTCATGAGTATCCGTCGATATTGAATGGATGGCAACAAAAACTCTTTGGTCTTATTTCTCACTTAAATCCGATGACCGTCACTACTTTTGTAGGTATATCTAATAAAAGTTATTTGTACGACTTAGGTGGCTTAGCAACAAGCAAGCCGCTGGAGCTCGTGTGGTCTGCAATACAATCTATAGTAAAGGTGATTATGTAAACTTCAGCAACATAACTATCTGGAGTAAAGTTATACCGCAACACTAGACTCTATTTAAAGTCAGTAGTAGGGTTTTGCAGTGTTCATTTAAAGCTATGATAAGCGCATGCGTATTTAATATAAGTTAAATAGAATAGAATTAATTTTGCATCATATTTATACAATAAGTTTGGTTATCAGTGGTATCGACACTAAGCTCAAGGCTTTTATCGCCGAGACCTAAAAACTTAAGCTATGAAAATTTTACATTTGTTATACCTATATACCGGTTCGATAAGCAAATTGAACAAAAGTGGCGTAATGGTTTAAGTTTCACCTTCCACTCCGCCAAGTGTTGTGGGTTCGATCCCCACACGTGGCAAAAAATTATTACCCAGTGTATGGGTGTCTTTTAGGTCCTTTGTTTGGATGTTGTAAAATCCCGCGCCACAGGAAATACTCCTAGGGCGGACGAATATTAGGAAATGTATCTTAGGAATATTACTAGTATTTTAAAGTTATCCAAAATCTCTAATTCTAATATTCTAATATTCTATCACATACACACAACACCATCTAGCCCAAACTAAGCAGAGCTTGTACTATGGGTACTAGACAATGGATAAACATACTTATATACTTTTTTTTCGTAAATACATACATATTATATATAGAAACACCCAGACCAAGACAAACATTCATGTTCATGCACACAAATGTTTGACTTGTGCTGGAATCGAACCCGCGACCTCAGGCGTGGCAGTCGGTTACACTAACCACTACGCCATAGAGGCCATCAAAATCTCTAAAAGCTAAAAATATAGACCAGTCTGTTATACCAATCCCGTAGTACTGACATTTACTAAAAACTTATCAGTATAAATTTTTTACATTCACGGAAAACTCACAGCACCATTAAATGCGAATATGAACTCATCGCTTCATAATATGCAACTATTTTTTGTCGTCCATAATTATGTTATGATTGGCTTCATAACTAAAGTGCATAAGATGCATATTTACCTCGTCATTAACTCACATAGGTAATTAATACCTTCAAAGAAAAAAGGCCCCGACAGGACTCGAGTTTCTAAGAAATATGAGGAATAAAATTATGATCGAATATTAAAATTGCGAAGAACATCTTTAAGATTATGTGCTAGTGATTTTATATATAGATATCAAAAAGGCATCAAGTTTACTAATAATGATTAATTCTTCTTTATCTCAATGGTTTTCTTGTTAATATGATACGAAATGTAATTACTCCAGTGACAATATCACCTGTACTACCTTATGCAAACCTTATTATATACTACATGCGAAAGATACGTACGTAATTATAAAGAAAATATAAAAACATATCGCTAGGTCAGAAGATATTCTATCTATTTATATCCATATATTTTCCAGTCTTTTTAAAGTTTGTGATATATTCGAAAAATTGCTCCTACTAGTGTTTTGGCTATTTTCTTCTAGCTGTGGCAGCCCAACCGGGTTTTATTGTTAGCTATAATATTTATTTTTATAATACATGCATCATCATTTTTAGGATGCAATCATATTAGAGGCATGACGCAACTTGACAAAAAATATATTCATATGTTGTACCTAAAATGCTGTGAAAATATATTTCTCGAATTTGTAAAATCAAAATTGTATGATTTCGGTTCTGTTAGCAAAATTACAAACATAAATTCATATTATCATATCTTCATAATTACGCATATATTCGCTATGTGTGCTCTGTCCAAACCATCTCACAGTAGACCTTTTATAAAAATTATAAATAAAGCAAAAATAATACTGGTTAAGGTATTATTTTCATGAATATTTAACAAGTTACCTGCCTTACGTAAATATAAAATAGCTTTTAATGATCCCGCCTTATCAAAAATGGATCGGTAGAATCGGAGCGTGATCGGAATAATTTTACTTAAATTAAAGACTGATGATAGCGCGACGTTAAAATGTATAAGAAACCTGAATATTGTTAGTTCAGACATGAATTTAAACACTGTTGATATATGAGTCTATACAATTAAATACATACTTGCCATAATTATCAATTATTATAGTTAACAAAAAATAGACCTAAGTTTATTAAAATTTTAAATATAACATTTATAATTTAATAAACTTAGGTTTATTTTTTGTCAGTGCTTTAGAAAGCAAAACTTTTTTTTTTTTGTTATTTGTTACTTGTTGTTTCGATTACTATACAGTATCCGTGTAAATTAAAATTAATTAAATTAGTATTGATTTAAAGTTTATGTTTTGGCAGGAATTTACGTAGGAATCTGTCCGTACTCATCATCTGACGACTAAAAAAGGTCCGTAGAAAGGTGTATAAACAATCAATTATATTTCATATAATAAGATTCTTGTATTTCCTTCAACGGTTGTTTGTAATACGTAATTAAAGACTGCTTTACAAGCAAGGCAATGTCTCCAAGAAATAGCCTGATACATAGTAATCAACAATTGAAAAACATTTCTATCTGTATGTGATATATCTAATAAACAGTACTGAAAATATAATTGTTATAAACATTTTTATGGAATTCTGTTACATTAAAACACTTATAAAGTATTGTACCAAATACATAATATAATACGAAGGTGTAGAAGGAATTTAAGCAACGTAGTAAATACTCCCAGAACGATCGTACCTCGCTCAGCTGTCATGTTCAATATGAGTACGAGGATAACAGCCACATCGCAGCATTAATATTTCTAATGCCAACCCAACAACAATAGACAATAACACTAGATCAGAAATCTGAACTTTACCAACACAAAATAACTATAGAAACCTTTGAGAAAAGTTTATCATAAAAATAGAATCTCACTATTATCTTAAACGGATAATCATAACTCATCCATTTAATTAATTAAAAACTATACAGATGATCTGATGATGACCCGACGCTTGTGATAAGATCATTTAACATTAAAATCAACAATAATTTATAATCAACCCAACTATCTACGTAGGAGTTTAGGCAATACTGCCGTCAAAATACGTTGGTTCGCATCGAATCAAAATTTAGCCATTAAGTACCGATATTCCCATCGTGTGATGGACAGACAACTACATAAATATAGCTACATGAACAACCGTGTTCACACCATAAACCTGTAGTACCGGCGAGATAAAAATATACCTAAGGCTCATGGCACACACACGATTTTATACGACTAATTATAAAATCGCCTCCACATTTATATTTAAATGATTAATTAGAATTATAATTTAAATAAATACCCAATTGAACTAGGTATATTAGATTAGTTATTTAAAGCTAAACAGTCAAACAATGTTTAATTTTACCAGTTTATAAAGCGAAATCTAAGCGGTCTGTCCTAATAAAGATTCTGTATGCCAAGCCTACAACCTCCTTTTCTATCTGTATCGAGTGCAGTGTAGAGGCTTGACAGGTGAACACAATATGATGGACGCACAGGTGGATACTCCCGCTGATATTATAATAATAATTTACCCCTTGCAGCATACGTGGGAACGGAAAGAACCTTACTATAATTGTATATCTCTTGAACAGTGTACTGGGAATGTATTTAAATACTAAAATAATAGTAGCATCGACGTAAACATAGTTTTTTATAAAGTCCATCATAATTTATAGATGACAAACCGACTATTAGACGCACGTACGAGTATACGCAAACCCTAACACGTAACATTCCACATTGCACTACACCTAGACGGGTATCAGCTATCATTAATTTTCTACCGCAAGCGAAGCAATTTCTTATTAAAAACTGGTTCGAAGTATCTGCTGGGATACATTAATATTATAACTCTGAACCATTTCTCTTGAACTCTTTTTATTTCTCTGTACTGAGTATGACAAAAAGTTAATAAATGATAAAAAAGGTAGGTATAAATAATAAATATGCAGACGAAATAATCAATAGCATAATAATTACTTATAGCCTCGAGGTTTGTTCGTATGGTCAAAGTCAAGACACAGTCAGACCGCGGCATCCTTGTGTTGTAGGAACAACCTTTAAAAATATTAATATTTTATTATAGCAAATATTTTAAGTTGATTTTCATGGTCAACACTAAAATACATTTAATACCATTATGGTATACATTGTCAAGTCAAGCCTTATAGATACTTTATTACGAAGTTTAAAGTACAATAATATCGTTCATTAAATATTTTGTATAATATATTGTACTTTTATCATAACTCTAATACACCGATATAAACATACCATATTTGCTTAAGTCCTCATAAGAATTATTTTCGCATTGAACATTATTTTATCTCGAGGCTCATATGCAATTATGATTGAACCGAGACCACATATAATGGGGACCGAGTAAGGCTCTCGCTCGTACAGATCGCTCAAGGGGCTACAACAAAAAGGGATATCAAATTAATACTGAATCCATAATAAATCAAAGAGGGGCAGGTGGACTCGATCGTAAGAACGAGAGATTCGCCTACGGTCTTTAGAAATTATCATCTTTGGACCCAATCATATCGCTAACACACGGTTTCGTTCGTCTTGAAACAGTCAAATTGGAATCTCTGTTATTCAAATTCCACAATTGTGTACCGCTTTAGGCGATTCCGCATAATTGTCACGCGATGTCCGAATTTTTGTTCAGACCCTAATTTCGTTGTGACACTATAAACACGTTCGTTTTTATTTCAACCGAAACAGATGGTTCCATATGGAAATACGTCACCTATTATACCCTCTTTGAAGATCCGTTTGTGCCGCAAGGTTCGACAAATAAATAGTGATCTGATTCCTTACATTATGGGGAAAACTTAGATAATAATAAAATATGCGATAAAAGTTTTATGTATTTTCTTGTTACGAATAATTTTCTGGCATTTTATAAAATATATTTTGATTAATTCATTGTTTAGTTACACGAGCCTACATCTTGGTCTCGACTTTACAAAAGCATGCGTTTAAAAATCGTGACCAAGGCACTAGAATAATTAGTAGGGTACGCGATAGGTGGCAAACCGCTTGTCGATTTCACAGTATCTCATTGCCTTTTGAAAGTTTCTTGAAGTCGGTTGCATAATATTTTTTCCCGTACTCTCGAATCATTTTGACGTTAAGGACGCATTTTATTCGTATCCTGCGCACCTGCGGCGCTGAAAATAAACTTGGTTGTTTATTTATTAAGAAATAAGTCAAAATGCTGCCGTTGGGCCAACGCTATCTCAGAAGCGATCGCTTACGAAATCTCCCGAAAGTATTTGCCAAAAGATCACCCGATAAGAAATTTCGGTAAACGTGCTCATTTGAAACGTTGCTGTCGATACAAGAATTTTATGAAGTAATTGATGTATCTAATTTTTTTATATAATTTTTTTTGTATCTGCAACTTATACAAAAAATCAGCAGTTAAATTCATAGCTGTGACTTTCGAAATTCAGCGGTCAATACCACGCATCTGGTTGAGCTTATGATAACGGATTCCATTTCAATCTGTTTTAGATTATTCAGATGCCATTATTGTTGAATCGATTCGGACAGGTAAACGTATTATTTAAATTATACTTGGAACGTTTGCGTGTTAGGTTGCAAAACGCTTTTTTGTCGCTATATCCAACCAATTAAGCTTAGCATTCGCGTGATTCGGATTCTCAGATAAAATAAAATGCAAAACGTTGTCGGATTCTTGTTTCTGTATTCATAATTGACTGTTTTATAACATCACTTGTTTTATAAAAACAATTGCTTGGTATTTTTATCTGTGTCTGAGTTTTTGTAAGACAGCTTTTCTGATGCATGGCGATTAACAATAGTACCCTATTATTAATTTGCCATTAATCTTTGGCTTTAAATAAACCTTAATGACACTTAGAATTCGTTTAGATTGAGGCAAACAAAACGGATGACTCACATTGATGATAAACATACACACTTAAGCTATTACAAATAAGTAGACCAAAACTATTTGATATAGTTAGCGCAAAAGTCAGTTTTCAATTAACATTCTTACGATAGAATCAACTCGATTAATCATACTTTAGCTATCGCAAAAACGGAAAGTAATTCATTCGTAATCCAAGAACCTGTCTCAGGATATCGAAACATTAGCCTTTAGGGTTCTTTAGGCTTATGATAAGTAAACGTTATCTATACTGTCAATCGACTACATTAATCGAAAATTAAGTAAGATTTTATCGTAATACGTTTTTGGATATTTAAAAAAGTCTTAAAATCATTTCTGTTACACCCCACAGCGACTTACGCATATAAATTTCTGGGACATGGAACTTAACCAAATCGGGCTTCATTGTGTTAATCGTCTTCGGAATTTTATAATCCGATACGTGAGATACTTGACACTCCTTTTATCATATTTTTATATGCATATTGCTTATTTCTTGCATTTTTGGAAGTAGAATGTGGAAATAAGAATATATGCTGACCGTTTAAGTAGCATTGTTTTCAAGCGCCATCTATTTTGATTTGAAATGTTAGTTTTCAGCATATCATGAGCTAAACTTTTTTATATGATTGACACCTAACCTAGAATCACTAAATTACAATAAAACTTAAACCATGTGCTTAATGCTAAATTGCACGACAATAAAAACAGGTACGAAGATTATACAAATACATTTTAAGTAACTACTGCTACTAAACAAAGTTTGACCAACGAAACGACCCATGGAAATATTTAAAATTGACCATACTATACATTTTTCTGGAGATAAACTTTTATATTCCTTTTATGTTGACAGAAACGGTCCTCCACATGAAACAAATGTAATATATGAATATTTCTCCGACAACAATAGAGAATTTATCTCAATGGATCCAGAGCTGAAGCCTTGGTCTTTAAACAAAAAATGTCTTTAACGTTGTCTGTATAGAGTTTATTACATCATGTCAAGTAAACTTATGCGTGTTCAGGCGTGGGTTGACAAGACTTATGCTTATCGACGATTTAGCATTTCTTTGCTACTTAATCCAGTTTTTAAAAGCCATTAAGCTTGTAGTAGCAATCTGTATCGGTTGTTTTGTGTCTACCATTTGAGAACGGGGAAGCAATGATTTACAACTACATTTTTACTTCAAATTCGAATACATAAACATGTTTTTGGTCCAATACCTTATTTATATCTTTATTTAGTCCTATTTATTTTAATGTTGTAGCTACTTTTTATTTTCCTTCTATTAGTTGTGAGCGACTAAAAAAAATCGTTTTCATAGGTATACTTAAGTCGTTGCTCAAGAGTTCGTTGGAAATATTTCCGAGTGGTGTTGAGGAGGCCCGTGCAAACAGTGACCGGTCGTTTGTCCAAACAAAGCGGTGTACCGGTGCCATCCAACGCGGCCTCTAAACCGAGCCCACGTTCGTCAAGAATATTTGTATTTACATTAACATCCTCCGCTATTTGTATACGAATAATGTAATTACCTACGTACGTCTCAAGTTTATTATGGCTTAGTTCTTTGAATTTCACATATTAGCTTAGTTTCTGCGGCGTATAATCAAGGACTTTAGTTTCACTTATTAAATTTTCTAAGCATTGTTATTTTGGTCAAAAGTAATCATGGTATAGCAAACATTACTATCAAGTAAAATTTTAGATCCACTGTTCCAGTCGATTTTGATCAAAATACCCGTGCAATCTCATTTGTTGAGATCTAATACCATATCCTGTGAAACAGGACAGGCATGGTTAGAGGATGTAGTATATTATGTTTGCAGAAATTATGACTGACATTTTACTTACTGCCTATAAATTATTAGTAAGTAAGCTTGAAAGAGAGCTAAGATTTAGTAGTCTAAATCTTAGCTCTCTTTCAAGGAAACAGCTGTATTTATCTTCCATTCATTTCTAATTTACTTTGTGTCCCCAACGATTAGTTTGGAGGTTGAAAATATTTCAAAGATGCCATTGTTACAAGAAAGGTATTCCTGGCTTGCTGTATAACTATTAATCATACGACGACGTCAACGTTAGATAAAATCCATAGTGTCACACAGTCACACTCACTCACACTTGTACACATTCAGAAGGTTCGTTAAATATAACTTTATACACACAAGCCAATTTACAAACAGGTAGAGATCCTTAATCTTTCTTATTTTAAGAAGTTCTCAGTAAATAACTGTTGTAAGGTTTACGTTTGAAGATTATGGTGATTTAGTTGATCGTGTATTGTTGGTACTTGGTTAGATGCAGTTCTTTGGAGCGAAAGTATGTGTATATCATATATACATATACACAAAATGTAATTATCGATAATGCAATCTGTCAGTAATACTATTACAATCTCAAAAGTTAAATAATTATAAAATGCAGTTGTGATTCAAACTAGGTTAAAAGCTAATCAAACTTAACCTTTTGTTATAATTTGCTGAAACAATGGCGACCAGTGCAATAGTTTGAACATGATCTATATACCACTATTTGAAATACTATTCAAAACTAAATAACCTTTCAAGGCTCTTGTACGCAATATCTATATATCTATGAAATTCGTATATCCCGTCTGTGAATAAAAGTTCAAAAATATAAAATTATCCTAATATCTAGCATTACTATCCGTATCACATAGTTTTGATTATAAAACACATTTTTTGTCCAAACCATAAACGATTGGAGATAACCACAGAAATATTTTGGAGTCGTACGTGACAGCAGTTGGACATTAAAAATGGTGGAAATGAGTTTGATTTTATCTTTGGCTACCCACGGGGTTAGGTTGGCTGTTCGTTCCGAGATGGGCCACTAACATGTTTTATTTATTTTTCAATTTAAATGTACGCGATTAGTGCCGTAGCGACTTACAGCCTAGTTTCTCATCTCGGCTACAACAGAGATGCAACCAGCCGACCAAAACTTATTAACATGAGTTATCTTTCCCTAAAAGAAGTTACTCTTGATAACCTAATCTTTATACCTATTAAATTTTGCTGCGTTTTGGTACATTTTGCTATTACTATGTACTAAGTGAATTCGAAATATTTACTTAAGTATTGTTAGACGTTCTACCCCGTAACGGAAAACCGAAAAGAAAACAATCATCAATCGTCCATTATACATTGTGTGGAGGCAGCGGGCGACTTAAACAACGCACCACAACCGGTCGTCCTTGGACCATGGTGGTTGAACCTTCGCATAGCCATGGCTTTCCATACGAAGTTTATGATGCACCCAGAAATGAATTATTGTGATGGAAAAACGCAGTCTCTAACCAACGTTGCAGCTTTCTGTAAGTTTATGCTTTGATTTTCGGTTTAAAATGGATATACTTTACTCAAGCAAATGCTTGACTAAAGTCCTTGTACTTGTTTCTAAAATCTACATAGAATTCAGTACCGCGTTCAATTATTGTTATAATGACATTTTCTTGAAGAATGGAACTGATTGCTGTGCCCTCGTAATAATATAAGCGGCTCAACACGGCACGTTATAAATGCTACCATACCAAATCAGAAAAGTAAAGTTTTAAATGCGATGAAAAAGTATCGTAGATATGTCTACGAATAAAAGACGCTTCAGCATTAAGTATAAGATATTAAAATCAGAGAATTTATACAATCCGATAAAAAATTAAATAAATTACTAGACATCTTTGTGATCTATACAAACGGCAGCTCAGATATTAAAAATAAATGAAAACAGCTACGAAGTAAAACTTTAATCCCGTTAACAAAATTCTTTTTCGGTCGAATTCACTCAAAAAAAGAACGGCTTAGATATTGTGGCCAGTTTGAAGACGAAATCACGTTATTTATTACCTGTGTCTGGGAGTAAGCAACTTTAATCTGTTCGGAACACGTACGGAACGATTTTATGGGAGATTAAAAGCAGTGATCGAATTTTGAAAAGTTTTAAATAGTAATAAACGTTATTAGTCGTAGCTAGGGTTGTGTGTAGACAATTTTGTAAAAGATATTACATATAAAACTGATTCGGATACCAATAGTTGATTGTCCTATTTATACTAAGAATAACAAAATCAATTTAGAAACGATGGCACACATTTTTTGCTAATACATTAATGAGAAAATTAGTCAACTTTGCTGACAATAGCTATTATAAAGAGATAAATAAACTACATTGTATAATATAATATATTAATAATAAAACTTATTTAAGAGCTTTTCTATAAAGCGACATCCTTATAGACAAAAACTTGAATAAAATTAATGAAACCAATTACTATTCTATTGTAAATTATGATGTTTTTAATTCACTTGATTAGTATAATGCCGATCGATTCGAATCTATAATGGCACATAACTATTTAGAACAATATTCTTTCTAACTTTTTTATTATTATATATTTCGAGTATTATTATGAATAACAATCAATAGGTATCAAACCTTTTTATAATGTTTGCCGCTGTAAATAAGTAGATATATATATAAACTATATTTCACGTATTGGTTAATACGTAATAGTATCAATAAACCAAATAATACTGAGAATTTTAATATTATCTATGTATATATAGATTGGACCAGCTTTCGGGCGGCACACATCAAAGTATTTATAACGCGGTTCTTGATTATAACATGTAGATATTAACTAGAGTTCCCTGATTATGATAATAAAATCAACGGTCATTAGACAGTTATTAAACATGATTATGAGCAACGTTTAAAATAAATGAAAGGTACATCCTTATTATCACAATACAAGTAAAGAGAATTGACGTATTGGACTCGATATTTAAAAATTAGTAATTGACTCTACATTTAAAAATTAGCGGTGATTTTCCCAATTTGCCCTCTTACATTTCTGTAAGTTTATCTAAAACCTACTCAACTGTTAACACCTAGTAGCACCCAAATTACAAAGATCATAACACGAACCACCAAAAACAAATCCTTTTACATATTTCCCACGTGTAAAGCAACCAATAAAACATCTACGATACGAAACGATTACAGGCGATTACGGTCAATTACACATAGCACTAAAACAGGATTTACGACGAAACCAAAATTAACACTGTTATATCCCGATAGCCTAATTGCACCTCCAGATATAATAAATCATGTAGGATCAAACAATTTGAAGGATTCCATCTAATTGGATTTGTACATAGAGTGGACCAATCAATATGTATGATTAATGATATCTCCTCTCCTGGTATAATTGCCAGTCGAGACGATCATGAATCAACTGCCAGTGTTATAAATCTGATAAGTGGAACTCGTTCTGAACGAGAATATTCACTTCCTAAGCCACTCCCGAGAGATCCAGTTTAAGTTCTTTCTAAGCGTAATGAATTTGAGAAACGTATAGCTGTGTCGTACGCTTTATCTGTTTGATACTTTAATCTTATCAGTTTATTTAATAAATATACAGAACAGGACTGGAAACAATAAAAATATATTACCTACCCGTGTTTAACGAGTGTCATAGATACAGCAAGTTTTAGAATTTACAGTTTGATTTGATCGAATCGAATACGCAGAGTCGTTTGATTATCGAGATGATCAAAATTCGGCAAATTACGAGTTATTGCTACTAGATATAATTTTAAAACCATTTTGATAAAATTAGCTGTGATCGTAAAACGAGAATAGAATCTGGTTTCAACAATATCTGAACCGTGAAAAATTGTGTTTTGGAACTATTCAAGCGCGTCTATAATGAAGGTATATTTGATACTTAGGCGTATCAAGTATCAAACTTTTTTACTCGAGAGGCGCCAATTTTTTGTATAAGACAGAAGACGTATGTTATCCCAATCTCATGATCAGTATAAAAACAATGCGGTAGGATCACGGAAATTGTATCTGAAGTGAGATAGAATTGCGCACAATTTAAAAACTATATAAAAACGACGCATAAATGTTTTTGTACTATAGAATCAATTAGGTTTGAATAGGCTGGAGAAGTTCAACTTTCAAAATTTGCTACGTATAGATTCTAGATATATTAATATAACCTTTCTTCCAGCCATTAAATCCGCCAAGTATAATTTCGAATAGTATGTGCGCTATTAATTATGATTCTACTCATTATTTATTATTACCTAGTTAGAACTACATACTTTATGAAATATTTCCTAAGATTAGCTGTTTCATAAGTGGTGCGCAATGTGAGGTAGATGCACCTGACTTCAGCACTAATCATGAAGTCACAACATTCGTTTGACGCAATTTGTTTAACGAGTAATTTAAAAGCAGTTGCTTTGGTTTTTCCTTATTTTACTCGTTAGAAATATTAGGTAAATGCACCTGATGCCGGCTAAGTCAAGTACGCAGTTACAATGAATGTTTGCGTCACTCAGAGGTGAAATTGTGTGTGAAGCGGCAGCGGCGAGCCGTCGCTCCCATTACGTCGCATGGACGGCGTACGCGCAGCTAAACCGGCTGTGGACGCCTCAGAGTATGTAGCTGGCTGATACATATTGATATACTACTTTGTAATCGTTACATTAACTAGAAATGTTAGTAGGTACTTATCAGTTTGAAATAATAAGTTTTCTTATAATATAATAGTAGGTAATTATTAGACGTAAAGGAACTGATGCCTAATTGTCACTGATAGTGTTTCAAATATAACACTGATATGATACGAAAATTAATAAAGATAAGTTAGAAGCATTTTGAATGAATTTGATTGATTTTTAAATTACTGCAAATATTATATGCATTGTAATTGTACACAAAACACAAAAAAATGTTGAGTTGAATTTTTAATTACATGATCTAATATATTCATATTTTAATAATGACGGAATGGCTTACAACTCTGTAAGACCACACAGCTGGGTCAGTAAAAACAAAATAAACAACATCTCTCAGGCAGCTACTTACCGTAGCGCGTCGGTCCAACCTCACCGCGCCGCTCCATTAGTATTTTCCATTTATTTTTTGTCCACGTACCTGTCCGACTTTTGGGGTTTTGACTTTTTATAACGTCGACCGCGCGACGAATACTAAATTTCTTTAGTATACAAACGAAAAATAAATGATGCAGTGCCACGCATTGCGGAGCGCTCTGTATTATTTTTCGATTAAGTTTTTTGTGATAGTAAAGGTTTTGAAGTTAGCGATGCTGTAAAATTAATGGTAGCTTGTGAGATTTTCTGATGCCTGATAATAGGATTTACATTAATTATTCGGTAAGCGCTGACAACGAGAACTAAAAAAAATAAATTCCCATACTAGCAACAATTGGCAACGAAATAAAAGGAAACAATCAAATGACTCGTAATCCAAACAAGTAAATAAAGAAACATTCTCATGCGGTTATAACTAGACTGCCAACTGTACACAGTTATTGTGACAATGCAACGAAAGACTTTCTTGTGTAGGTAGTGTCTAGACCATTACGGAGTCCCAGCTACATTAACGACTCATTGTGCTGATTGAAAGCAACACGCCTACACAAAACCTATTATTAACCTATATTATAGCTTCGAAGCTCCGGTAATGATGTATTATTTTTGAAACCCAATCTGAATTCAATAAGGGACTTAGAATGGGTTCTGTGATGAAATGTTGTAATGGTATTAGAAAGGCCTCCGATGGAACAAATTGTTCCATGATAGACTTCACACAGATGGAATAAACGAAACATCAACTTCGTCAACCTGTAAATGTCAAAATTAACTCCTCTTAAAACAAAAAAACCTTATAGAACTCATCATGTGCCTTCTATACTCCAATGAAAAAGCATAAGTGTAATTGGATATCCGTAGCTACATCTTTGATAAGAACAAAATGGAAACAACATTAATTTAATTGAATAAAATACGGAAACCCAAGAAGAAAAAAAGGAAGAAGAAAGCATTTTAATAAAAAAATAAAACGCTAAAATGTTTAGCTGCATCTTAAAGGAACGATAACGAACCGGATTATACATCTGTTCAAGTCACATAAGGCAATAACGTATTCGGTTTAAGATTACAGAAGTGCATAAGTAATGAGCGCTTCCCGTGGGTGTCGTAAGAGGTCATATAGGAAGGATTCACAATCAATGGCGGATGAATAATATTACACGACCACAGAGTGTGATATAATGGTGACAACATACTTGTCGTAGTAGTGAGAAACTAAAATTATTTTCACATAAAAACCACAAATTATCAATAAGTTTTCAGATTCACTTGAATTCATGACTTTAGAAATATCTTTTTTGTTTAAATATAACAGTAAATCATCTTATGTCTCTAAAACCACAAAAGTATAAGCTTAAGAAAATGTAAAGCAAAATTAATTAATGTAGAAGATGTTTTCTTCTACGACGATATAAAAATGGTTCATAACGGTGGATAGCTGTTAAGTTAGTATCGTCTATATATGTAATAATGTATGAAGCTTGAACTCCTTTTTCTACACTGACTTCAGTTTTGTCATTGAAAAGAAGCTTATTACCATAAATCCATTGCGGTTAAAGACAAAACGATATATCCAATGTATTGACGGCTCATTTTGTTAAAAGCGATGCAAAAAACGTTCTAATGGTGATGCTAATTTCGCTCAGTCGTTGCGAAAATACATCGGCTCATTTACATTATGTCATATAGCTCTTGTAAATATTATGCTACCAATACGGGTTCCTATGGTTCTGTTTTTAGAAATATTAGCTCCACTGCCTTTATGCTAATTGGACTTCTAAGTTTCACTAGGCGTTAGAACCGACACGTTTGCTAATTAGTCAAATGATTCTTTGAAATGTTGTTTAGTTTCTTTAGCTTCTGTGTGAACTAAAACTTCTAGTTTACTTCCTGTATTTGATACTAAATATTTTCTTTGTAAAATCATATTTTACTTATTATTATATAAATGGTTGGGAAGTTATTATTAAAAACATGAGTTGATATCGTAAAATAAATGTTTCTATACTTCATTAAATATGGATCATAAATGTCTCTATCTCTATTTATTTAATCTATTTACTTTTTTCCATCTCATACAAAAAAAATAAAATAAAATATGACTCCCTCAACAGAATAAGTTCACACGACCACACTAAACAATTTCTGTTATTCAAATGTTAATTATTGGAAAGTAAAGCGTTGGCGTCATTTACTACTGATGCTAAGATATTAGTAGCATAACAATAAATCGTCTTAAAGGAAACCAGCTTGTAAAGAGATAAAAGTGCGTGGGTTCCCAACGCCAGTCAACCACACAGTTGCTTAAGTACGCCTTTTATGCAGCC
Organism: Catocala nupta; assembly: GCA_963675205.1. NCBI lineage: Eukaryota > Metazoa > Arthropoda > Insecta > Lepidoptera > Erebidae > Catocala > Catocala nupta. Next base: position 17,474,657 of record OY776097.1, on the reverse strand, counting down.
AAACTGTCTTCAGTGAGACACGACGGGAAAATTATTTAACATTTACCAGGGAACACTGCATTTTTTTCGTTAATCCTCAATACCGTTTCCGCTGTTTCTCTTGTGACATAAACAAAACTGTATATGGCTTGTAATAACAACGCATAAGTATGAAATATTGTAATATTCTAGACAAATGATAAATGTCCAACGATACTAATGCTTGAATTATTATAATAATATTTATATTTATAGTAATATTTTCCTTTTACACACTATTCAAATAACTCATACAATTTAAATTCATCTGTCATTATATCTAAATATGTTAAGACTTAAATATGAATTTAAAATTTATCATAAAAGTCATCTAAAGGTTTGTTCCTAAGCAACTATTTACATAAAGCCGTGAGCTTTTGGTTTCTTCACATCTCTCACTGTGTTAAAACCAATAGAAAAGTTGGAATGACCAATAAAATTATGTTCCCAATGCATTTGCCTGAAAGCGACGCGATTTTGAATAACAAAGTTTGCTACTTCATTATACAAATCGCGAGATTATGTTAATTCGAGCTATTTGTAAGCGGTTTTGATTTACTTATCTGCCAGTGTGCGGCATGTAACGTTTCTTTGAATAAATTTATGTATTATCATCCGCTACCGTTCTGCATTTGTGTGGGTTTTGCAAATACACCTACGTACATAATTAAGATCGTTCCACTCATTATCATAAATACGGTGGCATTGTCTTCTCTGCCATATTTATGTTTTATATGACTTAATTTAATTAGTGTGAATTCTCATTTTGTATTCAAAGTTATTATTTTTGTTAATTTTTCTTTAACTTAATATGGATGTTTATGGGTATGGGTTTTTTATTACGTTTCGAGTATTTTGCCTTTGTTTGTCGAAGCGTATGTGTGGTACGGCAGATATAAAAATGGGCATTTTATTGTTTTCCAGGATGGTAAATAAACAAAAATATCTGACTAATGTTATGGAGTTGTATGCGAATTTCTGTAATATATTTATTGTTACAAATATTAACTCACAAGACTTTTCTACTGCGATTCCATTATAAACATACACCACAACTTTGAAATCCAAAGATGTAATTAGTAAAGTTAATGAGTAAAGCTTTTTACGATCAATCTATTCGATAGGTTTAGATAGTGTAGATGAACGGGAGGTACGTAAGGAGGGATCGGACACTGACCTCAGCGGCATTCCAACGCGCGTCCGCCGTACCTGCTCTCTTTACATTTAACTAGAATTTTTATAAAAAAGCTTCACGAGTACTATTGAAATCATGAGTTAGAATTACATACTTAAAATATATTTAATTTGCTTGCTACATTGGCGGCATAACATATAAACTTTTTAAATGATGTCTGCTAATACATATATTGGACGTGCAACTATTTTCTTGAAAGAAACCGGTCTCTGTACTTAACACGCAGAAATACAATTTTAATATACCGAGCAAAATTGTAGTGATACTAAAACGAAGTGTGTAGTTTGAGGCCATTTTTGACTCTCAAGTGCCAAGTTCATAGATCGCACTAACGATAAGTGTAAGGTCGAGATCCCATCGTTTCTAAACGCCATTGTGACACGTTCACTTCACCTCCATTTGCCATTAAAGTCTTAAAAATAAAAATGTTGTTTTATATCATTAAAATGTCAACTAAATTGCAAATAAAAGTACTTGTAATAACAATCTGGATTTCTACCCGACACTTAATATAGACATTAATGATACGATAGAAATACTAAAAACAAAAACTTAGTAAGCCTTCCATATAAAACTGAAGATGCAAAAAGTTAAGAAATAAAACAAAAATAACTCGCCAACTGTATAAAGTTTATATAAGTACGCACTTTGCCAGTGACCAGTTGGTTCACTCTATCTACCATTCAGGCTTGTAATAAGAAAAAATACGAAGAGAAATTGATTCGATCCGTGGTGCTAGCTTTACCGCAGTACTAATACTATCTTAGACCAGAATAGTTAAACATTATTTTCCTTTCAGGCTCACTTTTTTAATTTTCATGTTTTAACATATAGTAATAGTATTCAAATCTTGTTTTGTTAATTGCTTACGACCAACGTAGCTTCATTATTATTTAATAAGTACGTGCTGCGTGATAGTTTATTGCCCCGAGGACACTATTAATAGTACCTACCTCCAATATGCCAATATAAATCCTAATATGCAGCTGTGTATGATAAATTGGTTAATCGAACTAATAATATTTTACAATGTCCAAGCACAATAACACGGAGCCAGGTCTGTCGGAGTCATCAGTCTACATCCGTTACTAAGCTCTCGATAGCCGGTCGATAGGCAATCTCGAACACGATTGAATAGAAAAAAATCCATTCTGACCCGGATCGATAGATGAAACACTTCTTTTATATTTTTAGTTTAACGTGGTTGCGATAAAACTAGTTGTAACGTAAGTTTGCTCTGGTATACCAAATTTTTTTAGTTTTAACCGCTCTACCAAACAAAGCGAGCCGAAATTTTGTTTGACTTTGTATCCGCAATTCTGTCACAACGCTTCCCCAGTTCAGCTTGTAAAATGAAACGAGAACATTTTGAAGAACCTGTTCCTTTGCTTGCAAATGATCTCTTGGCTTAACCAATTACATTTACGGCATAAAAAGAACGTCACCGTTTTTAGACATTTTAGTTAAGTGTCCGACACTTTTTATTCAACAGCCACTTTTAGCGTTATGCTGTTGTTATCAATTCATATTATTACTGTTTATTGCTGATTCCATGAGTCACTTGTATGTTCTCTACATCGGCGCCACCACAATAAGTGTGGCTTTCAAAACACATTATCCGCCCGGCAACTGTAATGGAAAATATTTTTTAATGTAAGCCATTAGCGCGGGATCTCAGTCCTCTCTGTAATTTGGAGTCAAAGTTTTTTAATCTTCGCTCCGTGTCTTGATGGTGTTCTGAGCGACTGTCCATCGTGATCCTTATCTTGTAGTATAATAAGAAGAGACAGACGTAACTTATATTTTATTTAACGTCAAAATTGATCAAACTGGTGCGATAAGATACCTGAGAGGGTAAGATTTGTTTATGTCATTAATTATGTATATTTTTTAATGTTTGGCCTTACTTTTCATTTGATATATTTTTATTGCGTAATACTTCCAAGTTAATGTTTGGTGTGACGTTTAAGAATTTTGATGGTTAAAGTTTTCTTTGTTATACAAATTGTTAGTGGAGTTACCATTTAAACAGTAATCGTGAGTTTATTTCGAGCGTTTTCATAGTAACTTGGTAATTGCCTTGTTAATTTGAATCTGGTGTCGGTTTCTCTGATGTATGTTGTTTGACTGGTATCCGAATCCGTCATCATATGATGTCGATCGTAGCCCTCGATTCATTTTAGAATACAGATATCGCGTTCATTAGATATTTAAAATTTATTGGAAGTAATTTCGGCTTCAATATTAAAATATCAGGTTTTATTTAATTGGAACACTTTTTCTCTACGTCTATCGATGATACATGTATATATACATATGTTCTATTCGATGTTTTTATGTATTACACCGATCGTTTCTCTCATCGTAAACACAACTCTTTGATACCTGATATCACGATTTATTATCGTCGGCTTTAAATACTGTTTTTATAAAAAGCTTCTTGAAATAATTGTGCTTCTTAATCGTCGTTAATATAAGGTACAGCTGCTAATTGGCTTATCGACTATAAATGTCAATGTAATTTTATCTTAATTGACTTTGCCTAGCTCATATATTTTGTTTTTTATAAGATCGCATAGCATAAATCTATCATAATTTTTTTCGAAGGCACATCCATTATCTAACAATACTTCAAAAACTTAATACCTCCAACGTGGGTGTTTGGACTAGGCCGTGTGTACATTGGAACCGGTCCGTCCGTCAGTCACAACACAATATTTGCGTGACGTTGGCAAGTTCGCGCCCTTCTCTTCCACTTCATTCATGGATTTGTTCATTAAACTTGACTTTCTCTTTGAATTTTACATATTCCGTTTATTGTACTTTGATTCTAAACTGTTGGATTCTGCTGGTATTTTGTTTCAAATCTTTCACCTTACTCTTTATTCTAGTTAACAATTTTATAAATTTATTGTAATCATTGTTAGATATAATAAATATTGTTTGCTTAAACAGTATTCAAACGTAATTACCCCCTAAGAAGAATACTGCTAAATATAAAAGCGATATTAATGGCAGATTCGTATAATTACATAATATAAATATTAATTTGTGTATGACATTTTATGGAATTTAAACGACTGAAGCTTTTTAACGGGCAAGCCCTTGCAACTTAATCTACAAACTTGGTAATAAAGATCCTTTTTCGGCAAACGATGACTTTTTAGTAACAAATATCATCCATGAAATGTTAGATAAGGTCAGTGCTAATTATATACGGAAATCGATACTCATAAATATTGGAATGAGCAAGACAGCAAATGAGATTCTTGATTGATCAATTTTCTAAATCAAAATATAATAACTAGTAGGTATTTAACTCAGTTATGCTTATATTTTGTAAATATTTTTTACTGTTATTTCTAATTTATTGCATTAGTATATTCCAAGTTAAGGATTTAAGTGGCTGTTGTATAAATTTATTAAGAATTACCTGCAAATTATTATGTTACTGATATTTATACAATTTTACATTTACCTAAACATTAAAATATGTTATCTGATTGCATTCCAAAAAATACTGCATGATATATTATGTTAATTATCCATAAATCCCGATAATTATAGAGTAGTCAGCAAATTATTTTAAAATATAAAAGGACAAGTTATAAGAATACATATATGACGTAAAAACTAAATATTTTGTGTTTCTAAGAACTGAATGTGCGAACTTAAGAGCAAAGTAAAATGCGTGCACAATCCGTGTAATTGGCTGTAGGTCGTTACTCCTTTAGAGTTCCGTATAGACGAATGGATCTTACAATATCACCCATTTGACAGTTTATAGCTTAATTAACATTACAATAAATATTTAAATTCTAAGTATAAAAAACTGTCAATGTTGCTCTATCAAAATCTACCTTATCTTGATCTTACAGTCTCACCATCTTTGTCATGGATATGAAAATTATTTGTTCTTATTCCTTGCCGGTACGTTTACCTATAATTTGACCTCTGATTATGCGTGTCATCATCAACATTTTAAAAATTATATTATAATTAATAATAATTTAAATTAGAAATTAAATCGCAATTTCTTCATAGACAGACCCACAAATACCGATTAATATGTATTGTATACCTAAACACCTAGAACGCCTATCCTCACGACTTTTAAAGATAACGACTATAAACGATTTGATGGAATCAATTTCCATCATAAACTCGAAATTGAATTTTGAACATTATAATATTTCACTCCCGCATTCGGTCGAAAGTGAATAAATGATAATCGCTGCATAAAGATAAAAGATATCGATTACGATATAGATGCCAACTTTATCGATTTATTTAGATATTTATCGATCATTAACTCAATGTACAGTTTGTTATATATTCAGCTAGAATTATCTTTTCTACGAAGTACTTTAGAATTATATTTGTTACGACTACAGTTTATGGCTCAAATCTTAAGTAGTTAATGGGAATGTAAAAGCGTTGGTGTGAAACTTTGCCAGTGCCTTAACCGGCTATGGTCAAGCAATAACAGTAACTGTCATCTTTACATAAATTTTAAATATAGTGTAATAATTACCCAGTCTTTACTGCAATATTAAATTAATTTGAACAAGTATAAAATATAATAATATGCATTACTATTAAGTATATAAATCATTACTGCACAATCAAAAGCCTTGAACAATTTCGCAAGGTATTAAACACCTTTCAAAATTTCCATAGATCTATGGACCAGACAAAATTAACTTTATTCATATTTTCTAAGTGTTTAAGTCAAACTCTAGGCTAATAGGTTTTTACATAACTTTGTTCTTACGTGACGCATTCTTTGCATGACAAGCTAAAGAATTTTCGAAGTCATCATCATTAAACTAACTCGGCTCAGCTCATTCTTCATTAAGTTTTTTGTTGAGTTTCCCATGATTAACTGAGTTTGTATCATTAGTCTCAATGATTTTTTCATCACAAGCTTTGTGTATGTTTGAAGGAATTACAATTATTTTCGTTTTATCTATAGTGTCAATGAACGGAAAATTATACCTCTTACAAATGATTTCTCACAATTGGTTTGAAGAGTTTATTAAATACATTGATTATATGGACGCACGTTGGTTTGTAATAACTAAGAAATAATTCATTATGTTCAGTTGATTATTAAAAATTCTCGTAGTTATAAAAAGCGTTATTTTAAATTTATTAACTTACAAGCTATTTAACCAAAAATAAACAATTTCCTACCACAAGTTCCATTAAACTTACCTGAACAACAAAGTTTAATACTTTATTCCGTTTTTAGCAAGTTGAACGAGACCACAAGGGGTTATTATCATGATTACATGAAGCTCCCAATACTTCCTTTATTAATACACCAACCGACCTCGCGTCGCTTCGTTTCCTCAAATAAAAACATCATCGCCATCATGCAATTAAAAAACTACACATTGCTATAAGAAAAATTGCTTATAAATAGCAAATTTACCTATAAATAGGTTTTAATCCGACCACGTTTATGTTTTTTTTTGTATCAAAGTAGTTATTTCTTATTAAAGTGTTCATTTAATAAATAATTTTGATACAGCGGTCTATTTATTTTCTAGGTACATGTTAATAAGTATCTAAATAATAGTACTGTACTTACAATATAAATTTTTACGGCTTAGATTGTATCATTATTGAAGATATATACTGACACCTATTTTAAACAAACATTAATGAATCAGTATTTTCACATCGTTCAACTATTCACTAGCCATAAAGCAGATGTTCGCTAGTAATCCAATATAGCCGCTGTTAATAATATTAATCGCAGCGATTGGCCACAAAATGCTTTTAACGTAATTCGATTCGGTTGGACTGGAACTCTTGTGGAACGGAACCAACTCAGCTTGAACTTCCCGCCTGCCCCACGTATTCGCGATACATAAACAATACGGGGAAGTGAAAAGAATTAGCAAAGGTCTTCAAAAAATGGTGAGGTTGTACGTACTGTGCGCATGCGACGACGTCGGGCTCGCCTTGAGACTACAGGCTCATGTTACTCGGATCACGTTCAAGGCACGTCTGAACAGTATAGTGGTTGCCGACATAAAATTTTTACTATTACATTGTTGTGTGTCATACAGTTATTATACAAGCTTAAGTGACAGTACTTTACTTAGTAACGGACAATGAAATGCTGGAGACGACAAAAGGTCGTTCCTCTCTTAATGAATGAACGCCTCCAATTCCAATCAAAACCCGTTTTAGATACCTACGTATTGTTGTGTAGCATAAATAAACCACATTTCATTATCAGCAGAACTTGTGTTCGGATTCACTCCGCCTCTACTCAGACATTTAATTAAACCACGGTGCTTTATAATACGTATCATAAAATCGAGCCCAATGGAAGTTCTTATCCAGATTTTATTCTAAAAATAGCACAGGAATTCAATTTCACTTTCTTTGTTACAGGTACATACATTCGAAGGAGAAACCATTTAAATGTACAGAATGTGGGAAAGGATTCTGTCAGTCCAGAACCCTGGCAGTGCACAAGATTCTTCATATGGAAGAATCGCCTCACAAGTGTCCAGTTTGCAGCCGAAGTTTCAATCAACGCTCCAATCTGAAAACACATCTCCTAACCCACACCGATCACAAGCCTTACGAATGCAACTCTTGTGGCAAAGTATTCAGAAGGAACTGCGACTTGAGAAGACATGCTTTGACTCACGCTGTTGGTGATGTACCACCTGGAGATGTTCTAGATGTAGGTGAAGAAGACATTGGCAGACCTGGTTCGCCTATTGAACCAGGGTTTGATGACGATGATCCTGAATTATCATCGCCAGAACATTCGCCTGTTAGGCGGGCCCGATCATCATCTATTGAAAGTATTGGAAGGGAACAAAGTGAAGAGAGACCACGACGGACGTCCCCATCACCTGTAGAACGTACTCATTGCCATCATAATGAGCAACGTGATAGAGCAAGCCCGTACACAATGCGTCCACAACACCAAGAGAAACATCGTATGCCTTTATCGGACTTATATGAAAAACGACGTTACACTTCTGAGGAGATCATAGAGAAAGAAATGCGGTATACTGAAGTTCCTGAACCACCAATGAGACACCCTCAGTTACAAATAAGAAGAGATCTTCATCAAGTCGTTCCTCCAGATCCCACAAAAATGGGCCAAATGTCCAGCCCACCTGTGGATCCAGGGCCTTCGGGTATGTATTTGAGCCCATTTAGAAAGAGAAGCCATCCACCAGATATTGGAGATAATGTAAGAACTTGCGCAGCGGTTTACAGAAGCCGTTCACCTGAGCCGACAAACTTAACAATGCCTCGTCAGCCGATAGGAAATGGAGAGGTAGTAGTAGGGATCCCGCCAGCTATAATGGGCATGCCTTCATATCATAAGTTTGGTTTGCCAATGCCACCACCTCACCCTCAGTTGGCATTTGGCCCTGTACCTCATACAGTATTAGGACCACAGCAAACTGTTGCTCAAGATTTGATAGTGAAACATGCACCTCCGAAAGACACAACACCCAGTACTTCTACGACTGTTACTAATTGCAAGGATGGACAGAAGGATCCTGAAGAAGGCAGTTCGAGCTTTATAACAAGCGGAATAAAGAACATCGTTGGCATACAACCGCCAGCTAATCCAAAACCTGGGACGAGTCAGTCTACAGGACCTAAGAAAGGCTTTAGCATAGAGGAAATTATGAGACGCTGATGAAATGTAAGCACCTCTGTCTACAAAGACTTATTAGTGTATGCAATTGTAATTGCGTATTGTATTATATAGAAGTTTAGCCTTTAAGGCATTTGTCTCACCGCGACGGAGGAAGCGATTGACGATCAAATATCTTCTCTCTTGAGAAATGTGAACATTATATTAAAAGGCATGTAAATACAAGGGAAACAGTGATGAATAATTAATTGATATTTTTTTATGTTTACATTGCTGGATTTTTAGTCACATCCTATGCGAATAAACGCCCAACACCGAGCATACTCGCACGTAGCTCAGTGACAAATGTAACTACCCCAACTGCGCATGTGTTACTAGTTTGTAGTGTAAGTCGCTCCTCGTTAATCGTCACCGGTGGGATAACAGCCCAAAGGCACGTTGCCTTATTTTGTTAGCTAACAGTATAAAAATATTCCGAATGTGTTTGTATTTAATATGATATTTTGGATAGGCAGCAACTTATAGATTATGTAGGTGCATTGTTAGATGAGATTTAAGATACGAAATTGTATTTGTACCTAATTTTAGTTTAACTATATGAGAAGTATTATTAGTCCAAGTTTCGATTATAGATAGGCAGTGTAAAATTACTAGAGGTATGTTTGTACGTATTTGCAACGTGGATTTGGTTTTCGTAAAGATCTCATAAGGTTTGTTTGTGCAGTGTTTTGTTTACCTCCAAATTTTAAGAAAAATAAATTTAGTTTATCGAAAATTTAGGCAATATTTTTTATTTTCGTGTTATTGTTGGATGTCGATGAACAAAACATTTGTTTACGTCATTTATTTTGTTTGAATCCATCAGTGCTGATTTCGTAATTAATAATAATAATTAATTTAATTTTCGTGAATAGTTTTAAAATATTAAGAATTGACTGGTTCTTATAACAGCTGTTATTTATTATTTAGTTATTTCATAGTTTAATTATTGAGAACGTTAGTTTTGTGGGGCAATAAGCAGTTTTAATGATAATCGTGATTTAATTTAAGATTTTAATTATAAATTGTAAATAAACGAGATTAAATTGTTTAAGTTCACTTTTTAAATAGTTGAAGATTGTTAACTTTAATTGCAAGCAAATGATAATGATTGTTGATAATATGGATATTATTAAAACAAAGGTAATATTTTGAGAAGCACGTCACGATTCACAGTTTAAATTGTTATTAACAAAAGTTTAATAAATAGTTCCATAGTTCTTGCTCAGACGTAATTAAGAGACTTAGATACTATGTATGTACATTCGTATTTTTTATATTAATAAATTATGATGACAGATAATACATGTGTTTTTGTTATTACGTTACCACATAAATACCTTCCGATACATTAAAAATAAACAAGTTGTATGTTTGTACAGACAGTCACGCGACTCCAAATTATAAATAGCAATGTATTCTTCAACTTCAATTTAAGTTTGCGCTCGTGTTTGAGTGTGACTACGAGGTCTCAGGTTCGATCCCTGGGTCATGCAAAGTGCTATATAGTTAGTATATTAGAAATTCTCAGCAATAGCACTGAGGTGCCTGATAGATGTTGCCATCTACATATCTCATAATAATATAAATAACTAGCTGACCAAAGCAACTTCGTCTGGTTCACATAAGAGAATGTTCCCCGTTTTTGCAACACTTTTCATTTATGCTCTGCTCCTATTAGTCGCAGCGTGATGTTATACAGCCTATAGACTTCGTCGATAAATGGGCTACCGAACACTGAACGAATTTCAATTCGAACGATTAGTTCCTAAAATTAGTGCATTCAAACAAACAAACTCTTCAGCTTTATAATATTAGTATAGATATCAGTATTGTATGTAAACTGCCTCACTGCTGGACATGGTCTTCTGATCACAGAGTCCATCAAGCGGGCAAACTACATTGGATCAAAAAAATTGCTAGTGAAATTTGAATTTACGACACCTTTGCTTGCTTCTTTGGAGACAATTAAAACGTAAGTGTTAGTATGTAATTGGTAGCTTTTCCGAAGGTATTAAATCAAACATCTAGAAAATATATTGTTGCTAATCTACACTTAGGCGAACGTAGCTTAGTATGAGATTATTTTGGATAATACTTTCAACGTGCGACTTTCTTTAGATAGCTTTAAAGAAAGATTGATGCTTGATATAGATTTGGAGTATCTAGAACCTTAGTTCTAGGTACTCTTGATATTTATTATCATTCCTTAGAACATAAAGAATTTAAATATCAAGAATTTAAATTTAGGTTTTGGATTTGGTAAGTAAACTATCGAGTATCGATTCTAACAAGGCAGTCGGTTACCGTTGCCTATAAATGCAGTGAAACACAAGAATTATCGGGAAAAGAAGAGATTATAATACCGTTGCATTGTGCGCCGCTAATGCTAATTAACAGGTAACTTCTCAAACACATTATCAACATCTTCATATAAAGATGTATAGGAAGTTAAAACCGAAGAAAAGTTTGTTTCTGCATTCTTAATCGAATTATTCGATTTTATTATCAAATTGAACGATTCGAAACATTATATAGTCGAATTCAGTTCGCTCTAAAAGTATCCAATTCGAATATAGATACTGCTAGTGTATTCATGTAGGCATACCACATAAATATACATCTTCGGGCATATATACGTGAGATCGTGTATATGAGCTTGTAGTTATTACTTGTGGATACACACACTAATTGTGATACCTAGACTACCACATACCAGATACCAGATACCAAATACATACCAGAAAACAACCTGTAAGTATACCCATTTTCGGTTACACACATACTAATAAATTACCGTTATAACAAGTAATTCTGGACTATAAAAGAAGCACAATAGCAAAATACGACTTTAAAAATAAATGAACGTGCACACAGTTATAACATATCAATTGTTGGAATGCCACACATAATTCAAAACCTATTGTGTCTGGCGGCCGGTGTTCCACTGTGACAAGGTTATTAAAGAGACTTAAAATTTCGCTTTAAAATTTGAGGTCGCACTGTCTTTTAAAATATAAACACAACGACTACACCGTGCCAAGGAGGCATATGATAATTAAAAATTAAAAGTTCTAGCCATACCAAGGGACAGGTGAGTCCATGAATTAATGCGGCACGAGTAACTTCGATAAACATGTCAATTTTAAATGAGTAATTGCCTGCACAAGTACTTTGACGTTACATTTGAGTAAGGCACTGGGGATGTAGTTTGAATAATAATTTAACATCAATAAAATTGTATATGAGTCTTGTTAACGGTTAACAGAAGGACTTATGACATTGCAATATTGTATCATATTATTGCATTTGAATGAAATTAATTATTATGATTATTATTCATCTACCGATAAAACTGTAAACAGAATTAATATAAATATTTTAGCCTTTAGCCTCTTGTTATGACTCACTGCTGGGCACGGGGCTTTTGCCCAGCAGTGGAGGAATTAGCCAGGAATATCTTAGAGCAGAGAAGTTTGGAAGTCATTGAACTTCCTTACCTTTCAAAGATGTTTGTTTATTGATTGATTTACTAATCATGCCTTATCTGCAAACTATAAAATGTTATAGGCCATTTAAATGATGAGAAGTTAACGAGATCGATATCAGACATCAGTAGAATCATTAAACTTTTATATACTTCAAAAAACGTTACAGTTACTTTAATCTAAATACTTTGATATTGTGCGTGAATCATCCATTGATGGGAAATAATTTTGAATTAAGTATGTACAGCCGATATTTTGGAACCATATTTTTTATTTTAATCCCATAAGACGCGTCTGTAGGTAGCGCAGCGTTAGTGAATGCGACTGCCGTGCACGAGGGTTCCGTTTCGATTCCCGAATTGGATATTTTTTTATTGGTCAGTCATGAAATTCAATTTAGCCTCCTGGAATTTGCTAATGTGTCCGATCGACGGCAACGGCCCCTATCCTCCTTCTCCCTAATTATGGAGGTCCTAAAACTTATTAATTATTATTGAGTTACAATGCTCTACTACAGGAGACAACTCAACTAGAATATAATACGCATAAAGGTCATGGCACACATATCTACTCGGAAAGGGATCGTCACCGTATCAACTCGAGCCGTGCAGTATTCTTTGTATTAAACTACCTACTGCAACGCACATTAATCGAATTCGTAACGTATTCGCCTCGTCTCGGAACAAGCTCACGAATCGCGGTGAAGTGCGTAGTCAACTTGCAGTTCTCGCGCTCGCGGCTGGTCGTCTTCGCGCTTACGTCTCTCCGAGCACTACTGTTGCCAAACGTGCTGTCATTTACAAGGCAACTTCCAGAAGTGAAACGCGCGTGCTTTCTTGAACTTGTAGGTTCGATTTCAAGCAAAAAATAACGACGAAAAGGGCTAAACTCATTAAATAATTGAGAAAATATCCATATTTATATGATTTAATTGACTCTAAATACGCGTAAGCGCGGCGTCGCCTAGCCGTAGCCGAGTTGACGTAACGGAGCTGCTGATCCGCTTTGGTTACGCGTTTATATTAGGTTGACGCCTGTTTGACGGCGAGGGAAAAGACGATACGGTGACGATCCCTTTCCGAGTTGATATATGTGCTACGACCTTAAGAATGCGTGCGTTTTAACGAACTTATTGTGAACCAAGCGCTTTCTGCAATGATAAGTCTAAGTGCAAAATGTATTATGTAGCATCGCAATACAGATATTTTCTTTTTTAAAGAATTGTTCTCAAACTTGTCTCAAAAGTGTCATTGCAGTAAGCCTGATCATTGCTTATACCGAGTGAATTTAAGGGCGTGGTGACCCCTACGTGGTAGTCCAATGGTTTACCACTAGACTATCGCTGTTATACAGCACCTATAAAAAATATATAGCTATGTATATCATTATATATACTAAGCATTACATAAAGGTTGCCAAACAAGAAGTAGCTAGGTATCATTCACTACCTACCTTCTACCAACATATCATATTGTATTGTGATAAGCGAATCGAAATTTGCAATATTTTATTATATTTTTTACAAGAATGATTCACTCCTGCGGAATTATCACCGATAGCCTTGGAGATTAACGTTAGTTAAATGTAACATGTTGTGGTAACCAACTGCCTTGTGACGTCATAAGTTGGTGTGACGCCATTGAAAATGGTTGACCTTATGATTTCGTTACACCGTTTCGGAGTGCGCATGAGTAGCCTTAAGGTGTGCTAAATTACTTTTGGTTGGTAGTTAAACTATTAAAGTTGATGAACACAATTGGGTTTCCTATTTTATTAGCTTTTAAAATTATAATTAAATAATTGCGATAACCTAGTAGACGATGGTTGAACTACCACGCAGAGTTTTTGAGTTCAATCCCAAGGCATGCGTTTCTGACTTCTTGAAGTTATATGTGTATTAAGTAGTTAATTACCGCTCGTTTTAACGGTAAAGAAAAACAAAGTGCAAATTTTCTCGAAGATATGTGAAGCTTTGTGACCAGCACTGGGCCAGCGTGGTGGACTCCATAATTCACCACGCTAGCCCAGTGTTCGTCACAAAGGAAAAAGGAAAGGCCATCCTTACCACAATGAAAAGAGGCCTGAGCCCAGCAGTGAAGTAGTAAACTACTTCACTGCTGGGCTCAGGCCAATATACAGGGTTCATTTTATTATAATTAATTGCGAAAAAGATCCAAGTGTTGCAAAAGAATATTGTTGACAATACCGAAATCCTCTAATATATCTAATATATCCTCTAATATATATAAATCTAATATAAACAGTCGCGTTGTGGGTTCCGGACGTAATGCGTCGACACGTGTTTCATCACTGCGAGACAGACATCCTCCTAGACACAGTTTGGCTACGGGTGTTATGAAAATTAGCATTGCTTCCATTTGTATTAGATCATGAGATCTCGAATTGATTACTATTTCAAACAAAATGAATTACGACTTTGTTCGGAATGTCTCAGGAGTAGCAGATTGTAAATATGCTTAATAAATTATATGAGCGGCAAGCACATCTCCTGTTACGCAATATAACTTAGCTGAAGAATCTAAGTACAAACTTCGGTCAGGCCATCGGTGCAGGCGATATTATAGTGCACAAGCGTGTGCACAAACATAAGTGCACTCTATGTTCCCTAACTATCATGATCCGATGGCACGGTAATCCGACACAACCGGAAAGAGATCAAGCGCTGAACCAACGGCGTTACGTGCTTTCCGACGCGCAGGGTGTCTTGCACCGCCAACTTCCTAACATTGGGCTGCTATTGATATTTCTTAACAAAAAAACCCAATCACTTTTTGCCAGCTCGACTCGGGATTCGAACCCGAGACCTCATGCACAGCAGTTGCATTTACTATCGCTGCGCCATGGAGACAGTTATACGTGATCTAACGCCTATAACAAGGATCTATAACGTTAAAAGGGGAACCAGAAGTGTATTACTCATCCACAATTCACCAGGTATTTTTATGTCTCATGTATCAGCCAAGAGCGGGCCTATTGCCGTTTAAGGGACATTTCCAGACACCGCACTGCTACTAAGAACTTCTTGATAGGAACACTTAATAAAATTATGCTCGACCCCGAGACTGGAAATCGAACTCGAAACCTCATTGACAACAGTCACATTTGCTACCATTACGCCTCCAAGGATTGACTTTATTCGGTAAGTAGTTGTTGGCGTCCATTAGAAGACACTACTATTCTAATAGTTATTATAGACAAATGTCAGTAGGTACATGACACATGCACTAGCGATTTGCATATTAATATGTAATAATAATATCAGCCCTGTATTAACCTGTCCCACAGCTAGGCACGGGCCTCTTCTCAGTGTAAGAAGGGTTAGACCATAGTCCACCACGCTGGCCCGGTGCGGGTTGGTAGACTTCACACTTCACATTTCTTTGAGAATATTATGGAAATCCATCCTTACACGGTGGAGTCGACTAGAGTGCGTACCAACAAGTTTGGGTCCTCATACCTCTGCCGAACGATCAAGGCATGAAATTCTCTGCCAAGGCACGTGTTTTCCTTCAATCCTGGGTCCTTTAAGCGGGGCGTAAAAAAGCACCTTCTCAGGCCATCAAAGTAGAGACCTCAACATCGCCTCGGCTGCTATAAGGACGGTGTGGAGGCCACTGCTCTTAGACCATACGACTGCTTACCATCAGGCGGAGTGTGACTTTGACAAGCAAAATAAAAAAATATAACAAATAAAAAGCATTCAGATTCTCTATCCTTTACCTTTAAAGCAGACGATAATTAAGTAATTAATGAATTCGAAAAGTTAGAGATGCGTGTCTTGGGATCAAACACGAGACTTCTTTGTGACAGTCCAACGGTCTCTCACTATCACTGCTTGAATAACGAGTTTTATAAATATTAAAACAACAGATATAAAAAATACCTAAACTTAGAACAACGATTGGTGGATGAATCTTAAAGCTGATTGATGAGTCTAATATTATCGCATATGTATGTATAAGAACTGTCTCTACTCAATCAATAACAATAAAGTTTACTATACTTTACTTTAGCTTTACATGTTTAAGGACTGAACCGACAGCTATGAAAAACGTATTTGCCTAACAGGCAATGCAGGTGTTAGTCATGTTTATTTTTAGGCACACAGCTACTGCTTTATATGGCTTATAAAACATATCTGGACCCATAACCAACACGCTTGGCTGGAAGTTTATTATGACATAAACTGAGCAACCACATTAGAGAAAACTTGTGCTGCTCATTTTATATATGCAGTTAATAATAACGTACTTAGTATCCCTGAAGAAGTAAGCAGAGGTGTAATAGGTATATAATAATAATAATAATATTCTACTACATACACACAACACCATCTAGCCCAAACTAAGCAGAGCTTGTACTATGGGTACTAGACAATGGATAAACATACATATATACTTTTTCTTTTGTAAATACATACATATTATACATAGAAACACCCAGACCAAGACAAACATCCATGTTTATACACACAAATGTTTGACTTGTGCGGAAATCGAACCCGCGACCTCAGGCGTGGCAGTCGCTTATACTAACCACTACGCCATCGAGGCCGAGTACCGAGTACTTATATCTCATCTGGTTTGTTTTATTTTATCTCTACATGTGTTAGTTTAGCTTTGTTACTTTATTCAGTTTTAGGTATATGTAGATTTCTTTTAGCCTTTTGTTATGTCCCACTGCTGGGCAAAAGCCTCTCCCTTGGAATTCCAAACCACTCTATCCGAAATCCCTGCCAGTCCCTTTCGAAGTCATCCAAGTTATCTCCCCATCTCTGTTTAGGTCTGCCCCGTCGCCGTGGACTGTCTTTTGGCACCCAATTGGTCACAATTTGTGCCCACCTCGCCGGGTGCATACGGCAGACGTCCGGTCCAGTCCCACATCAGCCTGGCGGATTTAACACCTACGTCAGTTATGCGTCTTGTGAACCGCAGAGTAGTTTTTCGGACGAATAGAATTATATTACTAGATTTTTTTTTAATTGATGATTTACTCCTAATTTGGTTTCAATAAAACTCAGTATTTTAAATTTTCTTTGGTAATAAATAAATAAATAGTAATATATACCTTTCTTTTGGCAGTTAATTATGTTTTATGTTTCATATGGTAGGTATTAGTATATATGCATTAAAAGGTGTTATATATTTCTGATAGAATTTTTTTAATAGCAGCCTCGATTTCTGAGCGGTGGATGCAATATTCTGATCTACAAAGCTACGCTAACGAAGAGAGGGAGAGCTTTACAAGAGAGATAGAGTTGACATAGAGAAAGATAGCTGGACTAGGGAGAAATAGACTAGAGTCTAGGAAGGGTATACATTACAATTTATTTCTAATCTACCCTCTAAACATAACATTGTATGTTGCAAGAATCGAACTTAGGACTTCACAGTCGGCATTAAATGTTAGTACCACAGGAGCATCTAAAGTCTAAGACACATAACAATCTTCAAAAATACTTGAGCAACAACACAAAACGCTTCAAACTGCTGAGATAATACAATCACATATATTAATTCAGTGCAAAACAACGACTTCCCTTATAAGCAAAAAGGTGTTTCTCTTAACGTTCGTTTTACGATCTCGAACCACCGTCCGTATGGCTACTTGCGACTTTATGCAAATTGAGCGCCGACTAAGGAAAAAAAGTGTGTAATAAAATGCTTGGAGTGTGAGACAGGGTTCCGCGACTTTACTGCTTCAACAATTTTCGGATTTTATTTCTTTTTTATGGCGCTTACAATGTTTTAGGTGAGACTTAGAATCATATATAATAATACTCCTGCCTTCATTTTGTATCTATCATCTATATTCTAACGAGGTACTTTGTGATAAGGTAAGTGGTTTTCACAGCGTTTTATGTTTAAATATTGGTTAATAAAATATATTTTATTAAAGGTTACTAGCGTTGTGGGTCACGTATTACCCGTTTTTGTTGACCCCAAAACTAAGTTATGTGATTGAAATCAATTCTCGTTCTTTATTTAATTAAGACAAGCCGAAAAAAATTCTGTTTCGCTAAAGACTTTACAATCTTTAAAAACTACACACAGACTCGGAATAATCTATTATTGGATCGAGAACCTAGCCCATAGTACTCAACCCGCTATAGGGTAGAGATGACCATTTAAAGTATTGCGCTATCCACGTAGTCAATCGTTATATTGTAAAAATCAAAGTAGAATTATTGGTCCTAAATTCTCATTAACAAACATACAACGTAAATTATAAGGATAATAAGTCAAAAGCATTAGATAAGATTAGATTCGATACACAACATAACATTAGATTCGATATTATACTAATATCAACTCAAACTGAATAAACGATTTAAAAAAACACATCCTCAACAAAACACGTCGCCACTGGACGAAATAAGCTACGCTGTCACGCTGGCCTAGTGCGGGATGACAGACTCCACTCTCTTCAAAAGCGTTATGTAGTACTTTCAGATATGTAGGGTTTATGACGTAAACAATTAACTATTTAATACGCATATAACTTCGAAAGGTCAGAGGTGCGACGAACTGAACTCGAGACCTCTACAACACGGCAATCCAACGGTTTCACACTAACCTATCGCTGCTCCTATGATTTTCTCTTCAAAAGCTGAGCAAACACGACACAACGACACAGTCTGGCTTACGAGTTAATTTTTGACATCTTGTTTATCATTGCAGGCTCGTTAATGGCTTACTTGACGAAACAATAATACAGTTTGCTGTAAGTATTGAAATTAAACTTATTTATACGGATTTTATCGCGTTGTTTATTTAACACTGTATTACATAATTTAGAAACTGTTACACTACTACTACTATTGAACATTGCTATTTTTGAAGCTAATAAAATTATTAAAACTATTTAGGTTTACACTTTCCCCGATGTTTCGGTTGTTTTTCAGCAGCCATGGTCACGGGGAGACTAAGAAGTAAGTAAGTGTAAGCAGTTTACTTTTATTCCATTCGATGTTATTGGATCCTAGATTACTTAGAACCGAGCTGCTACATTATCTATTTAGAGAATTTAGCACATTTGTAGAACCGCTGCTTATGTTTATTTCTTGCCTATCTACGTCACTCGTCCTGCTACCCAATCGTATGTTGGCTACCAGGGTTAGCATCAATATATATTCAAATCATAACAAGGCTTTTAAAAATGTTATAAAGTAAAATATTCTAATGTATTTATATTAGTCAGTGGTTCCCTAATGGTTGAAATCCAATCGTATATTTGTTACCTTTTATGTAATAAGATGTGTTACTGATTTCCATATAATCTTTAACTAGGCCAAATCGCACTCTTCTATGCGAACAATTTACTTAAGCAGGTGTGCAAAGATTTTGACTCGTATGAATAAATAGATTATTATGGGCTATTGCCCAAAGTGCGTGTTTAGATATTATTATGTCTAAACACACACTTTTTATATTTAATGAATCCCTTCTTTAAGTAGCTATTTTAAAAACGTCCTAGATATAAACCTAACATGTAGTGTTAGGGACTTTACAGACATTGAAACAGCAAACACAAAGAACACACAGACAAGACACGACTAATTGCGGATTTCATAAATTTGTCGCGTATGGGGTACAACAATAGGGTATGTTTATCTATTTGTACAAACAGTTTCAAAATTGGTTGCAAGATAAGGGAGTTATTATTATTTTAACTTGGGATATTACAAAAATTGGAGTGTAGTTAGGACTTCTCGCTATCTCCCTCGGACAGCTGCATTTGAATAGCGGTTACGTCACAGTCGGTATCGTGCATCCTTTTTATATCCTATGACAATTACCCCTACTACCAGATTTGACAAAATGTATCTTATTTATTTTCGAGAATATTTAAAAAAATCTTTCTTTCTTCTTCTGTATTTTAGAGTTTGGAAAAGGTAACTATAAGATCTGAATAACAAAACAGAATCGTCAGCTACCCTATTGGCGCAGTGACAATGCCAAGTTGATCACTTAAACCAATATATCATCCGAGAACTACACATATACTTTCGATCGGTTTAAGCAATCTATTTTATCCAAATGACCCAACTCTTTACCGAATGCCATGTCACAACAGGTCAAGGTTGCCTCAAAAACAGCTATTTCGTGACAACTCACTTAATATTTAACCATCATAACAATCTAAAACCATCGTTATCGTTTTAAACAACAGTTTACTAATTGACAGAAATAATTAACTTACTGTATGACCTTACCTATCATAATTATGTTTGCGAAGGCCACGACTTGGCTTCCAATCGGAAAATCAATGGTGAATTAACACAGATATATCAGATTACATGGTATCTTTGACCCAATCTTAAACTGTATTGAAATTATGCTAATATAACAATTAGTTATATTTAACTGCACGGATGGTGTAGTGGTTTAAGTGGTTCCTCGCCGCTGGCACTGTAGTGTTGTGGGTTCACATCCCACACGGGACAAAAACTTAAGTGATTTACAAATGGTTGTTCCGAGTCTGGGTATTCTTTGTCTCCATTATTTGATTGTTTGTAGAGGCTGTGTCTTAGGATTTATTCTAAGAGCGTGTTAGAGTTGACTTAAAATAGGTATGTGTTTGATAAAAATAATGTATCGATGGATATAATGAAAGCACTGCCATCATCATCGAAGAAAAGTGCATGTTTTTTAAGAGATAATAATAAAATTTAAGATTAATAAGAGATAATCGGTTATGGTAAAGCTGCTGGTTAGTGAAGGGTGGGATACATTAACAGTCTCTTTTGTATTGCTTTAGCTTTTCTCCAAAGAATAAGCAAATCCTTTATCCAGACTATGATATATGTACTTATGGTGTGAAAATCCAGTTTGATATACTTTATCTACGGTATTATAACAAGAAGTCTAGTAATATCTTAGCTAAATTCCTTAAAATCGTATCCAATGTTCATAAAATTATCATTACATTAAACTTAACTTTCTTACTTGTAGAGAGACTGTCATCTTTAAAATGTTATTTTCGTTCTAACTACTATTGCGAATGTGACATTGTTTGTTTCTTTGTTACGCTTTCACGCCTGAACTACTTCATTTATCATCATGAAATTTCGCATACACTTTGTCACGGGACCAAAAAAGGAAATAGGATACCATATATTCAGAAAAAGTGTAATATATTCTAAACGTTAAAATATTACTAACCGAAAGTTTTCACTAGCAACTAAGAAAATACATATTTTAACGTTACGGGACTTTTGTGTTAAGTAAAGAAAGGATGATTTAAGCGCGGGAACGCCTTTATTCAACGGTGGCTAACTCATGCTGTTTTTACAATGAAGGAATGGCTTTTGTGGATGAAATTGCTTAGGATTGTGGAAAGTTGCAAAGCCTTTTAAAACCCAGTAAATACTTTGAGCTAACACAGGTATAATAGTAAGGTATAGTGTAAGGGTTAAAGCGTATACTTAAAAATTAAAGTTATTTAGTTATAATATAAGTGATAATGTTCTTTAATAATATAAGTAGATACCTACAAGGTCTTTACAAATGTCATGATAGCTCATGTTCTCCTAACTAAGGGTATAAATGCGAATGTGAGATTTTATTTTTTTGATAAGACTGGTGTCGTCTGTATTGTGGGCTATACTTTTGCCTATCAAAAAGGGATAGGCAGAAATAGCAAAAGTGAGATCTTCACCATTTGTTCTCTTTTAATTCTCTTTCGCTTATGTAGGACTCCTGCGCTAGGAATAATAATAATAACAATAATATTCTATCAAATACACACAACACCATCTAGCCTAAACTAAGCAGAACTTGTACTATGGGTACGAGACAATGGATAAACATACATATATACTTTTTTTTGTAAATAAATACATATTATACATAGAAACAACCAGACCAAGACAAATATCCATGTTCATGCACATAAATGTTTGACTTGTGCGGGAATCAAACCCGCGACCTCAGGTGTGGCAGTCGGTTATACTAACCACTACGCCATCGAGGCCGACAAATAATAATAATACCTCTATTGTTTGTAAATTACACAAAATTTTTTTTGTTCCGTGTGGGGATCGAACCCACAACACTAAGCGCGGCGGCAGAGCCAAGGCGACCACTTAAACCGCTACGCTTCCACGCTTTAACAAACCGATCATCATCAAAACTTTGCAAACACGTTTTCAAGGGACATAGTCAATGACATAGGACTTCATCCAGAAATAAGTACTCTACCTGAGGGAATCCGCGGGCAAAGACTAGTAAATCATCCGAGGCAAATTGAGAACGTTCTCCTTTTTAAAGTTGGTTAAAAACTAAAGAGATTATGTTATAACACCGCTTCAAAACTTTGAGTACAATTATGTGCTATTTACACAATATCTGGACATCAAACATGGGAATAACATTTGGGAAAGCAAAAAAATAGCAATCCATTGGTAGAGATAGAATTCCCATTTTATCTGTGTGATTGCACAATAAAGAATATAAAGTTAATGGTCAGTCCCACAACTAACAATTAAAAGTTATACGAAAGATAAATCGCATGCTGTCTCACTCTAGTTAGGTTAAAAAAGAGAGATGGCAAGACATTTATCTTATAGATAAATGCTATTTGGAGATGTTGGGACAAACCCTAAGTTTAGTTAGTCTAAGTAATAATATCTTTTATCATCTTCGTAGTACAGTTATTAGAAAGAGATGCAATGCATTAATAATTGAAATAACGATATCGCCACTGCTGTTAACCTAAAATTGAGAAAGAAACGTTCAACACTATTTTATTTATATCCATTCGATTTTCGATGTTAGAGAAACTCAATCTCAATTTAATACCTGTAGCAAATATCCATATGTAAACAATTTGTTTATACTATCACTAGCTTTTGCTCGCGGCTTCGCTTGCGTAAAAGTAATAAAATATACCCTAAGTTACTCGCTGATAATAAGCTTTCTATTGGTGAAAGAATTTATAAATAGGTTGATTAGTTTTTGAGTTAAACTCTTACAAACAACCAAACAAAAAACAATTCTTTCCTCTTTATAATATGATGAATCGATATCACCGATTATTTCTCTTACGACAATCGATAGGTACTTCGCTAACATCGTTACGCCGTACGCAACAGTACACCGTTACTTAGTTACAGGACATTCACGACATGACGCATTGCTTATGAATCATGAACTAAGAACCGAAATACACACATGGATACTACAGCCTAAGCTTAATTACGAGCAACATTCACGAGCGCTATTATTAAAATCCTTTCATCTACCTCGTTTACTATTTAGTTCTATTAATACAAGTTCAAAACAAAAGCATAACACATCCCTCTCTCCAAAAAGCGGTACCCTAAAAGATAATATAAAACGGAGCAAGTGTGAGACCGATTTAAGTTCGAAAGGTTCCGTAACAACACACATTGGTGCGAGTCCAGTTCACACTTGGCTGGTTTTAATGTTATTATTTTCTTGTTTTATACCTACTGTAAATTCTTATTATTAAAGTATTATCACTTCAAGTTGACATTCAAGCTTGCTAGTCTTTCGATAAACCAAACAAATTGAATAGGCACTCCTTTTTTTTTTAAAATAAGTTTTCGCTCAATCAATGAGACGTTGGATTTGCAATCGAGAGGTCATGGGTTCGAATCCTGCCCATTACACTACCTACATGCACCTACTCCTAACACATTATTACCTTAGCTGGAGAGGTTAATATCAATACTAAAAAACATACAATATTTTTAGCCACCTAAATATTTATTTTATAGTATTTATCTGTTAATGCCCTTTGTGAACGGAACCCTAAAAATATTTTTATGAGTGCCGTATCTCAGATATTTTAATTCGCAGCAGAGTGAAAGCCTCTTCAAGATTAACGTCCGACAATCATTTGGAGCATAAAAGTTTTATTGGTAACGATTTCACAGTGTAAAAACGTTAATTGAAGTATTTCTAGCTATCGTGACTCGATCGTTCAAGGTCTAGCTCATCATGCACAAAAGATTCGAATTGTTTTGCACCCGTTTAGTTGTGTAAAAAGTAATACAGTAAGCTATCACCAAAATAATTTAAATAATATTATTAAATACTAGATGTTAGGCAACCAAATCTATAAAACGGGAAGGCTTACTGACGTTATAGATTTTGTCAATAAACTATTCCTCAAGAACAGTTTTTTTTTCTGGATGAAAGGTACCCTATGATCTATAATGTATCCCTGACAACGTGTACCCGAAATATTATGATGATCGGTCGAGTTGTTCAGACGTGAACGCGTAACAAACTAACAATCGCATTTAGAAATTTGAATGTTTTTTCTTTTCATTTAACGAACTGATTTGATTTATGTGCTTGTTGAAAAGTGGTTCTTCATTTTTCATTCATTTTGGTTGATAACCTCTTAGACTAGGTGACAAGTGGCGGCTTACACAAGTTTGTGTACCGCGCGGACATCAAACACAATTTTCTGCGCAGCATATAGGCCGCTTACACCATGGCCAGTAGTGCCATGGAGTAACAAAATTGGTTAATACGCCACTACAATTGCAGGCACCTTTAAGATATTCAAATCAAAGTACGGTATCAAAGATAGTTGTTACACCCAGACTAAGAACAGTTATCTACGGATCTTAGAGGTATTTGCCGCTGGGTGGAAATTGAATTCGCTAAATGCTTACATTAACAGGGGCTACGCGCTTAACATAAAATACTGCGACCGCGCAATCAAATGCTGTACCTATAATCGAGATTGTATATTAGATTATCGAAATGACTGTGTATATGGCGTAGTTGTTTATGTGGTCGCCTCGTCGCTGACACTACGCCGGGTGTTGTCGGTTCTAATTCCAAACAGGACAAAAAATTGTGCTGTCTACAAATGATTGTACGGACTCTGGGTGATCTTTATGTCCGTTGTGTAAAGGAGAATGGGCAATCATTATAATTACCCTTAAAAGAGAACTAGACATAATTTACCTATGCTCCGAAAACCCACGTTAATTTTTGAATTGTTCATGATTTGTCCTGTAGTGTTAAGTTCTAAAAGCTATACGATATTTCTTCAATAAATTAAGATTTGAAACGATTCATAAGATTTTTATTTGACTTCACAACTGTTTTTAAAATAGTTCTGAAGGGCTATCAGGGTTACCAGCAATAAAGACATTTATTTAAATATTCCACTCACAAATATTAAAAAAGCAAAAAATAAACTTAAATATACTTTTTAATATTAACTATCGTCTAGTTAATTATTTGCAAAACAATAATATGAAATGAAGAATACAGTTAATATATTCTAAAATCGATATATTAATGTTCTTAATATGGAACCAAGTGCAACAACATATTTCCGGGTTTAAGATATTAAAAAAGTAAAACAAAATAGAAGCCATATCAGTCCCTATATTAAGACATTCCACATAAGCAACACTGCGGGTGCAAACTTGATTTGGTAGTTTTATTAACTTATAATGTTGTAAAATATAACTCAATTTTGCAATTCCTTGTTCTTAAATGTATAGTGGTTTTAAAAATATGACTTTTGTTACACAAAACTGATGATTTTTTAACATCTTAGATAAAGTTAAAAGTAAGGGTAACTGTTTTTAGAACAGCATTTTCTAAAAATAGCCGAGCTTTTCGTAAATCATATTTATTTTTGTTTAAACTATTTATTGTACCCTATATAATGGGGTAACTTTCATCTCGACTCGAAAAATATTTATACCAATATAAACCGATACTGGAATCCATACAAGCCAGAGCATTCTCCTTTATGGAAAGTCCCACGCAATCCAGACACTAATCCTAGTTGCAGGTTTCTTCGGATAGGCCTGAACCTAGCAACTGACCTAAGTGTAGCTCCAGTAATTTAGTTAACCTACCAATCCATATATGTATTTTGACGTTCATAAGTGTTACTTTGTGACCTAAATCAATAAATGATTTTTGGTTTTGACTTAGTGCGGGAGTTGTCTTAAAAATAAGTCTCAATTATTTTGTTTTCTAGTTTAAATGGCATAGAACCCTGACAGAGCTATTTCAATGAACTTGGTAACATCTATTTAGCAACATTTTTGAACATTCATCAATAATTGCCCCAGAAGGTTATATCCAAATACGGAAATCCATAGAACGATTAGAACCAATTTATAAAGATTTTCTTACAGAAATACGTTTGCTCAATTTCCGGTCTGCCTCGATTTAATTCCAGTGAGTAATTATAAATTCTGCATTTGCCGCCACGATTTCGGGAAAGAGCGGATATATATTATTCCAAGCTTCATTCCGCTTTATGGTAAAATAACTGGTTATTGAGCATCTAGGGGAAATCGGCAATTTAAACAATTAAATAGTGACCACGACTGATGGTTCATGTTAGCGTCTAATGCTCAGCTAGGTCTTGTCATAAATGATATCATAGCTCTAATAGATTACCTGACTTTACTTCCTGACACGGAAGCCAATTTAGTTCTGGTGACCCCTGAACTAAATTGGCTTCCGTAACGGCTAAACGAGGTTATAAATGGTCGTGAATTTGGATACCATCTAAGGTACATATGTATAGAACTTTATAAAATATTTTTTTAATTTCTTGGACTTCCATGTTACATGATTACAGCTCTTTACAATTGGCTTTAATTACATTTGCACCTACAATAAAGAAACAACGTTTATGTTATTAGGCCTGCTTCAATTAGACCTGCCCGCGCGAGAATGTGACATACAAGTGTCTCCTGTAACTTGGATCTTGCTTTGTATTACCTTCATTTTGAATGTGACTTCTCTGACTTCTTTAAACTCTCCTCAGGCTCCAAGTACATATTTATAAAAGAAAATATTTCCATGCAGGTATATCCTAGATTTTTCTGTTACAAATACGAGCGTTTCATTGATCTTCTTATGGCTCGTTGCAGACATTGTTCGCGTCCACTTATTTTCTTTAAGTTTCATTTGTAATATTGGCCTTTACACATTTAGGATCAATGTGCTAATGTGGCAGTTTAATAAATAACAGAGACCTCAAAACTTAAGACACCTGACGTGAAAATTGAAAGATGCGTATCAATCTTAACGTGAATGCAAAGATTTTGAAGATTGTGGTATACTACATGCTCTGAATAAATTATGATATTATGTTGAACGTGGATGGAATATAAGACTATAGTTTGCTAGAGACTAAGTAAGGTATAATATTTGTTATTTTTCTTAGAAGACACTGAATAGAATAATGTTGATGATGATATCAACGCAGGAGTTATGCAAAATAAATCTAAATATTTACACCATGTGAAAAAACGGTGTAACTTTGACGCAACGTAATGTATATAATATATCTATGTTTCTTTTTGCAGTTTCCCATTTTAATAAGTTTTTATATCGAATTAAATTTTGATTATATTTATAAAGGAAATGGACTGAAACTGCGTATTGATCTTGATTGATCAAAACATACAGCTACAGTAAGATCTCCTTAAAAATTCAATTCGAGTGCAACATTTTTATTATAATATTGCTAATTGATTTTGTTTAATAAACAAATGGTCAATGTGTACTTTAAGAACCACTTTTATTTCGCCAATTTCAGTCGACCAGTATTTGATATTATATTGTCTGGTTTTTGCCTTAATGTTCTGTTTTGATTTTTCAATGACACTTAAATCGAACATTTAGAAAAAAATATTCTTTTGCGTGATTTTTATTTGTGTTACTATCCTACCTAATATTATAAATACGAATGTGTGTTTTAAGATCTTTATTAAGTTTTACATATACGTTGTCAGTGGTACCGAAAAAGACTCACAGTACCTTTTGGCCAGAAAAAATTTCCGAACAAACGGAGCCGCGGGCATAAACTAGTAAGTAAAATATCCAGACGGTGTTACTGGGACATCCTAATCTAACTGAAAGAATCCAATAGGATATTATAGTATACAGACATTAGTAAGATTTGTGCTTTCAGTAAAGTATAATTTTTTTTTATGTTTTTCGTTTACAACTGACGTCATCATTATTCCCTAGTATTGTTGTAACAACTTTCATCGAACCCACCCGGATTCGTAATTCGAATACAATTCTGTATAATCGTAAATCTAGCTCGTGCTATGCATACTTAAGATCTACAAAGCAATAGACTTTATGTTCTATAAAAAAGACGTGTAGTGGGATTCCCATATAGGTAATCTAAACCACCGAAGTACGTGATAAGAAAACTTAGTGAAACAGTAACTTAAGTGCTTTATAGCTGTTTGTATGACTGGCTTAAGAGAGCGAGATTGTTCGTGTGTCATGTATGAAGTCAGACATCGTGTCGACATAAACAAGTCATTTTCTATGAAAACATTACGTATGTAGATTTTACACGGTACCATACCGCGTGAAGTGCTACTTTCTATAAAAATACTGTGTTGCCTCTGATTGAGTAATTAAATTATTCGGTTTAGGCCGATTCTTTTAGGCCTGTGGAGCGTGGGTTTAAGTAAAATCAAATGTTGTTGACTGCTTCGCTGGTTCGGTAGCATAATTTTTCGTGCAATCGTAAGGTTCCAGTATCGATACTCTAGAGTTATGAGAATTTTATTTTAGGAAATTATTAGTAGCAGCATAGCGTCTGAAAAAGTGCCTTGTTGATTTCAAACACTCCTTATTATAGTGTATGACAGTAATTATACAGCACAAATATTTGTGTGATTCACAAATAGTTATTCTAGATCTGAGTGCACTTTGTGTCCGATGTTTGTAAAGTTCCCCGCGGCACAGAAATTATTCCTAGTAATTAAAAAAGAACAAATGGTGAAATTTGCACCGTCGCTATTTCTACCTATCCCTCTTTAATTTATTAACATATAAATTAACTTCTATGTGAAGTGCTTTCATTAACTATCGCAACATCTTTTCAACACAAAATATCACATAGGTGGCCTCAAAGGAAATGGTAACCACAAAGTTAAGTGTTGAATACATAATGTTCCTGATTCATGCGTTACATAGAAGTGATACTGTCATTTTTATTATTGTTTCGGAGTATGCTGAGTTAGTGATCAATGTAACAGTCATAACGCTTAAACTACCTCTGGTCTTGAATGATTTGCAATCATGCTCTTCAGTGACTTACAAGTTGTGCATTGGAGTTATTCTTCGGTGACTTAAAAGTCGTGCTTTTAAGCTATTACTGAATTGGATAGCTTTTGCTACTCTTGTGTGGCTTATGTGTCCTACGACTGTAGGACACATAATTGTGCTTATATTGACTTTTAAATTTATTGAATCTTATGTTACTTGACAAACCGCTTGTATAGGCCGCTATAATTTATGTTATGTTTGTTCTATTGTGTCTCGCTGTCTGTCCCAGCAATATATTTTCTTATTTTTCTAACTCTTCACTGACTTAAATACCGCGTTTTGAAACCACGGAACAGTATAAAAAATTCTGAGGGAGAACTGCATAAGTAAAAATATAGATTTTTTTAAGACAGCTAACGTGCTCGGGTTATATCTCTATAATGCATCCACAACAGCATCCACCCTTTGACATTATTTGCAGGTGGAATACATTTGCGTCCCGTGTGCAAGTTAAACTCACAACATTCAGCGCATTACCAGTGGCGATGATAAATTACCTCCACATATTTTTGCTTTTCGAAACACTGTTGAGATCTTTGTTTTTTAACAAAATGTTTCTTTAAGTTATGCAGAACCGCAATATCACCACTAACATTCAGCTCGCCACAAGCTGTCCTGCGGTCGATCTGCTGTGCAATAAACCGAATAATAGGTATATTTTATGTTATTCTTTAATAAACTTATTTTTATGGCAGTCTTAAGATAATAATAGGCATAGTTCTAGTGCAAGTCATATCAAAAACGTGGATTTTAAGCCATAGATAAAATTTGTAGTAAATGATTGCCAGTTCCGGTCCTAGTTATACGAAAATCGAATTGTATCCTCTATGGTTTTATAAAGTGATTGTTTCTGGATATCACAATTTTTTATTTAAATCCACATTTACGAATTATTTTATTAACATGAAAATGAGTATGAAAACATTTTCAATATATTATATTACTAATATTTATAATTTAAAACTTAGACAAATTACTAAAAATACTGTTAACTTTAGAGACTCTCAAATTAATACACAACACTATTGAAATGAAAGCCTCATCAATAGCCTTAAAATTCGCTCTGGCTCTGTCCTAACAAAAAACTAATTTAACTCTGCATTAAACTCTCAAAATAAACTGCCTACAAAACTACCTAATCTGCGCATAAACTTTATTACTACAAGAACTTTTTGCACCGATCTAATAATCAATACAAGAGTGATACAAACAAATCTTTTTTTGAAATAACCTGTAATACCCTCAGTAATTTTGATAAAAATCGACATTTATGCAAAGAAATTCTCCCAGTTACGTACAGGTGGTCTGACATTTCTCCGATATTATAAACAACGTCAGTTAAACCTCCAGTGAGAGAGGCAAGTTGCAGTAAATTAAGTTCGCAGAGATACGGCTTATATTAAATAATAAACTTTATTTTTCTTGCTTTTGTTGCCTTATATCGAAGTACAGGGCTGCACGGATGGAATAAGGTTTAAGTGGTCGTCTCGAAGCTTTCAGTACGTTGACTGTTAATATAGGTTTGGTATCCACACGGGACAAAAATTTGTGTTAGAATTTGTGTACGTTGTTACAATGCTTGTGAAGTTAGCCGCGCGACAAGAAGTACTCCTGGTGCAAGAATTGTATTCAAAGAATATATTGCAAGTCTAAGAACCTCTCTATTGTCTATCTAAAACAGATATTTTGGCATTTGGAATTGATGATGCCTTTGCCAACATTTATATCCCTTCTTTTGAAAAGGTTTTAAATCTAATTAAAATTTTAATTTTGCAAACCGAAGACGTTTGTATTAATAGTACACGGGGTACCTAACCTTTTTTAAGCCCATAGTCAATCCAGCTCTATCAAAAAAATAATGATATCGGTGGAAATGACGGCCTGATTATACATCATGCTCGTGAACGGATGCTTTTTTTAGTGACTCATAGATATAAACTCATATGTAGACTTTGTATGGTATATTTATTTATTTTACAAGAGGTAAATTGCACTTGGGTTACAATGTGGCCGTGTATTAGCATTACCCTTTGATGATTATACCTATCATCAGTAATTAAGTAGGTACCTACCCTGATTTTTATTTAATGTTTAACTTATTGTTATTTTAATCGATACTAATATTATAAAGGTGAAGGTGGGTTTGTATGTTTGAACACGCTAACCTCAGGAATATCTATACCGATTTGAATGATTGGATCTGAAAATTTTGAATAGTAATAATGACCTTTTGTCCTATACTGAATATAGAAGAACAAAAGAAAGAAAATATTTATATTAATTTATGTTATTGAGAGTATTTCATATGGTTTAGATTTAAGTACATTATTAAATTAAATTTATAAATATGAAAATAGGAACGTCGATGTACTACAACACCTCTGCCTGCCACTTTGAAGATGTAAAGGCGTGAATATAGACATAGGGCCAGTCAAATCTTCAAAACACATATTTATCACAGACAGACACATGAATAGACACATAATAATATAAAAATAATATCAGTCCTGTATTAAACTGTCTGCTGGGCACGGGTCTCGTCTCAGTGTGAGAAGGGTTAGACCATAGTTCACCACGCTGGCCCAATACGCATTGGCAGTCTTCACATCCTCGAAAACTTTCAGACATGTAGGTCTTAATAATGTTTTCCTCCACCGTTAAACAAATATACGAGTAATAACAATGACCCATCAAACAATATCATATAAAATAATATTGTACATATAAATGTATTGCAAATATGGTCGATGGTCACAAATATTTGGTGATATGGTCATAACGTCCGTGTAAAACCATATCGGTGTGTGTATTAGTCATTTTATGTTGTCTGATATTGATACTTGTTCGTCCCGTGCCATAAGTTTAAGCTTATGTTCACATGCTGTCGTGGGTGATTTTGCATCTCTGGCAGAAAAATTTCAGTAGCAGTATGGAGTCTGTAAGCTTGCTTTGTAGAAGGCTATAGACTCAATTCCTATTATGTGGTTTTTTAAAGCATAGCTGGAAAATGTGGTGACCTTACACCTTGCGGGGTTATACAAGCCCCGTTCTGTGATACTGATCTTGAACTACAGTAATAGATATGCTGTACAGACAACCTGGTATTGAAATATCATTATTTCAAACTACATGTTTGAAATTGCAATGCTTTTGTTAATATTATAAATATAATTATGGAAAACCTTGGGGGAGGTCCATGTGCAGCAGTACTGTTCTGTCTACTTATCGCATACGTACTCGGGCTTAGTAATGAAGCAATTTTAATGGAATATATTTATAAAGATAGATTAAAAGTAAGACACAGATAGACACTGCTAAAGAACGCTTATGAAGTCTATATAAAAAGCTTACATATATTTTAGGTTGAATCGAATTAGACAATCGATAAGATACACAACTGATTTAACATTTTGTGTTCGAAGCAGACAGAATACATCATAAAAATCGGGCGTTCTTTAAGGTAATGCTTAATGTTGTACACCGGAATTCGATATTCGAAGTTTGGTATTGTAAACGATTTTCTTTTGTAATTGTTGGAGTAGGAATTTCGAAGATGCAATCTGGATACCTTTTCTGGCAATTATTTATATATACTAGGACTGCACGGATGGCGTAGTAGTTTAAGTGATCGTCTTGCCCCTGCCACTGCCCCGAGTGTTGTGGGTACGAATCCCACACAGGACAAATTTTTGTGTGATCTACGAATGGTTGTGCCGAGTCTAGGTGATCTTTGTGTCCGTTGTTTGAATGTTTATAAAGTCCTCCGCAATACAGGCAATATACCTAGAGTTAGGAGGTATCTATCTAAAGAATAATATGGTAGGATGTAGTGGTACTTTTACATAACATTTAAGATCTGTAACTAACCTATATTCCACA
Source organism: Catocala nupta (assembly GCA_963675205.1). Taxonomy (NCBI): domain Eukaryota; kingdom Metazoa; phylum Arthropoda; class Insecta; order Lepidoptera; family Erebidae; genus Catocala; species Catocala nupta. The sequence goes on along the minus strand of OY776097.1, from coordinate 17,441,270 downwards.
AATAAACTCTTCCCGTGAACATGGCTGCTGAAAAGCAACCGAAACGTCGGGGTAAGTGTAAAATTAAATCTAAATATAAACAGTCTTTATAATTTAAACAGCTTAAATAAAAGTAAACAGTAACTAGTAAAAGTGTTTAACAATAGTAGTTTAAAGTTTCAAAATTATGTGAAAATAGTGTTTTATAAAAAATAAACAATGCGATAAAATCCGTATAAAACTGTTTAATTTCAATAAAGTACACTCTTGAAATTAAACACTTTATACGGATTTTATCGCGTTGTTTATTTTACTTTAAACACTGTTGTTACATAATTTTGAAAACTCTAACACTACTATTATTGAATTTTACTACTATTTAAGCTATATATTTTTTCTAATTAAAACTATTTGTATTTAAGTTTACACTTTTCAATAATAGTAGTGTTAGAGTTTTCAAAATTATGTAATAATAGTGTTTAAAGTAAAATAAACAACGCGATAAAATCCGTATAAAGTGTTTAATTTCAATGTATAACATTCGCGTAAACATAAGACAATATTATGTAAAGTACACTCTTTAATTAACTACAAAACCGTCGCTACCATCGAGAAAGTATTTATATAACAGTAGTAGTAGTAAGTGAAAAAAGTCTATAATGTTTACATTTCTATACAGGTTCTGAATATACCCTATATGTCTGTTGAATTACTACAATTTATTTGTACACTGTTCGTAGCTAAAGTACGGGCACATAGCGAAACACTATCGGTAGTTGTGCTATCGACGATCTACGGAACTGGTCGCATTGTCCGGTGCCCGACTGCAACTGGACCCGACTGGACACCACTGTGACTTCGAAGCTAAGAAAATTTACTATATGCCAGTAATATTATAATGAAAAGATGTGCAGATGGTTGGATAGCTCAGTGGAGAGACCAGAAGCAGCGATAGCTCAGTGGGGAGACCAACAGACTGCATTGCAGAGGGTCTCAGGTTCGAACCCACGTCGCGCACCTCTAACTTTCGGAAGTTATATGACTTTTCGAAATTATGTGCGTATTGATTGACAATTATCGCCTGCTCCGTGCCTCGGAGAGCACGTTAAGCCGTCGGTCCCGGCTGCCATGAACATCTATGGCAGTCGTTATTGGGAAATCAGTGCCCTATAATATCCTGAGACTAGTCTAGCCTAAGAGTATCGTTAGCCTTCGGGTTGCGGAGGTCAGGTGGCAGCCGCTCCGTGTAAAAACTGATATCCAGTCAAATCCGGTTAGACTAGAAAAGCCTACCCCAAGTGACTTGGGAATAATAAAGGCTAGGGAGAAGATGTGCAGATGTTTGGAAGTTTGTTTCGTTACACAATTACGCGTAAGCTGTTGCCATACAGATAGAACAACTCTTGAATTAGCACATACGACACGTTTGGTACTTTTTATTTGTATTTATGTACTAGTTTCTGCCGTGGTTTCGCCTGCTTGAACTCTAAATGAACACATAAAGACTACCCTACGTGTTCATCCAGGATACGGTCTAAACGCGTGCCAAGATTTATTCAAATCCGTTTTAGGTTTACGCATAATGAAGTAAGAAACATTTAGATATATTCACAAATTTTCTCATTATAATTTGTATCAGTAGCTTGGAGTAATGTTTACTTTGGAGGTAGGTAAATTTACTAAACATTTATAGTATACTAGCTGACCCAGCAAACGTCGTTTTGCCATAAAAAAAAATGTTTTGACCAAAAGAATAAAAAATTGTTAGAGGTTGACAACCCTTATCACTAAGGGGTATGAAAAATAGATGTTGGCCGATTCTCAGACCTACTCAATATGCTCACAAAATTTCATGAGAATCGGTCAAGCCGTTTCGGAGGAGTACGGGAACGAACATTGTGACACGAGAATTTTATATATAAGATGTAAATGAACACATAGCCTAGCCATAGCTAAATCCGAAGTAAACATTTACCAAAAACATATTATACCTACCTCGTTAGCAAAGCGTAGTCAATGTAAATTCTGTAAGGTCTTAATTTCAATTTTTGGGCCTAGACTTAACTTTTAAGAAAACTGACGCTGATGAAGCTTGGCTGACAAGAAATTCTTAGTAGAAGCGAGGAGTCTGGAACTATGATCAGTAGACAGCAGCTCGTCACGTATTATATGGGAATTACAACCACTGCTAGACTGACTTCACGTCCGTAAAGTATTTCACAAAATTACTGCGTGTAATATTACAATACAGCTTAGTCGTCTATTCATGAATCTTACATACGTGTATAACAGTTTAATCAATAATTCTTATAAGAAAATCGTTTTCTCTTCCATTTGCTCTCATCTGTATGAAAAATCATTTCTTACACGTAACTGTGCGATTTTAGTAAATTATAAAATTATGCAGAGTTAAAGGGATTTTGTTCAACAAGTGTAGCGTGAAAAAGTGGGAGTCGAATCGTATCAAGAGGTTTATTACTCCACCGAGAAGAGCTACGCTCCTAAGTTAAAGTGGATTCATTATATCATGCAACGAACAAAAACTCTAAGATAAAACGATAGATGGAAACAATAGATTGCATACATATATATAATAATGTCCTCCAGACCGATTTTCGGTCACGGCGGCCTATCTTAACGAAGACTGGCCATCTGCGCAGTAGATATTATAGTGCACAAGTATGTGCGCAAAAACAAGTGCACTCTCTGTTCCCTTACCCTCATGATCCGATGGGACGGATAATCCGACACGACCGGAGAGAGATCAGGCGCAGGACCAACGGTTTTACGTGCTTTCCAAGGCACGGGGGTTTCTAACACCGCCAACTTCCTAACTCCGGGCTCGTATTGAGATTTCTTAACAGAAAAACCCCATACCTTTATGTTGGCCCGACCCGGGATTCGAACCCGAGACCTCATGCACAGCAGTCGCATTCACTACCGCTGCGCCACAGAGGCGCTATATACTACAGATGTAAAATATGAATAAAATAAGTGAGTAAGTTCTCAGTTGTGTAGGCGGCACGATGCCGCGTGTAGGTACGCATTAGCCGAACGGCACTGTCCAGTGGATCGCAAGCAGTTACGTACCTCGCTGCAACTCACAGGGCTGTCCCACACTTATCTACGAATTTGAATTAATTAAAAGTACCTACGTAAGTGTATTGATTGCATGCTTTGCTATTATATAATACACTACTTTGTCTCCGTGTCACAGCGGTAGTGAATACGACTGCTGTGAAAGAAGTCTTGGATTCAAATTCGAGTTGGGCCAACAAAAAGTAATTGGGATTTTCTGCTAAGAAATCTCAATAGCAGCCTGGAGTAAGAAGCACGTAAATCCGTTGAACCTGCGCCTGATCTCTCTCCGGTCGTCTTGGATTACCGTCCGGATCATGAGAGTTAGGGAACAGAGAGTGCACTATTGTTTGCGCACGCACTTGTGCACTATAATATCTTCTGTGCAGATGGCCAGTCTCGGTTAAGATTGGCCGCTTCGACTGGAATTCGATCTGGAAGACATTATATATATTTTTATATATTTTTTTAACAGATAATATTTTTGATAGGAATATTTTTGAGGACTGTCAGTAGGCTGTTTAATTCCTGTTCAGGTAGTTTTGTAGATTATTTTCTATTTGTCTTTACTTTAGACTACTTCTAAAGAAATCTATAGGTCAATGGTCATTTTTACAGCATAATAAATTGTAATTTAATTAGTAGTATTGCGTCAGCTATCAGAAACAGGTTTGCATAAATATGTAACGCCTGGCAGAGGTATAAACACCTACTTTTACTCAGCTTCTTTAGGTCCCACATCTTAGTATCAAGCCTATTACAGTCTACCAGGCACATTCAAAACCCACATCCATCCAGACTCCGTATTAGTACAAAGCATGGATGAATCTGATAAATTACTTACAGGAAACCACATAACAATTGCATGGCCTGGGAATCAAATACTTCCAATCACGCCCAAACTTACCATTAATGGTACTAACCGTTGCATAAGTTTGATTGTCCAAATTTGAAAACCTTGATACATGACTATAATAAAAATCGCTTAGGCCTACAAAATAAAATTGTATGGAGATTCTACAATTTATTTCATTCAAACGCACGTTAATAAGTCCTACAACAATGATTATATTATTACAATACATTCCTTCCAAAGTTGAATTATCTCATTATAAAGAATGCTACCTACTTAAACAAAACTTACCTTCATTTGAATAACGATCATTTTTATTTCAACACAGAGTGACCACTATCTAAATGCCATAAATAAGACTCACATACAGACCTGAAGCTAATTAAAAAAAAAACATTAACAAATATTGGCATACATGAAACATAAAAAAAACATAAAGAAATGCCAATACGGCACGGGTAACCCTATCACTGGCATCAGGCACCCGATACATTCTACCGCCTAATTAAAACGGTCCAGGAGACCCTTTTATCTACCGAAGATACGATTACGGCTCAACGACACGCAAACTCTCGCTACATTTCGGTCATTTTCGGCGCATTTCGGTTACGTTCGGTTGGCGATCCGATTCGATAAAGTCCAGTGAAAGATTGCGATTTTAAAATTCGAAATGCTTTAAAATTCGAACGCGAGAAAGTTTCGTCATTTTGATATTATTTCTTTTTAAACGGTAGTTGCCAGTTGCTAACCAATCGTTCGGTAGAATTTATTTAGGTCTTTCTTTCACTGAAGTAGCCTCTTTAGTACTTCGACGATTGGCGAGAATATTTATCTTTTATGGTCTCAGTCGGCTATGAGACTAAAATGAATACAATCTTTATTTAAATAAGTATATTCGGAATAATATTAATAATATATTTTTTCTTATGGAGATCCTTTTACCTTAGATCCAGAATGTAGTTACCATTTATTTGCGATTTAATTTGCGTTACATAACCTTACCCTTATGTCCACTGTTGTAGCTGTTATCATTATGACAGATGTAGAGAGAACTCTAGAAAAGCACTCTGGTTTTCTTCAGAGCGCAAGCTATCTTTACATTTGCTCAGATTAGGTTAAGTAATTTAGCCGAAACAAAGCTACAGTTGATGCACATACATTCTTTTATATTATACAAAAAAGAATTTACTTCAAGTGGAAACCAAACCCAAAGTCGAGATGACTATGTATATAAGTCAAAACATTATCCGTGAACTAAAACTGCACATACATACCTATCTCTGTCTCAAACCTGTATATCGAGAGTAGAGGTATACACGTTACACCTACAGTTTGCCAGCTTTTTAAGATCCACGTCAAACGCGACTCTACTAGAGACTACAAAACTCCATACTACTACAAAAAATTCCAAAAAAAATCTTAACTAAATATTATAAATGCGAATGTGACTTCACTGTTTGTTTATCACGCCTGATATTTCGCATACACGTTCTCAGGAGTACAGAAAGAGAAAGATATCTTAAAGAAAGGTATTATCCAGAAAAAGTACAGATTCTGAGCGAAGCCGTGGGCTCAAATAGTACCCCATATAACTCATTATCCTTATATCAAAACCGAGACCTTACAATTTGCCGTAAAAATACAAAACAATCTAATATTCCAGCACAACGAAGCAAGTCAAACGTCCATTCTTTCATACTAAAATGATTTTGTGTGACCCTGTGTCGCGGTTGTCTTACAAACATTCAAACAACGAACACAAAGTACATCCAGACTCGGCATAATCATTTCTCGATGACACAAAGTTTTATCCCGTGTGGGATTCGAACCCACAAAACTCGGCGCAATGGCATAGGCGTGGCGAACATTTAAACCATTACGGCATCCGTGCTGTCAAATATACCTATATAATAATAATAACAATATTCTATCACATACACACAACACTATCTAGCCCAAACTAAGGAGAGCTTGTACTATGGGTACTAGACAATGGATAAACATTTATCTAGTTTTTATTTATTTCACACACACACACACACACATATAAAGCTATTATTACAGATATTTACTATCTAATGCAATAGCCTATGTACATAAATATAAAAAGAAAAACAAAAATGGTAACTCAAAAATAAACTAAACTAAAGAAATTGCACAATAAGCGAACGTGTGAATTCGTTCAGTGTACGCGAAAAGAGATCCATTCTGTTAGCCAACGTGTTGAGCACACGCAGCGCCCGCGTGAGCGGTGTGCGCTGCAGCAGGCATGTGCGCGCACGCGGCACGGCCAACAGCTCTGACCGCCGCCGCCGCCGCCGCCCTACGTACTCGTTCGAGAGGCACTGCTGGAGTACCTCCAAGACGTTCGAATTATGATTTTTCCGCGCATCACTTTATACTTTTTTTTGTCAATACCTTCATATTATACATACAAGACAAACATCTATATCAATGCACACAAATGTTTGACTTGTGAGGGAATCGACACGTGACCTTATATATTCACATAGAATCTATTTCCTTTCCCACCCATCATTACTCACAATACTATAACTGAACCTTGTACACCATTATATAATATATTTATATAGGTAGTAGCTAATATATTTTTATTGGTGTTATAACAGAGCACCGGCTCGATTCGCCATTAAAGCTAGCTCGAGAAAATGGCCTGTTTCAATTCATTATATTAGTTCATATGTGTATAAGTTATTTAGGGTGACCATGATGGCTGAATAAAATTACTTATATGGATCAAGGGAATAAAAAACACCATGTAAAATTACTTGTTACGTTTCACTAGATATTATATAAATCGGACCACATGGGAAGCTCCAGCTATCAATTAAAAATGAATCATCGAAATCTGTTCATATAGGAAAAAGTTATGAGGTGATGCTCATAAAAAAAATACAGTCGAATTGAGAAACTCCTCCTCTTTTTTTAAATCGGTTGTGATCAAAGTCCCCCTCCGCGACTATCTGTCTGTTCGCGATAAACTCTAAAGTTGCTCAATTATAGCTTAGTATATAATTTATTTTTTAACATACTACGACACCGAAAAACTACTAATTCATTTAAATTAAATATATATGTATGTACTTATATAATAAATATAATAATTTATATATCTATTTATACATACAATTTTTAATAATGTATTATATTTTATTAACATTAGAATTTAGCAACAATATTTTTCTTACAAATTATGTTTTTTATTTTTTTCTAATTTATGGTCCCTTTGTTTATATAAGATAGTTTTGTAAAATTTATAAAATAAAATAGTAAAAGTCAATTAAAATAACATAATGTCGACAGAGCAATGTTATCGTAAATGGTAATCAACACGGTATCCATAGGACAGTCTTACCTAGTGTGGGGCCACTGTATATCTTTTTTTTACATTGTTATAATCTTTTGGCAATAAATGATTTTTATTTTTTATAATTATTTTTATTTGTGTAATCTATACTAATATTACAAAGCTGAAGAGTTTGTTTGTTTGTTTGGTTAAACGCGCTAATCTCAGGAACTACTGGTTCGATTTGAAAAATTATTTTAGTGTTTGATAGCCTATTTACCGAGGAATATAGGTTACATAACATCACGCTACGACTCACAGGAGCGGCGCAGTAATCATAAACGCGGGTGAAACCACGGGCACATCTAGTTCTTTATATACATATTTGATTGTTTGTTACAATTTGACGCCTCAACTACTCGACCGTTCATCACAAAGTTTCGCATACTCGTTGTCATGAGAACAGAAAATAACACTTTGCTACAGAAGAAAGTACTATTACTAATCTAACCTAACCTACATTTACGCGAGCGAAGCCGCGGGCAATATCTTATTATTTATGAAAATAATAATTTTAATTTTAAACGAAATGTCTCATAGACAGATAGAATCATGGCTCTCGTATGCAGCTGCAGTACAGGCGGTCTGCGGCATAAAGGAACCAAACTGGTTTGTAGCCTGAATCCCGACGCAAGTGGAGACTGCAGTACTATACTCACTCACCTCTGAATTGCTCGTTTATAATTAAACAAATAATCGGTTATCGGTTCTCGTTTAAGAAAGACAAATCTCGCACTAGGAATAACTCATGTGTCGACTTTTGAAATATTTAAAAAACGGACTTAAAGAACACCTCAGACTCAGAACAATTATTTCATCACATAATATTTTATCCCCACACGGGACAAAATATTTAATTAACCTAGAAAACTCAGCGCAGTGGCAGTAGCGAAGCGACTATTTATACCAAATACGCGATTCGTGCAGTCATATAATATTATTTTTAAAATATACATAATCTCACGCCTAAATCTTCGAAGGGCAGGCAGAGGTGGTTTACATCCATGTTTTGCCTGCTATGCTGTTTTTGGTTCCATCTGATATGCCAGACTCCGTACTCCTACTGAGAACGTCTTGACAGAAAATGACAAAAACACGTTGTTCGACTTGGGAATCCAACCTGAGACCTTACGCACAAACTACCGCTTATCTTGATTAAAAGATTATTTAAAAGTGATAAATTTCAACACCATATATGTACATATTATGTAGGTCGCCGGCGCTATCTCAAAATGGATGCATTTGGCACAGTGTCCCAATTTTTTTTCAACAATTTTGTTTAAACCAAGCGTAGTAATATTATACTGTGAAATTTTGTAAAAAATTTTGGGGGATAAAATATTATAGATCGCGTCTTGTGTTGAGGCATAGACTTTTATTCTGATATGCGTGTCACACCTACATTGTACCAAATATTCCTTTACGTCTCATAAAATAGGGATGAGCCTATTACGACCTCTCAGACCGAGATCGAAACTCTGTGCTGCTATCGAGAATTATTGAAGATAAATTATAATAACAGTGTGCCCAACCAGGAAATTGAGAATTCATGCACAATAATTGCATGCAATACTGATGTGCCTGTTAACATGGAAGAAGGAAATAGTCTTTCTAGTCCTTTTAAAATATTTACAAGAATGTCTTTAATTAATCTCTGAACCAACGCTAGGACGCCGGGATCTGAGTTTAACCAGACTATTCAAAACGTAAATTTTGTTATAATAGTCTTCTTTTGTTTGAATAGCTTTTTTGTATTTTCGTATTTTTGATAACTGGATTAGTTAAGAGGTTAAAAATATCTAATTAACTCGGCGCGGCCAACCTTCAAAGAGCCGACTCTACAGATTATTGGGTGCATTCGGTACAAATCATAAAACTTGATTAAAACTTCAAAAGTTATAAATGCAATTAGTTTTATGTTGTTGGATGAGCCTCGGTTTCCTATTTTATATCTACATGAGCCAATCTATATTATCTATACTACGTGTAAGAAATAAATGTGGTCGTATAGTGTCTAGGAATATGTTTAACATTGGCCGTTGCATTGTATCAAAACTGTTATTGAACACACCTATCCATTTGTTAATTATAGTAATATTAATAGCTAACTTGCATATACCTATGCAAGTTAGCAGGAGTAAACTTGCATATACCTATGCAAGAATAATAGTAGTTAACTTGCATATACCTACAATATTTTCCTATACAACAAGAAAGAATAGAAACAAATTTCTATACTATAATAAGCTCGAATTTGGAAAAGGATTTATAAAAATGCTACCAAAGTTAAGAGTACAGCCAGTAATAAAATATTACTATAGTGTGTGGCTAAATGAATAGCACAGTGTTTTAATTGGTGACCTCGCTTCTGCCAATAAGCCCCGGTAGTGTGTTCTTCGATTCCAACTAATGCCAATTAAAATTCAGACATAGTTGTTCTGAGTCCGGGTGATCTTGTGTTGTCCAGTGTTTGCATGTTTGTTAAATCCTTAGCAAGTAAGTAATAATTTCTAAAACGCAGGATATGTTTTTGTGAAAAATAATAATAATTTGTAATTTGTGAAAGAATATTGGAATATTGTAATTTATTTCCTCCTCTGATAGGTTAACCATAATTTATCGAAGTATCCTTAGTGTCGCAGGAGAGTAAACGTAACATAAAACTTATACTTAAAAATATATTTTGTTCATTTTCCAGAGGATAAATTAAATAGAGAGACACTCACATCACGTGTAAGAAAGAGTTAACGATAACACCAAACTCACTAACAGCATTTTTGTTTAACCGAAACGATTCCGCGAAATCTATATATTAAAACCCATGTTTTGACGTTATATCAGCCCAGCTTATTGATTCTTTTATTGCTAAGTAACAGCCTCTTCGTAGTTCAGAAAGGTTAATCAATAGTCAACATTGCAGGGCCAGAGCAGTTTGGTACGAGACTACAAATTTATGAACACATGTTTTTTTTAAGTTTTCCCCGCCTTTGAGATAAGTCGTGTGTCGCAGTAAATTAACAAACATTCAAACACCTGACATAAAGTACAGACTCGTAACAATGATTTATGAACCACACAAATATTTGTCTCGTTTGGAGATCGAACCCATAAGACTAGACGCAGTGGCAACGGCAAGCCGATATATGTGCCGCACCTATACCACTACGGCACCTAGAGTTATAAGCAATTTGGAATTTGGAAACATGAATATATAGGGGAAATATATTCATGTTTCCCCTCTACCTAACTAAATGCTATTAGGACCACTCCTAATATCATCATATCATCACATCCACATGCACGTCAGTAGTTTAATGAGTAGGATTCGATCGCAAGTCCTATAGGTACCTATGCCATAAGTTTACCGTTTCATATACTTATAATACTATGTATTGATTTTCCTTCACCGTTTAAGCAACCAACAACTAACAATTTTCTTCTACATAACTATGTTTTAATTGAAATAAGGTTATAGAAAATTCAATTAAAACTTACATTAATCAAACTATCAAAAATTACAAGCTTGCTTTACCATATACATTTTATCTTACTATGTAATTATACCTAAACTATACTTAAAATTGAACATTTAAATAACCATTAACTTTATATGGAAAGCTTACATACGTAAGAAAGTTAATAGGATGGGAAGATTAAAGCACCTATTTCGATTCTGTATTGCAAATGCGTAGGCAATTAGATGTCTCAATGAGGCTTTTGAAGATACATACCTATATAGAATCACGCCTTTAAGTTACCGAAAGGGTATAAACGGTGTTTGACACTTACTTTCCGGTATCAATGATTAAGGTCCCGCGTAATTATATTGTCACCTACCAACATATGTAGTTCTAGACTCGGTACTACACTGACTATTTCATGACAGAAAAATCAATAACACTGTCCGACTCGGGCATTGAACCTGGCACCTTATGTATAACAGTGGCCTATATATGTACGTACATAGTCTTACACCCATATCCCCGAAGAGGTTGGTAAGGAAAATTTAAACATTTCAGCTGCTAAAATGTGGATTTAATACACCTCTACCTATTCCTTCGGTAAAATAGGAGTAAGACGGCGTATGCAAGAAATAATGGCAATCCAGGATTATTTTGATACTTTCACAAAATTCAACATAATAATTTTATTCAAAAGAAAACAAAGATAGCTATTACAGACACTCATTACCGAGTTCAAAAAAGGAAAATTAACAAAGAAAAACTCTCATTGTATTCTAATGAAATGGAAAATTAACTGCATCTCTTCCTTCTTTTTAGAATGGCTCCGTCTCTCTCACACTCGATATAACTATATACGTCCGTCCTTGTCGACAAACAATGGCATAGTGCGTACCAAAAAGAATAAGTCAAGATAGTGTATCGACAGTTCCGATCTTGAAATATCGATAACTGTCAAGTTGTCGTTTTATATTATCGATTGTATTTGTTCTATGAGTGGTGTTTGATTGGTGTTTCAAATAAAAGTTTGATTAACTCAGATAGTGATAATATGTAGCAATTGTTTTATACTTGTAGGTATATGTACGTGAGAGTACGCGCGCGTAAAAATAATACAACTATACATATTAGACGTACATCGAACTTTTGTAGCAACTTTATACATTTGTCATTTAAGTTCAAAAATATAAATTCGATATTAAAATAAAACTATAAACATTGCATTATATTGTATTGTAATTGGATTTATTTTGTTAGGATATTTGTATTTTTGGAGTTTATAATTAACTACATCTACAACAATACAGACAGCACAGGATTAATTATGTTTTTTATAAAATGTACTACTAGGTTTATATAAAATTGTATTTGCTTATCCATGGCTACAATATAGCAATAAGTTTGCCTATAATGATATGTTGAAAATTACGAATAAAATAAATAAATAACATGATAATATGTTGTTGACAGAACGTAAATAAATTATTTGTAATATTTTAATACTAATCTGCACTAAAATGCGTACTGATTTGTCATTTCTTGAAAGCATTCTCAACAGTTATCGATAACTTAACCACTTCAACATATAACTTTAGAAATATCGACATGGGAACAACACTACTGAGCTACTGCCACAAAAAATATTTTATCGTGCGAGGGGCAGCCTAAAAAAACAAATGGCCGGTAAGTCACTCGTCGTCTGACGGCCAGAGAGGAAAGTTATCATTTTTTTTGTCACAGCGGACTGGGCGGCCGGTCGATGGTATTGTGTTCGTTCTGTGGTACTCAACCGAAGCGTAAGTGGGGTCAGTGGGGTGATTAAATTTAAATTTGCCATGACCCCAAACAGATATTATGGTACAATACTACACACAGAGTTGTGATTTATTTAACGTTCATTAGCGTTTACTTTAGCAACATCGTGTTTTCCATCTAAAATTAAAGGTACGAGTATATTAGGTAACGCAATCATACATAATGTTTACTTCTTCATGCTCAAGCATATACCTAACGTCAACAAACGTCAACGTTTCGATCAGGTTACACCGACCGTGGTCACATTTGACTCTACAGCTCGACTTGTGACCACGGCCGGTGTAACCTAGTCGAGACGTTAAGTATCAGAAAGTAAACATTATTCGGTGATAGACCTAAAGATATACAGACTTTATACAACCTATACTAAATTTTTATTTTGCTTTAAAAATATGCTGATACTGTTTTTAATTTAAAACAAATTCGCACTCGGCACTCAGGTCAATATGGATCGACCATCATAATGACTGGATTAAAAATTAGTATCTGTTAATCTAATCTAGAAGTTAGATAAGTACATTATTATTGAATTGGTGACCCTAGAAACTTTGACAGCCACTGCGGGCACGGAGAGCGCATATTTAAGCGTTCTTGAAATCCTATACAGGGCATTAAACAAATTTTTAGACTTTAAATCATAAAATATGGGATATGTAGTAATAACTGGTTTATGATGGAATGTGACTTATAAAGACAAAGATTAGGTAGTCTTATTTACATAACATAACATACCATCACGCAGGCCTATATACAAAGGCATAAGCTGAATTCGGCACTAGCAGCGATGTCCTAATGGAAAACCGTTGGACTGGCAAGGTCTCGAGCTCGATCCCAATCTGCGTATCTCTCACTTTTCGAAGTTATGTGCGTATTCAATAGTTAATTATCGCTCACTTTAACGGTGAAGGAAAACATCATGAGGAAGTCTGCATATCTGAGAATTCTCCATAATGTTCTCGAAGATATCTGAAGTGTGCCAACCCGCACTGTGCCAGCTTGGTAGACTATGACCTAACCCTACTCACACTGAGAAGAGGCCCGTGCCCAGTAGAGGGGCATTTTAATACAGTTAATGCTATGCCTTGATCCACATAATAGGGAGCAAGGCTAGTACTGAAGCAATTACAGGCGTCGTACAGGTATTAAAAAATCCAAAAGAATCAAAAGGTTCGACATGAGTGTTGTGGGACTCTGCGATGATGATTATGAGATTTAATGGTGCGTGAGCGTAAACGCAAACTAATGTCATAGTATTTTTATGGGAAGCCAGTCTTAGCTGGAGATAAATGGATAATATTATTAGCAAACAAGATGACGATTTGTTTACCGATTTGTTACACGTTACTAGTAAACTGTGGTATAATAAAAATCTGCCTAACAATTCCGGATATAAGGCGCGATGCTTTTATTTTATATATTTGTTGATAAATCCATGAATTGTATCTTCTATCTGTTCTGCTTTGTAAAAATTACAGTACTTCTTATTATTAAGGAATTTTCGATTTTATTGCTATTTACCCCTGTAAATAACAATAAAATCGAAATTTATAGAATCCCTATTCTTCAGTCACAGACAAATATCATTCCAGACGGACTTCTATAAATCATAAAATCACTGCCAATAAAAATATAAAAAAGCGCAGTTTCTGACTGCAGTATGTAGAGTCCCTTTCGACACATACATAGATCATTCCTAGCGCGTAAATAAATTATTTTCATAAATTAAAATCAAGGAGACTCTCTATTACCAAATAAATAAAACTACGTAAACAGTTTTACGAATTAAGAACAGAGCCTACTAATATATATATTTACATTGACACTTACAACCAAGATTAATAGTCAATTCGAACCGAAATCACCAGGTTAAAGAAACCATGTATCAAAATTCTTCTAAAGTTTTGATTAACATATATTTCTAATAACATCAAATCATTTGACAGACGTAACCAGCGTTGCATTACAAACATGATAGGTATCTTCAATCTGAAGATCATAGATTAGATTGGATATTAATTTTCACCGTTAATCGCCTTAATGTTTATAATGGACGGCACTTTATCACATGTCCGATCTATATTATGTTACATCATTGGTAAACGTGGATGGACTCATTTTATAGTTATTTCGAACATAAGTAAATTTGTTTTAGTTATCGCCTGTATTGACCTGAAGGGTAGCAGAGATGCTTTTCACCTAAAATTTGCGGCCGTATATATAGGTACTAGTGATAAAAGGCAGGCCTTGTTCCGATAACCGCGCACTTTTCCAGAATTCTTGCTGGCACTACGAATTTTCCAACAGAAATACCAAATACGAGTACCTAATGCATTGCGCGATTAATATCGAATCCAAGATTTTTATTTGTCATATACATTAACAATATATACCTTACCCAATCCTGGAACTCTTTCTTAGGTATCATGATCATAAAATGCGCAATCCTATGTACTGAGACTGATGCACTTACCACTAAACACTACAAGAATGTACATACTGCTCCAAGTGTCATATGTCTATAACGCGAATTTCACATTTCCTTTATTTGTGTGCTCGAATATAAATTATATAGTGGTATATTACGTAACTACTCAGTAATAAATTAATAGGTATATGTTGTTTTTTAAACAACTGTCTTTCGTTTATTCAAATTGTTGAATGAATCCCTACGAATATTATAAATCTGAGACTGTTTCTTTGTTTGTTACGATTCCACGCCTTAACTATTCCACCGCTCATTATGAATTTTCGCATTTACGTTGTCTAGGGTACTCGAATATAAATTATATAGTGGTATATTACGTAACTACTCAATAATAAATTAATAGGTATATGTTGTTTTTTAAACAACTGTCTTTCGTTTATTGAAATTGTTGAATAAATCCTTACGAATATTATAAATGGTAATCTGAGACTGTTTCTTTGGTTGTTACGATTCCACGCCTTAACTACTCCACCGCTCATTATGAATTTTCGCATTTACGTTGTCAAGGGTACAGGGATATGGACACACATTTTTTTTCTAAATGAAAGTTATCTCTTTTATCGAGATAAAAGTACTGCTCCTAAGGGATAGAAATTTATTGGCAAAATATAAGTAGATTAACGCGAGCGAAGGCGCGGGCAAAACCTAGTAATAAGATAAGGTGATTATTTTTTATCTTAGCTACTGAATCGATCATTTCCTTTGTTTTCCTCTTCATCTACTTCTTGTTAGTACCTTAATTCACGTCTATTATTATCTAGTACCCATAGTACAAGCTCTGCTTAGTTTGGGCTAGACGGTGTTGTGTGTATGTGGTAGAATATTATTATATTATTATTATTATAATTCGATACGTTAACCCCAATTCACCGACAAACAAAACTCAACTATAAAAACATTTCAATAATAAAAAATCTTTCCCAACAATAAAAATCTATAGTTTACATCCCAACACTGTCCCATGACCTTGTCAGCTCCATCCATTAAAACGCCATCTTGATATCAAGTGATTACAGAGCATGCGCGACATCCCCCGCTGTGACACGCCCACCCCTTACCAAGGGTGAGGGTGACTCGCTAATAGTACATACATATAGGGTGTATATTCAGTGGGTGTAAGAATTATGATCGCTTCGAAGATTTTGATTGTACTGTGAGGGGAAGATGCAGAAAGAAAGAAAGAATACATTGATTGCTAGGACAGACAGTGACCTGTTCTAGCAATCAATGTATTCTTATATATGTATATCAATGTATAAATGAACCATTAATTTGTAGTTTAATTTTTCGTGTTAGGGTACGGTACCTTAAAAGAAAGAAATAACGCTTTTAGGATCACATTGCCTATAAGTCACGGCCGTTTTTTTAGAATGCATGGCGGTATTACGTTAAGAAATTGATATCAAATACTCAAGTATCTAATCCCTTGGAGTTGTCAACAAATCAAGATAAAAAAGAAGTCAATGCAATCAACGGACACGAATCGGGAACGGGAATCAAAACCTGTAGGGTACTTCTCATTGATCTAGAATTCTGAAATTTAGTAAGAAGAAATGTCTTATCGTGCAAATATATTTACAACAAATAAAATAAACAATTTAACCACTACTGTTAAACTTTAAAGGAGTAAAGGTTAACAGCAGAATATTAGTTTGAAAATGATATTAAAATTGTGTTTTAAAATAAGCAACGCGATAAAATCCGTAACAATTAGTTTAATTTCAATGTAGTGTTATTTTTGCTACACAACACTCCAGGTAGTGCTTATAGAAGAGGCCGTAGAAATCGTAAATGAACCATTGCGTCAATAAATGTAGAGCGATTCGATTGTACCTACTGTAAGGAAATGAAAAATGGTTGAAAACTATATTGTTTCTTATTATTTTAGCATGTATCGCAGCAGATAGATAAATACGATTGACTCAGTGGCGCAGCCATAGTAAATACAACTGTTATGCATTAGTCACGGGTTTGATACAAGGGTCGTTTTATTGGATTTGCTCTTAAATAATTCTTAGTAGCAGCATAGAGACTGGATATGTTGGACGTAAAAGATAATTGGCTACATGTGGATTAAATATATCTCTGCCTACACTGTCCGGGATTTAGGTGACTATGTATGTATGTATAAGGTACTGTAAAGATATCGGTGAACCTAATAAATAGGCTTCGTTTATACATATATTTCCAGGGTCAGACAAAAACGGCAGTACCAGAAAAAAGGTTGTTACTCAGTCTTCACACTTACAATATAACTAGCAGCCCAGACATAATATATAGAAATCTGATATAATTTTAAAATTACAGAATTTATCAAATAGGTGCAGTCATTTCGGCGATTATCCTCCACATACACAAGCTTAGAAAATTCGCAGTCTCGCTTTTCATATATTGTAGACTAGCTGATCCGCGCAACTTCGTCTGCTTCACATAAGAGAGAGTGAGAGGAAGAGTCTCTCGTAGTAGACATCTTTTTAGAATTTTTTATAAGGAACAATTCCGTCATACATAATTGTAATAAAAACCATTTACGCACCCAATGGAAGCTTTTAAAAGGAATAAATTTTACCCGTTTCTGCAACATTTTTCATTAATGCTTCGCATCTATTGATCGTAGCGTGACGCTATATAGCATATAGCCTTCCTCGATAGGGTATCCAGCACTAAAGGCATTTTTCAATTCGTACCAGTAGTGCCTGGGATTAGCGCGTTCATTCAAAACAAACAAACTCTTCAGCTTTATAATATTAGTATAGATTATAGATTTTTATAAATGGCTGTTGTTTAAAATTAAGCCTGGTATTTTATTTAGTCTCCGTTTTATTATAAAGCAGGTAATGTTTGAGCTGTCTTCATGTATTCTGCGTCAGGTTGTTTGCGTAGTCCCGTGATTTAAGTGCATAACGGGACGGAAACGTGTGTGGTCGTATATCTTAAATACTTAAGCTACAGACAAAATTGCACAATTTAATGTTCGGTTTTGTATTGATTCGTATTTTGCTGGCAGGATTTGACAGACAAGTTAAGATACTGCTGTGTGCTTTAGATCCTAATTCTTCATAACCATTTAGCCTATGGATGCCAAATGGAACTTAAAACAGTAAATTTTATACGTTTTGATTTCAATTCGATATTCTTAACAGAAGTATTTAATTGAAATTAAACACTTTATACGGATTTTGTCGCATTGTTAATTTTACTTTATAACACTGTTATAACATAATTTTGAAAACTCTAACACTACTATTATATAATAAATATAAACACCAAATATTAAATTATTTTCGGGTACTTTGAAATAACTAGGTACACTTCAGAACGTTGGGACAACTAACATCTTAGTCTCCCCGTGAACATGGCTGCTGTAAAGCAACCAAAACGTCGGGGCAAAGTGTAAACTCAAATATAAATAGTTTTAATTAAAAATGTATAGCTTAAATAGTAGTAAAGTTCAATAATAGTAGTGTTAGAGTTTTCAAAATTATGTAATAACAGTGTCATAAAGTAAAATAAACAACGCGACAAAATCCGTATAAAGTGTTTAATTTCAATGTATAACATTCGCGTAAACATAAGACAATATTAAGAAGTATTTAATTCTAACTAATATATTTCTTTGTAACATATTTCTTATATTACAAATGCGAATGTGAATTTGTTTGTTTGTTACGCTTTCACGCCTAAACTACTCGACCGATCATCATAAAATTTCGCATACATGTTGTCAGGGTAACAGAAAAGAACATAGGGTACCTTTCATCCAGGAAACAGTACTCTTACTAACCTAACCTAAGCTACATTTCGCGAGCGAAGGCGCGGTCAAAATCTATACTAATACAATACTTTATAATAAAGCTGAAGAGTTTGTTTGTTTGTTTGCTTGAACGCACTAATCTCAGGAACTACTGATCCGAATTGAAAAATTATTTTAGTGTTTGATAGCTCATTTACCGAGGAAGGCTATAGGTTATATGATATCACGCTACGACCCACGGGGGCGGCGCAGTAATCATAAATGTGGGTGAAACCGCGGCTAAATCTAGTCAAGAATATAATAAAACTAGTGCAAAGGTTTCCTTAAAGGTTTAAGTGTTACAAAATAATTATCAATATGTTAAATGTACATATATGTATATATTAATAATACGTGACGAAAACTTGTATATTGGGTATTGCGCGCACGGAGGAGTGTAAGATTGGGTAAGTTTATAATTATGGAGACGGAGAGCAGAAATATAAGACATATTAAGGAATCTAATGAATTACGGTCGAATTCCAACTACTGGACAACCACTAGTATGTTATACATATTGTTAAAGTGATCAGATTCTTGAAAATAACATATTATAGTCGAGTCAAGTAGATTACTACTAACTTGGTATAGTTTCAGATCGCTATTACGGCAATTTTCTTTACAGAGAATTTCAATAACACACAGCAACGAAGCATTATTCTTATTAGTTTACAAACATAATAAATTATTCTTCTCGAAAGCTAGCATTGTCTCCACAAAGGACTATAATAATCCCCGTCTATTTACTACAACACACACACGCACACAGACATACACACACGCGCAAGTAATCTATTGTAATATTAGCACGTACACTGCGGCCCAAAATTAGTGTCCCCATCGACTCGGCAATAAGCGCGGTTTGTGTAAACACCGATTCCCGTTTGTTTGCTGACACGAGCTGTGTAATGAATCTGATTAAGTAGCCTCGCTTCGGAAATTGACTGACAACACAGATCAATTAAGCTAGGTTAGTGAATGTCGAACGAAAATGCGTAGCATACTTAATTGAATGGTTTGTTGTTCGATATCTATCTGCAGGAATGATTTTTACTTTGAGACCTTTCGATTTTATTTTTTATTTCTATGTACAATACGTATGTATTTACAAAGAAAAAGTATATATATGTATATTTTTCAGTGGGGAGACCAACAGACTGCAATGCAGAGGGTCTCGGGTTCGAATCCACGTCGCGCACCTCAGACTTTCGGAAGTTATATGACTTTTCGAAATTATGTGCGTATTGATTGACGATTATCGCCTGCTTCGTGCCTCGGAGAGCACGGTAAGCCGTCGGTCCCAGCTGCCATGAACATCTATGGCAGTCGTTATTGGGAAGTCAGTGCCCTATAATAACCTGACACTGGTCTAGCCTTAGGGTATCGTTAGCCTTCCGGTTGCAGGGGTCAGGTGGCAGCCGCTCCGTGCAAAAACTGATATCCGGTCAAATCCGGTTAGACCAGAAAAGCCGACCCCAAGTGACTTGGGAATTATAAAGGCTAGGGAGAAGAAGTTTATCAATTGTCTAGTACCCATAGTATAAGCTCTGCTTAATTTGGGCTAGATGGTAGATGTGATAGAATATTATATTATTAGTATTTATAGTTGTTCTCTACTTAATTAGGTACTAATATAGATATGGTACAGTAGCAGCTTAACTTAATGAGTCGCAGCGACGCACCGGCGGCGATACACAATAAATGAATG
The DNA here is from genome assembly GCA_963675205.1 of Catocala nupta. NCBI lineage: Eukaryota > Metazoa > Arthropoda > Insecta > Lepidoptera > Erebidae > Catocala > Catocala nupta. The sequence goes on along the minus strand of OY776097.1, from coordinate 17,420,731 downwards.
ATGTCTGATGTTCTACGACGTGATAGATTAAACTTGGATATTCGCTACGATCAGGTAACTGGGTGCCTAGTGCGATTTGTTTTTAGGTTAATGCGATTGAAACGTTTACTGCGTTTGGCTCTCTGATTGATAAGAGCTTAGAGCGGGCCAATCGGAGCGCCGAACGTCATAAACATGTCGATCGCGTTAACGTAAAATAATCTCGCACTTGGCACTCTGATGTAAGTACTACAAAAATACTACTGTCCAAATTTATCAGTCATACCTATTACTGATAAATTAGGACAGTTATGAGGCGCTCATAGCCAGTTGCACTCACTGATCGGTAAACGATTAGCGAGGTTAAGCAACGTTGGGTGCGGTCAGTATATAGATGGGTGACCGTTTAGTGATATTACATCTGAGCGTCTCCGTACTTCGGAGGGCACGTAAAAAGTTGGTCCCGGTTGTTGCCAAATTGACAGCAGTCGTTAAGCCATGTAAGAGGCCTACAGGCGGCTTGAACAACTCTTGACAACAGGTTGGTCACTAACCACACGAAAAAGAAGAAGAAAGAAGTCATACCTATAACTTTCAGTTATACTTCCCTGGACAGAAAAGTTGCCAAGCTTCTTAGGATTCCATCTGGTGATTGTAGATTCTTGGCCCTTGTTCAGTTCATATATCCTCACTAATATTATAAATGCGAATGTGAGTTGTTTGTTTGTTACGCTTTCACGCCATAACTGCTCGACCGATCTTTATGAAACGCAGACACGTTGTCAGGGTAACAGAAAGGGACGTGAGAACCTTTCATCCCGGAAAAAAATACTGGTACTAACCTAACCTACATTTCTACTAGGTACGTAAAAATCTATTAAGTATGCTGTATATTATAAAACAATGTTTCTAGTACAGATAAAGATGAGATCTGAATACACCAAAATGAGGTCCATTACTGTAATCCAAAGCATTAACATTTTAAGATTAGGCCAGATGTCAGAATCTTTTAGGAGAAATGAATCCCTATGTCGTTTGTTTTCGATACACATAACAGTCCTATTGAGTGATGAATGACACTCTCACGGCTATAAAAGATGTTCACAGTCGCAGTCATTGAGGTGTATAAGTTTTTCCAATCTGCCACCAGTTAATAAACATCAAAGAACTATATCTGGTTATGCTTCGATTTGGTTACAATTTCTGCAAGCTTAACAGGTTTTTTTATTTGTCAAGTTTTGAAATGCCAGACTCAAGTAAAAACCTATTGTGTCTAGCTGCCGGTGTGCCGCTGGGACCCAAAATGTTAAAATACAACTAACTTCACTAACATAATCTATTACAATGATTGGTATTAAGTCTTCTTAATTAACCATTCTTCGAATATAAAAATGCACACGACTGCCGCAACGTTGTCGAGGACACGGTGCTGCACATTTTGGCGGATTGCCCCGCCTGAGCATCGCAGCGCCGTAAGTTGATCGCGGCAGTCGGTATGATTGCCCTCTCGCTCCCGGCCGTGGTTCAGTTCATGATCCGGAGTGAGAGGTCGTGGAACGCCATCGCCTCCTTCTGTGAGGAAGTAATTTCTATCAAGGAGGCGACGGAACGGGAGAGGGAGCGCTTGAACCTCTCTCTAACCGCAGAACCGGGCGCCGGAGTGCGCGAGATGACCTCCAGCCACCCTGAGGTTCGACCTGGGGGTGGTGGGCTTCGTGGGCCTGCTGGCCAGAGGCGAGAGGCGGCGTGCGCGTTCCCACGCGCGCCTCTGTGTCATGTGTCCATACTGTCCCCTTGAGAAGTCAAGGGGACAGCAGGGTTAAAATTTAGAAGTGACCATAGTGTAGGTCTTTTCGTGTAGTGGCCTGTCGTTTCATACGGCGAGCCAAAACCTCGGCAGGCTCGCGATTGCATGTAAAAGTGATTCACGCGGCGCCACTGATTGCGGTTATGTCGAGGAACACCGTGGTGGGTTTAATCGATATTACCGGGATGTCGCTTACTATCTTTATTCCGGTGAGTCCAACATAACCTCTCCGCCCGCCCCTGTGAAGAAGTAAGCGTCAATGCATTCCATAAGGTAAAAAAGTAACATTACTTTTTCCTGGACGAAAAGTAGCCTATAACCTTTTCTGTTCCCCTGACAACGTTTATGCAAAATTTTTTGATGATCCGTCAAGTAGTTAAGGCCTGAAAGCGTAACAAACAAATAAAATGTCTCACTTTTGCATTTATAATATTTGTTAGGATTAGGATGTTCATGTTCATATGAAGGAGGAAATTATTAGGTATATATTTACTTATATATGTAGTTCTGGGATGCGAATTCATTATCTTATAATAATTAATCATATACCATGACTCAGTATGTTCATTGCATGTATGTATTTGATGTTCAAAACGGATGTTATTATAAAACTTGTCTTTAATTCTTCAAAATACTATGCCTCGAATCGCAAATGTTTAATAACTATTTTCGCATGTAATCCATTCAAAAATGATATTAACAGAGATGCGAGGCTGGGCGCGGTTAAGAAATATGTTTGATGATTTATTACTGTTTATTTAATATTATCTCGAGAGGAGGCAACGCAATATGTACTTAAATAACATAATAATTTTACGCAGTACCATTTAGTCTTAATGAGAAAATTTGTAAACAAGTTTTATTATGATTTGATATTAGTTAGTAATTACTAACTATTATTTGTTGTTGTAGTTTATTTAGGAGCGATAGCTAAATCGAGAGACCGATGGACTACCACTTCGAACTCTCATCCCGTATAAAAAATTGTAGGTATTCGACTTGGCCATTCAAAAATTATTAGTATCTATCTTTACATACCTAATATGATTATAATGGCCTAACTGTAATTGTTCAATGCTGATTTTATTTAAAAAAACTGCTCTAAACAGTAAAAGTCATAGCGCCACGGTGGCCTAAAAATAGTTTAACATTTATTACAATTATTTACAATACACTATCATTTTAATTTTGAAAAAAAAAACTGTTTTTTCCTTACTACTGAAAACTATTGTTTAAGTAGTTAGGCCACTCTGGCTCTCATGGCCTCAATTATTGTACACGTGTACATGACACCAAACTCCTATGCGGCTGGACCGATTCTGATGTTTTTTATTTATTTGAGTGGCTCACTGAATGGTTTACATTTACAACAGGACTCAGTACCTAGGTAGAACTGCGACTTCTAGATATTTAAAAGAAATTAAGGCTATGGTTTTGGCTGAACAAAGTCTGCTGATTCCGCTAGTCTATAAGTAGGACAAAAACTGTCAATATCTTTACTAATACTATAGCTAAAGTTTGCATTTTTGTTTGTGATGAATGAATTCAAAAACTGCTGGACCGATTTTAGTCATTCTTTTACCACCGGAAACCTGAAGTAACATAGGTAGACTATATTATACTATCACGCTATGAGCCACGGGAGCGCCGTGATAATTATACTTAAACTTAGGTGAAACTGCGGGGGCGAGCTATCAGATTATAAAGAAAAATTATGTCTACATTTTAGTAGCGTGTCCAGTGATTCCCTATATATAAATTAATAGTTACTTTTATTAGATAACGTGGAATGGATCATTACACGGTCGCCCGCGTTATTGGACTAATTTGGCGTTCGGTTTTATGTGTTTGCTCGCCGCGGCGGCGACCGCCTTTCATTATTCGCACCGAATGCCATAAATTGGTCCTCTGTGTTTAGGGTGGCAGTTTGGAAGTGGATAGTAGGGGTGGAATTACTATGTTATCTTTGTTATCATTTAACCTTATTAAGATCAGGATTTTTTACAGATCAATCTTTTCTTACCCAAGACTGAGCCTACACGGCTCGCGCAGCCATACAGAGTCGTCTGCGGTGCCGCCCTCGCCGCCGAGGAAGGAATACGCGTCGCGTTAACGTTTATCCCGTGGATCACCTTAAATCCACGTTGCCGAAAACGCCCCAAGCCGAAGTTCGTGGTAGTCTGCCCTTGGGGTAGAATTATGTCTAGTATACTTTTTTACGGGTTTGGAGCCTTCTGCGCTCACCCATAGTCCGCGTAAAGTTTTCAACGCACACACACAAAAAAAATTAAAATATAAGTTATTTTGTTATACATACTTACAGGCTCAAGCTATGCGTGTGTAATACATCCCAGGTTACCTTAAACTAGGAAGGATGGTGATATCGTTTCAGTTCCAGCAACCTACTTGCCATTCGAGGCAGCGAATTGGCACACTATGGTAGGTTTAGTTGGTAGTACTCGGAACATTCCATCTTTCCCCGAGTGAGCCCAACATAACCTCTCTGCTCCCCTTTTCCCACCGAGAGGCATGTGTAAATGGATCCCCCCACATTACAAAAAAAGGTAGGATGGGGTGTGGAATAACAGGGAGTAAACCTATTGTCGTCTACTGACTATACTCCCGTGCTAAGCTAAAAAACTGTATCTCAAAATAATTTCTAGATTATGATTTTTATACATACGCAATCAATATATTAAGCCAAATAGCTGTATCTTATGTAGCTGGATATACATACATGTAATATATCTTAAAACATTATATTACATGTATGTTTGTTCAGCTACTGTACAGCTCCATTCGGTAATCGAAACCGCGATCTCATACCAGCATTGTATTGACTACCGCTGTGCCACCGAGATCTTATTATTCCTCCACAAGTCCATTCTTTCACTAGAAATGTATTTTACGCTAGAGATTGCATAAACATCACAACCTCTATCTTGAATACTCGGAGTCAAGTCCTGTTGTGTTTTTATACTGTGTGGCAACCTAACCCACAAAACTCGCAGGGCAATCTGATGAAAGAAACAATTAAACCTATGCACCATCCGTGCAGTCTGATTGTGTTATTGTTGCATTAAAAAGACAGCCCAAATTAAAATATACCTTTACCCTAAAAACATGGCAGTCAAATAAGCTTGTGCTCTCCGTACATAGCGTTCAATGCAACAAGGATAGTAGCTATATTACCTACAGATAATTTTTATAAATAAAATAAATACATAAATGGATATCTACCTATTTACGAGTATTTACTTCGTACAAAAAGTCGAGATCTCGAGTTCAATAGTGACATAACGGCTACTTTCGATGGCAAGATCTCGATTTCGGTTCTCAGATTGGACACATCGGGACTAGTGTTACAAAAGAAGCACAAAGTAACGCTGTAAGTAGGGTTGCCAACCGTACTCTAAAATAGAGTATTGTACTCTATATCATGTAGGCGTACTCTATAATCTATAACACTAATAGAGTATGCTAAATTACTCTTTTTTACACAATGTTTACTATACTAGTGCCAGTCATGTAATATTATGCAAACACATTATCATAACCAAAAAATTGTTACACTACATACTACTACTATTAAACTTTACTAATTTTGAAGCTAATTAAATTATTAAAACTATTATATCTGTTTTGATTTAATTTTACACTTTCCCCGACGTTTCGGTTGCTTTTCAGCAGTCATGGTCACGAGGAGTTAGTAACTCCTGTAACAATTGTAGATATTTTTAGTATAATGGAAAATTTAAAATCAGAATTACTGCAAAGACAAAAAGACAACTATTTTGGCTTTACAACAAAACAGAAATTAAAACCTTTTGAACAATCATCACCTGACTTGTTTAATAAAAATATCACGAATTTTTCATTGTGTATAGACAAAATGTTTGATTTATTTACAAAAATGGTTTGATTTTAGTAGTGATAACTGGCTCTCTTCACTAAATAAAATATCTTGAAGAACTAATATTAAATTTAATCATTTAGAACAAATTATAGAAGAAAAAATTAATTTACGAAGACTAAACATACACATGGACAGTTTATATTCAGAAGTTATAATTTTAAAAGAACTCCACGGTGAATTGTTAAATAACACAGATTTTACGCAAAAGTCCACTGCAGACTCTCTATGCCCGCCACTTCAGCATTTACTGAGAGAGTCTTTACGGTCATGAATGTGAAGTGGCGGGCAGAGAGAAATAAAGCTTCATTGAAATTGATTAAAATGAGCTTTTGATCTATATAAATTTACAGTTAGAATGTTTGGAGTCATACAATTCTTTTAAAAACCATGAATAATTGTTATGTTCCGCAAAAAGTAAGAAAAATACCTTTTTAAAAATATAAAATGAATGATACTCTTTTTTGGTAGTCCGTACTCTTTATTTACCTCCTTTGAAATCAGATATACTCTATTTCTTCTAATAAAAGTTGGCAACCCTAGCTGTCAGTGCAGTAAGCTGTTAATCATAAATAAAATAAATAAAGCAGACGTGTATCTTTGCCTCAAGCATTGGACAAGACTAAATGTAATATCGTCAGTTCAAGCACTAAAAAAGGAATTTAAACAACAATAAAAATTGTAATACATAACATGTACCTAAATAAAAATGTTATATGGGTCACATAAGAAAGATGTTTCTGAATACGACATCTATTGAGAATATGTTGCAACTTAGTTAAAGAATCAATAAGTAGTTTACGACTACAAATATAGATGGCGCTTTTGTAAACGACATCTATCGTTATTTATTAGAACTACTGCTACACTAATCTATAACAAGTTAACAACTTTTTACGTAGTGCGCCAGAAAACTAAGAGATGACACTATTATAATAATTTAATAATACAATAAGTTTAGATCGGGTTTATTAAAAAAACTATATAATCAGCAGCGGTAGGGAATTCGACTACTGTGGACATAAGGTCTCGGGTTCGAATCACGGGTCGGGCCAACAAATAGTTATTGGGGTTTTCAGTTAAGAAATCTCAATAGCAGCCCGGAGTTAGGAAGTTGACGGTGTAAAACACCCCCGTGCCTCGGAAAGCACGTAAAGCCGTTGGTCCTGCGCCTAATCTCTCTCCGGTCGTGTCGGATTATCCGTCCCATCAGATCATGAGAGTTAGGGATCAGAGAGTGCACTTGTGTTTGCGCACACACTTGCGCACTATAATTTATGTCCTGCGTAACTGGCCAGTCTCCGTTAAGGCTGGCCGCCCGTGGCTGAAATTCGGTCTGGAGGATATTATAGAAAGTACTTTTATAATATTTTGTTTAAGTAACAAAGGCATAACGTAAGATTAAGTGTATTTTTATCAAATTTTAGGTTGTTGTAGTAGGTTTATAACCTTTTATGATTGAAAAATATCCAACTTATTATGACGTGAAAATTATTTTTTTAGTATACAGCCTTTATTTTTTGTCAAATCACAACGAAAATAATTGATCTTGTGCATTTTTACTTGCAATATTAGAATCTGCAATACCACCACTACCAGGAACAACTGCAACACATGTGCAAATAGGTTCCAGTATAAAATAGTACTAAAGTGAAAATTTTACATAGAATTTGAAGCAGTATTTTAATATAACGATGAAATAATATGATTTATTCAATATAATATTTTTACATTAAAAATGTACACACATAGTATAATGTCATATGTACTTCAACGATATTATATCTTTTATACAAAATGAATTAATTTATTAAAATTAAATTCAAAATAATACAGGACAGATTCAAATCAGTCGCACCATAGAATAAGGTTACTTTGAATCGCGGGGTGACTGATAAAAACTTCGCTTTAGTTTTAAACTTAAATTATGCGAATTCTCAACGTATCCTTTCAGTCTTTCCTTTACGACTGGCAGCATTGTATATCCTTGTCATTGTGTGTTCAATCGTTATGGATGGATCCGTGCCGATTTGCGAAAAAATAGATAAAATATGTAAGTACTATTTTTGTGTAATTTTTGTTCCTGTTTGGGGATACTTTCGCTCGCCGTAATAAAAAGGGGGTATCAAAGTAACCCCCGACCATAGTTTAAAGTTGATCACTGACATTTTAATACTTTCTCGAAAAATAAACAATATATAAATATTTTTATTAAAAAAATCGACAGCACATACAAAGCCGATATTTACATATTTTTGTATATTTTTTCGCTCGCATATTTTCAGAGCAAATATAGTTTAAATCCCGATTCTACCTTTTGATTATCAAAGTCACCCCCCATTCTACCGGAATATACACGATCACAGTTTAGTTTTCGGGAGATGAATTATACTAGGTATATTACACGTATAATATTCATTTATAATTATACGCTGTAACTAAAATAAATTGATTTTGTATTGTGTTACTTAAATAAAAGGACATACCTAACCAGAAGTAGGTAAGTACCTAAGTAATTTTATAGAACTCCAGTAACAGTAAAATAATAAAAAGAGAAATCAGACATAGCTAGTAGTTGGTTATATACATGTTTAATTATATTTTACCATTTCGATTTAATCATTTACTCACAAAATGTTTTTAACGTTGCTACATTTCCGTTAAAATATGTAAAATAATGACATCTAGCGGTAGACAGATAAACTTATATGAACTCATCGATATTAGCTCGATCGATATAGCGTTGTTCGATTTCATGTTGTTTAATTACAATACGTTGCCATAGATGGCGCCTAATCGTGTTTTATGTTTTACATTTTTATTGAGATACTGCCAACACCAAACAATTTCGTTTTGCACATAAAATATGTATGAATATGAAAATTTTCTGCCATTCAATCTACAGCAACTTTTCCAAAATAAATTGTCAATTCCTCCCAACGACCATCCCCTAAAAATTTGCATGCAGAAGCGCCACTTCAAAGGTAACCGTTGATAACTACCTTGCTTTTAGGTAAAACCTTATCGTAGAAATTTGTACTTTACTGTCATTAAAATAGCATTGATATTCCTTTGTAGAGTATTAAAAACGCTTCTATCTATTTCTAAACTTCTGCTGCAAGTGAAAATCTACCATGAAGTATGATGATAAGGTAAAAATTTATTCGCACTATGAATGGACTTAGAACTTTTTGGAACCCAACGTAGGGAACAAATTGGTTTATTTCCAAAGCGAGGTTCCCGAGGGAGGATTTAACACAATTTTGTACCGGTGAATGAGTTTTGGTAGCCGCCAGCCATCTTTCGTTTGCTGAAACATGGCTGTATCTGAAGAATAAATATGGTACTATACATATACATATCTACTATAAGTACTGTAGATTGTGTTGATCAATATTGATACTTTTGTTAGTAATTTCGATCCCGAGGTATCTCTGACTTTTCGATGTTATTAAATAGTTAGGTAATTATCGCTCGCTTTAATGGTAAGGGAAAACATTATGAGGAAACATGTATGTCTGAGAGTTCTCCATAATGTTCTCGAAGGTATTTAAAGTCTACCAACCCATTCTGGGCCAGCTTAGTAGACTATGGCCTAACCCTTCTCACACTGATAAGAAACCCATGTCCAGTAGTGGGATAGTTTAATACAAGGCTCATATCATTATACCTAAGCAATTAAATGTTATAATTATAACTGTATCTTTATTGTAAGCAAATTCTCAAAAGCGCATTTTTTTGATAAAATACGAACACATAATAAGTAGCTTGTATATAATCAAAGATGAGTAGTTAACGAAATATGGTCACGGTCACGAGTCCAAATTATTATCAAATGATTTAATGCGCCTTGGGTATAATGATACTACTTACTACTAGTATCACCATACCTCGCAGCGGTTTGGGTTCGATTACCGTGTCGGACAAAAAGTTAATGATTGTTTAAATTCTCAATCGCACCACGGAGTCAAAGTGTGCCTCGCCTCTCGTTATGTGGAACCAAAAACATGCCTACTTGGTCTTTATCAAAATAATACCGTCTTGGTTAGGTTATTAATATTATCATTTGTTAAGCTCAAAATATTTGCAGCTGAACGTTAGATCTCGTATTCAAATTCTTTTATCAACGATTAAAATAATCCATATATCCTCACAGTTATAATCACATCCCTACACAACAAATTTTATAATAACATATTGGGTAGTATTTAAACGAGCGAATATAAATTCAAACTATGGGTGTCATACTGATTATGGCGTACTAAAATACTAAATGGGCGAAAGACTGAAGGCGAACACAAATATTAAAAACGGCAATTTAAAATACGAATTTGAGGTACAAGTTACTCAGAACAATCAGTATAATAATTCCTAAGCGAACAAATTTCCATTTCAATAACAATTTTGCAGCTCACATTACATTGAACATCTGGCACACACTTTATTCCAAGAGTGCTGCGTTATATCCTAATTGAGGTGTTTCATATATCATGTTGAACAATGCACCAAAGGCTCACAATCAAACCTAAAACTAACTTATAAAATAACTGTATGGTGTATACAGTCAACAGCACATTAAGCTTTACAATAAGGTGCGAACCGAACGGCCTCAAAAAGTCATAGACTTGTTAAAATAAACTACTATATACGATAAAATCCGTATATAGTAGTTTAATTTCAATGAATAACATTCGCGTAAACAGAAGACAATATTATTCATAGACTTGTGTATAAGTCCTAAAAAGCAATATGGCTTTTGTCACAGCTCTGACACTGCGGGTCGCCGGCGGTCCCTCGCGTGCTAATCGTCGCAGACGGCTTTCGCTCACCATCGCAGTTTCGGCTTGCTCCTCAGCCCGCGGGCCGCCTCGCCCCTACGAGCCTACGCAATTCTAAATTACACTCTAGGGGTAGGGCAGACAAGACTGCGTGGAGTCGGATTAACAGCGATTCATTTCTGTCAATAAAACCAAATTTTAAGCAAATGTTTTAGTACTAACAATTTTATTATAAATGAACATTCGGAATAATACACATTATATCAAACAATACATAGGGCACATAACTTGATTTTTTGCAAAATAAGGAGATTGAATTATTATAGTAGGTACTCGATATTATGGCAGAATAGTTTTAGAAGTAATGATAATTACATATGTAAAAAAATCTACATTTTGAACATTATGGTTACTAAAGCTTATATCAAACGTGTATGGATAATGATTTTCGGACAAACCATATTAGGCGAATAAAGGTACCTTTAAATATACCTAGAAGCTAATGTTGTTTTATTGAAAAAAAATGTTACCTTAAGGTACGTAATTACTGTATTTAATCTAACAAATCAACTAAAATATGAATCGGTTAAATATTGATTACTCCAAAAGGAGAGCTGCTTTGGATTTTGTAGGACAGCCCTGTTTCCTTTTTTGTCCGATTGGTGTAAGTTTTGCTTCCAGGGTTGGTGTTGTATGTTTAAGTCGAATTGCTAATTCCGAAATATGTTTAGACATATATTTTTTTAAATATTGTGGAGAATCGCATGAACCTTTTTGGCAGCCTGAATTTGGCAGTATAGTTAGTTTAGTAGTATTCTGGAAAGCATCAGCTTGTATTTTGAATTCTTCGAATAATATGCTACAATAGAAAATATATTAACTCAAATAGTATTCTAGCATTTATTATTACCGCAGCTCACAAACACATCCCAAAACGGTATTTTTTGAGGCACTTCATGTTTTAACTCAAATTGGTTATATACTCACTCACTTAGTATTATTTTCGCCCACTCAGTAATTTTTCCCCAATTCAATACTTAATTCGGTCACTTGAAATTTTAGTCGCCAGCTTAGATTAAACGTTTTCCACTACTAGTAGCTCATTTTATGATTTTTTTTATGATTATCGCCAGTTAAGTAAATGTTTCGCAAACATAATTTAACGCCACTCGGTCTAGTATTAAAGTAACTCATTAACAGTCATCCATATATTATTTATTCGCACGGTTAATAATTCTCTTAACATAATATGCATCGTCTCTGCTCTACCAGCTTCTGAATTTCTATTCTAACATTCTGTATATATTTTTCCTCTAATATTCACACAGATATATGACAAAACGCACATAATTATCAGATCCTTGGCTATCTTGTAATTATACGCTATCTCGCGTGTACCCGACGGGTGGTCATATCGCGTATCGCTTTGATACGACTACTGATAACTCTACATCTGTTTGAACCCCTGTGACGTAGCTCTGATTTGGGTATTGAACAATTTGATTAAATAGCTGGTAGGTATATTTGAGTGAGTTTAGTACTTAAACCGATAAACAGATTTTGAAGAAATTTTTGGCTGCTCTATATAATATTATTTATTAAAAATGTCTGGAGCAAAATGTACAGATTAAATGACATAGACATTTTCTTAAACTACTTTACATTAGAATTGACCGCAGTTTATTTTTTAAATATTAATTTCAATCTACTTTCATGATTTATTTATTTTCCCTTCATCTTGCATTTCGAATTGTGAAATAATTAAATATAAGGTAAAAAATAAAAAAAAAATATCAGTACTTATAAAGTAGATTAATTTTTATGTGTATGATGATATTATTGGTCCATTTCCAAGTAGAGTATTTATATCCCGGAATGCGGTTTTTGTTTGAGATACATGCATGTGCAACAGAAACTAGTTTCTCCAATAGCCTAGCATTACAAAATCATTTCTGAAATGCTCAAAGAGATAAATACCCAACGTAAACATCTTACAATCAAAAGTAGTGTGGGAAAGTAGACCAAATGGATTTGTTTACTCTTAGATAGATGCACTACCTCAGAGATAGTAGTAAAATACTTATACTCCTTCACCAATAAGCTGTCAATCGGGTGTCTTCATATCTTATTTGTCGTCTACTTGAAACGTCCGAATACATACAAGAGATCACTGGGAAATTGGGTTTAGTAAACATGTTATAAATTCTTCACGAATGATAGATTACATGATGGATTGGTTGCTGGGCTGAGTTCAAATTTTAGATGTATCTTTGTCTGGTGTAGTGGTCAAAGTACTGTTGTTATTCGAAAAAACCTGCTTCGAAGTTCGAAGTACGACTATTTATTAGGTAATGTTGAAAACAGTTTATTTTTTGCTTGGAATGAATAGAGAACATGCTAGTAACATGTTTTGTGTTAAATTATACATATAACAGTTGTGTTTATGAACTCTCCCACTGTTAGGCACGTGCCTCTTATCAGAATGAGAATGGTTAGGCCATAGACTAAAATGCTGGCCCATTGCGACTTCGACTTCACATATCTATACTATAATATTATAAATGTGAAAGTTTGTGAGGATGTATGGATGTATGAACTACTACTGAACCGATTGCGATGAAACTTGGTATGTAGATAGCAGGAGATCTGGATTCACACATAAGCTATTATTATTATTATTTTTATCCCGATATTCTTACGGGAACGGGATTTACGCGGGTGAAACCGCGGGCAAAACCTAGCACCTATTATATATTTTTGCGACTGATTAGGTTTTTACAGCTATAGACATAATTCCGTGCATCCTAGTGATATTTATTGGACTTACAATAACTGTAGAAGTATAGAATTTTTAGATTAAGTTCGTGTCGGTAATGTCAAATCTTTCGTGTCATTTAAATTGATTAGGCGTTTTTATAGAAGAAGATTTTCGATTGTACTAATGTCTCTTATCTATAAATTGATTGAAAGAATTTGGATATAATACATGATATGATTCAATATTCTAGTTATCTGAGTAATAAGAAATACACTTATTATAGAATAAATACTGCAGAAGGTTACATATTATCACGCCTCTGTGTACTGAGAGAGGTAAGTTTAAGTTGTTGAAATCATCTCTACCTTTAGTACAGCCGAATTTTACCAGCTCTTTTCTGCAACATAATACTCACTTTAACGGAGAAGGAAAACGACGTGAGGAAGTCTGCATGTCTTCTACATGATGTTCTCGAAGGTATGTAAAGCTAACCCGCACTGGGTCACCGTTTTGGATTATGGTCCAAGCCTGCTCACACTGAATAGTCCGTGCCCATCAGTGTGGCAGTTTATTTACAGAGCTGATATTATTATAAAAACAGCTAAATATAGGTGCTGTAATCGTCTAGCTACCTTGCTGGAAATATATGTACAGGCGTAAGGATGTTATGACAATGACAGAATAAGACAGATAAGAGTAACAGTAGCTTCGAATAGTCGGAAATATTTAAAACACAAGCATTTAGATTAGATTACGTATCAAACTAAATTCTTTAATCTTAGAAGATTGAATCAGCAATAATTAGAATATTGATCCATGCTAATGATGTCATGGGTATTTTTAGTAGTATAAATATATTACATAAATTGTCACAGCTTACGACTTTTACCTTTAGGCGGTTTTACTTCGGGGTAACTTATTATTAGGATTTTTGTTTTCAATTTCTTACTATCTGCAATTTAGTAAGAGTCTAGAAATGTACTAAATTCATAGTTTAGAAATACTCGTTTGTTCACGTCTTTGGATATAGATGCGTGAGATTTTGTATGGATGTTAAAGTATATTTTTACCTTTTATCTTGATTAATATTTCTTTACTGGTCAAATTAAAATAAAACCACTCGCCACATATTCAAAATAATTATAAGTAACTTGTGAAGCGTTATGGTTGTAATACTATTCATAATGAAAAGCTCTTATTTGTCTAGTTATTGTGTTTTTGTGGTATGCACGTATTTGTTGCGTTGCGATCCAGATCAAAACATTGTATATGCGTCATGTGATATTTTTACATAGCTACATAAAAATAATTCAAAGCTTTGCTCCTTGTGTCTAACACTTTAATCATAGGATGGCAAGCTTAGCATAGCATTACATCAGCGTTTTTCCAACAAGCTGACACAATTCTTATCAAAGATAAGTCTTATATTTATACGAAGCAAAACATTGCTAAAAAATGACTTTAGTATACAAGCATGTCTAAAAATAAATATTGCTTATATATTTTTTCTGTAAACAAGGTATTATGTACTTTCATATTACTGATAAGTTTGTGTTGACGTGATTTATGAATCATCTTAACAGAAATATGTATTATTGATTCGGTGGCAGAAGTGTGATCACACTGATCACTTACTTGATCGTTCCATCTCGGATTCCATGCTCAAGTTGGGATGATTATTGATATTTTATATTCGGAAAATCTCAGCCACAGTACATCTAAAACTGTCCAGTAGATAGAATAGGCTCGCTACCTAGTACGCGGAACCAGAAGGCTCATTCGCGTAATAAAAACTGTGCATAAAAGAGTTCCAAGATCTCGATATCATTAGACAATTAAAAGAACCGTCAAAATTGAACTTAGATTGCTTTTCAGTTTACGTTTGACGTTTAAAATACTTTATCGGTTTTTTATATATCAATGATATCGGCACCCTATTTTAAACATATTTTATTACGAAATTGATCAACTATTGTATATCTGCTCTACTTTTTGCATTTGCATCAATTAACATAAACCTCTCTCATCTAATATCAAAAGCTATTTTCTATTGCCGGCCACGTTTTAATTTCCCCTGAAACTAAAAACAGACCCGTGCCCAGCAACTTTATGTACAAATCTGATATGAATATATATTTTTATTTAATTTTCTTCAGCTTATCGAAGATTAACATGACTTGCTTAATATATCATTGTCAAATAAAACGTACATAATTGTTTGACAAACAGTAGCTGTCCGTAATTACATCATCGGTGAGAAAATTCCCAATCAATTAAGCATTGGTTTGATTGATCGAGAACTGATAAATATACCTATAATTATATTAAGTCCTGTTGTTACCTCAATACTATATCCGAAGTAATAATACCTACCTAATGTAATCAATCCAATTAAGCCAGCTATAGTTTTACATAGGTCCCACGCAATAAGAAGCGTGCCTACTGGCTCCTACCGAGTAGGTACAGTGCCAGATTACCTAGGAGCAGGTGCTGCTACCGAGAATTTCGTAACGGAAATCACTAACAACACTTGCCTGTCCCAAGCATCATATACAGGCCAAGACCTCATGTATCGAAGCCGTATTTACTAGCGCTTGTCATAATAAATAGGTTTGTGCCGCATATGCTCCTATATTACGTCCCACATTTCGAAATATTCCTCATTCGACCCTCTTTTCAATTTTTCCTTATTCGTCCTACTTTTTTGTGCATGTAGTAAGCAAAACAAAACATGGTTAAAAATAATTAAAATCTTTTTGTTGTCGGCCTCATGATGTCATGCAATCAGAAGTCCAAAGTTTTACCGAGAAATCAACGAGGTATTTTAAAATATTTTTCGGATGACGGTACAACAAAAATTCCATACTAAAAAAACAGGGACAGAAAAGAAACATAAATTGGGACGAAATGGGAATGAAATTAAGAGATTAATATATATTTAAATTTAGGGGCATATAAGAAAACATTTTTTGGAACGGATGCGTATTTCTACGTTTGGGACGATACATGAGGGACGAATGCGGAACAAACCAATAAATACGTTGTCAACTTAACATGTCAATAATGTGAAATACCTAAGGTAGTTATTTGAAATAATTTTCCTCTTTATCCAGATTAAGAAGTAGTACAATAATTTCGTTTAAATCGATATGATTCAATGTCCTAGTCATGTGATTAATAATAATACACTTATCGTAGACAAAGTGACTACTGCCCAAGGTAACAAATATTATATGATATCATTATTGTGAGAAGTAGAAGTACAGTACCTACTTGAATAAGTGGAAATAAACTTGCTTATCTAGTACTCAGATTTGTATAATAAAGCAAGCGAAAGTGGATAAAAGCCTAAAGACCTTCGAGATTATAACATTGGAGAATTCTGAGCTATGCTGATATATTTTTGTTTACTTTTGAAACTTAGTGTCGCAGGGAGATTCCATGCGACTCCGCAACTCAAAATCGACCGGTAGAACTTGTTAATTAATACTAGCAAAGTGTATATGCTAACCGTTCTATAAGCCTTATCCAAGAATATCAATGCGAGACGTTGATTTTGTAGCATTTCATGCCGCGACAATAATGATTCTGTGGGCCTAAAATATTACTTAAGCCACATCTCAAGAAGTATTGCAACAATCATCCAGTGCTTTTCCTAAAATTCCAGATTTCTGCTTTACCTACCAATCTTTGATAGTGGAAGATTTATGCATTAAGAAGAGATGCTGCTTTGACACAAGTAATATAAGTCCTACACACTACTGATGTAAACGTATTCCTGATACAAGTTTTCTAGATCGCATTGCGTAGCTGGTAGCATTGTCAAAAATGCTAGCCATTTGGTAGCAAATTGGTAGGGATATTTTTTATACATACATATCAAATAAACAAATGGAAAATGAGGTCAAAGGCGAACCCAATCAAGAAAGAAACATATACTTATCAAACAACAGAAAGACACGAATTTTATAAGCTGTTCTACTTATTTTCGATTCGCAGATGTATTTATTGGGTAAATTGTATAGATTTTCAATACCAGACATGCAAAGAAAATATTTATGATTTTAAAAATTCTTATATATTGTAAAATCTCTTGGTTATTATCTTATCTTATCTTGTGTGGGGGCCAGTCAGTACAGACCGGCGGCACTTCGACCCAGTCGGATCTTTTGTGTCGACTTCCCCAATAACGACTGCCATAGATGTTCATGGCAGCCGGGACCGACGGCTTAACGTGCTCTCCGAGGTACGGAGCAGGCAATAATTGTCAATCAATACGCACATAATTTCGAAAAGTCATATAACTTCCGAAAGTCAGAGGTGCGTGACGTGGTTTCGAACCCGAGACCCTCTGCATTGTAGTCTGTTGGTCTCTCCACTGAACTATCGCTGCTCTTGGTTATTAAATTCTTATATTTATTAATTTACTAGTTTCTGCACGCTGTCCGCGTTAATTCCACTGGAACACATATCAGGATAAAAAGTAAGTAAGTAATTAATTCGGAATATATTCTTTCTTTATGGATGTCAAGTCTCATTGAAACACGGTTTTTTTTCAAGACTACTCCCGCGCTATGAATAATTCCTGTTTCGCGGGGATCTTACAGATATTCAAACAATGGACAGAAAGAACATCCAGACTCGGAATAACCATTTAATTTTGTGGATCACACAAATTTCTGTCCCCAACGGGATTCGTCGGGACAAAAATTTGCGCTCTCAATTCAATCTGTGTCGGCGCAGTAACAATGGCGAGGCGGCCATCATAATACCATCATCCGTGCAGTCGAATTGTTCTGCGTGATTGAGTAACATACATATACCTAAACCTCCAAACATCGATAAACTTTCACATTTATAATATAAGTAGGATTACAAACGACATATCCCACGATAATGTCAAAATAATTTCGTACATACAGATAACATACAGGAACCGTGTTTGGTAAACAAATTCTAAGAACGATAACATTGAATATTTTGGCGTCTTTTCGTCGCCTGTCGCCCGTTAGGTCAAGCACTTGACTGATTCCCAAGAAACTGATTTTATCGTATGTGTGAACCGGTAGCATGTATTTAATAATAATGGTAATTATGCACAAGATAGGTTAACGTCATGTTAAAGGTTTGTTGTGGACAGATTTGTCGATATAAGAACTATTTTAAGAATAAGCAGGTGTGCAACTGTCAATGACAAGAATGTGAGTTCGTTTCCTGAGTTGGGCTAGTGGTTAGTATATTTGAGTTTATTGAATAAAAAAATTCTATGCTTCTTTCTCGTTCATAATTACTTTTTTGTTAAAAGACGTCGCCTCCAATAGGAATTATTACAGTGTAGCGGTCGCAGGGATCTGTATAAACAAATTAAAAAGATCGGACGAGATTACTTCACACAATTGGGGATCGGACGTTACTAGGTAAATTAGTCCGATCTTTTTAATTGTGTCCGTAATCTCGTCCTCATTTTGTACTATGTAGATGTTTAAAGAAGAAAGTTGTGTTAGATTAATCACAACGTTTATTATAATTATTATAATGGCAAAAGATAACTATTATTTTTAACAAAACAGTTCTTAATCAAAATAACAAAATTACATCGAGTCAGTCTTCTTAAAACTTGATTTAAAACATGTTTAATAGTGTGTAGTCTGAATCATAAACCCACAATACTCGGCGCAATGGCAAACTCAAATGCCACCATTTAAACCACTACGCTTGTTATACAAGTAAACATATACGTATGTACTAGGTATGTATTGTTGTAGATAGAGTTGTCTTTATTGTAAATATAAGCGGGCGCATATTTATCGGTGTTGAGGACTAAGCTTGGTTTCCTGGATTGAGTAAGTATTAAAATTCTCAGTAACAATAGTTAGACTTAGGTATGTAAAAAATTATGCCTAACTCTTTGATAATAGATGTGTGATAATAAACCGTTATGTGTCAGAGATGTTGTCAGTTATTGGTATACTAGATTTTTTCAGCGGCTTTGCGGCGTCAACCTATATTTAGGTGGGTTCGTCCCATTCGCCACATACATAGGTACAATTTTTTTTAGAAAATGACCCATTCGCCACCGGAACAATGCTGGGGGTGGCGAATGGGACTAACCCCATTTAGGTTAGGTTAGTAACAGTATTTTTTCGTGGATGAAAGGTAGCCTATGTCTTTTCCCTGACAACATATATAAGACATTGTATATGATCTGTCAAGTAGTTAAGGCGTAAAAGGGTAATCAATAAACTAACTCACATTATTTAAAAAAATATCAGTTAGTGTTTGGTTCTGGGCGTCGACTTGTATTAATAATGTTATGAAATTGATAATTTCGACCTTTAATCACAGTGCTTACTTTCCAAAATTGTGTATATAATAATATCATAATGGTATTTTTACTATATTTATTACTTTAAATTTGTTCCGTTTCCAAAGGAATGAATCTTTTGTATTCTAACTGTAATTTTCTCCGGATATGTCTTTTATAATAAAGTGTATTCACACTTTATTATAAAAGACATATCCGGATCAAGGCAAATGTACTGATTTTCTAAATGATAAAGACAACTGATATTTTGTTAGTCTATACGTTATGTACTCATAATAAATTATTAGCGCTGAATTTTATTCTAAAATTACTTATAATAGCTACTTATTTAAAAATATATTATAATTTGTATACCATATTATTTGGAAAGACATAGGATATTAATTAGCCGTAAGAATTGTGAATGATGTGATATGAAGTCTCGGACAACGCGATGAAGTTTGAATATAATAGCCGTCGAAGATAGGTATTATTATTTAAGGTCAAAGATATCATTGAAGAACTAATTAAAATAGAAAGTGCAATAAAATAAAAATTGTATGCGTCAATATTTTATTTAGATATTTTTATTTCATTGTATGTTGGCAAGACTGTGCCGCAATTTTTAAGCCTCATTCACATAATTTTTGCAGACAGTAACTTTGCTTCCGAAGCAGATATAATGCAGAAAAACCTGTCGTTATTGAACAAATATAATCAACAAACAACCGATAGCCCAACATTGAACTACCGAAACTCACAAAAAACTCTCAACACATCCTTCCGATTCACACGTAACATTATCAGTAAAATTATTTCACTATCATCTCAAATATTTGACGAGTAATATCAACGGCTTCATGGGAAATGAGTTTATTAAGTACTTACATACTTACATTACGTGACTGTCGTTATTTTTTTATAACCATTAGATATTGTGAAACGGGAATTTCACCTGGGTTTTTTAGGTAATCATCACTAAATGATCGGATGAATTTTTGAGCCCCGAATTAAAAGATAGTGTATCAACTTATCTCGTGTGTGAAAATAAGCTGAGATACACGGGACTATGTGACGTGGATCTTACAAATATACGTTGTATTTCGTACGTTTTAATAGCAGGAAATGTTAATAATTTTCTTAAAGGTCTAATAATACGCACTAGTTATACTTTGAACTGTTGAAATATTTGGTTCGAATATAGAGGCCGACAACGCTGTCAGTAATATACGGTTATATTTTGTATAGAGACAATACAGCAATTAATGTTTGGCATAAACGACGCTTAAAATGTTTTTGAAATCGGCTAATGGGATGGAACGGAAATCGGAAATATATTTATTAATATAGATCTCAAAGTAACATTTATGATCGTCAAAGTTACACTTAATAACGTGAATTTACATTTACATTTACCTATCGCCATGTTAAGCAAAGCAAGAGCACAGAACCAATTTATTTATTTATTTATTATGGTACACCAACAATTGTTTACATTATATTTATTTTATGTATTTTAGACTAGTTTAGTCTAAAATACGAGCAACAATGCAACAATCACTTATAGGTAAACACCGCTTGAGAATACAAGAAAGTGTTTGAAACTTATAATTAAATCTTACTCGTAATTGTACATACACTGCTTACATAATATATTTATATTTACCGTGTTTCTAAATCCGTTATTTTAAGAAATATGGAGTTTATTTTCCTAATACTAAAATAATGCAGATCTATTAGGTCGCTCGAACCATTCAACACCTTTCACATTCTTGCGTAAGGAGAATTAGCACCAAGAACTGTTCTTCTTAATGGTGGACAGAGTGATGTGATTGATTTGCGTGGCAGTCTAGCAGGAACGCGAAACTTAAAAAGAGCCAACAACTGTGGGCAGTCAACTTCCTGCTTGAGAATTTTAACAGCGAATATTGCGTCATTAATACTTCTACGATTTGCTAAAGAATAAATACCGAAGTGCTTCAATCTAGAATCGTAAGAGCGTTTTTATTTGTTATACCATTGGAGAACGCCAAATGCCATAGGAACCGTTTCTGAATACGTTCAAGGCGTAATGAGTGGATCGCATAATGTGGTCTCCAGACTACGTTACGTTTTGACGTTCATAAGTGTTACTTTGTGACCTAAATGAATAAATTATTTTTGACTTTGACGCTGCAGTATTCCAATAAGCTACGGATTAAGGTATTTTAAGTAGAATGAGAAGAATTGGCAAGAAACTTACGGCCTCTCTTTTTAATCGTTTAGTTTACAATATTGTTATTTTACTAATATTTTCTGCAAGGAATCTATGAAATTAATACATATTTCAGTAAAAAGAATACACGTTTAGATGTCTCTTTATATTTTTAATGCATCACAGGACTTGGACACAATTTGTAACACTTACTGCCTCTTGTAGGGATGCACCCAAGTTTCATGTTCTGTGTGACTTCACCTCATAGACATTTATTGACGTTAATACATATACGAATTAATTAACGTTAAAAGGTTTACAACAATACTATGACAAAATTAGTAAGACCAGGTTCAGTTGGTACGATACGGCCATACACAAAACAAGCGGCTCAGTCTGTCCTACTAAAACTCTGCTAAAATATTTCTTAAAATATTGCTCTCTAAAATATTTCTTTGATTTGAATTTACCCTGCCTTTTCCCAAACATTATTACAAAATAATTACTAAGGAATCACCTCTGCTTACCTTTCGAAAAAATAAGCTGCAGAATTGCAGGATGCATCTTACTAAAGTATTTCGAGCAACGATATTCGTTTCTGGAACAACGTGTAATATCATAATCATAACAATCGTAGATAAACAGCACAAATACAATATAAAATATCTTAAAACTCAAAAAGAGCAATAAAAACATATATTTTAAAATAAAACATGTAATCTTGATTAAATAACTTTAAGACTGTGTCCTAATATTATTACGCAAGGAATGTGATGTTACATTGATATGTGTCATTACAATCAACTGACATTACACGATATTTTACAATAGTCTGGTGTAAGAGAAGTAGCATTGTTTTTTAAAAACTGTGTATTCAATTGTAAGCGCTCATTTCGTTTAGTTATGCGTTATACGTTATAGAAAAAGCAGCGATAGCCTAGTAGGTTATCGTTAGACTGCTACGCAGAGGTCTCAAGTTCGATCCCAAGGCGCGCATCTCTGACTTTTCGAAGTTATCTGCGTATTAAATAGTTAATTATCGCACGCTTTAACGGTGAACGAAAACATCGTGAGGAAACCTGCATGTCTGAGAGTTCTCCATAATGTTCTCGAAGATATTTGAAGTCTGCCAATCCACACTAAGCCAGCGTGGTGGGCTATGCCCATCAGTGGCGCTGTTTAATTCAGGGCTGATATTATCATATATTATAAGCGTTATACGATGCGTAAGATGCACGCGGTAAACACACTACGATTGTTGCGTCTACGTCGCCTATGACACCCGTCTCACGATGCGATTGATTATGGTTTTAGAAAATTAACCGTGGCAATCGCTTAATAGTAATGAAATATTTCTTTCCTTTTTTCCTTTCCAAACGACTACTCTCGCACTAGGAATAAAAATAATAATAATATTCTATCACATACACACAGCACCATCTAGCCCAAACTAAGCAGAGCTTGTACTACGGGATAAAAATAATTAATAAATTATTCCTGTATCGTACCCGTTTGGGATTCGAACCCACAACACTCGGCGTAGTGTGAGTGGCGAGGCCACGACTTAAAACACTACGCAAACCGTATAGTTAAACCTCTGCCTAACCCTTAGAGGATTTAGGAGTGAGTCTATGAAAATGTTTTTAGATCGCACGTAACAGGCGGCGACCCTGTTGTCGTGTATTGGGCACACATACCTACGGGCTGCTGTTCTTCGGCGAAATATCGGACATACCAGACATTTTTCCTCTTCAAACGACTACTCCCGCACTAGGAATAATGCCTGTATTGCGGGACTTTACAAACATTCAAACAACGGATGCACAGACCGTCCAGATTCGGAACAACCATTTATGGATCACACAAATTTTCCTCATAGGATTCGAACCCACAACACTCGGCGCGGTGGCAGTGGCGATTCATTTTCTTGGAAGTGGCAATGCGTAAGTCATATCCCTGGTAATGCAACGGATCATGGGCTACGTAACTGTTGTGCGATACTTTTCAATTCTTAACAGCAGGTTAAGAATTTGAATTTTAAAAACGCAAGTAATACTTTGCCTGCTTCAGAAATTGAATCCTCAGAGAGCAGTTTTAGTTACTAGATAGTACTTATATCAACACGTGATAATAACATTTCTGGGTTTCCTATATCAACAGAATTAAGACCGGCTTCTGTTCGTTTGTAATATCGAGATGGTACTCAAATAATTTCGCGATAACGCAATCCCTCGGCTTATTATAGAGTTTAGAAGTTCAATATTTGTCCTGTTCCTATGTATCATGTTTAATGTGTTGTCGGTAGTTGATAGTAGGTGACGCAGCATTTTCTTTTTGGTAGAAACATCCTACTAGAAGTAAACGGTAAGTGGTTGCTCATAGATTTTTCTCAAGTACCTACGAGTTGACTTCCACTCGCGACAAATTTGGGGAATGTATAGTAGCAGGCATACTATTTAATTATATAAGATCTACTTTACTAATCTGCTTATTAGATAATTTTTCAAATAATGATTTTATACAGGTTGTCCGGTAATTAATGGATAACATTGAAATGTCTTATAGCAGAACTGAAGGCCGCTCAGAATAAATGAAAAAAAAATAATAAAATAATTTAAAAAAACATAATTATTAGAAAGTGCAAGCTATATTAGCATAGCATACTTTTGACTGTCTATCTATTAGCATAATTAGTGTTTAATAATAAAACAACAAAATACCGATGGATTTCATTCATTTATGGTAGTATACAAGAAAGTTATATACGGTAATTAAAAAAAAAAAACATATCTCAGATAATAGTTAGAATAGCTTTTTTTCATATTTTTTTCTGCACGGCCATCAGTTCCGCTATAAGACATTTCCAGGTTATCCATTAATTACCAGACACCCTGTATATAAAGTAAGAGAAACGCTGCGAGTGTGTAGTATGTGAAATAGTTGGTATTGCAGTGCGCGTCAAAAAATTCCGAACAGATTAATTTTGAGTAAGAGACACACGGGTTGCTGAGAGATATAAAAAATAAACTATAGTTGTAGGGTAAGGTGTTTTTTATTGATTCATCTTTAGAAGAAGCATTTATAGAGGTGCCTATACAGTAAACTCTGCAAATATAGTAAGAAAACAGATTAATACCTTGTATACGCTGTATTGCTGTGAAAATACGAAGTAATCGCGACTGAGTTTTTTCATAGCAGTAAATGTTTAAGGACACCTCTTCGTTCTCTCTGCTCATGCGTCACAGTATCCCTATCATCCTGTCCCAGTTTTTAGACGTCATACAAAAATTTAACTTTAACGGTAATTACTTTAATGTTCAATGTCATCGGCCGCCGTTGTTCAAAACAATTGCTTTATAGCTGTCGCCCGTTTTGAATACAGAAGGCAACACAGCTTCATCCTTGATATCATATCTTTTAAGGAAATTTAGGCTATATTGCCGTGAACTAGAGGCTAATTTGACATGAACATTTTAATCAATGGCTTTGTTTCTGGGTGGGTTGTATGCTGGCGTGCTTCTTCCACGCGCCATAGCCGTAAAACAATTTAAAAATAAAAGATGAATATATAAATGACGAAATACAATAATTCTTTTTCCGGAAGGTCGGAAAACAATTAATGGGACTTCTACAGAGTTTTTATTGTTCATTAGATTTGTTTTTAAAATTGTGTTGTGCAAGTTTTAATTTTTTTAGTAATACTTATCCATAAAAGTTTATTGCCGAAATGTTCAAGTCGGGTAGAGACTTGGATGAAAATTCTGAAGACAAATTCAAAGATTGGTCATAAAATAATTCCATGTATAATAGGATACCTACATCTAAAACAGAATATTGCAGAAAATGAAGTATCTTTTGTAGATTCTATAGAATTACGGAGGACCTTATTATATATATATATATTGTATGTAGGTACTAGGTAAGTAGTAGGTATACATGAAGTAAATTCTCTAGGTACAAATATCTTATTAAAATTTTATAGATATCAATTAGTGCCTACAAACTACACTATGTGTGTATGTTGTAAGCACATATTGATTTTGTCTGTGTCACTGTGTCTGTGAAGTGTATACACCCACATTACACAAACCAAGGTTTTGAAGTCCTATCTATCTAATAAGGGCCGGAATGTTTTTGGTATTTACCGGTCACAGTTCCAGGCTATATTCCATTGCTAAGTATTTCTTGAAGGAAAAAACCAATAACACTTTGCCAGAAAATAAAACCATTGACCTCATGCATAACTGTTGCATTCAATACCGCTACGCCGCGAAGGTAGTCGAAAAATATATTTATAACATACTATACTCTATTTGGTTAGGTATTTAACTAAAGGTAAACAATCTTGATGTGTCTTTTTTATCTTTTATATAAAAAGCTCAGTTTAAAATTAAAATACTGCGAAAGATCAATGTAAATACAACAATAACTAAATTAATTGAACCGTTAGTTTAAGCAATAGTTTATTTTTTTGATATGTGTTAGTGTAAAAAGTCACATCAAGATTGCTTACTTTTAGTTAAATACCTAACCAAATGGAGTATAGAAACAAATTGCTAAACATTTTGTACGATCTTTATGTAAAAATAGGGCTTAATACTTAATAGTCGTTTCGCACGAATTTGTTCGCAAAATCGTGCGAAAAGACACTTTTTTTAAATAATACATTTTTTGGAATATATTGTCGTGCGAATCGTTACTGTCTGAAAACGCAGGTGTCATTTCGCACGTTTTGTATTTTTAATAAGAAAAATATCAATATTCAGTCGTGCAAACACTACTTTCAAGTGCATATAAGTAATATTTATATGTTCTCTCAATAAAAGCTTAGTTTTATATAAGTAATATGTATATGTATTTTATGCACTGTTTTGTAAAAATAATGTTTTTAAAATTATTATATTTTTTGATTTATTGGTATATCTTGTTTTATTTAAATCCTTCGTTCGCGAATGTACAATACTTCTACTTTTATTAGCATAAAAAAAAACGTGCGGATGGACACCTGCGTTTTCAGACGGGAACGATTTGCACGGCAGACACGACAACAAAAATATATTATTTTAAAGTGTCTTTTCGCACCATATGCGCGAACAAATTCGTGCGAAACGACTACTTAGCCAAAAATAGGAGTTAGCTACTTCTTAGCTTTTCGACTGCAAACATACACACGAACAAATTATATTGTTGCGGCCCTGTATGCAGTACTGCAGTAAATGTACTGAGTTGACTCCTAACTAAACCCATTAAGTTCTCCTGCATACAGGTGTAGATGGACACAGGGTACGATGTAAGATGAACAATGTAGAAATTATATACTACACCTTACACATTGTGGGTAATTTCTGCAACGTATAAATATTTTTTATTAATTTAAGATCGTATTTGGATTGTAATTTACGAATATTTCAACTATAATATTAGAAGAATAATAATTAAATTTAACTACTGATCGAATTTCCGTGTGTTTTCGACTACTAACGCAAATTTCAGATATTCAGAAATATTCCTATCTGATTTACAGCGAGAAATATTTCTGGAAAAGTAGATGAAGAACTTTTTAAACTGACAAAACTGATCTTAATAACACGCAAACTGAGAAATGATAGTAATTTTAATATTCAAATTTATTTCTTTTGAAAATCATACCTATCTCAAACATTATCTTTCAGCTTATGGTTTAGCACAAGCATTATAAGTATATCATTCGTTTGTTGCGGGTGTCATATATTAACGAGGAGACTTTTATAACAATAAATTATTACAACCAATAACTCGACAGATCTAAAGAAAATACCAAAATTATATTCCGTTTCCTAAAAATGTAAACAAAAACTTCCAATAGTATAATAATATATCATAAGTAAACTATTAATTATGACATAAACAACTAAAAAGATACAATTCTCACAAAACCATTGTATGTGGTTTCTCCACGCCCAATAAAAAATTAACGAAGTGGGACAAAATAATTTGCAATGTTGCAAAAAAACTGCAAACATTGTAATGCAGGTTTGCGATTCTTGGTAGCTTTCACTTTTTATTTTTTCCGTGATGAGCCACGTGGCAAAAATAGTTTTTACTGGAAACAAGCAAAAAGAGCAAACCCACCTATGGATTGGTGGACATAAGAGATTTATTAAAAATGGACCTAATTAATTAATTTAGATCGAAAATTTATAATCAATCTAATCTAAAATAACCTTAGAAATTTGTTCCGATGTCGAAAAATTTTATAAAATTATTTTGGAATATACTGTTTATTCATTTCAACCGTTAGTGTTTTCTTTTTGGTGTTGATACCTAAAATATGTTACCAATACAGTCATAATTATATATTTATATCCCTATTTCCAAAAACGGCCAGATATACCTACCCAAACATAAATAACTAACGATCACCTTCAGAAAACATTACAATACCTACACTAATTTATAAGACAATAAATTAATTAGAAAAAGAAACATTTTTAAATACTATTAAATTTTTATTAATAATTATAATGAAAATAATGATTAGGTAAACGCAATAAATATAATAATTCTAACAGAAACAAAGCAATAAAAGATTCTTAAGTGTAACAGGTGAATTTAAATAATATATTTTTTTAAATATTCCCGGAAAGCAGTAAAAATTAACGTATAAATTTTAATAGAATAAAGAAAATGGTTATCCATACTTAGCGTAGACCGATGCAGAAGACTTGAACAGACCAAAAACACTTAAATTACTTAGAATCGGATAAAAAAGTCATTCTAGAACTGTAATGTCACAGTTATTTCAAAGCTAACGGCATCACAATCAAAGAGCCAAACAAAAACATAATTATAATGTATACACCTAATCAGCAGGATACTAACACCATTATATTACACGCGTAAAGCGCAAAATCAGTGTTTGCGATACACAGACGGACAAACCATTAATGTACACATTAACACAAACAATACATATAAAATACACAATAGGATACAATGGCTCCGCCCGTGTCCATCCATTGTTTATCAAAGCTAAACCATTAAAAATTATTGACGTTTTCAAGATTTTTTGGTACCTACGTACTGAGAATTTTGGCAATTTGTTTCAAGACTTTAGATCATTAATGAGAATAAATGATGCTATTGTTGATGTTTTATTTTGTGCAGGTATGTTTTGTGAAGTGCGTTTGATCACGTAGTTTTGAGTGCGCTTGCGCAACGTACTGCGCGTGCGCCGGATGTACGTATATTTTGCATAACTTTTCTGTCATATAATTATATAATTCGTCATATAATTATATTAGTACCATATATTAATTACCAAATGCCTGCAATCCTTGAATATATAATTGGGGTGCTTTAATACCGCTAGCTATTACTATTCCATGTAGTAAGATGCTAACCTATTGCGTATAAAGGACGGGTTTTCATATTTTGAGTTGGTACTGTGGATTTCCTATCTGTTTAAACAAACAAATAATTTTATTAGATATTCTTTGCAGCCACTTGAATATCTCTTTGAGTCGATAGAATGGTAAAAAATGCAATTTCATATGGTTACATTTAATTTTAGCGAAGTTGAATGGATGTCGACAGTTTGTTTAGAAACACCGCGTTCGCATTGGATTATGGGATTGGCTGAATAATATTAAGGGGGCAGGTGTCCTTAGTTTAAATACCCAAGCCCAAACTTTTATATTGGTTACTATACGCAATCTAGGAGACTTCTTGCTGGTTAGGCAATAGCCTTTTTATAAATGGTTCAAATACAAAGTTTTGGATACAATGTGTAGATACTAACCTCCAAATATTAGGAAATTGAATGCAATAAAACTCAAATTTATTACTTGAAAATTCGTCCTACCGTTTTTACAATAGCATCCCTTCAGTGTTTAACGTAAACATAATCGATTTAAGTGCCTTCGATTTTATTACAATTTTGTTCCCAAAGTTTTTGTTAGGACGAAAATCTTTATGGCGGATCTGCTGCACGTTTTGTCACAACCCTTTAATAATCACGATACAACCAATTTCTAACAACGCAATCTATTTTCAGTCTTACATCTTCGATATAAAGACTACTTACTTAGTTTTGAAATGCAATCCAATTTCGAAATTGTAACAAATGAGAGCCTCGTTTATTTGCGCTCCATAAATTATAATATGAACTCTTTTCTATTAGCAATAAGGATTATTTAGTAGTTTACTAAATGAAAAATTGGCTTTGTTGAAAAAATGCAGGGTGTTCACATGATTGACGTTTTATGAGTGTAAAACTAAAATTTATTACAGTTACAATTCGCGGAACGCTTGTTTCCGTAATAAAACCCTTTGCGTAGGTGTTTTATTATACCCCGTTAATGTGTTCGGGGCCTAAGTGACAGATGACAATCTGAAAACTACCATTGTAGCGTACAGATAGTAGATCCATTATCTAGTGTTGTATGTCTGTGACATCATGGTAATGTAAAAAATATCGTGTTTGCATGTGGAGAATGTATTGTTAAGCTAGTTTGATACCAAACACATTACAGTAGGTACGTAGAATAGCAACTATAGGGTGCAACGCATTCAGACCTAACTGATCTAGAGAGGTAACTAAAACAGAAGTTGGGTAAAGACTGTAGAACTGAGAGTTCTAAATTCTTTGTTTAAAAACGAAGGTAAGATGCTAATTCATTGATTATAGACACGCTAACAGTATACACATACAAAATTGTTTAAAAACAGACAGTATAACATAGTTCTACAGCAGCGATGCAGTGAGCGAGCGCAGTCTAACTGTCTCCAACTAAGCTAGTTGAAGACCGTTAGACCGTCACGCAGAGGTAACTCTGACTTTTCGAAGGTATGTGCTCATTAAATAATTAATTATCACTCTCTTTAACTGTGAAGAAACACGTCTTCGGGAGGAAACCCGCATGTTTGTGAGTTCTCCATAATATTCTCCAAGATATATAAAGTCTGCCAACCCGCATTGGGCAAGAGTTGTGGCATATAGCCTAACCTTTCTTACACTGAGAAGAGGCCCGTGATATTACTAACATAATTCTTATACGTAGACCTATAAAAGCCATTTATATATTTAATTGGCCAATAGATAGCAACTGATAGATGTTTGTGACAGGGCGAAGAAAATTCGCAATCATTTCCAAAATAGGACCGAAATATTAGTTAGACGGTTCTGTTGCAGGTCGCTTACACCTACTATTAATCACATAAGCGAATTTATGAGTAACCAGTATGATAAAGACAATATTAATATAGTTAAGGTTTTTGTGTGTATCGCATACAAATACTTTACTTTTTGACCAAAAATGTAAACATAATTTATATAAAAAATGTATTAAAAAATTGAACAATATCTACTATGTTTACTTGCACAATATTTAGCTTACAACTTACAAAAGTTGTTTCTATTGTTGTTCTTTTTTTTTTTTTTGTTCATGTGGTGTTTACCTTTAAGAAATTGTTGCACTGTGTAGAGTTTAAATGCATGTATTATTTTTGTTATATGTAGATTAGTGTAAACAATTGTTGGTAGACCTAATAAATAAAATAAAATAAAATAAATTAAAAAAGATTGAGTACTTATTTTAAGAGGCCTACATATAAAAAGAAAAGAATTTTAAGTACCAGCAACAATCTGTCGAAGTTGCAACGTGTGATAAACGGATAACACGTCTAAAAATATCTACAAACAATTTTAGCAAACGCTTATTCTTGAAACACATGACACATAATTAGTCTTATCCAAACTTAGCAATAGTTATCGCGGTTTCACGAAAATAGTTAACACTCTTCGTAAGCTGCAGTTGAGTGTTAAAAATACTTGAGTTCAGGGTGCACAAAAAGTCGTCAGCCCTCTGAAATGGTGCTCATTTTATCTCCAAACTGAGGTACCGTGAAGAGGGTGTAATGTGTATGTAAAAGGATAGCAAAAAGAGCAGTTTTGAAGAAAGCGCTAAAAGCGCACTAATATCAAAATAACTGTATTGATAGCTGCAGGGATCTTTTAAATATGATGGCCTCCGTATCCTAACTAATGTAATTTATTTATAAGTATGTTTGTTTTTACTCTTTCACGCTTTAACTACTCGACCGACCATGATAAAATTTAGCATACCGGTTATCAAGGGAAAAGAAAATGACATAAGGTAATATTCACCCAGAAAAAGTACTATTACCTAACTAACGTAACCTAATCTACATTTGTGCGAGCGAAGCCACAGGAAAATTTAGTTATATTTAAAAAATCAAGTATAAATAGATTTAAATGTTTCGGCAATAATAAAGTATGATAAAATCATATACGATAGAAACCTCACCGACAATTGCAAAACATACGATCCAAAAATCAACTATCAACCTTTAATTGAATAAAGAATTGCTGCCTTAAAAATATTGAGTCATAATAAAGATCGTACTAATCTTAATATGGAAGCTTCACACATCTTTTCTTCAGCGCTAAACCAGCTGAAAAGTTTAAAGCCCAAGGGTTCCTTCTTAATACAAAAGTGAGAGAACATTATCTTTCTCGTAAGTGTCGTGATAACGTAATGGTTAGACGTTAACATGTGTACGCTTCAAGCGGTGATCATTATGTGCTACTCAAGTGGTTGTTTGGTGTTCAAAACGCAAGGGTTGGGAGCGATCGAGTGATAACTATGGATGCTCTTATTGAAGCATATTTTTGGCCACTTGAGAATGTATGGATTTTTAACTTATTTAGCTTTGCCTGCACGAATCTCATGGGAACGCAATACTAAGAAAATAGTATCCTATGTCCAAATCTATTACTATTCTATCTGAGTTCCAAGTTTCATCCAAAGCGTGAGTTAATGAAGCACCCAAAGACCTTGGACACACTTTCACATATATAATATAAGTAGGATTCACCAACAAAAAGAACGCCATTTCCTAGGATTACAATTTATTAATTTGCCTTAAAGTATTCATATAGTTTAGGTCTTAAAATTAGTAATTATTACTATGATCGAAAATTGCGTTATTTGGTATTTATTATTTTTTACATTACACAGTTGACATAGATACTCTGAAGACAGTATATCAAGCACTTTGTCAATCCATATTGAGTTACTGCATCACTGTGTGGGGTGGAGCACAAAAAACATAGATATATGCTACCATTGGAGCGGCCACAGAGGGCTGTCCTGAAAGTCATGTCATTTAAGCCCTTTAGGTATCCTATAGCTCAGCTATACAGTGATTGTAAGGTACTTTCCGTTAGACGACTCTTTGTGCTTGAAATAGTGTGCAGAAAGCACACGACTATAAAATATACATGTAATGCTACGAGTACACGCCGTTCGTATAAAGTACGTCAATTTCAGTGCTTCAGGAGTTCATTGGCTGCACGACATCATTATGTGCTGGCAGACCATCTTTATAATAAAATAAATAATTACTGCAATTTTTTAGATCTCTCAGACCCAAATGTCGGAAGATCACATCTAAATGGCCTTTGGGCAAAAACTATGAAGTGACCGAAAATCTTATTAAAATAACCACTCTGTAATCAAACAGTCAGGCACGTACAAACATCACAAAGCATACATATATACACACATCCACCATCAAACACACACATATACCCTAATCATCTTCTATTTCTATTATGTACATTGCAACAAATTATAAAAAAGATCATAATGTTATTAAATAAATTGAGAGGGGCCTGGTACCCATGACGCAAGTTAAATCTTACTTCGGGTCCCAGTGTTCGAACAATTATTGTCTTCACCTAATATTGCGTTAACTTTGCTGTTTTTAAACTGTGTACTTTTTCTGGGCAATAATATTTATTATATTATTATTATTAATCTCTCAAATCTTACGGTTATTTAAATTTACAATTATAATAAACATGTTGTTATAACAACTTTATAATATATAATAATAATGGCAGCGACACATTGCTGAGTTATAGCATACTATGGTTATAGTAGCGATACTGAAGGTCAGAATGGCATGCATACTAATACTAAATGTAGTTTGCCAGTGAAGTTATAGCAGTTTTTTCAATGTATTATATAACACAGAATAATAAACAGTCAGAGCGGGTGTCGGGATTTTGACATCACTGCGATGACATTGACTTGTCAACTTGAACTTACAATCACGGATTTGTTATTTGTATTTGTTAGTACACTAGGTAAATATTAAGATTGCCGAAAGAAAGCTCCGAACAAATGTGGATAAATGTAACAAAAGGTTGACAGAATTGAAATAGTTGAATGATGAAAAAGTGGTAACAGTATTCATTCATTAAATAGCAAAATTTAAATATACAGTAGTATTAATAATAATTATAAATAATACATTAGGACGAAATTTAATTCTATCGAACATGACTACAAAAATTAAAAATTTAATTCAATTTCATTAATTAATAACTAAAGCCATGAAAAATTTAACTATTTTGTAGACTTTGCCGATTATATTACAATTACTAATAATACTTGTCGACAAGCTGCTGCCGATACTTTTCAGTATCGATGACCGCGGTCCAAACGGGTGTTAAGTTTGAAACTGAACGATTTCACCATCCTTAATACATCCCAAGGATAGGCAATAATTATGAAACACTTGATTGTTGTCTACTGTTGCTTCTATTACTATAAACAATACAAATCATGCCTTGTTTTTTAATAACATAGGCATAAACGCATGCCTGTTTCGCAGAGAGATGGTCATAATCTTCACACGCCAACTTGTTTAAAAACTTACGTATTATAGCGTGAGCCTATGACAGTTTACCGCGTAAATACACTCTCTATCAATATGATTTAGCGGGTAAATACACACTCCATCAATTGTCCGAAAAAACAACAGCAGAATTAAGCCACGCGACCTATAAAAATAGTAATAGAAAATAGTCCTTAATACGCTCATATTTTGTTTGTTAATTTAGTCATATGATTGCGATCAACAGATTGAACAATGAACTGGGCGGGAGTTAGTGATAAAGAAGCCAGATGCTGTGCCATCCGCCCACCGATCAAGTTTCAGTGGGTGATGCTGTGAACTGATTCATTGCAACACCCCACTGGTGATTGAATAGATAATGATATTGTTCATTAATTACTTAAAAGTAGTCAATTGAGGCAACTTGGAATATAAAGCACAAATGATCGCGCTTTTAACCTGTTATATTAACCATCTTGAGATGTAATATTATGGGTATTTTGTCTCAACACCAGCCGGCGTCCATTAGGCGATGAACAAAATTGAAAAGTTTTCTTGTTCTAGAAAAAATTCTATGTTGCATTTTTTAGACTAATATTTGACCAAGACCAGAACAAATAAGATTTTGTTTTATGTAGCATCGAACTAATACTTTTGACCGCGTTACTATTTGTATTAAATACATATAACGTTTAGTCAATTCATCCAGCACTACATTAGTTACTACTCTGTCTGTAGTAATTCTTGATTTGATTTTGTATGGGTTGCTAAGAAGGAAAGTAGAGATGCTTTTCTTAGTTCTCTCAGTATTTCATGTCAATAAAATCAAAATCATTATTAAATACATATTATGTAGACATCGCTATACTTCATTATCTTATTATTGGTTGGCTTTAAAGAATATTTTGTCCTTTATGAGAGTGTAATCAATTTTTATATCAATTCCATCTCAATTAGTTTAGCGGTTGACGCGAAAACGACTATAGAAACATTTTTATTTTTACATTTATAAATATAATTAGTTTGCAAGACGTAGTTTATTTGATATAAGTAGTCAGTCATTAAAAGTTTTATAAAATAAACACAGCGGATAAAAAATAAACAAATTAAATCTATAAAATTGATTTGATTTAAAAGTTAAAACTCCTAATGAATTATAATAATAATAATAAATATAGTTATTACATTTATCAATTTCAATTTATCTAGTATCTACTTACCTACTTTAATCTTTTTGGGATGCTTTTTGTAAAGTAATAAAAAACAATATATTTTTAAACCAATAATATTTTCGCTGTGTCATAAGTGGTAACTCTAAAAACAGACACGAACATGCCCAATTTCATATTCATATCTAAATGTTCTATAGACCAGCCGTACATTCGAATGTATGACTGGTGTAATCGAACTAATCACTACTGAACACTGAGCAGCACTTCTCAGAAGCGATACACGCTCGGACACAGGGCCACACGTGTTCGTCATAAAAACATGACACATTTTATATTCAGTTAGAAAGCAATCAGTGAATAATCCGTCATTATTTGTGAATATTTTTCCTTATTTGAAATTAGATCATTCAATAATTATAATTCTGTGTAAATTGAAAGTTATCAAATATCTATGTGCAATTTCTATTTTTAAATACGTATTCCAATTTCTAAAGTTCGTTCCATGTATTTCAAATTTGACATTTGTAAGAACCTTTTACGTGGAATGTCGCATAAGTCAAAATTTGAGTTTTTGCGAAACCCTGATTTCACGATCTATTTAAACTGGGATCAACCCGTCACAAATGGCCGTTCCGATGAATTTTGCCGCGAAATCAAAACTACCAAATGACAAACTCGACACAGAAGTCGGCGCTCAAATTTCAATATGTCACATGTGGTTGACATTTTTTACTAATTTGCGTGTGTTCCCGTGAATTCCTTTTTTCAATCATACGAGATAATTTTTGACATAAATTTTGTATGCTACTGCATTACTCTTAAGTGTTAACACGTGTTGAGAATTAACGTAGATTTTTAACATCTATTAGGCAGGAATGTAAACGATAAATTTCAGAAGTGGTATCTACAATGTGCATTTGCAAATTGGTAAAAATCTAGTGTCGTATTCATATATTCTTGAGCCTGAATATTTATCTTCTGTGGACACAAATAATCCCAAATTGCTTCATGCCTGAAAGTGAATATGGCGAAGATATTGTACTTTTGTGTCCTTCCACTAATGTTTTGTGAGGAATAAACAGTACAATCGGAACTGTACTGTTCACGCCGATCTATACTCATATTGTCACAGTCCGATGCCCCGCTAAGCTACAGTTAAACACTATTCGACCAATAATTACTTTGGTAACTTATTCTTTTCTATACTTATTGAAATTGTCAAAACACGAAGGCACGCTTACGTTCCACGCGCTATTGTTTAGGTTCTCCACGCTGCATTTGACACCGCAGTTTGTCAAAATTTCGGTTTCCATTTCTGAGAACGAATCTATTCTAAGCAACTTGTCATCTCTAGTTCAAGGCTCCGTTATAAAACTGCTCCCAGCAAACGATCGACGACAGTTAGAAGCTTTTTTTCTACGAACCTTTATGGAAACTAATAAATATTTCAAAAGTGGAGCATTTTATAAGAGCAGACTGCCTTAGTAGTCAATAACTGTTCTTACTTTCAACGAACTATTTGGTCTTTTGTTTATAAATAGTGGATGAATTATGTCTTTGTTCGGCGCCTAATAAAAAGTTTCGCTTTCAGAGATCGAGACGAATAGAATTTTAGGTGACTAAATATTTTAAGCAAAAACAGTAGTAAAGTTAAAATGTTGCCATATAAAAACATACTCAGTACATAACAGAGAATAAGGAAACAGTAGTTCTTGGATATCGATGGAAGTCATTGTATGTATTAAATGAGCAGTCATGAAAATTATTGTTAAAGATAAATTCTTAGTATACAGGTGATACAATGCTATTTATTGATGAGCCGATAATAATAAGAGCGAATTATTGCACACATTTTCACTGCATCTAATTCTGTAAGCACA
Organism: Catocala nupta; assembly: GCA_963675205.1. Classification (NCBI taxonomy): domain Eukaryota; kingdom Metazoa; phylum Arthropoda; class Insecta; order Lepidoptera; family Erebidae; genus Catocala; species Catocala nupta. The sequence continues at coordinate 17,383,259 of OY776097.1, read as the reverse complement.
GTCGTTATAGACAGTTAGTCTCTACAATTTGCTTTATTTTGTTCCGATTTGTTAAAGAGGGAGTGGAATCGTTTTCAAGTTCAAGTTGTCCTATATATAAAATGCTTTCGATTAAATGTATTGCGTGTCCTCACATAAGTTATTCGATGTAATTGACGAGTATTTTCACGGTCACTATTGCTAAAACAAATGGTACACTGTACAGGTGTACAGTGTTAATGGAATTAATGTTACAAACACGCTAATAATTATCACAATTTTTTATTCTTGATATACCGCAAGAATAAAACAAGCTCTAAATAATTTATTTGAGTTGTTATTACGAAAAATGAAGAGTGTTGACAAGGTTATGATATAATTATTAAAAGCTATCCTACGCAGTTTTTATGCATACAATATATAAATGTCCATGAACAATTAAATTGCACATGATGTATTTACTTCTACTAGTTCTGGGTTAATGGTGACACAAATGGCGATAAAAGTACTTAAATCTAGATTAAGCGCAAAATTATGAATATTGAAAGACACTGGGATGTACCCAGCGAGGAATACGCCATAGTCATAGTAATGAGAGGCAATTATCAAATACAATCAAATATATGGGTATCTCTTGTCGAAGTCGTTGAATCATCCAAATCTAATCGCTTTGAAAATGGTATTTCGTTTATTATTCTTTGAAAACTTAGTAAACTAATTTCTAGCAAGCGCAAGTTGAATTAGCCCAGTGAAAGTAACCAACCCCTTTCTAAACCTTTCCTTAATAGGCGTTGCGAATGCACAAACTGTAAAGGAAATTTCACTTTTACATCCTAATTACCCTTTATTTTACAAAGACAACTCCTTCATTGCCATAAAACTAAATTTATGAGTTGTACTGTTTTGCCCAGAGGACAACAGTCAAAGAAAACAATAATTGTTTTGTAATGTCCCAAATAAATGCAACTCTTTCTTTGATGCATAGCGGTCCCTTTAACTGTTATTCAATAACTGTCCGAACAAAACGGTCTTAGTTACGGTAACGAAAAGGGTAAAATGATTTCACGTGCTTGTAACTGTTAACTAGGAACCATGATGGAGCCACACGAAAACAAATTCTATGGCATGGTCTTAAAGACTATTATAGTTTCAGATGTTTTGCAAATAACCTTGTATATTTTTATTTCGCCGAAATTGCGAACGGGTAACGCGATTCTTAATTTTTATTGCTAGTTTTTAGCATTGCGAGATTTTAGCGAACCCTTTGGATGTCAAAGTAATTTCGTAGACAGTTACCTACTTTGTTTTTTAAATACCTGGGCATTACATGTTTATTTTTTTATGTTTTTATTGAGGTTTTTGGCAAAGGGTAATTTGGCGAAAGGATTGCAAAGGGTTTTTAACAGTTGTGTTTTTTGCAGCATTATATGAATTCTTTTTTGCGTAATGTTATTAACGCCAATAACGGTTATTACTTTTTAGAATACAATGAGAGAATAGCCAATTGAATTGTAGACACAGCTATAAAATACAAGCAGAAACAAAAACATTGTATGCTTTTTTCCTAATTGTGTAACTTAAAGGCTTACTAAAAAAATCTGTTATCTAAACACTAAGAAACTACGGCAAAGTTAACTTGATTAATATGGTTTTACAAATATCAATATCAATAAATCAAATATATCCACTTATTAACGTTTTAAGATGTACTTCAATTTAAAGTGCACCTCGACATTAATGTTTTTCTTCCTTGAAATGTTATCACTTATCATCATATACTACATAATATATGTTATTAAAATCATTTATATGGTTTCCGTGACACCGTGTTCATATATTAACGTATAATACTAGATTCTGCCTGCCGCATTGCCCGCGTTAATTAGATTTTGTCAATAAACTTCGATAAAAGCCTGTACTTACCCTTGACAGAATGTATATTTCAAATGATTGGTCGAGTAGTTCAGGCGTGTAAGCGTAACAAGCAAACAAACTCACATTCGCATTAATTATAATATTAGTTAGTATGTATGTACATTATTAAGGACATCCGCTCCCAAACTAACATTTTCTAGTATTCTAATATGAATAATCTTAAATATCATTAAAGTATTATAAAACTATAATTTAATATATAATATTATATGGTGGTGATCAAAAACCCTTATGGTCCACAATCATGCTTTTCAAAACAATTCACTAGACGACAAATCGCTTAACATGTAAACGACTTTATCCATCCGATTGAAGCACTACAGTCACTTAATTAATGTAATTATGCAAAGATCTGCAGATAACGCCACAGCTTAGTTACCTAATAATAAACTGTAGCTAATTATTCAAAGGGCTAATGTATCACAGAGCCCAACGCAATTAATTACGAGGTAATAGTCAAGTGCAAAATCTCATAATCATAATGTTTTAGCCATTATGAGTGGGTTATTAATTTGTTAATGAGACTCTACATGATGCATGGGTCTATTAATAGTAAACCGACGTAAAGCCAGATAAACTACGCTATAAAAGATTCACTTAGCCATATATACAAGTATTTGAAGGTTGTGAGTTACATGGTCGCAAGTGCTTTGTAAGCACGCACAATATATTAATTATCTGCTTCTTTTATTTAAAAGCTAGTTGTTAGCTGGCTTTTGATCTCGACTTCGCTCGTATTAAAATGTAGCTTATGTAACTCGCTGATAATATCTCTAATAGTAAAAGAATTTTTGAAATCGCTAACCCTTGCAACAGAAAATCAAAATTTTCCCCTTTATAATATTAGTATAGATATGATTTATTTCGTGCCTCGAATATCTTAACGTTTGTATAAAATGATAACTTAATCTTGAAATAAATAATTATGAATGTACCTAATTATCGCATGTCATTATTGAATGTGCAATAATTTGGTGATGTAAACATTATTAAATAGTTTTCTTTCTTCTAAGTTTTATTACTAACTGATGTTTCGACGATTGGAATAAATTAATATAAAATTATTATAATGAATTTATTCCAATCATCGAAACATATTTACAAAGTTTTATATTGATTATACTATTAGGGTATAATTAGGTTTTTAACACGATTGTATTAGAACGCATTTACAAGCGTGAATCTATGTATGTATGTTTTAACTAATGTTGAAATAATGAATTAAGTAAGTAATTATCACACATAATTATATTATGTGTGAAAATTACTGGTGTAAATATAAAATAATTATTTCTCATTACTATAAATTAAATCCAATTTTCTTGTATTCTAGAATAGATGTGAGTATACAGTCTTCACTAAATACTCCTATTTATTCTAGAATAATACTATGACGTCATATCCCTTGCTTACAGTTTCCGTCACCCTTTCCTTTCAGAAGCAATGAATTATTATATAACAGTGACGAACAATGGCAATATAAAATGAACTGAAATATCTGAACACTCACTCAGTGTACAGTTTATTGGGTGGGTTGAGTTTGTTTAGTAAATAACTCGACAACGGTAACATAGCAGTGCGGCGTCTTCAAACAAAAGTAATTGGACTAACGGAAAGAAAGTAGCCAGTTATAAAACTATTCAAACAGTTAGGTAATAAAATATCTGTGTCGTAAACAATAACTGTTTCAAAGGATATCGGAGTGAAAGAAGTACTGTTACAATTCAACTAGCGAAATGTCATTTCATTGCATATTTTTGGTGCGGAAATTTCTTTGATAATAGTGGGTTGGTTATATTATTAGTGTTTCGAGGCCGGCCTTCAGTTTGAAGATTATAGTATCTACTTTAATTGTAAAAGTTTATATATTTATTGTAGCAAGTATGGTAATAGATTTCTGTACTTTCTTTATTGGTTCCGATATCTGATATTAGAGCGTGGAAGATTTGGAATTATTACGTACCGAAAGCTTCTTAAATTATATCCTGACAATTTTTATATATGCGACGTGTATTCGTTTGTTATACTTTCACGCCTTAAGTACTCGACCGATCATTATAAAATTTCGCATACACGTTGTCAGGGGTACAGAAAAAGACATACACCTTTCATCCAGAAATAAATACTGTTTCCGAGGGATAGGAAATTGACATTACCTACATTTAAGCAAGTGAAACAGCGAAATCGAATTATTAGTAAGTACCAAAGTTTCAGTTAGTTTCTTTTCGTCTGGTATCTATATCTAATTTGTATGATGTGACATGTGGTTATATTAAAGTTGAAAACGACCAACATACTAGTTATAAGATATGAGGTTGGATACATTTATATACCTAGTTGTTTATATTGGCAGAGTATATATACAATTTTTTTTCTGCATTTATATTAAACACTTGAAACTGGCTGGAACTGGAACACATAATGCTTGTAGCAAAAACCTATGTTTTTAAATTAACATGGGTTCGTTCTATATTTCAGCAATTTCTATTGCAACCATTTGACATTGTTTATAAGCTAAGTTACCTTAGCATTTAAAAATAGTATGGAATAATGAATTACTACACGTTAATGAAAATTTCGACAACAAATTTCAAATCCTCAGTAACAATATTTTTTCCTGGATAAAATACCTTTCACTTATCCTACCCTACGTCCTTTTTTGCATCTTTGACAGGGTGTATGCATGCAATTGCATGATGATCGGTCGAGTAGTTAAAGCGTGAAAGCGAAACAAACAAACTCACATTCGCATTTTTAATATTAAGTTAGCATACATATAGTTATCATTTTACTATTTTATACTACGAGATAATTAAGTAGGTATTTTGAAAATCGAAATAGGTAAAATGTATCATCAATATATTTTAATTATTTACAAGGTACACAATGATGGGTATCTTTACGGAGAAAAGACGTATCTCTTACAATAGATGTAATATTTAATATAGGTACCCAAAATATTGTTAGTGGTACCTTACGGTACAGTTTGCAACAAGTTTGTAAATAATAGTTTGCACTTATTCATTGCTCTAAAAAGCTTCTGGGACAAAAAACTGTAGCACATTTCTCTTAGGAGCTCTACCTTTTTAAACTATAACTATAACGGTTACTTTATTGCCAATATTTTCTACACTTTTTATCACAATTTCTCCAAGCGTCCATTATGCGCAATAAAAATTTCACCTAGTAATACTACTGCCGAACTTTGCGTCCCTGCAATAAAATGTTTTTATGCAATTTTTAGCCTTTTTGCTTATTGCAAAATGATAAATATTTTCTAATATTTGCCTTTGGTACATTGCCGCTAATGGTTGTTAGTAACACGGCTTTACAATTCGGAAGTTTACAATGCCATCCAACAGTAGGACAAATTGCTTTATTATAGGGAAAAATGAACTTTACGACACGCCCTTTGTTCTACATTCTTACTTTACTTTTGAAATACTTAGTTAAAAGACGCCGATGTGCACGCTTTGTTTTTTTATTAGGTAGATACATGCGCCAGTATTTGTCGATATTATGCAAAATTTCTTAATGACCAGGATTTCGGATTTTATTACTTGTGCTATTTTACCTGGTGGTCCCTAATCCTATGTAAACATAATGATTTTTAAATGCCTTATCTTCTTTCAACGTTCGGTTTTAAAACTGCGATACTAAGCTGGAAATGATACAAATCTATGAAACATTAACTTCAATAGATCTGTACATATTGTTTGAAAAGAAACACGGCAAGATACAATCTGCACTCATGTTAAATTTTTCCCTCTGTCCACCCCCCGAAGATCATTACTTCCCTACTCATAGGCGTATAATGGAACTAATTTGTTGTTCAAACAGGGGGTCCTCAATACACAAACATTGTTACTTTGATACATACAACATTACATGTGCACATGCGAAAGTACCTACTGAACCTTAAACCCTTATCATAAGGCTCATTTTGCTGTGATTGGTTAAGGATGGTACGTAAAGAGAGTTGGTAATTGATGACTGCAGGACATTCATTTGACACGTACCGAAAGCAATTGTCACTTTCAACGCATTGTAGTTTGAATGGTTTGGGAAATTGGTTGGACATCGTGATTTTAGCTGCGCGTACCGGATTTATATTATACAATTATTAGTTCACGTGTTAAACTTAATAGGTTAATTTATGATATATTTAAAAGGCTATGAGATAGGCATGGTGAAGTTTGTTTTGTATATAAAAATAATAGTAGATAGTTTTATATCTATAACGTATTTCAGGCAGTTTTCAGTCACCCGTAAACTGTTTTGAAATATATAATTAAAATGGTAATAAAATGAATATATTTAAAAAATATTCATTGACATTCTTTAGTACCTACCTATAATGATTTAGTAATAAAGACTGCTTTCACATAAAAAAGTAACAGTTGAGAGTGTCAACATAACAATTATTTGCTTTGTGAATTATGTGATCGAGCCTTTATAACATTACGAGAAACTCACGGCTACTCTTAGCTGCAAACAGCTGTCTAACATTGAAATTGAAGTACCTTATTTAAAACGCAGAAGGTAGCCAATTCAAAGAATAGTTTAAACCAAACCAAAAATATTCACCGCCTATCACGCATCCCATCAAATTACAAATCAAATAACAATTTGTTGACATATCGAATAAGCACATTCACAAATTGCGCCACGATTGACAGCCGATCGTCAATGAAATCAAAACCGTCAAATGCATGGTCTATAATACTTCGAACATTTTTAATCGAAAATCAATCTTATCGCTATTAAAATAAGGTTAATATTTGTAGTAGTGATAGGCATTGGTAGTAAAAAAATATCATACGCTGTGTGGTCTATGTAACTGGGTAGCGTTTTACGACAATTGAAGCCAAAACGGCGTGAAATTGCGTCACATTATATGAGCGTAGTGTTAGATTGCGTTTTTGAAGTGGCAAATGTATTGATGGCAGTGTCGTTACACTTCTTAGTGTATCAGTGCGGAAATTGTCATTGTGGGGTGTTGAATGTGCATTTTGTGGGATTTTACAAATATATGGGTAAACACAAAATGTGTTTAGTTTGGGCAGTGTACCATTGAATTAATGTTGATTAAATTTAGCGCAAAGCATTTTTATTACTGATATTGTTTACGAGTAATTTAGTATCAACGTTGTGTACAGCTTACGGAGGCATGACAAAATGTTATAATAATTTGATTACTAACCCTGAATGATAACTAGGACTAACGATTAAAACGGTGTTTGAGCAACAGACAAGCCCAATATGCCTATCCTTCTATACATCAATTCAAACTTTTCTTCATCTTCTAGACTTGAGACTTTTCACACAAAAATTTCAATAACACACTACTTAACTTAAAAACAAACTAAATATAAAGTGCATTTGTAGATTTATGCCTGACGATGTTGCCCTTCCAGTACGTGTGGGAAGGACTTTACACAAGTGTATTTTCTTGAAATATGATAATACGTAATTGCAATACATTAAATTTACTTACACATTTACATTACTGCATAAATGAAAGAGTCATTGCTCTACTGAACATACCGAGTAAAACTATCCATTTAAAAAACTGCATGTACGTTTACTGGAGTTTAGCCTCTTGGTGGTATAGTCCTAACGATATTTTTGTGCAATCTACTTTAAGCTATCTATCCGGTAGGCGTTTTTATTTAAATTTGAGTAAAAGCATGAAGTCTGACAATGTGGTAGATGACAATATTCTGGCTATCTATCAAGTGGGACGTAAAACACGGCTATCAAAACGTAGAAAGATACCTTTGCTATCACTATGAAATTTGGTCTGTACATATCCAAGATAATAATTAACATTGGTTAAACTAAGCTAAAACAAATCCCAATTAAAGCATTCCTGCAACAGAAGCTAATAATTATATATCTTTGTGTACCTATTCATTGAAATACGAATAAATTACTATGAATTTCTAATAATACATATAGCCAAAAATATTTCACTGACGCTCTAGAAGCTTATATAGAAAAGGTTTTTGCAACACATGTTTCGATTACATTATTCAGACGATGATTGCCAACGTCTGGTGGTTACTAGATAGCTATAGTCTATTTGCTCTGGTAAAACCAGTGATACTATTTTCGCCAGCAATTAAGGAATCACTGTGCTGCCTCTAGAGAAAACCAGAGCTCACTTCGTATCGGTCGCAATTTACAAGACTGTATTCTCAAATAAAAATCGTAAATAATATATTTTCTATTTATTACCTTATTTAAAGTACTTTGACTACTTTGTAGTTAAATTTGCATCTGTTATAGTGTTGTAGCTATTTTCAGGTATTTTCACTTAATATTTGTAATATAGGTACGTTGGATACCAAAGTATCCCTATTGTTATTGTCACTAGAGTTAGGGTTTAAATCGAGAGAGTGAGATAAATAATATAGAGACAAAAACCAGGACAATTATACTCTTATATTTAGTCAATACTTAATAATATGAGTCTCATCCATCTCAGATATTAAACAAGTATTTCGTTAAAAATAGAGAATTCGTAGTCAAGCTCATAAAAGTAGTGGACATTGAAGTATTGACAGACCCCCAGAGGTTTTGGTAGTTGTAAAGTGTGATTATTTTCACAGATCCTCGCTTCAAAATAAACTGTAAGCTAATCCGATGCGTGCAAAAACTTCTTCTTGGGTGGCCTTAAGTGGCGTCAGTCCGTGCTACATTCTGTGTGTTTTGGAACTATTTATGATACATTTCATTTAAAGAAATATCAACCTTAAAGTTATAAGAAAAAAGTTCATATTTGCATAGTGCGTGGTATGTTTTTACTCAGCATCGTAACCAAATATTTACTTTTGACTTGTCTTTATGAATGAAATTTCCAAACGCCGAAATGTAGGTAAGACTTGTGACATGATTGCGTTGTGGGTCATTCAAAAATAAAGGAAGGAAACATTATTACTATTAATAGACGTCATTCTGCATTTAAATAGCTGACCATATTTTTAACAGCTGAGCCATTGGTTATTCAGGCATATGTAATCGTCAAAAACCCACACTGGTTTACAAGAACCAAGGAATAATCAAACAGGAGTGTTAAATTGATGAGATATGCATTAGATCATTAGATCACACATCAGATTTAAATAAAAAATATTTATTTGCACCTTAAAACAGAATTCATAAACATGTAAACTAATAGAAATACTATAATCCATTTTCCTTTGTCTCTAAAAGCATATTTTATTCACATATTAAAACGTGCGGAGACGCGGATAACTAAGCGGAGACGAGGCCTTGTGAAAAAAAAAAAACAAAGCAATTGTAATCTATGCTGGCAAAATACAGGTTAGCAATTCCAAAACTATCAAGGAATACTGTCAAAAATACATAGACATCTGTAGGGAAGCTATGCTTTCCACAATTTACTGACGTAACTTAAAATAAGTGTGACCCGTGTGTGGTACGGGCCTTTTCTCAATGTCAGCAGGGTTCCATTAGTCTGTTCAATTGCTGGCAGTAGAATAATGTATATACCTAAGTATACATGGCTGATATTATTAACCAAAAAAGTCTCCTAATTGATATATTTATAGTGTCTATAACAGCTTCTAGTGATTGAAATATCCGTGTTAAGTATCTATGTTATATGCAGATCTATAAATACCTCCAAATATAGATCAACGTATACGAAACCAACCTAAAGATAGTTAACCAACCATTTTGTGAGACTAAATGGAGCCTGATTCGTTTAGAATAGGCATGACTTGCAACATTGCAAAACCGTTGTTTACTCACTAACCACTACTCAGAAGCCATTCCATCACAAGCCCTTCAAACAACTTTATTCTACACCGCTGATATAGTAAAAAGCTCAACAATATTTGAACAACACACTGACTGTAATCTCTGAAACATGCTAATCCATCGTTAAAACATCGTGAAATGCATTAAGCTTGATAACGCAAATTATAATTGACACATTAGGTACCTAGTGTCCACTTCGGTAGTGAGCGGGCGACTTCAAAAGTGTAAGGGGGATTGCACATTACTTTTGCTTTTAATCATAGTGGAAAAAAGACAGAGACAAGGATGCGGTGATCCGCAAAAGTTATAGCCATCAGGATTACCATCAACATAGACAAGATTGTCTATGTAGTACAAGTACTTCATTAGTCCAGGGGTTTCTCTAAAACTACACAAATCTGTGGTCTTTTCATATCACAAATTTAATATCACGAGTGGGCAATACCCTCTTACTACGTTATACATAATATAATAATTTTACATTAAATTGTTGTTTAAGTTGGATTTGCTTAGTTTTTATGAATGACGTTATAGCGGTTGAAAATCGAGAAGATCTATTCCATTATATTTCATTAAGGATAAAACAGATCATCATTTGAGTTTGTAATGTGATTTACAGAAGTAATAGAATTTATTCTTTTCATGGCGATTTCGTTTAAGGGGTTATCCCTTTTTTCATTCATACACAAAGGAGTGTGACTCCTTTTCTCATTCATAGCTAACTATGGATAGGAAAATGGAGTGTGTATGCATTTGTCCAAAGAAATCGAGAAACATCAATAGTACATAGCTATAAATGATATCAGCGGCGAATATTCTGCATGCGCCTTTACTGTACCCGATAGCGGCCTGCGAAGCACTCCTGGTATAATACGCTGATTACAGCTGAGGATCCATTACATTACAACGGTGACACATTAGCCGCTGCTATGAAAGTTAATGGTCCAAGTGTAAAGTTGAAGCAGATTAAATAATACATATAAAACATGCTATGTAGGTATAAGTGTAAGATAGCCAGTAAATACTACATCTTTTGTCGACGGTTGACCAATTTCATCAATGTCGCCACGATGCGAGGGTTATCTTCGCGTATTGGTACGGTTTTGTGATATTGCCTGGAATAGGTCCGAGAACAACTTACTGCTTAAACTTCTGAAGCGTACATAAGCAAAAATATTGTATCACCGCTTTGCTGTAGCACCGTCATACAGAAGAAACAGCAACCAAATGCAAATAAATCTTTCAAAGAAAATGTTTAGGATTAACATGATGGATAATAATTATTATCCTAAACATTTTCTTTGCTATGCATGGCTACTAAAATGGATCATAGCTAGATGATTTGCTAGTTTAGACAAAATTGCTGTGATAGGCACTTGGTGTAAAAGCGTATGCTTAACGTTAACTAGGAACAGCAGTGGACTTCACAAATACTGGCCTCGAGATTTTAAGTATTAAAGCAGTCAAAAATAAAAATACATGTTATATGCCAACACGCCAACTCTCACACAAAACACTCGCGCCGCTCTTGACTTGCACTGTAGCTTGATATCGTTGATAGACGTCTCGATAAAGCCTGTCATAATAGACATGTCGCATTGAACTGATATTTTCATACTGTACACATAATTATACGGAGGAAACATAAAAGGACAGGGCTTGTTTGGTATGAACAAACAAACTTACTTTACTTAATTCACAGGTTCACAGGGCTCGTTTAGAAATAAATTATACTAAAATTATGTTTTATACAATTTAGATGGCAAGCTGTCATTAAAACCTATGATTATCATTTGTGAAACCTGCAAAACGCCCTTTTGATCTGAGAAAGCGCCTTATACATTCCCTCTTGCCACAGGGAGACGAGGAAGTTATGTTGGGCTCGCCCAAGTTTCGAGCCTGTCGACTAAAACCACCACGGTGTGCCTAAACTGGTGGATGGATTGTTGGGGCTGTCACAACATCAGCGATTCATCATCTGTATTGTTATCGGTACGTATAATTCATTGGTCACTCCATACTATGAAAGTTGCAGAGATTTACAGAGCATTACCTACAGATGAGTGACGTGTATTCGTAGAGAAGTTGTATTATAGGTAGATAGTCTGATTGCCCTATGCTTGAAAAGACTTCGCCTCTATCGGCGTACTAGTTTATGTGGTCGCCTCGTCACTGCCGCCACGCTGAGTAATCGGGACTAAAATGTTTGTGATCCACTAATAATTGTTCCCAAGTCTAAGTTCGTTGTATCCGTAGTTTGAATGTATTGTTATAATTGATTGAATTGAAAAGTCCCCCGCTACACAGGAATTATTCTTAGTGTCTTAGTGTGGGATAAGACCATAAAAAAATTATATTGCGCATGTTATTCGCGTACAAGAATATTACGATAAAAGTAACCATTTTGAATACGACAGTAAATAGTTTCGTATAATCGTACCCTGAGGATATCGCTTGGAATTTATAGGTGTAATAAAAATATAGCTAATTTCTCTTTATATCTCTGAAAATAATGATGTGTGAAGACGCTTAGTGAGTAAATTCCACTTGCCACTAGTATAGGTAATTAGTTTGACGGAATGGGTATGTGTGAGTAATTTAAGCCCGTAATGATAATAAAATGTGTGTATGTGTGTGTGCGATCGTAAACTTAAAGAGAATTTTGGCATTAGTGTGAATTTATTGCTTTTGTACAATATCTCTCGTTTTAAGAACGTTTTATATTACTTTAGATGCCTATTCTGATGGAACATCATTGTTCTCGCCTATAAGCCTAAAGCCCGATAAAAGACATTTCAGGTTAAATATAATATAAATCATATATTTGCATATAATTTTGGTTATAGTACATGGAATGGATTATTATAAAGTGTCTAACAAAATTTGCGTACCTATAGTTCGTTCCAAAACATTAAAAGGCAGAAAATATTATTTAATTATTCCGCCGTCATAAGCGTCATAAGGGTAAAAGACGAATGCCTTTTTTTTATTGACGTTTCTATTCATGTATCGCTTTCTTTTTAGCCAGCTCAGTAGCCCACATCGTGCTGGAATCAGCCTTCCTTATCTTTCCTCTTCTCTCTAGATTTTGTTAATATCGAACAGCTGACATTCCCCCTGTGCCTTAACCCTTCATCTTTTACACATAGTTTTTGATCTACCTTTAAATCTTTGACTGGAAATGCCTTGCCTTAAGTTGGATATATCTATTAATATACGTAAGTGCAAACGTCCTAAGCTATAACCGTAAGTATGACTCACACAAATCTCATATAAAACTTCATCATATTACACAAGGAGCCGACCAGACCCCACTAAAACAAGACTAGAACAGTCAACCATTCATAGTTTACTGAGCGTCAAAATATTTCTATATTACAAACTACTTCCTTTCAGCCGTAAAATGACGTACCTATATAATAAACACTATCACAGTACGCCCATTATATACAAAACAATATACAGGTAGAGGCTAAAGTGTGACGCGATAACGGATCAAAGAGTACCGACAGTGATAAGAACAGATGTGAGAGGCCGACACGCCACAGTAGCCGATATAAAATGTATAATATTGTATTTTATTGCGGACTGTTTGATGATTGCCGATGCGATAATATACTAAGCTCGGTCGTACGTTTAGACGTTTCATTTTGATATGAATTACATGAGAAATTTAAAACGTTCGTGGAAATGGTTATTACAAACTATTTATGGTTTAATGCGGATGTTGACCTACTGATATTGTGAATGCGTAAGTTTGGATGCTTTTTTATCAATTACGCATAAACTGTTGATCTGATTTTTGTGTTCGGGAGGTACAAAGACAGCTTGAATTATGGACAAAAAGATGACAGCAAACATTTACCATGACGTTTTCTTTGGATATAAAGGTTTCACGTCAGTGTAATTAGTCTGATTTTTTACTAGCATTGACTGATAAAATATATAGGTTAAAATAAATTAGAAATATGTGCATTTATGTAACGGATATATGTCGCGAAATTACACTCGCTTTCGAAGAATAAATAGTACCTACTATAAACTAAATCGTTACACCATTATGCACAGGCCTGCTCTCAGGATAAGAAAGGTTAGGCCAATATTCTTCCACCCTTTTTATCCATAAATAGGTTGCAAGACTTTATCATATTTAACATTAAGGAATAATACCAAACAAAAAGCTGGGCGTATTTATTATACTAGTCATTTCGAAAATCGAATATGTGCGTCAAAGTAAGTGAGACTAAACAAGAATCGATTAAATATTCATGTTTATCAATAAACATTTTACTTACTTGATAATTTTTACATAACATAATCGTTTGATTAACATTCTTATCGAATAATACCGATTTCGTAATGGAAGACAGAAATGTCTTCACATCACAGTGAATAAATCCAGATATCAATCTAATCAATACAGTAACTTATGTTTGATCGTCGGTAGAAGGAAGTTTCCGATAAGTGCTGCTGCCGAAATAATATAAATAAGTAAATATATTATGATATCGATTGATAAAACAATTGTTTGATTGATAGGTTGTTAAATTAACTTATTCAGGATAGAATGTACTGGTACAAAACATTTTAGTTAGCTTTTTATAACTTTCTTTTTCGTCGTTTTCATTAAGTGCCAGCCAGTGGTATAAGCATGTGCTTATGTTTGCGTGTGATCATGAGTTCCTAGGTTCAATTATTAGATAGGAAAAAGTATTATTGAGTATTATCATTCAGAAATTCTCAGTAGCAGCTCGGAATCTAGAAATTTACCTGATAGACTTTTTTATGTTTCTAAAACCATAGTTGTCGAAATTTATGTATATACTTATGCCTACCTCTTCGGATATGCGTGTGTCTTTGATATAATTATTTCTTAATAATGCTTAGTAAATGTCGCGATCCATACTAACAAAAAAGTATAAATATCCACCAAAGAGTTTGCAAGAGCTTCCGCGGCGCTGTTGGCAATAATATAACGACGGTAAAAAAATATAACAATGCACCCGTAAACGTACCACCCTCTGCCCGCCTGTGTGCCTCATCCGGTTCAATACCCGGTAAGTAAGAGATCTGGTGGCTCTCATGTTTATCACTCCTTTTCCCTCCGCAACGCGTGAGTCATACCTACCTTAAGTATTACAAGCCATCATAGATTACGACAACGGCTTACTATCGTGGGTTATGTACAAGTTTACCTTCTTTGTGTATAGAAAACATTCAAACAAACTAAGAACGCTTCGCACTCGCTTTAGTGACCAACAATTACCATTATGTAAGTACATACACAATGATAAAACAAAGCAAGTGTTACAGCAACATAACTATCATATTTAAACTTATCTATATGGATGTACGTTCGAACGATATCTTTCAATTTATAAGTTGATTGTAATCGAAGTCTTAATTGCCTTTCCTTTTCAAGAATTATGAATGTACTGATAATGGAAAAATAGGCTAAGTGTAAATTGTACTTGCGCAATTTTCCACCTTAGAAGAATCGGTGGATCATTGAATAGTCATTTTATTTTTTTATTTTGCTCTTCAAAATGACCGCACTCTGCCTGATGGTAAGCAGTCGTGTGGTCTAAGAGCAGTGGCTTCTACATCGTCCTCATAGCAGCCGAGGCGATTTTGAGGTCTCTACTTTGACGGCCTGAGAAGGTGCTTTTTACGCCCCGCTTAAAGGACCCAGGATTGAAGGAAGAAGGAAACATGTGCCTTGGCAGAGAATTATATGTCTTGATCGTTCGGCAGAGGTATGAGGATTTGATGGATAATATTATATATGTATGCGTTCAATATCGCGTTCAGTATCAGAAGGTAGCCTAGTGGGAGACCGTTGGCCACACAGAAGTCTCGAGTTCAATACCAAAGCACATAAGTACCTCTGACTTTATATATCGCTCGCATTACGGGTACTGGAATACATCGTGAGGACACCTGCATGATTGAGATTTCTACATAATGTTATCGAATACATGTGAAGTTTGCTAACCCGCGCTGGATCAGCGTGGTGGATTATGACCTAACCCTTCACACAATAAGAAAAGGCCCGTTCCTAAAGGTAGGACATTTAAATACAGGGCTCATATTATTATATAAAGTATGTTTGTTTGCAGTTTTAAAATACTCATCATATTTTATTCATACCAAACAAATCCTGTCCTTTTATGTTTTCTTCGTATAACATGTAGAACGCCAAGCAGTGGGACACTTATTATTATGAACTGCGTACAGATATATATATTCGATATCTAGTTAATAAAGATGACACAAAAAGAAAGACGTACATAAAGATGTATCTCTGTTTTGTCTCTGGTTAACAGTACACCATATTTGTTAACTAAATAAAATAAGTGAGAAAAATCTTTACATATATTTAATTCATACATAGTTCTTTTATCACCGAAGTGTATGTGATAGGATACTTTAGAACCATCTTAACTTATATTATATATGCGTAAAAATGTAACAAACAAACTCATATTGAGCTCGTTTGTTAAGCTCAGTTCACGCCGTAACTACTCGACCGATCATTAAACTTCACATATACATTATCAGGGGTAAAGAAATGGTCACAGGTTACCTTTCATCATAATAAGATACCAACTGTTCGCGAGAGATAGGAATTTATTAACTAAATCTTCATTAACGCGAGCGCAGCCGCGGTTAAATTAAGTATATCTACGAATAATTCCGATGTAACACTCGTTTAGTTACAATGAATTTAACGTGTTCTTCGTAAAGCATAGTATCAACTCGTAATAGTACTGTTTGCTCGTTTAACGCGCTGCTCAAAACTAGCACGAAGTGACAAATACGATAAATTAGCATGAAACTTCGCACATTTTCTTAACTGTCACGTGTCTGTGTGACTTTCCTGAAAGCGTTGGACAATACTCAAATAGGTACTAACACTACACTTAGTAGTCTAGAGTGCCTGACTCAGAAATCTAACACGGAAGTTATATACAATCTTTCTTATACCACAAGCTCAAGGTAGTCCTTGGGCTGATACCCCTGGTAACGTGCGAAATTTCATGATGATCGTTCAAATAGTTAAGGCGTAAGCGTAACAAACAAACAAAACTCAATGTGAGTTTGTGTGTTTGTTACGTTTTTACAAATTTACTAGCTGTCCCGGCAAACGTTGTTTTGCCATAAAAAAATGTTTTGACCAAAAGATTTAAAAATTTTTAAGTGTGGACAACCCTTATCACTAAGGGGTATGAAAAATAGATGTTGGCCGATTCTCAGACCTACTCAATATGCTCACAAAATTTCATGAGAATCGGTCAAGCCGTTTCGGAGGAGTACGGGAACGAACATTGTGACACGAGAATTTTATATATAAGATAATATTACTTAGGATGGTTCTTAAGTGTCCTATCACATACTCTTCGGGGATAGAAGTATAAGACTATGTATGAATTACATACATATATTTATCACTAGCATGTTACGTTATTTATTTTCTTACTTGTACCAAGGTAATCCTTGGACTCGTCTTATAAGAAAGATTGTATATAACTTTCGTGTTAGATTTCCGAGTCAGGCAGTGCTATTGGTCTGGTCTGTCCGATATTTCGCCGAACAACAGCAACCCGTAGGTATGTGTGCCCAATACACGACAACAGGGTCGCCGCCTGTTACGTGCGACCTAAAAACATATTCATAGACTCACGCCTAAATTCTTGAAGGGTTAGGCAGAGGTTTAACTATGCGGTTTGCGTAGTATTTTAAGTCGTCGCCTCGCCACTCCCACTACGCCGAGTGTTGTGGGTTCGAAGCACACACGGGACAAAAATTTGTGTGATACACAAATGGTTGTTTCGAGTCTGGATGTTCTTTGTGGCCGTTATTTGAATGTTTGTAAAGTCCTCCGCAACACAGGAATTATAACTAGTGCAGAAGTTGTCTTTAAAAAAACGGGATGGGTGTGAAAATCCAGGATTCAACCTCTTCGTCTTAACTGTAAAAGTAATAAAAAGAAATGACCTCTATATCTCGAGGGTCTTTTGACTCACAGGGCCCATATTCAAACTCGACTGAGGTATGACCCCAAGGTGTCTGCACACCAACTCCGGAATTGACCGATTGACTTGTAGTCAATCGGTTGGTGTGGTGGTTCCGGAGTTATGCCTGTCACTAACAAACTGTCACTAACAGACAGACTCACAGACCAACATAGTGTTTTCATTAACCTCTTCGAAGAAGACTCAGAGGTTAATAACAGGTGTAGAATATCCACATTACGTCAACTATGTTTTTAGGTTCCATGTAATAAAGAGCCTATTGCGGTTACTGGGCATAATTTCAGACGCCGAGCTAAGCCATTACCGATATTTTTTTGACAGGAAGACTCAATAACACTGTTCCCGACCTAGGAATAGAACCCGTGACCTCACACATGGTAGTGACTAATAGGCGAAATGTTGGCGTGATAAAACTTAGCCTATCTACTTAGGGTATAATGCCCTTCAGACCGAATTTCGGCTACGGCGGCCAGTCTTAACGGAGACCATCTGTGGAGAGAGGAGGATCTGTGGAGAGAGGAGACACGCACTATAATATCACCTGATATTATAGTGCGTGTGTGCGCAAACACAAGTGCGCTCTCTGTTCCCTAACTCTCATGACCCGATGGGACTGTAATCCGACACGACCGGAGAGAGATCAGGCGCAGCACCAACGGCTTTACGTGCTTTCCGAGGCACGTGGGTGTCTTAACGGCAACTTCCTAACTCCACCGGGCTGCTATTGAGATTGCGTAACTGAAAATCCCAATGAATTTTGTTGGCCCGACCCGGGATTCGAACTTGCGACCTCATGCACAGCAGTCGCATTCACAACCGCTGCGCCACGGAGGCAGTCAACAACCTCAAGGGTATACTGTCCATGTAAATTACACATTACGTAATTTAAGTTGATTTGATTAGAAAAGCATTAACAGCTTTTAACTATTCTAAGGAAATTTAATCAATGTGTCGATTATCTTTTAATGGTTTTACACGTTTCTATTGTTTTGACATGATTATTGATTAAATCTTTATGTCTCACTAATTGTTATTATTACGGACATTATTGTAGAACATTTCGCATTATTTGATTAGATTTTAAGACCGGAAAATTAAATTGATTCTTAATGAGTGTTTATTCTTGGAATTGTATGGTTTCTCATTGAAAAGATGAACTTCTGTCGCATTATATATCACCGATAGAAGTACACCTTTATCGCTGTTTGTAGAATTGCGATTCAATATACTTATACATATAATTTACTATAATATAATATCTATTGAGATATTTCTGTAGTCATTGTATTAATATTGAATATGTTTATATTATATTTTTGTCCAGTTGATTATGCGGATATTACAATGTTATGTTTTACGAAATGTTTTAATTTCACAGGCTTTCCCAACAGACAAATCGCATTCTGAATAACTATTTCCAAATGTCTATTAATCGGATATATTATGTAATTAAAATGGTGTTTCGTTTAGGTACATATAATTTTGATAAACATGTTATTATTATAACATAAAGTAAATTAGTTAGTAAGTTTCTATACCTGGGATCAGTAATTTCTGACGATGGCAGTGACGCGGACGTCATGCATAGAGTGACCACGGCCTGGAGCAAATAGCGCTCACTAACGTGAGTTTTGTGTGATACCAAAAACTCTGTAAGAAGTAAGGGTAAAGTATACAAAACCGCAATAAGACCAGCGATGTTATATGGCAGCGAAACATAGGCTGCCAAAAGAATTCACAAACAAAAGCTTCATACTGCCGAAATGCGAATGCTTCGTTGGTCTGGAGGTGTTACAATGAAAGACAAAGTCCGAAACGAGTACATTCGAGGAAGTCTAAAAGTGGCACCCATCGCTGATAAAATGGTAGAATCGAGGCTAAGATGGTACGGGCATGTGATGCGCCGACCCGAAAACTTCGTAGTGAAAAAGTGACTATGTTGCGACAACAGGAAAAAGAGGAAGAGGAAGACCGCCAGCAACATGGCTAACGATTGTCCAAAAGGACATAAAAACAATGTCCCTCGTAGAGGACGATACTAGCAACCGCAATAAGTGGCGCCTCAGAATTAGGAAAGCCGACCCCCTGTAACGGGAGGTGGCGAGGACAAAGAAGAGCAGATACCTACCATAAATTACGTAGGTACACACGCATAGTTTTTTGTACATTTATGTTTTGCATACTTCCTCTATTAGCCAGCATTTTGAGCAAAAGTAATATAATATTCATATCGAAGGTATCCCAGTTGAGTATCTAAAATACTCACACCTAAAAATCATTATCGCCAAAAACAGGTACTATTACTCAAGTTATTGATCCAATTTCTCACCAAACGAGCCGGCGGAAACAATAGAACAAAAATGTGCCGACTTGTAAACCCTCTATTTGTGTACAATAAGTATAATGGCATTAAGACGTCTTAGGTGCCACTGTTGTGTTTAAAATACCGACATTCGTACCTGGACTCTTATCGTTAGGTTTAAGACGCGTCGCTTACATAATGCGCCATTGATAAACCGAAAAAGATCGCGTGTGACCTCTTCCAAGAATGATAACGCATTTTCGGAAGGCAATAGGTATTTCTATTTTTACGTGCACCTATTCTTTTTTGTACCGAACAATGGGTTGTTTATGATTTCTTGAAACTGATTTTTGTACAAATATGTACATAATTTTGGGTGGAATAAAGGTAGTGTTTGGAGATGTATGGTTTGGATATTGAATAGTGATTGTCGGCATTTTGTATGTATGTACGCCGCGATCACTAGATGAATTCTCGAGTGGTATTATAAGTAAACATCATACAAGCCGAGTTAAGTGTCGATATTTAACATATTTTGTTTCACTGTGTTTTTGACAACTCATTCCTGACACGCAATTGAAAAAGAATAAAGAAAGTAAATAACGAATTTGAATTAATTTAAAAATATACAATTCTCTTCTCTGTACTCTTCACAAGTAAGTCAATAGATATATGAAAATCACAAATTTTCTTCCATAATAAAGTAACGTACCACTTTCAATTTTCCAAATATTAAATGTTTACACAAAATGAAATTGCGTACATCTAGCTAGTAGTGCGCTATAATTGCTTATTAAATAAAACAAATGATATACCTAAATGGAATACATAGTGTCATTAGATTATAAGTCATAGGTATAAACCAGTGAAGTCAAAACCATACATTTTTCTCCTTAACGTCACGTACTTTCAAAATCTCCACCGTGAATAATCTATTTATCTCGAAGGTCTCTTAATCCCGACAATTAGGAACTTGAAATGTTTACATAAAACGAAACTGCGTACAAAGATTATTACCGTAATTAGTAGTCAGATGATAATACTCACTTTTATCATCTCTGTGCAAATTAAGAAGTATATTGATGTTCTTAAAATGACGTGGGCTGTTTGTAATGGTTTTTTTAATAATTTATTTGTTTAACAGTCTCGTTTGGAACGTGTTTGGGTTAGAAGAAGATTATAAACATCATCGCCATCTTAATATTCTTTAATTTTGTGTACTTGAAGGCTGAAGAAATACTGTCGCCATTATTATCTCTTGTGAGAATCATGTGATGGCCTTTGATCAAGCGATGACAGCGGCAGAAAATCACATTATTGTAAGTGTAATGCGCTGCCATGTGTATATAATACAATTATTCTTACTTCCTTCCTTTAATATTATAAATTCGAAAATAACTCTGTCTGTCTGTTACCTTTTCACGGCTAAACCACTCAACCGATTTAGATAAAATATGGTACAGATATAGTTTCAAACCTAGGGAAGGTTATAAGCTACTTTTTTTTGGTGTAGGTACCACTCTGCTGCAGGATTAAATACGCATACATAAAAAATAAATAAGTTATAGTTGTCATTACTTTTTTCGTAGAAATTAGGTCAAATATAATTAAATATTTATTTCTCATTCTTGACAAGTTTTATAAGCCAACTGGCTACCCCGGCAAACACAATACTTTTTTGTATGAAAAGTATCCTATGTCATTTTCCGTGCAACTGACAACGTGTATGCGAAATTCCGTGATATTCGGTCGAGTAGTTAAGGTGTGAAAGCATAACAAAAGAACAAATA
The DNA here is from genome assembly GCA_963675205.1 of Catocala nupta. Taxonomy (NCBI): domain Eukaryota; kingdom Metazoa; phylum Arthropoda; class Insecta; order Lepidoptera; family Erebidae; genus Catocala; species Catocala nupta. The sequence goes on along the minus strand of OY776097.1, from coordinate 17,361,429 downwards.
AAATGACATTCGAATTTTAAATATTAGTTAAGATTACATACACGATACAGTTTCTAAGGAGATGTCCTAGTCCCAGTAAGAATACTGTTATCATTCAAAAACGTAAATTTTTTTACGCATGAATAAAAAAAGGTAAAGGTGTTCATTTTATTTTATACCTAACAGTTTCGAGGATATTTAGGTTTAACATTATCTCATATTATCACACTATTTTAGGGTTTAAAGCGATTATACTCTAATTGTAGCAATTAGTTGTACACGTGTCCCATAAAGTAAGTTTTGTTGAACATAAAAATTTATTTCGAGTACCGAACAATTCTTGAAAACCCGAAATATACGAAATAGTTTCTCGTTAAATTATCCAGTATTCAATTTCTTATCGATATAGTACACATTGAACATTCATATTTTTAAACGTATTTTAAATACGATTACATGTTAATATAATTGTGATATTCAAAACACTGTTTGACATTACCCTTCCAAACAACATCGTTAAGATAAAATCAAATGATACGCTATTTGATTCAACTGCGAGTCTGTGATGCACAAAATTCAGTTAGGTCGTAATTGTATATGCATATTCTTATGATATGTGATTGAAAACCGTGATAAAATAAACATAGATGTGCTCAATTATATTACACTAGCTTTTGCACACGGTGACGCCCACGTGATACCTATATCAATAAAAAGTAGCCTATGTCCTTTTCTAGGTTTTAAACTATCTCTGTATCAAATTTCATCCAAATCGGTTGAGTGGTTTAACCGTGAAGAGGTAACAGACAGACGGATAGACAGACAGAGTTACTTTTGAATTTATAATATAATTAAGGAAGTAAGGACAATATTTAAAACCTTTACCTGTCGATGGTTGGAACGCCAGACATAATTAGAAACATATTGTGTATGGCCGCTGGTATACCGCTGCGAATGAATATATTAATTTATATCAAATAGTTAGACTTTATTTCTCAAATCTTATTACAAGTATTCTCTTTTTAAAAATACTACAATTATTCTAGGTCCTATAGGCTATATAAACAAGAAAACCTAGACTCGTAACAATCTTATTCTTTCTTTTCATGTGGTTAGTGGCCAATCTGTTGTCAAGAGTTGTTTAAGCCGCCCGCAGGCCTCTGACATGGCTTAACGACTGCTGTCAATTTGGCAACAACCGGGACCGACTTTTTTACGTGCCCTCCAAAGCACGGAGACGCTCATATGAAATACGACTAAGCGGTCACCCATCTATAGATTGATCGCACCCAACGTTGCTTAACCATCGCTAATCTTTTTCCGATCAATGAGTGCAACTGGCTATGAGTACTCTATGGCGTAGTCTATACGTAACAATAATTTGTGGATTATACTAATTATTGTCGGTGTCACAATCGACCCGACTGGACCGTACCTATAAACCTCTACGTCTACTGCACTAATCAAAGGCATGATGTTGTAATATAAAAAATACTAATATACGGTTCATTTAAAATTGTTTGCAAAGAGATTGTGAGTAGGGCAACATTTGAAAAGTAATGTGCAACAGATTTCGAGCTGCAGAAAAGTTAAGGAATTATTCGGAAGTAGAAGATTTGCATTAATTATGTTTTCTTGTGCTTCTCAAAGAAGCGAGCGTACATAAAATTATCTTTTATCATCAGATAAGTAGGTAATATATTCCTGTCATAAATTATTGTTATAGATACTACCGACACCTAAAACAACAATTAAAAGATCTCACCAATTTTTGTCTCGTGTAGATATCGAACATACAACAATCGGCGACGTGGCAATGGCGAGGTGACTATTAAAACCACTACCTACGCCATTCGTGCAGTCAACCATCATTACTAAAATGCCATTCAAATTTAGATTATTTAATGAATCATTAAGAAACGAGGTAAACCTAGTAAAAACTCAGGATTCAACCTCTTCGTCTTTATGTGACTTTTTCCATCAGCTTTTTGTATTTTTTTGGCTAGCAGTCCCGCTGCTGGGCAAAAGCTCTCTCTCGGACTTCCAAATCACTCTGTTGGTGGATATCCCCTGACCTCATGACCCCTTTATCTCGAGAGTCTTTTGACCTACAGGGCCCATATTCAAACTCGACCGAGAGATGACCCCAAGGTGTCTTACAAGTCAATTGGTCCAGTGGTTCCGGAGCTATGCCTGTCACTAACAAACTGTCATTAACAGACAGACATACAGACCCACATAGTGTTTTTATTAACCTCTTCGAAGAAGACTCGGAGGTTAATAACCCATACATTTCCAAGTTTTGAAAATGTATGGCACATTTCCAAGTTTTACTCTGGGAAATTCAACGCAATAAACTGATAAAAAAATTGAGAACTTATTTAGTAATGAACTAAATCTATGTTATAAATTACACACTGTCTATTGCCTTATCTTTACAATCGTATAAAATACTAGAGGTTTGTCACATACATTGCACTGTGTGACGAAATCTTTATAATATGTTAAACAAATGTTTCAGTTTAAACAGAAGCCGCGTGTAAACACCTTAATTTGGGTAATAAAATGCTTTACTAGATAAAATAATATTTTATAATGGTTTGTACAGTATATCGTTTTCATTTGTAGCTGTTTGTACTTACAGACATTTATTAGCTCAAGGTGAAAGATGATAGTTGCTATCACTTCCCGACCCTTCCAGTCTCGTTAATGTTACAAGGTATTCAAGGTCATTACAGTAGGTATGTATTTTGATGTTTCCATTTGTAATCTTGGGATTTCAGTCACTGCGCTTAGCCTAGGCATTGACAAGGATTTAAAAGATTATATCATCTAGCTATTGATACTATCTATTAATACGCAAATGGAAGCAGGTAAATTTTGTACTCATCGTAAGTTATATTATATCTGTAAATATTGTTATTTTTATACATACAATTAGCAAAAAATAAAGAATGAAGCCGGAGAAGGGTGTCAGGATCGTAGCAAATGGAAATCCGTAGTTTCTGCCTACCCCCCTGGGAAACAGGCGTGAATCCATGTATGTATGTACAATCAGCGCCTAGTTCCCAAAAAGTAGGTATATTATACAGGGTGATTTTGAAATCGTGTAATTCCTTTTAACCACGCATTCTACTCGTGATATAGAATAACCCTGACCATATTTTTATTTAATTAGATTTATTTTTTTTGAAAAAATATTATTCCGTTTTTTTCGTGAAATGGTGTCAGGTAGTCATATGTTAACCAACCGGGGCAATTTTGATTTTTTACTAATTAAAATAAAAAATCATATTAATAATTAATGTCGTAAATAATAACGGGCGGTCTTTTTTATTGCCCCTTATTATTTACGACATCAGTTATTGTTACGTTATTATTTTTAAATTAGTAAAATATTAAGATTGTGTCAGGTGGTTAAAATATGACTATTTGAAATCATTTCATGAAAAAAATCTGTACTCTAATTTTGCCGAAACCATTATTCTAATTAAGAAAAAATATGGTCAGGGTTATTCTATATCACGAGTAGAATGCGTGGTTAAAAGGAATTACACGATTTCAAAATCACCCTGTATACCTTCAAGCCATAGAGGCCATTCTGTAGAAAAATTGTTCTGTAGAAACGCCTCTATGATATGTACATATATATATTTATATATATATCGCGATAGCTCAGTGGGTAGACCAACATACTGCAATGCAGAGGGTTTCGGGATAGCACCCACGTCGTGCACCTCTGACTTTCGAAAATTATATGGCTTTTCGAAATTATGTGCGTATTGATCTGACACTGGTCTAACCTAAGGGTATCGTTAGCCTTCGGGTTGCGGTGGTCAAGTAGCCGCTCCGTGTAAAAACTGATATCCAGTCAAATCCGGTTAGACCAGAAACGCCTCTTTGGCTTAAAGCTCTCTATATCTTTATTATAACTACATTTCAACAGCATGGTATAACTCGATATCTTGATTATAGGTAGGTACATACAAATATTTCAACAACATGGTATGGCATTGTATATATAGCCCAACATAATAGGAAGTGAGCCTTTTACATCTACCTACAGTTCCAGACTTAGAGCTGCTATTAGATTTATTATGACCAAAAATGCTATTAACTCGATGCTCGGGCATCAAATCAAACTCCTCCAATCAAACTCTCACTCACTACTACTACTATACCATTATCATTGTCTCGGCTTTACGCTCTCAGGTCACCCAACAGCACCTAAGAATGTCAGCAACTATAAAGATACATTGCCTTAAAATTGAATTGAACTGAAGAACATAGGTACTGCTTTTTAATTCGCCAGATAATTATGATTTCGTAGATAATCTTATTGACTCGCGTTCTTTCGCCATAAAAACCTATTTAGTTGGAATGGACAGAACTGTAGCCTAACAATCCAGCACAAAACTACATATTATCTCCCAAACGAAGTCGAAATGTCAGTTGTCAAAGAACACACTTTTGCATTTATAATATGTATTAGATGTTATAATACGGATATATTTATATGTACATCTTCTGTGCTCTATATATAAAACTTTATATATATAAACTCCTCCTAAACGGCTGGACCGATTTTGATGAAATTTTTTGTGTGTGTTCAAGTGGATTCAAGAATGGTTTAGATTTCGTTTTCTTTTTCTTATGTACATACAGGACAACGTCTGTCGTGTCCGTTAGTTTTATATAAAAAAAGCAACTCCTACACTCAGAATTATTTCAGTGTCGCGGGGGACTTTACAACTAGCAAACAATACAAGCAAACTCGGAACAATTATATGTGAATCACAATTTTTCACCCGCTTGGAGATTGAACCTACAATACTTAACGCAATGGTAGTGCCGAGGTGACCATTCAAACCACTACGCCGCGCCGTGCAGTCAATTCCATCACAAGTACTATTAAATAAATATATGCACTATTCAAGTCTAACATTATTATAAATCTATAACAGTGAACGCAAAACGCTGCTCTATACGCTCTAGTATTGGTCTTTATATTACGTAGGTAGGTGCTTACACTCATTTGATAATAAAGCAGTATGTACCCACTTCATCAAAACATAAACATGTAACAAACTCATTACGAACAAAACTCATGACTGTTCTCGCCATCGTGAACTAACACCGAATTCTAGACTCAACAAGGTGTCTAGTGGCTTCACACATCACTGAAACAAAACGACCTAACCGCCAAACTAATAAAACTTACCTTTAACTTTATTATTTTGCTGTCAAAGTCAAAAATCGAAGACCAAATGTTTTAGAATAAAAGACAATTGAATAAAGACTTTGTTGTTAGTTGAATAGGGTTGTAATTTGTTTAAAGTATCACTCTGTTATGTCAGTAGAGTTTGAACGCACGATTGTTTGAGTCGGCGCCTTTGAGCGCAGGTACAAAGGGCGCCGCCTGAGTGTCGTGTGTCTCGCCCACCTGACTATTTGCTGGCATCGGACCGATGTTATGTTACCGTGGTTATGTCGTTGAATGTTTAGACTCCATGTTCCGTAGTAAACTCCTAATACGAGCTTTGAATTTGTAATTATGGGAAAATTTGCACTTAAACGTAAGTTTTAATGTATTGTCGTTGGTTTAGCTGTTAAAAGTTATGTTAGACGTGTAATAATGAGAATTGCGAATGCTACGCTGCCTTGGTACCGTGACATAAGTTTGCGTGTGATCGTGAGATCTCAAGTTCGATTGCCGGGTAAGGTGAAATGTTATTGTCGTTCTTCTTTGAGCTTCGGATTGTAGTCCACTTAAACGATGTGTGAACATCTATTGTTCTCCTTTTTAACTTTTGTATGGCCCTTTTTCTTAAATACTAGAGATAATGGGATAATTTTAAACTCATAAAGCTTGGAGACGGGGCACAAGGCACGGGACTCAAAAACATAATTATATGTATAACTATACTTATGCATTTTTATCGCTAAGGGGAAAAAAGACTGAAGTGAATTGCACTCTAATTTCGCTAGCTAGGTACGTTTTAAGTCCGCCGTTGTTTCGAGCGATTTCATTGCGGTTTTCGTATGACACGTTAGACACAGATCTTATTTGTAATTATACTTTTCCCACACATATTTAGATGTATGTGAACTCACACTGGCCAGTACATATCTAATAAATATTTATAATTCGAAGAAAATTTCATTTGAATAGTTGCAACATATCGATGTTAGAAACACCCACACGCTAAAATCAGTGCGAGCGTTGTGCAGGTATTTAAGAACTCTATATTCTAACATCTACCATATCGTGACAAGGCTTTGCGTTTATACTTACAGCTGATATTAGGGAAAGATTGTATTCAATTCCCTGATCGAATATACCTATGGCGTTGTAGGTTTTTGTCAGGCAGTTCCTAGTCAGCGTGAAGTTAAAAGTGTTCCTATTTAGATCTCTTTTACTTCACATCAAAAATATAGCTAGCGACATGATACGAACGCTTAGGATAGTTATATAGGCATCAGTTTATGGGACACACAGTTTTGTACGAGGAACAAAGTTCACAAAACAAGATTTCTACTAAAAATGGCGCACTTAATTCATACTGACCGCCGCGCTGTCGATAAAATTAAGCGTAAAGATTATAATATAAATTAGTGCAATAATAATAGTAGGGCAAACTAATACCATACCCAATATCAATTACTAAAGTACTAGATTTTGCCCGCGGCATCACTCGCTTATATATAGGTTCGGATAGTAACAGTACTATTTGCTGTATCTCTGACAAGGTATACCTATGCGAAATTTCATGATGATCGGTTTGGTAGTTTAGGCTTGAAAGGGTAACAAACTCATATTCGCATTTATAGTAGGTATTAGTTAGGATACGTGGATAATGTCAGGCAGGCAATGATTATACTATTGGGAATCTTTAGTACTTCTTATCAGCTCATTCATCATTATGCCTTACCAACTTGTGAATAGCACATAGTGCTATTGGCTTATCATATAATAATATAATCTCTATTTATAAACTAATCCAATGCTGGGCTTGGGCTGTGCATTGCTTTAAATGGGATATTAATGGAAGGCTTAAGCTATACTTCAGCTCGGTAGTTCAGTGCGAGTTTATTTTGTTTCACTTCGTTAGGAAATAATATAAAGGTGTTTTTTTAATAAAGGACAACGCACCATTATGTGTAATAATTTCCATGTCGCGAGGACATTTCAAACATTCAAATAACGGACACAGAGAATACCGAAATTCGACATAACTATTTGTAGATCACACAAATAATTGTCTGGTGTTTTTTTTTTTTATTTTTATTTTGCTCCTCAAAATGACAACACTCCGCCTGATGGTAAGCAGTCGTGTGGTCTAAGAGCAGTGGCCTCCACATCGTCCTCATAGCAGCCGAGGCGATGTTGAGGTCTCTACTTTGACGGCCTGAGAAGGTGCTTTTTCACGCCCCGCTTAAAGGACCCAGGATTGAAGGAAGAAGGAAACACGTGTCTTGGCAGAGAATTCCATGCCTTGATCTGATGATATCGAACTTATAATACTTGGAGCAGGGGTGGTTACCATTGTAAGGCAGTAACTTAAATGACTACGCCATCAGTACAGTTATTGCATTACATTACATGAGCCTTAAAAAAATTATAAGTTAGCAGGCTCTCCTATACACCAGTAATTTTAGTCAGGTTGACGAAAAATCTTAGATTTTCTTTTTAAATGAAAGTATATAATATGAAATAATATACTATTTTGTACACAAATTTTTTTTTATTAAAATCAATAAAATGTTTATTTATATATACTCCATTTGGTTAGGTACTTAACTAAAGGTAAATAATCTTGATGTGACTTTTTACACTAACACATATTAAACAAATAAATTACTGCTTAAACTAACGGTTCAATTGATTTAGTAATCGTTATTGTTGTATTTACATTGATCTATACCAGCATTTTATTTTTATACTGAGTTTTTAGATAAAAGGACATATCAAGATTATTTACCTTTAAGTAGCTAACCAAATGGAGTATAGATCAGAAGGTAACACTTATGAACGTCAAAGTTTCACCTATTATTGTGAATTCAGATTTACATTTACCTGTTGCCATGTTCAGCAAAGAAAGGGTTTAGAACCTATGTGAAGAACTGGCAACTAAATCATAGCTCATAAGTAGAAATAAAATAATGTTTAATATGGGAGACTAGACAACTGCCCGTTACTATAAGAAAAGCGGGCCCACGACTCAGCAATGACGTAATCACATTAGTATCACTTTCGCATTGTGTGACAAATATACATATGTATACCTAAGAACAGCGAGATGACGTGGCAATACATCTCTCTTTGCGCTTAGCCTTACACCATTATAGATAGCACAGTTTGTCTTAAACAAACGATAGTATTCTTTTTTTTTAAACTAGATTATGCCCGTGGATTGTCATTGTAGGAAACAATGAAGGTTACATCCTAACTAATATTATAAATGCTACAGTCTGTTTGTTTGTTTATTACGCTTTCACGCTTTAACTACTCGACCGATTATCATGAAATTTCGCATAGGTACACATTGTCAGGGGAATAGATTTTTAGGTTAGATTAGTCACAGTACTTTTTTATTATTTTTTATTAATCAAACCTAACCTAAACTTACGCGAGCGTAGCCGCCCTATGTCCTTTTCTATGTCCTTGACAACGTGTATGCGAAGTTGCATGATGATCGGTCCAGGAGTTAGGGCGTGAAAGCGAACAAACAAACTCACATTCGCATAGGTAATATCAGTTAGGATGTCACCCTATTGTTCCCTATACTAACAACTATCATAGGATGAATAGATACGTTTTGTAAATGCACATTGCATCGAATCGTCGGAAGTGCGTGGGCTGAAGGCATGACGGCATATACGTATTGGCAAAGGTCCTGTAATGAGTTTCTAAGAGTTCGTACTTATAGATGTAAGAGAAATTGATAGGTACAAACCTCGCCTCTGTTAGATAGTAAAAGCTTTTATAACAGAGTAGATATGCGGCGACTTTTCGCTTGCATAAATGTAGGTTAGGTTAGAAACAGTATTCTGGATGAAAGGCAATACTACGTCCTTTTCGATTCCCCTGACAACATGAATGCGAAATTTCATAATAATCGGTTGAGTAGATAAGGCGTGAAAGCGTAACAAATAAATTTGAAAACATAAAATCTCACATAAGCATTTATGATATTAGTTAGAATAAATATAAATCGATATGTAGCGATGTAAAATATATTAGTAATCAATAAAGTAGTACTTATAACAAAACTTAGCATTTTGTCAATGTTGCATTGAAAGACTAGCCAGAATACTATTATATATAGATAAAGCTTTCAACGTTATTATTGCCCGTGTATCCCCAAACGATAAGATTAATTGTATAATCCATATATTATTGTCCTGAGTCCTTGCATATTTGCAAAGTATCTCGCGACACAAGTTTATTTTTAATTAAATAAGGAAATACAATACAATTTCTCGTCCAAAATTCGTCCAATACACGCTCTCACATATTACTAGATATAATGCAGTCACTAATACCTCAATAATACCTACAAAATAAATAAATATGTCTTTACCAACTTGCTTAACACGAACAACGCACATAGCATACAAGAATAGAAGATAAGTACCCTATTTATTACCTAAACGTAAATACCTACTATTAATACAATACCCTACATGTTTTGTTCTATAAACAAATGATGATTCTTTTGTTTATTGTTCTATACGTTTATCTTTTGTTTTATCGGATGAGTAGCTATAAGGCGTGACTTTGTTCCCGTGGACTAAAGTGTATGTAACAATAGCCAGTATAAGTAGAGCTTTTAGTACTATAGACATGTATACTAAGGTAAGGTCACAGTAGTTTTTGCATGTCTCAAAGGTAAGATACGTGCTATTTTTTACCTGTTATGGTTGTTAGGACTTTTCGATAACGCTATAAATGCATACATAGTCTCAAAAAGCACTCTCTCTTTCCACATTTTGCCAGCTTTAATATTAGGTTCCACGTAATAAATTGTAGCAAATAGAAGCACGCTTTTTACTGACTATCTGGCACAAATTCAGCCTATGTCCTGCTAATGAGAATGTCCTGACAGAACATCCTAACAACACATGATCTGACCCGGGAATCGATAGCATGCCTTCAAAACTATAGGTACCATTTTGCATGCAGTTTGCGAAGGTTTAAACAAACTAGATCGTATAATAAAGGTTTTAAAGACCATGCAATGTTCGCTGAACAATTATAACTTTCTGTTGAAAAACATCAATGCAAAAGTACCTACAAACCTATATATATCTATACTCTATACTAATATATTAAAGAGGAAAGATTTGGGATTTTATATGTTGGTGATTTTGTATGTAATAAATAAACTCAAAACGAATGGATTGATTTAAAAGAATCATTCGCCATTAGAAAGCTACTTCATTTAGAAGTAACGTAGGCTGTATAATATTACACTACTGAGCTCCAAGAGCGGAGCAGTTATCATAAAAATGGATAAACGCAAGACAGCTAGTTTTAAATAATAATACCTACTACCTTTAGTTGTAGAGTTTTAAGTTTCATTGCAGAGACGCAGAGAGAGAGATATTATTTATTCCTGGTTTTCTAACATGGTTTGGTACTATATACTTATATACCGCCGTTAGCGTAGGTACCTACTTGATACATTCGGATGAATCGCGTAGTTGATAAAATAAACGTTCATCGCATCGTATCATTAAAATGATTTAGTATTTGTAGCTTTTGAGCTAAGTAAATAAAATAGAATACACATACACATGATTTTTTAAAGTCTGATCATCGACATATCAAAATCAGCTTCATGTGGAGTGATTTGATTGGCTGTATAATAATTCAGTCATTTGACATTCGTATGACAGTCTATTTACAAATCTTTATATTGATCCGTCTTCCAGAAATATGGTGTCAATATGGTTTATAATATACAGTAGATTCTATCATTGGTTCTGTAGTTTAAGTCCAGTAGTGTAAACTTACGTAGGAATAAGTGTTAACGCAAATTGTTGATGACAATATAATTTCTAACATAATTAACACCTTTCCTGGTGTAGTTGCTATTTAATCGAATGCCTAATTAAGTAACTACTAAATCTACTTACATTTTAATTTAATTAATTACTTGTCCTTTACGCGATATTACTAGTCAATCAATCATTATTAAATAATGACATTTTATTAAATTCAATTAGGTACCTATATACCCTGTTTTGATTTCTTTTTTTAAGAGATTAAGTAAAATAAGGGAGGAAAACATAGGTGTGTCATAATTATAAATACTTCTTTGTTTTGTAGATAGTGGCCAGCGTTTTATTCCAATTTAGAATTCGGCTTTTGTTATATTCAATGTAATTTAGACAAGAGGACAACTATCACAGAAACAGTGCGTATGACTATTTACTAACCTAATAATTAAGTTAAAGTTAGTTTCCCCACAATGAACTTAAATAAAGCCCAAATACCTAAACATGAACGAAATAAATTTAATCTAGAACACAACTTGAACTTTCACTACTATAGAACAGTATACAATAGCCGCATGTAATACGTGCCTAATCTCAATGCAGATACAAATTACGACAACCGTACAGAGACATACAACAAAGCCTTGCCTACGAAACTAAATTACCAGAGCAATCCGCTCACCTAATAGCTTCAGCGTCACCAAAAATTTGCATTACCCAAACACACTTACGAAACGGCACAAACCTCTGTCAACTTACTATGACAAGGTTCCTAAATTGTGCATGGAACTTAGGAGTTAGGACTCGCTCGCTGTGAACTAAGTTACAGTTGGGACAATTCGCGATAGTTGCCGATCGATTCCGAAGGCAGTGCTCGGCAGGCCCCGCCTAGTGGGAGGCGCGGTGCTGCTTCGGGAGCTAACACAGGCGCCGGACGGAGCGGCTCTTTTGATCTGCCCCCCTCCCCGCTGCGCGCAAGCGCAGACCCAGATAACGAATGCACACAAACTCATAACGCTCCGCGCGCTCACCCAAGCCGGTTGTCAGCACAAACCGGTTGTGTGACGACACCAGAGTGATACCAAAGTGAGACCAAGAGTCCGACCCGAGGACAGTGCCCCAGTGTTTAGTTTTGTATGGACAATTGTGTTTAGAAAATGGAAGATAAGCCCTACAGTGTTGACAGTTCGGACGATATCAATATCGACGAAGAGGAAGAACATATTGAGGATAATCACAGTAAGTGTTTTGTTTGTGTGTTTTTGCGGATTAGTTTTTTATGTCTAGTTGTTATTTTGTTTATGTTATGATTATGATGAAAAAACCAGATATTTGTTTTTATGTGTATTATAGCAGCGGTTGTTTTATTAAACACATTGTACAAACGTAAATATTCGTTTTGATAGATACGAACAAAAATTTTTTTTAAATTTACTTTAATGTTTGTGGCTGTCGATTTTAACATAATATTTAATGGTACATTTTTAGTATCTTTTAGATATCAAGTTAATTTTATAAAGTAATTTTAACAGAATTGAAATACATACTCATGAACGATTTTATTGAGGATTTAGGTATTTGAAGTTTTCTAGTATTAGGATAAGTATTTACGATTGCGTTTATTACTTTCTCAGGTTATCCACCAGACTTCCCGATCGAAGCTTTAGTAAAGCTCGAGCGGCCATCACCTCCTTTGCCGACGCCGCCGCATACGCCCACGGACGACACGCCCCCTGCCGTCGTTATCTCGCGCCACCAGCCTTGGACGCCACCCGCGCCCCAACCCTATCCATACCCCCGACCTACCATGCAGTCACCCTACCCCTACGATAAAGTCCCAGTACCAAACTACACACACCCCGCGATGTCGGCTTACGTGCAAGCACAAGCCGCGCAAGTCGCGACCCTTCCTCCGTCGGCACCCTACCACGCCATGCTCGTCAACCAGTGGATTAGAAACGCAGCTTTCTACCACCACTCATTGAGATATCCCGGCGCCATGGCTCAAAGACTACCAGGAAGAAATCCACCACCGATGCGGGCACCAGGAGTGCCCGGCACCAGACCCAAGAAACAATTTATTTGCAAATATTGCAATCGCCAATTCACCAAGTCCTACAATCTCCTTATCCATGAAAGGACCCATACGGACGAGAGGCCCTATTCGTGTGACATCTGCGGGAAAGCTTTCCGCCGGCAAGACCACCTCAGAGATCATAGGTATGTATCATTATTTAAATCAACGCCTAAGTTATTTATGCTATTACATTTCAAGTTATATGATAGTCTTGGCGAGGACTATATAAAACCACTTTCACTAGTTAGGAGGAGTGTTAGATGTCGGTAATCAATTTATCCGAGAGACTCCTAATTTAATTTAATGTTTCCTCCAAATACCAACAACGTGATTTAGGACGTGTTTCACCGAAGCATTGTTGACGATAAGAGCAGAAAAAAAATTAAAAGTGTAAACCTTTTTGTGAGGTCGCGAGGCGGCGGGCGCAACGGCGCACGCGCGCCCTCGTCGACCGGTTTCGTTCTTTACGATCACCATATCTGTCTTGCTCCGCCGTCGAACAAATTACACGTTATATTTCTTCGCTTTTACGAGACCTCAGTTTTTTTTCTCATATCGTGCCGTATATATTAACAGTCTAATGTGTCCGTAATGTAGAATCACTTCAATTTTCATTCAAAGCGCTTATTTCGTCGCCTATTGAGCCATAAAGATGTAGATGTTTGTTTACAATGTGTACCCGCGAGAAGTGAAAGTTGAGCTTGTGACTAAACGTTGTTCTCTATTTTCCAGGTACATACATTCAAAGGAGAAGCCGTTCAAGTGTACAGAATGTGGAAAAGGATTCTGCCAATCGAGGACGCTAGCTGTACACAAAATTTTGCACATGGAAGAATCTCCCCACAAGTGCCCAGTCTGCAACAAGAGTTTCAACCAACGTTCAAATTTGAAGACGCATCTTCTGACACACAGCGATGCGAACAAGCATCACTTAGAGCACTTGGAAGGTTGTCAAGAAGTATCATCGACGAGTCAATCTGAGAGTTCTTTGTTAGACCTTTCTCACAAGCCCTCGCCGCCCTTACCGCAACAAATTCAACCTCTTGTGAGCCCACACCAATCCCCCGTCGAGGGCCCCAAAAGAACTCTAGGCTTTTCAATAGAGGACATTATGAAACGTTGATTTGTTTTGTGTGTAAATGTAAATATTTATTGTTTGCTCTCACCGCGTTCTGAAGTACCTGTTTAAATTGGCATGAGGCTCACATTCAACATTATGTTATGTTTAGTTAATTTATATTTGCCAAAGATGTTTCATTGACTGAATAGTAAGTTCTTATCATTGTGTATCCGTTTTACCTGTTTCATTTGATTGCTATGATTGTAATCGTAATTTCTTCATCATTCCTATTACGTCATCATAATTTGTATAGGTTTTTAAATGATTCAAGTAACGGTTGAAACTCGGATCTTTTCAATTGCAAGACTGAAATTGTTTTTAATTATTGTTATTGTTTGTTTAGAGGTTTATTTATTGTGATAGAATAGCTTCAATAAGTTTATGGTTAACTAAAGTTACCGAGAAAGTATTACCTTAGGTTTTAAGTTAATTTTGTTCCAAATTCATGGCTATGACATCATTGAAATCATGTTCAAAAGTAAATCAGTAGGTAGGTGTAAGTTAGGATTGTGTAATTATTAGTTTTAGTGATTGTAAATTTGTCTGTAAATATGTAAATTAAGTATAATGGTTAAGTCGACGAGGCTACTTATAGAACTATAGTAATAATAAAAGAAAATACAATGAACATTAACAATTTGTTTTATTCCTTCTTCGTGTTTAGATATCGATGCTATTAATCTCATGTTTCTTCCATTTGAGATACCGCAACTTGTAACGAAGTACTTATAGTAATTATTAGTGTTAACTAATAATTATTTTTTGAATAGCTGTTATAATTAATTGCCTTTAAACCAATCAAGTAATTAGTATATTACTTGATGCGTTAGATTATCATAATAGTCATCATTATAATTAAAAATTTGCTCTAGATCTGGCTTGTTTGTTTTATTAGAAACAATTTAATTCAAAGATCTGTTTTAAATACCTTTTGTAAATGATCTCTCTATTGATTAAACTTGATAGTATTTTTACTTATCACGCGCTTTAGTCATAGCTAATGTCTTGATTGAATAAGCCCAGGCCAGGTTTGTTTAACTGTTTATTGCAAGCATCTAAACTCCGTAAATTTTGATGAGAGCAAACTAAATCGAATTTACCATTGCAAATGGTAAGATTAAATTAAATCTTGGCATTTGAGTCGTTAATCCTACATTCCAAGTCACAACAAAGTTGAATTAATCTGTTTGTTTTAAACATATTTCTTTAACCCAATGGCCTACGAACCCTATTGACAAGAATAAGCCTGAAATTGGTTTAATTTGACATGATTGACATTTTAGTGCATTCTTCAAATGTTAAAATGTAATGAACCTATTAGGTAGTATTACAAAAAGACAATAATGTATTTAATTTATGTTGAAAATTATAATAAATTTGTACTATAGACACTTAATTTGTTCCCACTCCTTAGTGATAAATCTTAAGTGTAGTGTTATTTATGGCTTAAGCTAAAAATAATATTCACATTTAGACAAAAACTTAAGTAACGGTTCCGTAGCGTGTCAGTCTGCCCATTAGCAAGAGGCCTATGGGCCACTAATAGGGCTGCCAACGAATTAAAAGCGTAGTTTTATTTACTGGCATATAGTTGTATTAAAGGATAGATGCAGAATTAGGCTTTGATAAACCCTGATTGTTGAGTTTGGTATAAAAGCGAAAGTTAATCAAAAGCAATAGAAATAGATAATATCTGTATTGCTTAATAAAATGCTTAGTATTTATTAAATTATCAAAAAATATACCAAGCTTTCTCGCATAATAAGTATGCAAGAAAAATTATTATTAATTTACAAAGATTTTTAAATAATTAAATATGGCGTTGTGTTTTGGCGTCTGTTTAATTGCACAAGTGTAGTATGCAAAATTATAAAATACTGCAATTTTAAAAACTTGTTTACGCTAAATATACTAGATTTTGTCTGCGGCTTCGCTCGTGTAAATGTAGCTTAGGTTAAGTTAGATTTGTCACAGTACGTTTTTCTGGATGAAAGGTACCCTATGTTCTTCTGTTCCCCTGACAATGTGTATGCGAAATTTCATGGTTATTGGTCAAGTAGTTAAGGCGTGAAAGCGTAACAAATAAACTCACATTAGCATATATGATATTAGTTTGAATTATGACAATCAACATTTCTTCATAGTTGCACATTTGTCACTTGATGCAAAATAAATCGAACGTTTGCCAACCCTAAGCCACGCATCGTGCAATACCAAACACAATCATTACAGTAATGTAACAAAATTAATTGTAATTATAGGCGAGAGTCGAGAGCGACTCCATACGAATTTCGTCTTAGCGTAATGACCATGTTTGCTAATAAAAATCGTGATGAAATTCATTTTAAGCTTTCAATTGAAATTTCGTACACGTGTGTTGGTGATTATTTAAATTATAATTATCTGCTAGTATTTTTCTCGAAGTGTGTCTCTCATAAATGGGTGCTAAATGTCAATGGACTAATAGAAATGAGAGATATAGATTAGAAATAAACTCTACCTTTAGTCTCTACTACTCGTTGTTCGCAAATTCAGAGGCTTTATCTACCTGGATTAAATAAAAGCAATATATCTCAAATTATACGTAGATACCGAATGGTATAAACAGATTAAATGTCGCTTAGGTTTTAAGTTGAATGTTTAGAGATTTTTACGTGCTGTCGCACCAAACATATAGGTAGACAAAACTCTTAAAAAGTATTGTTTTAGATAAACCTAAAACAATGTTTTTAGTAGTCTTGTACGTTGTTTATTAACTGTAAATAGGTGACCTCAATTATTGATAAAATAAATATGTTGAACGTATATATACAGCGCCAGTTCATTTATGTATAATAATAATAATATTCTATCACATACAATATATAACACTATCTAGCCCAAACTAAGCAAGGCTTGTACTATGGGTACTAGACAATAGATAAAAATAGGTACATATATATAATTTGTTTGTAAATACGTACATATTATACATAAAAACATGCAGATGCCATGCACACATGTTTGACTTGTGCGGAAATTGAACCCGTGACCTCAGGCGTGGCAGTCGGTTATACTAACCACTACGCCATCAAGGCCGCATGTTAGTATACATTATCCCTACCCATAAGGGTTCATGATAGCTAAATAATTACTGTTGAATCCTCAGAAACTATTATTTACTAATATCTTCTTGATACAGTTTTAAATACTTAAATTACGGATCTGTCAATCAGATCGTATTATATAAAGTATCATATTAATTAACTTCTATTAAAATTATCTTATTACTACGAAGATTATCTATACTAATATTATAAAGCTGAAGAGTTTGTTTGTTTGTTTGGTTGAACGCGCTAATCTCAGGAACTACTGGTTCGATTTGAAAATTATTTTAGTGTTGGATAGCCTATTTACTTAGGAAGGTAGGCTACATAATATCACGCTACGACCCATGAGGGCGGCGCAGTAATCATAAACGCGTGTGAAACCGCGGGCACATCTAGTACCAAAATAAAATCTGTAATAGGTAAGTATAACATAATTTAAAGATAGATTATTAAATTTAGTCTTTGGATCAGTCTCGAATTCGATTTTCAGAGTGGTATTACTTTTATTTAGAATACTCAATATACCATTACTCCGCCCACCAACAAAGATCGAGCCTTATTTTATATTTGTTTCTATTATGCGTGTTGAGTGATAGCATTGGAGTAAGGTGTGACGCCACGCCTTCATCTCGCTTTAATATAACCAGGTTATTCGAAGTGACAATAAACGTCGTAATTTGGTGCCACTCCTATTGCACGTTTAAGAAAGACCTGGATATAAATTTAAAGTTACCTTTATTGGTTTGTTCCGCATTCGTCCCTCATGTTTCGTTCTAAACCTAGAAATACGCATTCGTCCCAAAAATGATTTCTTAAATGCCCCTAAATTTAAATATTATTAATTAATTAATGTATTTCTTATTTCGTCCCAAACTATGTTCCTTTTCTGTCCCTGTTTTTTTAAAGGTATTTTTCTTGTATACCTCATCGATATCTCGGCAAAACTTTAGGCTTATAATTGCATGATATCACGAGCCCGACAACGAAATGATTAAAATAATTTTTAACCATGTTTTGTTTTGCTATCCATATGCACAAAAATTTATAACGAAAAAGGAATAATTTAAAAAGAGGGGTAAATGAGGAACAATTTGGAATGTGGGACGTAATGTAGGGGCAAATGCGTAACAAGCCCCTTTATTTTATACTAGCTTTTGTCCGCGAATAAAATTTGTTTGTATGTAGTCATATTTTCTTTCTTTGCATTTAAGAAGATTTGTCTACTCACATAATAGCTACTCAACTTCTTGGTTGCGTATCAAGATGAAGCATGCATCGGATTATAAATTATAGACTGAGGTCTAACTTTAAAATTGAAAGTTCTCTAAAATTGAATGCGTTTTTCACAGATGTATTGCTCTCTAGCAAAAAAAACGCGTTAAATTTTGAGTGACGCGCGTACAAACATACAGACAACATATTAAAAATAATTGTTTTGACTTCTATAACAATTATTTTTCTTAAGTATCTCCTATGTACCATGACATTACATCATATTATTACATTGACCAGTTACAATTTTATTAAATGTATAGATATTTCCTGTTTTACTGGCCTGGTGACTCTGATTTAATTGAAAAGGTGTAAGAATTGAAATTTGATTGATATTAGTAGTCATGAAACAATATAATAAATTGTACGATACCTGTAGAGTAGCTCGTTAGTTACGTGTCATAATTTTGCGCTTATGTTTGCTGACCGCGGGGGTCTCCGGATGATCTTCTTGATGCACAGATCGGCCATTGTTGGGTTCTCCTAGTAGTTAAACTGATCTTAAAAACTGATCAGTCATTTTATAATTAAGGCACAATGACGATGTATACATGTGAGCTTAATGCTTACAGGCATTTTCTATCAGACAACCACTAGGGCCAGTCGATTATAATATATTGCATGCAGACATAATAGAAAATAAAATAGTTAATAAGAAGTATAATATTTCCAATGTAAACACTCAGCTTTGTTACCATTTTATAATAAGTATCTATAGATTATCTTCGCCTTCTACCAAAAGATATATTAGTACATATTATATCTCTGCCATGATATAACGAAGTGTGTATTATAGATCTCGTAAATAATTTCGATATGACAAATGTGCGTGTCATAGGTTTAAACTCAAGGCCTCTTGTTTGTTACTAACAAACCCACGACTGGTACTAATATACTGGTTTAATACTAGTAGCTTTTACTAAAGGCGTTTGAACATGATACAATTAGCTGGCCGTGCAATAACAAGCTGTTCTTGCGGGCTATAAGATAAGGGGCGTCTAAACGGGCACTATTTTTATTGCAATGTGTGGCAGCAAAATACTCGCCCGCAGTAACTGTTATATTACATACTTTATAATACATGTATTATTTTGGATGTAAAGAATTATGTTTGGTATTGCAATGCATTCAAATGAATTATATTGGATATTTATTTTTTATCATTGCCTATCAAAATGACTACACTTCGCTTAATGGTAAGCAGTCGTGTAATCCACGAGCTGAGCCTTTCACACAACGTCCTCACATGAAGTACTGCCGAAGTCTCTACTTTGACGACCTACGGAGGTGCTATTTCACGCCCTGCTTGAAAAATCCAGGATTGATGGAAGAAGGAACATTGCAGACACGTATTGCAATAAAATATTGCCTGTTAAAACTCACTTGAATTAAGGTGTCACATGTGGCTTAAGTCAGTCCTTTACAAATTGCATATACAACTTGCAACCTCACCTTTTGCATATAACTGAGGCAATCATGAGCTATAAGACTACTAATTAGGTTATTAATAGAAATTTTAATATAAACACTTGCCTAGGAAATACGAGTTACGACCACGTACTTACGTAATGAAGAGTGATAAAAAGGTTTCGCTCTACATGAAAATCTCATTTAGTAAAGCTTAGCACAGTTAAAATAAATAATAAAAATAAATAAAATTACATATAATATCTGAAAGCCTACCATGAAACTTAAATGGCGATGTTTCGGCTCGATTGTTTGTACTGTGAAATTCATCATTCATTTATTCTGATATTCATTCTGAATTTTGGTACGTAACCTCTTGATTGTCCTAAAACCTTTTATGAAGTAGTATTGAAATTAAACACTTTATACGGATAAAAAATCCGTATAAAGTGTTTAATTTCAATGTATAACATTCGCGTAAACATAAGACAATATTATGAAGTAGTAGTTCTAATAATGGAGTAATTACATTTTGAAATAAATAAATCCAAACAAATTCGGTGAATGGTGTGCCGTTTTGTCAGAAGTTGTCGATAGATATTCATGTTAGACCTACTGTTTTAATAAAAGTTTAGGTACTTATGAGGACAATATTGTAAAAGTAATGACTTATTAAAAGATAATTTCTTTTTTGATATACTTATACCTACATATATAGGCGTCGCAAGAGGCAGACTTAGGCGAATGTTTCTTGATCAAATCGGAGACATTCTGGACAAAGGCCAGGTTAAGAGCACCTTAAACCGGCGAGCGTGTATGAGGAATGTGATGAAAGTGAAGGAGGCCAGAGAAGTGTGTCAGGAACATAGCAAATGGAAATCCGTAGTCTCTGCCTACCCCTCTGAGAAACAGGCGTGAATCTATATATGTATGTATCTATATATAGGCGACGATCTATAAAAAATCTTTATCGGTAATATATATTTTTATTAACTCTGTAGGCATCTGAATTATTACTTTTGGCTTACATCTAGGTAAGAGTTTATTATCTGCCATTTAAATCTGTAGATGGGTAGGTATATCGGTGGTGGAGTGGTAGTGTGTGCGAATGCCGTGCATGAGATATCGGATTCGATTACGGGGTCGAGCAGTGTTGTTGGGTTTTTCTGTCAAGTAATTCTCAGTAGCAGAACGGGGTCTGGAACAGTGCCTTGACGGCAATAGGCTCTTTCCTATTACGTGGGGCTTAAAATCATAGCTGGCGAATGTGTGTATATGTAATATATAAAGGTTTACTCACCCCTTTGGGGATATAGGTGTGTGACTATTTATGTATGTAATGAGTATAGATTCTGTATCTAAATTAATTTTTTGCCAGTTAAGTACTGAGCTATTAGTACTTAACTGGCAAGATGTATGTGTATGTACTATCTAGAATCTAATTTTCTATTATATTTATTAATACACACCGGCGAAAATATTATTGTATTTAAATATTTATCCATTATACAGTTTGACTGTGTCATCCAGATACACGATTGCAAATCTACCTATAGTTATAAATACTGCCGTCATAAGGGAAAAAGACGCATTTGCCAAAACAAAAGATTTTATATAAATATACTGGTAGATGCGTCTTTTTTTACTGATTCCAAATACAAAAATAAAAAAAATCGAAAAAAATATTGTTACTTCTTTTTTTCTTATGACGGCAGAATAGACCGCCTTCTATGCCCAGTAGTGGCATAATATATTCTAAATACAGGATAACTACAATTAGGTATATATTTAATTGGCTAAATCTTTATTACAACAAAAAAAGCCGAATATACCCATATTAACATATTAACCTACGTAGGTACATGTCGTATTTTATTCGAGAAAAGATCTGACATCAAGACATTCCATCCTTGAATGTAAATGATTATATAATTATTGCATTCTTCGTACAGTATTAAAGTAAAAGCGTTTTACCAGGCTCTATAATTTTCAGATGCCTCGGCATTCTCACGAAGAATTATAAAATTCCTTCAACAGTCGCTGGCGATCTTTGCGCCATCTAGTTAATTATGATGGAACTACAACGTGTCATTTGTCACCATGCGATGTCGCTACGCGTCGTTGAAGAAGGCTATTATCGAGAATTATGTTATTTTTAATTACATAATTTTATGTAGTTTAATTATAAAATGTACAATATAAAATAGAAGGATTAAATGTATATTAAAATAAACACAATGTGGTGGCCGAAATTCGACTACATTTTTTATAAATAAGTATTAGCGTTCTGCACTCCCTTTTCACATATAAACTTAAACATTGCCGATTCTCACACTTGTTCGTCCGCGTAACGTAACATTATGCTTTAAAAGGGTAACAAAATTTTACTTCACGTATATATATATTATATATATATATAGTTTTGAGAATATGTAGGTAATTATTCAATGCCCTTGATAAATACGTGTAGGTACTCTAATGTAGTGTGTTATTTTAGAGAATTAACCACACTATAATCTTCACAAAATATAGAAGCAATTCAAAACACAGTTTAACAAAGAAATATCCTCCAATTTACGGAATCGACGTGTGATTGATGATTGAGCACTAAACTTGCATCTGCAATTTGCCAGTCAATGGAAATTGCAACAAATCCCGTCTGATTGGGCTCTAATCGCAACGCAATCGCGCATTCTTCCCCCAAATCGCTGCGCTTTCCCATGACTATTCCATTTACCCCATTCCGATAATTGCTTTTGTTCTTTTGTACCAATTAAAAGCAATTCGGGTTGGATTAAAGTCGAATTTAGAAGGAAAAGGGGCGATAATTCAAGCGATTAGGTCTGTCATGGCTGCGCAAGCGCAATTGATTGACGTTCCTGTTGATTTATGAATGTATCATACTGATTTATCGTTGTTAGTACGAGCAGTTCGATTCAATTAGTTGTAGCACTAGTTAATTAATGAGTCGTTACGTTCTACATACCGCATGTTAACACTTTATTACATATTTATTATCTTCTATTACAATATAATAAGCGTATATTAAGGCATAATTTATCATTGTTTAATAGGATAGAGTTTTATAGCTATGTTAATTTGGAAGTGATGAAGTATTAAATAGTTAATTATTGCCGGCTTTAACGGTGAATGAAAGCATCGTGGGGAAATCTGCATGTCGTAATAATAGGTAATGTATTCGGTGATGTGTGATGTCTGCCTGCAGTTGGTCTGCGCGATGGGATGTGGGTTAATTCCTTTCGCTGTAATAGGATGGCATGTGCCTAATTATAATAATGGGATGCTATTATAAAAATATAGAGTTAACGTAGGTATAGGTAACAAATAAATATTCAGTATTTTTGAATAACAGGATAGATAGAGTCATTTCTATTTTTTCTGTTAAGATAATCATGTTTCTTGGATATCGTTCTGATTTACGACCATATTTGCAAATTAATGTTTCATAGTGTTGCTTACGTAGGTATTACATTATCTAGACAATTTATTGAATGCCACTTTTGTGCGTGAGGTATAGAGAACCCGGGTTGAGCAGTATTATTGAGTTTTGTATTAAGAAATAACAACACGTCGTCTAAAATAGTGTTGAGTAGTCAGCAATAGGGTTGCCGTCAAATACGGGACACCTCAAGCCTTAGTTGGTACATTAAGACTTACTAAAAGTATTAAGAATTACTTTCAGGAATTCTTCTCAGTTGTAGAATTTGGAGTGGTGATTTTCATAGTAGTAGTTTGAACTGTAGGTACAACGAATTGGTTAATACTGTGATGTTGTTCATTTGTGTTTGATAAATAATAATTATGTGTTACACTTACATACCTGATAGGGATGTTACACAATTGAATTTGGTGTGCAACATTCAATATCTCTACAGAAGATTTATTTACACCACCAAGACTGCAATATTAAATTTTAATAACATATCTACAGTAGCCATTACGTTTTTCCGTAACCTTATAAAACAAAAGGAATATTCTACCTACCTTTACTTAATACCGAATATAAAAACTATATCGTGAGGTCAAATAATTTAATGAAGATTGCATTTACCCTGAGGCTAGACGTAACGTAACGTACAACTGAAGTAGCGAAGTAACCTAAAGAAATTATATATAGATTTATGACGACTTACATGATATTTCTGAAGAAGATTTATGTATAGCTGTGAGCGATAAACCTTTGAAACAAATGGTTGATTTATTATTTGATTGGGTAAGGATTCCGTGGGTTTTGGGTCGAATGTGCCCTCGGGGAGGCAAGGTGTTTAACTTGAATAGGTGTTTCTGGATATCGTTTGGTTTATTTCAATCAATAGCATTTTACGTCTGCAGTTTTTATTAGTGAGATATAGCTAACTAGATTTTGCCCTAAACTTTTGAACTATATTTTTGATTTTGATAGGTTATCTTTCAGGAACAGTACTTTTTTTCTGGATAAAAGGTTCTCTATGTTCTTTTCTGTACCCCTGACAACGTGTATGCAAAATTTCATGATGATCGATCGAGTAGTTAAGGCTTGAAAGCGTAACAAACAAAATCACATTTGCAAAATATTTTTAAGAAAACAGATGTAATAATGTGCAAGGCGTATTAATAAATATACAGATGATTGTGTCTTAGGTAACATATCAAAAACAATTTTAAACTGAAGGCCAGTTCTTATAATAATCGAGTTCTAATCAAATTTGAATCGAAATGCAATCTATGTTCATATATGACTATTTCATTTAGAATGATATTTACCATAATATTTCTGACATCGAGACTAGATCGGAGGTAGGTATTTATCACCTTTTAAATACTTCATCGCGAGTAAGACCCGTTGCCTTGTCTTGTATTAAGTGGATCAGAGTTATATTTTAAACACTGTTTATTACGATAATTAGCTCTCAGATTAATGTTTTGACTTTAAAGACCTAGCTACTTTAGTAATCAGCGTAATCCGTATTTGGGACATTCGTAGATTAGATACTTGTTCCGTGACTAACTATGATAAGTTTGTCTGATTACAAATCAGATAAACTTATCAATTTCGACTAAACTCACGATTAATTGCCGTTCTTTTTCTAAACAGATAATATTTACTTACATACCTAAGAGCACTCAGAAGGCGCGCGTGCGGATTGAGTGATTTAAATATATGCTGTCTGGTTTGTATATGAATTGAAAATTTGTTAATAACTTTAACAAATTCTTACAAATTTTCAAGTTGAATTTAATTATACGGATTTTTCTTTTATTTTATTTTATTTAATATATACAGTAACAGACAACATATTATGCATTAGGTACACAATATTTAATTGAACATTAAATAGTTTCCAACCTGAAGTCTAATTAAAACTACATACATCATTCCCGTGATGTTTAAAACATTAGTGCGGAAAGATAAGCGATGTTGAAATAAGTATAAAAAGGAAATTAGAAGAAATGATTAGATCTCATTATTTGAAACAATTTTCTTTATAGAGATATATGTTATAGTTTTTTTGTCAGATGACCAGTACGAGTGCTCTAGTTAATTGACCATAACTTTTTTTAGGACAGGTTTAACACATTCGTCATTGCACCAAAACATTTTTACAATATTTTACTAAATCCTCCCTGCTTTTTGTTGGGATTGGTGCAACATTTTAAAAAGAACACTTAGTCCACATGCGAACCTACTTAATTACTATCATATAACAACAAAATAATAATAAAAGTACTACCGAAAAATTCCCATATTTTAATATCCAGACATCCCTAAAACCACAGGCCGCTAACCACATTCGAATCCAGAGCAGCGCACGCGCCACCTGGCATCACGCGATCTGATTGGCAGCTGCCAATCATCACATATCGAACGCATAATAGGGTTCATTTCAGCCAATTAGAGGGCGCACCCACTGCCGATGAAAAGCAGTTGTCAATACTAATGGACTGTATGCGTTGAGTTGGTTTTCAAGCGAACTTATGGAAAAAACCGAGTAGTGTTTATTAACAATGATTATTATTATTGTGGGATGAACGATATTGGAACTTACCTATATAGTAGAATGAAATGCATCAAATATACATATAATATATAATATAATTCTAATTGTTCGACAGCTGTATATAGGAGATATTTATAGTAAGATAGTAGATAAGAGTTATCAGTATCAGATATAATAGAAGAAGAAGAATTAGTTTATAAAAGTATTCAAGAAAATAAAATTTCTTGGTCAATACACACATCGCGTGAGATATGCAAATGCATAAAGAAGCACTGTGTCTTTACAGTTATTACTGTGTTGGATTACGGCTAATTGATCAGTTTACTCAATTTCGTATTAAAACAAGACCGCCTAGGACAAAGTGTTATTGAGTTTCTCTGTCATAATATTCTCAGTAGCAGCAAGTATGGGACTGTGCACAGAAGACGGCAATAGTATTAACTTAGAACCGTAAAATCTACTCCCTCGAAAATATGCAGCAGTGAATTTATGTATGTTTTGTTTAAGTATGGCGTTTTATAATTTTCAGATACATTACAAAGCGCCTTTTAAGGCCGTTCAGATGTCTAGACAAATCGTGACCTTTTTCTTCAAATTAAACTGCGTGTTAAAATTCAAATTAATTTACATTTTAGAAGCGCAAAATATGACCATAGCGGACTTCCTCACATCTACCATTGTCTATATTGTTTCATTATAATACAGCCTTCTGTGGTACAAATCGATTGTCTCTAATCAATTAATCGGTTCCTTATTCCGATTAATCAATTGGTATTTATCGGTACGGATATCGGATGTTTGGTCTAATAATTCCGGGTTTGGTTGTAAATCATATTTGTACGTAGGTGTGTGCGCATATTCATTAGGTTCAGTGGAAGTTCAAGGTTTTCTGCGCGGTGATTACGTCATGCAGTTTATTGTTTGTTGTGAATAAATGTATGGAGATGAGACAATAAGAACATTGTTTGGATTTATGAAAAGAAAGTATTAGTAAATGTTTTATTTGTGTAAAAGTTTGATACGTTGAGAAGAAGACTGTGTTGGTTCGAACACATAAATAATAATTCCGTGTAAGAACACGGAATTATTATTTATGTGATCCACAAATGATTGGTCCACGTCTATGTGTTCTCAGTGCCCGTTCAATTGTATATTCGTAAAGCCCCTCACGACACAGGGCTAAACCAACAATGCGGTAGGTGCCCTATTAAAAAAACTTTAGAAAATATTTGATATGTCGTTAGATAATCGTTATTATTAGAATATAAGGTTAAAAGAGAGAGTGCTATAGCAGCCGAATCTTCATATAAGCTTCAGACACATAAAATTAAGCTGCCTGACTGGGGAATGTACTTCCATCATACAGAAAATCGCAGCCCGAACCTTGTGTTGTGTTCCTAAAGTATTTATAATTGCTAGCTTCCTTAAAGTACCATGGGTAACTTTGTATCTGACGCTAGCCGCACAGAAATTCCTTTTTTGAATTAGCAGCAACGTGAAAGTGATACCACTATAATAAAAAATAGAGAAGAAAATCACTCTACAAGCCTTCATAGGTTGCGATAACTGCTAAACATCAAGCGAACCGTATGCTGCCACTTTAGTTCTATAAACAAGGACACATAGTGGTTTCTTTAAAATAACCGTTAAAAAGCAACCTTTACCTACTGTCAAAAACGGATTTTAATAACGGTGTATTTTTTCTTGATTAACAGAACCTTTGTACAAAATTTTAAAAAGTGATTGACAAGCACGAAACCACAGCGCGTAAACAAACGTAGAATGTACGAAAAAAATGTTCAATAGGATTTAGAGAACTAAATCCTTAGTCCTGTGGTTTAGAGATTAATAATATCCCTTTTCTTGAGTGTCCTGCAATATCTGTAAAGGATTATTCTAAGGATAAGACGGGCAGTACCGTTGACCTTAGAATTAACTTTTTTTACTTATTGTCATAATAGTGTATTTTGGACACAAATATCGTTAAATCACATAAATAGAGACTTATAGATTTTTATATAATTATATATCCGAGGTGAATTTTCCAACTGTGGGTGGGTAAAAACGTAAACAAGTCTCTAAAGAAAACTCTCTTTCTCAAAATGCTAAAATGGTGCCATTCGACTTTTGAAAATCTATATAATATCAATATTTACGTTTAAATTCTTGTCAGAAAATTAATTTATTTACAATTGAATTAAAACACATGGTGTTGGTGTTGCTAAGTTTAATATTTGTAGGAAATGAAGGAGAAGGAACAAGGCAAAAAATTATGTGGTCCACAAAATAGTGCTAAGTCAGGACGTTTTTGTGTCCGTTGTTTGGTTGTTTGTAAATCCCTAAATAATACATATATGATTCTTACTTTCTTAGTTTTAAGAAACAAAAAGAAATGCTAAAGAAAATTGTAAAATATTTATAAGTAAGGTCAAATTCAATCATTCATAATTATGGGTTACTCTGGCATGTCAAAGAAGAACACTTGATAGACGGAAGGGTATCATTTTTTTCTAGCTACACGTAAAACGTGTTTCAACACTAATTCTAATTATAGTGGTGTCTTTGGATTCTGTCTGTCATTTTTTAACATAAAAGTATTGTAGGCCGCTACTTTGTGGGTATCAGAATTCGTCACACTGGACCGTCGTATTTATGTCTGACAGTTTTGATATACAGTATATTATATGAGGTTTTCCGTCCAGTTTCTGTGGGTATTTTTTTATTATATAGTTAATAACGTATTGTAATTAATGTTACAAATTCAATATTATATTGTAGTATGGCAGCGTAGAAAATCGACAGTGAAAGATAAGTCGATGATATTATCAACCTTGCTAAAGAGTTAAATAACCTTAATATAAAATTTAGTTACTTCGTTTCTTCTTAGCGCCAAAAACCATAGTTAACCATAGCTATATTATTGCAAAATTCCACTCGTTAGCTTTTCTTGTTTCAGCTTATAAAATTTTACATTATTATTAGTTTTAATAATTTACCTTTTTAATGTTAATTGTAAATAAAATTTACTTAAATAGCTAACACACATAAATAGATAAACATTTAAATAAAATCTTAAAACAAAAGATTTCAAGATAAACGTCTCTGTTTTGACTCCGTTACTAAATTATAAATTACACGGAACTTTAATAATTACACCTTGCCCCGCAATAATTATAACAATTTAATTCAGGCCTATTATATCCTAGAATAAAGGGGTAAAATGCTTAATCGCAACTAACCTTCAAGCTGACATCTTAAAGAAGCGGGCAAATAAAAAAAATACGAAAATCGACGCTTCAAAA
The DNA here is from genome assembly GCA_963675205.1 of Catocala nupta. Lineage (NCBI taxonomy): Eukaryota > Metazoa > Arthropoda > Insecta > Lepidoptera > Erebidae > Catocala > Catocala nupta. Next base: position 17,332,180 of record OY776097.1, on the reverse strand, counting down.
TACAGCCATATAATTATAAAAGATCAAAATGTGAGTCAAACGGCGGTTATTAAACGAATTTGGGAGCAAATGTTGTTATAATTGTCCGAAATCGTTTCCAATGATATAGGAATAGAATATAATTTTAATGTAGCTTAGAAACCTTCAGTTTTGCGGTTACCATCCTTTGCTACGTGCCTTCCGCTTGCACTATGTTATTTTGCGAAATGATACCAACCTGTAAAAGGGACGATTTAATTTCTATAATAAATGGTCTTTGACAATTTGCTGTCACGCAAATTGTTGTGATTCAGAGATTTATGACTGTATCTTTCGGGATGACAAAGTTTGGAATACGATTGTGCAATTAATCTAGAAAGATAATGCCAGTAATAGAAGCGCTATTATTATAATAACGCAAGATGCTTTTGTTATGATTAAATTGCATAATTTCTAACCATACCTTAATAACTTATATTATTATCCTTGTGCTTATAATAGACAATATAAATAATTTTATGTCGAATTGTTTAAGGTTTTTGGCGTCTTAATCTTCTCCGTATTCATGTCCCCTCTACGCAGGTTTTATACCTATCAATTATATGCAAGATTTTGCTCGTATGTAGGTGAAGTTTGGTTTAAAGAGTTTATTTATCAAAAGAACATTACATAGTTCACTTAATATATGAGAAAATTTAAACAATTATAACATTACAAGTAGATACTAGCATTTTATATTCGATAAGTCGAGTTTAAGTACAAGTTAAGTTAGTTTAATAAGTACATCTTTAATCTACTTTTAAAACTATTAATAGATAAAGATTTTTTTACGTCTATAGGTAACTTTTTATATAATTGAGCTCCCTCATACTGTAATTTTTTACCATACAATATTCTTATGCGCGGCAGTTCAATATTATTTCTATTTCTTGTGTGATATCTGTGTGATTTATGTTTGAATGTAATATTAGTATGAGTTGATTTCGTTAATATTTTTCTAATTAATAAATTTCTAGTTAATAATAATTAATAATAATGTATATAAGTTTTGTAAGTTTAGTAGTTTAGTTTTATTGTAAAAATGTTTAGTAGGCGTTAAGTAGTCGTAATTGAAAAGAACTTATGAAAAATAATTATATTAAATTCCATGATGATTGATCGAGTAGTTAAGGCGTGAAAGAGAAACAAATAAATAAACTCACATTCGCATTTATAACATTAGTTAGGTATTAAACATCTTACACATTTGTACATCTGGAACTTGTCTTTTAGTCTTTGTTTAAATAGAGTTTTATGAAGCATGGGTACAATAACGTTACTGATTCATAAAGGACAATAATAATAGGCAATCAATCGATAAGCACACCTGCTTGGTCAATGGCAAGGAAAATGCTTAACGACTAATCAGGTCGTAAAGACGTAAAACAGTTGATTCAATTTCTTTTTCTTTTCTTTTCTTTTCGTGTGGTTAGTGGCCAACCTGTTGTCAAGAGTTGTTCAAGCCGCCTGTAGGCCTCTGACATGGCTTAACGACTGCTGTCAATTTGGCAACAACCGGGACCGACTTTTTACGTACTCACCGAAGATCGTATTCCGAATCGTTTACCGATCAGTGAATGCAACTTCTGAAAACCAAACTTTCAAGTATCTCAAAATGTTATAGACATAGGTACGCAGATACATTGACCTATTTAATATGCATGCGAAACATCGGCAGGATTACTTTACAAATAGTTTATAATAATAATATTCTTCATAATATTCTACCACATACACACAAGAGGGTTTGTTCCGCATTTGCCCCTACTTTACGTCCCACATTTCAAAATGTTTCTTACACGCCCCTCTTTTTAAATTATTCCTTTTTCGTCCTACATTTTTGAGCATATGGTTAGCAAAACAATACATGGTTAAAATTATTTAAAGTCTTTTCGTTGTCGGGCTCGTGATGTCATGCAATCATAAGTCCAAAGTTTTGCCGAGAGATCAACGAGGTATTTTAACATATTTTTTGGCTGACGGTATTACAAAAAGTCCATACAACATAAAAAAAACAGGCAAAAAAGGAACATAGTTTGGGATGAAATAGGCAATACATTAAAAAAATTAATATTTATTCAAATTTAGGGGCATATAAGGAACAATTTTTGGGACGAATGCGTATTTTTACGTTTGGGGCGAAACATGAGGGACGAATGCGGAACAAACCACAACACCATCTAGCTCAAACTAAGCACAGCTTGTGCTATGGGTACTAGATAATGGTAAAACATACATATATACTTTTTTTTGTAAATACATTTATATTATACCTACATAGAAATACCCAGACCAAGACAAACATCCATGTTCATGCACACAAATGTTTGACTTGTACGGGAATCGAACTCGCGGCCTCAGGCGTGGCAGTCGGTTACACTAACCACTACGCCATCGAGACCGACAGTTATATCTTAACTAGTATTATAAATGCGAATGTGAGTTTGTTTGTCTGTTACGCTTTCATGCCTTAACGACTCATCAGATCATCATGAATTTTTGCACATACATACGTTGTCCCGTACAGAAAAGAACATTGGGTACTGGGCTTTCTTCCAGATAAACAGTATTGTTCCCGAGGGCTACAAACTTATTGACAAAATCTATATTAATGCGAGCGAAGCCACGGTTGAAATCTAGTTTATAATCATTTAGGACATAGTCTATCTGTATATCAAATTTTGTTCAAATACGTTAAGTGGTTTAAGCGTTAATGCAAAGAACCAACATTTATAATATTTGGCAGATTAAGTTCGCGATATTGTTTCGTTAGTTGGAAACTTATTTAATTTTGTTTAAATCTTCCTATTGGAGATTATAAAAGTCCTGGAAACTTACTTAATTTAGTTTCGATCTTCTCTGAACACCAAAGTCCCGAACAAATCAGAAACTAAATCGAATTGGGTGTCTATCCTGAATCACCTACAAATTAAACAGGTAGGTAGACTTTTAATTCGCTAAATAATAGTATACAAAGTGAAGCCGACAAATCAGTAAGTAATGACTAATAGGCGCCACCGAACGGCGCCGGACTTAGCCGACTTCTGCCGAACCGTAACATTCAAGTAACCACAAGCTAATCAAACAACGTATCATTATACCGTCATTTTTGGAAATGATCACCCGTGGGATAGACAATGAAAACGAGTAAAAGTTAAAGCAAAGATTATGCAGTATAAAGAGCTGACAGATGTCAATTTCGACGGTCGCTTTGGGTAATTGTCACACAGTTGGCAACAATCTCAATCACAAAGACTATTAATTTAAATTTTTTTTAATTTTTATTTCTGAATGTATAAAGATAAAAGACTATTTATTTTTTGTTTGTTTGTAAGGATTTAACTCAAAAACTACTGAACTAATTATAACATTTTGTCTCCGTTAGAAATCTGTATTATTACCGAGTAACATAGGCTATAATTATGTAGTTAATTTAAAATATTTTTTGTAATAAATATTATATATTCTCACTATCTTTTATTTAAAGACGAATGATAAAAAAATTTAAATAACGAACTCAATGACATAAACTTGCAACAACCATAATATACGAAATGATAAGTAATAAAAATGCAAAGCTCTTCGTTTCGATGCAAATAACATAAGTAAAGATGGAAAAAAGTAAAATGTAAATACATTCACATTTATTACTTCTGTTGACTTGTAATAAAACTTAAACGGACAGGCACATCTACAAAAGCATTCATATATTTAATCTATGTCAAAATTATAAGGTGTTTATGTTGGACATGTCAAAAATTATGGCATTCTTTATTTGCGGTGCGCGTTACCGGCCACCTATTATTATAACGAGAGCGATATTTCAGTTTTTGTGCCATTTGTGAATGGACCCCTCCGGTTTCGGTTGCGATTTCGTTTTTTTGCAATACAATGTAACTTTAATGGGCCTGTCTACAATGTTCTTTAATTTGGTTAATATGTAGTTGTTAAATTAGTTTTGTGTGGCTACTTGATCGAATTAGTTTTATACGTCATGTAAACCGATGTGGCATGTTTTGAATGACGGGTAGTCAATGTATTACGGTTTAGTTCTTTTGGCATCATCAGCCACAGAAGATTTGGGTTTGTACGTAAAAATCGACAACAAGACAAACAAGTAATGTATACTTGTTCTTTTTAGATTCTTTCTCCACTTTTTGCTACTCCATGATGCGTAATCTAAATAGCTGGTTTTAGCATAACCACGTGTGTGTTGCGTCTGTCCATTTTGACACTACCCTTCCTCTGCTCTTTGGCTACCATATTGTATTTTTAGATATTACTAAAATGAATATAATGCCGTCAGTTTGTATTAGTGGTACACCTACAACAATGAATAGATAAAAAAAACGGTTTTGGTCTCAAATCGGTTTTTCTTGTAATGTATGAAAAGTAATGATTGTATTAAAAGTTAGTAGATTCCTGTCTCAGATTGAGAAGAGGCCCGTGCCCAGCAGTGGGACAGTTTAATACAGATCTGATATTATTATTATTAGAATTAAGATATGTCACAACGGAAACCAAGCTTTGCCATTTTGTAACTGATGACTAAAGCGCGAAGCCTAGATCTTTTAATACATTTTTATTATTTCTATGATTAAGTAATTAATTGTCACGTGTGAGATTATTTATTGCTTAATCATAGAACAATATGTAATGAAAAACAATTTGAATTGTCTATGTGCTAGAAATACGGCTAGGCCAGGCCATAAAAGTCACATTGTAAGGATACTATTCTTAGCATTTTAATACGGATCCCTTAAATATATGTACCTAAGTACAACGTGAACGTAAGTGTTTCATTACTCAAAAATAAGTATTTATCCAGACCAACAAAGATATTTTAAAGGGGTTTCGAGTCACGACTTCAAAATTTAAAATGCCATTGAATGTCCCATTTTGTTGTCATCTAGTAAATTATTACACGTTGTGTATGAAGCGACGTATTAATGTTACTGATAAATTGTTCTGATTGTTGACATAGGTGGTCGTAACTACCGGCTATCTTAGATAAAAAAGAGGGTGGCACGTGCGAGATGATGATAATATACCATGCAGTATTTATTCAAGAAATTTCTATCATATCGTTTGTTTTGAAAAAGGAATTTCGGGATAATGCATGGTCACTGGCAGAAAATAATTTGCGTAATTGTTTTATAATTAACAAGTTGGCAGATAGCTTACACACATACATCCCGCCCGGCCCGATAGCAAGTGGTTGATATGCTACCAATATAATTAATTTAATTAAGCTATTATAAGTATCAGAAGGATTTTAAGTACTACTGTTATGTGACATTCTAAATCCATTATGAAGCCCATTAATGTAGCTCGCAATTAAGCTATTAATTCTCTCTTAAGCCTGGCTCATAGTGCATAGTGCATTTATATTACATCAAAGATGCTGGCGGACAAAAGTCTAATCTAAATACAAAATATTATAAATTATTGCAGAATTAGCAAAAGAAAATTACCATAAAGTTCACCAAAACTCTGTATTTTATTGCACAGACACCTGTAAAACAAAACACCCGGCTTAACAAAAAGATACCCATCAACCATACATTTAATTCTGACACAACAAACACAGACGATCCTAGATTACCTTCGACCCAAAAACAAAAGCAAACTGAAGGAGTAACACCCAAAACATTAGCCGTAAAGCCCGTACCTTCACGACTTGCCTCAAGCCAACATGCTTATTAGGGCCGCAACGCACCTGTGTGAATATTTTCATAATCTCACTAATTAGAGGTTCGCGATTCTTCCCAAAGACGCCGAACGCTCGGGTTTTACTGCAGAGGCAATAAATTCATCGACATTTGACCCTGTGAAGTTTTTAGGGAATTCTTCCTCAGGCTGTCGTACAACTACAGAGTAGGGTATCGTATTTTGTTTATGGTACTGTTACTTTATATTAAATATCAGTTACGTGGAACCGATACTGTTGATTTGTTTAGTATGTTTAGATCCAATCTGTTTACATTTAGATGTGTTTATTTTTCCTATGTCGTAAAAACTGAATTGAATTACCTAATATTACAATTCCAAATACATTTCGAGATGTCACCAAATGTATTAACTTCATCTTATTTGTATTGAGTGTCTAAGCGCTTTATTTTATTTACTATTTCTACTTAAAGGCATAATTCTAAATACGCTTAAATTTGCAAATCCATTTATTTTTTATGTCTGTCTTTCTTATTTCGAAATCTTTGTGAGTTCAGTGCTCTGCGGGCTAATGTTGGATATATTTATCGCGGTGATCGTCAACCGTGGCGGATTGCCTTAAGGCACCCCGCCTCGGCTTTGCGTCTTTCCCACGTGCTCCGAATGCTTAGATTGCGTGCGACCTCCTCACCAACCATAATCGTACACACTACTCATACTTCATCAACGACCGGACCATACACCATCTTCACACTAACATTACAATAATTTGTTTCACCAGTATCCCAATCTTTACAATTGTGCCTTGGTTATTCTGTGGTTTATGCGTCAGCATCCTCTATTTTATCTGTAACATCACATACAGACGCCATTGCTGCTTCAGTGGATCTACCGTTTGCTTCAGGCTACATTTCTTGGGTCTCACCTTCGACTTTTAAGACCGTGGGATTTTGTACAAGCTTTTCAAGATTGATAATGATAAGTGTTTTTTTGTGAGAGAAACTATGCCACAGTTTTGAAACTACAGTTTCATTCATTTAATTTATTGTTTTAAAATAAATAAAAAACTTGATTATCGGTCAGAATGTTTCTGTTGATAGCAGAATCAATTTATCATTATTAATAATGTATAACTATGTTATAAAGTGTTTAATTTCAATGTATACTCGTAACATTCGCGTAAACATAAGACAATATTATTGTATAACTATGTATATTAAGGAATGATTATTTATTATTAATATTACAGAACTATATTTTAGATAATTATTGTTTACCAGTTTTGTAGAAACATATTTTAGTAAAACCCTGATATACACAGCCAATAGGCATTCTAATGTACATTTTTGCCAATTAGTTTTGTGTAAAAGTGATTTGCCTTAACTCTTACTGACGTTGCAAAAAGAGAAAGCTTGATTGATAGCTCAAAGAAAGCACCTATGCCTTAATAATGACTATCGTTTGCACTCTGTTTTTCACATCATTAATCTTGAATGCGGATCTCCTACTTTTTGTACAAATAATATAAATAAATGACTCTAATTTTGAACCTAATACATCACAGTAAAGGTTAATTTAAATATTGACATTAAAATATTGCGATTTGACTTCCTACATGATTGTACATACCTACTTGTAAAGGGAGCATAAAAACACTCGTATGTTCTTTACAAAGGTCAATGTTTAAAGATTGTATACATGGACATTTGTTGAATGCAGGCCGCGTATTACCACTTAGAATAGAATAGGCACATTGTGCCTTTGTCACTGTATCAAGGTCTCAGAAATATTTGTTGTGTGACAATCCTGAAATTTGCTTATAATGGATATCGTAAATATTTATCATCATCACTGCGTTATTGGGATGAAAACGTGCGATTATATTTACGTTATATGAGATTGAACTTTGCATGCTTACAACATTATAAAAAAAGCAAGACATTTTTACGCGAAAACGCTCATACAAAAATGTATGCCACCTATTTGATCAAAAGACCGCGTAAATGATTAAAAAAGAAAGAAGGAGTAAGTGCGATATTAACCCTATAATAGCTGTACGTGGTAATCGTCGTAAGCCGCAGAGGCGATTACAAGCGTTTACCGAGCGTTTACCGAATGATCCGGTAAACTCTACCGATATTATTGGGAACATCTGAGGAATCCATACAGAAATTTTCAAAAGAATTTTCGATAAGGAGTAAGTATAGTATTTAGTTAGGCATGCTAATGTGTTGATAGACGATAAAAATTCTTTAGTTAAGTAGCGTGAGTCATAAGGAAATTTTGAGGCAAGTAGATACTTAATAATATATTTATTACATGGAATGAAAAAGAGGACAAAAAGAACAACTACGGCTTTTTATTTTATGTTGGTTTTTGACCAAACATTTCCATTATTCGACAATTGTCTGGTTTAGAAATTTTGATGTAAAAGGCTCTGCTCACCCTTCGAGGATATGAGGATGCGTGAGATTATGCGTATAAGTTACTTTATACAACTGCATAAAGTATTTTGCATTGCTATTTATTTTAAGCCTCAAAACAAGGAAGAGGGATGGAGACTGTAACATAAAGGCTTTCTTTTTCCTCCCCTCACACATATGTATTTGGTGCTATGTTCCTTGCAAATTTAGTCACATCATTTAAATTGTTTTGTATGAATGGCGCCATCGTTCCTCAATATTTTTTGCAGTAAAGCTTTTCTGACTCTAACTAACATTATAAGATACGTGAATATAAAAAAAATTGAATCCAATATAGAATCTTACTAAACAGCCACCCTTAAATTAGCGTACACTGTCGATGTACTTACAGGACCTCCTTTCCCCAAGAAAGCCTTCCCGAGAACCTCCCCGAAACTTGGCGGCACGATTAACGTAGCGGCCTGTTGGGGCCTACCACCAATTAGGCTCAATTTTCGGCTAGCACAAAGGCCTCGTGTCGTCCTAAAGACCATTGGCTGGTAATTAAAACAAATAGGGTCAGAAACACCCCGCCTGGGGCGCCACAGGGCGGCGACGGGCGCGCGACCCGCCGTCGCCAACGGCATCCCAACCCCCATCATTATAATCTTAATCTAATTATTGAATTCGTACAATGTTGTGTTTACATTTTTTTTCTAATTTGCTCCACTATACTTAAACTTGGACGAGTAAGCGCTAAATGGCACGTTTAAAGCAATATATCATAAGAATCGAGTCACTGTTCTTCTGAAGGATGATTTCTCACGGTTTTTTGGCCAGATTTTGGTTAGGTCCTTTTAGATTAAGGCGGCACATAGAATATTATAAGGCGTTTAAGGTTTTGCCTCTAGATGATTGTCACGATTTTATTGCATTCCATCATTCGGTGGTGCTTTTGGTTTTAGTTTTGTTTTATTGTGCGGTAAACAATTGGTATTTAGGCACGGGTGTGACGATAAAAACATAAACAGTTGGTTCGGATTTTTTGGCTCGTATAGACCAAAAAGGTTTATTATGTAGGTATATCTAACATCTAAATTAAATTAATCTGCTCTACAATAGGCCTGAGTCTAATGAGTAGAAATTAAGATCACGTTTTTAGGAACTAATCATCTTCACATTTCCTCGAAAGGGGCTAAATCGCTCCCCAGCTTCCAAACTCTGCAGCTAATTCCCAGTATTCATACGGCGTATCTGCCTTCTAATCTCTTAAACGAAAATATCGGCTAGTCAGTAAATTATGAACTAACGACCCCTTACATTGTATTTTTTTTGTAGATATTTAAAAAAGACAACACCCACACTAGATATAATTCCTGTATCGCGGAGGACTTTACAAACATTTAAACAATAGACACAATGAACATCCAGATTCCGAACAACCATTTGCGGATCTCACAATTTTTTGTCCCGTGTGGGATTCGAACCCACAATACTCAGCAAAGTGGCAGTGGCGAGGCAACCACTTGAACTGCTACGCCATCCGTGCAGGCAAATAATCAAATAATTACAATCAAGGTGCACTTACCTACTCCTTAAACCTTACTTAAATCATGTTCTGGACTTTGTTTCTTTATCCTTGTAGGCTTTGAATACCAGTATTATAATTTTAAATTATCCGCAACTTATTATTGACAACTCATTTAAATAGCTAAAACGGCCGAGATAGTTCTAGCCGGAGGCAAATCAGCTTTTGCCGGAGCGCTTCGGCAGTTCTCGGTGTTGTGTTCGGTCGAGATCGTGTGATCCCATCCATCATAGACGGTAACGACCTCTATGCAAAACGCTGACGTTACTGTCATCTTAGAATAATTTATGATGATGATGGTAGGTGTGACAGTGATGGTTTTGTTCCACCTAAATTGATCGGTTTTAATACGGGACATGTTGAATGAATATATAAAACGAAATATATACGAGAATAGGTACAAGAAATTATTTTGATACTATTTTAGTAAGTAACATAACTTTGAAATTTAGATAAGTTTAACCCCACAATCAACGGCAGGACGCCGGCATCCGAGCTTAACCGGACTATTTTAAACGTAAATTTTATTATGATAGTCTTCTTTAGTTTGAATAGCTTTTTTGTATTTTTGATAACTGGATTGGTTGAGAGGTTAAAAGCTTTAGGTACAAACATGTATTATTGCGTCAACGAATATTCGCGAACTACACCGAGAACATTCATGACAGTGTCTAAATGAACAAACATGAAAATGAGATCAAATCAATGGAAGGCAAATTAGTAAATGAATATAGATTACGGTTAATTTAATAATTTTATAACATTGTTCTTCAGTGCTGCATAAATCCGATGACACTGGCACTCTAGAATTATGTATACTTAATCAAATGCTTGAATTGCTCATAAACCTGTTATTACCGCAAGCAGCAATACATTCCTAATCCTAAGAATGTATCACATCCATATTTCATCAGCTAAGTTTAAGTCTAAACTAGGTGCCGAGCCCACTGTCTTGCTACTTCCAGGCTTGGTACCAAAAAATAATTTAATATAAGAACTTAACACTTTACCTAACTAAGTGATTGACCACTAAATAGATAGTCACAGTTGGTCTAATGATCATTAGACCAACAGTCCTTGTTCAAATACAGTGAGTATTTTTACCACACGGTATCATCAGCTCTAAGTCCATCCCAACTTTTGTGATTTCATTTCATAATTTATACATGGTATGGGGATCATTATTTACTGTTTAGCCCGAGGACATGAGTCGGGTCAAAAGATGCCACCACAAAAAACTCCACCACGAACGTTTAATGGACTCGCCTTTGTACTGAAGACTGTATGGGAATGTAATTACTTACGTGCATTTAGTAGTGACGGCACTTTTTAATTTCTGGTAGAGAATGCATGGTTAGCTGTACACGTTTATAAAGGTTTGGTTGTACAAACAACTGACGTATATGGCTTATATCGTATTAATAATATTCTACCACATTCTACCACATACACACAACACTATCTAGCCCAAACTAAGCAGAGCTTGTACTATGGTTACTAGACAATGGATAAACATACATATATACTTTTTTTTTTTTTTTTTTTTGTAAATACATACATATTATACATAGAAATACCCAGACCAAGACAAACATCTATGTTCATGCACACAAATATTTGTCTTGTGCGGGAATCGAACCCGCGACCTCAGGCGTGGCAGGCTGTTACACCAACCACTACGCCATCAAGGCCGATTGTGTATAAACTATCAAGCGAATTGTGTTTATCATCGGCCGATTGCATGCTTGTATTTTTTTACTAAGAATTATTTATTAACTTCTACTGTAAGATACAGTAAAACCTTGACTCCATAGTACCCTGATCGAAGAGGGGACCCGTAGTTGTATCCCTTTCATCCCCTACACCCTATATACCCAGGTATGGCTAATCTTTTTTTTAATTTAAGGTTGATATTAACTAAGAAACTACAATGAGTGACATAAGTAGCTGAACTTTAAACAAATTTGTAACAGCAATTTTATATACGCATATTTACTTTTATTTGTCCTATAGTAAGCTGGGAAATAACTATAGGTATATTAATTGTCTGCAATAAATGATGAGGCATCATCTTTATTGTATATAAAATAGCAATTCAAAATCTCACTAATGTTTATCGACTAATGGTACTGACTCTACCTATGCCAAACTCCACATACAATATCACAGCCAAATAATAATTTAATTTTTATGCAGGGAACAGGGTTGTCATAACATCATAACATCTTGAGAAGTCAATGTATTATCAGTAGAGCACTCAGTGATAATAATATTTGTATAAATAATCATATTTGGCTGTTGCAATCGTCCATAGGCAATGATAACCATTAATATATCTTAAATCTGTTCGTAAACTTATTTTCTATAAAAAAGAACATATTATACTTAACTTTATCTTACTCCACGTTAAATCTCTTTGTTATAATAATATAATAGAAAAACAATATCCAAGCTGCATATTACTCCTACTTTAGAGTATCTTCGTTTTCTTGTCATTCAGAGCTACACTTAAAGCAACTTACCATCGTTAAGTGATACAAAATGATCCTAAAAATATGTCAGTAGACAGCCATACATTACTCCGAACGTACTTTTGCTTCAGCTCACAAAGAAATAAATAAAAAATTGGCTATGCATTCCTGAAAAACTTTCAAAATGGCGACATAAATAATTCAAATGAAGAATGAAGATGCGCTCGAGTTCGCTCATTAATGCTCATTTGGAAGAATATTTACACACCAATTACGTTATGGTCCCGCTTATTTATAAGTGCGCATGCGCACTTGATTCATTGCTTAGTGCCGTATCGTTAGTGTCAAACCGAACGTATATTTCAGGGGCAAATGTATAAACGATTATATTGAAGTTTATTGTTGAATATTTTGAGACGGTTGTAAATGTGGATCGGTTTGTGCAAGGTATTGCAAATTGGCGTGGTATAGCCAAGTTTTAATACCTATAGAAAGTGTAGAATAGCTTGCTCGCATGGCATAAGGGTTGAAGTATTCACCACACCGTTACCGTTTTCGTATATTCTGAGTTCCATCCTCGCATATAACGAAAATATACTATCTAATCTCCTAAATCAGACTAAATACCTACTATCATTGTCCCTGTAGGTGTACCATGGAGGACTTGATGGACGCAACTGCTGATGCGATTGCCGTGGCTACACATTGGGCAGAACATATTTAAAATAATTGTACCATCGACTCGAGAAGAAGAAGATCTGTATCTAATGCAGCACAAAATTGGCTGCATAGAATAAAAATGTAAACTTCATATAGTTGCAAATACACAAATGTAACGTCTTACATTAAACCTCTTAAATTACTTATGGGTATTTACAAATGCAACTTTAAAAATTGCAGTTTTAAGCTGTAGTTGACCAAAGAATGATTTATTGGACCTGTAATTGAGAGGTCACGGGTTCGAATCCTAGCTATAACCTTAGCACTATCACCGTGAAACTACTTTTCAAGCATTCTAGCTTAGATTAATAAGAATACTAGTAATGTAAGTAACCTGTTTAAGAAAATACTTCACCGTTACATCTATACTCCACCGTTAATATTAAAATCATATCATATATCTATGTATGTATATCAAGTTGAAACATTTTAATTTCATATTTATAATTTGTGAAAACTAAACTACAACATTTATTAAAATAATACTACCATAAAATATATTTACTTACCCCAAAATTCATTCTTAAGCCGATCGAGAGATGTCGCTACTGGTTTCGTTTATATGAAACAAAGTAAAAGTAAAGTCAGTTCTTTTGGATAAAAGTACATAAGACTGACTTATTTTAGCCAGAATCTGAAGGTAGTATTGATTGGGTTTTCAGTAAAACTTATTAATAAGTTCAACGGCAGACTTACTTTAGCTTAAAGTATTAAGGTAGTTGTGTTTTCATCCTACATTTCTTTAATAAGGAAAGGTTTTTAGGTAATACATTACGTTGGCGTAACTTTTACCAGATCTAGATTGTCTAGATACCGCAGTGCTCCCGTCACAGCGGCTAGACGCAGTAACGAGGGGAAACGGGCAACATTTCACTGGCGTACCACGCCCACCGTCCATCAGATTAGATAACGTTTCTAGTACCTTCGAATGTTTTACGTTCTGTATATCTTTGTATATTATACGTAGGTGATTCGATGCTTGAAAATTTATCAAAAATACGTGTTTGGAAATAGAATTTCGAAGAAATTTGGGATACAGTTATTGTTGCGGGTCTCATAACATAGGCTCAACCCATTGCCCGAACCTAGCTACTAACTTAAATTTAGCTCCGGTAGCTTAGAAAACTCACTAACAAATACATTTTGAGTTCATAAGTGACCTACATAAATAATCGATTTTGGAATTGGTCTTTCAATTATGGAACCTCAATATTTTAGACATATGGAACTTCCGTTAAAATATTTAATTTTAGACATACGGAAAATCCGTTTAGAATTATAGTCGTAGTCATCATGAACCTCCAATACTGAAAGTCAAAGGGCAAGAAGCAGGTTTTGACTAGCAAACCGTTAATTAATGGGATTAAGGCGATGTGTTTTCATGTCCCGAACACGCACACAAAACCATGGAACAAACATGGAACACAGTTAAGCCTTATCTTATCTTATCTTAATTAGGGGGCCAGTGAGTGTAGACCGGCGACACTTAGACCCAGTGGGATCTTTTGTGTCGGCCCCGAGGTTTCAGTCGCAGCGTACATTTCAGAGGGAGGAGTTAAGCCTTAGTCACAAGTAGTAGGCAGCGAGCTTATTGAAGTCTACCGGTTCAAGTACAAGACTACATACTGCTGACGATATTTTTGCCAGGTAATTCATTTTCCGACACGGGGATCAACTCCTAAACTACAGCTCTCGCATTTACTACCACTCCTCCACCGAAACAGTCATATTAAAAACATAAAAACCAAAACAAAACTTCACAGCAGTCCTGGGAAAGCAAGAAGCACTAATATTACTTTAAACATAGACATCACCCAGCATTCCCGAAATCAATTCACACAAGCCATGCATCAGAGCTCGACAGTACCGTTTCCAACTGACATCCATTTTTACGCCTCGCAATTACTAAATTAGATACCCCATGACCTTAAGACGTGTCATCTTCATATGAAATGAAAATTGCTGTCAATCGGGCACGTACGAGACGCCGGCTTGTAATTTGTAAGGTCGTATGCTCGTGTCCTGCGCGTTCCCAGGCTTCACTGGTATGAATAAATTTAAACGAAACAGTGAACACAATTTTGTGGTTGATTTCTTTATTCGTGTAATTGTTGTTGAGAGTTGAATGTCCGGTTAGTGGAATCTTTGTTTTTTCTTAATAAAAGATAACTCCCGCACTAGGAATAATTCTTGTGTCGCGGGGACTTATCAAACATTCAAACAACGAACACAAAGAATACCCAGAATCGGAACAATCATTTTTGGACCACACAATTTTTGTCCCGTGTGGGATTCCAACCCACAACACTGCGTAGTAAAATCCTACTAACAATGGCAAGGAAACCATATACCACTGCATCATCCGTGTAGTCAACAGAATACTATTTTTGTCAAAAACTTTACCCTAATTTATAGTGAGTCGTTTGTGTTTATGAAATGGAATGAAAAAATAAACATCCATCCAAGAACGCGCCAGGTTGCTTAACTTCACGAATCTATTCTTCGCACCGTCATTTCCATTTCATAATACATGCGTGTCTGACTAGTGGCCGAGATCTCATGTCACACAAAACGTTTACAGCTTGCACCCTTCATTATAACTGTCGTCATATTATTATTTTCTCCATTGAAATGTGATGTCGCAATAAACGTGGACAACGGACAGACATTAGCAATTATATTAGTGAGCCTATAATTATAGTCAAAGCCGTTACAGACATCATTATCATAGATATACATACAGTTCGTGATATCTCGACTTACGTTAGCCTGCGTTAGGCGTATTGCGAGTTACGTGCTTTCATATAGCATTTATCTAAAATGCATTATGCCGAGTTAAGGGTCTTCAAAATCATCTATAAGACTATATCGAAGAAGGGCTTGGTGGTCGTTGTGCACAAATCTGTACGCAGGAATAGAGCGTAATGACGCATTAATTTTTTTTCTCATGTCTATTCGCACACGTCCATATACATAATTTGAGTTTGTAACGAGTGTAACGACCACGTCTGAAAAAGGTGTGCAAAGCACAAAGGCATATTTTGTTTATTTATTTGGATATTCAGTAGTTGTTACATGATGTCTTCATAACTAAATAGGAGTATAAATTCCAAAATACAAAACATTTTTAAGGGAAACGTTAATGTGGGTATTTTATTCCCTTATTTCACCAATTGTGTTTTTAGTTTTTACGTAGCAGGGTGCTGTAAGTTATTGCCGTCTATTGGAAACAGTTCGATACACAGAGAACTTTGAAATGACATAATTTATACGCTTGTTATTTGAGCCGATCTTTTGTACACTCATAGGTTTTAATGTAAACTCCGACTTGCGTAGAACTCAACTTACGTCAGTCTAACTTTTGCGTAACTCTAAGATATTAACTGTAACCCGTATTCATAATGCTCTGACAGTACCACCTTACGTAGCAATAAATTTTACGATTCTCCATAACTCTATACTACGATTTCAGGTTTTGATTAAAGTCCCACATAATTACAATTCATAATTTAAATGATATTATAATTTAATTGCTCATTAGTATTCGTGACTTTGTTTGAAGCCTAGATTTGATGCAAGTAATAATACGGCATGTAAGCTGAAAGTCATTTAATGAGTAATTACGAAATCCAATAACATGTGTACTGTATCTGTGGGTTCCCAGTCTAAGATTTAATGTTCCAATCTATATGTAGGTATTCAAAATTAATGTCTATTTGTTTGATTCCAAGGTATGACAACGCATAATTTGAAAATAAAAATAGTGCATTTCACAGTTTCACTGATGAAACTATTGCATGCACAAGTTTCAAATTTTTTTACATTCATCTTCACCCTATTTATCCGATAATGCTATTGGATAAAATATAGTGTGTTTTTTGAATTGTAATGTAAATTTTGTCAATAGTGCGCTCACGTGCTAATGAGCTCAACAAAAAGTTTGAAGAGGTTTTGCAACGCCTGCTCTGTATTTCATACACACACCCTACCTAGAGGTTTAGGTAGGCTTTCCACGTGCTAAGATCTGGCATATTTTTATAGGTATGTATTTATCTATAAATCTCGCCGGCTAAAAGCTTTTGCAGCTGTAAAAATATGCATGTTGATCACGAGATTCGATTACAGTTCGACCAAAGTTTTATAAAGTCTTTCTTTTAAAAATGGATTCGATAGACGACCATTGTCTCGCTCCCATTACACAAAATCAAATCAAATGTTTATTTTTGCGGCACATGAGTAGGTAAAAGTTCCTATAAAATTTATTTTAGTTTATCATATTCTGCAGTCAATTTGGATTAAAAATATCAATAAAGGAAGTCATTATAATCACAATTGTATAATTATCAAGTCAATACTTTAATCAAGGATGGTGAATTTAAATTTATTACACCTCTGTTTTCGTTTCCAGAAAACAAAAACAGAGGCGTAATAAATTAAAAAAATATTTTATAAGAAATACTCAAGCTTATATATTAAATAGGCTTGAGTATTTCTACATAATATATGCCGTACCTACATAAATTACGTAAGCACCGCAGTTATCATGTAGCTATCTATGTAGAGCACTGGCCAGCCTTCTTGGCGGAACTCTAATCTCCATATCGGCCTGTATGGAGTTGATGTAAAACAATAGCCTCTATCTATTACATTTGAACACCGTTCACACATGTACTTTGATATCATTGCGCGTCATCGCGAAACGTGTACAATCGCATGCTGAAGTGTTAAGTTAAATTGAAATTTGATCCTATTCCTCGTTTTGGCTTTATATATGTTACCTTTTTATACGAGACGGTGGCGAACATAATATATGCATATAGCTTCTTGATTGTAACTGTTTACAGTTCTATATAGGTCGCGAGTGTCCTACGTTTCGCACTATTATGGTTCTGGGTATTTTCTAGATTTCTTCTGTAGGGTGGATATACTTTCTTTATTTTTACTAGCATCAGACAAGCCAGCGGCCCCCTGATGGTGAGCGAGAACGGCTACTCAATGATATGGCTGTGTTTTCGTGACATTACAGCAGAGATCCCAGGGAATCACAACCAAGCCACTGCTTACCGTAAACTACGTATCTAGCAAAAAGCATGCATGTCAGCAGTTAACATAGCATATGTGAACGCGACGCGAGGAAAGGTGAAGGAGCAGGAAGGGAATAAAGGGGTAACTGGCCTTTCAGCTCTCTCAACTAAGCTGCTTTAATCTAAATGGAATCAGTTCTACGTCTATTAAACTACTAATTAAAATAGCAAGCATCATGTTTACCCAGACACACCACAATTATCCATAGATCACAAATTTACAAATTTCGAGCTCATATTACAGTCAGCCGATATTTTTGTCCTCATTCCCAACGTTCTGCCAATTATATATTTACCAATCATTCGTCATCAATGTACTCAACGATTCAAAGCTCACGATTCACTCGATAGCTCAACTGCCCAGAAAATGCACAATCAGCTTTACGTAACAATCAGATATCGCTGCACCTACTTATGGGCGTGTCAGGGAGGCGGGCGCATTCTAATTCGAATTGCCAGTTACTTCTCACGCAGACTAGTTGCGTAGATAACACGCAAGCAATACGAGAATCGTTGGAATGGCTTCGCTGATTCAATCGTGGCCTAGTTTATATGTTTTACTTAACAGGGAACGTTTTGTAGGTACTTAAAGACACCTTTTCTATATACTGCTAACTAAACATTTTGCAAAATGGATCAACATCATATAAAGTTCATAAAGTTTGAAGTTAGTTACAGACTGACGACTAACTATTTTGTAACAAACGTTAAGAAAATGGAACGATATCATATAAAGTTCAGAACAAACTTTGTAAGATCATAAAAATTACAAAATGTTAATATTAACTTCAAAACACAATGCAAAGTAATGATTTTCCTTTGAATATGCTTTGAAGGTGTGAATGTCTAATTGCCGGATCAAGAATTAATCTAGTCGGCATAGAGAACGCAGCGGTTTCTGTTTTCATTTTGCCTGTAATAACTCGCCAAACCATTCCTTTGCCGTATGGCTTTCTAATGACATTTTGAAAAACCTGGATATATATATGTGCCCATAGTTATAATCTATTACTGCAGATTTAGAATAGAGTGAGTGAGTGTTTGATAGTGAGGTATTACAGAATTGCATAGACCTGAAAACTGTGGCAGTCACCGTCATTTATATACTTGAAATATAAAATTACTACTTAAACGGTAACACATACTTCACACTTATTGCAATGTGATTTAAAAGTCATCCATTAAATGCAAAGTCAATGAAGTAAGAGTAGTATGCCAGAAGCTTAGAAAATGGAAATCTGTATTCTCTGCCTACCCCTCCGGAAAAAAGGCGTCAGTCTATATATATGTATGTTATTAAATAGGACACACATGGACAACAATGGAACAATATAAAACGTATCGCAATACATCTCTAGCAATCTCTAGCAATCAAATGATCTGTGAAATAGAATCATTGCGTAGTAGCACGCATGACTCTGACCTTTACGTCCTCATATAAAATATTTCATGTTTTAAACTTTGAAACGTTGCGATAATGCATGTCTATACTAATATTATAAAGCTAAAGTGTTTGTTTGGTTGAAGGCGCTTATCTCAAGAACAACTATTTCGAATTGAAAAATTAATTTAGTTTTCGATAGGCCATTTATCGAGGAAGGCTATAGGCTATATAACATCACGCTACGACCAATAGGAGCGGCGCATCAATGAAAAATGTTGCAAAAACGGAGACAACTCTTATGTGAAGCAGTTTAGTTCAGTTTAGTTACATTTTTAATAAAATGTACCACTACATTGCGTATGTTTTCGAGGACCTAACAATTTAGGTTTAAACTTCTTTGACACGCACTTGTAATATGTAAGGTGTAACTAAAAGATAGCCATATTTAATTATAAGGCTTATGACGTATAAATTATACCTACATGTTCTATAAGTATTTATTAACGTGAAACAAAAAAACATACTGTTAGATTGGTTTCTATATTTGTTACTGCGAATATAATTATATTAATAATAGCCGAAGTACTCTCTTAAACTTGCTAGTGGTAATAAAATTATCCAAAGTATAATATTATCTTATGCTTACGCGAATGTCATACATTGAAATTAAATTACGGATTTTATCACATTGTTTATTTTCAAAACACTTAAAATAAATACGACTGTAAGCTTGTTTGTTTGTTTGTTACGCCTTCACGCCTTACCCTAACTACTTGACTGATCATTATGTAATTTCGCATACACGATGTCAGGAGAACGGAAAAGGACATAGGGTACCTTACATCACGAAAAAAAAAATGTTACTAACTTAACCTTAACCGAACCTAACCTACATTTACGTGAGCGAAGCCACAGGCAAAGTCTAGTATTACATCATTTTAAAACTGGTGCTGTGTTTTCATTCGTGTCACCCAGAGTATCTAAAACTGTGTACGTTCAAACAAAGGTATATAGAACAACAAAACCAGAATAAAATGTGAAACACGCACAATTTTATTCAATTCAAGAACTGCACTCACATTTTATGAGACCACAACCATACTATTGTGTTATGAGTGAATTTAAAGACAAAATAATAACGATTAAGTAAGTTAACGTGTGCCAACTCTTTCGACTATTTACACGCATTTTAAATTGCGAAAGGCACAGGCAAACAAAGAACAATAATAATAAGAAATCACATTTAAAATCAATAAAATCCTCCAACTTCCCATATATCACGTTTCAATTAAATATGGCGTGTACGTATTTTTATAACTATTTTATTTTAAATCGACGACCCACTGAACAAACAGATTTCTCACATTAATCGCAATTTGTTTACAACAATATTAAAAGCTTCGGAGTCCAGATCGCGTGTTTGCTCCCACTTAATAAACGCTACCTCTTACTTGAACTTAGGTGAGCGGTTGTTTTGTGCGATCATTATTATAACATTAGTGTATAAATTGCCATCAATTTGACTCTTGCTGCGAATAAAAATGGCTACCGCAAAGATTAATTTGTCTAGAAATGTAGTGAGAAAACGCCTGATGTAATTTAGGTTTTATTTAAAGCTGACGTAAATATATACTCCATTCCCTAATTACATTATAATTATGTACAAATACTTTTCTGTAACATTTACATTTTTTAGAGTTCGAAAAACTCTTATATTATAGCTTTGTACGTCCGTCTGTCTGTTATACAACTTTCAACTCAAGAACCGTAAAATTTAGAGCCTTGCGGTCAACGCTATTCGACTCAGCATAGTCGATATACCCCGAAATTACTATAACCTTTGACTTCTGACCTCAAGGTTACATCGTGTCACGTGACCTTTGCATATTACTGGAACAGGTTTTGCGAACTCTAAGATTTACGGTAATTCATTGCCGTTTCTCACTTGTTATACTAGTTGTCGGGGTTGCAAACTAAACAAATAAGTATACGGCCCATTTGTCAGTAAATTACGATAATATATATTTAATTTCCTTGTAATGTTACAAAATAATAATCAAGGTATTGCCCGCGCGTTGTCAATCCTAGAGAAATAAATTTATAATGAACTCTTTCTCTCCTGGTTAAACACAGTATCAATATAACTCTTACGCGGTTGGTCTATAAGTACCATCCGTACTATCTTGGGAGAAACAGCTAATTCGTGCAGTCAACAAATAATTTGGCGCATTGGCACTAAGCAAGCAATGTGATTGTTTGAATTTAATAATAATAATCATGTGATTCTTAATAAACATAAATGTATCTAGTGCATTTTCAATAACTAGCTTACAATTATTTTTTTTAAGTTACAACCGAATGGCTATTGTAAATTTTAATTCTAATAACTATTACAATGACTGGCGATAATATATTTAATAAACATAATACAGTTCTGGATTTTATTCTAGGTAGGTATAATGTTTCTAGGAGTCAATTACTAAAGACTGGCTGTTCTTTAGTCTATTATCAGACATCCTTGCGCGCGTAAAACAATTTATTCCTTAAGGATATCTCAATCGGTTAATTCAATAAATTGATTGCCTTAATAAACGTCATTAGTCTTTGAAGATTGTGTTTAAATCACTCGTTGGTTGCGTGTTACGATGCTACTCGTGTTCGCACGCAACGCTTTTTGAGTTGTAGCGTTATAGCTTTAGGCTAATTTTTGAATGCCTGGGATGTTTGACAATTTATGTGAGATCGTTGAGATTCAAGAGGGCAATACGATGGTGCAATATGAAAGCAGGACTTATTTTTATAAGTAGATTTTTTAATTATTTATTTTTATACGCCGAAAACATACATAATATATCCATAGATAGATTTTTGCTGCAGTAGTCATTATGAAATTGCGTTTACATATTTAAATTATAGATCCATAGTTAACGTAGGATCCAATCAAATAGATACTGCTAAGGTCTTTGGGTTCAATTATACAATGTGTGAAAATTATTTTATTTATAGGCTAGTTTATATTACATGGACAGCGGCATTAAAAGCGACTGCTATGCATGCTGTCTCGGGCTCGATGCTCAAATCAGGCAAATTGATATAGGTTTTTTTTGTTATAAAATTCTCGGTTGCAGCACGGAGTCTACAAATATAACCAGATGGCACGATCTAAATTCTAACTGGCTAGATTCAAAATCAAAAATATGTTTATTCATGTAGGTCACAAAGTAACACTTATGAACGTCAAAATATTTCAGTGTAGACCACTTTCAGCTACCCTTTTGAGATACATAATAGCATGAGTATATGTACGATTTACATAATGTATATAACAAGCAAAGTCCTCCACATCCTAAACCCAAATCTTTGCAGTTCACAAGCCAATCATATTAAACAATAATAACTCAAAAAAACAAACCAAAAATAAATCATGATACACTTAATGACAGCGTACTGCAGTGGGAAAATAATATTGATTGTGGAGCAATCGGAAGGCCATTAAAATAGTCAGTTTGATTGAATTTCTCATGGTACTGTTGTGAGAAACAGGCTAATCGGTAGCCATTACGTAGGGTGAACCGATGTGTTGTTTGCTGTACATAGCTATTTAACTTACATTGATACAAGTTGTCCCCGCGATTTATAATGCGTAAACATTTATCGTTTACTAGATTTTGATAATGTAGATTTTGTCAATAAATACCTATCCCTCTGAAATAGTAGGTACTTTTTTCTGGATGAAAGGTACTCTATGAACTTTTCTGTAACCCCAACAAACATGTATGCTTTTTCCACTAAGATCGGTTGAGTCGTTAAGGCGTTAAAGCGTTACAAGTAAACCAACTCACATACGCATTTATAATAGGTATTACTAAGAGTTTTTTCGTACACTTGACATATTTGGTTTAGTCAGAATAACCATATTTAAATACAAAAAAACATTGCGATTGAAACGTCTACTTAATAATTCATTCATAAACTAATCTCAATAAAAGAAAATGTAATTTAAGCTTATCTCGACATACTACTACACGACATATTATTAAATAATATAAACGTATAATAAAAAGAAAAAGTGTATAACGGTATTTTGCACCTTTACAATTTAAATTATATCACACAAAATAAATACAAAATTAGTGGTACATAAATCACAAATTGTATGTTGTTGAAACCTGTACTGAAAACATTGTATCACAGGTGTAAATTAAGATTATGGAAGTATTTTCGTTTTTTCACGTGTCATTTATTTAATACAGTATTTAAATACATACAATGAGGATGAATAAAGCAAAAGAGATGCGTAAGTCGTATGAGAAATCCAGAGTACCTACCTCTTAGAGAAAAATGAAAGAGTTGATGTACATAAAAATATAGTATTTTTAAAATGTTATATTTAATAAAAAGTGGAATATTCTTCTAAATTCAAGTGCGGCAACAACTGGTGTATCCACCCCACCGTTTAAGGATTATTTGAATCATAATCTTCTAGTTGGTCATGATAGATCGTTACGTTCAGGATTAATTTGTTATAATTTTGCAATTTGTATTTGATTCGGTTATGTGCAGTCGTAATTATAGACTGCCTGTATTTTATATCATTACTATGTGATATAAGCTTATAGTTCTGTTTGTTTGCACTGTTATTACTGGTCTACTAAACTTAGTAATTATAGCTGATGCTTGCTGATATACTAAATATAAAAGATTATATAAAGGTCATATAGATACCTGATATTAAAGCAAACAAAAGTTGATCAAAGTAAGTTAAATGTATTATAGATTTTTTACTAAAGCTGGGATAAAAAAATATGTTGGTGACGAATTATATGACTGAAATTCACTGCGTTTCTAACGTGATTAAGAAGACGCATAATTAAGTCTAAAATGTTTACTATAAGGTCACTTATAGGCAACACACGTACTCAAAATAAAGTGAACCTTTTGATATGAGTTTGATGTGTGTTAGATCTTATGGTAGGGAGTTTCTTAAATACAAATTCTATAGCACTTTGGGTTACACAAACCTTATTACACAGAAGTATGTATGTTAATACAGAAGTGTTTACCTCTTATAACATCATTATATCAACCCTGTATTAAAAGCTGTAAAACTGTTAGGCACGGGCCTCTTCTCAGTGTGAGAAGGGTTATGCCATTGTCCACCACACTGATCTTCTGCGGGTTGGCAGACTTCACATATCTTCAAGAAAATTATGGATAATATTCAGACATGCAGATTTCGTCACGATGTTTTCCTCACTCCTTCACCGTTGAAACGAACGATAATTAATTACTTGTTTAATACGCACATAACGAAAAGTCAAATATGCGTGCGTAGTAATCGAACCTGAGACCTTTGTGTGGCAGTCTAACGGTCACTCTCTAAGCTATCGCTGCTGTACACATCTCTTAAAATAATCTATCTTATAAATGTTTAATTTTAATACTATCAAGCACATGACAGTGTCCTCGTCAAAGTCAAACAATATCCATTAAGACGTAACTCTAAATCAGTTCAAGCTCATTTGCCTAATTAGGTTACAACGTATATATTCTCCTAATATTAAATACAAATAAAGGAGTACAAATACTTAGTATATCGTGAGAAAATATGGCGGCTTAAATAAAGAAAATCAAGTTTTGCAAATTTGGTCGGATGTTGGTCGGTTCACAATGTCGATTATTATTTGGCGCATCATTACAGTATCTTTATAGAGCTGTTGTATTTATTTTATTAATTACGTTGAGGATATTCAAGAAGCATTTTTTTCGGTAAAGTACGAATCGTGAGTTAGCAAATGTGAGACTAGAGTGATTTAAAACAAGACAAAGGCAAGAAATTTGTTCTCTTTTTGCACATCGTGCGAACAGTACGTGCAATCAACAGTAAAATTTTGTGCTTACGATAAAAATAATGTTTACGACCAAAAATACACTTATAACAATAAAAAAAGTAAATATCTTGATATACAGACAAACTATCAACAAAAACAGGCATATCTATATAATTTTTCTAAACAAGCTTACGTCCCACCTGATTGTAAGTGGTTACAATAGGCGTCTGGCCTGCATCACGATAGGCATCACTTGCACTAACTAACAATAATAAGAAAAGTTAGACACAATATAAAAAATCGGATCATGTATTGCAATAGTAGCCGCCTCAGACAAAAAACATAATTATATTATTCAGCATAACAGAGCAAAAGGTGGGCGACGTTTTATAAAATCTTTAAGTATAAAATATTGAGATGCATATGACATGATGTAAACGGACATCTTGTGAATTCATTGTTCAACTAATAAATATTTTTCAAGAAAACGTTCTGCTTGTTTTCTTTACCATATCGTTAGTTTTGTTTATTTATAAGTTTAATCTTACCTGTTTTCTATATAAATCATCCTATAATTTTTGTCTTTGTTTTATGACACTTTTAGAAAATATATTCATAAAATACACATTGTGACAATTAGAAAGGGTTATCACTGCCAGTTAAGCCAAACTAATTTAAAGGCCGTTCATAAATTTTTAAATGCCCATAGTGATACTGGCCAAAATATAGCAAGATATTTAAATATAATTATGGTTTGCGCAGAAAAGCTCTGTAGATATAATGATAGAAGGTATTTATTCAACTCAAAATATAGATTGAAAAATAATATATAACATGTACGTGACATTTTCTTTATATTTTTTTTAAGGTTACTAGCAGTTTGGGTTTTCAAATTACTAGTATTCTTATTAACCTCTTCAGCTAAGGTATAATCCTTGTGTTAGGAGTGGGTTCATGTCAGTAGTGCAATGGCTGGGATTTCAACCCACGACATCCCGATCGCAAGTTCTATGTCTTATCCGCTAGCGAGCTAATGCTAGCGCCGCTTCAAATAACAGTTGAATCGTTAAAAAATGTTTCAAAGTACATTAATTTTTATCAGAACATTTCTTGATCTAAAATGGTTTCAACCGCTCTATATTAGATGCACAAGATTTTTTTCCGCCAGACGCCGGCGCACGCGCATTGTGGGTGGATTTTTTCACGTTTCTCCAACGATTAGAATTGTAAACTCCCATCGCAACGCTTTTTATTGTACCGCGCTTGTACTTGAACACAAAGATCTTGATAGCACTGTGGTGTCGCTAAAATGGCCATATCTTGTGTTCTATAAATGGTAATATGGTTTTACTTTCGTACAGTCTCTATATTAGCGTTGTCTTATTTTATGTTTAATAGAAACTTCTCAACCTTACTTGGAAGACATTTAGGATGTCCGATGTATTATTGAAAAGAAGTACACCGAGATTAACTACATATAGATCAAACAAACATTGTCTCAGATGATCAAAATCACCGCATGAAATTAAATCCAAAGTAAACCATTAAAAGAACGTAATCCTCTCCTCATACAAATATAAACATGAATACAAAAATCGATATCTCACTTTTATATTTATACATACTCTACCTTTGATATCAATCCTGAATAAGTTATGTTTGACTTTCAGTTTGCAATGACAATTTTGAAGTTACGATTCCTTTGAGACCAATTTTTTGCTCATACAAATAATTGAGATAGGCAGTATTTCATACACGTAAGCTAATAACTATCTCGTTATTAGTAAAGTTAGTAATACTTACTAATATTATAAATGCGTATGAGTTTGTTTGTTACGGTTTAACACCTTAACTACTAGACCGCTCATCATTAATTTTTTTACTCAGAAATAAGAACAGCTTCCAAATGAGCAAATTGTAGATGAGATATATTATAAATGCGAACATTCGCATCAACAACAAAGTCACATGAGTTTGTTTGGTCGTTTGTTCCGCTTTCACGAATTAACTGCTCGACCGATAATCATGAAGATTTGCATACGAGTTGTTAGGTCTACAGTAATTGACATTATTTCATCCAAAAAAGTACCTATTATTCTCAAGGGATAGCTAGTAAGTATATTATAAAGCTAACTAAAATACTTATTAGAAACTCCGTTATAACTACAAGAACTTACATGATCTCAAATAACCAAAATCAAACGCCGTCACAACAACGTTAATACGCGTTATTACTCGCCTGAATGAGTGCAAAAAGATGAGTTTAGTGCACGCCGCGACTTACAGAGCATGAGGGCGATAAATTCCAATCAGAACGCAAGGGCACTGGGTCGGGGCCCAAGCTTAAGGGAGCGTGCTTAAAGGTAAATATTAATACCTCTTGTAAACCTGTCTATGGTCAACAATTCTTTCCATTTAATTGTTTTTATCGTTATAGTTGAGTACAAAATAAAGAATATTAAAAATGAAGAATGATATGCCTATAATTAACAAGAAGGTTTTTCCAAGATGGCTAATAATCATGTAATATATTGTTGCATAGCAATTGTTTTATTAAAGACATCGCTCGCACTAGTAACTAATCCTGTGTCGCGGGAGACCTAACAAACATTCAAATAAAGATTCCTCGACATGGAAACACCATTTGTGGATCACACAAATGTTTGCCACCTATGTGGCATCATCAAACCCACAACCCTCTACAGTGTCAACAGCGAGGCGACCACTTAAACCACAACTTCATCTATGCAGTCGATTTTCACGTTAACAATCACTTATTCGATTCCAGTTCCAAAATAAATTTTATGAAATTACTAGTAAATGTTGTAGCAGCGATAGCTCAGTAGGGAGACCAACAGACTGCAATGCAGAGGGTCTCGGGTTCGGATCTACGTCGCGCAACTCTGACTTTTGGAAGTTATATGACTTTTCGAATTATGTGCGTATTGATTGACAATTATCGCCTGCTCCGTGCCTCGGAGAGCACGTTAAGCCGTCGGTCCCGGCTGCCATGAACATCTATGGCAGTCGTTATTGGGAAGTTAGTGCCCTATAATATCCTGACACTAGTCTAGCTTTAGGGTATGGTTAGCCTTCGGGATGCGGAAGTCAGGTGGCAGCCGCTCCGTGTAAAAACTGATATCCAGTCAAATCTGGTTAGACTAGAGAAGCCGACCCCAAGTGACTTGGGAATAATAAAAGTTAGGGAGCAGAAGACTAGTAAATGGAGTTTGGCAACGTGCACCCAAAGGGCAATAGGGTCGCCTCTTTTTATGTATCGCATTAAAGATCTCTCTTGAAAGATATACAGGTATATAATTATAACAGATCGCTCCTCTACCTTAGAGTTTAGAGCAATATAAATTACTAATTAGTTACTACCTACTTAAACTAAGAAAGCATATTAAAATGGGCTAGCTGTTTTAAGGATAACATTTAGGCAAGAAGGAATTCAAGCCCTTTACCTAAATTGAACCTCGGTGTAAATCAGAGGACGGAACATCCAACTGATTAGGGATACCCGTGGTTAAATACTGCTTAGTGATTCAACTTACGAAACGAATGTTATAAAAGACAATTGCCTCGTTATTTCATTTTAATCCATTGCTTCCCTTTTCACGGCTTTTCTCACTCCGAAAACACTGTAGTGGGAGTACTACAGTGTTCCTGAGTTGTCCCATATGTAGACATTATACTTCGCTCATGAAGTACGTGAGCGAAGTATAAAATTCATACTTTATACACTATACACCCTACAACACTACCGAAACATACAGCATAATCTTTCTATTTATTCATTCACAATAAATCCATTTACACGCATAAAAATTTTACGACTAACTCCGTATGTATAGCACATAATAATACTATTATATGCTCCAAGCACATTGTACATTTTCCTCCACACCAACTTACAATAATTTTCTTTGACAAATTACTTGAACCCCAAAACTTACACAACAAATACTGAGAAACACATCGGAATGCGACGGTACGTTTTGTGCTAGCATTCGTCACGCCCTTTTCACAAACAATACATAACTATGTACCTTATATAGTACATATACAAAGCCTGTAAGGCTACTCCATCATATTGTTTTAACTTTCTCCTTTGCTATAGACCTTAAGCACTTAAAGTGTTAATGTTCAAAGGTTTCAATGTGAATCCATAACAGTATGACCGCAAGCACGGCAGTTTTCACCCGTGTTTTGAAAAGAGAACATCTGTTCTTTAATACTTCAATTTTCTATGCTCATGTGAGAATGAAAGAGAAATGCGGTTGCTTGTCGTAGGATGTGTTGTGGTTCGAGCTTCTAGTCAACTGTTTTAGATTTTATTGTGCTTTTAAGTTGCAAAAAGACAATTACGGTATTGGTACCTGGAATGCATTGATTATGTATGGTTTCTGGCTTTAAGTTGACTGGGTTTCACGTTCTTGCTATTAAGCCTGTAGGTATTGTTAAAGCGAATATAGATAGCGTATAAATAAATTCTGCTTAATATACACGATTATATAAATTCTGCTTGTCAATTGTTGGAATGCCAGACATTATTGAAAACTTATTTTGTCTGGCCGCCAGTGTGCCGCTACGACGCTTTTTAAATAACATGTGCTGTTTTTATGCCTACTCGCCAAAGACGAGGAGAAAAAGGATAATAAATCAAAGGATATTGAATGCTCTTATATCGCGAGGACTTCACAAACATTTAGACAAACACAATGGTCACCTACACTTAAATACTAGTTGCTAAGTAATTATTATTATGACATACGACGACAAAATCCTCTATACTTGGAATAAATACATTGGTAGAAGATAATTGACCACATAAACCACAGCGCTATCAGTATCCTAACTAATATTATAAATGTTAATGTGAGTTTATTTGATACGCTTTCACACCTTAACTACTCGACCGATCATCACGAAATTTCGCATAAACGTTGTTAGGGGTACAGACAAAGCCAAAGGTACCTGTCATCCAGAAAAAGTACTGTTCCCGAAGGATAGGAAATTGACTTAAGTAGTATTAACGCGATCAAACCCGCAGACAAAATCTAATAGTCTAATAAAATACAGCGAGCAATGTCCGGTACTAATGAAGAGATTTTGCTACGTAATATAATTTGTTACTCATTATTCAAGAGAGATATACGTCTCAAACGTGTCAAACACAACCGCAATGATGACTTTCTTCAACAGTTACAAATACTTCTTAACTATATTTCTCTTTAGTATAAATATATAGTCTTAAAAAGGTTAAAGTTCATACATGAATTAATGCTAATCGAAACACTCACTCGTTTTTTTGTACTATGTCCCATTCACTTGCAAATTCCATAATACGCCCGAGGGCACACTCCGTTTCCCACGATATATTTTATACGAAAAAAGGTATATTATAATCCATCCTAATACACAACCGAATTTGAAATCTAATATCATACTGTATAGATTCAATTTTGTTTGTTAATAGAATGGACTTGAGACGTTTTTTGGTTTCAAAGTTTTGAGTACTTAATATCGACTAAAATCCGTCCAAGTAAATGATATAATGAAACATACGAATTTGAATCTTATGCTAACGACTTAGAGGCGTTGATAACAAGGTAATGAAGAGATTAGAACGGTTTGCTCTTACGTTGTTTACGAAGAAATTTCTCTTAGAGCTCTTTTTAATATAGCACGCGTCAGTTTGTAAAGGCTTGTTCACAAAGGCAATATAAATAATAGTATGAACAATTATAGAATACTTTTGGATATATATTTTCTGATGATAAGTTGTTATATAATTTCAATTATATTTTATATAATACCAAATATTAGCATCCGTGCAATTACCAAAGGGATCTAGGTGAAAACCAGCGCCAGGCTTCCTTAACCTGGAATATACTGAACTAGGTCCCATTTGGCAAAATTTATTAATTTTATATAGTTTTTTTTCAAATAAATATATTTTCTTCCTTTATTTTTTTCTATTATTATAAGCCTCTAGATTCTAACAACAACAGCAGTATCAAGCATTGCTGAATAATTAAAAGGTCGTAGTCAAGGTACTTAAAAGAGATACAGCAGTGTTTACTGGAAACCCGGAATCCTCGAAAAGTTAGTTTATAAAGATCCAATTATTGCAGTATATGTTCTTACATGTATACATAATATTACGCATGTATTCTGTAAGTAGTATGCAGAGCCGTATATGCATCTACATTTCACCAGTGAATGTTCAGATTCTGCGACACATAACCAGTCTCCAAGCGTTTCCAATTTTTTCCTTCAGAAAACCCCTACAACACTTTACCTGACTTTAATCAAATTTAAAACCTCATGATAGATTATAAGCGTAATCGTATAGTTCTCTTTATCTTTGCATATTAAAAAGACAAATGATTGGGCATAAATTCCGTGACGCAAGGGACATCACAAACATTTAAACAACGGACAAAAAGAATTCCCAGTGTCAGTACATCTACTTGTAAGTTACATTTTTGTCCTGTATGGGATCGAATCCACAACACTCGGCGCAATGGTATTGTCGAGGTGATCACTGAAACCACTACAAGATCAGTGCAGTCGAGTTTGCGAGTAATAGTTACTGGTAAACGCGGACTTACTGGTTTCGCTTGTGTCCGACATTCACAGCAGTCGTGTCGGTCAAATTCCAACAGAGTAACTTATCTTTGTGTATGTAAATGTATGTACTATAAACGTAGCATACATATTACATGTTTACGTATAACATAATTTACACACATACACTGTCTCGGTGGTGCAGGTGCTGTGTGTGTGACTTAAAAACATAGCGAAATGTGGGTATAATACTCCGCTGCCTATTCCTTCAGAGATCATGTATGCCCATACACTCACGCTACTAAATCAAAGAAAGTAAGCAGAGTTGTATGTAAATCAACATTTCTCCATCTGAATATAAGAAGCGAACGATTCTTGAGCTCCATAAAGCATTACCTGCCAAAAATAACAACACTTTGTTGTGCCTGAGAATTGCGACATTCTTCGCAGCACGTCGTATGCTCGGTTCTAATGTCTAGCTATGAATAGTTTCGAGTTAGTTATTTATCGATAGTTCGAATACAATCAAATCTACTGGACATTCGAATGATTTACACATCTTGTATACCTACGGGCAGTTACTTCTTAGCCAATCGGAATAGTCCAATTTTGAGGGAATACTAGGTTTGAATACTTCACCACACACTTATTACTTCAGAAAATATCGGGGTGTATTATCAAGATAAGAGCCTAATTACTTGCTGTGCATATACTGTTTTTTTGTACGTTATGACATCATTTTCTACGGTTACTTCGCCAAGGTCAAAATCATAACCGCTCGATAAAAAGCCTAGCCGTGGGTGCCTAATATGTTGTTCACTAGACTAAAATGCTTTTGGTCTCTTTCTTATAAAAGCTTTATCTGTGTAAAGTATGGAATAATTTTGGATTTGTATCGTTTATTCTGCAATGGAAAGTTGTCCTTCAAAAATAGTATTTATTTGTTTTAAAATTATGGAATAGCTATGTGATGTTCCAAATTGTATGTTAATTAAGAAAATATTATCGAATTTTAGTTCACAAAATTATAATTTTAAAATTTGTTTGTTATTTTACTAGAAAAACTTAATAATTTGGTATGACTAAGTAATTGAACCCGAAGCCAGACGATAGATAATTACTCCTTCTTGCCTACCCCAAACTGATGGTTCGGTTAAAAATGGTAATGAACGTGTTATTTTTTGTTTAGTGGTCGACATTTATTTTAGTTGAATATAAATAATTGTGGGTCGCGAAGGACTTATATACATACCAAAACTGACACAAACAACATCCAGAGTCGGAATCACTTATGGATCAAAAAATTTTTTGCTCCATAAAATCATCACACTATTGTTTGTGGGGTTCGAACTCACATTCGTCGCAATGGCATTGGCGAGGCAGCCACCTAAACCACAACACCAACTGTGTAGTCTAATTTAGTATAAGATGACATCAGAATAGCCCCTATCATACAATATTTCTCGAAAAACCAATAAAACCATCGTGATTAGATATGACTTTGCAGAAATTTAAATATTTATTCAAAAAATTGTAAATTTTACGTCACTTTGTGTTCATAATCACAATATATATAAATTATAGTGCCACATGTGACATGATTATAACATAAAAGCTATACATTAAGTCATTTAAAATATCTTTTGACACAAAATGTTTCACCTACTTCCAAATTTATTAAATTAATATTTGTTATAAATCGTGAGATACTCAATAGAAACGAAGTTTATTTAATATTGTACCCAATATAATATACAGAAAAGAAGCAGATATCTAGCGCACCAAAAATGGGGACTCAGAAATGAACCAATTGGGTTGTTTTTCTATTGTTCTCAAAACAAAATCCCTTGCGAAATCGAATGATAGGTAATTTATTCACGTAATCTTTATTTGTTGATCTACTACTTAGAAATTTTTCAACAAATGTATGTAAATTTATCAGTTTATTACATTTTTTTTTTACGTGACTCAATTAGTTGACGTTTACCCCTCCGCGGGGGCGGGCGGAGGGGCTATGTCGGACTCACCGGGGTAAAAGAAAGATGGAAATGATGATAAGAATGGACCTCCCGGTAATACCGACTAAGCCTACCACGGTGTTCCTCGACAAAACCGCACCGGTTCTGCGGTTGTGGAGAGGGTTTAAGCACTTCCTCTCCCGCTCCGCCGCGTCCTTGACGGAAATTACTTCCTCACAGAAGGAGGCGACGGCGTTCCACGACCTTTCACTCCAGACCATGGACTGAACGGCCACGGCCGGGAGCGAGAGGGCAACCATACCGACTGCCGCGATCAATTCACGGCGCTGCGATGCCCAGGCGGGACAATCCGCCAAAGTGTGCAGCGCCGAGTCCTCAACAACGTCGCGGCAGTCGCCGCAGTGGTGACAACCGGGCGTCTCTTGCCGGCCTATGCGACACAGGAACTGGCCAAAGCAACCGTGGCCAGTCATTACCTGTGTCAGCCGGAAGGTGAGGGCGCCATGCCGTATCTCCAGCCACTCCTCAAAAACGGGTCCTGCCGCCACTATTGTGGCGTGCCCGATCAGTTTATTACCTACCCTAACAATGTGTATGCAAAATTTCATGATGATTGGTCGAAGAGTAAAAGCATAACAAACAACCAAACGCACTCACATTTGTATTTATATAGTCTCTGTTAGGTTTAGAGAAAATGTATGGGTCAGATTTTTAACATCCATAACTAAGACTTTCTAGTATGTAATATTATTGATTGTACCTAGGTATATTAAATCTAATCTATTATTAGTTATGACAAATAAATCAAGTAAGCAATATACGAACATCACCTGTCACCATTGGATTAACAACAGGAGACTGGTGGCTTTTTTACTTATTTGTTTGTTATTCCCGTGTCAAGCCTACCCTTTAAAATAAACGAGATGTGTTAAATGTAAAGGAATAAATATCTTTTAGTTCAGTAAATAATATATTGTCACTCCGGAGGTCGTGTACAGGACAGGTCATGTTTTGATGTTGACGCTGGGGCACATAAGTCAAGGGTCGCGTCAAACGTTCGACAAACTACGCCATTGTAACGCCATTACAAAGCCTTCGGACAACGCAAGCGGAAAGAGGTGCTAGTGATATTTGTGCATTTTGTAAAAATCTTTTTGAGTCAACTCTAATACGAGTATAATGGTTTGAATAATTGTATTCCCTTTTTTTATCTTTATCATACACAATTTTCAAGGTTGCCCAGTTTAAGGTCGGGTTAAAAAGTCAATTTTAATTACCGGACTGTACTAATATTATAAAACTTAAGAATTTAAATGTTTGATTGCAATTCAAATCATCTTCGGTTAGCAAAATAATGATGTGTTAGATAACCCGTTTATTCAGTAAAGTTATATAATACTGCGATGAAAATGAGCAAACGAATACATGCAATTAGATGCAGATCTAAATGGCAGAGCGTAACTAGGTTTTTAAATGATCACAACAGATAAATGCAGTGAATTCTTAATCAGTATGATTTTTCTACTTTTTCCTCAAAAATAAATTATGCAGATGTAGGCAATACGTAGAGCTTGTAATGAATGTCTGATAAACCTAAAAATAATAATAAATATGAATTTAAAAGAATAGCAGCATATGACGATGTATTATTTACCTAATTATTTATTATATTCAACCACCAAAAAGTGTTTATTGACTAGATCTACGTTCATTAGTTTACCGCAGCTACATGTTCAAAAGATTCACGTACACATCGATGCAGCACGATCGCTAGGAACATTCGTCGAGAGCGCGTCGACAGCTCGTTGCGTTTGCCCGCGAGCGGCGCGCGCGCCTATTTGTGAGCGCCATCTATCGCTCTACTTGTACAACGTGCTGTTAAGGCACGGCTGCACAAATGTATCTTTCCGTTTCTACGCATTTTAAATTTTTGGATAGAAGATTCGAATGTATTGTACATACTTGTATAATACATATATTCGAATCGTCTACTCGAGAATTCATTCTAGTTAATTACATTAGTAATATGTGAATATAATTGTATACAACATTGCTATTAATTGTTTAAAATTATTTTGAAGTGAATTATGTACATTGCTAGCGTTTATGGGAACGCCCTTTTTCACTTATACTTGGTCTACCGCCTTGCTTTTCCAGAACATATAAAAATTGTATCCATGAGCGGCCCATTACAATTAGCGTTTTGTTTCTCCGCAAGTCAATGTCTGTAATATTACCAGACCGTTTTGTTATGGATATCTTTTAAACATTTACTTAGTGTAAATTTTTTTGTCTCTTATGGTTATCAACTTCATACGGTTGCTTGCCTACATCATATAAAGTCAAATGCCTTGGGTGTCAGATGAAGATTTTACTGATTTGTCAACTTCAACATTCTGTTTACATTTCATACATTTTTAGTACTGTACCAACTTGGCCTTAACTAGTACGTTAAGTTGTAAATGCTAGTTGGCTCGCGAAGATAACTCGAGAACACAATATATTTGTAACTAGAATTGCTACAGATGTTTACTATTAAATTTGTCGTTACTTGATATAAAAGCTTTATACATTACTGCAAATATTCTCGATATAAAACGTTGACATTGAAATTCATTGAACTTCAGCGGCCATGCACTTAAAGTAATTTCTTGTTATTTGTTAGACCATTATTTTGAAGTGAATGTTGATGTTGTAGCTTTTGATTTAATGGACCAACAATTCAAGGAATGTGTTAACTATTTGGTTTTATGTTGGCACTATTTTGTTCCCTTTTCAACATTTAATGTTTAACTGTTACATGGGCGTTTGAACGTAATTACAAGTATTGGAACATTCATAATTTCATGCGTTACCATGTAAAGCATGAAACTGTTGTACAAGAGAATGACTTAAATATACATAACCGAAATATTTTAGTCCATCATATTAACGATCTGTGTCATTTATTACTTAGTAGATTTTTTAAATTCAAGGTTTATGCATGGTACACTTTCTTTAACTTTGATTATAGTTATAGTGAGCCATAGTTCATCCATATTAAAATCAAATTCACTCTGTAAGTAATATAACATACCGAAATAAAAATATTCATGCCTGTATCCAAATATTTTCTTTCACATCATATCAGCTTGAGGTCTAGAGGTTACATCCAAAAGTATATAACACATTGATTCACAACATCGATTAAAAAACAACACGAAAAACGAACACAATCGTTTTCTCGAACACCTAACAGGTGATTCGAACATATCAAAATTTAATATGTAAAATCGAGAGATTATCAACAGGAACCATTCATTGTTTCTCGCCCCTATTTGCATACAGTGATCGACCGAACGAACGATTGAACGAACATCGAGATTGCATCAAAACTTTTTATTTTTATCGCTCATTCAGTGATGTTTTGAAACTTTACACCGTGAATAAACGTTTCGTCGAGGTAGGTCCGTTTTATTCCGGCCCTGTATGCCCAATAGGCGTTCTTTATGATCAATACGTATTTAGAAGTTTACATTTTGGTGCTGATATGTTAAATGTATTATAATATTACTATACTCTGACGTCCAAGATAGATGTTTATGAAGGCGATTGGCATAAAAAATACATTTGTATTATGAAACTATATGTATATGAACTGGTACATTTTCTTGGAACGTTCACACGTATTTCTTTATAAGATATAGACAGCTATTAAAGGTAACATATGTTTGTGTTTGCTTTACACTCGACATACTTAAAGTGGAATAGCCTACACGGTAAGAGTCCCAATAGCTTATACATATAATCACAAATCTAAATGTAAGTAGCAGCGAGCCAAGTGGGAAACCGTTGGACTGCCACAAAGAGGTCTCGGGTTCGAACCCAAGGCACGCATCTCTGGCTTTTCGAAGTTATTTGCGTATTAAATAATTATTTATCCCTTGCTTTAACGGTGAAGGAAAACATCGTGAGGAAACCTGCATGTCTGAGAGTTCTACATAATGATCTCGAATATATGTGAAGTGTGCCAACCCACACTAGGCCAGCGTGGTGGACTATGGCCTAAACTTTCTTACACTGAGATGAGGCCCGTGCCCAGCAGTGGGACAGTTTAATACAGGGCTGATACTATTAAATGTAAGAAAATGTGGACGCCTTATTTTTCAATCGCCAATATACACGATATATTATGGAACACTACACGTCTCGTTAATGTTTGGTCCACGGGTCTTTATTTTGTTTCGGAGAATGTGCAGACGAACTGCATGATTTGATTCCTCCTTCCCCGTGCTACCATCGGACGACCAGTGAAACAGACCAGCGGCACAGACCTACATGGCGGATGTACCACATTTATGCACGAAGCGCTTTGTTTCCACTTTTATAATGCGTACTGCAAAGGACTTACTACCTAAGTCTGTGTTTCCCAATGAGTACAATCTGAGTGTCTTCAGATCGCGAGTGAACAGGTATCTTCTAGGTAAGCGTGCTCCATCGTCGACTACATCGACACTTAACATCAGGCGAGAACGCAAGCCTATTACAATATAAAAAACGTCTTAGTTGTGCCTTGTATGCGTAATTTCTTTGTTACTGAAACAGCAAAGGCATAATAAAGAAAAAAACATTAAGGAAAGTCTTTAAAGATATTGAAAGATATTTAATACTGTTCTTATATAGCAGTAATAGAACCATTACTTGAATTCATAACATGACACTTGTTCATCGCAAAAAGTTAGGCAGAAAATACCCACATTGAGAATGTTTAAGTCTTATATTATAGGCACTAAGCTTATAGCTAGTTACTAGAGACATTTTTAGACAAGGTCATATTAATCAACAACACAGGTCTAACCTTGTTCAGGCAAGTAGCTTATGATAATGTAAAGGTGTTAAAGTATCCTTTCTTGCCATAACTATGACTATTATTTTGATTGTAAACTACATTAAGTCATTGTTAGATATTAAGATTTAATTTAAAGTCGATTTAAGTCCACTATTGTGCTTCTTTTAGCCGAATTAATTTTATTATTATTAATCTACTCTACTAAAACCCGTACGCTCACAACCAGCTGTAAGCATAAGCGGAACCTTATGCCACTAGCGATACTATTTTACTATAAAGCTATTAAGTAGCAGCGGCACACCGGGGTCCAGACCAATTAGATAATTATTATGTCTGGTATTCCAAAACTTGACAGATTATTTGACATAACTGGTCAATAACTATCAAAGTATGCTGCTTTTATGTACGAAGAAAAAAGCTCTTTCGGTTGCTTTTCAGCAGCCATGTCCACGGCGAGCCTCTACTTAAGTATAAATAGTTTTAATAATATAATAAGCTTAAAAAGTATAAAAGTACAATAGCAGTATTGTAATATTTTCAAAATTAAGTGAAAAAGTGTCAAATAAACAACGCGATAAAATCCGTATAAAGTAACTTAATATTAATGAATAAAATTCGAGTAAACGTCGGCTCTTACTATTTTCTTTTTCTGTTTTATAAAAGAACGAAAAGTATATCAGCGTCACTAAACGTTAAAAGTTAACGTTCAAACATTGCTTTATCCTCATATGACTAGTTGAATTAAAATTACATTTTCGCCATGACCACATTGTAGGTGAGGTAAGGTGAGTCTGTAGTGACGTGCTTAGGTTCATCGATATCGATATTTTATTGTTAGAATCAACACTAATTAGTCATTTTATCGACACTTAATAGTCTATTTAGTATTGTAAATGTTTTTAATTATTGGTACCTATGTTTGTTTTTAAAATAATTCAACTAAGCTTCTAGTGCAGTGTGGGTTACTTTCATATGATTGTTATTTACATGATCTCAAATTATATGAATAAGCAGTATAAGCCCGTTTTGACAGCATCGATATCACGGGTACAAGTCCGAAATATGAATGTTTTTTAGTGCAAGATCTCTATTAGTTTGAATGGGTAAATGTGTTAGATGTTAGTCGACGCGCAAATTAAAGTACACACGGCTACACATCAAGTTAGACACCCTATATACGCATAACTACGCTACATACAAAATTGAGAATTGTCGGAAAGGGACAGTGCATAATGGTGTCGATGTAATGGTAAGGATAGAGCGTAACAAAAATATAACGCACTCTCTCGCACAATTCGCAGCGTTCAACTTCTAATAGTTCAAAGTCCAAACAGTCTAGGTTGATGTGTCGCTGTGTGTACTACTTATCTCAATTCTTAAACATGGAACTTTTACAGAAAACTGCAGTCATGTTGCGTTATGCTTCTGCGATGAGAAGGATGCCCAAGTTCCTTATGGAGATAGCGTCTATCCGAAGAAAACAACGTTACTTTGCCTTTAATACTGACATTATAACTCCTGTTATAAATATTCCTCAAATTGCAAGCGACGGCCACGGCAAACTTATTAATTAAACTTATATAAATTAGTTACTGTGTAAAATATTGTAATCCTAAATACTTCAATTTCCTAAACACAAATGCTTTTAGCAAAGACTTTGAATAATTTTTATAAAAAATATGTAGTTGTAACAACGGTTCTTTTTATCGAGTATTTTAATGCAAAAGGAACAAGTCATATGATTTATATCGACTCAATCGTAGGCGATAAGCCATATATTATATTAACTGCAAAATCATAGCCTGTCATGTATTTCCGCGCATATATCTTCGCTAAGCCAAATCATTGGAACCTGTTCTAACAATACATAAATATAAACAATAAATATTCGTAAAATTATGATATTAATATTATTTTAGCTATCAATCTCATCACTAGACAGTGCCGGTTTGCGTGACCTCTGCCCTTCGCCCTCCTCTCGCCCCTTCCTCACCTCCCCTCGGGTCCCCTCAAACCGCACACATACGTGACTCGCTCTTAGCGATCCCGCCCAACACCTTTTTGATATCAACAGAAAAAATCGATGCCGAATTTGTATTTGAATTTTACAATCGATTCGGCAGTGTTTATTTGATTTTTGTTACGAGTGAATCATGAATAGACTTTTTTGAGAATTAGTTTTGAAAATATTTAATTTAAGTCATATTGTGTTAAAATGCAAAGTAAAAGTAAGAGTATTTTATATGTAATTTGACATACACGTATTTTTATTAATACATAAATGTAATCTGTTCAATATTTCTGTAATTGGTATACCAACTTTGAATTTCTGTAAATTTTCAGCTTTTTTATATATTGTTTCGTTGTTCTAGCGACTTAAGTCCAAGGTGACTTTTTGATTAGCATATTTTGGGTTTTTAGTACCCGGTTTCGAATCTTATTAGGGCATCAAATAAACCATAGTTTCGATTCTGATTCCAAGTAGACTGCTACTTAATATAAAAAGTGGCTATATGACTAAAAGACAGTCGGCCTCGATGGCGTAGTGGTTAGTGTAACCGACTGCCACGCCTGAGGTCGCGGGTTCGATTCCCGCACAAGACAAATATTTGTGTGCATGAACATGGATGTTTGGCTTGGTCTGGGTGTTTCTATGTATAATATGTATGTATTTACAAAAAAAAAGTATATATGTATGTTTATCCATTGTCTAGTATCTATAGTACAAGCTCTGCTTAGTTTGGGCTAGATGGTGTTGTGTGTATGTGGTAGAATATTATTATATTATTATTATTATTATTATTATTATTATAGTCTTACCGTTTACTATATAGGTCATTTAACATAGTTAAATAAAGGTATTAACACCTGTGCTTATATGTCCAGGATATACTTACACTTGTAAATATATGTATGCCTCTGTATCTAAATTTAGTACTTCAATATAAATCCTTCGTCAAATATACATAGTGAAACTAAACCAACTTAAAAGTGGAACCGAACACAAAAATTGATACAATACGCTGTTCAGAATACAATAACCTGATGTATGACTTATCAGAATCAAGGCGCAAGCCGCACGCGATCCAAATTCACGTCCGTCATTAAGACACATTCGAACACTTCAAATAATTCGAATTCCACACATTCAACCAACTCAACAAAGCTCACAAAAGCAGCTTGACTCAATTAAATCTTAATTCGTACAAAGAAGTCGATTAATGAAATTAAGTCGGCATTTAGTCGATTTAACCGTAGTAACTCGACAATGGCCCTAAATAGTAACAATCGAATGAAAAGATACTCGAAATCTCGACACAACAAAAGATCTAACTAACTCGGCTTGTGGCGTGACTATTAAATTTTAATGACATGATTTATTCAAGGCGATGTAAAAAAAATACGAGAAAAGGGTACGATGTTACGATCCATTTTTCATATCACGCAGTTGGTAGCAAATGGCCAAATAAAAAATGTTTAACAGGCCGACACTTTATGAAAAACGAAGTCCGGCTGTGTCGGCTTTGTCATCGGCAACACAATTTATTCATGCTTACCTGTTGAGCTCACGCAGTGAATAAAATATAAAGAATATTCCATTTTTCTGGATTCATATTGCGTAAGGTGTACGGTAGACTGAAGTGCCGAACTGTATTCCCAAAAAAAGGTGAGCATCAATCCTTTTATCAGCTATATTGTCTGTAATGTATTTTTATATATTTAATGTATTGATACAATTGAAATAGGCATATAAAACAATATGTAAATTGACTAATACGTATATGATATGATACACGCAAAGTATGCACGCTTGGTGACCATGGCTGCTGAAAAGCAACCGAAACGTCGGGGAAAGTGTAAACTTAAAAACAAATAGATTTGATAGTTTTAATAATTTAATTAGCTTAAAATTAATAAAGTTTAATAGTATAGTATAGTAGTGTAACAGTTTCTAAATTATGTAATAGAGTGTTAAATAAACAACGCGATAAAATCCGTATATAGTAGTTTAATTTCAATAAATTGTTACTGATTACTGAATACAACAACTACTAAACCAATGAAAAGAAAACGTTATTATTAATATAGATATGTGATATGTGATAAAAGGTCCCTATAATTACATGTTTAACCCTTAATGCACATCCAGTGTAACGCAACTGAATCTCAAAATATACGATCCGTACTTTCGTCCTGTCGTACAACTATGTATAATATTTGGTCATTCTCTTAGTGGTAGCCGTCTCATTTATAATATTTTATAGAAATCAACTAAACAGAACCGAGAACATTAACATTGGGTACAATGCTTGCCCCGATTTTGTGCGTTTATTCTAAATTGCTTATGATTAGTGTGACCAAACG
This sequence comes from Catocala nupta, assembly GCA_963675205.1. NCBI lineage: Eukaryota > Metazoa > Arthropoda > Insecta > Lepidoptera > Erebidae > Catocala > Catocala nupta. The sequence goes on along the minus strand of OY776097.1, from coordinate 17,289,267 downwards.
GTCCTGCTTTTTTTATTCGTTATATTTTTTTGGTGTAAGTAATATGTTAGTTTTTGTAACATTGGATTCCTTTTTTATGGTAATTCTGTTTTGTGTATGTAAAAGGATAACATAACAGAATGAAAATAGAACTTGGTTGATACAGTTTGAATAGATATTTTGTCATCTCAATTGTGGGAATAATTGGTACCTATAAACATGAGCGGCACTAATAAACCCTTTTCAAAATTATGTTGTATTTGGCAGAGTTCTTATAATTTTTGTTATCACAACAAATTAAAAACAAATACAGCATACGTTACATTATACTATTTTGCTTCGTTCTATTTCTTAGCCAGTTTAATTTTTGCTATTATTCATCTAATTGTCACTATATTTGAGTTTTTGTATCTTAATAGTAAATACGTATGTGATACGGAATGATTAATTTAGTACAATTGAATACAAACAAACACATTCGTCTAAATTACAATAAGAATGTATAAACTTGCATTCCATTCATAATTATTCTCGTCAAATCAAATCAATAATTGGTTTGTGACCAAAATAAATAATTAATCTAATCCCAAATATTTATATTTGACATAAAATATTTTTCGCCTTCAGAACAAATTGTTTGAAATCTAAATATTTAGGATTTGACTTTCATTTTTCATCTTCTCAATACTGCCTCGTTGAACATGAGTCATTTACTTTAATTTTACTTAGTTTGCGCACCGAACGTAGGGGCTGGTGATTATGTGCCTTATCTGAAGCAAGAGCTTTTGAATATCTGTGCTAAACAAATCTGGCGTTGGTGGATTTAGAAATTTCAAAACTTCCCGTTAATACCATATTATTTGTTTAGTTTTGACACTGACAGGTGAAGATGCCGTGTCGGAAGTCTACTAGAAAGTTCAAAAGGTCTGACTTTAGTTGACTACTGCTCGCAGTAAAAGTAGAACTAAAGCATTTACAGCTATATGATTCATATTAATATCAATGTTACAAATGTGAATGTTACTAATTTTGACTTATACTGATCTTGGCAAAAAGTTAGCTCAGAAACCTTTTTTCAGCATAAGCTGCTTTTGAAAGCATGTGTGAGTTCACAAGTAAGGCTGGTATATATAGAAGAATATTTGTCACGGCTAGATATCAGTGCTGAGACCACAAAAGATCAGCCACATCACCATAAATTTCCATTTCGGTATCTCCAATCAAAAGCAACTCATAGCTACAATACTACCTATCAAAATATGATTCTTTTTGTACACGATTGCTTCGTAAGACATTTGAAGAGGCGTATGTTATCCGTGTTCAATCTACTAGCCGCACGTGGGCAGACAGCGGTTGTAAATATGAATTATTGTTATTGATTTGTTATTAAAATAATATTAGAATAACACTAAAGTTTAAGAACTTATTTAGTGGATAAAATGTAGGCAAGTGTACCATATTAGTAGTTTAGGTCTGCAAGTATGTTAGATGATTTTTTTTAATGAATCTTTTGTAATGTGTTAGGTTTCAATCATAACAAGGGACACAATGAAAACCCAGACTGGAAAGCTTTTTAAGGAGCCCACAATATTTTTGGTCCGGTATGGGTATTCGGTCTCACAATCCCACAATATTTGACGCATTGCGCCATTCGTGTAGTCAATATATGAAATTATATTTAGTTTATTACCACAGTAACTTTGTCGTTTAATAAATTTATTTAGCAAATAGGGGTTCTATCAATGACTATATTCTTATAAACATAATTAAACGTGTTGTACAGTAGCGTTGTTGCCGATCATTGGACTCCTTCTACTTTTCTAAGTGATATGCGTGTTAAATAAGTAATTATCACTCACTTTAAACGTAGAAATACAATATTGCCATATGAGTGCCTGCATATCTGAGTGCTCTTTATAATTTTCACTAAGATATGTGATGTCTTCGAACCCGTATTGTTTCGGCAAGTATGGCCTTACCCTAATCATTCGAAAATAGTGCTAAGCCGTAGGACAGTTTATAAACATTATTATTGTATAACTAAATTAAAATAATTAGTTCCAGCTAAAATAAAATAAATGTTTGATGTTTCTACACCTGTAGAAATATTAAAAACTTTTTTTTTGTCTGCTCCACACTTAATTATTCGATATAAAATATGAGCATAGTAAACCCTTATACATTGAGTTTCAAATTTTAAAAACCTGTAAATTACTTAATAAAATATATTATACTTAATTATAACCTATTATTTGATAAAATTCCATATCAAACATTTTCTCACAAATTGACAGATGGTACGTAAAGTATTTCTTTTACAATAAATTGATTTTGTTCAAAACCAACCAACAAAAGGTAGTTTATTAAATTATTTGAACAAAAAACCTGTGAACGACAGACTATGAGTCGCCGTCGCACAAACATAGAGGAAAACAAAAAATAAGCACAATGGTTAAGTAGCAAAAACGGAGAGTATTATAAAAATCATCAGAATCTTTGCGAGATGCGGCCCTTCAAATTTGTTAAGGTCATCGTGACTTTGACTATTTGTAGGTTGTCCATCTTACATAGTTTATGCTGGGACAGTGCAATCCTAACCTATAGACAGAAAAGGTAAGAAGTTTGTAAGGCTCACTATTATAGATAGAAGTTAGAAAATTTAGTAGTCAAGAAGAAGCACTGCTTTGTATACCTTTTTTTATTGATTAATCATCTAAATGCATAAATTGTTTCATGTTATACAAATGTACCTATAAATATTAATAATAAAAATCCAGTATTGTAAACAAACAGAAAGTGAAAATAAATAGGTATTACTTACCAGGTTAAAGTAAAATAATTGTTTGCTCTTAATTAGTTTGGAATACCATATAATATTAGTGGAAAACTATATAATTTACTTTCATATTCTTCCCACAAAAGTTATTCAGATAAATATGAAGATCAGAGATTATTTTATTTGACCTAGAACTTTATTGAAATTATACTATATACGGATTTTATCGCGTTGTTTATTTGACACTCTTTTACATAATTAAGAAACTGTTACACTACATACTGCTACTATTAAACTTTACTAATTTTGAAGCTTTATTTTGTCGACTTTTGATCTTAGAATCTTAAATACTCGGCTATAACGGAATTTTACTATATATCAAAGATATAAAAAAATTTGCAATTAGAATATATATAATAACCAATAGCAGATACTTTTATATCTCTGATGTATATTAGACAACTGCTAAATTAAATGTATTAAAAATATATATATATATATACAACGAGGCAGTCAAACAAAACTAAAATCTATGTTGGGACATGTCCACAAAATAATCAAAATTCAAAGTTACACTAATCTACACTCCCCCTCATGTCACATACATTGTAATTTTTCCAAAAATGGTAGCGAATATGACATTGACAAAGGGTGTTGGGATAAACTTTGTAAAGAACAAAGAGTTTTTTTAAACTGAAGTTGTAGAAAAAACGTATAATTTATATGATTTTTAGAATGAGAGCACCTGTCACTAATTGCCACCTTTTGGCGGCTATTGCTTTAGCTAAAGAAACGAATGTCGGATTTTTTTGTATATGACAAGTTTTGAGACGAACATGCTTATTTCGAATAAAATTATGAGAAATATTTGGTGCCGTGTATTATTAAACGTAAGCTTTACAATACTGCTTCAAAGTGATTTTGTTTTTACTGTTTACATAAATCTCCTGAAGAAGTTGGTATTAGTAATTCATCTCTAGATTAGTGGCTGGGAATGACATCTATCTAGCAGGAAATAAAACATATTATTGTTATAATATTTTGATAACTTCTTTATATTAATTTGTATTTCTAGATGACTCGCAACACTTTGAAGTGCAGGACAAGTCTTATGGTATGGTCAAATTTATTAACTTAACAGTTACGAAAGACATTTAGCCTCAAAAAAGTATCAACCAAAATTTTAGAATAGATATGATGCTCACATAATTCTTAGCGAAACAACTAAAATCGCTGCTCCACACAAGCAATAAGAATTTGTTCCGCAAACAAAAACACATAAAACTCTATTTACATAAAACATTCGTCAATTATCCAATTTCTATCGCGATTGCCCCAATGTTACGTCACAAAATCAAACTAATAACACTCCAGTGGGTGGACAAACTGACAAAGTAACATAACCCATCAAATTAACTAAGACAGCTCATCTTTCATAGACGAAAAATCAAAACACCGTCCGATCTGTCGACACCGGGCAGAGGTCGGACATCAGCATATGACACTAAACCTTGTTTTACACAGCTGTACTTTAAAATATACTCCGCTATAGTCATAAATAATATTATACATGGTAGTGTGAGAGTTTTTTGTTAAGCTTTCACGCACTAACTACTCGACTGATCGTCAGCAATTTCGCATAAACATTGTTAGATAAATAAAAAAAGACATAGGGTATATTTCATCCAGTAAAAGTATTGTTACTAAACTAACCTATCGATGTGAGCGAAAACGCGGGCAAAATTTAATATAACATAGATGCAAGTTACAATAACAGTTTTAAGCGCGAGTAACTCGAAGAATAAAGATTTATTTTAATTAAAGATGCCATAACATAATGTTCTTTTTCAATTTATAGAGACAATTAAAGAAACACTGATTTGCAAAAAATGCTTAAAAGATCTGTCAATATAAAAAGAAGTACTACAGTGTATGTTTGTTTGTTTAATTAAGTTATACGCAGCCGAAGTAGTGAGCGACAGTTACTTATTTATATTACTATATATTATAGCTGCATGTGTGACAAGCTTAATGCAATGTATCTCTATTCAATCAATGCAGGCTCTCGTGTTCAAATCAATCATCAATTTGAATACATTTCTTCCTTGTATTACTTAATAAAAATCATGTGTATGTATGTATGGATTGAATTGATCGTTTTGTTTTGAATGTATGTGACTTAATGATGTTACTTTTGACGTCTACATGTCCAAAAATATGCTTCGCCATCTGTTAATTATATTACGTAATAAACAAAATATATATGACGATTTATATAATATTGTCTTCTGTTTACGCGAATGTTATTCATTGAAATTAAACTACACTATACTATATGAAAAGCAACCGAAACGTCGGGGAAAGTATAAAATTAAATCAAAACAGATATAATAGTTTTAATCATTTAATTAGCTTTAAAATTAGTAAAGTTTAATAGTAGTAGTATGTAGTGTAACAGTTTCTTCATTTTGTAAAAGAGTGTCAAATAAACAACGCGATAAAATCCGTATATAGTAGTTTAATTTTAATATATGACGATATGAATATCAGTCCTGTGTATGATGAGTTGACCCATTGATGTATTCTCTCAGTATGAGAAGAATTAAGGCATTAATCACCCTTCTGGAATCAGTGCGGATTGGCAGGCTTCACACATTTTCGAAAACATCTTGATATGGCGGTTTATACTTAGATATAAGTATAGGTTTTCTCGCGAAGGTTTATATTGACGTTAAAACGATCAATAATTAACTATTATACACATTTATCTTCAAAAAGCCAGAAGTGCGTGTCGTTTGATCAAAGTACATCTGCGTAGCAACCTAACGGTTTTTACACTAAAATATAGCAAGGCTATTAGATTCCGTCAAACGTTTACAATTGACACTGTCCTGGTGGATTTGATATCTGATATATCTGTACAAAAAACTGCTAATCCTATGCTACCGGTAGTTAATGTGACTGCTATGCATGAAGTCCTGTATATCCGAGTAAGTGTACAATATTCGTATTGTAAGATTCACGTCTTTTTATATTAGAAAAACTAAACTTTCAAATGTAAAGCGAGTGAAACTGCAGTACCTACATACTTATCATGTAAAACTACACATCAAGGAGTTATTTAATATTTTATGCATTTACAGAAGTTAATAATATAAACAGTAATAATAAATCTTTGGAATACTAACAAAAGTCGTCATAAACAAATACTAACTTACTTATCCGTTTTTAAAGAAACTAGATGTGCACTAAAAACAATTAAATGACTGAACCACCATGCAAACTTATAAGTACTTCGAAGAAAATAAATATATGTACAACAAAAGCAAACGAACAATTTAATTCACTGGAAATTCATTTTAATTGCTAACGAACAAACATCCCAAATCTATTAAAACAGCGTGTTTTTACATCGGACAGTGGCGTCACCGACACGATCAGTCTAGCGTCGGCAACACCGTGGACGATCCAACAGCCAGTCTCATCACGAAGTGCTTGTCATATTGAAATCCTCGTTATTTTACATAGCATACATGAATACGCTTGGACGCTTAAATGTTCTGGGTTTGATTCCTCATTCATGGGCATATTCTTAGTCGTGAGCAACGTGTTCCTACTGCCTCGTAAAACAGTAAATGTGGATATGATAACAAGCTATGATACTCGGTGTAGGGAGTATAGTACCTTAAAAATATTCTAGCCGTTAGCGATAGCCATATAAACACGATTAAGAACGACGGTTCTAAGCACATTAGAAGCACATTTATATCTACCGTATCAGCAAACCACAACTTGCCGAAACTTCAGCTACTATTCATATCGAAGTCAAGCTAATAGAAAAGCCTTGAAATTTAATTAAAAAGGTAACTTCATCGTCTTGTTCGCTTCATCTAATTGGCTCGGGAGTAAGCTTTTCTCCATAGTGTTCTCATAGATATGTTAAGTCTGTCAACCCGTACTGGGTAACGTGGTGGAATATGGCCTAACCTTTCTTGAAAGAATATTCAGTAGTGTATTCTACCAACAATTTGTTAGCTATGTTTCAAGTACTACGAAAAGGTAGCAAGCATACTACCTTCTATCGGGCAAATTTTTACGCTGTATGCTGTTAGTGAGAAATTAAAACATTTTTCCGAACCGGGGATTAAAATAAGGATCTCTCGATCGTCGCAAGATTATGATAATTACTAGACCAATAAGACAACCATCAATTATGACATTGGTATCTTTGTCAGTAAGTATATTAAACTGTTAAGTAATAATACGAATTTCAAACAAAACATCGGTGTCGTGCCGGCGACTGTTAAAAATACCACTGTCAGTTTATATTTCAAGACATCGTAAAACTGACATGACATTTCAGACGTGATAGATAATAGTGTACGTTCAAAATTACCGTGAACGAATGAAATTGAACGAACAATTTCTAATAAATCTTTGATGATGATCGAGTATATTTATCGAGTGCCACGCTCCACGAAAACAATGAGTGGAACGAGCAATTATTGTTATTTAGTGAAGTTTCAAATCAATATTTGATTCTTACGAGTGTTGGGACATGTTGTTTTCTTAAGTATATCGACATTCGATAGTCCGACTATGACGTAGATGTAATAATTATGAAGGGTTAAATTAATGAATGGTAAATAAGATAAATCTTCATTCATAATTCCAAAGTCATATCTCGGGTAAACGGGATCAGAAGACTCTATAGTGACTGCTGTCAGGCTTTTAAAGTAACTTAGTTTCGGACTCATTATATAAATACATTTTATTGGCTAATATTGGTAGAACAAACAAACATTATTTATGTTTGTTATAGGGCATTTCACAAATTCAGAAAATATGATCACGTAACTTATATCCTATATCACATAATATCACATAGCTAATTGTAGGGAATTGACTAAACACTAGCTAATCTGAAAGATGTGGCTGGGATGGATTGCATGCCGATGTACTCATACTATATTTTAATCTATAATATCATAAAACTAAAATTAGGCTATATATATATATATATATATATATTTAGATTGGTCTTGAAAAAGCCATTTAAAATAATATGGGGAAAGTGTAAACCTAAATATGTATAAATAGATTTAATAGTTTAAATAAGTTTATTAGCTTATAAAGTTCAATAGTAGTAGTAGTTTCAAAATTATGAAATACTGTGATTAATAAACAACGCATTAAAATCCGTATATAGTAGTTTAATTTCAATATAATTTTATGTTCATCCCTTCGTCATCGATTACGTAATCGATGTTACGCGGGCAGTTAAACATTTGAAAGCTGAATCATCTATTGGCCCTGACGGTATACCCGCTTATATTTTAAAGGACTGCATTGGGGTATCTCTTGTACATTTTAAATCTGGCTCTGAAAACCTCCTGTTAACCTGATGCATGGAAAGTCTCGCGTGTTACACCTATACTCAAGGATGGTTCCAGGTCTTAAGTCATCAACTGCAAACCCATTGCTATACTGTCAGTGTTTGCCAAAGTATTTGAGTCTATTCTCAATCGACATATTGTTAGGCAGATTAATCCGTTGCTGAGTTTAGAGCCGGCAGATCTATGGCTACAAATTTATTAGAGTTTGTCAATTTCACGGTAGCTGAGATGGATCGGAATAAGCAAGTGGATGCAGCATATTTCGACTTCAAAAAAGCTTTTAGTAGTGTCCATAATTATGTGCTGCTGGAAAAGTGTTCTAGCATCGGGCTCACGCCTAGATTTATTGGATAACCGTATCCAGTACGTACAATTATCTCAACATCGATTTGACTCATATAATACTCGTTCTGTTTTGGAACCGACTTTGTTTTTAATTATGGTGAACGACTTGCCGAATGCCGTTAAGACGGCACGGTATTTCATGTTTGCCGATGATTTGAAATTGTTTTTGGGTATAGGACATATCGAAGACAGCAACGAGCTCGAACAAGACATCGAGAACGTTGTTGCCTAGGGTGTCCGTAACCAGCTAGAGTTTAATATGGCAAAGTGTAAAATTGACACTTTTACTCGAGGTTTTTAGAGGTTGAGATGTTAGGCTGACGTTTAACGATCATATAACGAATCTGTGCAGATGCTGTGTTTATAGAGATTAACTCTATTGTCTGGGATCCGCACGAACAAAAGTATACCCTGATGTTAGAACGTGACGTATGACGTAGATACCTGTTTTCAAAAATTATTTATTAATATCCTTCCCACTTCGTATCGGGTATGGTAGGAATAGATACGCTTGAATTGCGACTTAAATGTGCCCTGTACATTTCTATTTGTTGTTGCACAGTAGGATTGACAACCCACCCGCGTTGTGTCGCTGTGTCCTGTCCGTGCCCAACCAGTACACGAGACTGCGATCGCGTCGATTGCTGGCGGTGCAGAGGGTGCGTACTTGTACTGCTCAGTTTGCTCCGACCAATCAGGCCATTAGACTTTTCAACTCTCTGGTTGCTCAATATCCAAAAGTTGACATATTTTTTGACAAAATTAACAAATTTCTTAAATATTGTTCACTATTTTTAAGTTATAAATAATTATAAATTATGTATGTATTAAGGCTCACTGCACGTGTTGGGCAACTGTAAGTGCAATGAGAAGTTGAGGCAAAAAAAAAAATAATAGAATTCAAATCTCGTACTATCCAATTTTATTCATCAGATCCAAAAACCATGTCGAAGACAAACCTTAATCAACGCTAGCAAAGTCAAGGTCTAAAACTAGTTTTCTATAAAGTATCGAGTAAAGCGAGTCCCCTCCTTATTTCCATTCATGACTACAAGGAAGTCGTAACAAGTCGTGTCCATGATGAGAAGCAATGAACTTGAAATAATAAGGTTCACATAATTAGTTAGATAGTCCTTTTATGTTCCAGCAATAAACTGTAGGCCATTTTAGAATATCTTCTACTATATATATACATGAACTTACAACTGTTTATACTCTAAGGGATAGGCAGAGATGTGTACACACGCAATGCAAGTTATCCTTATCCTTACTAATCCTGACTTAATATTATAAATTCGAGAGTAACTCTGTCCGTCCGTTACCTTTTTACGGGTAAACCAATTAATTAGGATGAAATTTTGTACAAAGATAGTTTAGGACCTCGGGAAGGACATAAGCTACTTTTTATTGATACAGGTACCACGCAGGCGTAGCCGCGCAGAAAAGCTAGCTATCTATATCTCCACCTGTAAGCGCAATATTATCGCGACATAATGTTAAAAGCATTGTGTCTGATCCCGGGCATTCTTACGCCGATGGACAAGTTGAATAATGGTGGTCTACTCTAGGGCACATTTATAAACATCTTAGCTCCTTTTATTAAGAAGTTCCTAGCAGGAAATAGCTACGCAATAATGCTTCACCTGGAGAATCGAACCGAAATCTACACAGTCAGTGGCAAAGATAAGCGCATACTTATGCTGTGGTTCCCACTAGATAGTCACTTATATACTTCTAATATGACCAATATATACGCCAATAATCTATACTAATGTTATAAAGCTGAAGAGTTTGTTTGTTTGTTTGGTTGAACGAGCTAATCTCAGAAACTACAGGATCAATTTGAAAAATTATTTTAGTATTGGATAGCCTATTTGCCGAGGAAGGTTATAGGCTACATAACATCACGCTACAACCCACGGGGGCGGCGCAGTAATCATAAACGCGGGTGAAACCGCCGTCACATCTAGTGTTGATATAAATACTAATTCACTTCTAGACATGGATCTCTTCTCGGAATGAGGAGAATTAAGTCATAGTCTAACACGCTGGCCAAATAAGGGTGGGCGCCCTTCACATACACATACATATTTGAGAACATTACGAACAGTATAGTCTTACATATCTTTCTCCGAAAGGGGGGGTAAGTGTGTATTACACAATAAAAGCATGGCATATGGTGCGTGGTAACTCCGACAGTTAACTATAGGTCATAGCGGGAAGAATGGAAATGGATAGTCCATTCTTTGTGGCCTGGACGCAACTGCATATAACGTAACCAGCATTATGTATTTTAATTTTAACTACTATAATAACTTTGTATGTATGAACTGTATTTTTTGTTTAAATTAAATGACTTTGTTATTATTATAGAAATTTAGATTTTTTAAATTATTATTACGACCACATTTTCTCAGCAATGATTTTAAAATCCATGTAATAGGGAGCCAGACTTCGCGCTAACTACAAAACATTTCAGAACCTACCAACACTTTGCCGAATCCGAGAATCGGATTCTAGGCCTCAAGTTTGGACGCAAACTGGACAACAATAATAGACACCCTTTAAGCCCACATTACAGAGCTATTTGTCTTAAAACAAGAGTCAAAACAATAGCAAGCAGGTTTCAACAACGACATTAATTTTCAATAGGACTGTAACAAATTGGCCAACAATTAATCACTCGCTGTTTGACAAATGCATGCAAAATGAACAAATTCGACAATTTGTCAATGAGTAACTTGACAGATTTCTGCATAATTTATTGTTGCATTCAAATTAGGTGACTTGTAATCTGTAATAGTAGTTCAGTTATCTTTTTGGGTGTTCAGGCAAATAGACGATGGATTAGGGACGTTTTTATAGATAACTAGATGCGCCCGCGGTTTTACCAGCGTTTATAGTTACTGCGCCGTCCCTGTGAGTCGTAGCGTAATGTTATATATCCTATAACCTTCCTCGATAAATAGGCTATTTAACACTAAAAGAATTTTACAATTCGAACCAGTAGTTCCCGAGATTAGCGCGTTCAACCAAACAAACAAATAAACAAACTAACTCTTCAGCTTTATAATATCAGTATAGATATAATAATAATATCAGCGATGTAAGTATATAAACTGTTCGACTGCTGGGCACGGGTCTCGACTGGCCCAGTGCGGGTTCGCAGACTTCACACATCTTCGAGAACATTATGGATGATTCTTAAACATGCAGGTTGCCTCACGATGTTTTCCTTTACCGTTAAAGCAAGCGATAATTAACTAGTCCATACGTAACTACGTAACTTTGAATGTCAGAGATGCGTGGGATCGATCTCGGACCTCTGCACGGCAGTCCAACGGTCTTCACTTTCTAGAAGCTGTTGTATGAAAGCGCAGTTCGGACAATGAAATATTTTCCTCACATAACCTCGTCGGCCTCGATGGCGTAGTGGTTAGTGTAACCGACTGCCACGCCAGAGGTTGCGGGTTCGATTCCCGCACAGGTCAAACATTTGTGTGCATGAACATGGATGTTTATCTTGGTCTGGGTGTTTCTATATATAATAAATATGTATTTACAAAAAAAATGTATATATGTATGTTTATCCATTGTCTAGTACCCATAGTACAAGCTCTGCTTAGTTTGGGCCAGATGGTGATGTGTGTATGTGATAGAATATTATATTATTATTAACCTTAATGAATATTATCTGAGTGAATTATCTTATATATAAAATTCTCGTGTCACAATGTTCGTTCCCGTACTCCTCCGAAACGGCTTGACCGATTCTCATGAAATTTTGTGAACATATTGAGTAGGTCTGAGAATCGGCCAAGATCTATTTTTATTTTTTTTTTAATCTTTTAGTCAAAACATTTTTTTATGGCAAAACAACGTTTGCCGGGACAGCTAGTGTATGTCTAATATTAACTGCCGGGTAGCGTATTGGTCATTTGAATGGTCGCCTCAGTTATATAGTCTCCTGCGACACGAACTACTCCCAGTTTGAGAGATGTCTATAAAAAAAAAAACCTGTTCTAGCTTGTACACTACTGCTATTGGTTTTACGCGTTAATGTCGTCAAAATTACAATAGATAATGATATCTTTACTAACATTATTTTCGATTAGATAGATCACGTGAGTCAGATTCATTATAGATAACTTTGAAAGTAGAATAATTAATCTTGAAACGTTGGTAAGTATATCTATCTGTTTGTCACGCAAAAACCTCTGACAAAAACTTTAAGTCATATTTCATCTTGTTCCGCGTAGAATCAGAAGTACATATGATACATTGTGGTCTCGCTAATGACGTCACAGGCGACTTCATATGGACAGTCGCAAGTAAAAGCTTAAAGGCCTAAAGCTATAATCATACAGACGTAAGCAATGCATTTCTTAATTTCAACAAAATGTTTTTGAAATATCTTTTGAAGACGTGACAAAATACATTGAATGGTACTCATTAGTGTTGAATGGAACCTGAATTTTAATATTACGGATGCCAATTGAAAATGATAATGTCCCTCAATATAAATATTATAAGTATACTTTAATCTTCTATAGTGATCACAAAGTGAATTGGTATCTTGTTACAAATGAAAAAGGATGAATCATGTGATCAGGCGATCGTTACACCCAGCGCTTAGTGTGAGTCCTACATGTTCTTTTTAGCATTGAAATGCGTGTTAATATTGTTTTTGCTTTTACTGCCATAAAGAAATAAGATTGAAACTTGATCAATCAAACTATGTTAGGGGAATATTACTATCGTTACTACATCTATGTAAGTTATACTTCTTAATAAACTGAGTGCCGAGTGCGAATTTGTTTTACGTTAACGCGATCGACACGTTTATGACGTTCGGCGCTCTGATTGGCCCGCTCCAAGCTCTTAACCAATCAGAAAGCGAAACGCAGTAACCCTTTCGATCGCGTTAACGTAAAAACAACTCACACTCGGCACCCTGAAGTATTTGCTTGGTAATAATACAATAGAAAAAAGAATACCTTTATTTATATCTCAACGGATCTTTTTTACGTATAAGTTCTTTATAAATAAATAATTTTAGTTTTTAACAAGAACAAAGTCGTAACAGAGATACAGATTTTAAATACTTTAAAAATGATATTCAATAAGAACAATATCAAATATTTAGTTTCAATGTGACAAAATTATAATAGAAGTGATAAAAAAATTATATATGTAATTATATAATTTGTTATACAGTTGAAATCAAAATAAAAAATAATTTCACATCTTCTGAAGCCAATACACATCAAGAACACTATATCGTCAACTTGAAGATATAACATATTGCGCTCCCAATTAAGGGTGTACTCCCTGCTGCGTCAGCCTCCACCGAACGAGGCTCAATTTAAATAGCTAGGCCACGATTCGACCCTTCCAACAACATCACCAACAAAACACATTCAAAAATCGCCTTTAACACCAAGAAAATAAGAGCTGTTAAACTGCATAATTAACTTTGTAGGTTAAAGCAAAAACTATTAGAAAATGCCCCCTGGCTATTCTGCAGCATTCTCACAAATTTTCAACTAGTACACGTTGACAATGAAAAATTGTATCAAATAAAAAAATATGTCTATGAAATGTTTTATATCAAGTCTAAACCCAGAATCTTAACTAATAATATAAATGCTAATGTGAGTTTGTTTATTGTTACATTTTCACGACTTAACTATTCGATCGATCATCTTGAAAGATCGCAGACACGTTTTCAGGGGTACAGAAAAGGATAAAGGGTACCTTTCATTCAGAAAAAAGCTACTTACTTACCTAACCTAATCTAATCTACATTTACGCGAGCGAAACCGCGGGCAAAATATAGTTGGATTATACTTTTTCGTCCATTTTTTGTTTAACGGTATTATATTATTGCTTTTCCATATTAAGATATCTTTATATGTATGTATATATATAAATCTTCTGTGCGTGTGTTTGTAATTAAACGGCTGGACCGATTTTGATCAAATTTTTGTGTCTGTGTTCTGGTGGATTCGAGAACGGTTTAGGTTTGGTTTTTTGAATTGAAAACTTCTTTAGGCGCGTTGAGCACTTTTTGGGTGAACAAAAATCCTGGAACTCGCGTCATCGTCACCGAACGCTTTCCATGAGCTATATGTATACTGTGTATATATGTGTACTTTTTGGGTGAAAAAAAAAGCTTGAAACTCGCGTCATCGTCACCGCACGCTAATTACTTAGTTTTCACTTCTATCGGCAGTCCCCAAAGACTGCCCCGCATGTTTGTTTAATTTTTTTTTTCTTGTTTGCAGGACAACGTCTGTCGGGTCCGCTAGCAGTTTATAATTTTTTTGTCTATTGTTATAAGTGAATTATAAAAGAAGGTCCCACAGACTATATCGGTTATGGCCATTCTTAACGGGGACTGACCATCTGTTCAGAAGATATAATAATGTATACTATGTGCAAAAACAAGTTGATTCTCTATAATATCACTCTTATAGAGCGATGGGATGGCATTCCGATACGACCGAAGAAACGTTTGCCTTCCACTTTCCAGTACCAGACTCCGAGTTGCTACAAAGAACTTGCTTGGCAGACAAACCTAACAGCACTCCACTTAACCCAGGTTTCAAACATGAGACCTCATGTACAACAGTCACACTCACAACCGCTGCAGTAATTTAATCCATCGCATTAATATCCGCGAAAACTTAAAAAACAGACTTACTTTCACATTTACAAAGCTTAGTCAACAGCCCAATTATGTCTAACAGTAAACACAAATACTGCAACACAGGCAATTTCTACACCATATCTCTCACTCAATCAAAATCATTCACCTACATTAAAACAGTATTTACAACAGTAAAATCAGTAATTCTCTTACACAAACTACACGAACTATTTAATAATTCTGCCTCAATTTTCGCATCGAAACCTGATACCCATAACTCATTTCCCACGCCGCAACAGAAACTGTAGGGAGTGTAGCCATTTGTCTTAGCTTAGAACGGTAACGCCATCTATGGATGGCTAACTGAAGGTAATACGATCTAATTAATGTGTCGCTCACGCTTAAGCCGCGGGGTTAAGGCTTCAGTTCGTGAATTGTGGAACAAACGTCGGAAACTGTTATGGATATCCGATGACTAAGGCTGTTTTAAGTGTATTGGTATTCTTTATGGAGTACCTACTTAATGGTTTGTAGGTGGTAAGGTGTTTATATGATTCAGTTCATTTCTGATAGGCCTGTGGTCTTAGAGGGTATGTGTGTGTATGAACCATAAGCATCTTAGTGCAAAAGCTACACGATAGTATTGAAATTAAACTACTTTATACTAATTTAATCGTGGTTTATTTGTTAAAACAGTAATTTCGAAGTATTCTTTCTATTTATATTTACATTACCCGACGTACAACAAAAGATTTCAAGTAAAGTATAAATAAGTTACGGATTAAAGGAAATTAGTATTTTTCTATTATAATATACAAATATATCTTCGGTTGCTTTTCAGCAGCCATAGTCACAGTGAGACCCCGTGACCATGGCTGCTGAAAAGCAACCGAAACGTCGGGGAAAGTGTAAACCTAAATATAAATAGATTTAATAGTTTAAATAATTTTATTAGCTAAATTAGTAAAATTCAATAGTAGTAGTAGTGTAATAGTTTCAAAATTATGTAATACAGTGATTAATAAACAACGCAATAAAATCCGTATATAGTAGTTTAATTTCAAAACATATAAGTAATATTATTACTATTATTTATATAACTATAAATTACACCAAAACTGTTACGCCATAGCCCACCACACTGGCCCAGTGCGGGTTCACAGACACTACATATACTTGAAAACATTATGGGAACTCCCAGACATGCGTTTTCTTACAAAGTTTTACGTCACCGTTAATCCAAGCGATATTTATTTAATCCTAACTAATATTAAAAATGCTAATGTGAATTGGTTTGTTTGATTATTTGTTTGTTACGCTTTCACGCCTTAACTACTCGACCGATCATCATGCAATTTCGCATACACGTTGTCAGGAAGGACAGAAAAAGACATAAGGACATTCATCCAGAAAAAAGTGCTGTTACTAACCTAAAATCAAGGCAAAATCTAGTATTTAATAGTTTTTGCTAAACTGTATCTGATCTACGCTTTTTTGTAAAATGTTTGCTGTAAAGAAAGTTCGTGTAAAACAGCATATTTTATTAAGTTTCTTGACAGATAGTACTTATGCTTCTGAATATAAGAGACTACTAGCGTTAGTAAGTTTTTTAAACAGCATGACCTTAAGTATAGCATGCTGAGCTATTTTCATAATAAGTAGTTTAAGATGTTAACCCCCATATATGAAAGCCACACATTAAAACAGATTGACAAAGTGCATAATAAATAGGTACTTATCAAAAGTTCTTCAGTGTTTTAAGTAAATATATTAATTATGTATATCTCGTCAAAACGGCCCTTCTTGATATTATTCATTAAAGAAAGTATATTTTTATATGTCTCAGATTTACAAACATCAGAACAACTATATGTGTCACAATTTTTTATCCCGTGTGGGAATCGAACCCACAACATTCAACGGAGTGGCAGCGGCGAGAGACTCCACGATCCGATTCACGACTCTCAACTATTGATAATCATCGTTACAAAACAATACACACAAGAAGAAGTAAAAAGGTCACGATCAAGGTCCTCAGAAGGATGACCATTTAGAGATGTCCTCATTATCATCTCTCACTAACAGGAACATAGATAAATACTTTTGATAAATAAATCATATTAGGCAAACAATTTATCAACAGACAAGTATACACTATTAAGTGCTCCTACGCAGAATACGTCATACAATTCAAATCAGAATACGTCTAATAGTGCACGCTTTCTGATCTCCATTCACGGGGTACCTTTTGACAAAAGAACTGATGGCCGATGCCAACTAATTAAAAACAAACATTATATATTGTAGATTGGAGGGCAATCGCAGAAGTCACGAGAATCGCCCGCAGCCACTTTTGATAGATCCGATTGACTGGCACAACGTTATCGTGGAACAGGGGATGGAATAGAGCCGACAATACCAAAATTTTTTCTAGATATAAAGCACGGTTGCATGTTTATATACATATAAATTATGAAATCCTATTACTACTACTACTTTATTGGCTCAGCGACTAAAAGGATGTCTTAGCTGCGAATTTGAGAGAACGCCACTTTATTCGTTCTTTGATCGTTTCTCGCCTAGTCTTTCGGTTGAAGCTCTCGCAGATCCACTACGACAATATCACTACAGCGATCAGTCGATCGAAAGGACGTCAAAATGAAAATAAAATCCTATTAATGTTATAAATTAAACTACTAAACGGATTTAATTAAACTTGGCACGGAGATAGTCGTTTATATATAGAAGTAATGAAAAAAACTCGGTATACGTTCCTGGAAAGGCAAGAAACTCGCAAGCGCAGCCGTTTGAAGAAACTATATTCTATCGCAGGATACTAACACATTTAAGCTAGACGAATGATGCGTTTTCACTACATGTTATAAAAGAAAGTGCCCCGGCGCGTCTGTCTGTTCGCGATAAACTGAAAATCTACTAAACGGATTTTTATGCAGTTTTCACCAATAGATAAAGTGATTCATGAGAAAGGTTTAGGTGTACATATAATTTATTAAGATTTTGTACTACTAGTGCGAAGCTGGGACGGGTCGCTACTAAAGTTATAAATCTTTGAGCTAACCTATCACATAAACTTTTGATGCTGTGATCGACTCAACTATCCAATCAAATCTTTAATACATAGTCCGAAAAATAACTCAAATCATTTCTTCTCCCTTCATTTCTTACCTTCATTACAAAGATCAATTAATTTCTTTGTCTCAACGTGTCAGAGTGAAATTGAGAAGCAAACACTAGTTAAAAGACTGATCGACACAAACAATGCACATGAAAAACGACCTGTCCGTCTATATGATGCTTAATGAACCCCGAAATGGTGTGTATAACTAATAGGAAAAATAATAGCTTGTTCTGTTGAAAGGCAGTTCGGAAACAAAGTGGGTTTTTGTATTTGGAGTTCGCTTTCGCCTATTATATTAGTACAACCAAAATGTTTGTCTTAAATAAGCTTCTCTACATCAATACGAGTCGGATATCGGCAGATATATGTATATTTTACGTTACAGTGGTCCAACATATTGTCGAATAGCATGCAGAGATTCCAAGTAGATTTTACATAGAAATGTTAAAACAATATGCTGGAGCATATGTAAATCCGAGACCAAATTAATTAGCAATGATCTTCATACAAATCAGAAATTAAGGTAAAATAATGTCCTTATATTCAGATAACGAAACGAGTGAAACAATTATATTAATAAACGATATTAGTCTACCCATATAGACGTGCAGTTCCGTTTTGTAAATTTTTTAGTTCAAATTCATTTCTAATCACTACATATTATAAAACAAAGTCCCCCGTCGCGTCTGTTTGTCTGTCTGTTCGCCGTCGCGTCTGTCTGTCTGTCTGTTCGCGATAAACTCAAAAACTACTGAACGGCTTTTCATGAGGTTCCCACCTATAGACAGAGTGATGTAAAAGGAGTTAGGTGTAAGGTTTAGGTGTATAATTTGTTAAGGTTTTGTACAGGCGCGTAGCTACCGCCCTATCAGCCGTATCAATGATACGGGGTCCCCAGGCTACAGGGGCCCCGAAACATCATCCAAAATCTTTAATCTTTTGGGCCCTCAACACATTTTGATACAGAGCCCGTCTAAAGCAAGCTACGCCACTGGTTTTGTACTATGCGTGCGAAGACGGGGTGGGTGGCTAGTTCAAAATAAAAAAATAAAAATTCCCGCATTAGCAAACTATTTAAATGAGGTTTGAGATTCGGTGAGAAAACTTTTATAGAATAGAAGAACTGAACAGCGTAATAAAAATCGAGAATGTTATGGTTTATGCCAATTGTAACATCAAAAATTCGACATATAAATAAAAAAATTGGATAGGTATTACTTGATCACTATTTGTTCTACTTACTAGTTATATGATTTAAATTATTCTTCTTCTTTTCCAGCAAAGGCTATATTTGTATCAGTGACACTAGTATCTAAACACAACAGCTGCCAGTGGTACATAGACATTGCATACATAGACATGCTTAAGGACCTTAAGCAGTTACGTATCAAAAGAAGAACAGATACGGCTATTCTAAAACTGTTAATAAATGTTCGCGTGGCTATAAAAACCGTAAACTCATAAAGCCAATCGCAATATCTCACTGTTTATTAGCCTGATTACTCAGAAGCATGTGTCAAAAACATAAAAGCCCCAATATTTATCACTGGTATTGGAAATCTTATTGATGAAGATTACGTTCGAGAAGATAAAATCATATTTTTCGAACTCAAATATCTCATTAAAAATTCTCATAAAGTAAATGACAAAAGAATATCATTGCGCTGAAATGTCATCGGGATGATTTAAAGATGGGTGGTGTGTGTCATTGGTATGAGTAAATCACCTTAGGTCGTAACAAGAAATAATGATTTATATAAACCAATTAAAAGGCCAAGTTATTAAGGATCGAGAATACTTAAAACATTCGCGGGATCGATAAATAACGCATCACTATTGAAGTACAATTTGTTTGTTTGTTTGACGGCAGCTTTGAGAATAAGTGGGGTGTGATTTTACCCTAGTACTTCAAATGCATGTAGTGAGCAACATTACATATGTGTCTGTACTGAGCAAGATATGTATTACATGTCAAATATTTTTTATATTACGTAATATTAAATTATGTAGAATAATTTGACATGTTAGCAAATTATTCTCATATAAAGCAATAAGTATTAAATATTAACATGTCAAATTCTTCTTACATATTATAATAACACTAACATGTCAAATGGTTCTTATATTATATGTGTAAGTTATCAAAATATGTAAAGTCAACCGAGGTAATTGCATTTGCATCTGTTAATATTTTTGTAACTAATAGTTCCATAACCACTTCTGACTTCAATTTGAAACCAATATGACAAAAATATTATAACTATTACGCTTTATACGCTCTCATTAAACATATCTCTTCCTCTCATTATATTCCGTTTAACCTTACGATTAAATCTGAATGTCATCAGTTATAATAATATAATAAATGATTATATTTATTAAACAACTAGAAAAATTCAAGGCTTTTTTTGAAATCAAGCTGCTTTTCTTGCGTTAAATATTTCCTTTTTGAATTGAGTTTAGACTTTATAGCATTAGCAGAGGATTCTTTTTAGTGTTTGATTTCATAGTAATATTGTCTTCTGTTTACGCGAATGCTATTCATTAAAATTAAACTACTATATACGGATTTTATCACGATTTTATAGTAATGCTTAATTTCGTTAAACTACTATGCTATTCGTAATGTATCTTAATATGAAACATGAAAATAGTTAAACTTGCAAACGTGCTTATCCGATTTTTAAACAGACAATCGGTCAATAAATGCTGCATATCAGAAATATCACAAAATTATTTTCAAACTGACTGTAAAAAAGAACTTGTACAGCATTTTAAATGAGCAAACCCAAACGCCGAAACTAGTCAAAAGGACAGAATGAGATTAAATCGATTCGTCTCGGAGCCTCCCATAAAATATTTTTGACAATTCCGAACTCTCCGTTAGAATTACTGCGGTGTCGTGTAAATCATTAGGCTTGAGGTTTGGCGACCTCCAAAGGGCTGTGGTATACAATAATACGTTTAGTGAAAACGATCAGGCGAAGGCTTCAATGGAGTCATAAAGTGAACCTCGACGCGACATACGACCATTTCACCCGACAATTTACGAACCATTGTGACATTGGTTTTAAGAAACTCCTGTGTAAACAAACGCTGGTCGACATTTGAGTCGCTGTGATTTTTCTGAGCCAAAGTTATGGAGGTGCATGTTAAATATTTACTGACAAATTAATTGTAGTTTTTTATAACAATAGGTTGTATTTTTCCGATTTTATGTACATCAGACAAGTCCACAAGACAGTTTTAAATATTCATTGAAATATTTTACTCCTAGGTTCTATCAATGGAAAATAAATGAGTCACTTATTTTTATTCTAGTTATTACCAAGTAATATTAAATAAATAAAAGATAATGGGTGTAGACTTTATTTAAATGATATCATACTTCTGTTTCACCTTTAAAGCAACTAAGTAGAAAGTTATTAATGAACGAAATAATTAATTAACTAAAACTTCTGTTAATCGGCAACCAAAAAAGTCTAACAACTCCATAAATTATGAACCACATTAATTCCAAGATCAAAATTCAAAAGAACTACTAACTGTTTACATTTGTTCTGCGGCACGTCGTTTCAAACAAAAACCATTAGGTTTGAAAAAATAATTAAATTTTACAACAACCCCGCCTATTTTTGGCTACCAGAGTCACTCCTGTTCATATTCTATTAAAACTTAATTAACTTTTTCTGACCGTATAAATAAGCTTTTATACTTGAAAAAGGACTGACAATTTGTTTTGCTACTTCTTAACGTCACTTGGATAAGTGATTAATGCGTTTTTGACTTGAGAAAATTGCGTTTTGTGTAACACACGCCGACAGAGGAATCGTCGTTGGTTTTATATTTCGAAGAAGTTATAATGAATTTTTATGAACGTTTCGTCAAGGTTTTTGAGGTTGATATATGGAGATTAGATCGGGGTGTTTGTAAAAGTGGCAGTAAACTTTCGACCAGGTATTTCTGGACAAGACGTAGAAACTATGTAGGTACTTATAGCAAGTATCTAGTGACTCTGTTAGTCCTAAGTGTTGCTACATTTACACTACGCGTAGTTGCCTATAATTGGATTAGATTACATTAGGCTCCACGCAGGTTTATCCTGCTAGTCCAAGTCCACGCTATAACTACTGGTGTAGTAGTTACATACTAACAGCACTTTGGCTATTTGTCGTGATAGACGCAATTGGTTTCGCATATCATTCGTTGCTCATACGTTAAAGTTTTTAAGAGAGCACTTGGGCTAGTTTAGGCCTCTATTGTATCTAAAATTAATAAACTAAGATTAAATAAATACTAAAATGATGCTGAATAAATTTATTGAAGATGAGGAGATATATATTGTCTTTAAATTATGACTTAAATGGCATGACATTATTTGTGATGCAATAGTCACTATGACATGCATTGACTATATTTTATATGAATGAAGTTTTCAAATATTTCATCACGGTTCATATTTTCGATTGGACCATCAATTATTTTCTCGATTAAAAGTTCCATACATCACTCCTAATCGATACTTAATCGGTTCATTAATTGGCTTAATTTAAAACGGTTAGCCAAATAAAAATGTTGTTGAATGACGATCTCCTATTTCGGCATTTGATTTAGTTATTACGAACGCTATGGAAATTATATTATATTTGAATATGAAATGAGGTTGTAAAAGTTTGATTAATTTATGGGACATATATATAGAATTTGACATTTAATTATCTCTTTAGTATATTAATTAGTAATTTTATATTCGAGAAAATAAATTTCAGATATGTTAAGGTTACGTTTTTTGCATCAGATTATATAATTAAATATTCAATTAGCTGATAGATAAAAGAGATATATTAAAAAAATCGTTTATAAAGAAACTAAAAAAAGCAAACCTAAATATTCCTATACCATAATATTTACTGTCTCTGGACTGTAATTGGGCTTACCATCAAGTCCGTTACAACCATTTTGCCGTGTCACGATAAACAAAAAAAATTGTCCATACTTAAAATGGTTGTTTTTGACAGTAAAACTTGGAAAGCCTTCTTCAAAATCATTACAATCAACAACAACATTCCCGAATCAACAACTACTTGACAAAAACAAAATCCCAGGTATAAGGAGACCAGAATATTCAAATGAGGTCAGTAATGAGCGTCGGCGTATGATTTTTGGTAATATATGTACGTTATTTAGGTGGCCACGGCCGGCCGGCTGCCGCGGGCGCAGCCGCTAAATTAAAAACACGTCAAATGTTAAATTGGTCCGAGACATCTATTAAGGAGAGTAAGGGTATGTTTATAAGGAAGGCTGTGTTTTAACAATTTTAAGAATTTTATTGTTTTACTTTGTGAACATTTAACACCACATTATACGAGTAAAAAGAAAACATAGTTATGAAGTTCAAAACATACATTAACAACATAAATCTTACGCAAAGTACCTACATAATACTTTGCGTAAGATTTATGTAAATTATATTAAACTACACTCTATTACATCATTTAGAAACTGTTACACTACTATACTATACTATTAAACTTTACTAATTTTAAGCTAATTAAATTATTAAAATTATCAGATCCATTTGTTTTTAAGTTTACACTTTCCCCGACGTTTCGGTTGCTTTTCAGTAGCTATGGTCACGGGGAGTGTCATTAAATAATTGTCATTAAATAAATAGACTAGAAACTGACAAGACTGACTGAACTGAAAAACGCAAATAAGAAGTAATATTCAAAACTAGATCAAATCTAATATACATACTTATTTTGTTTCTGCCTTTTAAGCATTCTTCTACAGCAATCAAAAAGATTAATTTCTTTTAATTACATAAATCTTGACTGCCAAGCAAAATACAATTTCCAATTTCTTCTAATAAGTTCTAGAAGAATGTCGGAAATAAAGTTTACCTCTTAAATTAAGTAATATACCGTACATAACAATTTTATATATTATGATTTTGAGTGATCCAATTAAACTTCTACAGTGCCTTAAAATATCTCTTATCATGAACAAAAAAATATCAAGCTATCATTTCGAATATAATAATACTACATATATTTTAAACACACCCTTACACCCAACTAGAGGTATCAAGAAACAAGAGCTCGAAGGCTTTTACTTAATTCAGGAGCTCAGCGGGTGTTCCCGAAACCATTGGAACGGCACCGTGAAATATGGAGCGGTTTTGCCTCAGGCTTATCCCGCATGTCTCGAATACCAGCACTTTGTTATTCTAAACTGAACCGTTTTAATGCACCCAGATAATTAGCTGTGAAAAGCTTTTTTGTTTGTCCATGTGACGACATAAATTTAGAGTCGTTTGTATACCTAATATGTTGAGGAATGTCGTCTAGTGTGAACAGTGGGGTTTGGCCTCGGGACTCGGTTTACGAATCTCGAATACCATTGTTTTGCAACAGTTAATTAGAAGCAAGTGATATATATTTTAGGCGGTTAGATTAGTACTAAATAAAAGATGGTTGACACTTCCACGATTATAAATTAGTCCAGATTTGTAAGGTTACTCTTTCTTGGGAATTAAGTTCGTTAATATTTACATATATGTAGTGTATAATTTTTACTTAAAATAAATAAAATAATAATCCTTCATAAAATGGATTTATACAAAGCTTGTTTGATATTTGTTTACAACTAAACTGCCGAAAAATGATGTTGATGATATTTTTATAGAAAATAGCTTGAAATATTGAGTGAATACTCTCAAAATACTCAAGAAGACGTACTTAAAAATGATTTTATAGACAAAGCCGTATGTAACAAATAAAGTTCTAGCAAAATGTTAAGTTACTTTTCACACGCAATAAATTTATAGTATCAATAAAAAGATTTATAATATGAATGAATACTTGGTTTTAATACACTTTTATTTAAATAATAATAATATATCAGCTCTGATAATAAACTGTCCCACTGCTGGGCACGGGCCTCTTCTAAATATAAGCAGCGTTAGGCCATAGTTTATCACACAGGCCTGATGCAGATTGACAGACTTCTAAAATCTTTGAAAACATTATGCAGAACCCTAAAACATACATCATACAGCTTTCCTTAAGATGCTGTCCCTCACCGTTAAAGCGAGCTATAATAAACTATTTAATACGCACTTAACTTCGAAAAGTCAAAGGTCCCTTGACATCGAACTCGAGACCTCTGCGTGATTGTCCAACGGTCTTCCAACTAGGCTATCGGTAATTAAATACAGTATTTAATACACGGAAAATGGTTTCGGTTACACAACTTAACCATTTTTGATTAAATATTGCATATATATTTTTCTTTAAAATGCTCATGAAGTAAAGTTATACAGTATCGTGCAACGCTAGAGTTGCTCAAAAAAGGTTTAAGTACTACATAAAGAAGTTCATCAAATTAGTTAAAAAAGTTGTAGAGGTTTTACATAAAATAATAATGTAATCGGTGACGGTAGACTTGCGATCGTGAGAGGTCGCAGGTTCGAAACCCATATTTTGCACTACCGACGTGAACCCTTCCACATCACAAGCATTCTGGCTTAGCTGGAGGAGTAAACAGGAATACTTATCCTAATATTATAAATGCGAATGTGAGTATTTATTTCTTTGTTTGTTTGTTACGCTTTCACGCCTTAACTACTTGACCAATTATCTTGAAATTTACATACACCACATTGATACAGAAAAGGACATAGTAAAGGACAATGTTCCCGAGGGCTAAAATTTAATGGCAAAATCGAGCGAAGCCGTGGATAAAAATAGTCTAGTACTTTATAATCCAAAAAGCGAACAATCTCACAAAAAAATAATATTTTAACCTACAACATCACCTAATCAGTAACACCATCTGCACCTCACTCCAAGATGAGGCGTGAAGATTGACAAAGAGAGAAGAGATATTGCTTGCGTATACGGTCAAAGTTGAGCGTCTGAACTCGATTGACCTCGCGAATCGTATGCCGCGCCATTCGTACCCATATGATTTGGAGGTTAAAACTGGCAAGTAGGTCGATGTTTTGATTTAAGAAAGCCTTTGAATATTAGATAGCGTGATATGACTAAAGTGAGATATCAGATTTGTTGATGTAGTGAATTATGAAGGTATTAGATGTCGCCCGCGACTTCGCTTGTGTAAGGTTAGGTTAGGTTAGTAACAGAATTTTTTTCTGGATGAAAGGTGACCGATGCCTTTTCTGTTCCCCTGACAACGTGTATGCGAAATTTCATGATGATCGGTCGAGTAGTTAAGGCTTGAAAGCGTATCAAACAAACAAACAAATTCACATTCGTATTTATAATATTACTTAGGATTGCATTAGTAAACGCCCTTGTTCTATTAGTCTAAGAGGACTTAATTAGTATAAAGTCTTTCTATAATATAAAACACGTTCCTGCCTGCGGTTTTGCACGCATGGATCCCAACCATTTTTGGCCTAGATTAAACTGTCCTATGAGTTAAGCCAATTACATAAATTATGTTTATGCCCAGCTCCATTCAAATCCGTCGAACGGTTTACGCATGATTAAGTACCATTCAAACATCTTTAGTATCATCACAACATATACACAAACTTTCACATTAATAATATAAGTAGGATATCGATTGATGCTATTAGAGTATTCTGGTCAGACGCCGTTTTTCATCTATAGTTAATATACCAGCCCATCAAACACCCATCCTCATAGCCCAGATGATTAGATTAGCAATAATCCTACGCCTGCTGCAAATAGGGTCAAAATAGGTGTTCTATCGCACTTTAGATTAAAACTCTCGAAGGGCCTCTTCACGTTGGACTTACATATGTATGTCGCCGTGTAAGCCTCCCAAAAAACCTGTATAGTACTGTATAGTAATAATACTGTATAGTATATTACTATATATATATATATATATAAATATATATATATATACTGTTTATATAGTATGTTATGAAAGTGAATGAAGCCAGAGAGGTGTGTCAGGATCGTAGCAAATGGTAATCCGTAGTCTCTGCCTACCCCTCTGGGAAACAGGCGTGAATTTATGTATGTATGTATGTATAGTATGAAACTAGGATATCTGTACGATCTTCTTAGTAGTGTCTAAGCGTTTGTAACCCCAAAAGGAGTCACTATACAAGCGTCACAAAGAATTCTTTACATAGTGGATTAAGTGGCCGCCTCGCCCCTACACTGAGTGGTTTGAAACCCACACGGGGCAAAAATGCGGGGCAGTCTTTGGGGACTGCCGATAGAAGTGAAAATTAAGTAACTAGCGTGCGGTGACGATGACGCGAGTTTCACGTTTTTGTTCACCCAAAAAGTACACGTCTATACACAGTATACATATAGCTCATGGAAAGCGTTCGGTGATGATGACGCGAGTTCCATGATTTTTGCTCACCTAAAAAGTGCTCACTTTTTGAACAAAAATCATGGAACTCGCGCCTAAAGAAGTAGTAATTTATGTGATACATAAATGGTTGTTCTGAGTCTGAGTGTTCTTTGTATCCATTGCTTGAATTTTTGCGGGCGTTCTTTTAAAATACTCAACGGAATCACTAATAAGCGCAAATAATAGATATTTAGTCTCGAATCTTCTTTAGGTTAAAAATACTACTTATCCGAGTAGCTCCAGTCCGAGCGGAATCGCGGTTTTTAACGCGAGGATTTCGTTCCTTCAAAGTTAGTTGCCGGGTCCTAAGTCAATTGTGTCATTGAGTATGTCTATAAGAAATAATGAGAGCAGCAGCGTATGAACTGAGCATGTACTATGTGAAACCTTAAATATAGCTAGCGAATTAGGTGTGTTTGGCGAATAAAGTCTAACGATTTTAAAGATAGGTCTTTCTTCAAATTCTTCTACCTCATAAACGGTTCAATACAAATCATACTAGACCATTGATACACACTTACCTCTGCCCACCACTTCGTAGATATATACAAGCGTTTTATTAGTTTCACAGACATTTTTATATTTTACAAATATTATATATAAATGGAATTACTTACATAAGAACAAAAATAATATGACGCCGTGAGTGCTGGTCACGTCACCTCTCATTTGAATATTGATCAATCATCGTTTCGCAAACAAATCAATCTGTCAGCTTAATACCTAATACTTGTAGCCAAGGAACATGTTGACAGCTTTGATTTTATAGACAGGAAATAAGCATTATAAAAGTGGATACTGTAACAGTAGGTATGTATAATGTATACCTGACCACGTGGATGGTAGAATAAGTGGTCGACTAAACACTGTCAATCATCAATGCGTCGTACATATTTGGTAGATTGTTAGATTGTGGTTGCCTCGCCACAGCCACTGTTAGAATCCTTTACAGGACAAAAACGTATGCGATCTTCAAACGGGTTGTTACGAGTCCGAGTGTTCTATATAGGTAACCGTTGTTTGAATGTTTTAAGGACCCCCGCGAAATATGAATTATTCCTAGAGTATGAGATCTTTTAAAATATAAAATGTGGTGTGTTCTTCACACCATATAAAATATATATATATATATATATATATATATATAGGACTATTACAATATACTAGCCGTCGCCTAGTAGTCAAAATTGAACCAAAATTCCTATTTATTTTCTGTTTTTCTCTATTACATATAAATAAGGTATAGGTAATCATAGTTACGAAGTATTGTGCGACGTCAAACGAACAATGTCGAAATACTACGAACGCGATTCGATTGCGTGTGTCAAATTTAATGCATGGTTGTGTGCGTGTAGTGTTTTTTCATTCTTTCAATTTAATGTATTTCTAATGCATATTTTATAAAAATAATATCATTCTCCATATAAACTTTAATTTTCTTAAAAATGGGTACAAAGTTTTTGCTTTACGTATTAATATATAGATAATATTATATGTATATAGGATTACTTTTTCAACTGCAATAACATTTTACAAGCTTTATTTATGACTATTCCCGAGTCCTTAAGTTAGTAGTCGCTGTGAGATAAGCAGCTGTGACAGATATAGACGGACGATCAAAGTCACACCATATCGGTTCAGGTTTTTCCATTTTAGTACGTGACTCTAAATAATTAGTCGGCCTCGATAGCGTAGTGGTTAGTGAAACCTACTGCCACGCCTGAGGTCGCGGGTTCGATTCCCGCACAAATCAAATATTTGTGTGCGTGAACATGGATGTTTGTCTTGGTCTGGGTGTTTCTATGTATAATATGTATGTATATACAAAACACAGTATATTTGTATGTTTATCCATCGTCTAGTACCCATAGTACAAGCTCTGCTTAGTTTTTAATGGCAAAACAACGTTTGCCGGGTCAGCTAGTATATATATATATATATATATATTAATTAGTATTTGTAGGTAAATATATAAATACTTTTTGTGGTATAAAACTAGTGACTAGACATTTTTCAATAAAGTCGGTATTAATTAGTTTCAAAATAAATCATAAAGAATTAAAGTGTTTCAGCTATGAACACCATAATTTTAGTAAATCCTATCGTTAATCCCATATATTGTAATGCGAGCAGTATCGATTGCACTGTAGAAGAAGTTGTGGAGACATTGACATAGAAAGTATATTAAACAGTAAATTATGTTGAATAAATGAAACTCTCCTAGTAACCTAAATACGTTGAAGACTTCGGAGAACGACGTTGCTCTGACATCATCTAACTTTATATGCTATTAAACCTTCATATTCAAATCTCCAGTTCATCATCATTGGAATGAAGAAGCCACATGATCTAACTGTCACCTAGCCTCTTTATAAGCTCTACTAGTAGTAGTAGTAATTCAATCATCCCAATAATATGTTATTAAGTAGTACAAAATGAGACGCTTCCGAAGCATTGTCGCGGTGAATCAAAATGTTTTTTGTCTCATCCTGACGCCTACGAGACATGTTAATGATAGCCCTGTGGTTTCCGGCACGAATATTTTTGGCGAATGACGTATGTAGCTGCGGAACCTGCGCCTTCCGTTGACTACATCCTACTATAATATTAGGTAGGTAGAAACCTATAGTAATAATAACTACCAGAAAACAACAATCAAACCTGGCAGTTGGTACAGTCGGCCAAAAATGATGTACCACCCTACGGTTGAGGTTCATCCGAACGTCACAAAATAAAAAGGTCGATTTCCCCTTAAAATAATATTATGACAGTGACTAATGTTTTGCTTTACAATGTATTATATTTACGTCATGCCATGTGTTAAGTTAGAAAAGTCAACCTTAGCGATAATTTGATCACACAGAAACTTTTGTCGAGACTGATAGACCACTTCTTGGCCGACTGTACATGAAACAATAAGGTAGTTGACACATTTTTTCATTATTTAAGTCAAACACTTTTAACACCCAAATTTTGAATTTTGAATTTTTGAAATCCGTTAATTAATAAATAATATAAAAGAATTTCAAATCTGGCAATAGGGGATAATTGTTAAATGACAGAAAAGGGATGCACGTTACAAACTGTGACGTTACCGCTATTTAACCGCAGCTGTGCGAGGAAGATAGAGTGACTTTCATACTATAACGCAATTTTTTTAATGTTCAATTTTGATACTATTTGCAAAAAATGATTTGATTCAATTGCTATTTGCTCAAAATGATGTATAAAATCAAACATAGACAACTAACTTATTGTTTGTGTGATCTACAAATGATTATTCTGAGTCTGGCCGTACTTTATGTCTGTTGATTGTATGTTTGTAAAGTCTCCCTCAGTACAGGTAGCTATGATTCCCACTTGGACTGCTTTAGATTTCAATACATGCCTAAGTTTGTGCTGAATAGCCGCTGAACTCTCTCTTAACAGTTTACAGTTAATGACAAAATAAGTAGGTTATAAATCTTTGTAACCTACTTATTTTGTCATTAAGTCATCTGCTGTTTAATTATTTAGTTACTTTTTTCAGTTGCTATAGTTGACTTTAATTTCATTTTAGTAGTTGGGAGATACGAGCTAGGGTGGCAATTGTCTTCATATAATAATAAGAGCTGAACCCGCCACGTACCCTCAGATTGTCCACCCCAACTAATGCAATAGAAAAAGGTTGACAATATCGAATACTTCTGGTAAGAGACAGGCGAATCGTGGGAGCCGGGCAAACTCCAACTTGCAGTATTCCGCCGAACACACAATATGCGTTGACGCGTGTTTTACCACAGCCCGAGGTATCCTCAGGACAGTTTGGCAACGAAAGAGCTTATCTGTTTGTCGGTTTCTACTAGAACTGTCTATGAACTGTCATTTTTTACTAGTTATAGTTTACCATTACTTACGATCAAACGTTTCTTATGCATGTTTACCACTTTGACCATAAAATGAATAAATAACAGCTCACATAACCGATCAGTAGGAAACACATAAAATTCATAGGTATCACTAAATATCCTCAAATATGGCTTAAAATTACATAGTTTGCACATAAATAATCATAATTTGCCGTAACTGCAGCTATAACACTGTCAATAAGGTTCAAAATATATTTGATATAACATATATTTCTCTTCAAAATGACAGTTATAGGAAAATGGCGTCCGTTGAAATTTAAAACGCTTTATTGTTATTTATTACGTGTAAACTTTTGTTATGTGTTCGATAATGTGAAATAATAGCGCTGTTATGCTTCTAAATGATGTTCCAACGACCCATATATAAATATTTTATGTTTTATTGATAAGATTTAAAACCATCTATTGACAAAAAGATATGTGGAGTTATTTATTCGGTAATTATTAGACTATTGATTGTACAATAATAATATAATAATCTTTATTGTAGCCATCAATAACATTTTTACATAGAAGAATATAATACCAGCCCTGTTTAAAAATTGCTCCACTGTTTGACCCGACCTCTTTTTCTGATGAGAAGATTCAGGTGCACCACGTTGGCCCGGTATCGGTTGGTAGATTTAGGAAATATAAAGGCAGTATTGATTTATCGTAATTATAACACGTGAATTAGCATATTTTTTTAAATTGTTGGTTTTCTCAATTTGCTTGATACTATTCTTCTTATTTTACCCCTCCAACTAAATTAGAATGCTTGCGTTGCTTCACCCTGGTAGTGCAATGAGTGAGATTCGATTATCTAACTATTTGCCATTTTAAATTGTACTACTTTAGGACACGAATATTTTTAAGGAGGAGTTAATTTGATGGTCTCACACCTCATACACACGTATCAGTATTGAATAACTAATTTCATTCTAAAAGAGGTCAGTTTTCAACAAAAGATAGGTATTAAGCAAGGGTGCCCGTTGTTACACTTTTTTATTATTAAAATATTTTTCATCCTTCTAGGTGCAAGATGTGCTCAGAACTCGAAAATGTTTATCTACCTATAATCAATCAAAAAACCATGTCCCTTGCGAAATTAATTTTATTTCATTTGATGTCTACTCTAAGGTAAGTGTAAGATACGGAACTCTAGACACCGTCGGTAGGGTACGTATACAAATATCGATTGCCCAAAGGTGCAATGTGTATAAATAATCTAAATATAAACGATAAATTAAAATATTCGAACCGTGGTAACTCGTGGTGGAAATTGTATCCGCGTCGGAGTTATATGTGTTATAGCAAGAACCGTGGAAAGGCAATAGTTTAGTTGGAACTACTTATATCTTTGAAAAAGTATATCCAAGAGAAAATATATAGTTTGGCGAGCATATTAATGTATAATAACTTCTATATTTCAGCGTCGCATGATTTAAGTAACAGAAAAACTGACAATTACACTTATTTGTACAATCTATACAAATAAATAACATTGAAGTGTCTTTTTGTAATGTCGAAATAACAGCTTTTTACTAAATGCATATGAAAGCATATAGAGTATTTTTTAAATTTTTGTCTTTCTGCCTTTCTGCTTGTTCCGACTATTTTGAAGGGAGTTTCACTGGTAGATAGCATAAGGAGTAACTTAGACTACTTTTATATTACATGTGTTTTTGTTCAATTTCTCTCGGCCGAAGTCGCGGGTATAGAAATTCGCTTGAGTTTATTACATAGGTACCTATATAACAGCTAGTATTTATTTCTGTATATTTTATGCGTATTAACATCCCAAGTAGCGATACTTTTAAGTATCTATTTAAGGGATCTTAACAATTTCAGGTAACGAGTGACTTTGTGTAAGTGACTGCCTCATAGCTCTCGTGACACAAACGAATGCGCTTATATAAATTATAACGTCCCTAAAGCCGACGCAATTGCGTCGGCTTTAGGGATCGGTCGGCGATTCCCGTGCTGGGAAAAGAGTTATCAGAATTTACTGTTAACTCTTAGTAGTAGTAAAAACTGTAAATTTGCCAGGTAAACAACAGTAGGTTTGCCAAGTACGTGGAACCAAAAACGTAATTGGCGAGGACCCTACTGCCGAACCGTATGGTGGTACATAGGCGATACCAGATAATAATTGCCGTAATCTTAGGCACTACTCTTAACAAACAGCTTGGCTTAGCGGCTGGGACCAGGTTACATACCTATAAGGACAACTAAAATACTATACCAAACTACTCTTATAACAATTTATGTTCATACGAATTACTTATGCTTGTCCTGAACTGACCTTTAAACTATCGTGCTACTAAAAATTACTTTAACTGGCCTCAAACCCCTTAATAGAAAACTGTACAAGGTCCATCCATGTTCAGTTGAGCCATAAATAATCTTAATTGCTATACAACCTTAGAATATTGCTAACTGCTATCATATTGGAGTCAAATAACATCCACATCGAAGAAAGAAAACTAATTTAGCTAGTCTAGTTTAACCAAAAGCCAATCGCTTAAAATAAAAATGCTAGAAAAACAAAAGCGTATTTTCCAACCGAAACCTGTTTGCAAATAGTGTGCACAAGACAACTTAAAAGAAAAAAAGTACCTCGCGGAATTCTCCAGTAAATCTCTGTAAACAGATCCTCTCGCAACAAAGGAATAAAACACACATAATTACCGCAAATTATTCATTTACAAACTGCCAAACAATGAAGAGCCAACACAAACATTGTCCAAACATTGTCACCAAACATTCATTCGTCCCTTTGTTAAACAAGATATATGTCGTGTGCCAAATCGCGACCTTTTCCTCGCAATGTTTCATCAGATTTTTTATATATTTATCTTCACCCTTTTAAGTTGGAATCGTGCCAATACATTTGGTGTCTCCACCTAAAACAAACAATTTGTAATCCTGAATTATATGCTGCTGACTGCATACATTTAAGAGATATGCATCTATAAGAGTAGGGATGTGGTGACAATATAAGCTGTTGAATAAGTATATCGATAGTTTCGTTATCCGATAGTTTATTAACATGGTTATAAGTTATACTTATGGAAGAATAGTATACAAATATACAACATAGCAAAATTATATCACTTGTCAATACAATACTTGAAATTTCGCAAAGGTATTGTATGTAATTTTGTAAACAGAGTATGCATTTGTTTTAAAAAGTAGCTGACATTCGTTTTATTGTACGTAATTTATTAAATACCGTTGGTTGTTTATTTTAATTCCAACAATATCGATAAGTTGCAACACTAATATTAAGTCATCGACTTGAGCAAATAAAAACATCGACGTATCGCATCGCCCCCGACCTTTTTCAGTATGGCGTGACTATTTGTCACCTGCACTCGACTCCCGTACAAACTTGCTGCGAACATACTGATTCGCATCACTAGATATGCTTTAAAAAATCTTTAAGTCCTTATCCAACCACGCTTATTTGAACCTTAGAGAGATTATTTAGAATTCAATTTTAAGTGATGAGATTGTATGAGTTACGTGGTATTGGTTTACGCAAACAAATTTATTTGTACACATCGCATTCAGGGACCATGTTGTTCTAACTGCATTGCGATCAATTTGGCAGACATTGCTTGAATTCTTGAGTAGTTCCTTGGAAATAATAAATATGACAAACTTATTGGATATTTGTTTTAAGATTTAAGAGGGAGTACTAGATTTTATTTGCCTTTTACATGTAACAAATATATATTTTACTTACTGTATACGTATGATATTGCAATGAGATATTATCAATTCGAGGTACTTATCTGATTCTAATGTTTTGAAATATTAATCAATAATCGTTGATTTTGATTGATTATTTAATTAGGTATGTATAAATAAAGAAGCTGAACAATTAAAGTTAGTCAAGATTTTCACGAAGCACAGAAACAACAAAAAAACTGCGTTTAGAAATTCACACCTAATGATGAAAAAAACAAAATGACATATCTTACCTACAAATTGAGGTTCTATTTTTAATTTTAGATGTATAATAAAAGGTTTTATGAGAATTCTGTAAAAGAGGGCACAATGGAAAATGTGTTTAATATAATTGTTATTGTATCATTAATATTTATTATCATGTTTTCAAGACCCTTGATCTCTAAACTACCAACTTTAAATTATACGAATTTAATTATCTAATATCATATCACACCTATATAATGTACCCTTATTTTAATAGAAATAATTTCTTTCCATATACTTTAAATACGGCACATAGAACTACACTCGTTAAAGGGTCACACAGTTAAATTCATATTCATAAAAAATATTTAAAAAGACATTTGT
Organism: Catocala nupta; assembly: GCA_963675205.1. NCBI lineage: Eukaryota > Metazoa > Arthropoda > Insecta > Lepidoptera > Erebidae > Catocala > Catocala nupta. Next base: position 17,253,404 of record OY776097.1, on the reverse strand, counting down.
GACCAAAAATGTTTAAAATAAAGTCGTAACAAGTTCACGATTGCTATGAATACAGATTTTACGATATTTGAATATTTTGATAAGTACTACTTCAGTTATCCTACTGTGAAATGAATATTGGACTGTATGATGTTATTACCGTGTCTTGTATTCGAACTATTTGGTGGCGCCAACAACTTACTGTACACAAATCTGAATAGAAATCGATGTTCATTTGTCGATAATTTCGTCTAGTACTATGATATTAGTGTTTTCATTGAACTGTACATGGTACAGATACATCAGTGGTTTTCTTTTTGAGATTATCAACAATCACATATATTTCAATCTAACAATCGTTGATTGACAAACAACGCATAAGACAAAAAGTAATCTTTGTTTTCGTTGAGGTATTTTTATATTTGTCAAAATACCTCAACGAAAACAAAGATTTAATTGACTTTCTTAATTCAAAGCTTTAATTGGTACAACCTATGTAAAGTCTATAATAGTTCTTATATACGATGCGGTAATATCCACAAGCTAAGGTCAAACTTGTGAGGGTTGTATGCGTAGCATAAACAATCAATGCGAGGTACCCGCGCAAGTAACCCGTATGATTAGCTTGCACATGAAGCTCGTACGAGAAGTATACGCATGCATCCCGCGCCAGATATTTGCGAAGTGTATAGGTTAAAAGATGTGCTTTAGTTTAAATAGTCATATCGAAGCTACGTGTAAGATTAATATACGTATATCTTTGCTATCATTATGATGACAAACAAAATACATGCACAATGCAGCTCGTCTGATAATAAACTTGTCATTAGGCGAACCGTCCGTCTTAATATGGTTTGCAATTCCAGGACATCAAAGTTGTAATGAATTAAGTTATGAAAAGGAAGGAGAATAAGAATTAATAGAAGTGAGATAAAGCTTCTTCATACAACAATTATTCGATCAGTGCCCTTTGAAAAAACAAAGCACCTTGATGGTTTTTACATTAGATAAGGTATTAATGAGAATATTCAATATACGGACATGAAACTGCACGCCTATAAAACGGAACTACAATATAATAATTGGTTAAACCATAACTCTAATCACGCAACGTCTGATCCACGCGACTAAATTCACGGTCGGAAGATCGTTTAATCCATCTACGGTATAAAAATAATTGAGCGTTTAATATTTAAGAGCAAATACAAAAAATTCAAAAGAAAACAATATAACCTGTTAATCTAGTGTCGGATGTTGCGTGGGCGCAACGAACGGTGTAATAAAATCATAGTAGGTTTAAACATCCGAACGGGCCACGATATAATTGTACGGAATTTATATAGTTTTGATGCTGGCTCGAAAAGATTTGTTGTTTTAGCTGTATTTGTTCTTGAGGAATGGTTTTAGTGGAAACAATAGATGAAAAGGACAAGTTCTTTTAAATTTTGAAATACTAGTTATATTTAAATTTGTTTAGCTTGAGGTTCCATAGGCTATACATTGCTCTGTCTAGTATTGGTTGAAGCTATTATGAATTGGAACTGTATTGTAAAATAATTATTCAATCATGTTAAGTTATTATACCTACCATTATCGTAAAACACTTATGTTATGAAGTATTTTCTCTATATCCTAAAATTGCATGTATGTTGCAATCTATATAAACGTCATCTGAAAACTAAGAGAACTACGGTGATCATGTATTTGGACTTCGTTAATGCATGTAATGTGCATGAATTTATTCTTGCTTTGCATGTGGACAGCATGTGGCGCACATGATGATACGAAGTCCGGAAAAGGTTAATGAAGCGGCATGATAAGTCAGCGAATAAATTAAGATATTATATATACATATATATATGTTCTATGTGTAATTAATTATCCTTTTTTATCATTAGTTTAAAAGTAGAACAGGCACCTTACTACCTAAAAAAAACGACAATATCAAAGTCGAGACGTTAAAAAACACATGACAACTAAATTGCCATGGTTTTCGTATAATGGTCAAATTAAGCCACCCATCGCGTAAAGATGTAAATAGCATTCAAAATTCAAAGCAATCAACTTAATAGATACGTGACTCAAATACCTACAATAAAGAATGAAGATAACATTCTCCTAACAGCGATCAAAGATTCAAACGATGATAGGCATTCAACTTATGATATCACTCTAGTGTGAGTAACACACGAGCCGAATCATAAATAACTAACAGTCAAACCTCGAATTAAGTTGAGTACCGAAAGTGATGCGATCATTACTCTTCATAAGACACAGTACTCATCTAATGATTCCCAAAACTCCGACTACCGAACTAATAAACATCAATCAACCGCCAAAGCATTATTAAAACGAATCAATCATTGCATTGTCTATAACGAATTCGGATTTATGCAAACAGAATAAAAAAGAAAAATATTAAAAATTAAAGGGAATAACGTTTGACGTGTACCTACTGTGCAATATAAGAGAGAATCGATTAGTCATTATTTGATTTAGTTCGGCGGGCCAGCTTGGCCCCCGGTGCGTTCCGGCGGGGGGCGACCACGAGCGCGGCTCTGCTCCACTGTTGCACTCGTCATCAGCCTAACCTTCCACACTTTATATATGGCAGCGAGAAATATGGATGACTATGATTCTAAACAAACCAGGCCACGCCGCTGCTCCAAATAAATTCAAAATAGACCGTCTCAAAGAAGACAATACAAAAAAGTAAGACATTGAAATGACGCTGTATAAATTTAACCAAAGATAAAATTACAATAAACAATAATCTGATGTAAGCCCTGTGCTAAACCAAGGATACCACAAATAACAAGCGACCCTTTTGTATAACACGTCAGTTGCAACAAAGAAGAACTTGATAGACATTGACGCACAAAGGTAACAAACCATTCAAATCAAGAACTGCACACATTCATTTACTCGTACAGAAGTAATAAACTTCGAGGGGGGCTAATTATGAATAAGCAACCTCCGGATCAATAAGTAAAAAACAGTAATATGAACTCAATGCAACATAATTTACAGACTTTACATGCTCATTTGTGATTAGTCGGCGCGAAAGGGCAAATCCTTTATTAAGATAGGTAATGAGGTTAAATTTCAAACGCAATTCGAAAACGATACAACTGCACGTATCCTACAAAGTAATTCATATGTTAGTAATAACTCTTACAGTGCCTTTTGGCGACGACGAAACGACCGGTGCTGACGAAGATGCGGTAGAAAATTACTTACAAAAAGATACAATATTTAATAATGAATTAAATATTATGAACTTTAAAAGAGATGCGAGTAGGGTTGATATTGTAAGTGATGACGATAATGAAAGAAAGAAAGAAGTTAACGATGGATTGTGTGGTAAGTCGGCACCCTGCTGCCGCGGACCCCGACCGCGCCTATCACGGACAAGACATCGATTAGTGATCGACTGAATTCAATTGCTTGGCGGGACAAGACGATACCGAATCGAGATGGACCGATCGAGATTTATATTGTTCGGTTTTTCGAAAATTTGCATTTTGAGAGCGTCATGTCAACGACAATGCCGAGTCATCTGACAAATGGAACGCAAGCGATCGTGTCTCTGATATCAAAATGCGTTGACCGTAAACCTCGATTTATTATTGTTGTAACGTGATTACTGTCAACTTAGACTGTGGATTTAGTTTTGGGAATCAAATCATCACTGCACCGTCATCCGACGTGATCTACAATGGTGTCAATTTGTAATCCGTTTGGTAGGATCTATCCTCATCTACATTTTTTCTGACAACATAGGTACTTAATCATATTTCTCTAACAAGCGCAGAGGGTTATTCTGATGTAAGTTAAAGATTAGCAACCTGTTTATTACTTGTTTTTATAGCTCTGCCTCGACCTTTGTCTACATACTTCATAATGTAAAATAATAACAATCTATTTACAATTTATCTATGTTTTATTCGTACAATATTGGTTGCGTGTAGCTATTTTTGTGTAACACGAAAGTTGAAATCACGCATGCGTCTCACGATCACATGATATTTCATGTTTATTGGTTTAAGTCATGACATCACCATATGAGGTGGAAGCATTGACGGCTACACTTATAAAAAATTAACACTGTATTTTGACCATACTTAACCGTACATCATGTTGGCGTAAATATAATGTTTTATGGGCCAGTAGCGGTAAACTTTATTGTCTCCGTTTATTAAATATATTTTAATACCAGCTGTGAAACATTGCGCATTATATTGACTGAAATATGAGCTATTTTGTTTATTATATTGGGATGCTTATTCACCCTGTCAGTCATGTCCAATAAGTTTTTTGTTACATGCAAGTTTACAGTGTTAAAAGATTGAAACTTTGTTTTCATTTACATAACACATTTTTATTAGTTTTGTATTTAACACGCAACGTAACAGTCATTGAGACATTCCTTTCGTTTAATCTCAATATGAATTTCAATTTAAGGTTATTTTTATATATTTAACATAAATATAATTGATTATCATAATGTTATTTTTGATTTATGTTACAACTTAAATGAAGTGATAATTATTTTAGTTACTTAAAAAACTACACAAGGATATTATATCTGTATAAATTATCAAAACTGATTAACTGTTTGAATGTTATAATAAACTTTGAAACAAAGGTCGTCAATTTTAATTAATAAAATTTAAATGAAACTCTAAAGATTTTAATGTTCATCACAATTTAAGAAAACATTTACAGTTTCAAGCGTAACGCTAGCCAGTTATATTTCATTTAAAGTATAAATAATACGTACAAGTGTACGTTTTATTTATACTTTAAATGAAATTAACAAGGAGTTTATATATTTTGCATTCTCCGCACAGTAGGACTCCCACTGTTAATCTAATAAAAGAATTTGAATAACGCCATTAATAATATCTCGGGTTAAATGCGCTTTACTCTTTATACTGCAGCCGATACCATTATGATATCTTCTGATAATAAATCAATATGATGTGTCCATAATTAATTTTAACAAAAGTATTTTTATAATACACTCAGATCTACTGCACCTTTGTGCTTTACGCACCAAGTACAATGTCAAGAGAAGGTTAAAAATTCAATTCGTATGTCCTTTTGGTATGAAAAAGATATATGTTAGCATTATATCATCACTGGGATTTTTAAAACGATGTATTGGAATTGTAAAAGAAAATTGATGCACGGATAGCATACTGGTTAAGTGATCGTCTCGCAAGTGACATTGCGCCTTGTGTTCGAACTGCACAGAAAAAACTAGTATGATCTACAAAGAGTTCTTCCAAGTTTGGGTGTTTTTTATGTCCATTGTTTGGATGATTGTAAAAGCCCGCATGAAACAGAAATAAAGTCTATACAAGGCCTTGTCATTATAAAAAGAAATGGTAAATTAATGAGATAATTCTTTCCTAACTACTCAACCGATTATCATGAAATCGTATATACGTTGTAATGGGCATGGCGTTGTACAGCACAAGGACATAGAGAACCTATCATCCAGGAAAAAGTAATGTTTCCGAGCGAAACGCTGGCAAAAGCTAGTAATAATATATTTCATTACATGGCTGGTAAGTGAAAGGATATTAAGATAACGGCTAAAGATGTATAAGTGGATGCTAACAATATACATGTAGCTAATGACTCATTACATCGAATGAGAGTATTAGAAGTGAAATCATCATAATTTAATAAGACAGAGTATTCATTTGGCTAATAAACTGTCTCGTAGGACAGTGTGAAAGATGAGTAATCGTAAACGCATAAGTTTGCGTACGATCATGACGTGTTATTTTGAATATTTGAATCTGAATAGGTAGATGGCAATAGAGCATCTACTGCTATTTATCGGGCACTTCTTTATTTTATTATTTACTTATTGAATTCTTCTTTTTTTAAAGACACCTCACGCTTTAGGAATGTATCCTTAATTGCGAGGACATATACAAACATTTTAACAACGGACACAAAGTACATCCAGACTCGACTCGACTGGACGAAACTACAACAACTGTAACAAACACTCGACGCAGTCGTTATAGCGAGGCGACGATTTGAATCACTAAGCATATCTCAGAAGCGCGGATGGCTAAATAAATATATAGGCTAAATATATATACAATATCAGCCCTGTATTAAACTGTCCCACTGCTGGGCACGGGCCTCTTCTCAGTGTAAGAAGGGTCAGGTCATAGTCCACCACGCTAGCACAGAGCGGGTTAGAAGACTACACATATGTAATATTCGAGAACACTATGAAGAACTGCCATACATGCAGGTTTCCTCACGATGTTTTCCTTCACTGTTAAAGCGAGTGATAATTAACTATTTAATACGTACCTACATAACTTCAAAAAGTTAAAGTTGCGCACCAACTCAAAACCGAGACCTCAGCGTGGCAGTCCAACGGTCTACCACTAGGCTATCGCCGCTATAATATTTCGTGTTATTCTATAACGATCGTGCCCCTCAATACAGATACACTAAAGAAATAACCTCTGCTCTAAGTATCTCAATGACCTTCACCACCATATTTTAAATACCCGTAATTAATACTTGTATTACATTAGAACGATTATAGCAAAAATTCAATTTACGCACATTGTTCCATAGCATATCGTATTGCTATCATACGAATTGCAATCTTATGTTACTAAAAAATAAGTACTAAATTACGGTGGATGAAATAATTCATAGTTTAGAACGAAGTGAGAATGCTGTATATGATAGATTTTGTGCAATCATGCTTACTTGTTTAATAGAATTTGCGTAGGCAAGTTTATCATCAAGACAATTACGCGATTGAGTGAAGATAGCCAGTGTGGATAAGACGTAAGAAAACTATGGGTTCCGATGACCTAGACTCTAAGTAAAATGATTATCTGGAAGTCTATTAGTACTTTATTACCTAAACTAGATTTTGTCAGCGGCTTAGCATAAATGTAGATTTGGTTCTACCCTAATCTAAATTTACGCGAGCGAAGCCGCTGTCAAAAATACAGGTACTTATTAGTACCTATCATTATTAATACCTTTTTTCTGACTGAAAGGATCCCTCTATCCTTCTCTGTTGCCCTGACAACGTGTATGCAAAAATTCATGATAATCGCTCGAGTACTTAAGGCGTGAAAGCGTAACAAAGAAACCCACATACTTTCCTATGTGTCTCTTTCTACTTGAATAGACTACCTGCCGCGTTGGGTCTCGATTGCTATACCCTGTCATTCTTCAAAGGATATTTGAAGAAGGAAATACATGGTATAACTATCACGGTAGGCCGCCCCTTAACTTGATAGCTGTGGGCTTTAGCATTGTCAAAGGTATAAACAGCCAATCCGCTGATTGGCTATACCCATGAGCGACGGTTACCACCAGGTCAGTAAATAGCTTGTCTGCCACTAGAGAAAATTAAGATATTTACGATTTTGTCACTAATACAATTAAATACAAATTTAAATGAACATAGACATAGAGCTTTGTAAAACACACCATTTGTTTTAGCTCTTACAAGACTGCTGTCCAACAAGCTGTATTAAATATCGTAAAAATCTTGACGTGCTTATAATTCTCGAACCATTGACAGCTTTTAGCTGAACCAGCCACAGCTAACTATATATTTATCTAAATTCAATAAAGTTAGAATATTTGAGAATTTTATTATTGAATAATAACCTCGTAAGTTTTGTTACCTCGAATAAAATCACAAAAGTTTTGCACTTACACTCACCGATCTCCACAACACCATCAAAACTTTTTCATTCATTTTTTACCTGTCTCCATAGGTATGTTTACCGAGTCTATGGCTATTACGGAACCATTCAACTGTCGACTTGACATGTTTTGATCAAATGACGCGTGGTAATCGACTTAATTGTTGCTACGCTGTAATCGCACGCGCAGCTACGGCCAAGTGATCGCTGTTTGTTTTTTCTATTTAAATTTTTATTCTATATTTAAAATAATTAAAGCTGGCCGTTCCATGGTTTGGAAAAATTAATACGTCAGGTTTATTTTTTATTTAAAAGGATTTTTTTAAACTAGGAATGTTGTTTCAAGTCACTCAATCTTTGAATTTTAAGTAAATAATAATTTGTGTCTCCTTTAGATGATTTTGCTTATCAATAATGGCAAAGGCTTTTAAATTATATTTTACCCAAACCCAAACAATATCATAATTTGTTATCTTCATTCGAACTAAAATATAAAACTAAATGACGAATAAAAACAAACTAAAATAAGTTGCTTGCAAATTACTACATCAGAGAAGAAATCAAATTAATTATCAACGTAAACTCAATCCGAGTACAAATCAATAAATAAAAGCTTGAAATTGCATCGCTTTTGTAACAAATCGGTGCGCCAGCGCAGAGCCCTGTTTACACGCGGAACGAAGCCGCGTTTAATTGCGCAACAAAAACTTACAAATAAGACATTGTGCTAAGTAATTAGATTAGCACACCACGTTATTTATCCGACTCAAGAACCTGGTTCCTGAGTCTCGAAGTCGATGTCTCGAGTCTCGGGAGTCGTATAGAGTGGTTAATACCTCCAATTTGTACACGTGTCAATTTGTACCGAAACGGATACTGATAATTGCATTCGCGGACAGGTAGGGTGTTATTAATGATGTACAAGTAAGTGGATACTACCAGTTCGGTTTGCTGTAGCTATTATCGTTGCAACTAGTACTTGTCCGTAATAAGTAAAAGTGAGAATTGCATATGCAATTTACTTATGATGGTATATTAATACTATCAAGTATTTTTATGAATAAGTAAGATAGTAGCAATTATGCTTGTGAAATAATTCTCGGTTTTAAGGCGCTCCGTATGGTTTATTAATTTAGGTGTTTACAATAAATAAACTATAACGCCTTTCGAGTAGGTTCTTCTTCTTTTTGCCAGAAGAACATAATATCTCCAATAAAATTCCGATTAACAAGATGCTTGGCATTTGTACTTGCTCATGTAAATTCAATTTAAATTTCAAAAAGCCTTTATTCACTGACCAAATCATAAAATTTTTACAGTTTTAGTTTCAGAAATGCTCATGCTGAAAAGCTCGTGTAAATACGTGAGTTTAAATGTTTAATTCATTACTAAACTACACAGAAATAACAAAATCTGTTTTTTTATTTCCGTGGGAGAATCGCCTAAGGGATGGCCCTTAGGCGATTCTCCCACTAGCGAAGCGTCCCGCCGCGGTGCGCGGAGCGACAGATCACGCGCGAGGTGACGGAGGCGCAAATCTGCCTCAATTAGCGATGTAATCTGCTACTATGCGCGGGGTGGCAGTTTACGACGGCCCCGCGCCAAATAAAGTCAAATGTTCACTTCGCTGTCGAAAACATCCTATTAGCACAAAATCTCGCGCGGAACTGCGGAGCCAGTGTGTTATACCCTGCGGCACGCTCCGCACTCACGCGCAGATTGGCAATTACGCGCAGATTGGCGCGCGTCGGCACTGTGTTGTTCTAGGCGTGTTGTCTATATAAATTGAGATACTTGCATACAATATTAAAATCTGCGGCCCCGCGCTACGCGACGAGGTGCGGTGCAGTGTGATAATCGCCTTATAATCTATCATAGTATAAACTTAATTCTAACTAATATTATAAATGCGAATGTGAGTTTGTTTGTTTGTTTGTAACGCTTCCACGCTTAAGCTACTCGACCGATTATCATGCAATTTCGCATACACGTTGTCAGGGCAACAAGAAAGGCCACAGGCTACCTTTCATCCAGAAAAAAGCACTGTTACTAATCTAACCTAACCTACATTTTGAAGACATTGATTTTTACGCGAGCGAAGCCGTGGGCAACGTCTGGTAAACTATACATTTAAAAACCACAATGACATTCTGACCTAACTTTAGCATATCATTGTTCTTGGTAATTATACCCAAAACGTTCAGTGCACGATACAGATGACGACGGCTTTTATAAACATAATTTTGCCATGATAACAATCTTGGGGAAGCCGCAGAAAAATTGTACCTACCACCGAGAAAACCATCTCTTTCATTATCAATGATTTCCGCCTTAATTGATCAGGTAATTTGTTGTATTTAATCAATGTTCACTTACAAATGTAATTATTAAAAGCGACCACACACACTACTTTTAAAATTACAATTACATCTTACAATTTTAAATATTTAACTTCTTTCTACAGGTCCGAGCCAGCGAATTCGGGCAGCTTTTATTTCTCCTATGATATTCGGCTCTAACACTAAATCTTCAATCTCGCTATTAAATCTGACATCACCTTTCTCACCTCTTGTCAGTCCCAGAATCTTACGGAATATCTTTCGCTGCGCTACTAATAGTCTAAACAAAACATAGGACATTTTGACTACGGTTTTAACAACTCTATATAATCTGAACCCAACCCCAGAGCAAGGTATACTAAATCGTATTTTAATCTATGCGAAACAATGTAATATAAATCTTAGATTGGTTTCACCTGAACTTTGTAATGCTGCAATTATTGGACTACGCTTCTGACTACACGACTTTAAATTATACATATACACAAGGGTTATAGCTCACACCGCGGCTTTTAAGTGGGTTAATATATCTGTCAAGAGAAAAGAGCCTTAATGAGCGCCTGTTATTTAATATGGTAGCTAAAAATATACTATTTATGTTATTGATATCTATAGAATTCATGTTTGCATGTGAATATATTATGAAGTGATTATTTTAACGGTATATATATTTACAGAGTAATAGGCACACTAAGTTTTACAATCTTCTAAAAGTTAGGAATTCATATTGAAAGCTGTGATTTCGCACAAATTGAAAGAGGCTGATACCTTCTAACTCGGTACCTTGAAACAGTGTTGTTTGGTTATGACTTTCTGTAGGTTGAAGGTCCCTATGCGCTTCCTGTTCCTTCTTGTTATTCCTAAGATGAGTGAAGTTTTCAGCTCCTTGATGCTCTGTGCTGTCAGCAAATCAATTAATTTGTGGATCACACCATTTCTGTCCTCGATTCCATTTAAAGTGACATAATTATAAATAAAAACATACACATGTATTCCTCTGTTTTCTCTCTAAATAACGACACAAGACCTTAACACATTTTAAGATGTGATCCATATCTACCACTGTCGTGACACTATCCTTTCCCTTTCTTCATAATTTTATTACTATGAGGACTTTTACTAAATTACGAAATTTGGGTATACAGTTAAGCATCCATCAAACAAATTAACGAAACTAATATAATAAATAAAAACATACAGACAAAAACAAACATACAAACATATATATAATATTTAAATCAGTTTAGTTTTGGAGGAAGTAACTAGAGAATACCTACGTGAATAATTTAATGTCCGCAATTGCTATTAAATTATATTAGTAATATATTATATATACCTACACAAGTAGTAATGCATACATATTGATAAAAGGCAAAAATTAAATTCCTTAGTAGTATAATACTTCGGTATAATGCACATACAATCCGCTCCTTATTCATTTCCATTACACCAATGTTAAGTTATTCATAACAAAATTAACTGGTTAGTTCCAAATTATTTCGTGGTTTAGTCTTAAAATAATCGCTTTGTTCGCCTGCGTAAGGCACCTGCGTAAGGTTAACAAAACAGTGCCTTAAATAAATTATCGTCTATAAACACTATAATTGTAAATTTACACTATTGGTAGAATATGATGCCGCCTTTCTGCCATACCCGATCATTACGTAGGTGTACAAACAGGATGTGCAAACTTAAAATCTTTTTATTTTACTCGTTCTCAATTCAAATTATTACTAAACACCGCCAATTAGTGTTATCTCCCTCAATAATAAATTACTAATTAAAACTGTTAAAGTCAAATCATTTTCGTTAATGCTCATACTAATAAATGCGACTCAAGTTATAGTGATGTCAATAAAGCAAAAATTCATATGTCGAACTCTTAGGTCAATAAAAATATCGATATAGGCGCCTATCGATATCGACGCACGTGCTCCCGTCAAATTTACGAACCGTACATTTTATGGGCGATTCGGTAAGAATTATTGTGTTGTTCTGACGTTGTCTGATTGTCGATGAAATGTGGCCTTGTTTGTCGATAGATCGATAGATTTTAATTGAAACGGTATTTATGTAAGAGCCGATAATATATTATGTTTTTAGTTCCGCAATCTTGACATGAGGTGCGGTTATATTTTATTGTGTTTCTCATTCAAACATTTTGAATGATATAAGTCCCACATGTAAAATAGTTCATGCAACTTAGTTTAATAAATATGTATATCTGTTGTGCCTAATACATGCTTGACCAACATAAACATTGTAATATCCTTTACTACATAAGATCTAAATTATATATATAAGGCGTTGTATATAATAACTGTCTTAATTTAATTTGTATAAATATATTAATAAAATACGTCATATATCAAGTCAGTGAGATGCTTAAAGTAACGAAAGTTTTTAGTAATAAATAAATTTATATAAAATAAATAACTTTTACGCGCATATTGGTAAGCAAGTACCGTTACTTATAAACGCTTGCAATATTAAATTTACCACTTATCACTGATTCTGTAAAAATTGTATTTCCTTTCTCAGTAAAAATAGAACAAACATACAGTCGACAGCATAGTCATACAATTAAATTTTCTGGAGACCTTAGTCCTATTAGGGCGTCTATGTATCTAAATATACATAACAACATAAAAAGACAAGATATACGAAGCCTTCAAACCTATCGTCTTTTTGAATTCAAAGTGATAATATTACGTTTCTGAACCAAAAGGTACAAAAATGCAATATTTATTATTACTAATTGCTACAAAATCGACACATAATTAATTGATACACGTCCATCACTAATCCGAACTCGTGTGTGGTAAAAAAAATGTAGTGATTCGAGCTTTTATTTACTCAAATGCAGCTGTAAAACATAAAAAATCGCTTTCCTCCAAACTTTAATTGCTGGCAATGAAATAATTAAATGTGACAATCGTAAAACACTGCAAGACTATAAAACATTATAGCCGTGTCGACTCCGGGTCACATTTACCCGGTAAAAATATTTGAGCACGGTTTCAAGGAATTGGTGTTTTAAAAGTACATTTTATTCTTACGGCAAAGGTTCATGCGCAAGAAATTTTAAAAAGCAATTGTGTTTTAATCGTTTTTGTTGTTTAATAAATCTAGACTAGCAAAACGCGACTATTCTTAACCCTAATTTTATTAAGAATCCTTAAGAACATACTCTAGATCGTATATTCATTGTTGCGTTTCTGCATGAAAGTAGAGCAGACCTATAAACTCACAAGCATTTAAAAATACATAAGGGTGAAAACTAGGTAAAGCCTGTTCAAATATGAAAAACCTCTTTAAAATTGATTAATGGTATTGAAGGCTTTAGAAGAGACCTTCATTTTTATGTGCATAGATTTGATTATAGTTTATTAATATAACAAACATACCACACTGAATTTAACTAAAGTTATCATTACATTCTAAAGCGAATTCTGTACTGACAACGTTGAACTTGTCTAAGCGGATATTTTGACATTTCAATACGTTTAAGTTTGGCCATTGCACTTTGAACGTTCGTAATGTTAGCTAAGGTCCCTGGTTTCGGCTCGAGACTCGACCTCCGACCCATGCGCTTAAATTATTGCACACAACCGGTTACATATTTGGAGTCCCTCCAGCACTTATGTTTGTGTTTATTCTTCCTTCTCGCTTAGTTGTGGTTCGTAAGAAAGAGAAAACAAACTGAAGTATGTTTGGTTTTAAATCCGCTTGGTAACAATATTAGCGATATTGTTTAGGAAGTGAGTAAAACGGATTGGGTTTTAGATGTACTATTAGTCCGTCCTAAATCCTTTGTTGGCTTACAATTTATTCTTAAGAGTTTCTCGAAGATGGCCAGTATTTCTCTTTATGTTTTTTACTAGTTAATGCTATTAGATAATAATAACATTGAATTAATTTAAAATGCAAAATGTACCTCATTAGCTGCTCAAGTAACTTACCTGTCTGTATAATTACGAATATAAACTAAAATTTATTCCAACGTTCACACATAAAGACACATATTAAAAACACAATGATAAACATCTCCAATGTTTTATTGTTCTTTTTTACGATGGATCAAATTTCACAAGTAAAAAATTTTAACATATAAAATCTACAGGCTACCTAATGAATAACTTACTATAAATATAACGATAAAATGTTGATTAGTAAAAGAATTATTTTTCATAAAAATGTCACATTAAGGAATATTTGGTGTGTTGAAAAATATTACACTTATTTGCTAAAACTTGTTAATATGTGTAATAAAATTGTCGAGGCTGGAGTTAATAAAAGTGTATGGTAGTGTGTTATTAAGTAATTATTATAATAGGAATGTTTTTAATTTAGATAAAAATATTGTAAACTTTAAACTTACGCTGATCTATTATCGGTGAAATACTACCTTGATGTCGCAGCGGTACTGAATGTGTCTGCTGTGCATAGGATTTTAGGTTTGAAACCCGGGTCAAGTCAATTAAAAGTAGTTGGGATTTTCTAACAATAAATTATTATTAGCTGCCAGAAGTTAAGAAGTTGACAATTACACACACACACACACACACACACACATACGCACACGGAAAACACGTAAAGCTGTTAATCCTGCATCTAATCATTGTTCAGCCGTGCTACTTTAGAGTAAGGAAATAGAGAGTGCACTTGTGTTTGCTTGCGCATACACTTGTGCACTATAATATATCCTGTGCAAATGGCCCATCTCCGTTAAAATTGAACGCCATAACTAAAATTCAGTTTTAACCTTATTAGAAAAATAAGACATGAAAGGCGTACCACTTGATTCTAGAACAACCCGATTGAGGAAGTAACTCCATCCTAAAGAAAATTGGGTCCAAATAGTCTTGGATAGCTTAACTACGAGTATGATGGGTAAAGCTTCCAGAGCAACCTTAATGAGTCGTAGTACTACCATTAGAGAGACACAAGGACTTTGTCAGCTGCCTTTGCCTGACAGTATTAAGAAACTTTTACAGAATCGACTACGCACTCGATTCAAGAAGTTAGGCTATCAATGACTTGCAGTACATAAGTATAACCGGACAAGCAGTTTAAGTAAAGCTGTCACCTAGCCCGTTATATAAATCAAAAGTTGATGCAGTTATTGCGTCCTACTATAAAGAAAGAAAAACGTATGCCACAGACACCAGCGTACAACAAATGGTGTGTAAACCAGTACCAACATTTCCACAACGATTTGTCTGCTCCTTTAAGTTTAAAGATGATATCACACAAACAAACAAATCCTCTCACCAACTCTCTGTAACAAATAAAGACACAGATTGCGAAGTCACGAACACAAACTAAATAAAATATTAATTCTGAAACGAGAATATTATCTAAGACAAGCGAGCAGCCATTTCAGTCACACCTCTTTAGTAAGAAGTGTAGAACAGATATTTTATGGCGTAGACTACAGACGGCATAAGCATAAATAATCAGAATATTTTTCTGGAAATTTCTTCACTTACTGGGTTAAGAGTTATTTTACTTCTCGGTTTCTAGATCTATTATTGTTGTTTATCAGCAAGTACCTATATTTTACCTTTTTCTGTGCCAAACAGGCCGAACAGTTACCGGTTATTATAGTCTAAGGAGTCTTTTTGCATAAAGATTTATTTTTACCGGTAGTCAGCCTTTAAGAGATACGAAGACATAACGCTTTTAACATTGAATCATTGACCACTGATTCAATGTTAAAAGCATTATGTATTCGTATGGCACTCTCAATGTTCATAGCAAGTATTAGTAATTTTTGTGGCAAAAACAGGCCTTGTACCAAGTTAATAGTAAGCGGCTAAATGGTAGCAGTACGTAGCCTATAATTGCTTACTATATTAGAGGTATCATTCGAACACGGGACTAAAGGAATGAATTTAGTAATGTAACTTAACTTATCTTGTGTGGGAGCCAGTCAGTACAGACCGGCGACACTTCGACCCAGTGGGATCTTTTGTGTCGACTTCGCCAATAACGACTGCCATACATGTTCATGGCAGCCGAGACCAACGGCTTAACGTGCTCTCCGAGGCATGGAGCAGACGATAATTGTCAATCAATACGCACATAATTTCGAAAAGTTATATAATTTCCGAAAGTCAGAGGTGCGCGACGTGGCGTGGGTTCGAACCCGAGACCCTCTGCATTGCAGTCTGTTGGTCTCCCCACTGAGCTATCGCTGCTCTAATTAGTAAAGTAAGCTACATTACTAATTTCTGAACGGAGCGTAACACAGTAACGGCGATACTAATCATATACCGACTAATTATATAATGATACTCTAACCTCAAATACTGTAATATACAGTCACAGTTTCGTTACAGTTTAAAATATAATAGATTTATATTGCAGCTCTAACATCAGCATAACAAATGCCATCTCTCTCACTGTTCGTACACAAACATGAAGCATGTCAGCAATGAACGTCTCTTTTAGTACGAACATTTAAACATGTTTTAAGTTACTAATGTTCAAGCCGTATCTCTGAGATTAGAAATGCGTGTTCGCTTTATCTTTATATTACTATTAGAGATTGGAGGGTCGGTTCGAGATTGTCGGAATATACGATGGTTAGGCAGTTCAATATATAATTATGTATATTTTAACATAGTATTGTCTTACAATATATCGACGTGAAATAGCAGTATTCCTATTGTTGTGTTTCGTTCGGTGAGAGAGAGTGCCGGAGGCCCAATCACCCTCTTTCTCTTTCCCCGCTCCTTCTCCTTCTCAATTCCTTTTTCTCTTCTTCTTTTCCTAAAGGATCGGCAACGCGCAAGTGATGCCTCTAGTGTTGCAGGCGTCCATAGGCTACGGTGACCACTTACCATCAGGTGGGCCGTTTGCATGTTTGCCACCAGAGTGGTATAAATAAATAAAGATTATTCGAATGTTCCTTATTAAAATTAAAGTATTTTTATTTCTGAACGAAATACTTGTGCTGTGTTTGTATTGCATTGGTCATGGGGTCACTGAGTTTAAAAATATATATATTTATAATTTGATTTTAAGGATAAGTAAAAATAACATTGAAAGCAGTTATTATTTCTAGTACCTACTGTCATATTAAATTAGACTAATGTAATTGTTTATTGTTTTTTAAATTGTTATAGTCTTGCGTTTGACCGGGATCTCACCTGATGTTAAGTGATGATGCAGTCGACGATGGAGCATGCTTGCCTAGAAATATCAGCACTGTTTATGAACTGTGTCACTGCTGGGTTTGCTATCAATGTGGCCACAACTAGGCCTTAGTTTAACACGTTAATTCAGTTTGCATTGACAGACTCAAACATTTTACCTTAGAGAACATTATCGAGAACTCTCAGACATGCAGGTTTTCGCCCGATATTTTCGGACTTACAGTTTTCTGACGACTATTGTACGGGCGATGGTACAGAGGGTTTTGGGACAATGCAGTTGAGAAAAGTAACGTCTTACCTATCTTATAGCAGGCACCTACATCATCCAAAGTTCTTTTAAAATTATAGAAGTGTTACTGGGAAATAATGCTTTACGTGTGGCGAATCCTCTTGTATATGACTCAGGTAACACGTGCAAGCACTTGCGCAAAAGACCAACGCGAGTAATTTGAGCATGCAGCCCGCGTCATTAAAAACAAAGGTTTGACAACTGCCAACCTTAAATGACCTTATCATTTGTAACTCCTTAAATATAGATTACAGTACAATGTTGCGCTTGGTAGTAATCACGTCGTTTATTACTGAAGCGTTGACGAACTTGATCCATAATTCACGCGGCTTAATAATCTAAATATTACTTTTATGAACTCTGTGTTCATTGGCCTCAATTACAGTGGTTACTTAATGACGAGATCATTTATATGCCTTAAGTATTCACGCACACATATCACACACGCAATCCAATAAAGTATACGTTATATGAAAGTTATAAAAAAGGAAGTAGTAAGTACCTTGTAAAGATTATTGATATTGTTTTATTTTTCAGAAACGACAATTTCCACTCTAGGTTTAATTCATGTCGCGAAAAAATTTATATAATATAAACAACAGACACGAAGATCACCCAGGCTTAGAACATATATTTGTGCATCACACATTTTGTAACATCCTCTGTACATGTGATTCACAATAAAACAATTTGAATTTGACAACTTTTTATCTCCTGTGGAAATCGAAACCATAACACTCGGTACAGGGCCAGCGGCTAGGCGATCATCTCTTTCAAAGGAATGTATCACGCTAACGTTTAAGTAAATATCTTATGATCAATCTCTATATACTTACTGTCATAATACCTAAATAACAGATTATCGAGTAACAAAATACCCTTAGCTTTCTAATTTCGCCATAGTATATTGCTTTTCAGTCTCTTTTAAAACCATTTCCCAGAGCCCGACCAGAGACAATTTGCTTGCATCGCATCGTAATGCAAATTGTGCATAGGTGCGCGTGCGCAGTGTGGGCGCGTCAACGGTCACGCACGATGCCACGCGTTGTATAACCTGAGAGTGGTTTAAGTCGTACAATTTAAATTTTAGCGGAAGATGATAACTGTTGTGGTTTTTGTTTACTATTGAACTGGGATAGTAATTTTGGCAATAATCAAAATAGAAACGCGCACGTGACGGGTTTGGTTTTATTAAAAAAAAACGAAATCTTCTCTACCAGCCGTGTAAAGATAGTCTCTCGCTCTCTCTCTTTCTACTTTGGTTGGTTCGGTCGCTATTGAATCTTTACCATTGTAAAGAGCGGTTCTAAACTTGCTATAAATAACGAATACATAATAGAAAAATTGAGGGTATTTAAACTGTTAACTAATAAAAGAAGATTAAATAATATTTTGTAGATGGGAAGTTTTGCAGCCGAGAGATACTTTTACAATCCTGGCCACTAACGCACTACTTTCTATGGCAATTCCTTCTTTCGACTGCATACTCATGGTAAAAGTGAAAATATTACTCACTAGATTTTGCCCGCAGCTTTGCTCTGCTTAAATGTAGGTTAAGTTAGATTAGAAAAAGTCGTTTTTCCTGGTTGAAAGATACCCTATGACCTATTCTGTTCCCCTGACAACGTGTAAGCGAAATTTCATGATGATCAGTCGAGTAGTTAAGGCGCGGAAGCGTAACAAACAAACGGACAAATAAACTAACATTCGCATTTATAATATTAGTCAGGATTAATGACAGAAACCGCTGTCTTTTCAACACTTGTACTACACAAACTAGTCTTAACACCATAGCTTCAAACATAGAGGACCATCAGACAACGTGGGCTATAATGGGGGGCTCGTTATGATTAAACGGATAATTTTGGACTATCTGTGAAGTATGAGGACTATTACATGGTTTGCTATCGCGTGAAATGGGAAGTTTTGTATAGCACTTAGAACACTGAGAGAATATATAGGAATTATGATGACAGATTCACGATGTATCCTAATATATATCAAAGTATGGTGAATGGTATCATAATATAGACGGCCGACTAATAGGATTGGATGGAAAGTGCTTGAGTACCTTTTTAATATTTGTTACTTACTAGATTTTGCCGGCAGCTTCGCTAGCGTACCTAAATGTATAAGTTATGTTAATTTTCCATCCTTTGGAAACAGTTTTTTTCTGGATGGAACCCAATGTCCTTTTCTGTATCCCTGAAAAAGTGTGTGCGAAATTTTATGATGATCGGTCGAGTCGTTCAAGCGTGAAAGCGTAACAAATAAACTCACATTCACATTTATAATATTAGTTCACTTTATAACTAAATACACAGCAGTTTAAATCGTCACCATTATTAACTACTTCTACTGTTTTTTAATGTACTGTACCTATTACAATGATTACTAACTAAACGTTCTGATCGTTCCATACAATTAAGATGAGCTTAATGAGAACAAACAGTTTTGTCTCACTTCTTCCAATAACAAGTTCCATCCAACGACTGAGAAAAATTATTGATGGCATGACAATTTGTTAACCTCTTGCTTAAATGATAAACAAAAACCGCTAAGCTGTTTCTGCTTTAGTTTTGTAGAACTTTGAAAACAACAGCAACATCAAAGATGAGCGTAGGATGATGGCTAATGTAACATGCGAGCCCGCAGGCATAACATAACTGTAATTTTGTTATTCTCTTTAACTTAAGCTCACTGCCAAACGTTTCACGTAGGTATGCTGTCGAAATTGTTGGTATATTATTCAAATAGGTAGGTTTTATCTGCTATAAGCTTACTGCCGAACGTTTAACGTAGGTAGGTAGGTAGGTATACATATTGACGAAATAGTTGGTATATTATTATAATAGGTAGGTTTTAGCCACCATTTAAGTGCAGTATCAATTTGTTTGCATGGATTGCGCAATGGTTTAATTGGTCACGTCACCGTGCCGAGTGTTGGAGTTCGCTCTTCAGACGGGATAAAAATTATGTGATTTAGAAATACTTGTTTCGAATCTAGGTTTACTTTGTGTTCGTTGGTTCAATGTCTGTAAAGTCCCACGTGACACAACGATTATTTATCCCTAAGCCGGGAATTGTGAAAATTATAATTATGTGTACTGTAAAGGACAGAATTAGGTCCTAAAAGGGCCAATACGGTTCAAATTATAACGACATTTTCTTAATTTGTACGTTGCTGTGGTTATTAATACTTTACTACAGTTCTGGTAAGCATTACCTAGAGTTATAGCTTACTTTGAATAGAAATCAAATGTTATAGCCAATAAATTATAATTATCACACAAACGGACAATTGTGGAATAAAATCATGCAATAAGTGAAAAATATCGTAAACTGTCGGGTAGATGAAACAACCGTTGATAATTATTCGGTGACTAAACGAATGAGTCGAAACAAATGCATGAGAAAAATGGAAGTAAAGTTGTATCAAGAGGTTAAAAGGAAAGCAGAAGACAGACATACACTTATGGAGATTACTTCACCGTCGAGCTACGCTCTTACATAAAAGAAGAAGAGCGAATGAATGAATCGGCTCATCTAGTAAAGTAATTTCTTACAAATATCTGGCGTAGGATTATGAGAGTCGGAGGCTACCATTCCCATTCCGCTTCTTTTATTATAAAATTTCACCTATAAACCCTTTCCTAGAGACGACAATGAGTGATACCTCTGGTATTGCAGGCTTTAAGGGTCATATGCAACAGTAACCTCTCAGCATCTACGGTATGTTTGTATCGTTCTTATATAAAAAATAATTTAAACTACAGAGAGACTATAGAGTTTACCGCGTTGTTTATTTTTAAAACACTATTATTTAATAATTTTGGAACTCTTACCCACACACGGACACACACACAAACACTATATTAACTCACACACGCATAAGAGAAATATACTTTGATAAATCTGTATCCTTGCTTAGAGCCTGGAGAGGCTGGTAATCTGTCACACAGGGTCTCCTAGTATATAAATACCAGTCTCTTACTTTACTATACTCTGTAATTTCTGTGTGAGAGAACAAATAAAGAAATTTATTATTATTATTAAATATAAATACGAATGTGAGTTTGTTTGTTTGTTACGCTTTCACGCGTTAACGACTCGACCGATCATAATGAAATTTTGCATACACATTTTCAGGGAAACAGAAGAAGACATAGCGTATCTCACCCAGAAAAAAGAACTGTTATTTACCTAACCTAACCTACATTTAAATTTTTATTCGTGTGTTCGTATTTGCCAGCACAACTTCCTTCTGCATACTAAATGCTTAAACATAATCCAGTTTACCACGACACGTGTCTTGCACGTACGTACGATTGGCGAGCACGAGCGCTGTTCTCACGCCGCCGCCGCCCGGGGGCAGAGCGCAGGCACGACTCACAACAGATATAAAATTAATTTATCTATAAGTAATGACTCCATGTAATAGGGTAATAAGAAGACTTTTATTTCAGCTAGACTGAACATATCTTAAGCTTCTTTTGAGAAATGCCAGGCATCTAAAATTATCTAGAACCATAGCCAGTCAACATATCTGACGTCCCTTTTGAGAGATTCTACGTAAAATTTAAATTTTCACTAGAGTATCGCTAAAACAATAAAATATTAGTAGTAAATGAATTTGTATTATTTTGTATATATTATATTGTAAGCATTTGGCGATTGAAAATATAGGCTATGAGTATCTTGCCTGCTTCCTTTGGAAAAGGGTTTATTTAAAGCAAAAGACTTCATGTAATAGGGTTATAAGAAGCCTTTTATTTCAGCAAGTCTGAACATATTTAACGTTCCTTTTGAGAGTTTTCAGGAATTCAAAAGTTATGTAGGTTTATGTAAAATTTAAAGTTTCATGAGTATATCAAGAATAGTATAAGAAAAAGAAGTAATTAAATTTTTATTGTATTGTAAGCATTTGGAGATTGAAAAGAATGGCTATTAGTTTCTTGCAAGCAGGCAAAAAACTAATGGCCACACTCTTCCCTCTTCTCATGAGAGCTCTACTTCTCAAACAGGCTTTTTCAATGAAAAAATGTAATCTCCTTTAATTTTTCCAATTAATTATTTTATTAATATTTATTATATAAATAAAATACTACTTCATTGATATGTTCAAGTACACAATTTATGTCAATAAAGATTATTGCCTCTGACTTCAGTTTGTTTAGTTTAGTCTAGAAATGAAATGAAAAATGAAAAATCTTTATTTATCTCAAAACAGTTACAATAATTATAAAGTGAGACATCCCCAGTAAGTAGTGGATAATACTTGTGTTGGGGCTATCTCGCTCTTTCCCTTAATTATTTACGATATTGAGACTAATGTTTACAAAAAATAAGTTAAAATTAAAATTAGTTTAAAATTAAATTTAGGAAGAAAGATACAATGACTTAGAATCTAATTTGCAGCTCTTTGTGTAACTGTAATTGTACGCCTATGTGAAACTGTATGTGCGATTTGTGTGTGTGTGTGTGTATGTGTGTGTGAATGTGTGTGTGTGTGTATTTGTGTGCGTATGTGTGGATGTGTGTGTGTCTGTGTGTGTGTGTGTCTTCTTTGAAGTGCCTATGTATTCGAAGCGTAAGTGATAGATTAAACTCACATTACAAAGTTGTAATAACTTTTAATTTAATTTTGGATAGGAAAGAAATAAAAAGAGATTGCTTAACCAAGTCTAACTAAAATTTGTTCAGTTTCCTCGTATGTTAGGGTTTTCAGCCACTCGGTTATTATCTTTTTGGATACATGTGAGACCTCATGGTGGAACTTTAATTTTACGTTTATTTTATTGTAAATGTAAACTGATTGAGTTGTATACTGACGCTCTGCAAAAGCGGTTCGGACCCTTGGGGAGTAAACCACTATATCCTTTCGTCTTTTTGACGGACGGTCTTGGGTAAATGAAATAGATTTTTGTAAGTAGAGGATCGTAATTAAAAGATATAGTTTTAATTCCTAGAAATACTAAAACTGCATAAAGTAATATTTAAAAACGCTAACAAGGAGTTATAAATGCAGTAGTAATTCTGTCTGGTGCGTTATCACGACTAATCCATTAACGATTGAATCGTGTGTGCAAATAACATGAAACCTGAAAAAAGTCTTTAAATATAAACTGTTAACGCCGTCTCAGGTAACAACTAGTTTATAAGTAAAAACAGCGCCTTTGATTTATTTTACGGTACATAATAAAATTGCAATTTAATATTATTATGACGAAAACTGTCTCAGTGTCGCAACCGTAGTGCGTGCAATAGCATGAAGTCTCAGGTTTCCATTCTCGAGCTGAGTGTTACTGGATGTTTCTCAAAATTTATATTCGTAGCACCACGGAGTTCGGAACTGAAAAAACGGCAATGAGTTGCCTCCTATTACGGGGAAAAACCATTGTGGCGAAATGCAAACTTCTGCCTACCTCTACTGCATATAATTCAAGATAAGTCTTTGTAGCCTACCACGATGCCGATACGATGATGATGATGTTGATTATAGATATATATTTAATACTGGCTGGCCCAAAAGACATTGTTTTGCTTTTCCGGTATGTGATGTAAATCAATGGCGTAACTGGACCACCGCACTGTTTCCAAGTGCAGACCACTAAATTTAGAAGTAAAATATACATAACGCTATCAAGATTATCTATTTTAATTATGTTCATAATTAAAAATTCAAGGTCGAAAAATCGTTGACATCAGATTGTATCTATTCATATAGCCTATGACGGGTTTGCTATAAATAGAAATAGAAACAATAATTTTTAAATCACAATGTTTTTCTTCTAGCATAGCTGTAACACAGTTTAAATAACATTTTGTGAATTATTATTTTGCATTATTACGCGTCTTAAGATGACTAAGAAACTAAGGGTCTCTACTTTTCGAATGAATTAGTAAAGCATAATACAAGGATTCACGTAAAAGGTAAAAGAAGTCACGAAAAAACTAACAAAGGTAAAAGATATGTAGGTTTTGCCAATACCAATTTTGTCAGATAAAACCCATGCACTTATTAGTTAGAAAGTCGATAGTAATGTCATGGCAATCGGTTGCATGGTAGGTAGTACAATGACTGTTGGTTGCCATCAACAAACAGTCATAATATAAGCTTGTAGCAATCTACAAGCTTATAATTATTATGGCAGGTCTCTAACCATCCACGAATACACTGAAAGTATCCACTATGCGTTGGTACATCGTTTTGAAATGTATGGTTATCAAAGTATTTTTAGTACTGTACTCTGGCTCTTCTAATATGCTCATGTATTATTTAGATAAAAGACAAAACTGCATAACTAATCTATAAAATCAACCCTGCATTAAACTATCCCACTGCTGAGCACGGCCCTGTACTCTCAGTGTGAGAAGGGTTACGCCATAAACTACCACGCTAATGTATGCCCGGATTGGCAGACTTGGCAGATCTTTGCGTACATTATGAAGAAATCTCAGACATGCAGATTTCCCGCGATGTTTTCCTTTACCGTTAAAGCGAGCGAAAATTAACTATTTAATTCTTAATTCTTTTTAGTATGTCAAGCCCATGTATAAAGTGCCTTTGTAGTGAAACGTCCGCAGTTCAGTGTGCACAAATGTAAAGACAAAAAAAACCTGCTTTTGATTTTATTATATGTATAGATTATAGTGTTATTATTATCTAGAAATTTACAAATGGCGCAAGACTAAATGTGGTCAGCTGGCCGCTTATTATTGTTGCGTATAGACATCGTGTTAAAACAGGAGAAAATAATGTAATTGAAAATTGTTAGGCGCGGTTATGAATGCTACCGCTGAGCACGACGACTTAGTTACGATGCCCAGGTCTGGCAAAACTATATATTATTGTTGATTCTGAGAATCTTTTCTCAATAACACGTACCTAGTAAACGCCAATGGGCTCGTTCCCTATTAGGGCCTAAAAGCATATTTAACGAAATGAGGGTGTTATTTACCTATATGTACCCATTAAAGCACATAATTGTGAGATGATACGTGTATGTATACACAGATACTCACATTGAGAGATACTAATTTATAAGTTGTACCATCTGCAATAATTATGTACCTGTTTTTCTTTATTATGTTAATTTTTACGCCAGTCAGCAAACGTATCTATTATTTTCATATACCTAATGTTATTCTCATGTAAGTGAATTTCATTCTTTATGAAAAATAAAGCCCGATGAAATTAAACCCGATGAATAGCTCTACATTCTTAGCTTGGGTGTACTTTCTGTCTATGATTTACATGTAAAGCTTTTCACGGACAATTCCTTACATACAACAAGTCTTCGAACACAAAAATCTGGATCAAACAAACTCGTTGGTATCACATCCACATCTAATACTTTCGTTTTCAGTTACATAACAATCCTACTCCCGCTTTACAAATATCATACAATTGTATAACATCACACAATCTTTACTGACTTTGACAGCTACGAACCATAACAATTTTTCACCTTAAACTTAATAGGAAAACTAATACGGCCATAAACATACGGAAGAGCGGGACATTACTCAATATCAATAACTTAATTTCCTGCGCCATCAATCTCTAGATTGGACTGATATCAAGATGAGTTTATCACAATTTTATTGCCGCATATGTCACTCCCACCGAAACTAAAATAATGTGGTCACACTAGTTTATATACTGTGGTGGTACTTTGGCTTTCTCCACGCTATCTCGTGATTTACCGACTCGCCAAACGTGTCTGGCACTTTTCGGTGGATTTTAGTTGAATTAGGTACCGTCCATAAATTTTAAGATCGATTTGGTCGCCCTATTTTGTATTATATAACTGTTTATTTTGTAAAATTTGTGGTGGTAAATATTAAATAATATGTTTTATTATATTCTGACCTTTTAAAATGGTTTTCTTTAACTTAATTTATATTAATATCCTGTCATATTTTTTATTAATATCTTTAAAATATTGACGGATTTATTATTTATGTGCTATTATTGTATTAGTTAATATGAAAATATTCACTGAACCGAATCATTTATTCATTTAGGTTTAAGTTATTAGGTTATAAAATAACATTTCAGAATAGCAAAGGTTATTATTACTAAATAATACGCACGCAAAGCGAGCAAGCCTTCTTTCAATCATCTTATAAAAATAACAAATAAATTTATTTATTAATTATTCTCTTGTTTTTTTATTTGCTTTATTAGACAACTCCTGTAGGTACTAGAAATAATTTATGTATCGCGGGTGACTTTACAGACATACCAATAAAAAACAGCCAGTCTTAAAACATTTATTTACAGACCACACAATTTTTTTTTTTGTCCCGTATGAGGATCAAATCCATAACACTCGACGCAGTGTCATTGACAAAGCGACCACTTAAACCAAACCAACCAAGCCATCAATACAGTCATACTGTACATTTCTATAACACATAACACTAACAAAAACCTGTAGTAGAGTGAAGATTCTACATAAACTACTTTCATTTCCATTCAAACACCCGTTTTCTAAATAACATTACTTGAAACACATAACCAGAAACCATAACAGGCATAAAGCTATAACGACGTATAGCCTCCATTGACACCACCATTACGCGGCGGTTCTTAAGGTAAATTATTATTAGGTCATGGGTCGGCCACCATATGTAAGGCCTGATGTTGTGAGCGATAAAGCAGCGATCGCTCTGATCGAGTTTGTTGCTCTCGTATTTTATGTTACTGCCTTTGTTTATTAGTATTTTGTTATAGTAGATTTTTGTTATAAGCTCTTGTTATAAGATAAATAAACAAGATACTTTATAGTACGCTAGATTTTACCCGCGACTTAAATGTAGGTTAGGTTAGGTTAATATTTTTCTGGATAAAAGGTATCTTATGTCCTTTTCTGTCCCTCTGACAAAGGGCGTGCGAAATTTCATAATGATCGGTTGATCAGTTAATACGTGAAATCGTAACCAACAAACGAAGAAATTCCCATTCGAATTTATAATATTAGTCAGGATTCTTAGGATTTTAACGTGAGATTAACGATGAGATGAGACCTATAGTTTGCGAACCGAAATTATTTTCATAAGTTGTTTTTCTGCTTATTCTAAACTAATGTTATAAACTAGATCTCCTCTTCTCTCAATCTTTGCTCATGTTAATATAGATTTAGATAATTCATTTCTATCTCTTGGGAACAGTAGTTCTTTTCTGTTCACCTGACATCGTGATTGCGAAATTTCATAATGATGGGTTGATCGGTTAAGGCGTGAAAGTGTAACAAACAAACAAATTGCATCCCATCCTAACTAATATTAAGTAAGTTTGTTTGTTCTGGAGCGAGCAAAGTCTCGGGTAAATACTAGTAGATCATAAGTAAAGTATACATAAGCTAAACTATATAGTGGATAGTATTTAAAAAGAAGTAACTGCTATATCAATACAATCAGGCAATTGATATAATTATTGGGTGTAAAACTCAATAATTACATAGGTACAATTTACCTCCTAAGCTATAAAATATCAATATGACTATGCCAAGTAATTACTTTGGCCAAAGCATAAAAAAGTAAATAGTACTCGTAACAAGATACAAAATACCTATATTGGATTTAATTACAACAGCATCAGCAGTTTCTTCACGAAGATTCTTCATTGAATTTGACCTAAGTTTAGGAACTTTTTTATTTTGCATGCTATAGAACCTGGCTAGGGTATTCTCGATATTCTACCAGTCCTCTGTATTTTTCTCTTACCATGCCATTACCCGTGCTCTAACCGTGAAGTTGTGCATATCTTTATGAAACGGACTGAGTTTCGGATAAAAATATCACTAAGGTAAAGTTCTACGATTCTAAGTTGACATTTTTTGTCAATATAAAATTGTTACTCATCGCTTGAATCATTCTTGTCAAATTTAGCATATTATTAGTAAATTTCTTTTGTCATAGATTCTGATAGGCTTATGCGTTTGTTACAGACGATTGTGTTGTGTCTGATGGTCAACCCTTTTTGTGACTAAATAAAACTATACGAGGGATGCATAATCTACTACTGACTCGACTAAAGAAAATAACAACAATTGGCTCTAATCCACCATAATATAATTTACTACTCTTGCCAGCAAGCGTTCCAAAACAAGTAAATCTACTATGAAAATATCTATACGAAACTTCGGAACGAATGAAAAATTCCTACAACGAAGTTTCTTCGGATTTCTTGCCTACGAAATGACATTACTACGTTGTTCAGACTGCTTCATGAAAAGGTTTAAGACAATCAAGAGGTCACGTACCGAAATTTAGCCGAATTTTGGAATAAATGTTGCCCGAAACTTCGACATTTACGTTTTACACAACCTACAGACTTCATTGCAAAACTTGCGATCCTCGATGACACCGTTCTAGTTTGAAAAGAAAATATCAGTTAGCACAGATTCTGGCAATGAGCCCGGTGGATAACAATAGGTTCACCTCTATTACGTGGGATTTAAAACAATATTTGGCGATATCTAGATGGAATCTACCACTGCCTACAGAGGCGTGATAGTACGTATATAAATATGTACCAGCATGTATATACAATTAATAAATAATAGACCAAGTTGCAGATAGCCTAGCAATAAAAAAAACACCACAAACACAACATTTCTGTGCGCACAAGTGTATCCAATCATTCGAACAGTTCATTGGAAAGGTCTACGGTCTACGGTACTAAACTACCTCCCGACATTTACTTGAAGCAGCTTACAAGACTATTGAAGCTAAAAATCTTTGCACCAAAGCGTATTTCCCAGTGTTTCTCATGTCAATCTGTGCAATTGCTACGCTCTATTGGAGCAAACGTCTTTGTCTATACTCACTCTCCGTGACGACGTCTCGATAGTATTGTCTGTAACTGTTGCAATACAAAACGAGAGGTTGAACAATGTTTGTAGTGTTAACATACAAGGTGTACGCGAAGTGCACTTGTATGGGTTTTAATTGTTCCGTATGTATTTCTTTACTAGCTTTTCCTCGCTACTTCGTTCTAGTGGAACTAAGGACACATGTAACGTCAGCTTTTCTTGAATAATCACGAGTCACCTTTTTGCTTTTTTTTGGCAACTCCCGCACTAGAAATGATGCTTATATCGTGAGGGCCTTTACAGACGTTTAAACAACAGACACAAAAAATATCATGACACATTTTGCCGTGTGGTATTCAAACCCACAACAGTTAGTGTAATGGTAGAGGCGAAGCGACCACTTGAAACCACTGCACCATCTGTCTATAAGCATATATGTAATTAAATCGTAAACAAGTGATTGTCTATTCGTCTGTGCATTTGTACACAATAATCTTCATAATAGTTGGACCAATTTGGATGTGATTTTCTATAATGTGGCTTGGCTTAACATTGGTAAATGTTTCTGTCTAACGAGAATAAAAAGGAGAAATTATTTTACAGATTTATTAGTAATAAAATGAATCGATTATTTCGTGTATCACACATGAAATCATTAGATACTAAAGTGCATTTTTCTAGCTAAGTTATCTTTTTACTTTACTTATTTGGGAAATTATATGTAAGTCCCATCATAACACGTATCATAATCATAAATATTTATTTGCATGAACATGGGTTGTACATTAGATCTTAAAATAATCAAGAGTCCAGAGGCCATATCCTACCTAATCCGGAGAGCAAATCTATAAAATGTTATATAATAATTTGTGATAGTAACAGTCAATAAGAAATTCCAGCTCAAAATATGATCATTGGATCCAATCACTTATAAAATACACCATTCTTCTAAGCAGTTCAACTTTAAGTTTTCTCTTAAACACTTAGGTACTGTTATCTGATAATGCCATCGAGTTCATGAGTGTTATGACTAAGAAGCTATCTTTGCAATGCTAGCGTTTCTGGTAGTAACCTATTAGTCTTATTCTGTGTTACTGTCAGATGGATTACAATCACTTTGGCAGCCAACTAACAACTCAAATCAAATATCATCCGATCGATTCAATTACTAATAACTACCTATTCAAATAATTATATATATAATGTCATTCAAATGCCACAGTCACGACACGGACATAAAAATGCAAATAAGGTATATACATATGTGAACTTAAAAAAGTCAGCAATTAATAAAAAAGGTATTAATAATTACCTACAGACGTATTTAAAGCACGCGTCACGAATTTATCTGTTCTATTATTTTCATATCATAGGAATTAAATAAAGAGAAGGATTTGAACGTGCGGTCGAGAGGTCGCAGGTTTGAATCCTACTCACTGCATACCGGTAGTAAACCCACTCCTAACACAAACATTCTAGCTTATCTTACAAATAAGTACATATTTTACATATACGCGAATGGGCCGGCTCGACCGGGGAAGGACTATCCTCTCACAGAATATCGACGTGAAATACCAGTATACCTACTGTTGTATTTCGTTAGGTGAGTGAGAGTGCCAGGGGCCTAATCACCCTCTTTCTCCCTGTCCGCTCCTTCTCCTTCCCACTTCCTTTCCTAAAGAGTCGGCAACGCGCAAGTGATGGTGAACCTCTGGTGTTACAGGCGTCCATAGGCTACGGTGACCACTTACCATCAGGTGGGCCGTAAGGAAGTTTGCCACATTAGCTACATAAAAAAAAAATATATGTTTATTTCATAAACATTAAATTATGCATATGACAGCGATAGTCTAATGAGAGACCGCTGGACTCAGCGGTCTTGAGTTCGATCCCAAAGCGCACATCTCTGACTATTCGAAATTATTTGCGTATTAAATAGTTCATTTTCACTCGCTTTAACGGTAAAGGAATTTCATCGTGAGGAAACCTGCATGTCTGAGAGTTCTCCATAGTGTTCTCAAAGATATGTGACATCTGCCAACCCGCACTGGGCCAGCGTAGTGGTATATGGCCTTTCTCACACTGAGTTGAGCCCCGTGCCCAGCAGTGGGACAGTTTAATACAGGGCTGATATTATATATATTATGTTAGCTAATATTTAAATACAAAATTATATAAATAAGTAATATTATTTTCAATATAATATAAGATAACTTATTATAGAACAATCTATATTTGTTAAATATTGTTAAGATTGCTTTTTCTATTATATTATAAAAGCACATATCGCCTATGGTACAGGTATAACCTAGTACAAGCGTCCAAAGAATTGTATCCTATTTTAAAGTACTTTAAAGACCTATTGTTATTCATATTTGTACCAACTTAAACTGAATAAACTATTATTATTATTATTCTTAATAACGCCTGCCACCAAGAATACTAGTCATTTGTTACCTTATTACCTACAAGCAATCTTTATAAAATAAATAAATCGCTTAAATAAAACTAAGGCGCAAATAAATAAACGGGCGTCCCAGTAGTCCCTTTACACGTGCAACGCCTGAAGTAACACTAATACATTGCCAACATTCCAAAAAGAAATCGCTGTGCTGCCATAGCAAGAGACAAGATCACACTGGTCTTCTATAGGCCTATCATGTAAGGTTCGCGTCGAATATTCGTACCGTTAAACTCGTTTATTAAATAAATCGTCCTGAATTTTACATACGTTACCTCTTAATTGTCCTAAACCCTTTTATGAAGTAGTCCCAACAATGGGGTAATGTCATTTTTTAAAGAAAGAAAACCGAGTAAAGTGAAGTTTATGTTTGTTTTGGTCGCCCCAAGTTTCGGATAAACATTTTCATGGTGGACCTACTATCTATACCACATCACTCGTTAAGGCAAGTGGAAAAGTTTGGCTTTAATATTTTATACAATAGACATACTACCCTAGTTAAGCAACCCCAGTTCATTAGAAATACTGGGTTTAGGAAAAAAAACTCTACCCCAACGTGTAGTAAATACTTCTCTTAGAATTAAAAGAGATCACCAACGTTACTTTTTCACGATGCAAGAATAATGCGAAGGCTACATGCGCAAGCTACTGCCATTGTAGTTAATTGGTAGCTCGCATTGGTCGTTCATATTCATAATCACTATTAATTATATCATCTTGATGCGAGCTCGGTGACTAGTGTACTCTTTATCTAGCCTTTTATTAGAACTTTTTGGAGCTTGTATTTGCCACTGCCACAATCCCATTCTCGTTCTAAACTATTTCGAACATCGATACGCCGACCGCGTAAGTATTTTGAAAACTGACAGTCTTTCTTGTGAGATTTCTTTCTAGTTACGCTCACATTTATCCATCAATCTAAATTGTTACTTCATAAGACTAATAAACTGAGGGCAATTTATAACAACGACAATAAGAAAATAACTTTGAGAATATTCGCTTGATGTATCCTTATACACCATTAACACTAATTTAAAATAACAACAGAGCGTTTATTATTATATTTTCTATGATCAAAAACAATGTTTTTCCTAATGTATGTTAGTATACTTGTAGATCGGAAAAAGAAGCAAGCCTAAAAATCTATATGAGTTTGGTTTCGAACGGAATATTCCTCAAAGCAGATAGGTATCATATTTAAAATGATAACTGGCAACATCATAATTATGAAGAAGCCGCATTCTACATTTAAAATTCACAAGAAATGCACAAGGTAAAAAGAAAAAACAACACAGGGAGTATCTCTAAGGAAACATTAAGGAGGCATATTTAAAAGTCATTATGTATCTTTATGCTTTGGCAGAATTGGTGCTATAAAAAATATCAAGGCACTTACGATAACCTTTAATACGACAAATGATTTTAACAACACAACTGTAATAAACCATAAAGCTAATTATCTCTTGTGACCGAATTAAGTGCTTCATTATATGATAAAATTTCAATGACTGATCAATTTATTAGTACCTGCTTATAATATGAATGAGGTTTATCTATGACAATTAAGAGTGGAAAACATTAAATTATATGGTAATCATTAAGCTGTTTTGAAAGGACGAGATCTAATAAACCGTTTGTTATAAATTTATGCTGATGGTTTGAAATGAAATTTTGCTTGAACCGAATCAAAGAGATAAAGTCGTATTCAGACTAAAAAATATAGTTATTCAAAATATATAAACTATTACTTGGTTTTAGGAAACATCATAGTACAGAATTGGATTTGAATGAATTACGAAATCCCAATACCCAAATACAACTGCAGTTCTAAGAGAGCATGAAACTGAATAACCAATATATTGTATTGGAAGTTATTTTACCCTATCATATGGTCCGGCATTTCACTCAATTATCCCTTTACCGATGCGCGTGACCCACTGACAAAACAAGCGAAGCGATCGCCACATCACATTGTTTTCCCATAGCCCGAACGATTCCATTCAGAATCTCATTACACTTGAAAGGGGTTACAACAAATCTGGCGCAACGTTTTCTCATGGACGTGTCTGTCGTTAGGGCAGCGTGAGGTGACCATTACTGCGTACAAAGAGTTGCCTAAAATAGAGAGCTTTTGTGAGGCGGGAAGACAGGCGAGGAACGAGGTGGGGGCGGGGCGGTTGCCGGCTGCCCGCCGGCTCAGTCGCGCCGCGCCACACAGCCGCCTCGCACGCCGCACCACGGAGCGTGCCTTTCGGATAGCGCACGCGCACGCGAGTCCCTCCCCCGCGCCGCCCCCGTACAACACGTGCACATAATACGAGTGGAAGCCTCCACCGATGATATCGATCCAGAATTGAATAAAGTTTCACGATGCAAGAACAAAGTTCATCGAGATCCAGCAAGTCCACGTTAAATTCATTGGAAAGCGCAATAATTAAGCTGAAGAACAACTTGCAGATACAGGACACCAAGACTACCGACATGAACGATTTATTAGCAGCTGAGCCACCATCTCCTCATGCGGATACTAAACCTAATGCAAGTAAGAGCCCTAGTTCTACTACATCTACGAACATAAACTTATCTATTGCATCAGCCGCGTTGTTACAAGAAAACATGTTGCAAAGATCACTACAAGGAGTAGTTATATCACTTCAAAATGCAATGATGAATTCATTACAACAAGCAGCGCTTTTACCGTCAAATTCAGCTGCAGCAGCCGCCTTGAATCTTCAAGCACTAGAATCTTATTTGACTTTACAACGTTTGACATCCGTGTCATCTGTTAATAACACAAGTCAACCTAATACGCCTGAAACTAGTTCATCATCTAAACAAGACATCTTAAGGATAGCGACGGCAAGTGCAAAAATTAGTGAGATAGATGCGGCGGATACATCTAAAGAATTCTCACCAAAAACGCCTGAAGAATATCCTCTCTCTGATGCAATCGCCGCTGAAGACGTCGACTTGTCTGAAGAAGTAGAAGAAGATTTAGCACTCCTAGATAATGAAGACGAATACACTTTGGAACAGCATTTAGAGTCAACGTCAAAAGGTTATGGATATGGTTCATCACAAAGCTTAGATAACGGATACCCAAGTCTACTAATGAATGCAATGTACCAACAACAAATGAATGGAAGTCCATCGCAAGCCCCATTGTCACCGCAGGCGTCAAACTCATCAAAATCAACAAACAGTTCCACATCGTCAACAGGCAGTAGTGTATCAAATAAACAAAAGACTGGTGGGAGTGGACCTAGGACGAAGAAACAATTCATCTGCAAATTTTGTAACCGACAGTTCACGAAATCCTACAACTTACTTATCCACGAAAGGACACACACCGATGAACGGCCGTACTCCTGTGACATTTGCGGAAAGGCTTTCCGACGGCAAGACCACCTTAGAGATCACAGGTAAAAACAACATTTATATCTCTTATTCTTTACAACTTACAAGTAATTTATGGCTGTTATCGTGATACTGATTGATGTGACTAATATAATACTATATTATTTTATTCTAATACCTTTTATCAAGCTCATAATTTTAAATTTACATCCATCTTCAAGGGAGTTCCTCTTTAATGGCAATGACAACTACTAATGAATCAATAAAGTCTCAACCGTATCTTATTCATAATTTACGATTCATTAAGCATTAACGTTCATATTGTAAGCAAACACCTGTTGAATCTTGACTAAAAGTTTGTTAGAGAAAATAATTGGTAAAGATAAAACAGATGAAGTTCAATTATGTTTCTCTATACAAAAGATCCCCGTGGCGTAGCTCTCAAAAAAGATAAAACAATCTTATAACCGTGTCGAGAAACATTTTTAAGGTTCACGATACTCATTTTTCGATATCAATAAAAGATTTTGGTCGTCGGATTTCAACGCAAAACGTTATGAGAAACTTTTGAATAATGGGGAGGAACGAATAAAAATATTTTAAAACAAAAAGGGTTAAGTATGGACCGAGCAGATGGTATCGACAAGTCTTTCGTCACGCTCGTAAATTATTTCACAAAACCGCCGCTAATCCCACGAGACGATGTTTTAATTTTGGCTTTTCATTTTGTTTTCTTCCCGACTCCTTTGCATTCCTTATAAATCTCTGAGCATATCTTTTTTTATATCAAAATATTTACCCTTTTTAAAACGTCTTTACAATGCTCTCAAATAAGATGTAAGTGACCGTTACAAGAATTCGAATTCCAAACATCACGAATCTCGAACACAATAAATATGATAATAGTGTTACAACAGCTCTCAATCTATTTCTTTACTTATCTCCTCGAGATCCCCACCCAAAAAGAGCTAAAGGTGTTGAATTTTTACACCTGTCTCTCGGCGATTTCCTCCCAAATCACCGTATCTCTGCGGCAATAAAATAAATTTCGTGTAGACGCCGGAGGGTTAACCCGAGCTCGGCCCGGCCCGGCCTGTCGATGTTCAATCGATGTCCGTTGACACGATACATTATAATGGACCGAAGCGGGCCTTCGACGGGTTTTAACAAAGCACGTGGTGATCCTGACGTGAGGATTAATATGGATGACAAAAAAAATCAAAATGCTTGGTAAATATCCTTCGCATACAAAATCAAGTTTCGATGTTCGAGATGTTCAGATTTTTTTGTGTAGATTGAAAGGATAATGGACTTAAATTAATTTGTAGCTTGTTTAGTAATTTTGGATGTCGATATTGCGCTGCTAATTTTCGAATTCATGCACGATTTAATCATTACTATCGATAATTAGTGTGGGGAACAAGAATTTCATAGGCCATCGGTCCGCATTGCGGGATTAATTAATCAGTGTTGTCGCGTTGGTTCGAGTTAGGCCTAACGCGGCGCTTGCGCCGGTGTCACGGCACGCTCGAATGCGCGCGCGCCGGGCCCGTCTTAATCACCATCATCATTGCGTGATTTAATATTGAAATTATTATTTCATTCATCATCTTGTAACCCAACTTTATCGTCACCGATCTAACTAATCCCAACGATTATTACATGTATTACGTTTCTTTGAGCGGCTCGTAATTTTCTTGCCTCGAGTCTGTTTGTTTATACGATACGGAGATTATTTTCTCGAATTGTACACTCGATCGCTGGTCCCTCGTGCTGTGTTATTATTGATTACACGTTACCCGGTGTGTTAATTATACGTTGTATAGTTAAATTTAATTTGAAATCAGTTGCTATCAACATTTGTGAGAAACATACCATATGTTTTATTATAATTAAAACTTACGTTCGCATAATTATATACCGTTCTTATTGGGTGTAAATCCAATAATAAATAATTTATAGTTTCTAAAAGCACTTATTTTGTAGATAAAATTTGATTCTTTCTTTAAAAATTGCCTTTCGTTTTGCAAGTAAGAGGTGTAAATTAATGATATTGAGAATAAAAGTGAAGGAGAGTAGAAATTTATTACCAATAACCCTGAGGCTGTTGTTTGCTTCCCGACTGCTCCCACAAGGTGTTTTGCACGCGAGAGCCAATGTTTTGGCGCCTTAAGACATGACTTATTTATTGAGCTCAACTCATCTTAACTAAATGATGTAGTACATCGACAGCGTTGAATGTTTAACATCATT
Source organism: Catocala nupta (assembly GCA_963675205.1). Taxonomy (NCBI): domain Eukaryota; kingdom Metazoa; phylum Arthropoda; class Insecta; order Lepidoptera; family Erebidae; genus Catocala; species Catocala nupta. Next base: position 17,216,023 of record OY776097.1, on the reverse strand, counting down.
TACAAATTAAACATAATGTGTAGATGTTATATCGTTAGAAATATAGCAGTTATTGAGACATTTGAATTTATGTGGAGACTTTATGTTTGTTGCTTACTACAATCAGAATGGCTTCTTTATTTTATAATGATAATTATTAAAATGTAGTCCAAATACAATAGTTATCCTTTTATTACATATATATTAACATCTAAATAATCAATGTTTACATTTATAAAAATGACAAGCTACTCTGTTAATATTTGAAAAACGGTTTTGTATCTAGATCTAACTCTTCAGTTTTTACTGCTAAAAAGCCATCGGTGTACGTTATTTTTTAAACAAATTGCAAGGAAACAGTATTTTTAAAACCATAGATATACCATTACTTTACAAAATCATGAATGAAGTTTCTAACAGTAACCCTCTCTTACAGATATATCCATTCCAAGGAGAAACCTTTCAAATGTCTAGAATGTGGCAAAGGTTTCTGCCAATCAAGAACATTAGCCGTCCACAAAATATTACACATGGAGGAATCGCCACACAAATGCCCCGTCTGCAGCCGAAGTTTCAACCAAAGGTCGAATTTGAAGACCCACTTACTCACACATACGGACATCAAGCCATACAACTGTTCGTCATGTGGGAAGGTATTTAGAAGAAATTGTGACTTGAGGCGTCACAGCCTGACACACAATCTCGTCGGCATTTCCTCCGTGAACACATCTCCGAGTGGCAGCAACGGCAAAAGTCCCCTTCTTAATCCGAACTTTCCAATCGACAGTTTAGATACAGAAGATGAAAACTAGCAGTTATGTTTATTAGTGGCAAATGCAAAAAGACTGATTTTTACTCCTAAAACAGTGCCTTCTAGTATTACGTTTAGTTCTAATTCTACGCCACAAGTGCCTCTTTAGGAATTCAAATTGTTTTTAAGGAATATTTATATTTGAAATCAATGTCTTAATTTTCTCTAGTGGTGTTTAAGGAGATTAATTTACCTACTAGTTTGGCAGTGGCAATTAGGGTTTAGTACTAAGTTCTTGCAATATCCTTACGATGTTTGGGTTTAGTATTATTTAGATATAGTTCTCTTATAACCTTGTAAATTTTCTGATCTCATTTTGTGTCTGTAAATATAAATTATGGCTAAGTCAATTAATGCATTCCGTCCACCTTGATGTTTATTTGTAAAAAAATATGTTCTTGTATATGAGGGTTGTGTAAAATAATGTCTTCCTGCATTTTGAGATTATGAAGAATTTATATTCTGATCTTATCTCGAAACCTTTGTATTATTGAAAATCTTGTCTAGATGTTATTTGTAATGTAATTAAATTGATGAATTTTAACAAATCTTTTTTTTATTAGCGATGTTCAAGAAATGAGGTCTGTTGATAGTCCATTACTTAAATCTGTAATTCATTTGCTATAGACAACCAGAAAACACAATAAGTTGAAAAATAGAGTCTTAATCACCAGAATGATCTCAATAAAGAGAACTAGCTACTTAGTTTAAAATTATACTTTGTATTTAGAATTTCAAATGATGTGTTTTTTTAATACCAGTCTGTCATTGTACAATGAAATAGGCATAACATATAACATAAATACGCCTCATATTTTACACGTACATCAAATAAAATGGGTAATAAACTCCAAATATTTTTGGCATAAAGTATGGATAACTCCTGTGACAGGCTTTTTATTACATGCTTCTTCAGATTAAACATTACTGTAACTGACTGTAATAAACATGGCTGCATAATAGTTGCATGAAAACAAAACAGTTGCTTGTTTTGGACATTTGATAAATGTAGTAATATTGATTAAGTAAAGGAAGTACAGTTTCATAAACTTTTGATATAATTGATTTTCACAACAAAACAAAAGGATATGATACTATTATCAATGCAGTAAGTGATAATAGTACATAGGGCAATTATATTTTCTTCATATATCATATCGAACACAATCACACAATCTAGCTAAGTATTAACTAGGTTAATATCAGTCAGTAAACACGAGATGAAAAGTAATATCTTTTTTCGTAAAAGCCTGTAATTTCAAATTTCTATAAGACATAAAGCTAGATTAATTTACAACTGTATTATAATACACATTTTTACTATTATAGGGATAAACTAGTATATTGCCCGATGTCCATAAAATGGTAAACTCTCATATTATGAATGCTGCATATGGATTGGTAGCAATCCTTTATACAGTAATCTATAAAAAAGAAATTGCTGTACTGTCATCGCAAGACACAGAAGTCAGTGATCTTCCTATTGACAACACAGTAAACCCTCATAGGCTTTTGAAGATTACAAGAACAAAACACAGAGTTATTCGGCTGTGATCTCTTTTCCACTGAGGATAGACTTGCATTTGGTCACAATATCACCTGATGTTAAGAGACGATTTGGTTAACGATGGAACCCACTTCTCTAGAAGGTACTAGTTCGCTTGCAGCTTGAAGAACTAGGATTAGTCGTAGGATACCAGACGGTGTGCTCCAAATTTAAGCAAGGTTTCACTGCTTCGCCATATCTCTATTAAATTATATATTCGTGTGCGTTTAGTAGTGAGTCGTAATAATATTAGTGTGATAGAACAGCTATTTGGAACTCAAGCTGCAAGTCACGACTTCGTTTGACCTTAAGATAAATATGTGTTTATGAATACTATAACGTCAAAATGATTCTTATTACATAATTATCTAAACAGACACGATTACTGTACAGGCTTCCAATATAATAATTACATTTTCATCCAAACATATTTTTTTTAAATTGCGTTATTCCTATTTGTTTGTATTCCTCTATCATCGTTTAAAGTAAACCATCAGCCGTGGGCTTTGTAAAATATACTAATAATTTGATTGTCTTTGTTTAGCCATTTTCGCAAAGCATTATTTTACATATTTGGAAAAAACGTGCAATAATTCTACTAAAACTATTCTATTACTCTGAAACTTGAAGAACCTCTAGTACTATTTTTCGTGCGATCACAGTAAATAGTCTAATAGAACTCTCAGACACGCAAGTTCCCTAGCGATGTTTTCCTTTAAAAGAAGCTTTAATTAACTACTTAATACGCACGTTACTTCGAAGAGTGCGAGATCCGTGCCTTACAGTCGAACTCGAGACCTTTGCATGGCAGTCCAAGGGTCTTCCACTAGCCTATTGCTGCTTTAATGTAAGTACATATTAAAGAGTAAATATATATTCACTACTTGCACAACAGAAGCTTAGCAGAAAGTGAAAAAACTGATTACTTTTATTATCAAACGTGTTTATCACTAGGATATGTCGCATATCTGCTTCATGTTCTGCAAGCGCGACTTAGTCCCACTTGATGATAACTCTTAACCGTCGCAGATAGACTTGCATAGCCGAGTTCCTGCCTAGAGTGACATGTTTGTATCGAGCCAACAAAAAGTTATTAGGCTTTTATGTTAAGAAATGCTCAGTATCAACTCGAGCTTAGAAAGGTGGCAGTGTTTGATACGTGAGTCTTAAAAATCATGTAAAGCTGTTGGTCATCTTTCTCCGGTCGCAGGAGAGTAATAATTAGAGTTAGGAAATGGAGGAAGCATTTATGTTTTTCAGATCAGCCGTCGTATTAGTTTCAGCCATAACCTAACTCGAACGTTGTCATTGGTTCCTAGGTAAGGTCAATTGCGATCTCTTTTTAGTTATATTGAGGCGAGATGTGTTAAAATTTATATAAGATGCAAATAGCGCAGTGGGTAAGTAAACGCCAAGCCGCTGCCGTCGCATTAAGTGTTGTGAGTTCGAATTACATACGGGACAATTAGTTGTGATTCACAAATTATTGTTATGATTCTTGTCGTACTTTGTGTTAATTAATTGTACGTTGAAAATGTCCCTAGTGCAAGATTTGTATTCTTTAAATCAGAAGCAAATCAAAACTATGATATGATATCCTGTGTTAATACGTCATGATATTTGATTATTCCTAACTGATATTATAAATGCTAAAATGAGTTAGTTTGTTTGTTACGCTTTCACGCCTTAAGTACGCGACTGATCATCATGAAATTTTGCATACACGTTGTCAGGGGAACAGAAAAGGACAAAGGTACCTTTCCAAAAAGAAAATAAGGTTCCCGAGGGACAGAAATTTACTGACAACACTAAATTTTAATGGTAAATATGTTTGGGTTTTTGATAACTACATAATAAGGTCACTAGAAACTATGCAGGCCGCCTAACAGTCAGCAGTTACCGTGTTTAATAGATACTTGAAATACGGTATTGGCTATAAGTGTGTTGGCGGTTCTGATATAATGAAGAGAGAGCAGCGCATGGGATAAGTATCTATATCCGCTGATAGCAACACATTTACTTAATCTCGTATTGTTCTGGAAATCTTACTTATTATATCGACATTACACAGTGTTTTCGACTGTGATTTTTATTGCATGGCCTCGCTATTGCGCTGACTGGTGTGAGTTCACATATTATAATATTTCTGAATCTGGGGTTTCTTTTTGTCTGCGGTTTGAACGTATGCAACGTTCCTTGAAAAGTTCAAAGACCTTGTTCCAGTTGACATATAAATTGATTAAACATCTACATCTCTAAAGAGTACCTAATTCGAAAATAAAATATTTTTTTTGTCCCGTGCGGGGTTCGAACACACAACACTCGGCGCGGCGGCAGTGGCGAGGCGACCATTTAAACAACTACGCCATCCGTGGATTCAAATATAATAAATCATCACATATTTATATTCCCAAAGAACAGTCAAAGTCAAAAACAATTTATTCATTAAGGTCACAAAGTAACACTTATAGGCGTCAAAGTATAGTGATGATCAGAGCTCCTAGTGTATTAACTGCCTCCGTGGCGCAGCCGTAGTGCATGCAACTGCTGTGCATGCGGTCTCGGGTTCGAATCCCGGGTTGGGCGAAAAAAAGTTATTGGGTTTTATGTTAAGAAATCTCAATACGAGCCCGGAGTTAGGATGTTGGCAGTGTTAGACACCCCCGTGCCTCGGAAAGCACGTAAATCCGTTGGTCCTGCATCTGATCTCTCTCCGATCGTGTCGGATTATCCGTCCCATCGGATCATGAGGGTTAGGGAACAGAGTCTCCGTTAAGATTGGCCGCCGTGATCAAAATTCGGTCTGGAGGATATTATTATTAAGTGTTATTGGGTTCGTCTGTATAGAAACTAAGTAGCCGCACGAATTCTGAAACTGTGTTTGATAATAATACTTACTAATGTATAGTAAAGATGTCGACATATTGAACGATTCAATGTATCCCATTAGTAAGACCTTGAGAAGGGTTATTAAAATGTAGTAGGTTTATAAGCAGTTTTAAGTTTTACAGTCTAAGTTATTCAAACAATTAGTGCATGCGGTGGCTGCCGAAACTGGTTGTGCATTTAACTATATTTTCGGCGCATTAACTATTACTACGTCACTGAGGCAGTAGAATATAATATGTTACTGTATAATAGCGTATTTAACAATTATTTTAATAATCATTAATAATTAAATATATATGCATTTGTTACAAGATCGCGTAAGTGACAAGAGATCAAAGCTAAGTAGGATATTCATGGAATAGTCGTTATATTTCGCATACAAAAGAAACATTACAATTCGAATTTGATTCCATTGATAGCGCAATCGCTTAAATAGTCGACTTGTCCATCCCAATGTGCCCAGTGTTTGATGCCTGTACAGGAAAAGAAACATTTTACTTAAATAGTCGACTTGTCCATCCCAATGTGCCGAGTGTTTGATGGCTGTATAGGAAAAGAAATATTTTACTTAAATAGTCGACCTGTCCATCCCAATGTGCCGAGTGTTTGATTCCTGTACAGGAAAAGAAAATTTTATTCAAATAGTAGTTCGTAGTTAAAGTAATTTATGTGACCGTTGTTTGTAAATGTGTGTAAAGTACACTGTGATATAGAAATTATGCCTAGTGCGATAGTTATCTTCTTAGGAAAGTAAAACGATATCCATTAAATTACAATAAGGCTTAAAACATATTATTATAGCAACTGATAATGCTGTGGCTAGTTTTTATAAGTTTGAAATAAAGCTGTGATCCTTCCAAAACAATAGAAGTTTTAATAAATATACATTGTTCCATTACAACTGCATTGGCTGCTCGGATGACGTAGTGATTTTAGTAGTCGCCTCGCCGCTGCGCTGCGTGTTGTGGGTTCGAATCCCGCACGAGACAAAAATTTGTGTGATCCACAAATGGTTGTTTCAAGTCTGGATGTTCTTTGTGTCCGTTGTTTAAATGTTTGTATAATCCCCCGCGATATAGAAAATTATACCTCGTTGTCATTTTCATAAAATAAAAAATAAAATACTACATCAAGAGAAGATTATCATAAAACAATATATTTTTCAAAATCCGAAGACAGATCTTACTTAACTTGATAAAACACCTGCCATTCAAATATTCATTGAACAATCAACGAACGCTCAACCTCACCTATTCAGCATAAAGGCGTAACGATAAATTTATATTTAAATGATATTCTTTTATAGTGTGATTTAAGTTCCGACGCGAATTAACAGATGGCGTTACTTGTCGCATTAATATGTGCATTCGTATGAGATGTCTTTATAAGCCACGTTGATACCCCGTACTGAGTGTAATGGACGATGTATTTTTAGATAAAGAATGAAAATACATATTTTAAGTTGTACATGAATCGAAAGGAAAACTTAAAAAAATCAAGAATTACTTACTTAAAGATATAGATGTAACAGTAAAATTGGTTTCAACAAATTATATTATAGATATTACAGTTTATTTTAGCAGAACTAATCCATTAAAATGTGCCAAAATACTTTTACAGAAAAATCCGTTTCATTTTTGTTAGAAAACAAAATACCTACATTGTTTCTTCACATAAATGAAATTATAAAAAAGGAGAGATTAATTTCGTATCAAATGTGTTATATGCAACCTTTTTATTAATCGCAACAGATGCGTAACCACGTATAATAGACGTAAAAGTGGTAATTATAAAGGTCAATGTAAAAGGCAAGACGAAACGCAACCATTAGCAACAAAGGACAACTACTGAGCTTGAAAAATCGTTTCAATTCAACACCAAATCGATGCAACGTAATTCACACGAATAAAAAGACTATCCGATTCAGTCCCACACAAAGGCCCTTAAGAGTGTATCAAAATGACATAAAGCTCGATTCTTTTCTTGAACACAAAACACGTTTATAATGGGCCGCATGTCTCACTTTTTTTAGAGATTTTGGAAATAGATGACGTGTTAAAAAGGTAACAAATTGTGATCTCTTCTGTAGTATTTCTTTACTTCGGTACCAACGGTCGTGTTACATCACTGTTGATTCGAAACTTGAAAATTCGTCGCGGTTTTCGCGCTCTTTGATTGGCTGACGTTTCGGTTATTTTGAATAGTTCTAATTACAAACAGGTGTTGGCGCTGCTAAAATGTTGGATATCGAGGGCTCGGCCATGACCAAGATTTCACGGAAATGCCCGAACGTTAATCTATGTGAAATGTTGATTTGTGTAACGAATGCACATATTAATGTTGTTGATTTATTTAAATGCTAAAGCATCCTAGAAAATAAATGTAAGGTTCAAACGGTCATGTTATTAAGTGAGAGAAAATGAAGAATTGATTAGGTATATTTTTTATAAGGAATACCAGTCTGTAAAGATTTAAACCGCAAGCAAACGTATTGCAAAAAGCTACATAATATTCTCTATATAATTTTAACTATAAAAATATCATTTACAAAGAGAATATTTCCTAAACAATGTTAGAGACCAAGAACACAAACATAATGCCCCTTCCATTAAACTTAGTGACAACATAATAATGCCGCGCGCCTTTATAGCTGTAAATTATTCACAAATTACATACCCATAGGAAATCCCGCTGCGTTAAACAAATCCCACTTCGTTTTTTTTTTCAACCATTGTCAACGATACCAAAATTACTCTGTCACAAAGGATTACGCACAAGTAAGAAAGGTCGAGGTGTTTGAAAAATATTTGCTTTTGGCGTTTCGAGTGTGCATTATGCCGTTTTATTCGCGACCACACACGCTCAGTGCAAAAATAAAAAAAAGCATCTTAAAAAAAATGTCGGTGTGAAATTATATAAGGTGTTTTGACAATGGTGAGCGTACGTGAGCTCGAGACGTTTCGTATTTTAAACACGGTTTCGCGGCGGCCTGTTTATCTTTTGAGTTTCGAACAACATTTCGTAGTTTTTAAAACAATGACTCGCTTGAATTAAGCTGTATTGGGTACAATTTCTTTTTTTTTAGTTTGGCAATGGTCAGTGTTTGTGATATAAAAGTCTTGTTGCAGCAGCACTAGCGGCGTGACTATAGCGATAAAATATATTTTTTTTATAAGCCCATTTCAGTAAATGTTCATTGCCATAGTTCTGAAATTTAATAAGGTAGGTTAGGTATTTGAATTTGCAATTGGTGAAAAGATAAGACTGTGTAATAAAAATATATTACCATTAGCTTAAAGCAATCGCTACAATTTTCTATCGGATATATATTGATATAAAACCACATGTACAAATTTGCCTACGTTTGTTTTTTATGAACTAAAAGGTCTGAAAAAGCGTCTTGCTTGCCTGATGATAATTATTTACTATAGCGTATTGATGTTTTTAACGTCTGAAGTGTCACTTGCGCGATTTCAAGTTTGTCCTACCAACGAAACAGGCATAGACTATCAGTCAATGGACCTCAATGATAGCACAGCTTTTCTTTAAAGCGAACTGCAAATCGTTCTCACCGCAGAATCACAAATTCACAATACAGCTCATGTTACACACACGCCAACTTTTTTTTAGATTCCATTCAATAGGAGACAATTTAACTGCAAATTTCCGGACTCCGTGTTAATCCCAAATATCTATATCCTGATACAAAAAATGCAAATACGTAAGTTCATAAAGTTCTAGGATGGCATAACGAATATCTCAATAGAACAATGCTATATTATGTAAAAAATGTCCGACTCAGGAGTCGAATATAAGACCACTCGATAGTTCGTAAACATATGGGCCACTTAACTAAGGCATTTTCTTGACTGTAGGTAAGCGAATATATTTTGTGTTTAGCTTTAAACACAGAATTTTATTGCTCACTTCTATAATGGGCGAGCTTAACCTATGAGGATATTTTGATTCCAATATATTACTCAAAGATAGATACTTAAGCTGACCCTAGGAATATTTAAAATTATGCAGTACACTATCTACTGCCTAAGAACCACATTACAATAAATAATACTAAATACTAAAATATACTGACATCAATCAATCAAATTTCACCTTTATTTGTAACAAGCGAAAGGCTTTTTTCGTATGAAAGCAATGGAGTGGTTTATGCAACATGTGATTTAAGTAAGCATTTAAATGTATGTAATTTTATTTATTTTAATAGCAGAGCTACAAGCACGTTATCGCAAGTATGCGAATTAACGGTGACAATTGTGATTGCAAACCGCATTCGTGTTTGAGCTTCAACACTAAGTGCCCAGTATGCGTATAGAGTAAACATCTTGCAGACAGGACATCTATTAAGCGGTATGTTAGTGCCTACTTTGTTTAAAATAAATATTTATTTCTATTTTGACAAAATATTTGGAATCGCATGGATCTATAACTATACGATAGATGCACATAGCATCGCCTTTGATGCAAAATACAAAAGCAATGAATAACAAATTCAGTTGGAAAAGCGACGACACGGTTTGTCAAAGTCGTTGGTTCAAGTCCTGCCTTATGGATTGTTTTTTCGCTGTTATAATTTACATTCTACTTTGTCATCGGAAAGGCTTATGAAGTACCTAAATCTTAATATAAAATATTTGAGTTATAAGGTTTTTTTACTTCATCATCAGCAAAGTTTATAAAATAGTAACATATATCAACAGACTGCCTGCTCCCGCGAACCTCATACATCGAGTAGATACATAGTGCTTATTAAGTAACATACATCAGACACACTACAAAATAAATATATTTAGAATTTGTGAACCCCAGTATTTGTGTACACTGTTGTTGAGCTTATGTCGAAGCTGTAAGTATTTGTCTTAAATGAGTAGCAAGATATTTATTGAAGTAATAAACTTAAGCCATGACATAATCATTTATTTATATAATTTATGTAATTTACTCTTACTTCGTTACATTAGTTTACGAATAGGGTAAGTTATTTTCACTTATTTATTGAACAGTTAACCAGAAAATATATAATGACTTTTTTATCATTCTGCAAATTTTAAACGTACTTAATATTTATTATACCTTTCAACTTATCTTATATATAACTTTATATACCTATACATTAAATTTAAATACCATTGCGCATCTGCCTTGCTTGATCTTTGCCCAACAGTGGTGCTATCGTGTCGTTGCTGACAGTAACGACGTCTTCATGATAGCTTACTAGATAGCGCCCCCACACGATGTACACCCACTGCATATATACTAGGTTTTAAACCTACTATAATATTGCGTACTATGTGGAAGTACCTACCCAACATAAAAAAAAACGGATCTCATGTCTTGAGTAGCTTACATTAAGGTACTTATGACTCGTTGTGTGTCTATCAACATACATTTGTTTTAGTCACGTGATGAATTGATGCTTTTAAAATATCGATATATTCATAGAATTGTTGCACCATTATTTAAAAATAAATCAGTTTATACACCTGAACATTTATCTATTCCATACACTGCGTTATAATAATATTGAGTTTGCTAAACGTGTATTATCATATTAGGCAGAATACAAAAATCACATCGCGTCTGTGAACAGGTTGATACCTGATCTATGAACATAGCCAGTGCTATCGTGTCGCAGCTGACAGTAACGGCGTCGTCATGATAGCTCGCTAGATAGCGCCCGCACACGTTGCGCATACGCACTCCATACAGACTGGTTTGTTATTCAACGTTACGTGATTGGAGAACTTTTTGATAGAGACTTTGTATTGAAAATGGAAGATTAAAAATTGCTTTCGTTTAATATACAAATTATATTAAGAGTATTTATTAATATAAATGATATTAATAATTGATAAATATATAAACTTGAGGATTATTACACACCTAGGTACGTACAGCTTACTTTTAGTCAAAATACTACAAGTCAGTTAAAATTATCCTTAAATATACAAAGTAGCTATCGAATTTCATTTTAGCTAGCTAGATGACTAAACCAGTTGTCTAGGATCTGTTGTTTGAAAACTGCATCTGTGAATATTCAGGTCCTGAATTTGAAAACCGTTTGAAACTGTACTACCTACTGCAAATCTCTTACTAATAACATTGAACAGTAGACAATTTCGCTCAGCATATTGATTTATGTTCTTTTGTTGACGACCTAAACTGATATGAAGCCATTTAGAACGTGACTATTCTGAGATTTTTTAACAGACTTCCTATTTAAATGAAGTAAATTTATCTTGTTCCCTCTTTCAATATCTTTTTACATCGTAGATGAGCACAAGATATGCTAGTGTTAAATACTAACTGTAACATTATAAATGCGAATGTGAGTTAATTTGACTTGAAGAAATTACGCATACCTATACGTTGTGATGTGTTATTGGTGGTACAGGGAATAATATAGAGCCATATGTAATACATGCCTTTGCCTTATCCAGAAAAAAGTACTGTTCTCGAGGGATAGAAATTTATTGAAATAGCCTACATTAAAGCGAGCGACGCTGCAGGCATAATCTAGTTAAATGCAATAAACTGATATACATAATTATATTTGAATAGAGCCTTTTGTAGGGCAAGTGTAGAGTCATAAATATTGGATTTAATTTGTCGATATTAGCTATAATCTACATATTTATATTTAACAGCAACCTAGTCTAAAGAAATGTATATAGGTACCTACAATCTAAGTTTGACAAAAAACTATTCACAGTATTATTTATTTGTCATATATACTCATAACAAAACATAAATAAATAAAATTAAGTAGGTAGATAATATTTGCCGATATTTCACTTAGTTGAATATTATCGCCTCGTTGGGTTGTGGAGTTCAGATGCAGAAAAACTTACACTCAACTGAATTTAGATAGAACAACTTTTTTTTACTTGTGGGAATGAATTGATGCACAACCTTTCGCGGGGTGGGGTGGAGAGGGGTTATGGCGGACTCACTGGGGTAAAAGAAAGATGTTGAAACGATGAAAAGGGACCTCCCGGAATACCGACTAAACCTACCACAGTGTTCCATGACATAACCAGAGTCGGCGGGGTCGCGTGAATCCCTTTCAGATGCAATCGCGACCTCGCCGAGGTTTCAGCCTGCTGTATGAAACGGCCGGCCACTCACGAAAATAAACTTTGATCATTTAACTCTACTGTACCCATGAAGGGGGGACGTACACACGACACAGAGGCGCGCGTGGGAACATGAACGCCGCCTCTCAGACTTGGTGCTGAACGGGAGGTGGTCAGGCCCACGAAGCCTACCACCCCCAGGTAAAACCTCAGGATGGCTGGAAGTCACCTTGCGTCCTCCGGCGCCCAGTTCTGCGATTGGGAAGAGGGTTCAAGCGATCCTGCTCCCGCTCCGCCGCCTCCTTGATAGAAATAACTTTCTCGCAGAAGGAGGCGACGGCGTTCCACGACCTCTCATGCCGGACCATAGACTGAACCAAGGCCGGGAGCGAGAAGGCAACAATTCCGACTACCGCAACCAACTCACGGCGCTGCGAAGCCCAGGCAGGGCAATTTGCCAACGTGTGCAGCTCCGTGTCTGCAACAACATCACGACAGTCGCCGCAGTGGTGACAACCGGGCGTCTCTTGCCGGCCTATGCGACACAGGAACTGGCCAAAGCAACCATGGCCAGTCATTACCTGAAACCGACCTCAAAATATATAAAGATATTTTTTTACTAACTTATATGATTTATGAATGACATAATTAGGTAAATAATTATCATAATATATACACAAATTATTAATAAGAAATATAAACTGAAGAGAAAAACAAAACAACAAAATTAAAAAGCGTCATAATATTACTCCGCATCGTCGTCAATTGGCAACGTACCCAGAAGACTGGCAGCATTGCCACGTTGAATAGTAATACTTATTCTTTGTGCAAAGAAAATACCAGCCCTCTGGTCACGCGAAACGTCGATCAGATACTTAGCTAAGTCTCTATAAATAGACCTAGCACTTGGACCCCATGGCCCAGCGTTAAAGATAATAAGGTTAGGATGCTTAACAATACTACCTGTTAGGTACAACATGCCTTTCCCCTTTGCTTTTAAGTCCCACAGGAACCATACCTACAACCAGGCTAGATAGAAGTAGCCTAACCTCTTGAGCACTAAGTATTTATTTACAGAATATCACGTCAATCCTTTGCTCGTTTGTTATGTGAAACAAGGACAAAGAAACAGTTTTCATCGTTTATAATACTAATAAGTAATGATTACAAGGTAACATTTGAATCGAAAAAGGCACACAATATTCAGACCTAATTGAACTAGTCTGTCCGTGTGAAAATCGAAATTGTGGGTACACCATTGGATTATCCATGAAGTCACAAACTGTCTACTAAAGATGTCTCATCAAAATAGTTTTTACAATTGCGAAGGTTTTATGTTCCAATCGTCTAAATAAAAATGTAGACCAAACCTAATCTGTTTCACCATTTTAAAAGTAATTTAAAACGAAACGTATTCTTGTAAAGGGTTAATTATAAAATCAAGTCATCCCACTATCTCTTGTAAGGCCATCAACATACTTGATGTGAAAGACATTTGATACGATTAAAGCACGTACTTTACAAAGGCACCTTTACGGCTATTGAGTCCTTATCTTTAAATTTCCGTTTTCAATGAAATCCCTTAATAAAAACAAAACTTCAACTGTGAAGCATCCGATCTCTATTATCTGAGAAACTCAATACTTAATATAAACGTCGTTCAGGGCGTTGGGCGGAGCGTGTTATCGCCCCGCCTCACAAACTCTTAGGTTTAACGTGATTGGTCGAGGGAATCGTCGATGCGTAAGCGCATCGAAGCCTGCCGCGACCGAAGAATGCAATTGAATTGAGGCGCTCAATGTTCTTTTATGTGAAGTACGGGTAATCGTTCTATTAAATGCACTGTTCCTACAAACTGTTACAAATTCTTTGTTTCTAAGTATGGACTCTGATGGTAATGGCCTATTATTAGTCCATCCAGTACTAAATACCTTGGTGTTATGCTTGATCAAAGGCTATCATGGCACTTGCACATAGAGCTATTAATGAACAGAGTTAGGAAATTAATTTGGACGTTCAAATCACTTCGCCACGTGACCACTAAGGATCTTATCCGGCAAATTTATGTCTCCCTGGGTCAGTCTATTCTGACGTACTGTTTGCCAATTTGGGGCGGTGCGTCTAAAACAAAATTTTTGGAGCTGGAGAGGGCACAGAGAGCTCTACTAAAAGTCATGTACTTTAAACCGATTAGATTCCCTACGGAAAGTTTATACTCAACCTCAAACCTTTTGTCAGTTAGGAAACTCTATATCCTGCAGATTTCATTAAAAAAACACAAATCTCTTCCCTTCATTATTTCCAAGACTCATTCTAGGAGGAAAAATAAAGTAGCTGCAGATTATCCAGTGAATACTACATTTGCCTCAAAACAATTTATTAAGCAATCTTCCCGAATATATAACGCTCTCAATGAACAATGTGCCATCTACTCTATGACTTACCACGACTGTAAAAAAACACTAACTGAATGGCTCAAGAGTAAAAGTTACGAAGAAACCGAAGATATCCTACACAAGATCACATAACTAAGAAACACATATAATTTATACACATATACACACCACACCCACACATCCTCGCGCTACACATAACACATATCTCACACACATGCCCACCCACTACATCCCGACACCTACACAAACATACACTTACACACAAATGAACCCACACACATACACACACAACATATTCTACACCCAGTATGCTCCCTTACTGATATAAGAATTATAAAATGTTAATAAGTCTTAAATTAATCTTTTTGCTTTTTGCTTTTTGCTTATTTCTCACACATCTGTAGAATGATTGTAAACTGGAGGAGCGGATCCACCTAATACAAGCAAATCTTTGCTTAAAAGGTGACTCCAAACCTAACATAGTTATATCCTTAAGTGAAGAAATAAACATTTTTATTTTATTTATTTTTATTAGACAATTATATCGTCTCAAATGTCAGGTAGAACAACAAACGTGATTTAGCTATAGTAAGAATTGACCTGCAATTTTTTAACTTAGTAATTAATTATCGTTTATTTTATTTACTAGTAAATGTTAGAATGCAAATTAACAAGTACTAGCTCAGATAGATAAAAATAAGCGAGAACACGATTGGTCACTTACTTAAGCATACATTGATTACTAATATTTTAAAAGATAAAATAGAGAAAAAGAGAAATAACAGTTAGAAAGTATACAGATCAATTGCAAAACAGTCTACCTATGTAGAAATTTTATATGGGATAGCAGTATGTGGCAAGTGGCAATGAATCGAGAAAAATGGAATTTGCTACACCGACAAGAGCCTATCCTAATTAAATCTGTGAATTATTTTTGTTCTTGCAATATATTTTTGATACGTTCGATTTAGTTTTCTTATCATTGTCTGCTAGAGGAGTAATTTATTTAGATAAAATTATTTAAATAGACGACAATAATATTAAGTTTGGTATATAATTTAACACTTACGCTTATGCCAGATTGCGGGAAGCCAAGTACGATTCCAAAATAGAACAAAGTTTTCCTATACTATAAAATTTACTCAGTTGTAGCACGGGATAGAGAAATGACATGTGTTGAGTAGATAGTAGTCAGCTCGTCTCCATTTGTGTAGGCTCTAAAATACTTTGCATTGCGCTCTTACTATATCTTCGGGGAATATGAATTTCTATATAAACCTATGTAGGTATGTATTTAGAATTAGATTTATTTGTTTGAGCGATTTATCAATAAGAAAGATTTATCTCGGAGAGGTGACATACAACAATGTTTGAAGTGAATCAAAGGCGAAGCAGGAGCGTTGCTAATCAATAACGCAAACATCTTTGTGTTGCAGGTACATAATATACATTTACACGAATGTTACGCATGAAAAATTAACCTACTTAGTTTACTCAATACCTTACATTGGTAATTTCCCTCACTATGGGCAAGACACCCTTGGCCATCTTTGATCAGTCGTGTGAGGCTGCTCGACCGGTAGAGAGTTATCTATCCTCATCCTGGACATCCCGTCTACACTCACGCATGGTGCAGGCATCCCGAATTTACCTATTTATTCATTCATCACGTTGTAGGTATATAGTAGGCTAGATCCATAGGGTATTAGGGCAGATAGGGCTGTAGGTACTTTAGAGTTCCGTAGGTTCTTGTCATATAATTGTGCGCATAAAGTCCGTTACTACTACGGTGAACATTAGTAGTAATTGCAATGACATCCTTGTATAGTATATCTAAGAATAATAATAATAATATTCTACCACATACACACAACACCATCTAGCGCAAACTAAGCAGAGCTTGTACTATGGGTACTACTACAATGGATATACATACATATATACGTTTTTTTAAGTTACTGCAGTTAAATTTAATATAGGATAAAAGTGGAATAGGTGACATTTTGAAATTGGCTCATTATTTCCAAAAGTATTTAAGCAAGTTATTATTTCTATTGAAAAGCACGCCTTCTACCAACATTACGATTATGGGTTATGGAGTGTAACTATTATATTTAAGCGAAAAAATAATTATTTATTGCAGTACTATTTTGGGGATAGATATATGAGAAAGACGCCTCAATGATTTCGTAACTGTGAGGATAGTTGCCCTTAGGGATTAATAAAAGAAAATTATGAATACTAATATTTATTTTTAATTTTTATCAATGGCACACAAAAATTTTGTTTTAATCATTACCTATAATCTTATAAGTAAACTATATATATTATGGAACATTATTATACATAATGTTTTTTTTTACCTGCACCAGTGTGACTCTACTCGTCTCACTGATCACTTTTTCTATAGGTAAACCTGCATCGGATTAAAATTAAGTATAAATAAAAATATTAACTTTCCATACATTGATACATTTTGGCCATCTACTATAAGAAGTTCATTGTTTCACGATTTGATAATGTGCTACATAGAAAAATTTGATCAGTAGGGCGATTAGAATCGCCACCTTCAATAGAACAGGTAATTAAAACAACAGGTGAACAGCATAATTAAATTTATTAGGTAATTGTTATCAATTTCAGCATATTTTCTTCGTAGTGTTCTAGATGGAATTCCACATCTTCGTGATATTTTAGTTGATGCTAAGAATGCCTTTCGATATTTCATCCAAATCTTTTACTAAATTTTCTTGTGTCCATTCAGTACGTGGACGAGCGCCAATCTTTCTCATATATTTACGAGGCATGCTAAAAACAAAAGCGGTACTTAAACGCCATCCGAAGTTCATCCAAAGCCATGGGAATAGTTGTCCCTAATCTCTCTCATCTATACTCACGAGAAATCAGGGCGTCATTCCTTTTAGGTAGAGATAGACGCCGCTATTTTTTTCATAAACACACGCTTAATGAAATGTAATACCGTCACTCATAATTAATAATCAAACAATATATATGCAAAAAATCGACTTACCCGTGAAATGAAAAGCTACACGCTTTTAAAAAACAGTCGAATTCGTAATTCACGTCGGCCGTGAACGAGTTCAGCAAATTTATTTTACTACGCACTAAATATCCAATGCACGCGGCTGACGCTCGCATATCGAGGGCGGGGGCATCCAACCTTTGAATATAAGTATATCTGCGATCGTGTTGTGTTCGAGATTCTCAATACAAGTTTCGGGGCATCTATATTCCTAGGGCAACTATTCCACTTTTACCCTACTCTACCTTTAAGAAATTGAATCGCAGCGGCACACCGGTGGCCAGTAACAGTAATTTTAATTATTTCTGGTATTCTAAGACTGACAGATGAAGCTTACACATAATTTAATTAAGGACTATACTATAAAATAATAAAATAAAATCTATAACATTACCTATGTTTATTTAAAAGTAGCTGTTATCCGCGACATCGTCCGCGTGTAACAATAAAGTGTTTGTTCAATTCCCAGAGATCTTTTCTAAAATAAAGTAGCTTATGTTACCTACTCTTTATAACATCAGCTATCTGAATGAATTTCTAAATCGGTCCAGCAGTTTCGGAGATTAGCCGGAACAAACAAACAGACAGACAGAATTTAAAAAAGTTTTTTGTTATAAGTACCGTATATACATTTAGTAAAAAGATGTTATTTTGGCATTAGGTACAAACAGACATTTAAATTTTATTAATTTGTACCTATAGGTATTCATTTGCCAACGTCCAAGTCTAGGACTAAATAAAAAGGTGCAATACCATTTCAACAGGGAAGGATACTGCTGCGAGAAACGTAGCGAGAATTATCTGCCAGTAATTTACAAGTGTATTCAATGTTACGAGTTTTGCCGCGGTATTTGTCATACTATTGCCACGAATTGCACTTGCCACGTCGTTTACATACCAGACGTAACTTCCTCGTAACATGCACGAAATGCCGCGATGTGCCACAAATTATTTAAATACAGATGGCTGTATTTGCAGACATCTCATTCAATATGGATGAATGCCTGCGTCGTGGGAGACTTTACAAACATACAATTAACGGACCCAACGAACACACGAACTTAGTACAATTATTTGTGCATCACTTAGGTACGTAAGGTGTTCCAATAGTTAATTAGAAAACATGTTCTAGCTGTATTTGATTTATATTTGTTTAAAGATAGGTACGTCCAAATATTTGTTACTAAATCCTAATCTAATCCTATTTATCGTAACTAATATTACAATGAGAAAGTGAATCTTTTGTTTGTTTATTACGTTTTCACGCCTAAACTACTCGACTGATACACGACGAAATTTATACACGTTGCCAAGGGAACTGAAGTGGGAATAGAGTACCTTTCATCCAGAAAAAGGTGCTTTCACTAACCCAACCTATATTTACGCGAGCGAAGCCGCGGGCAAGATCTAGTCATGTATTTTTTAATTAATTCGTGTACAATATCAACATAGGTATATAATCTAATAGTATAACTTAAACTTTAAATCAACATTGACTATTATACTACACACATATATTAGAAACAAACTTCATTCAATAAATCGATTTAACAACAATCAGTAAGCCCTTGTCGAACAGGTATTTGAGCAAAACTAACCGAGTGGCCGACAAGTATCGATTATACGTAAATTACAATTGTACATAGAGCTTGACCACAACAATTTATCGTATTTCAAAACGGCTACTTTGTTGTTTTGCTATTTGTTATTTCGTGGTTAAATCACAGTATTTAAAAGCTATAATCCCCGTATAAAAATAATAGGGTCGTATCTTTGTTTGATACTTACTGTACAGCATTTTACACAAAAGAGCATATAGAAATCAAAAGAAATCTTTTTATGCAAACAGTATAAAAATTGGTTGCAAATTAAAAAACCTCTACTGGATGCTGGATGGAAATAGCAAGTTATCGTTAGATAACAAACTCTCAATATACAAGTCTATATTTAAACCAACTTGGACATATAGCAGTTAGCTCAAGGCAGTGCAAGTAATTCAAACATCGCAGTATTGCAAATAATGCAGAATGCAATATTAAGAACTATAGCTCAAGTGCCGTGGTTTATTACGGGATCCCTCCTTTTCGCATAATGTTTTTTGTCCTAATATACTTCGGCATAACGATTTTGGCATAATAATACTTTGGCATACTTTTTTTAGGCATACATTTTATGTTGGCATAATCATGTTAAAGACTAATTTGTTTTGGCATAAATTTGATTCCTATAACGTTAGTAGACCTAATGACTATTAGCATAACGTTAGTAGGCCTAAAGACTTTTAGCATAATAGAAGTTAACTCAGATAGAAGTTAACTGATTGAAATAGTAGTCCTTAATTATTTATTTTAGGTGTATATTTTTAGCAATTGCTTGTAAATATTCTAGTTGGTGGTGGTGAACTTGTAGTGCCCCATACATAATTCTGAGCAAACCAATTAGCTATAGTATCTGTAACAATCAAATAATATTGTTGGTTAAAAAATTAATATGCTGTGCAACAAAAGTTAGTCACAGAACCGAATTGCTGCAAAACCGACTTCACGTAGTCTTGTTTGTCCTACCCCTAGAGTGTTATTTAAAATCGCGTAGGCGTGTAGGGGCGAGGCGGCCCGCGGCTGAGGCTGGCCGGCGAAGCCGGCCAACAAGCCGAAGCTGCGGTGGTGAGCGAAAGCCGTCTGCGACGATTAGCACGCGTGGGGCCGCCGGAGGCCCGCAGCGCCGGAGCCGTGACAGAAACTCATTCAACACATCATCAATTTATGCTTTAGGATATTATGCTTAAAAAAGTTATGGTTTAGAACTTTATGCTTAATAAATTTATGCTTTACAATATTATGCTTAATCATTATTATGGTTAGAGAAATTATGCTTAAAAAATTATGCGTAAGCTGTTATGCGTAATTATATTATGCGAAAATATAATTATGCCAAACAACATTATGCTAAGTTATATTAGGTCTTAAAATTTTATGCTAATGGATAGGGAACCGTTTATTACTAATACCGAAATCCACGCACACCTAAATATGACCACTGTTAAAGAGGAAATTCGGGCCTCGACAAATAGGTATCACAAGCGGCCGGAAAAGCATCCGAATGTACTTGCGGCGAGTCTAACCACGCGCAGTTATCAAAAACGTCTCAAGCGAAAAGACGTACTGTAGTGAAATCTCATCATACAAATGCAATTAGTAGCTATCCTCGCTGGAGGATGCACTTGACCTGACAATGCCAAACTATCTGCTTGTAGTAGAATACTAATACATATATATATAAAAAGCAAATATAATTTCAAATATGGATATAGGATAAAGTCTTGCACTCTGCCTCGGATAGCTGCGTTTAAATAGCTGCTATTACGTCATAGTTTGTGTCGTGCATCCTTATTCTGTCATTTGACAATTAACCCGACTACCCGATTTGAAACTTGTATCTTATTTAATTTTGAGTAGATCTCAAATAATTTTTTAATTTTAGTGTTTGGACTAACTATTAGAATTTAATAATAAAAAGAGTCAATTACCTTATTATGAATTGGTTTCCAAATCAGGCAAAATGTTATTTGGCTAGCAGGCTCTATTCTTAAAGCTATATTTTATGTATAAAAAATGGTTTCCAAGCTAGGAAAAGTGTTATTAGTTTTTCTGGCTGGAAATTCTTTGTAAAAGCACGGTATACGCATAGTAACATAGCCAGTTGCACTCACTGATCGGTAAACGACTAGGAAGGTTAAGGAACGTTGGGTGCGGTCAGTCTATAGATGGGTGACCGCTTAGTGGTATTTCATCTGAGCGTCTCCGTGCTTCGGAGGGCACGTAAAAGGTCGGTCCCGGTTGTTGCCAAATTGACAGCAGACGTTAAGCCATGTCAGAGGCTTACGGGCGGCTTGAACAACTCTTGACAACAGGTTGGCCACTAACCACACGAATAGAAAAAAGAAGAGAAGAAGGTATACTAATAACTTACTACATAATTCGATGTAGCACGGAGTCTTAGCCTGTCTCTGGTAGACGAATAGACTTACGTCCTATTATGTAAAATGGTTCAAACGCTAGTAGAATATGGGTTTTTTAATACAGCAACTACCCCGGGGATACATAATACTTTACAGAGGTAAATTTTTCACCCTTAGGTGGTATTGGAAAAGATTTCTTATGATGCAGTAGCTTTATATCCTTTCACAACAAACGGACTAAATGAAAATATATTTTGGGATTGGTCTAGTAGTTCCTGAGTTCCTCCTACATCCAAACTTACAAACTTTATGTCTTTATAATATTAGTGTAGATGGGAGTGCGATATAGATGGTCAAGTAGTCGTGATCACATATGAGAGTAGGTATTGCAACCGTCATAGGTATCAATAAAATAACTTATATAAGAAAATGAATATAACATTGAATTGTATTGTTATAATTGTTATAAACATGTGGCGATTGAAAAGAGTAGCCATGAGTTTCATGCCTGCTTCTTATCTTGAAAGCTTTACTCCACGAACAGCTTTTCAATGCTAAAGTTTTATTTTCTTCTATTTTTTTTAATTATTATTTTTCATTAATATAATAGTTAATTGACATGTCCAAGAATTATTTGCACATTTTTATTGAAATAAAGATCTTTGATTTTGACTTTGACTACAAAATATAATTATATATAGGTATATATATTCATAGTCTCGCACCTATATTGTAGAAGGGATAGGCAGAGGTGTATTGCTTCCACATTTTGTCAAAATCGTTTTAGGTCTCACGTAATAAAAGGTGAGCCGTTTGACGGCTATCAGGCAAAAAGCTGAATAACATTTTGCCTAATTGCGGGAATCAAACCCGTGACCTCATACACAATAGGCAAAAAAGAGCACTCAAACATTTATTAAATACTATATAAATACGACCACGTTTGTTTGTTACACGCAATATTTTTCGATTTCACGCAAATATCTTGGAACAAAAATTTATGATTATCGCATACGTTTGCGCTCATCGTAATATGTTAAATATCATACGTTTCACACTAAACAATGTTTCAGTACATTCCTACTTAACAAACCTTTTTGTAAAGTACCCGTTTCTCGCTTGGCGGTGAGGTACTTTATTTACAAAACACCTAATTGTTTTGCATTCTTCGTCGGCAGAGCATCCATCATTTAAGTAAAGTTCACACTTCATTCAAAATTAAATTCTATTATCTTTGACATCCGTTACAATCTTAAGTGCCTCGTTTGTGCATTAACTAGAGTGCCTATTACACCGATACAAATATTATAATATATTAGTTAAATAAATATTTCCTTTTAATTTTGAATTGATATATAAAATAAATAATAATATATATATAGCATCAGTGTTTTACAAAAAAGTACTGACTTTGTCTCAGTGTCATAAAAATCATCTAGATATAAAATAAACGTCAAATGTGAATATAAATTCCACTTCAGTTCACAAATGTGGCTTATTAGACTAGATTGGAATTTATTATGAAAATATTATATTGTGAGAGAAGACCTTTTGATATCCACTAATATCGGATACAAGGATCAAGCTACCGTGAATATAGCCTCAGAGGTAGGAACCTCTTATCAATACTTATAGTGTTCCGTATTGAAATGTACATCCTACGAAATCAAAAGCCAGATGCCTAACGCGAACATCATTAGATATTGGTTGTATTTCTAAGCAATAGGTTAACTATATCTAATCATAGTTATTTGTCCTTACTCCATTTGACAATCTTTTTTTTAACTAATATTAAATGAATAATTAAAACAATAATTCGAGTTACGTACTCAATAGTGTGTATACCTACACACTATTGAGTTTTAATAAAATTATCGGTAATAGAATCGTTTTCATGTATTCACACTCAACTATAACGATATAAATGTCTTACATTAGCATACATAACACCCTTGGACACTAAAAAAAAATAACGTTTTGAAAATTCATTGCACTTACATTAACACAGACAATTACACTTCGGTGTAACACCATCCTTACTAGCACGCGCTAGACCGAAAGGTATTCACATAACAAATATTTACACCGCACCGAACGCCCATTGTGTCGGCGTCTAAAAGGTTATCTTATCAACTGTTTGAGCGCAAACATCGCCGTGTTTGGTGACAGACGCTTACATGTCTGCGTCAGTTTGTTTCAAGCCTTATCGTCGACTAATTGACGTATTGAATGTTGAAACGTTTCCGGGAATATTTCCTGTCAACTCTTCTATATTTATATGGTAAAGAGAATAATTAGGTATTTTATTGAAAATACCGCTAGATTGGCTTGCAGTGGTATTGAGTCGGTCCCAAAACATTAGGCCCAAGGAGCGTCTTTGACTTTTCGAAGTTATGTGCGTATTATAAGTAAGTAATTATCGCTCGCTTTAACGATGAAGGGAAAACATCGTGAGGAAACCTGTATGTCTGAGAGTTCTCCATAATATTCTTGAAGATATGTGAAGCCTGCCAACCCGCACTGGGCCAGCGTGGTGGACTATGGCCTAGCCCTTTTTACACTGAGATGAGGCCCGCATCTAGCAATGGGGCAGTTTAAATTAGGGCTGATATTATTGTGTTCAACGAAAGATCTTGACAAAATCATATAAATATTCAAATTACATATGGGTTCACACCTGTATATCTCTGAAGAGGCAGGCAGATGTGTCAAATTTTGTCAACTATGTTCTAACGCCTAAAAAATTAGGCTCTTCTATTATAAGCACAATAAGCAAGCTTATTGCCACATTGCCACACTCCATATATACTAGGTATATTACTAAAAACTTTATAACAAAAAATCTCAATAACGCTGTACCTGACTCCAAAATAGAATCCAGGGCCAATTGTACACAAATATACGACTCAACTTATGCTACGGGATCAACAAGCCGGTCTAAAGATCCAGATTAAAGTCATCTTGTACCCATATTTCCTTGTTTGAGTATTTCATTACGGAAATACCCTCGAAAATAGTAGAGAAATAATAATAAAAAAAATGTAAAGATGTCTTCAATCCAACTTAGAACTGTTTTATTAACCTTCTTTAAAATGGTCTGTTGCCTTCGTCGAAATCTTTAGCCCACGTTCAGTAAACGATAAAGCAAACCAACTCAAAATTCCAAAATGGAACGATTCAAAATCCAAAAAGGAAGACAATTAAAATGTACAGCAAAAAACGGAACGTCAGTTGATTGCAAATCAATTAAGTGCCTCTATTTAAGTCTCATTTTATATTGGAACGTTCAAGTAGGCAGGAGGATTTTATCGGTTTATTGCGGCAATACCGTCAGAAGTGCCTTCTTCTTAACAGCTTTATTTGAAAAGACCACCGTCTTAGTAATTAGTTCATGGACAAAATAGGGGCAAATAATTAAAATGTCTTAATTTTATTGACGGCTGTATCTGAAGGTTTATTATGCAGTATTTATGTGTGCTGTAAAGATAGTGGACTTTTTGTGTATGAGTATCGAATATCTTCGGCAATAAGTCTTTGTATTATATTGGAGGGATGAGGTCCGTAATTGGGGGTTCTTGCGTGTAGTCTTGTTTGAAAGCGATGATGGGACATCTCGATATGTGATGACTGATTTACACAAAAGAATCTCTCTTATGTTTCTCAACTATAACAATCAATAATATTGACAATGTAGGTAGATATAAATGTCTAGAATTCGCTTAACGTAAGATGGAAACAAGATGCAACAAACAAGATGTTATTTTTCATCGCGATAACAAAGCAACACGACGAGTTACAAATTAAAGTTTATGGTACTTAAAGTCAAAGTCAGTCTTATCAACAAGCAACAGCAATACCGCAAATAATTATAGTAAATACTAGATTTTGGCTAGGCTTCGCTCGCGTAAACTTAAGTTAGGTAAGGTTAGTACTAGTAAGAATAAAACCTTTTCCAGAATAAAAGGTACCTTATGTTCGCGTCTGTTTCCCTGAGAACGTGTAAATTTCATGATGATCGGTCGAATAGTTAAGACGTTAAAGCGTAACAAGCAAACTTATATGTATTTGCATTTATAATATTAGTTAGGATTATTAACTTCATAAAACCGCTAATACAGTAATATTTGTTAAATACAAATACCAAGGCGGATTTGATTGGACCAAAACATCAATTTCATACTTAGAAGCAATAATGAAACACCAAATTGCATTCAATAACATCCAATAAACAAATTGCAATGAAAAATATGACTAAACATTTAAAATCGTCCAACACCGCAATGAAAAAGGTAAAAAACTTAATGAATCGAGCCAAATAACACATTACAAGGTTAATTTAAGCGCTAAATTCTCTTGTTTAAATTAAGTACGAAATGAAGGGATTTTTCACAATAAATAATACCCTAATTACTGGGCAGATCCCATCAAATTGTGTTTATGGCGACATGCTGCTCACAAAAAAGAATGATTCTCTAATTTGGACGGCGGTATGCTAGATGTAGACTAACTGCAAGAAAAGTTTGGCTGCAGGAATTGTGCCATGGTTGAAGTGGTCGCTTTACTAAAATGTCAGAGGCAAGTGATGTGAATACGACAAGCAACGAAATAACAAATGTGTAGAATCTGTCACGATTCAAGGATTCACTAGTCATCTCAAAAAAAACGCATAAAATGCTTTATTTGTCTTATATTTATGTAAATGCTACACGTTATCATTAAACTATTTAATCTGATTTTATCACGGTATAGCTAACCGCTTTAAGTATTTAAATTTACACTTTTTCTAACGTATCAATTGCTTTTCAGTAGTCATGTTCACAGAGCTGAGAGCCGTTTGAATGGCTTGAAGTGTATTAATTTAAAAGTATCCAAACATTATTTATTTATTAGTTTATTAATAATATTAATAATATTCTACCACATACACATAACATTATCATTATTGGTTGGTACATCATGAAAACAAACAAATGATTATATAGATACAGAATAATTCTGGCTGTTTCACGTTAACATAAAGCGGTTCCTACAATTGGAGGCTTCCTCAACAGCCGCACACAATAAAATCACAGATTTGTGGACATTACGACGTCCAGTTTTAATTCAACACAAAATTAGTTCAACCAGCTTCTTCTGGCTTTATATAAAAACTAATCAGTATCACGTTGGGAGCTTCATATAAATTCTATCTTTTAAAGATATGTTTGGTTAAGCGGGCGACCTTCCAAAGCGTCGTTAGTTCCGTACCAATCATTTCTTTGATTAATATCACTGTAGTTTTGTCTATTCCATATGCAAAATTGCAAGTAATTTACTTTGATATATTTATTGTGAGCAAGGCGCTATTCGTATATTTTAAATTGGTTTAAATCTACAGATACCAGAGATGTCCAAGTCATTGTGCTGCCGTAATAAGACTGATTAATTTAAGCAACTTATTTAATTTACAATTAAATCTGGTATACGACAAAATATGCAGCCAAGCCTTGCTTGTATTTTCTAGTTTTGATCTTGTCTTGCAATGTATTACCGATATTCTCAAGGCTTTATCACCAACGGTATAACAGAGGATCCCCAAAAATGATTATTTACGACAGTGTAGGCTATTTTAGTGAGTGGGCCCCATAAGCACGAGACACATGTCAAACTTTTTAATTGCGCCGCTTTATATAATTTATTGATTTGGTAATGGCTTAAAATAAAAATTCAATTAATTTCTTGGCTCACTTTTGTATTATTTGTTTTTATTTTTAGTACTAACTACTTTAATGTTTATAAGTATTAACTAATTTATAATAAATTAATGGAGTTGTAAAAATATTGTAATTGCATGCAGTTGATCACAATAAATGATAATGGTATAAGGTTTTAATATATTAAATGAAATTAAGGCACCGTCGTAATTATTATTTGTTGTGCTGTATCGCGCTGCTCTTAAAAGTATATTATAAAAAGATTTAATAGGTTATTTAACTTTTCTTTAAGTCTATTTATAACTTTGCAAGGTTATGTTTCTTGTTCATACTTTATGGGACAAGTCATTTACATTATACATATATTTAAGCCTAATAGTAATGGATAGCATAGTGGTAACTATATCTCTTTAATAACTTGCAGCTACCAAATAGTAGAAATACCTTTAACTATCAGAAGATTACAGGTATAGGTAGTATACATTAAAATTACTTTTTTAAATTAGACTCAAAGTAGTTTTATTTCGATATGTTATATATCGAAATTAAAGTATTTGCATAAACATAAGGTAATATTATACAAATGTTGTCTGCGGTGAGCTGAATTTTGTTTCTAGCAGGTGACAAAAGACGTTCTAGCGATTCAACTGGTTGTAAGAGGCAACAGCCAGACTTAAGCAATGTCAGGTATCTACACAGTTAACCTCCTGACTTATTTTATGTCAATCAAAAACTTCTCTCTACCAGACATAACTACATAAGAAGACACTGCGTGCTTCTTGATTTCAGCAGGAGAACAGAGGCACTTATACAACGGCAGAACAACATTTTTTGATACATGGTCAACTTCACAATAGCTACTTCTATTTTAAAGGTTAAGTAACTTGGGTCTGTACTCTGAATGTTGCAGGCATTTGCTGGTTACGCAAAAGCTTACCATCACGCTTACGAACATATTTAAGAACAAATAACTGATATAAATCAATCAAGTCTTTTCACGACCAGTCTTATTACAATTTACTTAGCACAACCAAACGACATGCTACTTCGGGGAATTAACTAGCAGGAATATCAAACGCCTCGAGAATTAAATCCGGGACATCATAATAACACATAAGCATAAGGACAACTTCATAGTACAGGACGAACGAGGCAGTACTTCTTTTACACGTAAATACATTACTAGCAAAAAAAACGCTCTTCAATACATAACATACAACACCATGCACATGTATCCGCAAAAGCCTTAACCAGAAGCTATTAACAAAACGTAACTGGCAAAGTGTGGGTGTAACACAACACTGCCTTTATATTTTAACTCCTCAATCCTCGCCATGGTACAACTGTAAAACCTTCATAAAATGACCCTGTAAACAGCGTACAACTCCAATGAATTATATGATTTCAAATAATCACCAAACATGTAAAATAAATGACCAACTTTAAATAAAAATACTATTTTAAAAGAACACAATTACCGTACAAACTGTTAATATCACCAATAAAACTACCACCGTACGATTATGAGCAATCCGACGACGTTAATTAAATAATTTGCAACACTTTATTTTCATTACACTGCTCTACATTATAAACGACTTCTCTTCTTAGCAGGAGGTAAACGAGTAATGTACGAGCACTGTTACGAATTTGTCGGTTTTATGTTTTGTATGTATACATATAACGACAATTTTATAGATCTTTTACGCGAAGCAGGTAGCATGCGCGAATTGTATGGACCTTGTAAACAAACGACGCAAGCTTCTCGTGCAAGTTATCTATGTGAATAACTTGCATGTATATCACGACAGTAACTTGCACCTGTAGACCATGCCAATTACTAGCATAGTGTACTCGCGCCATTCATATATGTATGGCGTTGAAATAACTGACAGCTTAAGAAACGAAGATTTATTTCAAATTGAATTATTGAACTATAGCTGTTTACACAGCTTTAAATAATAGTAATAATATCTAATATTAGCTAGTAGGTACCCAGCAGTGAAACAGTTCCTATAGAGATATAAACTGTTTTATCGCTGGGTACTAGCCTCGTCTCTGTGCGGGAAGGGTTAGGCCAATGTTCATTGTGCTGGCCCAGTGCGAGTTGGCAGACGTCACATAACAATATGTTCGAGAATATTACGGAGAACTCTCAGTCATACTCAGGTTTCCTCATGAAGTTCTCCTTCGCCGCGCGCCGTTAAGGCGAACGATATCTAACTATGTAATATGAACATCATTTCGAACAGCTTTAAATGTAGACTACAATTTATGCAATAGTAAGATCTCCTATAATCCTAACTAATATAATAAATGCGAGTGAGAGTTTGTTTGTTACGCCTTCCCGCTTTAACTAATCGACCGATCATCATGAAATTATTTTAATTATATATACACGTTGACAGGTGAACAGAAAAGGACATAGGGTACCTATCATCCAAAAATACGTACTGCTACCGAAGAATAGAAAATTGATAGAAACTACATGAACGCAAGCAGAGATGCGGGCAAAGTCTAGTAGATAATAGAATTTTAAAACGAGTTCCTTAGAACTAACCACATACAAATCAATAGTACCTATATGTATGTCAAAGAAATATCAATTGCGTTTATACAAAAGGCTTAACCAAACAGATCCCTATATAGATAGATGGAACGGTACTTTTTCTGTATGAAAGGTACCCCTTTCAACCTAAGCGTTACTAACCTAAGCTCCATTTACGAAGCTGCGAGCAAAAAGTAGAAAGTAGTAAAATTAAGAACCAAATACATTAGCCGACACAAAAGATATTCAGTTGTACGTACCTAATCGTCGAGCCGTATTACTAACAATAAGTAACAATCGTAATATTCACACATCTGAATACATAACTGGCCGTCAAGTTCGCCGCGTTGATCTGACGAATTTGTTATGGTCTCAAATAACCTGCGATACACACAGGTGAAGAGTTCTTCTAACATTGGAATGTACGAGAAATATGTTATAAGGTACGGTGTTCAGGAAAAACAATACGGCATAATATTCTAATGACGTAGAAGACACATAATTCAGTTGCTTGAGAGGTGACCTTCTGCCTGTTTATTCTCAAAATCTTTTTCTACCTATTTCTCGTCTTTTCTTGTTTTTATATGGGATATTAGTTGAAAACTACTATTGTGGCCAGTAATAATTTCAGTAGGCTTTACCCAATAACTAAGTACACGCTATGCATAGTTTGGCAGTGAATATCGACGTGAAATATCAGTGTTCGTACTGTTGTGTTTCGTTTGGTGAGTGAGAGTGCCGGAGCCCCAATCACCCTCTTTCCCCCTTCCCGCTTCTTCTCCTTCCCAGTTCCTTTTTTTCCTAAAGGGTCGGCAACGCGCAAGTGATGCCTCTGGTATTGCAGGCGTCCATAGGCTACGATGACCACTTACCATCAGGTGAGCCGTATGCTTGTTTGCCAACTTAGTTGTACAACGACATCTTTGCACTGCCAAAAACAAACTGTTCTAGTTTAGCATAATTCGTCTGCTTTGTGTTTATCGCTAGATTTGACGAATGAGACTGAAGCTTAAGTGTTGGCAACTCTGGCAATATGCCGAGTTCCATCCCTTAAAGCTAAAAACTGGGTATCTACGACCTATGTTTTCTTCCAGTAGTCCCTAGCAGCGTAGAGAGTTATACTGACTGTAGGAGATAATTTGCAAAACACCTCTCGCACCTCTTTACTGACTGATTGTCATGAAAAGGGTCTGAAAATATTTGGGCCAATCTAAAAATATTTAGTTCGATCTTAAAATATTGAGACCGGTCTAAAATATTTAGTTTTGACTGAAAGTACAAATAAAATATATTTTAAGTAATTTACGACATATTTTTCAAATTCGGTGAACCAAACTCATCGGCCGTACCTCACCGCATTTTAGCCATTTATTTTTTCATGCCCTAAACTGGCCATAAGTAAGGCATTGTGAGTCGAATGGTAACAATAGCGGGCATAATGGACCATCGATACCCTTTCTTTGGTGGAATTTAATTGTGTGATGAAATGTGGTTACGACATACATATTTTTATTTTATATTCGTAAAGGTGCTTCTAAACGGGCATTATTTTACTGCAATATACTGACCGGCTATAATAGCCATATTTATCATTACTAGCGGTCGCCTAGTGGTCAAAATTCGACCAAAATTCCTAAGCTTGCTACTTTGTTTTCTGTTTTTTTCTATTACATATAAATAGATAACCATAGTTACTAATAATTGTACGATGTCAGACGAACAATGTCGAAATAATACAAACGCGATTCGACTGCGTGTGTCAAATGCATGGTTATTTGCGTGTAGCGTTTTCCCATTAATTTAATGTATTTCTAATGCATATTTTATAAAAATATTAAGATTCGCCTCTCCTTCTCCATATAAACTTTAACTATGCCAAATTTCATACGCCTCCGTCAGCGCAATTTTCGTAAAAAGGGGTACAAAAGTTTTGCTTTTCGTATATTTAATATATAGATATGTTATCTTATGTTATTTTTTAATTACCTATATTTTATGTGATACCAATTATTAGCATCCGTGCAGTCAACAAAGGGATCTAGTTGAAACCTAGCGCCAAGCTTCCTTAGTCTGGCATATATGCTGAACTAGGACACATTTTTATTTGACAAAATGTATTTATTTTATATTGTATTTAATCTCTATTATGGTGTTTGTCAAATATTTCTTTCTTTATTTTTATAAATTACACGTCAATATTTTGCATATGCAAAACAGACATAACATGTCCTAGGCTTACGCAAGTGTTATGCCGATGTGACCAATTATTCTTGAAGAAACTGGGCAATAGTTTAGAATATTGCAGTACAATATTACCTGTTTAGAAGCCAGAGGTAATGTTCAAAAATACACGTATTCTATAAACGGGATGTGCTGTTTAGGTTGCAGGACCTAAAAATTGTATTTCATAAAAACACTTCTTCTTTTGTCCCGTGGCATATTTGCCGGATGAGCGTGAGGTACCGGGTTCCGTTCTCAATGGATGTTTATTGGGTAATACCCAGTTACAATATGGCCAGTCTCACAACTAACAAGTAAAAGTTATCCGAAAGATAAATCGCATGCTGTCTCACTCATGTTAGGTTAAAGAAGAGAGATGGCGAGACTTTTATCTTATAGATAAATGCTATTTGGAGGTGGTAGGACAAGCCCTAAATCTGACAATGTTTTTGGTAGACAAGCCATATTATGTGCGACTTAAAAACTTAGCCATCAAAAAAGGGTATTTATTCACGAAGGGTAGGTAGAGACCTATTACAATCACATTTCACTAATTATGACTTTAGGTCCTCCATAATAGGAACGAGCCTAATGTAAGTATATATTTATATAGCCTATGTTGCAGAGTCCATTCTGCTTCCTAGATTTTTTTATAGAAATACCCACTCGTATTCACTACTGCTGCTATCAGACAGTTAGGCATAAAACTTAATTATGTGCTTATATAACTTTAAAAATTGTTGTAAATTAATCAATCAGTGATTTTAAACTGTATTGTATTAATATACCAATTATTATTGACTTCCTATCGTCTATAGCTTTAAATAATTGCCTTGTTTGTTTACCAATTCATATACTTCATTATCATTAGTTTTGTATTGTATCTAGTTAGTTATGTAGGTAAAGTGTCGTAGATACAAATATAATAGAAATGAAGCCTAGTAAACGATTGCCACATACGCAAAGGACTCGAGATAGTTCAATCCTAAAGCCTTTTAAAATCCTGTGACTTTTGAAAGCTATGTGCGTATGAAATACTTATTAATCTCTAAGAGTCGATTTTTCAATCGTCAGATAACTTTTATCTGGGGAATATGTTTGACGTTTTGACAGCTTTTGTATAGGAAATATTTCATTCCGCCATATATATTCTTCAGATAAAAGTTATCTGACGATTGAAAAACCGGCCCTAAGTCTTCTTCGAAGAGGTTAATGAAAACACTATGTGGGTCTGTGTGTCTGTCTGTTAGTGGCAGTTTGTTAGTGCCAGGCATTGCACCGAAACCACTGGACCGATTGACTGTTAACTTGGTGTACAGACACCTTGTGGTCATCCCTCGGTCAAGTTTGAATATGTGCCCTGTGGGTCAAAAGGCTCCCGAGATATAGGGGTTACAAGGTCAGGGGTTATCCACCAACAGAGTGATTTGGAAGTCCAAGGGAGAGGGTTTTGCCCAGTAGTGGGTCATTACAAAAAGCAGAGGGAAAAAAAAGAACACATGAAAACGAAGAGGTTGAATCCTGGGTTTTTACACCCATCTCGTTTGTTGCATGCTTTAACGGTGAAGAAAACAAACATTTATTTTAGTGACTAGACTAGATTGCACGGTTGGCGTAGAGTCTTAAGTTATCACCTCGCCACTGTTATGGGTTCGAATCCCACACGTGACAAAAATTTGTGTGATCCCCTAATGGTTGTGCCTAGTCTGGGTGTTCTTTGTGTCCGTTATCCTAATGTTTGTAAAGTTCCCCGTGACACAGGAATGATTTCAGTGCGGGAGTTGAAAAAAGAAAGAAAGACAGAAAGTTAAAAGTAACAATTCCCGCACTAAGAATATTTCTGCATTTCGGGGACAACTTTAACAAATATTCAAACAACGCACACAAAGATCAGCCAGGCTCGGAAGAACTACTTGTAAATCTCAAAAAGTTTTGTCCCGTGTGGGATCGAATCCATAACATTCAGCGCAGCGTTAGTGGTGAGGCGTCCATTTAAGCTACTCCGCTACCGTGGAAGTCAGTCAGATAATATGTATGTAGGTACATACCGGTATTCCATTAATCTTTTGCTACTATTACAGATCGAAATAAGCGAGCTTTAATACATCTCTGCTTATCCTTCGGTGTTCTACAAGTGTTTTTATGCAACAATCACAGTTGCTAACAGTTGCATTTGATACGATGACCCAAAATAAATTGCCATCTGGCACAAAACTACCGCTAATTATACCCTTTACCCTAAATACATAGCCCGTCATACCTGCCCCAATTCTAATATAACGAATCAAATAAACGAAAATGGCGTCCGAGTTTTACCATGCCACATCTTAAAGCAAACTTATTTATTCAGCTAACACTGACCAATTTAAACCTTAGTATGATGTTAATAAAGTTTAACCTGACAGCAATAGGGAATTGAAGGCACAATGTTAAGAAAAAAGTTAATGCAAGTGAAATTGAACCTTGTGAAAATAGTAATAGAGTTGGTATAGATGGCAGAGAAATTTATAGCATTGTAATGGTCGCATGACAGTTGATTAAAGGGGGCCGAAAAGCGCCGAGGTTGGGGTCCAACGACAGCACCCCAGGTGTGTCACTGCAGGAGGGCCCCCTGATGATTGTATTTAAAATAAATAAGTACCTCAATGAACGATTGTCTGTACCGTGCCTTATGATATTTCGTATCGATAATTTATGCGATGGACAACTGCAGGATTGAAATGTTAGTGTGTGTTGGTTGACTTTCTCGAAAAATTTGGTGTATAACACATACATTAAATAGACATGCCTGCCTATCTCCAAAGTAAGGAAAAGCTGGGATGTATTATAGTAACGTATCGCCAGTTATGATTTAAGCCACGTAATAGACTCTACACCTATCTATAATGCTGCTTCTGAGAAATTCATAACAAAAAAATACAATAATACTTGGTCCGAATCGAGGCTCGAACTCAAGACTACACGATGAGAAGCAATAGTCACATGTCATGAACTCATGACACAAGGCCAACGCAGCTGTCGAATTATAATAAGCAACTTTTAGACTAGAATCTCAGAGCGCATCTCGCTCTGTAAAATCACCCAGCTTTGTCTGTTATTCTATTTAATTTTTCTATTAACCATGATGGCTAACGAGTATACTACCCGCCCGATGGTAAAATTATACTATAGCCAATAGATCTATGCATCGCTAGTGGTACCACTTATGCTGTGTCAACCCTTCAAAAGTAATTCGTTGTCTAAATAAAAAGTGCTAAGTGCAGCATTACAAAAAAGTTTGCCCTTTCATCTAAACAATAATCTATAACTTTACACGTACAACATTATAACTACCGCGTAACTACATAACCCTTCAAAAACCACCACAAAGAAATCGCCAAAATAACAAGTAAAGAGGCGTAAACGCGCATTAAAACCCTATCAATGTTCGACAAAGAATGGATAAATAAGTATTGAATAGGCTACCATTAAGCATTTGGAGGGTAGATGAATTTATAATGGTCTTATAATACGCGTCCTATAATCATGAGATTAGGTTTTTTTTTCAGTGCCCTCTTCATTAGTAATGTTTACTAGACGTTTAATTTCTGTAATGTATCGGCAACTAGCCAGACGGTTTACTGAACACGTAATTGTGGGTTACATTAATAGTAAATTTGGAAAGGATTCGATGTTCATATTCTAATAACTAGTGCGGTGGTTGTTTAATAAAATGGGTGGAAAGCGATTTGATGCTGAGCGCGTTTTTTGTGACAACTTTTTGCCTCATAATAAGTACTTTGAAATTAATGGTTTAGGGAAGCCGTTGGATTCGTGGCTATGTTCGCGCGCGATTTTATTTCCGAGTCAACCAAAGCATTATTAGGATTATTTGTTAGTATATTTTCTGAATCAGATCTAGGTCTGGTAATGCGCCCAATAGATAGCAATAGATTCGCCCCTTATTACGTGGGACCCAAAAGCATTTTGTAGATCTCGTGTACATCTTGAGAGTACAACTTTTGTAACTGAACCAGAATGTTTATACTTTTAAGGCGCACTTGTATGTATTCGATTGATTATGATAAGTTACCTCAGTCCATCGTCGCGTGAAAGGACAATTAGCTAGTAGCTTAATAGCTCATAAAAATTGGTTAAAATTGTATAAACTTATTTACATAGTACATCCCAACTTGTAAATAATATTATAAATGCGAATTTAAGTTCGTTTGTTTATTTGTTACGCTTTCACGCCGTAACTACTTGACCAATCATGACCATCACGTTATCAGGGCAACAAAAAATGACAGGATACTTTTCATCCAGAAAAAGAATGTTACTAATCTAACCTAACCTACATTTACGTGAGCGAAACCGCAGGCAAAATTTAGTCGATGATATAACATTGAAACGAGTTCCTAAGAACACTAACCACCTACAAATCAATAGTGTATGTTGAAGAAATATCAATTGCGTGTATACAAAAGGCTTAACCAAACAGATCCCTAGTATAGCTATGTATACATTACTTTTTAATCGTACCTGACAATAATACAAGGAATCGTAAATTTTACAGCCGCCTTCCAAGTAAGCACGGACAACGCACCTAAGTAGAAACGTATGCTTGTTTATTTTTTGATAGGACTGTGTAACCGCGTGCGCCCTTTCTTCACCAAATACTTTTTTAACCCTTTTTTACGCTTTTTACGTCCCCAATAAAGGACTTAGCTCTGATGTATGTTCAGACGTTATTGTTTCAAAGAAATTGAGATATTCTTAGCTTAGCGAGCAAATACGCTATTTTTGAAACCTTTCCGACGTAAAAAGTTGTATCTTTATTAATTCCGGGTCGGTTTGAGTCATTAGTTCTACTTAACAGTGATTCATTGAATGATGATTTGTGTTTGATAGATAGATAAGATCTTGCCGTTATAGATTTGGAAATTACTCATTTGCGAACGAGGTAATATTACCTTTGGAATGTAAAGTATGAGAGTGGCATCCTCTTTCAAATTATTGTGAAATCTGCATAGCCTCTTCAGTCTTATTCAGTAATGTGACTCACTTTAAAACTCACAAGATGACAATTATTAAAAATTGCATCTGGGCATGTAGTTTCATTTGTCACGGGTACATTTAAAATGTTCAAACAAATTGTTCCCCTTAAAAAAGTCGTCAATTTGCTAAACTAACTTTTTAATTGTGCATTACCGAATCCAATGACAGTTCGAAATTGGAATACGATTTTATGACTTACAAGTCTATTCTGATGTGATACCAACTTAGACCCCATAAAAATTCATAGAGAACACAATCCCAACAAAAAACGAATAACGCAGTAGGAATCCAAAATAAAATTATACGCACATAATCTTTATATCTCTAAGATCCGTGTTAAAGTGTTAACAATGGATACTTGTTCGGGTTTCAATCGGGTTGTGACAAGATATTGTCCAAGATAACGGTGGTAAAGGCTCCATATAAGGGTGACTCTACATATTTCGAATATAATTCAATCCGGTTTTATTCTAAAGTATCCTGCCAAACAGTTCATATTATTACACTACAATTCTTAGCTTTTGATTGCATTTAGTTTAACCCCAGACGCAGCGCGTAACGTCAGAATATTGTATATACTATTAGGTATTTATAATGTTATTGGCAGATGGGAAAAGCTTTGCAACATACTATAAATAAATACAAGCAAAAATATGCTTTCATACAAGTATTATAATTGTACCAAAAGTTACAATGTTGTTCGTGTACTTACTGTGGAGCTCTTGTAAAACCGGACCAAATATTCGTCTGCCGGAGTCGTCAAGACTCCAGTCTTCTTAATAATATGGCCGCTACGTATTTCTACCACGGATTAAAATAAAATTCATTGAATATTTTACGGGTTTTGTTTACATTAGTATGTCTTTATTAGTCATTTCGACTCTGGAATTTAGATTAAATGTTTGTCAGTTGGTTTTATTTTTTAGTGTTTTGTTGAAATTAGATTCTTCAAGTTATTGTAAACGATTTGGGTATTATTTCCTTTCTTTTTTGGTATAATTATAGCTCTATGGCGAATATCGAAAATTTTTGTTACATCAATTAATAAAAGAATAATATAGAAGCAGATGCTAGCTACATTGGCTACATTGCTATTTACAAATATATGGAGCTAGGTACTAGACTTTAAAACAACCTTTTTACAACATCCCTTTCTAATGCAATCGAGTATTGACAGTTGTTTTAGGCAACTAATACTAACGGGTTTGCCTAAAATTGACAATATTCTATGAGTAATGTCTTATACCAATATATATAATATGATAATATGTATGCAAATAGCAGAAAAAACAACTGTTGAGTTATTCACTTTTTTGCTAAACTAATATAATACATTCTGGATATGTCACCAAAAGTACTACCTACTAAAACCTATTGGGTCACACCGGCGGCCAGACTCAATAAATTTCCAATTGTCTGGCATTTCAATAATTGACAGGTTAATTTTTCCATTATTTCTATTGATTACTATATTTATACTACAGTTAAAAAGCTTTCAAACAACATTCATTCACATAATTCCAAGCAATTAGTAACACAAATGACAAAACCAACTCAGATTTTAAACAAAAAGTCGCAATTTGACAAATGTATTCACATTTAGCGATCCCGGTCCCCAAATGGGCGCCACCACTCGCTCTGCGTCTGCGCAATTTTTATACGTCCTCACTTCGCGCATGCGCCGTGCATTCTGTTGTATAGCGGTTACAAATCAAAATCTAGAAGCTGATTTTGTATATTAATTTACGGTATATTAATTTTCTACATTAAATAAGAATAAATTTATTATTTACAGGGTGCACAATAAAAGAAGAGATAGAAAGGTATTCCAAGGCCTATAAACAAAGACTTGGAATACACAGAAATGACCTTGCCTCATCACTTCTAAACACCAGCGACTGTATTTTCAGGCTGATAAGACCACGAATAGCCTCAATCTAGTCTAGTTACACGAATATGAGAAGACATGTCACTGGATGTGCATATCTCAAAATCAAATCAATAACACTTACAACAAATCTGATTATGGCTGTCAAGCCGATTGCAGATATCCGTAAAAAAAAATCCTACACTAAACTAGCGACAAAAAACAGAAACCGATTCAATTACCAACAGAACCATTCTAGATTTTGCTTTAACTTGTGTTGCATAGTATTTAGGTATACATGTATATATTTGAATATTATAGTTGTATTAGTAAGTCTACCAATAATTAAATTAAACTATCAGATGAGGGATACCAAGGCAAATATTCGCAGACCAGATGAGAGACATTCTAGCATAACGCCAGGTTGATACATAAACCGACAGTTGTGCATCTTCAATGAGATGTTATGCCAGGATCATGGCAGGAGGAATCGCGTGTCTCTGCCTACTCCTTCGATAAATAGGCTGTGTATGTGTATATTTTTTTTATATAAACTGGGTATTTGATATATGACCTCATTATTACTCATTACGTTACTGTTATCGATCACCACAATTGGAATGAATCACAGATTAGCAATCTTTCTTCAGAGCTCCACGTAACTAAAAACATTTCTTACAAGACACACAACTCGGTATTACTTTAGCCATTAGCAGAGTTTTTAATAAAACAAAAAACAAAAAACGTTGCAGTACATACAGTGACGTTACGAAGAAGCCAACTTGTCGTGAGAAGTACTAGGTACCCTCTTACAGGGAACGGCCGTAGGAACTAACACAGTTACTGCGTTTTTGCCAAATGATTAAGAATTCAAGAGTCTCACATTTTTTTCATCCTCCATCATACACCATTCATCCTATCTTTGATTCCTTATTTCTAAGATCGCCAAAGCTCAAGTTAATACTCTTAGGGCTTGTCCCACTACCTCTAAATAGCATTTATCTATAAGATAAAAGTCTCGCCATCTCTCTTCTTTAACCTAACAAGAGTGAGATAGCATGCGATTTATCTTTCGGATAACTTTTACCTGTTAGTTGTGGGACTGGCTATTAGTATTGGAAGCAATCGTTAGCTATGGTGACTGCTTCGAGAAGTAAATGTACCAATTTTTATTTTTGCACAAGAAAATTGAAAAAAATGCGGTATACCCATACTTGTACAAAAAAGGTTATTTATAATATTTCGTTTCTTGAGACTCAAGAGAGCCAACGTGCTGACTTAATAAAGGGAGCTAGGGTAAGGAGCTCTATAAATCCTCATTTTTTTCAATCTATACACCTTAATAGGTAAAGCCTCTGAACTCGAAAGTAGATCCAAAAAATCATATATGTATATTAATTTTAACTTTGTGACTGAGTCGACATGTGCATTCTTAATTTCTTATACGTTACCTTGCTAAGCAAATAAAACATAAATTTTTATGCGAGCATAGTTCATTGTATCTTTATTTGTATTGAATGCGTGGCGCTGCATTGATTGACTCGAAGGACTTAGTATCAAGTGATTTACAAGTTAATTGCTTCTGGTAAAGGCAAACATTGTTCTTCAATGTATATTCTCTTCAATATAAATAAAGGTTGCTATTATTTATGCAGTTATTCTGAGATACAATATGAATGTGAGTTTGTTTGTTACATTTTCACACCTTAACTACTCGACCGATCATCATGAAATTTTGCACACATTGTCAGGTGTACAGAAAAAAAATCAGCGTACCTTTCACCCAAATACTGTTCCCAAGGGTTATAAATTTATTAACAAAATCTACATTAAAGCGAGCGAAGCCGCGAGAAAATCTAGTGTATTAATAAACCATAATATTGTCTTTTGTTTACGCGAATATTATTCATTGAAATTAAACTACTACATACGGATTTTATCGCGTTGTTTATTAATCACTGTATTACATAATTTTGAAACTATTACACTAGTACCACTATTGAATTTTACTAATTTATAGGCTAATAAAATTATTTAAACTATTAAAGCTATTTATATTTAGATTTAAACTTTACCCGACGTTTCGGTTGCTTTTTAGGAGCCATGGTCACGGGGAGACAATAGTAGTAGTGTAATAGTTTCAAAATTATGTAATACAGTGATAAATAAACAACGCGATAAAATCCGTATGTAGTAGTTTAATATTAATAAACCAATCAGACAATCAAGGTCCAAGTCTGCTGGACGTTGACCTTACCTAATTTGTGTGGTCTGCTTATCCCAACCACTCTCTTCT
Source organism: Catocala nupta (assembly GCA_963675205.1). NCBI lineage: Eukaryota > Metazoa > Arthropoda > Insecta > Lepidoptera > Erebidae > Catocala > Catocala nupta. Next base: position 17,174,646 of record OY776097.1, on the reverse strand, counting down.
GGTCCTTGGCCCTACCCTGGTACGTTTTACGTTAATTTATTAACTTAGAGGGAATATACAATGCGTATTTAATAAACTGACAAACATTTCGTTAGTACATATTACGGGTGGCGTAAATTGAGTACATTTTATTGGCTGCCATGGTTTTGGTATAACCATAATATACCATATAACCAATGCACGTACGCAGCGTTGCTGTCGCGATAACTAGTCAGTACAGGTTTTCTTTATAAAATCATTTTCCGCACAGTTATTGTAACAGTGCATTTAAAGACTGAAATATATATTACGATTTTGGGTGTCCATTGTGCAAATACAAAATCGTAACTATCTTAATCACAGAACCTTGTCTCCTGGGTTTCTTTCCTCTCTACACATTGAGCATGATATTTCACTGTGAGAATAGGCAAGCGAGTGTTAGTGGTGAGCACTAACACTCGCCGCGCTGGGTATTGTGGATTCAATTACTGCAAGGGAAAATTATTAACGTGCGTTTCATTTTTTTTAAGTCTCTCGTGAGTCTATCTAATCTAAGTCAATTATTTTTTTATGAAAAGTAATCTCTTAGTTTCACATACATTGTGTCTAATGGCCTAGCTATTCAATGATCTAAGTACACGTATATATCACCAATATACCCAGCTATGAACGCTAACAAACAAAACACACCACATTCAAAATATTATTCAACAATGATACGGTCACTTTTACCATCAACCCTATCATCGCGCTTGGAATCCAACCCATTGAATGGCGCACTTTTATTTAACCGCACAATAACCGTACCGTATGTTGCGCACACGCACGATGCGGGGCGGGGCAGCGCGACCCGCGATTATCGTTGCTTTTTTTTATTATTTGCACCGTAGATACCTTTTACATCGCCGTTCAATTACTGAAGCGCGAGTGTGGCTGGTGTCGGAATAATATGGACCTGCCTTTGTTTCTTTTATACTTTTTGTTGTTTAAATATATTCACAGTACTATAATTGTTTGGGTGCTGAGTTTATTAAAAACAATTCAAAGACTTACATCGAAAGAAAAATATATCGCACGTATTTATTATATTCTTAATCTATCATTTGAAGTACGTTGAAAACACGTTTATTATAATCATTCAATCATTGTTTAGAAAAAATAAATTGCGTTTATCTGCGTCATTTTTCGTTGCCAGCCAATACGTTTTGTATTAGGAAAAATACTTAGACATCGTTAACATTATAATTGATCTAGCATAGACGTCATCAATGGGCGTTGTATTTTGATATGATATATTTAAACTTTGTTTTGGCATTGATAGATCGTCTACAATTAGTTTAGAGTTCTATATACAAAAACTTTATTTTATAACTTTGAATCTTTTTAATGAAGAGTGGAGATTAACAGAAGTCGCAGTAAGCAAAAAGAACAATTTATAAGGTGGATTTAAAGTAGGGATTCTATTAAGATTTAAGTTAGACTCACTCTGGACACTCTCACTCTGATAGCAATAATTTTAAATCTTCTGAATCCGCGCAATATTCTAGGCTACTGAGAACGTCATCAACGAAAAATTCAATAATACTTAGCCACGCCCGGGGAAAGAATCTGGTACCTCAAGATCTGCCGTAAACATAAGCACACATTTACTACATAATAAGGTGACTAATAATAAGACATAATAATTATTTATATTGCGAGCAATCAATCAATCAAAAAAACTATCTTATTTGTTTGGTTACAAAAATTACATCATACATTAAATTTATGTTTTTGTATTGCATAAAAATAATATTAAATAATAAATTATTCAAAGTCTTATCCCCGTAATTCTTACTATGCGCCCACGCACCCTGATTGCGCTCGCCTTGACATTAGTTCGACTGTCGCGACCGCCGCGTTCCTCGCTTCAAGTGAACACCAAGCACGAGACACGAGCCCAATGATATATTTAATGTTACGAAACATTACTTTCTTGCTACAGTAAAAATTCAATTTGGGATTTAGTGGGTTATTTTTTAACATTTAGCACTTTATTTTATTTAAAGGCCCAATGCAGACAACAATCCTTTTTACTTTATGCGAAGAAATCTTTTTATAAACATGATTGCTGTCCGATTTATTTCATGCTGCGTATAAGATATTCTATTTCTATTGCAGCAAATCTATCTAAGAAATATCACTAATGGATGAAAAAATAGCTTAGATATAAGTAGATTTATCTACTTTCGAATTAAACCAAAGCAGTGACACATACGAAAACTTCACTACTATATAAACAACCTCTACTGTAAAGGTAGCAAAATTAAAGTGATCAAGTAATTGACACTTATTAGTGACAAAATACTGTGAATAAGTAGTTAATCTTAGAAAATTACTTACTTCTTTAACGACGCAACTTCCTTTATAATTAATAAGTTAACAACTATAAAATTACGCTTTCTTTATTAAGGTTTTAATAAAAAGGTTCTGCGTATATTCTGAACAATTCCAATACATGTCGACGCATTTCAAAAACTTATTAAACATACTTTCCCATCGTAGTCTATTGTAAGTATACGTTAATATTTTCTTCAATCAAATATAAATAAAAGAAATAACAGTAAATACTTTACGACTTCCGACTAAGATCAGGAACTGCACAGTTTAGCAAACGGTATTTACTACTATAGTTAATACTCATATCCCTTCATTGCCATAAATAGTAAGAAATAAAACGTATAAGTCAAAATATACTTTGCTAAATAAGTTATTAGTGTAATAAAACAATACCGTTTAATTTGATGTCTTCATCAATGTTTTTTCCACAGAAGGAAGTATTGTACACTGTTTGTCCATCCAATATTACTGGATTTAAAAACGAAATACTTGTTCTTTATACAATTTAATATTAATAATTTAATTTCCTGCTGGCGTGTAATTGTGAGTGGTACTTTATAAACATAGTGACTATAATGTTGTGCTTATATAATCTCTGATACCGATAATTTTAGATTACAAAAGTCTTATTATTTACAAAAGTCTCTTTCCTGCTCTTTTCTGGCCGCTACTGCCAGTGCGCCGAGTGTTGTGTCTTCGATGCCCACATGAGACAAAAATTTATGCGATCTACAAATAGTTGTTGAGTATTCCTTGTGTATGTTGTTTAAATGTTTGCAATATCTCTCTCTCTCATCTTAAAAAACATTCATGCGGAAATGTACAACTTTGACTCAAAATATACAGGATGATTTTGAAATCGTGTAATTCCTTTTAACCACGCATTCTACTGGTGATATAGAATAACCCTGACCATATCTTTATTTAATTAGATTTATTTTTTTTGTAAAATTATTATTCCGTTTTTTTCGTGAAATGGTGTCAGATAGTCATATGTTAACCAACCGAGGCAATTTTAATTTTTTACTAATTAAAATAAAAAAATATATTAATAATTAATGTCGTAAATAATAACGGGCGGTCCTTTTTATTGCCCCTTATTACTTACGACATCAGTTATTGTTATGTTATTATTTTTAAATTAGTAAAATATTAAGATTGTGTCAGGTGGTTAAAATATGACTATTTTGCCGAAACCATTATTCTAATTAAGAAAAAATATGGTCAGGGTTATTCTATATCACCAGTAGAATGCGTGGTTAAAAGGAATTACACGATTTCAAAATCACCCTGTATAACGTGCCTGTGTTATGAAGTTGTCAGTTATAAATACTTTTTTAAATAAGATAAGAATTCTGTTAGTGGTTTTGTGCTCTCAGTTTTGGACCAGTGAATGATCTTTAGCTCCTGCGCCAATAATATACTTTTTAAATGTTTAAAAAGCTCTAGTAATTTAAAATTTATATATTGCCATGGTTTTGGTAAGCGTCCATGGGCTGCGTTATTACATTTATTTTAATGCTTGATACGTTTTCCATATATAGTACATATCATTATTGACATTAAAGATAAATCCAACTTGTGTTGTTGCGAAGTTCGGATTAAGTCTTAACTAATTAACAGGAGAAATTAAACCGAACAGTTTTCCATCGTATATAAATTAACAGCAGCAAAAATCTTCTGAAATTCATACCCAATGTTTATCTTTAGATATACCTTGTAAGCGATATTAAAACACTTATTTAAAATATAAAAATCATCTCAAAAACCCTTACATCTCAATAACAAACTAAAAAAGCCACAGGTTATCAACACTCTGAAACCGCACACCAAGATTTCGAATCTCAAAATCAATGCTAATAGATAAGATAAGGACATCAAACAGAACCATGCAACTAGACCCATGTTCCCGCTATATATTTACGTGGACAGGGATCAAGTTAATGTGGTTGAATGAGGCTCTTAATTAGGTTTTGTAGTGACCGTCACTCCATATTAAGTCGTCGTTTCATCAGTGGTGTATTGGAGTTGTTTCTGGATGAGGGGATCGTTGGCGCCTGTGACGGCCGGCGGCGCTTCGCTTGTGCGGTATATCGCCATGTATCGTATTACTGGCTACGATGGCTGCAATGATATGACGTCATACGTTGCATTTTTGTTTTTAATGTTATTTTATTGCTTTATTAGATTTTGCTCGCGGCTTCGTTCGCATAAATGTAGAGTTAGATGAGGTTAGGTTAGTACCAGTTTCCACGCGCGCCTCTGTATTGTGTGTCCATCCCCCCCTCAGGGAGACAGTAGGGATAAATTAGTGGTAGTCTATTTGTGTAGTGGCCTGCCGTTTTATACGGCGGGCCGAAACATCGGCGGGGTCGCTATCACCATCTTTCTCCGGTGAGTCTCTTACCACCATCTTTCCCCGGTGGGTCCGACATAACCTCTCCGTCGCGCGTCGCCTCGCGGAGAGGTATGCGCAAAAGCATACCCGCAGATTAAAAAAAACCAGTACGTTTTTCTGCATGAAAGGTACCTACCTACCCTATGTCTTTTTCTGTTCCCCTGACAACGTGTATGCATTTCATGATGATCGGTCGAGTAGTTAAGGCGTGAAAGCCTAACAAACAAACTCACTTTCGCATTTATAATAATAGTTAGGATTAGGATACGGCATTTACTAGATAAGTGTGTTGATTTAGGATAGTATAGTACACAAAGTCAGTCTTAAATCATTTATTCATTTGGGTCACAAAAATACATTTATGAACGTCAAAGTTCATGAGTTAGTAACTTTAGTGAAGTTACTGAATTGACATTTAGGTTCGTTGCTAGGTTCAATCAAAGGGTTGAGCCTATGAGAAGATACCTGTAAGAAACTGTACTATAGATGACATAATCTTAGATCTTTTTACTCTTTATAATAAAAGTAGTTCCTTCACATACATTATCACAACATAAGTTGCATTTGTTATATTGACATTGTGTAGTTGCTACTGGGAGATAAATTCAGTTGTTTTTGTTGATACTTACTTTATTCTATACTTTGACGTTGAATTTGTAAATACACTAGTGGTGTCAATTCCTTTAGATATGATCACGTTTAATTTATATAATTTAATTTTAGTAACGTAATGTAAATGTAATTTTTGTCAAAGTAGCACGCTACTCAAATATAGATTCTGTTCATAAATCCTAATATCGAATTACAAAGATGACGCGGTCGAATTTCAAACGACATAGCAGTAATAAGGTGATTTAAACTATCAAACGAAAATATCCGCACTTCCATTTTCAAATTTTAAGCTTTAACAAATTGTGCAATCATACTGCGCCAAACTCACACGCAGAAGCTATCACCGCAGTCACATTTCTTTGTCAGTTTTTAAATTGAGAATCACATAAAACTGTCATGGCGCCCACAATACAACTGTCATATATTTCTTTCGACAGTACCGAGCCCTACCTCCGTCAATTTGAAATTCTAAGTTAATAAAATTGAAGATTAGTTGCTGTAACCTTAAGTATATCTATAATATGTACATATTTACTTGGTTTATGTGAATTAACATTATGTTAACATATTTGGATATTGCTTGGGAGTTCGCGTGTAAAAGCATTGGAATTACCAAGCATAATTTATTGTTAAATTATTGCTTGTTTGGTATCAATTTTCTATTCTATTCAAATCACGGGTATTAAACTGACGTACATAATAATATAACTCAAGTTGAGCCGATTTGCGCCCGGCATTTGTATACATATAGTGCTCTTTACTTAGTCTCGTTTAGTCTTTTCTCAAACAAACGAAGACAACAATAAGGTATACAAAAGCTACTTGAATGTAGTTCTAACTAGCAGACATACAAATATCCTCAATTTTCATTTCATATTATCAAGGGGTAGGCAACAAGATCGACCGACGACTTGGTAAGGGTCGCGTGAAGCGATCGGATACGGGTGGCCCAAGACCAGTCTGTATCAAAACCTCGGGGGAGGCCTATGTCCACCAGTGGATGTCTTTCGGCTGAGATGATGATACTGATTACTAAGATGGCAAAAAACCGCCTATTAGTAGGCGGTTACCGTTGCCTATAATTGGTTGCCATAACGTGCTAAGAGAGATATCAGACATCAACGAAGTCTTATTGGCGGTCTGTCTAAAGGTATTTTAGTAGCAGCACGTCATCAGAATCATGCCTAATGGCTCTAAACTCGCCTCCTATTACGTTGGATGTGAAACTTAGCTGCAATATTGCAATGTGGGTGTAATACGCCTTTGCCAGCCCCTTCCTATTTTTCAAAACATGCAACATGTATGGAAAAATAAAGGCTTGCTACTAATCATAGTGTTTCTTTTCTTACCTCTCTTATTTGTAGCTCCATTCTATCTTGAAAATAAAATACTGTTCACAAATTTTTTTTAAAAACTTTTTTTTTTAGTTAGTGTGATTCTCATTCTTAATTTCAACAGCCTCAAGAAGCATCTTTGGTAGGAATCGACATTTTTATGCGTGGACCGGTAATTTATCAAATCTCAAGCAATTATTGCTCCTTTGTTGCACATGTTTACATACAGCAGACTTCATACTAATCTTGAATTTCAAACAAAAGCCTAAAAAAATAAATCACTGGCTATCGAACCGTATGCCTCAGTTTAACTAATCCAAAACAAACAACAAAATACAGGATTATTCCTTCACACCTTCGTCTCCCATGGGAAATGAACCCGAACAAATTTGCTTATAGGCTCAAAACTATGGGAAGAATATATAATCCTACTCCTACTGAGCTTTAGAAATAAATCCTTGCTTATCCTAAATTGTTTGGACGTCCAGATGCGTTAACTTTTTGACAGATGACAGGCAACTCAATAGATCTGGTAATCTCGTAATACTTTATTTATCAAGTCTTTAGTAATAGTAACCAGAATATGAAATGAGATGTTTATATTTGCAGCATTCCAGTCACTTATTAGGTCAAATATGGTGGTATTTGCAAATGTATTCGATATATATTGATAACACTGCACTTAAGCAGGTGCGTTATGTTATCTGTAAAGTAGGTATATGAGGTTATGCTCAATTGTATTTAAGTATCTTTCGAATGCAATTACTATGACAAGAGAAATAGTATATTAGATGGGATAGTACAAGCCTACTGAAAAGAGGTTTTGAAATGCCGATAGAGATACTTCACACTACTTATACTAAACTTATTTATAAAACAATAGATTACAAGTTACTAGCCAGCTATAAGTCATTAATTCGTTCTTTAAATTACAATTTTTTATACTTAGTACCTACTTAGCGCGATATTCTCTATAACATCGCATAAACGGTTTGGCTTAGCTTACATATATTAAAGCACAACACAGATATGCAAATATAATTGTATTTACGTACATGTCACACAAAACCAATGAGGTTCACTCGGTCACACCAAATCTCATACTTCTTAAGCAAATGTAAGGAATATAATCCTATTTATCAACAATACTAACCAATTTTAGTTGATGCTCTTCCAAAAGTCAGTTTACTGTGCAAACAGCAAACAAACATCGTTTAAAAGAAAAATACGACTGGCCGGTGACAAAACATAGCTTTGTGAATCATAGTTCAGATTAAAAGCAAATATAATCGGATTTTAAATGTTTAAGCTTTTGTTTTGAATTATCCCACCCAGATGCATTCGGGATGGGTATTTAAAAATACAATGTACCCGTGTTTTGTCATGATGGATTTACAACCAGAAAGTTGACTTTTTTAACCAATTAAAAGTGTTCCACAGATTCTTTAACCAAATTTAATAAGGTTGTGGGAAAATGAACCTTAACATATAAAGGGTACAATTTAAAAGAGTTTGAAGATATATTTTTAATCATAGGGATTATATAATATGATTTATGAGTTTTAAAGCGTGCTACTGTTTATTACATTTACATATATAACTTAACTGTAAAGAGCATTTAGTTCTTTTTGCTTTTTTAGTAATCCTTCAGTGACTCAAAACACGTTCCCGTTATTAGTATAGATGTGTTTTTTTACTTGAGGCCCCGTTATACTCATTTTTTATTACTTATTTAATTGTTTGGTAATGCTGTATTTAGGTGAAAGAAATATGAGTAAAATGCATACCTACTTATATTTATATTGATGTTTTGTTATATAAGTTAGTATTACAGTTCGGTCACTGTTCGAAGACCGGGTGAGGTCGTGGTCAAAGAATATCATGAATACTGTTAATGAGTAGTTTACATATATATGTACATACCAGTAGGCCAACCAAGCGCCCCTGCAGTATTCGGTGACAAAAATACATTGTCAATTGTAATGTAACTAAATATAATTATCATCGATATTAGCCAAAAGTTTTCCCTGATACTCTTCCTCTACCTTCCTAATAAGCATGCGTATTTCATTTAGAAACAATATCTTTTATGTTTTTCTAACGCCACACACAGACTCTAAAATAGAGATGTACCACACCATTATCGGCTTCATCGACAATCGACACGGTGACAAACATCTACCACACATAGCCATTTAGTTTTTAGTTGAGAAAAAATAAACTGATAGAGACTAAAGCCACCGCCGTATCTTGTAATCGTATATTCGGTGGGACACCACTATTTCAATTATAAGCCGGACTTGTCTTCATTTTAAAATGACAACAAGCACTAACGCCTGCTTGTTGTCATTTTCTCTAAATACGAATAAAAATATATGTAGACACAAGTTATGTTTAATATATTTTTAAATTTTAATTTGTTCTTAATAAGCATACTGCCCACCTGGACTAGCTAATGGTCTTGTAACACTTGCGATACCAGTCACGCATTATCAACTCTACATATGAACAGAAGCTACATAAGTTATTGCTTCCTCTAGTGCATTGGTATTTAAATAGTTATACCAATAACCATTGCGTCCAATAAAAAGTACTCGATTCAGGCCCCCTGTAGTATGTACTAACAAAACATTGCTCTGGTTATTAAATACTCATTGTATATACCAGGGCTGAGGACCAAAAGAGGCTGGTTAGAATAAACAAACCACACATATTAGGCGAAATGTATATCCAGCAAAGAACTTTTACTGCCTGATTGATATATTAATATGCAAAATTTTGGTCACTGTTTCGCTCACGGTAATGTAGACTTATCAATAAATTTCTGTCCCTCGGGAAGAACATCTTTTTTGGATGAATGGTACACCCTATGTCCTATTTTATTCCGCTGATAGAGTGTATGCGAAATTTCATGATGATCGGTCGAGTAGTTAGGACGTTAAAGCGTAATAAACAAACAAACTTACATTCGCATTAATAATATTAGTTACGATTAATTTATCCCAAATTATAATTAAGATGTGTGGTGAACACGCGTCATTATAACAAACATCGTTCGTCGGGCCCACGTCTCACAAATTATCTCTCAATTTACAAAATTAATGCGCTTTTACTTGCCGTTATTTTCGATTTGTTTGCTATAAAAAAGAATATCGGTATTTCGGGTCAAAGTCGGACATTGCTGGGTCATATTACATGAAAATTAGATTCGTTTAATGTTTATATAAGTGTTTCTAGTATTCTTGTTTAACGGTAACTGCTGCGTTAACCCTGATATTGCAGAGCTTTTAAGAATACACTAAACTTCGAGCTAAACAGGTCCTACCAATATCTTTTAAAACATTATTATTGCATGCAGAAGCACGAAACAAAGTTGAAAAATCTGTAACTCATTATCTTATTCTCACACATATAATGACAATGAATCAAGAGATGATGAGATGGTAAGCGCCCTGAATAATAAGTTTCTATGGAATTGAGAAACCTTTATTCCGAAACCTATATTTGCGGTGCGTAGTTCGCAAATATCGGTGCATTAACAATAAAAGACAAAGTTCCATTAATATGCCAAAATATACATCGATTGGGGCAAAATATGATATTTACTGCAACTTGTCAATTCTAATTGCCTTTACTCTTTTTTACAGGATCTTCTAGTGCTACAGACTCCAATAAACTATTACAATTACTTATCATTAAATGCCTCTTTATTTACCTATTAGGTACACCACAACGCCCTAAAATCTCATCCGACAATATATTCATATTAAATAAAACATTAAAATTCTTGCAGAAAATCATAAAATGCTACATCCTGCTCCAAGACCGTGACATTGCACGGATATAATCATCATCACAAAATTACAACCATCATGGCTACTTTAAAAAACATACAAGGAAAAATGATGATTAAAATATGACAAAAAAACTTTATGACAAGCCAATTAGACGAAGCTTTAAATGAAGCTCGAGATTAATATAAAAAACAAACAAAGTTGATTTGATAGTGCGCATACGCATCTTTAACTTTTTGCGAAACTTTGTCTAAGAACAATTATAATTTACTAGCTTTTGCTTGCGGTTTCGCTCGCGTAAATGTAGGTTAGGTTAGTGACATTACTTTTTCTGGATAAAAAGTAACCTATGTCCTTCTCACAATGAGTATGCGAAATTACATGATAATCGGTCGAGTAGTTTCGGCGTAAAAGTGTAGCAATTAAACAAACAAACAAAGTCACATTCGCATTTATAATTGCAGATCGGTAAGATTATGGGCTTTTTCATACTGATTTATCGCCATTGGTTCAATTACTTTAAATATATAACCTCTATCTGATACAATGTTGTATAATCACACAAAGTTTTGATCTACATCAAGTTTGAAACTACGTCTCTCGGCGTAGGTTTTGACAGTTTTACCACTTAAAACTATTGCGATATTTATGCATTTAGTATCAGACATAATTAAAAAACTTAATGTGCCTGGCCGCCAGTGTGTCGCTGTGAATCAATAGAAGAAAGAAGATAAATTGAAACATTTCAATTAAAAGAAGCACCACTGAAACTACAACATTAAATCACTAGATGGCGTTGACCATCTTTTTATATTTACTTTTAAAATCTTTATTTAGACTTATCTTTTGTAAAATCAACCCGAGTATCTTGTTCTTAACTACAACTACTATACCTACCACATAATTTCGTACCGGAAAACAGTCCTAAAAATGGGACCAGTATCCACTGCGGTGGTCCCTTATCGGGTATGTGTCCACCATCGCTTCCAATGAGACATTTCACCTTTTTTATTGCCATGCTCTTCGCGACTTCACGACACAACTTTGCCGAGACACCTCTTAACCAACCATACACTCTAAACACAAGGTAATAAGTGTCAAAATTGGATAATTTTCGGTTAGTGGAACGCATTTGTTTTTTGTCGTCAGTATATTTTTATCGTGATACTTTCTCACCTTTTTACGAGTTAACGTGCGAGTCGAAGTGTCGTAGATACAATTATCGATTAGGTAATGTTATCGGGACCGATCTTTTGTCTTCCGGTTTATTTTTGTTAGTTTAGGCCCGTTTTGGACAATGGTGGCGCTAGGTTAGGTGTCACTGTGTAATGTCCTGTTTGCTTCACACCTGCTAAAGAACAATTTTGGAGTTGCAAAATGAGTTCTCTATATCTAATGTTCTCGAAAGTATGTAAAGTCTGCTAACCCGCACTTTTTTTTTTTTTTTTTTTTTTTGATTCCCAGGAAAAAATGCTTGATGCACTACCCGCCGGCTAGGGGACGGCACCGGCGGGGCGTGTGGGACTCTGATATACCCACTAAAAAAACCTGGGGTGTTCCCTCTCTCACCCAATGGGGGGGGCCTGTTGGGAGTCTAAAAAGATTCATCCATAGCAGGCCCCCCCATGTGGGTGCCGGCCGGGTCAATTGGACCCGACCTCCTCTCGTCCCCAGGGGAGAGCATTTCACTGCTCTCCCCTTTCGACGTTAGAAGGCGCGCGGGAACACCGCGCGCGCCCAAAGTCTGCTAACCCGCACTGGCCCAGCGTGGTAGACTAGAGCCATAACCCATGCCTGGCAATGGGACAGTTTAATACAGTAAAAGTCAGCACAAGTTTATGTTTAGGGCACTACAAAAGATTATATCCACATAAGTTTAAAACACTTAAGCTAAGCAGGAAATGATGGTAATATTTCCTACTACCACAATTTCCTGCTTAAATTTCCGCCAAATTCCAGGATCAAGTTGACGGCACGTTTTGCCCTAGCGTCTCTTGTCTGTTAAGGTAAACGTAGATTTATTTTTAATATATATGTTCTGCATCATACTACGGGACATTTATGACTATATGTATGTGTGTTCGATTCAAATATTACAGTTTGATTACAAGGACGTCGTAGCTGCTACGGCCAGCATTTTTGATTGCTATATGACATAAACACCTATTTATGTATGAGACACATATTACGAGTACCGCTGAGATGATCTGAGTATTGTAATACCTGTGACGTGTATGTATGTTCTAATACGTTCTGTGATACATACCGAGAGTTACTGATACCTTTTGTGTGTTTTGTGTGTCTGTAAAGTTGGCTGTAAAGACTTTCGCGACTATTTAAAAAAAACAAGACTTGCTGTAACACGTCGTACTCTTTGCACCGAGTCAGCTACTTTTATATTTGATATGTTCATTATCTCATAAGTCATAACTCATAACATAGCATCTATATTATTTATTACAGTATCCTATTTTCCTATTTATAAATACTAGCGGTCGCCTAGTGCTCGAAATTCGACCAAAGTTTGCCTGTAAGATATTGCTGATATATGTCATTATAATTGATATATGTAACCATAGTTACGCGCTTCGACTGCGTGTGTCAAATGCATGGTTGTGTGCGTGTAGTGTTTTTTTATTAATGTATTTCTAATGCATATTTTATTTAAATATTAGGATTCATCACTCCTTCTCCATATAAACTTTAGCTGTGCCAAATTTCATACTCCTCCGTTCGCGCAATTTTCGTAAAAAGGGGTACAAAGTTTTTGCTTCACGTATTAATATATAGATGTTCAGATGTTCCATTGTTTGTAACTCAGTCATAAGTTTACTACTAATTGGATTTAGATAAAATTTTGAACATATGTCCTGGAATAACACATAGCATAATTTTGATGTAAGTGTTCCTGTGTGACCTGCAAGAATGCCGAAATACAAGATCTTATAACGAACTCAAACATAATTGGGGAGATTAAAGCGCACAGACTCCGATGGCTTGGTCACGTTGAAAGAATGGGAGAGGATCGCGAAGTTCAGAGGATCTATCTGGGCCGACCGACAGCTTGACGTCCTGTCGACCATGCTAGATATCGCTAGAGTAGTAATGTGGAAGCGCATCTTCGAGATCTTCAAGCCAAGGACTGGCAGGAAACGATCAAAGACCAAAGAAAGTGATGTTCTCTAGTATTGACGGCGACGACACACTTTGATTCTCTGAGCCAACACAGGTAAGTAAGTGATCATTTGAGATTCACATGCAAAACCGTGGGCAGAAACTAGTATCTAATTAAATAAAAATCTATATCATCCAATACCTTAACCTATCTCTACAAAGGTCAAACACAAAAGTACAGTACATAAAACATACATTTTAATACCGAATACGACGACTCCTCTTAATATAATTTACTTCCATACAAACAGGAAATTAATCACCACGATGGAACAAGAAAGAAGTACATTTGCATACAAATTGCTGACAACAATATACTCTTATAACATGGTAACAAGATAAAATTAATTATAGTCCTCGTGTATAATTTGGTACTGTATGGGGCGGCGCACCTGCGCCCGCCAATGGAACTTTGTACACACGCGAAATTATTACGTCACTTCTTTATTTTTTGGTTTATTGTCCTTTGTTAATTTTCCAACAGTTTGTACCGGTACTTTTTATGCGTTTATTGAAGTTTCTTCTGTATTTAGAGTGCAGCTACTGATATAAATTTGTTCATTAAATAATTAAATACGAAGATTTTTTTATTTCTTTTTAATTAACTGACGTCTTTATTGCGTGGATATCGCAATAGTTTAAGTATAATAAAAATCACTGTTTCCAGTTATTATTCTTTCTATAGTTTTCTCTAATATTATATACCGCTGCAAGTAAAACAGGGTGAATAAGTATGTAGCTGCTATCATATTAAGAGATTAACTAATACTTGGTTTGCATTGCAATTCTTTTATAATTCATTCGTATTTTCCTTAATATTATTTCGCTGAATAGAAGCGCATACTGTTCAAATAAATAAATATAGATACAATAACCTTAATAATATTTACATATGAAAAGTCTGTGAAGATATTTGGGTGATGGTTTAACACTCAATTCAGCTTGTTTTTTAATTTAATTTAATTAACTGTTAAATAGATTTAGATGATACTTTAACAAGGAATGCAACACTTTTAATTGTAGGATTTACGCGGGCAAGCCGAAAGTAGTCTTTGTATTATATTCTATATTACTAAGTGAAACAAATCTTCAACATCACGAAGAAATTCTACACGATTCTGTACAAACAAATTAAAGGTATTGCCAATAAAAACTTTAAGACGCATAATATTCGCCGCTTAACGTCCACCGTGAATATCAATGTCGAGTCGTCCCTTACAAATTATTCTGTTTAGACATCAAGCGATTATACACAGTCTTCGGATTACAAAGTGCAAGCTACTAGAGATAAGGGTCGTGGCTCATTGAGATAATTCAATTTCTTAGATTAAGTTTTACTAAAAGGTAGTCTGTTTAAGTGGTAGCTATTAATGTGCTAATTGGTTTGGGTTCTTATGTCATTTCTTTTTTATGAAATAAACTTGGCAAATAAGCATTTGGCCTGCCAGATGAGATGCGGTCAATGACCTTTGAATGCGAATCCAGAGGATATCTCTGTAGATCTACCACGAAAATATCTATCCGAAACTTGGGGCAAACGAAATATTAAGAATACCGCAAAGTGTCTTCGGATTTATTCCTTTCAATGTGACATAACTCCGTTGTTCGGACTACTTCACTGTAAGATTTAGGATAATCAAAGCCTTACATGTGTTACATTATACTAATAGTATCAATAAGAGGTCTGAAATTTTGGCATGTGCGTTACATGACTGGTCTGGCTTTAGCGCCCTGTTCTAAAAGCACTGACTCTGCAACAAACCCTGCAAGGAGCACAGATTACTAATATAATACTATATAGTCGAGTGTATTATATGTAATAATAAATAGTACAGTGGCTGCTTAAGGAGCCTATAAAACCTAATCGCCTATGAAACAATTAGAATCAAGAAGATTACTTGGCTGTAAGGATGTGCTCCATCATTCAGACTTCCAGTTTGAACTAAAATATGTCCAGGTCTGCGGAAACTCGTTTCGTCTCTCTTGTTCTAAGGTTTATATACTTAATAAAACATGCCGTGTGATGGGTATCATAATTATATGTAAAATAAGATGTTAAATATAATAAATAAACTGTAATGTTAAATTAAAATAATGTGCCGTGACCTCAAAGAGGGATTAAAGGCATTATACAGCTTCCAATTAATTGCCACAGTGTCAAATGTAAATATTCAAAGGACATTGCCAGTGCGCAGTGGTTAACTTGGTCGCATCGCCACTGCTACTAAACCGATTGTTCTGTATTTGAACTCTATACAAAAAATTGTGTTCCACAAATAGTTGCTAATAGTTTCTTATTTTATAATGTTTTTTAAAAAAGATAGGATAAATACTCTTTGCAGCTCCAACCGCACCTCTCGGGCTCTCAATCAGAAACAGAATATTATTCAGCAAGAAACCCGCTCAGTAACTCTAAGCCCTTATATACAAGTCATAATAATTCTAGCAAAAACTTACAATAATTTAATCGCGAGTATAATTTTCACTGCACGGCGATGCTACTTCAGTAAAGAAAATCACTAGACATTGTAAATTGTTCCCGGCATCGGATTGCATAAAAGTGAGCTTAAATATGTGCATATTATTGCATTCATACAAACGTATAAAGACGTCAAATTGTACCGATAGCAAAACAATGATATGACATTTTCAGTATGTTTAATAAGACATAAATATGTATATTGCCTGAACTTGCTAGATTTAGGTAAGGCTAACCTTCAATAAACTTAGTAAACTCATATATTTTGACGATCATAAGTGTTACTTTGTGACCTAAATTAATAAATGATTTTTGACATTGTCATACCTACAAACGCAGTCATACACCTCTACCGCAGATATCCCTAGGCAGAAGTGTACCTATGCTTAAGAGATATCTATTAATATACTAGCTGTCCCGACAGACGTTGTCCTGTACAAAGAAAAAAAGGAAAAATTACAAATCTAAACCATTCTCTAATCCACTTGAACACACACAAAAATTTAATCAAAATCGGTTCAGCCGTTTAGGAGGAGTTTAATTACAAACACAAGCACAGAAGATTTATATATATAAAGATATATAGTGACCAAACTCAGAGGTGCACAGTGACGTATTAAACTGCAATACGCTAGCAATGACTCGACTGCACTGATGGCGAAGTGGTTAAAGTGGTCGCCTCGCCACTGCCGCCGCACCGAGTGTTGTGGGTTCGAATCCGACACAGGACAAAAATTTGTGTGATCCACAAACGGTTGTATGGATGTTCTTTGTGTTCGTTGTATGAATGTTTGTAAAGTCCCCCACGATACAGGAATATACCGGGAGTTGTCTTTTAAAACAAACAACAATGATTTTATATCTCTCGAAACAGAGGCGAGTCTCAAACCCTACAAATGACTGTTTCAGATGCCGTGCTGCTACTTAGAATTTCGAGACAGAAAAACGTAATAACTTTTTGATTGATATGGAAAATCAAGACGTTATGCAAGTAATATAGTAATTTTGTCTGTGCATAGGGTTACAGGTTCAATTCCCTAAATAAACAACATGTTATTGGACTTTTGTTTCAGAGAAATTTCTTGTAGCTGTCAACGGCAAAAGACTTGGGCTTACTTTTTCTACATCAGATTAAAAACCATATCTGGCAAAATGGTGGTGCAAATGCCCCTGTCTACTTCTTTGAGAGATACTCGCGCAAGACTGTACGTATATACATTTAATACCTCGTATGGAATCGAACGCTGACCTATGTGATATATAATTATTTTTAGAGTCTCGTACCCCAAGGCCGCGATTGGGATCCTATTAGTTACTAACCTTACATAGCATGACAGTCCTAAAATTTGCAGAACAACCCAAAAACTATTTTCCCGACTCAAAATTAAACCCAAAACTTTATGAATAAGGCACACACTATCACTGTGTCACCTAGGTAATAAATGTATCAAATATATGTTTCTGCAACCAGTACACAATAATATTTGATCTGACATCAACGCGCGCGCATGTATCGTTGAACATCTTACAGTACCTATCAGTTCAGTGCACCTGAGTTTTATCATTTCATCTTATTAAAAACTAGACCTTAAATGATTTGGAATAAAGGTCATTTTGGCAGAAAGCTTTTCACTACACTGGAGTGTAAAAATATGGATACTTTGCATAATTAATTAATAAATTGTTATCCAGTAGTAATAAATTATACAACGTGAAATGAAGTAAGTGAGAACTAACAAGATAAACATCCCTACACTGGTTAAATATTATTCCTATACGCCGTAATTAACTGTGCATCATTTATTCTTTTAGTAGAAGTTTATAGTTTTTGCAATTATATATTTATAGTAAAATAGAATAATTAAATAGAATGGCATATATAGATAGTATCGACACGCGTGAGATATATCAATAGTAACTACACGCATTTATCTTGTATATAATATACAAATATACTTCCTATTATATTAACAATGATATTATGTATGCTCTGCTCTAGAACTGTGCGTATGGATGGCAATAGGATCGCACCCTATTACATGAGACCTAAAGACAAAATTAGAACAATGGCTTCCTCTGCGGTGCTATCCCCAAGGTGAAGGACATTTCAGTTGCAGTTGTAGGATTATGTATGTATGAAACAATTGGTATAGGCGACATGAATACTTCTTCTTTCTACCCTGGGCATTTTAAGCTGACCATAAAAAGTATTTGTTAAAGCCGCTAAAGTAAGGCCAATTTTGCAAGTCAATGATTGGGATGGTGGCGTTTACTCGTGGCTCAATTTACTGCTTCCTAGTCAATGTTCCAAGGGATTTCTTTTTATAGGCAAGTATAAAAAATGTTCTCTCTTCAAAACAAAAGGACGATGGTGGTATAACTAATTATTTTGGTGACGTCATGGAATAGAACAAATTTTAAACTATATCCAAAAAAAATGGCTGCGGATATTGATCAGAGGTCTCCTTGTCACTATGACTAACATAATTTATTGGTTTTCAAGTAGTTCTTATCTAAATTGCTACTGGATATATCAATTTGTTTATGAGGGTAAACAACTCTGCATGGGATCCATCCCTGGATGATTGCCACGGGAAATTGTGAGGGTGGTTAATAATAAACACCCTCATAATTTCCCGTAAAACTTTCCATCGGCTAGACAAACTAGTAATAATTTGGCTAGCCGATGGAAAGTTCAGCACATTGTGTCTTTTATATATGGTGCACCATCCCATAACTGTAACTCCTATGTAGCCAAGTTCAGCAGTGAAAAACATGGAAACCATCGAGTTTTGACTGGTAAAGTCCGCACATTGTGGTTAGTATAAAGGGCTCTAAACCTCAATTTAATCCTTCAGAGATCTTTCTAAATCTGGGGCAGCCCATGTGTCTTCTTTTTAGTGTAATAGTGACTAAGATTTTCAGGAACCTTGAGGAAACGGTGAAGGAAAACATCATGAGAAAACCTGCATGTCTGAGAGTTCTCTATAATGTTCTCGAAGATATGTGAAGTCTGTCAACCCGCATTGGGTCAGCGTGGTGGACTATGGCCTAACCTTTCACACACTGGGATGGGGCCTGTGCTCAGCAGTGGGATATTTTAATACAAAGTGGATATTATTAATATTATTGAGGAAATAACGTGCTTTCAGTAGGAAAAGCGCTATAATATTAGCGCTTAGCACTGGCAACACATATACTTCTTGAACATTGAAGTGTTGACAAAGCGCAAATGACTCGTAATATGTGGCCAAAGGCTATGGTAACCATTTACCAATACATATGTACATACATTGTCTTACGCCTGTATCCCCGAAGGTTTAGGCAGAGGTTGTATTACACCCTCATTAAGATACATTCATAATACAGTGTTAAGCCTATTACAAACTACCGGACATACCCACAGTCTCCAAGATTGTATTGAGAATAAACCAACAGCAAAATCCAAACACATTTTATGGAATTTGAGACTCTGCCCGGCAATCGCCAATATTCATCTCTGCCTACTGTATGTAGACAAGGAACTATGCATATATTATACTTATAAGTAGATAATACTAGTAGTTATAAAATTTGTTGATTAATTTAGCTGAAAATACATTAAATAGATCAGTATTTGATCTTAGATCACTAAGAAATATATAAATATAAACATTTCAGACACTATTCAACAAACAATAACATACCCATAACAACAACACTTAACTAAAAATTAAACCATCAAAACTCAATATCAAGTTTACAGTCCCACGACAAATTGCCGCCAGGCTAGACGGGTGCGACAAAAAATTCGCTCCACTTTACTACAAAAACGTTTTTATTGCGACTAACGAGACAGCCGTGATCCTATCGCGCGTATTACTTTCATCCCTAATCTGTAACATTGCTGCTTTCTATAACCGCGCCCTTATAATTAGATCACGATTGGTTTACATGAAACGATGTTTCGTTTTTGTACATCTGTTCTATTAAGAAAGGAAGAAGACTATCCACTGTCTGTGGTTGTGACTGTCAGACTAAATAAATAATTGTGTAGCACAGAATAATTTATTTTGTACAAAATTGAAGGTGCTATACTAACATTGTAACTATAGCATAAATTAATGAAAAATAAAAATAAAATAAATGACAAATGAAAAACAAATGTATGCTATTTATTATTTCTGCATATTAGAACTACGGTTTACCGATACAATCCGTAAACCGTGGTCCTAATGTTAAATTAGTAAAATAGTGCATTCAGAATTTAGCTTACTGGAGATACTTACTCCTTAGGCATTTAACAGCATTACATATATGACAATTCATCGTCAGAACACTATAAATAAACCATTACTTTCAATAAGTATTTAAAAAAAACATATAAATATAAAAATAAAATTAATAATTTTTAAAAAAGTTACTTTCCTTTAACAATATTTTTTTAAGTCAAGGTTTACAATTACGTCTATAACCTAAAATAATCCTAGAGCCCACAAAATAGTGTAAACCAAATCTAAATATTTTTTGTCTCCGCAATAACGATAATCATGTCACACGTTTTTTACACAAAACCACACAGGACAAAATGGCGTTACCATCAGATTATCATGGGCCTGTGGTCGGATTATTACTTCATTTTTTTCAACCTCGCCTACCTGTTCGAGAGCCCGAGATTCTTAGATGATAGACCTTTACAATCGCCCCCAATCCTCCACTGCAAACTGACCCTTAAATACAGCCTGTATAATTCCTCGTAGGGGTCAAATAATACTGGTGGTATTACACAAATTAATAAGGCAAGCAAGCTTCTTAACCGGGTGAATATTTTGTTTATTATACCTATTAGAAATTTGTCGAAACATTTTGGTTGAGTGTGTTAAGATAAATACTTCTGTGACTTTTATTTTTGTTCCTCGTGTCAAATATTTGTGGGATCAGTTAGGATTGTTTGAATGTTTGATCAAATATTTGTAGCTGATAACGAGCTTGAATATTTTATTAAGTATGTGATAATCTTCGGAGAAGGCAGTGTCGTAAAAAACGTAAGATTTGAAATACTATATTTATATTGCTACTGAAGTAATTAATTACTGACTGCTACTTTCTTTTACGATCTTCATTGTCTTTTCTACAATGTAGTATCACTGCCACGGTTTTCGTACAAGAATATAGTCGCTCGCGGTTGCCAAGTCAGTTGCACACTCCTTGACGTTAGCTTGCCATGATAAGCTTTTATTTCTATAAGGGTAGGCAAAGATATGTTGCACACCGATTTAGCCAAGTATCTTTAAGGTACTCCGTAATAGCCAGCGAGCCTAATGGTATTTATCAAACACGTATCGAGATACTGAGCTGCTATTGCAATACACAAAATTACTCACGCAACCAAGAAATAGAACACAGGATTATATGTTTGGACGTTAATATAAGCACTATCTTATGCCACGCGGCAATCTTAATAGTTCTTATTGTTGACATCGAAGTCAAAGTCACACTTATGAACGTCAAAATATTTAACTTAGTGAGTTTACTAAGTTACTGAAATTACTGTTGCTTAACTATCTCAAGGTAGATACCATAGTCGAGTCCAACAATATCGATTACCAAAATCGAGTAACAAGCTCTTGATTGATTTAATTCCAAGTTTGAAAAATCTTTTAACAGTCGGAATCTCTACAATTCATGTTAACACAGCTGTATCGTCCCAACATTATTAAGTTTTACTGGTGTCAATTGATTTTTATAGGCTTTTTACACGCCTCGTGCCTTTACGAGCATATAAGCGAAATTGAAGGCCCTTGCGGCGTCCATCCGTCCATTCCACTACGGTTAAATAAATGCGTTTTTTATCTGTCGTTACATAGTTTAGTTTTTGTGTTCGTACTTTATGACAACTGAGATTGCTATACTACTAAGTTGTGATGGTGAAACGTGAATATTTCGTGAGCTTTAGCGCGTATATTTACCGAACGGTCTGTGTTTATGGACAGCATAAGCATCGTAAGTTAATTAGGAAGCAAAATTACGTACACATTAAAGTCTTTTTTAAAGTCTTTAATACATAATGTAGACCTTTAATATTGCTTCAACTGTAATTACATATTTACATTTTTATACGTATTTGTATTTTAAAAAGGCAATTCCCTAAAATGTTTGTGTCGCGAGGGATTTTACAAACATTTAAACAACGGACACAAAGTACACCCAGACTCAGAACAACCATTTGTGGAACACATAATTTTTTGCCCCGTATAGGAAGCGAACCCACAACACTCGACGCAGTAGCAGCGGCAAGGCAACAGTCTTCGTGCAGTCTCAGGCATGGCAGGCATTTATGATATCCCTCTGCTTGATATTTCAGATAAATGTTTCAATTGCTTGTATTTTATTATACACATGAAGTCCCTTCGTTTTCATCCTGAGCTGGGCTTACTTACAGCCACTTCAACGTCTTTATAGCATCGTGAAACGTGACAACTAACCTTAGTCTCTTGAATCTTGTAGGATACAACGCCATCTAGTTTATAGTGTCACAACATGCAACTGTGAAAATATCTAACAGTACAAGCCACGTATTGTATGTTATGCTTTTCATTATTCGTTTATACATATATAGCACCTATACCTAGAGATACGCCTGTTTGGCGGAGGAGTAGGCAATGCCTACAGATTTCCACATGTTACGACCCTGGCATCCTGGTATCCTGGCATGACAAAATTTTGAAAAAAAAGATAATAGGGTACATTTCATTCAAGCAAAAATCCTGTTCTCCACGGAAAGAAATATATTGACGAAATGTTAAATTTAGTAGTAGATAAATTTCAATGTATGGCATTCGCATAAACATTAGATAATATCAAGGTGTTTTAACACCCACATTTTTTATCATTAGTCCTATTGCCGTCCACTGCGCACATTTCTAGACGTCATATGTTAAGCAATCATTAACTGAAAATTCCAATAACACTATGACCTGATCCGGAACTTTACGTTTCTAAACATAACTGCAATCTAATGTCACAAGAACTACTAGGTAGTCTCTTATTATTTTCATACCTAAATAATAAATGCATGCTTATGCAATCTATATCTATACTAATATTATAAATGTGAAAGTTTGTATGGATGTATGGATGTTTGTTACTCTTTCACGCATAAACTCCTGGACCGATTGCGATGAAACTTGGTATGTAGATAGCTGGAGACCTGGATTCACACATTAGCTTACTATTTACCCCGATATTCCTTTAGCAACGGAACTTACGTGGGTGAAGCCGCGAGCAAAATCTAGTAATTCATATTTGTGTTAAAAAAGACAACTCGCTAGGAATATATTTTTATAACGCGGTGGACTGTACAAACTTCCAAACAGCGGATACAAAGTACACCCAGACTTAGAATAACTATTTGTGGATGATGCAATTTTTTGTCCCATGCGGGTATCAAACCCATAACACTCGGCGCAGTGGCAGGGGCAAGGCGACCATTTCAGATTTTCCCATTTTTAAAGTTAGTTTTTATCAATAAATTTATTTTCTTCAGAAACAGCACCTTTTCCTGGATGAAACCCTACGTCCTTGTCTGTGTCCCCTGATAACATCTATACGATATTTTGTGATGATCGGTTAAGTAGTTAAGGCGTGAAAGCGCAACAAATAAACAAACTCACATTCGCATTTATTATATTAGGTAGGATAGAATGGATGATATCAATGGCGGTTCTACCTACGTCTACTACATAACACTTTCTTAGCACGTGGACGCTATATCTCTATAATAAAAGTAGCAAAACGTGGGTGTTCTTAACTAAACCTTTGTTTTATGGTAATACCATTTTTATTATAGTTGCCGCCATAATGTGTCCATTTTATGGTTAACAGCCATTTATAATGAGCGGATGATTCACGAGTATTTTATAACAAAAAGCTTCTTTCATTATTTTTGTGAAGAAACGGAGGCATACATTATTTTATTTGTCATTGCGTTCATTAATCAAAGTTTATACCTTTTGTGACTTGCGATATATTTACTTAGAGACGTGTATATTCTGGAAGGGGTAGGCAAAGGAATAACCTTAGTAACTAATATTTTAATGCGAATGTGAGGTTGTTTGTTTGATACGCTTTCACAACTTAACTACTCGACCAATCATCATCATGAAATTTGTATAGGAATAAACGTTTTCAGGGGAACAGAAAAGGACATAGGGTACATCTAGAAAAAAAACTATTACTAATCTAACCTAGGGCAAAATCTAGTACACCTACATGTCACCAGTTATGTTATGGTCCCAAGTAATAGAAGGCAAGCCTCTTCCCGTATACCAAGCACGTGTAATTTCTGACTTTGCGTGCTCACGCTGAAAATTTATCTTCCCCTGATCCAGGTGTCCAATTTTAAAACCCACGAAAGCAGGCACACAAACATAAACGTACGCTGCAATTCTAAAGAAGCACTCAATAAATATGGCAAGAGCGTGGACGTAACCGTAACTAATCTAACCCATGTAGACCACCAGATTAATAATACAACTCACCTGTTATCTCTAGGAATTTATGCATCACAATCTTCAGATATAAAATTAATCAATCAAGGAAACAAATCTGCTTCTTAACTTTATAAATAATAATTTTCTTTACATGCATGGTCTCATAATCCCAAAGGTGTAGAGGCAGAGGTCTAATCAGTAGTCTAGGTTCCATATAATAGGAGTCGAGCTTATTGCTGATTACCATGCACAGTTTCAGTCGCCGTGCAGCTAATGAAAATTTGGTGACAGAAATACCCACAACACTCCAGATCATCGAAGCCGTAACGTCATTCATAGCAGTTTCCTTTACTATACCTAAGTCACCGAGGTAGTAATTTTCTTCATGAACCTCTAAAACCAAAACGCACAACAAAGTTTCATAATAAAGCAACAAATTAACTCATAAACAATTCCCTAAACCCACTAAATCCACAGATTAATCTATGGACCCGTGTTAATCTAACAACAATAAAATGCAAAAAATCATTGAGCACGATAAATCAATAGCCAGCCAAAAATGACCAAAGAAAAGGCTCTCAAAGAAGGCAGCTCAATCCGAAGTGGGTTATTTATTAGTATAGATTATCACTACAAATCACACAGACGATTGTCGTGGCGGAATCATTCGGTGTAACTTGAGAACGCCCCTTATATTCGATGATTGGACAAATAAATATATTTTCCGTATCCTGTTTATCTGGTTTGGGGTGTTAATAAAAATGTAGAGGGGCGTAGGGTATTATGGACATCGAGAATTAAAGAAATTGTTGAATCATATCTAAAA
This sequence comes from Catocala nupta, assembly GCA_963675205.1. Classification (NCBI taxonomy): domain Eukaryota; kingdom Metazoa; phylum Arthropoda; class Insecta; order Lepidoptera; family Erebidae; genus Catocala; species Catocala nupta. The sequence continues at coordinate 17,149,200 of OY776097.1, read as the reverse complement.
GAAAATTTAACCATTAATGCCTGATTCAAGTTTACAAGTTTCAATAGATGTGCCATTGAAATTCATTTCAATGGCATATCTATTAAAACGTTCACTTTTTAATAGGTTGAAAACATTTTTAAAGAATATTTTTTTATATATAGTGTTATTGCATGCTAAGCTGTGATTTAATATGATATTTAAATTTTTGCTACATTGGGTACCTCGGCATGATAAAATATACAATAACATTGTTTTATAAAAATGCAACTACGCTTAATCTATACTAATATTATAAAGCTGAAGAGTTTGTTTGTTTATTTGTTTGAACGCGCTAATCTCAGGAACTACTAGTTCGAATTGAAAAATTATTTAATGAAAAATTGAGAAATTTAGTGTTGAATAGCTTATTTATCGAGGAAGGCTATAGGCTATATAACATCACGCTACGAACCACGGGGGCGGCGCAGTAATTATAAACGCAGGTGAAACCCCGGGCACATCTAGTTATTATATATAAAAATTTTATGGTAATGAGAAAATGGTATAAATTGTATAGACATGTGTATGTGTGTATGTTAAATTGCAGCATATTAAGGTTTTTACAATGCCTACTTTATTGAAAGCGGTTTACACTAACCAAATCACGAAACACAACAAAATAATGATTTGCAATTCAAATGTTTTTGTTCCGATATCAATTTATTATTGGCATTCCTCATTGTATTATTTATAAATGAACAATAAGTAATTGATTTGACCTTTCTACTGGTTGTTTGATGCAGTTAATATGAAAAGAACACACCTTGTATATTATTCGTATTGATTGGAAGTCAATTAAGCGATAAAGCTTATAGGAATAATTAACGGTTTCATTCATAATTACAACATTGAAACTGTTTATTACTACTAATAGGCATTTTCACTTAAACGAACGACAATTTCTTACGAGCAAAATAAAAAATACTGAGACTGTGGTGCATTTTACCCAGGCTTACTCTCTCGGTGTGAATGGATCCATGGTCAGGGTGGCCGGCGTCCGTCGTCCTATCGTTCCCAATAAATTAGAAGCCACTAATACAAGCCGTGGCTTTACAGGAGACTGGTCGTGTCAAGTCGCCACTAATGTACGGGCTTGATAACACTTTCAAAATCACTTATGTGCACATCACCAGTTTGATAAGACCTTACATTCATTCGAAGTTTGAAAGAGCCTGTTCGTGGGGCATAGGTCGGCAGATATTGGTGGATTGGTCCATTCGCTGTTTTGAGGTGCAAGAAAAGCTTGCCTCTTTTATATCGTTAGTATAGAATTCAATGTCACATGGTCTGAGTGTGTAATGTAAATTCTTGCTTACTTTATTGTTAAAGATGACCGGTAATTGATTTAGTGTTTGGATTTATGGGTGCAAGTTAATTCTGAAATTTTTGAGTAGTGATTAAGCGAAGGATTATGTGGAGCGAAAGTTTGGGAATTCCTTTTCGTTGACTAATAACTAAGCATAGATGGAATCGACTTTCAACTTAATATACAACAGTGAAAATATATCAATGTAAAACTGACCTTTTGACTGAAACTATTTCTTATAATTAATACACCTATTAATAAATATCATCTCGATGATAAAAATTCTAACATTTTATGAAAGCCTTGAGGGACATTATTAGGCTGCAAAGATAGTCTTTAATAATGTGTGCACAGCATTTTTTGTCATTTATATTTGACTACTTTTTAGCTGTCTAAGAACCTTTTGGTAAATAAGAAAAAAGTAGTGAACACTACAATACTATCTTCAGAAAAATTTATTTTGGTAATATACAAAGCCACGGCGAATATGTAAATATGCTTTGTTCGGTTAAGCTGTGGACTAAATCAACCACCAATAAAATAACAATTCTGCATTAGTTATCTGTCAATATTCTCATATGAATAACTCGAGTCTTTTTTGTACAGTAACCTTTAGATCGGTTACAATACTAATATGTTCTTGGATAGGATCCGACGCATGCGCGCAGCGGCGCGGAATAACGGACGGCGGCGGCCGCATCTTGCGATTTGTCCCTGCGATCATGTCGCGATAGTGCTGTGCGACTAGCGTCAAGTGGTGTAGTGGACGGCGGATTAGAAGATGTAGCCATGAAAAAAAATTCTAGAAAATTTTGCCTGCGGCTTCACTTGCGTAAATGTAGGTAAGATTAGGTTAGTAACAATACTTTTTCTGGATGTAAGGTACCCTATGTCCTTTTCTGTTCTCCTGACAATGTGTAAGGTAATTTGATCTTGATCGGTCGAGTAGTTAAGGCAGGAAAGTGTAACAGAAAACTCACATCCGCATTTATAATATTAGTTAATTCACATCAATAATAATAATATAATTAACACAATATATTCAGATATCACAACGAATCTGATAATGCAATGCATGGTGTTTGAAGCATCTAGTTAAAGCAATTTTGGTAATTTACCGTTACCATCTGCTATAGAAAAGTTTGTGTTGTTAAGATATAAGATACTAATTTTCACTTATGTTATTATTACATAAGTGAAAATTAGTATCTTATATCTATATATCTTATAATTAGTGTTAGTTGTAGTAAAATGTACGGATTTGCAAAACCTCCTAAATTTGGAAAATATGCTGAAATTATTATTATATTTAATAAAAGCAATAACGATAGCCTAGCAAGAGTTATTTATAATAAACTTATACTTTTTTCTAGAGGACCAGGTTAAGACAAGAAGCTTACACTTGGTTAAGTTATGCTCCTTTGTTTCCCTCCCATAACGTAAGTACTTAACGAATGTTTTTCGGTTTACTCTAAATCTTCTACAAACCTGTCTTTTCCCAAGATGTTTTCCTAGGTCTTTACTTTCTGGCTGTACCAGGCAAACCAGCCAGATATACTTCACGGTCCTTTGTGCCTCCAGAAATTGGACAATTTGCTGGAATCACAACAATTAATTGCAATATATTGTAAACGTTTGAAATGTGATTTGTCACTGCCTACACACCATTGTGATACCAAAATTCAAACGCAATATTTAACTGCCTTAAATATATTGTTAGCTGTCAATTCTGTGCTTCCAACAACAAAATGTAAATAGATTTATTTCTTCATGTATTTGTTAGGTGTTCCATGAATATTCTATTTTAGATAGATTCAGGTTTCACACTCGGTGTTATATAACCCAATTGAATCAGAAATTTTATGTTATGTTTTGTCTTCATAATAATCAGCCCCGTATTTAAAATGTCCCACTGCTAGGCACGGGCCTCATCTTAGGATGATAAGGTTTAGGATATAATCCACCATGTTGGCCCAATGCGAATGGTCAGACTTCACATATATGCCAAAACATTATAGAGAACTCCCGGATATGCAGGTTTCCGCTCAATGCTTGCCTTCGCCGTTAAAGCAAATGATAAATAACTATTTAATACACATATAACTTCGAAAAGTCAGAGGTACTTACCTTGGGATCGAACTCGAGAGCTCTGCGTAGCAGTCCAACGGTATATCACTAGGCTATCGCTTCTATACTTGGGTAACTAATACAAATAAATATTTTGTATATGAAAAAATTACTTGAGGAAAAAATTTCTTAATCTATTGAATCGCAGCGGCCAGACACAATAGGTTTTTAATTACGTCTAGCATTTCAAGATTTGACAGGTTACCAGATCCTTGTACTTCTCACTTCGATTCATCTGAAACAAAATTATCTAACTCTAAAATAATGGCGACACACAGCATAATGCGGTCCTTAATATCCCGAACAAAAAGTACAAGCGTGCAAGGCTTGTTAAGCCTTGGTCGCACAGGACAAGCACCGTACGAACTACTCGGACATAATCGATTCGTCGCATCGGTGCTCATTCAATAATCGAAACATGTCGCAAGTCTGCCCATATCTTTATGCTTCAAGCGTAATCTTTTTAATTTATGAAACGCATTTTTATATGAAGGGATAGTAAGTAAATCATTGTAGCAAACGATTGATGTAGTTTATATTAATTTATAATAAACTAGTGGGATGTTTTTCGAGTAGCAGCATAAGCGGCATTACGTTAGGATATGTATCTCAGCTTGTAGAAACGAATCTGCATGAATGGATTCATCGCTTAAAAGTTAGCCAAGCGACCAACCAATGTCTACTGCGCGCAGTGTTGTGGATTCGATCTCCACACGGGACAAAAATGTGTATGGTCTACAAACAGTTTCTCCGTATATGCAAGGTAAACAGGTTTGAAAATTGGTTGAAGCATAGAAAAATTAAAAGCATAGCCTAAAGTACCATAAATTCTTCTTGTATAATTTCTAAAGTTTCTATATTTTGTCCAACACGTTATTGGTTTTGATAGAAGAACCTAGATTTCTAGAACAATTTCTGGCAATCAACACATATTTTATTTATGCTATATGTTCACAATTCACAATCGAAATTAAATTAATAAAATAGAGTACAAACAATACGGGTCAGCTAATTTTAATCCAACTTTATAGAATTTAGGTTTCAGAGTCACGCCAATGTCGACTGGCTGCCACCGAGAATTCGCTGTCAAAAAACCCAACAATACTTTGGCTAGCCCGGAAAACAAACATTTGACCTCGACATCAGCCACAATCTTATACCACAGGATCAGCGAGGCAATCTAATATTAAATAATAAGTATATACCTAATTCACTGACACCATTTCTGACGAAGCTCTTATGCATCAGTCGACACGTACTAGCTGACCCGCTATCGATCTAAAACATACCATAATTATGCAAAAGGAAGCCAATAATTAAATAAATCATAATAACTAAAATTATAAATGCTTAAATCATAATTTTAAGTTGCCAAATTATAGGGCTGTGCAACAAGCTAATATTTAAGACCACATAATAAGCGGTTATTGCAGAAACAAAGTTGCCCCGTTTAATTATAATTATCGTTGCAAAACATTAACGGGAGCCGTTTTTGCTAAGAAGATCGTTAAAGTTCAAAAGGTTTCGAATGATTCTTGTTGTTACTATAAATGTAAACCCCGCTTGTGTTGGATACAATTGTAATCGACATGTACACTACACTACTTATGTAGAATCGTGGTTTAAGTAAAGATTACTAGCATATTATTGGTGTTTGGTTATGCGTGTTCGAAGTATCTAGGGTTGTGTGCTGGGAGATAAATTAAAGTCGCAAGGCCAATTGACTAAAATGTATTTACGTCAAATTAATTACAATAATACGTATCTCGCGTATGTCGCGTGTGTCGGTAGTGCGCGGTGCGAAACGACTGGCGTGACAAGTTGTAAGAACTTCACACAATACAATTTGATGTGTCAGGTCGGCCACTACAATATAATGGGTTTTCTACAATTCTATGATTCTTTCGATAAATTCATATTCTATGTAGTAAACTACTGTCTCTAGAATTAGGTTTCATTATAATAACGGCTTTTTTTAATTCATTATAATAGAATTTCTAACTCTATTTCATAATTTTAGGTCACAGATATCCTCTGGTCAAAGAGGTCGATATAGAGTATCGATATATTTAAATCAAAGCATCACAGCACCTTCGATTAAGCCTGAATATGTCCAATTGAGGCTATGAACATTGCATAATCCATGTTTTTATAAGAGTCACAATTAATAAGATATCGAGCGCAGGTAGCACCATAGACAGTTGTTATTTCATCCATAAATTCTCACGCCTATATATTTCTGAAAGCTTAGGTTAAAATAGGTATTGTCTACTACAGTATCATTTTGTCAGATTTGGGTCGAGCACAGTATTAAACTGTGGGTTGTATGGAAATCCAGGCTACATGCTGATATAACTCGACAATTGGGCTCAATTATCGAGTCAAGCAAAGCAAAGCAAAACAGTCTTTGTCGTCGTCATTGACTGTCAACAGAGGAATCAGTAATGTTGGTTCCTTACGTTTATTTTGTAACATCTTTGTTACAAAAGCACGAGTGATACTTCGTGCAATGCAAGCGTCCGTACCCTATGGCAGCCGATTACCATCAGACAAGTCATATACATTTGCCACCTCATCAATATTAAAAAACAAAAACGTGGCGCCAAGCTCAAGCAAGCTTCATAAAACCATCTTCGTTTAGCGAGCATAAGGTAACAGTCTCACACTTTGTAATAACGATTACTAACAACTAATATAACCAAAGCAAAAATAAACATTCCAACAAGGAGCAAAATAATCGTATAACTTCACTCATAAAGCTATCCATACACCATAAGTCATAACACAACATTGATGATTGATTTTTATGCTGTAGAATGGGCAGTTTTATGACTGTGCGAAATACACATATTATATTTCTTGACCTCGTTAATACTGTTTACGTTGGCCCAACATTGTTGTACCAAAGCACGTGTCAAATGTCTTTATGGCTTGTACCTTTGTAAGAGATAGTTTGTTCGAGATTTTTTTAAACAAGTTTACCATCGAAATGCTGTGTGGTCTTGTTAAAGAAACGACCACCCCGTTACTTTCAATTAGATGTACGGAATTGACAGGTTGAATTGTGATAAGAGATGTGATGTGGATGTTATCGACGCATGTGTTCGAATGCAGAGATAGCATAGGAATAGATCTTTAATACGCTTAGGTTTTTAAGTTCACAATTTAACCAATATTGGCTTTTTTGGCTAATTAGTTCTAGTAGCGTCCAGATGCTTGCAATAACCACTAATGCCACGTGTGTAATCAGTCCCGTACAAAGGATTCAATACGTTGTCCATGCAAGGGATTGAAGGCTACTAGTTAGTTTACATGTTGACTATTATACCAAAGCTCCTTCATAATTAAAGGTGCTTTAATCTGATCAACAAAATAGTTCAAGCAGTTTTTCGTTCGATACATGCTTTACGTAATTCACATCCTATATCTCCGGATTTACTGAAGAGAATAAGACGACATCGAGTTCAGATATCAAGTTGAGCACTATACTATATGTACTGTCAATATGTATAAGCTGTATCAAAACTGCACGGGAGTCAATGATCTCCTAGACACTGCCACTATGCTAAATATTTTGGATTCTAGACCCACACAAAAAGATGCCTTCGAAATTTTATTCTTGATGCCGAAACAAACAGACGGATAACCATCTAAAAATCATTATATTGACTTCAGAACTTACCAATTTCCAAAAATATTACGGATATTCAGACTTATTCCTGTTATACGAATTATAATAACATATACCTATAGATATTAAACGTGACACAAAATTAACACCTTACGAACAATTCTCACGGCGCACAACCATCTTATCGAAAGTCGAATTCCGATTGCTCTATTGTCGTGTCAAAATATTATAGTGTATTAAGTCGGCTCATCGTTGTCTATAATTAAGCTTTAACTACTTAACTTTGAATCCGACCCATCAATCATGGCAATTGTTTATTGATTTATTATAGACATCGATTGAAAAAATGGTGGCTTATGATAAAAATGCATACACGATGACGCAAGTGCAACTGTTTTTCTGTTCTATTTTTGGCAAATGTCATTTTTTTGTGGCAATATTAGATGTTTGATTCATGTAAAATTAAAGGTTATGTAGTGTTTTCCCTATATATAATTAAGGAAGGATACAGTGGTATCGCACAGTCAGTTTTTTTGTATGTTTTGGTTGAACTACTCAGAAATATTAGTACTTACCTACTATGTCAGAACCTATTAATAAACATAAAATCAAATAATATTGGTCAGTTGTGTATATAAAAATAATGCAGCTGTACTTACCGTCTGTATTTTTTTTTGCCATCGAACAAACTTTGTCTAAATTCGTCAATGACGAGAAAACTAAGCTAGCGTAATGTATATATGATTTAGCCCTGCCTACCCCTTCCAAATAAACAGGCATGAATCTTAATAGCAGCGATAGCTCGGTGGGTAACCGGTGGACTTTCACACAGAAGTCTCAAGTTCGATCACAAGGCGCTGATCTCTGACTTTTTAAAGTTATGTGCGTATTAATTAGTTAATTATAGCTCGCTTTAAGAATATGTGCGTATCAAATAATGGCTAAGAAAAACATCGTGAGGAAACCTGCTTGTCTAAGAGTTCTCCATTATGTTCTCCGCGATATCTAAAGTCTGCCAACCCGCTCTGGGCCAGCCTGGTGGACTATGGCCTAACCCTTCTCACACGAGGCCCGTACTCAGCAGTGGGACAGTTTAATATGGGACCTGGCTGGTATTATTATTTATGAATCTTTTTAATATTCTTGGATAAAGTGTTTCTGAGGTCTTAGCCTAGATTCGTTCGCCTATATTACCTATAGCGAATCAGCTAGCCACATTTCCAGACTTCGTGCTGTTTCTGAGAACATCCTAACAGAAAATCTAATAGCGTTGCGCCTGTCATAAGATATCACAAGAATCGAACCCGGATTCTCTTGATCTGCTCAAGTGTACCTTAGTACAAACTGATGTTCACGAGGCAACCTCTGAAAGCCTGGGGATGCGAATTCAATATATTTTCATGTATAAGTACATTAATTTAATTTAAAACGTTCCAATGAGTGACCTTAGTTTGTTAGTTGGACGTTTGTTATGCGCACTTAGCCCCACAATTGGGCCATTGTGCGTGAATAAGTGACCTTATTAATATTACAACTAAGCCGATACTGGTAAGTTAGCGTCCACTAACACTGTCCTTAGTTATAGTTAAAGGGAAGACAGTTTTTCCGCGTGTTCTCTACACAATGTCACTGTTTACTACGCTAATTCAAACTTTTCGTCCGTTTCGGTATTCTCACGAAATCAGTGTTATTTAAATAAAGTAAGTAGTATAGTGGGAATAAATGAAGCAAGAAATATATAACAATATCATAACAAATGGAAAATCCTCCTTAGATCCTCATTTCTCCTAACAAAATACACAAATGTTCTTTGTTCACGATCACACGCAAATATAAGCACAGAATTATGACACGGGATCTATGAGACCGATATGGGTAATACCGAGCAAAATCAGAAAAATCACTAATTCTACTAATGTTATAAATGTGAACGTTTGTTAGGATGGATGGATATTTGTTACTCTTTCACGCAAAAACTACTGAACCGATTTTGATGAAACCTTACATTATTATTGTTTGTACATCAGAATAACATATAGACTACTAAAAATCTATCTTCACATAAATCTTCATACATTAACGCGAGCGAAACCGCGGTCTAAATTTGATATAATATATTTTGAACTAATATATTTGGCTTAATTACCCAATGTCAAAGTTCGTGTGAACCAGTGTGAAGTAAATCATGTGTAACGAACAACAATGGTTACATCAAGCCGCGACCTTTGGCTAATGCACTGTCTATCCGTATGTGATAGTTGATAGCCAAAACTGGTAATTAGGCTGTGATTAACTGATATGTTGCGGCAGGCTCCCACGATGTAGGGCTGGCAATTTCAGAAATTATATAAAAATAGTATATATAATCCATACTTATAATTATAAAGGTAATAATTATAATGATTGACAATGCTTGAATAAAAAACTTAATGCGAGTAAATGAAGTAAGAGAGATGAGCCAGGCGCTAGTAGAAATCCGTAATTTCTGGCAACCCCGATCCTATTATTCTTCGTTCTCAATACATTGTAAACAAGAAGTTAAAATGAAAAAGAAACGATATTTTTTTTTAATAGTTACCTCCTTTAATTAATTAGACTTTATATGTATAAAGTATTTAATAATCTATGTAGATTATTAAAAAAAATAAGGCGATTAATATCAAGCGCCTCATGATTTCAAGCTTAATTAATTATTTTTAAACAATATTTTCAATGTAATTTTTTAATTAGTCAATTCCAAGGATATATTTGAAATTAAAGGAGATTGACCATTTATATATGGAAGTTGGTCCAAGTGTTGCCCAACACTGACACATAGTGCATAATGTTCCTTAGTTAGTTAGTTAGTTGGACGTGTGTGTTATCCGCACTTAGCCCCAATGTTCCTTAGACTAATACTAGTCTGTAACCCAAAGCACATCAAAATCTATCAGAGGAGTACTTAGAAATTTTTATTTTTATGTATTTTAACTGAGCTAAAATCATAATTAACTGCTTATAGGCTGGCAAACCGACATGATCGGGGAGAGGTGAGGCGCGGGACTCACTGCTTAATATGCCTTCCGAACCACGAGGCTGAAACACCGGCAACTTCCTGACTCTGAGCTGTTATTGGGAATTAGAAATATCTAAAAAAACTTTTTGGCCCGATCGGGGATTGGAAACCAAGACCTCATGCACGGCAATCGCACTTAGTACCGCTGTGCTACCCCTGAGCTAGCTATTTATCAATCGTCATCATCGGCGTCGAGAATAATTCTGTCGAGAAATAAAGCAGGGCGCCTAACAACGTCTTGGTTCCTAGCCTACCCTAAATACCAAACTACACATAACGTGGGCACTGCTGCCCAACTGGCAGACTTCTACGTCCATTAAAAGAAGAGCAGCAACAGTATTTAATGCAATCTACCCATGATTATCTTCGTCAATTGCAATATAGCTATGGTAGATTTAAGGGTACGTGTGTCTATTCTTTATGTGCGCTCGTACAAGTTGGACATTGTTGGAAGGCATCGAAAAATCTGAGAAGTCATTAAGCTGGCTGTTCTATTTTTGTATAATGAATGACAGAGTGATGCGTACATATTTTCTGTAATAGTTTGGCGCCATCGCCAGTTTGATTTGGTAGGTTCCTACAGTGAATACAGTCAACTTCTTCGGTGTTAACACAGGAAATACAGCAGCATTATTCTTCTTTGATCTACATTATCTGCCAAGTGATTGGCAACATTCAGCCGCTCCCTGGATATATTAATGAATTCGAGGGCATAACGGCTATCTATAATATCAACGTGGAAGGCATTGGAGATGACCTCCAGCCACCCTGAGGTTTGACCTGGGGGTGGCGGGCTTTGTGGGCCTGCCCGCCATCCGTTCAGCACCAGGTTCGAGAGGCAGCGTGCGTGTTCCCACGCACGCCTCTGTTTCGTGTTCGATAACCCCGGCAGCAATTTTTTTATTTTCTATTGTCTTTTACTAAATAAAAGTATTCCCATTTCTGGGCAACACTTAGGCCAGACCCGATCAGTCTCCTTTTTAACAAAATAACTTGTATATGCTGTGAGGTACGTAAGTCTTAAAAAAGCACATACTTATTAATTTTAATTAAAAATTCAAATGCATTTACTTACAGACCAGTTCCAGAGTAAAAACAATAAAAAATAACATATCACCATAATCATCAAACACTATCACTAAACATAAAAATATGCGAAATTTTACACACGATCTTACTTCACATCACAAACAAACGCAACTCAAATTCTCAAACAAATATTGGGCATCTTATCAGCATCAGTAACAACCCTACTCACAGTGCTTCTCCGAAGTTTAACTAAACTTTTACACCTAAAAGGTTTTGGACTACATAATTACATGATAGCCAATCTTTTAAATTCAAGGGCAAAGAAAGGATCAATTGTTTTGTATGAAGATGTATCCAATGATTATGCAGTAGCTTAGGCGTTTTGAACTCCGATTGGAGAGTAATTTTCTCGTCAAATGATAACTTTTTGTGGTTTGGCAGCCAGTAATAGTCTAACGCTTTGATGACGAAGCAGGATGTAGTGGAATGCTCGGTAGAATGTTAGTGGTGATTCTGATCCTTAATAGATGTAAACTATTATGTATTTTTAGATTGGTCCTTGTATTTTAGATTGTGTTTGCTCATGTGCTCGGTTTACACACGACCTTGTTGTTTTACTTATAGTAAGATTATTGTAGATTATTCACAAAACTGATACAAACAATATTATCTACATACAGGTAATGTAGGTACCAGATTATCAAGGTGAAATCCGGTACTTGATTTATTCCCAAATAAATTTATGGTAATTCAATTGTTTTAGTGCGTAATTTTCATATTGTATCAATACCTTAACATTTATAACGCTATACAGATTTCTTTGACACCAATAACACAACTACATTGTCTTAGATTACATAGAGTCACGCTTGTATACATCTCCGAAGATATAGGCAGAGCAATCTCCTCTGATTACCCGCAATAGATCTCGTCTCTTGACGTCTACCGACCATATTCTCAAACTCAGTGCTGCAGAATATCCTGATTTAAAGATCACTTCCTACGACTTGGGTATCGAACCCAGGACACTTATGCTACAGGCCAACAAAGCAAAGATTACATACTAACATTAAAAACTACCCGCAACAAATTGGCAATTACGCGGTTAGTAATAAGCGGCGCTAACCATTCTTCTTAAGGGGCAGTCATTACCTCGCGCTCATTTAACAGAGCTTCTGTTACGCCTTTTTGCGAAAGGCTCGATTACCAACCGATAATGTGTTCGCGATACGCATCTGAAAGAGCTTGTAAAGGGTGTGTGTAGTTTTCTAATTGAGTAGATGTGCAGCCAAGTTTTGGATCTCTAAAAGTATTTGTGTTGGTCTTTGTTGTTGTTCTGAAGACGTACGAGAATTGTCTATTAGGGATCGTGAGGCGTTTACGTCTATTATTAGGTAGTTGGCCAGGGGATATATATCTGATCTGGTTGTAGAATTTGGCAGGACGCCTGTCCTTTATTTACTTAGGGACGATGTGTTGAATGTCGCTATAATTTAATATAAATATATATTTTAGTTTATGTAGCAAGCGGCTTGCTTATCGGAGAGATGAAGGTTAATATAAATAAATGTAGTCAATCTAAAAGGCATGATATAAAAGTGGCACAGAGATCTAGACAGACAGGCGCTCATAGCCAGTTGCACTGTTCGGTAAACGATTAGCGAGGTTAAGCAACGTTGGGTGCGGTCAGTCTATAGATGGGTGACCGCTAGGTGGTATTTCTTCTGAGCGTCTCCGTGCTTCGGAGGGCACGTAAAAAGTCGGTTCCGGTTGTTGCCAAATTGACAGCAGTCGTGAAGCCAAGTCAGAGACCTACGGGCGGCTTGAACAACTCTTGACAACAGGTTGGCCACTAACCACACGAAAAAGAAAGAAAGAAGAAGAGATTTAGACAGTCATTTTAACGCAATCATCACCAATCTAGTCTAGTTATTTATACATAGTCAAAAACAAATTAATTAACAGGGATTTTTCAATAGGACCAATTGAAGAGGAGTGTAAATTTAAATGACTTTACAGAAGTAAAAAAGGATTCGACTTAATAAATAAGTCCCAATTATTACATTAATTCTGCATATGTTATACCAAAATTTTTTAGAAACGTAACTTTGGCGGCTTGCTCACTCTCATAAAAATATGCCTCTTTTTCTAATAATTTGTTAATATAATAAACATTTATATAAACTACTTACCATACACAAAACATCCTGTATTCAGACGCTTCACATAAAATCCGTCAGAGCCGTCAAAAAGACGTAGTGCCCCCGTCAATCAAGCGCCCTCGCACCTTTCAACAAAAAATATATAAAAAACCGTCGCCAATTATTGTGTGCTTGCCCTTAATGGGTTTTACATGTATACTGATTGTGGTGAGTATACAGTTTCTGTTATATATTGAAAGTTTATTGTTCCAAAGATAATATTTTTTTATAGAAAAGGAATTTTGCTACATATTATTTCTGCAATACATTTTCTGCTTCTACTTTGAATGTTTATAAATTTGAAATTTATTTAGTTTCATCAAATATTCATTGTACATCATACAATTTACATAGGCATAGACATAGGTAAGTATTAAGACTAAATCAAGTAAAACAATAGCACTTACTCTGTAACACATAGCAAACTATGTTCAATGTTAGGCCTTTAGAATAATAAAAGAAAGAAAACTTAGTTTAACTTCAACTTATAAGATTTAGTTATAAGGAGCGATAGCCTAGTGGTCGTTGGTCTGCCTCGCAAAGATCTCGAGTTCGATCCCAAGGCACGCATCCCTGATTTCTCGAAGTTATGTGCGTATAAAATAATTAGTTATCGCTTTAACGGTAAAGGAACACATCGTGAGGAAACCTACATGTCTGAGAGCTCTCCATAATATTTTCGAAGATATGTGAAGTCTGCCAGCCCGCACCTGGCCACCATGGTGGACTAGAGCCTAATCCTTCTCACAGTGAGAAGTGGTATGTGTCCAGAAGCGGGACGGTTTAGTATATGACTGACATTATTATAAGATTTTTGTTGTAACTTAGTACATAAAATATGATTCCAATACAAACTTATACATACATATATGCTCTGAATGTAATACCAGTTTTACTGCTATTTCCTTTTATCCCTATATTTAAAGTAAAAGGTTAAAGATTACTTTTACGTAGCGAATTACGGGAGCAGCAGTTATTACTACTTTCATGCCCGTTTCTTGTTACTGGCTGGAACGTCTCTGGACAAATCGATTCATTACTACCAATTCAAATTAAAATCATACTTTTTTATTCTACTAATGTTTCAAATTGACTGTATGCTAACAGCCTGCCTGTTGCACAAACTACAATACTATTTATAACTTGCCGACTTTTTTAAAACAGTCGGTAAGGGCAAGAATCTTCTGTGATGTTTGAGTGAGTCCGTGAAACATCACTTAAAATTCTGGATAACTTACTGACTGAAACCTAACACAAGGTAATTTTGCTTGCATCTTCTGTAGGGTGGTGGCACTTCTCTACTCGGGCAATTCAGCATAACACAGCCAGTATTGATCTATCACAAGAGCAGCAAAGAATATGATGATATTGTTTGCTTCTCTTATAATTACGGATTTGTATTGTAGATATCTTTGTGAAGTTAATTATTGCATTACGATTATTTCATTATTAACTACACTGTTTGACAATCTTCAAATACCATCGCAAACATTATACATAACACGCAGGCGGTCAGACTTCCTAATAATGTGTTTGAATACAAATATTATTTTGAGATTGCTTAGCATTAAAACTTGTCAATTATAACGTAAAAATAATTTTCTTTTTAAAAAAGCTACTCTTGTATTAGCAATCAATCATATGTCGCGTCTTAACAAACATGATAGCAGCAAACACAAATAAAAAATCACACAAATGTTTGTCCTATGCCAAGATCGAACCCATAACACTCAGCTCGCTGACAGTACGAGGTGACTACCACTGGCATTGTTCTTACAGAAATCTATGTAATAATAATAATAATCTTTAACCATGCATTTGACACACGCAGACGAATCGCGTTCATAGTATTTCGACATTGTTCGTCTGACGTCGTACAATTCTTTGTAACTATGGTTACCTATACCGACCTTATTTATATGTAATAGAGAAATACAGAAAACAAAGTAGCAAGCTTAGGAATTTTGGTCGAATTTTGACCACCAGGCGACCGCTAGTTAGTATTAATACTTATAACTAAATTATAAGAAAAATTCAAAGATATGGCACAAAATATACTATAGTAACTAAATAAAAATGTCTGATTTAAGGACCGCCGTAAAATTCTTTAGCTTCACTGTCGACTTGTAAAGTGCCCAGAACACTAGCATTGCGCCGTTGAATTGCAATGCTGATTCTTTGAGACAAGAAAAGTCCAGGTTTCTGATCACGCGAAGCCCTCAAACGTAAAAGTTTGACGAGAATATTTTTGTACTTAATTTAACATTGCATTGGAAATTAATAAATTAAAAAACAAATATTATAAGTCATAATTTGTCTTTAGCAATAACCACCCTTATATGGACATGACTGTGGACAAATTGACCCCCCAAATAACATATAAGCTTTCTTAACAACAAAGAGCGTAAACTCTACAACTTCAAAGCTGACCAGCCGAAAGTACCTTCAAACATCCTTTCTACTCAACAATCGCGTTAATTACATACACATCTCTTATATACATAAAGGATGTTCAATCGATTCGTCTCGATTGTCTATCGAATCGTGATTTCCTGTCGACGATATTTATCAATCGATTCAAGGTGTGTTTCGTTTGAATACGCTTTTAATTCGGACTCCGGAAACAAAGGTACTGCTGAGCATGTAGATATGATGTGATAGTATATAACATATTGTTATGCTTTTATATACATATATGTATTATGTGCATATGCAAATATGCAACTAAAATTTGTAAATGTTTTTGTACAAGTACTAGATTTTGTGTAAATGTAGCTTAGGTTATTAACAAAACCTACTTTTTCTGGATGAATAGTACTCTTTTCTATTCCCCTGACAACATACAGGGTGATTTTGAAATCGTGTAATTCCTTTTAACCACGCATTCTACTGGTGATATAGAATAACCCTGACCATATTTTTATTTAATTAGATTTATTTTTTTTGAAAAATTATTATTCCTTTTTTTTCGTGAAATGGTGTCAGATAGTCATATGTTAACCAACCGAGGCAATTTTAATTTTTTACTAATTAAAATAAAAAATCATATTAATAATTAATGTCGTAAATAATAACGGGCGGTCCTTTTTATTGCCCCTTATTATTTACGACATCAGTTATTGTTATGTTATTATTTTTAAATTAAAAAAATATTAAGATTGTGTCAGGTGGTTAAAATATGACTATATGAAATAATTTCATGAAAAAAATCTGTACTCTAATTTTGCCGAAACCATTATTCTAATTAAGAAAAAATATGGTCAGGGTTATTCTATATCACCAGTAGAATGCGTGGTTAAAAGGAATTACACGATTTCAAAATCACCCTGTATATGCGAATTTCATAATGATCGGTCGAGCAATAAAGGCGTCAAAGCTTGGTTAGGAGTAACTTTTGTCCGCGACTTCGTAGTAGGCGTGAAATTTGGTAGTAGGTATTTATCTATAGGTATTTATTAACCTCTAAGTTCTTCGAAGAGGTTAATGAAAACACTACGTGGGTCTGTCTGTCTGTTAGTGACAGTTTGTGACAGGCATAGCTCCGGAACCACTGGACCGATTGACTTGTAACTTGGTGTACAGACACCTCGGTCGAGTTTGAATATAGGCCCTGTGGGTCAAACAACCCCCGAGGTATAGGGATCACAAGGTCATAAGGTTAGGGGATATCCACCAACAGAGTGATTTGGAAGTCCAAGGTAGAGGCTTTTGCCCAACAGTGGGACATTACAAAAAGCTGATGGAAAAAAACAAAAAGAAAGGTCACATGAAGAGGAAGAGGTTGAATACTGGGTTTTCACACCCATCTCGTTTTTCTTTGCATGTAACAAGAAGATGATCTACACACATAATACTTGACTTCTAGGCAGCGTATCAAGATGGAACATGTTCCATAGTTTAAGTTAGACCTCCAGCAATACAACGCAGTCCAAAATGCGGGACATTTTGGACTGCACGGATGACGTACATAGTTGCTTAAGTGGTCGCCTCCCCGCTGCCATTGCGCCGAGTGCTATGGGTTCGAATCCCACACGGGACAAAAATTTCTTCGATCCACAAATGGTTGTCACTAGTCTAGGTGTTCTTTGTGTCCGTTGTTTGAATGTTTGTAAAGTCCCTCGTGACACAGGAATTATACCTAGCGCAGAAATAATAATAAAAAAAATATACAGTTACATAAGAAGTCTAAAATCATTGTCAGGGTTTCTATAGCTATTATAAATACCCTTACATCTTTTCCTTAAAATCTGTAATGAATGAATATCGACCAGTTTTAATTTTATTATATGCAGAGTATTTTGGATGTATGATAGACTAAGTTCAAAAGTGGCACCAATGCACAGTGATTCAGGTTTCATACAAAGGCGGTCATAAATACACAAATCCGTTATAAAAAGTATTTTATTATTTTACACGTTGGAATATATTTAGGTAAACGTAAATAATTAAAATTATAATATATTATATAAGTTTAAAAAATTCTTAACAACATTTAGGTGTAAAAATGTCTCGCCGTAATTTTATTTTAGACGATCGATGTATCTAAAACATTTTATATTGCGAATTTTAATAGTAAAACTGTAAATAATGGTTATTTGTATTAACAATAACCACAAAAGAATAAAATAAAATAGCAAAAATACATAAAATAAGTTTATTTTCTAAATACAAACAACCTACAAACTATACGAAATATTGGCAAAATTACCTTTAAATACATAACAAATCTAAAACAGCTTTTGACAGTACACTCTTTTTTTTGACAGGTAACTTTCGTAGACCTGTTATGAAGGGATCTGAATGAAGAAGAAGCCTATTAATTAAATCAGTATTGGTCAACATGCGACTCATTTTTCGCGTGTGATTTCTCCTAAATGATTTGATGTGTTTGTTAGTTGCTTCAGCTGCTTTTTCAGACAGCTCTCTGATTGATAATAAAGCGTGATCAATAACATTAGCACCATGAACTAGGACTTTGTGAACGGAAGCAGGCATGTTATACCACGGATACTCGGCAACTAATTGCCGAGCTGTCTCTAATGCGAACTCTTCGAAGTTCGTCTTATTAATGTTATATCCCGAATTCAAACATTGAAGTATGATCCAGCAACGATCTAGGAGATCTTTCTTGATCCCAGTAATTTCAGCTGAAATTTCTGAGTTCGAGAAAAACCGTCTGGCGGTATTACCATCGTTTGAGGTCCCGCTTCCGCCACTTTTGGGCTTATCCACTATAAGACCTAATCTTTCTCTAAATTGAGTCTGAATATATGTTTTTTTTGCTGCAACAAGAATTTTGTCATTTTCAGATCTAGCTTGCCATTTTTTAACATCTAACTTGTATGCGACATGAACAAAATATTCAAAGAAGCGTATTAACGCGTGAAGAGGTGATAAACCAAATTCATATTTACTCTCATCGACTTTCTTGTTTAAACATTTGTCAATTTGGTTCATTTCGCTGGGCAAGGCATTACAAATATAACATTTAAACGAGGAAACACTGCTAAGTGCATTACACACTTTGCCATCTACCATAGTAAATTGCAAGCAATGAGTAACGCGGTATTCCTGATCTTCTTTTTTGAAAACAGTTTGCTGTAAGTTACTTATTTTCTCTTTAAAATATGCTTCTTCCTCAACTGATACTGCAGTCGATTCTTTCAAATATCAAAAGCGTACAGGCCTACAGTATCTAGTTGACGAAGGACGAGGATTTTCCACAAAACTACGGTATTTTCTCCAGTATCTAATTTCAAAACAAGCTGAAGTGGCACATATGAAGTAAGAAACAAGCTACCGTCTTCAATAGTGGCGTCAGAAAAACACTGTTTATATTCAGAATGCCCTGTACTGCCATCGAAACCCCATTTCCCTATCAAGGCTATCTTATCCTGGGATTCTTTAGGTACCCTATCCAAAACAACCTTTTGAGACTTGAGAATCCGATTGGCTGTATGATCTAATAAACTTTGAAGTTCGACTTCGGCAGATGATTCGCTAACAGTTATATCTGGAGGATAACAGTGTTTTTTCGATTCCACAACAATTTGGTAAGATGGCAAAATGCTTTTTGAAAACTTATTGTTTATAAATTTCTTTACTAATAAATATTGATGTCGAGTTAAGTGAGCTTCGACAATGAGCGATAAAACTTCGTTAGCATCGATTTCAGGAAAAGTTAATAAACTATCATCGGAAGCACTAAGCAATGAATGTACAAGAGAAGGATCTTGCTTAGACAAATTAGCTAATCTTCTCCTTTTTGTACGTTTACTGGTCTCGTCAAAGTTCATTTTCGGACGGCCAGACGATGAAGATGTTGATGCTTCAACTTCGTCAAAGTTCAGAGATACACGTACCTTAGTTCGCTCTACATCAATATTTTCAATTTCATGCAGCCAATCTGAACACATTTCTAAGAATTTAGATTTAGTACGATTCGACTTGGCCCAGTAATGAGAAATTCGTTTACATACATTCGTAATTCTAAGGCTTAAAGGTTCTAGGTTAATGTTTTCGATGTAATCAGAAAGGCATGATGTTTCAGTCAAAGTGTTCAGGACATGCTGTGATTTTTCATTTGGTTTACCCACTTTAGAGTACCAAATGTTAAAAATTGACATCCTCGATACAGAACATTTGAAAAATGTACCTGAAACAATATAAAAACTGAACTTAAAAAATGACTTTATTTTTATTCTATGGGCATACATACTTTGACAGCCCACTAACGTAAGAAGAGGCAGGAAGAGGCAGATGAAACTTATAGCCCTTTATAAGGATGTTCTCCTTATTCTAAAAAGATATGCTTCAAGGGCAGCAAAGTACAGCGAAAAGTTGTAGGTCCAAAAGATATAAATATACATCACATTTTTTAAAAAGAAAACTACCCTCAATAATAAAATGATACAAAATAATATGTGCATAAAAAAAAATAAAAAGTGGTTGATAATAAAAGTACATACCTTGCTCTTGAACATCCATACCTTCACAATACGTAAACACTTGATTTGAAATGGTGACACTCAAAAACAACGTGATTAAGTTTTAATGACTCACACGTAGCGTTAATTAGTATCGCGATGCGCTCACTTCCGCTGCACAAAAGTGAATGATACCTTGACCTAATTACGTTGGTATTTATAGTTTTTGGAAGTATGTGAACTAGCTAATGACTTAATGAGGTGATCTTACTGGAGTAAGACAATGAAAATTTTCAATTTATGGCCTAGGGCGGAATCACAGTGCAATGGTAGAAAAGTTAAAAAAGAGTCGTTTGTATTGGTATAGGCATATTGTGTGAAGAAATAAAACGCATTTGACTAAAAAGATCATGAATATGAATAGAACGGTAGAAGAAAGCCAAAAAAAGTTGGTTATAGTGCGTGAGGAACGATATAATAGCAAAATGAGTCAATGATGAGATGGCGAATGCTAGGAATATTTAAAAGAGGAAGATATACTGCGCCGTCAATCATTAAATTAGGATCAGGTTAAGAGAATGATGATTTAGGCATATTTTGGATGTCTATATTGTTGGTTTTTCATCGCTGTAGTTCATACATATATACAAAGTACTATGTAGAGAAGTAGATACCAAATCCTTAAATTTACCAAATCCAAATACTTTATCCAAATTTTATTACATTTACAAAAATAAAAATTTCATTTGCATACTTTCTATTTCTGTTCTAATTAAACTCATTCACTACTTGCCACACAAAAAGGTATTCATCTACTGATAAGTTTTACTATATTTAACCACCCTAAAATATGACCACATCTTATAGTACCACGCGCTATATTTAAGTTTCCCAATAAAAAGCATTCAGCGCTTTAAGCGTGAAATTAATATATTTTGTGGCATTCTTAAACAGCTTGTAAACAGTTTGAATTTAGAACTAATACGGTTTTTACGGCTGACTGTACAAGTGCATATAAAAGCAGATGTACTGTCGTCTATTCCACGTAATCAGAACAATTAAAACAAAAAATAGCAGATAATTAGATATCATCCTTCAGAGATTTGTATCAAACTGTGAAATCGTAATAACAGGCTCTAGGCTCTATTTTTGGGGTCGTCAGATCATCTTATACGACTTCAAGACGTTTGACAGACAGACGGAAATTTTTAATTGCATATTAGAACTTTGTGTATCAAATGCAATTATATAAATTATAGAGTTAGAAATCTTTATGAATAATTCAATTATTTTGAAATGTTGGATGAATGTCTTTAATTGACAAAACGTTTAAATTTCTTAATAAAGTTACGATTTCTCTTGAATATTTTTTTATTTCGTTTATCTGTCTACTGCTTTTGAAGTATTGATTTTATTTTTGATATATTAATATGGATAAGACGTTACTTGGCAGAAATACATAGTTAAATAATAATACGGAAAAAGAACCCGCCACACTTTCGGATGGCTTACATACTGAACTTCTTTGAAGATGCACAATAGCATAATGAAAGCAGCTCACACCAAGATGCATTATCCCGCTTAGAACATAATATCACATGCTTCGACACGTGTTTCGCTTCTGCAGAATGTGTAGCAACAAGTACGCAACTTACAACTTCAAGAACATAACGCACCAGCATCAGACATGTAAGAATACTTTACAATATTATTCTTCGCCTTTAAAATGGAGAATCGGTCTCTTACTATACCCGCATATATATCGCCGCTCTTATCTTAATAGCTTTATACTTTCCTAACCTTCCTATTAAAAAAAGGTCATTCCTACACTTACTGCTCTATAAACATTAAATCAACGGGTACATATAACAATTCTACTTAATAGATCATCGGTATACTCACTTGTTCACCCTGGACATACTTTACTCAGAACCTATAGAAATGTGTTTAATGTGACAAGAAGACCAATAAAACCACTGCTATATCCAAGTTATTTTTATTTGTAAAAAGACAACTCCCTCATAGGAATAATTCTTGTATCGCGGGGGACTTTACAAACATTCAAACAACGGACACAAAGAACACCCAGGCTCAGAACAACCATTTGTGGATCACACAAAGTTTTGTCCCGTGTGGGAATCGAACCCACAACACTCGGCGCAGTGTCAGTTGCGAGGCGATCACCTAAACCACTACGCCATCCGTGCAGTCAAGTTCTACATAATATACCTACAACATAGATGCATATAAACTTTAATATTTTCTAGCGATATTACATCGCTTTTAAATTAATTTAATAGGTGGCGCTCCAATCAATATAGTTAATGAAACCAAATTGAGCCAATCAGGATGCTAGAAAAAAATATTATGATTTCCCTAAGAACCAAATCGTAAACTCACCATTAATAGCACCCGACTTTTTAACCCTCAAATACGTGCGTAACAAATCACACAATAGGAAAGGATAATTTTGTCTAATACCATCACTAGTACCGACCCGATGCTTCTCAATAAACGAATCGATTAATTAAAATACGGCATAGTAACGCGTGAACAGGGATCACAATAAAATTTGTTTTTTAATTATACTTTATTAGGCCAAATTGGCTTTGTTTTTTCAAACGTTTGCAGGCGTCTTAACGCCGACGGAACCTTTTGTCCGTCGTTCGGTCCTATTGATGATTTTATAAGCTCAATAATCATTATTGACTGTGATCATATAATTAACTAGTTTCAAGAAAGGGTTTCGGTAACGACATAAAAAAGATATAAGTGAATTGTTTTATAATTGTTCTTTTACACTCAACGCGCTGATAAACCACATTACGCCAATTATTTTTAGAAACTTTTATTAACAAAAAAAACTAAAATATCTTTGTTCCCATTAATTTCGAAAACTCTGAGGTGGTCACATGATAAGCTTGTTTGGACATGTTGTATTTATGCTGTGTTGGGACACACACCTTTTATCTAAATTACAGTATTGGAAGCCCCGGACGTATCTGTCTCAATTAACATAGATATTTTTTGTTTTAAAAAGTCATAATTTTGTTTGGAAAGTAGGCAAACCCATTTGTTTGTTATAGTAATTTATGCATTGATTCGTCGCATTGTTTATGTAAATGGAAACAAAATAGGAAAGACAAATGACTTGTGTCCACAATAAAAGATTTAACAATATTAATTCGGCAGTTACTGACTTAAAAAAATACAGCGGAAAATATTAGCGTATTTACATGAACATATTCGTTTAAATTACAAATT
Organism: Catocala nupta; assembly: GCA_963675205.1. Classification (NCBI taxonomy): domain Eukaryota; kingdom Metazoa; phylum Arthropoda; class Insecta; order Lepidoptera; family Erebidae; genus Catocala; species Catocala nupta. The sequence goes on along the minus strand of OY776097.1, from coordinate 17,125,640 downwards.
AATTATGACCGCCAACAATCTGTGGTGTGACAAATTAATTTCGTTAATCAGTGTATGCGCATACGCAATGCATCACGGCGACAGCGCGACGCAGATAACATTAACTTGATATACGAGGCACCGAAAACGGGCGAGGTGTTAAAAAGACCCGGCCGGCTTTGGCACGGTTAACGTACTTGTGGAACATTGACAAATTTCCTAAAGATCGTGGAAAGAGCTTGTTTCGTGGTTGTTTGGTGTATTGATTTTTTTGGTATCAGATGAAGGAATGTTATTTTTGCCAATTTACAATGTACGATAAGTATAGTGTTGATTTTTATTTGTATATATCCCCCTGCATTAAAATCTCCAGATTTTACCAAGGCTTTACATCTTAGATAAGAACATCTTTAAATAACTAGCACGTTGTATTGCAAATTACTAATAGCACTTCTTCGATAGCTAAGATAAATATTTGTTTTAAAAGAGTGGGTGCAATCAGTAGGAATCAAACCCATAACCTGACAATCACAAATCCAAAGCCTATTGGGCTGCCGCGGGCTGCTTTAATTAAGAAATCTATGTTATGCCAATAGAAGGCCAGTAAAAATATTTAAATGAAACAATTTACCGCAGATATTATTTAAAATAATTACTTATATTATTTGAAATTTTAACGTATATCTTTAAAATAAAGACAACATTGCATTTTCAATAAAATTCAATAAAATCGTTGTCCTATAATCTGTCTAAAGCGCAGCGCGAATATAAGCAATATAACGAATATTTCGGCATTTAAAACGAGTATACCTATCCAAAAATGGGCATTATAAAAATACCGCTGGCTTTACATTTTCTAGGACATCTTGAACTTCTTCTGAATGTGGGCGTGAGAGTATAATGTAACAAGTTTATTGTTGCACGAACAACCAGACAAATCTATTAGTGTTGATTAATTCGCGCTACTTTGTAAATGTTGCTTGCGCCTAGTCTAGGAGCCAGCGGCATAGTTCATCTATTTAGCCGTGAAACATTTTAGCTACGCACACTATGTATCTTACTTACACACGCTAGCTAATGCAATAGTGCGAAGAGTTGCGAGGCATTGCGGGCGAGAAAAGTACCGGGTAGTCATTTGTTTAGCTGATTCTTTCTGTAACTTGTTTTGTATTAAAATAAGGCGCTAACAGAATCGGATTTTAACAAGTGAGAAACGGCAATGAATTGCCGTAGATCTTAGAGTTCGAAAAAATAGTATCACGTGACCTTAAGGTCAGAGGTCAAAGGTCATAGTCATTTCGGGGGTACATCGACTATGCTGAGTCGAACCGCGAGTCTCTAGCTCGTACGGTTCTTGAGTTGAAAGTTGTATGACAAACCGACGGACAAAGCTGTTGTATAAGAGATTTTCGACCTCTAAAAATGGTTACAATTTAGTTTGAATATGGTTTAAAAAACAATTTCCGCACTAGGAGATGTCTGTGTCATTGACTTAATACACTTTAAAACGATGTACAAAAAAAACAGCCAGGCTCGGACTTCACACAACTGTTTCACCCGTATAGAATTCGAACTTACATCACTCGGCGTAATGGCGGTGGTAAGACGTCCAGGTAAACCTTTACGCCATCCGTGCAATTATCCACTGTTTTGCTTTTGTACGTGTATAATAAAAAACTCGAGACCATTTTCTAAACAAAAACTAATATAAATTTTAAAGGGAAAGAGTTAACCTATTTGCTGTATATTTTAAATCACAATCACATAAGTGACAATACTTCCAAGAATTGCATTATGTGAGTAATCGAACAAAAATCAAATAAAAATAACCACAAAATATTGCGGTATTTTTGTTGTTTTTTATATAGTGGGTTACGTCATTGAATACCAATGTCACTGTGCATATCCATGAAAGTAACAAATATCTATGTGATTCCCCAGCAGATGCGAGTTCAGAGTTAACATCGAGTTTAATTTTTTATCATTCTAACTAATATTATAAATGCAAATGTGTGTATATTTGTTACTTACGCTTTCACGCCTTAACTACTCGACTGATCATCATGAAATTTCGCATACTCATTGTCAGTGGTACAGTCCGTACAGAACAAGACATAAGGTATAATCATACATACATATAAAATAATCATTAATAAAGCCACCTCAAATCAATACATTATTTCAAAATATGTTATTCAGACATAATATACATATCTAGCGATTAAAGAATTTGTTGAATCAGTTCCGATTTTTCTAGTACTACCCTACGAGAGATAAAAGTAGATTTGTTTAAAATACTAAAGGGGCAAAGATAACTGCACAGGACTACCTAATATTTATAACTACTATATTTTATATTTTAAACTAGTTGTATGATCTATACGATTACGACGCCTGCTACTGTTTGTAGGAATACGGATTGCTTGCCGATACTAGTTATTTTTTATCAATAATTCTGAGTCAATAGACAGGAATATAAATTTACAAAAAGCAGTGCATATTGAAAATAATTAATCTTATTTAACAATATAATATTCACCTACCCACTAAACCGCTTAAAACTAAAAAGTAGAGTTGCTGACTACTCGGACACAATATATTCGGACAGTGTCCGAATTGACACATTTTAATTTCAATTTTTTTTTCACTGATGAATCGGACACTAATAAAAAAACTGTTTTGTGCAGTCAGATAAAAAACTTCCAACGATATCTTAATTGTAAAAATCTGGATTTGTTCCGCATTTGCCCCCACGTTTAAAAATGTTCCTCATTAGTCCCTCGCTTTAAATTTTTTTTAATCCTACATTTTTGTGCATGTAGTTAGTTTTGGTATCGCTTTATTTCCACATATTATATTTTAAACCTTATTTATCTAACTGTACTAAATATATTCATTAATTTGATGGTATTCGAATTGTCAGTTAAAATATATTAAAATTAAAATGTGTCAATTGGACACTGTATCCGAATATATTGTGTCCGAGTCGTCAGCAACTCAAAAGTACACCTACAAGCTCTTAGCCTAATATTGTTTATAAAGCACATGACGTTACGGACTATTAAAATAATAAAAATAGCATGTGTCGCACGCGCTTACACTTTTAGAGTTAAAAACTTAATCTTTTATCTTGAAGGCAACGGTTGATGACACATACATATTGGCTACATGCTTTTGCAATTTTATTCTGAATTTTTGTTAGAAAATATATATATACGTAGGTAGTACTTGACGAGATAATCAATGACTTAGTTAAATTTATGTATTAGTTATAGTACTTGTACAAGTGTCTGCTCAGTTGTCGAAATTCCACCATAATCATTACTCAGAATTTGAAATTACATTGATTAATTTTTGGCTTTGACATTCGTTCGTCAATAGTTACTAAACAAAAAATTTAAAATCGGTTGATGAAGAGAGGAGTTACAATGTTGTTGCCTTTATCTATCTACGTAAATATATATAAAAAGTGTTTAATTTTTTTTATTGATATCTCTAAATCTGATTCAGAGCTACTAAAATTAAAATCGGTTGTTAAACATGTGATGTGATTTTGCCTAATATACATATATAGGTATAGATATTATACATAAGTAGGCTTACAATAATATGTTTATTAGAAGGATAGACACAGATAGCGGTTTTATCAAAGTTTTGTTATTAAAGTACAGCTTTTTATCAATTCGGGACAGAATTAGTTTGAAACGATTTCTGAAACCTTTCCACATTGAAGATGCGTGCCTAATCGCGAGTCACAACTAGTATAAATTTATATGTAATAGCTGTCCCTGGCTGTTGTGATTACTGCTCCGCTTTCGTGGCTCCTAGCGTGATGTTATATATAGCCTATGTTACTTATGAATAGAGTGGTTTTTTAATGGTAAAAGAATGATTAAAATCCGTCCAGTAGTTTTTGAGTTTATTCATTAAATAAAAGATGCAAATCTTTATAATACTTACTAGTATATTTATTTATTTATTTATTTAGGTTTGCTAACAGTTGTTACATTTTACTTACGCTAAATATAATTACATTTGAATTTCGTATCTTAATGTACAACCATATAAAAGCAAACACCACATGCAATACATATTTGGTTAACTAAATAGGTATATAAAAAAAGAAGAAAACATACATATACAATTCATGTGCTACGGAAAGCTATTTGTTGCTTATAACTTCTTTTAGAATTTTGCGGAAATGAGACAAAGAATCATTGAATTCATCCAGCGAGCCACTGTATTCATTCGCCAGTTTAATTAAACGGGGTATTGGAGAATTAGATCCCAGAACAGTTTTTCTTAATGGTGGGTAAAATATCGTGATTTTAGAACGTGGATACCTATATGGTACACGGAGTTTGATTTTATTAAGAAGTTGTGAACAATCTATGTTATTTGTCACAATCTTGTAAAAAAATATAAGATCTAACATTTTTCTTCGCTTATCGAGTGAGTCCATTTTAAAATGTCTCAGTTTTTCCCTGTAAGAGAACTTCTTGATGGCATTGTACGATCTTGTTGTGTTTGTTAAGTGCCACATAAAACGTTTTTGGATCCGTTCAATGCGAAGGCTATGAACAGAGTAATGCGGGCGCCACACTACACTGCAATACTCCAGTACACTTCTAACAAGACAGTTATATAAAAGAATTTTGGTTTTAGGATAACGAAAAACTTTGCCGTTCCTCATTACAAAACCCAACATTTTAGAGGCTTTCGTTAATATATTTTCCATATGGGGAATAAATGTCAACTTCCGATCAAGAGTCACACCTAGGTCCTTGATAAAATCTACTTCCTGTATAATGCTACCCTGAATACAGTAGGTTGATGGAATTATTTTGTGGTTACGCGTGAATTTAATGTGGTGACATTTTGTAACATTTAGTAACATTTCATTAGATGAACACCATTCAGTAAGTGCATTCAAGTCAGTTTGAAGATCATTGACATCTGTGGTTGTATTTATGACTTTTTGAATTTTGAGATCATCGGCAAATAAAAATGGAGTAGAAATTCGAAAGCAATCTGGGATATCATTGACAAATATATTAAATAGCAACAAGACAAATATAGTATAGATAAATTGCCGCAACCAATTGCACTTACGTGGTACGTCATTTAAACATAGCGTTTATTACTAAAGGTTATCTCTCTATCCCTAAAAGTGTAAGCCCCACGTAATAGTAGTCAATCAAGCCCAGTTCCAGACCATACGCTGCTATTGAAATTTTATTGACAGAAAACCCCAATAACCTTGTGCTCAATCCTGAAATCGAACCCTCACAGTTGTTTTATTTGTAGAATTAATGCGATAGTAGACAACCCCTTCTTACATACAAATAAATAATTTGGCTCTTTATATAAAAGCTCCATATCGCATCATTATATAAACCACGAGTACATAAAAGTTGTCCACAAATATTTATAAGACAACAAAATTAATAAAAAAGTACTTAACAAGCGCACCTAAATAAAACGAATATTTTGTCGTATTTGTCAATAAAAATACCATCAGCATTTAAATTAAGGTAAGGATATAATTTTAAAGTACCTACCAATAACACCTTGAATATTTTAAAAACAAAGGAACTAAACCCATTACCTACTTAACACTACTAAACACCCAAAAATTCAATTTAAGAATCGCAATATGACTCATCTAATAAATTACTCGAGATTCAAAATAAGTCGCTCGAAAAAGGGCCAACAAGAAACCTGTGATTTATATCAATAAAGTATTCGTTTTAACACTCGAACGCGTAAGCCTTTATTTTAATTTGTCCTAAGGCGAGGCGTAACGTGCGGTGTAATCATCCCGCCTGCTATCTAACAAGATGACTGATCGCTTATTGTCCGCCCGCTACCGGTCTTACCTGTATCTATACCAACGCGAAACGCCGCAAATCCTCCCGAACTACACCTTAAAACAAACCTTTATATCTAAACCAAAAAGTCTATTTTAGTTCAACCGTGTTACGCAACGTACAATTTTCGTTGCTCAAATATAAAGCCTGGCTACCGGTGTTACGTGTACAGTAGCAACAGAAATTGTGCTTTATCTTGGAATTACTAAAGTCTAAATTACTTTGTGGTTCGACAGAATAAATTGCCCAAAGTTGTTGACAAAGGCGTTGAAGATCGTTTTCACGTGATTCCAATGCAAATGGTTTAGACACGCAGGTCCAAATGTACCCCGTATTTAGTGTTGTTGTATTGTTCTCTCAAATATGCATATTGTAAGCTGTCGCATCAGATAAAACGTGTATTTGTTGATCATATGTTGATTTAATAATCTTGACAGTTGTTTATAATATATAAAGAGTAGGTAATGTGTTTTTATTCACGTTCTATCTAAATGACTCACTTGAATTGACCTAATGCTAAAACGGGGTCGGTATTATATGCATTTGACATTTTGCTTAGAATCGACATTGGTAATGCAGAAGGAAACCTTTGCCAATTATTTGTTAATAATACTAATAAGCTAACTCGCTCGAGGCAATATGTCTCCCTTACAGCCAATTGGCGTAAGTTGTAACATGTTTACTGCGTTTAGCCGAGTGAGTAGGATCATCATTCCTTTCCTTTCATCTTATCCCTAATTCCAATTGCAAGCGGTCTTAGGCTACGATCGTCGCTTACCATTACGTAGGCTGTTACTTATTTGTCACTCAGGTAGTATAAAAAATTCCTTTAACACTGGTATGTGTATATGTTATCAAAGCAAGAGTTTGGCTATCAATCTTGATCAAAATACACAAGCGGACAAATCTGCTCAAATGAGTGTCAGAGTATTCGCTTCGCGAACTTAATCCTGAGTAGAATAAACATGTAAGTTGTCACGTAACACATATGTATGTTTCATAAAAACAATTACAGGAAAAACTCACTTGATCATAACATGTGTACTGCATACAAAAACCAACTAACAATTTTCCTCAATAAAAATGAGTGCATCTTAGTATCAAACCACATTAGCCGACGTATTCGCATTGATTTAATAACATCAACGGAGCCGATCGTTCGATTCCAAAATGCTTTTGATTTGCCAGGAAATTATTATAATCTATCCCTGAAACAATGGTAGGCGGGACCGCGGGTCGAGAGGTGCGTCCATTCATCGATCCGTGACGGTCCCGTCACGCAATTGCCACGGTGTCGCGTCGCAGTCGCCTCGCAGACGCCACGGTATACAATGACAGTGCTGGCGCTTGGTGCAGAGAGCGTACGGAATAATGATGAGATGTTACATGTAATGTTTCTCGTAAGTCAAACAGAACGTATGGAAGGCCATTAATTTTGATGGAATTACTTTTGTGTGAGGTCGCTTGGCCCGTTTGTTTAGCTGGATGGAATTTATTCTGTACTTCATTGTATGTGTACTATAAAATATTTGCTTGCTTTACAGGTTTAAAGTGAGTCTAATATATTGAGTTTTAATTAACGCATGTGGCACAGCCCTAATACTGTTTATTCTAATTCATTAGAGATGTGTAAAGATTACTTTGTTATTATATCGACAACTTCGTATTCACTTTTTATCACCGTTCGAAATAAATCGATATTTACTTTTTAAAGAAGTATTTTGAAATTAAAATTGTATGTTGTCTCAATTATGTAAGATTGCAAATTTTCTTAAGCATCAAACATTGTTTGAAGAGTCACGTTCGTATGTGGCTATTATCTATTATTTACAATACAAAGTTACTTTAAAATAAGCAAAGGTCAGCCGGACGTTGAAACCCTGTCACGAACGGTTCTCAAACAAAAGCGATGAATGTGCGGAACAAACATGAACTCACTTCCCGTCCGACACTTCAAAGAAAAGCATTTAGACTAAAATAATAAATCATGTTTAAGAAACATTGATAAAGAAAATGTGTTTTACTTTTAAGATGTACTTATGTATCTCAAATAAAGCCAGTGATCTATACTAAGTCGCTCAAATTAACTTACGTCATATGATAATAATATTTCTGATCCTAGCTTAAATCATACAGCTGGATACTGGCCTTTTAGAATGGAAGACGTTATAAGCTATTAGGCTAATGGAGCTGAATTAAAAGATTGGCAAAGTAAATTATGAAGAATGATCAGGTCTAGGCGTGATATTATCCTTTTGGGTCTCAACGTTAGGGTCCCATGACCATAACGTAATCGAAAAAAAAAATATATATCTAAAGAAAATACTAATCACTACTGGAGGAGGTTTATCGATTATAATGTCCTCCAGACTGAATTTCGGTCACGGCGCAGGAGATATAATAGTGCACAAGTGTGTGAGCAAACACAAGTGCCTTCCCTGTCCTCTAACTCTCATGATCCGATGGGACGATAATCCGACACGTCCGGAGAAAGATCAGGCGCAGGACCAACGGCTTTCCGTGCTTTCCGAGGCACGGGGTGTGTCACTCCGCCAACTTTCTAACTCCGGTCTGCTATTGAGATTTTCAGAAAAACTCAATAACTTTCTGTTGGCCCGACCCAGGATTAAAACCCGAGACCTCATGCACAGCAGTCGTATTCCCTGCCGCTGCGCCACGGTGGCAAATTTTATATATATATTATCGATTAACCTCTTACTTGTCCAAAAAAGGGAGTCAATTCTGTATAAATAAACCATATAGTTTAACAACGACTTTAATAAACAATGTAAAACCGTGAAATATCAAAACAGAATTTTCAGGTAAAAGGCAATATATCACCTAAAAACTTTTGCCACAACATACTTTACCGGTAACAAAACTTCTTAATCTTTTGAATAGGTAACGATGCGTAGCAACACTCGTACACTGCAGCCAGATAAAGTATGCCACATATGCCCTCCATCCACATTGTCGTATGTATCATGTATTGACAGATGTAATAGGTTGTCATGATGTTAAGAAACTACTTACTAGGTACTATAGCATAGGTTAACGCTTATGTTTGCGGCCAATCAATAGATTTTGGATTAATCTCTCGTAAATATATGTCCCCTCTTTGTGGTTGGATTTAACATAGCTAGCAAATTATGTGCGTAATATATGCCTACGCTTCCATTGATAACAGCCATTAAATAATTACATGAATGAGTATTCAGAAATGTGGAGTACACTTATATTAACTCTGACGTATACAAACAACTAGTTTGACGTAACGTTCGACGGATTGCCATCCAAAAGAAAGATTAAAAAAAATTGTAAGTAACTGTTCTTACACATAATGTATCTACAAGTTTTATTCAACATACTTAGAATTTCGTTTGCTAGTAACAAACGCTTACTCCAAAGTATATCTTCAACTCCTCTCTTCTCCATAAAAATATAGATAACAAACATTTATTCCTAAGAATATCCTTGCAATGCATCAACATTCACCGTACAAAAAGTTACCATACAAGCTGTCGAACATCAAAAATCATTAAAACAAAACATCGACATTTGAGTGCACATCGCTGTAATGGAAGACTGCAAATGAAACGACATTAGACATTTAACGTACAAGGCTATATATTTTAAGGCTCGCTCTTATGGCCCGTTTGTGACCTTATGTTGTCTGTCGCCACAGCTACGGGTTTAGCGAAAGATTGCGCCTGCGCCGTAGAGATGCGGCTATCGTGTTGCATTTATTGATTTATCGATAATCATAATAGTTTTAAATAAAATTAATCATTAAGTGAATATCAGTTATTAAAGATTCTATATTGATTAGAAGTTTGATTGGTTAGAGATCGTAACAAATTGAAATAAAATAAGACCTGTAATCTATTTTATATTCGCGTTCTAAGAGAAGTTGAGGGAGGTTTGTTTTTATAATATACCTTGTTCTTTTTGCTATCGTTTAATAAATTAATTGTTTAAGAAATATATTTACTAAACGTTTTAGTTGTACGAAGCAACTTAACATAAAAACTCCCCATTTAACGCATAATGAAAACATTCGCAGCTATAATTAAATAATATAATAATATTGCAATTATTTTGCTTTAGCGTAACATACATATTTCTAAAATAACCTTGTTCTTTACGCCTATGATCAGACGTTACACTTAACAAATATTTTATCGATAGTCTCGACAGTTTATCTATTACGGCTCTAGAGCCGCCGCCCACGCGGGTCGCGATCGTCGCTCGCGCCGCCCCGTGTTCGTGACGTAACATCACGGGATCGTTCAATATCTTTCGCAACGGACGCACGTCCACAACCTTTGGATACAATGTAAAAAAAGATTACTAAATGTATCTTTTAAGATAATATGAGTATATGGCTTCCCGTGGGCGACGAGTAAAAACTCATCTCAAAACTAATTAATCTATGAGATGTGACAGCCGTATGAATGCGTTCTCAAAAAAACAGTTTGCACTTTGGTCTTCTACTATCTTTTTGCTTGATATTACTAGGAGGAATAAAAGTACGGTAGAGCGCTATTCAAGGATAAGGCAAATTTTATACAACCATATTCTCATCACAATCCTATTCCTCGACTAAGTTATCGTAAGAATAAGGTATGCTGTAACCTACGCTGTATATCTAGCTAGACTAATACTATGAAAAATATTGTTTGACTTTACATAGCAGATAATCTGGAACCACTAAATTGATCCTAATAATTCTTTCACTACCAGAAAGCTACATCTTCCATAAGACTATGTTTCCATGATATGCGATCGAAAATGATTATAAAGTACTAGGCACGAACAACATTCCGGTATATTTATTTTATCATATTCCATTTTGCAACAATAATTCAACGTGGACTATGACGTCATACGATTTAAATGGCTATAGAACACGCATTCTTCATACAGCTACATACTTTTATTCTAATCAAAAACCTACTAAGTTGGTCTACTAAAAAAGGTACTTCTATAAAGCGGTCGCCACACTGACCGCAAAAATTCTAAGCACACCTCACCGCCCACAATTAACAAAAAATATGTCACCGTTCATTCAGGTCTCAATTAATTGGTCCACGCATTGATTGGTCAACGGAACCGTCCACTATATTGTAATATAATATCAGATCATTAAGGCACTTAAACACGGAAGTGTGTGGGTGCAAAACCACCGTAACTAAACTATAATTCGAGATCTCGAGAGCCGTTATCCATCTATAATAGCCATGACTAGTAATAATTGTTGAGAGCTATGATTTGTTAATACGAGTTATAATTGTTAACACGTGCGTTTGTGATGTCGTATATAATGTATTTGTGGTTCTTTGTATAACTTTCTATTTGTTTCATGTTTTGATTAAATTGCGATTTCTGTGAATAGGTATTGTGGCTAATTATGTGTGTGATGTGATATTGTTTTTTGAAACTATATGCCCACGTAGATTTGTTTGTATGTGATGCAAGTAGCAGATGCTTATTACTTTTGCAGGCCAATCGCGCGGGTTACAAGCCTGAATTATTTATTACCTATTGAGTCGCAATGGCACACCGGTGGCCAGTGCGGTAGGCTCGCGTCGGTTATGAGTACACGATGCATAAAAGCGAGTATAGTACATTTACAATTCGCTAACTATATATTTTTTCGGCGAGCCTTGTGCGACAATTTTTTTTCTGAATAATAAAACCTAAAAACATTTTACACACTACCCAACATCGAACAAAATGTTCCTTAATGGTGCAAAATAAATTGACTATCTAACACGAAAATATTTTTTACAACGGAGTGAGTGGTAGTTCTTGATATTAGCGCGTTTAAACATACAAATTTTTTAGGTTATAATATTACTAGATTTGCCCGCTGCTTTGCTCGTGTTAACGTAGATTTTGTCAATAAATTTTCATACCTCAGAAACAATACTTTTCCTGTATAAAACGTGGGTACCTCTTTCTCTTCCCCTGCCAACGTGTAGGTATGCAAAATTGCATGATGAACAGCCAAGTAGTTGAGGCGTGAAATCGTAACAAACAAACTCACATTCGCATTTATAACATTAGTTAGGATTAGGATACTAGAACTATATTCTGCACGCGTCTTCGGTCGCGTACATGTAGTAGCAGTTCTTTTTTCTGAATGAAAGGTCCATTTTTGTTATATTTTTTTATGATATTATATAGAATTATAAATATGTTTTGTAAACAATTATAATCTACAGTGTATTGTATATTAAAACGCACAGCTTTTGTTTACTCACTTAGTAAACAATTAATTGACAATACCAGCTTACTACTGTAGACGATACTTGTCTACTAAACAAGTCTAATAACACTTAAGTACAGTGTATAGATTATATCTTTATCGACGACACTTAATAGTCTCATAATATATGTTGACATAAATCTTGTTTGTATATAGCAACAGAGGACTTCGTACAAAAACAATACTTCTATTTAGTCAATTAATAGTTATGATGGTTTAACATCATGCCAGACAAGAAAAAAGCTACTGGAATTGTTCCAAGGATTGCCTAAAAGTTACTCGTAGATGAACCTTGTCAGGTTAGGTCTGAGAAAGATTCAAAAGTTCTGGAAAAACCCCAAGTAAGTCAGGGTACAGTTACAGTTACAGAAGTACCATAAAACTGACTAGCGGGTATGCAGAATCTAATCAGATCATCTATTTCTATACTAATATTATAAACAGGAATGATTAAACTTTTTGTTTGTTTGTAAATTTAAACATTCTTTCATCATTAGAAAGCTATATTATCATCGAGTAACATAGGCTATATATTATTTTTTTTAAGTACTGTTACGAACATAACCGAACCTAACTTACTTGCGAGCAAAACCGCGGGCAAGAGCTAATAATCAATAAAGCAGCTGACTGCACGGATAGCCAAGTGTTTTAAGTGGTCGCATCACCACTGTTACAGCGCCGGCGCCGAGTGTAATGAATTCGATCCAAGCAGGACAAGCATTTGTGTTATTCACAAATAGTGGTTACAATTCTGGGCATTATTTATGTCCATTGTTTGAATTATTGTAAAGAGAATTGCAGAAGGAGCTTTTTTAAAATATCAACTAGATAATTTTAATGTTGTTTTCACAGTAACATTTCTTTTGACAGTTAAAGACATTTATTTTCTCAAAAGATTTACAATCGCTTACAGAGAAAATACAAAAGAGAATTACAAATGTATTTACTAAAAGTTACAGGCCGATCATTGAATTGTTAGTAATAAAAATATGTAGTTATTAGAAAAGGTGTTCATTTTTAAATGCCATTTGACAGTTGCATATACGTACAAAATAAAACACAGGCAACTATCCTATTAACTAAATAACAAGGCCATATCATGCACAAAGTGATTAGTATATTTCAGTCCCTTTTGTTGGCAACCCCTGCTACATTGCGAAGGGCCGACGATGGCACGCGACGACTGCGCACCCCACACACAGGGATGGCTAGACATAACCTCCTGTATTATGTACTACTTTATATATAAGTATCTCTGCATCATCTACATACTTTCCATAGTACATAGTGTTACTAATATACATGCATACATAGATTCACGCCTGTTTCCCAGATGGGTAGGCAGAGACTACGGATTTCCATTTGCTACGATCCTGACACACTTCTCTGGCTTAACATTCCTCATACACACTCGCCGGTTTAAGGTGCTCTTAACCTGGCCTTTATCCAGAACGTCACCGATCTGATCAAGAAACATTCGCCTACGTCTTCCCCTTGCGACTGTTCCATTCACACTAGCCTTATAAACTTTCTTAGACAGTCTTTTTTCGTCCACAGAATATAGCTTTATTAATATTTCATGAGTACATACCGCACGTTAAAACAAAAATTGACACAACGTGTTTTTTCAGGAGAGCAGAAAATAGACGATGTTTAATGAATAATATGTAATAAACTAACTTCTAAACTTAGCATTGTTACTTTATTCTATTATATAAATAATGTGCATTAATTGAAATTAGACTACTATATACGGTTTATTTTTTTTTTTTTTTCAGCAGCTTTGGTCATGGGGAGACTGTCCGTGATTCTCCCCGTGACCATGGCTGCTGAAAAACAACCGAAACGTCGGGGAAAGTGTAAACCAAAAATAAATAGATTTAATAGTTTAAATAATTTTATTAGCTTATAAATTAGTAAAATAAAATCAATATTTTCAAAATTTTGTAATACAGTGCTAAATAAACAACCCGATAAAATCCGTATATAGTAGTTTAATTTCAATGAATAACATTCGCGTAAACAGAAGACAATATTATTGTGCATTAATGTTGAATCTTCAAATTGCCGATATACTATGTTTCGTTTTACAATAGATGGCATAATTCGATTTTGTTTAATTTTGTATAGTAACTGAAAGTATTACTATGTTTATACTTAGGGACTTTACTACCTGTCTAGTCGTAGTGGTTTAAATAGTCGTCTTGCTATTGCTACTGTGCGGACTGTTGTGGGTTCGATCCCTACAAAGGAGAAAAATTATAGTCGTTTCGAGTCTAGATGTTCTTTGTGTCTGTTGTTTGAAAGTTTGTAAATTCCCTCGAGACTCTGGCATTATTTCTTTATTTAAATATCTAATAGTGTGAGATATCTATTTCTTTATTAAAATATATAATATGATTTTAAAAAAGGAAGTACCGTAGAGTGTATTTGCACGTGACGTCCTGAGTCAGACCAAGTAATATTGGGTTTTCTATTGGGAAATACCGCATGAGGTCAACTATTATTTTAATTGCCGGTTCTAGCCAGGTGTTATTAAGTTTCCGTATAAGAAATTCGCGGTAGCAAAACTTCTCTGCTTCTTCTAAACCTTTTCTTCTTCTGGAAATGTATCCAGCATTTGTCAATAGACTCGATGGCGTAGTGGTTCGTGTAACCGACTGCCACGCCTTAGATCGCGGGTTCGATTCCCGCACAAGTCAAACATTTGTGTGCATGGACATGGATGTTTGTTTTGGTCTGGGTGTTTCTATGTATAATATGTATGTATTTACAAAAAAATGTATCTATGTTTCTCCGTTATCTAGTAGGTACCTACCCATAGTACAAGCTCTGCTTAGTTTGGGCTAGATGGTGTTGTATGTATGTGATACAATATGTGATACAATACTGTTCTAACTGCTAATATTGCTCTCTATTACGTAACACTGAATACATAGTCTGTCCAAAGTTGGTATAATGTGTCTGCTTACACTTTTAGAATATAATGTAGTCTATATTTTAATAAATGGTATTAGGTAGTGGGCTCATATTTATATGTCTCTTTTTCTTCGCCCTAGCCTTTACTATTCTTTCTTTCACTTTGGATCGGCTTTTCTAATCTAACTGCATTTGACTGGATATCAGTTTTTACATGGAGCGGCTGCCACCTGACCTCCGCAACCCGAAGGCTAACGATACCCTAAGGCTCAGGTACAGTCAGATACCAGTGTCAGGATATTGTAGGGCACTAACTTCCCAATAACGACTGCCATAGATTTTCATGGTAGCCGGGACCGACGGCTTAACGTGCTCGCCGAGGCACGGAGCAGGCGATAATTGTCAATTAATACGCACATAATTTCGAAAAGTCATATAACTTCCGAAAGTCAGAGGTGCGCGACATGGGTTCGAACCCGAGACCCTTTGCATTGCAGTCTATTGGTCTCCCACTGAGCTATCACTCTGAGTTCTATGAGCTGTCGTATATGTATATATGTTTTCCAAATTAACTCTACAAAACAAGGTGCCGTACTTTAAAAACATATTATTATTTTTAAGTCGCAAGGCCTGCTGTTGTTAATTATTTGGTTATGATACAAATGCGCTGACTCACTTAATTGAGTGTACTTACGCTGACTAGAAGAGAAATTCAGCATAAGTATAATAACACTGTTACTGCGTTTCGCGGTAACTAGTCTTATAGTACAAGTATATTTCAAGTGATCATATGTTACGGTAATCGTTTACCCTTAGGCAGACCTAATGTTCGATTTAAAAACTGTATGTATATATGGCAGAAGTTGAGTACATTATGTAACACAGAACAGAGCAACTCATACCTTAACACTTACCATAAAACTCAATCTTAACTTAATAATATTATAAATGCGAATATGAGTTGGTTTGTTTGTTACGCTTTCATGCCATAACTACTCGACCGATCATGATACAATTTCGCATACATGTTGTCAGGGCTACAGAAAAGGACATAAGGTACTTGTCATCCAGAAATAAGTACTGTTACCGAGAAATTGACAAACCTATATTTAAAGCCAAGCAAAGCCATGGGTATAATCTAGTACAATAATTATGTAAATGGCAAGCCTCTTAAGAATTTTGCACTTAAACCTGCTGTATGTTCGAAAATCAACCTATTTACATGCGTCCGCGATCTCTGCCTACCCAGTACAAACATAAAGCTTGAAAATAAGCCGGTATTTGCACTCCTCTCCCAGCTCATGTGGAACATCGAAACGATTTATTCAATGGAGATATCGCCTCAGTTTCGCGTATATTGATAGTCGTTTATCTCACCATAGGGTTGATATACAGAAAATATTGATTTTATAACAGTGTATTAGCATATTTAAAAGATTTTTAATAACTACTTTCGCGGAAATTCTGGTACACTCAGAGTTATTAAGACTTAACGCGACTTAAGAACAATAGTAATTAATTAATATTATTATATTAACTACTAGCGTTTCACCACAGTTGCGGTTTGTCACCGAAGGTACCATTCATTGAAATAAGTCTAGCTAAGTCTATCTGTACTAAGTCCTAACTATCTTTATGCAAAAGTCACACCGATCCGTTTAAAAAAAGATCCAAAACTTACTACTACAACTACTTGTAAATACTTGGTCTTAGTTATTTTAAGTTTGACATGTTTTACTCAGTTTGTGAACGAATGAAAAAACAAATGAATCTAGATGTAGCAAATATTTTCAGTATTGTCTACTTACTCATTCGTTTTGCTTTTAAAAATACTAGTTGCCACTACTCAATTTCTATCGCTGTAGTTCAAGTTACCTCCATATGTTTTTATTTCGAATTTTGTTCAGCTTTCGCATTTACTATAGCAGTAGGAATATCATAAACTCTTTTAGGAAAACATATTCTAACCGACAGCCCTCCAAATCTCAACGTCTGTACTGAATGGGGGGCACTAAAGACCGTTCAACGGCCCGGCCGTGTCCTACACGATGTACAACACTGGCCATCGAACGTGTGTAGTCAAGTTCCTGTTGTTTATGCCGCCCTGGTACCTCTGCCTTTTATTTATTCGCTGTCTCAAAGAATTGACGTTTATGTCGCAAAATTTTAAGATGTGCTTTGTGCTTTAAAAGTTACTTACATATCAATCTATTTACGTTTTATTAGATGAAAAATCATTTGAATTGATTGCAGTATGAACTAAAAGAAATCGTTTAAAAATAGAATCTTTGTTCGTAATGTATTTGTTAAATAATATTGTCTTACGCAGATGTTATACATACATTGAAATTTAACTACTTTATACGGCTTTTACACGATGAAGCCGTATAAAGTAGTTTAATTTCAATTAGTTTGTTAGTTGATACTCCTTTCAAGCATCTACAGGATCGCTGTGGGATTAGTAATACTTAATGACTTTTAAAGTCATCCACACTACTTTTCTTAGACCCTAGAACTAAATAGCCTAATATTGGTCAAATAGAAATATGGTATCAAATTTAAAATCATCATGCTATGTTCCAAAAACAAATTTAAGCTGAGGCAATGTCGTGAGTCAAAAATGTTCTGCGAAAGTCAATTTCACGGTATTATCCGCCTGAACCGCAACCGCCGATGACACGTTATGATTCCTTGACAAATGATCGACACCGTCAATCATAACATGAAGTGATACACCATGGGGATAAGTTGAGTTGAGCTTTTATGTGATTTAAGTGTACCAACTGGGTACAATACTAAACGGTGAAGTAATTGCTATTCAGTATTATTTATGCTTCCACCTTGATACAAAATTATTGCTACTTATTTTTATCAAATATGTATGAAAATTCGTCAAAGTACCTAAGTTTTCTTTTCTAACTTCTACTATTTTCCTTGTAAAAGTGAACTTATTAACACTATTTCATTCAAGTGATATAGAAGGTACTATGGACAAACGATATCGGGCAGACTGGTATAAGAGTTAATTTCTTTTTTTTAAATGATTACTAGCGGTTTGAGTTTCAATTTAATAATATTCTTGTTAACCCCTCCAGTTAAGTTAGAATTTTTGTATTAGGAATGGGTTCACGTCAGTAGTGCAATGGGTGGGATTCGAAGCCGTGACCTCTCGAATCCAAGTCCAATACCTTATCATTGGGCTACCGCCGAAATCAAATAAATAAGCGTTAACATATTTTTAACCTTGCTATCTACGTTTACGCATGATGTTCGGAAATATGTATAATTCAAAGACGTAAATCGCCATTTTGATTTGAAAATTAATTTGATTAACTAAAAAAATTAACAAAATTAATCTTTATACACCCCATAATAAGTAGTATAATTTCCATGAAAAAAAGCATACCCATAATTAATATGGCAAAGCAATATTTCGTAGCTCCACGCGATACTAGACGCACATCCCACACAATGTTACACCAACTGATTTAGTACGCATTGAATTTCTTCTATTGACATCTGATATAACTTGTCTATATCTTTGTGGATGCGCGTAGATATCATACTATAGTATGACAACACGAACGATTCTTTGAATGGGAAATAAAACGCTTAAACTTATCATACAAGTCGCTCGCAATCAGTAACTAAACACACTAATAAAACAATTTAAACATAGATCTATGAATTCTTCTGTGTAATCTTGTACCTTTAGAAAACAAAAATCCCTTAATCTAAAGCAGAATTTAAGGCTTAAGTGTAATAGAGGCCTATTTATATAATTACTAGATTTTACTCGCGGCTTCGTTCGCGTAAATGCAAGTTATATAAATTTTATCCCTCGGGAACGGTACTTTATCTACATGAAATTCCTTTCATCCAGAAAAGGTCCTATTCTCCGAGTACCCTATCCTATTCTGTACCCCTAACAACGTGTATACGAAATTACATGATGATCGGTCGAGTTGTTAAAGCGTTAAAGCGTAACTAACAAAGTAGAAGTAGTTGCTCTGAGGAAAATCAATATGTAGGTATATAGGCGAATCTGATAAGACCAGACTAGAAAACCGTGCCGTTTTCAAACCGAAATTTCTATGTCGCTTCGATACGTGATGTAAAAAAATCGATTTAAAAATAAATTCACCTATCCTCATATTTTAATCGTAAAGCCCTTTGTTCATAATCGATTATTTTATTCATATACAAATTTAGTAACATTTCTTTGAAACCATCAAAAGATTATCTCCGGTTTTTGGTTCAATGAATGAATGAAGAACTTTATGAAGTATAAAACCGCAAACGATTGAACTGTTTACAGTTGAGCTGTAATAACAACGTAGCACGCGAGCCGTTCTTGAAAATCGATATGAGATCGACTCATTTTATAACGATATTGTATCGATTCATTCATAATGTGCCATTGATAAAAGTGTAATTAGTTTGCGGTTGGAATACAACGGAGCTTAACAGCTTGAAACGTTTTAATTACATTTGTTCTTTAGTCGATTTAAATTAATGTTTGTTTAGCACATCAATTAGATTATTATTAGTGAGTAGGTACACTTATAAACAGGATTCAAGTCGTTAATAGACATGAAATATCTGGCAATTGAAAGTCCACTATATTAGTATTAGACCAATTTAAATTTGCTGTTTATCCCACGTTTCATTTAATGTAATTTCTATACAATACTAATACATTAATTATATAGTCGAGAAAAATCTATAATTATCAATAAACACATACGTGTTTATTATAATACTATTATAAACATTTTTTTTATATTTATGTTTAATGTTAAATCGTTAGTGTCTTCCTAGTTTCGTATGCTATAATTACGCGACGGACAGCAAACGTGCTTCTTTTTGGTTATTTATATTAAATCATACCTGCAATTTATAAAATGTTATATGATATAACATTTTGCGACATATAAAACGGTAATTTCATAGTTAAAGATTTAATATTAATGTTCTTTCGTACCATGATTAACTCCTTTTCTTAAGGGTAGTCGACGCATTAGTGTGAGTTACCCCTGTTAAAACATGCGACCATGCCACTAGGATGACAGTTTACCACCAGGCAGGCTTCTTAACCACCTTTTTTATAAAAAGTCTATCTTTGTCTACCCCCGTGGCGCACCGGTAGTGAATGCGAATGCTGTGCGTAAGGTCTCGGGTTTGAATCCCGGGCCGGGTCAACAAAAAGCTAGGTTTGTTAACAAATCTCAATATCAGCCCGGAGTTGGGAAGTTGGCGTTGTTAGACACCCCGTGCCTCGGAAAGCACGTAAAGCTGTTAGTCCTGAGCCTGATCTCTCACCGGTCATGTCGGCTTACCGTCCCATCGGATAATGAGAGTTAGGAAACAGAGAGTGCACTTGTGTTTGCGCACACACTTGTGCACTACTCGTATAATATTTCCTGCGCAGATGGCCAGCCTTGTTAATGATAGCTGCTGTGACCAAAAATCGGTCTGAACGACATTATACAAAAAGCACACTTCATATTTCGTTTTTCCTTCACCGCAAGCACTTTAGTCCACCATTCATACTAATGTTATCATTCATGTTGAATTTTCCATTGATATTGATCTGCGGTTACTATGGAACGAATATTGAATTAAACACGAATCTGGATTGTGAACACAAAATCGTCGGAACCAATTAACCAAAGAATTGTTTAACACTGATTGTATAACGAATCGGTATAAAATTTTCAACAATAAATATTGGCTCTAAGAAATTATTAATTTCGGTTTTTAATTTTATCGTTTATCTTTTTGTAGACATTGTTTTTTTCTAAAAATAGAAGCGTGTATTAAAATGTATGTATAATTTTTATGTCGGCGTGGAAAATTGTGAAAAATTGCTCTATGTGTAACCTGACAATGATCGATGATGGTTTGACGTACAACCACGGGATATTTGTTTGTTTGAATATACTATTTGTTTTGTAGATTCATAAAGTATTGTTTATTACGTTTTTTTGTTACTGCCAGGTTATACTGACATCTATTTATTCCCAAGGGTCTTATCATAAAGAAAATTATTATCACACTTCATTTTTTCGTTTCTGATATTCTTTGTTGCTTTTCTATTGCATATTCTTTTACACGGTGGCTTAATATAGAGTTATTGAAAAAAAGCTCTGTATAAAATATATAGTTTTGAACGCTATGAAATTTAAATGAAACAAACAAATCTGTGTTTAAATTAAATTCCATACATTGATTTCCTAAAACTTTCAACTGTGATTGGTATATGTGTTTTTCTAGTAACAAAATACAAAATCACGAATTAAATAGGCGACGGTGCTTAACGAAGTAAAACACATACATAGGTGCTTTTTAACTGGGTAAGTATTTGTATCATATAAGAATGTATAAAAATAATCACTTCCATTTCATGGTTCTACACCAATGCCACCATTTTGAATGAAATAATTTTCTTGCAATTATTTAATTTTTGACTTTGCAGTAATCTGCACTAAGAATCCAAGATTTGTGAATACACGTGCTGCAATATATCTAAAACAACGCACCGTCTTCTAACGATTAAACTTTACGAACACAAAAATTATTAATTTTCATATTGAATAAATTTCCATTAGTTTTAAATTAAAAAGTATCATCACATAACAAATGTTGGCACTACGAAAAATTTCGCCTAAGGCTTAGCACATAAACATGTACTCGTGTGTGTTAGATGTGTGTGAACTAGCCTCATTAGTAGAGGTGCGCCTACGCACGCCTACGCACTGCCCGATGCTCACCACTTATTATGATATTATGCTGTGATATTCTACCGTAAAATGTGGTCGATCGTGGCTTATAGTGTTGGTATGGCGTTGCTTAAAAGGTTGTGAAGAGTATTGCGAATTGATAGCTCCTATTCCTGTATTATAAGCAATAAGAAGCGATAGCCTAGTGGGATACCGTTAGAGGGGTTACGATTAATCCCAAGGTGCGTACCTTTTTCTCTGGCTTTTCGAAGTTATGTTCGTATAATATAATTAATTATCGCTCGGTTTAACGGTGAAGGAAAACATCCTGAGGAAACTTGCATGAGATGTTTTTGTTTATTATGGAGAACTCTCGTTCTCCATAATGTTCTCCAAAATATGTGAAGTCTGCTAAACCGCACTGGGCTAGCGTGGTGGAAAGCGGCCTAAACCTTCTCACACTGAGAAGAGGCCCTCGGCTCAGCCCAGCAGTGACACAGTTTAATACAGGCTTGATATTATTATTTTCCTGTATTGCCCCTATCAAGTCCAATCGATACGTCTCCATAAAGCATCATACACTACGCGTATGCTCAAAGTAAGCAAGGTAAGGTTTATTCTAGTATTACGTAACGTTTTCAGACATACTGAAGAGGCAGTATGCTGTAAGTAGGGTACCGCAATTAGTGCCATGATTAACAGACAGTGTTAATACAATTTAACTAAATCGTAAGTAACCATAAGTATATATGTATACTTACGAATTAATTAAACAAATTTACTTATAGAGCGCTGAGGATATGACCTAAGCTTATTATATAAATTATATATAAATATCATATAAACAACAAGACTTTCTCACTTTTTATATCGATGAATTTCTACCAATGATAATTTAAAACAGACATTTAAATTTCATAGTAATGGACGTCCAAAATCTGGTGCACAGATTATTTAGTTTTTAATATAATGACTGCAATTGTGTTAATAATTTGAACTAATAAGCAGCGCAATAGATATGTCTAAAACTAACATGACAGATATATCTATCATTCGAATAATTGCGCTTGTTTAGTTAGAGGTTTTGTTGAACCGATTATGTTTTAAAACCGTCCTAATCGGGACTTTTGATTCCGTAGGGATATCGCCTCTTTGGCATGTTTCTACAGAATATACCACGGGGAGTACTCTGAAGAGTTATTCCACCTTATCCCTCCCTCTCCTTTCCTATCCAGAACAACACATGCTGGGCTCAGATGCGCGCACCAACAAGTTTGGGTCCTCATTTATTTATTTAATTATAACGGTTGTACACCAATTACAATAATTAAAGATAGGAAAACATAAAACAAATACAAAATTAAAACAAAGAAAAATAAATAACTATATGGATCTTGGTATCCACACAAACAATCATTTCTTCCTCTCACAAAATCGCTGACACACTAACAATATATTCGGCCATCCGCAAACAAGTCACAGTCTGGATTGGCGTACAGGAGATCGATCTGCCGAACGATCGAGGCATGGAATTCTCTGCCAAGGCACGTGTTTCCTTCTTCTTTCAATCCTGGGTCCTTTAAGCGGGGCGTGAAAAAGCACCTTTTTAGGTCGTCAAGGTAGAGACCTCAACATCGCCTCAGCTGCTATGAGGATTGTGTGGCGGCCACTGCTTTTAGACCACATGATCGCTTACCATCAGGCGAAGTGTAGTAATTTTGAGGAGCAAAACAAATAAAAAAAATAATAACATTTACTAGATTTCTCCCGCAGCTACGCTCGCGTAAATGTAGGTTAGGTAAGGCTAGCTACAGTCCTTTTTTTGATGAAAGGTACCCAATGTCCTGTCTTGTTCTGTCCCTGACAACGTGTATGCGAAATTGCATGATGATCGGTCGAGTAGTTACGGCGTGAAGGCAACAAACAAAGAAACTCACATTCGCATTTATTATAATAGTTAGGATTAGGATTACTGTCTATCTATTGAGTAGCTGGATACATTATGCAGTCCATAATTATATATGACTGGACCAGTCACTGTAAAGCTAAGCTCTTCCTATGTCTAACAAGTGCCAGGGCTATGTCTAGCTACCTTGATTTTTATGATAATATAAATATATTATATACACTTAAATATACTGTAACGGAGTCGCATCGGTACTGCTTGCGATTGCCGTGCACGAGGTCTGGGGTTTGATGCCCCAGTCTGGTAAACTCTCTTTAACCTTTTGATACTTAATCAGCAATAAGCTATTTAAGAACACGACATAACAATACTATCAAAACAACCATTTCTAATAATCAGGTTAATAAACACAAAAATACTCATACAATCGTATCTCATATTATTATCATTTATTTAAATCTAAAACTATAAAATCAAAGCAATCACAAGACATAACTGAATGATCTCGGGAGTCTATCCATACGTTAGTTACATTTTAACTTAATGAGGAACGCCATATAAAATAAATGTTATATTTATAACCAGTCTAAATCAATAGAATTATCATATTAAGCTCTGTTATACTACAAGATATAAGATCTTCGTTTAGCTATTACAATTTTTGTTATAAGCTAAAAGCTTGTTGCAGCGGCATATTAGAGGAAACCACTTTTGAGTTCATAGGTTTAAGTAGTTGCGTGTGTTCGTTTGTGTGATCCACTAATAGTTGTTCTGAGTCTGAGTGCTCT
Source organism: Catocala nupta (assembly GCA_963675205.1). Lineage (NCBI taxonomy): Eukaryota > Metazoa > Arthropoda > Insecta > Lepidoptera > Erebidae > Catocala > Catocala nupta. The sequence continues at coordinate 17,101,185 of OY776097.1, read as the reverse complement.
TTTGTATGTGTCCGTGGGCCCGGTCATAACGAGGGAGTTAAAAAAAAATTACAAAAATACTGCCCAAAGTGTGTTTATTTTAAGTGTATAGAGGTATTAGCGAATAGAAACCTTTCTTCCTGTAAGCTAAGGTTAATAAGGAGCAGCGATAGCTCAGTGGGGAGACCAACAGACTGCAATGCAGAGGGTCTCGGGTTCAAACCCACGTTGCGCACCTCTGACTTTCGGAAGTTATATGACTTTTCGAAATTATGTGCGTATTGATTGACAATTATCGCCTGCTCCGTGCCTCGGAGAGCACGTTATGCCGTCGGTCCCGGCTGTCATGAATATCTATAGCAGTCATTATTGGGGAAGTCGACACAAAAGATCCCACTGGGTCGAAGTGTCGCCGGTCTGTACTGACTGGCTCCCACACAAGATAAGATAAGATAAGCTAATGTTGCTATAATGGCTACTACTGACTACAGTAGTAGTCATTATAGTAACCTTAGCTTATTTTATTCGGAATATGCTTTATTTTATGTCTATAAGAACTTTATTAATTTGTTAGTATTACTTCTACTCAAAAACATCCCTAAAGTCGTCATTGACAACATGCTTATTGGCAAATCACTGAGATGTCATATAATTAAAGGCTATAACTAAGCGCTGTTAATTCTAATTTTTATTCAACCAAGGTATTTATTTATTTATTAAGGTTCACCAACAATTGTTTACATTAGATCTTAGGAGTAATACATTAGTTGTAATCTGGTAACAATGTAACAATTACTTAAAGGTAAACACCGCATAATAATATTTAATACAAGATGATTAAGTTGATACATAGGTAGAAAACATGTGTATAGCTAGATATATAGATATATTCTCAAAAATAATTATGTTAGAAATTAATCATATTACAGTAAACTGCTTAAAGTAGATTTTTGTGTTAGAATTGAGTCAGAATGTAAGTCAATAATATCACAGCAGCTGTTTAAAACCTTACAAAACCTTGAATAGGGGGAATTAGCGCTTAGAACTGTCCTTCGTAAGGAAGGACACAGTGGTGTGACTGGACGACGCGGAAGCCTGGCAGGAACGCGAAACTTAAAGAGGGTAATCAATGGCGGGCAGTCAATACTATGGTTTAGAATTTTGTACGCAAACATGGCGTCGTTCAGCTTTCTGCGATTATCTAGAGATTTCATACCGAAATGTATTAATCTGCTCTTATAGGTGCGTATTTTCTTGGCAATTCCATTGGTGAACGCGAGATGCCAAAGAAATCGCTTTTGGATACGCTCGAGACGCAATGAGTGAACTGCGTAATGAGGCCGCCAAACTACACTGCAGTATTCAAGGATGCTACGAATCATACAGTTAAAAAGCAATATTTTAGTTAGGTTTTTCCGAAAGACTTTACAATTCCTTAAAACAAAGCCCATCATTTTTGAGGCCTTTTTGATCAATTATATAAAGGTAGGTATACAAAAAGTACGTTTATATTATGGGGCATGCACCACTTTAAGTGAACGATGACCATAGCCTTGGATGGCTTATGATACCGGGGTATGCGAGAGAATATAAAAGAAAACGAATAAAGAATAAAAGACAAGGCAATAGCAGCGATAGTCTAGTGGGAAATTGGTGGACAACCATGCAGAGGACTCGAGACTGATTCAAATGTACGCACCGCTGAATTTTCGATGTTATGTGCGTATTAAATAGTTAATTACTTTTCACTTTAATGGTGAAGGAAAACATCATGAGGAAACCTGTATGTCTGAGAATTTGCCATAATATTTTGGAAGATACGTGAAGTCTGACAAATCGCACTGGACAAGCGTGGTGGAATATAATCTAGCCCTTTTCCCGCTAAGAAGAGGTCCGGGTCCAGCAGTGGACCGTTTATATACAGAGCTGATATTATTAAAAGAAAGGAAACTAGAGATAGAACTCTTACTTACCTAGCGAAATGGAATAACAGTGTTACAACGCTTACGTCGTCGTTTCGAAGATGGTACTAGCGCGGGGCAGACCGATATCAATATTTTTTTAAAGACGTCTATCGTCGACGATCTCTAGGGATGAATCCTGCACCGCGAGGGGACTTTCCAAATATTCAAACAACGGACACAACGAACACCCAGATTGTAAACTACATGTGGAACATAAAAATTTTTATCCAATGTAAGGATCAAACTCACTCGACACGTGGAGTGTGGAGAGTGTCACGGCAGTGGAGAGGTGACCACGTAAACGACTACGTTATCCGTGCAGTCGATTGACAACAGCGGGACATTTTATAGCGCTTAATAGTATTTTCCTCGCGTAGCTTTATCTGTAGCGGCAGCATTTGGTGACCTTTCATTTTATGCGTCTGAGGATTATAGGACAATATCGTTGGTCTCTTGATTAGAACCATTCTAGCAGTATGTTTGTTTAACGTAATCATGACTACTGAGCCAATAGGTAGGAGATGTCTGTCTTTATGTTCTTGATTAGGTAATTTATTCTTGTGGTTTAAAAAGAATGCGAGGTATGCTCCTAAAATTATTTTATTTAGTCCTCTAATAAATACAACAAACACGAATAAATAGAGTACCTATCTATTTATTTGTCTTTGTTGTATTCAAAAGATTAAAGTATTTTATGTAAATAAAATTAACTAAAGTTATGTCAGTACGAAATAAAATAATAATTAACTAAAATTTATTAACAATGTTTTTAACGAGAATAATATTTAATATATTATTCTTTTTTAACGTCACTATAATTAAAGAGACGCTTAAAAAATATAACAGCGAAAAAAAAACAAAAGAGCTTATGTGAGTAGACTAGCGATAAGCGAATAATTGAAACCCTTCAGTTTATTCTAATTAACTTGTTATTCAGCTTACGGGATTTCTAAACGTACAATATTGTCTTCAATATGTAACTGCAATATTTTCGATTACAGCTCGGCAAAAACAAACATTTGAATGCATAAGCCATATCAAACATAATCCTCTGGACAGCCATTGGCTAAATATTGACATAGCATGGCTGTTATTGCACATACGGTATAAACCTATATGAAAATTAGCGACTCACCCCTGCTTCGCACGGGTAGTACAAAACATAACAAATTACAAACCTTCCTCATGAATCCTATTGGTAAAAGCTGCATGAAAATCCGTTTTTGAGTTTATCGCGAACAGACAGACAAACGCGGTGGGGGACTTTGTTTTATAATATTTAGTGATAATGGAGCACATATAATTATCATTTAAATCTTGTGCAATTATTCGATTATTTACTCGAAATTATCGCTCAACAGAAAACTTCAGAACTAGATAATACTTACGTCGCTGCGGGCACCGCAAAAATTAAAACAATTGAAACAAAACACGCCTAGACTCAGAATCAATATGATTATCGAATCCACAAACTCGTCGCAGTAGCACTGGCAAGGGGACCACTAAACCACAGCGTGTTCTGTGCCATCTGTCACAAACCACGGTGGACCATAAAGATAAACACTTAGATAGAATAGTTATCTCTATGACTTCAAGTCGCTTCAGTTTTATGAGGATCCGCGTTAATGTTGTTTTTCAATTCATTTCTATTTTCCCTTTTTTTCCTAGATAATAATACCCTATATCCTTTTCTGTACCACTGACAATGTTTATGCGAAATTTCCTGATAATCGGTCGAGTAGTTAAAGTGTGAAAGCGTAATAAACAAACCAACTCACATTCTCACTCACATCGTCGACTGCATCTTCATAGACCAGGTGAGATCGCGGTCAAACGCAAGCCTATTACAGAATAATAAAAAAGAAAACATTCGCATTTATAATGTTGTTATTCGTTAGTATTAGAGTTGTACTATATTCGTTAGTATATACTAATGAATATAGTACAACTTTGCTCCATTATGTATGTATGTAGAATACATTAATCGTCCTTCATTGGTTCCTAACTAACATTATAAATGCGAATGTTTTAATTTTTATTATTTTACTCTGTAAAAGGCTTGCTTCAAAATTTTTTGATAGCGTGTATTATAGATTTCATCGTCATAAAACATCGCCTAGTTTCCTCTAGAAGGTACTAAGAATTTTGTATGCACGTATGGCGTATCTGTTTAAGTGGTAGCTTCATACTGCCACCATGACAAATATTGTGGATTCGAATTCTACACGGGAAAATAAATTGTGTGATGTGTCTGGGTGTTATTTGTCGCCGTTGTTTGCACACAGAAATTATCCTTGAGTATGGCGTTTTTATTCAAAAAAGAGGAATGCACTAATAATATTTTATCCGATCTAAGTTTCGAATCACCAGCATGACAGTCAAGATACAACAAATAAAAAGATCTTCAAATCGTGTGTGATATGTGAGATCTTCAAAAGTGTCAATACATTTCTATTCGAACATTTTCATCACAAATGTAAAAGAACAATAGTACAAATATTCCAATAGTATTGGTGTAACAAAACAAACGAAACGATTTCTACATGGCGCGCATGCGCGTCAGTACAAAGACGCCTTCCGCGCATTGTGCACATTCGCGCCGTGAGCGAAATTAGCGCGATACTAAACTAATGTTTGTTTTGTTCGATCGAGCGTCTTGGGAGTTCGATACTTGATAGCAATAATGTGGATACGGTTCTAACAACAAACAAGTAATTATATCTTATTTACTTTTTATTACTTGAGCGATAGAACATAGCAGAATCCTGCTTAACCTGTCAATTGATGGAATGCCATAATTGGAAACCTATTGTATCTGGCCGTGGGTGTCCCTCAGATTGTTCCGCGTCACCAGCCTGCACCGGCCGGCCACATTGATCTTCAACCCAGGAATTTATTAAAACTGGTGCGGCTTAACCGAGAAAGTATCCATCCGTACGCAAATATCCTTCTGAACCTTAGTATGACTATACTATCATCATAAGTTAAAAAAATTAAGATTTTTACCTATTTGGAATTAGTAAAAAGAAAAGTACAAGTATAATTTTTTTTTTGCATGTACTTCTATTTCTTATGACGGCAGTATACGCCTGACTCCTTAACGAGGCCTTGTTAAGCAGCTAGATATGTATGTATCTTACGGCAGCACGGTGACTTTTAACAGTTTTCAAGAACTGCTTCTGTGGGCATTTCTTTCGTGAGTAAGACTGCTGTGCATGAAGTCTCAAGTTTGATTCCAGAAGCGAAGTATTTTTGGGTTTTCTGTCAAAGCAGTTTTTAGTAGCAGCACAAAGTCAAAATGGACCCGGTAGACGGCTATAAGCTCGACCCTTAATTGACGCCCTTCGCTGAAATATGGAAGTAACACATCTCTGTCTATTCTTTCAATGATATAGGCGTAAGACTATGTATGCATCGCCTGGTCTAAACCTTATGTGGCCAACACGCTACAGCCATGACGAGTGTTGCGGATGCAATCTGCAAGGAAAGAAAAATTACGTGATACAAATAGTTGTTTCGAGATTGGTGGCCAGTCCCACAACTAACAAGTAAAATTATCCGAAAGATAAATCGCATTCTGCCTCACACTTGTTAGGTTAAAGAAGAGAGATGGCGAGACTTTTATCTTATAAAGGGTGGTCCAACCATAACACACGATGTTAATTGGGTTATGATGGTGATGGTGACACGATGAAAATCTTTCTTTGGGGATTTTTAAAAGGAAAAGTGTACGTCAATAAGCCAAGAACAATTCTAGAGCTAAAAGATGAGATACTTCGGCACATTAACGACATTGAACCTCAGTTATGCCTCAGCGTCATGGAAAATATGGACCATTGGATGGAGGTATGCCACCTAAGCCGTGGGAAGCTTTTGGCCGATATTTTGTTTCACACATAATTGTCAAAAACCTATCAAACATAATAAAAAAAACTTAGATAATTCTCTGAAATCTTTTTATTTTATTTACAATTAACATCGTGCGGTATGGTTGGAACATCCTTTAGATAAATGCTATTTGGAGGTGGTGGAACAAGCCCTCGCTGTTTTTAAAACTAGAATTAAATATTACTAACGAAAGAAATGTATTTAAAAAAATATCTATATATAGTTTTAGGTAAAGTCGAGACAATAATTACAACTCAGTCTTCAGAGTTAACTTTCTAATATTATTCGAAAGTTAAATTTGTTTCTTTGTAATCTCTGCCATTACGGCATCGATTAATAAAATAGGAAGCAACGCTATCCCTAAATAACCTAAGATGTGTTTAAATGACATACCATTTGAACTAAGTTGCAGGTGGATGTGTTTAACCTATTGTGTCGCAGCGGCACACCGGCGGGCACCGACACAATAGGTTTTCATTTATGTCTGACATTCCAACAATTGACAGGTTAAAATGTAAATAAATAAATTAACCGCACAGATGATTCTCGCTGCAATTTGCTGACAACTATGGGTTTGATCCACGAATTGTAAGTGGCAAAATATTGTGTACTAGATTTTGACCGCGGCTCCGCTCGTGTAAACGTCGTTTATGTCAATTTTCTATACCTCGGGCACAGTACCTTTCCGTTCCGCCGACAATGCGTATACGAAATTTCTTAATGGTCGATCGAGTAGTTAAGACTGCGCCGAGCGAAATGTGCCAAAACAGGCGGTCACAGTTAAGTTGATAAAATCAACACTTTTTGTTTAATACAAATATAAAATATACATTTAATATAACAATGAATGTGTTTACAATTACTGCGTGTAAAAACTTAAAATAATAAATATTTTCGCCTACAAAATTAAGTAAATTTGCACGAAAAATGCAAAAACGTAAGCTCGTGTTACGTGATTTTTAGATTATAACAGCAGAAATCTATCCTATTTTACAGCTTAAACGAAACATAAATAGTAAATAGTAATATTACAATTTGTCCATCCCAAATATTTAAGTTATTGGTTGACAATAAAGATACATATTTATCAAAAAGCACTTCATATCCTCCATACAATTTTACTATGGCGGCCGCGCGCCGATTTGAATATCGAGCTCTATCATTCAGTACAACCGTGCCTTACGCTTGGCGCAGTCTTAAGGCATGACAAACACAAATTCGCATTTATAGTATTAGTTAGGATAAGGATTAATTAGGATATATCCATATTCCGTTTATATCATATTAAATACTTTTCAGTGAATACAAGAACCATATTTTTTATTACTCCTTTGTTTTTGTATTGTTTCTTCACGATACATGCTTGCCTAGTGTAAAGACAAAACACAGCAATGCTTCTGTTTACTGCTTTCAGCGCTTTACAAATTACTTTATTATTTAAAGTGTTTTAGAAGATATATTTTCTAATTTATTAAACGTTGTACTAAAAATTTTTACATTTCATACTAGATTTGCGGATTGCACAGGAACAGTACTTTTTCTGGATGAAAGGTAGGAATGTCCTTTTCAGTATACCTGACAATGTGTATACGAAATTTCATTGTAATTGGTCTTAACCAATCACATAGTTTTAAAAAACCTTTTATTATATAAAATGTTTTATATTATATAAAATTATTTCTATAAAATTCTTCTATTTAAACTTCTTAAAGTTAAGGCGAACAAGTGTAACAAACAAACCCACATTCGCATTTATCATTATAGTTAGGATTATTTTCTTTAGCAGGCAGTTCCAGTCAACTCGTGCGCAGCTTACTGTGGGTCGTGACGACAGCGGGGACCTCCTCGCCGGCACGCTAACGCCATGCGCTCATACTACCGTCTGTTCTAAACACTATTATTATTATAAACATTACGCCTTCTATCCCAAAACTTCAGAAGAGATATAATTGTAAACATCGTTGAATAATGGCACTCAGCTAAACAAATTTTTGTAGTACTATGAACATTCTCTATGCTAGAGTTCAAAATAAAGTACTTTGTATTTGGCCCTCTTATATTCGAATGCCTTCGTAGCGGAGCGGTAGTGAATGCGACTGCTGTGCATGAGGTCTCAGGTAAGAAACCAGGATAAGGCCAAAAAAAAATTTTATGGGTTTTTCTGTTAAGAAATCTCAACAGCAGCTCGGAGTTAAGAAGTTGGCGGTATTAGACACTCGCGTGCCTCGGAAAGCACATTAAGCAGTTGGTCCTGCGCCTGATCTTTCTCCAGTTGTGTCGGATTACCGTCCCATCGGATCAAGAGAGTCCACTTGTGTTTGCGCACACACTTGTGTACTATAATAGGTATCTCTTGCGCAGATGGCCAGGGTATATTAAGTTGGCCACCGAAATTCTTCATTCTTCAGTCTCCGTTAAGACTGAGCGCCGTGACCAAAATTCGGTCTGTTCAGCTGGCGTTAGTAGTATTACTGTTACTAAGCTTCGAGTAAGAGTCCCGAAGACTACATATCAACTTGCCATTTTTCTTTTCCTTTTACCCCATCTTTAATTTCTTGACTAATGTTGGCAACGCGCAAGTTATACCAACCACTGGTATTGTAAGGGACGCCTTCGGAACAGAACAGAGAATAAAGTACTAGTTTGTATACATGCAAGCATGAAGATAACATAAGTCTTAATAGAAAATCTTCTATTCAAATCATGCATGTTACTTGCGCAAGCGCATGCCGACAGAAAAAAAAGAAAATTTATAAGTACCTACGCAATAGTCTAGAAGTATAAGTTTTATAGCAGAATAAATCCGCCACAAGAATATTTTTATAATAAATGTCAGTTCTAAAACTATAACGTTTAACAACATTCAGTATCACTATGTATTTTGCTAAAATAGTACAAAATCATTCGTATTTGTTTTTCTGATTTTATGCGCCCAAAACGTTAGCTTAAAATATTTTTTTCTACATGACGGCGTTTTCATTGACATAATATTAAAGAAAAATAAAAATGTTATAAGACAATGACCAATGTTTTACTCATAAAACAAAAACCACACAACATTACCATACTAATTGAGGTTACAACACTAAAAATCTGTGTCGTGGGAATATTAGTGAGTTGCGGTATAAAAATTCAGCTTTCTCGGCTTCCGTTGGGCGACTCGAGATACAATCTGCGATGGCCGATATGAGTCGCGAAACGAGACGTTGACTCACGATGATGCTAGACGGATCTTGGGTATTACTCAATTCATCTTATGAAGTTTAGTTTGACTGTTCGAGAAGCTTAGAATGAAATTTTGATGTCTGACTACTAAAAAGTAACTGTGAACAATTTTTGGGATGGTTTTAATTTTAAATAAGAATTTCAATCACAATTCAAAAACATATTTTCTTCCTTTTCTTCTCAAAAAGACAAAAAGTAAAAAAAAAACTATAAAATACTAAATGTTTACAAAACTGGTTAAGACATCGTACTATTCGTCAGTATAGAATAAATTATTTTAAATTTAATGATGTAACTCTTTTGTTAGAATTTGAAAATAGAATGATATTGTGATTCAGCATTCGATTAATTTAAAATAAGAATTAATAAGAACATGATCTGCTGGTTTTAACGAGATACTGAAGTACACACAAAAGCTGTTGGATAAGGAACTACATATGAAATGGCGTCTTTGTAATTGCTTTAAATATAGGTATTGTATAAAGCTATATGATATGATACACATATCATAAAGATATCAAAACGTGTTACTGGGTGATAAACATTTATTATCATTTTATCAGATCGCAAAGTACAAACTCTTTACTCCATTAGCCATGTTTCTTTATATATTGATGACAAAACGACAGGTGATATGACTATTTGAAATAATTCCACTGTAGTAATCTTCTATAGAAATACATTTACACTCAAATTCGTCTACTATCAATCACCGACACTATCAGCGTATATCATTACTGCGTCATTTAGCCTGGCTATGTATGAGTAAGCGGTGCCGTGCCGTCTGCGAGCCACCGCGTTACGCGCAAACCTGTTCCGACCAGTCGATTTAACGCGTATGGAATTTACGCACTAGCATCAGACACTTTGTTTGGATTTTTTGCATGCAGTATCGAGCAAAATCTGTGAAGATAACATTTTTTTCGTTAAATCTATTTGAAGAATACGTCATCAGTAAGTATTCTAAATTTGAACACTAAATATGTTATTCAAACTCGAACCTTTTATAATATTATAATTTTGAACTTTGTTTTTCTGCAAGACCAATACCAGCCAGAAAGAATAAACTAAATTCGATAACAAACATTATTTGCCACTGAAATACCTTTGTAAACCAATATGTTTACCAATATGTATAAGAAACATCATGCAAAGGCAATGCACCTGCCTATCTTAGGCAGTATTAAACCGGCATATAATTATGTCAATAAATCATGCAATACGCTGTAGGCAGAGCATAATAATTATAGCGAATTCGTATTACATATCACACTACCCATGCCTTGAAGAATTAGAAAATGGAATAAGCGTGGAATACCTTTTATTAGACTAATTTCCAAATTCAGCTATTCATATTAAATTCGATTCGAACTTGTTTAATAAACTAATCAACAATGTGTCATCTAAAAAAAGATCCGTATCGTTTTCCATTCTCTATTTGAATCTAGAACACGAACCTCCATTCTCGTGTTCGCAGAAATATTGACATCACTCGTCAATCGTTAGTTGATATTTCATAACATTATATTCATAGTGCATGACTAAAGTGGGCTTCCCTAGCTCCTGTGTTACTCGTTCAAAAACTTGTTTTGTATTACTAAGCGCGCGTTCGTATTATATGATAAGTTTAATAGGATTTATTTTATACTTACATCGTTAAATGATAAAGGATCTGTGGTTATTGTGTTTTTTTAGTGTTGTGGCTATATGGCTTGTTTATTACTCTTTGCTTATGGTTTTAGTTTGTCCATAAATTTATAATTGCTTGGAAGTTTTGTATTTATATGTTTGTCAAGTAGAAAATGGATATAATGAGAATAGCCTTTCATGGTGCAATATAGCTTGAAATAATGCATTATTTCTTTATTTAATCTTAATAGGCATCCCTTTTTATTGTAGTTTGGTCATGTATTTATGACTTTTTGGTTCTAAATAGCATAGGTACCTACGTATTCAGAAGAATAATTATATGGCAATTTTAATTAATTTTAAAACAATCATGTGTCACTCTACTTATTCTTTACGTCATAGAATCCATAAGAAATAAGTAATATTAAAGAGAGAGATTCAGAAATATGTAGGTATCTCTATTCGTTTGGTATACTTTTAATGATGAATCGATTTTAATTAAATTTAGTATATACCCATATAGCCTCCTTTAATAGAAGGGACTACAAAACTAAGTACTAACAAAAAAAATTACATACGTCATAAAGTCGCGATTAGCAACTAAAAGTCAATAATGCTTTCAAAAATACTAACATTCTGAAAAATCTGAGCAGTCCAGGCGCCAGATACATTATAGAAGAACTAAAAGTTACTCTTATCTGAGAAGCGTGTATTCAAAACTTAAGAATTTGAGTTAATCAAGAGGAAATGCTGAACAGAGAGCTATCTCTTAACATATTGTCATAAAATGGCACGATAGCAGTTGGTTACCTCGGGATTGTAGAAGTTGAAAACAATCTGCCTATAACTTCGTAAAACAGGCAGAACACATTACTAAAAGCCTTGATATCGTAACTTCTGATCAATGCTTGATAATTCAAAATTTCTCGATCACTATCGATTCGATCACAATCGACTATCAATATTTAATTGGTAATTTCTTGATATTTGACCGGTACCCAGTTATTTCATAAGGTTTTCTCAGAAGGGTAGGCAGGATGCACTTACGATTTGGAAATCCGTAGAATCACGTGTTATGACTTAGCCGCTTTAACATTGTATTAAAAGGAAAATCCTAACTAATATTATAAATGCGATTGTGAGTTTGTTTTTGTTTGTTAAGCTTTGATGCCATAATTACTTGACCGATCATCATGAAATTTCGCATACACGTTGTCTAGGTAGACAGACTAGTTTATCCATTCATAAAAGAGTAATATTCCCGAGCAGGCGAAGCCAGAAGCTAGTATATGAATAAAATAACAACAATATTCTTATTAATCAATCATTTATTATCGTTGATCTACACAATGTAATGGAATACATACATACATAATAATATATTCAAAAATATTATTTTTTACATCTAAGTCTATATCAAAAATATGGCTAATGACGGGGCTTACTTACACCCTGTCTGTTTATTGGCACATGGAATATTTTTTACCAAATCTAGATACATTTTTAATAAAATTTATTAAAGCATAATTAATTAAGCAATTTTAGTGGATGTCTTATATGACAATTAATATATAATATTATTTATATATCGTGTATAAAGACAGCGCATATTAGAAATAGAAAAATAATACAATTTTGAAAACCTTACATTTATTTCGCATTCACGAAATATTGTAAAATTATATGGAAGCCTGGTTAAAGTATAGTAATATGCATTTCTGATTTAAAAATCTCAATTGTTATATCAATTTATTATTCTTATATTTATTATTTAAAAATGTTCCAAAAGACGGTTGATAAAAAACTATTGTGATAAAAATTGAGATCGCTAAATCATAATAATTAAAACTTATAAAATTATAACTAACCGCAATCGCTGTCTAAATGAACGATTCCGATGTGCGTAGATATAAAAAGCGTTAATAATGATAATTAAAAATATTCCAAATCATCATATCCGTTATTAAATTCATAATTTACAGGAAAAAGTATATTTCAAAATGGTGACATTGTTTATCGAATATTATTTAAATGGAGATTTTTTTGATATTATTTTCCAGTAATGTATACAAGGTGTTCTTATTTTAATTGTTTGATAATGTTTGCAATAAACTATGAATTAATAATTTCTTATCCAACCTTAATTTCTTTACTACCCAAACTTCTAGGTATTAGGAACAACCCTCATAATATACATTATATTAAGCAATAAATGGAATGTAATAAACTAAAAATTAATTAAAAATAAATAAAACATATACGGGATAACCGTTTTGTCAAATAATCAACCGTTCGCAAATAATTGTGAAGAAGGTAATGATTTTAGAACTGTCATATTATTTGAAAATTATTTTGTAACCAGATATTTTTGTATTTTTGCTAACAAAATAACCTTACAATAATATTTGATTATACGTTCTACGTATTAGAAGTTTAATAACAATATTTTTTAAATATAATATAAATATTATTTTACATTAAAAATATATCTAAGCAGTTAAGCTGTAAATGCTACCATCACTTATCCTAATAAATACTATTTACAAAATCACCAGAATGTTTGTTCGTCAAAAATTTTGAATTTTGAATATTTATTTACGTTTACATTTCAATGGAGTCACTCAAGTTGCAACTTTACTATAATAATATATACTTATCAAAATTTACTTTAGATTTATTAATTATTACTTCATGACAATACAATGAAATTATACGGATAGTATATTTAAATAATTAAAACAAAAAATAAGAAAATTGAGTGTCTCCATTAGCCATATCACAAAAATGTAGTCAAAATAAAAAAAAATGCGAAATGGAATCGAAATTATGTTTAAAAGTAACCGAAACATTGCAATATCCCATTCTGGCGGTGTTACTGACGAAGCACGAATACTGTTATGTAAAGTTAACCCTCTGGTGTTACGGGCATCGATGACGTCATGAGGCCTCGTGACGTTATCACCATCGTAAGTACATGGTCTCCTTGTTAGGGTTGTAATGCATTTCTCTGCAACAAAAAGTATCCTATTAGTAAAGGAAAATTGTTATATTTTAAAATCCTCTCATAATAGTACTCAAATATTTTAAAGATAATCAGAATACACGAGTAAAACTAATAATATAAAAAATATGACAATATATATTTAACTGTAAAAATATAATAACATTAAATAAGTAATGATATAAATCCTCTTCAAGGATGACATCCAACTCTTATACCCTACCAATTTTTATAACAGTAAGTAAATTTTTATATCATTTACTTAACGTAAGTGTTCTATGCATCCTTTAAAAGTTTGAGTACTTCAAGACGACTTTACACAACTGTAATCGGGAAGGGAGTGAAAGAGGGCCATAGGAATTATCTACACATGGCTCTCTTACTCCTTAATATACAAAACATCATACGTTACCATACAAAATCAGCTGTCAGTAGAACCGTTAGTGAAGGTAATTTTGAAAATAGAACTGTGTTTTTGACTATTGTGGGTACTTTACTCTTGTAGTATAGTACCCCCTTCCCAACTATGCTTGTAAATGCCCACCATCCCTATTAAGTGTGAAGTATTCCAAGTTAATTTAAAGTTCAAATGCTTGTAGGGCTTTCACTAACACGATCACTGGTATTTAAATCACATCTTTAATTGTTGCGGTCCTCATAATGATCGTACTAATAATTATGATATGTTGTGATATAGTAGTACAATTATGATGATGTGTGATGATATAATGATGATAAATTAAAATATATCCTTACTCTATTTGTGTATGAGAGACCGCTGTAGTAGGATCGTGCTTCCATCACCTTCACCGCCACAAGCATTGACTACATCTACAACAATTAAAACAAAACATGTTAAAAAACAAGAAATCAGTCCAATCTTGATCTCCGGGAAGACATCAACCTAGTTAATGACTAAAAAAAACAATAGTGAAAAGAAAAATTAAATTGTGCAAATAAAAATATTAACGATTGACACCAAAACAATAATTAGTAATGTTATAATATTTAAAATAGAAAGAGTAATATTAAAAATATATACATGGATCATAAACTTAAAAATAATCTTTAAACATAATTTTATAGCCCAATAGTGCGATAATATTTTAGTAATTTCTAGTAGGTACCGTTAAAAATAAATCCTAAAATCACAAGAAAATCAATTTATAAAAAAAAAACAAATATTTTCATATATACTACGAATTGATATCAGTAAAATAATTTTCATACATAATAATTAAACCTCCTAGATGTAGAAATGTCAATGGATAAACACTAACAGAATCAGGATACGTAAGTACTGTGTCGGAATTGGTTGATCTTCATGTAAAATATATATTTTCAGCTTCTAAGCTACCTATTCTGTTACAAGCTTTACAGTTGATATAAAAATCATATTTCGGCACAGAAATCAATTGTCAAAATCTCAAAATCCAAAACCGTACAAAACGACAAATTTTAATCTATCTTTAAAATATTAAAATATCGAAAACTACCGTAAAGAACCGTTAACAAAAACCGATAAAACAAACAAGAGAGATTTCTTCATCTATAAAAAGCATACATAGCTTTCGTTCCAAGAAATTATTAAAAAATATACTGTTATGGTCCCAAAATAAGATTAAGATTTCGTCCCAAAATCCCTGCTGCGGTTCCAGAATCCCTCTGAGATTTTTCTGTACCGACCGCAACAAAGAAGGAGTTAACATTTTAAAAGGATTAATGTCAAAGTCACGGACAACTTATTTGTGTAAAACGTCTTAGCCAAAAGCATCGACTTTGATGTAAAAAACATCAACAAACGTTTTAACATGTTTACAACAAGTTAATTAGAAGATTTAATTTGGTTAGTTAAAATGTATATTCAACTACTACTACTAAAGAAAACTTTTTAAATTAATGATATTACGTATGTACGTAGTCCTGGAATGAACTGAACTCCTTAACACATATTTAGTTATCCAGGTGCCAAAGAATAAACAAGCTATCATACTTTCCGAATTTCTAATATAAAATTATCAAAATAATTTAAATACTTTTTCTAAATCTGAATAATAATTCTACAATATAATAATTGTTCTAAAATTAAATAAATCTCCATTCTATTTGCAAAATTCCGCTTTGGTACCTTTTCTTTTTAATTGTGGCAAAATGAGTCGCGAAATTTGTCGAACCGATTGAGTCAGCTTGAGTCCACAAAAAACCAACAGTGATTAAAAAAGAATAAGCGAGTAAGTGTCATCAATTCATCAGGTTAATTATGCAGAATCGTGATGGAGATATTAAAATGTCCATGAACTCGTATCAGGTGTTAAAAGATTTTTTCTCTTTGTACATAACAACCTCAACATTGTTTTTTGATTTAATAAACACCCGAAACAGACGCGGAAACAAATTATTTGTCATTAACTTTAGGATCCTTGATCACTTGGATCGTGGTAAAAAAACGCAAAAATACACGAACAGATTTGGAATATATCTTCGATGCTAAAAAATGGAGTCACGGTCATGAATATAAGAATTTCGAAACTGTTGAATATTGCGGCGATTAACATTGACCACTTTGCTTATCAACCTCTTTAATTATTATTATAGAAGAATAATTTACATCGCTAGTTTATAAAAGGGTTATAATCGTATCTATTTAAAAGACTACTAGACTAATCCTGGTGGTACGGTCCTAAGGGACTTAATGAGAATTATCGCTAGGATAATCTAGGTGTTGGTCCGAAAACACCTTTCGCGAATAGAAAATGCATAGAGTACCAGATTTCGACACGACTAACTGTGGATTATACAATTATGCTGGCATGGTGCTAGAACCCGCTAAACTAGACTAAACTTGAAACTGCTTCACCATTCGTGCAGTCAAGACCTCGTTTTACAAAAGAGAACAAAAACAAAAAGTGTTCGAAAACAAAAGATACACGCCGATTGAAATCCAAGCTAATAGTTCGCCACGTGTTTCTGCGCAAGTGTCTAGATCTCGATACAAAGCAAAAGGGCGCGGGTGACGGCCAACGCGGCATTTTATCCACTTCCGTACGATACACTAGGTTACTTCGTGATTGCACACCCTGTATGTGAGACTGTGGGAACTAAGCGGCTTTGTTCCCGTATACAGGCTGTTGGCAGTTACATAATGAACGATTGGTTAACTTTCATCATCTGGGAAAGTACGCTGGAGATAGATTTTTACTATAGGTATGGAATCATCACATGAAATACGAATTAAACTATCGACGTCAAAGTAATTTTTTAATCTTGCAAGATATAAACAATTTATTTTAAAAACTATAAAAGAAATCTGATATCTCTATTACTGTTATCATAATATTGGCAATTTATATTTTATACTTTGTTTAATTATTGATTTTTAATATTACAATAATTTTAGAGGCTTGCATTATAATGATAATATGGTTCACCTTATAAATGAATATTATAATCTTGTTTAAACAACCACACTACGTAACCTAATCAATTATTCTTAGACCAACAACCTGTATAATGTTAAGATTTCTCAAAGGGTGCCTAATTAACCGCATTGCCACCTAGCCGGATCGGACGCGCGAACTATTGTGTACCGAACCAACCCGTTTATATCGACCACATCTGAATACCCACTTAACCGTGTAGATCTACGTGTGATTTTCAAAATAACTGTTCTAATGTTTTGTTGTTCGGTATGCCCAATATTTTTGCTCGATATTTGAAATGTTTTTGTTCGATATTTAAAATTATTTTATCATATTATCGATGGCCTGATGTATGTAGTCGAATTTGCAAATGGAATATTAAGTATAGTATAGTCTCAAAACGTTTTGATACCAATTTATAGTATGCGAGTACACATATTCCAAAAAAGCTAGTCTGCATTCAATTATACTTCGTTTTGTGTTTTATGGAGTGCATACGATGTCGCTTATAAATATTGCAGTAATTATACTTTATTTGATATAAACATCTAAAGCATAGATGTAGATATATATAATAAATAAATTATAACCAATATAAACTTAATATATGTATATGAAGCAAAAGTCATCCGCCCGATATTTTTCTGAAATACTTTTACTTAAGAATTATGGAAAGCGATACAAATATTTCAAAAAGGAATCACAATTTAAATTGCATCCGAGAACAATAATTTTCATTTCCAAAGCCGTTTGTATAGAAAATAATCGATGTGTCGACTCGGCTGGTTCGAGTCGTGAATCCAATGGATCGACCTATGGAACGATGGAGAGATAAGTGCCGTAGTGGTGTGCACCGATGACCTAAAGCACTAACTATATGGGACATCGCACTCTCGATTCTATTTAGAATCGTAATTAAGCAAGATGTATTGTTTTAGTTAGATTAATGAACGATGTATCGATTGTAGCGTGTTTAATAGGGAAAGCTGAGATAATTAATGGCAATCGAGTTTGTGTGCTTTAAATTTAGGAATGCGAAGGGGAATATTTTATATCGGTTAGATGGGATCATTAAAATACTGCGTCAAGTTTTGCGGGTTAGATCGTTGCACAGTTCATTTTTTTGTGATATATGTAATTATCTACTAAATTAAGTAAACCAAGACTGGTAATTATTTCACGCATGCTCAACATATATTAATTGTATACTACATTTACCATTTATTTTCATTAGAATAATTGCACTTATATAAAATAAATACTGTTACTACTAAAAATAAACTCAAATTATTTTTTTTTTGTCAAAGTTTAGTTGTCTCGTAACTTGATTTTGACATTTTATTTACGATTTTAACTTTTTCATTGCTTTATTCTTTTTTCATATTGGCAATAAACACATCGTTCTCAATTCAAAGTACACGTCTCAATAAAGTTTATGACGTGTACGGACAGCCATTATTTAACAAAACAATCAGTAGCGGTAAAGTCGCCAGGGGCGCTCACGTCTTTACCCTCGGTTCCGACACACAGTTCACACGAACCCTCATTATCCAGACATCATCTTGGTGTAAGGAAATCTATGATAAGGAAGCAGTTTTCATCGAAATGGTAAACGGTTTGAAAGAAGTTTGTTTGTTGATGTATCATGGAACTACATATGAAACTATAGACTTCGTTAAAAAATGTCCGTATTAATATTATAATTGGAATATTAAGTTTGCTTGTTATTCTTTATTTGTATGTATAACAACAAAGTGACGATATTAGTGAGACCATTTAACATGGTATATGTAATATGTATTCATTGTATTCAAAAATTACATTTAATATAAAAAAACTATAGTACTGAAGCCCGTCAAGTGTCTTTTAAATCCTACTTTTGATACCCTACACAGTACTGAGCGCAGTTATAGAAATTTTACGAAGAATTCAACCATTTAATGTCGCTTATCAGGTCGTACGTTATTCAATTTGAGACTCTCATATGACATTCTTAATTAAACATAAAATAGCTCTAGTCAGTAACAGATTTATATGTGTAGAGTCTAACTGACTTAAGATTGAGTAAGAAAACCAACCAAAATCGCCCAAACCTAGAATCTGAAAATTGCCGCAATCACTTACTGTTACGTTACACATTGTTGTGCCATGTACGGGAGAGCATAAACTGCAAATTATACTGCACAAGTCACGTGTGGTTCGTTGTAGGGGCTACCGTCCGCGTTCGCACAGTTTCGGAAGCATTAGGGCCCATTAAGCACCGTTAACACACGGGCTCGTCACGATCCCAACTCACGCAGCAAGAGGCATCTATCGCCGATCTTGGTAGCCCACCACGGCTTGTGTCGATTCACACGGAGCGAACGCGTGTGCTGCTGTTCTAGAATTTTATTACACACGACAATTCGTGTATTTGTACTGTTTGGATTAAGTTATGGATGTATTTATGTGCTGGCCTTAAGGCGAGGGCCGAACGTCGCGGATTTTGTTCAAGAGATGTTCAAAGATCTCGTGATGTAAGATTTATCGCGTACACTGCAGTATCTCACTTTATCTTCAAGAACAGTTTTGCAAATAGTGTACAACGCTTCAGAACTAGATGTAATTGTTAGTTCAACATGTAAAAGACTGATCAGAGTCAAAAAATATCCACCTATAAAGCAATCAGATCATATTTAAAATTTAACATAGATTTAAGATTGCTTTTAATTAGGAACTTTCTTGTAATTCAGCTAAACTTTTCTATCGAAAAAATTGTCATCTCGATTTCAAATGTCACTTCGATATTTACCATGGTAATCATGTATTGCTACTATAGAAAAGTTTTATTTTGAACCTCAAAAATAGAAGTGAGTTTAAAAGTGAGATCTTACAGAATAACTCAGTTTGCTTCGATATGGAAAATTTCCTTGTTTTTATAGCTTACGCTTAGATTTACGTAAAAATCACGAGTGTAGTGTATTAGGCTGGTATTTGTTCGTAGTTTTCCTTAATAAACACTGTCAGAGATGATATTTGCATGGGTCGCGACCCTATCAAGTTTATGCTACCGGCACATTGTATGGTAATTACGAATGACAACCATAGGAATGTCGTTTAAATGACATGCGAATGTATTAAGGTGCTAATGAACTCAATCGAAACTATATTGACATTTGATAAGTTAAGAGGATTTCGTATTTAGAGCCCTCGGGTAATATAGAGTTGTGAGTCATCATTATTTTTCATTCTTTTGGGTCTCCTACAGAATACGATGGTCCTTGCATTATATTAAAGCAGCTCATTCAAATTTAGTGAATTACATCTTTATCAGTATAGTCTTGTAAACGTTACCTTAGTTACCATGGAGAACCGGGTTCGATTCGCGACTAGTGCAATTTCTCAAGAATCTATATGCGTAATAGATGGCCAATTTTCTAGGCTCGGTAACGCACAAGTGATATCAGTGCAAACGATTATAGGCTACAATAACCGCTTATTATTAGGGCAATACATGTTTGCTACATTGCAATATAAAAAAATGATGCTGAGATACAAATTGGAATACACTGACCTAAACCATTACAACCAGTTGAATCGCAGCGGCACACCGGCGGCCAGTCAAAATAGGTTATTATTAATTACATCTCGTTTCCTAAGACTTGTCAGGTCAAACGGTAATACATGCCGCTACTGCGCCGAGTGTTGTGGGTTCGAACCCCACACGGAACAAAACTTTGTGTAATCCACAAAAGGTTGTTACGAGTCTGAGGGCTTGTACTACAACCCCAGATAGAATTTATCTATAAGATAAAAGTCTCGCCATCTCTCTTCTTTAACCTAACATGAGACAGCATGCGATTTATCTTTCGGATAACTTTTACTTATTAGTGGTAGGAGTGGCCGTGAGTGTTCTTTGTGTCCGTTATTTAAATATTTGTAAAGTCCCCCGTGACACAAATATTCCTAATGTCTTTTTAAAAATAAATAAATTGATTTCATTGTTATTATTAATATAAAAATAGTAGCCATATTTATTTTCGCAACTGTTATCAATTCAAACAATTATTTCATCCATCATACTGTTTAAGAAAACGTCTTTAAACAAATAAAGCTGTAACGTGTACCAACAGAGATAAAAGATAGAGATAAACGTATTAAACATCTACACTTTATAACGCAATGGCTCAATGTCACCGCCTTTATGGCCGTCCCGGGTTTGTTACTTCGATGATGTTCTAATTAAAATTTATCTACTATCAGTTTATAAGCCTCTTAAGAGTTTTTGCTTTTTTAAGTCTAGGAGTTTAATGGTAAGTGCTTCATATTTAGAACAAAGACGATTGCGCGAATAAATGAAGTATAGTATGCTTCTATAATAATAAAATTTGAGTGCACGGATGGCGCAGTGGTTTAAAGTGGTCGCATCGCCACTGCCGCAGCGTTGAGTGTTGTGGGTTCGATTCCCAGTTCCAAGTCTAGGTGATTTTGTCCGTTGTTTAAATGTTTGTAAAGTTCCCCGACACATGATTTATTACTACTGCAGAAGTAGTCTTTTTTAAAACAAGAATAAGATTGCATGGAAGGCAGTGGTTTAGCCACAATTACTAAAACAAGAGTTGTGATATCGAATTTGAAAGTTCTTGTTCTGAATCTGGCTGTTCTTTGTGCCTGTTATGTGGAAGCTCACAAAATTTGATACAACACATCGATGACTTAAACAAGAGCTATCCTTCAGCAGAAACTGTTTGGAACAAAAATTTACATAATAAGGTCTTATATGTTTAGTTGTGGTTAACATAAAATAAACGCGAAACTAAAGTAGGTACCTTATATTTATTTTAATGCGTTGTTTATTTTAGAACGCTTTTATTATATCATTGTTAAACTTCACTACTATATAAGCAATTTAAATTATAAACACGATTTATATTGAAGTTTACACCTTCCCTGACGTTTCGTTTGCTTTTCAGCAGCCATATTCAAAAGGCGATAAAGATGAAAATGCTTTGAAATGTGTCAAATGTCATTATTTCGACTATATCAACTCCTGTATATACATACATGTGTGAAGAGATAGCCAGAGATGCACTTCACGTTTATACCTCATCAGCTTTGTTTAAAGATTCTAGCTATTGGCTGGCCACATACATTAACAGACTGTGCTGCTACTGGGAATTTTCAAAAAAAAATACTGAACCTAATCTCCCATAACCGCAATGCCACCCATAACTGAAAAACAAACCCTATCCTATCCTCTTTGGCTCAACCTATCCTTATCGTTGACGCGTGCAAATTTCCAGCGACTCACACCAAAAGCATGAAAGTAAACCGTGGAATTTGAAAAGTCGGTATGCCCGAACTTAACAAGGAAAACTTGACATAGTCTCATCGAATACATTTAATGAGGGTAAGCTTTGAAATTATATTCATATAATGCATATATGGATTACGTCACGGTTCAAATAGGGGGAAAAGTGTCAATATAAAAAGTTTAAAAACTATTTATATGGATACTTCGCTGATGTTTCAGTTGCTTTTCAGTAGCCATGATCACTTAAGATACTGATCGTCTCGTCTCGAAGTTAAGTTATTGTAAAGTACCAAATATAATTTCATTTTGGTTTTTCTATCTTTGCAGAATGAGATCAAGTTATCATAAAGTCTAATTAACTAAAATTAATTTAATTTAATGTATAATATTTACGTAAACTTTAGACAATATGAACGAGCTGCGGTAGACAAATGGCAGACAAAACAAAAAACTAATTTCAATGTGTGTATGAATCTCGCTGTGAGTTTCTCGCAGTTATCTTGCCATAGACTGAATGAACTTTGGCTAAACCTGTCAGCTAGTACAATTGTATACTATGATATTACACTATACTATATTATTTGTTCTCGAAGATATGTGAAGTCTGCCAACCCGCACTGGGCCAGCGTGGTGGACTATGGCCTGACCCTTCTCACATTGAGAAGAGGCCCGTGCCCAGCAGTGAGACAGTTTAATACAGGGCTGATATTATTATATATTTTTTTTGGAATACCAAAACAAAAAAGTTTAATACAAATCTAATTACTTTATTAGAAGGGAGTTTTAATAAAGTCTGAAAATTGCTAACCCTCGGTAAAAGTAATATTTCTGAATAAACGGTACTTTATATCCTTTTCTGTTTTTCTGACAACGTGTAAGCGAAATTTCATAAAAATCGGTCAAGCAGTTAAAGCGTGTAAGCGTCACAAACAAACTCACATTCGCATCCTAACTAATATTATAAATGCGAATGTGACCGATCATCATGAAATTCTGCATTCACGTTGTCCGGGGGCAAGAAAAGAACATAGGTACCTTTCATCCAGGAAAAAATACGGCTATTAACATAAATTAACCTACATTTAAGCGAGCGACGCGCGACGCCGCGGTCAGAATTTAGTTTATAATAGTTAGGATATTGCCCGTATAATGTACCTTAGAACAGTGTAACAGTAGTACCTTACACGTTCACCTGAATGCCTCCATGACAGACTGGACCCTAATAGCTGCTGACTCCACTGACCACAACCTTGTCACACCTGACCGATTCGATAGTAAACCGCGAGGTATGTAGGTTACTTTAGCCCTTATAGGTTGTATAGCACTACAATACTGCCAAGGAATAGGCATAAAGATTGTTTCAATGGCTGGTAGCAATTGCTAGAAGCAAAATGTTTGACTTTATGGTAAGGAGTTTAAAGTAGCAGTAGAGTTCGAAAATGTATTTCTCATGTTATAGAGGCTATAAAACATGATTAGCGAAATATAATTTTAACTATACCTCTGTTTTTAACTATATAATATCAGCTCTGTATATGAACTGTCCCACTGCTGGGCACAGGCCTCTTCTCATAGTGAGAAGGGTTAAGCCATAATCCACCACGCTGGCCTAGTGTGGTTTGCAATACTTCATATATCTTCGAGAACATTATGGAGAACTCTCTAGAGAGTGAGAGTACTTTTCAGAATTTTTACTTATAACGTGTACTTGTAATTTTTATGAATATGGCCGTATAACCATATTTTGTGAAATATAGATAGGTGCATTATACTTCTGCCAATCCCACCAGGGATGTACACGTGGGTGACCAACTAAGTGTACAAACCCGTATAAATCTGGACTAACTGTTCGTATCTTCGTTTCTGTATCGTTTAGAATATCGCACCATTTTAACCCTGCGCTGTATTCTTCTATTAGTAGGGTTTTTACAGCACCCAAAGATATGTCGTATTATTATTCTACAACATAACTTTTGTTTCACGGTAAATATAAATTAGTTAGGTATGATTAGCCGCATCTTTAATTTGTGGTTTAAAACGTGACACGAGCATATTATAATTTAGATTCCTATGTCTCATTTAATAGACTTATTAAAAGTAGCTAAAAGTGAATAATTTTAGATTATATCGATTTTAATCACTTCACTAAGAATTAGGGTTCGTTGCATGCTCCTAGTACAAACTTCACAAATATTAATTAGACCGAAAGAATAACCAGATTTATTCCGAATTTGATATTCTAATTCAGAGACTGCCAGACTCAGCCTGAATTTCAAAATCCTAATACAGAGTTTCTTGTTTTAAGTCTGGTGGCAGATTAACGGACAGAAAGAAGTGCCAGACTCATTCCTAATTTAAAAATTCGGATTCTGAATTTCTTTGTTTTAGTCTGGTGGCAGATGAACGGACAGGAAGCACTGCCAGACCCATTCTAAATTTCAAAAATCTAATTTAGACTATCCCGAGTTTATTCTTTGGTGTAAGATACACCGCCAGCCAGTCTTCAATCAGTCCATTCTGAATATAACAAAAACAATTCTAATGCAGAGTGCAGAGGTCTGTTGAATCAGTGGTCGACCTAATTATGAGTAATGACTTAATGACTGCCACTTCAGTAATACCATGACTACAGCCAAATTTCTGCCTACCGTGACTGTAGCTTTAAACTTCATTTACGAGCGGCTAAGTCACTGTGAACACGATATAGCCATAGATAGTTAATTCCAGAGCCATGCCGTATGTAGAAGAAATGATCACTAAAATTAAACATTTCTAAATGGAAGGAAGAATATTTGAGTAATCTAACACCAACATTCTCATGTTAATTGTGTTATTTTCTCTGTTTAAGTGTATTTCAAATATATACCATTAATTATACCTTTCCCTTGCATGTTACAGCTTTGAGTAATTTTAAAGAGGAATAACATCCAAATTCATATGCATGTGCAGTGTTTAGTTTTTACGATAGATCTAAGTTCAGTCTCTTCAAAATCAGTAACAGAACGGTTGCACCAAAACATAATGGAGATTATTAATAAGTTAATTAATTAGTTACTTTATTAACAAGACCATCAATCGATGTACATCATATACATTAATACGATGGTGAATATTCAAAGATGACCTAAAGGAGATCAGATGTGGTTAAGACGAATATTTCTTAGCTTTTCAGAGTAACAATGTGTTTAATAGTGTAAAGGGGTACCATAAAGCTACGACGGCGGTGATGATGGTGACGGATTTCATAATTAGCACAGAAGAAAGAGGTTTCATTAACTTTGTTACTGTTTTCTTGGATCTTACATTAAAATTTGTAACTACATTAAAATAACTAACCACTAAACTGACTTTTATAAGCCCTATTTTGTGAGCCAAATTATTCTTTTACAATGACTCTCTCCCTCTTAACAATTTACTGGTTAACTAGAATAAAATTGTAAGTACTATGATGAAAAAAGATTAACATGTTACAATCCGTACTCGTTTCATCGTGACGTAGTCAAACTCTTTTATTCAAATTATCTTCCAAATTTGAAAAAATATGTAGCTATCATTTGAAATTTGGAAGACTGAAACAAAAGAGTTTTATACAATCAGGTGAAGTCAATTCCTTTTTTTTAATCGTTAGTTTGATTAGTAAGGAGTTTTAATATAGTACATATGTTCAGACTCACCTGTGCTGGCGCAGGTTGTCCTGTCGTTTGAAACTCTTCCCGCACACTTCACAGCTGAACGAGAGCTCGGGCGACTTATGGGTGCGTTCGTGGATCATCAGGTTGTAAGACTTCGTGAATCGACGCTGGCAGTACTTGCAGACGAACTCGCATTTTGGGCGCAGTTTGCGTCTGAAATCCCGTGTGTGGTCCTCGTCAATTTGCATCACGGCGAACATTTTGTCTGGTCTAAGATGTGATGCTTACGACGGGCGGGGCTTGAACGCCTGTACAATGATAAGTTATCAAATGTCGTGTGCGCACGATATGTGACTGTATTACTGTTCGTATAGAGTCCATGTTCTCTTGTGTAGTGTGTGGATTGATAACGATGTGTGTAGAGTATTTTGTTGTCTTGACGAATTTGTTTTTTATCTCGCTTTATTGTGTGGGTGTGAGGAGGATAAGTAATCCCTAATGTCTAAGACCCGTCATTGACCGTCGCATTGATTGTGAAACAATTTTGAAAAATGTGTCCAATTAAAGTTAGAGACATTTTTATCATTGTATTGATTGTTTGATATACCACACATCACAAATAAGTTCCATAAAATCGTAACTAAAATAAAACTTAACTGTTATCTAAATATCTAGTATTAAGTATAACGCGATTCATATAAAAAAGAATTTATACAAAAGGCTTTAAACCTAAATAGTCATAACTACGAAGATATAAAATGATTACTCAACAATGGTAACCTTTTATTAGGTATACACTACGAATAATTTATTATATTGAACATAATAACACTTTATGAATTATTAAAATACGCACCTTTAATATCGATTGCCCACGAAGAAGGTATTAAGCTTGACAAGCTTAACTTAACACTTTCACTTGAACGTATAATTAAATAAAAATGAAACTTATTCTTTGGACTTTAAGACTGAGATGTGAATGACATAATTCGATTTGAACAAACGTAAAACGCGGATTTAAAGTGACTAGATGTGTCAATGTGCAGTGACAGTGGACGTGCGACCATGAGCGGGTATGTTTAGCAACTGCCGCGGCGCGAGGGTGCGGAAACTACTGATAGCGTTACGCGGAAGGCGCGCGCGCAGCCCCCACCACGTGCGCGCCTGTGAATGAACAGGTAGCGCTACGGTAACCTGATGGCTCGGGAAAACTCCACAGATTTATAGGCTTTCGTGCGTAATGTTTTTATGACGTATAATAAGCATTAATCGAATGGTAATTTCTATATTTCTCGGTTAATTGTTTATTAATTTGTATTATTAAATTATATTATTAACCATATTTACAGACGCAAATTAAATTTTCAATTTTGCGCTAAGTATATATATCCTTTATATGATATATTTAGAAACAAACCTTCTAAGAAAACGATTTACGCTTTAAATCATAATTGATATAGCTTTAAACATTTTACTGAGTATAATAAGGTTATTAATGTTTAAAACAATTTAAAGAAAGCTACCGAGTACTTACATATGGCACAATACGTGAAGAGGTTGGTGGGAAAGCTTGCGGTGGCTCGCGGCGCTACCGTTGATTTCACTCACGATACACACGATCCCGGCTATTTGGGCACCGGTACTGTTTACCGGTAAATTGGTGATGATTTTCGGCTTCTGTCATTACCGCGCCCTCGGGCGCCCTGTACGTTCTAGTTACCGTAGCTCCGTGTAATTACTCGTCTGGTTAGCTGATTAAATTCGAAATTCAAATGACGCTGATAATTTGCATTTATAGTTCTTATTTGAAAGCTCGTTGTGTATGTTGCCAGTGATAGAAAATCAATTTTATAAAGGTCGTATAAGTTTCAAATGACGAACACTGAATTAACTGCAGTCGCCGACAAACCGCAAACGGACCATTAACTTGAGATAACAGTGAAATTACGACAGACATCTTCAGGCGTCCGCGCGGTCACTTGAAAACACATTTCATTCAAAATACACGGCGATTTTCACACAATATTCAAATTTCGCGTGTTAAAGAAGCTATAAAGTTTAATTCTCAGTACAAGCGTGAAGCGGCACTTATGAGTTGTTTTATAGCTATGTAACTCCATTCAAATTATCTTGGCGCTCGTATACCTATGGCTCGGAGTTTTAAACTAAAGTTTAATGAGCATTCATAGGTAAATTTCTCAGTATGACTGAACATAAGTATCTGCTGATTAGTATTGAATAGGTATATTTTTACTTTTGTGATAACTTGAGTTGGGTAACGAAAATGTGGGAACTAGCTTCAATATGTGATGAATAATAATAGAGTACATTTGTGTCGGTAAAATACAGGAGATATTTAATGAATGGCGTAGTATTGTATTGTTTATAAGACAAAGACGTCTATTATATGTACTATAACATCTTTTGAGTGTTGGACTAGACGGGATACTAAAACAAAGTAATAGGTGTTTTATGCTTTCCATAGATGAATATAAATTGTGAGAACTAAGGGCTTTTTGCAAACAGGTGTACACTTTGTTTCTATTAAATAGTTTTAGTGGTTTTAAGCAATATACCCACCTACGCTTTTCAAAGTATGTTTATAGAAATGACGCAAAATATATCAAGCCTTTTACGACTTTCTTTGTTCAGTCTTACTGTTGGCGCCGGCCGGTCCCAGGTTTGATTCTCGGTACAGATAATATTTTAGTCGGTTTTTAAAAAGGAATTTTTGCTTGCAGTTATTTCTATAGCTACAAAGGAAGTCCTACGACCACGTTTGTAGCATCCCTAATACTAAAATTCACTTTGTATAATGATTTCTGCAAAAGTTCGTTTTAATAGCTTTTCTATATTTTAACTTACTATACATACATATTAATCTGTATAACGTTTACGTGGATCCTACTATCAAATGTCAATTTTAGCTTAAAATACTAATTGAAGTATATTACACCTTCGAGAACATTCTGCAAAGCACTAAAACGTTCAGGTCACACAATATTGTTTTTCAATAAAACAAACTTTTAAACTTCCTTATATATTCAAAGTATTATTGGCATTTTCTATTAGGAAATTCCTATCCTAGTCTTACCTTCTACGTGGCACATACATTTTACATACAACATCATACTGCCCACAAAAAACTATATACACACACCAACCTCTACGCTAAAACCTAAATCCTTGACGTCCAAAAAGAAACCGCGATACCTAACAAAAAGCCTACGTTGCACAAAAAAACCTTGTCTAACTAAAAATATCAACGAAAAAACTAAAAAAGCTGCATTAAACACGCCGCCATTGCATAACATTCTGTCAAATTCTGATTGCGCCTAAAGAATATAGTTGGTCACGACATGTCGTTATCAAATAGAGTCGTATGCGAAAAAAATCGCAGGGTTCTTTTATATTTAGTTCACATTTTATCCCCTATATGGTTTAATATCCAAGTTTTGGATAACCATCTCACGGTCTGAGATATGAGCTCATAAAAACCATTGTCGGACAAATGTTACAGCATAAACGGTCACGGTTTTCAAAGATTTTATTAGTGCAGACAATTTGTCTGATGACACCGAGTTTTTTAGGAAGCTACTATGTCTACGTAAGATATATATGTAAAGGCTAATAGCCAAAATATAACTCCTAGGATTAGCTGCCTAAAATTAGGTGTAGCAACTATCTTGGGTTATAATAACGAATAATAATTTCAGTCCTATATCAAAAATGGTTCAATCTTTTAACAGTACAAACGTATCAGACTGACAAAGTTATTTTATTATTCAATATAGAAATATTGATACACATTTTGGCAGACGCATAAAAAAAATCTAAAATTAGTCCGCAATAATAATTAAAAGTTAACAACTGTGTTCTTAATTAAAGCAATTACGTAAGATATAATTGACAAGTGATTAGTGAGATTATAAAATAATATTACTTTATTAATCAGACCTGTATTAAGTTCAAGATCAAACCTCCAATACCGTAACAAATTGAAGGCAAAGATAGTATTAAAATCCAATTCTATAAACTTGATTATTTTTTGACTCACTCTTGCAAAAACTTCTTTTCATTTTAAAGACAAAAGATTGGTATCTATGTTTGCAATGAATAATCTCTAAAACTACTTAACCGATTTGAAAACATATTTCACCACTGTATAGACTACGTTACTCAGAAGTAACGTAGTCTATATACCATTATATTCTAATGGGTTAATGCTAACTAATATCATAAATGCGAATGTGATATTTTTCGATACGCTTTCGCCCCTAACTCGACCGATCATCAGGAAATTTCGCTTATACGTTGTCAGGGCTTCAAATAAGGACTAATAGTACCTTTCCACCAGAAAACACTACTGTTTCCTAACGTGCGAAGCCACGGACAAAAGCTAGCCTATCAATATATCTTTAGTTGTCTCCTACTATGCACATTATCAGACTTTGTGGTGATTCTAACCAACCAATAACTCTTTACCTGGCCCGGGAATTAAAACCGTGATCGGTGTAAGCTACTAGTAAGCGATTATGTTACTGAGTTCATAGGATTAAATCCTAGATTCAAAATATAACTGGGCAATCGGCGGGAAGGCCGTCTTCAATAATAACAATAATAATGTCCTCCAGACCGAATTTCGGTCACGGCGGCCAATCTTAACGGAGACTAGCCATCAGCGCAGGAGATATTATAGTGCACAAGTATGTGCGCAAACACAAGTGCACTCACTATTCTCTAACCCTCATGATCCGATGGGACGGATAATCCGACACGACCGGAGAAAGACCAGGCGCAGGACCAAAAGCTTTACGTGCTTTTCGAGGAACGGGGTTGTCTAACAACTTTCTACCTCCGAGCTCGTATTGAGATTTCTTAACAGAAAAACCCAATACGTTTTTGTTGGCCCGACCCGGGATTCGAACCCGAGATCTTAAGTACAGTAGTCGCATTCACTACCGTTGCGCCAGGGTATATATTCATAGCCAATTTGAGTCTAATTAATGACTGTACTTTTGAATGAGCCCTTATTATAATAATGAGAACTTATTATATGATGATGCTCATCATAGAGCAGCGGGCAGCGATAGCATCTCGCGCACTAGGAATAATTTCTATAACGCAGTAGACTTTTCCAGACATTCAAACAACGGACAAAAAGAGCTACCAGACTCGGAACAACCATTTGTGGTTCACTAAAATATTTGTCCTGTTTGGGGTTCGAACCCACAACACTCGACGCAATGGCAGTGGCGAGGCGATCACTTAAACCACTGCACCATTGGTGCAGGTTCGTTTCATTGCATTAATTTCTGAAGGAGGTACGATAATTCTAATATATCTCTGCTTACCCCTTAGAAGATAATAAGCGATATGCGACCGATGATATAAAGATTTAGATATCATCATAAGTACATTAATATGTATATGAAACGGGTCCAAGCGGATCTCAAGATGAGTCATCGACCACATGGACTATAGGCCTCTGTCTCATCTCAAAACACGTCTGATGATTCAGACTCCGTCTGTCCCTTGAACTATTGACATTTTATATACATACATAATGTACATCCTAACTTTATATTATAAAAGCGAATGTGTGTTTGTTTGTTTGTTACGCTTTCGCGCATTAACTGCTCGACCGAACATCATGAAAGTTCTCATACACGTTGTCAGGGGAACAGGAAAGGACATAGGGTATCTTTTACCCGGAATAAAGTACTGCAACTATCCTAACCTACATTTACGCAAGCGAAGCCGAGGGTAAAGTCTAGTCGGTATATATATATGCATTTTCTGTACGTCTGTATGTCACTGAACGCCTCCTAAATATCTGGACCGATTTTGATGATACTTTTGTGCTATTGAGTATGGTTAAAATTTTCAATTGTACTTGGTAGGTAGAGCTGCGATCGGTTTGCAAGTCGAAGTTCTTAAATACATTTTATTAACGATATATAAAAAAATCTTAAGGACTATAAGTTAGATTATGATTTCTTGATTTTTATTAGACTGTAGTTTTGACGCAGTGCTTAAGTAGTTAAGGGTGACCTAAAACTTTAAGTGATGAAATTTAGGTACGTAATTTACCCCTCCAAAGATACGGCCGCGGGTTCGATTTCCGCACAAATAAAACATTTATGTGCATGGACGTGGATGTTTGTCTTGATCTGGGTATTTCTATGTATAATATGTACGTATTTACAAAAAAAAAGTATATATGTATATTTCTCCATTGTCTTTTACCCACAGTACAAACTCTGCTTAGTTTGGGCTAAATAGTGTTGTGTGTATGTGATAGAATATTATATTATTATTATATATGTATCATATTAAAACCAAAACAAAACAATAACATTTCTTAAGCTAATGTCAAATGACTAGATCGCTCTCAACAAATTACGACGAATCACACATTTATTCAATAAACTAAATATTCCTATTGTTTTTAAATGATTTGCTAGAAAACGGAACGATTCCTTTCAAGGAAATGTTCGTCATTATGACGTCATTTGACATGCGTTGTTTTACATGTAAACGTATTAACTAGAAATACTCAATAAGTAGAAGAGCAGTCTGACTATTAGAGATGACTTGACACCTTCAATATCCAGAACACTGTGATAAACATTTTGACCAACACACGTGTACGAGTCCAAAGGACGCAAATAAAATGTTGTATCAAACTAAATTGTACTTTTTTGTTACAATATAAGGTCGTTTATAACAAAATCTTGTTCAAAGGTAGTTTTTCTTTCAGCTATTTGAAAAAGGAATCATGTATTTTTTTAATATTTTATGCCTGGCACTGTATTTCCATGTTGTGAGGAGTCTGGAGCTGTGCACGGAAAAGCTTCGCGCCTATTACTTGCGACCTAAACACGAAAATTGGAAGTCATATACCTCTAGATACTCTTTGGCTATATGAGCGTCAGAATATGTACCTTTGTATGTTTTTTATATACGTTTGGCGACCTCGATGGCGTAGTGGTTAGTGTAACTGACTGCCACGCCTGAGGTCGCGAGTTCGATTCCCGCACAAGTCAAACGTTTGTGTGCATGGACACTGATATTTGTCTTGGTCTGGGTGATTTATAATATGTATGTATTTACAAAAAAAAAAAGTATGTATATTTATCCATTGTCTAGTACCCATAGTACAAGCTCTGCTTAGTTTGAGCTAGATGGTGTTGTGTGTATGTGGTAGAATATTAATCTATACTAATAAAATAAAGCTGAAGAGTTTGTATGTTTGTTTGCTTGAACGCGCTAATCTCAGGAACTACTGATCTGAATTGAAAAATTATTTTAGTGTAAGATAGATCATTTATCAAAGAAGGCTATAGGCTATATAACATCACGCTGCGACCCACGGGGGAGGCGCAGTAAACATAAATGCGGGTGAAACCGCGGCCACATCTAGTATTAGATATATGCTAAGGATGATTTTATTATAGGTTAAGGTTGTCCGTGCCAATGTTTAAGACTGATTTTAAATAATTAATAATACCTCAGTAAGGCCTGATTATAAACCACAACGATCGAAACTAATAGTAGTACCTAAGACTTTTAAAATTGGAAAATCCCTTAATGAGTAGGTATAGCAAAAATCTTTTTTCTTATACGTCATATAATTATCTCAGCCAACCAAGTGCGATATATCAAGTCATATATTTTGTTTGATAAGTACATCACACATTTCCTAGACCTACTTGAGTAAATTCTTTGCACGATTGTCTTTTGCTTACAAAACTGTTACACGTTTAAATTCTTTATTTTTCTTTAACCCTATCTTTTTTCCAGTAAACCTTTCCTGCTTAACTTATATTCCTTGTGTCG
Organism: Catocala nupta; assembly: GCA_963675205.1. Taxonomy (NCBI): domain Eukaryota; kingdom Metazoa; phylum Arthropoda; class Insecta; order Lepidoptera; family Erebidae; genus Catocala; species Catocala nupta. The sequence continues at coordinate 17,067,313 of OY776097.1, read as the reverse complement.
CGTTAGTATTTTTAAACATATAAACAACGCATCTAAATAAAACGCATTCCGAACAAGATTTTGTTGATCAAACATATTTATTTTGTGAAGGAACCGAACCCACAACACTTAGCACTTTAACAGTAACGAGGCGAGCACCACTGTGCCATCAGTATGAGTCAAGCGATTGCTGCGCTTGCAAATGACAACGAGAGCACTTTGTAAACGATCACCCTCCTATCTATGACCGTAGCAAAGTTGCTTAACCTAGTTGATCGATCTATCTCCACCGCTACTAGGCGTTTACGCCATAGATATTTGAACAACTATTCACTGGGAAACTTAAGTTCAAACAGTCATTCAATCTACCCTAATATTATAAAAAGGAAAGATTTGAATTTTTGCTTGTTTGTTTGTAACGATTTATCTCAAAAACAACTCAACCGATTTAAAAATTATTTCACCATAAGAAAACTATATTATCACCAAGTAACATAGGCTATATTTTATTTAAAAAAGCACTGTTATTAACCTAACCTAACCTACTTTTACGCAAGCGAAGCCGCGTGCAAAAGATAGTACAAGATAAAGTTCATTAAGATATTTATCACAATAAATACAAGCGATGCGTCATAGTGTGGTTTGTTTCCAAAGTTGTTGAGTCAAAACAACCATTAATGTGGTGATGAAGAATGTCGGTGACAGGTTGGTAACCTACTTACAAATCCTGTATTATAAACTTAATATTATAAATGCGAATGTGAGTTTGTTTATAACGCTTGCACGCCTTAACTACTCTACCGTTCATCATGAAATTTCGCAAACACGAAACGTTGTCAAGAATGTGAGGCAGATACCTTTCATCTAGAAAAACCACGTGTCTTGATGACATAACATTTACGTGAGCGAAACAGTTATTTGTTTATAAGCGGCTGTACTGCAATGATAAGGTCAGAGATTCGAGTATAGAAGTGGGTGTACCTACTACCGATGTGAACCCACTCATAATATTAACATTCTAATTTAGCTTGAAGGGTTTACAAGAATACAGTGAACTAGAAACGAGAAAACTAGAGTGACTCTACTACTCTAGAAATAAGTAAGAATCTAATGTGTAACTTTTGCATAAAAGTTACTTTGTGATTGAATAACTGATTATTGATTTGTTGATAGAAATAGCTTATCAGCAGAAACTATATATACTATAAACTAAACTAGTAATCACTCTCTATAGAGTGTTAATTTCCGTTGATTTCAATGTGCAACATCCGCTCAAAGTAAGCCAATAGTCAACGACGGTGTGGAATGTAAATATGATTACCGTTCAACAGTATGTAGCGAGATATTCCTGTGCGAATAATAATAGCCAATCTCGGACGCCACACAAACCAGCTATTTCCCATAATTGACTCTTATACCTTAAACCGAGAACCAGTATCTCACAACAAATACAAAAACATGCTAAAATGATTGATCGTCGAGACTACATATACAAAAGAAAATAAATTATCCGACAACAAAATATTAAATGCAGTTCATTAATACTATTGTATGGAATCTCGCGGGCAGTAAACATTGCACATTAACAATTATTATCGACAAAAACTGCCACTATGGTGTTTAATTACGCAAGATTCCTGAATACATTGAAACGAACGGTCTCTACAATGTTGGACAAACAATCGATTAACACGAACATGTTGATTTACATTACCGCTCCGCTTCACATTATTATCTTTAATGCTTAACAAAAAATGTAATGTATAATAAAATGGTTTGCTTAAGTGGAATTATCGCTTGTTTAGCGTTTGTTCGCGGTACGAAGGAATCAGTAAAGTGCAAGCATTGAACTATTTGAACCATGGATCAAATGACGATCATAAATAGTCTCAGTTGTTCTCCCATGTTTTGAGTTTTAAAGCCAGTAATTAAAATTCATCTTTGCGTAATAAAATGGAGAGTGGCTCGTAAAATACGTTTAATTTCGTTCTATTCCAAGATGGAGATCTGTAACAAAACATGATGCTGTGGATCGTGAATTAAAATATATTTGATCAAGAATTATAAAAATACAGTATTTGGGATAGTCCATATAAAATTGATTAAAATTATGTTCTACGCCTTCCACCGCGAAAACTTTACAAGCAATAAAACAACAGAAATTTTTGTATACAATTTTCTCCCCTGTTGGTATCGAATCCACAACGTTCAGTGCGGAGGGAGTGTTTTCCTATTAATTTTGCGCATACGTTTTCTGAATAATCTGGGTCTTCCAACAACATCGCCGACGCTTCTAAGTCATGGATACTTAAATCACATCTCCTATAGTTTCTAAAAAAGGTATCGACAGTATCGACAAAATTTAAGTTATATCATCAAATACGAATTGAACTTACAAAATTTTGATGATTGCCAGAATATCCCTTATTCGTAAACTGCCCTATGAAGCCTTTAAATGTCCACACGCAGTATATTTTTTTGTCTCTGTCATACAATGTTTCAGTTTAGTCTGCTGTGCACATTGCAAGTAGTTGTAAAAACATTTATTATTGTAATTGCGTATCTCTGACTTAATCGATAATGTGCGTATTAATAGTTAATTATCGCTCGCTTTAACGGTGAAGGAAAACATCGTGAGGAAAGCTGCATGTCTAAAAGTTATCCATAATATTCTCTAAGATATGTGAAGTCTGCCAACCCACATTGGGCCAGCGTGGTAGAATTGCCCTAGCCCTTCTCACACTGAAAAGAGGCCCGTGCCCAGCAGTAGAATAGTTTAGACTGATATTATTATATTACCTATTTGCTTTAATTCAATGGTCTAAGGGCAGTTCGCGAGGTTTATTTGCTGGGTCAGATGACGTGTTAAAAGGGTTGTAAGGAAATTCTCAGCAGCAATATGGAGTCTGAAAATTTAAGATTATAAACAGCGTTAGCACAAACCTGTGCTACGACACCAGAAAAACAATTTAATTAATAAACATTCTTAACTTTGCAAAGACTACAGATACAGTTCGTTTCTAGGAAAACTTTCTGCCTATATCAAATTTCTATGAATCACGAACATCTAAGCAATTTTATATATTGCACTTATTGCAGATATTGCATTCATATTTGACTTCAAATCGCTATTTAAAGGCACCTCACATTTCGACACGCCAAAAAGACAAGCGTTTTTTTTGGTTATAACACAATAGCCTGTACTTGGTCTCCAATATTTATCAAGTTATTGTGTCAATGCCTTTATGGGTACATCTAATACGGTCTATTATGGCCATTGAGCCTATTGTGAAGCTTTCAATGAGTATCGTTGCCTAGTCAGCGTGAGTTTAGTCGGCTTTTGGCTTTCGTCTTTCTAGGAATTTGATATTGTATTGTCGGTGTCTATCAAGTATTTTATTGTACAATTTTCATAAACTATTTTTCTAATATGATGTAAGGAACTGTGTGTGAACTATGTGTAAAATTAGAAGCGTACGAATAAGAACACAATTTTCTCCATAAATAATTCGAAATAGAATCTCTTATTAGTTTTTGCTGCATAAAGTAAACGGATTATTTTTCAACAAAACTTAACCCGTTAACCTCAGAAAGCCATATTTTAAATAACAAAACGTTAACAAAAGTTGATCGTAAATTAATCTCGCTTTTAACAAATACAGCGAACATAAAGGCTGATGATCACCCGCATTTGAATAAAATTATTACCTTCTCATTGTTAGGCGCGTGCGCAAGCGTTTCAACACGAAATTTTATGTTTATCATTCTATTTGACATTTTTACGAACAATGCACTATCTGTCCCACTCCCACACACAGCCACGAACTTAGAGCGAAAGGAATGGAATGCGATTATCAGCCGCTCTTTATTTTGAAAGAATTTCAAGCATGAGCTGAATCACGTTGTGTTATAATTACTACATTTGTAGTTTTATGAATAATTTAAAGAATATTATTATCACAAGGGAAATACGGAATTGATATTTACATTGCGATAGCCTAGTGGGAAACCGTTGGATTGCCACGCAGAGGTCTCGAGTTCGACCACAAGGCGCGCATCTGTCTTTTCGAAGTTATGTCCATATTAAATAGTTAATTATCGCTTGCTTTAACGGTGACGGAAAACATCGTGAGGAAACTTGCATGTCTAAGAGTTCTCAATAATGTTCTCAAAGATATGTGAAGTCTGCCAACCCGCACTGGGCCAGTGTGGCGGATTATGGCCTAACCCTTCTCACACTGAGAAGAGATTCATGCCCAGCCGTGGGACAGTTTAATACAGGGCTGATATTATTACTCGTATATTGATCTATGTGAATACCTATTTCGTATTTTCTCTAAAATGATATAGGTACTTTCAATTTGAAATATCAGTTGTTTAGACTGCAGTAATACACAGAGATCATAAAGACTAAATGTCAGAATATTTAAAAATACTAAGTCCTCATACCGAATGTCACAGATTTTTTGAACAGCTGAAACTACGGCTTTATGCGCTTTCCAAAACAACTGCACTGACCAAAACATACATATACTTGAGCATTACTACGTCAATATCAATTACGTAAATGGGTCCTGGGTAATGGCTTCTCCTTCTAGCATAAGTCTATATAAATATTCTGTTCCTTTCATTATAAACATTGACGTCACATGCCATGCGTTAAACGACAAATAAAACTTAATTCGGATATATTAAATTGATGTTAGGCTATACGTAACGACAACGTAACATCGTCTGAGTATAATTAAATGTGAAAAAATAGATAAAGTGAATATATTGCAAATATAAACAAAAACTCTATTACTTTATGACAACCGGCAGTGTAAAAAGTTGTAGTTTAATATTTTAACTCGAGAAAAACTAAAATAATCATTATTTTAAAAGTGTAACGAACATATAACTTTCAAACATAAACAAATCAAAACCAGTGATAGTTTTGGTGAAATCTAAAGTGTGACATCAAGAACAGTGGGAATATTTCACATTACACCATAGAAAGGTACGATAACTTTTATAAATCTTCGCCTAAATCGCAGTGAAATATTCAAAAAACACAACTCATTCTGATACGAGCACATACGCCATCTATTAGAACCAGAACATAACTCGTTGTCTAAGCCATCTAGCGGCACTTGATAAAAATACGTGGTAACAGATCAATATAGATACTGCTCAACCACGCTCTTGCGAATTAATACATAAACCAGTCAATAGAGGACGCTATTAGCAAACTAAAAATACGAAATGTCACTTTTTTGCGCAGGATGTAAACAAAAATTACAGGCCAAAAAATACATAACTTGTACCTTATGCAAAAGTGCATATGATATAGAATGCGCAAATATTTCCCAGAGTCGATTAAATAACCCAATCTTTAAACAAGAGTGGCAATGTCAAGCTTGTTGCTGTAAAATGCCTAAAACAGGAAATACGGATACACCTATACGCCCACAAGACCGAGCTACTACCTATTTACCAAATACGTCCCCAGATATCAATAACATTACTATGAGAAAGAGGGTAACGAACACAACGAATGATTCTATCATCTCCGAGAATTTGAGCTTTTTAGGCGATACGATAAATACACAAGGCACATGTTCAGTACAACAATCGAATAAGGAAACAGAATTAACATTGGAAAGCTTGAGTCAAGTAATAATGATACGTCTAAAGGAAAATAATAAATCTATTATAACAGAATTACAAAACACTATTCAAACAGAGATAAATAAAGCTATAACAAAACTAAAAGAAGAAATAAAACAAGATACAATTGCGCTAACGAAACAAAATGAACAGAGGATACTAGATATCAAACAAATAAACACAGAAATAGAAAATCTTAAGATAGAGAACGAAAGACTGAACAATGAGATTGCTAAATTACAAAAAAACATGAATAAGCCTACAGGAAACAATATGGACACTAATTCAAAAAGGTTTGTTATTTATGGGCTCCAAGAGTACTATAACGAGCATGAAAATTATTTGCACAGTAGATTAATCGAGTTATTTCGTGAATTCATGGAAATAGACCTTTTAGGTTACATAGAGGACACGTTCAGAATAGGCCGGCAATCTTCTAAAAATAGACCACTGGTAATCGAGCTTATGAGTAAAAGGATGACCAAGTACATCATAAATAATAAACAATACCTTCAGGGCAGCGGACTGTCACTTTCCGAATACCTCGATGAGAACGCTCGAAAGGAACGCGTATTAATGCGCAACGAGATGCTTAAAGCACGCCAAAAAGGACTCCACGCAGTCATTCGAGAAAGCCAATTGTTTATAGAAGGAAAACGGATACAAATATCTGACGTACTATCAAACCCATCTAAAGACTATAATATAATTTCTTCCCAAAATTGTACACAAGAACAAATCAATATTACACAATCTCGAAACAATTTATTTCGAAAACACAGACCAACATTTTAAAATATTATACCAGAATATCCAAAGCCTCTACAACAAACAACATATATTAGAAGCCTTTATAGAACAGACACCACAATATAATGCTATATGTATATCTGAATCCTGGCTATCTCAAGATAAAATTGATATTATTCATTTTAATGGCTATAAGTTCGCTGCATCATACTGCCGAAAAAACCGCACCGGTGGCGGCGTCTGTATTCTATTACAAGATCATATAGACCACGTGGAAAGGAGCGATATCACAAATATGTCAATTGAATACATAATAGAAGTGTGTGCATTGGAGTTACCTGTAGAAAATATTTTATTAATTGTTATTTATTGGAATAGAAGAGAGGAAGTTATTTTTTATAAGCAATTAATGCAAATTTTAATATATATTAACAGAAAGTACTCTAAATTCAATATAATTATAGGAGGAGATTTTAATATAAATATTATAGAAAATAACCTAAAAGCAAACGAATTCTTAAACTTTATGTTAGAATATAATTTCACACAACATATCAAAGAACCTACGCGCATTACCCAATCTAGATCTTCATATCTAGATCTAATATTTACTAACTTTACAGGTTACAAACTATTTACAACAGTAGAAGAACTAGGTTTTTCGGATCACTGCGGTACAACTATACAACTGGCCCTCCCACATCAAACAATAAATAAACAAAACACTTGGTTTGCTAAAAAAAGGCTATTTAATAATACAAACATACAAAACTTTAGATTAAACTTAGAATCAATAAACTGGAGTAGCTTAATTACACCAAATGAAGATATAAATAAAAACTATGGAAAATTTCATAATATATTGATCACAACACTAAATACTTGTATACCATTACGCAAAATTAAATTAAAGACCACAAATAAAAAATACTGGTTAACTAAGGGTATCAAGGTATCTTGCAAAAATAAAAGACTGTTAAAAATAATATCACTCAAAACTAATAATCCAATTCTCACACAAAACTACAAAGAATATGAAAGAATCTTAAAAAAACTAGTTACAATCTCTAAAAAAATACATTATATAAATAAAATAAAAAAATCTGCTAATAAAATAAAAACTATGTGGTCAATAATCAATGAACGCACAAATAAGAAACAAAAAAAAGAAAAATGTAATATACAATTAATAACAAATAATAGCAAAACATCAGACCCTAAAGTAGTAGCTAACATCTTTAACAATTTCTTTGCATCGATTGGTGAAAATACAACCCCTGCGCTAACACCCCAAGGTGCACCAGTGCTTCACTCGACAGAAAACACCATGTTCCTTAGCCCTGTAGAGCCCTATGAAGTAAATACCATACTCAAGGGCCTAAAAAACAAAAAGAGTCATGGTTTCGATGAATTACCACCTACCTTAATAAGACAATGTGCAAATGAACTAACTCTACCGTTTTATCTTCTGATAAATCAATCTTTTGAAGAGGGTGTCTTTCCGGATCTCTTGAAAAAAGCCATAATAAAACCTATTCACAAGAAAAACGCAAATACTGACCCCAGTAACTATCGCCCAATAGCTCTTTTACCGACGGCTTCAAAGATATTTGAAAAAGCCATGTGTAACCGCGTATACGCCTTCTGCGAAAAATACCAAATATTTAATGAATGTCAAAATGGTTTTCGAAAGAACCGATCTACTATTTTAGCGATATATAAATACATCCAAGAAGCATTGGATATAATAAATAACAAAAAATATGCTGTTGGCTTATTATTGGATATGACGAAGGCCTACGATAAAGTGCAATATAACTTACTATTAAATAAATTGCAAACAATAGGAATCCGTGGTATAGCTCATCAATGGTTTACATCATACCTTAAAAATAGAGAACACCAAGTAGAAATTGAATTCTTCAACTACCAAACGAAAGAAATACAAATATCTCGCTCAAATACTAAAATCATAAACGCCTCAATTCCCCAAGGAAGTGTAATAGGATGTCTTCTCTTTTTATTATATATTAACGACCTCCCCAAGATCATAGAAGGCCCGTGTGTTTTATTCGCAGACGATATTTCACTCTTATTATCATGTCAAAATAATCAAAACATTAATGGAAAAATTAACGAAACCCTCAAAAAAACAGTCACTTGGATGAAAGCACATAATCTAGAAATAAACTTCTCTAAAACTAAAATAATGTCGTTTCACCCCTATCAAAAAGCACCATTAGATATATCCTTTTCCTTTAATAGCCAAGCAATAGAAGTCGTGCCAGATTTCAATCTTCTCGGTGTAACAATAGATTGTCACATAAACTGGAAATCACACATCAAGAAAATAAAATTGAAAATTTCCAGATTTTCATACGCACTATATGAAATTAAAAAAACAACAGATCTCCATACTGCCCTTGCCACTTACTACGCGTATGCCTACGCATGGTTAAGCTATGGCATCATATTATGGGGTAATAGTACAGACGCACCAACTCTTTTCATACAACAAAAGAAACTTGTCAGAATCCTAGTAAATATAAACAATACCGATAGTTGCAAACCCTATTTTCAGGAACACAAAATTCTAACCCTATCGTGCATCTATATTTTAGAAATCTGTAAATTTGTACACAAAAATCAACACCTTTTTACAACACGAGAAACAATACAACAAAAATATAACCTTCGCCATAAAAATAGGCTTAACCTACCATCATCACACCTTAAAATGCACTCAAACAGCACTTACGTTATGTCAATTAAAATCTACAATAAATTACCTCAAACTATAAAAGACGAAAATAAATTTAATTCCTTTATAAATAAAGTAAAAAGTATCCTTTTAGAAAAATGTTATTACGATTTAAACGAATATTTTAATGACAAATTAATTTAATAATTATATCTCTCTTCCTCTCTCCTACTATTGCTGTGCCCGACAGGGTCCATGATTGTTCTCATAATTTTACTATACCACCTAAGTATATACATTGTGGAATGCAATAAATGATTGAATTGAATTGAATTGAATTGAATTGAATTGAATTGGTATATAATAATCAAGGCTTATGAGGCTTGTCGAATATGTTGTTAGCATATTTGATATACTATTTATAAAAAATCATTCACGTATACAAAGTATATAAAATTGCTAATAATAAGGATTTAAATTGAACCCAGCCGAGCCAAATTATAATATACAAATGAGTGTGTAAGCAGAAATAACGAAACACTTTATGTCCTGCGCGTTCCCACAGGAAAGGTATGCGATGGACGAGGCACAGAGCCAGCAGTAGAGACGCTGTGAGTTCTAAAGACTTTTCGTGTTCGTATTAGTTTTATAAATATTTTACTGAAACTAAATAAAACCTCTATTCGTGTGAACTTTTACAAGGATGGTACCTATGTGTGTTCTAAAGATTTTTGTTATTTGTATTAGTTTTATGGCTAATTTAACTAAAGTTATATATTATATAATGTATATATATATATATATATATATATATATATATACATTGTGTGAACTATACTCGAAAAGGATAAGTTTTTATATGGCACATAAAAATTGCTCGCTTCTTACTACGAGTGGTTCATAAAACATAGATGAAATGTGGTTATAATACATCTCCATTTTCGAGCATATAAATACATGAATGTATTAAGTAATAGTAGTTTATGTTAAAAGTAAAATAACTTGTATTAAAAGTAAGTCATGCTTTTCTGCTTTAGATTAAGAAATTATTTTTCTAAAGATATTTTAAATATATGGTTTTATTCAATTGAAGAGTATAATTTATAATTAAGTGTATTATTAGTAAGTTGAACATGTGCTAGAATTGGACTAAATAGTCACTTCAAGAAGTGTTTAAAATAATCACGCACTACTTAAAACATGTTAAATAGATAAAAAGGCTAATTGATAGAGAAAGGACACGTGCTATTTGTATTTTACCTCACAATTAAGCTTTTGTGCGTATATAATTAAGTATATTATAATATTTACGTATTTAATTACCTATTTAAATTATTGTAGTATCTGTAAATTCATTATTATTATACATTTAAGTTATGGTAGAAAAAATTCCAAACGTTGCATACTACAAATCTCCTTTACGTTTCCTACACTTACATATCCAGCCATACATGCTGGGCGTGGTATTATTATTATATATAACTTCATTTTCTCAAATATACGTTACAAATTACCGCTTACAATTTTGATAGTTGAAAAAAATTGTAAACAAAAAGACTGCTATCAATACGGCTCCACAGTATTCTCTGTTCGCTCAGCCAAGTATCCGTACACTGATATATTGGGGCTCCGGTCGGATAGCCTCCGGCGTTGGGCCTTGCCGGCTATTCCCTACCTCGGGTACCTACAGATCGTGTAGTTAACTGATTAACTCGTTATATAAACTACGTATATTGAGAAAAAATCTTAATCAACTGACTGACAGTTTAGGGAAACGTTGATTAGTGTATTTTAGTTAGTTTGTTTAATCAAATAATCACATTTACATCCCAAAGTACTTGTAATTAACTCGTAAGTAATGCTGGTAAAATAATTAATATTTCTTTAAAACTCTAATTAAAAACTACGAAACATAATTTTCTTTAAACTACCTTCAAATCGAGATTTTAGAAAAGTCATCCATATAGAATCCAAAGACAAAACAATTTCAAAATTCGAATCACACAGCGATTGTTCCCAAATTTCATAACTGCCATCCCAAAAATATATACAAAAATTAATAGGTACATAAAGAGCGATCGTTCCTCTCATACCCTCACAGAGGGCGTGCCCAGTAGCTAAATAAACACGCAACGATCCACTTATGTATGTACCGCAGTCGGCTACTGGTTTACGCGGCGGCCAATCAATGAGTGTAGGTAAAAAATGATTGTATATAGACTCGAAATGAGTGTGTTCTGTCGATAATTTTATAGTCTTCTTTTTTTCTTTGTAAGATCTATAATATCTTGGGCAACGTTGTACCTCTATCTGGACAAATTGGTATCAAGTTTATGGATAGGTATATACCTATTAGGTACTATATTTTGTAGTTCCTATTTGCATTCACTTAGAATGCAATGAGATATTTTAATGTTCTTCAGAGAACTGTGTAATATAAATTATTATTTTATTAATAAGATTTATCGCAGGCATGTTTAGAAACAACAACAAAAAAACTTTGTGTCTGGACGCCGGCGTCCGAAATTCGACTTAAGGAACTTAATGCGTTTAATATTTTCCAAATTATTTGAAGTGATTTCATAAATAACTTTAGTCGCATCGGCCGCTAGTCAGTAAACCAAAAATTCTTTAAACTTTGGTGAATTCATTTAAAATCCCCATGTATCCTATAACATAAAATCATCTAAAATATATTAATTCACACATATGTTTCAAATAGACGTAGATACCTAATCAAAGTTCGCTATCGTAAATTGACCGCTTACTGCGTCATAATGGTCGTTAACAATAGGCTTTTCAAAAACCCACGACTACGTTTGTCTGTTTAAGAACTGCGCATCATTAATAAAAACTCATGAATTATATATGACGTCAACAATGACCTTATCAATTCGTCACACGTCTTGCGTGCGTGTGCGCATGTATAGAATGAAATTCGGCTACTGTTCACCAATCAGGAGGCGGGGGGCGGAGCGCGTAACACGGCAGCGAATTGTTGTACCGCGTTCAAAAAAAGAATATTAATTTTTTTCACCGCAGCGCTGCGCGTGAGTTGCGATCAGCGTGGGTGGGACTTTCTATCGCCCGCGGGGTTTTTCTCGTGGGATGCAAACGATCTTAGCTATACAGCCTATACTTACTATATGAATGGCTATCGTCAGTTAAATTTATATGGGAGAGTTGGATCGCCTTTTTATATAATAGATATAGGTATACCGGCGAATTTACACCAAGTTTATATGTACTCATTTTACTCGTTCGCTTTAACTACTAATGTTTAAAATACTGTTCAAATATATTGTCGGCTAGATAACAGTGATATAAACAAATAATCACACAAACCAAATAAGGCACTCAGAATTTCGGACGAACAAAGGCTACATTTAAAGCTGTGTACACAAAAAGCGGTCAGGTAGACGTCACCTGTGGCGCTTACGGGATGTTTGCGGTCAACGCAAAGCTCAAATAGCGCCAGTGCGAACTCGCCTTTACAAACAGAGTTATTCAATGGTGTGACGTAAATATGAATGAACGTGCTAAGTGCCTATCTCAAATTGTGTAAATAACTTAAGCGTCAGAAATACTATGGAGAGACGACCGCCTACATCATTTTTTAATATGATACGTTTGCTTCTCAATGGCTCAACTTAAATACTTTAACTTTAAATTAGTTTTATTGACTAAGTTGATAAATACTAAGCGAATACCGGCCATTCTATACCTAATAGAAAAAGGATATCAATAGGTATATTATTTGTAAGTGATTTCTGGATCTTGAAAGAAATTTTGGCGTTGCATAACATTCAAACAACCAACACAAATAGTACCTATCCAGATCCGGCAAAACATTTTGTAGATAACACAAATTACTATCTTGTGTGGGAATCGAACTCGCAGCATAGTGTTGTAGGTGATCAATAAATTCTTTCGAACCCACAGCATACTGGTGTGGTGATCGAAAAAACCTTTGCGCCTACCGGACAGCCAAAAATAGGTTTTTTACTGTGAGCAAAATTGTGTGTGCTATTTCTAAAACGGATTATATACCTATTATAACATACACTATTTTCAATTTAATTTTATTCAGTTTCAAATAGAGAGTCGTTAAATACTTGTCGCACCAGATTGGACGTTGTATAAATTTTATTCATAGTTTTAATACTAATTATATTAATTACATAAGTAGGTACATAGATGATCTAAATTTTACAATCCATCATTAATCTTGACATTTACTACGTTAATTTAATACATGTTAGCTGTTCTTTTAAATAATTAAAGTATGAATAAATAAATATTTTAAATCAATGTCCATTTCATGTTGTATATTTAAAATCAATCATTATTTACTTGAATACCAAGGTAAACTTTTATTTATTGGATTAATTAGACAAAATTTATAATATAACCAAAAATTACATTAACATGAAGCAATAAAAATCAGATGACTATTATTATTATTATGAAACAAACGGTAAATAGGACTATATTATATGATATATAATAATAATATAATATATTATTACTATATTATATGTCTCATAACATAGAAATACTTTTGCAACATATTGGGTAAGCAAAACTTTGGGGGCTTTACGCGGGTGCATGGGTACAACAAGATTATTAAAGTAACAAACTTCAAACAACAAAATCAATTATGGTACCTATTTAAAAATACAAAAAAAACTATCATACAAACAAAATTCAAAACACACCTTTGTCGTATACGTCGATAACACAATCTATGAATCATAGCAAACCACTCATACAATGGCGGTACATATTCGAGATAACGAGTAAATCAATAAAGTGGCCAATAACAGCGTTTCAATTCGCCTATCACGGAACAAAGTGACAGCATCGATGCCTAAACAAACGTTATCACTTCGGTTCCTCAAAGCAATACAGGACTACAATACCGACTCGTGCGCAAACATACGATAGTCTTATCTACGCCTCACCCCACCTATTTAAACACTGATGATAACTCACAAAGAATGTATCAAATCCTAACATAACACCTACATATTGGCTTAATCTTTGTGTTAAAGACTTAATATTCGATAAGTCGGTTTGTAATAGGTTGTATATCTATTGACGTTATCGCAAGGCCTTACTTTGTTTTTGTAATTTTCCATTTGTTGTGTGAGTGTTACGTTTAGGTAAATAATGTTCTATACAAACTGCTTATAACAATATATCAACCATTGAGTCGACAAGATAAAATTATGGTGTGAACTAAACCTTTGCACTTATTAAAGTTTGGAAAATATGCTAGAGATATTTAAGCTATTGGAATACCAATAATAGCAGATTTGTTCGATTCTGTCATACGTCTAATATAGGAATATAGATGCTTTTTTTTTCTATTCATATAAATTATTGGATTTTATTTGACATAAATTTAGTATTAAAAATGGCATGTTTTTTTTAAATAATATGTAATTCTTAATACATTTAATAGATTGAGAATCCACAAATTTATATTAATTTAGTACTTAATTGCAATTGATGTTAAAAATTATTAATTTAGACTAATATGTTCAACACAATATTTTTTGTTATGAATAAAATGAATAAATTTATTACTTAACTGAACTGAGCTTAGAACTTATGTATCTGTATAAGAGATCCAGAGATGTTCTATTCTTTTACAAACAAGACAAGAAAATTTAATGTTTTAGTTAACGTAAACGTATGACATATGACAGAAGTAGATGCGACGAAAGGACAAAGGAATTATAATATTATCTGATGGGAATATTACAAAATAGATAAATGAAGAAATCATCATCAGGAAACCAGCTACATGAAGATATATAAAGTCTGATTACCCGCATTGGGCCAGCGTGAAGCTAGTCCTTCTCTCTCAGAGGGTTAAGAAGAGAGGGTTAGGTTATATTATTCATTATGCTCAATCAAAGTTTTGATGTTATTTTACCCTAACCAAATGCTATCCTAATGGAAATTCCCTACTACATACCTACTTGATAGATATCATATACTACTTATTTATCAACCCTTGAAACTATACGTTAATATTTAACACATCCAGCGTGGAATTGGTTTATCTATACCGAGATGCCTGCAGATAAGCTTAGCCGGAACCCAAAAGCCTTTGTGTTTTATCTAGTTCAAACAAAAGTTTCCTGTCTCCAGCTTCGGTTTGTTAGAACAAATTGTTTTAGAAGGTTATGTACAAACACCGGTTTATATGTTTGTTCTATTGCCAAATAGTTAGGACACTTAAAACTGTGTATTGTTCACATAGTAAGTGAGAACTAACGTCGGCTACATAAGCATTAGTAAGTCGAATGGCGCCTCATCGTGTAATATGTACATAATATCTTTAGCGTTTAAAGAGAAGAGAAAATACAAACCAATGTGCGAATCTTTGTTTGTATGTTACATTTTAACGGCTAAAATATTTGACCGATTTTGATGAAATTTAGTACTAATATAACATGGACTACAGTGAAAAGGAGAACTAAAGAGCTAGTAATAGATAAAATCACACTAGAGTCACATAAACTTACACCGATTTGTATTATTTACATTTTTCCAGTTATATTTAGCTTACATCTATGTGCGAGATCAGTCACAGTCTTAATTAGCTTAGACTCTGCTTCTGTAAAGTTTATTTTTTCGAAATGATTAGTCCAAAGATACTGACACATACAAAGTGTAGAACAGAAAGACAAGGCAACAATAAGTAATTATACGAGAACTTTTATCCAATGTTTTAACACCTATACTTTTTCTATGCACACTGTTGGAGGTTTCATTAGCTGAGATATTTCACACTAAGTATACCACCATTTTATTTCCAATAAACAATTACATAACAATATACACAAACAAATTAACTAACTATTCTTTTATTGACACTAAGTGTATTTCAGAAACAAGGACTCGATGGAGACTTGTGGTGCAGGGCCGCATTGAAAGCAAGAGAGGCCGCGGTCGGTCTCCAACGCGCTGGATCGACCTTATCACCAAAGTTACGCAGTCAACCGCAATACAGTGTGCTCGCAATGCCAGTAGCCGCCAGGGATGGAGGGACATTGCTCGATTAATGATAGCCACGACCACTCTGACAAGAGTGTCCGACGAAGAAGAGAAGTGTATTTTAAATTATTTTAATGGCATTGCGATTGGCATTTGATTTTACTATGCACGAATTTTCACCGAGCAATTTTATCTAACCGCCGAAACTATGTGAAGTCTGTAGTTATTGACAGTTTTGATTACTTTATCACTCATAAATATCGAGACCAATCGGGATTCATAGATTAACTTGCTCCCTAAGAGATATTTTTTTTATTATATTTACAGGGATATTTGAAAATCATTACCTATTCATATTGCTATTAAATTAAGATTGGTCTTCGTAGGTTATCATCATTTTCAATCAGTGAGCGACTTTTTAAATTTCTTCGCAGCGCAAGGCGTCTGTATAAAATTACAAGTATGAATCAATATTGCTTTTATAGACAACTAAACAAACGTATTTAAAACCTTTATAGACAATCGTGCCAAAAAAACATCGATGCAATAACAACGTCGATCAAAATTTAAGTATCAATAGGATATAAATGATACGACGTTCATTGTCGGTGTATGACAAAAGGCTTTCTGACAATAAATAATCATTGTCTTCAGATTATTCCACCCTATAGTCGTAAACACAAGCCAACGTGTTAATACGTGCCGCTTATATACGTGACACATCGCCTTTTATTTGTACTCAACTGAGATAGGGATGGGCGTTATAGAATCGACTAATGCAAATCGACTAAATCGATTACTTAGTATTCTATGGCCGTGTTCGATCAGCAACAAAATGCTATAAATAGATACGATTGCAGATATATTGAATTGTGATAGTATGAATAATTAATGTCATGTGTAGACGCAGTAAAATTCATCATTCCGCAATAATTTAATACTTTAAGATATTAAATTATACTTTTTAGGAATATAAAGAATCATTTAGTTAAACTATCAATGAAAAATGGGGGACACGATACAGACTTAGTTTGCCTACTAATTTATATGCTTATTTATATTTAGTTCAAAGTATAAATTATAATAAAGACAAATATTCCACATATTTTACTATAACCAACATTAATAATCGATAAATCGATTAAAACCGTCCATCACTATATTGGACGGTCGTATCGTTCGGCAAAGTTAAAAGAAAGTGGCGATGCGCGGGCGCCCCGTCGCGAGTCCTCGACATTCCCGAAACGTTCTACGGATTCGATATTTGAAAATTTAAATATAGGCACCTATAAGTGGCGAATTTAAACGACTTTTAATGTCAGCGGGACATATTCGTTTGAAAAGGACGTTTTGAATGTTCGATTAAATATGCAGTAGAAAAAATAAACATTAAGTATCTGTTGTCCTATTAAAGCTAAGAATGAGAATACAAGGTTATACAGAACAACATAGTAAGTATGGTTCACAAATAGACTAGATACTTATCAGCTATACGGCTAATGTAAATTTATGGTAAATGATGTTCTTACACATCAGAATCTGCGAATAAATGTTTCTAAGATTGCTCTAAAGAATAAAACAGCACGTCTACATCAAGTATTATAATTTATAAATATCACGTGAATATAATTGAGTACGAGTGATACACAATTGGCGATGCGCGGGCGGCGCGTGCGCACCTGCTACCGAGATACGTAGTCCGGGAGCTCGACAACACCTGACGTCGCTTTTAATTTATGTGCGAATTCGTTAAACGAGAGAAGATGATTTTTTTAATATTACCGTATATTTTTATATCCTATTCTAACAGTTAATAAATGGAAACATTTATAAATAATATACAGGATAGCTAAAATATATAATTGTATTCATGTTATTAAACTGTGAATTTTGAATAGGAATTGAACTTGAATTATTGATTTAAAAAAATTACCTTGATTAAAAAATGTGTATATAAGGTGCAGCTTGCAACCAAAAATATTATTTAACACAAATACCAATCTTTGAAAAATGTAATCAATTTAGCGAAAATGTTACTCAGCTCTTATACCAGAAAGCCCACATTGCCAGCAATTACGGATGTAAATTGAGGCATTTAAAAGAACTTAAATTGGCTCATTTTGACACGTAAATAAGTTATTATCTACCTACCTTTTTAACATAAGATAATATTATATAAATATATTTTAGAATATTGGGCGTTGGTGAAATATTTGATCAAACATTTGACGAACGAAATATTCGACCTATTTTATTTGAAATTTTGTTTAAACAAGGAATAAAATTGATTATTGAAAATTGGTTATAAAATAATATGTTAGAACTTTTGGTATTGGATAAAACACGTCACTAGCTAATAAAAACTTTGGAAAATTGTCATTTTGAACCACTAATATTATTACAATCAAATACGCTATCTAAAATTATTTCTGCTGGAAATATTTTAAGCACACTTTAATATCAACATAAAATCAAGTTACGGTGAATATACCTATGTACATTGCTGAATTAACGTACATATGATGACCATCAAAAACACACGTAAATAATGAAGTACTTATTTAAAGTTGATATGTTATGTGGCCATTTGCCTGTCGGTGTGAATAAATGCATCGCAAAAAGAGTACTTTTAAGAACAAGTAATAATTTACTGTATAGCAAGTTAAGGCTATATTTAAACACCGGTTCGTCGTTATTTATAACTGTTCATTTATGGAGATTAATTTATAACAGCCAATATTAAAATTGCTTTTGTAGGTACTATGAATATAGAAAAATATTATTTAGACTTAAAAACTTATGCTTCTTTAACCGAAATCTTATTTGGGCCATGGGTCTTATAATTACGTACATATTTATAACAGTAATAATAGTTATTTTTATGCTTTTTACTCTGTGTGCAATAATTTTTGAATAAGGCTTTTTTGTTTAAGTTATGAATTGTTATTACAAGCACATTAAGTTACCAAGGATTTGTTTTATACGTTACTTTATCTTAAAACATTTTTCTAAACAATTTATTTTGTAACAAAAGTCTTTTAAGCTTAAATATAATACTAATATGAGTTACGACAAGTAATGGACAATCCAATATTTAGTTCCACCAATTCAATTAGCAGATTCGTACAGAAATCTCACGGGAACAATTTTTAAAGGTGTCAAAATGCCTGCCTAATGATGCGTTTGATTCAAAACTTTTAAAATCACAAAAGCCTCAAGTGTCCTTTCAAAAACGTCCTTTCGATATACTTTTTTTTCTACAGCCATTATTCTTTTATTGTTAAATAAACCATAAATCGTTATAAAATGGTCACTATCTTATGTTGAATGGATCGGCCGGTGGATGCTCATGATTTCAGTAAAAAATATCAATAATAAGGACAATATTTTTGAATGTCCTTTTATGACGCTAGCGCCGATAGGCGCTAAGGCGACATTTACATGATAATAGCTACGATTATTCAAATATTTTTTGTGTTTGTGTATGTGAAAGGATGGGAACCACTTTTTCCTGTAATTATACGAGATTCCTTTAAGTTTATTGCGTTTATATTATGAACTTTTAGAGTTAAAGATTTATTAGTTTCAACCTCTAAGAGATTTGTTTCACTAATTAATAAAATACTCGCAATAAATATTACGAGCATACGATACCTTATAATAGTGACCTAGAACTTATAGTTGTGAATGTGTGATATTCAAACAAGATTCACGTATGTGTGTGAGTGTATGAATATTATGATCAAGCAGAATGTGATGAAAATGCTAATTATGAATGATGATGAATTAATGAATGATAACTAAAAATTTTACATATTTTCCAAACAGACTTATAAAATAAAACATTACAAAATGTGATTCAATCGTTGTATTTCTTAATGTTTATCTTTTATTCCAACTGATTTATTTCGCTGAATACAAACATGACTTTATCAAGAATTTCTCTAAATTACGATCTTAACGTATAAAACGCAGAAAGCAACGATTGAATGCACAAATACAAGAACAAATGTCAGAGTACTCACTGTAATCGGGCGATAGTAACTGCGATATTGTTGATTAATGTTTATTTTTACGTATAAATTACTCGGCTGCGCGGCGGTGACTGTTGCGTTTGCAGTAAAAAACAGTAATTTATTAGTGGCGACTTCTCGTGTTGGCACGGGCTTAACGAGTGTGTGGCGTGCCGTGCGGTGGACAGAAAAAACTGGCTCGCTTGGTACGTAGCTCGAGCAGCAGTGGCCTGAGGAAGAATAACCCCAGGAGTCGATGGGAGCTGCCACCGCTTCCGAACGCGCCCCGCACCCCGCACCGCCTTCACCCGCCCGATACAGATCACGCATTCTACGAATACCTTTAGCCACGGCACCGGCGACCACCAGCCATCTCTTTCGCTCCAATGCTGGTGCTGCTGCGCTGGAGGTCCGAAGAATCACTGTCGCGCGGGACGGAGGGGGTCTAATGGAAGTTTCACAGCGAACGACGCTTCCTAAGTTCACCAAGTAAAGGTCACACGGGCTAAGCGAGCCGAGCGACGCAGCGTGAGCGTGGAACTCAACCGCGGCGAGGTAGCCGCGCGTGCGCAACACCGGCAGCGCCCACATGACCGGCCGTTTAGCTGCGCGCGCTACCCGCAGAAAGCTATCTATCTCACTCGCGCTTACAGCGGTTCGTACCCCACTCGCTCGCACACGGAGACGTGGAAAAATGTATCTAGTTCTGTAGACGCGACGCGGAGTGCAGTAGCTAAGTTTTTTTTTTCGTTTCAATAAATTTGTGGTTGTTCGTCTCGCTTAGGCGCGCGCCCGGGGCGTCGTGGAGCGAGACGGTGTGTTGCCACCGGGTTACGCCTTCCGCGCGTTCTCGTTATTATGTAGGTTGGCCACGTATTAGAGCCTCCATGTACCGGGCGCAAGTATAAAATATAATATTGTCGTAAATACGGAGCTGTTTGTGGCGTGGTCGGTTATTTATGTTCGGCCGGCGCGGCTACCGTAGCACGCGCCGCCTCCTGTTTTCATATTACACAACATCGATAGCACCATTATTGTATGCGCATGTCATGCGATAATAAATGCCAGATGTTGTTCTTTGAAAATTATTTCCTTGTATATTGTATTTACATTAATTTTATTCTATGTTATGAAATTATAATTGCAAAGTTGCTCTGGTATCCAAATGTTTGCTATGGTTATTAATCGATCATTCGTTGGCATATAGCAATTGTGAAGCAATTGCTAAATGAAGAATGAATGAATATTAAATCGTGCATTTTTGTAGACGTTGCCAAATTTTTAACAACGCGTGGGAGCTCGTTCGGTTTCGAAGTAATAAATTAGCAAAAACTGATAAAATATATTCGAACAATGTAATTTTAAATAACTTGCTCATAAGGTATATATTTCGTATTCGATTTTAAAATATCCATACTAATGTTAAATAAGTATATATGCGAAAATAACGTTGTACGTTTGTTACGTTTTGTCTCCATTTCTAATAATTCAAGCGGGCAATCGAGAATGAGTCTTGGGTTCCTTATTTCTCAATTATTGTTTTACATATGGCTGTAGTATGAATAAGAAGTAAATATATTGAATTAGGCAAGAAAGAAAACTATTTATTACTTACCTAGTAAATAAATATACAAGTCATCAATGTCATCACACATTAATTTGAATCAGAAACATTAAAATCTATAAACATTTAAACAACCTGGAGCAAAAAGGTTCTATACAAGGCCTATCCTAGTTTGCGCTGCCACTTCTGAATACTATAACGCTGGTATTCAATTACGAACTTTTTCATAATGATAACACTAACGGTATACATGGTACCTAAAAATTTTATATAAAAGCATTATGACCATAGTTAGTTAGTTGGACATGTGTTATCCGCACTTAGCCCCATAATTGGGCCATTGTGCGTAAGTAACCGACGCGAAATATTGCTCGGTTACTCATTCCACCTCAGCTCCGTCCAGAAAGACAATAGGGGACAATAGGTAAGTTTCGCCCGTTGGTTGCTCACGCTTTTACAATGTAGGAGTACATGAGCCGGTGTCTCCAGCCTCTAAATAAGGGACTGTCAGTGATGCCGATGTTGAATAGGTGTTTGTTGAGTGAGCAGTGGCCTGTTATTATACCCACTAGGTGGGTAGGTTTTTCCTTGTGGAACGTAGCAGTTTGCGTGACAGATGTTTGTCTAAGAATAGAAAGGTTTCCTTTGTCTGTCTACATTCCTTTTTTTCTGCCCATTGTTTTTCGTGTAGTTTCGTGGTTTTATAGCATAACCATGTTTTGAGTTGGCAGAAGGATATCGGGACAATCGGTTCGGGTCCTACCATTTTGGTGTTCGATCCTCTCTTTGCCAGTTAATCTGCAGCATCATTGCCAGAAGAGTTGCTGTGACTGCGTATCCATTGTAACGTTACTCGATTTTTTGTTGCAATATTTTGCAGCTCACAGTGACACTCCAGGATGAGTCAACTGTTAAAGCAGTTGCTCTTAAGAGCTTGTAGTACCGCGGCACTGTCTGAGATAATGCGTATCAACTTACCGCTTATACCTCTTGATGTAACCGCTGTTGCAGCCCGGGTGATTCCAACACATTCTGCCTGGAAGATAGTGTTAAGGTTTCTCAGGGTCGTTGAGTAATTGATGTTTAGGTCGTGGGAGAAGATTCCGACTCCTATTCCTGATTTTGTTTTGGATCGATTCGTATATATTGTCACTTCACGTATGCCAGAGCTATCTTTAGATTCTTCATGAAGTTGGATGTGGTATTTTTTGTCGAAAATAAAGGTTTTTGGGATGATATCACATGTCTCCTCTATCATTGGAATTTCTTTGTATACTAACTCCTTTAGGCGAGCTTGAGTTACTCTATTGTCCTGTTTCCAGAGACCTACCCTTTCAAGCCGTATGGCAGCTATGACAGGTTCCTGCTGTATGAAGAGGTGTAGGGGCCTGATATTTAGTATGGCCTCCTGCGCTTCCGTGGGGGTTGTTCTCATACAGCCTGTCATCGCCAGGCAGGCGGGTCGTTGTAGGCTTTATAATTTGTGTATGACTGCGCTTAGAAGAGTACGGGGCCACCAAACTATGGCGCCATATATTATCATAGGGCGTATTATGGTCGTGTAGAGCCATAAGGTTTTACATGGTTTGAGGTCCCATTTTCTTCCTATTAATCTTCTGCATTGCCAAAATGTTGTGCATGCTTTGGTTATTTTCGTGTTTAGGTGCTTACTCCAGTTCAGCTTATGGTTGCCCAGATACTTGACTTCTTGCGACAGGGTAAGCACCGTTCCAAATAATTTTAACTTGTTGGTTAACTGAGTTTTCTTTTATGAGCGAAAATAACTAGTTCTGTGTTAGTCAAATTCACCGTCAGTTCATGATGGTTACACCTTTGTACCATGATTCTGAGGGCTGATCGCATGTGATTACAGATTATGTTTTCTGAGTCGCTTTTGATCAGAATGGTTATGTCGTCTGCATAGCCAACCGTGTAGTAGCATCTGCTGTTGAGCCGTTTTAACAGGTCATTTACCACGGTGCTCCACAGTAGCGGCAAGAGTACTCCTCCTTGAGGACAGCCCTTCGCCACTATGCCTCGCGTGGTAGAGTTCCCCTTGAATTGTATCGCCCGCATCTTTAGAAGTTGATCGATCCAGCCAATAGTGGTTTTATTAACGCCACGGCAACACACACACAACAGCACACAACGGCTGGTGCTTGTCAAAAGCTCCTTCTATGTCAATGAAGGCCCCTAGTGTCATTAATTTGTCTGATAATGCTGTTTCCATTGTTCCTACAACAGAGTGCAGCGCTGATTCCGTTGATCTATCTTTCCTGTAGGCATGTTGCTAGCGGTGCAGTAGCTTAAGTGTCAAAGCACCTTTCCTTAGATACCGATCAGCGAGTCTCTCTAGAGTCTTCAGCATGAACGAGATTAGGCTGATCAGTCTGTATAATTTCGCCTGTATGTGGTTTGATTTACCCGGTTTGGGTAGGAAGATTACCTTGACTTCTCTGCACTGGCGAGGTATGTAGTTATGCGCAGGCCAGTTCAGGCCCGCAGACTTGAAGAGCTGGAAGGCATCTATCGCGCATAATATTCGCTCAGCAGTGACCATAGATTTAGCCACTATCCGGTCAATTTGAGTTGGTTGATTGTAAGGCGTGTCTCTAGCTGGGGTTTTCCGTCTCTTCGCACCCAGGAAAATGTGTTTCGAGCAGTACCTAACTTATTTCATTGTCTGTACCTATATTTCAGACAATAAAATCTCATACGTACCGTCTTGTTTTCTAATAGTGCCTAGCGTTCTGTTGTTGTCTTGCGATAGGACTTTTTTCACCCTGGCTGCTTCATTAGTGTTGTCAATGTTGCTACAGAAACGTCGCCAAGATTCTCCTCTGCGGTATCTTATGCGCTTCTTGTAGTGGTATTGAGCTTGTTTGTATCACTCCCAGTCTTCATCAGTACTGGTGTTTTTAGCTCGGTTGAAAAGTTTCCTCAGATTGAGTCTGAGTCTTTCCGGCTCTGGTCCCCACCATTGGGACCATTATCTGCCGCTGGTGGTTGTATAGGGGGACAGGCTTGTTGGTAATTCTGTTAGATGTATTTGGTAACTATGTTAGTGTTGTGGTCTATGTTGTCACTGCTGGTAGTCATGTCTTTAAAACAGATTTTATTCACCTCGTGTTGGAGAAGGGTCCTATACCTTGCTACGTCCGTCTTGCGGGGGTTGCGTTTCGGCAGTTGGTCCTTCTCTGACACTCGTGTAGTATAGCAGATACGCCTGTGATCTGCAAAGGGAGGTTCGGCTGAAACGTGCCAATTTGAAACTAGTTCTGCCGCACTATCCGTTGCAAGGGTGATATCTACTATGGTTATGGTTTCGTATCTAGAACTGACAAAAGTGGGCTCGCATATTATTATTATTATGACCTCTTTTGTTCGGTGTGTGGCTTCCCCACAATAGATGCTGAGCGTTTGCGTCGGTTAAGATGATAATGTGCCAGCTGATCTTCGCAGTGTTGTACCAGTTCAATCAGCTCCTTAAATGGGATTCCTTCATCGCCGGGCATGTAGACTGAAGCTAGTACTAACGAGTCCTACCGCGGTAAGGTCTCTAGAACAGAAGTTTGTTAATAGTAGAGCTGATATTGATCTAGGGATATAGATGCAAGTTCTTGACTTATGAATCGAAGTATTGTGCACCAACTTACCCTCGATGCTTTCCCTCGGTTCCTGGATCAGGACTATGGTCCTTTGGTTAACCTCCAACAGTCTGCGTAGGGTGGCCGTCGCAATTTGTTTGTGCTGGAGGTTTGTTTGTACCACACTAATCAAACGAGAATCCGAGAAGATCACTTTCCACGGACTCCCCGTCTGATGACGCGTGGTCGTCGCTTGTTTCTATGATAGGTATGGGCGTAGCCATCATCTACCATGGATACCTGTTGGGTGCAGGCTTTGCCTGAAGTGCTTTAGCTAGCATTATGACCATAATTAAAATTAATTTTATAATAGAAAATCAAGCCATTCAGCCTCACACTTCAAACGAATAGGTGTAACGTTTTCGAATATTTATAAACATACCTACAAATTTAAGGTGGTCTTTGCATGGGGAATTCATAAGGCGCATTTCCCCACAAAAAAAAGGCTTTGCGCAACTATAGCCAACAAAATTAGTAAGTGAAGCTTTTCGTAGAAAACGTTTGCCGCGTTCACTCCTTTATTTAAGAGAAGGCGCCATCCAACAATAGTGTTTATATTATACAGCTAGCAAATTAAATTAATCTAGTACACAAGTATCAATTTCAGTAAATAAAGGTCATAAAATTACTAACCTTAGGGCAATATTAGAGAATATTCTTAACTATATTTTCACAGCACATCGGCAACAGCTATTGTATTGTCTCATAAAAGAAAGACCACCCTACCGAACGTCCCATGGGTATAATGAAGGCAACTGAGTAAGTGTATTCTTTTTAATATTTACTGTACAGAGTCTGTGGCTATAATATATATTAAGAATTGCTGCTGATAGATATTTATATAATAACTAGATTTTGCCTCGTTTCCATTTTCTATCCCATGTCCTTTTCTGTACCCCTGACAACGGGTATGCAAAACTGCATGATGATCAGTCAAGTAGTTACGGAGTGAAAGTGTTACAAACAAACAAACAAAGTCACATTCACTTCTATACTATTAGTTAGGATACTGAATCAGGCAATGATTTTTAATACTAACTCAAAAGATACAATCCTGTACCGCATCGGGATGTATAAAAATTAAAGTAACTGGGTTAAGACAACAAACTCATTAGTATTATTAGTAGACTACATTTTGCCCATAGTAATAGTACTGTTTTCTGGATGAAAGGGTACCCTATGTCCTTTTCTGTGCCCCTGACAATGTGTATGCGATATTGCATGTTGATCAATCAAGTAGTTAAGGCGTGAAAGCGTAACAAACAAACTAACATTCGCATTTATAATATTAATTAAGACAGGATTATACTACTTGTGTCCCATGTGTAGATAGATCTCACCATTAAATACAAAACATTCATTAAGTGAGACTTCCAAACAATGTATGCAATCAAAAATCCCTTACTATCTGACGGCATCTCTAATAAAACATTTCACAATCAATTATAGCTTTTATATTGGTAGTAGTGTCATCATTATATTGTTATAATTAACGTTACTAATGCACACATAGCACAGCAGTTGAAGTTGTCGTCTCACCACTATGCACTGCGACTGTTGCGACTGCGTATTGTAGGTCTGATCCCCTACGGGTCTGAAAGTTGTGTGATTCACAAATAGTTGTTCTGAGTCTGGGTATTAATTGTGTCCGTTGTTTGGATGTTTGGTAAGTCCTTTGCGACACATTAATAATTGATAAGATAAAAAAAAATAGAATCGTTGACGACTTCTTTAGTCACGTAGCATAAGTTTATGTTTATGTTTTCGTGCAATTGACTTTGTCCAACTAAGGTCCGATTCTTGAATCGAGTAAAATTTGTCTTTGCTGGAACATTCACACGGTAAGGAAGAGAAACTTGACTATTAGATGATAAAAACCTTGCTTGCAGAATATGAATGTAATACTCCATTGTCAACCCGTGAGTAATAAATGAATATGGGACATTAGATTTTATGTATAATAATCGAGTTGCTTTTAATATAATCTAATATTGATTAATGAATTACTTTTCTATTAGGTTTACTAGATTTTGCTTTGATTAGCTGGTTTTTAATTATTTATTTTATGGTTTATGTATGTTAACAGAGAAGCCTCTCCGACAAATGCTATATGATACGTACAATGAGACAAAACAATAGACTTTATATTGCACCTGTCACTAGACAGCGTGAAGGAAAACATTACGATAATATAATAAAAAAAATCTTTGTAGATTTTCTTTATGATATTTTCTTGATGATTTCCTTCTTCCTTCTTCATTCTTAATTTTTTATGTTGTTCTTAAGGTTAAGCGGAATCTATTATATTTTAAAACGAGTGTTTTTCTCAAAGTCAACAACGTGGAGGTCTCGCATTCAGATAAAAGCCTCATCCAACATTGGAGCAACATAACTAATTTGATATTTAATTTAACAAAGATTTCACACAAAACATTCAAGTTAAGAGCCATTTCACGTTTTTGCGCGAATATCTAAGATTTCAGTCGCCTAATTTACTATCTTAGGTAAAACTCCGACATTTTTAAATACATGTAAAAAATAGACCGATCTTTCGTATTGAAACTTCATGTAACACATTTACAAAAAAATATTTGTTTACTTTGTGGTGATTAATCTCCCACAACAAGTTTACTGAAAAAACAACGCAGAGTTAATTTCATGCTCTCATATCTATCACTAATATTTATAAATTTGACTGAAAAAAATACGTATCGTATCAGATATATAATTTTGTTGACACATACAGTACTAGAATATCGAATATTAATAACATTATTTCGTAAAAAAATAAAATCTGAGGCCATTTTTTACGTTTTATATCTCTATTTTATTGCGATTTTTTGGTTTAAATAAAGTGTAATTACATTTATAAGCTCATGTCAAAATAAACTATGTTCTTCAAGAAATCTAATTTCAAAGTTTGATGAAAATCCCTTCATGAAATTTATCATAAAATGTATATGAATACCACTCTAATTTAGAATAAATTACGATGCACAAGCATGCACCGATTAGTACGGCGCGAGCGCCCGTTGAGGAAGGACCTGTGCCATTTTGTCTCGCGTGCCGAACTTCGAATGTCCGTATTGTAAACGCATTATTATACTGCGACTACAACATTTTGATTCTTTGGTTTTTTTTCCTACGGTAAGTGTATTACTGTTTTGTTTACTATCAACTGTATTATTTAAGTAGTTTGTATAATGTTATGTTTTTATTTTATTCGTTTTAGCAATGGGGCGTAAGCAACGGAAGTGAGGTAGATATTTTTTTATTTGCAGTTCATAATTATATACAGTTGTCGATCACATAAATACCTACATATTGACAGAAACTACAGAACCGTAATTACAATTTTAATTATTTATACACGCTTGAAGGTCAACCTGACTGGGCTAAGTCCATTGTTGGACATAGGCTTCTCCTAATGCACGCCAGTATTCCCCGTTTTCAGATTCCCTCATCCAGCAATGCAATTCTCTACAACTTTAGTTCTTACAACTTTTATCATACGATATATATTTTTCGAACTAAGCGGGAAAATAGAGGCTAAGTATAAATATTAAATTCGCATTTGTTAATTGCGGGCAAACCCAACAGTTACAAATGAGTGCTAATCGTACTTTACTGATTTGCCCCTATCCATTTCTGTCGTAAAGTTGATAACAAACGCGATATTTTAATAATTATAAACTGCCACATTTTCCCCGCTTAATTCGAAAAATATAAATGGCACAATAAAAGTTGTAAGAACTAATGTTTTAGTGATCCCATTTACAACAACCTTAGTCCTAATCATAAAACTGGCCAAAATATTCTGAAAAACGATTCACTCTTAAATTCAAGAGGGTATTTCTGATTCTAATGAAATACTGTCGGACTTAGGTCGCCATTTTAAATTTAGACTTCCATTGACTCCTCCTAAAGGTTAGAGCAATGAAATTGCTGCCTAGAGCTTTTGCAAGATTTTTGGCCCTTTTCTTGTCTAACCGGACTGGGTTAACTGATATACGCTGATGATGATAAGTAAAAAATGACTTATTTGAAGATATCGAAACTTTACAGCTATTTTGTTTTCATTTTAGAATGAGAAATCGCATGAAACGAGTAGAGGAGGATAGTAATTCCAGAAAAGACGCCGTGCCGGGTACAAGTGAAAAGTCAGATTTGATAACAGATATTGTATGTTTTCGTGGAAATACTATGTTTCAAACAGAAGTTTTAGTAGTAAATTAGGTTCCATAGTAATTATCTTTTTAATGTTATAGGAAAAAATATCTGACCCATTAAAACCTGGAGTTGATGAATCAATGAAACTTTCAGACTCGATGGTAAATATTTCAAACATTTTATATTTCTTTGAATTTCAATATAAATTAGATGTTAATGTAACTTTTGTTTTTAGAACGATTACATCGTTGATGGCAGGCGTATAATTGATTTCAAATACTTTTGGAGTTAATTAATTTGGAGTTAATTAATAAGTGAACACAGCGAAAAGTTTGGCTGCAAATTAAACTATTTGAAAATAGAAAAAGAGAAACAGGTGGGTTATATCTAAATTCGAATTGAAGTGTATGATGTGTGGATCTAGTTTTGTTCTAAAAACTTCTCAGACTGACACAACTGAACAATCAAGACTCGACCTTAATGCAGGCGCAATATCAGGTACAATCATTACAGGAATTGGACTCTCAAACTTAAATGAGATCACTGCATCGATGGATTTGCCAACAATGCCATTTCGATTGTACAGTCAAACACATGATGCTATTTCCTACATGTGGAAAACTGCCGCTGAAGAGACAATGTTAAATGCTACTAAGCAGGAAATTGAAGCCGCAAAATCACGTGGAGATGTCAGCAATTCGGGCATAGCAATGATACCGGTCGAAGCAGACGCTTGTTGGGGCAAACGCTTTTACAAAAATAATTATTCTGCACTCTCTGGTGTTGCGGCCATAATTGGTGAACATAGTGGTAAAGTGCTATACATTGGCGTTCGCAACAAATATTGCGTCGTTTGTGCCAGAGCCAATATAAAAGGCCAGCCAGCAAAAGCTCACAAATGCACAAAAAATTATTCGGGATCATCTACCAGCATGGAGCAAACCATTTTAGTTGAAGGTTTTAAAAATTCCATCAGGAATAGAAATTTAATTTATAAAACATTAATCGCAGACGGCGATTCTAGTACTTATAAATCTATATTAGAGAGTCGACCTTACCCGGATATACCCATACAAAAAATTTAATGCACAAACCATTTGTTGAGGAATTACAATGGAAAGAACTTATTACTACAAAAAGATACAGCTATACCCCTCAACGAACGTAAACTTTTAAATATGGACCGCTTGAAAAGGCTACGTACTGCTGTTCGTGCTGCTATGCTATATAGGCAACAAAACGATGATACGGAATCAAATAAAATAGAAAATCTTCAAAAAGACATTATTAATAGCCCACAACACATCTTTGGAGACCATTTAGCATGTGACAATTATTATTGTACAGATCAAAGGAAAAAAGAGCCCAATCTAATCCCACTAATACCAACTCTACTTTTAAAACTAAAAAAGAACGCATCTCAACTCACCTACAATTCCCGAATTGAATTCTTTTACATTGCTATACCAACAATCGTGCAGAGCAATTTAATAGTATCGTGGCTAAGATGGTAGGTGGGAAACGTGTCAACTTTTCGTTAAAAGACTCCTACACTACACGATGCTATGCAGCAGTGGTATCGTTTAATACCGGTATGCCACAATACACTATTTATAAATCTATCTGTCACGCTAGTCCAGGTAAATCATTGAAATTGTTGGAAGCCAGAAGACTTGCTAAAATACTAGAGAAGTAAGGGCTCGTAGAGGTAGTGCTCGCAAAAAAATTAATTATAATCCTATAGATGCTCATTACGGAAAGGAATGTGAAAGACCGGATATGGACGCCGCAGATTACGAACAAGCAAAAAAATTATTTTTAAACAATTTAAAAGAGTAGCCGTTTAAACGCTATGAAATTGAGAGGGCTACCGCATTACAAGCCGAAAGCTCTTTGTGGCTTGAGCTTAGAAGGTGCATAATTACCGCGTTTTCCTTTGGGAAGGTTTGCAAAAGGCGAGCTAACCAAAACTCTGCTGCCCTGGTGAAATCCCTTCTATATTCATACAACTTGGAAAATATCGCCTCAATAAAACATGGTTGGGAGAACGAACAACTCAGTGTGCAAGAAAACACAACCATAGATAAATGCGGACTTTTTATAGACGAGGAACATTGTTTTTTAGGCGCTACACCGGATGGATTGTGCAGTGCAGGATTAGTGGAGGTGAAATGTCCTAGCTCACTTTTCGGAATAGATCCTGATACAGCTATAGAAGCAAAAAAACTGAAATGTTTCAAATTGAATAACCAGTCTCAAGTCGTGATTAACCAAAATCATGACTGGTACTACCAGGTACAGGGTCAGTTGCACATTGCGAAAAAAAACATATGTGTATTTGCTGTGTGGACTGGTCCTGATTTTCCTTTGAAAGTAGTAAGGATACAAAAAGATGATGATTTTTGGCAGGAAAAAATGCTTCCAAAATTATCTCGGTTTTACCAAGAATGTGTACTGCCAGAAATTATAGACCCTAGAAAGGCAAGATCAATGCCTTTACGACAAATATTTATATAGAACATTAAAGATAGTCATTGCTAATTGACAAAATATGTTTTTATTTTCTTGTTTATTTTTAATATATACTTTACATAACATATTTGTGATTTTATTTATTAGTCAAGAATGTTTTATAAGACTGAATTAATGAAATAATATATTTTTCAACACACTTGCTCGTAACATGGATCTTATTAGCACACACTCTTAGACTTGTAATCCAAGTGAAAAACGTCGTATGAAACGCGAGTACCTTGACCAATTATAATATCGCCTCAAGTGTAATAGCACACTAGTATCATAATCTACTATTTCTATAAATCTCTAACCTCTAGTGCATTACCATTATTTATAACGGCTCAAGATTGTTTCGGCCGTCTCGACTATTGTCCTATACGCTAGCTACGCACACATACACAATGCTGCCGTCTTTTACCTAAACTCAAGCGTTATAATTTTGTGAAATGGCTCTTAAGTAACACAAACTGTAAGTGACATTGTTCCGAACAAATCAATGCGGGCTTTAACGGGAAGACACGTGTCTCTCTCAAAAGAAACAATACTATTGTAACAAGACAACCATTTTCTTACCGTCACGGCTATTAACAAATAATCAAGCAGACAAACAGTTACAATAACCAAAAACATCAAAACATATTAGGGTAAGAATTGTTTCCGAAATTGGCACCTATTGTGGAAAGCGACGGGGGCCAAATAGTCTTTGTGACACTTTGTGTCCTGCAAAATGTTTGCTCGCAGTGTTAAGAAACAAACCGTTTTATGATAATAAAGAATGCGATTGTCTGACGATTGTTGGTCGATGAATGGTCATTGCGACCACACTGGAGGGTTGGCGCGTTGCTAATTTTGTAATTTACGAACCGACGTATTAAATGTTAAGATCTCTTTTTAGTCGATTTTCATTTCGTTTCAAGTATCCATTAAAGTAACAATTGTCGTTGTATAATTATATATTCTATTATTCTACGTTAATATTATTTAGGTGCTTGTAAGCCTTATTATAAAATTAACAAGGTTAATAAGCAACATTAATTAAAATTAATAATTGCATAACCGGCTCTTTAGTCAGCTGAGGCCGCTCGAACTTATCCCGCGGGATGTGTTGACTTATTAATTAATTTTATTATTTTTGCTTTGTCATCTGATCCCACTTTAAAAGAAGAATATTATTTATATATATACAATATAAATATGTACACACGTGAACAGAAGTGTTTGGGGAATGAAATTACACACCATCGCTTGGTTATACTGATATATTAAAAATGGGATTAAATATAATGACCATCAAAAATACTAATTGCGCAGTAAATATTGCACAGCATAAGGAGCACCTATACGCCTCAAATCACTGCATTCCGTCTCGGCAGGATAAGGTTATGTTAGGCTCCTTCTTAAACCCACCCAAAAATAGGAGCCCCGCGAAGCGGGGCTCCGTCGACTTAGTTTGATCTCTTTAAATATAGTTTGCTGTACAATTAATATTTTTTTACTGTGCAGTTCAATACTACCCATAAATCACAGTCGTAACACTTTTTTTCGTGTCTGTATAAATCATAAAATGTATCAATGGGATCAGCTGCCCGATTCAAAACATTCGTTAGGTCAACTGATCCCGCGGGATAAGTTTGAGTGGCCTCGGTTGACTAAAGAGCCACGTAACCTTAATTTACAAAATAAAGTATAGTACAGCTCTTGCTGAACTGTACTTTATTTTGTAAATTAAATTACTTCGTGCGTTCTGGGAGAAACTTAAGTTTAGACTTATGTTTACTTACGATAGTGATACTTGGGTTCGATCACCGGATCAGCCAAAGTGTTATTAAGACTGTAACAAAATTTACTAAGTCTGAAAATATGCCTAGTGGACCGCAGTAAGCACACTCCCTATTACGTAGGCTATAGAACATAATTATTGTGGGTGTCACTTGCGTTCTTTTTGAGAATATGCGGGTTTATATATGTATGTAAAATACGTAAAATACACAATTATTGGAGACACAATTCCTTATAGAAACTATCAGCAAATATCAAACGATTTATTTTTTAAGATTTTGTCACTTTACACAAGTCCATTATACTCGAGCGCGTTGATGTCTTTTTTTAGACCGTTACACTTAGTTCATTTATTGTAATAAAATACATACAATTCATTTGTGTTCTATTAATACTTGTATCTAGCTGGCTATATTTTTCCGGAATTTAAATCTATGAACAGAAATAGATCATAATTTGAAAACTACTTTTAGAAACGTATTAGTGGCCAAAGGATAATTGGTAACATCGCATCAGAAAACTCAATCGTGTTAACAACTGAGCACGCTACCGGCCCCATAAAAGCGAATTGTATCTGCAGTCCGATCGATGTACACCTTATAAAGTGAACTAGCCGAACGCCTTCTAAAAATAATGTTTTGGCTCATCATTAGCCCCACAATGCGACGCGATCGGTTCGTGCTTTGTCTTTTTAGTCGGTGACGCAATATACCGAAACGGAACAATAAAATTCTATATACAAAATAATGGAATCTCAAACTTATACACCTAATATTAAAGTTCTTTTTCGGATAAGAGTAGATGTTGTTGATCTCCAAAAGAATTGTCCGTTGACAACAGAGACATCGATGCTGTTCTTTTTTTGAATATCGATTGTAAAGAGCATTCTCATGGCGCTGTGAGAACTTTCAAGGAGTACAGTCGCGGCTTAAATTCTTTTCTATTCAATGTCTTTGTGTCATAGCTTTGGAATTGTTGGAGTCGGTTATGTACACGACGGTACAACGCAGAAGCAAGATACTATCGGTTATTCCTAGACGGTTAAGCAGTTGACAGGATAAATAGAGCCAATGCCTTATTGAAGTTAATCGGTTATTAACAGTTACGACACAGTTCGGCTATGGGAAAAACACGCCTTGTATCGTCTGGCAACATTTATCAATATACTAGTGAAGCGTTGATTCGAACTCTAGTAACCCATTATAAGTAGTAAATGTATGGATTTAGAAGTCTTAGGTGGCGAAATATAGTTTATTTTCTGAGATTGTGTTTCTGTTTTATAGTAATGCCTTTTATAGAAAGGCTGTTTTATAAAACGTGACTAGAGTCGTTGTGGTTTAACTAATACTGAAATTTATGCCATGAAGGCAATAGCTATGTACCTACAACTGCATCCCGGAATCAGGGAAGTATCGATACTTCCCTGATAATATATTCGTTGTTCTCAGTGCGTGTGGGTCAGGATACGCTTACGACCAGTCTTGACATCTCGGGTTCAATTTCAGAAGCTGAGACAGTATTAGTTAGTTAAATAGATGTAACACACATCTATTTATCCTCACAATTGGACCATTGTGCGTAAATGACCGATGTGAAAAGTTGTTCGTATTTCCATCTTAACTCCGCCCAGAAAGTGAGTACGGGACAGGTATTGCGCAGTACTTCCTCTATCATTTCTGGACTATACAGGAGCGTCACCCGTTGGTTGCTCAGGCTCTTACAATATGAGATTACGTCAGCCGGTGTCTCCTTGTGTGGTTGTAAAGATTGACAGCTAGCTTTGATTTCTATCACCTCTAAGAATTTCTGAGATTTTCTGTGCAGGCCCCGTAATATATTTCACTAAAATATTCTCTGGTTCTTCGTTAATTGGCTTATCTATAAACCCTTGTGTATGATAAAAAATTACACATCAACGTCAACATAAAAAAAAACAATACGCTCCAAAACAGAAACACTAATATTGCCAACAAAGTTGCTAAGTTGAAAAAGCATTAGGTTGGTGTATCTGCAGCAGGCATGCCATGTGTCAAATAAGGACTCTTGTTACGTTGCAGAGAATGTCCTCTTTTACCAATTTGGCCGTCATATATGTCAAGAGCGCCACTTTCTGGAAAGACTGCAGCATAAGGCTGGGGACAGATACCTCTGGAAAGATCTGAAGAGACCTTTACTTAACATTCCTATAATAATAGGACTCAATGTCGACTGAATAACATTAAGATAGGTGAGCGTAGTTTTTTATCCATAGCTTTTATTAGGTATATCGCATCATTAAATACCCATATCCTTAACGAGGGCTTATTAGGTTTCATATGTAGCAATAGTGCTACACCTGCAATAGTCAAACGTATGGCCTGACTAGATAGTTGTCACATATCACTTTACATTAAAACTCTTGAAAGACCTCTGCACTTTCTATTTAAACATATCCTCTACTGAATTCTGTCCTCTACTTGTCTAATGATTTTTCTTAAGATATTAGAAACCAGCATTCGTCTGTATTAGTAATCGAAATTCGAACTTTTTTTCTGTAATTTTACCTTTTTACTTTTTCATTACAAGCTAATATATATAGTACCTAAGACTACACGCTTTAAAATGTACCCAGAGTACCATTTTAAAGTTTTCTATTAACTTATCCTAACTAATATTATAAATGCAAATGTAAGTTAGTCTGTTACGCTTACACGCCTTAACTACTCTACCGATCATCATGAAATTTCGCATACACATTGTACAGAAAAATACATGGGTACATTTCATCCAGAGAAAAGTAATGTTCACGAGGTTTAAACAATTCGCATAATCAACATTTACGTGAGCGAAGCTGTGGGCATTATCTAGTTTTATATAAATATTGCAAATATGGGTATCTAATACACAAGATATTACAAAACGGAGATTAGGAATCATATAAGCGACGGTTAAGTTAAAATTTGTGTAGTTTGTAAAGACCAGAATCGCTATTATTGTATGTCATTTAAACCAACAATGTTGAAATGGCTTTATCAAAGTGTCGTAAAATTTTTACTACCTCATCATCACAGAGGTTAACGATTATCTACAAATATGAATATAATATTAGTTCGGTTCGCACAGTCAATGTTTTACATGCTCATGAATAACTTATAAAGTGACAAAATATTTTTGATTGACTTTTGCTATTGATTCATCGTAAAATATGTCTCGTTCGCCCCGAATTACTTTATGTTAATGCTTACGGCTGATCGTAAATATTGAGTTGTTTGACAATAAATTTTCAATAACAGCCTAGATTTAGGAAGTTAGTGGTGTTGCTCACTTCCTTGTTTTGGAAAGCACGTAAAGGCGTTAGTCCTGCACCTGATCTCTAACTGGTCGTTTTGAATTGTCGTCCTATCGGACTATGTGAGTGAAGGATTCTAGTGCACTTTAATTGATGCTCACGCTTCTGCACTATAATATCTCCTCCTCACCAACTAGTCTGTTAAGAATGGCTGCCGATGCTGTTTGAAAAACATTATTGTATATAATATCAGCCCTGTTATAAACTGTCCTATTGCTGGGCGCGGGCCTCTTGTCAATGTGAGTAGGATTAGGTCATAGTCCACAATGCTGGCCTGGTGGAGGATGGCAGACTTACTACTTTTGGAGAATTCTCAGACATAGCTTTCCTCACGATGTTTGCCTTCAGCGTTAAAGCAAGCGATAATTACAAATTTAATACGCACATAACTTCAAAAAGATAGAGATGCTTGCCTTGGGATCGAACTCGAGACAACTGTGTGGCAGTCCAAGAGATTCCCGTTAGGCTATCCCTGCTGTACATTGGTACATGTGTTATTGTAGCTATATCATTATACCCTAATCATTTTATAGTATCAACGTTGTTTAAGAACTGTCCTAGTACTAGGCGACTCTCCTCCTCGTACTATAAGGTCTAAGCTACAGCCCACCATGCCGGCCCCAGTACAGATTGGTTAGCCTTACACACACACGTCTTCGATAATCAAAGATTTTACACTCGAAAATTTTCTTCGCCCTTTCATTCTTGGCCAACGTTTAGATCTTGGAGCCCAGATACAATGTTTTCCATTGGCTCTGGTTGCTGGCTAATTGATTAGTTAAAATTAGCCATAATAAATATTTAATAGACACTTTAAGTTAAGTCTATTAAAAAAGGCAAGGATGGGTGCCAAGGAGATTGAACTGAAACCACTGACCATGACATATCTTCGAGAAAATTATGGAGAACTCTCAGACATGCAGGTTTCCTCAATCGTGAGGAAACCTGCATGTCTAAGAGTGAATAAATCGGTTTTCTTACATCGTAATCTCTCTAATCAAGCGTACCATCACGTTTGTATAGAGGATGCTCCAGAGGCATCATTCAGCGCTATATCACAGTCGTTACATGACAGCGTTGTAGTCTATACTGCAACAATAGCTGACGCAGTGCCTAATTTGATCTCAATGTACCGCCTTCTATTAAATTGTATTTAATATTGTTTTTCTTTTAATTATGTATATACCTATGGAGATCCAAAAAAACATTTTCTTTCTTTCTTTCCTAAAAAACTCAAAATTTCGGCCGATGTAAATAACAAAATACTAACAAAATATCAAACCTATACAATATTTTCCAATAATTGGCCCAAGTCAAGTCGTGATGTGCTTCTACACAATAACCTTCAAGTAAACTAAACATTTTAGCTACTATTTTTCTTTTTAGTATTTGAAGCTACAAATACTAAAAAGTTATTTGACAGCGGTGGGATTCGAACCCACGCCCTTTCGGACTGGTGCCTAAAACCAGCGCCTTAGACCACTCGGCCACGCTGCCGTTGGAGACATCGTTCAAATAAATACTCTCTATTTACTTTGAATTAAATAAATTGATTGACCATTGCCAATGTGCCAATTTCAATACTGAACAAACATTTTCTGATACAAGAACAGCTGTGACAATAGCGCCTGCTGTTAGAATGTTCGTTAAGTTTCCCACAGAATGATCATTTGGAAATACCAACTTATCACAAATAGACAAATGTTAAAATTACGATGTATTACGTATAAAGCAGTAAGTCTTCGTGGATACCTATATGTCCACGAAGAGTTACAGTATATAATGCCAGATCGAATATAAGAAAAATAAACCTAAAAATTATATTTTTGACGCCTGCTTTAGAAATAATTCCTGTTTCCCGTGAGGCATTAAAAACATTTAAATAACAGACACAAAGAACATCCAGACTCAGAACAACCATTTCAGAATCACACAATTTTTTTCCTGGGTGGGATCCACAACCCTCGACCACTTAGACGACTACGCCATTCGAGTAGTCAAAAATGTTTACGTAACCTGGTAAATCAATTATCTGGTGTCCACCCCAGGCTGTCAACTTTCAAATCAAAATTCTAAGGTTATATGTAGAGCAACGCTGTTTAGGGACCGGCTTTTCTGGAAATAACCCTAGAAACTCAGATAATAAAAATGACATATTTGTATTTTGTTATAGTTGTCATTGACAGCGGATTCGCTCGCGTTAGGTTCAGTTAGATTAGTTAGAGTACTTATTTCTGGATATAAGGTACCCTATGGCTTTTTCTGTTCTGACAATATGTATACAAAATTTTATTATCAGGCAAGTAGTTTAAGCGTGATAGCGTAACAAACTAATAAATGAATAAGCAAACAAACTGACATTCGCATTTATAATATTAGTTAGGATTAGGATGACAAGCGGGGCACCACTAGAAGGGAACGTGTTTCTTGCACTATGGTACAAACTTTTTAATATGATCAAACTTAGACCATAAAACACATGTTATGCCTGTACTTATAGTTATTAGATATTAAACAAATAACTTTTACGATAAATGCTTCATTTCGCTGGTTAAATTATCGTCGTAAAGTTTAATTGGCGAACGTTAAATATAACTGTTTCTTTATTCGAAGGTTTGTGATCATAATTAAATGGCGTCTCCGCTGTCAAAGGTTAAACAACTTGGGTGATCCTTACCTGCCAGTATTGTAGACACATACTATGTATTATGACTAATTCTCACAAGTGGACGTGGATTGCTAAATACGAAAGCATAAAACATAGTGACACATACTTATAGACTTAGT
This sequence comes from Catocala nupta, assembly GCA_963675205.1. Classification (NCBI taxonomy): domain Eukaryota; kingdom Metazoa; phylum Arthropoda; class Insecta; order Lepidoptera; family Erebidae; genus Catocala; species Catocala nupta. Next base: position 17,027,418 of record OY776097.1, on the reverse strand, counting down.
TCCAATTTCAACAGAACCAAAACCATCATATTTTTTTAATAATATAACCATACCTCATAATACCCATTGAATCCTTATAGCTATCCTAGAAATATTTGTTTCTTTGTTACGTGGTCACGCCTTACCTACTCGACTAACTGTTTACGAAATTTTGCATACACGTGGTCAGAGGAAGAGAAACGGACATAAGGCACCTTTCATCCAGAAACAAGTACCATTCGTAATCTAACCTAACCCTACATTTACGCGAGTGAAGCCGTGGGTTAGTTTTGTATAAAAAACACTATCTTATTATGCAATCCAGTAGTGCAGCTGATATCCTTATCAAATCCTAAAAGTATTGATACGGCTATTTATAGGCAATGTGTTTTTAATACAAAAAGCAGTTTTTAATTGTATGACCAAGTCAATAAAAATGATGTTCGATTGTTTTGGTGGAGGATTGGCGCAGATTTTCCTTTCCAATTTCAATTGTCAATACCTTTCTTTTCGTGTTATGCTGCCTTTAGCATTGCTTTAACAACAAAGATATCCTAACTAATAATATAAATGCTAATATATATTTGTTTGTTCCGCTTTCAGACCATGACTACTCAGTCGATTGTCATACAATACATGTTGTCAGGGGTACAGAAGAGGACATACCTTACCCTACCATACCTATACGGTACCTTTCATTCAGAAAAAAGAAGGTACTGCACTCGAGATATTTAAAAAAAATATAATTTATCGAGAGCGATGCCGCGAGCAAATCTAGTAACAAATATTTGAAATTAAAACATAGTGTTGTGATGCTGAATGCATAATCGAGTCCAAATATGTGTAGCTAGGAAGAAGATTAATAACGATATAAAAAACTAAAACAATATTATTGATTACGGTATCGATATTGGCGTTCTCGAGAAATCGATAAATATGTACGGATTGTACGGCATTCGATTCTCAGTTTAGGAATGATTAATATTCGTGATCTGCAATCTGCCACCGAATTCCACTGACTTACAGGTAGTCAGCTCTGCGCATTAAATTACAAAGTTTTGTTAATTTTTTAATTTGTTAAATAAAAGAAATGAATATTTGTTCGACGATGGTATTTTTATAGCTTTCGATATAATGATAAAGACATTCGCAAATGTCTGGCTAAAATTAAAAGTAACGTGGATTTTTATATCCATTTATAACAAATGCTTATGAAGTTTTAAAACAGTTTACTTTATTTAATGTGTAGTACGTATTCTCTGATTACATACATACATAATAATAAATATATACTCACGGCATTATATTCCAGGAGAGGTAGGCAGATGCTTATTACGCCTACAATCCGGTAGCCAGGTTTCATGTCCCCGGTAATAGGTGGTTAGTCTATTAGGCACACTCCTATTCACCTACAAAAAATAAATATCCAACTAATAAATAACATAAAGCTGAGATTGAACCTAAAAAACAGCATAGCAGCATTCTCCATGGTTGGAAAAACCGTGTCTTAGTCTTCCCATGAACACGGCTGCTGAAAAGCAATCGAAACGTCGGGGAAAGTGGAAACTTAAATATAAATAGTTTTAATAATTAAATAGCTTAAATTGTAGTAAATTTCAATAATAGTAGTGTCACAATTCAACATTATGTAATAAAAGTGTTTTTAAATAAACAACACGGCAAAATCCGTACAAATTACCTACATTATTTACAAAACATAAAAATATATAAATATGCTTCATTTAATATTACAAATTTCGTAAAAAATTTGTGGCCTAAGGTTATTAATATAATTAATTTAGTAATAAAATCCAAAAAAGTGGATTTTGACAGCGGTGGGATTCGAACCCACGCCCTTTCGGACTGGTGCCTAAAACCAGCGCCTTAGACCACTCGGCCACGCTGCCTATGCAGAAACTGTTCAATTAAGTATTCTAGACCTAAAACCTAAAACTTGATGATGTACAAATACTTTTTGCTGTGTAAAGCCATATCCTTTCTTCTTAATGCCACAATATAATTCACATTAAATACTCATGAATGCAGACTATCATAATTCACAGGAATAGGCAGATATTATTGACAAAAAGGAATAAATATTATCGTTTTGGTTTTGCTTACACCATCACTAAATGCAATGTTTACTGTTTGCCATTCTTGTTCGATGTTCGTCGAATGCGATGTTTGCTGTTGCCAAGTGTGATGTCAGGTATACCACCGATTTGCCTATTCGATGATCGAATGTAAAGTTCTTCGTTTTCCAATTCTACTTTTCGATGTTCATTGAATGCAATGTTCGCTGTTGACCAACTATGATGTTTTCGGCAATTCTCCCGATCGATGTTCGCCGAATAAAATGTTCGCTGTTTGCCGATTCTACTGTTTGATGTTCGTTGAAAGCAATATTCGCTGTTGACCGAATACGATGTTAGCTATTCGGTAATTCTACTGATCGATATTCGTTCCCCTATCTTCAGGACCCGAGTAGATAGGGTTTCGGGGGGAGAACTACAGGTCTCCCCCTTTGGACCAGGGTACTGCGAGGTCAGGAAGCCCACTGCACCTCGAAAGGCGTGTTCTATTGACCGAGCTGATTAGAGTGCGCGGTGCCTGACATTGGTGTTGGACTCGCAGAGGTATGTGGTTAGCCGCTGAAGACGACATGTTCGTTGCTCGGCAAACACGTGGCGTTCGAGCGTCAGACTCAGGCGCGGCTAGTGCGAACCAGTTGCCCGCGCGAGGCACGGAGTTTTCTTTAGCGAAGTGGCAATGTGGTTTCACTGCCGCAACGCATCTCGGGCGCTTACCCGCTCAGCAAGTAAGAGTCATAGCTGGAGTGACTCGGGCCACACCCGGCTTGTAGGCCTATTTGGGTAGGCGTATGGATGTACGTCGGGAAGTGAGCGTGCCTTACACAGCTCCGGTATCATACTGGAGATATGGGAGGCGGCTTCTCCGTCGGCTTCAGCGGGGTTTTCGTTAGCAACTCCTAGAGTTGCGGGTGGTGAGCGGCTTTATTGCTCCGGTACCTATCTGGAGAATAATAGTGACACTTGGACACGAGGTAGGTCGCTTACGAGAACCGGATCTCTGAGGTTAGGGTGGAGAAGTCGAGATTTGGGGACAAGACCTGTCTATAACTGGTCCCGGAAGGTGCTCTCGGGCACTGGAAGGTACAGCGGCTCCACCTAATATAACCTTGACGGTTGGTATAGGGGAACGCTATATCATAAGCTGGACTAGTCGTAGAGAGAGGGGATGATCGATATTCGCCGAATAAAATGTTCGCTATTTGCCAAATGCAATATTCCTTTCTTTAATGGTACATGGTAAACTTTGCGTTTGGACTTTAGCAATATCGGAAGTATTCATAGCCAAGCTGGTGCCTACCGAGATTTCTACCAAGATTGAAGAAAGTCAAGTCATAGTGCTCGGGCGTCTATGCGCCACGTAGTTCAATCTAGAGCCTGTACATGGCAATGCAACGTTCGCTATTCGCCGAATCTACTGTTCGATGTTCGTAGAACAACCGGCCGATATTTGGAATTCGGTTTGTAAATTTAACATAATGTGTCAGATTCACGTTTGAACCTTCAATTGCACCATTAGTTCTATAACATTATATTAGAAAAATACGAATACAAACACATATTATTACATAAATTCAGAATATTGATATTCGTACTGCAGAAGATTCTAAATTAAACATGAGATGATATGCAACATCTGATTTATATCATCATAAAGTTGTCATAATTTAGTACAGCCTTCCTAGTTCAGCATAAATGGGAAGGCCGAAGCGACCTCTCACCAAATTTCGACGTATTTGTACTCTTGTTCTTCTGTGTGTGAGAGTACTAGAGGGCCCCTACACTTAGTTCTCTTTCTACTACCCTCTTGCCCTCATCATCTTAACATGGGCTATGAAAACTGCTTGTCATCAGACAGCCAGTGTGTTTGAATGATGATGGAGGTTTAGGGCAGCCAGCGATTAGGTCGGGTTTCTTTCGAATTGTTTCTGTGATGCCGACGAAACACAGCGGTTACTGCTTAACATGAAATGTGCTTCACTATCACTTATAGAGACAAACGACCTAGCAGTAGTAAAAAGTATGCAGTATTTTGCTAATCGTATATCCAAGTAAACACTATGGTGTTTTAAATTACAGTGCTTGGGCGACAACACGGCAGATAGTTCACTCTAGAGTATGTACTACGCAACTACTCCATATATTCCAAAAAAATATATCTATATATCAAAATTAAGCAGTTCAGCCTATAACAAAAACCTAAAGCAAATATATTCAGCCGTCATGATTACGTAACATTAACCAATACAACCAAAGCTACTCATTTATTAGATCGATTAGTTAATTTTAGCACAATCAAAGCTCCATATTTAGCAGGAAAAACACACTAATTTAAACTAACCTTTAACAAATATCATGCCGAATAACACCCAATTACGTTTTACAATCCGATCAGCACTATAAATAATTCAATTTTGCGGTCCGACGATTATATTACGACCATCGGCCATTCTATGTGCGACAATAAAAATGCAAATACAATCCAACGATGGTATAATTTACGATGCGCAGCTTAAAACAATAAGGTGACCGTAGAGTGCCGTAGACAGACGCTTTGTCTTTTTAACTTAGACTTTATACCACAAATATTTTTACTAGCAGTTACACGCGACGTCATTCGCGTTTCTTTTTCGTTGGTTCGCTCTTTGCTAGAGTTATAATCATATCAGCCTTGTATACTGTCGCGCTACTGGGCGCGGGCCTCTTCTTAGTATGGAAAAGGTTAGACCATAGTCCACAACGCTGGCTCAGTGTGGGTTGGCAGATATATATCTTGGAAAACGTTACAAAGAACTTTCAGACATGCGAATTCGTCACCATGTTTACGTTCACAGTTAGAGGAAACTATAATTAACTTATCAATACGGTCATAACTCCGAAAAGTCAGCAGTGCGTGCGTTGAGATTGAACTCGAGACCATTTTGTGGTAGTCCAAGGGTTTTTCCAACTAGGCTATCGCTAGTTATGAACTATCTTCATACTAGATTTTAAAAAGCTAGCCAATGTCTAAAACCTACTAAAGATCGCACTTAAAGATTTATTTGTTCACAGGACAATCTTCATCCTCTTGAACAGGAACACTTAATATTAATGTCAGCTTTGTATAATTGTTTATAAACAGGCCCGACACCAAACTATTCTCAGTGTGAGAAGGGTTAGATCATGCTCCACCACACTAGCCCATTGCAAGTTGGCAATCATCACAAATAAATATCGGTTCAGTAGTTTCAGAGATTTCGAATACAAACAAACAAACTAATCTTTCTTTTTAATGATATTGATATAGATATATAGAGGTAGATTACAGTCTCATAATTAGCGTGTGAATATCGAATCGATGTTGTTCTGCTAATTAGTTTGATAGGCTACCTTTATAAATGTGCAAATTAGGATTTTGTTTAATTAAGTAGTTGGTTGTTGTGGTGTGTTTATTGTAAATAAATAAGGATTTTATTGTTCAAATATTTGTTATTTCAACAGAAGTCGTCATTTAAGGTAGCGTTGAGGACTTTGATGGATAACGATAAGCAACAAATATCTTACGCATTTTTTTTCTAAACTTTTCCTGCTCTAAGTATACTTTCTGTGTCCCGAGGGACTTTACAATCATTTAAACAACGGACACAAAGAACATCCATACTCGGAACAACCATTTATGGATCACACAAGCCTTGTGTGGGATTCGAAACCACAACACTCGGCGCAGTGACAGCGGCGAGGCGCCCACTTAAACCACTAAGCCATTCGTGCATTTATTGTGAGGAACAATAAAGACAGTTGGTGGATATCTCCTGACCTTATGAACTTGTGACCCTATATCTCGAGGGTCTTTTGACCCACAAGGCCCATATTCAAACTCGACCGAGGGATGACCCCGAGGTGTCTGCACACCAAGTTACAAGTCAATCGATCCAGTGGTTCCGGAGCTATTTCTGTCACTAACAGACAGACACACAGACCCACATAGTGTTTTCATTAACCTCTTCGAAGAAGACTCAGAGGTTAATAAAAGCATAAGGCATTTTAGCCGAACGTAGAATGACCTAGTTCTGTTTCAAGTAAATTATTTTCGCTTTAATGTTTTTAGTGCAGGTTTCTATTTCGCATATAAATATATATTGTATCCGTTTTGTCAATGAGAATATTCCACTATTTAAATTCCTCGATGAATATATACATATTTGTATTTTATAATGTATGCGGTGTAGAAAAGTTCACAGAATTGATATAATCAAATACGATAAAATAAAGTGTTTATTATTACTGTAAAATGATGACGTAACATTAAATCACATCGTGTAATACCTACATCTGTATTTCGAATAATCATCTATACTTCTATACTAATAATTATTATAAAGGCGAAAGATTCGATTTCTTGTTTGTTTGTTTGTAAGGATTTAACTCAAAAAATACTCCACCGACTTTAAACATTCTTTCACCATTAGAAAAGCTATATTATCTGCAAGTAACATAGGCTATATTTTATTTAAAAAAGTGTACTTTTACACTAACATAGTGGCGAGCAAAAGCTTGTCATCAATAAGAAAATACCAGGAATCTAACGTGAGGTCTTAAAATTCGTGCACGATGCGCTCACATTAAGCTGAACGCTGCGCTGGCGTAACATACAAATCAATAATTCAAACGAAGTATACCATCGCAGAATCGAAGCGTTTGATTTGTCTAGCTCAATCGCAACAAAAAACAGCCGTCTGGCTTAGCCCACGACAATTAACACTATATTCATAGCTATCTTCACTTGTCTACACAAATCATTATCCAAATGACATTTTCAAATAAGTTTTTTACGTCTTATTTCCTTCCTTATCATTTTATTGTCCAGATGCTTCTATTTAACGTCTACAGACCAGACGGCCAAGCCAAAAAATCAATTTACATGTTATTTAATGAATGTATTATGCAGATTTAGTCAATTTTATTCTTCGAAGATCGATAAATCTGACCGGGCGAGACAAATAAGTCATAACATTGGACCGGGGGTTAGGACAAGGCCACACACTTCTTTTTTTGCACTCGATACAAGAATCGACAAGTTCTCGTATAAAAAAAGCTTTAATTCACTACGATAATTCGTTAGTAAAAATAATTATGGCAGTTTTTTCTATGTTAGCCGAATAGGAGTGTTTCTTGCCACAAATTAAATAGATATAGATGGACAGTTCATTATTGAGGAGCAGCGATAGCTCAGTGGGGAGACAAACAGACTGCAATGCAGAGGGTCTCGGGTTCGAACCCACGTCGCGCACCTCTGAATTTCGGAAGTTATATGACTTTTCGAAATTATGTGCGTATTGATTGACAATTATCGCCTGCTCCGTGCCTCGGAGAGCACGTTAAGCCGTCGGTCCCGGCTGCCATAAACATCTATGGCAGTCGTTATTGGGAAAGTCAGTACCCCCTAATATGACACTGACAATGGTCTTGCCTTAGGGTATCGTTAGCCTTTGGGTTGCGGAGGTCAGGTGGCAGCCGCTCCATGTAAAAACTGACAACTAGTCAAATCCGGTTAGACTAGAAAAAGCCGACCCAAGTGACTTGGGAATAATAAAGGCTAAGGAGAAGAGATGGACAGCTCATTAAACGCACCAAAATGAATTCACACACACACATAGACGTGTAAAATAATAATAAGCCCCCTATAATCCAACCATACGTCCGAGTCGAACACCTGACTCACGTGGGGGGCGGACACGCGATATTTTTTTGTTACTGGCGCGGCTAATGTGGCTCTGGGGACCCATACTTATGGAGATGATGTTACGAAGTAAACGTTTAGGGCCGCTTCCCGGGGGCGATCGCCGGGGCACACCTGGAGCTGACGCTGGGTGTCACAGCATACGAACCGTCAGCGGAGAGGAGTTGAATAGGCGGGCTCCCTCCGGGTCTCCCGAAGATACTACAGCCAACCCCACAGATGACAACATTAGTTTAAATTCATTCAATTCAATAGTAGAACCTTATAGCCCATCAACTAACTCATACATACCATCACCAGTGTCTTCCGTAGAACAAAACTCTTACGGAGCACCTACGCCAACCTTAACTGTTACGCAGGAGGCAAATGCCTTTTTACCTGCGTCCACTAAGGCTGGCAAACCTAGGAAACGCATGAGATGGAGTAAAGATGTAAATATATTCATCATGCGAACCTATTACTCCATCACTAAATTGGAAACAGATATGACCACATACAGAAAACAACTCCACGACCTTTTTTCACAACAGTACCCTGAGATTAAAGTTACGGAACAGCGAGTCTCTGACCAGAGAAGAACGATAATAAGAAATAAACTGTTACCACAAGAAACACTGAACCGGTTACAAGAAGAAGTTAGATTAGAACTACAGGACGATATAGATAATAATATACGTAAGCACACTACCGTATTAACAGCTAATACTCAACAATTCGAATCACAACCCCATACTCAATTAACAAACTCTACTCAATTAAGATCACAAGCACAATCGCCACCCAGTACATTTACACAAATATCTCACACATCAACCCAAACCGAAACGTTTAGTTTATTGCTAGAAAATGATATAGAAACGCTAGTTGATTGCAATCCTGCTCTAGAAATGCACATTCAAAAAATTCACGACAAATTTAGAACAGTTTTAACACAATACTCAGGCATGGACCCAGGCGTTCGTCCAAAGTTGCCAAAATTAAGATATAGTAGTAAACTTACAGAATTAACTAATTTGTTTAATAATAATATATTGAACCAATTTCTATCTGATGACACTGAATTAGTTGACTTACATACCTTAATATATTGCACAGCATTAGTTATATCTGAAGAACTCAATTATAAAATAACAGATTATGCAAGACACACAAAACCAAAACATCAACATAAACCTGCATGGCAACAAAGACTAGAAAAAGACATAGAAAAACTTAGAGCTGATTGTGGTAGACTGACTCAATTTATTAATAATAATAGATCAAGTAAAGTTATTAAAAGAGTAGAACAAATATTTAAAACCAGAAATATTCACACTAGACATGAGAGCGATAATAGAAAGCCTGAAGAATTTTTGGATACTATAAAGCAGAAATTAGCATTAAAAGTTCATAGACTCAGAAGATATAAGAAAGCGCAACAGCGGAAGTCTGATAATACTTTATTTACATCCAATGAGAAAATATTTTACAGAAACTTATTCAATTCGCAATCTGATAAACTACCTACAGAGAACACAGCAATACCAACAAAAACACAACTAGAAACATTTTGGGCAGGCATTTGGGAAGAACAGGTTTACCATAATGATAAAGCAGAGTGGATTACAGAAGAAGCTAACAAGTGGAATAAAATAGAGGAAATGGAATTTAAAGAAATTACAGAAACTGATATTGCTTTAATTACAGCTAAACTACATAATTGGAAATCACCCGGTATAGATAAAATCCATAACTACTGGTACAAAAAACTAACATTACTACACAAATATATAGCTAAAAGCTTAACAGACATCGTATTAGGTAAACAGAACATACCTGAATTTATTGCTACTGGAATAACTTACATGCTACCGAAAACCAAGAATTCACTGCAGCCCTCCCAGTACAGACCTATCACATGTCTCCCAACAATATATAAAATTCTTACATCAGCAATAGCCCAGAAAATTACCACACACATAGAACATAACCACATAATTGCAGAAGAACAGAAAGGATGCAGGAGGGGTCACATGGGGTGCAATGAACAACTTATCATAGATTCTACTATCCATAAACAAGCCACAACAAAAAATAGGAATTTACATTGCACATACATTGATTATAAAAAAGCTTTTGACAGTATTCCGCATTCTTGGCTGCTACAAATTTTAGAAATATATAGAATAAATCCACAAATAACAAACTTTATGCGCAACATCATGACACGGTGGAAAACAACACTACAATTACAGAACCACGACACCATAATTAGAACTCGACAAATATCAATTAACAAAGGCATTTATCAAGGTGATTCCTTGAGTCCCCTGTGGTTCTGCCTTGCCCTAAACCCTCTGTCACATATGCTGCATCGCTGCCGAGTCGGATATTATCTTAAACATAATTCAGAACAAATAGCAGTCTCACATCTTATATACATGGATGATATCAAATTATATGCTAAATCAGAAAACGACATGAAAACACTTTTAAAACAAACATCAACATTCAGTAAAGATATAAACATGGAATTTGGTTTAGATAAATGTAAAACACTTCACATTATAAAAGGTAAAATTCGACCCGGTGACTATGCAGTTGATGATTCTATTACTATCATAGCGATGGAACCAAATGATCTTTACAAATATTTAGGATATAAACAACTAAAAGGTCTAGACCACACAACAATCAAACACACACTAACAACAGAATTTAAAAAAAGAACGAACGCTATTTGCAATACCCAACTATCTGGCAAACACCTTATAAAGGCATTAAATACCTACGCTGTTCCAATATTAACTTATTCGTTTGGAGTAATTAAATGGACTAAAACTGACCTGGAACAAATAGAACGAATCACACGAACCACATTAACTAAACATAATCATCTACATCCTAAATCTGCAATAGAAAGACTTACCATCAAAAGGCAAGACGGTGGCAGAGGCTTCATAGATATTCACCACCTTTGGCAAAAACAAATCCACAACTTACAAACATTCTTCATTAATAAATCTCACACAAGTAAGATACATGCAGCCATTATCCAAAATGACATTAACTATACTGCCCTTAATCTTAGCGTTCATTTAAATATACAAGCCCCTGACACTTATAACCCAGAAACACTTAAAATCAACAATTGGAAAAAGAAAATTCTTCATGGACGACACCCTCATGACTTGGACCAGCCTCATATAGATTCAATAGCATCAAATAAATGGTTAAAACTCGGCACATTATTTCCAGAAACAGAAGGATTTATAATTGCAATCCAAGACCAAGTAATAAATACTAAAAATTATAGAAAATACATAATAAAAGACCTTACCATAACAAATGATAAATGCCGAAAATGTCATACTCAACCCGAAACCATCCAACATATAACAGGAGCATGCACAACTCTCACACAGACGGACTACACACACCGCCATAACCAAATAGCTAATATAATCCATCAAAGACTAGCACATAAACACAAACTCACACAAGACGATAATACTCCATATTACAAATACACGCCTCAAATTATACTTGAAAATACAACACACAAGCTTTATTATGATCGCGCCATTCTTACAGACAGAACCATCCATTATAACAGACCGGATATAACACTACAAGATAAAATCAATAAAACCACATACCTAATAGATATTGCAGGCCCCAATACGCATAACTTACAAAAGACAATTAGTGAGAAAATAGGTAAATATGCAGAGCTGAAGGATGAAGTAACAAGAATATGGAAACAAGACAAAGTTTACATAGTGCCCATAGTTCTTTCCACCACCGGTATCATTCCTAAACATCTTCACCATAGCCTGAAATTAATAGACCTTAAAGATTCCCTATATGTTATGCTCCAAAAAGCTGCTATTCTTAACACCTGCAGAATTGTTAGAAAGTTCATGTCCCTAGATGAAAACGAGGTTACACATAACACGTCATCTACATGACATTAACACACCACACGCTACATTTACTTGGTTTCGGCCCGTAAATGTAGTCAAAACCAGCCCTGAGCTGAGATAAAATAAAAGTACACATAATAATAATAATAAATCTTTATTTCAGAAAAAGAATCTCCATATCATTTACATACAAAACAAAAGAAAACAATAAAAAAAAATATATAAAAATCAAATAAGTAATAATTATAAACTAAGAAAAAAAGCAGTGATCTCGGATCAAGTAGTAGTTATAGTATAGATAGGTAGTTACATTTGGCTGCAGATAATCCAAGTTAGAGGGACACGGAAGCACTCACACTACAGACACATGAGAAGAAAAATACCGGATTAAACCCGTCTATTCATTACTCCTTACCATAACTGCGCTGCACTGATGGTGTAGTGGCTTAACTGGTCGCCTCGCCACTGCCGCTGCGCTAAGTGTTGCGGGTTCGATCCCCACACAGGACAAAAGTTTGTGTGATCCACAAATAGTGGTTCGGTGTCTGGGTGTTCGCTATACTGGTTGTCTGAATGTTTGTAAAGTCTCCCGCGACTCAGTTGTTAATCCTAGAATGGGAGATGTCTTTAAAATTAGCAGGCATATAAAAAATAGTATACATCGAATTGGCTCAGTGGCGCAGTAGTAATGGTGGTGAATTTTTATGAGGTCTCAGTGCGGGTTGGCGAACTTGAGTTATATTCGAGAACATTATGAAGAACTCTCAGACATGCAGGTTTCCTCACGATGTTTTCCTTGGCAGTTAAAGCAAACTATAAAAAACTTCGAAATGTCACAGATACCTCGGAATCGAACTCGAGACCTCTGCGTAGCAGTCCAACGGGTTTCCACTAGGCTATCGCGGCAGTGATGTCGTGGAAAATGGGAAAGGAAAGCTCTTTACATAACATTGGAAAGAAGAACAGTGCATCATTTACTTTTCTTGCTTGTTACATTCATAGCTTGGTACGGGATATGGCATACGCCTTTACTCTGCCTACATTTAGACAAATTTAACGAGACTGGAACCGCGACCGGTGTACTTACGGGACTGTGCGTTTCGCAGAAGTGTATCGAGCGGTATATCTGTGTATACATAATTTGTGGCGTATCTTTTATTATATTGTAACTCTAAGCAATAAAACCTCGAATATTTCGTTACACGTAACGTGATATAAAAAGTTGACATTTAAACTTGTAGTTTTATGTCGCTCCCGAGTTTACAGACTATAAATAATTTTATTTGTTAAGTCGGGAAGGTATCGTTTGTAATGTGAACTTTACTGTACATGTAGTTTGACGCTCTGTCATAAAGGCAACAGATCAAACTTTTTGTTCAGCAGTTTTATATATACTTACTTAGAGTTTAAATAATGCGAACATTGTATTTCAAAAATACCTATATTTCATTTTATACAACTAGATTTGGCCTCTGCGGCTTCGCTCACGAAAATATAGGTTAGGTTAGTGTTTTTATCTGAATAAAAGGCACACTTAGTTCTCTTCTGTTCCTGGCAACGTTTATGCAAAATTTCATGATGATGGTCGAGTAGTTGAGGCGTGAAAGCGTAATAAACAAACAAACAAACTCACATTCGCATCTTTAATATTAGTTAGGATTTTATAACGTATATATTTCATAGTCTATCAAAGTGTAGTCAAGAGTGTATTACACACATAATTTGTCAAGTATTATTTGGCATTCACGTACAAGAGGACAAGCGTATTGGCGTCTACTGGGCAAATACATACATACCAAGTCCATTACACATACGCCTATAACCGAAAGTATAGATAAAGGTAATACACTCACAATTCGCTTACTATACTATATATATATACCTACTATCTGAACTCCAACGAAAAAGAGGTCAAGCGAGCTTATTGTCATCCACCGGGTACAATATCAGTATTGGGAGTTACTGGGAATTTATTGTCAGGAAAACCCAAAATCATTTTACTCACCCCGAAATTGAACACGAGATCATCTCAACATTCCATTTAGTTTATAGTAAACAAATTCCATCCTAATCCTAATATCATAAATGGGAATGTGAGTTTGATTGTAACGCTTCCTCTTAACTACTCGACCGATCGTCATGAAATTTCGCATACACGTTCTCAGGAGTACAGATAAGTCTCAGGAGTACAGATAAGGACATAGGGTACTTTTCATATAGTAAAATGTACTATTCCTGAGGTATAGCTAATGCTAAATAAATCTAAAACATACGCAAATTGCCGACCATTTTTATCGTTTACCCGCAGTAGAATTAGCAGGCAAACTACAGACGGTTGAATGAAAGGCGGCACACTACCGTCCTTAAAACTGAAACTCGCAATTACATTTCGAGGCTTAAAAGCCGGCGGTGCTTTGTACGTAGTACGTAGGAATTATTACTATTGTGAAGCATTACTCTTCTTTACTCATCCGTTGGATGAATGGCCGTGGTTCGTACATGTTGGTCGTACAATAGCGGCCTGTCCTCCTATTATTTCGAGCGGCTGCCTTTTATGCAGACGTCACTCGATAAAGGGATATAAATAAGCGCATGTGCACGTCATGTAGCGTGGCGACTAGTGATTGTAGGGTTATGAATCATCGTGTGTCGTTCGAAATTTATCGAGCTGGTGATGATTTTTGTGACTGTGTATGTTTGGTAAGGGTTTCGCTGGAATGTGTCCTTGGTTTATTTTGTACGGAGCCTTATGATTTGGTTTGGGTGTAGAGATGTCTATCGTTTTGTAATGTAAAATGATTGGTTTAGGCCCGCTTACTATATTCAAATTACGAGTCCTTTTATCCACGTGCAATTAATTTTCGACAAATATTCTATGTAAAATCTGACAAAACGTAACTATCCATGGCTATAATGACTTATTTTTTAATACAGGAACCAGGACTTAGTGGTATAAGTAAATGATAATGATTTCTGGCGATCGTAGTGTCTATTCAATTACCGAGTACGGAAAAATGTTATAGGATTCTCTTGGTGGAAATTCTTTGTAGTCGTGATACTACAAAGAATTTCCACCAAGAGTTGGGAAATGTGTTAGGTAAAACCCAAACCTGGTAAATATAGTGATAAAAGACTTCTGCCTACCCTATTATCGATTGTGTTGAGGGTGTGAATCCCAAATCAAGTATTATTTTACTCTATCTATCCTTAGGGCGAAATTTAGGCGTCAAATTTGGCTCGTATATTACAGTAAAAATTAATACTGTCCTTGATATTTTATTAGACTAAACTTATATAAAAATGGTTTTATCTGAAATTCACAGAAGTATTGGCTCATACTGTTTGCTTATGTTTTATTATAAGTAACAAGAACGACTATTTTATAAAAATGGCATCTTTTACATTAATTGAAGCTATGTTTTCAATTTTAAAACATAAACAATTCTTTAGTTTACCGCAAAAACTGGCCCTTACTTATGGCGTGAGACTAAATAGGTATATTTATATTATAAATGTAGATGTAGTATATTGTCGTCCGCTAACTAAAAAACGTTAAGTTATTTGAAACGCATATGGCTTAACGTTTTTAGTTAGTGAACAGCAGCAGTATAGCTCGAAAGATATAAAAGTTCCTTTAGAAATATAATATCTTTTTTAACTTGATCTTAGTCCAGTTTACTGTTACGCTTAAGTCCGATAGCAAGATGTTTAATTCCCAAGTTAAGCAAAGTGTCATCGGGATTTACAGTTAGAAACTTACAGTAGCATA
The DNA here is from genome assembly GCA_963675205.1 of Catocala nupta. Lineage (NCBI taxonomy): Eukaryota > Metazoa > Arthropoda > Insecta > Lepidoptera > Erebidae > Catocala > Catocala nupta. The sequence continues at coordinate 17,011,956 of OY776097.1, read as the reverse complement.
ATAAGTAGAACCTGCAAAGCGGATGACATGTAGGTATGTTATATAACAAGTAGATCTGCAAAATTACTAGACTAAATAGATACCTATACTCTATATATTTATATTCAATTATAATTATGTACACGATACATCAAACTCCAATCAATTAATCGTCGCACATACATGATCTACTTACAAAAATCAGAAACCAATAAAAAAAACAATTAATTCATTTCAACGAGTCAACGGCCGCCCGTGGCTCGCCACAAAAGTACCGACGTGTCTCGGTGGTCGTGGCGAGTCGCGACATTATTTGCGAAGTGTCACCACCAACGTTGAGCGACAATAACATTCGGACAGTAAAAAAAACACACACACAAAACTCAACACCCAACTCCTATCACTAACTACATAGAGTTCAAATTCGAATGACAGATATCATATCTGGATGCAAATATAACTTTGTATTATATTAAGTAAAGGCTATAAAAGCACCCTATCGGTTTTCCGCGTTCTGTTGTTCCAAGAACGTGTATTATGTTAGTATTTTGGCGAGGTGTTTGTCTGTATGTAGATAAACGAGTGGAAACTTTGTCGGCGTCAAACAATGACTTCCTGTGGGGCTATGCCGGACGAGATAGGGTTTTCACAATACAAGAAAATATCGAAAGGTTTCGTTTGAATTAGATAAGGCTTAAAAGGAGAACAGCAATGTATTTTAAGTGAGACATAGGCAAGGATCCGGGTACCTATCTGTATTTACAGTCGTTTGTTTATAAGCTGTAGGTACTGTCAGTACCTATAAGAGATGTTCATTCATTATCCACTGCAGTCATAGGTACTTCTTATGTCTGCGTTTATTTGACTGAGTAGTGACCCAACTTTGGAAACTACCAGACAGGCAGGAATCTCACGTTGTTTTTTTCTTCATCACTTATTGAAGCGATTACTTACTTTTATTTGGCTTGCAAGTACATCACGTTGTTTTCCTTCACCACATTTTAAGCGATTACTAACTTGTGTATGGCTTCAAACACACGACGAAAGGTTGGAGACGAAAACCGTATAACAGGCAACATCATTTATAATTTTAAAACTGTCATAGAATAGATATTGCAATATTGATCTCATCATCTCTCATTTTCAGTTTAACAAGTTAAGTTTAAGAATTAACTGGTTTTATATAAAAGCAGTATAATAATAACTAAAATCAAGTTATCTACTAAAAATATGGCTACGCACAATAGTGACAATATGGATAATTTTTTCAAAATACTGTTTTGTGACAATTAAAAAATATTAATAATTTCTCCGAAATCGGTTTCTTTTCGGCAACCACGATCAAGAATAGACAAAATGGTAGTTGTGTGTTGTTTTGAAGTGAAGTTATTTCAAAGTATTTATTACATTCGAGTTCTTTGAGATAAATACGATTGAAACTTTACATGGCAAAATTTGGAACAAAGGCATAAAGTTATGTCAATCTAACAGAAATTTTGGACGGTGTCGTAAAATTACGTTACTTACATAATTTTACGAAAACGTCCAAAATTTCAAAATTTTGACTGCCGTGGTGGTTCTTAAAGGCAGTTAAAATTAAATATTATTAGATAATATTTACAATACTGATAGACGCAAACCCACAATTCAAAGGTTTTATCTCAATCTTTGATAATATACCATAGCTTTACTAATAAAGCTTCCACTACAAATTGAGAAATAAGTTATATAATAAGTTCTTACAGAATACCACTTCTATACACAGAACTTAAAAAAACAACTAAAACAAGCGCAGCAATGTTCACGAACTAGTCTTTCACAGAAACCATAACATTTATTGTACAAAATTACATAAAATGTAAGATATCGTGAAAAATTACACAAACAATGCTCCCCGCCTCGGATTACATATTGAAACGCGTTATATCGCCGGCTAAAGTATCTTTTTACGTCTTAATGTCTTCTCGGACCCTTATTCTGGAGTTTTACAATGTTTGAAGTGCAAACATTAAATATAATCCGAGGTAAAGATACTCTTAAAAACGGCCGTGAAGACTTATTAGGTCTTTAAGGGTTATCTTAAGGATATCTGATGCGCTTCTTTAGGTATAGTGGTAGGTATGGAAATGTCTCCTTATTTATAACAAAATTTGCTTCTGCCCACGGATTACCGCGTATAACTCTATATCTATGACATGGTTTATCTATGTGATATAATGTCAAACTAAAACAAAATATAGGTTTACGTCTGCATAGACGTAAACCTATATTTGGATGGACCCTATTGCTGGATGCATATCCAGCAATAGGGTATATTATACAGCATTTCGCCAGTAATGTTTAAAAACCTAACTAATATTATAAAGGCGAATGTAAATTTGTTTATTTGTTACGCTTTCACGCCTTAACTACTCGACCGATCATTATGGAATTTCGCATACACATTGTCAGGACATAGGGTATCTATAATTTAGAAAAAAAAATTGATATCCTACATTTACGCGAGCGAAGCCGCGGGAAAAAGCTAATGCCCAATAATAGGAGCTGCGCCTTGTCGGTCTGTCCAGTCTTCGTGCTACTACTAAGAATTCATTAATTTATAACTCTAATAACACTGCTCGATCTGGAAACAGTTTTTTTTTTTATATAAACTTCACCGTCTATGGAGAATTGAACGCTGTCGCTACTTTAATGTAATAAGATATTTTTACTTAGTAGCACACAAAATGAATATATTCCATTATTTTTATGCTACGCTAACACAATAATTATAGTAACGTTTTTTTTTTTTTTTATTAGTACGCTCTACTAGAACTCTATCTTTTGTACGATGGTAGTATTCTAGCTAAGCAGCTATCAAGAAAATCACCCGTTGAAATGACGAAACAATATGAACTACAAGAAACGCCTTTGTTCCAAAGAACAATCTTGTCGTCGCGAACTGTGAATAATAAAAAATTCAAACGGCTTTGGCAATTAGTAATAACAAATATTCCGTATAAAATACATTTTAATATTATAATCTTCCGATGTATAAACAATCAGACACCGCGCCTAATAACAATAAATAAAATCCATTAAGGCTTTTTGCAACTAAATATCATCAAACAGGTGGTGTCTTGCAACAAATCTTCTTATAATAGGTATAATATATTAAAACTATATGGCATTATGTCTGTAAATTTCTCGCCAACTAAATCATCAGTGTCATTATAAAATCAGCAAGCTTTGACTATTCAAATTTGCGTTCCAACTTGTCTTTTTAACGCATTTCACGGTTTTTATCGTGTTATATGATACTGGTAATTATTTGAAAACAACCTACTAAACACCATTAGAATTTTATACAAAGTCAACATTAAACAAAATAAAATAATATAGTTTTAATTTTTAATTTATTTTTTAACTGTCTCAGCTAAACACTGCACAACATTCTATGACGCTAGATAATTTACTCAGTAATATAAGTTACATAAGTTGCAAATCCTTATCTTTTCATATAGGTATATTTTGCAACAATAGGATGGAAATTTTGAACATGTCTCAGATAAGTAGATAAGAAGATTGTTGTAAACTTCGTTGTCATAATTGAGCTAAGTAATTAATTAATAAAAAAACAAAATGTACATTTTCTTCTTTTTCAGTATATTATGGGCTTAGCCTGATCTATGATCCTTCTGCCGTCAGTCTGCTACATCTCATCCAAGATTTGACGTCCCCAAGGGCGTTTTCATTTTTTTATGATTTTATCTGATATCTAAAATAGTTGTTATTTATGTCAGACATATACCTAACACCGAAAACAATCCGAACTAATATTAAAAATTCAATGATAAAGATTTATTTATTGCTCAACTGTGTACAGTGTCTGGTCTAATTCGTAAAACAATAGTATTTTGGCTCTACAGTTTATCCATATCGGACATGCAACATAAATGAAAAATAATAAAAGCCTCAATTAATATAATAATTTAGACACATTATTTCTTATAGTAGAACTCATTTAAAATACAAAAATCATTATCAACTTGATCAATTTAATTCCTTCCCACAGAAACGCGAATTAAGAAGACTATAGAATGTAAGTAAGTAAGTAAATAGTAAAGTAAATCATTTATTTGCGTAAAAACATGGTATACATTGATGTTAATATTATTACAGTAGCTCAACATGTTTCGCTAAGATATAATTTTATATTTCCGGCTGAAACAAATTTTTAAGACAACCCCACAAGACCTTAAGACACAAGATAACGCAGCTGCGAATAAAAGAAAATGCGAAATAGAATTACTGCCAATGTTAAGTCGTTTTAATTTACATTTTTTTTGTTTGACGGTATATATAAGCCTAACATAATATAAAGAATCCATTATAAGCTCGGTGACGTAAGCTTGGCTGCGTTCATTAGGCACCTATTATACCAAGAACAAACGTCAGTAAACTAATCAGTAAGCATATACCACGTTATAAATTCATGAAAATCTAGTTTTTAAAATCAATATCAATAAAAAATATTGTACAATTAAAGCTCCGCAGATTGATTGAGAAATACCATCTCCGAAACTCGTATAGCTTTTCACATTTTATGACCAATATCTGGCAAATATTGGCCATATCTGTCAACACCAATTGATTGGACATGGAAGACGATTCTCTGTTTGTCCAGTTTATTATAATCGGCAGTTTCGATGCAAATGTGAATAAATTCTATTGATTCGCTAGAACTGATTGATTTGATGAAATTTTATAGCTTTTTTGTTTGAAATGTTTTCGTAATCGATCGTAATAACTTGCATAGGTTTTTGATTATAATTTTTGTGCCGAAGTATTTTGTGTACGGTATTTGTGTCGTTTGAGTGATGAATATAAGACGTGTTTGTTACAACAAACTGATATTATGTGTTGCCAAACGCCTCTATATTAAGTTATCGTATTATCCAACTTCATAATACGCTACTGTTTCATATATTAAAATCATAAACAGACGTTGTGTGTTTGTGCACGCTAATCTTCACAATATCATAGCCAAATTGAGTGTGGTTTTTAATTATCTATTACTATAAGCTTGAAACAACGTCTACCGTTTTTCCTTCTAAACAAGACTAATAAAAGACATATTATGTTACATTTGAAATCGCGTTTGAATTTACATATGTAAGTTACATACGTATTTGATCGTATGTATGCAATGTAGATTTTAAGATGAGATCCCATTTGAAGTTAGTCATAGACATCGCTACACAATCATATTTCTTCATTCAAATAAAAAAACATAAAACATCCAAGTTTACAGCAACGAAATTTTCCTTAAATAAAGTAGTGTTATTATGCTGCGTAATGTTTCTAAGATAAAGCTGGTATAGTAATATTCTAGAAACATTTCGAAACATAAACCGTAGCATTAATAACGCCACTAAATTGGGATTAAAGGGAGTAAAGGCTGTCCATTGAGGCTCGCAGCGTTCCCACGGCAAAACGCCCGAGGCTTCGACTGAAACACGACGCGGTGCTCGATGCTCTGAAACCGGGTAAGCGCTAAGCCGTAGTTACCAGACACTGCATTTAGATTGCTTAACTATCAAACACTCAAGTCGCATTTATCGAAGATATTCTTTAGAATAAATTCTTTGAGTACATAGGTCTCACGGCTTTATCACCAGTAGGCAGAAGTGTATTTACTTTTCTCTTTTAATAAGACAATTCCCGCTTTAGGAATAATTTCTGGAAAGGTACTCCTGTCGTTGTCGTTTTCTGTTGTCCTGACAACTAGAATGTGAAATTACATATGATTATCATTCCTGTGTCGCGGGTGACTATACAAACGTTCAAATTCAACGGACACAAAGAACACCCAGCCTCGGAACAACCATTTGTGGATCATACAAATTTTTGTTCCGTGTGGGGATCAAACCCACAACACTCGGCGCGGCAGTGGCGAGGCGACCACATAACCCACTACGCGAACAGTGCAGTATATGCTTACATTTCAACTATGAAGTACCACCTAATAACGGGCGAGCCTATTGTCGAATACAATACCAGACTCGGTGCTGCTACATAGAATTTCTAAACAGAAATTCTTAATAACATTTTACACAACTCTTAAAGCCTTTAAGAATTCAACCTCATTGACAGCAGTAGCGTTCATGAAACGCTGCGACACCCAGGTAGACTGTCTTTGAATTTGGTTTAAGAATTTTCGATTTCATTATGTAAAAGTGGAGTAAAATGTGTTTCTGTTTAATTTTTCTAGCACTTTGCTAAGTACTTTGCTTAATTATTGTAGACTAGATTTTGCTTGCGGCTCTGCTCGTGTAAATGTTGGTTATGTCAATTTTCTAACCTCCGAGTACAGTACTTTTTTCTGGATTAAAGGTACCCTATGTCTTTTTGTGTACCCCTGACGACATGTATGCGAAATTTCATAATGATCGGTTGTAGTAGTAGTTAAGCAAACTTATATTTGCATTTATAATATTAGTTAGGATTAGGATGTTTTAGATGATAAGTTTTCTAATTTGTTAATCTTATTGGTTTTGGTACAGAATGACGGCAAATTAATAATATATAATATAATTGGATATATAATAATAAGACACTTGCAAAAAAAATTTCGCGTTATTGTAATATAAAAGATCAATTAGATAGTAAACTTTGATAGTCAACTGAATAAAGAACTGAACTTGCGATCGAAGGTTCGTGGATTCAAATGCCACTCATTGCACTAACGAGGTGAAACCACTTCTATCAGAAGCATATTAGCTTAACAGTTGCCAGTGACAAGTACACTGATACTTTGTAAAATAAATTGCTTCTAGTAAAAACAGTCAATAATTCTTTAAAAGTTGCAATTGCTTACAAGTTACAATTTTGTACATGTTAATAACAATTATTTACATGTACAAAAGCAAGTAAGTACTATTATATCACATCTAATACAGCGGCCGCCTAGTGGTCAAAGTTCGACCAAAATTGGTTTAAATTTTAAGTTTGATCGTTATTAAGGTTTTATTGTCTATAACTTTACCCTTATAATCACATTTCATTTAAATTTCGCGAGGGCTATACATGTTAAATTTACCTATCTTTTTCAAACAAATTATTATTTACTTGACTATACTCTTCCATTGACGATATTCGTAAGCTACTATATACTAACTAACCTAAGCTACTAACCTAACCTAAGCTACTATTCCTATTAAAACTACGAACGCGATTCGATTGCGTGTGTCAAATGCATGGTTGTGTATGTGTAGTGTTTTTTCATTAATTGAATGTATTTCGAATGCATATTTTAAAAAATATTAGGATTCGTCACTCCTTCTCCATGTAAACTTTAACTGTGCCAAATTTGATACTACTCCGTCCGCACAATTTTCGTTCCTCTTTCACGGGGAGTGCTCTGAAGAACTGTTTGATTTGGTACCAGCGGCCCCTTTCTATCACCGTACCACTCGACAACGAAGCAGGTTTCATCCATATCACCTGGAAGCGTTCGAATCTAAGACGGTACGCTTTCAGCGATCATTTCTCCCACGTACGTGCAAGCTCTGGAATGAACTGCCTGCTTCGGTGTTTCCCGAGCGCTATGATATGTCCTTCTTCAAACGAGGTTTAAAGAGAGTTCTTCTTTCACGGTAGGCAGCGGCTTTGCTGTGTCCTGACATTGCTGAAGTCCATGAGCAGCGGTTACCACATTCCATCAGGTGGGCCACTAGCTCAGCCACCAAAGGCAATAAAAAAATAAAACAAAGGGATACAAAGTTTTTGCTTCACGTAAAACAAAACGAATACTACATACAAGTAAAATAAAACGAATTTTGAAAATTTGTGAATTTTGTGTCGAGCACGAAGAATCACTTGATTTTGATAGGTGGTTAACTTGATAACTTGATTTGCTTTTTATCTTAAAGCTGGTTGTCACGGCGTATAACTACGTACCTAATATGGCTAACCTGCTATTTTGGTTTACTCGCGTCTAGACAAGATTGTTGGCGGATTTGGAGATAAAACTAAAGATAAATCCGTTATATATTGTAAATTATAATATACAGTTGCAAATAAAGATATGAGTTAGTTTTAAACCAGACTCATGCGAGGCGTTGAAGTTTATTGTTTATAAGAAATTTGCCTTAGTTTCCAATACGTGAATCGAAGGCAATCGTCAAAGCTGATAGTTATAAATAAGTATCTAGTAGTTCAACTACTACTTCTCGAATTGTGAAAACAATGTTTATGTATACATATAACAAATTTTACTACTTGTGAAAATAACTTTTATATACATATAGGTATAATTATTTTCACATAATTATTTTCATATATGTTTACATTTCATTAAATACTGAGGAACAAGGCAAGTAATTAGGTACAAGGTAAATTTAAAAAGTTATAGGCTGTTGAGGATATCTATACCGTTAATATAATGTAGCTTTAGGAAACCGTGATCTATTCAACAATTTCTGATGATCTTTGTCAGTCGGTCAGTAGATAGTAATGTCATGCAGTCTGCAGATATCTAACGTGAACAAATAACATTATTTCCCACTTCTTTAGCTCTCGGTTTAATCTTATCGAGCATGTTAGCATTTAGTCTTCTCTAGGATCAGCAACTGAACCTCCATACTAATACTATAATTCCGATAGTAACTCTTTAAACTTTAAATTTAAAGTTTGCTAGCCGCAGCCTTAAAAGCAGCTAGCGTATTATAATATATCATAAATTATAATAACCGAGTCTCGTTTGCACAGGATATTCAGCAAAAAGTCACAATATACAACTAATTAATACATTGAGCTCGTCAGTAAACGATTGAAGCTTATATCGGGATCGATAAAATGATCGCACGGCTATGCAAAATGAAACATTCGCGGGGCCCACAACCCGCGCTCACGGCGGGGCATCTCACGTTTATACTATTTTATTATTTCAACATGCCCTGGTTAGCATTCAAATTTTTCTATACGAAATTGAACCTTATTGCTACGACATAAAAGGCAAGATTAGATACAAAAACACATTTTCTATAGTAGGTATTAATTGAAATAGTAATAGAGTAATGGTTAAGAACTACTGAATGCGTTTCGTGTTGAGGCTATTGAAAGTGTAAATTGAGTATTTTTGCAGTAATGGTAATGAAACATGAATATATTATTTTAATTGTAGACATAATTAGGTACTTACATAAGTACGAAGCCGTAACTGCATCAATTTGAGCAAAATTTCGCCGTTTATTGAGTAACTAGATTTTACCCATGGCTTCGTTCGCGTTAATCTACACGTACTCAATAAATTTCTATCCTCAGGAACAGTACTTTTTCCTGGACGAAAGGTAGCCTATGTTCTTTTCTGTACCCCTAACATGTGCACGCAAAATTTTATAATGATTGATTGAGTAGTTACCTAAGGCGTAAAAGCATAACTATCAAACAGACTTACATTAGCATTGATAATATAACTTAGGATTTAGAAGTCCATCAAGTCTCTAATTATTCTTAGGGAATTTTCCTAAAAAACAAGTATGTAAACGGCACTTTTTTGATTTCATACTTCTTATGTAATAAATGTATTAGTTGCAATTTGCACTACACAGCACTATATTCATACATTGCTTGTGAAAAATTAGAAATATCTAAGAAACCTGTTCACCAGTTCGGCTTTTAAAAACTTTTCTTTTAAGTTCAAATAGAGTACTTCGCTCACACTTCGTCTGTCGCTGTTTCCCTATTTCACGGTGCTACTGAAAATTGCCTAAAACAATGATGCAGATACAATTTACACAATAGCATTAAATCCTGAATCCTGATGTTCTGAACATACAAAAATAATACAGAAGATTTGGTATAATCTTGCGTTGTGAGGAATTCCAATAACATACTCAAATACTCAGACAATTGTGGTCACGTTCGTGGAATGAACCTGCATCGTATACGCAACATAGGTAACTCTAGTATCATCCGTGCCGTCAACATAATTAGGCTTTTCTGTCATAAAAATGTATCCGATAAACGCTGTCAAGTTGTTCTAGCTAGTCTGCCCACACGGACCGTGGGCGTACGATTTACGAACTATACGATTATACGTGTGTGCAATACTGACCATGGCTGTCTTCATTTATAAGGATTTATCATACCGTATTCAGGGGCGCCATTATAAAGATTTTGAGAGGCTGAGGGAAATCGCAAGGTTTTCAGTTTTCAACTCGTCACAGTTTATATTATACGCTTAGTGTCAATTTCTCTCTCACTAAATGTCAATACCTCTTTCTACTTACACCCACATTTTGCTAGGTATGGTTTTAAGTGCCACTTAGGTGGCCTCCGTGGCCGCGGCAGTGATTGCGACTGCTGTGCATGAGGTCTCGGGTTCTAATCCGGTCGGGCCAGCAAAAAGTTACTAGGTTTGCTGTTAAGAAATCTCAATAGCAGCCCGGAGTTATGAAGTTGGCGGTGTAAGACACCCTCGGAAAGCACGTAAATCCGTTGGTCCTGCGCCTGATCTCTCTCCGGTCGTGTCGGACTCGGTGTTTAACTGGTACTATTCCAGACTTTATGCTGCTACTAAAAAAATTCTTGACAGAAAATCCTAATAACGCTTTGCCTGACGCAGGAATTGAACTCGAGACCTCCTGTATAGCAGTTGCATTCTCTACTGCTGCACCACCAACGACGAGGTATAAAGAATGTTTATATAGACCTAAAGTCTCTGCCGAACGAACGTTAAGATGGCTTGATTTGTGAGCTTTACTTAAGGCTGACGGCGGCGAAAATTACAAGTTTTCTGTTTTCAAGTTGTCACTGTTCATACACTTAGTGTAAATTACTCAAGAACCAGGATAATATTCGTGGTGCTCAGCCCCTCTAATAATAACAAAGGAGAGGCTTGGGCAATGCAGGCACCATGCATTCGGCACTATTCGCGCACATCTCGCAATACGGGCTATTGCGAGACTGAAACTGAACGAATGTTAACTTGTTGTAACTTACAGAAGGCTTCGGTAAATTTCAGTGTTTCAGAAGTCATGGAAAACTACGTCATCATCCAGACAGATGAAATTTTATTCAACAGAGGTAGCAATCAAGCTTACCGCCTGATGTTAAACGGTTACAATTCCATATAACCGCCTATAATACCAAAAGTATGACTCGTTGACGTCTGTAGGGAAGAGGAAAGAAAGATGAAATTAATTGGAGAGATAGATTTGGTGTCAGACTCAATCTGTCAACGTTACTAGTTTGAAACGTACAATCTTATTCGTTGTCGTATATAGTGAATGGCATAGGTACCGCTTTTTAAAATTTCATAAATTGTCAGCAAATATATGAATACTATCTACTTCAATCTAGCTTTTGTAGAATTTATAATATTTTTTTTAATTTAATACAAAGAAGATATTGAACATCCGTGTAATAAACAGCCAATGAATTCAGATACGAGCAACTACAGGGAAGCTCTTTAAAAAGTACGATGTTACAATCAGCATATACGTTTGTGTTGACGTCTATGTCACAACTTATGCAATAGCTGATTTCTATTTTACTTATTATTTCTATAAGATATAATTTACTAACCTAAATATTAGATAGATATATGTATTTACTACCAATGATTGTACCGTTGAACAAAATCATACACACTTAACCAAGAAATTAGTATTTTCATCCGTCTATACAAATATTAGTCACGGTCAGGCGAACCGGATATAAAAAAAATAATCGATGATCGCCTTGTGCGGCCTAATTAAGATATGTATCGAAACCCAACCCACCCCTGTTTCAAGCACTATTGTCCCTCACCTCATAAAAGAATCACTACGACAAAGCTTAAACGAAATTGATCCTTATTTACATAGAATGCTTAATTATATAACAAATAATTGATTGTATTAAACGATAAATTTCGCTCAGAAGTGATGCTCAACGATATTTGAGTTTATACTTTTTGTTTCTACTGCATGCGTAGGTGTAAAATTCGAATTATAGACGATTGTGATTGATAGCGCTGGGCGGTGGAAAATTCTACGGTATTATTAAGTTTACAACTTTAAATTGAAATATAAAAATCACATTTTGCAGTTAAAGCGATAACATTTTGTGTAGGAAGACAGACGCGTCTAATGAGACGCGACCATTAAACCACTTTTCTTAGAAAGTTTCAATTCCGATGATGAATAACTTGTCAGTCAATCAGACAACAGTTTATGTTCATCTGCATATGAATGTTTTTATTAAAGTGATAGTTTACCATTATGTGCAATTCGACGTACACAAACTGCGACATCGAAACATTAACAATAAACTCCGGGATGTTTATTAATGAGCTTAATATTATCATCGGTATTGATGATAAAACTGCCGAGCATCTGAATATATTCGCTCGTTGCGTACAACATCATGAAAACGTGTTTATTAAAGCATGTATTTCTTTTATTATAGGCGTGTGCCGACAAACTCCGTAAACACATTTGCATCCCGACCGAAAGCCCGCCGCAGAAACCTCAATCGATCGCTAAAAAAAATTCATCGCATTATAGGTACCCGACGGCACTACCTATATAAGTTTCAACTCGTAAACGTTATCTCAAGTCCATAAAAATATAAATACAAAATTGAATCTTGCGCCTTTGATATAGAAACGTTGTCCATTGTTCGAGGATAAACTCATAAGCTGTTGTGAGCAGTAAAGATTCCAATACAATAATACGTGCACTGGGCCGGCGCGCGCGCACTCTGATCTGACCACTACTGTGCATTTCCCACGGGCAGCGCACAGCGCTGTGCTGCTCTCGCTGTATAGCGTTGTCTCGCTTGCTCCTGATGGACTGCCGCTCTTTCGTTAAACGAAGCACTCCCACACACGCCGTCGGTATTTCAGATTGTTCTGAGGTGGAGACCGACATTCATTACGTCAGCCCACAGGTTAGCTGCTAGAAGTTTGTTATCGATGTAACGCTATGCTTTACTCGCACTACCCGACTATGATTTAACATCTATTCTAGCGGTTAGGAAATTATGCTGCGCAAATTGTATATAGGTACTACCTAAGAAAGACGAAAAGTGAGTAAAAGGTTTTGTAACTGGGTTCTTTTTTACCCTATCTAATTTATTCAGCGTTAGGCAATTTGAAATAGCATTTTCGCTCTTTTTGTTAAAAGTAGATCTTTGAGAATCAACCCTGTAATCTTTGTGTCAGTGTAGATAATAGCAAACGTTACGATTTTCTAAAATCATCTAAATTGGAAATAATTTTATACGTGGAAATTAACTGAAGAATTCTGCCGATCACAAATTGCAACATTTGGAATTACTAACGGGTCGCAACAGGAAGCAATTATCTCTGCAACACGCAAATGCTTACACATATTGGTGCTTAGTATAGGAACATTTCATCGAACGCATGAGGCAAGTCGTCAATGTATGCCGAACTTTTGGATGCGTCGTTTTAGGATAATGGAAAATAGTGTTTCGTGGTATGCAGTTGTCTAATTCACATCTGTCTAAAGCGCGTGCATTCGGCGTCTCCTGTCAAGCAACGCCGAGGGGCAAGCCTTCATTGCGGATACCTAATTAGGGCGATATTTCGGAAACGTTTAAACCATTCGTGTATCAAAAAATGATGTGGTAAAGGCAATTTAGTTTATGGTTATTTATAGATGTAGGATATGCTAATGCTTAGAGGCTGCCAAATTAATACCTATGTATCTGTATAATCAAATGGGGTAACATTAGTCGGTACTTATTTAATTTTAATTTACTGTAAATGCATACATGGGTTCTCGCTTTTCTATCCCCAAAGGGGTAGGCACGAGTGCAAATATAATAGCCATATTTCGCTAGGTTTGTTTTGAATACCATGTAACAGGGGTTGAAAGCAGGGTAGCAAAAAATATCTCTTGAATTGCCTAACAGAGTAAAGATTTCCTAACAGAATACGGATTACCTAACAGAATACAGATTTCCTAACAGAACACAGATTGCCTAACAGCATACAGATTTCCTTACATAACACAGATAAATCCGAACAAATCCGCAGGCGCGTATGTCTCCCATGGCTGTTATGGTTTTAGGTCCCACGTAAAATGTAAACGAGGCTATTACCGTCTACCAGGCACAAGTTCCAACACCGCGCTGTTACTGAGACCTTTTTTGTCAAGAAGTGACAAAAAGTCGCTGTTAAATTTACCCAACGAGGGATTCGAACCCGGAAACTCTCTAGGCTGCTTTATAAGTAAGCGCCAAAAGACAACAACAGCAACAACTTCTCATCTCACAAAAATCATTACTAACCTGCTGTAAAGACTATAATGTCAGGAAAAGTATAAATTTAAAAATCTTATCGCTTTCCACGTTATCTTAGCAATTATATGGTTTATATTTACTAAATTACTTTGGACTACGTAAATAGTTGAGGTTTTAAAAAGGTTCTGTCATTTTCTCAACTACACTAGTCACCAGATATGTAAAACTTTTCAACTCAGCGCAATTGACTCCTTTTATAACTGCTTTATGTATATAATACTAGATTCTGCCCGCGGTTTGCTACCTACAAATGCTTTTTCCTGGTTGAAAGGTACCTTGTCCTTATCTGCTCCCTGACAACATGTAGGTAGGTATATAAAATTTTACGATGATAGGTATTAGTTAGGAAGGTGCGATATGCACATTTCATCTTGCTACACTAGCGCTATTGTTACTAGTTTTTTAATTACTGTAATTTGCTGCTTACGGCTGGAAACGTTATCAAAATTATCCATATAAGATGGACTTCGCACCTTTACCTTCCAAACAAATACATAGCTGGTGACGTATTGATATCATACACCTTTGTCTACTCTAAAACAGTGATATACATGTATGAATGCATGAATGTTAAGCATTTAACATTGTACAACAGCAATGTCTTATGTGATACGTTCCGCAAAGGAGTGAAACTCACTACTTAAGTATGTATCTATTTCCCGATGAGTACAATCTGGGTGTCTTCAAGTAGCGAGTGAATAGATATCTTCTAGGCAAGCGTGCTCCAACGTCGACTGCATCGTCACTTAACATCAGGTGAGATCGCGCTCAAACGCAAGCTTATTACAATTAAAAGAAAACTGGATTTTGCTTGCGTCTGAGCTATGAACCTCACGACAGCCTGAAATAAAAACATTCTATGTGTTTAATTCAGGATATGATATATGTTTATGCTCTGTTTTATGCAATTCTATTCAACAGCTTATGCATGATTGAGTTACAAACATCGTAACATCTTCACAGACATTCACATTTAAAATCTTAGAAATATATAAATTACTTAACTGCCGCACTCAAAGATTTAAGAATAATTTAATTGACTGTTTGGTCATAGCCCTTTCCTAAGGTTTAGATACTACTTATTGACTGCCTCCATGGCGCTGTGGTAATGTATGCGACTGCTGTGCATGAGGTCTCGGGTTCAAATCCTGGATCAGGCCAACTAATAGTTATTAAGTTATTTTGAGAAGAAATTCTCAGTAGGAGCTCAGAGCTAGGAAGTTGGCGGTGTTACAAGTTCCTGTGCTTAGAAAAGCACGTTAATCCGTTGGTCCCGCGCCTGATCTCTGTCCGGACGTGTCGGATTGACGTCCCATAGATTTACGAAAGTTAAGGAACAGAGAGTGCACTTTTCTTCGAGCACTTCTGCTCTATAATATCTCCTGCGCAGATGGTCAGTTTCCGTTAAAATTGGTTATTATTATTATTATTAGTGGTACACATAATTATATTCACATAATAACCGAATACAGTTATAGACGACAAAGCACTTTGTAAGATCATCAATACATTCGAGTGCAATACTTATAATTATAGGGAAATGTTGTTATACCATTCATAAATACTTCGAAAATACCCGTAAAAATTAATTATTACATATCAGTTTCCAAATTTGATTTTGTAATAATAGGATATTTAAATATAGGAGACTGATTAAACTAATTAAGACTGAGACTGTTTAAAAATAAGTAATTATAATGTTATTAATTTAAGCACAATATTATAAGCATGCGCATGCCTAGAAAGGCGAAATAGGCTGTGGACAAAATGATTCTTTCTTTCTTTATATCACTACTACTTATATAAAACCTTTTATAAACGAGTCAAAGTAGCTAATTCTCAATATCTACGAGTTGTAAGACTTGCTCTTATCCATTATTTAGACTATGTTACAGAATATTGTCTTACGTTTACGCGAATGTTATACCTACATATAAATTAAACTAGGTACCTACTATTTAAGGATTTCTGCGCGATCTACATATTTTAAAAACATTACTTTTAGATACCTAATTTACACTTTCGGCATCGTTTTGGTTGCTTTTCAGCAGCAATACATTAATTAGCTTAAAATTAGTAAAGTTTAATAGTAGTAGGAGTAGTGTATCAGTTTCTAAATTATGTAATAGAGTGTTAAATAAACAAAGCGATAAAATCCGTATATAGTAGTTTAATTTTAATTCAAACAATGGACAAAATGAACACCCAGACTCGGAACAACTATTTGTGGAACACTATTGTTTGTCCCGTGTGGGGACCGAGCCCACAACACACAGCACGTCGGCAGTGGCGAGACAACCACTACGGCATTCGTGTGTAGGTATATCTGCCTAAAAAAACATATTGGTTGATTAGGTCGATGCTAATGACATAATGGTGCCAATTCTGTTGTCACAAAATTCTCTTATCTTAGCTAAAAATCTCTAAAATTTAGTTTAGTCCTGTCACTTTTAGCGATTTCAGAATACTAAATGTCGTTTCACAGAACTAAACTAAATTTTAGAGATTTTTAGCTAAGATAAGAGAATTTTGTGACAACAGAATTGGCACCAATATACAATTATTTTAGATATAAAAGAATTCAGATTCCGATCTTGTCCATCGGTGAAAGTGCAATTTTCGTACCTACCTTCTCACATAAAATTTTATTTGGTTTGAGTAAATATACTATTTTAGAAAAGAAATGGTCCATACTAACGAACAAGCGTACCGCGCTTCATGTGACAAAAATAATAAAAGCCAGTAGTATAAGCA
This sequence comes from Catocala nupta, assembly GCA_963675205.1. Classification (NCBI taxonomy): domain Eukaryota; kingdom Metazoa; phylum Arthropoda; class Insecta; order Lepidoptera; family Erebidae; genus Catocala; species Catocala nupta. The sequence goes on along the minus strand of OY776097.1, from coordinate 16,994,925 downwards.
CCATCAGTTCGACAATGTATCTGCCGTCATCTATAGTTATCGCTAATAAGCTTGGATTGTATATAATACTAGATTTTGCACGCGGCTTTACTCGCATAAATGTAGGTTAAGTAACGCTTAGTAACAGTACTTTTGTCTCAATAAAAGGAACCCTATGTCCTTTTGTATACCCCTGACGACGTGTAGGTATGCGAAATATCATGATGATCGGTCGAGTGGTCAAGGCGTAAAAGCATAAAAAACTCACATTCATATTTCTAATATTAGTCTGGATGACGCTAACGACGATAACGCTTTTGATTAGCAACCAAGTGTGATTTGGTTGCGTGATTGTAGTGACGTCTGGCGTGATATAGGGAAAACTTTGGCAACTCTATATCGAGGACGAATACATTATAAACATGCATCTCCTAGAACTAAACATCAATCCCATATTGCATTACAAATATACATCATTGCTAGGTACATTTTCAATTTGTACTTAAAGAAAATATATAGCTTCCTGAAGCCTGCGATAATGAAGGAATAGGCAGCTGTCGCACACCACCATAGACGTAAAGGAAACATGTTATCTCACAATTTTGTAGGACAACTTAGTAATTGCGTGACGTGACATGGACGTGACAAAACGGATTCGCAGGGTGTGACACAGCAATGATAACTTTGGCCCGGTTTCTATATCAAGAAACAATTAATTGTATAAATTTTTATCATTAAAATATATTTTAGTATTTTCACATTTATAGTATACATTCCTATATTTACCTTATTTTATATTACATTTATATTTATTATGTTATTTGGCAAGCGTAGCTGTCCGTGGCCTCACTGGACTTATCTGAAAATCAGCGCTGCACTACCTACCACGGTGCTGCAGCATTATGCTGAGATAAGTGACATTTTTGGTATCGCACTGGCGGTATGGTGATATTTAATTGCGTATTCTTATGTTTTCTTTGCTTTTATTTTTATATTTCTAATATTTCTTTGTTTTTTTTTTTTGTTTTTTGTTTTATGCCAGTGTAGAGGCCAAAATAAACTGTTTTCTTTCTTTCTTTCTTTCTTCTTTCTATCTACGGACAATTGGCATTTGACACATGTATATAAAAAAATATGTCAATGTAACTGTCCGTAGGTAAAACGACTCGATTCTTGGTATAGGATACTAGGCCTTCATTATGGCTTTTTATGTGAAGCATATGACTGTCAGCCCAGCCTAGTGACGTGACAAAATCTCTGATTTGTGCAGACTGAATGAAGTCCATTACTGGACAATAAAACAACATAATTAAGAAAATGATTATGTATTAAAAATAGTCAACTTTCACGCTTATTTCTTAATCTAACTTATTCTAATTATAAAGTAACACTACTTTTTAAGGTTAACCTAAATGTATAGCTAAGACAAGATACAAAATTATAACAAAAGACACTTTGTTCAGAATTAAGGATAAGTAAATTACATACTACAAAGAAATGACACAGGTACATAATTTTGAAAACTATCCGAGACAGTGAAAAGTTATGGCGACACTTCTCCATGCTAAAATAAAAATGCTATCCTACCAACATTTATTAAACTATATTTAGATACTATTTTATATATATATGACATGTTATGTCTCTGTTATATACCGTGTGCCCGGTAAAGGCTTCCAAATACAAATGAAGAAAAAGGTGTCCTAAAAATAATATTATTATTTTTAAGACAGCTTTTAATTAATAATCCGGGGCCGGGCAACAAAAAGTTACCTATTGGATATTTCTGACAAGAATTCTCAATAGCAGCTCGGTGTCAGAAAGTTGGCAATGTTAGACACCCCCGTACCTCGGAAAGCATGTAAAACCGTTGGCCCTGCGCCTGATCTCTCTCCGGTCATGGCGGATTACCATCACATCAGTTCATGAGAGTTAGGGAACAGAAAAACCGCTTGTGTTTGCGGACATACTAGTGGAATATAATATATTCTGCGCAGGCTTGGCCGCCGGGACTGAAATTCGGTCTGCAGAACATTACCTACTAATAGGTATGATTTGATTACAAAATATCTAGCTTTGTCTTGTTTGCAACCTGTGGTTTAAGCGGAGCTGTACCACGCTCTTTTAAAGCATAGTTTGAAACGCAGATCCCTGTGTTCGATACCGAAAATCGACCTGCCAGGATGAAGTGTCATTTAAGGACCCCGGCTGGGTTGAAAACGGTGAAACTTTAGAGTAACAGGTAAGTCGCTATAAGTATGTGTTATTTCAGATTGACTTAGGACAATAATTGGCAAACGGTAATAACAAATCTGTGAATGCGACTTACTTCAAAATCAAAATCAAAATCATTACTATCACAAGTACAAAATACAAAAAAAAATTTTAAACAAACACTAAATTTTAGCTTACCAAGCATACATCTAACAACGCTTATTAGAACATAAATAGCAGCTTATATGGACAGGAATGCAAATATTTTATCACAATTGGCAAACAAATATACTCACGAAATTAAACGTTATACAGTCCACACAGAAGTGAATAAAATATGTACATATATTTCTGAAGTTTGGAGGTAAAAAATAATAAGCAAGCTTTTTTAGAACTTACTTTTGCTTGCACATTTAGAACCCGAAAGCCGAATAAAAATTATTAAAAAAGTAGACTGATTACTTTTACCTCGCAACTACATACATATTTCAATTCATCGGATATAATAGTGCTTAAATTATATTTTTTAATTCGGCCGTGTTTCGGTTATTTTGCCAAACTTCTTATGACTTATATGCTGAACAATAGGTAACATGAGGTTTCATATGATTGGTATTTTCTTGTAGAATATATCAATCTAGGTCATTTATATATTCTTCAAGAAAATACATTACATTTACTTATGTAATCGTAAATTCGTAAAAGAATAGGACTAGGACGAAACAGGCCAATAAATGACATGAATGAACATGAACAACAACTGAAATAAGACTTCACATTTAGTTTGAATTTAATAACACTTCCTTATAGATGCACATACAAAATAAGTTATTATTTTTATTGGTAATAAGCATACAATACATATATTGAAAGTGCAGAGGTTTATTAGAAGCACATTTAGCCAGCAAAGTTTTTTGAGACACATAAACGACGCGAGCTCAACGATTTCTACCTAGCACATTTCCAAGCTCTAAAGATTGATAATTTCTTAATAGAAAATCCCAATAACACTTTGCATGAGCCAAGAACCGTATAGCTCATCTTGACACGGCCACCATCGCAAACTGGAAATCTGTTTACGAAGTGAATTAGTCGATAATTAGTCGAAACTGGTCGTAACAGAATTGAGATACCAGGGGGTATTGGAGGCTGTGTTACAGTGAGTTCTTATATTGGCACAGATACCTTGTATTTCCGAAACCACAGCACCGCACGAAGATTTAAAAAGATCTATCTTATTGTTTTTGTTACATTGATATAGGTCATTCGTTCTTTCAATAAGTAAATATGTAAGCGACTGTACACACGGCTACACATCAAGGTAGACACCCGATATAGGCATAACTACGCTACATACAAAACAGATAATTGTCGGAAAGGGACAGTGCATAGTAGTGTCGATGTAATGGTAAGGATAGAGCGTAACAAAAATACAACGTACTCTCTCAAACGATTCGCAGCTTCAATTTTTAATAGTTCAAAGTCCAAACAGTCTAGATTGATGCGTTGCTGTGTGGTACGTCGTGTCGAAAAAAGTAAGATTTTCTTTTTCTCTTCGGAAGCACCGATTAATACTGGCAGTTTGTGACTAATATCGACCAATTAACGACTAATATTGCTGCAATCAAATTATGGCTAGGCATTGTGGTTCCTAAGATATTGAGGTGGCTATGCCAAGGTGAGCGCTCATCTTGCCATAACACTTAAACAGGGGCTCGAGCAATGCTGATATTTTGTGATCCATGTCGACTAATTATTGACAGTTAGATCTTCGTTCGGTGCTGTTGGTTTTGGAAATACAAGGTGTTTGTACCAAAATGAGCGTTCACTTTGACGTAGTCACTGATATCCTTGTATCTTTTAAACGGCGGACCGACCAATTCTGTCACTTTACGACCAATTTCGACTAATTATCGACTAATTCACTACGTTAACATATTTCCAGTTTGCGATGGTGGCTGTGCCAAGATGAGCCATACCCAAGAATCGAAGTCGAGACCAAATGCACTAAGCATTACTCACACATGTAATTTTATTGATCTGCTACCCTCTATCAATTACCGACTATGCATTGATAAACAATTTCTAGGTTACTAGCTGGTGCTAGTAACCTAAAAATAGTTTAGGGTTAAAAATACTAGGTATTGCAACCTTGATTGGTATCAAGGTTGCAATACCTAGTATTTTTAACCCTTACAAATACTTATAGGTTATAGGTTTATCTCGGTGGGGATGCTTGTATTATAAGTTAGTATGTTAATAAATTGGTTGTAGACTAGATTTGGGAAGAACATGCTACTTCTATTAGAAAGTGTAAATTACATGTCATAAGTAACTGGATAGCGGTCGCATCCTTCTGCGAGGACTTTATCTCGCGGAAGGAGGCGGCGGAGCGGATCCGTGAGGAAAGTATCCTTGCGGATCAGAGCCGCCGCCGTCGGCCCGAGCGGCGCAGGCGCACCTGATGCCGCCATAGTAAAGGCCGCGGGCGGGAGAACGGGGATCTCCCGTCCGTCAGCCATTAGGTCGAAGCGACGCCCTCTGTCGTGCCGGGGCGTCACCCAGGAGTCGTCACCACTTAAGGCAGCGAGCTGGCACACCGTGGTGGGTTTAGTCGGTAGTATCCGGAACATTCCATCTTCTCCCGGGTGAGCCCGACATAAACTCTCCACTCCCCTTTTCCGCGGAGAAGTATGCGACAAAGCATTCCCCAAAAAAAAACCTTTTTATAAAATGCATTACTGGATGCTAAGAGATGAGTAGGAAAGATACTTAAAATGTACCACCAACATGTAACTCAATAATCTTCAGAAAATTATTAAGGTAATATTTAAATCTAAACTTCAGAGTTAATTTTGTTAGTGCAAGTAACAACTAAAAGTTAGCCATATTTTTTAATTATTTATTTTAATTATAGCATAAATGGAGGTAGACAATCAGATCAATCAATTATTTTAAGACCAGAAAACGTGACACATAAAATTACTATAAAAAATACACATTACCTATACTAAACTTAAGATAATCACTTGTTTTGTTGTCAAAAATCAAAATCAAAAATATGTTTATTCATGTAGGTCACAAAGTAACAATTATGTTCATAAGTGTTACTTTGTGACCTACATGAATAAACATAACAATTATGAACGTGAAAGTAACACTTATGTTAATTAACATTAACCTGTTGCGATGTTCAGTAAAGCAAGGGCGTAGAACCAATAAGAAGAGCAGGCCAGAAACTCACGGCCACCCTTTTTAATCGCCAAGTTTACAATAATGTTTATTTCACTAAACACGCTTTTCTGTAAAGAGCTGCAACCACTCACAACTCATAAAACACTTAAGCAATAAGTAATATTTCAAAGTTAGCCTCTAATAGTAGTTTATGGTAAAATAAGAGCATCCACTTACGTGTACACATAATAAAAACAACGCTAAACCATATTGCAGTCCAAGTAAAGACTAAATGTTTAGAAAATTAAGAAGTTCAGTCACTACAAGTAGCACCCGTTCATGTGGATGACGCATGAGACATGTCGTTTATAAATCGGGTGCAAATGTTGTATTTATCATATCAAGTTAAATTGATGTTATTACTAACTTTTGCCCGTGGTTTCACCTAAGTGAATTTCTCAAGAACGCATACCGCATACTTGATATTAATGAGTTCACGCATACCGCATACTTGATAATAAATGAGTTTTATGCTATGTGTGCTACTTTCAAGTTTAGCGTGCTAAAAACTTTCAATAACGACACAAGAGGACCAATCGCGACGTCAGAGCCATGTATGTCCCTTTGGAGAGTTTTAATCTAGAGTAGGACGAAACGCCTATAAATGTCTCAAGGCCTCCATAGCACCCTATTAATATTTACTCAAACTATGAAAGCACTAAACTTATAAAGCTTCGTACCAGGAACAGAGAATCATGGGTAGCTATAATACAAACATTGGACACAAAGAAAATGAAGACTACATCAAACGCACCATTCCCTTAAAAGTAATATGTCGAGATAGATGTACGCTTTTTTTATTAAGACTGCGTAAGTCTTAATAAAAAAAAAGCGACTTGACTCGAAATTTGGAAGTGAGGCAATTTGAACTCTAATTGTATAACTATTAATTAAAAATAAGTATTATATTTGCGTTAAGTAATCGGAACAGAGTTTAAATCTGTTCCATCCAAAATAATTAGATACTCTAGGTCTCTGTTTTATTAAAAGTGCCATATGCCATCAGGCGTTGTGCGGTAATTTTGACGAGGGAAAAAAAAATGTAGCCAGATCTAGAATTTTTGTGTCATAATGACATATCACATCACTTTTATCTTAAATTGGCGCATTTTACCTTTTTATCAGAATTACTATGATGCATCACAAAAAGAAAACTATATCAGCGCTTCTAACAGTGAACAATGTAACTATTTTACGATAAGATCACTAATGTTGGACCATAGCGTGTGGTAGCCGAGCGTTTAGCAATTTATACCGTCAAACGCATTAGCGCAACAGCTGATGCTGATGTCTTGGATTAATGTGATTTTTCATTAATCTGGCCAGACCCTATCACGATGTGGGCAGCGAATATTTATGGTCGGCCACGTTATGAAGTGATCAATTCTAAGATCTAGCCACGACATATACTGGGTGGAAGGGACAGCGTAACGAAAATTGAAATAGTAGATTTATTAACATCTTGCATGCACAACAATGTATGTATATAACATGTTCCTTCATGAACATTCTTCCTTCCATGAACATGATCCCGAGTTAAAACTCAGGATCATGGCCTGAATGAATAAATGAATGAATGATCTTTATTTGCATAAACATTTCCTAAAAATTTATTTCCTAATAACCATTCCATTGCTTTTTAAATCAATGGAATGGTTTTTAGAAAATTTAACATTTTCTGCAATTTTTCACTCTGTCAATCATAACATAATGCATAAACCGTCAAGTTTATTAAAAAATAAAGAATACCACCTTTTAATAAAATAAAGCAATGTAATAAAATCGTCGTGATTAAGAAAAATCTGCTGTTTATGCGCGCGGAGCGCAGAGGACATTCCCCACTCGTGCCGCACGTATTATATTGTATTGGTAGCAATCCAAAGCGTACCGCGTAATATAATAATCAATATAAAATCTTAATATCAATGTAAATCTTAAAATCTTGCGTTTTTTTATGAAGTACCTATAGAAAGAGGTCCTGCTAAAGTTTTCGGTACGCCGTCTCTTACACCCAGTATACTAAAACAAGTCTCCATCGTTAATTTTAAAGTAGGTAATATCGGTGGGTACTAACTAGTGTTACTCATACTCGCATAAGGAACATTTGTTATTAATATATCAATTAGGATAACAGAATAACACCAAACGTAAATAATGAGTCACGAACATAAGCTACATCAAGAAAATAGCGATAGAACTCCAAACGCATCAGATCTAGGAAAATCGGTCAGACATGTATTAATTTTATATTGATGATATTTTTGTCCTTTAAAAGACAACTCACGCACTAGGAATAAATCCTGTGTCATGGGGGACCTTACAAACATTCAAACAACAAAATCAAAGAACACCCAGGCTCAGAACAACTATATGTAGATCACACAAATTCCTGTTTCGTGTGGGGATCAATCTCACTACATTTGGCAAAGTGAGAAAGGACTACGCAATGCTAACAGATCTATGCGATTAAAAATAAAACGTTATTCAATTCTAAAGGACTAGGATATTATACGAAAGTATTTTAAAACGATTATACTTACTTATAAGGCATTTTGGCCTTTTTTACTAAGTCTAGATGTAGACAGAGATGTAGAAGACAGGCATATTGACTTTTTAAGTACAGTCAGCGACATAAGTCGATAAAGATTCCCGAAATTTTGATTTGCTTTATCATCTATACTTTTAATCATTTTATTTATTAGTCATTTAAATATGGATACAAAACGAGTTACATCACTATCGTTTTTATCCGTTCAACTAAAGTTAGTTAGTTAAAAATACCGCATTATCTCTTTTTTTTTCAATGCTTGTAACGTCAAGGTTGTTCTTTAAAACAAGAATAGAAGAGGGTCTGGTGACTTGGAGCGCACGGGAATAAGCCGGTACGAGATACGACACTGATATCACTTCACCTCACAGTTTTAAGTCAACACTTTTTATGATTATTAATTTTTATAAACATGTTCATAATAAATTATTTATTACAGCCAGTTTTAAATATCCCACCTTGTTCATTGAAGTATAGTTGTGTCCGTTGTATCATCTCCCCATTAAGATTTCGCAACATCTGTGTGGTCACCGATCTATGTTAGAACGACTATTACTACTAGCTGTATTGTAAACAATTTGAATAGGTAACAGTATCAACATATGGGGCACAGTTATAATGGTCAATGGTTATTAAGATCGCAAAAGTAAACAAAAGCGTGTCGAGTTTAGGGTCTTTTGCAATTCTTAGAAACAAAATACACGTGCATAGCTGGTAGTGTTGTTTACGTATCGATTAGAATATGCTGATATTATAAATCGATAAAAAAGAAAATTCAATATCTTCGTGAAAATAATGTATACATATTTAATTCTTGGGCTATATTATGTGACCCTTAAATATGACCACACCTTTCTGTTACACCCTAGGTTACCCTTCCTAACCGGTTTTACAAATTATGTCACCATTAGAAACCTATATTATCACCGAGTAGCGTAATCTACATTTTATCAAGAAAAAAGTACTGCTACTAACATAACCTAACTTACTTTTATGGCAATGAAGCCGCGGGCAAAGCTAGTAATTTCTCATCTATTATTGCATTAACAGCTAAAGGATACTTATTTTAAACACAATGAATTGCAAATTTTTATTCATAAAATACTGCTAGAAATTTGTTTAATATTCAGCTACTTTGGCGCTAATTGTATCTAAACAGCAAAATTGAATAAGCACAATAATATACTGAAATAACTTTAATTTCGTTTATAAGGTGGGCTTATGTAATATCTTACGGTATTAAAAATAATCAGTATTTGCAACATAAATCATCCGAAAAGAAAGAAATCGAACTAAAAAAAAATTACAATCTATCAAACGCTTGTCATCTGCTGTGTTTGATCAAACGCAGTTGCCAGACTGTGATTGATCAAGCCCTCGTCGACTGTGTTTGTAAATTTGAGCTCAGTTAATTAATATGCAAAAAAGCTAAGTCAATTAAAGCACTTACGTCGTTAACAACTTGTAGGGCAATAACAATCAAATATAGTATTATTAGACGATCATCATCAAAACAAGTGAAAAACTATCTTCAATAAAATAATACAAGTAAAAAATAAACATAAAAATGCACTTTAGGATTAATTTCGAATAACACTGAATTTCTAAACACACTTAAAACTATTTTATAACGAAATAATCAATACACTATGGAATCGGACTGCGCAGTTCGAAAACACAAAAAAGTTATTTAGGCCATACATTATGTACTAGACCGAAAAGTTAGTTACATTCAAATAGTCGATTGTTATTCGAATGTAGTGCAGTAACTTCGAATAAATCAACAACATTTGAGTGCAACATAGTTAAATAATCGAATCAGTTGATCGTTATTTTACATCTCGCATCCCACATCTCTTACCTATAAGTCAATTTAATTCTGAAACTATACAGCTAATTTTAAGATCATATTCAAAAGAATCACAAGCTTCTTAAGTAATATCTATATAAAATCTATAAATCACAATATTATTAATAGAAACATCTACTACGACGAATAATATTTTGTAGAATCTGTCTTCGACTTAATTTCTTATTTTATTGATTTAATCATTAATTACTTGGCGTGTAAAGTCAATTCCAAATGAATATGTCAATAATTATAGATGATACATTTATTTATTCTAGTATAATAAAGCTGAAATGTTTGTTTGTTTTGTTGTTTGAACGCGATAATCTAGAACTACCCGTCGGATTTGATTTGATAGCTAAATAACATCATGCTATGAGCCACGGAAGCGAAGCAGTAATCATAAATCTCGGTGAAATCGCAGGGAAGCATAATTATAGAAAAGGAACCATCCCCATTAGATCCCTATGACCTATACCATCTAATGGGATCTAATCTTGTCGACACAATGACATGAGTTGAAATGCCACATGCATAAGAAATTTCAAAGACTGAGAAGAGGTCCGTGCCCAGCAGTGAGACAGTTTAATATAGGGCTGTTTGGTAGCGTAGAGCGGTTAGTTTACTGACAAGCCTCATTTTGATTGTTGGTGAAATTATAATCATTTCACTATAAAATTGTACACACATGGTAGTCTTGATATAGAACTTTGCTTCAATTATGGATATTTGTCGATAATAATATATAACTTGTAGCAAACAGTTTGTAGCTTTGATCGTTTGTTGATAACTTTATTATTATTGTGTTGTATGAAGCGTGTAATTGAATTTTGTTGATAACCTAATATTCAATTGTAAATTGTTTTGAGATAACAATTTATTTGATAAGTAATTGAATAAGAATACATGCTAATGAGTTTGAACCTTGTTGAATAAATATCAACTTTATCATTTGTATAGATTGTATGATAACAAACTATTGGTTATTATTTGATGTTTGGGTGATATTACATTATATTGAGTTATTAGTATATAAATAACTATTGTTTGATATTTGAGTTACCTTTAATTAAATACAAGTTATTAGTTGATATCTGGTCTGACACTACACACTAATTAAGTATATTAATATTGTCATAACATATGGTTTGTTTATTGTGTATAATAAATTCAAACTATTTTGTTTTAAAGTTTGAATACAAGTTATTTGTGTATATCGATTTGAGCATTCAGTTAGGCTCAGTTATTGATAATTGTAATCAAAATAAGACTTATTCTATAGAATTGTTGTGCCTTTGAAGTTTAATTATATAAGATGTCCACTCTCACTGCAGTTAGAGAATGTACGGGCCACATTGCCTCACAGTTGCGATGGTTTGCGACCTCAGCAGCCTTGGTAACCAGACCAGACCGAGCTGACGCCCTGCTCGTTCGCATGGAAAAGTTAGATGAACGCCTGCGCAGTGTTGATAGTTCATATGATAAGTTAAATAGTTGTGTGGTCGATTTGCCTTTGGCCAGTTTCTCAGATGAACAGCGCAGTAATGTACCCGCATGCTGAGTATGAGCAAATTTTGGAATTTGTAGATACCATCGCTCAAGGGTCTAAGTAAGTTCTGCGTTTGAGAAGCATGGATCAACCCGCATTGGTAAAGGTCGAGGGTTGTTGTTCCGGCCTATTGAGCCGACTGCCCACTTTAGATTTACCCCATTTTGATGGCAGATTTTATTGTTGGTTGGGTTTTTGAATTTATTTGAGAGCCTAGTTGATGCTCGTTCAGATTTGAGACCCGCTCAGATATTGGTTTATTTGCTGTCGGTATTAGAAGATGAAGCCAGAGGCTAAGTACAACACCTTGATACATAATTGTTCGGTAGCTCAAGCTCCTTCTGATATATCTTCACGACTAAACTGGTAAATGCAGCTTAACTTTAGGACGTTATAATAAATGTTAACGATCAGTAAATATATGCAAATATTATAAAAAGAAAAGATTTGATTTTTTGTTTGTTAGGATTTAACTCAAAAACAACTCAACCGATTTCAAAAATTATTTCACCGTCGGAAAGCTATATTATCACCGAACAAAATGCCTGTATAAATTTTATTTAAAAAAATACTGTTACTAACCTAATCTAACCTACTTTTACGCGATCGAAGCTGTGGGCAAAAGCTAGTCCTAGACAAAATAACACTAAAGAATATAAGAACTTAAACATATCCAAAGATAAATACAATTTTTTTAGAGAAATTTGCTCCATTCATCTGGATTAGACTCTACTACCATTTATATCCAATCAATGTCATTAGAAAATTTTTTTTAAGTAAACATCGTACGAATTATATCAAAAATGTACTCAAGTACAAACTTCTATAAGGTCAAGAAACCGCCTTTAGTAGCCCACAGACTAGACAAATACAGATAACCGGCTCGAAAGCGCAACAATTACACAAGTCAAAGATAGAATCAACCAAATATCGTTGACTGTATTTACTGTACACAATTAAGTGCATCTATCTGTATCTACCTTATCTGCGGTAATTTCGAAGACCTTCATGACGTCCAATGTTGCCTCAATGTCACATACATTTTTTATTTTTAAGACAAGTTGCGCCCAACCTACTTTGAAAAACGTATTCGATCAACATGTATAACATGTGCCAAAACTTCAACCGTTTAGTAGATTGATCACCTAACCGACTAAATACTTAACCTACTAATTTTATTTATCTTCGGCAGGAGTGTGGTAGCCATAATTTTAGTCTACGAGACCCGTAGCTTCCATTAAGTGGTACAATTCACAAAAATATCAAAGTAACATATCTACAAAAAGAAAAGTTTGTCGGACAATGCAGTCGAAGGTTGTTGGTGCATACTTTGACCTACAAGGTATGCCAGTTTATGGGCGTATTGGCATGGAGCTGGCACTCTGACAGTGCCAGGCCAGTTGTAGTACAGATGGCACAGTTTGTAGGTGAATCTTTGGCACTGGTCTGGCGTCATTTCACTGTCGTCGTAGACAACAACGTAGTGAGTCGGTGTAACTGTACCTTGGTTCACTTTCTGTGATACGATTAAAAAGTCGTACCTGAAATATAAAATAATTCAAATTAATAACTAATTGTACAATTACCGCGATGTCGCAGCGGTAGTGAATGCGATAGCTTCGCATGAGGTCTAGGTTCGATACCCGAGTATAATGAATAATAATTAATACGCACATAACTTCGAAAAGTTAAAAACCACCTTGGGGTCGAACTCGAGACATCTGCGTGACAGTCCAACGGTCTCTCAGTAGGCTATCGTTGTCCGTAAATTTTTTGTCCGAGTCTTTTCGCACCGGCAGTTTATGCGACAGCTGTGCATAAGGTCTAAGGTTCGATTATCGTGAAGTGTTATTAGGTATTTCTGTTAAGAAATTCTTAAAAGCAGTACGGTGTCTGGAACTGCGCCAGGTAAAAGGCAATAGACTTTCCTCCTATTCCGTGGGACCTATAATCATAGCTGGCGTTACGTGGATGTGTAACTATGTTCGTATGAAGAACTAAGATCGAATGAAAATTTAACAGTAAGGTAATAAGGCCGTCGACTGTTTGCATAATCAACCAACCATAGGGTACTAGGTATAACGCTACATTAGATCACGTTCAAAGCTAACAACGAACTAAAATTTAAGTTATTAGGCGAGAGCATCCGAGACCGAGATTTCGATTGGACCTAACATAAGAGTCATAAAACTGCCTCTTTAATATCGAGGCATAACATTGTATTTGTCTTCCCAAACAGTCTAGAGATGCCGTGTTCGATCTTCAAGTTTGACAGTTACTGGATTTTTCTGTTAGAAAATGTTAAGTAGTAGCATGGGAACTGGACAAGCAGTTAGCAAACGACAACAGGCTTACACCCTATAGCGTGTAAGTATTGAAAAACATGTATCCCACTAGGCTACCGATGCTGACGGACCCTTGTACTGGCACGCAGGCACGCTGACTTTTCGGAGTTATGTGCGTATTAAATAGTTAATTACCGCTCGTTTTAACTGTGAAGGTGATCATCCTGAGGAAACCTGCTTGAGAGTTCTTCATAATATTGTCTTCTGTTTACGCGAATGTTATTCATTGAAATTAAACTATTATATACGGATTTTATCGCGTTGTTTATTTAGCACTGTACTACAAAATATTTGAAATTTTGAAATTTTTTATAAAATCCTTATATAATAGTTTAATTTCAAAGTTCTTCATAAGTTTCTCAAATATAAGTGAAGTCTGTCAACCCCCATTGGGCAGCATGGTAGACTACGGGCTCGCCCTTCTCACACTAAAAAGCGTCCTATGGCCAGTAGTAGGACAGTTTAATACAGAGCTGATATTCTTTCTAAATTTCTTTTTAAATAGACAACGCCCCTCTAGTAATAAGTCCTGTGTCGCCGGAGACATTACAAACATTCAAAGAACGAATACTCAGACTCGGAACAACCATTTGTGGATCACACAATGTTTTGTCATGACTGGGACTCAAACCCACAACACTCGGCGCAGTTGCAGTAGCGAGGTCAATTTTATTATTATCTTATATATAAAATACTCGTGTCACAATGTTCGTTCCCGTACTCCTCCGAAACGGCTTGACCGATTCTCATGAAATTTTGTGAGCATATTGAGTAGGTCTGAGAATCGGCCAACATCTATTGTTTTTAATTTTTTTAATATTTTGGTCAAAACATTTTTTTATGGCAAAACAGTGTTTGCCGGGACAGCTAGTATATACTAAAATACTTGACTCACCAATCTCGTCTAGTAATAGTATGGTCCAACACAGTGCCCGGAAATGGGTTATCTAACCCATCATTGGTCTTCATAAATATCCTGGTATTGATACGTTTCTGCACCACAATGTATGTTAGTGTCGGCTTGTATTCTTGGTCGAGTACATTAAAACTTATTTGTAGTTGCGGTATTTCGTATTCTTTGACTAATTTAAGCTGGCCATCGCCGACGCCATCCCTGTGAAGAAAATTCTTTATTTAGTTTCATCCTCAGGAAATGAATTATACATTGACTTTGAAAATGTAACATAACAAATATGCACAGTAGAAATAATTATACAGATATAAAATAAGAACTGGATAGGAATCCTAACTAATATTATAAATGCGAATATGAGTTTGTTTGTTACGCTTGCACGCCTAACTACTCGACCGATCATCATGAAATTTCGCATACAGGTTGTCAGGGAAACAGAAAAGGATATAGGGTCATACCTAACATCCAGAGAAAAGTACTGTTCTCGAGGGATGGAAATTTACTGACAAAATCTACATAGACAAAATCAATGAAACTAATTATAAAAAAAAACAGAGAGGTATTGCTTTTAGACAATATTCATTTTATAATAAATAGTGATGATGGAATAATTGTGGCATATTCAGAAGTGATATAAATGTTATACATTAAAAATAAACTACTTTATACAGACTTTTGTCTCTCCGTGAACATGGCTGCTGAAAAGGAACCGAAATGTCTTGGAAAGTGTAAACCTAAATACAAAGTATTAATCATTTAAATTGTAAAAAAAACTGTACTATAGTTTAATAATAGTAGTATAATAGTGACTTAATAATTTTTTTTGCTCCCACACTAGGAATAATTTCTGTGTCGCTTTACATTCAAACAAAGAACACCCAGACTCGAAACAAATATTTGTGGATCACACAAATATTTGTCTCATGTGAAAATCGAACTCACAACACTCGGCGCGGCGACGACCACTACACCATCCGTGTAATAAAAACAACGCAGCAAAATCCGTATAAAGTAGTTTAATTTCAACGAGATGGGTCTAAAAACCCAGTATTCAACCTCTTCGTCTTCATGTGACCCTTTTTTTTTCATCAGCTCTTTATGATGTCCCACTGCTGGGCAAAAGCCTCTTCCTTAGACTACCAAATCACTCTGTTGGTGGATATCCCCTGACCTTATGACCTTGTGACCCCTATATCTCGAGGGTCTTTTGACACACAGAGCCCAAACTCGACCGAGGGATGACCCCAAGGTGTCTGTACACCAAGTTACAAGTCAATCGGTCCAGTGGTTCCGGAGCTATGCCTGTCACTAACAAACTGTCACTAACAGACATACACACAGACTCACAGACCCACATAGTGTTTTCATTAACCTCTTCGAAGAAGACTCGGAGGTTAAAAATATAAAGGTGTGATAACAGTACCTATAAATGATGATCCTGTCAGGCAACTTCCCATTAGTCCGCACGTAGTGTCTGAGTGCGTCTACCAGACAAGCCTTGAGACTGTCGACTATTTCCTGGCCGCGTTCTTGAAACACCGCCCGCGAGTACCAATGTGTCATCGTTTGATTGTACGACGCAACAAAGCCTGTAAATTCAAATAATAACGGTCGTTTAAAACAGACTGAAGATATCCAACTTCATAAATGGTCTCCTATCTTAATCTAATCCGCAGCGAAGTTGCTTGATCTCAAACGTCGTCATGATATACACCTTCAGTCATATCCATAAATATAATATAGTATATAATATAATATTCTACCACATACACACAACACTATCTAGCCCAAACTAAGCAGAGCTTGTACTATGGGTACTAGACAATGGATAAACATACATATATACTTTTTTTTTGTAAATACATACATATTATACATAGAAACACCCAGACCAAGACAAACATCCATGTTCATGCACACAAATATTTGTCTTGTGCAGGAATCGAACCCGCGACCTCAGGCGTGGCAGTCGGTTACACATAAGCACAATTTTTTTTTTTTTTTTGCTCTTCGAAATGACCACTCTCCGCCTGATGGTAAGCAGTCGTGTGGTCTAAGAGCAGTGGCCTCCACATCGTCCTCATAGCAGCCCAGGCGATGTTGAGGTCTCTACTTTGACGGCCTGAGAAGGTGCTTTTTCACGCCCCGCTTAAAGGACCCAGGATTGAAGGAAGAAGGATACACGTGCCTTGGCAGAGAATTCCATGCCTTGATCGTTCGGCAGAGGTATGAGGACCCAAACGTGTTGGTACGCACTCTATTCGACTCCACCGTGTAAGGATGGCATCTGAGCCCAGCACGCGTTGTTCTGGATATGAAAGGGGTGGGCGGGATAAGGTGGAATAACTCTTCAGAGCACTCCCCGTGGTATATTCTGTAGAAACATGCCAAAGAGGCAATATCCCTACGGAGTTGCAGAGGTTCCAGTGAACTCGTGACCTCTGGATCTCCGATGATACGGACAGCCCGCCGCTGTAACCTGTCAAGAGCGTCTAGCAAGTACTGCGCGGAGCCATCCCAAAGATGAGAACAGTACTCCACGCAAGGGCGTACTTGTGCCTTATACAATAGGCACAGCTGCCCAGGCGCGAAGAACCGCCTCACCCTGTTCAGAACTCCGAGTTTTCGCGAAGCTTGCCTAATGACGCTCTCGATGTAGGTTTTGGGATTAAGGGAGCGGCAAAGATCCATACCTAAGATGGAGAGGCTGTCACGTATCACCAGTGGAGTGTTCTTCAGAGAAGGGAGGGGAAGGAACGGAGACTTTTTTGTTGAGAACGCGCATGCCTGGGTCTTCTTGACGTTGAACTGGACCAAGTTCTTGGCACCCCATTCAGAGATGCGGTTCAAGGTCTGGTCAAGTTCAACGACAAGATCCTGCCTTTTCCCCACAACCTCAGCCTGTTTGGCTCCAGGACGTCCGAGATATCGCCCATGCACGGTACTGTCGTCTGCATAACAATGTATGTTGCCGAGATTCAACATATCATTGATATGCAGAAGAAAGAGCGTAGGGGATAAGACGGACCCCTGAGGCACTCCTGCATTGACCTGCATAAATTTGGAAGCGCGACCGTCGCAAAGGACCCGAATACGACGCTTCTGCAGGAAACTTGCAATCCAGGTGCACAGTTGAGGGGGCAAGCCATAGGCCGGAAGCTTGGAAAGAAGAGACCGGTGCCAGACTCTATCGAAAGCTTTGGCTATGTCTAGGCTCGCACGCCAATATCCGAGATGAAAGTATCCTGTGTTAATCGAATATGTGGTTTTAACCATAGTCGGTTTAATCGTTTACGCGTGATAAAGTAAATAATATTACTCTTTGATCTGCACTGAATAATATTGGATAAGAGCTTTTGACTGCAAGCGGTGGTTTGCCGTCGCTTCCGCGGACAAGTGCCAGCCGAGCGCACTAATATTTAGTGTGCCCAGGGAAGTATTAAGGTGTTTATTTACTAACATTTAATGTTATAATATATAAATTTAATGTATTTATCTACAGGCCTATGCAACCTAAAATAAATTATTATTATTATATTATTATTATACATACCACAAACACTCTGTCTTTTCCTAGTAGGGTCATGATGTGAATCAATGCCGATAACCATAGCACTTTTGAACGGTATGTTAATATTCCACAGAGTACCGCCGAGCTTGCAGTTCATTTGTAATAGAATCTTCTGTGTTATGGCCCGTATTTTGTTTTGGTTCATCAACGTACGAGCGTTTATTACCTGTAATATGACAAATATACACAGTTCATATATTAAGCTATATGTATGTATTAAAGGGAATCTTTCAATTCATTAATATGCATTACCAGCCTGCCAAATATTCTAGAATTGAGCACACGTATATACGTTTCTTTTTTAATGAAATATTAAGAATTCTGTGTATAAATCTAAACAGTTGTTATACTTATGTAACACATGTGCAACAGTTTAGATTAAAAAAATAGCATTTTAAGAGTTATGTTAATATAAATTAATCTAATTGCAGAATTAAAACAGTTAGCTTTACAAATTAAATTATTAAAATCTACACAAATCACATATTACTTCGGTGATTTAGAATCCAGGACTTTTTTCAAAAAAATTTTGTTTGGACTGAAAATATCACGCTCTGCAAATAGTTGTTCAAAGTGTGGCTCAAACTCAAAACGACAATGTGTGGATAAAAACAACTAACACTGTGAAGATGTTTTGTGTTCGCAATTATAATGGTTTTTAAATACGATATTCATAGCGCATTGCACATAAACAAAATCTCTGCATACTTCTTCGAGAAACGACATTTGCATAAAGTCAGAAAAATCTACACTAACAATCTTATTCATAATAAATATCTTACTAACAGCTTTTCATTAAAATACTTAGTATGTCTATTAATTGCATTGTAAAAAAATCTTTATTCATTAATTTTTTGTAAACTTTGTTATATGGGACGTTCTTCTTTTTTATCGACAATGACTTGTCTTCTCGGCAAAAAAAAATGTTATTGCTCCAAAATACTAACTTTCTTTTTTTTTGTACAATAATACACTTGACAATACAACAATTATAATATCCTCAAAACTAGATTTTAATTATTAATATATTTTACAAAATTATTGTGACATAGTATACAAAAAGCGTGACGGAGGTGTTTTACATACAAATAAAGTGTGTCCCTCTGTGACCACAAACGTGTAAACAAATTGCTCTCGTAAAAAAAATCACATTGGACGTTTCTATCCAAAAACATTTACTGAACTACTTAACCGTTGTTATTAAATTAATAAGAAGAAATAAATTTTAAT
This sequence comes from Catocala nupta, assembly GCA_963675205.1. Taxonomy (NCBI): domain Eukaryota; kingdom Metazoa; phylum Arthropoda; class Insecta; order Lepidoptera; family Erebidae; genus Catocala; species Catocala nupta. Next base: position 16,975,493 of record OY776097.1, on the reverse strand, counting down.
GTTTCTATTATTAAATAAAAAAATATTTTATTAGCTGTCTCCCGACGTATATGATTTTTGTTGCTACCTTCTGTCACTCATATTATGGTACAAAATAATGTGCGTTAGCAATTTTCACCTTGGTCACTAGACAAGAGCATAGTCCTCCTCCACCCCGGACCCACGCTATGCGTCCCTATACCCCGGCAAATACCAGTCAGTCGCTCGCAAACAGTACAAAGAGGTGCGTGTGTTTATTAAGCCACCGCTCTGTCACGTCAAGTTACTACTTCCAAATATTATTGTAATTTCTGTGTTTTAATATTATTTTATTGATACCTAATAAATATTTCATGTATGCCCAGTTTTATGCGTAAATCATAATTAGGCGAATGCTGAGAATCTCGAACATTACTATTTTACACCTCGGTCACAAGGCACCTCTGTCACAAAAATGTGACGGAATGGTATAACTCGTGACGGAGTGGTCGTTTTTGTATGGAACTTAGAGCCTTAGTTCATTTTCATGATAGATGATTGTTAGTTTTCTTATGTTGGTTATTATATCGTCGTCGTCGTTGTCGTCGATTATTGTTAATTTAAGGTGTTACTATCAGGTAAATGGAAATATGGCATTATCTGCGGCTGAAAGACAGCAACGGTGTCGTGAAAAAAGGAAACTTAACCCGGAAATCGTTGCAGAAGTGAAACGTAAAGATTTAGAAATATATCATGCTCGTAAAAAGTTAGTTAAAGATATGACACCAAAAGAATACAAAAAATAAAGAGAATGACAGATTAGAAATAAGAAGAGAACATAACGACAAAAAGCTTTGTAGAACGTATTGATGAAGACTCCGGCTTCTACACCACCTCCTTCAAGTCGCAGACTACTTCCATTTTCGGTTCGGGTGATGTTTTATAAAACTGTTGATGGTACTGGAAAATTATTTAAATTGGTAGAATCAGATGTGTCAGATGCGACGTTTAAAATTTGTTAAAAATTATTCCACCTCCTAAGGTAGTTAAAAGCGGAAGACGCGTGTTTTATGAATTCGGTCAACCAATAGAAATATTTGAAAAGTAGAGTAAGCGAAAATATTTTATAAAACTAAATTAATATCTACCAATGAATGGATACCAATAAATAAGACTTATTGTAGTATTTTAAGGAAATATTATAATTAGTTATTGTTAACATTTAATATTTATATTTATATAACATTAAATATTTACAAAAATAACGTTTTCTAGTATTACATGCTAAACAATAAAGGTGTTCACCAGATTTTCAAGTTACTTTATTGGAAAAAACTTCATAATATTAAAACGCTTTTTGTCTTAAGAAGCAAAAATGTGACGGTATTGAATTTCATTTTTTAAATGTTTATATTAAGAATTCCGTCCCATGGAGCTAGCTAAAAATAAATGTTTGTATTCTTGATAAGATAGTAATAAAAAACTGAAGATCGGATTTTAAATAAAAAAAAAAAAATAACTTTTTTGTGACTGAGGTGTTAATTCTTAGTTACCATTCCTACAAAATATAAAGTAAAACAAAAATTACAAATAATACTTAGATGCATTATATATTTTTGAAATCTACTATAACGAGGCAATAATTTAAAATACATTTTACTAAACAAATCACATGTTTACTTTTTTAACAAATATAAAAATTTGCCGGTCTGATTGTCGATAAAAAAGAAGAACGTCCCATAATTATACAGAATCGTTATTAGGCAAGCTAGTATTCTTATGCATTATTATGAACAATACTTTTTAGAGCTTTACTTACGACCCTCATGTATGTTTTAGGAATATGGTTTTAAGATTTATATTTGTTTGTAATGAATTCATTCTGTAACTACTGAATTCATTTTAATAATTCCTTTACTATTAGAAAACTGCTTTATCCAGCAGTGACATAATATTATACTATGTGACATCACGATACGAGTCACGAGAACCGAGTAGTAATCATAATCGTCGGGAACGTTATTTTGTTAGAAGTTTAATTTTGGTTAGTTTTTTCATTTGTTTTCAAACCGCTCATTGGTTGTTGTTGGTGTTTGGAATCAGCTTTATTGCCTTCGTTTTTACACTTTTTGGTGACATTTATATGGATGGAGTTAAATTCCAGAAGATAACGCACCATGGCATAAATCAGCCTGCACAATGTCATAAGTTTCGTGAAAATTCCATTGAGCTCCTGGAATGGCCTGCACAGTCGCCGGACCTTAATCCTATAGAACATTTATGGGGAATCCTAAAGCGTAAGGTCCGGCGCCACACAATAACAACAAAAGAAGAACTAAAAATACGCCTCCGCCAAGAATGGAATACCATAACTGAAGAACAATGTAAAAATCTTGTAGGCTCTATGCCAAGATGAATAGCTACTGTGTTAGCGGCTAAGGGTGGCCGACGAAATATTGATTTTATATCAAAGTAAAGATCATTTAAAATGTACACAAGTTGTTTCATTTCATTCTATACAAAACTTTTACATAATGCAGTTTTTATAGGGGTGCTCCATACTTTTGGCCAAGGCTGTATATTATAACAAGCCTAGAGTTCAGTGCGGAATCTGCTGCTAATTATAAAAATGTATAATGTAGTAAAAAATAAATTAAATGAATAAAAGAAAAACAATGATAGTGAATCACACAAACCTGTGAAGGAACAGGATTGTCGGCGCAACATATTTTTTTGATGGCGCCGTACCGGTCGTCCCTGGCGGTGGGACAGATGGCCACGACGAGCTGCACGCCGGCGGTGATGACCTTCTTCAGCGCCACGACGTAGGTGTCGGTGCGGTCGTTGCTGAGGCGCACCACGTCGGGCGGCATCACCTTGATGCCCATGGGGTTGCAACAGCGCTTCAGTGTCTCTTGGAAGTCCTACAATGTACAGAAGTAGAAGTACAGAACAACATTTAAAAAAACACACTATACAGGGACACGCAGTGACAAATCATTGTTTGCCTATCTTGTCATATGTGGGGACATTATGAGTAAACTTAGTAATTACAGTCTTAGTGAGAATCCTCTCCTTCAAATTTTTGTGGGTATTAGGAGAAATGTAAACGGAAAAACGTTTTATTTACAATACTTATTCATTTATTTTTTGTTTTCTTTTGATATTTTTACTATTATCAGTAATACGAATTTTCAAAAATTATAAAATTAACCCTGTTATATAATAGAATGTATTTATTTGAACATAGGTTCGCTATGTTTTACTTCTCAAGTACACAAAAGAAATAATACAAATTACTAGCGGTCGCCTAGTGGTCGAAATTCGACCAAAATTGATTTAAATTTTCAGTTTGAACGATTGATTGATAAATTAGGTATTATTTACTTAACTATACCTACTCTTTAATTGACGATGTTCCAAAGCTTGCTACTTTGTTTTCTGTTTTCTTAATACATATAAATACGTAAATATATTATATTATAAATAGTATATATCATTCCAATCCGCCCAAAGGTTGCCTGTAAGATATTGCTGATATACGTTTTTATACAATGATATGTGTAACCATAGATTCGAATAATAGTACTACATCACCCGAACAATTACAAACGCGATCCAACTGCGTGTGTCAAATGCATGGTTGTGTACGTGTAGTGTTTTCCACTAATTTAATGTATTTCTTATGCTTGTTTTATATAAATATTAGGATTCGCCTCTCCTTCTCCATATAAACTTTAACTATGCCAAATTTCATACTCCTCCGTCTGCGCAATTTTCGTAAAAAGGGGTACAAAGTTTTTGCTTCAAGTATTAATATAAAGATAAAAAGGAACACGAATTTTCAAAAATTATAAAATTGCCCCTGTTAAATAATAGAATAGAATGTATTTATTTGAATATAGGTTCGCTATGTTTTAAGTATACAAAGTATACAAAACAAAATGCTCAAGTATACAAAAGAAGTACTACACATTAAAATTATAATAAGTGATCAACTTATTTTATTATAAATAGTCGTATTAACATAAATACGAAATATGGTTGTAAATGTAATATATTACTGCTTATCTCAGAAACGTCTAAGGAGAAGTGAGACAAGTGTGAGTCTATCTATACTATTATAAAATAGTAAAATAACAAAAGACATTTAAAAATCAAAAACAAATAGCAAAACTCAACAATTTAAATTCGAAATCAAGTTTTTTTTTTTGTTTTTTTTTTTAAGGTGTGTCCAAACATTGAGCCGCGTAAGAGCGCGGCAGCAAAACGCGGCGTTTGCAGGACACATTTCTGCCGCGCTCTAGTTAGGACGAAGCCGACGAATGTTTGCGCGGCAGTATTACGCGGCACACCTAACACACGCCGCGCGATTTAGTTGGCATCGGAACTAATTTACGTACCTATCTGGGGGCACGGTAGTGCCCCGCCAAGACTAACCTACCTTTTCTTGAAACGCTTCGTCGTTTTTATGAACCCTTATAACTTGAGTTTGGATTATACCAGATAAACAAAATTCTCGGGATATGTTGTCAATAGCGAACTTATTAAACATATAAAGTTTTAATTGCATAGCTCTTATACTTTAGATTTTATTGATATCTGAAAAACCCTAATTTCGTCACTGACTCACTGATGGTGAAATAACTCTTCAGAGCACTCCCCGTGTTATATTCTGTAGAAACATGTCAATGAGGCAATGTCCCTATGGAGTTGCAGAGATTCCAGTGAACTCGTGACCTTTGGATCTCCGATGATACGGACAGCCCGCCACTGTAACCTGTCGAGAGCGTCCAGCAAGTACTGCGCAGAGCCATCCCAAAGATGAGAACAGTACTCCACGCAAGAGCGCACTTGTGCCTTATACAATAGGCACAGCTGCCCAGGCGCGAAGAACCGCCTTACCCTGTTCAGAACTCCTGAGTTTTCGCGAAGCTTGCTTAATGACACTCTCGATGTAGGTTTTGGGATTAAGGGAGCGGCAAAGACCCATACCTAAGATGGAGAGGCTGTCACGTATCACCAGTGGAATGTTCTTCAGAGAAGGGAGGGGAACAAACAGCGACTTTTTTGTCGAGAACGCGCATGCATGGGTCTTTTCGGCGGTGAACTGGACTAAGTTCTTAGCACCCCATTCAGAGATGATTCCTTTTCCCCTCAACCTCAGCCTGTTTGGCCCCAGGATGCCCGAGATGTCGCCCATGCACGATACGTCGTCCGCATAACAATGTATGTTGCCGAGATTCAACATATCATTGATATGCAGAAGAAAGAGCGTAGGGGACAAGAAGGCCCGTCTTGTCCCCTACGCTCTTCCTGAGGCACTCCTGCTTTGACCTGCATAAATTTGGAAGCGCGACCGTCGCAAAAGATCTGAATACGACGTTTCTGCAGGAAACTTGCAATCCTGGTGCACAATTAAGGGGGCAAGCCATAGGCCGAGGCTTGAAAAGAAGAGACCGATGCCAGACTCTATCGAAAGCTTTGGCTTTGTCTTTGCTCAGCTCTGGCTGATAGCCAAAGACTCGCCGTGCTTGTCCATAGCCTCACCCCAGAGGTGTGTGACGAACGCTAGAAGATCACCCGTTTAGCCCGAAAGCCGTTTTGGCGATCATTGATCAACGAGTGATCCTCCAGGAATAGGACAATTTGGGTGTTTATAATCCGCTCGACCACCTTGGAGAGCACCGAGGTGATAGCTATGGGTCGATAGTTGCCTGGCTCGGCACGGTCCCCCTTTTTGGGAATCGGTTCAACGTTCGCCTCTTTCCAAGCCTCAGGCACAGTGCCTGCGGCGTAAGACGTCCGGTATAGGCGCGTAAGTGTGGGAGACAACTCCGTTGCAGATTTTTTAAGTACCACAGCTGGGATGCCGTCAGGTCCACTGGCTATCCGAACATCGAGAGACTGCAGTATCGCACGAACGTCACGTTACCTGATACGTATATCAGGCATGGTATAGCAGCCGCAGTTGGCAATGTTAGGCGGCTGCGAACCGCAGTCATCGATTCGGGAGTTGGCCGCAAAGAGATTTGCAAGCAGATCTGCTTTCTCCTGCAGCCGATGAGCCAATGATCCATTCGGATATCTCAGAGGGGGCAGCGAGGTCTGGCAGAAATTAGACTGCACGGCTTTGGCCAAGCGCCAATAGCTACGACTGCCCGTAGGATGCGCCATGAGTTCCTGGCCGAACCGTGCGACGCGCTGGGCATCCGCTCTTAAGTATGCCCTCTTGCAGACCTTTGTGGCTTGGTTGAACGCTGCCATCAGGTGATCCACGTTAGAGTCGTGGAGAGCGTGAGCCCTGGTCCAAGCACGGTACGTTATCTGTTTGCGTTCAACAGCATCAGCGCATTCACGACCGAACCAGGGCCTTTTCCTGCCGCCACTCGTAACATCACTGTATGGAATATAATATTCCATACCCAGGATGATTTTACCAGCGACAGCAGTAGCGCTCTCTGATGGATCCCTGTTCTCAAAGCAGCGTTGAGCCCAAGGGATGGATGCGAAGCACTCCCGCATTCCATCCCAGTCTGCTGACGAGTAGTGCCACAGTCGTCGTCTTGCCTCCTCGGGTCGTGAGGGCGTAACAACAACAGCTGTGGCACAAACCAGACAGTGGTCTGAGGGGCACCGAATAGGAGCACGAATCGACTCACTGTACCGGTTCGGGTTACTCGTCAGCAGCAGATCGAGCAGAGAGGGCGCCTGACCTGCAATGTCCGGTATCCGGGTGGGCTGGAGTACCAGTTGAGACAGGTCATGCGTGAGAGCGAACGCATGGGCAATTCGTCCCGCGTGGTCTGTTTTGGGAGAACCCAACCAGGTCTCATGGTGGGCATTAAAATCTCCCAAGAACACTAACTCAGCGTTCGGAAACTGCTCCTGCGCGTCGTCTGCCGCCTGACTCAGATAATCAAAGAGTCGAGTTGTCTCAGCGTCTCCTGAATGGGATCGGTAGAGGCACATGTTGATTTGGCTGAAAGAGCCATGATTTACTTGTACCCAAAGGTCAGGGAAGGAGGGGTCCTATAGGCAGTGTAGACGGCGACAGCAAATATCCGCCCTAACAAACAAGCATACCCCGGCTTTCGCGAGAAAACACTCTTCTAGCACGTAGCCGGGATATTGCAGGTAGGTCGTGTCTGCAGGACGGCGTATTTGTGTATCCGTTAGAAAAAGCATTGCCAGCCGAGCAGCAAAGTGGGGCTAGGCGCAGAGCAAGTTTCGTCATATTACTGTGTGGTATGGCGATAGCCGATCCGAAGAACGGAAGGACCTCCGTACCGTCCCACAAGTGGTCGCCGGTCACCATCCGGCACGACGAGCCACCACACGAGATTATGCGCGGCATGATGAGGCAGCCAACCAAGTTGGTTAGACTCGGTTGGGCCTCTGGACTATACCGCGGGCGGCCAGCAGAGCACCGTTTCTACGGCTCTCCCTGGCCGTCGGGTCGACTCGCGCCACCCACACAATGACTCTACGGATGCTCTGCAGGTCCCTCGTAAGCTGCGAGAATCGTCACATTATGCTTAGGCCTCCGGCGCTCTCATTCACTCAACGAAACACAGCAGTGAAACACTGCTGTTTCACGTCGATTTTCTGTGAAAGGGTAGTACTTCCCCGGCCCATTCTTGCTGTAAACCTTGTAGAGTTAGGGCGTGTAGAGTTAGAAGCTTGGCCCTACATGAAATCTGATAACTTTTTGACAGTGCGAGTCATATGGTCTCGTCTTGGCAACATTTTACATGAAAATGTTTTTGGTGGGCTTCACTTTAGTCTATGAGATCCTCAGACGAAACTACCTAAATGAGACGTTTTACGTAAGCAGCAAGTACCTACCCATATTCCTAAAGTAAAACCTGATATTATCTAACAATTTATAGTTAACGGTGTATGTAACGGTAAGAGTAAATATTTCAAGACTTATTTATTTAAATAAAAAGGAAAGGGCAACGCAAACAAAAAAAAAACAAATTGTTTAAAACAAATGAACGAAAGCCAATTATTGTACAATTGTCAATTGTCTAGAAAGAACAGGGCTTGAGTTTTGTAACTTTTACTTTAGAGACCAGCATTGTCTAGGTTTTTTTTTTTCATTTAAATGTTTGACAGTTTCTACACCCTGATGGCTGTCACAGCTTGGCTTTGGGATGGCGTTGGCGTGGCTCTGCTTGGCATCTGGCGTGGCGGTACACGTCCAAACACAAATACTGACGAATGTTTACTAAGAATGTTCGTGCGCGGCAGGTGGCCAGAAGCGTTCGCGCGCGGCATTCGTCCAATCACAGCGCGGCGGGCCGTGCACGGATGCTGCGCGATGAGTGGACACACCTTTACTAGCTTCACACAAAACACGTAATTTGATACAGTTTTCAGTTTGGTAGCTTTGAGTTCAACGTAAATTCTCAGCAATGTTTATCTAGTGTAAATAATTATTTATTAACAGCTTACATTAACGAAGCTGGCTACTAAAGCCATTGGACTGCCACGCAGTAGCCACTTCAGCCAGCCAGTTATTTGCGTAATCAATAATTAAGGACGGAAAGGAAGGAAGGAGGAAGAAGGACGGAAAGAAGGAGGAAGGAATACTACGAACTCGCATGTCTCACTTTGTAATGTTCTCGAACATATGCGAAGTCTGCACAACCCGCACTGGACCACTAACCTAACCTTTTTCACACTGGGAAAAACCCATGCCCAGCAGTGGGACAGTATATTATATTGTTAGAGTCGAACAATATCAACGGAAATAGTGATGGGCGTGGCTAACCCCACCGCTACGTCATCGCAGCTGGAAGGACAGCGGCGCGCGCGCTACGGTCGCTCAGTTCGTTTCGGGCACGCGCAGCGTTCACTTGTTAGCAGGACTCTTGTCGGTTGACTGTAGAAATCGCTATATTCCTTGTTTAAATTATTTGTGTAGTTTTATTTTGATTTAATTGTGATTAAATATAATCCTATTGCTTTACTGATAGTTTTTTTTATATAAAATACAAATACATCGATAAAAATATACATTACTAATATTATTATTATTACCTTAGCGACTTGATTATCCCTATCAGTGTGAAGCAGCACCCATTTGATAATATCCACGGCTTGCATCACAGCATTTCGTGTCACTTCATTGTTCCACTCTGCTTGCGGTTTCCCCGGTACTTTAACGTTGTTGCCGAAGTATAGCGTTTCAGGCTGTAGAGTACGAGCACTTATGTCCACTGTCTCTGGAGCGATGCTTAGGCCCCAACCGGCCAGTCGACTTTTGGCCGTTTCATTGCTGAGGACTGTTTGGATGTACTAGAAAAGAAATAAGATTTGTAGCGTTATTATAATGAACTTAGGGTTAGAATGGAACTTGCTCTTGTACTTTACATTTTGAAAGTATTACGAGTAAAGCCTAATAATGCAGCTTTGTTGGAGTGATAGTAGCTAACAGATACGTTTGGCGCGAACTTCGGCCACCACTGCTGGCGGTGCCGTGGGCGAGAACAAACCTCTTAAGGAGTGGCCTCTGACGCGCGCACTTCGCATTCTTAATCTCATACACAACAAGTCAGATCTATTCATATGTACTTTGGTTTATTTTATTTTTTTTATTTTGCTCGTCAAAATGACAACACTCCGCCTGATGGTAAGCAGTCGTGTGGTCTAAGAGTAGTGGCCTCCACATCGTCCTCATAGCAGCCGAGGCGATGTTGAGGTCTCTACTTTGACGGCCTGAGAAGGTGATTTTTCACGCCCCGCTTAAAGGACCCAGGATTGAAGGAAGAAGGAAACACATGCCTTGGCAGAGAATTCCATGCCTTGATCGTTCGGCAGAGGTATGAGGACCCAAACTTGTTGGTACGCACTCTAGTCGACTCCACCGTGTAAGGATGGCATCTGAGCCCAGCACGTGTTGTTCTGGATAGGAAAGGGGAGGGCGGGATAAGGTGGAATAAATCTTCAGAGCACTCCCCGTGGTATATTCTGTAGAAACATGCCAAAGAGGCAATATCCCTACGGAGTTGCAGAGGTTCCAGTAAACTCGTGACCTCTGGATCTCCGATGATACGCACAGCCCGCCGCTGTAACCTGTCAAGAGCGTCTAGCAAGTACTGCGCGGAGCCATCCCAAAGATGAGAACAGTACTCCACACAAGGGCGCACTTGTGCCTTATACAATACGCACAGCTGCCCAGGCGCGAAGAACCGCCTCGCCCTGTTCAAAACTCCGTGTTTTCGCGAAGCTTGCTTAATGACGCTCTCGATGTAGGTTTTGGGATTAAGGGGGCGGCAAAGATCCATACCTAAGATACATAGCACTAGCGGTTATTTGCTATTGTAATTAAATCAAAAAAATGTACTGAACAATACTGCTACTGGCTGTACTATCGCATTAGGTTTTAATCCTGTAAAGACAGTATAAGCACAAGGTGTCCCAAAAGAAGAAGTTTAAATTTGTTTAGCTTCCTGCGTGAATGCAACGAATCAGAGGGGCGCGGGGGGTATGTCAAACGGTAGCCTGGCTCTTGGGAATTTAGTCGCTATGGAGCGGACCGCGCGTTGTGCGTGCGAGAATTTTACAAAAACGGTGAATCGACGAATAAGGCGCTAAGCATACAACTTATTCGAAAATGGGTGGAGAAGTTTGAAGAGACTGGTACAACATTAGAATAACCCAAATCGGCGGGACCAAGATCATCAAGAACGGCAGAAAACGTAGAGTGTTAACCAGTCTGTTCGTGACGATCCGAACATTTCAATGCGGAAGCGCGCAAGTACTTTAAGTGTGCCTAGATCTTTATTACACCGTAACATATTGTTTTCGAATTAAGCTCATTTACATCTTAATGGGCATTTAAATAAGCAGAACTGCCGCTACTGGAGTGCAACGAATCCGAAGCGCAAGCATCAGAAACCCCTACATTCGTCTAAAGTGACCGTATGGGCTGCGATGTCGGCGCGAAGAATCGCGAATTATCGGCCGTTATTTTTTTGAAGATGAAAGGTGACGTACAGTTAAAGTCAATTCGGAGCGTTATGTGGAGATGTTAGACAACTTCTTGGTGCCTGAATTGCAAAACTTTCCTGGCTATAATCAAAAAACATGATTCCAGCAGGACGGAGCAACTTCACACACGTCCAACACGTCTCTGCCACGAGATCGTGAAACTTTCTCTGGCAAATTGATCTCTAGGCGAGGTGACATAAATTGGCCTCCACGCAGTCCTGATTTAACCCCTATGGACTTTTTCCTGTGGGGTTATCTCATATCTAAAGTTTACGCCAATAGACCAACCTCTCTGGCGCATTTGAAAGAAAATATCCGTCACGAAATGGCAACCATCACAGAGTCGACCTGCCGACCCATCATAAGAAATTATAGTATTCGAATAAATGAGTGCCGTGACCGGGTTTACATTTGGACGATATAATTTTTAAGAAATAAATTGTATAAATAATAAACAGTATTTCATTATATGGCTTATTTTTTTTGTAATTGGTACACTAAATATAAACTTTCTTTTGGGACAATTTGTATAATTAAATAAATAAAAATTATGGAAGCCAGCAATGGTTTTTTTTTTATTTACTTGCCGCACTAGAAATAATTCCGGTGTCGCGGGGAACTGTACACACATTCAAACAACGGACACTAAGAACTTCCAGATTCGGAACAACCATTTGTGGAGCACATTATGAAATGCACATTATTGAATGTTTGTACTTTACAACATTCAATTACAATAATTCACAGTGCAGGCTTTATAAAAAAAAAATCATGTCATCCCTTCCATTGGAACATAGCAATGTTTAATCTAAGTATTGCATTATCTAATGTTCAAAGGGTACAGTCATATATAGGGTCCCCTAATGCTACTATTAGGAGAGCTTATGATTATTTGTCACCTCAATTACATTTTATATTATTTGTCTAAAAAATAAACAATACCTAACAACTGTAGCCGAAAGAGCAAATTCATATTTGCTATGGCAATAACCGACTAAGAACTTACCTTTTTAAACGCAGAATGACGTTGATTAGGTGTGACCCTCGTGTACGTGGCGACATCTTTCATCAGTTTGAAGTTGGAGCGCTGGTCGTCCGTGAGACCAGTCATCTGACACAGTTCAGGGATCAAGCAGATCATAAAATCTGTGGGCTTTTCTGAGCCTGGCAAGTGTTTCGTTTCTCTGAAAATAAAAAAGCACAATAGATTAACATAATATCTTACGTTTAACATTAAAATTAAAGTACTTTAAATGGATGAGTTGTTTCTTTTAGCACTATTATCACATAATTTTGAAACTTTAAACTGCTATTGTTAAACACTGTTACTAGTTACTGTTTACTTTTATTTAAGCTATTTAAATCATAAAAAGTAATAGATTTTGTCCGTGCCTTCGTTAGCGTAAATGTAGGTTAGGTTAGATTAGTAACAGTACTTTTTTTCTGGATGGAAGGTACATGTCCTTTTCTGAACCCCTGACACACATTTCGCATACACATTGTATGCAAAATTTCATGATGATCGGAGTATCTAAGGCGTGAAAGCATAACAAACAAACAAACTCACATTCGCATTTATAATATTAGTTAGGATTTAGATTTAATTTTACACTTTCTCCGACGTTTCAGTTGGTTTGCTATGTAAGCTATGTTACGTACAATATATATTATGCAAAATAGATTTCTTATTCTTATATTTTTAGCTTTTGTATAACAGATAATACCCAAGAGAATCAAAACGTTAAAGAGGTAGACCACATAAGAGGTGAATAGACGAAATAAAAGACATAGCAGGAGGTGCATGGACCAGAACAGCCTTGATTGGCACACAGATAGAAGCTGCGGTGACAAATAATTAGTATAAATCATAATACTCTGTTAAGCTACAATGCACTCTTATCTGAATAAAAGGCTATTATTCTTATAATTATAACACAGCGGTTGGCAACCTTTTAGCAGATACAGACCACATAGTGATAAAATTAAAAATAGGCGGGCCAGACAGGTTCATAACTTTGCATGCCTTTATCGATTAGGTTAAAAATCCAAAAAAGCAACCACAGATGTTGAGAAGTATTTTGTGGGCCAGTGCCGGCTTTCGCGGCTGGAGTTGATTTCAGTTTTGACGCGATATTCAAAATAATTCGTCTGGCCGCAAAGAGGCGTTCAGCCGCAAAGAGGAGACACGCGGGCCGCGTGTTGCCGACCGCTGTTATAACAGATAAGCCAGATGGTAAGTGGTGCCTGCCACTCAAAGACACGACTGTGGTCGCTAAGCATTTCTATGATATAGAAATATAGCGAAGCAACTGTCTATCGAAAAGACGGGCTTGAACAGCCGTTCAACCTGAACGAAAATCTGCTTGGTGACTGACTGAAATAGATACTATGAGAATCAATCTGCACGGCGTCATTGCTAAGTTTGCAATCCTATTGTCCACCCAACCCGTGAAGAATAGTGAGTAGAGTGGCCCTCTCTCCTATCCTCTAGTGCAGAGGAGGGCAGACCTTTTTCTCATTGACCACTTTCAAAATTTTGCTGGGTCCGGTGGACACACTGCAGCTAGAAATTGAATACGCCCAGTAAAATCGGTATATATGCTTCAAAAATTTTATAAAATTAGATTGAGTCTCTACGGTCTGACGTGTTTTTTTTAATTTTTGGGGGTAATTCTCGGGTCTTCTTCGTGTGGTATTCCTCAAATATTATCTGCCTACACTGATAGGTGAAGTCAAGCCAACATTTTAGATCTTCACTATCGAAAGCAAATACATTTTCGTGGACCCCCGCTTACGAATTGTCAACCCCCATTTTTTTGTCACGCCAACATAGACCACCGGGAGTCTCCCGTGGACCCCTGGGGTTCCACCTGGACCATTTTGGGAACTAAGGCTCTAGTGACTCTAGTGTAAAATTAGATTGAGTCTCTACGGTCTTTTATCTCTGACGTGTATTTTTATTTTTTGGGGTAATTCTCGGGTCTTCCTCGTGTGGTATTCGTCAAATATTATCTGCCTACACTGATAGGTGAAGTCAAGCCAACATTTTAGTTCTTCACTATCGAAAGCAAATAAATTTTCGTGGACACCCGCTTACAAATTGTGAACCCCCATTTTTTTGTCACGCTAACATAGACCCCCGTCGAGTCTCCCGTGGACCCCTGGGTTTCCACCTGGACCACTTTGGGAACTAAGGCTCTAGTGGCTCTAGTGGCCTCCTCTGTCGAATAATAATCTTAAACAGAAGTGGTTCTCTATTAAATTATTATTTAAAGTCATAGCCGGCGAAATGTAACTGCATCACAGCCTTTTCATTTTTCATTTTGCCAGTTAAAATGACTACACTCATCCTGGTGGTAAGCAGTCGTGAAGTCTACTAACCAATTCCTTATTACAGCTAAAAATGTGCTTTTTCACACCTCTCTTGAGGGATCCGGGATCAAAGGATCGTTTCCGTCAGAGTTAAACAGGCAAAAACGACAACTCAACCGTTTTGCACTACCCACGTGTACCCACTACTAAGACAAGTATTCTAGATTAGCCTACACTCCCAGCTAAACTTGAATGCTTTTCTCAGGAGTTTCCTAAGATTGCACGAATATTTGTAACTGGATTATTCCGCGGCTTCGCTTCCTTCGGCTTCAAGTAAATGTAAGTTAGGTTAGTAACAGAACTTTGTTTCTTCATATAAGGTACCTTATATATCCTTTTCTGTCCCCGTTCAAGTAGTTAAGACGTGAAAACGTAACAAACAAACAAACTCACATTCACATATATAATATTAGTTAGTATTTGTAATCCAAACATTCAATAACCTTTTTAATATACAAATAAATTACCTTGATATGAGAAGAGGCTGGTCCCAATCCTTAATATGAATGCCGTAATTGTTTTTATAATAGTCTATGAAGCTGATCTGCACTGGTTTGCCATTCTCGAGCTTTTCAAACGTGGACTTCGGCGTCTTAGTGTCGTCTATACTGTCTACCCTGTAATTTAAATTTAGAATAACATTAGAAATGTACAGTATCTTCGTTAGTCTCTGGGCATAAGTTTGCGCGTATGAATTTCCAAGTTCAGTCAGTCAATATTATGTGTAATTGTAGCAGGGTCAGGGCCCATACCGTCTACTGCAATCAGTAGACGGCAATAGGCTCGACGCAAAGACATGGATGTAAAACTGCAGTTGTTTGCCAAGTTCCCCTTTCTTTATTTAACAGCCTGACACATGTGACCATGAAGTCTCTGAAATTATAAACTTCATTCATGGACATTCGGTCATTTCGGACATTATCTCCTACATAAAATTATTAAGTACTTGTTTTATTTTTCTATAGATTTTTATTGTCAATAATATATGGTGTAATGGCTGCAACAACTCGAAGATATGAGTTGTAAAATACCAAAATTCAATGGCGACTGAAAAGAGTGGCCTTGATATTTTTTGCAGGTATCTTTTTATAGACTTATTATAAATATAGATAAACATTTAACTTTTCTTTTTTAAGTGTAACTTGGTGATCTAAATGTATAAATTATTTTTTATTTTTACTTTATAGAGAACTGAAGGATTTGGCAATGGATCGGGAAAGATGGAAATAGCTACACCGACAAGGGCACTTAACTTTTCGATTCTGGACGTCGGGTTTAACCGGAACCACTATCTTTTACATTTAGCATGTAGGTAGTTATAATACTTATTTTAATATTGAACAACCATAATGACAAGGTCTCTCAGGGACACGGAGATATGAGTTGTACAATACCAAAATTCAATGGCGATTGAAAATGGCTTGCCTTGCCTTGATATTTTTTTGCAGGTATCTTTTTCTCTTGGTAGTCTTAATAAATATTCTTTATTTTGTCTCTTTTTTCGAAACAGTTAGGCTTTCCCCATAACTACACGAGTGTCGAAACTCATGAAGTCATGGGGCAAGCTTAACTGTCATGGTGAACCTGGTTACACTGGCGCTAAAGTGGTTGGACGGCGTATGGGATTAATTATATTTAAATGACATAAAAATAATATAAGCGACGATCCAAAACACAAATCGCAGACGTCACCCAGAAAGCTGCAGAACTCAACTGGGACTGGCCTGCACACGCTAGCAGCATACCCCAGGAGGTTTGGCCTAAAATCAACACATACTGGATTCCAGATGGTTCTATAGAGCTACTTGCAAAAGTAGTGCATAACAAGGAAATGTGGAAAAGCGAGAGGAAGGCCTTTTACCTACAGTGAGTCAAAACAGGCTGAAATAAAACAAGTGAGAAATGGCAATGAATTGCCGTAAATTATAGAGATCGAAAAAATGGTTCAACTAATATGCAAAGGTCACGTGGTACCACGACTATGCTGAGAGGAATGGCGTTGACCGCGAGTCTCTAGCTCTTACGGTTATTGAGTTGAAAGTTGTATAACAGACAGACGGGGACGGACAAAGCTGCTGTATGAAAGCCTTTTAACTCTAAAAAAATGTAAGCTCACCTGAATAATTTCTTATTGTAGGTAGTCATAACAGAACAGCCAACAAGTCTCTCTGCCATGGCCCGTTTCCAGTTGGCGCCATCAGCTCTGACCGCATCTTTGATAAACTTCAGCACTGACTCAGTACGCAGGACGCGGTGCGTGGAGTCTAGGGTCAACATCAAGCCACCTTCGTACTCGTCAACGGCCGTCACGTAACTAAAAGTAATAAATTACGTATGATTATTCGAACCCATTCAAATAAATTCGATTGTTACTCGAATAAACTTCATTGCTATTCGAATAAGTTTTACCGGAATTGATATTTTTACGTTTTTAAGAATCAGTAAAAAAAGACGCATCTGCCAGTAAATATAAAAATATAGGCAGGTACGTCTTTTTCCCTTATGACGGCAAAATTGTGATGTAGATGTAGACTATACAGATTGAATTGGTATAAGAGTAACATTTTGAAGGAGTTCAGTACTCGATTCTGGAGCCGAATGCACTATGTAATTGCACGAAACGACTCAAAACCTCCGCCCCGTCCTCCGCTACTGCATCCCGCACTCGCCCGAATTTGCACCCCAAAAACCCCCAAAGGACATTAGCCTCTATAGCGCGGCGCGCTCGACTGTGTGCGACCCGCGCAGTGTCCACATATTATGGATATTTCATACAAATTTTCATAAAGGTTTTCTTTGCAGGTTACACACATTTTATTTTATAAATTTTTTTATATGTCACGTCTGACCATAAATTAACATGTCCTTAAAGTACGTACAATGCTTAACCAGTCACACTGTATTAGTTGTATACTAACAGGCGGGCCACATTCATATTTGCCATCATAGTACTAAAGCAAGAATAAATATCAAACATACCCAGGCCAAACTTCCAGCTGGTACTGTGGTATCTGTATGGCCGCCTGTTCGTTGAAGTGGTCGCGACCGAATCTCACTAGTTTCAGATCTTTCATGATACACTTGAAGATCACGTTGTATATGTGAATCATTTCGCTCAGACGGCGAGTCCTACGGAACACGATCTGTAACAAAAAATTTAAAGGGTTATCTATACTATCGGTATATTCTTACGTCTATAGAAGCGAGAGTAATCAACGGACGAGGCTGCTGAACAATCCCTAAGTGATAAAGAAAGTTCTGTGTAACATCGTTTTTCTTCAATTTTTTAAATTATAGTAGTCAACTCCCGCACTAGGAATAATTCCTGTGTTGTCGAACACAAAGAAAACTCAAGCTCGAAAAAACAATTTTATATTGTAATAACAATATTAATTTTCAGTAGCCTAAACTAAGTAGAAAACATTATTCTATGAAGTTTAGTATCAAGTTCGTTAAATAATAAAATAACACACAAAATCACGTCCACACCCTCTATAAGAGCGATCAAACGCAAAGCGAATGACGGAAACAGAATTGACAGATAAGTCAGTGTTGCTAGAATATGAAAATAAATTACCCAACACACTACAATTTTGTTGTATTTTATCAAATATCATATCATTTTTACATTAATTATTATTCTCGAATTCAAAATATGAATAAAGTAAATAATGAAAAAAATATCAACGTATTTTCAGATTTCGTTAATATTTCTAAATGTGACTTTTTTAAACACTGTGCCGATTTTTGTTCACTATTTTTTTACTAGGCAACACAAACAAACCAATTGGATTGTCCATTTCAATTACACATTTTAAACCAAATGAAAATATTTTGAAAATCATTTTTATAATACGTCAATTTCATACGACTGGATAGTTACCAATATTTATTATACAGGGTGTCCGGTAATTAATGGATAACCTGGAAATGTCTTATAGTGGAACTGATGGTCGTTCAGAAAAAAATAAGAAAAAAATCTATCCTAACGACTACTGTGTTTTTTTTTAATTACCATGTATAACTTTCTTGTATACTACGACCATAAATGAATGAAATCCATCGGTTTTTTGTTGTTTTATTATTAAACACTAATTATGCTAATAGATAGACAGTCAAAAGTATGCTATGCTAATATAGCTTGCACTTTTTAATATATATATATTTTTTAATTTCTTTATTATTTTATTTTTATTTTTCTGAACGGCCTTTAGTTCTATTATAAGATATTTCAAGGTTATCCATTAATTACCGGACACCCTGTATATTAAAAAAAAACTTAGTATTTTACTTTGTTTATAAGACGGTTATCCACGTTCAAGCCAAATATGGACGGTCTCCTTTTTGTCGCAGCTTCTGGGTCGAAGCGACCATTTCAACCACAACACCATCCGTGCAGTATTGATCCTTAAATGACCATACAATTTGTAACATGCATCACAACATACTCATAAAGTACTTACAGAAATGTTCACTTTGCTGTTATCAAATGGATTGGTAGAAACCAAATTCAAAGCTTCATCGGGCAATTGGCGGGGCACATATAGTGTAGTACCATCAAACGTCTTTTCTTTAAAGTATTTGCTGTGTTCTGTAATAAAAGAACAATATAACATTTCATAAATTTATTTGATTACTAGACTGTTATGCTTTCGCGCTTTATGCACTTTTCTGTTCCCCTGACACATACCTACACGTTATGCGAAATTTCATGATGACTGGTCAACTAGTTAAGGCGTGAAAGCGTAACAAATAAACTTACATTCCCATTTATAATATTAGTTAGGATATACATATTTACCCTAACTAATATTATAAGCAAGCTAACTGTAGATTTTTTTTTTATAGAAAATCGGTATCAAGTAACTATAAATGGAGTCGTTTTTGTGCTCACCAGACGGCGCCACTAGCAAGTAAGGTCCAGTCAATCTGTCACAGCTGCTGTCTAAAGCCGTATGTGGCGGTAGTCATTGGCAGTTTCCATCGTTACTGTTGATGTGACTATAGAATATGTAGTCTAGACCTTACTATTCTCTAGCACCTCTAGCGGTGAATTTAAGCGCGATAGCCCTTATTGTGTTACAGCGGAGTAGAAGTATAGAGCGATATAAGAAGCATTTGTGACAATACAACTGGGCATCTTATCTTATCTTGTGTGGGGGCCAATCAGTACAGACCGGCGACACTTCGACCCAGTGGGATCTTTTTTGTTGACTTCCCCAATAACGACTTCCATAGATGTTCATGGCAGCCGGGACCGACGGATTAACGTGTTCTCCGAGGCACGGAGCAGGCGATAATTGTCAATCAATACGCACATAATTTCGAAAAGTCATATAACTTCCGAAAGTCAGAGGTGCGCGACGTGGGTTCGAACCCGAGACCCTCTGCATTGCAGTCTGTTGGTCTCCCACTGAGCTATCGCTGCTCTTACAACTGGGCATAGTACATAGTACACAACAAACTTCATTTAGTCTACCTTATGGAAACAGGCTTACACAATATATGTTTTCATAAGTTTCCATTTCGCTTTGCCAGACTCATAACAACAATGTATGCGGATCACACAAATTTTTGTGCCATGTAGGGTATCGAGTCCACAATGCACAGTGCATTTACAAACATGTAACTAAAATAACGTTAAACTAAATTAAACAACGGACACAAGAAACACCCAGTCTCGGAACAACTATGAACGGATTACACCAATTTTTGTGCCGTGTGAGTATCGAGTCCACAACACACGGCGCATTTGCGATGAAGAGGCGACCACTTAAGCCACTTTGCCAACCGTATAGTCGCATCAGGCTTAGATAACCACATAGGCACTTTTACCTTTATTTTATTAGTATATAAGGATCTTACCAGCGAGAAGCTTGAATCGTAGATGCTTATAATCCTGATCGGGTACATATCGGACTTCGTACTCGTACACATTGTTCTCCTCAAACTTGAGGTATATAAAGTTGGCAGTGATGTTCACAGGCCTGCCACTATCACCAAGTTTCACAACCGGAGGAGTTTCTTTTACTTCTCTCTGTTTATTTAAAACATATGATATTTTTTAAAACAAATGATATTTTATTTAAAACAAAATGACTAAGCATAGTTAATATAAATGTCAAGACTCTCATCGAAGCTGATAACCATGCATACTTTACATCAATTCAAGTCATACTATGCAAAAATATTGTTGAGAAACGACATTGATTTTTAGGTAGCGAAAAAAGTCAATAATTTATTCCCCACAATCTATAGCGCGCAGCGCACGCTGACAGTACGTTTGTAGGTATGCATGCGTCGAATCATGGCGCGCTGGACACTGTACGCATTAATTTCATATTACGTTTTTAATTGGGAAATATAAATCATTTTGGTGGTTATTCAGATGAAAGTATTCAAAATCAAAATCAAGTCAGAATATGTTTATTCATGTAGGTAGGTCACAAAGTAACACTTATGAACGTCAAAGTTCCACTTATTAATGTGAATTTACATTTGCCTGTTGCCATATTCAGCAAAGCAAGGGCGTAGAACCAATAAAAAGAATTGGCGAGAAACTCACGGCCTCTATTTTCAATTGCCAAGTTTACAGTATTGTATATTTTACAAGTCTTTTCTGTAAGGAGCCACAGCCATTAAACCACTCACAACTCATAAAACACTCAAGCAATAAGTAATATTTCAAAGTTAGCCTTTAATAGTAGTTTATGGTATACTAGGAGCATTCACTTACGTCTGTACAGAATAAAAACAACGAGATCATATTGCAGTCCGAGATGAACTCTAAAATATTAAGAAAACAAAATATTGCCAGAATCAAATAATCCATGTCACCACCATTGTTTGAATTGTTTTTACATTTCTAACACGTTTTTATAAAAAACGATAAAACAAAATTCTGACTTTGAATATCAATATCTCCGTAACCAGTCGAATCCCACGTGGGTTAGTCCCATTCGCCACCCCCAGCATTGCCTCCTCCGGTGGCGAACGACACATTTTCCAAAAACTAAAAACTTCCAAAAACTATAAATGTATAATAACAAACACAAGTACCTGCCTTATATTTAAGGGTGGCAAATGGGATTTTTCTACTGAAAATATCCCTTTCGAAGCCAGAGGAAGGAATGCTGGGGATGGCGACTAGGATTAAACTCATCCTAGTTGCCACCGTCGGTGGCGAATGGGATATTTTTTTGGAAAATGTCCCATTCGCCACCGGAGGGGGCAGAGCTGGCGGTGGCGAATGGGACTAACCCATCCTAGGTATAGTGCCTTAACAAAAAAATCAGCCTACCAATTAGCAGAACACGTGGCTTTCGGCTTCGTTAAGGGTCTTGAGGCAGCCTAGATATAGTCTAACGCCAATATTTCCCAAGGCGTAGCCAAAGAAAAGATTGACAGAAAATTTACGAATAGGTCTCGAGTTCGATCCCAAGTCTCTGACTTTTCGAAGTTATGTGAGTATTTATTATTTAATTATCGCTTGCTTTAACGGTAAAGTAAACCATAAGGATGTTAGAGAGTTCTCTACAGTGTTATCGAACATGCGTGAAGTCTGCCAACCCGCACTGGCCCAGCGTGGTGTACTATAGCCTCACTCTTCTCACACTAAGAAGAGGCCCATGCCCAGCAGTGGGACGCTATATACACGGCTGATATTATTATTAGACTGCTACACATTGTTATTTCTTTAAAACATTTAACTCATTAAATTAATAGTAAAAATGTGATGTACTTACAAAATATTTCTTTGATTTACTTATAGTTGATGCCTGTGTAGAAGTTATCTGAGACGCCGATGTTTCTGACAATGTACTGCTGGCCATCTTGCTCGTCATTTCTTGCATGTCTGGCTTGCCGACATCACCAGCGGCTTTAGAAGCATGGCTAGAAATATTAAAATATGTTAGTAATGTACCTTGTTGGCACGATGGAGACATATAAGTGGTGGCCTGATGCCCAGTTTGAGGTATTACAATATGTTCTTTAATTGAGAGAGTAAGCTATACATAATAAAACACAATTTTAGTATTGCATCTATGGCAGTTGCTATGTAAACTCCGGTTTTATATTAAACTCTATACAATGTCAGCTTTTGCTTCAATTATAGAATATTTTTTTAATATGCTTTCTCCATTTGGTTTTCTTTGTGAAATCTGATTCTTTTGTATTTATATATGTAATTTATTAAAATACTATTATTATAAAGAGGTAATATTCGTGTTTTTGTTTTTAATGAATAAAGTCAAAACTAATGTAACACTTTTAAAATTGTATCATAATTGGAAAGCTATCGAGTTGTAACATAAGTCACACGGGAGCGAAACAGTAATCACAAACGTGAATGAAACCGCGCGGACACTATTACTTAGATAGGTATACAACTAAACATAACGGTCAAAAGATATAGTGCTAACTCTATTACTAACTAATATTATAATTAATGCGAATATGAGTTTGTTTATTTGTTACGCTTTCACGTCTTAACTACTCGACCGATCATCATGAAATTTCGCATACACGTTGTCAGCGGTATAGAAAAGGACATAGAGCTTTATTCAGAAAAAGTACTATATCCCAGGGATAGAATTTTTCGGCAAAATGTACATTAACGCAAGCTAAGTCGCGGCAAAAAATCTATTAGTTTATAAAAGAATAATACTTACAGACTTTGCAAAAGCTTAATTCCTCTACCGGCCCCCCTTTGGGGAGGGGTGACATCTGATGCGGGACTAATATTTACTGTAAAAAGAAATGAATGCCTGCTTAGTACATTATTTAATAGTTACAGTTACATGTATAAATATCTTGATATGGATACGAAAGCAATAACACAACGCAACAAGCAAGCAACCCCAAAAGAGACAAATATGTTTCCAACAAAAATTAATTGTAACCATTCATATGATAAAAATATAGTGACAGCACAACAATAGGTATCCGATATTAGTTTACCTTATACAATAATATGATTTAAAAATATTAAATAATTATAGACATCAGGTACAGTCAGCAACATAAGTAGCTAAGTATGTACTTAAAAAAACATAGTTTAAATATGTATTTAAACTATGTTTCTTTTTTAAGATACTAAGTATAATTCCTGTGTCGCGGGGAAAGTATGTCCGTTGTTTGAATGTTGTAGGCACTTTACAATATTCAAACAACAGACACAAAGAACACCTAGACTAAATCATTTGTGAATCACACAAAGTTTGGTCCCATGTCAACCACTAAAAACAACACTATCCGTGCAGTAGTATGTAAAAGTATTTTATAAATTAAAATGCTAATTGTTATGCTGTATTAAACTTGTTAATTAAACATCTTACCTAGTGCTGTTATAAAAAGCTAACATCCTAACTAATATTATAAATGTGAATGTATGTTTGTTTGTCACGCTTTCACGCCTAACTACTCGACTGACCATCGTGAAACTTTGCATACGTACACGTTGTTAGGGCAAAAAAAAGGACATAAACATACATTTACGAGAACGAAGCTAAATTTGAATTGTTATAATTTTAAAAGATTGAGGCACACGAAATCACAATCACACAAGCGATGTGTCAGATTTTTACCTAATTTTATCAGCTATTTTGCCGCATAAAACGATCCTATTTTTTCAAGGAGACATTTCTCGCATTATTAATTTCTGTGTCGCGGGGGCCTTTACAAACATTCAACAAAGGACACCCAGACACAGAACAACTATTTCTGGATCAGACAAATGTTTGTCCCTTGTGGGAATCGAACTCGCAACACTCGGCTCAGTGGCAGTGGCGAGGCAACCACTTAAACCAATACGCCATCCGTGCAGTAGAAGTTAAAAATTTTAAAATTATGTCACTACTGCCGTCAAGGTAGTAGAAATTAAGAAATAATACCATGGGCCAAACATTACTTGTTAATGTACGTATAATGGCACACACACGCATCTTACAGTATAGCATTATTATTGAACGTGCCTTATCAAAGTATTAGGGTCATTGTCAAATTTTGCGCAGGTAAACTAGTCCCTCAACTGTTTTAACATTTCATAAGTAATAATCGCACAGCCTGTTGCAAATTTTAAATTCAATACAAAATACATCGAATTAGTGCGCATTTACTACTAAAATAAGAACTTAGTTTTAAAGTTTGTTATCAATTTTCATGGTAACATCTGGGGTCATTTCTGTTAACAGAGTTATTTTCCTTACAAATTTTGTGTCCTTCTTAGCACTCCGTTATAAAAAAGATCAAATTATTTGATTTCGCTTATAACAACCTACATTATATAAATTATTACCATAAACAGAGTATTGTTATTATGTGAAATATGTCTTAAAAGTGGTACTTAAGTATCAAAATTTGATTAATACATTTTTTTTTAAACTTGGTGCTGCGCTTTGTTTGGAATACTCTGGATTACTTTGTTACTAAATAAAACGCAAACTAAAATGAAGATGGTGCTGTTTCGTCATTGTGCTTGCTTGGATGAGATGTTTGCATTAATCGTGGCTGACCGTTACATCGCGGGGAGAGGTATAAGAAGCGTCAGGTGGCTACGAGGCGTTAAAACGCATCCAGGTATTGCGTGTTTTTATTGTGCATCCACTTTGTTACCCACCTATTTACGGAAGTAAATCAACGAATTTTGCATTATTTTAAATTTAGTGTGTTGGCAAAGAGGTATATATTCTAAATATGAAAGACAAAGTATCCTTTACGCTTTACTTTATGATTTATGGCTTATTGAATGTTAAATTTACTACTCTGTTACTCGCAACTCTTAATAACTCTGTTACCAGCGCGTGGTAACAGAGTTATTAAGAAAGTAACAAAACTAAACTGCCTTGCATTCGACAGGTACAATCGAATGTATTAATGCGGTTCTCTCCCCAATTTGTATATAAAGTCTGTTTCGGCAAGGAAGGCAACCCACAGCTGATATGCAGCGGGTTTGGCGGACTTGGCGGAACAGCACGGCAATTGCGGAAGGCCAAGGGCGACGGTAGAGAGCGTATAGTTACCGTCGGCCAGGCACGTCATCCAAACTCTCCTCTAGTCGTAGCGGTTCTCCGTTCCACTAGAGATAGGAGGGGAAGGACGAGTGTGTGCATCTGTGTTTGCGCGTACACTTATGCACCTTAATATTTCCTGCGCACCTGACTGCTTCCGAACATGGACTCCGATTACAGCAAAGTCCTGTGGCGATGGGTTGAGGTAGAGAGGTCTGGATTGATGCGAACCAGGCTTTGTTTGATGCTTGCACACGGGCGGCTCTGGGGGTGTATGTATGTACACCGTGGTCGCTTTCGCTCTGCGCATGGGGTGACAGAATGGATTCGGCAGCACCCAGGGTGACAAAGCAACCCTATTTAATGAGGCACTGCTTTCCCTGCTCAGCCAGGGAGGGGACTAGAACAGGTGTCCCAAAAATGCTCACCCCGAGTAAAGAGAGGGTAGTAACCACGGCTGCCTCTGCATCTATTTCTATCGTGGTCGACGCTACACAAGTAATAAAAAGAAAACCCAGCTATCATCCAATACTATGACATTCGGCGCGTGGAACGTTCGGACGCTTCTCGATAGTGATGCTAACGCCTGTCCTGAGCGAAAAGCCGCTATTATAGCTCGAGAACTTCATCGCTATAATCTAGATGTGGCTGCATTTAGCGAAACATCTCGCTGACGAAGGAGAGCTGGTGGAAGACGGTGGCGGGTATACTTTTCTGTGGAAAGGTACTGCTGCCTCTGAACCGCGGCGGTCGGGCGTTGGTTTTGCTATCAAAAACCACCTCTTAAAGCGTCTTCAGGAATATCCTGTGCACATTTCTGGCCGCGTGACCACCTTGCGCTTGCGTCTTGACCACGACAATTATCTTAATGTCATCAGTGTCTATGCTCCAACGCTGGACAAGTCTGATGACATCAAGGATAAATTTTATGAGGAGTTGAGACATTGTCTCGAGCGCGTACGCCCCAGTGAACAGATCTTACTACTGGGCGGGCGGGTTTTAGGCAGACACGAAATAGGCTACATGAATAGTAATGGCAGGTTGTTGCTTAGCCTTTGTGCTCAATTCGATTTGGCTATAACGAACACTATGTTCTGACTTCGCGCCAAGCACAAGACTACTTGGATGCACCCACGATCAAAACACTAGCATTTAATTAATTACGCAATCGGACGACAAAAAGATATTTCCCAAATCCAAATAACCCGTGTAATGCGGGGAGCACACTGTTGGACTGATCACCGGCTTGTTGTCACTAAATTGAATCTCTGCTTACGTCATCCCCGCAGATCAGGCAGAGTGAAGCCTGCGTGCTTAAATGTAGATAAGCTTCAGAATCTCGGGACTAGACAACAGTTCGCACAAACTTTAGCTAGTACGCTCCTATCCCTACGAAACGGCGCGGAGGGGGTTGATGCAGAGTGGGGAGCTTTATCTTCTCATATTTTAGACACTGCTCAAAATACTTTGGGTTTCAAAGTCCGTAAGAACGAGGACTGGTTTGATGAGAATGATAGGGTTCTTACGGATGCAATCGGCAAACATCGTGTCTTACTTAGGAATGGTAGCAGAAAGAAGCAAGGTAGAGGCGCTGCAGAGATCAAAAAGAATGACTTGGAGCTGCGAAAACTTTCTAGGGAAATAAAAAATCGGTGGTGGCGAGAAAAAGCTCGGCACGTGCAGTGGCTCGCTGATACGAATCAGCTCGGAGAGTTCTACGGTGAGGTTCGAAAACTGATTGGTACGAGGAATTCGCTGAAGGTCCCTTTGAAGTCCATGGACGGCAAAGACCTTCTAGAATCTAAAGACGCTATATTAAAGCGATGGGCTGAACACTTTAGTGCCCTACTTAATGTTGATGGATCAGCTTATCTAGAACACATCAGATCGATGCTTCAGATGTCAGTAGCAAGTCAGCTGGACGAGCCACTGTCACGCAATGAGATCGTTCTTGCCATAAAACAACAGCCAAATAAGCGTGCGGCTGGCATGGACTGCATACCGGGAGAATTGATCAAATATGGCGGTGACGAGTTGCATTCAGCCTATTATGAACTTTTTATTCTTGTGTGGGAAACGGAACGTATTCCAGCAGACTTTAAAGTGTCTCGTATTTGTGCCCTATACAAGAACAAGGGCGACCGTTCCGATTGTAACTCTTACCGCGGTATTTCACTTTTATCAGTCCCTGCAAAAGTCTTTGCCAGAGTATTACTAAATCGCCTAATTACCCTATTTGAAAAATTTGCTGGAAACCCAGTTTGGCTTTCGACTTGACCGAGGTACTTGTGAGGCGATTTTCTCATTGCGTCAACTACAAGAAAAGAGCCGTGAACAGGGGCGAAAGATATACCTGTGCTTCGTTGACCTTGGGAAGGCCTTTCGATAGTGTGCCTCGAGAAGCCCTCTGGATAGTACTGGAGAAGTTAGGATGCACGGATAAATTTGTGAGACTCATGAGACACCTGCATGATGACATGGAGTGCTGTGTCGCTGTCGACGACGATCAGTTAGACTTCTTCCCCGTTACCTGTGGGGTAAAGCAAGGCTGTTTTCTTGCACCTACACTGTTCGCATTGTACTTTGCAGTCGTAGTCCGCGAGGCCTTGCAATTATTTTCCGATGGAGTTCGCATCCGTTTCTGAACAGACGGCAATCTTTTTAATCAAGCCAGATTTAAGGCCCGCACCAAAGTTTCGTATGCAGTGATCATTGACATCATGTATGCAGACGACCTGTGTTTCGTGGCGGAATCCCCAGATAGCCTGCAGCAATTGATGTCCAACTTTCACGAGGCTTGCCAAAAATTTGGCCTGAAGATCAGTGTCAAGAAGACGGAAGTCATGTCCTTGGACAATAACGGTCACGAGACACTGACCATGAAACTCGGTGAGGACTCGTTAAAGCAGGTTGATAAATTCCGGTATCTGGGGAGCACATTAACATCGAAGTGCGACCTTGATGCTGAGATCAACGGCAGAATCGGTGCTGCTGCTGCAGCATTCGGCAAGCTGGATGCCAAGGTCTTCCGTTCCCATAACCTCAAACTGGCTACTAAAATATCGGTATATACAGCAATAGTATTGCCCAACATCTTATACTCCGCTGAGACGTGGACTGTATACCGTCGGCATATCCGCACACTAGACCAATTCCACCTTAAATGCCTGCATAAAATACTTAAGATCCGATGGTCTGATTGTGTGCGTGACACCGAAGTGCTGCGACGAACCAATGTTGGTGGCATTGAGACTTACCTTATGCGGCGACAGCTTCGATGGTGAGGTCATGTGTCTCGAATGGCGGCGGAGCGAGTGGCTAAGCGTATTTTTTATTCCGAGCTGAAGGAGGGGAAACGAAAGCAAGGCGGACAGTTCGACCCATGAAGCTAATACAAAGAGGAGAGGGCATACAAAATGTGCACTTGATACATAGGATTTCACATTTGGTGGGCTGGTGGGCGTGGCTTGCTCAGTCTATCGGCAACTCGCATCGAACGTACTACCGATGCGCTGTGAACAAAATCTAGGAAAAAATTGTTTATCGTTGAAAAATTCTACAAAAATATGAAGTGTTGTGTGTTATCTTGTAGGAATTACTCCGATAAATGCCGTAGGTAATGTAACGGAAGGCATCACATTTCACTAGTAAGTGTTTTAAATTGATTATTTTAATGATTTTCCAGAATATTCCATTTGTTCAATGTTTATAACAGTAATATTCCTACTCACCAATAGATGGTGCTGCATGATTTAAATCAGTGATGAAAAACCGTTTAAATGTTATTTACATCTTTGAAATTATTGTACTTAAAATGTGTTGTTTAAACTAATTTTAATTTACTAGTATCGTTAATTCTTATCTAAATATACATTAATTGTTACAATGATTTTATCAAAAAGCATAGTGTACGTGGTACACGACAGATCCGATAGATGGCGCTATCGGGTGATGGAGAAAATTACAGGGCCGTACTAATTTAAGATAAAATATTTAACAACATCTTATTTTAGGATAATTTTTGAGTATTTATGTTTTAGATTTCCAAGCGATAATGAGTTGAAGTGAGAAACCTTGTGTATTTATTTAAAAACGCCAACTATGAATGGATCGAGTTACCCTTACTTACATAATATTAGTACATAATATATTTGTATTATGCTGCCACTTCACATAGTTATTTGAATTTGTGTAATAATTATATTATGTACAGTAATATTTGCTAAAATATTTGTCAAACACGACACAACAGGCGATATACGACAATACGAGCATCCACACATAGCACCGAATAGTAAACTATTTTTGACAAAAAAAAGTAATAATATGGTAAAACACACCCAAGTACGACCACATAATTTGCCTTCTAGTGTCGGATGGCGGAATTACGTTGTCATAAGGAAGTGGGCGGAGTCAGCAGGAGTGTAACGTCCCCTTCACCCCCGCCCGCTGTCACGCATAGTTTGTATAGGAAAATAAGTTCCGCCACCTTTTTATTATTATTACCTCCTCTTTGTATTAGCTTCATGGTTCGACCGATATAAAGATGTGCAAAAACGCCATATGAAAAAATGTGACATTGAGCCCTCGTTGTGGAAAAGGCTTGCGGCCAACAAACCTGATTGGAGAGCTCTAGTCAAAAACAAAGTTTTTGACTTTGAGAAGCATCGTCGGTCAGAGCTTGACTCTAGACGTGACGAACTGAAAGCCCGACCACCTGCGGCGGTCAGTTATAATTATAATAATGGTATGCTCACATGCCCGCAATGTGCGCGGACCTTCTCAAATAAGATTGGCTACTGTAGTCATATGCGGGCACACCAACGACAACTATCTGTACGGAGTTGAGGCAGTCGCCGTGACCAAAACCGGTCTGGAGTCATCATCATCATCATCATCATCATATTCTTTAAGTTTATACTTAAAATTGATGTTTAAAAGATGTTCTTTTTTAATTATCCGGTATTCATTTATACTCGAAGTTGACAATATGCGCAATCTACAATCAGTGATGGGTAGAGTACTGTGTGTATTTATTTTATTTATATAGGAATTCTTCGGTATTTTCATAACTAAAAGAAAGGAGCAATTTTGTAATATTTTTTTTTGCAATGATGGTGTGATAATCCGTAGATAGGACATACTACGTTTATTTTGTTATAGAGAGAAGGAACGAGATAAATGGCGAATTTTCCCGCTGAGCGTCTGATTAATAAAGTGAAAAGAAGGCCTTGGCGGTTATGAACACCTGGTGTTCACACGACCCGCGAAGAATTGAAGGAGGTGGCTGCGGGTTTTTGTGAACAGATTTTGTCTTTGCGTCGTTAAGTAATTTCTATATGAGGTCTTCCATGATGTTGTAGTATGGTTAGGTGTAAAATAAATAGCTGCCTTACATTACGTAAATTACATGCTTTATATAGCTCGTTTGTTGGGAATAAAAATGTAACAGTTGTTTAAAATCTAAACAAATGATGGCTAAAAGTTTTTTTTCTTTAAATTCTTGATGTGATAATGCGATAAAAGACTGGTATCAACATTAATGACAAAATATTTTGAACCTAATAGTTTCATTTCATAATAAAGGTTAAAACGTTATGATAACAGTTGTATATTTTTACACCCTAACCCACAAAAACTGGAATAAATCATAAATCATTAGTTAAATATCACGGCCACTGCAACACATCAAAAATCAATTGTTGTTGCAGGCATGGACAAAAAGAAAAGTCAATCCATACATATAAATAAAGTTGAAAAATCTGTTTGTAATGTCAAAATTTTACTAAATGCATATGAAAGTATAGGTAAGTATATGGCACATAATATATAAAAAAAAAAAATAATAATTTGTGTCTTTCTATTTTTTGTTTGTTCTGGCAAATTTTGAAACAGCAGTACCAATTTTGAGTGGACTTTTACCGGCAATTAGCTGATATTATAAGTTGTAACTTAGGCTATTTTTATTGTGGAAAAATCTCTGCGAACTGAACAAAGACATTTATGTTAAATACCACGCGGATGCGGGTAACAGCTGGTAGGTTATATAAATACTAACAAATTGTATGTACGTTAGTGTATTATCAATGGCGTCTATGCCACACGAAAATAAAATGACTATTATTATTAACAAATATAAAATACACGCGAGATTGGTTTTAATTATTATGTAGTGATAATGTAAAATGCGGTACTGTATATGTAACTTAGTAAACTTACTAACCTATATTTTGACGTTCATAATTGTTACTTTGTGACCTGAATGAATAAATGATTTTTGACTTGACTGTTGATATGTATTTATAAGAGTTAAATTATTTATTCTACAAATATTCTAAATTTGTCTTTAATGTATGTTCCTATAAAAAACGAAAACTTATTACTAAGATATGTCTGAGATTAAATATCAATACATTTTTAAGGTTTCACATTTTAGTACACTACATTTTATTTATACTATTTCATATGTCGCAGTGTTACAAGTAAAGCTAAAATATATCTGAGTCATGATTTCCGAATGTTAAAATGTAATACATGTCAAATGGTATTACCATTTTACATTTTGAAGTATGGTGAACAGATAAAAATGTAAAAGGATTTTTTTAGGTAACTATACCATTCATATGATATACTATATGGTATATGAATACTATAGTATATAAAAAGATACAAACCTCCGGGTTTTGGTTGTGCCTTGGCCAGTAACATAGCTGCAACTCGACCCCTTCCTCCGATAGAAGTAGCTGTGGTTGCCTACAAAATAAAGTCAATGTTGACATGTAAATATGATATTACGACTAGCTGTGCCTACAGCGTCATACCCACAAACATATATTATATCATCTATAACATAACCATTTTAAATGAATCAAAGAGAAGAACACCAAAACAATATTATCTCAATATATTATTATCACTAAAAACCACAACCAACATGGGAACCAGTAGAAATAAGCTAGACATTAAAGGGATAAGTGTGTTAACTGCCTCATGGATTATCTGGCTAGTGTATACATATAATGTGTGCATATCATGAGGTATCACATTTGAATGCTGGGTCAAGCTAGCCAATATATTGGCTTTCTACTGTAGAAGAATAGCAGCCCAATAGGAATTGGACTATATTTCACCCCAATACTTTGTCAAGAAACTAAAGCTGTTGGTCCTGCAACTGATTCCTCTCCAATCATGTTGGATTGCTATCCAAACTTTCAATAAAATATTGTGTCTACATACATTATTTGGAATAAATATACAATCTTAACTATTGTTAGATATATTTTAAAATTGTTTTCTTGATTAAATTATTTTAATACTACTAATTAATTTTAACAGAGAAAATGTAATTATCAATTCAAGTACATAAATCTAATAAAAATATTCAAGTATTTCTAGTACCGAGATTAGCTCTAACTACTTACTACACAGAACTAATTCAGCTGAATATATTTTTTATTTGAAAGCTTCAAGTACTTTTGACTGATCAACTCAAAGGCTTTTGAGTTGTGCAAGTGCACATTCCGATCAAGAGGTTGATTTGATTCCTAACTATTGATCTACCAACATGATCCATATCAAACATACTGTTTTTTGTAATAAGTAATCTAAATTACTAGTAATATTCAAAAATCAATATTTTATGGGGTTAAAATGTGATATAACTATTTGTGAAAATAGTCAGCAATCTTTAAATAAATATGACAGTGGATTTATCTAGTGGACAACTTATAATAATAATAAATTTATTCTTATTTCTTACCACATGAACAACATCAATGTGTTCAATTTAATTATAATTACATAAACATGCATGAAAACATTAAATTTGTAATTATGAAATGTCAATTTATAAAATAGTAAGATCATAAGAGATAGAAGGATTAATAATTAGTACTATCAAATATTTATCAGGTATAAACTAACCATACTGGGTGCCACACTAGGAGCCTCACTAGGTGGACAACTGGATTCTGGAGAGGCCCCTGCAGTAGGGCTCTCAGATGATGATGATGTTGAACCAGATGAGTCCATCAATTGCGTTTTCTTCAGAGCTTGGAGAAGGGCCAAGCCCCTCCCTCGTCCCCTTGCTGGGTCAGCCATATTAAGTCTGTAGAAAAC
This sequence comes from Catocala nupta, assembly GCA_963675205.1. Classification (NCBI taxonomy): domain Eukaryota; kingdom Metazoa; phylum Arthropoda; class Insecta; order Lepidoptera; family Erebidae; genus Catocala; species Catocala nupta. Next base: position 16,942,035 of record OY776097.1, on the reverse strand, counting down.
AAATATAAGTATATTATAATAATATCAGTCTTGTATAAATTGTCCCACTCCTGGGCATGTGCCTCTTACCAGTGTGAGAAGGGTTATGCCATAGTCCAACACATTCCCCTAGAGCAGGTTTAATAATTTTGAAGTTATATTAGCAGCCAGTAACATAATAGTTTTATAGAAAGCTGATAAGCCTCACTTTGTTTTTATTCTCACTACTTTCTCATAAAATATCTCATTACAATATTGTAGCAATAGTGAAAAGTCTGAGATCCATTTGGTTATAGCTATTAGACAAGTCAAAATCAAATCAAAGATATATTTATCCATAAAGGAGTCTGCCCACTACACCATCTCAAAGGGTGTAGCTTATGAGAACAGGCAAGAAAATCATATTACACCATTCTAACTAAACAACTTGACATACTAACAAAACTTAGTATGTAAGTTGTATTAGTGAGTTATGTATACATTAAAAATTCAAAGTAAATGACTGTAACTGTATCAGTTAAAGTATAAGAATTATAATATCATCATTCTTGATAAATAAGCCTACGATTTACAAACGCATAAAGTAATATCGCAGTGATGCAAGGAATGAGAAGCGCGGGTATAACAAGATTTTGTATGTACCTTCTAGGCTTCTACCTCTTTGTATTATAAATTAATTGGGTGTGAATATGTGAATTATTATAGAATTGAAAATTACCACGTCTTTATGGGTATTTAACAAAAAGAGAGAAGGGAAAGAAATTCAGAAAAGAAAAGGAATAGAAAGCAAAAAACTTAAACAGAAATCCTTGAAATAACTGCTATCTCACACGAAATTGTTCAATTGTTGTAAATACCTTAATTTGTTTGATTAAGTTTTCACTAACAAGTACACAGACAAACCTTTGGAAGGACGCAAAGTAAAAAGTGATTAAACGACAATATTTTTGCGAGTTAGCAGTTTCACAACAAATCTCCAAACTGCGCCTCAAACACGACGATATTCGTACTTATACAAAATGCATGAATTTATTAATTTTAGGATATTTTACGTACCTTTTAATTGAGTTCTTTTTAGTTTAGGGGACAAATATTTATCAAACGTACATGTGAACAACAGACAGAATCACAGACACAGAATAATGCGAATGCGAATACGGAATGCGATAAATAAACAGTGTTGCCAATTTGTATTTAACAGTGGCGGCACACTGTGGGCTGAAAATCGACCTCCATAGACATAGAAATGAAAGTTGCTAGATGTTCGTTTTGTTGACAGATATGGCTTCTATTAGCTATTATACACATAACAATGTCGTCTGAGCTAACTCCGCACAGAAATGAATTTATTATAAGGTTTTTTCGAAAAAAATGTATGGAGCTAGCATGAAAAATCTGAATATCTCTGAACTTGCAAGGAAAACCGTAATATCCTCAGAGATGGTTATAGGACTAATTATTTGTGATTTTTTGACATACTTCATATAACGGTACCTGCTGCAGAATTTTTTTTAAAAATCGTCTAATTTTTAATTAATTTTTTTTAACATTAAACGATTTGTTTTATTGTAAAAGTAAAGAAACAACACGTTATATGCATATAATAGTAAATCTTCGCCAGTTATTTGTTAAAATATCAAGAAAATTATTTTTGCCTTACATAGTATATATGTTTTAAAACAGGTAATTGGATACCATTACTAAACTTTGCATACAGGTAAACCACTGAATATTAAATTAGCCTTCTAATGAGTTCTGAATAAGAGATTAAGTGATTTGCAATATCGCACAATGGTAACTACGGAGTACACTAATTAAATTCTTACAGGTAAGTACATAAGTAAACTAATTAGTTAATTAGACATGTTACGAGTTCTAAGAAATATTTTCGACAACTGTCTAATTATTTTATTATTATGTCTAAATGAAGGTATTTTTTTAAATCATTAAATTCTACTAATGTCAAAGTAAAGATCAATCGATAAGTTAGTTATTTTATTAACGCTAATAATAGGCATTAAATAAAAAGAAAAATAAATTAAAAAGGTATTTTTTTAATAGTTGATAAAATTTATATAAAACAAAACATAGGTACAAAAGTATGCAATAAAATAAATAGGTACAAGAATAGTAATATAAAATATTTAAAAATAAATCAATTGCAAAACATAGTTACGTACCAAAGCTAAATAACGAAAGATCATGAAAAAATTACATTGAATAGAATTATAATTAAAAGCACAAAAAGTTTCTAGTTTTCCTTATCACTCTCGTCGATTTCTGAATCAGAATCTAGATTGCCTAGAAACTCAAAGTCAGTTTCTTGAAACTGAATTAAATTGAGGGTTTCAGGAAATAAATCCTCCTTTTTCTTGGCATCTAACTTGGGCCTTTGTACATTTATAAAAGGATCCGAAGAAACAACTAACATATTAAGGATATCATGATTCGAATCTTGCCTGCTCTTTTTCTGCGAATGATGTTCCCGAAACCTCCTAAAATCTTTATTGCGAGACTCGGATGCTTCTTCCAAAAGACTTCCTATGGGTACAACATCATTCTTCTCGATTATGTCTGCCCCGTGTATAAGTAATTTGTGGACGGTTGATGACATATAGTACCAGTCATATAATTCCACGTACCTCTCTGCTGTTTTGAAGGCATAATCTTTAAATTTAATTATATCTACTTTTTCCCCGGAAGTTATTGCCTGTAAAATCACAGCAAATCTTCTTATTAGTTCTTCGTCCAACCCAGTAATGGCTGCAGTTTTATGGGGAAATTTGAAAAACTTTTTTGCAGTGTTGCCGTCATTAGTAGTTCCGGAACCTTGTTTAACAATGTCAATCAATAGATTTAATTCGTCTTTAAATTTGTCTTGAATAATCTTTTTTCTCTTACTTAGCATTTCTTTGTGCTCGTTACCTCTCGCAGCCCACTCTTTAAAATCTAGTCTATACGAAATATGTAGTAAACATTCCATACAATTTATACGGGCGTGTAGAGATGACAATCCAAACTCGTATATATCAGAAGATACGGTCTTTGCTGTTACTACACTCAAACGGTTCATTTCTGTCGGTTTTGCCAGACACAAATAGCATGATGAACTTGATCTGGCTTGAGACAAATACGTGCAGACTTTACCATCGATCATTGTCATCATTAGGTGATGATTCACCCTGTTTCTATTATTGCACTCTGTAGGAATGAGAGCCTTAATTTCTTCATCCATTCGTCGTTTGTGTTCGATGACTACTGCTTCGCTTTCCTTCACAAAAGTAAATTGAACTGGACGACAATACATTGCTGAGCATGGTTTTGGGTTCATCCACAAAGTATTGTCTCCATCAGTCAGTTTTAGTGGCACCAAGGAAGTCATGAAAATACTTGAATCGTCTTGATCGCTATCCATTTTCTGCTTGTATCGGCTTTGGTTTGACGCACCATCGAAACCCCATTTAGATATCAATTTTAAATCCTTATTTTGCACATCATCGTTAGGAAAACTTTGGAGGATTCTTTTGACCGTAATGTCGAGTAAAGCTTGAAGGGTTATTCTTGCCGATGAATCGGTCACTAACACTGATTGCTTCGGAGGATAGCATGCCAGCTTGGTTTGTTGCACTTTATAGTAGGATGGATAAATATCCTTTCTACCTTCCTGAATAGCTGACTCTCGTAAAGTGATGTATTGCCACTTTGATAATTTTAATGAAAGGAGTAATCCAAGTGCTTTTTCTGGTGTAAATAAGATAGATTTCACCGGTTGCTTAAGCGTTTCCTTAATTTTAGAGGCTGCTTCAGGATGTTTCAGCATATATTCGATTACAGATGCGATATCCTCACAACCTTCTTCCTTAAAACGCGCTGCTGCTGTATATGCCAATTCACTGGGATTGTCAGTTTTATGCTCATCAGATCTTCTCTTCTTCTGTTTGCTTTCCAGATCTTCGAATGGTTTTCGTGACCTCTTTGTCATTGTACCAACAGAGTATGATGTTGAGGGTTCTGGAGAGATTGATCTTGATCCCTCAGCAACAGTTGGTTCTTGAGCGACTAAATTTATACAACTTGGCCAATCGATAGTTGCTTGCAGCCAAATTTCGTATTGTTTTCTAAAAGTATCAAGAATTCGGTGAGATTTTTGCCACCTTTGTGATGCAGCTCGTACAAATCTCCGACAAAATTCTTTTAGAGTCACTTGATCTTCAACGGAAAGACAAACGTCTAGGCGGGATATAACTTCACTAAACAATACCTCATGATCAAATGAAGTACTCTTACATTTTAGAAGAACGAATAGGTCTAAATTGGTATTTAAACTTTCCATTATAAAATTTCACAGTGATATGTTAGGGGTAACAAAGCTTAGAATAAACTAAATTATGATGCAAAATGTTAACCATTTTATATTTCAGTCCAACATTAGTTAACGACCTCATTAGACAGTTGTCGAAAATATTTCTTAGAACTCGTAACATATCTAATTAACTATTTAAGTTACTTATGTACTTACCTGTAAGATTTTAATTAGTGTAATCCGTAGTTACCATTGTGCGACATTGCAAATCACTTAATCTCTTATTCAGAACTCATTAGAAGGCTAATTTATTATTCAGTAGTTTACCTGTATGCAAAGTTCAGTAATGGTATCCAATTAACTGTTTTAAAACATATATACTATGTTAGGCAAAAATAATTTTCTTGATATTTTTACAAATAACTGGCGAAGATTTAGTATTATATGCATATAACGTGTTGTTTCTTTACTTATACACCAAAACAAATCGTTTAATGTTAAAAAAAATTAATTAAAATAAGATGATTTTTAAAAAAAATTCTGCAGCAGGTACCGTTATATGAAGTATGTCAAAAAATCACAAATAATTAGTCCTATAACCATCTCTGAGGATATTACGGTTTTCCTTGCAAGTTCAGAGATATTCAGATTTTTCATGCTAGCTCCATACATTTTTTTCGAAAAAACCTTATAATAAATTCATTTTTGTGCGGAGTTAGCTCAGATGACATTGTTATGTGTATAATAGCTAATAGAAGCCATATCCGTCAACAAAACGAACATCTAGCAACTTTCATTTCTATGTCTATGGAGGTCGATTTTCAGCCCACAGTGCGGCAATAATTTTATTAAAATAAGGGTAGCCAGTCGAAGTGAACAAATAATAAGCATATACTAAAGATGTCATAAAGACTTGCTTTTGCTCGCATAAATTCGCTAACAGCCAAGTAAACTTTTCAATAATATGTGGTCCCACACTAGGCAAAGACTTTTTTTTTTACGTGGGGTGGAGGGATTATGTCGGACTCGCCGGGGTAAAATAAAGATGTTAAAAAGATAATGTACTTCCCGGAATACCATGCGGTCAAGTCAAGAGGTTACGGCCTGCCGTGTGAAACGACAGGCCATACACAAAGAGACCTACCCAAAGGACTCACTCTAAAAATTCCCTACTGTCTCCCAATGTCTCTCCCGATCCGACTGCCACGATCAACTCACGGCGCTGCGATGCCCAAGCGGGGCAAACCGCCAAAGTGTGCAGCGCCGTGTCCTCAACAACGTCGCGGCAGTCGCCGCAGTGGTGACAACCGGGCGTCTCATGCCGGCGTATACGACACAGGAACTGGCCAAAACAACCGTGGCCAGTCATTACCTGTGTCAGCCGGAAGGTGAGGGCGCCATGCCTCCTCTCCAGCCACTCCTCAAACACGGGACTTACCGCCACGATCGTGGCGTGCCCGACACTAGGCAAAGCCTGTCCTATGGGTACCCAATTCGATTACAATATAAGTTTCACTGTTTGCTCGGTTGACATCATATGAATAACATATGCAATAATATTACGTGATTGCATTATACTGTTCTTTTACTAACACCATAAAACAAAAGAACAATAAAATCTCCATTAACCAGTAACTTAATTTATTATAAAACTAAAAATAAATTCTTGTTTTAAATGTATACCATTATAATAAAGTACTGGATTATCCGTACATATCGTTATTATTATGTTATAGTAGGACAATAAAACAATCACGACAGATGTACAAAGAGTGTTTCAGTTGAATCATAACTCAGAGAAGTGAGCCATTCTGTAACCTTTAGTTTTGTTGCACTGTTTTATATCGCATAAATTTGTTTTATTCATATGTCATTCTATTCAGATATACAACGTGTACCAAAATTCAACGATAAGCGGGCACCAAAAGGAACTACTTATGACTACCCGAGTAAAAAAAAATACATATTGATTTTTTTTTCATTACGAAAAAAAGGGATTTCGCGTCCTTCAAAAATGGACATCCTTATTATATTTTTAAGTACCATTGCTACAATTTTACAAACACTTCTGTGTTTTTTTTTTGTTTTGGCAACGTAAGTAGCTCTACTATCCATCACAACAACTTTTACACAAATTCAACCAAAATTAAGTTACCTACCTGCACTAATGTTACTAAACAATGAGCATCTATCTATCTCCCTCTAACGCATAATCTCTCTGTATCTATCTCTCCCTAACTTATTTTATGTACTACGCCATAGATAAGACACTATAAACTGACTACGCACATGTCCCATTCAAATTCTAAGAACTTGCAACAATAACCTTTTGGATACATAGTAAAAGTGATACTATCAACACCAACAATTTGCGAAATATGGTTGTTGTTCAGAAAATGTACCTATGCATACCTATTTTTGTGTGTGGCTAGTTTGCCTAGAATATTTTAGTAGATAAAAGCACCAATTTTAAAAATATTTGCCTTAGTCGTCAATACTTTTTTTCATTACGATGATTGAAAGTGAACTGAAAGCCAAAATCTTACATAATTTATGAAAACATGGATTTTTGTGTAAGAACTACAGGCATTCTGGAATTTTTAATGATTGTGATGGATAGTAGTGCCACAGTACATAAATATACAGTATTGTAACTCGGCCGTATCTTTGAAATAAATGCCTACAGCCGCGCGGTACGTAAACATGCGATAGGGCTGCCCACCTATAGCATTTTAATTAAATATGCCTACTTTGAGTTTCTATCTATTTTTGTGATTGTAAATATTTTTTGTTTTATTTAAACAAATAAAATACTTTGTGAATGGAATAGGAAGTGTTCAATAAAATGCATGTTGTTTTTTGATTGGTAGATTTAATTTAAAAAAAACATGTTTATGTTAGATTTAAGACTTAATAACAAATCGGTCTTATAAATTTGCGACTGAAAAATATTTGCGCTTCGACTGAGACGTACGGAATGCTTTATTATCATATTTTAAAGTATAAAAAATCCGCATTTCAATTTAAAGCTTAATTAAAAATTGTTTTGGGAAACATGGACAAGGAGGAGAAAAAGGAATATCTTTTACTTGGTTATAGATACCTGCAGCTACTTTACAATTTATATGTTTAGTTTTAAAATAAGTTCGGAATATTTCTTCAATTTTTCTATATATTCCACGAAACCATCGCTGGGTACAATTAAAAAAGTTTGCGAATTAATCTTACTGTAGTCTCGGTACCTTAAATACCGACTGTCTGAGCTGAAATTGTGGCTTCTTTGAGCGGGCTTCACATACAAATTCAAAGCGTGACAATCACTTTTCTTTGCTTATTCACTTTATTTATTAGTCCCGGCATTTCTTTTTCGGGAGGAAAAAAATCCTTTAAAAAGACTTAAATTACGTACCTACCTACTAGTAAGTATAATCATTTTATAGTCTTACCTTTCGGAGTTCCCAGGTAATCTAAAAAAAGTTGTCTCTGGGTGCGTTATTGAGGAATTCATGCAACCAAAAACAGCACAATATAATATTCTACTTGTCATATTAAATAGGCTATACTTGTACTTACTTTTGGAAAAAAAAACGCGCGGGTACTTTTTAAAAAACAACACTCCGTCCGCTCGTCACTGCGGCGCATTCGCGACTGGTTGCGTGCCGAGCGCATGTCGACGCCGAGGCGCGTAGGTATGACTCGAGTTCCAACCGTTTGTATAAAGATAGGTTACTGTATATTTATGTACTGTGGTAATGCTACTTATGTTGCCAATAAAAAAAAAAAAGAAAATTGTAAAAATGTAGCATTGGTGCTTAAAAATTTAATAAGGAAGTTTCGCAATTTTTTTCGTAATGAAAGAAATACAAGAATGTATTTTCTTTTTTTCTCAAGTAGTCCAACTTATGATGCCCGCTTATTTTTGAATTTTGGGACATGTTGTATATGTCATTCTTGAATTGACTAAAACGCCTGGCAAAGCTTGTGTTTACTTCAGATACGGGTAGTTTGTACACCCGGCGGCGCCAGGGTGTGGGAACTGTCAAACATTTACATGAAAAAAAATTCTCATAGACAGTGCTGGACTTTAAAGTAAACGGAACAAAACTAAAGTTCTTTCTAGTCACATAGATGGCGTATAGCTATACGCTCACGACCACGGTTTTTCCCGTTCCACTTGCTTCCGAGCGTTACAATTGTAAACTCAAGTGGAACGGATAATGGAGTGTTTTGAGCGTTGATGTAAATTGAGTGAACTAGAAAAAAAAAAGTCGAATGCTTAAAGAGTTTTAAAAGGTTACAATTTGTACCTAAGTCTGACCAGATAAAATAATTTTCATTGTCGCCATCTTTGTTACCAACTTTATATTGAAAATGGCGCCAAATTTCGCAACGCTCACGACGACCCACCTCTCAGCATGGGTCGTCGTGAGCGTTGCGTGAGCGTGAGTAATGACGTCATGAGTGACGTTTTCGCCGCGACCACAACGATCATAGTCGTCATGTGGAACGGCTAAACGAGCATTTTAGGCGTCGTGAACGCTAAGTGGAACGCACCCTTAATTTTTCGTCTGTCAATAGTGTCAACTGTCAACTGTCGCGTGTCAGTGTCACTTCTACAATTACGTTTCTGTTTATTCTTTTCTTACTTCATCGTTGTTCGCGAAAATTACAATAAAATACGCAAGATAACTTTGTAAAAACTATCAACATGTTGAGAAGCTTCTTACGAATTCATAGAACTGGTAATCAATGTAGATCATCTTGTGCTGCCTTATCTAGGTAATATGAGTCGCGTCGATAGTAATTTTTAAATAATCATTCTAATATTAATTGTAAAAAACGAAAGGCATTGTGTTTCTTTTTTGCAGTGTAGTAAGTCGGTTACTGACCTACCTAAAATATAATAATATAAGACTGTTATGACTACAATTGTATTATTATGTTAAGGGTTGGTGCCGCATTGTGATAAAGTTGAGTTTGGCATTCAATTATTACATGGATGCTATATAACTATAGATCGCATCTAATACAGCCAAATTCTTGTGATGTACTAAATTTTGAATGTCATCTAAAATGCTGTCACTAGGTACTAAAAACCAGCATAACATTCAGAAAAGAAATAATTGTTGTTAAGAAAATCTTGATGTTACTCGAACACGATACTCTCGAAACCATAACATTTATTTTCAAACACGCCGTTTAAGAAAAGTATGGAAGACATCTTAGTAGACTAAAAAGTTTTGTTATGCCTCCAGCATAGAAGAGTTCAGAGTCCAAAGTCGCAATTCTGTTGTTTGGATAAAGTTAATTCAATTATTAAAACTTAAGTTAACCTATTTAGTTGCAGCAGTACACCAAAACCAAAGGTTTTCAATTATGTATAGCATTCCAAGCATTGCTCAATGAAACACAGCTAAATGTTATACTTAAAATATTAAATATGTTTTCAGGCAGAACAACATTCGAGGGTTCAGCGGAATAACACATTCAGCTACTCAAAAGAATGTCAACAAGAATGCTCCAATTATCAACACTTGTGTCTGCCGCACCATGTTTATACAGACTCAAGACACACCTAACCCAAATAGTTTAAAGTTTCTACCAGGTGTAAAAGTGCTGGAGCCAGGCCAGACTATGGATTTTCCTAATATTGGAGCAGCTCAGTGTAGTCCCTTGGGTATGTATAATATGCATGGAAAATCAGTAACTAGTTGTTCCCAATTAAGTAGGCATTTTAGCTAGCTAGCTGGCTTAAAAGTAGGTTAGGTTAGTAACAATATATTTTCTGCACATAAGGTACCCTATGTCATTTTACTGTTCCCCTGACAATTTTTATGCATACTTTTATGATGATCTGTCAAGTAGTTAAGGCCTGGAAGCTTAATAAACAAACTCACATTCACATTTATAACACTGCACAACAGCATGTCTGATGATTGGGTTATGTTACATGATATTAGTCCAACTTTTAATGACAATTTCAAATCTGTGACTGAAGTTTCTCTATCAGGCCTAGTTAACAAAATATGACACATGGGTCTTTTTATAAAAAAAAGTATATTTAAAGATTATCTTATTTTATTTTATTTCTCATGAGCCCTACACCTTTGCTTTGCTGAACGTGGCAGTAAATGTAAATTAACAGAAAAAGAAAAATGTAACTTTGACATTCATAAGTGTTACCTTGTAACCTAACATGAATAAATTAATTTGGATATTGATTTAGTTTTTAAGTTGAAAAAAATCTTTCGTTTATTTGACTTCCTTGCTGAAGCTAAAGGTAGAGAGCTGAGCTTATTATTATTATTTATTATTATTATTTACATACTCCGCAAATGAAACAAAAAATATTTGGATTATTCACTCAAACACATCTTGACGATGCTATATCAAATTATATTAAGAAATCTTAATATTGTTCTAGTTATCAGCAAATTTAGTGGAAGCTACAACTCAAATAAAAGAGCTGTTACAAAAAAATGAGGGTATATGTAGAATAAGAGACTAGTAAACATCATGTGATAAAAGTCATTCATCAGACAAAAGTTGCAATTTTGTTTTGCAGTGTAATATAAGCTAGGACAAAAAAAATTGTAATAGTACATAATTATATGTAATTTAGAAAAAAGAGATTTTTGGCTCTTGGTTATACTGAGTGCAGAATATACATATGTGGTAGCATATGCAATGTATTATAAAAAAAAGGAATGAATAATCATAATACTTTATGGTTGTTTAAAAATCAATGTTGGCAATCACATTTATGCCTGTGTTTATAACTGATTTATTAAGTGGGACTTTAAACTCATTATTGAAACATAAAAATAATACACATCTACAGTTTATGTAGTGTAGTAAGTATGAAACACATTACATACTTTGGAGTTATACAGGCATGGGTTTGTGTAGATACATTTGTTGGACCAATTCTGACCAAAGGAACATTCAGATGCAATAACCTTTTCTATAGGAACATGCAACACGAAGAGTGTCTCTTATGGTCCAGTAAAATCACTTATGGTCCTGTTGTTGGCAGAGTAGGGTTTCCTGAAGTAGCTTTGGAAACAGCTAACTGTAGAAAAATAATGCCATGTGTTGTATTTCTACAGTTAGTTAGTTAGTTTGGTATCATATTATACAGCGTGTCGCAGAAGTCGACATCAAGTCGGAATCAGGTTACAGGCTAAGTTATAATATCTATCAGAAAAATATAAATAAAATCTAAGTTAAGTATTTCAAGATTATAGGCATTAAAAAATACAAAAAAATCTACATTCTGTGATGGTCTTTTTACTCCTGTTACTACAGATATTTATTTCTTGAATTTTTTTTTGTGTAACTGCTTGTAATGCTTCTTTAAGCTCTTACCTAAAATTTAATGTCCACTGTCCCAGCTTGGAAGTAAATATAATTTTTCTCTATCAAAGATTCAAAGTTAATACTTAGCCCAATCTTAAGTGACCATATAAATATGGTCACTTAAGATTGGGCTAAGTGTTACCTGATTCCGGCTTGACGTCGACTTTTGGGACACCCAGTATAATACGCTAAAAGATGTAATTCTTCTTCTAAACAATATATTTCTTTCGTTGACTGCTTCAGTCGCGCAACAGTCGCGAATGTGACTGTTATAATTATTCATAATTCATGTCTCGGATTTGAATTCTGGGTCAGATCAATAAAAATATTTTGGGTAGGCATACCCAAAATATTTTGTTGATCTCTCTTTACGTGCTTGCACGTAAAGTCGTTGATCCTGCGCCCGATCTCTCTCAAGTCGTGTTGCTTAGGGTCATAAGAGTTATGGCGCAATTACACTTGGTCGTTACGCCCGTATTCGAACAGCTTAACTTAACAGTAACCGAAAGTGTGTGACACTGAAAATTGCAGACATTTCTTTTCCGATTATGACAACCCATTAACAGTACTAACCCAAAATATTCGTAGTATATATAAGAACATAGATAGTTTAACCGTCTTTATACACAGGCTTAGTATAGAATGTGATGTCATTATTCTCACTGAATGTTGGCTGTCTAATAGAACTTGCAATCTACCAGTATTACCAGAATACAATACTTTTAATACTACGTTATCATTTAATCAGAATGATGGCGTGGTAGTGTATACAAAGAAATCCCTAGCTGCCACAGTTGAGGAGCCGGAAGTCCAAGACTGCAACTGTCTCGTCATTAAAATAGGGACTGATATCGCGATTATAGCAATCTATAGACCACCATCGTTTAGAAAAGTAGATATGTTTATTAATGCCTTAAGTAATACGTTAGAAAGCCTTTCATCTTATAAAACTATTATTATAACCGGTGACTTAAATATAACGGTAACATAAATAGTGAGAATTATGACACTGGGACGCATGATTATTTAAATCTTTGTGCGTACTATGGCATATTGCCAGCACATACTTACCCGACACACATAAGTGGTTCTTGCTTAGATCATGTTATGCTTAAAACTAGGCTTCCGTGTTAGTTCAGTTATTGATGAGTTAGCGACAAGTGTTAAACACTTGTCGCTAACTCGTCAATAACTGACCACTGCGCTGTTCTACTTACACTTGAATTATCGCATCGCCCACAACTAAGGTCGAAAATAAACATGAGTAACCTTGAACGTGATATATGCGGCATTGATTTTAACCCAGTTTATAATACCGCTGACGTTAACACTTCCATGTCGTACGTTATTGATAAAGTACAACAAGCTATTTTAGCCAACACGATAGTAACTAAACTAATAAGAAAAATTATAATATCAAACCATGGATAACCCCGGGCCTAGTTCGATGAATACGAAACCGCGACAAACTACATATGAGAGCCAAGCAGTGTCCCGATAACTCTATCCTACAAATTTCTTATAAGAGATACAGAAATTTCTGTAATAATCTATTGAAAAACATAAAAATAGAATATGAAAAATCACAATTACATCAAGCTTCATATAACAGCAAACAACTGTGGAAATACGTTAAAAAGGTTACTTTCACATCTAACAAAAATAAGACAAATACGAGTTTATTGAAAACACATGGCTCTCCGTGGTCCTCTATTAACAACATAAATAGGTATTATGTAAACGTTGGCAAAACACTAGCTGAAAAAGTTCAAAATCACTGCGGTAGAAACACAAGCGAGACTTTCTCACGACCTTATACCCATCTTAAAAGTGGCAAATCCTTTGTCATGTTAGAGCCAGATGAAAGTGAGGTGGAACACCTAATATTAAATTTAAAAAATAATTGTGCAGTAGGATGGGATAATATCTCCACTAATATTCTCAAAGCTTGTAAGCACATTCCAGTGCGTCCATTAACGCATATTTTTCGAAATTGCCTCTCGGATGGCATCTTTCCCAAATGTCTTAAGAAAGCAATAGTAATACCAATATATAAATCCGGTAATAAAAATCTCGTGACGAACTACAGGCCCATCTCACTATTACCTTCTTTCTCCAAAATACTGGAAAAAATTATTAATAAAAGATTAGTAACATATATTGAAAAGAACTCCCTCTTCTCCGACATGCAATTCGGTTTTAGACCTAAGTTATCAACAGCAGACGCAGTACATCATTTAACCAGCTATATCTCAGAGGAACTTGGGAAGAGTAAGCAGGTACTTGGTATTTTCGTTGATCTGGCGAAGGCATTTGATACCGTGTCTGTTCCTATGCCTCTAAAAAAATTGGAGGCACTAGGAATTAGGGGCACACAGTTACAGCTTCTCACAGACTATCTACAAGATAGGTACCAATGTATCAAGATAGATAATGTCGTCAGTGCCGATTTGAAATTACCCCAATTCGGTATTCCTCAAGGAAGCGTCCTCGGAGGTACCCTCTTTCTGGTGTACATTAACGATCTCTGTAATTTAAGTCTACATCATGGAAAAATTGTTTCATACGCAGACGATACTGCGCTCCTTTTTTCCGCTGACACCATTGCGGAAGTCTATGAATATGCACAGTGCGGTTTTAATATAGTTAACAAATGGCTTCAATATAATATGCTCACCTTGAATACTGAAAAAACAAAATTTATTAAATTTTGTATGCGTAGACACCAACCTCATTTAAGTCACATTATATCACAGTAATAACATTACTGCTGGCACATGTCCTGTTATCTCAAACACTACTAATATTAAATATTTAGGTGTTATATTAGACGGCACACTCTCCTTTAAAGAACATATAACTGCTTTAACTAACAGAGTACGCAAATTATTATTTGTTTTCAAAAAATTACGCCTTATTGCTGATCACAAACTCATCATACAGATCTATAAGGCATTGTGTCTGTCTTTAATACAATATTGCATTACTTCATGGGGCGGTAGCGCAAAATCCTTCATGTTAAATATTGAACGAGCGCAAAGAGTGCTTTTAAAAGTAGCAACCCGACGACCCTACCGCTTTTCCACACATCTTTTGTATGAAAATTGTAATGTATTAACTGTCCGACAGCTTTTTATAATGTACACTGTACTTAAACAGCACGCAACGCTTACGTATAACATCAACCTTACTAACACTAAAAGACGAAAAGATATTGTCTGTACCACATTTTCTGAATCAAAGTTTGTTTTTACAAATAGATTTTTCGCATTCTTAGGGCCTTTTCTTTATAACAAGATAAATAAACAAACAGCTATATATGACCTAAGTTATATAAGATCTAAGCGGATAGTCTGTCAGTACTTACAAACTTTAAATTATGAGGATACTGAAGATTTGTTGATTGTTGTTAAATAAGTAATAACAAGTTCCATGATAATAATTATAATCTTAGCCTATTTTTGCATATATTTATATAATAAGTATGGTTAATTGTATATAATTTAGTTCTTAGTAGTATATTATAAGTGCCCTTAACGCCTGTGGCACAGGTTTACCCTAGTACAGGCACCCATATTATATTACCTATATTAAGTACTTTATGGACTGTATTCATGTTTTACCACTGTAATCAATAAATAAATTGTTATTATTATTATTATAGTAAAACAATGTAATGCATCGGGTGCCCAAATTCGAGTAACGTCTTTCGTGCACCCGAATACGAGCTACCAGTGCTCTTGTGCTTGTGCACACACTTGTGCTTTATATTATCTCCCGCTTAGAAGGCCAGTCTCCGTTAAGATTGGCCGTTGTGATCGAAAATCGATCTGAAGGAAGTTTCTTATTTCTTTGTATTGGTTTTAGCAAAAATGATATTCCGCATTGATGGTGTCAAAGCAGTTTTCTTTGGTGCCGATTTTGTGACAGTCACTAAGCTGGATGATGATACTGACTGGAGGCTTTTGAAGCCTGATATCTTTGCTACTATCATGGACTTCTTTGCCAGTGGTTTACCTGTGGTAATTGACGCTAAACCTTCGGGAGATACTCGTAAGTATATTTTGATCTTTATGAATTCAATAATGTTGACCACAAATTAGCGACTATAAATTACATCACCATGATGTGCACATACATAAAATGAAAAATACTTCTAATACCGTGGTGCAGCCGTATTTAATGCGACTGCTGTGCACGAGGTCTCGGCTACGAATCCCGGGTCCTGCAAACAAAAAGTCATTGGGTTTTCTGATAAGGAACTCAATAGCAGCCCAAAGTTAGGAAGTTGCTGGTGTTAAACAGTCCCGTGCCTCGGAAAGCACAAGCTGTTGGTACTGCGCCAGATCTCTCTCCGGTCGTACCGGATTACCGCCCTATCGGATCATGAGAGTTAGGGTACAGAGAGTGCACTTGTGTTTGTGCTCACGCTTGTGCACTACAATATCTCCTGCGCAGATGGTCAGTCTCAATTAAAATTGACCGCTGTGACCGAAATTCGGCCTGGAGGCCATTATTATTATTATTAGTGATTCACATAATTTTATTCGAATGATACCGATCGTATACAGTTGTGGACGACACAATCTTCGTTAAGATTGGCCGCCGTTACCGAAATTCGATCTGGAGGAAATTATAAACATATATTTTGTCAATGCGCTTAATTTTACTGGTCTATGGGGTCTTAAGCTTCAATGCTATAAAATGTTATTGAGGTGACAAATAATAATTATCAAATAATAATAATAGGTGGGAGCCTAATGGTAGCATCAGGTGACTCTATAGGCCACTGTACCTTTTGAACGTTAGACGATGCGACACTTAAAAAAGAATTGATGTGTGCCAATAAAAGGGACTTTGAGAATTATATCGTTTTCTTTTTTAATTTTAATTTTAAGTTTGTTCAATTTAGTAGTAAGCAAATATCTCTTACAAATATTATTTGTAAATAAGCAACATTGTAAAATTGGCGATTAAAAATAGTGGCCGTGAGTTTTTTGCCCGTTGTTCTCATTAGATCAACGCCCTTGCTTTGCTGATCATGGCAACAGGTATATGTAAGTGTATACCTTGACGTTCATAAGTGTTACTTTGTGACCTAAATGAACAAATATATTTTGATTTTGATAAGATAGGTCATGCTGATAGCGCATCACCACCGTTTTAAGCTCTACTCTGTAAAGGTAGATTATATTAGACTAATGGGCTGGGATCTTCTGAATGGTGGATATTTCCATATAGATCCAGTTTAGGGCGAATATACAAGCTGCTACGTCTCACAAAATTCCTTTTACTTCTGCAGAAGTAAACGAAGATGACGACGAGATAGTTCAGATGATTAAGGAGCTTCTGGACACACGTATCAGGCCTACAGTTCAGGAAGACGGCGGCGATGTACTGTTTGTAGACTTCAAAGATGGAGTCCTTAGGCTTAAGATGCAAGGCTCATGCTCTTCATGCCCTAGCTCTATAGTCACCTTGAAGAATGGGGTACGTATGTGTCGGCGACACGCCAGGATTTATATGTTTGGAGTCCATTATAATGAAAATAGACAGTCAACAATACTTAGTTTATTTTCGAACCATCGATCTTAAAATCGGCCCAGAATAGTTTCTTCCCGCTTTTTATATCTGCCTCACAACGACTTCAAATTGTTATAGCAACTACAACTTCCCTTATGACAGATAACGAACTTAGTACAAAATAAGTCTTGAAATATAGCTTAATATTTGAAATAATTATATTAATGAATTTTACATAACTCCAAATATCTTACATGAATTACGTTTATTTAATATAAAATAATAATAAATTTACAGACATGCTCAACAGATGGCACTGTAGAACGGATATAAAAGAAATTAAGTTTTACTTATTGTTTAAAATAATTAAATTCGATACATAAATTGGGATAATCATACAGACATTATTTTTTTTGTTTACACATTAAATTGAAAATTTGAACAATAAATTAAACCTCAATAATCATTAAAACATTCAAAAAGTCAACACTACGTCTATTAAATATTAAAGCTGGATACATAACGAATTAATGTTTATAAATAACTATGTGAATATCAATGTAATATATTTCAGGCATTTATTATATTATATTTCATTTTGTAAAAACTGTTATCCAGTCAAATCCGGTTAGATCGGCAAAGCCGATAGATTTTAATTTTCAAGTGACTACTCTCGCACTAGGAATAATTCCTGTGTCGCGGGGGACTTTAGAAACATTCAAACAACGGACACAAAGAACATCCAGACTTGGAACAACCATGTGTGGATCACACAAAGTTTTGTCCCGTGTGGGATTCGAACAACACTCGGCGCAATGGCAGTGGCGAGATGACTACTTAAGTCACTACGCCATACGCGCAGTCATAATAATAATAAGTATGCCTTGGCTAGAGCCGCCGCCGTAGGTGTTTCATCACACCTTAGATTAAAACTCTCGAAGGACCTCCATGCGTTGGACGCACACTCTGTAAGCCTCCCAGAAAGCTAGGTATTTTTGAATGTAATATGTTACAAAATACCTGAGATAATATCAGCCCTGTATTAAACTGCCCCACTGCTGGGCACGGGCCTCTTCTCAGTGTAAGACGGGTTAGGCCATAATCAACGCTGGCCCAGTTCGGGTTGGCAGACTTCACATACCTTCGAAAGCTTTTATAGAGGACTCTCAGATATGTAGGTTTCCATACGATGTTTTTCTTCAGCGTTAAAGCGAGAGACATTTTATTTCGTCTTTAAATCAGAACAAAGAGCCTGGTGGCTTTCCTATTATTCCTTAATCACCACTAACAGGTCGTTGGTCGACCGTTTATCGAATATATGACTTGGTAGTGCTGAGTTTTAGTGAACATCATACGTTTTATGTGTAGACATTAACAAATAGGAGCATTTTAATACGTAAAAAAGTTATTTAATTTCTCACATTTTATCAGTCGATCAATAGTGTATTGTAAGAAAGATAATAGTTTCGCAGGATCCCTGTATTGCAAAGAACACAACTATGCAGGTTCGTGCATGAGCTGTATTTGCCTTTTAACCGCGTATGTCGGATTTATATGATAAATATTTTTGTGTGTAATCCGTATGTCGTATTTTTCGGGCATAAAACTTTTGTTTGAAAAGTATTCTCTTTTTAATTACGTTGGATTTTATCCAAAATTATGTTAATTCAGAAAATGTGTTACACCTAGAGGTTAGTTACTTACTGCCTTCTCATAATTAGAAGCTACAAAATGTATGTTTGAATTTAGTTCAATTTACTAGCTTTATAAGCTGGACGCTGGGGCAGGGAACTGATTTAAAACTAGGTGGTTAAAAGGTTAATTTGGCATTATTGTATTAGGCCTTAGCCAACTTAGCTTCTTTAAGAGCAAGCGAGCTATACATATAGCACTCCCAGTGGAATAAAGGTGTAAGAAGATTATACTAACATTAGAGGAGAGAAAAAAAAACTGCTTGGTCTATATTTATTATAGAAATTACTTTTATAATCTTTTGTTTAATTTAGTGAAACAAATAACATAAAACGTTTTATCAAATTTTAAGTATTTTATTAAGTTTTAGCCTTTTATGATTAAAATATATCAAACTTATTATGACGCGACAAATGATTTTTTTGGTATGAAGCCTTTATTTGTTGTCAAATCACAACGAGATTATTTGATCTTGTGTTTCTTTATGTGAACTATTCGAATCTGCAATAAAAAATCGACGTTACTGTACTTAAGTCTTTATTCCACTGGGGTTGCGATATATGAGTAAACTGATATTTATATACGTATTTGGCTGATCCAAATGGAAATACCTACACATTTCTCTCTGATCCTAAAAATGCACACGTTGAAATGGCTTAGGCGATTCGCACGAAAACATATTCCATGTGTACGAAACGTAAAAAAATTATATTAGAAAAGTGTCTATTCGAACGATATGTGCGAACAAATTTGTGCAAAACGACTACTAAGCCGTTGAAATAAGTCCAAAATGTACCTTGAGCTAAAATATTTTCTTTTTATTGTAGGTACAAAATATGATGCAGTTTTACATCCCAGAAGTGGTATCTGTCGAACAAATCGATGATGAAGGTGACAAGCTTAGCGACAAAGTTTTCAAGGAATTCGAAAAACAACTTAAAACACACACAGAGAAAAGTGATTGATTCTCTGATATATAGATTATATATAAGTAGAAACGTGATATGTATATAAACAATCTTGTTAGCTCTTTGTTTATTTTAATTTATAATTAGTAAATAAATTGTGTTTGAATTATTATGTCCTGAATTCTCAATTTTTTTTACTAGCCTGACATCAGTTAGTGCAGATAGTTACTCCCGGTTCCTGAATCGATAAAAGTAGCAAATCTCAACTAAGTGTTCTCAAATATTTTTACAGAATCGAATTTCATCAAACTGCTGTCAACAAAGCACTTACTTAAGTATATCATGTTTAAATACAAACTTATATTTTAGAACTGTATAAGGAAACATGATAAATTAAACAAAAAAAAATGTTTAATGAATATTTAAGTTGAGTTTGAGTCGTTCTCAGCATGTAAATCTTACTACAGAACCCGAGGGTTTTGTTAGTTCGAGCCACAAGTGACCGTAATTTGTGCTACTACGAGCTACGAGTGGCTGATTGCGGCCACCAGTCGGCGCCACTTATGGCTAAATGCTGCTTCACATGCTTCATGCGATAGTTTATTGTATGTTAACACGGCTACACATCAAGTTAGACATCCTATATACGCATAACTATTATCCCATAATTCTCTATTTTGTATGTAGCGTACATACAAAATAGAGAATTATGGGAAAGAGACAGTGCATAGTGGTGTCGATGTAATGGTAAGGATAGAGAGTCGCGTCCCGTTCAGCGTGAATGAGACAAGATAACAAAAATATAACGCACCCTCTCGCCCGATTCGCAGCTTTCAACGTCCAAACAGTCTATGTTGATGTGTCGCTGTGTACACATGTGTTTGAGTGAATAAATAAATTATCTTATCACACTAGGCCACTGGTGACGGCCACAGTAAAGCTGTTAGTGACGCTTCTTAGCCATCGATGAGGCATTAGCGTTCTGTGTAGCTGCCAGTGGGTAGAATGTGGACTGTGAGCAGGATCTTAATTTTCTTCATTTTTATAGACATACCACTAGCAATAATTCCTGTGTCGCGGGGGACTTTACAAACATTCAAACAACGGACACAAAGAATACCCAGGCTCAGAACAAACATTTGTGGAACACGCAAATTTTTGTCCCGTGTGGGATTCGAACCTACAACATTTGGCGCAGTGGCAACGGCGAGACGACCACTTAAACCACTAGGTACGGTATCAGTGCAGCCTACTTGCCGCCCATAAATAAAACATTATATAACTGATTGTAGCCTATGACGACATCGACTGACATTAAAAAACTACTGTCTAACGTCCGATAGATATGGTAAATCGATAAATTTTTAAGTTGTTTTATTAAGGAAACTCGATCATCAGCTATATGGTAGATTGCTATCTGGACATTGCAAACCAGTCTACAGTTGACTAAATCCTTTAGGGCAATTCTTCATTTTCAAATTTATTGAAAGTTTGACTTTCGACGTCGAGACTATTTATAAATGACTAGCGACCCGCCCCGGCTTCGCACGGGTAGTACAAAATCTTAACAAATGATACACCTAAACCTTCCTAATGAACCACCCTGTCTATTGGTGGGAACCGGATAAAGATCCGTTTAGTCGTATTTGAGTTTATCGCGAACAGACAGACAGAAGCGGCAGGGGACATTGTTCTATATTATCTAACGATAGTGGCACAGATGCAAGATAGCTTACATACTTGTCAATATGAGGCACAGTAGCTTGAATTAAAATAGACAACATTCATTCCATTGCACTTTTATTATCCAAAGTAAAAGTTCTTTTTATAATATTTGAGTATCTTAGGCTGCTTCCCAACAATTGTTCCGATTTATAGAATATATTTTTAAATCTCGATTGACAACATTGACTTCGACTTAATACAAACGTTTGTTGGAAAACTGTCTATATTTAACGCATAAAAATATAAATACAAGTAAGTAGTTAACTAAATTATATTATATTAGTAGTTTCTTGAAGCTTAATAGTTAATTATGACTAATTACATATACAAAACATCTACAAATATCGTTCAAAACTAAGTTTAAAGATGAATTAAGACATTAGATAGTTGAAAAAACATGTCTTATAAATAGGTGAAATATTTATTTATACAATGGCAGTGTTTATGCTTATTTTAATCTAATTGTGGGTAGATTTAGAAACATATAAAATTTAAAAACCATTTACAGTCAGAAGCGCGAGTATGCTACTAGTATACTAACTTAGGTTTAATTAAGAGATAGAAATATGTATAAGAATAGTTGTGAAAATATATTAAATCTACTTTAAGCAGCTTTCCCATTGCGATTGCTGGCGATGCAATATATTGAATTTGGGTTCATTGCTCTGCAACAAGCGAAAAAATGGCGTAAATTCGTTTCAGTGTTTTTAAATTTTCTTTCTCTCATAGGAATGTACCTATAGGCTTTATTAGGATATTTTGATTTCAGTATGTACAGTCAGCAACAAAAGTAGCTTAACATTTAAATTTATTAAAAAATTAATTAAAAATTCTTATTATTATCTTGTATTTTGGAACTATGATTATATTACATATCTTTTAACTATTACTGCTATAAGAAAGTAGCATTTGTTATAATATTGAAGGTATGCATTGGAACTCTTGCAAGTGTGTATCGATTTCAACTAAGACTTCTATCTGCCAGTTAGCAACAGCTAACTGTACCTAGATTTTTTATTTGATAATATTCTGAACTGTTTGTAAAGTAATAATTATTGTAACTTTCCGCTTTGCGAAAAGTATCTAAAATAGATCGTCTGGCGGATCTACAAATTTAAAATACCAATATAGGTATGCATCGACTATAAATCTTTGATTGACTAATTGGATGTATCGTCTCTCATTAGAGACAGATAGTCTCATATAGTAAAATATCCTTTTCGCATTGACAATTTAAAGCCTCGGTCGTCTCAAGCAAAAGCAACGATAAAAGTGAGAAACATTTTTACGCTGGTGATATTTAATTTTTTTGTCGATAAAGGTTTCACTTTTATCTACAATATAAAGTGTAGTATTGCCAAATCTTTGTTTAATTAATTATATAATGCACTTTAAAGATACCTTAATTTTACTATTTAAACCTTAGGTATTTTTAAATGTACCTTTCATCGATATTATAAACAAATACGACTGAAAATATATTAAGTCAGATCTAGTTTATAGAAAAATAAACGACATTTCTAGCTAGTCTATGCTTGCCTCAGTTATCAGCAGAATATTTTATTGATACCTAATTATATTGTACATAGTCTTAAACCATATCCCTTTACTAACAAACGTTGTTTATTGACAAACTTAGCTTTTTTCTATTGTGTAATATATATGTTCTGACGCCTATATCCCCAAAAGGTATCTAGTCCCACGTAACGGGCGAACATTACCAAACATCGTGCTGTCACTGAAACTTTGTGAAGGGAAAAACCAGTTACACTTCGCTAGATCTGGGAATTGAAGTGCCCAAGGCTCCGTGTACAGAAGTCGCATACATTACCACTGCGAGATAGCAATTTATACAGAGTGACTAGTGCGGGTTTGTTTTACGTTAACGCGATCGACACGTTTATGACGGTCGGCGCTCCGATTGGCTCGCTCCAAACTCTTAACCAATCAGAAAGCCAAACGCGGTAAACGTTTTGATCGCTTTAACGTAAAACAACTCGCACTAGGAACCCAGATAGGCAAACGTTACACAAAGCACGTCGTTTATTAGTAAACGGTATAGTAAATAAGTATATACACGTACAAGTGAATAAGTGGTATGTCAAGCGTTTTGTCAAGGGTTACAACGGCAGACGCAACACGAAGGGAATAAGAACCAGTCCATGAATATGCCGGCGCAGTCGTCGTTCGGGTCGTATGCCAGGAGTCGATGCCACTTATATTTTTGTTCGCACCCGCAATCCCGGGCACATCGAGATGTCGACTTTTTACTGAAAGAAGCAAAGGTTTTTAATATTAGAATTTTCCAAACCAGACTGCGGTAGTGGAAAACCTCTGACGTTTCGTAGTTGTGTGCATATTAAATAATTGAATAAGGATCGCTTGCTTTAATGGCGAAGAAAACGTGAGGAATTCTACGTGTCTGCGAGTTCTCCATATTGTTCCCGAAGATTTTAAGTTGACTATACCTTTATTTATTATGTTGTTACTTAGATAAAGTAACTATTTCGATAAGTATAGAATAAATAATAGTATCTACGTCAGTTCAGTTAACTAATCAGACAAACCAGAAACCTTTGTATCTTTGTTAATAATTTATTTTGTTGTCGGCGTCAATTAAGCACAAGTCGTTTATTAACTGCAATACGGGTCACAACATTAATCTATGTGCACTTGTCTAAAATGATTAACAATTGTCACATCACTCAGCACGGAATCACAAAGATTTCACTTTTGAAAAAGCCCTTGTACGGTAGTGTTGTGACATCTTGGGTCTTATAAAACGATTGAGTAACTTTAGTGAAAGTCGATAAGAGTGTTAATTTGAATGCAGTTTACCTACCTGCACGTTTCCTGGTGTATCGCCTGCTCAAAATGCATAGTGTTGACGATTGCGCGAAGCTTTCGCGCCGAGTTCAGTGCCCAGTATGGCGTCATTATTTCTGTCTTGCTCTCGCAGGCGTCTACCCTGAAACGAGATTAAGTAACACAATACAAATTTGACCTTTTTTAATACGGTAATAAGCTGGACATATTTTACTATATCGTTAATATTATTAGTGTTACTTTGTGTGTGTTAGTTGTCAGACTGCCTTAACAACTTTACTCGGACTATGGGTGAGCACTGAAGGCTCCCAACCTTATGGAGAAAACTCGAAATGATTATAACCTTTTACAATTTTCTAACTATTTTATAGTAGATTTTGCTTGTAGCTTCGGTCGCTTTAATCTAGATTTTACCAATAAATTTATTCCCCTTCGGGAACAGTACTTTTTCTTGGTTGAAAAGTACCGAAGTCCTCCATGATTATTGGTCGAGTAGTTAAACGTGAATGCAAAAAAAAACAAATAAACTCATATTCGCATTTATAATATTAGTTAGGAATAGAGCTAATCCTTTAGCTGTTATGTTAAGTAGTATTGTCTATTGAAGTCAGATCCACGAACCTGCCCGTATTATTAACCGACTGCGGATCTGGTAGAGGTGTGTTAGCAGCCTGCCTGGCATGTCTGAAGTAAGAATCTCCAGACGCATCGTGCATGTCTGGCACTCCTGGCGCTCGACGCACTCTGTTCCCTGCTGGCGTAGTGAAGGAACCGTACATTCGCTTGATCAGCGCTTTATTCTCGTCGATGAACGTCTCGATTTTATCTCTGAAATGGAAAAACAACAAGTTGGTTTGTGTTTGCTGTATTTTTTTTTTAAACAGCTGTTGCACTTGGTATAAGTCCTGTGTAGCGGGGAACTTTACAAACATTCAAACAACGGACACAAAGAACACCTAGACACGGAACAACAATTTGTAAATCACACAAAGTTTTCGGTATTTGAAAGATAGATTATCTTATCTTATGTGTGGGGGCCAGTCAGTACAGACCGGTGACACTTCGACCCATTGGGATCTTTTGTGTCGGCCCCAAGATTTATCCCTTAGCTATCTCCCTATGAATGTACTGCATCAGTCGTAGCGTACACTTCAGAGGGAGAAGCCTGAAGTCCTCAGGGTTTGGATATGCCAATCCCATCAGACCCATCCTCAATCCAGCCAACGCGTCACATTCACATTGTAGGTGCGATATGGACTCGTCCTGTTCACCACAGGCTCTGCAGATCGAATTGTGTGCCAATCTCAATCTGCACAGGAAGTCGTTGGTGCCAAAATGGCCAGTGAACGCTCCTGTGAGCAGGCGTATTTGGCTCTTGTTATACCCGCAGAACTTCCGGGTGAAGCCTGTGGCTCTGTTTGCAATGAATTTCTTGGAGTGTTCCAGACCCCTAAGGGCCATCCACTCTAGCCTGTGTTTATCATTGCCATATGCATTCAAAGCTGCCTTGACGGTGCTCTCAGAGAGTCCCACGAATGGCTCGGGACCCACAAACAGTTGCTCCGAGCCCTTTCTGGCTAATTCATTAGCCTCCTCATTGCCCTGCACCCCTGCATGCCCCGGAACCCACACCAGTCTGACTGTGTTCTTTCTGCCAAGTTTGTTTAGGGCCTTAACACAATTCAGGACCAGTCTGGAGTCCACCTTACACGAATCCAGAGCCTTGAGAGCAGCTTGACTGTCACTGAGAATATACACAATCCTGTCAGTGACATTACTGTTGATATTCTCCTGAGCACAGGCAGTTATAGCATAGGTTTCCGCTTGGAAGACCGTTGCATATTTGCCCATGCTTTGGCTCACCTTGCAGTCGTTGGTATAGATACCAGCGCCCGATCCTGTTTCCATTTTGGAACCATCAGTGTACCAGATGAGACAGCCCTTGTCAGGGAATTGTAGACCTTGTCCCCATTCGTCCCTCGTGGGGATCTTTATTTTAAAATTATTTTTGAATATGTGCAATGGTTGCATTTTGTCGCATCCCATGCTCATAATCCTTTTGAGATCCTTTGAAATCTCCAATTTTGTGTGTCGAGTTACCGGCATGTTGACGCTCCACAGCCCCTGCACAGATAATCTGTGTAGCGCCTTTATCGCCTCTGACTCCACAACAATGTGTAGCGGCGTTAGATCCAGCAGGACCTCTAACGCTGCCGTTGGCGTAGTCGGCTACGCCCCTGTAATAGCCATGCAGGCCAATCGCTCGCAGCGCGGTCCTGCATGTAGCTAGTTTAGTTCTTGGCCAGCAGACGATGCTTCCATACGTGAGTATGGGTCTTATCATCATCGTGTATAGCCACTTGATGACCTTGTAAAATATGTATGTATTTACAAAAAAAAAGTATATATGTATGTTTATCCATTGTCTAGTCCCAATAGTACAAGCTCTGCTTAGTTTGGGTTGGATGGTGTTGTGTGTGTATGTAGTAGAATATTACCTTGGGCTTTAGCCCCCAGGTCTTCCCATAAGTAGAACGAATCATGCCGAAGACCCACTGGGCCTTCTTTATGACTTTGTCTACATGAGGTTTCCACGTTAGTTTGCTATCTAAGGTCATGCCTAGATACTTCACCTCCATGGACCATTGTAACTGCGTACCATACATGGAGAGAGTTTCCAACCCTGTCAGATCCCTCGTCCTAGTAAACGGCAAGACAGTAGTTTTCCCTGGGTTGATCGATAAATGATTGCTACTGCACCATTTTTTCCACCATAATCAGGGCCTTCTGCATGAGACTAGATACCGTACTCGGGAACTTTCCATTGACGAGTATCACCAAGTCATCCGCATATCCGACCGTTAAGTACGGACCTTTATTGAGTTGTTCTAGGAGTGAATTGACTACCAAGCACCATAAGAGTGGTGAGAGTACTCCACCCTGAGAGCAGCCCTTGGTTGTCCTTGCATACATTTCATCTCCTAACAACTCAGACCTAATGATTCTACCCTTGAGCATACAATCGATCCACTTGCAAATGGTTGGCTCTATGCCGTGATTTGCCGATGCCACACTGATGGCATCAAAGGTGGTCCGATCGAAATTTCCCTCAATATCCAGGAAAGCAGCAATGCAAACTTCCCGGTTCTCTAATGCATGTTCTGCCTTATTTACCACAAAATGTAGTGCCGTCTCAGTGGATTTTCCCGACTGGTAGGCACATTGTAGCCTGTGGAGGGGGAAAGATAGATTAATACAAACGAAATATTTAAACAGAGGGTTAGACTCATATCAACAGCTGTGATTGGCTAACTCAATTAGCAATAGCCAATTAAATCTGTTGAGACGGCTTCGATTTTGACACGTCGTTGATATTTATAGCCTCTAAGAAACCGTGTCATTTATACGTCACGAACGTTATTTAAATAGCTGTTTTGTATTTTGTACTGCGGGCGCAGTCAGGCTGCGAACTATGAACAGAGAGAATACAACAGCTATTTGATGTGCTAGGTTAGAGCGAAATAGTAATATAATGGCTCAATAGCTTTTTATTCATTTATTGAGATTCCAGCTCAGCTTGTAAAACTAGTGTAGTTGAGCGGAATACTAGCTCTGTTTGTAGCTCAACATTATAGTTCTAACTCAATCCATTAATAATTTTACTAGTTTAGTATCTTCTATCTAGTAGATCACCTAGTATTACCGTCATGAGGTATATCTTTATTTGCTAGTAATACTATCCTCATATTTAATGCGACATCCCATAGCATGCGCTAAAACTTTACAAGCACACTATCTAGCTCACTAGTCGATAGTTTGCGATCAAACCGCGCCCTACAGAATGAATGCGCTGTACACACGCTGTCAACCTAGACTGTTTGGACTTTGAACTATTAGAATTTGAACGCTGCAAATCGTGCGAGAGAGTGCGTTATATATTTGTTATTTTGTCTCATTCACGCTGAACAGGACGCGACGCTCTATTCTTACCATTACATCGACTCCACAATGCACAGTCCCTTTCCGACAATTTTCTATTTTGTATGTAGCGTAGTTATGCTTATATAGGGTGTCTAACTTGATGTGTGGCCGTGTGTACCATTCCATGGCAAGAATAATGTCGATGTTTGACGTTTATAAGTGTTTGCAACGTTCATAAGTGTTACTGTGTGACCAACATAAATAAACAATATTTATTTATGTTTGTCACATAGTAATACGAACGTCAAATATCGAGATTAGGTATTCTTAAAGGCGCTATACTAAAAAATAAAATCTGAAAAATGTTTTAGACTTTTTTTTTCAGTATATCGCCTTCTCAAGTATCTCTAAAAATATTATTCATCACTTGAGTCTAACACAAGTTTATTTGACTCTGATGTTCGGTACTGCCTCGTTGACCCAGCAGTAGAATATGGGGCCACTGTGCATAACTCTCGGATCTAATTCTGTTATATCCCTATCAAGAAATTCTCAACGGTAGCATGGAATCTGGGACTGTGTCTGTTATACGAAAATACGCGCTCTCCCTATTATGTGGCACTTAGGAACATAATAGGTAAACGAAATGTGTGTATCTATCATCTCGGCCTATCCCTTCTGTGATTTAGGTGACAGATTATGTATATATAACATTCGGTAGGATAGAGGTACCTCACAAATTCGGTAATAGTTGTTGGGTAAGTAAGCATTGCTAATACGTAGGCACGGAGGCTTAGTAGGGAGGCGGTTCTAATTGAAACCGGAAGCTTCGGCGACACTGTAT
The DNA here is from genome assembly GCA_963675205.1 of Catocala nupta. Classification (NCBI taxonomy): domain Eukaryota; kingdom Metazoa; phylum Arthropoda; class Insecta; order Lepidoptera; family Erebidae; genus Catocala; species Catocala nupta. The sequence goes on along the minus strand of OY776097.1, from coordinate 16,912,955 downwards.
GACTGTTCAAATTCAATACAATGGCTTGTATAGCAACGAATATATAAGTAAATTACAAGTAAAACTTACAATGGGTACGTGTTGCCAGCAGTTGGACAATACAATTGGAAGTTTCGCTTCACGCACGGCACCCCTCTGATGATTTGACCTTGGAGCTCGTAGCCCAGCGCTAAAGATAGAGCCGTCCATAGTATCTGAAATAGCAACAATTGTACGATTAGTTATACCAGTTTTTGTTTAGACGAGGTTGTAATTAAAGGGCGTGAAAATATCAGGCAATTTCTTGAGATTGAGTTTGTGTGTGAGGGTAAAGCGTTCACTAAGAACTCGTCTCATCTGTTTTTAAACAAATGCATCTTTAGCGTCGTAAGTATAAAACTAGATATTGGTGCCAATTCTGTTGTCACAAAATTCTCTTATCTTAGCTAAAAATCTCTAAAATTTAGTTTAGTCCTGTCAAACGACATTTCTTATTCTGAAATCGTCAAAAGTGACAGGACTAAACTAAATTTTAGAGATTTTTAGCTAAGATAAGAGAATTTTGTGACAACAGAATTGGCACCATTGTATCTCGTAGATATGTAAGTAGTTTTATTTTTTCTTTGCTAAGAATCACATACATATACCTAACTTAACAGCATAGTTATAAAGATAAATAAGTTAGATATATTGGGTTGAGTATGATTCAATAACACTCTATGAGATTGGGAACTCAAACACTTTTAGTTGGCTTCAGTCTTCAGTCCCCGCAGAGGCAAGCTAGTCAAATACAACCAATATTTTATACATTAACATTATTTTTATAAAAAGTGATAGTTGTTAATCCATTTAATAAAATCAACTTACATTTAAATAAAACAGTTCCATGTCCGGTACCGAATTAATGTTTAATTATTACGTCCTGCTACTACTGTGTGTACTAATTAACTGAACGATTTCATATATAAAAACAATAAACAAAAAAACACGTTAAACTCGGTTCGACCTCAGTACACAGTGAGTCAAGCTCTGAAGATACGTCCGGCGATAAACGAATAAAATATCCTTGTTTTACAGAAATATAAGCCTTACAGCCTTCCTAAGAATAAATATATATTTTAATTTTGCAATACGCTATTGTTATTCTAGTTTATGCATAAAATGTGACTGACATAAAACACTCATTGAGATTCAAAATAGCACACGCTACAAAACACGTACTTGTTCAGAATATTGAATTTCGCGCGAGAATACGTACTTTATCATATTCAAATGTTAAAAAAGCATACAAAATGCATATTTATTACAGTGATTTATAGCGAATTTCAATTGTGCAATACATAAAATGGGAAACTGGATCGCGTCATTAATTTAGTAAGCGGTTGTTTAGCAATTCAAAAGCTATCCAGCATATTTAAGACGCAACTGTGTCAATAACCTTGCATGGAACGAAATAAATTTACATATATATTTATTAGCAAAAAATGGCAGAGAAGTGAGGCGCCCAACTTCTGGCGCCTCAAGTTTGCAATGATTTATTAGATCTTATAGTTCACTCAGATTAAAATTCAATTGGCGCTTATAGAGGTGCAGCAGTTAAAAATCATTACCCGAAGGTTTACGATGGCAACTTTATAGACCAATTTAATTATTTTATGATAAATTCCCAGATTTATTATTTGAATGTCTGTTAACGACCGTATTAAGGTCAAAACAAAATATTATGTAAAAAGCTAATGAATTTGATATAGAAACACACTACTTTTTACGCAATTAATCTTGAGATATATTGTAAAATATTATTCTAACTGCAACGTGATTGGTATAAAAGAAAAGGAGCAGTATTTAAAATAAAGAATTCTAGGAATTCGGTACGAATAATTGATTTGTCATGTTTCTAAGTCGTTGCGTTCAACTAGTTTCTAGCATAATATTGTCCTGGTCAAGCTATCTATCAAAATGTTTATTGTTTTAATTTTAATTCTTCGTATTCGTGATCACGTTTAGACTTCCATATTCTAGTTAGAAGTAATTGCTTGGTGGGTGTTTAGGAGTCATTCATGTCTTGTTATATTTATTTATAAGTGCAGCCGTGTTCAAAATACAATGACTACCTGTTTACATTTAAGTTTTGCGCATAACGTGATTCAATAACGTTACCTTTTGATTCTATTATAAACTGTTTTTCATAATACGTATATATTTTTATTTCTGTTTTATAATATTTGAGGCGTAAGTTAGTTTTAAAGAATTGGATTTGAACTGAGATATTATATTTTTAAAGTTGATTTGTGGATAATAAATAGTAGATTTTATGATATTATTTTATCAATATAGTTAATGCTATGGATTCAAATAAGTATAGGTAAGTATTGACATCAATTAGCTAACTATTTAGACTTTGAAGAAAAATACGAATAACCTTGTTTACTTTAGGCCAGTAAACTTAGGACATAAAGTAAATAATGTTTACTACGATGCGATGAAGTAGTCTCCTGTTTGCACTACTATACTATAAAACTTGTCACGGAAGTTCATGACATTATTCTTAGTACAGTTGGCCAAAAATGAGGCCTACCACCCTACGGTAGAAGTTCATTTGACCGTCATGAAACAACAAGGTCGATTTCCCCTGCAATCATATTGACAGTGACCGTTTCTTTATCATGTTTTATATTTGTCATGGAATGTGTCCTGTTTGAATTATCACAGCTAATCTAAGATCTCTTACTCGCCGTTAGAAAAGTCAACGCTAGCGATAATTAGATCTCACAGAAACTTTTGTCAAAACTGGTAGACCATTTTCATGGCCGATTGTACTTAATATTAAAACTAAAACATTGTACTAAGCCTCTCTTTGAAGGAGGATTAAGTAATAAAGTTTCTCAACCAAATATTTACCCAAGGCTATGTTAGTCATTGTCCACTCCGTTTTATCGAATAAATACCGCCTAAAGTACTTCTTGCATATAATCTTCAATAGATAATTACAATGCGATGTATGACACCATTGTATTCTAGCCGAACGATTATTTTGGAGCATATTAGAATAAAATATATTCTTGTCAGGTCCAATTTTATTATTCGCATATATTGATGTTAGATAATTGCCGAACCTTCTTTGTCGCATTATAAATAAATTTATTTAAATAACTTCCTATTTTGTAGGGTCAGTGAGTAATTAGGAGATTTTTGATAGCGAGCTTAATAGCTCGCTATCAAAAAAAGATTATTGATGTTTATGCTTTTTAATACTTATTAAATGAGGAGATTTAAATACTTGTTTATTTTAGTATGTTAGTTAAGTTTAGATATTAAAAAGCACTTTAGATAGAGTTTCGGAAACGTCTCTTTTATCTATTTCATAAAAAGAAGATTTGGAATATATTAAGCTGGGTATTTCAATTTGTATATTGCTAAGAATGTTTATTCTGGTAGCTTTCCTACGCCTCTTATAAGCAAATTTCATCTAAACTTTTTCTATTAGACCTGAATACATTTTTATTGTCCTTTAGTTACAGCCTTCTTTCTTTCAAAGACTAAATACTATTTCTATATAACGTACAGGTAATAAAATATTCTTATTACAGAATGTAGAGACGATGCACATTTACCTATGTATTTCTAGTTTAGTATTAAGCAATTATACTAATGTTATGAATTAATTAGTTCCAATTATAAAAATAGCTATTGCTACGTTTATTTGCATTAATAACGTTCTCTTTCACGGACATCACGAATATAACCTAAACAGCGAATTGACTTTTGCGAATTTCCATCATAAACAGAAACGTGATAATTTTCGGCATCAGTCACATTATAATTGGTTATTTCGAATGCACATAACGACACGAATTGTTCACAATATCGAATGGTTCACGAGTAGCTTGTTAACAGTCCATTCGCTTCACGTTCTAACGGATGACATTTTGATGTGACTCACGCGCAGTTCATTTACTTCAGACTTAGAAATTTAATACATACGTCTAACCACACTACTGTAGCTATAGCGAAAACTATTCCCATAGAAGACACTTACGATGACTGCATAGTAATTCTGTTTGTAAATACATGTACATTTCCAGCTAGCATTGAATAATTTGATGATTTCAGTGCCAATTATTGATTTTAAACGATTGCATAAACACGATTGAAGTATCTATTGTTTAGTGACAAATGTAAGACAATAATTGCGTCATTTAAATTTCGAGTAGCAACCAAAGTATCCACGCTTACGTAGATAGTAGAATTGTCTTGCTTAACCATTGAGTAAAATAACATTTAGCTTGAGACTCTCCCATAAGGTTTCATAGTTCCCGACACACCTCTACTAGTTTAATTGTTGTTTCCATGCATTTTTATTGCTGTTAGTGAGAGAATAACTAGCGGACCACTTGAAAGTAAGTGGAGACCGCTATGTGTTAAAAACCCCATAGAAGAAATTCTAAAGAATCACAATCAATCCACTGCCAACCATAAACCACATAATACGTGACATGTCTTTGATCAAAAGTATTAAAATGTGATAGGGTATAAAAATATATGGTAGATCCTCTGTGGTAAATGTTCTTGTTTATAATAATTGTCATTAAATATAGTAAGCAGGGATAGCCTAGTAGGAGATCGTTGGACTGCCACGAAAAAGTCTCGAGTTCGATCCTAAGGTACGCGATTCTGTCAATTTTTTTTTTTATGATTTAACGGTTGCAATCGGGCAGACGGTTCCCTATCCATTAGCATAAAATTTTAAGACCTAATATAACTTAGCATAATGTTGTTTGGCATAATTATATTTTCGCATAATATAATTACGCGTAACAGCTTACGCATAATTTTTTAAGCATAATTTCTCTAACCATAATAATGATTAAGCATAATATTGTGAAGCATAAATTTATTAAGCATAAAGTTCTAAACCATAACTTTTTTAAGCATAATATCCTAAAGCATAAATTGATGATGTGTTGAATGAGTTTCTGTCACGGCTCCGGCGCTGCGGGCCTCCGGCGGCCCCACGCGTGCTAATCGTCGCAGACGGCTTTCGCTCACCACCGCAGCTTCGGCTTATTGGCCGGCTTCGCCGGCCAGCCTCAGCCGCCTGCTCCTCAGCCCGCGGGCCGCCTCGCCCCTACACGCCTACGCGATTTTAAATAACACTCTAGGGGTAGGACAAACAAGACTACGTGAAGTCGGTTTTGAAAATATACACCTAAAATAAATAATTAAGGACTACTATTTCAATCAGTTAACTTCTATCTGAGTTAACTTCTATTATGCTAAAAGTCTTTAGGCCTACTAACGTTATGCTAATAGTCATTAGGCCTACTAACGTTATGGGAATCAAATTTATGCCAAAACAAATTAGTCTTTAACATGATTATGCCAACATAAAATGTATGCCTAAAAAAAGTATGCCAAAGTATTATTATGCCAAAACAAATTGTGCCAAAATCGTTATGCCGAAGTATATTAGGACAAAAAACATTATGCGAAAAGGAGGGATCCCGCGTAGCCCGTCTTTTAAAAAGAAGCACGCTCTTTTCTTGAAGGTTTGTAGGTCGTATTGATCCGGAAATACCGCAGGCTACAATTCATTCCACAGTTTAGTTGTGCGAGGCAGAAAATTTCTAGAAAAACGCACAGTTGTAGACTGCCAACCATCTAAATGATGGGAATGTAAATTTTGTCGCGTAGGACGATGGCGAAAAGAGGCGGCAGGGATCAGTCCGAACAATTCCTCGGAGCCTTCCCCTCCTGCCCAGCGGTACTGATATATAAGCCGATCGCGTCCTGGACCGTTGCTTCTCCCGGCCGGCTCCACACCTTCAGCTTAGTGTCCTGATTCTTCAAGCACGAAGCAAGCCTTAAGACGAACCACGCCCTGATCATTCTAACTTAGTATAAATTATTATTATCTATAACTGTACTCAAGATATATTAAAAGTGTTAATTGTCATACCATCTATTATTAATCTCATAAAATTCACCTTGGGACACCACGCCCCTACGGCGTGGCCTGTTCTTTCTGGATCAACAGATCCCTTGTTGAAAACCACTCTAAAGGTTACAACTCCCCGTAGTAAAAACGATAGAAGATGCATAGCGAGGCCACATCTCTACGCAGCGCCAAGGGGTCTAGCCGATTTGAAACAACCGGGCAGTCGACAATTCGAGTCGCTCTCCGTTGAATGCGGTCTAGGGGAAGAAGCTGGTACTGGGGTGCCCCTGCCCAAAGATGAGAACAGTATTCCATTTGAGGCCGAACCTGCGCCTTGTAAAGTAGTAGGCGGTGGCTCGGCGTGAAATACTGTCTCGATCTGTTGAGCACGCCAAGCTTTATCGAAGCTAATTTACCCTTACCCTCTAAATAGCCGCGGAACTGGACTTCACTCGATATGTCGACACCAAGTATTCCAATATTGGCTGAGGCAGTTATGGGGATGTGCTCAAAACGAGGCGATACGACCAACGGAAGTTTTTAGCGGTGAACGCGCAAACTTGTGTCTTTGTTATGTGCGTATTAAATAGTTCATTATCGCTCACTTTAACGGTGAAGAAAAACATCGTGAGGAAATCTGCATGTCTTAGAGTTCCCTATAATATTCTTGAAAATATATGAAGTCTGCCAAGCCCCTAACCCTTCTCATACTGAGAAGAGGCCCGTACTCAGCAGTGGAACATCCCCTCTTTCTATGACTATCCCAGTTTATGATATAGCGTTCCCCTACACCAACAATATACGTTATATTAGGAGAGCCGCTGTACCTTCCAGTGCCCGAGAGCACCTTCCGGAACCAGTTATAAACAGGTCTTGTCCCCAAATCTCGACTACTCCACCCTAACCTCAGAGATCCGGTTCTCTTGAGCGAGCTACCTCGTGCCCAAGTGACACTACCTATTCTCCAGATAGGTACCGGAGCAATAAAGCCGCTCACCGCCTGCAACTCAGGGAGTTGCTAACGAAAACCTCTCAGCAGTGGAACAGTTTAATACAAGGCTGATATTATTATATTATATTAAAGATATGGGTAAACGTAACAATCCATGGAATAAAAATTGGTACTGTCAAGAAGTGGATTGGCATGTGATTGATATATTACTGACCAGCAAAGTTTTCATGACGTCTAGTATTCCAAGACATAATTCTGAGACAGGTTAAAAAACCGTTGTGCTGTTAGTACCAGTGTGATATTGCTTATGGCGCTGGCAGAACAGTTATGAACATGAGTGTTGGCGTGGCGATAATTACTTTCCATGAAACGAGTGTTATGCTTGTTTGTATATATCTCGAATTCGATATGATTTTGCATAACTGTATCTTACGATAATTTATGGAGTAATGTAGAAATGAAGAAGAAAGAATTAACTAATTCAATTCTATACTCTCCTTTTTTAAGAAAACTTGAATTTAAAATGAGTGATTTTGCAGGACTATAGTAGATGAAAGTCTGTAGTTCTTGTTGTTGTATGTCTGTAATATTTTATATTTGTGTTTCGTATACGTCTGTGGAAACTTTCCCAGAGTAGAAAACGACATAAAGACTTCGAACTCACACAAGCCTAAACTCTAAAAAACTTTATTTTAATAGGTATCCAATGGAAAATGTGTGTCAGGTAGACCCGAGTTAAGTCTAATAAATAATCTGCCAAGTTTTAGAATACCTAACATAATTAAAATATACTGTGTCTAGCCACCTGTGTGCCGCTGCGACACAATAGGTTAAATGAGACTATCCTCGATATATCTATAAAGCTATAAGTGTTATTAAATACGAAATCAAATTTAGTTTCATATGGCAGCTAGACTTGTCAGTCTGTCGTCAGCTATACAAAACATAGTGAGAGCGAAAGTGGTTAGAACAAAAGGCGATCGCCTACACCAGAAGATGCAGATAGTGACGCATTTTTGTTGATCTTGAAGACTCAACATTGATTATCAAAAAAACATTGGGTATAAAAGTAATATGGAAGAAGACATCTTTTGTATATGTAATATAAAAATTACAACAAGTTAAAAACGAAGATGTTAAAAATCAAACCTTAATTTTAAAATTATAATTTGATTGTACTTTCACAGAATGTTTCATTCGTTAAATTAATAATTTATTAATAGTAGAATCGGCGGGATAGTATTATGTTTAAGGTTTAGACTTGTCGGTTGGATCTCTACCACCCGTTACACCATCGTCGTGAAGCTACTCCTGACACAAGCATTTATCTGAATTCCTAGTGAACAATGGGTCGATTTTAAGAATAAGCTCTTGCTTAAATAACTTAAATTTTGCAAATAATTAACCCTAAACAATACTACAGTTCAAATATAAAAAAGTGATATTCTCTGTTAGGCTTGCCAAAATCCTTTGGCAAAACCCAGCGACTGAACGTACCTAGTGGCCTATTTTATTGGCTATAAATTGAAGACTGGTTAAGGAGGGCGCACCTATTGTGGAAACTAGAGGTGTGCCTCTAGTCTAGACAATTTAAAAAACAAACTATACTTGAATCTATAACAGCCGAGGTGAACGCTCCGACAGCTGTTATGGGAGTCAAATAAGGTTATAAATTATGGCAACGACATTGTAGTCTATCATATAAATCCGTCACGTTTTATATTTTATCAAAGAAGCCCACGCACATGACTCAGTGTGGTACGGTCGGACGTTTCTATGAGCCTACGCTACCGCAATTCTAATAAGGCGACGAATAAATAATAGCATGATCGGAAATGTAGTGCGAATATGTAGGTTTTAGAACTTGTATTTTAATAATAAAATATTAGCGCTGTATTAAACTTTCCCATTGCTGGCCACGGACTTCTTCTCAGTGTGAAAAGGGTAAAGCCACCACGTAGGTCCATTACGGGTTGGGTGCGGGTTGGGTTGATAAACTTCTCGTATCTTCGGGAACATTATGTAGAACTCTCAGACATGCAGTTTCTCTTACAATGCTTTCCTTCACAGTTAAAGGAATGATAATTAACTATTTAATACGCACATATCTTCGAAATTTAAATTTATTTTCAATGGCAATAAAATTGTCTGTGATCGTGGGATCAAACTCGAGACCTCTGTGTTCAATGGTCTCCAACTAGACCATCGCAGCGACTTGTATTAGTTACCCTTTATTTTATTTACCCGCCAGCTTAATGTAATAAAGCCAGTAATGAGACATGACATAATCACTAAATGTCTGGACGCCGGCCGCGGGGTCCAAGCGGCAATTAACTTATTAAGTTCCAATGGATTGCATATTTATTACGGTGTTAAGAGCACGGGATACTGCTCGCTGCGCTATAAGCGTAATTTGGTTCCATGCTCTATAGGATTCACCTATGCTTACAACCAATCGTGGGATTGCATGCTAACATGCAACGTATGTCGCTTTGCCTAAGCAAAGCGTTATTCTTTTTTTAGTAAGGACATTCTCAGCAGCAGCATGAAGTCAGGTAATGTGGCAGGTAGATGCAAACATTAACTAGAAGTTAAAAATAGCGAAATGTTTCTATGGTCCAGTGTTGTATATATTACCGGAGAGATGCAGTCGCCACCTATGATTAAAAATATGTTTATTTAAGTTATTATCTACTGAAAAGTAGGTATAAAAAACTTTAAGCGAAATCAAATTCACACTCAAGCCTACATGATACCCTTAAATCTTTACATTAACATAATCGTATCAAAACGGAAACATTAAATCTGTCATCCCACTTCCAATCCATAACTCTCTAGTACAAGCCATGACTTTCATGTAAAATAATTTTTCGCAGAACCGAAGGAAATGCAAGACAATGCATGTTTAAAACCAAGGATTCTCGCGCAAACCAATGCAGCTGGGCCATGAATTATTCAAGATTTTGCAACTATAATAACAAATTTAAATTCATATATTCAAAAAAATAAACAATGCAATCTTTGACGCCATTCCGTCTCACATTTCAGTCTCGGACAGATATTTGTGAAATGTTAGCGTGTTTGCTAAGGCATTTGCACAGCTTGTATAAATTTATACTAAGGTTTTATAGGTTACGTATTATTTATAACCTTGCCTGAACTTAGCAACTAACTTAAATGTTACTCTAGTAACTTTAATAAGCTCAGCCACTAACTTTGACATTCATAAGTGTTACTATGTGACCTAAATGAATAAATTATTTTTGACTTTGACTATTAAATACTATTAAGTACTAATGGAATAGTTCCTCGTTGCCAACTATTAGGTGACGTTATAAATAAGCTAGCTGACTTAGCCATAAACCATCTTCTTACAGGGAACGGCGCGCGGCGTAGAGTTGTGAGGCTTTTACTGCTTGACGTCCGATATATATGATTTCCAGAGCAAATGATGAATGGTGAATGATGATGGTATATATATGATATACCATCATTATTCATCATTCATCATTTCTATCCATATTTTAATTCCTTTTTTCTAGTGCCAGCAACTGATCATAGGCTATATTAACTTCGTACATACAGCGACACATCAACCTAGACTGTTTGAACGTTGAACTATTAGAAGTTGGACGCTGCGAATTGTGCGAGAGAGTGCGTTATATTTTTGTTCTCTATCCTTACCATTACATCGACGCCACTATGCACTGTCCCTTGCCGACAATTCTCTATATTGTATGTAGCGTAGTTATGTGTATATAGGGTATCTAACTTGATGTGTAGCCGTGTGTACCATTAAAGAAATACTTGCATTATATTTTGGTAGTATGAAAATAATTACGTCGGTGTATCACAAAAGTTAGATTTATTACACAACTAGATTTTGCCCGCGGCTTTCATCAAAAAGTAGTACTGTTGCTAATCAAACTAATCTACATTTACGCCTTCTTTAAATCTAGTAAAATATATGTATTTTGTGTGCAAATGTATGGTTAACCTTGCCCTTATCCTAAAGTGGAGATCCGTGTCCAGATGTGAGGCGGTTTGTAAGCAGACCTAACATTATCTTTATTTATAGGACTTTTACGCGTATTTACTATAAGGACATAATATTTTCAATACCTATATTGCAGTTAAGTGGACGTTATTTATTTAAATGTTAATAATCATATTTATTATGTATTATAGTTTGCATATAGAGATGTTTTAGTACAGTGTCTTCTTTCAGAGTCTAAGGGTTGGTAACTAGTTAGTGCAACTAACCTAAATACCTCCGTGACGCAGCGATAGTAAATGTGACTCCTGGGCATGAGGGCCCGAATCCCGGGTCGGGCCAACAAATAATTATTGGGTTTTACTGAAAAGAAACCTCAATAGCAGCCCGGAGTTAGGAAGTTGGCGCTGTTACACACCCCCGTGCATCGGATGCATGGATTTGAGTGTGCCATTGTGTGGTGGCAAGAATCCATCAGTGCCGCGAGTCCCATTTCAAATTGTCCGGTTGTATTCTTTCAATCTTTCAAATCTTGCTATTCTACTTCTAAAGCTTATCTTTTGCAAATTTCAAATTATATAATTAACTAAATTTTGCCCGAGGCTTCGCTCGCTTAAATGTAGGTTAGATTAGGTTAGTAACAGTACTTTTATCTCGATGAAAGGTACCCTTTGTCTTTTCCTGTTCCCCTGACAAAGTGTATTCGAAATTTCATGATGATTAGTCGAGTAATGAAGGCGTGAAAGCGTAACAAACAAACAAACTCACATGCGCATTTATCATATTAGTTAGGATATTGCTTTGGAAGTTATTCGTCTGATAGACAAAAATACCCTTAATCCCAGTCAGGTAATGTCGTTAATTGTATTCAGTAAAATGTTTATAGTTACATTTACTAGCAAATATCATTAGAAGCTTGTAAAGGCACGCTTAGTGTAGGTACATACTGCACATTAGGCAACTATTTGTTTAACATAATCCTTTGGCAACGTGACGAACAATCATTTGTTCTGTCTTTACTCAAATAATGCAAGTTTGTTTAACCTAGCTTAGACAAATTTCATTTGCTCATATCATTTCAAATGTTTGTGTACCAACTGCCTATTAGTAAACGTCGTAAACATGTCATTATTTTTCTTACCAAAGTCATTATATTCGGATAAGTCAAGTTTACAACTGTTTTAATTACGCCTCTAAAAGTCACTAATTAGTTTTGGTAACAATGACTTGCACATTATTAGATATATTTTTGCGAACGATGTTGACTGGGTAGTCAAGAATTAGTTGCTAAATTGAATCGAAGTAGGCGTTACTTAGCGGAAATCGATTGTAGTCCATCTTCAAATATTCCGCTTCGAACGCAAAATATGCGTCTTATATTATTCCCACAACGCGGTGGTCCTTATCCAGAGGAGTTCGGTATTGTCAACCTTTCTCTATTGCAATCCGAGGGTGTGTTGTATTCCTCCCAATAATTTTATTTAATTATTGGAGTAAAACTAGTTGATTAATATTAATTATTGCAGTTGGCACTAAACTTAATAGTGACCTCTACAATCGTACCTTAGTACTTGATGAATAAATTTAATTGTAGCTTCCGCCTACTACTGGAATTACATACAAGGTGTTTTACAGAAATCTGCACTAGCATAATATTTAAATCAAGGCGTTCGGAAGGTCACTGTTAAGGTGATTTGTACTATCGATGACTGTAATCAGAACACATACCTTTATATAGAGACCTAAGGCTGACCGCACATTGCCACATAACTAGAGCAACGTGAATAAACGCGAATGTAAAGTTACGTCCTAAACTAGTGGTATATCGATAGACTGCCAAACAAAAGCTCAAGTCCTAAGCCACCCTTGAATTTCGAAGATTATTATTATATTAATTTTTTCGTAATCATTTGCATAAATTTTTTGTGAGTAAGTAAGGCGTTGAGCCTCTGACACTAGTCATCCGTGAACATTAGATTTTCAGAAAATAATGGAAGAAACAAAATCATTGAATTCTGCTGACAGCATACTGCTTTTATTAGTGGCTTTGAATCCCTCTCATTCTTCCTACAGGAACAGAACATAAGGCCATAATATATGTGATTCTGTTAGTACTTCAGCAATTAAGCTTAAAAACAATAGAGAATAAGACCATTAAAAGCGAACTGCGCACCCAGACTGATTTAAATATTTAGTATATTTATTGCATTAAAATTTTTTATCTATGTATTTTGAAAGTTAGAGTTAATAGCATTAGTAGTTGCTAAGATAAGTAGCTGTAATAAATAGTCGGACGACGGAAAGACAAATTTGTATCACAAATATTCCATTTAAACCATTTTGGTACGTAAACCTAAAAATAAACCATTTATATCGTACATTAATTGCACACTTAGTCAAACCGCACTAAATAAATTGACCATAAATTAGTTTAGCAACTAATCAAATTATTGGTAAAAGAGTAACAACAACGTCACGCACTCTCGGATTGCCCACCCTAACTATAGCGATATAAAAGGTCGACAATACCGAATTCCTGTGGATAGGGATAGCCGCGTTGAGGGATTTGGGTGTGCTCTAACTTATAGTATTCCGCTTTGAACACAAATTATACGTCGACATGTGTTTTGCTTCTTCGCAAGCTTTCTTTAAGACTGTGTGGCAACGAATGATTTATATTTTTTTATTATCATGGATTTTCGACACGTAACCCTTACTTCGATTCCATATATCCAATGATTAAATTAAACTTTATGTTTCTCGAAGTCTTCTTCCTTTTCAGCTTGAGGTCACAACAAATTAAATTTTGGCGGCCACACTTAACGGACCCTGCACCACAACATCTTCCGCGGATATGGATGCGCGGAAGGTGTTGTGGTGCACAAGTATGTCCGCAAACACAACTGCACTCTCTTTTTCCAATCACAATCTGATGGGACGGATATCTTCCACGACCGGAGAGAGATAAGGCGCAGAGCCAATGTGCTTTTCAAAGCATGGAGGTATGTTACACCGCCGATATCCTAACTTCGTGCTGTTATTGAGAATTTCCTGACGGAAAACCCCTATAACTTTTGTTTGATCCGATCCAAGAATCAAACCTAAGACTTCAAGAACAGCAGCCGCATTTACTACGGTTACACTGCCAAGCTGAGCTGTTATATGTACAAATTGCGCATCAGTAATTATACCTTTTAGTTTTGGAACATTATTAATGTTAAACGGTATAACACCACAATACTATTATAAGTTATTTTAAACAAAGCTTTATAGAAAGTACGGCTATATTTTTTGGTAAGTCATAGTGGTAGAGTAATCTCTGTAGGAACCCAAGGTTCTGTAAAAAGCTCATGTGTCTTTAATAATAATATTAACCCTGTATTAAATTGTACCACTGCTGGGCGCGGGCCTCTTCTCATTGTGAGAATGGTTGGGCCATAATCCACCACTGGGCTAGCTAACGTGCACTGGCGGGTTGGCAGACTTCAAATATCTTCGAAAACATTATGAAGAACAGACATGCCAGTTTCCTCGTGATGTTTTACTTCACCGTTAAAGCAACCGATAATCATCTATAATAGTAGTAGTAATGTGCGTATTAAGAATAATACGCACATTACTTCAAAACGTCTAGAGATCGCACCTTGGGATCGAACCTCTGTTAAGAATATGGTACAAGGTGTTTAAGGTATTTGGAAGAACAAGAAGAAGAAATTGTCAGAATTAATTCAATCAACTGTAAATCTGACCTTAAACACGCCAGTCGAGGTTTCCATTTCTTTACCAACAAGAGCCTTGCAATATACGTCATCAGATATTTACTATTCTACCCACGTAGTAAGAAATATGAATGAGATACATAGTTGTGTAATATCTATATTATTATATGTGTTTTCCTTGGTTTATATAGCGTAAGTACTAAATGTACCTATAAGGTAGCGTGGGCGATAATATCTCGTTATTGGCTGAACGTGGTATAATTACGCATTACGCGATTATAATTTGCTTTGATGTGTCATCATAAGCGTCGCCCATTAACAATGGGCCTTTCTGCAACTGTTTGTGTAATCAACGGGTTTTCTTAAATCATAGTTAAAACCCAGACGTGTCTTTTTGATTATTCCAAAAGATTAATAACATACTACAGGCGTCTTTCTACAGGTAAATTGCAATTACATTTCACCAACTATGATTTCTAGTCCCACGTGGCTTATTGCCGATTACTAGGTTACAGTTTTAGAATCTGTGCTGCTGTCTGCTACTTATAATTTCTTTAGAGAAAAGTCGATAACACTGCTTGATTCGGGCCACACCACCGGGATGGTAGCAACAATTGGGTTACAAATGACTAGTATTAATGTCGTCCTTTCTAACTGATTTTAGTTGAAGTGTATTCTTATCGGAAGTGCATCGGGATGAGATCGGACCCGACCACCTACGAACGAAGAACGTTCTCTCGATGGTAAGTCACTGTTAATCATTAGGTTAACAGATTAGATTAGATGTTTCTGAGTGAAATCCTAAATAGTATTATAAATGCGAATATAAGTTTGTTTGTTACACTTTCACGTCTTAACTCTTCGACTGACTATCATGAAATTTCGCATACACGTTGTTAGGGGTACAGAAAAGGACATATATAGAGTACTTTTCATCTAGAAAAAGTACTGTATGTGTACATTTATTGACATAACCTACATTAATGCAAGCAAAGCCGCGGGAAAAATTTAGTAAAGCTATATGATTAATATTATTTATCTTAATCTGTTGTATCCTTAGGTCGTGTAAATATTATTATGTATACGGTATCACGGTACAGTAAAGTAATAACTTATTCCTTGTGAATGGCGGAAGCGATTTACTTACGAGGAAAATATATTCGACATACACATTCGCATTTAGCCAGCCTATATACGAATACGATATTTTCTTAAATAACTGAAGTACAACATGTTTATCTTAAAAATAGTAACTTGTACGTAACGATATTTATGACGTAATTAAACATATTATTTGAAGGTCTTCGTGTTATTAATAAATCAGATGTTTGAATCGATCACGCTTTCTTTTTTCTACTAAGACTATCTTACGCACACAGTCAACCTCAATTCTTTTAAATTCACCACAAGACTGTGCGATATTTTCAATAGTCCCTTGTTTTTCAAGAAGAAATCACTTCTTAAACTGTTTAATTTACTTATAGAATAACTTATGAATATGTTGTTCTGTGTGTAAATAATAGAGGATTAAATATAAACATGCCGCTTTATAAGAGAAAAATACTATCGTTGTGGTTTTGATACTAAGTATTACATAAATATTTTTGAATAGCCAATTCGAATTCAATTTTTTTATGTGAACAATTGTTACCTAAATATAAGCAATAGTTGTTTGTATTTAAAGATAAAGATAATTTATTTTGTAAAAACATGTGTGTACATTACAAGTCACAATAGCTTGCAAGTATGATGGTCAGTTCTAGTGAGTGGTAACATGTTTTACCGTTTCCGGTGTACAAAATTCAATACAGAATAGATCAACAATTCCAAAAAAATTATACCAAAGCGTCATGTACATAATACAAATCATACTAAGCATAACTAGGTACATAGGTTTATAAGAATTTAGAAATATGGTACATAAAATATTCATAGCAAAGAAATCAGGATATAATGCAAATTAAATGAATAATAGCGAATATCAAAATTATAACAAGCAAGTAGACATCGCAATATTAAATTAATAATTATTATATTTAAGGAAAATTTAGAAACACGATATAAATAAATATTTAACAAGGCTAATTTAATTAAAGGTGAATATTATTATTAAGTGATAAATAAACATTTCAGTTTTTGTTATTCCAATGTTAAATCAAGGATGGAAAAACTATGTCATGAAAAAATAATAAAATTAAACCAGTGTCAAATAGGTTAAAAGAAATGTCGTATTTAATAGTAAATGTCATAAGAAATGTCATATTAATAATAATGCCAGCTTTAATCGCGATCATTCAAGAAAGCCCTTATACTATAATAGTATTTATTAACTAGGTGCTTTTTAAGGTGGGTTTTGAAATCCTTAGCACTTAGTTGTTTGATGTGCTTAGGCACTTTATTGAAGACAATATGGGTCATACTAAAACCATTTGGTGAATTAAGGTGGTCCGAGATTTCACAACACATAATGTATCATTGTCTCGCCGGTTACGTTGGTTAACCTCAGATAACTTATCAAATAGATGAGGATTTGATTTCACAAAGATTGCTACTTCATATATATATATACATATAGCGAGGGCACCGTTAGTATTTTATATTTCACGAAGTAAGGCTTACAAGTATCAAGTGTGTTAAGTTTAAACATAACTCCAAAGCACTTCTTTTGAGATTTCAACATTATTTTCTTATTCCTGGAGTTTCTCCAAAATAAGATGCCATATCTTAAAATGGAGTCAACTATACCATGGTACGTCATAATCACGGAGCCAATATTTACAGTGGCGGTAAGTTTATATGCAGCATATACCAATGAATTCAATCTCTTACTAAGTAGTTCGGTGTGCAATTTCCAGTTTAGATTTTTATCTATTGTTAAACCTAGAAATTTAGTTGTGTCCACTTGTTCAATTTCTGCTTCTAGGTAGATTATTTTAATATCGGGAATTGGGATGCGCTGACTGAAAAACATAGCTTTAGTTTTTGTAGATTTATTTTCAGGTTATTGTCATTCATCCACATAATTATTGATTTAATTGTGCTGTTTATTTCCTTCGCATGTTCAATTTTATTAGCAGCAGCATAAACTGTCATCATGACAGTGCTGTCATCTGCGAAAAGAGCCATGGGATATTTTGTTACATTAGGAGGTCATTTATGTAGACTATGAACAATAGTGGACCTAGTACGCTTCCTTGAGGAACACCATATTTAATTGGAAGTGAATCTGAAGCGTATATGACCTCCCTTTTAGTAGAAATATCAACAGAGGATATCTCAGTGAATTGTTTACGACCTTTGTGATAGGTTTCTAACAGCTCCAGAATATAAGTCAGTAAGGTTTGTCTTAAAGTAACAAAAACATCAACCATTATGTAATTATCGCGAATTGAAACAACAAATACGGACAGACACTAAGCAATAAAACTTTAAATACAAATGGTATAAAAAGTTTCTGATATTAATTAGTAATAATATATGTGATTAATAATATACATATATAGTCTATTCTCGAAACATAAATTAATTTTTAAAATAAACATAGCGATTTGTACAGAAACCACGAAATTTGGTGAAGGACCTTAATGGCATTTTTATAGTTAAAGACCTAATACTCCGAAAATGGAATACACTTCAAGATTTTAACTAACACATTGTATTGCGCTCAAACTACAGCACATGTTTTGTGGAGATCATAACCAATCAACCTTCTCTTGTGAACCTATAGTGAGGAGGTTATTCAGGCTCTTTAGGGATGCGCTGTATTCTTAGCTGGAGACCGGTAATCTATGACATTTACGCTGGCAGCAAAAGCACCTCTTTCTTTGAAACTTTACATGAATGCAAGTGTCCTTTGTCTCTAGTGACGGTTTACCATCAGGTGTAGGATCGATCGCTACCTGTTTTATACTAGTAAAGGATAGAAAATATATTAAAAAGGCGTCTTACAGGTATTTGGTAGAAGGAGCCGTTGTTTATCGTCCGGTATGAGGTGAGTGGTACCACTGGTACTGAACCGTTGCGCAGGAGTATCGGCCCCTGTAGTGGTGTCACTAAGGGCTGCCCTGAATCTGGAAAATTATAACACATTACTATATGTTTGACATTTTTTTATCGACGCGTTTGTGTCTGAATTAATAATAATTTCTGTCTCTCGACGATTAAAAAACTTTGAAACAACAGACAGAAAATCAAAGACTCAAATTAATTATTTGTTGATCACATTTTTTTTTATCCCGTGTCTATCTAACAAAACTTGGAACACCGCTGTGCTATTTTGCCAAATCTCGTTATGCCATGCCAACCGTGGCAATAACAGTTGGTTACTCTGGTTTTTGTTAACAATTAAGTTCGTGAAGAGAATTTTTAGCAAAATATCACAGCCGGCTAGAAGACCCATGAAACTGCGCCACCACTCATGCAGTCTACACTGAATCATAAGTTCTCTAAAAATTTAAAGATAATAAAATTTTAAGTGGAAATATTATTCCTGCCTTCCAAAATATTGTAGCTTTTACTTTTTGTACTACTGCTATATGAAAGTGTCTAAGACTGCTTCAAGAGGTTATATGCAGCAATAATTTTGTAGTCACGATTGCAGTACGACCATAATTACACTTTAAATTTGTCTGGGTATTAAAGAATTAATTGAGCTAAATTTTTACGTTTCAAAGCTTTTAATTACAGAAGTTAACGACTATACATAAAGATTGAAAATGACTATATTCACGGAGCAAATTCATTAAGCACTTTATGGTATGGAATTAAAATTATACCGGTCTTTAATTTCTGTAGGCAAAATATTAAAAAATGCACTGCTACGGGTTTTTGTTAAGTAGGTAGATATTTTACGCAATTTTTAGATATATTTCGATGTTATTTTTTTATATTTGTGTTACTAATATATTCACTACTAACCGTATATGAAATAGCGTTGCCTTTAAATAAATCTTTAATAGTGTAAATCTTTTATAATTATTATATTTCTTTGATTGCGGTTTGGCATTCCCGGAACAATATCTGGCCGATTTATTACAAGAGATAGCGCTGTACAAAATTACACACGTCGCCATACAATCCTGAATCTCGCAAGCGAAGTTTATACAACAAGCTACTATATAGAAGTTCCCGTTATCAGTCTTCTTCGTGTCCATTGTTAGAATGTTCGTAAAATCTTCCGTGGCTCCGAAATTATTCCTAATACGTGAGTTGTCTTTTGAACAGAATTAAAATATATTATTTTATTAAAAGGATGTCTCGATGGCGCAACAGTTATGTATACGACCGCTGTGCACGAGAGCAAAGGTTTGGTTGCCGGGTCGGGCAAAGTGTTAATAGGTTTTCCGAGAAATTCTCAGAAGCAGCATCGAGTTTGAAATGAAAGAGAAAGTACGTTTTTGATTTAGTGTGTAACCACCGGGCTTATTAAAAAAATCCTTTAATATTTGATATGTCCATTATTCCATATGAATACGGGCTATATCATAGGGGTATCTTATCTTATCTTGTGCGGAGGGCCAGTCAGTACAGATCGGCGACACCTCGACCCAGTGGGATCTTTTGTGTCGACTCTTCCCCTATAACGACTGCCATAGATGTTCATGGTAGCCGGGACCGACGGCTTAACGTGCTTTCCGAGTCACGGAGCAGGCAATATTTGTCAATTAATACGCACATAATTTCGAAAAGTCATATAACTTCCGAAAGTCTGAGGTGCGCGACGTAGGTTCGAACACGAGACCCTCTGCATTGCAGTCTGTTGATCTCTATCGCTGCTCTTATAATAGGGGTATATCATAGGTTAAATATGAAGCTGCTGCTTTGTATGAAGAAAATCGGTAACGCTGTATTTTCATACTAACTATTTTATAAATATTTTTTGAATGGTCTATTTGAGTTCTATGTTTTCTTTTGCATGTATGGATGCCAATATGGATTGTTTTAAATGAACAAAACGTCAATCATCATGAATTATGTCGAATTGAAACAACGAATACGGACAATCATTAATCGATATAACTTTAAATACAGATTAATATTTAGTATAAAAATACATGTTATTAATAATATATATATGTATATAGTTCATTGTCAAGATGAAAAAGTTTTTTAAAATAACCGATGCATTTAATGCAAATTTAATTTAATGCATTGTCGGCCTCGATGGCGTAGTGGTTAGTATAACCGACTGCCACGCCTGAGGTCGCGGGTTCGATTCCCGAAAAAGACAAATATTTGTGTGCATGAACATGGATGTTTGTCTTGGTCTGGGTGTTTCTATGTATAATATGTATGTATTTACAAAAAAAAAGTATATATGTATGTTTATCCATTGTCTAGTACCCATAGTACAAGCTCTGCTTCGTTTGGGCTAGATAGTGTTGTGTGTATGTGTTAGAATATTATTATTATTATTATTTTGTACAGTAATCACGAAACTTGATGTAGCACGTAAAATGTAATTCAATAGTTAAATACCTATAAATCATTCCTTAACACGGACCGCTCGAGTAAAAGCTCTTACTCTTTAAATAAGTAGCGTAATCCTGTCATCAAACATTTCTAAATAATAACAAGTCTCTATCTAACAGACATACATCAGACTGACATGATATATGAACAAATTACGGAGCAATTTGTATCGCTTCATTCGTCGGAGTGGCATCTACTATTAGTTGTAAAACAACGTAGGTAATTTCATCACACCATGTCTTGAAGGTGCGTCACCACAACCAGGTCAAATTGCGAAACGGCTAATCTCCTAAGTAAGGCCGTCGAAGCTGCGTAGGGGCAAGTAAAAGAAATGCTTTATATGTGTCTTACTAGATTTTTCTCCCGGCTTCACTCGCTTAAATGTAGGCTAGATTAGGTTAGATTAGTAACAATACTTTTTTTCTGCATAAAAAGTACCCTATGTTGTATTCAGTATACTTGACACTTTAAAATTTCGCATAAGAGTTATGCGAAATTTTATGATGGTCGGTCGAGTATTTAAGGCGTGAAAGCGTAACAAACAAACGAAGTCACGTAGTGGAGTGATTTAGATAGTCGCCTCGCCATTGTATATCAGCCTAGTGTTGTCGATTTGATCCCACACAGGTTAAAATTTTGTTTCGTACATAAACAGTTGTTACAAATCTAGGTGTTTGTATCCGTTCGTTTGAACGTTTATAAAAGCCATCGCGGCTCAGGATTTTTCTAGTACGGGAGTTGTCTTTTGAACAAATGAGAACAAAACATATTTAATTTAATATACAACTTTCCGGTGGTGGCGCAGCGGTCGAGAATAACGCGGGCTACGATTTTATTGCTGTGTTGGGCAAAGTGTTATTAGGTTTTACTGTCAAGTAATTTTCAGCAGCACAAAGTCTGGAATCATACCCGGTTAACAGCAATAGGCTCGTCGGCCATTACTTAAAACAATGCTGGCTAAATGTGGGTGTAATATACCTACTTACTCCTTCCTTCGTTTGCGTCACATAAGAGATTTTCCCCGTATTTTCAACATTTTTCACTAATGCTCCGCCCCTGATAGTCGTAGCGTGATCTTATATAGCTTATAGCATTTCTTGATAAATGAGCTATCCAACACTAAAAGGTTTTTTAATTCGAACCAGAAGTTCCTGAGATTAGCGCGTTCAACCAAACAAACAAACTCTTCAGCTTTATAATCCTTACTAATATTATAAACGCGAAAGTATTTATGGATATATGGATGTTTGTGTTACTCTATCACGCAAAAACTATTGGATCGATTGTGATGAAACTTGGTATGTAGATAGCTGGAGACCTGGATTCACAAAGGCTATTTTTTATCCCGATATTCCCACGGCCACGGGACTTACGCGGGTGAAACCGCGGGGGAAAACTAGTATTAGTATAGATTTAACATACATGATTTAATTAGAAAGACTACTCATGTAGAAGGGATCAAGGCATAATCGAGAAGGACTTGGCAAATATTCAAGAGACGTACACACGTAACACCTAGAGTCGATATCATCACGTGTGTAGTAAACAGTGATGACGAAATAATTCACTCTTACCTCTAAGATTATCATATAAATAAGAGTTGAAGAGTAAGATAAAGAAGACATCTGGACTGAACCATGCTTTATTTAATCTATACTAATATTATAAAGCTGAAGAGTTTGTTTGTTTGTTTGTTTGGTTGAATGCGCTAATCTCGGGCACTACTGGTTTGATTTGAAAAATTCTTTTAGTGTTGGAAAGCCTAAATAGGCTACATAATATCACGCTACGACCCACGGGAGCGGCGCAGTAATCATAAACGTGAGTGAAACCGCGGGCACATCTAGTATACTATATTTTGCCCGCGGCTTTGCTAGCGTAAATGTAGGTTAGATTAGCATCAATACGTTTTTCTGGATAAAAGGTACCGTATTTCCTTTTCTGTACCCCTGACAAAGTGTATCCGAAATTTCTTGATGATCGGTCGATGAGTTAAGGCGTGAAAGTGTTACAAACAAAGAAACTCACATTCGTATTTATAATATTAATTAGGATCGTTAGGATTAGATATTATCAATCTTATTAAGGTTTTGCTGCAGCGGTGCGCCGGCGCCGGCTAGACATAATGGTTTGTCAATTATATCTGGCAACAATTGAGAGATAAAACCGAATTATGTATTTGCTTTACGAACTTTGAATTCCTAAGGCAAGTAAGAGAAGCTTTAAAGGCGAGAAAAAACATCTTGAAGAAACCTACATGTCTGAGAGTTCACCATAATGTTCTCGAAGATATGCGAAGTCTGCCAACCCCCATAGGGCCAGCGTAGTAGACTATGGCCTACCCCTTCTCACACAGATAAGAGGCCCGTGCACAGCAATGGGATAGTTTAATACAGGGCTGATATTATTATATTCAGTGGCCCGTTTGGTGTCAAGTAACAAGGGCCCATATCTGACGTTATGCGGTAAGTTGTTATTGCCTAAGTATCAGGAGTAATTGCAGACTCTATGCTTTCAGTTTCTTTAACCAATATCTAAACTCAGTTATGCAAGATGTCAATCAGATTGGCATAACCTAGAAGGCAAATCCTTAAACTCTTTTATTTATGCTCATGATCGAGAGAATTCCAATAATATTAAGAACGATTTAAAATTTGAACACAGAATGTCATGATAATAAGAAACTTCCGACTGCCGGAGAAGACGAAAAGATGTCTTTGTCATTGTTTACAAACTCGCCAAACTGTAAACACAGTTTGTTGGCGAAAGAGGCACTCTTTCTTTATTCTAGTTACCTACTTATACTAAATTATAATTTATAGACATAAAAATATTACGTTAGAGGAGTTTTGCATATAATACATAATCTCTACTTACTTTAATTATTATATATGCTTAAAACAAAATATATATTTATGTTAATTATGGTCTTGTATTCATATTACAATGGTTTGTATTGTGCCTAACTATTAATGATGTTTAACATCTCATTTTTTTATTTGAGGTAGACTGGTCAGCCAATGTATTCCTTCTTCTGAGCATATATCATAAAAAAGCAGCAACAATATGCAGCTGCTAATTCTGCACAAGGTAATTGGTAATTAAGTGTCGCTTCGTGGACGTGAAGGCGAGTGCAATTTGTGTACAGTGTATGCTCGATCGTGAATCGTGTCACGCAATGCGCTGTCAAAACAAATCTGATTGGATTTATGCGACAGGTTACATGGCTCAGAAATGTGAAGGGATTTTGAGGCACGTTTTCATCATGATTGTGCTTAGCTGCTTCTAGAGGCTATACCTACTGCAAGGCGCTTAATTTGGTTTGATGATTGGCCTTGGCTTCAAGATAGTCTTTTCTACCTGTTAGGTCGAGTGAAAATGAAAAAATTGTATAGTTTTGCTTTTATGTATATCTATGACCTAATAGCTCGCACACTGATGGCAAAACTGATAACATTCGAAGTATTTTTTAATAGTGAGTTTTGGAGTTGGTTCTTAGTTATGTTTGCCAGTTTATGTTTCCCTGAAATCTAAAAGTCCATCTTAATTATTTAAAACGAAAATTAAAAGAAACTTTGACACCCTTTTCAGTCTTTTCTCAGTGAGTGTATCTTAATTATAGAATAGGTATTTTTACTATATAATTTCTAGAATGTTGTTTATATGTTTGAAAACTGGTTGACCATATTTGAAAATTTTACAAGTATTAAACGTTAAGGTATGTATATGAAATTATTGATACATATGTATTATATCTTGTGACAAATATTTACAGGTCAGTGATATGTTTATGACAAACGAGACAACAATATGGCCCGCCTAATAGGCGCCTAATTATTTATTGCAGCCTGTGAACTCTTGCACAAGTTAAGGCTGTGGTCCACAAATAGTTGTTGTGAGTCGGAGTGTTACTTGTGTCCGTTGTTTTAATTGGTTCTTAACTCGTGACACTAGAGCTATTCCTAGCGCGGATTTGAACTTAAGAAAATAGGCAACATTAATGTCGATGTACATCCATTTTTTTTTAATAGCCTATGTACTAATTAAAATGTTTGGAAACACATGCCGACGATCAACCATGTCACTTAAGAGGTACTTTTTGATATTATTAGGATTACTGCATACCAGCTGGTATGGACATGCCAACCAGATAGCCATTTATTGGGTTCTATATGTAGTAGTAGTTCTGCATCTTCCTCAGCTAGTGCCTTGATAGTTATTACATCGTATTTTAGATTAAAGCTCTCAAAAGGCCCCTTGAAGTTAGACCTCCCTGTCTGCCTTCCAAAGGGCTAGATATTTTTCTAATCCAAAATGTCAGAAAAGTACCTGTGATACAAGAAACGTAGGGAACGACAAACGTTTAAATCAAAAATGCGTTCTATTATGCTTAAATATGATTACTAGACGTGATCATCTGACGCAAAGCCGACATGACATCTGAATATAACTCTCTCTCATATTTATATTCTACATTATCATTCTTTACCATGTACATGTAACGTGTGAGCTCACTCATTTTATTGTACACTTTATCGTGCGATCTAAATTCGTTGAGACCGAGTATAAATTACAGTATTTAACCGGCGGGGGAGTATTTGACCGTCAGTTCACGTCTCATTAGCCTATTGTCGCATATTTATAGGTTACCTGTTAAGTTCCTATAGCAAAAACTAGTTTAGCCCGCAGCATGTAGGTATAAATTCACCGGTAGAGAACAAAGAACGAAACAGGACATTAGAATGTTTATTGCCATTGAACTTATTTATTGTGAGTTTGCCGCCGCAGGCGAAGGCGTGACTGTCGTTTTGTTTATTAGTTCGAAGTCGTGGTGATACTTGCACCACTTTTTACACTAATTGGATTTATGAAGGTTTAATATCGTATTAAAGTTAGCAGCGATATCCTAGTGGAAGACCGTTGGACTGCTACGCAAAGGTCTCGAGTTCGATCCCAAGGCGCATCTCTGACTTTTTGAAGTAATGTGCGTATTAGATAGTTAATTATATTTGCCGCTAGCTATTTTAGTTAATTATATTATATTTTTATTATTATAAATGCGAATGTGAGTTTGTTTGTTACGCTTTTACTCCTTAACTACTCGACCGATCATCATGAAATTTTGCATACACGTTGGAACACAAAAGGACATAGATACGTTTCACCCAGAACAAACTACTGTTTCTAATCTAGCCTAATCTAACTAATATACATTTACGCGAGCGAAGCCGGGAGCTAAATCTATACTCCATTTGGTTAGGTACTTAACTAAAGGTAAACAATCTTGATGTGACTTTTTATCTAAAAACTCAGTTTAAAAATAAAATGCTGCTAAAGATCAATGTAAATACAACAATAACGATTACTAAATCAATTGAACCGTTAGTCTAAGCAGTAGTTTATTTGTTTAATATGTGTTTGTGTAAAAAGTCACATCAAGATTGTTTACCTTTAGTTAAGTACCTAACCAAATGGAGTATAGTATTATATATAGTTTCAAATGAACATGCACAGGCTAATATATCTGCATTTGACATGGTACCTATTAAAACACGCATCGGAAGTGATACGCTATTATATATCTAGTACGAAATTTATACAAGTGATAATTAATTATACATAGACTGTCTTAAACGCAACTGATGTACATGATGCCTCAGGATCGATTTCCGGGTCTGGCAAAACGTTAATCGGTTTTTGCCAGAAATTCTCAGTTGCATCACGGAGCCTAAAACTTATATATATCTATCTACCCCTTAAAAATATAAAGACGTAAGTCTATATAAGTACTTACTTATGACCTTTTAATGGTAAAAATATGATCACAATATTGTCTTCTGTTTACGCGAATGTTATTCTTATTTTATATTTTACTAATTTTTATGCTAATAAAATTAGTGAAATTCAATAGTAGTGTAACAGTTTTCAATATTATGTAATAGATACAGTGTTAAATAAACAACGCGATAAAATCCGTATAATTATAGTAGTTTATTTTAATAAATATGATCACCTTAAAGGAGATCATTTAATGAAACGGCCTCTTCGCTGCCTTTAGCTTTACACGTGGACGAATAAAACCTTATTTGCAATGTTCCCTCAATTCATTTAAACCTGATTACCATAAACAAGGTTCTTTATGTCTGACATAACAATACTCATAAAAAAGTAGCACGCTTGACGACTTCCGGAGTATTGCGGTCTCTCCCTTAATTATATAACAATTAAAAGAATAATGGCAGCAGTAAATTATGCCTTGTGTTAATGACATGAATGACTACAAACGGGGTATCAAGTTTAACTCTTAGAGTGCTGCATATTAATACTAAGGCCCGGTTCTTATATTTAGAAACGAGACATTTTACCTAAGGACAGTTAATTTTTGGCACATATTGTATGAAAATGTTTGAAATAACTACATTTTAGAACATTGAGACAACCACTATCTTAGTCTCCCCGTGAACATGGCTGCTGAAAAACAACCGAAATGTCGGAGAAAGTGTAAAAGTAAATCTAAATGTAAATAGTTTTAATAACTTAAATAGTTAAATTAGAACAGTAACTAGTAAAAGTGTTTAACAATAGTAGTTGAAAGTTTCAAAATTATGTGAGAGTAGTGTTTTATAAAAATTAAAGTACCTACGTGATAAAATCCGTATAAAGTTGTTTAATTTCTAATTAAACAACTTTCATTTTTGTTTTTCACGTATTTTTGTTTAACATTCGTAAAACAATATTATGAAAAAAATTAAAAGTCAGTCAAAGTCCAGCTGTCCGTAGCTAAAACGACGTTAAGCTTGTTTCTGCAAAGGAACCGGGCCTTATACTACAAAAGTCAAAATAAAATTCACTTTACTAAAACGAAATTTAAGTAATTCCATCTCAGTGTGTTTTGTATTTTGATGAAACTTAGTATGAAGATAGTTCGAGCCCTAAGAAAGGATATAGACCAGTTTAGAATCGCTATAGGTACATTATTATAGTAAATTGAATATTCGCCGCATTATTATTAATGCGGCGAATATTCACTTATGTTCAGAGGCCGGCTATGACATAAATTAATTTGTAGTACTTCTTATTTAAAAATGAGGTTTATTTTTCTAAAATGATATCGCCCGCACTAGTAATAATTTCTGTGTCACGAAGGTTTTAACAAACATTCAAACAACGGACACAAAGAACATGTGTTTATCATGGAACATGGTTAAAGCTGCCTCCAGGCTTTCGATATGACAAGATAGAACACCAGATGCTTCTTATAGCTGGTCGCTACTCTATAGACTAATGGATTCTATTAGATTCTAACTAGGCAAGCTAAACTGAATAATAACGTAATCACAATTATCTATTGCACACGAAACCACGTGTAATAGGTGCAGTCAGCGCCACAAGGACCTTATCATTAAATATATTTCTAAAAGTATTTTATTAATTTAAATTCTGAAGTTATGAAATGGGTTTAAACCAATAATATCTTGGCTGTCACTGCTACATAAGAGAGTGCTCATTATTTTAAACGATAGAGCATTTGAAAATGTCGCAATTTTGTATCAACTTATGTCGTTGACTGTAATACTATTACCATACCAAAGTTTCATTAAATTAGTTATTCTGCCCACCTCATAAAGATTAGTCGTGAGGGTTTAAATATGAAGGTTCTACAACTAATAATCAGTTGTTCAACCTTGCACTATCAATAATCTATTTCACAATACCATTTGAGAGTTTCCACACGAATAATAAATTAACATTTGTAACAGCTCGCATACGATCGGAAATGATAATAACGGGTTCACACGTGCTATGTCAATCAGATACAACATCTGTTTTAATTGTTATTGGGCAATATCCGCCTGCGTTTTCGTTTATTTTTTATTTAGATCATCCTCATACATAGTCATGGCGAACGTTGGTATTTAAATTTGGAATTAGCTTAGCGTAGCAACACGACTGATTGTCTCTGAGAGGTTTATTATGATTAGTGGTTATCTTGATCAAAAATCTTCACTATAAACCATCGCATCTTTATCGGTAAACGAGTAGCAATATAATAAAATACAGGTGATTTGGTTATACGATCTTAGCTTTACGAGGTATCGATACCAAACGAGCTATTCCTATCGCAGTATTGATATCCAGTGTCGTTGCCGTTCTTGGTGGGGTTTCTCACTATTAGCTCTAAGCTATCAGTAGTTGCAATCTGCTTATTTGATTGATTGGCAATTTTGCCTTGCGATCGAAGAACCTTTAAAGAAATATTTCTTCATATTTGCGACTTGATTGTTCAGGATTGCTATTTTCTGGTATTTCTTCTGGTATGCCAAAAAACTACAACCCATGAAGATCTCATACATATCTTGGCTCCACGAGTATTTCTTTTTCTCTTTTTTTATGGTATAGGTTGGCAAACGAGCAGACGGATCGCCTGATGGTAAGCGATTACCGCCGCTCATGGACACCTGCAACCCCAAAGGAGATACAAGTGCGTTGCCAGCCCTTTAAGAAGGAATGAAAGAGGGAAAGGACAAAGGAAAGGATAGGAAAAGGATCGGGGTAACTGGGCCTCCGGCTCTCTCACTCACCAATACGAAACGCAACAGTACGGGTACCATTAATTACTTCACGCCGGTATTCTGTGAGAAGGTAGTACTACCCCGGTCGATCCGGCCCATTCATGCTGAAACCAGCGAGGATCTTCTACCAATAAATCAATCTGAGTCCAGTCAAGCATGAAATATTTACTATCCACTGCTGGGCACGGGCCTCTTCTCAGTGTAAGAAGGGTAAGGCCATAGTCCACCACGCTGGCTCAGTGTGGGTTGGCAGACTTCACATATATTTGAAAACATTATGGCGAACTCTTAGCCATGCAAGATTCCCCACGATGTTTTCCTTCACTCTTAAAGTGAGCGATTATTAATTAACTAATACGCACATTGCTTCGAAAAGTCAGAGGTCGAACTCGAAACCATAGAATAGTTACCAGAAATTACGAATCCGCGAATATAGTACGCAGAACCCTTTATAAATTGTTTTATCATAATGGTACGCACAGAGATTTAGGTAATCTTGGGTAGATGCGTCATGATTCTTACAATTTATATTTATGTTTATATCTCCTGTTATAATAATATTTTTAAAAGTTGATAAGCTTTGTAAAATTTGATTTAAATTGTTCGTAAACGTCTCTAAGTTTCTGAAAGAAGGAGGTCTATATATGTACAGCAATGATCGCGATATCAGTGCCTATTTTTATAACAAGACAGTTGCAGTCTTGGACCGTTAGCTCTTCGACGGAGACGAGCAAAGAACTTTTCACATATATAACTAAGCCATCATTCTGGTTGGGAGATGTTGTACTATTGTAATTATTGTATCCCTGCAAAGTTGGTATATTGTTCCGTCTATTTGAGAGCCAACATTCTGTTAGAATAATCACGTCACACTCAATATTAAGCCTGTGTAAAAAGACATTCAAACTATCTATGTTCTTACATATGCTACGAATGTTTTGGGTTAATAAATAACAAAAAAAACTGCACTACCCATTATGCCTATGTCACAGGGAATACCAGTAGACTCTCATTCAAACACAAACGCGAAGAATATCCAGACTCAGTACAGTTAAGTGTGGGTAGCAAATTTTTTTGTCTCAGATATGGCGCCCGCAATACTTAGTGTTGAATCACCTCGTCATTGCCTAAACACTCGGTATTTCGGCTTTTAGAAGTACTAAGCAAAGCATACGCAGTCAGTTTGCGTGTATGAATTTTGTTGATTACTAGACTATCTATCTTTACTAATAAAATAAAGTTTTATACTAGTGTAATAAACTAATGTGGGTTCGATCCCCATACGGGACAGAACATTGTGTGTTCCATAATTGGTAGTTCTGAGCCTGGGTGGTCTTTGTTTCCATAGTTTGTATGTTTGTAAAGTCCTACGCGCCACAGGAATGATAGTTCGGGATAGTCTTTTAAAAACAATAACAATACAAGAAAGCCAAAGTATTTGTTTTGTCGCTAATCTCTAAAACTCCAAGTCAGATTTGAAAGAAATCTTTTTACATTGATTTTTTTTCTCTATTCGTCAGAAAGGTAATAGGCTATATAATATTTCAACTTCGATGAAACCGCAGGGCACCTAGTTGTATCGTGACTTTTTATCAAAATAAGCTGTTATCCTAACTAATACTATAAATGAGAAGTGAGTTTATTTGTTCGCTTTCAAGCCTTAACGAATCGACCGATCATCATACACGTTGTCAAGGGTACAGAGTAGGACATAAGATACCTCTCATCCAAAAAAAAATACTGTTCTCGAATGATGGAAATTTACTAACATAACCTATAGAAACGCGAGCGAAGCCGCGGGCAAAATCTAGTAAACCAATAGTTTGATACTTTTCTGTTTTCAAATAAATATACCTTTATATAAATAAATCTTCTGTGCGTGTGTTTGTAATTAAACTCCTCCTAAATGGCTGGACCGATTTTGATGAAATTTTTTGTGTGCGTTCAAGTGGATTCGAGAATGGTTTAGATTTGGTTTTTTTTTCGTTTTTACTGTAGGTACAAACAACGTCTGCCGGGACAGCTAGTAGAATATAAGAATTACTTAACATACACGTAAAGGTTAGGCTATATGTGTATTTAAGAATTAAAGTTTCTGATCTAGATCAGAATCAGAAAATAGAAGATTGATGTTTTTGACGGAGATTTATTCACACCTGATACAAAACATAAGAGAGCAGCAAAAGCCTAGTGGGAGGTCATTGAACTGCGGTCTTGAGGTCGATCCTAAGGCGCGCACTTTAGACTTTTCGAATATATGTGCGTATTAATTAGTTAAAATCTATTGCTTTAACAGGGAGGGAAAACATCGTGAGGAAACCTGTATGTCTGAGAGTTCACCATAATGTTTTCGAAGGTATGAGAAGTTTGCTTACCCGAACTGTGCAAACGTGGTGTATATGGCCTAACCTTTCTGACACTGAGAAAAGAAACATCCAGCAGTGGGACAGATAATATACAGAGCTTTCTTTTCTCTGAAGTAATGTCTACATTTCGGCCAATTATAATTATATATTAGGATATAATTATACGGAAAATAAGCAGATATGTATATTATGAATGTACGAAAAGTGAAAAATAAACGTTTTTCTATCGGTCTCGAAACAAAACGAGTTTTATAAAATCTCTTGACTTGTCCTGTCCTGATATGTTAGTTATCTTCATAAAAGCTCTTTTCATTTTTATTCCGCTACTTAATCTTTCAAATTGTCAACACAAGTGCGGTTATTAATAACAAAATCGCCTGGATCAGATGTTCGACGACCATTTGTTATAAAAGTGATACATCGTTGAACTTACACAAATAGGTGATTAGTTTTCTGTATTCTGAATAATGGTTGACTAGATTTTTGCCCGCGGCTTCACTCACGTAAATATAAGCTAGGTTAGATTAGTAGTATAACTTTTTTCTGAAAGAAAGTTACCCTATGTCCTTTTCTGTTCCGCTGACAATGTGTTTGCAAAATTGCATGATAATCGGTCGAGTAGTTAAGGCGTGAAAGCGTAACAAACAAATGAACTCACATTCGCATTTATAATATTAAATTGGGATTTCGTATGATTCTCTTTTAGGATATTCTTACGGGTATTGTAAGTAATTTTCCTGTATTCTAAATTATATTAATTATTTTCGCAAGAAATGCACTTTAAGTGAATCAATGACGCATTGGCGTCACAAAAATGAATCAGTTTTCAATTAAGGCAAATTAAAAACCGCAGAACAAGGTTAAGTTAATTCCAGTAAACGAGTTCAAGTAGTCATGCTAAAACCTAGCCTGTCCATTCATTACCTACAAAGTCAGTGTTAAACTGAACACAAAGAAACTGGTCCAGTATTAACCCAATGTAAGGTCGGTATTTGAAAGGGCTGTCTTGTGATATTTATGCGTTCAATTTTCGTTACCACCGCCGACTAAAAGATAAAGTAGACAACTCATGTTTCAATGGTAACAAATGTACCAGTTTCTTGGACTTCAATTCAACATTTAAAAGTAACAGTTTGACTTTTTTAAACAATTGCCTAATTAGGTATATACTTATAGGTCATAATAGAAATCGAAGTTCGGAAATGACAATTCATTAAATGAATAAAATAATTTAAAATAAGAATTCATAATTCAAATGTACTCACAACAGGGACAGTTTAGAGATGTCATCCGGAACAATTTTTAAAGATCTGTGACACTAAAATCACTGTTACTTTTCACACAATTATATTACGTCGTATTTTTTTGTTAAAACACAAACTGTTCGTTATTTTCCTTTCCAAGTTGTAATATGTGATTGGACAACAAAGCTATAAATCGTAGAATTCAATCTGCAAAAACGTCGGCACACTGGCACCTCTCGTAACGTTGCGAGATGCTACTCTTCATTACGACATGTAAACCCGTACACTTACATAAACAATGTCAACGGAGATGCTAACTAGATAAAGTATTTTGACGAACGTCAAACAAATTAGTACGTGGCATCACAATGACCTTATATTTACTATTTATAGTTTTTCTAACGTAAATGAGTATATCATATAAAATAAGAAACAAATGCTACATCATACTGAATCTAGCTTTCTAAATGTCTTGTTTGAAAGATGAGCCGCCCCACCATATAACTATGAAGAATGGAGGGGTTATTATCACCTGTTGATAGGCAGGTGACATAGATACAATATTTGATTTACATACAGTAACATTTCCTACTAAACACTGACCAGACGACGAATTTCAATAACTAGGTGCGTAATGTATAACGTCTCGAGATTTTTGTAAGTATACAATTAAGGTAAGTATTGAAAAAGATCCGGAAAAGCAATAACATTACCAATAACGGCTATATGCTGTGATTATAGCAGCACCAGAAACGATTAACCAATAAAATTTTGTACGAGTATCACAGTAATTATTCCGCGTGTGAAATATAACGTGAATAGTGAGATTATTCGCTTAATTCCGATGTGGCGAGTGCTCCGACCTCTCGTGATGATGCTACGAGTTCGAAAGTGAAACCAAGGTCGACGCTTTTTGTGTTACTTACGTGTTAAACAGACACATCAATGCAATACACTGCATCAAATGTTACTGGTATCATATGTGGTGGCTAACTATAGGCCTTCCTATTTTTTTTTAACACTTATTCGTTCTATTTTTGAATATCTGTAGATTTTGATCATGAAGGGTGTATAGCATAAAAACAATATATCTTGGAGTACGTGAATAGATACAGGTTTGTCATCATACGGAAATTAGTTTCGCTGTTAGGTAACGCTGTGAGATATATTAATTCATTTATTACATCAATTTATGTAGTAATCACGTAACATTAACATAGATGAAGTGTGATCGATCGTCACTTCTATAGACGAGAATAAATCTGTTAATTTAGAGGATCTCAAGCTATTTCTAGTACAGTGAAAAAAATGTTTGAGTCGTGTATATTCAAGCAACGTTCAATATAAAATCCTTGTAAATAAATATCTATGTAAATATTATCTGCCTTTTGTACCATAATTTCTATATAATTTGATACATTGTTTATGCAATATTTTACAATTAATCAGTCAAGTGTGACGTTGTTTTAAGGTCAACATTTTTTATTGGTCATTGGTCCTTTCGTTGTCCCGTCATGGACACAATAAAAATCGATCATCATTTACGGTTCATGTTAATGAATGATCAATAATTTTGTGAATGTTGTTCGAAGGTTTGTAAACTACCCCGGGACGCAGATACAAATAGCAGTGCGGTAGTAGCCTTAAAAAAACTAAATTAAAGGAGAAAATACACTAGAAATTGGTTTCTCATACCAAAGTAAAGAAAGAAAGAAAATCACGTTTATTTCGTACAATAAAAACGATGGCTCCAGTTCAAATATACCTAGGTATATCACTAACAAAATATCAATTGTATCATATCATTTAGATACCTAATATTCATACCTATTATCTCGTAGTTTGTCCCACTTATCGTAGTATAATATAATAAAGCTGAAGAGATTGTTTTTTTAAAGGACTACACCATTTGTATTTAAAATACATTTTAATTCAAACCAATCGAATTAAATCCGATTATTTTTTACTTTTGATAGCAATATTCTTACTACTATTATAAGCTATATAGCATCACGCTACGATTCACGAGAGTAAAGCAGTAATCGTAAATGATAAACGTAATGGATAAAATAGTGGTGGACAGCTAATCTAACAGTAATACCTTTAGAAACTACATGTAAAATCTTTTATTATCGTACTATCTGACCCGTGCAACTTTTTCGCCTGCTTCACATAAGAGAATTTTCCCCGTTTTTACAACATTTTTCATTGATGCTCCGCTCCTATCGGTCGTAGTGTGATGTTATATAGCCTATAGCCTTCCTCAATAAATGGGCTATTCAACACTAAAATAAAATTAAATTCGAACCAGTAGTGCCTGAGATTAGCGCGTTCAACCAACCAAACAAACTCTTCAGCTTTATAATATTAGTATAGATTAAAAACTTCTTGAACCATTCTTTACGTAGTTATCGTGTATTTTAAAGTGCTAATGATACAAGCATTGTATAGAACCAGTTCTCTACTCGGTTAAAGTTTGATACTGTGATGGTATCTCAACTGTTTTTTAAATACTCAATGCATGTCAATTACACTATTGTTATGTGAATGGAAATACCTCAGGGTCGTGTTTCCTAGCCGATCTAGGAATAAATATGTATAACGACGGCCGTACATATAGATAGTAAAGTATAGTAGGTTTTTTAATTAGCCAGCTATACTGAGGTTTATAGTTCAACTGCTTACGAGTGTTTTTTATACAGCTACTAACTATGTAATATTACTAGATTTTGCATGCGGCTTCGCTCGCGTAAATTTAGATTAGGTTACGAACAGATTTATTTTTATCAGCTTTTTTTTATGTTCCACTGCTGGGCAAAAGCCTCTCCTTCCAAATAACTCTGTTGGTGGATATACCCTACCCTTATTTTCTTGTGACTCTATATCTCGGGGGTCTTTTGACCCACAGGGCCCATATTCAAACTCGACCGAAGAATGACTCCAAGATGTCTGTACACCAAGTTACAAGTCAATAAGTCCAGTGATTCTGGAGCTATGCCTGTCACTAACAGACAGTCACACAGACCCACATAGTGTTTTCATTAATCTCTTCGAAGAAGACTCAGAGGTTAATAAAGGAATTCTCATCTAGAAAAAAATTACAGTGCTACCCGAAGGAAATTTATTGACAAAATCACCATTAACGCGAGCGACACCGCGGGCAAAATACTACTACTATTCATCTATAATTATTATATTATAAAATACACTAGTAAAATATAAAACCGGGCTAGAAATATAAGCTTACGGGCCGCTAGACGTAGTCTGACACAAGGTCACGAACCAAACAAAAGTCAACGAGGAACAAGTACTAAGTATGTCTGCACAAGCACGTGTACCTAATTGTTATGTGTTAAGTATATAATGTATTCAATTGCTTACGGAAAGTCCACTACATACGTTTACGAGTTTATAGCTGCATTTATATCACTGACGTATGATTGTTCGAAATTTAAAAATAGTAGTCAAGTACCTATTATCTGTGAAATTTTTCGCATCTCTATAAAATGCGTTATGGTTTATTATCTACATCCCTATTAACAGTTTGCACATGATTGAGTAATAAGTATCGAAATATTTGCATTTTAATTAATTAAAAAAGAAACTGGCACGCAGATTACTCGAGTAAAATCCCAAGGCACGCACCTCTGACTTTTGATGTTGAAGTTGAAGTCATGTTTGTATTAAATTAGTTTATTTTCGCTTACTTTGACGGTGAAGGAATACATCGTTAGGAAACCTGCATGGGTGAGAGCTCTCTATAATGTTCGCAAAGATATGTGAAGTGTGCCAACCCGCACTATGCCAGCGTGATAGACTACGGCCTAATCCTTCTCACACTGAGAAGAGGCCCGTGCACAGCAGTGGGACATTTTAATACAGGGCTGAAATTATATATTAATAAAAAAGACAATTCCTGCACTAGGATTTAATTCTGTGTCGTGGCATTTATATGCCAGAAATAATAATAATATCATTGAAATTAAACTACTATATACGGATTGGACACTATCTTACATAATTTTGAAACTATTACACTACTACTATTGAATATTATAAATTTATAAGCTAATAAAATTATTCACGGGGAGACTCATCCCCGTGACCATGGCTGCTGAAAAGCAACCGAAACGTCGGGGAAAGTGTAAACCTAAATATAAATAGATTTAATAGTTGACATACTACGTCGTGCTCTTGTCACTGCTGGCGTTCCAGCTGTACTTGAACCCAATGGCTTGGTACGTGACGATGGGAAGAGAACGGACGGAATGTCATCGTTGCCTTGGAAGATGGGCAGGCCTTTGGTGTGGGACGCAACGTGCGTTGACACCCTTGCGCCATCACATCTTCCAAGCACTGCGGGACGTGCCGGCGCTGCTGCTGCAACCGCGGAAACCCTCAAACGGCGCAAATATAGTAATTTAGTCGGAAATTACATTTTTGCGCCGTTTGGGGTGGCAACCCTAGGTTCATGGGGTCCGAGCGCTCGTATTTTGTACAGGGAGATCGCAAAACGCCTGATCGACGTTTCGCGTGATCAGAAGGCTGGTCTTTTCTTGGCCCAAAGAATCAGCATTGCCATTCAACGTGGCAATGCTGCCAGTCTTCTGGGCACGTTACCAGTTGACAGCGATGCTGAAGAATTCTAGGATGCCTAAACCATTTTTGTAAATATTTAGTATTATAATTATTTGTGTTTTTGTAATTATGTTATCTTTTTTAATACGTTTGTAAATATAAATAGTTATATATATGTTTTAATAGTTTAAATAATTTTATTAGCTTATAAATTAATAAAATTCAATGGTAGTAGTGTAATAGTTTCAAAATTATGTAAGATAGTGATAAATAAACAACGCGATAAAATCCGTATATAGTAGTTTAATTTCAATGAATAACATTCGCGTAAACAGAAGACATATTAAATAATAATAACAATTTATTTCTGGCATATTTGTCATTCTGTTAAGGTATAATTCGTATTTCTCACCAAATACTTGATTTATAAATATTTGGTTCATAAATTTACCAGTTTATAATATTAACTAATATACATATTTAAATAACGTTAATTTTCAGCCATTTGATTACCGCAAACTTACAAATATTAAATCAAAGCTATTAGCTCAATCTTAATCAATTTACATAAAATTGTTTGAATCTAGAATACATACTAAAATTTAAAAGTTTAAATGTTATTAACGAGTTCAAAATTTCGTAGTTTTGACTATGTCTAATTTAAATTATCCTATATTTTACGATTCACAAAATTATAATAATTACATTCAATTGTTATAAAAAAGTTATCACATTATAAAGCTTCGAGAAACGCCTGATTAATTGAAAACCAATTGTCAATGAATAAACTAAGAGTACTTTCAATATACTTTTATATTTTTCTCAATTCTTTATTGCCATTAGAGATTTTAAACGAATTACTTTATTTTTAAATTTTATTAGTGTACCGATCCATGATTGTGCATTTGTCTTTGGTTATTGAACTTGTTGACTTAAAGTAAGTACAACCAAAATTGCGGCAAAATTAAAGGCCAGTTGATAAGAAATAAACATAAATTATATATTGTCCAGTCGACACCTTAGTAGTAACGGACTGTATGCGCACAGTTATATGACAAGAACCTACGGAAGCCTAAAATACCTACAGCCCTATCAGCCTTATTACCCTAAGGGTCTAGACCCTAGACCTACCTATGTGATGTATAAATAAATAGATACGTAAATTCGGGATGCCTGCACCATGCTAAGGTAACAGGAGGAGAGTAGACGGGATGTCCAGCATAAGGATAGATAACTCAATGTATATACCCAGTTTATAATATTAACTAATATACATATTTAAATAACGTTAATTTTCAGCCATTTGATTACCGCAAACTTACAAATATTAAATCAAAGCTATTAGCTCAATCTTAATCAATTTACATAAAATTGTTTGAATCTAGAATACATACTAAAATTTAAAAGTTTAAATGTTATTAACGAGTTCAAAATTTCGTAGTTTTGACTATGTCTAATTTAAATTATCCTATATTTTACGATTCACAAAATTATAATAATTACATTAAATTGTTATAAAAAAGTTATCACATTATAAAGCTTCGAGAAACGCCTGATTAATTGAAAACCAATTGTCAATGAATAAACTAAGAGTACTTTCAATATACTTTTATATTTTTCTCAATTCTTTATTGCCATTAGAGATTTTAAACGAATTACTTTATTTTTAAATTTTATTAGTGTACCGATCCATGATTGTGCATTTGTCTTTGGTTATTGAACTTGTTGACTTAAAGTAAGTACAACCAAAATTGCGGCAAAATTAAAGGCCAGTTGATAAGAAATAAACATAAATTATATATTGTCCAGTCGACACCTTAGTAGTAACGGACTGTATGCGCACAGTTATATGACAAGAACCTACGGAAGCCTAAAATACCTACAGCCCTATCAGCCTTAATACCCTAAGGGTCTAGACCCTAGACCTACCTATGTGATGTATAAATAAATAGATACGTAAATTCGGGATGCCTGCACCATGCTAAGGTAACAGGAGGAGAGTAGACGGGATGTCCAGCATAAGGATAGATAACTCAATGCCAGTCGCGCAGACTCACACGATTGATCAAAGATGGCTAAAGGTGTCTTGGCCACAGTGATGGTAAGGGAGTCATTTTGTTGAATACGACTTTTACTGTTTTCCATAAAACTAACTAGTCTAACTATCGTTTAACCTTTTCCTATTGTGGTTATTAGTAAGAGATGAAAATTTATATCATTTTAAGTCTAAAATGATCTAAATTTTCTCGAGTCGGCGTAGAGTCGGACACCATGGTTATATCACAAGTCGAATGTTGCAATATATCGAGCTAGCCAGTCCCATTGTTCCGTGACATTGAAAATTTACATTGTTATGTTACATAAGTTATCTTTATTGGTATATCTGATCACGTTCTGTCGAAAATGGATTATATGGGCTTAATTATAAGGTCGTTATGGAAACCGGTGCCTCTAGAATTTTGATTGCTATTGTATAAGGTCATTTGTTGAGTTAGAAAAGAGCTATCTGTATCATTGACTTAATGTGTACTTCGTACTGAAGGAGACTAGTAAATTACATAATTTGTTACA
The DNA here is from genome assembly GCA_963675205.1 of Catocala nupta. Classification (NCBI taxonomy): domain Eukaryota; kingdom Metazoa; phylum Arthropoda; class Insecta; order Lepidoptera; family Erebidae; genus Catocala; species Catocala nupta. The sequence continues at coordinate 16,872,570 of OY776097.1, read as the reverse complement.
TTTAGTAAAAAGTTTTAATATTCTAAATACATCTCCATGTGAATGATATTATATACAGAAAAGAAGTAGATATGTTATTAGCACACGAAAAGTGAAAGAGATGACCCGATTGGGTCGTATATCTATGGTTCTTAAAATAAAATCGGTACAATAAAATCTCTTACCTACATAAACACTCAATTATCAGAACAGAGATCTTATAGTCAGTAGTACGATAACAGTAGATAAAATTGATAGATACTAATAAACTATGATTTCTTCTCAAAAATTGAAAATTATTAAATATTTATTTATATTTCTGTTTATTATATTGTTATTAGTTAGAAACTATTACAATATTTACGGTTTTGAAGTTGTTAAAGGTCATTTTCGTGTGACTTTGCCGTTAAATGCGCGCCATGTATAAATCTTCTGAGATTTATTACAGATTGATCTATCAATTCGTTGATGTCCTCCATCTTGGCGAATATTTTACATTTAGTGAGAATACGATGGCATATAAAAAAGGTTAAAGAATTTTCGTTTACCTTTTAGTTTTTTTTGTGTTCTATCCTTACTAATATTATAAATGCGAAAGTGAGTTTGTTTGTTACGCGTTCACGCCTTAACTACTCTCAATCGTCATAAAATTTCGCTTAAACATTGTCAAGGTACAAAAAAGGATATAAGGTAACCTTTCATCCAGAAAAAAGTAGTGTTCCTGAGGGATAGAAATGTACCTATTGACAAAATCTACATTAACGCGAATTAAGTTATTCGCGCGGGCTACCATTGCGAGTTAATCATACGGATTACTTACCAACTGGCACAAGAGGAATTGACTTCAAAATAAGTACTCAAAAACATGCTCTAAAGAATGGGTGCAATTGTTAAAATGACTTTTTCTTAAAATTAGCACTATGCAATATAATAATTAAAATACATTAATCTATTATGTTCCAGCGGTACATTGGCGGTCAAATAGTTTTTATTTATGTTTGGCATTCCAAGCCTTGACATATTAATAACAAAGTCTAGATAATATTTTTTACAAGTGCTCTAGTTGACGAGCATGTTTTTGCTGAGTGCACATTGTCAAGTTTACATTCTACGCCATCGCAGAATGAAAACTTCGCAATATGTGCCAACATATTCTGTATCCGACTCCCTAATCGGACACAAACTATTTACACCACCGTTCTTAGGTGTACAAATTATGTGTACAACATAATTAATTAATTCGCAATCGTTATTACATTTCAATATTCCATTTCGCCTGTGTGTCTTGCTTTAATACTAGTTCTAGTTATAAAAACTTCCGCTACCAACTTAAGTATAAAAACGTGATGGAATTCGCTAATTCAATACACAAGACTAATGTACCACATTCACTTTGATAACTAGGAAATAAATAAACCTTCTAAGTGGACAATAGCCTGTATTGTATTGCAGTCGCCTGGCCATTGTATTGGTGACATTGGCGCCGGTTAAACGATCGAAGGCCTTTAACTTGAATTAAGTGTTACAAGTTACTTGTACCATAGAGAATACATCAGTATTTCTTTTTAAGTAAGTTTTGCGCTAGAGTTTGGAGATTTGTGTCTCGGAAAACGATGATGAGGGTTTTGGATTCGTTAAAGTTGTATGTACCAAATACAAGAATGTGTCAGGCGCCAAGAACTAAGGTGTTCGAGGTAACTACATCCCGCGCTATTTAGAGTAGTAGAACCTCGCTGATTTCAGCATGAATGGGCCGGCTCGACCAGTGAAGGACTCTCTTACAGAATATCGACCTAAAATAGCAGTATTCTTACTGTAGTGTTTCGTTCGGGAGTGAGAGTGCCGGCGGCCCAATCAACCTCTTTCCCCCTTCCCGCTCCTTATCCATCCCATTTCCTTTTTACTTCTTCCTTTCCTACAGGGTTGGCAACGCGCAAGTGATGCCTTTGGTGTTGCAGGCGTCCATAGTATACGGCCCGGCCACCGCTTACCATCAGGTAGGCCGTATGCTTGTTTGCCACCTTAGACGTATAAAAAACTGCACAACGGTCAGGGCTTTAAATATTCTGAGGTTTCCCCTTCGTTAAGATATTTATGTTTGTTCTTTGACGAATTTGAGAAGGTGACACTGGATTATCTTAGCTATATTTAGTATAATAATAATTGTAAGTTTATTGTTCTTTGTTGCTGCATTGCTGTATTGGGTTTGTAACCTGTAATAGCAATGTGTGCTGGATAAATAAATAAATAATAAATCTCGTATATGCTGCACTATATGATGTATTAGCGACCCGTCTCGGCTTCGCACGGGTAGTACAAAACCTAATAAATTATATACCTAAATCTTCCTCATGAATGACTCTTTCTATTGGTGAAAACCGTATGAAAATCCGTACAGTAGTTTTTGAGTTTATCGCGAACAGACAGACAGACGCAGTGGGGGACTTTGTTTTATAATATATAGTGATTTTTATTTTCAGCAAGGAATGTTACGAATTTGTTTAGTTTCTGTGTCACTGGGTACTTTACTCCTACATATTATTTGTAGGACCACACAAAGTTTTGTTCGGGATGCGGTCCTGGCAGTGTCATAGCGACGTGCAGTCTGTAAGATTCAGAGCCTGATGCCTGGCCTGTGATCAAATCCAGGACGGATTTGATCACCAGGCCAGGCAAGTTGTTATGAAACTTGTGCTATTTATTAGAATATTTTTAATTAACTTTAGGAATCTTGAAACATAACTTGACTATTTAACAATTTTGAACGTGGGCTTTTTAAAACGGTCGCTTAAAATATTCAGTATCTATGCCGTGGCACATAAATAAAATACAATCAACTAGCTTTTTATTGTATGACAAGTTAAAATTAATTAAAGTATTTAACATATATATCAAACTATTATTCTCGTCGCGTAGACTATACTAATATTATAAAGAGGAACGATTTGACTTTTTATTAGTTTGTTTGTTTGTAAGGATTTAACGTAAGACTAACAAACCGATTTAAAAAAAATCACATTTAAAATGCTGTATTATCACCAAGTAACAGGTTATATTTTATTAAAAGAAGTACTGTTGCAAACATAACCTAACCTACTTTTATGCGAGCGAAACCGCGGGCATAAACTAGTATTTTATAAAGAAAAAAGAAAATAATACAAACATACGCTAATGTCCGTATATTACCCAAAATTACTTCATATTTCAAAAGAGCTATATTAACAAACTAGCTGATCCGCGCAACATCGTCTGCTTAGCATAAGAGAATTTTCGTTAAAACAACATTTTTCTTAAATGCTCAGCGCCTATTAGTCGTAGCGTAATGTTATATGGGCTATCCAACACTTAAATATTTTTTCAATTCGAACCAGTAGTTCCTGAGATTAGCGCGTTCAACCAAACAAATTCTTCAGCTTTATAATATTAGTATATATTATACACAAATATTTTATCCCAATCTATTCTAATGTGAATAGATTGGGATGAAATGTTTGTGTGCTGTGAAGTACAGCAAATTTTACTAACTTGGAATGTATATTTAGTTAGATGGCTACGTATAATCTAGATTTAAAGTGCTAAGGTGGGTAGCGAGTACCTATGATACCAATTAAAAATGTATGTTAAGAATATGTAAACTGAACTAATACCAATTAAACGTTGGGCAACTTAACCTCAAAGTATATTTATCTCGAAATGCAGTGCTTGGTTTCACCTGCATTAAATATTTTTTATAGATACTGGTTCTGCTACCTAAACTAGGTACTACTACCGTGGCTTGATTGTGTAGGCTCTATAGCTTCTATTATCATAATAATCAGCCTGATATCAGCCCTGTATTAAACTGTCCCACTGCTGGGTACGGGCCTCTTCTTAGTGGGAAAAATGTTTAGGCCATAGTCCACCACGCTAGTTCAGTGTAGGTTGGCATATTTCTCATATCTTTGAGAACATAATGAAGAGCTCTCAGAATTGCAAGATTCCTCACGATGCTTTCCGTCACCGCAAATGTTTATTAACTATTTAATACGCATATAACTCCGAAAAGACAAATATGCGCGCATTGGGATCTAACTAGAGACCTCTGTGTGGCAATCTAACTGTCTTTCAATAAGCTATCGCTGCGATAGCTTATAATAATCCTATATAGACGGGCTATCTAACACAAATCTGACAGCTTGTTTTTGAGATTGGCAGGTTCAAACAAACCAATCCTTCAACTTTGTAATTCTAACTAATGTTATAAATGCGAATATGATTTTGTTTGTTGGTTTATTTGTTACGCTTTCATGCTTTAACCACTCGAACGATTATCTTGAAATTTCCCATTCATATTGTCAGAGAAACAGAAAAGGACATAGAGTACCTTTCATCTAGAAAAAGTACTGTTTCTATCCTAACCTACATTTACGCATAAAAGTTGCTGATGACAGTATTGATAATGTAGTTTTTATTGCAGTCACAGAATCCTTCACTTTGCGTTTGATACAAAATAATTTCAATCAACAAGTTCTTGTATATGAGAGGCCGTGATCAATAGATGGACATACTATTTGTTTGTTTCTTGACTATTGACAATAAACGCAAGGATTTCCTACACAGCCAAATAAACAAAAGCTGCGGATAAATCAAGGTTAAGGGATTCTACGATCACCGTTTTTACATACAACGAAGGTTAATAAAAGTAGTTCCTCATTTATGTGACAATATTATGAATTTAAATGGCTTAGGCGTAATATCATTTAGTTTGAAAGCATTAAAGGCAAGGTTTATATCAAAGAATGCATCATGTTTCATCGGAATCAATCTTCATGGTACATTTCTCTTTTCTAGCGATGTAAACAAAATGGTATGAGTTGTGTTGTGATTCCAAGAAATATATACTGTTGCTTACACCTGCTAGGTTCACGTCGTTTTTAATAAGTCGATTATCTCGGGAGTGTCTTTAAACATAGCTTTTTACTATATCGCAGAGCTAACTTCTGACATATCTACAAAAACATGTTAATGCTTACTATTTAAAAATTAGGAACGGATGTTGGTACTTTTATGGTTTTATAAGATTGACTTCGAAAGAATCGACAATAAATATTTATAAGACTACAAGTTTCTATGATATGCGTTGTTTCAATGGTCTAGTACGTTATATAAATTATACGACTATTAAACCCCTTAGATATCCAGCAATTGCTACATATTTAAATGGAGAACATATAGTTATATGACGTGTAATGTAATAAGTTAAAAATCCTTACCTGGTTCAGGATCTTCATAATAATCATCATCATCGTAATCGAGCACTGCGTGTAATTGAGTTTTGCCACCGGAGCTTCCTGATTCCACTTTAGTAAAACCACGCGGTCTGTCTGGAGGTGATTTTGAGTTCCCACTGTCACCTGGCTTCGGACTCTCACTAGGCAGCCTCGGCGGCGCCGTCGTACTCGACGGTCTATTGAAGTTGAAGTTATTCACATTTTGGTTCGGGTTTCCATCGAACCTTCGACTAGGAGAAGGGGTTGGCGTCGTCGCCGGGCCATAAGGTCCATCCGCATAGCCAGGCCTGTAACCTGGACCCTGCGGATTTTGATTCAACCTCCTTTGTTCATAATCATAGTCACCACTAGGATCGTGAATGTACTGTCCTGTGTTATCAAACTGTGGATTCACTTCCTGTACGCGCTGATTCTCGACCTGTACGTCAAGTCTTGTATTCTGTTGATAGATCTGTGTGTGTAGCTGATATGGATTTTGTGGGGGACGCTCCTGGTATTGCGTATATTGATTTGCAGGTGGAAGATACGCGGTACCGGCGCGTTTTCGGACTTTGGGCCTTCTCTGTTGATTTGTTGGTGGTGCGAAAGGTTCGTTGTTTCCTTGTTGAGGAGGAGGCGGAGCATCAGGTTGATATTCTGCTGGGGAGTAGAGAAGGTCGTCGAGGTCGACGCGTAATGGCGCCGAGGAGGTGGCCGCGAACGTCGGCGTCGCCGCACCGACGCCCGCGAGCGTGAAGTTTGCTAAAGCCATTGCCTACACACGCGACATTGACGCGAAATGTCAACTCACTAAGTCAATAGCTGCGCTGTTACTGACACGCTTGCATAATGTGAGCGACGTTTAGAACGAGTCTTCCCATCGTAAAATTAGAGAGCACAATACACTATACACAACACTACGAGATACTCCGTCCACGGTTAATCTGCAACAAAAACATTTGGCTTTTAACAGTATGTCGATGAAATGATGATGACGATTATGATCAACAAATCACACAGATATTAAAAGTAATGAGTCAAAGCGTGTGTCGAAAACGAACTATATGTCGTGCAATGTCGTGTTAACGTTTTATGTCTGGATTTCCCCTTAAGTTTCGTGATATCCTTGCCACTTTACAAATGGCATCGATTTGAAAGGCGAATCGTGATTGTGTTCGGACGAAGACGATTTTGGATTTACAACTGGGGAAACCCGCTATCAAACATTACGATCTATAAACTATGAAAACAATTATAAATAAAATGTACACATCACTAAATTAATACGTAAGTTGGGTATTACGAGTAATTTTGGCTGAATAAATCTTAATACCAATAAGTAGAGAGAGTCAATAATAATTAGAAAATACCGTTATTGATTGACTTATTAAACATAAAAAAGTGTTCGCTAAACCAATTGCTATTGTAGTAAGATCATTTTACATTTCGATTGTTTACGCTTAAAGTACATATAGCCTCCTTTTTGATATCATAACAAGTTACTAAAATTTTGACACAGGATCTTGTCTTGTTTAGATATTTTTGCTTGATAAGTAGTATACGTGAAATAAAACGAGAGTCTAACGTTAGAAGTGGAGTAACTAAGCAATCGTTTCATGACGAGACTGAGCAAGATATACATAGTTGTTGTTAAATACAGGAAGACATGAACGACTATTTAAATTTATTGTAAAACAAGATTTTGCCCGCAGCTTAATTCGCATAAGTCTAGGTTAGCTTAGGTTTTGGAGACGCGAAGGTCCCAGGCTCGACTGGTCCTGGAGGCCAGGTGGAATGAGCGACTGGCCCAGCCCCGCTACGGGGTGAGGACAGTCGAGGCTGTCCGTCCAGTACTAAGAGAATGGGCGGACAGACGGCGCGGACCGCTCACCTACCGGCTTACTCAGGTGCTCTCCGGACACGGGTGTTTCGGAGAGTACCTCTGCAAGATAGCCGGTAGGGAGCCGACAACCAGATGTCACCATTGTGAGGTGTGTGACCGGGACACGGCGCAGCACACGCTGGAGGAGTGCCCGGCGTGGGTCGCGGAGCGCTGTGCCCTGGTCACCGTGATTGGCCCCGACCTTTCGTTGCCAACCGTCATATCCAAGATGGTCGGCGACGACAGGTGCTGGGGCGCAATGAGTTCCTTCTGCGAGACTGTCATCTCGCAGAAGGAGGCGGCGGAGCGGGGGCGTGAGGACGATCCTTACGCCCCGGACGTCCGCCGCCGGAGGAGGGGGCGCAGGAGACGCGCTTATGTCGCTCTCCTGCCCCCCACCTAGGGGCTCCGGGTGGCGGGGCCTCAGGGGACCCTGCCACCCGTAAACTAAAAGCCCCGAGAGGGCGCGCGCGGTGTTCCCGCGCGCCTTTCTGATGTCGAAAGGGGAGAGCAGTCAGGCTCTCCCCTGGGGACGAGAGGTGGTCGGGTCCGAAAAAAATGACCCGGCCGGCACCCACACGGGGGGGCCTGCTATGGTTGAATCTTTTAAGTTCCCAACTGGCCCCCCCCATTGGGTGAGAGAGGGAACACCCCAGGTTTTTTAGTGGGTATACCAGCGCGTCTTCTTGCTGGGAGTCCCACACGCCCCGCCGGTGCCGTCCCCTAGCCGGCGGGTAGTGCATGAAGCATTTTTCCTGGGTATCAAAAAAAAAAAAAAAAAGGTTAGCTTAGGTTAGTTACAGTACTTTTTCTGGATGAAAGGTACCCTATATCCTGTTCTGTTTCCCTGACAACGTGTATCGAAATTTCATGATGAACGTTCGAGTAGTTAAGCCGTAAAAGCGTAACAAACAAACAAAATTCACATTCGCATTTATAATATTAGTTAGAATTACGAAACGTACACTTTATATAAGGTCCTTAAAGGCATGTCGTGAGATTATAGTTTGTCCAACACATCAAAATCAAGGCCATTGCCACAGCCAGTTAAAAATGACGAAAGCTTTAAAGACATACATTGTTAGTGGTACTAAATTTGTAAGTACTGTAAGCCATCTTTGTTGCTCTCACTGTTAAGAAGAAGGAAAACGTCTTAAAGAAACTTGCATGTCTGATCTTCCTTATAGCTTTGAAGATATGTTAAGATCACCAGACAAACCATGCCAGCATGGTAGTATGTTGGCAGTTTTCGTCTGATATCTTAAAAAATGAAAAGAAATTACTATATGAATAGGTAGATATATATTAAATGCATAATAAATTTAAATTCAGTAAAAAGGAAATCCATCAAAAGTAAAAAGGAATTGAATAAAAGTACTGAAGTGTTTATAATGTTGTGGCAATTCATATATATATAATGTAATTTTGTTAGATGTGAAGTACTTTCATTTGCGTAACACGTGAAGTACTCTCTTTCGCATAGCATGTGAATTACTCTCATTCGCATGCTAAGGTTTGTTTAACCAATTGAATTCGGCAAAGACGATAGGCTCGCTCCTACCGTACCGTACCGTAGTAGGTAATTAGGTAATAAATTATTATAACTCGAGATAGTGGGTGTGATATACATCTGTCTCATTTTGATATGAAGTTGTGCCATCTCATGTTCGATTTAAATTTATTGTCCTTAATAACTTGTGTTAAGTAATTTTTAGTAAAAACGTCATAATGTATTGAGTTTTATGAGAATATATGACCAAGTTCACGTTATCGACAAGACGACCAGATTCAATTAAATACAGTAATGTTTTTGGTTAAAACTAAAGTTCTATTAAAAGGCTGCACGGATGGCGTAATGAATTAAGTTGTTGCCTAGCAATAGCCTAACACTCGGTTCATTGACAATGGTCAGTGTGCCGAGTGTTGTGAATTTGATCCACACATGGAACAAAAATTATGTGATAAATAGTTATAAATAGTTGAAATTAAACTACTATATACGGATTTTATCGCGTTGTTTATTTATCACTGTATTACAAAATTTTGAAAATATTACTCTACTACTACTATATACTATATACTATATATTTCAAAATTTTGTAATACAGTGATAAATAAACAACGCGATAAAATCCGTATATAGTAGTTTAATTTCAATGAATAACATTCGCGTAAACAGAAGACAATATTTATAAATAGTTGTTTCGAGTTCTTTGTATCAGTTGTTTGAATTTTTGTAAAGGAAATACTCCTAGACGAAGGGCTGTCTTTTTAGAAAGAAATACATAATTTTATCGAATTTTAAATTTTGAGTCAGCTTTGGTAATTGGGTTGTTTATTTCTGTAAGGAAGTATACACTCTTTTAATAAAGTCAATTAATAGGTTGCTTTACAGTAGCATTTCCAAGTGACTGAAGTGATTTATAAGGCTTCTAACTTCCCTTCACTTAACATTTCGACGGACTGTAAATAGAACAATTTATAAGCTAAGCGTTACGTTCAATATAATGTCGCGCTATATTTTAAGCTAATGGTGCAATATTCAAATGTGCAGCTGTTCAGATAATTATGTTCAATATGATGTAATACTATTTACCGACAAGAGTAATGCGTGTAGAAACAGTGTTCTTATTACAAATTTTCATAGATCTCGAGAGATTATAGTTCGTCGTGTACAAACACGACATATGCGCAAGTTGTGCGGGCATGATTAACTCATGCATGTAGACAGTAATTTACGTATGTAACCCACCCATGCGTCGTTAACAAGCATAATAGTATTACGTTGAATGTCAGTGGGTCTTCACATATTTCATATCTTCATTTATCTATAGCAATATTGTATAGCTGAAGAGTTTGTTTGTATGAACGACCGATCGACGATGATATTAGAGATGATCTTAAGTGGACGAAAGTTATACCCTACATAAAATCAAGCTGTTATTCAGAGAAGCGGATCCAGAAACATAATTTATCTCAGAGGAAAACGCGGGGCGGGGCATAGGTAGTTTAAATAAGTATGATTTGGGCGGTGATTTGCTTAACATCTATAAATGCTAGCTCATTTTACATAAACTCCACATACATTTTCAATAGCTATCAAATTTGCTACCCACATTAGCTGCTTAAATATAGATTATCACATCGGCTACTAAATGCAAATATTTGAAGTAAAGTTTAATATTATCCAAATGTGGCACAACTAGTGGTTCATATTTCTATTATATACCTATACTATCGTATTTATAGCAATATTAGTGTTCGCATGTGGTAGAAATACGACGAGAATTCATAAAAAATATATATAAACTTTAACTATGCCAAACGACACACTCCTCCGTGCGAGCAATTTGTTTAAAAAGAGGAGCAAAGATTTCTATTCACGTATAAATTATTATATGGTACTATTACATGCGTAAGCTAATCGTCTGGGCTACATACGCGAGAACTATGCAAGTTACTACACGGACTTCATATAAACATATTTCGAGATCAGGTTATTTTTGAAAAACCGATCTGGACAATTACTAATAATGTTCTTCAGGACATTCAGCTAACACAAGATGCGGTTAACATGCGCAAGTTGGAACACATACGCGGATTGTATGTATGATGTATCTAAACGATAGAACTACCCGTGATGAATATGATTAACTCGCATATATGTAGGCAGGGGTGTGCACAAAGATTTCTGGTATGGTATGCACGCCCTACCCGAAACCTCTGCGAGGGCACCACATTTCATTTATAAATGTTTTTGTGTGTATATATATCTGTATATTATATTGTAGTATTTGATAAATAGATTTCGTTTATATAGATTTACATAAGCCAGCGGACTAGGGTATGCAGTGCTTATTTGCTTGTATGAAGCGCACGCGCCTGTATGTAGGTATAGCCCACAAGTGCAGCTTGCGCATGTAGCGCATGCTAGTTTCTTGCGTACGTAGTAAGCTAGTATATTTTTACGTCAAGGCTAGATATATGTATTATTAGACACGCTTTTATTTTTCCTTCGATCGTATTAATACATCTATTTGTGAAATCGTAAAGCAGGAACGTGCATCGGCATTTCGGTATAAAAATCTTTTCATATAACAGTCATCTGGTTAGAAAACCGAAAAAGAGTACATAGAGAAGACAACATCACTTTTAAGAATGCGAAGTAAAGTCCAGGAAAAAAGGGTCATATTTTATGTGGTTGATCACAGTTTAACATAGATTGCATTTCTTCACTGTTTATCTTAACTCGTTTATAAGCGCCGGTATGATCGGTATTTCTTATAAAGAAATAATAGTGCTGATAATCCAAAAATTGGTTATAATTTATTTCTTAGCTCTCTATTTTTTGTAACTCTCATTGTTGTCCTTAAATATCAAATATAATCGATTTGTGAGGGTAACTTTATCGAGTCTTCATGTATGTATACATTATTTAATGCATGCATGCAATGTTTTGCTATGATTTAATGATAGGAATCAAGGTCAACACACCTGACAAATGTGGATATGCCTACTGTCGTATGTAAGTTACCTCACGAAGTTGTTTCACTTCATCGTCAAAGCAATTTATGTATATAATTTCTTACGCATTCGACCATTTCGAAAATTCACGTGAGTTTGATATAGATCCAAATCGAAGACTACGAAATCATTTCATAAAAGCTCACTATGTTTTTACATAATTTACATAACAGCATATTTATAGCTAGTTTAACTAATGTATTTTAGTAATTTTGTGCTGGCGTTTTGTGAACAATATTTATCGTGGGAAGTTCATAGGAGACATGCACGGTATGCACAAGCGATTCGCGTTCGAATTGTTACCATGTTGGTTAACTCGTTACACGGATAGTGCAGTGGTTTAAGTGGTCGCCTCGCCACTGCCACTGCGCCGAGTGTTGTGGGTTCGAATCCCACACGGGACAAAACTTTGTGTGATTCACAAATGTTTGTGCGAGTCGGTACCCATTGGTCCTCTCAAATATTTGAGGTGCCCACTCGTCCCCTGATATATTAATTATTTAAAATCATTTATATTTCCCATTCACTCTGCTAATTTAAGGGCACCTGACCGGGTACCGAGTCTTTAACTTTTATTCCAGGGGACGGTCTCCTACCAGGGGACCAATGGGTGCCAAATCTACAACTTTTATTCTGGAGGACGAATATTATGGTCCCCCAACGGGTCCCGGCCCGTTTGTGCCGAGTCCGGTTGTTCTTTATGTTCGCTGTTTGAATGTTTGTAAAGACCCCTGCGACACCGGATTAATTAATAATATTCTATATAATAATATTCTACCACATACACACAACATTATCTAGCCCAAACTAAGCAGAGCTTGTACTATGGGTACTAGACAATGGATAAACATACATATATACTTTTTTTTTTGTAAATACATACATATTATACATAGAAATACCCAGACCAAGACAAACATCCATGTTCATGCACACAAATATTTGTCTTGTGCGGGAATCGAACCCGCGACCTCAGGCGTGGCAGTCGGTTACACTAACCACTACGCCATCGAGGCCGACATCCGATTCCTAGTTGACTGTTCAAAAATAAAAGAAAATTAGAACACATGTTATTGATATAGCAAGCGAATATTCGAATAATAATCGTTGTTGCCGAATATCAACCAAAGAGTACGCATAGTCAGCGCATAGTGCACTTATTAAGTGTATTTATTCGTTTTTTGTATCCTTAGCGACGACAGGCAATATTATCGTTGGTAAAATAAGAAGACCGTAACAGCTGCAAAGTATCTTAGTTATTCATATAATGTAAATAAGTTTGTAGAACTTAATGACCTGCAATACAATTTGTAAATCCTTAAAAAATCTGTGTTATAGGCACACGGCTGATTCTGTTGTTCACACGAACGACAGAAAATTATATGTATAACATATAAATCTGAATCACGATAAATATGATCTTTTATACGCACTGCTACTAACTTCTCATAATGTCAAATGGAATATTATTCATAACAGTCAGTATGATATTTATAACAGCTGCGTATAGCTGAATCGTTAAAATAATAACCTTGTTTGGACAAAATATATTGAGTAGCATATTATTACCAAGTTTTAACTAAGTAATCAGTTTCTGACTAGCTGTTACTCGCGATTTTGTCTGCGTGGAATTAAACAAAAAAGTATTTGTTCAGTTGATGATTATTTCTAAAATAAAAGTAGCCTCATTTACTTCTTATAACATCAGCTATCTGCCAGTGAAAATCCCGTCAAAATCAGTCCAGTCGTTTCAAAGATTAGCCGGAACAAACAGAAAGACGAAAATTTAAAAATTACTTTCTGAAATGTATATAAGTATTTTCTTAAATAAAGTATTTAGTAAAAAGCTGTTATTTTGACATGACAGACACTTCAATTTTATATATATTTTTTTGCCATTATATTATTATAAAAGCATTCCTTTTGTAATTGATGTTGTTTTAATATTCCATTTTTTATAAAATTATTTAGAAGTCAGGAACCCGACGCCTCGTATTGCCCACCTCAACTATTGCAATAGAAAAAGGTTGACAATACAGAACTCCTGTAGATAGCGATAACCGCATCTTGGGATCCGGGCGTACTCCAACTTGCAGTATTTTGCTTCCAACACAAAATATGAGTATATTTTTTATATAAATTAGGTAAGGTTTTAAATGTAATCTATTTCCACCTCCGTGGTTATCTCGCGGATTTTTTAAAGAAAGTTAATTCGGGTCAACTATTTACAGGAGTCTAAACTTAAAATAAAGCATTCTTTAAAAATGTTGTCTCTCTGTGTTTATGTGCCAGCACCACGCAAAAACTAATAAACGGTTTTTGATGCGGTCTTCTCAGTTTGGTAGCTTGGAGTTTAAATTAAAATCTAAGTCACGTTACATTATATTGAAGTCAGTAAAACTGGTGATAAAGTAGGTAGAATTGTAGATGGCGTCGCGGCCGAACCGCAATTGTGAGCAAAGGCTTATGTTATAAACTGTAACATTTTGACATGAATGACAAAAGCTTAATAAAATGTACCGTCAGTACCAAAGAATGCTGTTATAATAAAGTCCGTATAAGGTGGGGTTCGTGACTCAGAACGCACTGTGGAATTGTAAATTTGGATAATAAACATTATTGTTTTATTTATTGCATTATGTAATAATGTAAGAATCGGAGAAGGAATCGGATTAAATAATGCCGATTTGTCGGACATAGCGTCTTCCTTTTAAAAGATGTATATTGAATCGTATTAGGCGTTACTTAGCGGCAATCCATTACCTATAATAAAATTATTGGGGAGAGAGGAACCCGGCACGCACCCTCAGACTGCCCATCCCAACTATTGCAATAGAAAAGGTTGGTAATACCGAACTCCTCTGGATAGGGACAGCCGCGTCATGGGATCCGGGCGAACATCAACTTGCAGTATACCGCTTCGAACGCAAAATATGCGTATAGACATACGATCCGGTTTACAGTAGCTATAATGCGGATCATATGCTTTGTTACCATGCCAGTAATAGAAAATCAAAGGTATAGATACCTATAAACGCTTGCTATACCATTGGTATATAATCGTCACACTGTTCATAGACCAGTGTCTCTATATTTTACTATAAACGCCAAGCAGAAGACGCAATAGAAAATTTATTGTTTGCAGATACCTTCTGATCGCGCCGGCGCTTAATTTCTTAGGAAACTTTGTAAACTCTTCTGCAATAAGAAATATTCACAGCAAAGCGTATTTAAAACTTAATTTTAAATTAATTTATTAATTATTTACTACCTATCACCAGTGGTTACCCTACTAAGTTATATCTGGATAAAGAAGCTTCCTAATAGTGTAAGATTTTCTGAGTTCTTCAATTATAAACACATATACTAGTTTTTCGTCTTTATAATATTAGTAAAGATTACTAGAATATATTTATAGTTTAAAAGCATTTATATTTTGCAAGAATGGTTATTAAAGATATAGAAAACTATAAAATATGTAGCTACAACCATCTCGTTCAGGCGTAAGGCTTGATTATACAATTCGAGTAGTTGGAGACGCGCGCTTAAAGCCGCTTGTCATCTGAATTTAACCTTAACTAACCGACTGCAAATTGGAAAGATTCAATTTGGATTACAATAAAATCAATTTGTAGGTTTTTTCAAACAGACTTTTTACTGTACATAAATAGTTATCGTTTAGCGTTGCTCTATTTTGCATGTTACGATTCCACAGACAGGTAGTCAGAAATTACTTCAAACTTGTAATAGTCGTCTATTACAATGATTACACATTATTACATTTATTACCATTGCACGACTTGCCAGTTACAGACTCATATGAATGCCTCCAATTGGCATAAGAGGCTCCTATAGATGTAACAAAATAATTATAATATACCATATGCGCATAAATATTAAAATATTCAAAATTATGTATCTAGTTTAGCTTTATAAAACATTTACAATGATTTATATGTATCATTTGTAAATTTGCTCCGGTTAACTACGCTTGTGGCATTTAATTGATTTCGTTATTGGGTTAACTATATATTAAAAAAATATAACTAATAATTAAGTAAGACAAACATTACAAATCGTTTTCTCACGGTTAATGGGGTTCGGTATATAATTAAAGCAAACTTATTTATTAGAAAAAATTTAGTTTCTATTTCTAGATTTCAAATTAAGATTATTATTTATTATATACAGTGCAGTATGTACGTCTGATTACTCTATTGAGTCTCAGCGGATAGGCAACCATAGGATTTCAATTATACTTGGCATTTTAAAAGTTACAGGTAAAGCTAACAAAATCATGATTTGAATTGAGGTGTCAATAACCATAACATTTACGTTACATAACAGTTACGAATAACTAAGAAAATTAAAGAAGTACTTCTGATCTTTAATTTACTCGGAGTTATCTGTAGTTAGTCTGTTCTGTTCCTGTAATATCGACAAAAATTGTACAAGCAGGTAGAAAATTAAAAGAAAATATATTTAGTCTGATGCCTTGTACATTGGCATTATTTAACACGTAGACACTTTTAGGCTCTGTGATTAAACATCAAAAGTGATTAAACTGTTTGTTAAAATTGTATTGTTTGTTAATATTCACTCTCAAGTCAAAAATAATTATTTACTTGATATCTCCTCTTGGACTATAACAACTTCGTAATTAGTCTCCGAATCTCTGAATATTTTCAAACGTATTTTCGATTTTGAAACGTCTGCTTTTTGACTAACGACTGTATTTTAAAATTTTCTTGATATAAATCATAACGTTTATAACGTCTTAATATGATTTAGGACTTGACCATAATCTTAAAACTGAGTTCTGAGACCTTGGCACACTGGCTTAGCACACGTGCGTCAACATAAAGAAAATGTTAAGTGAGGGCGCATACCTAGGCTCGTATAAATTATTTGATCAGAACGCTCGGATCAAAATGATTGAGCGACTGTCAACTAACCACGTAATTGGATAGGTACCCTCTACAAGCAGTGCAAATTGGCAGTCGTTTAAAGCTGCATAATTATGTCTGCACAATATTCATAATGAGTACTAAGCCCGTATTTTAGGGTTCTGTACCCAAAAGGTGCCAAATGGACCCAATGAAAATGCCAATGTAGAGTTTGTTTTAAAAAGACAACTCGCGCCCGCTCTAGAAATAAACCCTGTGTCGCGGGGTACTTTACAAATATTTAAACAACGGACACAAAGAACCCAGACTCGGAACAACCATTTGTGGATCACACTAATTTTTGTGCCGTGTGGGATTCGACCCATAATACTCGGCATAGAGGCAGGGGTGGGACGAGTCCTTATATCACTAAGCCATCCGTGCAATCCAATGGACTCTAGTAACCATTTTAATACTATGTTAATAAGTTAACGTATCTATTTATTTATCTCTCTGAAGTCAGAAAATAAAGATTATATTATATATTTATATAACGTTCTCTTTTCTTTGAAATTCTTAAAGAGACATCAGAATATTTGCAAAATTATTGACTTAGAGAAGAGGCTTCTTTTCATCTGATCTTATTTTAAATGTTATATAGATAAGTGTCACGTATTCTCCAATGTAGGAATCTGATCCACATTAGTTGTCAGCAATTTATTCAAAAATAATATCAATTTATTAAATCTTGATAAAATCTGTATATATATAGTGGCTATTTACAATCGATTTACTTACTTGTTTTCTTAAGACCAAATCCCAATACAAAGCCATAAAAAGAAATTTCGACTTAGTGCAGATTGCCTAAACTCTATTCTGTATTTTCAATAATGTATATTCGTACCTAGAAATGTTCCAATGCTATATTTCCATAGATCATTCGACCATGGGACATTATGAATAATACAAAACAAGATGATCATGCAAAATTTTGAAGTGTGCTTGAGCGTAGACAAATTTGGCGCGGCCCTGCGCAGTCGTAGCACGTTTGACACTAAGCACTATCGCCGAAGAGCATCTAGATCACGGCGCAAGCGCACCGTGGGAACACGAACATACTATGAGAATTAAAACCAATTAGTTGTGTGAAAGACGCGTTATATAATGTTATGTAAGTATAGATATGTAGGTAGATTACTATTTGTTTTGCAGTGTGTGTTTGTAGGGCAGCAGAACAATGGTTTGATCAATATTTTAATGGTTTTGTACGGTACGATGTGGAACAGATTCAATGTGCTAGCGTTACTTTAGTATTACGTATGGAATACTAGATTTCGCCCGCGGCTTCGCTCGCGTAAATGTAACCTAGATTAGGTTGGTTAGAGTACTTTTTCTGGATGAAAATTACCCTATGTTCGTTTCTGTTTCCCTGATAACCTGTATGCAATTTCATGATGATCGGTCGACTAGTTAAGGTGTGGAAGCGTAAAAACAATATAAACTTACGTTTTTATAATATTTGTTAGGATTAGGATTGGTAATCTATAAGTAATTAGGCTAAGGAATTACGCCTGTATGTAAATTTGTATAACATCCACATTTATCACTTAAAATATTAGATCCCAAGACTGTAAGTCTTTGTCCGCCCAGCATATTCTCAAACTTTGTGTTGCCTCTGACAGTTTGTAATAAATGATCGTCTTTATTTGCCAAACATATGTAGAAACCAAAAGTTCTTAATGCTTAAAAATACAACCTACCTATTACAATATCTCAATTTCCAGACAGGATACCCCAATAGTACTGACCCAATAGTCGATCCGAGAATCAAACCTTGAATCTGACTATCGGCCAAAAGTGCAAACGTGACTTTATACCGCGGGACCTACGAGGCAATCATTTTTGAAGATGCTTCTCAACTTTAACTTTTATATCATAGTCATCAATGTCATCTAGTTGATTTAATCCAAAGCTTAAATATGTAGACAGTCTATGTTTTCTTAGCCAACGTAAACATTTTAGTTTTTTGAACAGTGATGATACAATCTGACAAGATAGGTCAAGCACCTTGCACAATGTCAACAGGCTACAGATATCCTAACTTCCTAACTATTATCATAAATGTGAATGTGAGTTTGTTTGTTTGTTACACTTTTTAGCCTTAACTACTCGACCAGTCATAATATTTTGTATACACGTTGTCAGGGGAACAAATAGAAGGAGAAAAGGATACAGGGTACATTCCATCCAGACATGACATAAGCTTACCATAACATTTATAATATATAATAAAAGTTTATATATTTATATGATTATTAAAGATAACATAGATAAGACACACAGGAGAATTGAATGATAAAGACTAAAAAAATAAAATGATTTTTCCAAAGTAGCTTTCCAACATGAATTCTGCTTAATTGTAGCCTGTGGACTCTTGCAATCGAAGGTGTCAATTCTGACTGACAAAAGGGGACTCTGTAAGAAAGATATGCTGTACCGTGCAAGAGACAAAGATCACTGATTCTATATTGTGCCCTGATCACCGTAGGAAGACAATACTAGCACCTGATTTCTGACAGACTAAACTGAACTAATATTGTAAGTGCGATTTTGAGTTTGTTTGTAACGCTTTCACCTTAACTATCCCACCGATCATCATGTGATTTCGCTTGCACGTTGTCAGGAATACAAGAAAGATTAGGGTACTTACCGTCCTTTCGTCCAGAAAAAGTCCAGTTCCCGCTGGATAGAAATTTATTGACAAATATTTTAGTCTCCCCGTAACCATGGCTGCTGAAAAACAACCGAAACGTCGGGGAAAGTGTAAAATTAAATCAAAATAGTTATAATAGTTTTAATAATTTAATTAGCTTCAAAATTAGTAAAGTTTAATAGTAGTATGTAGTGTAACAGTTTCTTAATTATGTAATAGAGAGTCAAATAAACAACGCGATAAAATCCGTATATAGTAGTATTATTTCAAAAAAGTTTTTATTGCCGCGAGTGAAGCCGCGGGCAAAATCTAGTAACTATACATATGACATAATTAAAGTCATGTCGAGTGATTTTATTCGCGGTCGTTAATGCAGTCGGCCAATATCAACAATTGACATGCGTTTGACTGTCAGTTAATATTTTTTGTGTTGCCTTTCAGAAACTGGTTGTAAATACTTTTGGCTATTATTTTTTACGTGGCAGTACTTGCTCAGTTGAGCTGTGTTAGCTTCAACAGTATCCCAAGTAGGCAATATCCTACCTTCCAGCGAAATCCGTTCTATACCTCTCTTATTTAATACTAAACTGAATTAATTGAAATTATATATTATAAAATTAACCTTGGGTTTCGTTCCTGGGCTGCAATATGCTAATTACTATCCAGAATCATTGGCAGGTTTACCAGTGATACTGGAAGAGGCACTGTGCTTTCTGGAAATAGATCGTGGATTGTTATTTATTACGCTTTCAGGGTAATGACACCAATGTTTAGGTGGAATCCACAAACAAACCTTGTGCCCTACAAATAATTTAAAAACAAAATCCGACTAATATTGATATTGATTTTACAATAACCATATTCCTATTTAAAGTTTTTCTCATGACGTCATTTCCTTGGTTGATTGATTTCGACATGATTGATATCACTCATAATGAATATGTCATTATAAATTCGAAACCTACAAAATATTTGAACAATGACGCAAATCGTTAGGCATTTAAATAAAATATAGAGCACTTCCTGATATAACAAGTTATGGCCGGTATAGTACTTATAGACATACGGTTCGTAGCATAACAATGAGAGGAAGCGGTGATAGCCTTGGAAAGCGAATCGAACTGAAACAATATGGCCTGGCATTTGTTTACGTACAAACATTTACGTCTAAACCCACCCGCACTCCCAATCGTGAATCTTTAACACTTGTGTAGCCAGGGTCAGGTCAGGGCAGTGTTGACCATGGATAACAGCAAGTTTTGACACTTGTAAAGTCTCGCGGAAAGAAAGAAAGTAAATATATTTTATTTTTATTTTATGTTTGTTTTGGTAAAATAAGACTATCTTGGAATCCGCAACGAATCTAATCAGAAGCATATAGGAGAAGTTGGAAAATAATTCCACTACTCTTCTTAGAATTCTTCTATAAATACCGAAATTTCGTCTGTTTTAAATACTGGATAAAGATAAGCATTACGGACACCGATATTAAGGTTCCTAATTGTGAGCTCGATGCCAATAACTGGAAATGACTTAATATTTGTCACAATCTATGAGAGAGTAGCTTTGCCTTCGTAGCGCAGCGGTAGTAAATGCGACTGCTATGGTCTGACGAGGTCTCAAGTTCGAACCCTGGGTCGCGCCAACAAAAAGTTGTTGGGTTTCCTGTTAAGAAATATCAATAACAGCCCGTAGATAGGAAGTTGGCGGTGTTGGATACCCCCGTGCCTCGGAAAGCACGTAAAACGTGTCTCTACCGGTCGTGTCGGATTACCCATCGGATCATGTGAGTTAGGGAAAAGAAAGTACACTTGTGTTTGCACACACACTTGTGGACTATCTCCTACGCAGATGACCAATCTCCGTTAAGATTGGCCATATAATGTCCTCCAGACCGAATTTCGGGCATATGTAGTTGTAGTTAGTTATATGTAGTTCTGTGCTCTATAATCTAAGAACTCATCTCAGAATATAACATTATGTTATGCAATTTAACCAAGGTTTATTGCGAGCACTATGTCACTAAATATATTATCTATTATCAATAAATATTCAAAAAAATCATCCGACTGTTACACAGTCAGGGTCACTTGCATTCCAATTGCCTGCTCGAATTATGCCGACAAGGTCGCAGTATATAACCGAATGAGAATTAGCGCAAACAGAAAACAAGCCAACAATTTCAGACGCAATCTTTTCTTTTTTTTTAAATACATTTTCTCCACTAGGAACATTGCCTGTATCGCGGGTGACTTTGCATACATTCAAACAACGGCCACAAAGTAAACCCAGACTCGTAACCAAACTATTTGTGGACCACACAATTTTTTGTCCCGTGTGGGATTCGAACCCACAACACTCGGCGCCGTGGCAGTGGCGAGGCGACCACTTGCAACATAACGCCATCTGTGCAGTCAAACACTTAATTTACATATATTTAAATGTCTAGACTGCTTGCAGATGGCTATACGCAGCGTTGAATATCTATAGAGATATATAGACTAGAAATAGGCAAAGAATTATTATGAACAATAATCTTATACATTTTTTGCCTATTTCTAGTCTGTTGCACCAGCTACCTGTGACGTTAAAATCTTACCTAACGGAGAATAAGCACAATATATTAATATTATAGAAAGGAAAGATTTGCTGTCTTGTTTATTTGTTTGTAAAAATTTGACTTAAAAATTTCTCCACCGATTGTAAAATAATTTTACCATTATAAAGCTTTATTATTACCGTGTATCATCGGCCATATATTAGTTAAAAAAGTACTGTTATTAACATAATCTAACCTATTATTACGCGAGCGAAGCTACGCGCAAAATCTTGTAGAAAATATAGTACTTAGAACGACAACATCACATGCGTTTGCGCTCATATTTACACCACTGCGCCAGCACAACTGTCTGTCAGACAATTTATACGCGTCTTTAAAGTGGTTCTAAACGCCCACGAACAAGTGCTAATAGCTTTCGAGACCCGTCACAGCTATCTCAACCAGTAATTGCCGGGTTAAAGGTCGCTATATGTATTCCGCGTACGAGCAGTACAACCCAATCCTAGCGAATGTAAAGCTTGTATACAGGATACGAAATGTATTTTGTCAACTTGTCACGACATTTGTCGTATACATAAATAGATAAGTACTGTACGTTTCGTTTAAATGTGCTTGTGCATGCTGCTAATAGCTGGCGGAGGCCACATGCATAACGGTAACTATAGGTGGTGGTGGTCTGTCAAGACCGTGCCTACCGGCCGTGATCAAAGCCATGGTCGTCAGCGAGGGAATTGTGTAGCATTCGCATCCTTCTGCGAGGACGTTATTTCGCAGTCGTAACTGCCATAGTGGCTCCGTGATAGAGTAACCAGAGCCGATCCCTAGTTAAGAAACATATTTAGTGCGACGGCACACCTTAGTACCGTCGTATTAGTACGTCACTTAGAAGTCGTCGCCCGCAAGCACTTATGCGCACTACATTGGGTACTGCCGGGTGGATCTCATATGTAGTTACAGTTTCAACGATCCAATCACCATACAAGTATTTTTTTTAAGTCAGCTCCCGTTCCTTTTATATTCCTGTGACACGGGGATCTTTGAAATCATTCAAACAGTGGACACAAAGAACATCCAGACTCGGAACAACCATTTGTGGATCACACTAAGTTTTTCTCCTGTGGAATTCTAACCCACAACTCTCGGCATAGTGGCAATGGCGAGGCGACGACCATTTAAACCTCTACGTCAGCCGTGCACACTGTGGTAGGTTTCGTCGCTAGGACTCGGAGCTGTCTTCGGTTGAGCTCTCTCCGCTTCCCTTCACCGCGGAGAGGAATACGGAATGCATTCACCCACGTTAAAACCGTCTAGATGCACAAGTTTACTCGTGCGGGTTATATGTAGGAGTTACCTATCCGGGTTATATGCACCGACGCGATAGTTTGATCAGCAATTTATTTTCTCTTTCTATCGTAAGCAATAATGATGCTATGAAAGATGGTCGCTGGCCAATAGATAAACGGTCAATAACATGAATATTTAACCTGTCTGCTCTAACAGCATTGTGTCTGGAGCCGGCGTCTGTACGTCGAAGGACAAACGAAAGAATATTTATTACCGTGGGCCGTTTTTGCACGATTACGAAATACAGCAACAAATTATACTATCTTATTTTCTATTAAGTAGCTAGGTAACCTTTATAAACGTTGAGATAAGATAAATTTTATTCAAAAACTGTTCCACTTTGTGTGCAAAACATATGACACGCTCATAAAATATTGAAATCAGTACGTGGGCAGACGTTTTATATTAATCATCTCAAGTGTTACATTTTATTTCATTTAACATAATATTTCGATATTTCACGTAATATGTATATTACTGAATCTATTTCTAATCTAGATCTGTCTGAAATCATTCTAAGATTTATGGTAATATATAATTTTAAATATTTGGCGATATCTCGTAAATAAAAGTTCAAAATTAAATTTTTATGTTTTATCTGGCATTCGATAGAGTAATGTTATCCGAGTACGTGAACAAGAAGATTATGTTTCTCGGGTGAATGCAATGATTTTAAACATGATATATAAACTTTTTTATAATAATGGACCTCGAAAGTCTGATTCAGACTATTTTATTATTAATAACAGCTCTTGTATTGATGCAATAGGAATGAAAAAAGCATACGTTAAAGACATAACTATATTTGAATCAATTGTGCTTTCACTGTTTTGCAAGGGATTTCGTTAAACCGATTTAAATTGAGGAGGGCGCTTGAATTCACTGCTAGGGTTGCTAGTGGATAGTAAGGTCTCTAGACCTCATACTCTAAAGTCACTTTAACAGTCTCCATAGAAACTGACATTTATTACCGCCAAATACAGCTCTTGACAGCAGCTGACCTTACTCTTCTAGTAGCGCCGACTGGTGTGCACAAAAACGATAGACTCAATTGGGACGTTTTTGAGTCATGACTTTTCATGTGCTGGTAATATATTATCTCCTTTTCGATATATAACTGGATGAATTAATTATGGACCCGAGTAGATAGGGTTTCGGGGGGAGAACTACGGGTCTCCCCCTTGGACCAGGGTACTGCGGGGTCAGGAAGCCCACTGCGCCGCGAAAGGCGTGTTCTATCGACCGCTGACTAGAGTGCGCGGTGCCTGACATTGGAGTTGGACTCGCAGGGGTATGTGGTTGGCCGCTGAGGACGACATGTTCGTTTGCTCGGCAAGCACGTTGCGTTCGAGCGTCGGACTCAGACGCGGCCAGTGCGAACCAGTCGGTCGCATGAGGCACGGAGTTGCCTTTAGCGAAGTGGCAGTGTGGTTTCACTGCCGCAACGCATCTCGGGAGCTTGCCTGCTCAGCAAGTAAGAGTCATAGCTGGAGTGACTCGGGCCACACCCGGCTTGTAGGCCTATTTGGGTAGGCATACGGATGTATGTCGGGAAGTGAGCGTGCCTTACACAGCTCCGGTACCATACTGGAGATATGGGAGGCGGCTTCTCCGTCGGCTTCAGCGAGGTTATCGTTAGCAACTCCTTTGAGTTGCGAGTAGTGAGCGGCTTTATTGCTCCGGTACCTATCTGGAGAATAGGTAGTGTCACTTGGGCACGAGGTAGCTCGCTTACGAGAACCGGATCTCTGAGGTTAGGGTGGAGAGTCGGGATTTGGGGACAAGACCTGTCTATAACTGGTCCCGGAAGGTGCTCTCGGGCACTGGAAGGTACAGCGGCTCCTCTATTATAGCCTAATCGGTTGGTGTAGAGGAACGCTATATCATAAACTGGGATAGTCGTAGAGGAAGGGGATGTCCTTTATAACAGTCTACAGCCCCAACGTCTCAGTGATCATTACCGCCAGCTGATACTGTACTCACGGTACTCACATCCGAATCGGTTATTATAATTTAAGTTTTCTAGTTACCATGACAATAACAGTTGGTTACTATGGTAACTGGCTAAGAGACAATCGAGTTTGCGATGAGATTTTAGCAGAATAGCACGACAGTATTGGTTTCTCGCTACGGATTTGTTCCACAGTTGCATCACCAACTGATGATGCATTCTGTATACTCCTTACGTGGGAAATATTAAATGTTAAACTGAACACAACACTTTAAAATTAGAAAAGCATGCTTAAAATACTTAAATAAATCATTTTTGAGGAATAGTTTCTCACGAGAAATGCTTATCAAATTTGCTAATTAATGTCATGGAATTGATATGATAAATAAGTTCTTGCTAGATTAAGCATTTTCTGTTCAATTTGGAGCAAGAGTTTGTTTAAAAGTGTTTTTAAAAATGATTAGTTTGTTATAGTTTTAAAGACCGTAACGGAGATGGCGGACGCCGACGAAAGGTACTGGCAGGGAATATATCTACAAACAGTGCGATTTAAAAATCTTTTGCCCAGCAATATATCGTAAATGACAATAAAAAAAAAGAGTTTTAACTAGCATTCGGTAAAGATTTTTTTTATTACTGCCTAGTTTCAGAACGACGCAGATATGTTTTTAAGTATTTGTTTATTAAACATAAGTATATTTTTATGGCGTTTTATATATTTTTATGCGCCCACGACACCAATAATCATTAAATTGGACGAATATGTGATTAGAATGACTTCTGCTTTAAGTATCTAAAACTTGAATGGATTTTTTTTTAACATTGACCGGCAACACATATTTCGTTTATATGTGATTCTTTTGTGTCTATGTTGTACCGTTTATGATAACACAATATCTTGCCGTATCACAAACTGAAATTATAATTTTATCGTCTTGCATGGAGTTGTAGTAGTAAACATTACTATAGATTACTATAAAGAGAAAATATTCTTTTTATTTATTTGTGATGCATAAACTGGTTTAAATGGCCGCATCACCACTGCTGCCGCGACGAGTGTTGTGGGTTCGATCCCACATGAGACAAACATTTGTGTGATTCACACATAGTTCTTTGTGTCCGTTGTTTGAAGTTGTTTCGTTAAATGTTTCCTGTGTTGCGAGGGACTTTACAATTCTTCGATTGTAAATTACCCCCGCAACACAGGAAACATTTACAGCGCGGAAGAGGTATATAACGAAAATGTCAGCCACAAAAAGAAGTAGAATAATTTATATTATTAATAATATGATCGCAATGTTTGGCAGAATCGTATTGTATTTCATACAATATAACTTTGTGACATAAAATCAACATAATATGCGACCACCAAGAACCATTACCTTTCTTGGATGTCTATACCAATATAATAAATTATGTTTAACGTTCGCTTTGATGTTAAAACGAGTTTTTTAATATAAGATCACTGTAGCTTCGTAAAGTGACAATAATGAGGAATCAAACTCATCACATAGCCTAAATATATCAGCTATATAAATACTGCTTCTACTTTTTCTAGTTACAAAGTATATATACAGATAATAATACATATGTATATTACAGGCACAGGAGAAGTGACGACTCGAACGTGACAATTGGGAGGACTTTCTAATGATCATAAATCAAAAATAGATTACGCTATATGGTTAAAGCACAATAATTCAAATGATAGGTATCTCTTCAGTGTAAGCTCTTTCTTTATCTATTGCGCTAATTATTAGTCTAAGTTATCGACACAAGCTCTGATGTATCTTGTGCATAAATAATCGATGAGCCCAACTCACAGGCGATATTGAGCCACTAAGTCTAAGAAGGGATTTTGCCACCCTTTGTATATTCTATCGCTTGTATTATATATATGATTTGTGTTCTGAGGAGTTATTTGAGATGATGAGGATGATATGCCACTTTACTTGTATGAAAAAAAACTTAACCACTGCTCATTGTGGGCAATGCAAAGGAAGACTTCCAATCGGGAATAACAACAGAATACAAAAGGTGGCAGTTAGGTCTTTAACCCTTAGTCGCTTAACTAATTATAGAAATAAGATTTTAAATAGTATGGATTCTACGTTACTACGATACGTTACGTTATTACTTTACGGTTCTACGTTATAATTTAAATTTTGATTTTGATTGGCTAAATTGGTTTGTTCCGCATTCGCCCCTAAATTACGTCCCACATTCCAAAATGTTCCTCATTCGCCCCTCTTTTTTAATTATTCCTTTTTCGTTCTACATTTTTAAGCATATGCTCAAAAATGTGTTGATGGTTAGCAAAACAAAACATGTTTAAACATTATTTTAAGTCTTTTCAATGTCTGGCTCGTGATGTCATATAAACATAAGCCCAAAGTTTCGCAGAGAGATCAAGGAGGTATTTTAAAATATTTTTCGGCTGGCAGTACATCAAAATCTACTATACAAAAAACAGGGTCAAAAAAGGAACATAATTTGGAACGAACTAGGAATTACGTTAAGAAATTAATATTTATCTATATTTCGGGGCATATCAGGCATAATTTTTGGGGCGAATGCGTATTTTTACATTCGGGACGAAACATGAGGGTCGAATGCGGAATAAACCGCTAAATTCATAAACTGGGCTTTACAATCATTTTTAAACAACGGACACAGAGCACCTAGCCTTAGAACAACTATTTGTAGGATCCAAACGACTCATTTTCTTAAGGTCTTAAAATGCCTAACAATATTATTATATTCGTCGGTACTTTAATAAACTTCAACTGCAATGACATTTAAAGTAAGCTTACCGAGAATGACATCATTTATTTATAGTGCATTCCCGCTCTAACAGGAATAAAAAGCCTTACCTATAACCTTACATTCCGTTCCATTTAATTTATGTTCTATTTAACTACAAATTTTATTGATCCATTCGCACAGTAACAATATAATAATTATAGGTTTACTAGTAGTAGTATTTGGCCGCGGTTTCGCTTGTGTTGAGCCATATTTTGACAATAAATTTGTATCCTTCGGAAACAGTATCTTTTCCTGGATAAAAGGAACCCTATGCCCTTTTCTATAGATACCTCTGACGACGTGTATGCTAAATTGAATGTTGATCAGTCGAGTAGTTAAGGCGCTTAACCGTAACAATCAAACTTACATTCATATTTAAAATATTGGTTAGGATACTCAGACTCCTAGATCTCGACAACCGATAAGGAATCACTGTGCTATATTGAACAATGATGACATTAATATATGCTAAGGCCAAGTCATTTTTCGCTGCAAAGTTGAATGCACGCCTTGTTACCGAACAGCCTTGGCCTTTCAGTCATTTGACTTTTATGAAAGGTAGCTTTAAAGACAAGTGGAGCTAAATAAACGCCAGCGTTTAAGTTCGTTTGTGTTTAATTTAACCAGCATTGCTTGCAGGAACGACTGCACGGGTTTTAGTGGTTGCCTTGTCATTAGCACTGCGTCAAATGTTGTGGGTTCGAATCCAACACGGAACAAAAATTTGTGTGAACCATAAATGTTTGTTCTGAGACTGGATGTTCTTTGTTTCCGTTGTTTGGATGTTTGTAAAGTCCCCCACCACACAGGAATTATTCCTAGTCTTTTTAAATTAGATTAGAATTCGAATTAGAACAGGAACCACCTTCTTAGGCCGTCAAAGTAGAGACCTCAACATCGCCTCGGCTGCTATGAGGACGATGTGGAGGCCACTACTCTTAGACACACGACACACGACTGCTTACCATCAGGCGGAGAGTGGTCATATAGAAGAGCAAAA
The DNA here is from genome assembly GCA_963675205.1 of Catocala nupta. Classification (NCBI taxonomy): domain Eukaryota; kingdom Metazoa; phylum Arthropoda; class Insecta; order Lepidoptera; family Erebidae; genus Catocala; species Catocala nupta. The sequence continues at coordinate 16,843,677 of OY776097.1, read as the reverse complement.
AAAAAAAAAATTCTTTATAAAGCAAATGAAGCAATAATGGTGCATATACTTAGGGTGATCGGAGTGCCTTGTGCGAGTTTGTATTACGTTAACGCGATCGTCACGATAATGACGTTCGGCGCTCTGATTGGCTCGCTCTAAGTTCTTAACAAATCAGAGAGCTGAATGCGGTAAACGTTTCAATCGCTTTAACGTAAAACCAACTCGCAGTACACAGGCACTCTGGTCGCTGGATGGTTAAGTTACAGGTCTGTTTTGGGCTGGAATCCATTATAGGGATCATACTTTTTACGTTATTCAAGTATAGAGCAAAATTGTGAGGAAAATTAACGTGTTTCTGAACTTGTAGAATGTCTTGTAGTGAGTGCTCACTACAAGGCTTATATTAGGTAACAGTTCTTTGTTTTGGATGAAAGTACCTTAAGTCCTTTTCTGTTGCCCTAACAACCTGTATTCTAAATTTTATGATGATCGGTCAAGTAGTGAAGCCGTAACAAACAAACTCATATTCGCATTTATAATATAAAAAATATTCGTTTGCATTACAATAATCTTCAGTTTCTCGTTTTATTCTTTATGTCATGTTAACATGTAATCGGTACCATAACAAGTATTGAAGTATCTCCTTACATTGCCTTAAGGAAGCGATACATTTCGACTGTGTGTAAAATGAAATGCTTCTTAATATAAACATGTGTCATACTGATATTGATCTGATGGTTACGAATTACGACGGATGTCGGCCATCCATTTTGTGGTAATGGCTGACTTCAAGATAAGTGTTGGATAAATAAATTAAGAGTAATATCAATCACTTTCCTCAATTTATTATAAAATAATTATTTTGCAAACTGTTGGTTTAGTGATATATAGTAATTGTTTAATTGTATTTATATACACTAAAATAATATACATGATCAAATATTTGAATTTCTGATACATTTAAAAATTATAGCCACCAACACATATACTTATTATTATTATCTTATTATAAAAAAAAAAACAAGTCTCCTGGATAGGTAGGCAGAAGAACCAAATTCTTGGCTAAAAAAACCTTAATGAAACTGCCCGACAAGGGTTAACTTTTCTCTTTTTAAATGACAAATCCTGCACTAGGAATAATACCTGTGTTGCAGGGGACTTTACAAACATTCAAACAACAGACACAAAGAACACCCAGATTTGGAATAACCGTTTATGGATCACACAATTTCATGTCCCGTGTGGGATTCGAACTCACAACACTCGGCGCAGGGGCAGAAGCAAGGCGACAACTTAAACAACTACATCATCCGTGCAGTCTGATTTTACATAATACTGTGTAATTATTAACCTCTGAGTCTTCTACGAAGAGGTTAATGAAAACACTATGAAGGTCTGTGTGTCTGTCTGTTAGTGATAGGCATAGCTCTGGAACAACAGGACCGAATGTCTTGTAACTTGATGTACAGACACCTTGGGGTCATCCCTCGGTCGAGTTTGAATATGGGCCCTATGGGTCAAAAGACCCCTGAGATATAGGGGTCCCAAGGTCATAAGCTCAGGGGGTATCCACCAACAGTGATTTGGAAGACCAAGGGAGAGGCTTTTGCCCAGCAGTGGGACATTACAAAAAGCTGATGAAAAAAATATTTCACATGAAAACGAAGAGGTTGAGTCCTGGGTTTTAACACCCATCTCGTTAATATATAATAGAAATGAATAACATTAGATATTTAAGAAAGTAAGTCAAACAATAATGGAATTAATTTTATACACTAGATTTTAACCGCGGCTTCGCTTGCGTAAATGTAGATTAAGTTAGGTTAGTAACAGTACTTTTTCTATATGAATGGTAGCCGATTTCCTTTTCTGTTCCACAGACAACGCGTAAGCGAAATTTTATGATGATCGGTCGAGTATTTAAGGCATGAAAGCGTAACAAACAACAACCTTACATTCGCCTTTATAATTCCTATTAGTTCCATTAGAATTTATGTGTGTAAGAATCCTATCGCTATCGAAAATACCAAAGGTAACTTTGTGATTAGATTTAGTTCGTTCATTAGGTGTTGAGTTTAATTTTCGAGCCTTGTATGACTGCAAAGATGAGCGCGTCTTCTGGGTCACACACAGGACAATTATTTATGTTATCCACAAATAATTGTTCTGAGTCACGGTATACTTTGTATCCGTTATTTAAATGTAAACTCTCCAGCGACACGGGGCCAGATCCCTAATGTTGGAGCTGTATTTTTAGAAGATATTTCAATTTATCTGTTACTAGCTTTTGTTGAGAGCGAACTCTCGTAAAAGTAAGTTAGGTTATATTAGTAAACACAACAACAAAATATAGCCTATGTTAAAAATGGGTTGTGTAGTTCTTGAGGTAATCCTTTAAACGCAAACAAACATATAAACAAACAGGAAAACATGCAAACAAACAAAAATCAAATCTTTTATCTTTATAATATTTATATATGTATAAGAAATCGGCCGTACCGGTGCGGTTTTTGGAAATGGGTCCAGTTGGCAATCTTAAAATATGGAGTACCTTCAGTGATATACAAGCATAAGTACATATGTATTTTTTTCTATCTCCGTTAAAGAAGACAATTTTATAACAGCATTAATAATAATTGGGATTAAATATAATGACAATCAAAAATATTAATTGCGCAGCAAATATTGCACAACGAGCACTTATACGCCTCAAATCACGGCATTCCGTCTCGAAAGGGTTTGGTTATGTTAGGTTCCTTCTTAAACTCACCCAAAGGGTAGGTAGTATTTTTGGTAAGCATATTTTGCTGTGCAAATAGTATTTTTTGCTGTGTAATTATATAATAATTCCAGTGTAAACATTCAAACAACGGACACGTATAACAAACGGCTGGACACAACTTTGAGTCACATGAGTTTTGTTTTGTGTGTGGATTGAACCCACAATACTCGACGCAATAGCAGTAGAGGCGACCACATAAACCACGACGCCATAAGTATGTGCAGTCGATGAATGTTTGTTATAAAAATACGGCAGACGCTATGATATCATGTCACTTTCATAGTAATGGACGTTGAAAATCTGATCTATACAATTTTGTTATTAACCAATAGAATCGCAGCGGCACACCGGTGGCCAGAAACAATAGATTTTTAATTCTGTGGTATTTGAAGACAGTTTAATAACTGTACCTGTGTAGAAATTTTGATAAATAAGTAGTGCAATAGATACAATAGAGCTAACGTAAAAGATAAAGCTATCATTCGATCAATTCGGGTTCGATTCCCGCACAAGGCAAACATCTGTGTGCTTGAACATGGTTTTTTGTCTTGGTCTGGGTGTTTCTATGTATAATATGTATGTATTTACAAATAAAAAGTATATATGTATGTTTATCCATTGTCTAGTACCCATAGTACAAGCTCTGCTTAGTTTGGGCTGGATGGTGTTGTATGTGATAGAATATTATTTATTTCTTTTAGCTTTCTCGTATCACAGGCATTTTCTAACATATTATATTTGAAAATACCTGGCATTTTGGGAGGCTTTCACGGATACATGGGTCCAACGTGAAGATGCCCGATGCCATTAGATAGTTTTAATTAAAAGTGGTATGGAACACCTACAGCTACTAGCCACAGCAGGCGTAGAACTATTGCTATTATTATTATATTATTATTAATTGTGCTTTAACAATTTAGCAAAGGATTTAGGTAAACCGATTTTGTTTCAAGAACAATAGAAACACGATACAATTGGGTCGTTTCTGAGTCTTCACTTTTCGTGCGCTTGTAACATATTTGCCTCTTCACTACATGTTATAAAACAAAGTCTTCCGCCGCATCTGTCTATCTGTCTGTTCGCGATACACTCAAAAACTACTGGACGGATTTTAAGCAGTTTTCACCGATAGATAGAGTTATTCAGCATATTCGAATTCGACGAAGGTTTATGTGTATAATTTATTAAGGTTTTGTACTACCCGTGTGAAGCCGGAAAGGGTTGCTAGTTTCTGTATATAATATTACTGGGTAGACATTATTATGATACAACAATATTTACTTAAGTATCGTTAGCATGAGATATATTAAACAAGTAAATTGAAATTAATGAACAGTAGCCGCGGCTCGAGAATATGATTAAATCTTCAATAATGTTTGAACAACATTATAATGTGGCTTTTGTTCGCGTACTTTAATCTATACAAATAAATAAAATCAAAGTATCTGTTTGTAATGTCAAAATAACAGCTTTTTACTGAATGCATATGGAAGTATATAGGGAACTTATACCAAAAATCAATTTTAAACACTTTTGTCTGTCTTTTTGTTTCGGCTAATCTCTAAAACGACTGGACCGATTATGACTTTCACTGTCCGATAGCTGATGTTATAAGGAATAACTTAGGCTACTTTTATTCTAGAAAATAAATAGGGTGCCGATTAAAACGCGGACGAAGTTGCGGGTAACAGCTAGTCTTCAATAATGTTTGAACAACATTATAAAGTGGCTTTTGTTCGCGTACCGTAATATATTATAGATTAAGATCCTACAAATACTTGCCCTGTTTAACAACAAATCGATTGATACTAACTCGTTGGACTAATGACATAAGCGGTGGTAGCCCAGTGGATAAGGCTTCGGAATTGTGATCGATAACACGCGGGATCAAATTCCGGCCGTTACACTACCGGCGTAAACCCACCCCTAACACAAGCTTAGTTAGAAGGGTTAGCAAAATTACTTACTAACTCATATTATATTATATTATATGTATATATAATATCAGCCCTGTATTAAACTGTCCCACTGCTGGGCACGGCCTTCTCAGTGTGGGAAGGGTTAGGCCATAGTCCACCACGCGGATCCAGTGTGGGTTGTCAAACTTCACATATCTTCAAGAACATTATGGAGATCTCTCAGACATGCAGGTCTCCTCACGATGTTTTCGTGCACCGTTAAAGCGAGCGATAATTAACTATGTTATACGCACATATCTTCGAATCCATCTACCAGCACAATTACAGACAACGTGCTTCTATATATAATTTCTTGACACAAAAACCTCAGAATACTCTGCCTGACCCGGGCATTAAATCCGATATCTTATGCATAGTGATTGATAATACTACCGATGTAATCAATAGACAATTTATAGGACAATTTCTTTAGTCGATATTTTCTTCCAATTTGACATTAAAACAACGGACACAAAGACCTTAAAGTCTAAAGTAGTCTTGAGTAGTAAAGCCTTACTGATTTCAGCATGCATGGGCCAGCTCGACCGGGGAAGAACTATCCTTTTACAGAATATCGACGTGAAATAGCAGTATTCCTACTGTTGTGTTTCGTTCGGTGAGTGAGAGTGCCGGAGGCTCAATCACTCTCTTTCCCTCTTCCCGCTCCTTCTCCTTTCCACTTCCTTTCTTACGCGCAAGTGATGCCTCTGGTGTTGCAGGCGTCCATTGGCTACGGTGACCACTTACTATTAGGTGGGCCGTATGCTTGTTTGCCACCTTGGTTAAGTTTGGTTATTATTCGCAAAACATTTTATTTTCTCGCAGTCGAATCCACGTCTTTCCACGCCATGATGTCGTGTCAATCACTTGAACTACAGATCAACCGTGCCGTTAATATATATTTTCCATTAAAATTAGTTTTTTACTGAATAAAGTTATTTGAATAAAGAGTGCCACGGGTTCTAATCGTGGCGCAGCGGTAGTGAATGCGACTACTATGTATGAGGTCTCGGGTTCTAATCCAAGGCCAACAAAAACTTATTGGGATATTCTGTTAAGAAATATCAATAGAAAGGAAGAAATCTTCATTTCTATACAGCTATCAGGTGGGCACACTGTGTATAAGGAAAAAAGAAATAATACTAATACAAAAGAAGAAAAAACCAGACAGGTGCGAGTCGGACTCGCCCACCGAGGGATCCGTACAAATTTGTAAAAAATAAAAATTAAAAAAAAATTGTCCTTGCATAAGACCCTGTTTTTTACGATTTAATTACAAATGTGTAGTTTTCAGACTTTTCACTATACTTGTAGCATAAGACGGTATTACTTGCCAAATTTCATAGTTCTAGGTCAACGGAAAATACCCTATAAATTTTAATTCCCTTGAGAGTGTCGAAATATACGTTTTTTCGGCATAAACGGCCGTATCTTTTCTTTACGTTAAAAAATCGAACTTCTAAGTTCGAGTTTTTCACAACTTAAAGAGACTGTAGACCTGAGTAGGTATATCGTTTTAATTTCAACTCGATACCTCCACGCGTTCCAGAGATAAAGGGTCTTGACAGACAGACAGACGGACAACAAAGTGATCCTATAAGATTTCCGTTTTTCCTTTTGAGGTACGGAACCCTACAAAGCAAGTTTAGAAGTTGGTTGTGTTAGCCACCACCACCTCGTGCCTCGGAAAGCATGTTGAGCTGTTGGTCCTGCGCCTGGTCTCTCTCCGGTCGTGTCGGATTACCGCCCCATCAAATCATGAGAATTAGATAACAGAAAGTGCACTTGTGTTTGCGCACACACTTGTGTACTATAATATCGCCTGCGCAATCCCCGTTAAGATTCTTCGCCGTGACCAAAATCGGTCTGGTGGCCATTATATAAAAGAGGCATTTAATAACATCAGACATCTACTGACTTTCTAGACAATACTTTAGTTATATACGATGGTCAGGATTACAGTAGTGCTTCGGGCATCAAACAAAACACTTTGATTCAAAAAAAATATTTACCTTACTATACATTTAAAAATGGTCATCTTCCTAGGCGTTAAGTTGTCATCTACCAGACATTGCCAACATAACATCTGAATTATAAATATGACATTATGATGCTCACTCATACCTATTGAAAATTCTACGCTATCGTTCTTTTTATAATATAAGATCTTGCTCGCGGCTTTGCTCGCGTAAATATAGGTTAGGTTAGATTATTGGGCTTGGGCTTGGGCGGTGCAGCGCCGCGAACTCCAGGACGTTATGGGTGAAGACCTCTCGCTGCCGGCCGTGATCAAAGCCATGGTCGACAGCGAGAGGAAGTGGGTAGCGGTCGCATCCTTCTGCGAGGACGTCATCTCACAGAAGGAGGTGGCGGAGCGGATCCGTGAGGAAAGTATCCTGGTGGATCCGTGCCGCCGCCGGCAAACCGGGCGGTGCAGGCGCGCTTATGCTCGCCTTATGCCGCCGTAGTGAAGGCCGCGGGGATATCCCGCCCGTCAGATTAAATTATTAACAGTACTTTTTTCTGGATAAAAGGTACCTTATGTCCTTTTCTGTTCCCTTGATAAGATGTATGCAAAATTGCATTATGATCGAACGAGTAGTTAAGAAAATTTTCCTTCTTTCTTTCTGAAAGCGTAATAAACAAACAAACTCACATTCGCATTTATAATATTAGTTAGGATGTGAGTTCACTCTTCTAATGTGGACAGCTCTTCGTGCGATTTAAATACAGTGATATAAGTACATCTACGATTCGGTTCTTTGAGACCGACCATAACCTTTGATTACTATTATTATGATACAACTGCTGATTAATGTTACGAGACAAAAATTCTAAATCTCTAAGAGATTGTCAACGCAACATGCCTTTTAAAAAAAGAATGCGGCTTTAATACTGGCACCTAATTCCCATAGATTAAACCACAAACTGACGCTATAAAGTTGGCTTCATATCGAATAAATAAAGCTGTTGATACACGGTGACCTGATTCTGTCCGTCAGGTTGCGTAATTTATGGTTGCGATCGACTTTTTGTTAATGAATGTGCAACTGGTTTTATACGAGTAGCATCTCTATACGACTATCATTTACTGGTTTTACGAACGATTACCGACTTTAAGCAATACTAGCATATGTCTCAGGATTCATTTGTGATCTCCTTTTATTTTTGCATGTAGCCGGTTTAATCTATACTAATATTATATAGATTTAATTTTTGTTTGTTTGTTTGTAAGGATATAGCTCCACAACTACTCGACCGATTTAAAAATTCTTTTAACATTAGCAAGCTAATCTATTACCGAGTAACATAGGCTATATTTTATTTAAAAAAGTACTGTTACTAACATAACCTAACCTACTTTTACGCGAAGCGAAGTTGCGGACAAAACCTAGTTTATTCATTATATTTCTGATCTTATAATTACTGAAATAATAGTATTATTTAAGTAATTATTTAAATTTTATATAGAATGCAACATAATCATAATTTTGGTGTACCATGAACCTGAATATGTATTTAGAATCTATTACAGAGTCTATCCAAAAAATGCGCTTTGCAAGCAAACATTGATTTTGTAATCATACCACTACTAGATAATTTATTTAATTATATTAATTATTAGTATATATTTAACACAGTTATTTAAATTATACAAATTTAAGTTAGCGCCTCACAAAAAGCATAGCATGCAATCATGACTACTTTCAAATTGTCAGCAAAAATATCACAGTTTGGGTTGGCTTCCATGAAAGTAAACGCGGTACTGGTGATATAGCCCATGCAATTATAATTCTACCAAATATTTGTCGTGCTCGTCCAATATCGTGCAAAAGAGTCACAATGTCGACCAAGTGTTGTCGTTTCAAGAAAGAATTTTCCCCAGAACTGTCAACGAACTGACAAGGTTACCCGGAATAAATAACAATGATGTATGCGTATTATTCTCACTTATTACAACCTGTTTTAATTGCTTACGGACTTTCGATTTAAGGTCAGAGATAAGAAAAAAAATGGTTTTATTTCCTGGTCATAACAAAAAGTATCGACGTGTATGACATGGCGTCGGGTTCGCTTATTGATTAAGTACCTAAAATTGCCTGTGGATATATTACTTGATTGGATTTAAATATATGTAACGTAATCATTATCAGTATTGATACGGCGTGGAATGAATTATTGTTTTTTTGGTGCGTATACACGTGCATATTTAATGTTAACTAGATTATAAGAAATGTATGTCACAATTTGGTTTAAATCAGTCGTGATTGTTGATTTTGGTTGTTACAGCATATGAAAGAACATGCTTTATAATATTAATAACTAAATAATGACCGCGGCTTCGCTCGTGTAAATGTTGGTTAAGTTTTAATAATATAACTTTTTCCAGGATAAAAGGTACGCTATGTCTTTTTTTTGTTGCCCTGACAATGTGCTTGTGAAATTGCATGATGATCGGTCAAGTAATTAAGGCGTGAAAGCGTAACAAACAGACAAACTCACGTTTGCATTTATAATAGTAGTTAGGATATATTATATCCCTGACTAAATAAATGTTAAAAATAATAACAATAATAGAGATAATAATAGAAAGTAGGGTAAGCAGAGGCATGCTCGTCGTATCAGGCTACTTTTGAACTTGCCGATATCGTCAGCTAACGTTTGCCCAATCTTCCCCTTTTAACTGCCCCAATTCTATTTGCCTTAAACTTTCTTGGTCAGACGTAGCCATTCTTTCCACGTGATCAAATCATCTTAGTGCATCTTTCTCAATTCGTAACTTTTCAGATTTCGAAAGCTGTTCCCAATACCTTGACATTTTAGTCATCATCTGAGACGAGATTATTAAGGTAACTGCATAATCATATTTTCGAGTTACATAAAATGAGATAAATAGGATGTACAAGAAGTCAATTTATTTAAGCAAGCATTAGAGTGTGTTATAAAAACTGAGAGTGATTACATATATGTAGGCGACTACCACGTTGGATCAACAAATTAAATTAAACGGAAAATTATAAAATGCTCTGTTAGATCCGTTAAATATTTACTAAATAAGTTTACTTGGTTCGAATGAACTTTTGTTTAAACATGTATCGGTAGGAAGTAAAGTAAAATATTCATCGGGACTAAAACTGAGCATCTTCAAAATTTTTCTGCTTTACTTAATTTGTATACTACACTATATTCCGTCTGTTTTTTGACTTTCATATTAAGTATGTAACATATTTTAAACAAATTGGAACGCTCCAATCACCTTCTACTGTATTTGATTAGAATATATCGAAGTAGCGACCAGTTTTATAGTACATTCATACATAGTCTAAAACCTCATAGAGTAGTAGAGCCTCGTTGATTTTAGCATGAATGAGCCTGCTCGACCGGGGAAGGACTACCCTCTCACAAAATATCGACGTGAAATAACAGTATGTCTACTATTGTGTTTTGTTCGGTGAGTGAGAGTGCCGGAGGCCCTTTTCTCCCCTTTTTCCTCTTTCTACTTCTTGTCTTTCCAACTTCTTTTCCTAAAGGGTCGGCAACGCGCAAGTGATGCCTCTGGTGTTGCATGCGTCGATAGGCTACGGTGTTACATATATGATGCTTGTTTGCCACCTTAGTTGTATAAAAAAAAGAACTATATTCCCAAGGTTTTGTGAAGAGAGGTCTTTTTGTCCCAAAGAGGTGTCTTACACCTGCAATATGCCAACTGCATTTTTAGGTCTCACATAAAAGCTGGCAAATATATTGCCGCTTACTGGTACAATTCTAGGATCCGTGATGCTACTGAGAAATACAATAACACTGTCCGAACCCGGATTCGCCGACTTTATGCACAGCAGTCGCGAATGCAACCGATGCGCCACCGAGGTAATCAAAAGCAATTAGGTAATATATGCAAAACATCGTAAGCCATTACCTAGTATCATTACTTCTAATTATATGTAGATATGTTTTGGTTTTACTTTTACATTAAAAGCCATGAAGGCATATATGATCGCTCGACTCCAATATGTAATTGCTGGAATAACATGCCAGACAGGTTCAGGCAAAAACTGATTATAAATATCCTATAAAAAGTATGATTAGTTTTATACAAACTGCACTTAATAGTGAGAATAAAACAATCCTTATCCTAACTAATATTATATAAATGCGAATGTGAGTTTGTTTGTTTTCACGCCTTTACTACTCAACCAATCATCATGAAATTTCACATACATGTTGTAAGGGAAACAGAAAAATACATAGGGTACCTTTCATTCAGAAAAAATACACTTATTAACCTAACCTAACCTACATTTACGAGAGTGAAGGCGCGGGTAAAATCTAGAATGAGTTCCTTACCTGTCTACCTTTTTTAGGACCTTCAAGTTAGGTTTTTGAACTTTTAATAGCAGGAATGTTAGACATAATTCAATATCGATTGTATGTATGTTAAAAGATAAATAAAATGCCTTCTGCCTATCCTTTCACACAGTTATATAGTGTCACAAATTGTTAGAAGACTTTGAACTGTGTAGCAGTCATCTATCAGGAGAAGGTTATGCCATTACTTTTACGTAACTTAGTATAGAAAGAGAGTTTGCAAATAATATTTGAAGTAACTTTTAGTTTTTCTCAACTGTCAGATAACTTTTATCTGGGAAATTAATATAATGGTTTGATATATCGCACTCTTAATAACAGAGACCTAGCTCAAAATTTCGAATTAAACAAATTTAAACTCTGTAGCTATTACTTAACACAAATATAATTTTAAAATTTTTGTCACTCAATGAGAATAAAAATTTATTAATTGCCTAAGAGCCAACCCCACCACTTGCTGTTAAAGCGTGTGATACTCTATCTACAAGTTATCTGACCTATAGTGTTTAAATTTCTGTTTCACCAGTGTCTGATAATTCAAAAGCACAGATAAACTCTTTGATATTTTAACAACTAGATCAGTTATAAAACTTACAAATTTTGAGTTAAGTTGCTGTTTTATTAAGTGTGCGATATTTTCTATCCAAAACTGGCATAAGCCAAACATATTCACCAGATAAAAGTTATTCGTCAGTAAAACATCGCCCTTTCGTCAATTAAAAAGGCCATTAGTGCATAAAAGGTAAAAATGCCATAAAAAGAAAAGAAAATATAATATCACAAAAGTTGCCAGTAAGTTCAAGGTTTTGGAAATAATATCACTTCTACCTTTATGGTATTATTGAAACAAGCTTGCTTTGTTCATCTTTGTTGTTGATATTTTAAAGGCGTTTTTGATTAATAGAAAATAATGTCTCAATCTATGAAAGTCGACTTGGGACTTAATAATATAATCATCATAATAATTCGCTCTATTTATTGAACGCTGTGCTAGGAAATAGGTTTCTTACGTGATGATCTCATAAAACCTTGTCTACACTTGCAATATCATTTTGATTTTGGTTTTCATACGATGTTATATTTTCGTCGTCAAAGCGTGCGATTATTTTTGTAGATACCTACTTTAAAAAGTAGAGGTGAATTCGTGATCTTTGATATCGAAAAACAACGGTCTCTCCACTAACTAATCCTGCTTATCCTTTCTGATATTGTTATTACTTCCTTACTAATATTATAATTTCGAAAGTAACTCTGTCTGTCTATCTGTTTGTTACCTTTTCACGGTTAATTACTTAATCGATTTAGATGTAATTCGGTACAAAGATAGTTTAAATCCTGGGAAAGGACATAGGCTACTTTTTATTGACGCAGGTACCACGTGGATGAAGCCGCGCGCAGAAGCTAGTTTTTAATCAATTACAGATTATCAGTGTAACGCAATTCTGCTTATAAAGAATACAACAAATGCGAGGAGACTTTTCCTTTTAACATTTTAATATTATCCAATATTAGCAGAGTGTGTAGTTGCGTTATGTCATTAGTTAACTTTGTAGCCCGAACGTTGAGACGACGCGTTTGCGTAAATATTGGCGACAGAGCTTCAAGGCTGTTCCAATTAAGCTACGGCCGACTAAAATAAAATGCTTAAAATAATTATTACACAAATACAAATAATACGCGATTGGATCATTTTATCCGTGAGGACGTTGGTCATATTGGCAAATTAAAGTTCGACCGGGATGATATTGGGCCAACGCCAATATTCACACACATAGCAGCTGTCGTGAAGAAAAATTAACCTGTCTAGTTTTTACCCTTAAGAGTGTTAGCAAATTGTACCAGGACTGTGAGTCAAATTCCACAAAATCATGACGATACTTTCTACGCATTTACTCCCTTATTAAACAGGCGTACCTGGTAACTTGGGCACCGTGAGGCTACAAGAAGAGCCACCCATAAAAAAAATTGATAGCAATAGTGCTTAACCTTGCTAGTCAATGTATTTGTATGGTCGCCAAAGTGCTACTGGCTCGTCCACTTAATAAGACAACGTTAGTAAACAAATACGCAAGTACGCGTGTTCAAAGGTTCTCAAGTGTTTTGTCAGATACACCAATTTTTAGGTTTGTAATATGACAAGATATTATAGTAATTCTGGTAAACAGTCCATACTTACGAGTTTTATTTGTTATTAGATTTTATGCCTCTATAAAAATTGTTACATTTCTATGTATAATGACTGGGTAATCAAATTACACAGATATTACTAAAATTGAGGACAAATTCTACTTGAAGTCCATTTTCCATTTCATCTATAAACTTTATAGAAGCATTGCCATGGCTGCTTTTCCGAAGCATTTAATTTTACTAATATGCTTTTATCAGTCAGAGTATTCAAGCGGTTTTACTGATCTCATTGTTTGCACTCGTTGGTAAAATGGACTGTGACCCAGTCCATTATACCGGCTAGTGTATACAAAAATTTTGAAAGACCTTTGTGATTTTATGTACTGATGTATTGTCCTTTGGATATATTGTCACATATATCACAGACTTAGAACTTTTCGCTTAATGGGATGGATATATAATCCAGAAAATAAGTTACTAAGAGGATTTTCTTGACTGAATATGTTTTACAGCATATCGTGGAGAACTGATAAGCAAGATTCCTTGCAATTGTCACTTTCATTGTCAAAGCGAGTGCTAATGAATTTACTCTGCTGCTAACGAAAACTCAGAAGTATGACGGGGATTCAAACCAGATATCGGAATATTTCAAGGTCAGTGGCCGAGCTTCAGTTCTTACTATTTGCCTTACTATGAGAGTGAAAACATGACTTCTTTCGAAGATGTTATCAATTTAATGATCGTCACTAACAATATTTCTTGCACAGTTCAACAAGATTCTTTGATCGTTCAAATTGAACAGTTTTGCTAAGAGTTTTGAGGACACAAACAGTTGCGAAGTTTAATCCGATTGTAAAAAGTATTAAATATTTTATTAAGTAACCGCATCGTACATTATGAAATCAAGTGAATAAAATTCATCCAAGTAAAATTATCGATTTTCAACTTTATTCTGTCGATTTAAAGCACATGGAATATCACATTGAATTTCCTTGAAACTCAGAATTCGGTTATAGCATAATTGCTATAACTGAATTCTGAGTTTACACACAGATTTCACACAGATACATTAATATGTATCTGCGTGTTTATAAATAAATCGCATTTAATCTCAAATGAAACAGTAACACGTGTGACTGGGACAGAAAACATTATAAGAGAAGACCGTATTTCGTAATATCAATTGATAATCCCCTATGATAAGTATTACCTTCTAGTCCAATGCCTTCTTGATAGAAAAAAATTAACTTCAAACTAATGCACTTTTAAACAACTGTCACAGTTTCAAATTTGGAACACACTGCAGTACAAAATGTGATGTTTTGGCGGGTGTTCGTATGTGTGTGTATGCGCGAGAGGCACGCGTGCGCATACGCAGCCGTTCACGCGGGCACTGATCGCGACTCCTTTCATTTTACTTAGCGAGACCTCTGTCTGCAGTGTCACTGGTCACTGGAACAGATCTGTTCGACTTCCGATGATATATGTTCCGGTTGGGTTTGATCGGTACATTTGTAATAGGATACGGAAAACTAATGCGTTTCCAGTTTTTTTAACGGTATTTTGTGGTTTATTACGTTTGAATACGATCGATTATTATGAATTATGTTATTGGCATGAATCACTTTTATTAAACGGCTTTCCATGCGATATGTTTAACAATAGATACTTATCGTTGACAGAATACCATATTGTTCATAACACCAAACAATAGGACAAACATTTTCTAGAAGAATCTGCTCAATTATTATTTTTGTTAAGTACACAATTTTTATGTAACTGTATGTTTTGATACACTATTAGTACATAGGAATCGCGGACGAAGGGCGTAACATAACCTATTTTTATTATTATATTCCTTAAGAGGCCTACCAAGCTCTTTACACAACAGAACATGTGTAATACTCGACATTTGTTTCTAACATTTTGTTTAGTTCAATAGCATATCCATTGGGAATATTTTTTAAAATATACTATCTCAAAGTCAAAGATCATTTATTCATTTAGGTCACAAAGTAACACTTAATTTATGAACGTCAAAGGAGTTTGATATGATGAGTCTATTACATTTATTGAATTTACATTTATGTTAGTTGCAAGGTTTAGGCAAAAAGTTGAGCCTATGAGAAGAGAAACTCAAGGCCACTCTTTTAAATCATATGGAACGTCATCGTAGGCACTGTGGTGCTGCGATCGTTCATAGACTATCTATGTATTTGCCATCAGGCGGTTAGTATGCTTGATATTTAAAAATTATCAATAGGCATTGATCAGCATACTGATATTATAGAGAAATGTAACGTTCATGCAAAAGACATCAACGAAATTAGTTTAACCATGCAAAGTACAATTTACTTTCTAAATATTACCTTACTATTATTTTAATATTATAAAGTTATAATATTATTATAAATAAGAAAATATCTATTTTCCTTTTAATAGTCAACTAACGATCTACTTTTAACTAGCGGCTTTGAGCGTGTTATATAAATCCTTAACAAATTATACACTTAAACCTTCCTTATAAATCACTCTGTCTATTGGTGAAACCGCATGAAAATCCGTTCAGTAGTTATTGAGTTTATCGCCAATAGACAGACAGACATACGCGGCAGGGAACTTTGTTTTATAATATGTCATGTAGTGATGATTATCCAGGATCTTATTTATTTCACTTTTGCTCAGTCTTATATATTTAGATATATAAGACTGAGCAAGAGTGAAATAAAAAACTTAATATGAACATAGTTAAAGACCTATCTAGAATCTAAATCACGTTGATAAATAATAATGCTATTTTTAATATTGAAAATTTATCTCTGTTATATAATAATTTAGATTCTAGATAGGTCTTTCAGTATGTTCATATAAAGTTTAATTGTAGGTTATATACCTACAAACATGATGTCAATAAAAAAATAATAAAAAATATACATATAGATATTATAATCGAGGTCATGATGGTGGTGTTAAGATGGATGGATAAAGTGAACTTTGACGTTCATATGTCACTTTTTAATCTATATGGGAACATTTTTTTAATACGATGGGCTGTATTCGGCCTCTCCAATGAAACCATGGCACCTAGTAGTCTTAGGGGTCCGTTACATGCTTTACAAACGAAGTGTAGTGGAGAACAAACTATAAATAACATATAAATTGTTGTTCTAACCCTGAGCGCTTTTTGCATCTGTCCTTCGAATGTTTATAGAATCCATTGCAGTACAGATATTATCTTAATAACGAACACATAAATAAATGGATATATTTTGATAAACATCAATTGAACTATATCACAGCTTCAATCTTACTTTGAAATTAAAATACTTAATACGACTTTACGGAGCAGCGATAGTGGGATACTGAAATGCCACGCAGAGGTCTCTGCTATGATCCCAAGGCATCTCTGACTTAACGAAATTAAATGCGAAATTATATAGTTAACTCTCGTTCGCTTAAATGCTAAAAGAAAATATAATGAGGAAACCTGTATGTCTCACAATATTGTATAGTGTTCTATAAGATATTTATGTAAAGTCTACTAACCCGCACTGGGGCAGCATGGTGGACCATGGCTCAACCATTTTTACACCGAGAAGAGACCTGTATCTATTAGTGAGAGAGTTTGTAAACCTGCACATAAGGTTAAGGCTCCGCGCAGTACTTGCTAGACGCTCTTGACAGGTTACAGCGGCGGGCTGTCCGTATCATCGGAGATCCAGAGGTCACGAGTTCACTGGAACCTCTGCAACTCCGTAGGGATATTGCCTCTTTGGCATGTTTCTACAGAATATACCACGGGGAGTGCTCTGAAGAGTTATTCCACCTTATCCCGCCCTCCCCTTTCCTATCCAGAACAACGCGTGCTGGGCTCAGATGCCATCCTTACACGGTGGAGTCGACTAGAGTGCGTACCAACAAGTTTGGGTCCTCATACCTCTGCCGAACGATCAAGGCATGGAATTCTCTGCCAAGGCAGGTGTTTCCTTCTTCCTTCAATCCTGGGTCCTTTAAGCGGGGCGTGAAAAAGCACCTTCTCAGGCCGTCAAAGTAGAGACCTCAACATCGCCTCGGCTGCTATGAGGACGATGTGGAGGCCACTGCTCTTAGACCACACGACTGCTTACCATCAGGTGGAGTGTGGTCATTTTGACGAGCAAAATAAAAAAAAAAAAAAAAAAAATATATACAGATATATAAACTGCCCCACTATTAGACACTAATATTATATTATTATCATTATGCGGATTTTAAAATATATACGCGTGCCAATCTGTATCATCTCAGCCGAAAGGCGTCCACTGCTGGATAGGCCTTCCCAAAGGTATTCCACACAGACCGTTCTGGATCGGCTGGATGCGGTTGGCCCTTTGACCAAGCCAGCCACTTCCCGCGAACCTTACCAGGTCTTCGGTCCACCTTGTTCATCCAGAGGGCCTACTCTTGCTGCGTCTTCCGGTGCGTGGCCACTGCTCCAGAACTTTATGACCCAACTTTCGGCAATTTATATAAACCGTATTAATTTATATTTTATTGGTCTCGCTTGTTATTTATTTATAATATTGTCTATGTCAACACAGTGAGTTATGATATAAAATATACACATGTATTCCAACAACCATAACATTATTAATAATAATAATTAATATTATAAATATTAATTATTATTAGAACCTTAGAATATTATTATCCTTATGCACGAATAAATGCTTAGAACAGTGAAACTAATTATATTATTTAAACTTAATGAAAGAGTTGTTTGAAATAATGTCCTCAGCTACTTTTTATCACCACACCGCTTGCCATCGGCAGAGATTTCTTTCTCTCACCTAATTACTTAATTTGTTCCGCATCAAACGGTTCCAAAGGAATTTTCACCCATGGAATCTCAGGTTGTGGAATGAACTCCCTGCCGAGATTTTGCCACAAGACTACAATAACTTCTTCTTCTTCTTCAAAAAGGATGTTAAAACTTTTTAACATCCTTTTTGAAGAACCCCGTCTTCAAAAAGGATATTAACAAGTTTTTACGGAGTCAGCAACGCGCAAGTGATGTCTCTCGTGTTGCAGGCGTTCATAGGCTACGGTGACCACTTACCTTCAGGTGCCGTATGCTTGTTTGCCACTTTATGTATATATAAAGTATACTTTATACACACTTAAGGCAAATAAATAATAATATTGATATTTTTTTAAATGAAATATAATGATCGGAAGACTTTTCTCCTTTCTTTCCTCCGATATGCAAGTTAGAAAATGAGTAGACACCGCTAAAAGGTTATTTAGGAATTAGAACATAGCTGTTTAAATATGGGTATAACACACCTTTATCTTTCAGGAACACCCTACCAATTTTTATTACCTCTACAGCGAGGCTAGAATGCTTGTGCACTTACTCTATTAGAAAGTTAAAGTCGGTTTTGCAATAAATGTCATTCGGATTCACGATGTCTTGATGCTTTATCCAGGCTTATAATTCAAGGATATACAGGTATGAGTGTAAATACTTATGTTATATTCTTAGTTTACACTGATATAATAGTTATAGATTTGAGTATGAGTAATTATGTGTAGGAAAATATAACATTTTATATCTAAGTGCGCTAATTGATTTATGTTTTTATGTTAATACATAGCGTTATGAGAACACGCTCTATTATAGCTATATATTTATTATTGAATCCTAACTATAATATTATAAATCCGAATGTGAGTTTGTTTGTTTGTTACCCTTTACGCCTTATCTACTCGACGAGTCATCATAAATTTCGCATACACGTTGTCAGGGGTACAGAAAAGGATATACCTTTCATTTAGGAAAGTTCTATTGCTGAGGGATAGTAAATTGACGTAACCTACATTTACAAATTAGAGTTACACACAGCCATAGTTTGTTTTCAATGGAGTCTCTCTCCATTAAAACCTTAGCTTGAACAGAGGAGGTCTCTCAATTACTTATAAGGCATTAGATTGTTTTAAATCTCGCGTGGCGTCTAAAGTAATCTGTTACATCAGTAAATGTCGAATATCAATCAATTTTGTTTTTATCAACCGTCTGGGACATTAGATAAATATATAAAATTATATTATTATAGATAAATATAGTAATATATATTAAGTAGTATGCTTATCTGACACTAAAACATTTATTGAAACTAAACAACGTTATACAGATTTTGTCACTTGTACTTTATTTTAAATCATTTTTAACCCCCGACGCAAAAACGACGGAGTGTTATAAGTTTGACGTGTCTGTGTGTGTGTGTGTGTGTGTGTGTGTGTGTGTGTGTGTGTGTGTGTGTGTCTGTCTGTGGCATCGTAGCTCCCGAACGGATGAACCGATTTTAATTTTGTTTTTTTTATTTGAATGGTGAATTAGTCGGGAGTGTTCTTAGTTACGTTTGATGAAAATCGGTCCAAGATGGCCGCCGCCACAAAATGGCGGATTACTTATTTTTTCAAAACAACTCCCTCAATATGGGTATCAAATAAAAGGGCTTGACTAATAGAATACTATACACTATGGTAAATTTCAAATCCAAGATGGCCGCCACCACAAAATGGCGAATTACATTTTTTTTTCACAACTCTCTCAATATATGTAGGTATCAAATGAATTTTGAGTCGGGGTTTTTATAAATTTTTAATTTATATTATTATTATTACAAAATGTTGAAATTATTTCTTCTTAATTGCTTTTCAACAACTATGTTCACGGGAGATACACGTACATATACTATATAACATTAACACGATAAATGAAATTTGTTGAGTGTTGCCGCTATCAATGAAATATTTGGCTGCTGTATATTTGTGTTACAGTATATAGTATCTATGCTCAACATAATTATGGTAGGATACTACTTTAAATTGTATATTTAGTAACCCTACAAGAATCCCACCTAATTCTTGTCTTGATTTAAAAATATTTCTCCGCACTGGGGATAATTCTAGGGTATTGCAGGATCAAATTGAAATGTTTAATTTTCTTAAAACAATTGTAATATATGGACTAGTCAAAAAATATTTTAGGTAGTTGGTCTTTAAAAACAAACAAGCAACGAATACAAAATAATACCCGCAACAACTATTTGTGGTTTACACAATTTTTTATTTTGCGTGGATATCGAACTCACAGCTCTCAATGTAGTAGGTAGCCTTGGCGAAGCGTCTACTTTAAGGAGAACTAGCGCTTGTAATCCTGGCCAGATATTTAGTAATTTATTTAGAAAATTAGGCAATTATAAACAATAATTTGCCTGACTTTTTAATCATAATCTATATAAATTTCATAAATATTGTATAAATTAACAATATAGTGCAATAATACTAGTTTACACATTATAACACATGACCACACCTTTATGTAACACGCTGTATAAGATACATATAAATAAAACAGGTATCTGCACTCGGTATATTGGTCTGTTAGCTACAGTTGATTAAAGATGACTCATACTGTTTCCTTGGTGGCACAAACTAAATGTCACAAAAATCTTTTTTGTCTAAAGGTGAGTTACCTCATGGTGAGCGCATAAGGACATTTATACATGAATTTTGTGTCAGAATTTATCGGAGCATCTCTAAGAGTCCATCGTGATACCTTGCTTGGTTTTCTTACACTTTGGTCCTCGTCATGTATTTTATACGATACTAACTGTTTTCTAAGGCTTCGCTCGCGTAAAAATAGGTTAGGTTATGTTTCATCTTTTCCCGGATGAGCCTGACGCAGTAACCTCTCCGCTCCCCTTTTTGCAGTGAGATATGCGTCATTGCATTCCTCACGACAAAAAAAGATTTATGTTAGTAACAGTACTTTTTGTCATAAAAATATAACCTATGTAACCCGGTGATAATATAGCTTTCTAATGGTGAAGGTATTTATAAAATCGGTTGAGTTGTTTATGAGTTATATCATTAAAAACAAACATAAAATCAAATCATTCCTTTTTGTAATATTAAATATTAGTATAGACATCTGGTACAAACATGAACTGAGGAATAAAGTTGTTATAAGACCGCGTTTTTATTTTTATTTTTATGGTATACTGTGGCAAACGAGCAGATGGATCGCCTGATGGTAAGCGATTACCGCCGCCCATGGACACTCGCAACCCCAAAGGAGTTACAAGTGCGTTGCCAGCCCTTTAAAAAGTAATGAAGGAGGGAAAGGACAAAGGAAAGGGTAGGAAAAGGATCGGGGTAACTGGGCCACCGGCTCTCTCACTCACCAATACGAAACGCAACAGTACGAGTATCGTTATTTCACGCCGGTATTCTGTGAGAGGGTAGTGCTACCCCGGTCGATACGGCCCATTCATGCTGAAACCAGCGAGGATCAGCCTAGTTTGGCCAGCTAATAGAGCGACGACATTTCGGAATGCATAGCATTTCTATTTAGTCCATAGTATCAGTCATGTCGTCGTTGTATCTGTGACGACTGACAGCTCACTACTGTAAAAGCGAATATTTCAAGTTAATTACTAGTGAGAGACATGTGGTGCTCTTTTATCAAAGGTGAGGTAAATAAGTTCCAATAACATGAAATCAGACAACTAAATTCTTCGGATAATGTGACAATTGGTAACAGGCGGTTAATTAATTTTTAAATACAAAAGGGTTAGGTACAAAAATAAGGCTTAGAATCCTAAATCTAGTCTTAACTTCCTAATCCTAACTAAAATAAAAATGCGAATGTGAGTTTCTTTGTTACGCTTTCACGCCTTAACTACTTGACCGATCATCATAAAATTTCGCATACACGTTGTCAGGAAAACATATAATGACATTGGATACCTTTCAGCCAGAAAAAGTTCTGTTACATATCTAACCTAACCAATTTATGCAAGCGAAGCCGAGAGCAGAATCTAGTGTGAGTATAAATTTACTGCATTCGCGTGTAGTAGCTAGCTTTATTATAATATAGACGAGTCACCGACTAGTTTAGCTAAGAAAAGAAAAAAGAAGACCATGTAATTACTTTAGACACGCCAATACAGATGATTTGAATACTAGTAATGAAATGTACTAAACCGTTTTAGGGTTGACACTTACGATAAATTGTTACCAAAACAAAAGATTTCTTTTTTATACTGCAAATGTGGCAAACAAGCGTTAGCCGTAGCCTATGGACGCCTGCAACACCTTGTGCGTTGTCAACCTTTTAAGAACCTTTTAACGCCCTTTTTGTAGAACCCCATCTTGTGGGAAAACCTCGGCAGGGAGTTTATTCCACAACCTGAGCGTCTTCGGGAGAAAATTTATTTGGAACCGATTGGTGCGGCACGAATTATGTTGTAAGGTGTGAAAATGAAATCCCTGCCGATGGCGAGCGGTGCGATGATAAACAGTAGCTGAGGGCTTTATCTCAAACAACTCTTTAATTAAGTCTAAATAATAGAGTTAGTTAATTATTAGTATTGTTTTACAGTATTGTGTAATAGTTTTTGTTTTGGTATCCTAGATCCTTTTTTAAGGCAGCTCTCCGTCAGAATATACAGACTTGGAACAACCATCTGTGAACCACACAAAGTCTTGTCCCGTGTGGGATTCGAACCCACAACACTCGGCGCAATGGTAGTGGCAAGGCGACCACCTAAGGCACTAAGCCATCCGTGTAATCAAACCACTAACAAAGACTTACTTAAAAACATACCTTATTGTAAGTGTGTTTAATGTTGATATTGGTTTCACGTTTGCTATTACGACTATGAGAAGCTTAGACCAATAGTTTTGCAAGTTCAGGAGAAGTTTCTGTTTAGATGTACTTTAAAAAACATTGATGTTCATTTTTAAAACTGCTAATGGCTGCGTTGGGTTTCTTTTCTATTACTATGATATGGTACATGAAAACTCTTTTAAAACTGCTAATGGCTGCGTTGGGTTTCTTTTCTATTACTATGATATGGTACATGAAAACTCTTTTAAAACTGCTAATGGCTGCGTTGGGTTTCTTTTCTATTACTATGATATGGTACATGAAAACTCTTTTAAAACTGCTAATGGCTGCGTTGGGACTCTTTTCTATTACTGTAATATGGTATATGAATAACTCTGAAGTTGCTTTTGTTGGGCTACGAGTTCCATTCATTTTTTTCTTTCGTCTGTTAGCTCGTATGTTCTTTTGGCTATATTAGTAGTACTGTACTAGAAAAAAATAGAATAAACTGAGAAGTTTGTCTTTAGTATTCCTCCTTTAAAAAGGAGTCTTAAAATAAGGCAACATGAATTAGATTTCAATTGTCCTTAGTACTGTTTCGTATTCTGATTTACGATTTTTAGCTATGACATAAGTATGATCTAATGCTGAACTATATTACCCTTTTTATATGACTCGTTATTTCTGGTATTAGAATTAAAAAATTACGTAACAAAAATCAAATGAATCATCATTGGCAAAAATAAACATATTCGACGATTATGTCATTTTGGCAGTCGACGTATTGGTAATATGGTCATATTAAATACATTATGTACTCTTGCGTCATTCCTTAGGTACTAAAAAGATCGGCCATGTTTGTATTTTGAGTGTGAATCTGTACCAATCAAATCTCCCCTCATTCAGTCATACGGTTTTATCACATGCCTTCTTATGGGAATGGAGAATTTACTTGTTAGATATAATAATTATTTGGTAAGCAACTAAGACTGGCATATATTTGAAAAGAATATTATCGTTTTTCGTGTGGATAAGAATAAGTCACGTACTTGGAATAATTCCTTTGTCGCAGGGGACTTAAAAACATTTAAACAACAGACATAATAACGCCCAGACTTGGAACAACTAGTTGCGCAACACACAATTTATTATCTCGTGTGAGTCTTCAAGCTACAACACCTGGCGCTCTGGCAATGGGGAGGCGCCCACTTAAACTAAGGGAGCGAGGCCGCGGGAAAAATATAGCCATACATAACCCAGGCGGGACGATTGCCGTCAACCTATCATCTATTGCCAGACTTCGTGTTAATGCTGAAAATACCTCTGTTCTCATATTTTTAAAATGTACCTAATTTATATACATAATTTAATATGCCGTATACGTTTTCCTTGCGTATGTATGTAGCAAAAACACATTTATTGTATTTTTGTTGTAATGTTAAGCATTTGCCTCCGACCGTGCATCACTTGTATCGGGTGACCAACTTACAACTTAGGTGCCTAGCTAATGCTGAGGTGGTGACCCTTTTCAGCGACGGCATACACATTTTCGTTTATTTTGTTTTAATTAATTGTGTGTACGTAATAAACATGATTTCTTTCTTCTTAGCCATGCCATAGCCATGATTGCCCGGTGACAATTCCGTGTCCTGATTTGTTTGTCTCTTCCTTAGCTTTGCTACTGCCGTGCTAAAAGAGTATAGTTGTCCATGAGCAGCAGTAACCCTTTATCATCAGGTAGATCCGTGCAGTTTATATGTTATACTCATAAAGTAGGTATATAATAAACACTTACTTTGTAGGTACATATATAACAATACTATTCTTTATATACTATTCAACACACAAGTGTTGAATAGCATTTTTAAAGTATCTACTTTTAAGTGGGATCCACGTGTCGAGGGAGACTCTATATAAATTGGAAAAACGGACACGAATAGCATTTGACCGCAGACACGGAGAGATTTTTAGGGTTCCGTACCTTAAAAGGAAAAAACTAACCCTTATAGGATCACTTTGTTGTCCATCCGTCCGTCTGTCTGTCTGTCTGTCTAGACCCTTTATCTTGGGAACGCGTAGAGGTATCGAGTTGAAATTAAAACGATATACTCACTTTAGAAGCTGTGAAAATTCAAACTTCTAAGTTAACATAAAAAAAATACGTCCGTTTATGCCGCAAAAAACGTATATTTCGAAACTCTCAAGGAAATAATAATTTTTAGGGTTTTTCCGTTGACCTAGAACTATGAAATTTGACAAGTAATACCGTCTTATACTACAAGTATAGGAACAAATCTGAAAGCTATACATTTGTAATTAAATCATACAAAAGATGGGTCGTACCTATAAATTTGTACGGAACCCTCGGTGAGCAAGTTCGATTCGCACTTGTTTTATTTTTATCTCGTGTGAGGATCCATCCTACATCAGCGCACTTGCAATGTAACTCAAACATCATAATATTTTTTTTTATATTAACAAGTGACCAAATAAGCTTTAAGCTCTCTAGATGATAAGCATTTACCGTAAGTCGCTGATGTGATGCTTTAAAAAGCGCTAGCAGCAGTTAAACCACGTTTGCTAGAACCCTGAGTGTTGAATACTTCTAAAAGACAGTGTAGGAACACCGTTAAAAACTACGAACAGAATCCTAATCCTAACTTAATAAGACAAATACGAATGTAAGTATGTTTGTTTGTTTTTACGCTTTAAATACTTAATCATGAAATTTCACATATACGTTGTCAGGGGTACAGAAAAGAACATAACCTTTCATCCAGAAAAAAAAACAGAAAATTGACGTAACCTACATTTACGCAAGCGGAGTTGTAGGAAAAAACTTGTACCTAATAATGCAGCTGCGATCTACTGTGTAGTGATGGTATCTTTTCAGTCAGATTGCTTCAAGCATTTTCTTTTTGTGTAACAATTAAGACAAAAAGCAAATGACGCTGATAGTCTTGACTACTTTACGTGGAATATGGTTAACCACAGAAGGCTTCTACACCTGCTTCTGGTCCGAGAGAACGGGGTTATAGATACATATGCGCTTCAGAATGTGGCTATATCATGAGGTACTATTCTCAGATTAGATGAAGTATGCAGTGTTCACTACACGTGTCTTGAGTTTTTTGGTTACCCGCGAATTCGTCTGCGAGGCATTTTTCCCTTCGAAACCCAACTTTTTCTACAATAAAAGTATCTTAGGTTACTTCTTATAACATCAGTATCAGCAATGAAAGTCTCGTCAAAATCGGTCCAGCCGGTTCAGAGATTAGCCGGAACAAACAAATAGTAAAAATTAAAAAAAATATATATTTATAAGTACCGTAATGGTTTCATATGCATTTAGTAAAAAGCTGTTGTTTTGAAATTACAAATAGACACTTCATTTTTATTTATTTATAATGTATGAATAATTTTAAAGTGCTTATATTTTTTATACAAGAGACATCCCTATCTCCAAGTGACCACTCTTAACTTCTGCGAAGCGTTGCGGTACTATTACGGAAAACCCGCTTCTTTAAAAAACATTGTATAAACAAAACAACTCTGTCACTGATGTACGGACAGACACCGGTATTAATAGCGATCATAACATTAAGAGTAAATATTTTTATATAATTTATTAAGAACTATTTTCTGCCTGTTGCTTTACCTCCGTAAGCATATACCTACCTACTAAAATAATCTATCCTGTGTTAATCGTCTATGTGTGCCATTTCAAATCCGTTCGAGGTACGCCTGATTGAGTGACAAACATCCAAACCTTCAAACAAATTTTACATTTATAAAAATATTTATATTAGACAGTGATAGCCTAGTGGGAGACAATTTAACTGCCAAGCAGAGGTCTCGAGATCGATCCCCAGCTCGCTTCTTTGACTTTTTGAATTTATTATATTTATTTACGTAATAATCAGTTAATTATCGCTTGCTTTAACGATAAAGAAATTAGCATGTCTGAGAGTTCTCCATAACCTTCTCGAAGATTGGAATATGGAGTCTGCTAACCCGCACTGGACCAGCTTTGTGGAGTGTGGCTTAACCCTTCTTACATTGAGAAGACGCCCGTGTCCACCAGTGGGACTGTTCTTTTTTTTTCTTTTTTTTTATAAACTATTTAGTACCCAGTTTTTGAAAGGTTGATTATCGTCGTGTCAAAATCAATCTCAAATGATTTGATTAGCTGTTGGTTATTCGGTCAGCCAATCCCAGGAGGTGACGTGCGTTTGAACGTCTGGTAACAAATTATTGTGTACCTACCGATGGAAGAGATATTAGATCTCTATGATAGATCTGCTTTTAAAAAATAAGGGTATTTTTTCAAAGATATTGTTTTTTTTTAATTAAACTTATTGGTACCAAATAAACATTATTAACCTTCTTGTCGTCTTGGAATACAGGACATTCATAAAATCTTATTGTGTCTAGCTACCGGTGTGAATCTACAACTCAAGTTAATATCGTAAATTAAAAATCACCTTTAATCAGAACTAAATGTTCAATTTTAGGGCACTTCTCTTAGTTACATCGGCAATTTATAGTACCTATGATTATCAAATTTGTACGATATAATCACCAACTCTAGTAATAATCGTTTTAAAACTATTTAAAACTAGATTTTATTCGCGGTTTCGCTCGTGCTAATCTATATTTTGTCAATAAATTTCTATCGCTCGGGAACAGTACTTTTTTTGGCGGATGAGAAGCCTTTTTCTGTTTCTCTGATAACGTGTACCTATGCGAAATTTCATAATGATCGGTCAAATAGTTAAGGCGTAAAAGCTTAACAAAAAAATAAACTCACTTTTGCATTTATAATATTAGTTAGGTTTGATATGTTATAGAATTCTTTTATATTTGGATTAGCTTTTTGCCAGCAGTGAATCAGAAACATACTGATTTGTAGATGGTATACAAGTACTATAATAGATACTACGGTTTATACAAATTGTGGTAAGTGCTTACCAGGAACAGATACATCGAAAGTTAGCCTATTAACAGACATTGAACTCCAAATAAAAGGCACGTGTATAGAAACAAAAGATCAATATAATCTGGATTGGTCTTAAGGCGCTAGCTAGTTCTAGTAAGACAATGATTCATATAACCTTTGTTGACATTGTACGGAGAATTTCTTTTAACCAAGCCGTTGAGTAAGACCTGAGTCAGCGTAGCCTACTTCTAACAAGACCTTGGTCTGTAAAACAATGTCATGTTGACACTTGATTTGATATGAGAACTAACCTTACAAGTTGATCTATACATTCATCACGATTATATTTCGCTAAAGGAGAAAACAGAATTATCAACAACCACATTTCGTGGACTGTTTTTACATCTCACATAATGGCCAATAAATCAATCGTCGTTTGACGGACATATTTCCAGATTCTAGAATTATCACTGAAGATTTTTCACGGGTGACAAATACTGAAAAGCAGCAATAGTTTAATTGGAGACTGTTGGACTGCCGCACAGAGGTCTCGAGTTCGGTCCCAAGGCGCGCATCTCTGACTTTTCGAAGTTATCTGCGTATTAAATAGTTAATTATCGTTTGCTTTAATGGCGAAGGAAAACATCGTGTGAGTTCTTCATAATGTTTTGAATGTATGCCAGCGTGTTGGACTACAGCCTAACTCTTCTCACACTGAGAAGAGGTCCCTGCCAAGCAAGTATAATACAGGGCTGATATTATTATAATAAAAATAATATAAATTTCTAAGACTCGAGCCCAGTACCTCTAGTTTCACCGGTTACGTGAGCGCAATCTTATGCTACGGGATGGGAGAAACCTATCGACTACCTAATTCTATTATTTACATATCTAATTTGACTGCACGCCATTGCTAATGCGCCGAGTATAGTTGATTCGATCCCTAAACGCGACAATAATTAGTGTGATCCAACTTTGGTGTTCCTTGTGTCCGTTGTTTGAATGTTTGTAAAGGAACGCCGCCACTAAACTCGCTAAACGTAATTGTTTAACGGCGAGAAGCGCTCTTAATTCTATTACTTAACCTACGTTATACACATTAAACAACAAAATAAAAACGCAATAAAAATATAAAACAAAAAACAAAAGGTAACTAAAATAAATATTATTATTCTAATTTAAGTCAGTAGATTGCTCCTGATGCTGGATTGCTCCTAACATACACTCTTCTGCAACAGGGAGAGGCGAGAGGGTTATGTCGAGCTCTCCCGAGACTTCGGGCCTACCGACTAAAACCATCACGGTGTGCCAACTTGCTGTTGTATGGTGGGTGGGTCGCTGTAACCAAAACTACATCAGCGATACACCCAGCAGTGCCCAATTTAGACAGGAATGGTCTGCGGGCGACGATTTCTGGGACAGGTATCAAATTTATCGCTGGGGTTATCTTTTTAAATTATAGAAACATAGAAAATGATGTCATTCATTTTTCTACATTTACTGAAGTTTAAGTAGAAAGTCCTTTTGGCATTAAAGACGCACAATTATGATGGCAAAGCATTAAAAATTACTTTACCCGATAATCGAACCTAAAGATCAGCAAAACCATGTACCATGTACTATAATCTTCACCAGTAATCATCCTCTGGCACATTTTGGGAAACCCCGGGCGTATGTTTAATAACTAACACTTCCTTACTATAATATACCAGATATACGAGGAAAGAAAAGAAAGTAATTGTTGAACAAATTGGTCCCTTCTCCAAGATATTAATTGGACTTCCCGGGGATTTCCTTACAGGTGATTTAGTTCTACAGGCAAGGCTAGCATATCCTCTTTAAGTGGTATTCCCGGCTATACAACTTTTTTTTGGTCAGGCTTACTTTATGTTATATCTGTAAATAGCAAAGCATTCAATAATATTTGATCTACCTACACATATAATAAAATTGTAATTGGCCGATGTCTGTACATACATATTATGTACTATACCACGTTTTCTCTAAAATGAAACAACGCCCCTACTAGGCATTATGCCTGTATCGCAGGTCTTCATAAATATTCAAATAACGGACACAAATAACATCCAGACAAGGGACAACCATATGTAAATCACACAAATGTTTGTCCCGTGTGGGATTCGAACCCACAATATTCGCCGTGGTGGCAGTGGCGAGGTGACCGCTATAACCCACTATGCCATTCGTGCAATCGAGACTTGATTGTAGTTTGTTCAGAATCAGTACTACATAGAAAAAAACAATAATTTATACACTTCTCGGTGTTACGATTGCCTTAATCATAAAACCTTAAATTTTAACAATATGAGTATGTTGGCAATAAAAAAGAATAAACTAATATCCTGCCAGTAAAGCCAATATTTTTGCCCGCCTTGGTAACCGAACTTAAGACCTCGTGATGGCATCAAAGCGCGCGTTAACGTATGCCAAAGAACCACGAGACAATTATATTGACTGTCTCCGTGGCGCAATGGTAGTGAATGCGACTGCTATGCATGAGATCTCAGGATCGAATCTCGGGACGGACCAACAAAAAGTTATTGAATTTTTCTGTTAAGAAATCTCAATAGCAGCCTGAAGTTAGGAAATTGGTGTTGTTGGATCCCCACGAGCCTTAGAAAGTACGTTAAGCCGTTGGTACTGCACGTAATCTCTGTCCAGTCGTCTCGGATTATCGCTCCATCGGATCATGAAATTTAGGGAACAGAGAATGCACATGTGTTTGCGCATATACTTGTGCACTATAATATCGCCTACTCAGATGGCCAATCTCCGTTAAGATTGGCCGCCGTGACCAATAATCGGTCTGGAGGACACACATTATTATATCAATATCATATGAACACAACGGAAATACATGATATCCGCCGCGGGCGATACCATTCCAATCAACAATAAACGATTATCATAAACTAGTTCGATATTCTATTCTATTCTCTATTATTATTTATAGAGTCAAACGAATTTGACGTATTTTTTGTATATCAAGTCCTTCGTTATTATATTTAGGATTACCGTTCCGCTCCCGTAGCTTGTAGCGTGATGTTATATAGCTTATGGCCTTCCTCGATGATTAGGGTACCTAATGTAAGAATGATTTTCCTAATCCGACTGGACGTTCTAGAGATTCGCAGTCAAACAAAATACAAATAGCAAAAAAATTCGCAGTTAAACAAACTCTTTAGCATTATGTTAGTATGTTTTATTAAAGCCTTTAAATCTCCCTCACTTAGTATATTATCCTATGTCATGGAAGACTTTACAAACATACAAACAATGGACGTAAAGAACTCGCACAACTACTCGACCGATCATCACAAAATTTCGCATACACGTTGTCATGGGAACAGAAAAGGATATAGGGTGCCTTTCATCCAGAAAAAGTACTGTAGGTAACTAATATAACCTAATCTACATTTATGCGAGCGAAGCCGCGGGAACTATCTTGTTTATTATAATTTATTAACCTCTGAGTCTTCTTCGAAGAGGTTAATGAATAAAAAAGCATAAGCAATATGTGGGTCTGTGTGTCTGTCTGTTAGTGACAGTTTGTTAGTGACAGGCATAGCTCCGAAACCACAGGACCGATTGACTTGTAACTTGTGCAGTGTGTGTGTGCAGACACCTTGGGGTCATACCTCGGTCGAGTGTAAATATGGGCCCTGTGGGTGAAAGACCCCTGAGATATAGGGGTCACAAGGTCATAAGGTCAGGGGATATCAACTAACAGAGTGATTTGGAAATCCAAGGGAGAGGCTTTTGCCCAGCAGTGTGACATTACAAAAACCTGATGAAAAAAGGTCACATGAAGACGAAAAGGTTGAATCCTAGGTTTTTACACCTATCTCGTTATAATTTATTCAAATATAATTATTAGTAGGTACGTGCGTTCTTGGAAAACCCTTACTTCCGTCTACCGGGTTTTCTCTTCACAGTGTCCGTTTTGTTTAGCCGGACGCACTCGTGTGTACATAAGGATATACCTTATGTAATCTCATTGATTATTCATTCGTTCTTATGCTATACCTTTTATCCACGACTACGTCCGCGTGGACTTTAGTTTTAAGTTGACTGCACGGGTGGCGTAGTGGCTTAAGTGATCGCCCCGGCACTGCTACCGGGCCGAGTGTTGTCGGTTCGATCCCCACACGAGACAAAAATTGTATGATCCACAAATGGCTGTTCCAAGTCTGGGCGTGAATGCCAGAAAATTCTGATATACTATTCGTTTCAACTAAGCATAGGACGAAATTAGATCACAATGCTATTACCGTGACCTATTACTTGAAAATACGCGTAAGAATAATGGTTTGCACATTTAACGTAACTATATATTAAATAATGATAAAAATTGTT
Source organism: Catocala nupta (assembly GCA_963675205.1). Taxonomy (NCBI): domain Eukaryota; kingdom Metazoa; phylum Arthropoda; class Insecta; order Lepidoptera; family Erebidae; genus Catocala; species Catocala nupta. Next base: position 16,811,488 of record OY776097.1, on the reverse strand, counting down.
TCAAGATGGCAAAAATCGCTCAGCCAAATTTGTCTTTAGATTACTAAGGACTTCAAATTTGGCTGCCTCTGTGGCGCAGTGTTAGTGACTGCGACTGCTGTGCATGAGGTCTCGGGTTTGAATCCCGGGTCTGGCCAAGCTGCACTAGGTCCGATATTTTTATACATATTAACGCCCTATAATATCCTGACGCTGGTCTAGTCTTACCTACGGTATCGTTAGCCTTCGGGTTGCGGAGTTCAGGTGGCAGCCGCTCCGTGTAAAAACTGATATCCAGTCAAATCCCGTTAGACCAGAAAAGCCGACCCCAAGTGACTTGGGAATAATAAAGGCTAGGGAGAAGAATGTATAATTATATCGGCCCTGTATCTAAACTGTTTCGCTGCTTCTTGTCAGTATGAAAAGGTTTTATGCCATAGTCTACCACGCTACCACTGCACATATCTTTAAGAACATTATGGCAAACACTTAGACATGTAGGTTTCCTTACAATGTTTTCCTTCATCGTAACTAACTATGTAATACGCACAACACACATTCGGAAACTACTGACTTTTGCGTGCGTGCCTTAGGATTAAACTCGAGACCTTTGCGTGGCATTTAAAAAAACAAATACATTGTTTAAAAATCGAATCATATACTCAGGAGTGTTCGACTATACGGATAAAACAATAATTTAAATGGACATCCCGCCATTGCCAGTTTTGCGAATGCTATAAATTCGATCATAAATTGAGTTCGGATCCAATTTGTGTGATTGATTTATATTTGTTTTGAATCTAGGTGATCTTTATGTATATTATTTGAAAGTGAGTAGTCCCCTGAGCCACAGGGTTGTTACCTAGTATTGGTTTAAACTAACACAATAAAAAGAACATTTTGGCCTCTGAAACTACTGAATGGATTTTAATAATTCTTGCCCTATTAGAAAGCTACATTATCTTGAAGCAATATGTGTAAGTTGTTTAACATCAGGCTATGTGCCACGGGAGTGGCACAGTATTAATTAACGTGGGTGAAACTGCGAAGACAGCTAATCTCATCATTATGACCGATTATCGATTTATTTCGTTGTTTAATAATGATATCGAATGAACTTAACGTAGGACAACAAAACTGTGAAGTCCTAATTACTAGATATTTATATCTAACAACTTATCGATTATGAACAATTAACGAATGGGTGCCATACTACATTCTTACATCAATTAGACCTCGAGGTTTTACCCGATTAGTTTATAACGCTAGTTCAATTCGCATATGTTTTCAAATGTCTTTTTATGTAGTATAATCCAGCGTCCGGCGGCTTGCGGATCCGGCTGTGATTATGATAATTATTATTGGCTTATAATAAGAACTCAATAAAACTCTGCGCCGGCAATATGTCACGGTTGTCGCCTTTATTACCGCCTGATTAAGGCTCTGTATTATTTTATCTATACATATAATTAGTACTTAATATAATATATTATATAATATCAGCCCTGTATTATTCTGTCTCACTGCTGGGTTTCTTCTCCGTGTGAAGAGGGTAAGGCTCTATGGTCTAGCGTGGTGGACTAGTCCACCACGCTAACCCTGCGGATTGGCAGACTTATACAAAAGCTGTCAAAAGTCAGATATACTCTCCAGTTAAAGGTTAGATATAATAAAATAGGTCATTAGTAAGTACATAAAAAGTAAATAAACAGCCATAAAATGAAAAGAAAATAATATTATAAAAGGAATTAAGTTGCCAGTAAGTTCATGGTTTTGGAAATAATATCACTTCTACTTTCATGGTAGATATTATTGAAACAAGCTGGTTTTGTTCATTTTTGCTGTTGATACTTTAAACGCCATTTCGATTCATGGAAAGTAATGTGTCAGTCTATGAAAGTTAACTTATGATAATATAGCCCTGTATTAAGCTGTTCCACTGCTGGGCTCGGGCCTCTTCTCAGTGCAAAATGGGTAAGGATAGTCCACCGAACTAGCCCAGTGCGGGTTGGCAGACTTCACATGTCTTTGGAAACATTATGGAGAACTCATAGATGTCTACGAGTTCTCCATAATGTTTTCTTTCTTTCTTCTCTGTAAGTAGGTTTCCTCACGATGTTTCCTTTCACCGTTAAATCAAGCGACAATTAACTATTTAATACACACATAACTTCGCAAAGTCAAAGATGAGATCCTTCTGGAAAATCTGATATATAATGTTTCTAAATAAAAATTGATAAAAAAGAAACAGGCTATAAAAAAAGTAATGATTATTTTATAAGCTGTGCCTTAACAAGTCTGTGGCACCTTATAGTAAAGGCGGGGCACGTTCTCTATGGTACACACCGCAGGAATTTATTGTACTAATTAAATACTATAGTTTACCTTAGATACTGTCGCACTAGTTCAGTGGCGTAAGTTTAAGCTTGCGTTAGCGTCCGTGGGATTTTGGGTTCGATGTCCAGTTGTACAAAATATTATTGGGGTTTTCTTCGCGTGCTCGGTTGTAGGATTAAACATAGGTGAAGTTAATGTTCAGCTGTTTACAACTTCTGCTAAAATCGCAGTTAGTATGATACTATCTGAAGATTCACCTTTTTTTTACTTCCACACTGTGAATCATTCGTGTATCGAGGGGAACTATACAAACATTCAAACAACGGACACAAAGAATACCCAGACTCGGAACAACCATTTGTGGATCACTCAAATTGACGTTCCGATCTGAACCAGCGGCAACAACGGAGGCTAGACACAATAGATTATTAATTGTGTCTGGTACTGTAAGACTTAATAACCCTAAAACCAAGATCAAGAACTCTTGTCTTCATTTATGTCTATCCTATGTCTGGCAATCATGGCATATTATAACAAACATAAGAAATAAAATAAGAAATTGCCAAAAAAGACTAAAGCGGAGCACGCTCAGTACCAGAAATATCCAAAATATATTTACCATTCAAATATATAAAAAATTACAAAGAATGATGAAGATGCTTTTCGCTATATTAAGCAATTAAAATGGAAGTGAGCTGGCCATGTAGCTCGACTTCCAGACTAAAGATGGACAACAAAAGTAACCTCATGGAAGGGTCCACTAGGAAAAAGAGGCATTAGACCACTCACAAGATGGAAAGACGATATAAAAAATATTGCTGGTCCAACTTAGCTTTAACTAGCCCAAGATCGGGCAAATAGGTTTCTTTGGAGGAGGCCTTCACCTGTGAAAACGTTAAAACTTTTAACTAACATTATTAAACACACATTGGATTAAATACAGAAATATACTAACAAATATTATTTTCTTTTTTCTTTTGATTGTGGACTGCAAGAAATAAAGGGCTTTTTATTTGAACATTTTATTCTAAGACTTGACAATTTAAAGTATTATAGAAGATTGTAATCAAATAATCAATTATTTTGCTGTAGTATTAAGTAAGGTCAGAGCTTATTAAAAAAAAAGTGGTATTAGCAAACAGACTTTTGGTAGGCTCTCAGCAGCAACAAGCATTTGATACTTCTAGTATTGGATGTTGGTGCCTTATTTAAAAAATACGTGTGTTTATTTGTCATCTTAATATATTCTTATCCTAACTAATATTAGAAATTCGAATGTGAGTTTGTTTGTTACGCTTTCACGCCTCAACTACTCGACCGAACATCATGAAAGGAGATCCCCCATTTTTTCTACATCTTTGGGCCTATTTGTTATAGTCGTAAAATTGGTGGCATTTGTTAGATAAATACATAAATTATACTTCTGCTTTATTTCATTAAAATTGGCAATTGCAAGAATGAGTTTTTTTTATTCGAATGTGTAACTAGGTTAGGTTAATCGCCTGGCCCCCCGGCTGATGTCGGCGGCGCGGGCGGGAGCGCTTAGCTCTCTGCTGCCGAATATCGGGGGCCCGAGTGTCGTCTGCCGCCGCCTCTACTTAGAGGTAGTGCGGTCGATGGCCCTCTACGGGGCGCCCATTTGGGCCGACGCCCTCGGTCAGATCAGAGGGTGATGGCGATCTGGCTCGACTGGTCCTTGAGGCGAAGTGGGAGGAAAGGCTGGCCCAGCCCCGCTATGGGTTGAGGCTATCCGTCCGGTTCTAAGGCAGTGGACGGACAGACGGTCGACGTGGGGACGAGAGGTGGTCGGGTCTATTTGACCCGGCCCGCACCCACACGGGGGGGTCTGCTATGGATGAATCTTTTAAGAGCTCCCAACTGGTCTCCCCCATTGGGTGTGAGAGGGAACACCCCAGGTTTTTAGTGGGTGTACCAGCACTTCATGCTGGGAGTCCCACACACCCCGCCGGTGCCGTACCCTAGCCGGCGAACAGTGCATAAAAAAACAAGGTTAGAAAATGGATAAGGTTACAAGTCACGGTACATTAAAAATAATTATTCTTTCAGCTGATTTGTAATGAGAAATTAAACAGGAACCAAATAGCACCAATAATTACCTCATATTTTGTTGGATTTAGGTACTTATAAGTTGACAGAACAGGGACTTCATTCGATAAGTAAAACATTGGTAGAACAGGGCTTTTAGAAAGCTTTTATTATAATATTGGGATAGAACAGGGATGGATCAGTTCAGTCCCATTATCGTCAATATCAATAGCATTTTGTTTCGATAATATTACGCTTATCGAACGTGGTTCAATCGAATGCTTGTGAAACAGAGAGCTGTTTATTTTTGCGCCCTCTGTCAGGGCCACAACCCTCGTTACAAAATTGATTATGTGCAGGTAATAAAAAATAAAAAATATAGTTATTTTCCACCAAACATAATAATTTTACAATTTCGCACAATGTGATATTTCAACTATACTCCATTTGTCTAGGCACCCAACCAATGGTAAGCAATCTTGATGTGTCTTCCTACCCAAAAACCTAGTCTAAAAATAAAATGCTGATAAAGATCGATGTAAATACAACAATAACGATTACTAAATCAATTGAAGCGTTAGTTTACGCAGTAGTTTATTTTTGTTTAACATGTGTCTGCGCAAAAAGTCACATCAAGACTGCTAAAATGAAAAACACATTGCTTTTTTTTATCTAGTTTGTTAAATGTTAACCAGGTATGCAAATATTTTCATACCTTAGTAGTCGCCTGCCGTATGAGACGGCAAGCGAGAGACCTACCCAAAGACTACACACTGGAGGGGAGACGGACTCGAGACTCTCAGACCTGGTGCTAATCGGATGGCGGCAGGGCCACGAAGCCCACCATCTCCATGTCAAACCTCAGGGTGGCTGGAGGTCATCTCGCGCCCTTCGGCGCCCGGCTCTATGGTTAGAGAGAGGGTTTAAGCGCTCCCTCTACCGCTCCGCCGCCTCCTTGATGGAAATCACTTCCTCACAGAAAGAGGCGACGGCGTCCTACGACCTCTCACTCCGGGCCATAGACTGAACTAGGCCGGGAGCGAGAGGGCAACCGATCCGACTGCCGCGATCAACTCACGGCGCTGCGATGGCATTTGGCAAACCGCCAAAGTGTGCAGCGCCGTATCCTCAACAACGTCGCGGCAGTCGCTGCAGTGGTGACAACCGGGCGTCTCTTGCCAGCGTATACGACACAGGAACTGGCCAAAACAACCGTGGCCAGTCATTACCTGTGTCAGCCAGGTGAGGGCGCCATGCCGCCTCTCCAGCCACTCCTCAAACACGGGACTTACCGTCACGATCGTGGCGTGCCCGGCACTGGGGTGCACAAGTCGCTCCTTCTAATTCGCCACTAAGACCTGGCGGAGCTCGGACCTTGCCACCTCGAGAGCGGGAAGAGCAAGTCCTTCGCCCCGAGCTAGCGCCTCCAGGCGCCAACGATAAAGCGACACCAAGAGCGCCGCTTTCAGGTCTCATGGCATCGATCCGGTGAGGAGGCTCGCAGCCTCGAACGAGATCGTGCGGTAACCTCTTATCACCCTGACGGCCATGGCACGCTGTGGCGCACGAAGCGCTGAAATGTTACGAACTGTCAGGTTGTCCGCCCAAACAGGGATCCGTACAGGGCCATGGACTGCACGACCCCTTGTATAACCTCCGGCAGGAGGTGATTTTTTGGCCTCCCAAGGCTGGACAGTAGGCGTGCGAGCGCACCTGCAGCGCTCCGAAGAATGGGGGCCAAACGACGAAAATGGGCTGTAAAGTCCCATCGGCTGTCGAGCAAGACACCCAAATACTTCAGGGTTGACTTGACCCCGATGCGGAGCCCTCCTACTATAATATGGGCCCCTGGAGGTGGCCGCTTCCGAGGGCCGTGGAAACATACGCAACAAATGACGCCGACGCCACGGAGGAGCGCACCTCGCAGCATCCAGTTTTAACCGAAGTTCCACAGGAGCGGACTCAGAACCGATCCCTGTGGAATACCGCACGACATCTCTCGCCGACTCCAACCATCGTGACCCGGGTAGACAACTACCCTCTCCGATAAATATGCCCCGACAATACGGCGGAGGTAGGTCGATGAAAGATGAGTGCCTCCCTAATACAACTCCAGGGCAAGGTGCTAAAGGCATTCGTGTTGTCCAGAGATCTCGCGAAGACGACCTCGCCCCGGGACAGCGCATTCTCTGCCAGGCTCCTTACACGCTGAACAGCGTCAATACTGGAGCGCCCGCGGCAGAAACCATATTGGTTCTCCGCCATATCCGGACCCACTGAAATCAGACGCTGAACGAGGTGCTCCGCGATAATAAACTCAAACAGTTTAGCCACCTCTTCCAGCAAAAATATTTTCATACCTAGATCAACCTAAAACAGAATACCGATATGCGTGGACAAGAACAAAATCATACTTTGTCAATATAATTGTTTATTTTTGTTTGTTTGTTTATTGTTTATTGTTTGCCAAAGATAAAATCACAGAAAAGGCGAATAATACAACAGAACACATCACCGGCGCAAGCACAATCGAAACTCGAAAGAATGTACTTTTGGTTTTTTGATGTTAAACCTCATTGTCAAACTTGAAGATTGAAGTTTAAAAAAATATTATTTTATCATCGTAAATTGAATATAGTTCTTTGTGATTTTATGTATTGATAAAATAACAAACACATTACAGTAAAAATATTGATTGTAGCAAATGACTTTAACTACAAATTAAGTTGTAATTCATTAACATAAAATATTTTTTTCTCCAATTATCCATTATAAATTCAATTTATTTTTTGTGATTTTGTTTAGTGATGAAATGACGCTATTTTTGCAGTAAACATTTTGGCTATAACACTAGGGCCCAGAAATGGGCATGTTCCTTTCGCATACACGTCAGGGGTACAGAAAAGGACGTAACATACTTTTTATTCGGAAGAAAAGTAGAGTGCCCAAATGCATTAAAACCGCGCGACAGAAAGCAGACAATATATTAAAATACATGCATGGAAACTTTTTTATTTTTTTTATTTGCGACTATGATTGCAAACAAGCATACCTGATGGTAAGTGATCACCGTATTACTGGATACGGAAGACTTTTCACAATGAAAAAACCTCGTGTAATGCCTCACCAGAGGCATCACTTGCACGTTGCTGACCCCTTAGAAAAAGAAGTGGGAAGGAGAAGGAGCGGAAAGGAAAAAGAGGATGATTGGACCTCTGGCACTCTCACTCACTGAACGAAACACAACAGTAGGAATACTGCTATTTTACGTCGATATTCTGTGAGAGGGTAGTCCTTCCCTGGTCGAGCCGGCCCATTCATGCTGAAATCAGCGAGGCTCTACTACATTTATATTACATGGCTGGAATGGCTGGTTTTGTTCGATCTAAAAGAATTAATAAAGCTTACTCATAAGATAATAGCCGTAGTATGTATAGTCGAATACGGAAATGGGAATAAATTCTAAAATATAATTATAGATTTCTGTTTTACTATAATGCGTTTTATGACTTCACATTGACTGAAGTAAACGCATAATAATATATTTGCCTTATTAGGAACTTGTAAGCATAAAGTATATCTATATGCATATATAGAACTAACATTAAAGTTTTTGAAAATACAGCTTATAATAATGTCTATTTTTGATTTTGTACATTATTTTATAGACAAGAGCAAAAAGTATTCAAAAGAAATCTTATTGTAAAAAAGAGTGTCATAATTAGTTGTAAAATAATATCTTAAAACCTTATTCTAACTAACATTATAAATGCGAACTTTAGTTTGTTTGTTACACCTTCACGCCTTTAATACTTGACCAATCATTTTAAAATTGTGCATATACCTTGTCATGGGTATAAAAAAGGACATAAGGTTCATTTTATCCAAAAATAAAAAAACTTTTCCCATAGGATAGTAATTTAATGTATTGTACGGATGGGGTAAAGTGTGTTAATTTGAGTAATTGATCCAACCGATGTCGAGTCAATAATGCGTTTATTAAAATAATACAATGATTATATATCTCCTCACATCTCCATTTCAAAATCCAAATTTATCTGAGCTAAGCCGCGGGCAAAATCTGGTACGCATATGTATATGAAAAAGTGGGACATTAGTGAGGATATCTCACTATCTTCCTTGGATAGCTGCGTTTAAATAGCGGTTACATCACAGTTTGTATCGTGCATCAGTTTTTAGTCTTTTGCATTTTTAATAGTTTGGAGTTTGCTATTTGATTAAAATAATCAAAAATGTGAGTCAACTACCCTATTGCCTCGTTGGCCCCAAAGCTTAAGTTTGCCCAAATGTTTTTTTAAACGTTAAAGGTATTATTGTGTTTGTCTATTATTATTTTTTTAATAGCAGCACGGATTCTAGATCTATTCCCAGTAGACATCAGTAGGCTCGCACATATTTCGTGCGCACCAAACCAACGTAGCTAGCATGGTCCTGCTAGCTTAGTGTAAGAGTCTCTCTACCGGGGCTGATTACTCATCGGGATGAGTAATAAGAAATGGTATTACATTGATCAGCTTATAAGAATATGTAGTTTATTGTTGTGATGCCTCAATAGTCCTTGGTAGACGGCCTGGTTAGCAGGATACTTTGCGATCAAGCTTACAGCTGCATGAGGCCTGGGTCGATTCCTGGTTGGACATATTGTGGGTTTGGGTATCTGTTAGATTAAGGGTGAAAATCATTTAAAATGACCATTTTGATAACAAAATTTGTCCACACGCGATATTTTATGATACAATTATTTTTACTATGTAAAAAGTACTTATTATATATAGTACTCTGATATATTGTCTAGCTACATTATGCAGATTTATATATTCATTACTAATAATAAACAAATCATATGCCTTTTTTCTCATCCAACTCGGATATTCTCCATACAAAATAATTTGTCCTCTTCACGGACTGCGTAACAAAAATCATCTGAATAAATATATTAGCTATTATATTTAATTATTAGTGAAACCTTTTCAAAACGTTGTTAATTGCCATTGATTTTGGTAATATTAATTTTATGTTAATTATATAAAATAAAAAAATGGGTAGAAAATAATGTCCATTATTTTGTTCATTTTTGTTATTCATTTTTGTAACAGTAAAATTTGTTATCAATCGGTAATTGTAAAATGGCAACACTCGGACTAACACTAGCCAATTACATGCCAGAATCGAATATGAGACGGCCATATTGTCCTCGAGTGAGAAAAGTGAATGACGCGTGTTGCTTTGTCGACGAGCAAAATTCCAATTTTAATTTGTCAGTTTTGTTTTGTTTCAAGCAACCCAGATAAATGAGCACTTAAATTATTTAATTGATTAATTAAATAGGTTATTGCTGTCCTTTATTGAAATGCAAGGTGGTTTAAACTCATTGAGTTTTCAGTTTGGCTTATCATATTTGAAGTTGCTTTCAAAGTATGGCGGTTTTTCATTTTTGTTATGAATTGTCACACTTTTTAGTTCCGTTAAAAAAATGAAATAACAAAAATGAACTAAAGTCGCAATCACATTGCTGATGAAATAATGTTTGAGTGTATTTTTGTATATAACATGATTTATCTTTCTGTTACGTTCACTGTCATTTGTTGCCCATGTTTATTTCATATTATATTAGTACACAATTATCTGTATTTCCGTGTTAGAAGCGTCCGTAGTCTAGTGCAACTGATGATTAAACGATTGTTGGTGCGGCCTATCTATGTCTGGGTGGGTTTCCTTAGGTTTCTCGTTAGACCTCAGTCTCATCTGATGAAAAGGGATGACGAGTTTGATGGTGTATCACGCTCACTCAGAACATGTCTTTTAACTGACTTCAAAAAAGGGGAGGTTCTCAATTTGATTGTATATTTTTATGTATGTTCCCGCATAACTTATCTGTTTATAAACCGATTTTGATGATAATTATTAGATTTTTTTAAGTATATGGGGGAATATAAGTATATCTTGAGAGTTGTCCCATATTTTGGTCAAAATCTGACGTTGAATTCTGGAGATAATTAGGTACTTTTCTACAAATTAAATAAATAAAAAAAATAAAAAAAGATAATTCACAACTAAAAAACAAAAACAGTTCAAAGAATACCAACAATACTATAAAATGCTAAAGAAAGAAAATGAAAATCAAACAAATATAATAAATAAACAATAAAAACAATATAAACAAGCGCTAAAAAAGAAGATCTATCGACAAAAAATCCTACTCAATTGTCAGATGACCGCCTCAGAGCAGGGGAATCTCGCAATACACGAAGAGCCGCAGACGTCAAATACAAAATCAGAAGCATTCATCAAAACTTAGATTTGTAAGAGAAACAATGTTCCTTTTAATTAATGATAATTTACCATGTTTTATTGCGGAACAAGTTATACGAAATCAATAAAACAAATGATAGTCAGATTATAATGCGCATTGTGAACAAGCCCTAATATTTCATTTTTGTTATTTTTTGTGTTGCATTTCATTTTTGTTACATTTTCATTTTTGTTTCATTTTTGTCACAATAGTCATTTTAAATGATGTTTACCCTTAAATGAATCTGTCTTAGTAAGATTCTCACCAACTAGTGTGCCGACATTTAGTTTCGTTTTTTTCATTGTGAAAAGTCGCATCACTGTTTTATACTGGATACGGACGTATCCAGTATAAAACAGTGATGCGACATTTAATAATAATACTTTTTTGTGCCTCAATGCTTTCAGGTACTATCCGAAGTCTTACCGTAAGGAAAAATATAATAAGACCGGAAAGCAAGTGAAACCATTGGTACTGCGCCTGATCTCTCTGCGATCGTGTTGGATTACTATCTCATCGGATCTTTGCGCATACAGTTATACACTAGAATACCTATCTCCTGCGTAGGTAACCAGTTTCCATTATGATAGGCCGCCGTGACTGAAATTAGGTCTGGAGGACATTATACATAAGACCAAAATGGTAGCGGCTCTTATGCGTTTTATTTTAAGCAAAATGGGATCTACCGAGACTCAAAACTAAATATCGAGTAATACTTATTACAGTACGCACATTCGCTATAATGTATGCGCAGAAATGCGTACCACTCAATATAATAGGCATGCTTGCAAGGTGACGCTAATAGGTGGCTAATCCGGCAGTGAAAATAATATACAATATAAATTATAATTTATATTGACACACGCCTTTGTGAATTGGACCGTTAAAGGATATAACTACCGGCTATAAATGTACAAGTATTTAATATAATCGTGACAAAGCTGTTACCATTGTGCGTTAAGTAAGTATTCTATATTGTCGCTATGGCAAGCTGAACTTGGCAGCCCACTGTCCCAAAAAGGAGAGTAGTTTTTGAAGGCCCGTGCCCCTTACGGTACCCTAAAAACTACAAGACTTTGATGACCAACATCATTAAAATAAATTACTAGTTTAGCGTTTAAAAATCGTCCCGCATAATAATTTATATACTTAGGTCTACCATGAAAAGTAAATACCATTGTTTCAGGCCGCCTATTCGTACCGTATGACACAGTCATTGCAAAATTCGTTCCGAATTTCGGTACGTTACCTCTTGATTGTTCTAAACACTGTCATGATGTGGCCCGAACAAGAGAATAATCCTTGAAATGAAGAAATCTGAAGAAACTTCGTTCTAATTTTATTTCGTTCAGCCCAGTTTTAGATAGACATTTTCATGTTAGGCGTTTGACACGCGGCTCGGAGCTGTCGAGTGATAACTTCACAAATTAATTGCCACATTTTGAATTTTGTTTGATTAATTTTGGGCTTTATTTTCAAAACCGATCCGATTTATCTATTCATCTATAGGTCCACCACAAATAAATAAAATTTAAGTGTCTATTTGTAATGTCAAAATAACAGCTTTTTACTAGTTTTCCCCCGTGGTTTCACCCGCGTAAGTCCCGTTTCCGTGGGAATATCGGGATAAAAAGTAGCCTATGTGTGATACAGGTCTCCAGCTATCTACATACCAATTTTCATCGCAATCGGTCTTGTAGTTTTTGCGTGAAAGAGTAACAAACATCCATACATTCACACATCCATACAAACTTTCGCGTTTATAATATTAGTTAGGATATACGGAACTTATATAAAAAAAAATATTTAATTTGTTTGGCTGCTGTCTGTATTTGTTCCGGCTAATCTCTGAAACGGCTCAATCGATTTCATTCAATTCAAACACTCGGATGAAGTCGCGGGTAACAGCTAGTTGAAAATAAAGATAGAAATGAACGTGTATATATAGATGCAATATAATTATATTAGTAGTCCTTTTACTATGCACTATAACTGCGTTCGACTAAACTACTTACAGCGCAAAGGATTCTGGCGTTCTACACGTTATTTCCAAAAGATACCTACTGGTTAACTAAGATCGGTGAATATTCAGGTGTAGAAGACTACTGCCCGGGTCTCATGTTCAGAGTGTAATGACATAAAATAAATTTATAAGACACATAGGTTAAGGCACAACGCAATGTTGATAATAACTTGAGACCGTTACTAACTGTTAAGAAACATAGTACTTATTTGTTATTATAAGAGAGCATGTACACATTAACTACAAACTACCTAAATATGATAATGCGGTTGAAAGCACAATTATATTATTTAATTTTATTGGTGGATACAAAACCTATCTGTCATAATTAACGTTTGGCAATTGTCGTGAGATCATGATTGTTTTGTTACTAGCCACGGACGGCCACGGTTCACAAGGGCTGTCAAAGATATAATCAATTCATTATTATATCTGATCACTACATAATATAAAACAAAGTCCCCCGCCGCGTTTGTCTATCTGTTCGCCATAAACTCAAAAACTACTTAACGGATTTTCTTGTGGTTTTCACCAATATACAGAGTTATTCATGAGAAAGGTTTAGGTGTATAATTTGTTTAGGCTTTGTAATACCCGTACGAAACCGGGGTGGGCCGCTAGTTTTAAAAAAAGCATTCCAATGTTGACTAGCTTCATTCTTAGCGGAACGAAGCATTGAAGTTATGTAAGCCACTAATTCGTCTCCGTACGGAATTTCGAGAACAAGAACATTATGGCGATCTCTTACATAGCAGGTTTCATCGAGATGTTTTTCTTCGTGAAAAGAGAATCGGTAGTGCACTGGCCTATCCGTTGCACAAACGATGTAAATTCGACTTCCTTCAATAAGATGGCGTAGTGGTTAGTTTAACCGACTGCCACGCCTAAGGCCGCGGGTTCGATTCTCGCACAAGTCAAAAATTTGTGTGTGTGAACAGGGATGTTTGTCTTGGTCTGGGTGTTTCTATGTATAATATGTATGTATGTTTATCCATTGTCTAGTACCCATAGTACAAACTCTGCTTAGTTTGGGCTAGACGGTGTTGTGTGTATGTGGTAGAATATTACATTATAATATATATATATATATATATATATATTCAAAGTTAATGCACACGTAAATCCATAAGCATAAGCTTAGATATCTTGAAAATTATATAGAAATCTTAGACAATGCAGTTCAATGGTTACTGATCCATACGGATGGCATATTGGTATAGAAAGGCCGTTTAGACACTGTCACTGCGTCGAGTGCGCATGGGCTAAAAACGTAAGTGATCTACAAATAGTTCCGAGTCTAGTTGTTCTTTGTGTCCGTTGTTTGAATGTTTGTGAAGTCCTCCGCGACGCAGGTAATTTACCCAGAGTAGTAAAATGTGTATCCCACTAAGCTGTTATTTTTTAATCATATACCTATGAGTAGGTAAGACAGTTCAACTTAAAGTCTAAGGCACTTTTAATCTAATTCTATTTAGTAGATATTGTAATATAATATCAGCTCTGTATTTAACTGCCTCACTGCTAGGCACGGGCCGGGTTCAGTGTGAGAAGGGTTAGGTCACAGTCAACCGTGCTGGCCCAGCACGGGTTGGCAGACTTCACACATCTTCGAGAACTTTTAGGCATGCAGGTTTCTTTAAAATGTTTTCCATCACTGCTAAAGCGAGCGACAATATATCAATTTATTACGAACAAACTTTGACAAGTTAGAGGTCCGTGCCTTTGAATGGAACTCAAAAGCTATATGTGGCAGTCTAACGGTTTTTTGCTAGGGTATCACTGCTGCTTCTATTGTAGATATTGGGCATGGTATTAACGTTGTGTGACAAGTATGCGTTTACGCATACGGCTACGAAACAACCAACCTTATCGATACTTATATTATGCAGAGGAAAGATTAGATATTTTGTTTGTTTATAAGGATTTAACTCAAAAACTATATAACGGATTTAAAAAGTTCTTACAACATTAAAAAGCTGTATTATCTCTGAGTAACATAGGCTATATTTTATTTAAAATCTTTTACGCGAGCGAAGCCGCAGGGTAGAGCTAATATTCGAATAAAGAAAAGCGTTTATTAGACAACCCTGACTCAGTTCAGCACGTGAACTGAAGCAATAAATTATGTGTAGATCGAGATTAAATAACAATTACAAGCTATTTTGGTGCGGTCACCTGCTGTGTGACACTCAATTTGAAAGGTGCCACGAACACGGTGGAATTCAGTAGATACAAGCCTACCATTGATTTGTATTCTCTTGTACCCGGTTCTGTGTATAATATGTATCGCGTTGATGTCTTAATAGCAAGAGATAAACTCTATTCGATGTTGATAATGTCACTATTGATAAAACAAAATGTTTGTTATACAGTTTAGGCTCGGTTTAATTCGATATAAGCTCAAGTATATGCGTTATAACTTATTATTTCAGAAATCTTTTAATAAAAATAGGTCAAATATACACAAAAGAAGCTTCAAGTGGTCTCTTCACCAGTGCCATTGCACCAAGTCTCAATCCCCACAAACGACAATGACTGGTGTGATAGAAATGATTGTTCTGAGTTTGGATGTTCTTCGAGTCTGTTGTTTAAATGCTTGTAATCTCCGCGATAGAGGAATTATACATAGGGAGTGAGTACTTAGGTATTACTGATGAAAAAATGGCTTTGCATGATTTAGACGCACAACATAGTCTGTTATATAGACTCTGCTATCTGCCATAATGCCTTAAATTTTAAAATGTAGTTTAATACAATGTAGTATGCCATCTGCTTGCAGGTGTGTTGAAACCTTTTTCGTCTACTTAGATATTAGTGTATAATATATAATAATATCAGCCCTGTATTAAATTGTACCACAGCTGCGCACGGGCTTCTACTCAGTGTGAGAAGAGCCATAGTCCACCAAGCTAGCCCAGTGCGGCCTGGCAGACTACACATATCTTTGAGAATATTATGCAGATTTCTCAGATACGCAGGTTTGCTCACGATGTTTTCCTTGACCGTTAAAGCAAGCGATAATTAACTATTTTCGACAACTTTGTATTAACGTGGCTAGGCTCATGTTAGCTAGAGTCCTGTGCTTTAGGTGTAATGTCGGGCTCTTACGCAGGTTATCGGGGACGAACCTATTGTACTACCAAAATAATTACCAGACTCTGTACTACAAAAAATCTTAATCCTAACGAATATTATAAATGCGAATGTAAGTTTGTTACGCTTTCATGCCCTAACTACTCAACTGATCATCATGAAATTTTGCATACAAGTTATTAGGAGAACATACAATGAAATAGGGTACCTTTCATCCAGAAAATACGGACGGTTACTAACCTCAAGCAACCTACATTTATGCGAGCGAAGGCCGGGTAAAATCTAATTTCGTCTAAGAATATCACTCTAAGATTTTGTCGATCTAAGATTCGATTTAAGATTTTATTCGATCGTAAACGCAGACTTAAGCCATGAGACCAGATCAAGCCAATTTAACGGTTAAATAGTACCGTAGCGCTATTTATTATTCTGTAGCACTTTAATTACTATATAATACTAATTAGCTTGTTGTGCATGATGTCGTGCATATTAAATAACCTACAACTCGTTAAAATGTTTCGATACAATCAATAAGTACGATCTGAATCGTAATATTATGCATTTGGACCGTACAATGGACAAATGCACAACCGGGCACTGTTCCGTCTCGACTTATGAATAACAAATGTAAGTAATCTAATATTTATATCAATATGAAACTATTTTGATCCGGTAGCAAATCAACTCGAGGCCTATTTCTGTATATAATTGTTAAGAGGCCTCTCGTATGGGTGTTTTGATTTGACATTATGCACTTCCAAATTATAATTAACTAGCTTTTGCCCGTTATGTAAGTAACAGTACCATAAAAATAAAATATAGCGTATGTTACTCAGTGATAATATAGCTTTCTAAATATGAAAGAATTTTAAAATCGGTTCACTAGTTTTGAGTAAAATCCTTACGAACAAAAAACAAATCTTTCCTTTTTTGATTACGACCGATGCAATTTGGTCGGCACGTCGGGAAATTGATAGGTTTTACCTTATATACCTTTGATTACTTACTCAAGCGATTAAGACATGTTAGCCTTATTAATATTATAAATGCGAATGTGAATTTGTTTTCGCATACACGTTTTCACCGTGGAACTTATAAAAAATAAGAATTATACAGTACAACTAATTTTTTCTGCATGAAAGGTACCCTATGTTCTATTTTGTACCCCTGACAGTGATCGGTTGAATAGTTTAGGCGTGGAAGCGTAACAAACAAACAAACTCACATTCGCATTTATAATATTAGTTAGGAATATAGTTGCCCTTATTAATACAAGCATACATTTATTTGTAATCACGTTTATCAAAGCAGATTAAAAGTAAATTGGTACATAAACTAAATTCATAAATAATCAATAAAGTTGGCCTCGATGGCGTAGTGGTTAGTGTAACCGACTGCCATGCCTAAGGTCGTGGGTTCGATTCCCGCACAAGTCAAACATTTGTGTGCATGAAAATGGATGTTTGTCTTAGTCTGGGTGTTTCTATGTATAATATGTATGTAATTACAAAAAAAAAAGTATATATGTATGTTTATCCATTGTCTAGGACCCATAGTACAAGCTCTGCTTAGTTTGGGCTAGATGGTGTTGTGTGTATGTAGTAGAATATTATATTATTATTATTAAATCAATACATACACACATCAAAAAAGACCGCATTCACGGAAAAGGGTAGATATTTTTTAATTGCTTAAAATATTTACAAATATATTATTACGTTTGTGTTCCTTATTTAAGAATTTTAAATGTAGAAAACATAAAATCTTCTTTTGTTTTCCTTTTTATAAAGATGAGGTCAATGATAAGTGACCCTAATTCTTGTTTCTGACTGAAAACTGTTTTGATCAATTTCTCTAAAATTGTTCATTTGAAAAATGCTAGATGGACTGATTGTAGTCTTGCTAGCAAGAATAGTGTTATTGCGTGAAGAAGAATACTCTACAAGGCAAATCGCAGCCAGAGTCTCCGTTTCTCAAACCTGCATCGTTACTACCCAGCAGAGGTACTGGAGAATGGGCAACCTGGCTGACCGACCTCGCAGTGGCCGTTCGGATGTCCTTAGGGATGTTCAGAAGCGCTACATCAAACTTCTTGCTACCCGTGATCCAATAATTAACGCTACCAAACTGAGATTAGAGCTGTGAGCTGCTATTGGCCTGGATATTAGCACTCGGATCATTCGTAATTGTTTACACCACTTTAGATTACGATCAAGGAGATCTTGACGAGCATCTTGGAATACACGAGAACGACAGCGCACGCACAACGCAGATTGCAGTGGGCTAGGCAGCATCAAAACGATAAAGACGAAGAAGAATATATCTGGCGTAATTGTCTTTTTCGTTGACGAAACACGGATTAGTACGGACCCTGATAAACGACGTTTCCGGGTTTGGAGACGGCCTGGGAATTCTGAAAGGCAAAGAACTGCCACTGGAACCGTTCAGCAAGGCGGCAAATAGGAATCTTTTTAGGCCGGAATAATGATTGGAGCTCGAACGCCTCTGATCCCGTACTAACCAGTACGTGTTGGTCGACGATAATGCGCCGGCACATCGAGCTCAATGAGTGACCGAGACTGGCGTGCCGGGTCTCCGGACTTAAACCCAATCGAGCACGCATGGGACGCTCGCAAGGAAGTCGTTTGGATTCGTCAGCCAGCTTCAAGAACTCTGTCAGAGATCAAGGAAGCCGCCATTCAAGAATAGGACAGGTTACCACAAGAACAGTACAGTAAGCCCAGAAGAATTTCCGCATGCATTCAAGCTAGGGTAGGAGTCATTTTGTATTAAATTTGGAAAAGCATATAAAAATGAATAAAATTATTTACTTTTATTAAATGTTCGCATTTCTTTAAATTACAAATTTCACAGAGATTGAAAACTATTATTTATAATTAAAAAAATAATGTAGTAATTTTCATATTAGAATTCAGTGTTTTATATGTTAAAGCAATAAATTTTGACACAAGAAAAAATATCTCAACTTTTCCACGTGAACGCGGACTTTTTTTGATGGGTATATATGTCTTGCTTATCGGTAGTTTATATTATATTTACTAGTAGCAGTATTTCCATTTGCTCCATAATGGATGAACTTCAAGACGTTATATAAACAAAACTATGTCAGGTCGTGGACCGGTCTGACCGCTTTTCAGTTCTATGAAACAGTTTCCTCAGCATGTAGGAACAATTGTAATTAATATCTTGTCTGAGGAACACGCACTTTAGCTATCACATTAATTATAAACTTGTTTGTACTTATTTTAGTACTTCTTGTTCGAATAAGACGCTTAATGATGACAGCAGAGAGTTGTTTATTATGATGCCTTTATTAAGACAGAATAGTGTGAAATCAAATGGAATTTATAATACATTTTTCAACCATTGACAATAGTCGGGCTATATGTTATAGCCCGATTATTGTCAATGATTGAAAAATATTTTTTAATATTTATTTATTCAAAGTTTTTAGTGTGTAAGCAGCGATAGCCTAGTAGGATACTGTTAGACTGCCACGCAGAGGTCTCGACTTCGATCACAATGTGACTTTTCGAAGTTATGTGCGTATTAAATAGTAAACTATCGCTCACTTTGGGGAGAAAATCTGGACATCTGAGTATTCTCGAAGGTATATGAAGTCTGCCAACCCGCACTGGGCCAGCGTGGTGGACTATGGACTAACCCTTCTCTTACTGAGAAAAGGCCTGTGCCCAGCAGTGGGACAGTTTAATACAGGGCTGATATTATTATTATATTAAAACGTCAACAAAATCACATGATTCAATATGCTTTTCTCGAACTGTATCACTACAGTAGCAGCTGTGTTAACCACTTTGTGCGTCGAAATGTCAACACAGTATGTTGACGCGTTACCACACTCGTTCAAAACATTTCAATGCCTCAATTAGTAGTCTTAGTAAATGTCATCATCGTCTGTCTTGGGTGACCATGATCGAATATATATTTTTTTATATTGCTTTATATTTTCCATAGATTCTGATACAATGTAAATTGACAATTTCTTTTTTGAGTTATTGAAATATTATTTACACGAAAAAAAGCAACAATCATTATTTACAACTTAACTAATAGACGAACCTACCTACTTATAAGTAAAACAAAATGAAATGGCACAAAATATAGGCCAAAAATTATAAAAACGAATGGCTGGTGTAGGCAGCGTCGTAAAATTCCTCTGCATCGCTGTCAACCGGTAAAGTGCCCAGAAGACTGGCAGCATTGCCACGTTGAATAGGAATGCTGATTCTTTGAGTCAAGAAAAGTCCAGCCAGATCTCTAAAGAGCGCATGAGCGCCCAGATCCCATGAACCTAGCGTCTCCACCCCAAACGGCTCAAAAACACCGTTTGAGGTTTTCCGTAGCTGCAACAGCACTGGCACAGCTCACCGTACTCGAAAACGTGATGACGCAAGGGTGTCAATGCATGTGGAATCCCACACCAAAAGCAGGGTAGTAAAAGGTATCAAGGTCATACCATCAAATGAATTGTATCATATATTTTATTGTTGGCTCATTATTATTATTAATTGGTCTACAATGTTTTATTATTAACAGGATCTACTTACATGCCTGAGGGTGGAATATAGAGAAATTTATATTTTAGTTACATCTACAATATACAACCTAAATTCGCAATAATTCGTCCAATAAGTAATAAAAATAAATGCATCCACAAATATCTGTTTCGAGTCTGGGTGTTCTCTCTTTGTGAAGTTCACTATCCTACGTGACAAAGGAACTAATCTGGTACGATTAAAAGTAAACACTTTATACGGATTTTGTCATGTTGTTTATTTTAATTTAAAACATTTTCATTAAATAATTTAACGCGACAAAAGCCGTATAAAGTGTTTAATTTCAATGACAATATTATTATCTGGTACAAAATACAAAGAAGTTAAAAAATAAGTGTTTATAATAACATACTTAAGTTTTTATGAGAGCTAGGTAGATTACTGTAGAAACCTATTTTAAAACTGGAATTTTGTTTATACTGCAGCAGCTCGGCTGGGTGGTTTTGCTTCTATGATGAGTAGTCTTTCTTAACTCCTAAACAAGTGATTATGCTGTCCACATCTATTGTAACTTAATCGTCTGTTACTGGCAGCATAGATATCCCCTTTTTAGAGGCTCAGCGACGTGTAAGTTTGTCTTCTTGAATTACATGCTTCCATATGTAAAAGCAAGCAAGCAAAAAAGGCAAAGCAAGCAATCAAAGCAAGCTAATAAGCATCAGGCGCACTGTATGCTTGTTAGCGATCTTGGTTGTATGCCAAAAACTTAAACAAATGGAACAAAAATCTATGCCCAGCACTTGATAAATATATTTCGAATAAAAGAATGAAACAACCTCAAGGTATGTAGGTATTAGAATTTAAATTTCATAATCTATATATGCAGAAATGACTTTTTCTTAAGTATATACAGTGAAGTAAAAATTTGTCAAAAAAAACAACCTTCTCCATATAAACTTCTTGAAAGCCAATATTTCGACCACTCGGTCCCATAATTGTTTATAAGATTTCTGTTTTAAAACTCCTATTATATGCAAACATAGTCCTTTAACTGTTAGGCAACGTATGTGCTGATCATACTAGTCTACCAAATCACGAAGAAAACAGAGAGATATCCTGTAGTCAGCGATGGAACTGTGAACTTGCGATTGGAATCACATAAAACGAAGTGCAAAGCGATATCTATAAATATTTCACATTGCAAATTTGGAGCAAATAAATATGCGATGTTGTATAGTATGTATGCACGTATATAACTGTTGTATTGTTCCGTGACATAAGCTTTTAAGTTTGCGGCTGATTATGAGGACATAGTTTCGATAGAGTTATATTATAGTATTATCTAGACTAATATTGTAAAGCTGAAGAGTTTATTTTTTTGTTTGGTTGAACGCGCTAATCTCAGGAACTACAGATCTGAATTGAAAAATTATTTTATTGTTGGATAGCTAATTTATTGAGGAAGGCTGTAGGCTATAATAACATTACGCTACGACCCACGGGCGCAGCGCAGTAATCATAAACGCGGATGACACCACAACTAGTTATCGATAAAGCTGCCGTATCCTGGGGCATATTGGATCAGATTAATAATAAAATTTGTTAGGTGTGCCTCGGTAGTGCAACTGCTGTGTAGGTAACATCTCGGGTGTGATTCTCGGGACTCGTTAAGAAATTCTCGGTAGTAGCACCTAGTCAGGGAATGCGCCCTAAAGACGACTATATTTATCTTACAAACTTCTTAAAAAACGGGACTATCCTATTGAGCCTACAAATCATGGGGATCGTACTCAAAGTATGACATTTCATCAGTCCAAACACTCCGTGCGGAAACGGCGTGTTAAGGTCAAGAAGGACAAGTCTGATTGATCATTTCTCTGGTTTCCTGCTCAACGAGGCCACACGCTATTGTTGAACGAGAAAAGCCGAAATCTAATTAGCCGTGATAGTTTACCGAAAAGGGTTTATTGGTATCTGTCTCATAATTAATTAATATATTGATTAATGTAATGAGCTGTTGATGTATGCTTTAGTTTGATTAATGATTAAAAATGTTATTTATAAATAACTTGTTTCTACTCGTGGCTTGAATCAAGTGCACGGATAGTGTAGCGGTTTAAGTGGTCGCCTCGCTACTGGCGCCGCGCCGAGTGTTGTGGGTTCGATCCTCCCCACACGGGACAAAAAATTGTGTGATTCACAAATGGTTATTTCGAGTCTGGGTGTTATTTGTATATTTTTTTTAATGTTTGTTATGTCCCCCGCACAGGCACAGGTATTATTTCTAATGCGGGAAACGTGTTTTCAAAGAATAAAAAATAAAAGAATCGTCTTATTATTACTATTTTAGTCAGTGATGTGGCTTTCTAGTAACGCAAAATTTCATTCGAATCGTTGACATAGTTTAGAGATTTTTATAACGGTAGTAGATACTGCGACTGTGTTTAATGATTTTCAAGTTGTCAAAGTTTAATTTCTACCTTTTGCGTTATATATTTCGCCCTAGTTTCATCATGATAGGTATATATGGTGTGAAAAATAACAAACAAATAAATTTACATTCTAATTAATTATCTGAATTTAATTTCGTTAAAATATTTTGAGCAGGTAATAAGAAAATTGTCTGCTACAACGAAAAAATTAAAGCATTTTATGAGGAAACAATTTTGTAAAATTCTCATTCTTAAAATAAACTATCTGCACCCATGACATTGCGATGCGAAATTTTATAAAGATCGGTCGAGTAGTTTAGGCGTGACAGCGTAACATAGAAATAAACAAACTCATATTCGCATTTATAATATTTGTTACAATAAGTGCCATTTATTTAACATATTCCTAATCATTATAATCATTCACAAAATAACTTCTACTTTATAATTATTTACAACGGACCAAATATTACCTAAAGTTTTTAAGTTAGGCCTTTGTCCGTTATTATTTTTCAATTTATTTAATTAATGAAGTTTCGATGTTTAGCCTTTCTCTACGTTTTTCTAGCTTTAGCCTATATCTTTCAATGTTTTGTCTTTCAGATTTGAAATAAATCGTATAAATACTCAACAGCCCTTTTTTCTTTATAATAATAGAAATACATTAAGCCTTAACAAAGGTGTAACAGCTTGGCTAGATAAATCATACTCATTAGGATAATTATGTCCGCAACTGTACAGCCCAGGTCACGTACAGTCGTTCGTCAATTTGACAGAAAGGTAAACTTTAAGGGTTAACGCGCACTCGCACATTTTGCATATGAATTGAAGCGAACACAGCACACGAACGTACAATGGTATCAATAGGGTTACATCTCCTGATCAAACTGCACTGCACGTGACTGTACGGATGTGGTAGTGATTAAAGTGGTCGCGTCGAACCAACAGCACTCGGCGCGTGGCATATGACAACGTGATCACTTAAACAACGACACCATACGCAGTTTTTAGTTAAATTAAGATATATAGGGCATAGTAGCTTGAGACAATACATAATTCATTTAACAATACATTATTAATTAAGCAAGCACGTAAAGCTGTTGGTACTGCGCCTGATCTCTCTTCGGTCGTGTCGGATTATCCGTCCCATCGGGTCATGAGGGTTAGGGAACAGAGAGTACACTTGTGTTTGCGCACATACTCGTACACTATAATATCTCCTGCGCAGATGTCCAGTCTCCGTTAAGATTGGCAGCCGTGACCAAAATTCGGTCTGGAGGACATTATTATTATTACATTTATTTATTACAGATCTTAATCTGAAAGCATTAACTAAGTGTTTTTAATGAGATTTTTTATTAAGTAAGACAAATAGTCTAATACTCTAGCAAACTATCACTAACAAACTAA
Source organism: Catocala nupta (assembly GCA_963675205.1). Taxonomy (NCBI): domain Eukaryota; kingdom Metazoa; phylum Arthropoda; class Insecta; order Lepidoptera; family Erebidae; genus Catocala; species Catocala nupta. Next base: position 16,787,317 of record OY776097.1, on the reverse strand, counting down.
CATACATAATATAATAATATAGTGACAATAATAATTATAAAAAAAATATTTATTTAAAATAAATTATATTCTACAATAAATTAATGCTATTAAAAAAGCATTACAATAAAATTTTAATAAAGTTTAAATAGGCATTTAGAAACAGAATAAAAAAGGATGCTTCACTAAATGCAAAAAATAAACTAATACAATTTAAGGCTTTATTTTTACTACATGTTTAAAAGACTGTCAAAGTCTTTAAAATAATCATTTATTCATTTACGTCACAAAGTAACACTTATGAACGTCAAAGTCACTGGTCAGTACAATCAGCTGTACTTACCGTACAATCTGCTACACATTGTATGCACCGAATCCGGTGACATCATTGAGATGTGTCTTTTAAAATCCGTTAATAATAATTGGCACCATACCTATTTTAATGTTCTTGTGGTGGAGACACACAACTGCCTTTCTTGGAACGTTGTACAAATATATTCCAAAATGGAATGAGCTTTGTGTAAGTTTGTCTTTATAAACCTATTGTACTTTACCGGATCTTAAAGAATGTATCATTAAACTTTACAAACTCAACTATTACTAAATAACTATTGCACAGATCTGACGTCTTTAAGTGTTCCTAACTTCTCCATTATCTGAATAATGTGAGTTTGATCCTTAGATGGGACAATAAGAATAATATTTTAGCTATGGATTAGAACGGTCAGAAGAACTTCATATCAAGATGACCTAATCTACTTTATTGCCTACTAGTTTTTGCTCGCACAACACAAAACACCGATGACTTGCATTCAACCCTATAGTTAAGTTTAAACTTAACTTCCTGGGGGACCAGAAAATGGTGGGTGGGTACGGCTCACCTGGCCTCCCCTTGTACACACCATGTCTAGAATACTGTAAACCTTGTCGTTTTGAACAACAATATATTACAAAATTTCTAGCAGCACAGTTTACCTATTGAGTCGCAGCGGTACACCGGCGACCAGACAATACGTTTTCAATAATGTCTGGCGTTCCAACAATTGAAAGGTAATGATAAAATCGAGAAAGTATTCAATATGTATGACAATTGATGGTTTGTGCGATGAACGTCAGAAACGCAAATAACAGATTAGCGAATTATCAGAAACGCATAATGCGAGGTGTCACAAAATTACAAGATCTGATAATGCGATAATCCCACACGGGACACAACTTTGTGTGATCCACAAATGGTTGTTCCGAGCCTGGATGTTCTTTGTGTCGATTGTTTGAATGTTTGGAAAGTCCCTCGCAAAACAGTCATTACCTATTCCTAGTGCGGAAGTTATCCTTTATAAATAATACAAGATATAAAAAAATAGCATCATGATCCGCCATATCTAGATCAACAAGACAATTAGTACAACAAAAGTCAATAAGACAAGCAAAATACCAATATAAACATTATTTAAGTACCTAAAATATCAGCGTGATATTAGTTTAGCCAAAGACATTTCGTAATAGCGCATCTTTGCCTAAAGGTCATTACAGAATACCGCGAGTCAGACATACCTACTCATGACAAACGCCATGAACTATTACAGTAAGCCCATTTGAACTAAAATATCTGTGTATTAAAATGCCTAAAGTGTGACAAAATAAACGTAAAGCATATCGATATAAAATTGATCGATTATCAACTCGATTCAAATCAGATGCCAATTTTGACTAAGTCAAGAATTGCTGGATCGGGTTTCGATTAATCGATTTGTATTTCAGTTCAATTCGCACTTATTATGTTGTTGTCTTCGTTGTTGGATCAATACCTATCATTGATTTCATTATTTCTCGTTAAGGATAGCGAAAACCCCTATGCGTCACAGAAACACTTACTACACTAAGTTGTTAGTTGTTTCCACGATCATCTATGAAACAGCAAACTTTTCTCGATAGAACTAACTCCGTTTAAGCAATACCTCAGATGTAAACCTCGCTGTGCCAGTGGCGACAAATGCCCAGCTTGCCCGAATAAAATGGCCGATCCAGAATATTCAAGTTTATTCTATTATACTACGGGATCCAACAGTTATCCTGCCTGAACGTTGGCTTGTAAACCAATATTTGCACTACCTACCGGCTCCAATTGTGATTCGAAAACATCCAGAGACACATTAAACAACGCAAAAAAATAACAGCTAAGTCGGTCCAGCCGTTTTGAAGGAGTTCAGCGGCATACACACGCACAGAAGACCTACCTACATAAATAAAATGTGGTATATAAAGAAGGAATCGTAAGGATTTACTTCGTTTGACATAGGACATCATAGGCAGGTAATTAGAAATCGTTCAAATGGGGAAAATCATAATTCTGCATTTATAACGAAGTAAACCACTATAAGCTCATAACTAGTTACTTACATTAGGATTCGAGTACAGTGTCGAGTTGTCACGAGCTCTGAGCGGCGTGACGAACCGACACTGACTGTCCGTAATCATCGCGGGCGATAACTTCACATCTCGGTAGAAGCGCGTCGAACTACAGTTGTGTAGAACCATCAACAGATGGCGCACACTGATATTAATAAGCAACTTCTCTAAATATATACACTAAAAGAGAAACTCACCGGGGACAGTATTTGTAGGAACGATATAAAATAAAATTGCATTCCACGCTTAAATATAATGAAGCATTGTTTTGCGTACGAAGCAATATAAATATTTTATAGACCGCCTAAATACCTAAAAGATGTTCGGCAATATTCATATAACTTACAAGAAGGTTATAACGTCCTATAAGTAAATAATCTAAAAAGTATTGTTCTTAATAATGCATAAAAATGCTAGCTTGCCTAATCCCGATGCTGTAAGTAGTGAAGGTTTACAGAAAATTAATGAATATAGATTTTTTACAATGCATTTATAAAACATACTAAGTATTTTAACTGCACATTATATTAAGCCTTTAGTAAGATATTAGTACTGATTTATTTAAATTAAGTTCTAACCTATTGAGTATGGTATACCGAGAATTGACAGATTAAATGAAAGTGTATAGTCCATTCCAACCCATTCTGATAAAAAGAAAAACAAACCAAATTTTGTTAAATTTATCACATAATTACTTACTTAATGGAATAAGTAATACATTTATCCGTATTTTCACGGTTTTCACATAATACCTCAATGCATTTTTAAGCAGTTTAAATAATAAAGATAATTTCATTCGAAAAAATTTTGACGGAGTGTGAGGTTATTTGTCAGTATTATGATTGATATTTATGTATATGATTGTTTCAATACTGAAATTTTTGGTAATTGATTAGTTAATCGATATTTGTTTAATTTAAAAACTAATTAGGTCAATTAAATTAACGCCTATTAAAGCTATATATATATATATTTAAAGCTATATATATATATATTTATATATAGCTATATATTTAAAGCTCTCCCTAAAATCAGTATATAGGTACTGATTTTAGGGAGAGCTTTAAATATGTTTTATAAATCTCATGCTGAATTCACGTATTCTATACATAAAGGTTTATTATTTACTCAGAAAAACAATTACACATGCCTAAATGGTTTAATTTGTTTTTCTTTTCCTTTTTAAAAGACATCCCGCATTAAAATTAATTACTGTATCGCAGTAGACTTTACAAACTTGTAACGAATACTGAAACACCCAGACTTGGCACAACTAAGTATTTATAATTACTAATTACACAATATTTTGTCCTGGTGTGGTGATCGAACTCAACACTCGGCGCGTGGAAGTGATGAGGCAATCAGTTTAATCAGCAGTCTGTGTGAGTTACAGGCCATTGATAAATGCATTTATACAACAAAGAAAGTGTATGTGTAGGTGTAGTGTTATGTTTTATTTGAATTTGAAATTCGAACAAACTTAAGATGTAGGCTTTTCATTCGATTATTCATTTCTACAACGATAGACCACGATAAACATTTATTAATAAACTAGTTGTTACCCGCGACTTCGTCCGCGTGTAATTTAACTAAAAAGTATGTTTGTCAATGGAGAAAATATTTACTCCATATAACATTAGCTATCTGCCAGTGAAAGACCCGTCAAAATCGAATAATCTAAAATCTAGCTCTTTCATAGATTAGCCGGAGCTAACAGACAGGCAACAATTTTAAACATAGATTTTTTTTAAATAACGTACCGTATATACTTTCATATGTATTTAGTAAAAAGCTGTTATTTTGACATTACAAACAGACACTTCAATTTAATTTATTTATAAAGATTTGCCATAAATTGTTCTGGTCTTCAGTCTTCTAAGACTACGTGACCATGAGTGAACAACAAAGTTTTGTTGTGTGTCATTATTCTGAGAATATGTACCGCCAAATCTAATGTCATGCAGTGAAAGGATTCGACACAGTCCCTGGTACGATAGGAATGTCGGCATTACATGCAACTTTATCTACTTATATACACATATAGTTTGTAATGTTGATATTTGTACAATGCATACATACCATTACAGCGCGGATGGCGTAGTCGTTTATGTGGTCGTCTCGCTCCTGTCTCTGTGTCGAGTGTTGTGGGTTCCAATCTCTCAGGGGGAAAATTTGTGTGATCCATAAATGTTTCTTCCGAGTCTGACTGTTCGCTGTGTACATTGTTTGAATGTTTGGAAAGTCCCCCGCGATACAGGAAAAATTCCTGGGCCGAGAAGAGTCTTTAAAAATAAAATATGCCATTATTAAGTTATATATAGGGCATTTTATGTCCTGTTGTTCAACAAGGCACCACAATAACAAGAGATTCAAGGATTTAAACCATAGATGCGCTCTATTACGTTTAAATATGTATACCTTTCAGGAAGTTAAGTGGTCTTCTGACGTAAAATGCACACGTTTACTCATATTAAAAATTGTGTACTATCTTTCTCAATTACGTTTATATAATGTGTGGACTTAGTCTTCTTAGTGTGGACACATTTTCATTCACATTTTGTCTATGTATGATTTACACCAAAATCTTTGTAGAGCGTGACAAAGCTTGACGAAACTTACGTGTTCTTATGGTTAATCCAGCTATAATTCAGTCATCCAAATATACGTCAGATTTGTCGATCCTTTGTATTCGTTTTTGCCTTTCTTAAGCCTTCACATACTTCATATAAAATTTGATTAAAATCGGTTCAGTGAAAACTTAACAAATAGACATGGTTACTTATTTTCGCAATTATTTAAGCTTATGGTTGTGTAAATATTAAACAGCGTTTATTATATTGTACCGAAGATATTATGATTTTAATTAACTATAGTTTTTATTTTGCTAATAATAATCGAATTAGTGTCTGTAATTTAATTAAGTCTTTGCACAAATGAAACAGCGGACGTATCTGACAAAAGGAAACGACATTTATATTTTATTTTAGTTACATTAGAGCTGGAGAGAGCTATGATCGGGGTTCCCCTGCGGGAGGAGGAAATGAGGAGATCCGCAGGCAAACTAAAGTTGCCGAGATGGCTCTGCGGATAGCCAAGCTGAAGTTGCAGTAGGAAGGGCACATAGCGCGCAGAACCGATAGCCGTTTGGTTAGAAAGGTTCTGGCGTAGCGGTCACGCACCGGAAGACCCAGTAAGAGTAGGTCCCCACAAGGTTGACCGACGACCTGACCCTTAGATCGCGGAAAACGGTTGGATGCCGGTGACCCAAGACCGGTCTGTGTGGAAAACCTTGGCTATTTCCAGCAGTGGACGTCTTTCGGCTGAGAAGATGACATTAGAGCTGGCGTTTAATAACAATAATTATGATTGTTATTACCAGAAGTTTTTTTGTTTGCTAGTGTACAACCAGTATCTTAAATTAATTATTGGGACCTGTGAAAAAAGCGGTAAACCATTTATTTTCTTGATTGTTATACCACTAGGGCGACGATGCTGAAAGCAACAATGGGCAGACAGAATATTATATAGTACCTATGTATAGTTTGTTATAACTAGACTATAGTTAAAATGCGGTATCCGTACTAACATTATTAAAGCGAATGTGATGTGACTGTGTTAGTTTGTTACATTTTGACGACTTAACTACTCGACCGATCATCATGAAATTTCGCATACACGTTGTCAGGGCTTTTTTTTTTTTTTTTTTTTTTACGTGGGGGAATGCTATGACGCATATCCCTCCGCGGGGGCGGGCGGAGGGATTATGTCGGACTCGCCGGGGTAAAAGAAAGATGGAAATAATAGTAAAGTACCTCCCGGAATACCGACTAAACCTACCACGGTGTTCCTCGACAAAACCACTATCGACGGGGCCGCGCGAATCGCTTTCGCATGCGGTCGCGACCCCGCCGCGGTTACGGCCCGCCGTATGAAACGGCAGGCCACTACACGAAAGACCTACCCAAAATAGGCACTACGTCGACGTTGTCAGGGCTACAAAAAAGGACATGGGTACTTTCATCCTAAAAAAGTACTGTTACCAAAAATTGCTAATTTTAAATATACCTACTTATATATTCTTTTACTATTTGGTGTAAATACGTTCTGAGTTTTAGACATTTTAAATCCATTGCATAATTATATGACGATAACAGATCGTTCGAGAAACTAGTAGGTATAAAACTGGAATGAGTGAAAATGAAAATGTTTAACCCTCACTTACTGGCACATGACACATTATACATTGATACATAATACGTTTATACATCATACAAAATATATAATACGTAATACAATTATATACAAATAACGTAATACGTACCTAAATCCAATACCTTAGCTATGACAGTTGCCAATGATATGGGCCTGTAATTAGAAATGTCAGATGCATCTCCAGTTTTATTTATCACAATAAGTACTACCCTTGTGTACATCAGATCGGCAGGTAGGTAGCAATGACTAATACACAAATTAAATCTCGAGGAAGGTGCGCTCCAGCTTACCTCAGATGCTCGATGCTGAGACCATCATGGCCGGGGAACTTACCTCCCTTCATTTGCTTTATTATTGAAGTAACTTGCTTTGCAGAGAATCTAACAGTAACGTCCCCGGGTGTAGTAATATTTTTTTTATTGGGAATTGAGTTAAATATTATTTATGTACATATTTAAACGCATTTGGCGGCCTATTGCATGACTGCAGAAGAATACATGGTAATGATATAAAAATGCACATGTTAATAGGTATATTATTATTATTATATTATTAAGTATTAAGTATTAAGTATTGCATTTGACTGTATCTATTTGGCAACTAAGCTTTGTTTTTATAGATTTAAATACAGCGCCATCTGTTATACCAAGTGTGAACGTCAAGAGAACACTGTACTTAAGTTTTGTTTGGCGTGTTACGAGCAACAGCTGCACATCGGTAGTATGACATTCGTTACAAAACTACCAAATTTAATAACAAGGTGGCGTTAGCATCACTCTCAGCTTCGTTGTTTTACCCGATGAAACTCCATAGATTGGTATTGAATAACCACTATTAATATTTTAGATATTGATTTAATTTCTTAATAGTGTCGTCGTTGTGCAACAAGTCAGACTTTCATTTTATAAAAATCTTGAAATAAAAATATGATATTTTGATAATCGCAAATCATGATACCAGGAAAGATGCATTGAAATTTTTGATTGCACGCACGGCGTAGTGGTTCGTCACCGTAAATATGTATGTTATTCGGTAGTTTCAATTCATTTTGCAACTTGTTAATTTTTTGTAATATTTTATAGTCATTCACGACACTTACTAGTATAATATATTATTTTATTACCGCGGTGAGCTTGCGAATCATAAAAAGTAAAACATTGGCTTCGTTTATCCCGTAACATTCTGCTCTTATGTAGGTGTGTGTCCGATTCCCGGCTTGGACAAAATCTTATTGGGTGTTTCTGTTAGTAAATTAAATTTTGGTATTTTACAACTCATATCAGCAAGGCATACCATATGCCATTATGAAAGATCATCATGAAATTTCGCATACACGTTGTCAGGAGACCCAAAAAGGGCATAGGGTACATTTCATCCAGAAAAAAGTACTGTGATTATCCCTTTTTTACGCGGAGGAAAGCCTCGATGCGTGGCATCCGCGGGGGCGGGTGGAGGGGTTATGTCGGACTCAGCCCGGGAAAGATGGCGATAGCCCAGTCAAACAGACTAAACTTGTCACGGTGTTCCTCGACGTTACCAGAGTCGACGGGGCCGCGCAATTCATTTTCACATGCGGATCGCGCCGAGGCCAGGTTTCGGCCCGCCGTATAAAAGGGAGGGCCCTTGAACAAATAGAATTACCCTTTAGGTATTTCTGATTTTAAACCCTACTGTCCCCTTGAGAGGGGAACGGACACACGACACAGAAGCGCGCGTGGGAACACGCATGCCACCTCTCGGACCTGGTGCTGATCGGATGGCGGTAGGCCTACGAAGCCCACCACCCCCAGGTAAAACCTCAAGGTGGCTGGAGGTCATTTTGGTTCGGTTCGGTCGTTCTGCGGTTGGAGAGAGGGTTTAAGCGTTCCATATCCCGCTCCGCCGCCACCTTGATGGAAATTACTTCCTCAGAAGGAGGCTACGGCGTTCCATGACCTCTCACTCCAGACCACAGACTGAACCACGGCCGTAAGAGAGAGGGCAACCAATCCGACTGCCGCGAGCAACTCACAGTACTGCGACGACCCAGGACGGTCGGCCCAAGGCAGGGACGACTGTTATTAACCTTTTTTTTGGTTCCCAGGAAAAATGCTTTATGCACTGTCCGTCGGCTAGGAACCGGCGGGGTGTGTGGGACTCCAAGCATGAAGTGCTGGTATACCCACTAAAAACCTCGGGGGTTTTCTCTCTCACCCAATGGGGAGACCAGTTGGGAGCTCTTCGAAGATTCATCCATAGCAGGCTCCCCCGTGTGGGTGCGGGCCGAGTCAAACGGACCCGACCACCTCTCGTCCCCAGGGGAGAGCCTCACCGCTCTCCCCTTTCGACGATAGAAGGCGCGCGCGCCCTCTCGGGGCTCTTAATTTACGGGTGGCAGGGTCCCTTGAGGCACTGCCACCTGGAGCCCCTAGGTGGGGGGCAAGAGAGCGACATAAGCGTCTCCTGCGCCCCCTTCTCCGGGACTGTTACTAACATAACCTACAAACATTTACGCGAGGCCGACAAAATTTTGTAGGTACAACATGAATAGAATTATACTGTCAATCTTTTGTATACCCATTATAAGCTGATGAACTTGATGGTGTATCTCACGTTTACTCTGTGTTATTTTCTTAGAAATAGATAAATTATTATTGTTTTGTCATATATTGTACCACTGTACAGGTTTCTTGTTAAGTATTTCCTCGTACGTTTGCCTAGATAAGATAACCGTGTTTAATACTCAAACTAGCGTTTAAAACATAGTATCGTAATACGTATCTTAGTAGGAAGAGCGTTTGTTTCAACAAGTGGTAGATTTATATCCGTGAGTCACTAAAGGACCCAGTAGAAAACCAGCGTCAGGCTTTCGTCTGACACATGCTGAACTGGGCCCTATTTGACACTACTGTTATTAACTTTATTTTTTGTTCTCGTTTTGCTAAGTTTATCTTTGTACCTATTTATTTTTATTTTATACTTGTTATTATGTGTTTGTGGTATGTGTCAAATAATTATTTTTCTTTCTTTCTTTCACAGTGAAGGGCTTCTTTGTACTGTTAACAATTGCTGCTAATTAAACAAGTCTACCCATAAACACAGGCGTTTACAAACGGATCATTCTCCACGGCGCGAAGGGGTTTTGTCGGTCTCAACCGGGAAAAGATGGAAAGCCCCGGGCCCTACCGACTAAACCTACCAGAGTATTCCTTCACAAAATCTATGGCCGGGGCGCAGGGATCGCAAGCGCAATCATCCTACAGCGCATTCATCCTAGAGTTACAAACGGAACCTACCAAAAGAGAAATTGTCTTGTCTTACGTCGGCCGCGACGAGCCGCTCGTATAATTATATGTATACAGACTCCCACTATCGAAGTTATGTGCGTATCAAATAGTTAAAAACATCACGAGGAAACCTGCATGTCCAAGCGTTCTTCATAATATTATGTTATTAATTATTATAATTAACTATTTAATACGCACATAGCTTGGAAAAGTCAGACATGCGCGTCTTGGTATCGAACTCGAGACCTCTGCGTGGCAGTTCAACGGTCTCCAATTTGGGCTAAAAAGCTCTTAAAAAAAAGTTAAAGGCTCTTAAGCCTGATAGCCTTTCAACCGTCGATATGCTGTGAAGGTATTTCCCTGTTATTGATGTGATATCATTACTCTTATCCTAAGTATGTAACATACTTTGGATAAAAGTAATTAAGTACTTATATAAGTATACGATTCCAACTGCTGGTTATACAAATATACTAGATTTTGCCCGCGGCTCCGCTCGCGTAAATGTAGTATAGGTTAGATTAATAATTCGGCGGGGTCACGATTGCACATGAAAGTGATTCGCGCGGCCCCGCCGATTGCGGTTATGTCGAGGAACACCGTGGTAGGTTTAGTGGGTATTACCGGGATGTCGCTCACAATCGCGGAGGAGTATGCGTCAAAGCATTCACACACATAAAAAAGAAAAAAAGTATAGTTTTTTGGATAAAAGGTAGCCTGTGCGTATTCTGTACCCCTGACAAAGTGTATGCGAAATTTCATGATGATCTGTCGAGTAGTTAAAGCGTCAAAGCGTAACAAACAAACTCACGTTCGCATTTATAATATTAATAAGGAAGTTAGGATTACAAGAAGTTTGAATCATATACTTATGTGGTGTTTCACAATACCTTGTAATTTATTGATATATGAATTATATTTTAATTACCGAGGGGTTTATTCTACTTCAAGTATGCCGTGAATATTAGTGATATTAGTCACACTATGTACTAATGGCTCTCTCAATATTATTATTATGAATGTAAAGCGATAGTTTGTTTATTTGAACACATTTATCTTTGGAACTACCAGTCGGTATTGAAATTAAACTACTGTATACGGATTTTATCGCATTGTTTATTTAACACTGTTGTATCTATTACATAATTTTGAAAACTGTTACACTACGACTACTATTGAATTTTACTAATTTTTATTCTAATAAAATTATTAAAACTATTTGTATTTAGGTTTACACTTTCCCCGACGTTTCGGTTACTTTTCAGCAATTGTTTTTCAGCTTATACCCTATTTATTGAGCACATACATAATTTATACGCCCAAATATCAACTTTTTATACTTCTAGCAGCAAACAAGCTTGCTGTATTGTAAATATGTCGTTACTGTATTGATTGCATACCTACAGCATTAGAAATAATTTCATGAACCGCTGATCTATCAAACAGAGCTTCTCTTTCGGACAATTGTAATAAATAATTTAATCATAAGATATTAAGTATCTTTGAATTAATATGAAAAGCAGGGTTTAAACGTGTTTTTTTAATGTGTTTTAGGTCGCCACTTTCTTGTAAGCCCGTCTTGTTGGTCTCTTGATCCATTCCTATTGCAGTGGATAGCGTTGCCAGGCGTCGGGATAAAGCCGGTCACAGTCAGGCTTTTTGTGTGACCAAATTAGACGGTATTCGGCATGTTCGGCTTTAGTTATGCTTTATAAATAAGGCCATGTCCTACGTTTACGTGAAAGTTATACATTGAAATTTAACAATTTTATACGGATTTTGTCATTTTGTAATTTTTTTTGTCTGTTAACAACCGAAACGTCGTGGAAAGTGTAAACTTCAATAAAAATAGTTTTAATTAATTTAATTAGCTTAAATTGTAGTAAAGTTTAATAAAAGTAGAGTTTTAAAATAAACAACGCGACAAAATTCGTATAAAATAGTTTAATTTAAATGTAGACCATTATTTTTACATTTGTTGATTTCCACTTAATCCGCCTCACCTTGTATGGCTTGTGCAAGAGACTTGTGGACTAGTACACCCTCCCCTAAAAATTCGTGTTATAAAATTAAGGGTGTTCGGCCTTTTTACCCAAATGTCCGGCTAAACTGTCTGAACCATTCGGCTTTTCGGTTTTAAGATCTGACAAGCCTAGCAGTAAGTACTGACAATATAATATGGCGGTCTCGATGGCGTAGTGGTTAGTGTAACCGACTGCCACGCCTGAGGTCGCGGGTTCGATTCCCGCACAAGTCAAACATTTGTGTGCATGAACATGGATGTTTGTCTTGGTCTGGGTGTTTCTATGTATGATATGTAAGAATTTACAAAAAAAAAGTATATAAGTATGTATGTTTATCCATTGTCTAGTATCCATAACACAAGCTCTGCTTAGTTTGGGCTAGATAGTGACGGGTGTAAAAAAAAAATGGAAAGAAATATATATCAATATCATGTTGACGCTTTACCGACTTCAAGTGAAGACAAAACTCTATTTAACCTATCATACGGAAACTTATATATGTTTCTAGCGTTTTTCCTTTTCAAACACTTCAATCTGTGGTCAATTAAAACTGTTTGTGACATGAATACGGCCAATTATATGCAACGTGACAATTATGATTTTGTTAATTACTTCCTGTTAATACCAACTGATAAAACAAGGATAATACTAAGAGCCTCTCTAAACAGCATTTTATTGTAGGTTAAATTGCCAACATAGGTATGTACCCATATATTATTTGCGTGACATGTTCTCAACATCGAGGGGAAACCTGCATGTCTGAGAATTCTCCATAATGTTCTCAAAGATATGTAAAGTCTGTCAAGCCGTACGTGGCCAGCGCGTGGTGAACTATGGAAAGCCATCCTAAACTAACCCTTTTCACACTGAGACGAGGCCCATGCCCAGCAGTGAGACAGTTTAATACAGGGCTAATATTGTTTAATATGAATGTTCATGGAAGAGTTACTCTAGTTATAATCTTGGCAATCATGGCCTGTCATGCGCATCTAGTGGACTCTAAGTAGCCTTTAACCTTACATTACCTACTATAATATTATTTTAATGTAAAAAGATAACTCCCGCATTAGGTATAATTTCTGTGTCGCAAGGGACTTTACAAACATTCAAACAACGGACACAAAGAGCACCCAGACTAGAAACTGGTAGTAGAGCCAAGCTGGTTACAGCATGAATGGGCCGGCTCAACCGGGGAAGTACTACCCTCTCACAGAAAATCGACGTGAAATAGCAGTGTCTCACTGCTGTGTTTCGTTCGGTGAATGAGAGTGCCGGAGGCCTAAGCATAAGGTGACGATTCTCGCAGCTTACGAGGGACCTGCAGAGTATCCGTAGTCATTGTGTGGGTGGCGCGAGTCGACCCGGCGGCCAGGGAGAGCCGTAGAAACGGTGTTCTGCTGGCCGCCCGCGGTATAGTCCAGAGGCCCAACCGAGTCTAACCAACTTGGTTGGCTGCCTCATCATGCCGCGCATAATCTCGAGGTGGCTCGTCGTGCCGGATGGTGACCGGAGGGTGGGTCCCGGCGACCACTTTCGGGAGGGTACGGGGGTCCTTCCGTCCGTCGGATCGGCTATCGCCATACCACACAGTAATATGACGAAACTTGCTCTGCGCCTTGCCTCACTTCGTTGCGAGAATAGCCGCCTCTTTTTTTTTTTTTTCACGCTTTCCCTTCCTTTCACTCTATGGCAGTACGAACAAAGCATTGTCGTTTAACAGCAGCCAATCGCCGTAACCCCACCGCTGCTTCCTCTTCCGGTGTCGTGGAGTTTATTAACATCAGAGGACTCCACGCCAACCTTAATGCTGTCCATCACCACCTGGAGACGGCTCGGCCGGCAATGCTTTTTCTAACGGAGACACAAATACGCCGTCCTGCAGACACGACCTACCTGCAGTATCCCGGCTACGTGCTAGAGGAGTGTTTCCTCGCGAAAGCCGGGGTATGCTTGTTTGTTAGGGCGGATATTTGTTGTCGCCGTCTACACTGCCTAGAGGACCCTTCCTTCTCTGTCCTTTGGGTACACGTAGATCATGGCTCTTTCAGCCAAATCTACATGTGCCTCTACCGATCCCATTCAGGAGACGCTGAGACAACTCGACTCTTTGATTACCTGAGTCAGGCGGCAGACGACGCGCAGGAGCAGTTTCCGAATGCTGAGTTGGTGTTCTTGGGAGATTTCAATGCCCACCATGAGACCTGGTTGGGTTCTCCCAAAACAGACCACGCGGGACGAATTGCCCATGCGTTCGCTCTCACGCATGACCTGTCTCAACTGGTACTCCAGTCCACCCGGATACCGGACATTGCAGGTCAGGCGCCCTCTTTGCTCGATCTGCTGCTGACAAGTAACCCGAACCGGTACAGTGTGTCGATTAGTGCTCCTCTGGGCACCTCAGACCACTGTCTGGTTTGTGCCACAGCTGTTGTTGTTACGCCCCCACGACCCGAGGAGGCAAGACGACGACTGTGGCACTACTCGTCAGCAGACTGGGATGGAATGCGGGAGTACTTCGCATCCATCCCTTGGGCTCAACGCTGCTTTGAGAACAGGGATCCTTCAGAGAGCGCTACTGCTGTCGCTGGTGAAATCATCCTGGGTATGGAATATTATATTCCATACAGTGATGTCACGAGCGGTGGCAGGAAAAGGCCCTGGTTCGGTCGTGAATGCGCTGATGCTGTTGAACGCAAACAGACAGCGTACCGCGCTTGGACCAGGGCTCGCACTCTCCACGACTCTAACGTGGATCACCTGAAGGCAGCGTTCAACCAAGCCACAAAGGTCTGCAAGAGGGCATACTTAAGAGCGGATGCCCAGCGCGTCGCACGGTTCGGCCAGGAGCTCATGGCCCATCCTACGGGCAGTCGTAGCTATTGGCGCCTGGCCAAAGCCGTGCAGTCCAACTTCTGCCAGACCTCGCTGCCCCCTCTGAGATATCCGAATGGATCACTGGCTCATCGGCCGCAAGAGAAAGCAGATCTGCTTGCAAATCTATTTACGGCCAACTCCCGAATCGATGACTGTGGTTCGCAGCCGCCTAATATTGCCAACTGCGGCTACACCATGCCTGATATACGTATCAGGCAACGTGACGTTCGCGCGATACTGCAGTCTCTCGATGTTCGGAAAGCCAGTGGACCTGACGGCATCCCAGCTGTGGTCCTCAAAAAATGTGCAGCGGAGTTGTCTCCGACACTTACGCGCCTATACCGGACGTCTTACGCCGCAGGCATTGTGCCTGAGGCTTGGAAGGAGGCGAACGTTCAACCGATTCCCAAAAAGGGGGACCGTTCCGAGCCAGGCAACTATCGACCCATAGCTATCACCTCAGTGCTCTCCAAGGTGTTCGAGCGGATTATTAACACCCAAATTGTCCGCTACCTGGAGGATCACTCGTTGATCAATGATCGCCAATACGGATTTCGGGCTAAACGATCAACGGGTGATCTTCTAGCGTTCGTCACGCACCTCTGGGGTGAGGCTATGGACAAGCACGGCGAGTCTTTGGCTGTCAGCCTAGACATAGCCAAAGCTTTCGATAGAGTCTGGCACCGGTCTCT
The DNA here is from genome assembly GCA_963675205.1 of Catocala nupta. Taxonomy (NCBI): domain Eukaryota; kingdom Metazoa; phylum Arthropoda; class Insecta; order Lepidoptera; family Erebidae; genus Catocala; species Catocala nupta. Next base: position 16,771,861 of record OY776097.1, on the reverse strand, counting down.
TCTTTCCAAGCTTCCGGCCTATGGCTTGCCCCCTCAACTGTGCACCTGGATTGCAAATTTCCTGCAGAAGCGTCGTATTCGGGTCCTTTGCGACGGTCGCGCTTCCAAATTTATGCAGGTCAATGCAGGAGTGCCTCAGGGCTCCGTCTTATCCCCTACGCTCTTTCTTCTGCATATCAATGATATGTTGAATCTCGGCAACATACATTGTTATGCGGACGACAGTACCTTGCATGGGCGATATCTCGGACGTCCTGGAGCTAAACAGGCTGAGGTTGTGGGGAAAAGGCAGGATCTTGTCGTTGAACTTGACCAGACCTTGAACCGCATCTCTGAATGGGGTGCCAAGAACTTGGTCCAGTTCAACGCCAAGAAGACCCAGGCATGCGCGTTCTCAACAAAAAAGTCTCCGTTCCTTCCCCTCCCTTCTCTGAAGAACACTCCACTGGTGATACGTGACAGCCTCTCCATCTTAGGTATGGATCTTTGCCGCTCCCTTAATCCCAAAACCTACATCGAGAGCGTCATTAGGCAAGCTTCGCGAAAACTCGGAGTTCTGAACAGGGTGAGGCGGTTCTTCGCGCCTGGGCAGCTGTGCCTATTGTATAAGGCACAAGTGCGCCCTTGCGTGGAGTACTGTTCTCATCTTTGGGATGGCTCCGCGCAGTACTTGCTAGACGCTCTTGACAGGTTACAGCGGCGGGCTGTCCGTATCATCGGAGATCCAGAGGTCACGAGTTCACTGGAACCTCTGCAAGTCCGTAGGGATATTGCCTCTTTGGCATGTTTCTATAGAATATACCACGGGGAGTGCTCTGAAGAGTTATTCCACCTTATCCCGCCCTCCCCTTTCCTATCCAGAACAACGCGTGCTGGGCTCAGATGCCATCCTTACACGGTGGAGTCGACTAGAGTGCGTACCAATAAGTTTGGGTCCTCATACCTCTGCCGAACGATCAAGGCATGGAATTCTCTGCCAAGGCACGTGTTTCCTTCTTCTTTCAATCCAGGGTCCTTTAAGCGGGGCGTGAAAAAGCACCTTCTCAGGCCGTCAAAGTAGAGACCTCACCATCGCCTCGGCTGCTATGAGGACGATGTGGAGGCCACTGCTCTTAGACCACACGACTGCTTACCATCAGGCGGAGTGTGGTCATTTTGACGAGCAAAAAAAAAAAAAAAAAAAAAAAAAAAAAAAAAACATCTATTTGTGGACCACACACATTTGTTGTCAGTTTTCTAAATATTCCATTCGACGGTGATGGAGAAGAATTCTATGACGACTATAAGGGGGTTGAACTTATCACCCCCCTTTTAATATCGAATATTTATTTATATTTCACAATATTATATTAGGTACTAGGTCTTGCTCGTGGCTTCGCTCGTGTTATTGTAGATTATGACAATAAATAATTATCCCTCAGAAACATTACTTTTCCTGGCTAAAAGATTTCCTATGTCCTTTTCTGTACTCTTAACAACGTGCATGCGAAATTTCATGATGATTGGTCGAGTAGTTAAGGCGTGAAAGCGTAACAATCGAACAAAACTTACTTTTCATTTATAATACCTATTATATAAGTAAGGATAGATCAATTACTTGAAGTCTTCTCCCTAGCCTTTATTATTCCCAAGTCACTTGGGGTCGGCTTTTCTGGTCTAACCGGATTTGACTGGATATCAGTTTTTACAAGGAGCGGCTGCCACCTGACCTTCGCAACCCGAAGGCTAACGATACCCTAAGGCTACATCAGTGTCAGGATATTATAGGGCATTGACTTTCCAATAGCGACTGCCATAGATGTTCATGGCAGCCGGGACCGATAGCTTAACGTGCTCTCCGAGGTACGGAGCAAGCGATAATTGTCAATCAATACGCACATAATTTCGAAAAGTAAAATATAAAAAGTAAAAGTTTCGAAAAGTAAAATATAAAATATTAAAGTACATGTATGTAAGTACATTATTAACCTATTTATTATATATTAGATTTTGACTGTGACTTCACTCGCGTAAATGTAAATTTGGTCAATAAAGTTAAGTACTTTTTTCTGGATGATAGGTAGGTACCCTTTGTACTTTTCTGTACCGCTGACTAACCGTAAGCAAGATGATCGGTGTAGTAGTAAAGGCGTAAAAGCGTAACAAACAAACAAAATCACATTCACATTTACAATATTAACTAGCATACCGTCCCGGTTAAGCACGGGTAACCTTAACAAATAAAACACCTTCCTCATGAATAAATTTGTTATTGGTGAAAACCGCATGAAAATCCGTTTAGTAGTTTTTGAGTTTATCGCGAAAAAACAGACAAACGCGGCGGCAGACTTTGTTTTATAATATGTAGTGATAATGTTTTAAAATAAACAACGCGATAAAATCCTTATAAAGAAGTTTAATTTTAACATTTTCCACACATTCTTATTTTTGGATTTTGGATCTTGTTTTTACAAATACACGTGTGTGTATTTAAAATAAAAACCAAATTCTTAACATAGATTCAAGAGCGTAGATGCCGTATTAATAAATTTACTCTTTTTGTAAATCTCAGATTTGCTAGAATGATATAGGACCAGCGGTCTTCCTATATCACTTAGACTATATTAATATTATAAAACTGAAGAGTTTGTTTGTTTGGTTGAACGAGCTAATTTCAGGAACTACTGGTTCGAATTGAAAAATGTTTTAGTGTTGCATAGCTCATTTATCGAGGAAGGTTAGGTTAGGAAGCTATATAATATCGCGCTGCAATCAATAGGAGCAGAGCATCAATGAAAAATGTTGCAAAAACGGGGACAATTCTCATAGGCGACGCAAACGAAGTTGCGCGGGTAAGCTAGTTTGAAATAAAATTACTACACTTTCTTATTAGCATTATGATGCAGCATTTCTGATGAAATTTTATTAAGTTGTGTAGGAAGTCTTAGTCTTCAAGTCATACATATTAATTTTATCGTAATAAGTACCCTTCACGCTTATCGACTTCAAGAACAATTGAAGTGATTGTTTTAAAAATAACATAGCATTGTCGTCATAAGTATTATTAGTCTTAGAATTACAATTTATATGAAATGCCGGGGAAGTACAGTTGTGTCGATTATATGTAGGTAATACAAAGCTTTATTTTCACGTGGAAAGCCCCATTTCCCTTGTGTCGGCTACATGGCAATCAATGTGTTAACAGGCAATTCACTGCAAAATATTAGCCAGATGTAACAGCCATATTCCTAACGATAATATTATAAATGCGAATGTGAGTGTTTGTTTGTATGTTTGCTACGCTATCACGCCTTAATTACTCGACTGATCATTATGAAAGGTAGCATATAAGTTCTCAGGGGAACTGAAAAGAATATAGGGTATCTTTTATCAAGAAGAAAGTACTGTTACTAACGTAACCTAAACTACATTTACAGGAGTAAAACCGCAGGAAAATCTAGTCTATAATACAATACTCATAGAATTATATCATAATTACATCCTCAATGTGCTTCTTAAAATCATTTAAAGTAACATCGCGGTGTTTTCATATATGACCGGTAAATGAAAATATAGATTTGGTATTTTTCATGGAGTAACCATGAGAAACGCTGGCGAAATATAATTTCAAAGGAACTATTAAAGGGGGCATAATAATTATAGATTTTTTTCATTTTTTCAACACGACCATGTGGCGGCCCGAATCTGCCGGGGCTGCAGGATGAATGCGCGAATGATCCCCGCGCCCCGGCCATAGATTGCGAGAAGGAACACCGTGATAGGTTTAGTCGGTAAGACGGAAATTTTGCCATCTTTTCCAGGGTGAGCCCAATATAACCCCTCCGCCGCCCTGGGTCAAAACATTCAACAACGTTAAAAAAAAACATCAATAATATTTGAATGCATCGGTTATTAGATACTAACATCTACTTGAAAACCATCATAGCAGGCTAGCTAAGACCCGGTTCACACGGCATTGTACTGCACGTTTTTTTGTATTCGTTTTTTTAACGTACAATAACCCGGGTGTTCATACAGTAGATTTTCATTCGTGTAAAAAACGAATAGTCGCATTCTTCACACAGTTGTCATAATGAGTAGACTTCAGTGATGGATCCACGCTTGGTTGTACTTTTATATTGGTATAATCGAAGGCGCCAACAGTTTCGCCGCCGACATAGTTGAAGGTTTTGGGTACATTTTATAAATGAAGAATCAGGGCGTACTAAACTATTTGAGATAAGCGCGACCTCTCCAAAAGACGCTCAAGTACTAAACGCTTGTTCTATTTGTTTTTTTTTTGTTTGTGTTGCTTGTTGGCCTCAGATAGCCTTGACAACTTTAAGCGGACTATGGGTAAGCGCAGAAGGCTCCCAACTCGTCAGAAGGCTCCCAACCCGTTAAACGTTCGGTTGCTATTCGATTAAAAATGTATGAACATCGTGCCGTGTGAACGAGACAGAGCTATACCATGCGCCACTGCAAGCCAAATACGTTAAAGTTCATTCGATTTGCTTGACAAGTCCGTTGAGTATTCGTTTAAACGTATAAACGGTATACGTTTTTTTGCAGTACAAACGTGTGAATGGTTCTATGTACATTGTATACGCCACTATTTATTTGTTAAGACGTAGACTGCAAAAAGACGTGCAGTACAATGCCGTGTGAACCGGACCTAACTCACGGTTTCAACCACGTTTATTATTTCTTCTACACTCCCGTAGCTGATGTTATAAAACCTATAAACCATAAGAACAGCGTTATTAAATGTAAAAAGATTTTTTTACTTCTGACCGGTAATTATAGACAGTAGCGCGTTCATAAAAAAATACATATATGTATGTATCTTCGTCTTTATTATATTACTAGCTGTGCCCGCGGTTTCATCCGCGTTTATGGTTACTGCACCACCTCCGTGAGTCGTAGCATGATGTTATGTAGCCGATAGCCTTCCCCGATAAATAGGCTATCCAACACAAAAATAATTTTTCAATTTGAATCAGATTTTCCTGTTATTAGCGCGTTCAAACAAACAAACTCTTTAGGTTTATAATATAAGTGTAGATAATAGATACTAAATATATAGATACATCAAGCTTATATTATGCATAATGATTAGGTCACAGTTTATACCTACTAAGTAAGTACTTCATAATTTATATTTCATCTGGAAATTACTTATGCGCTACCAAGTTCGTAGTAGCAGTTCTAATTACTTTTATTTACGTCGCAATTGTCACATAAACAACGCTTGTTTTTCTTATATTTACCTATTATTTTATTATTTCCTTCAGAGCAATACATCTAGTCACACCATTATTACCATTCCGAATTAAACTAAAACAAGTTTTATTTGCTGTTCATCTGTTGTAATTTGCTCACATACTGTATAGGTCCTGCGAGAATACCAGCACGGTAGATCGTGATACCAGTGTTGCAGTTTCAACCGCAACAATAGCTGATGCAGGTACCTAATTTGGCGTCCATACATATATACTACTCTATATATATTTATATATTATTGTATTGTGTAAAGGAGATACAAATAAAAATATTTTCATATTTTGTTTCTTCTAGTCATAGAATTTACTTTATGTATATATTTTAGGGTGAAACCATTAGTCATAGAAATCACTATATATTTTTTTTTATAATAGTCTTAAAATAATTATGTTTTGGTTTTCGTCCTAATCCTAATTCTAATTATCCTACTTATCATTATAAATGCGAATGTGAATTTATTTGTTTGCAACGCTTTCACGCCTTAACTACTCGACCGATCATTATGTAATTTCGCATACATGTTGTCAGGGGTACAGAAAAGGACATAGCATACCTTTCATCCAGAAAAAATACTGTTACCAATCTACCCTAAACTACATTTCTACGAGTGAAGCGGCGAGCAAAATCTACCTAAACAATAAAGAAAATAACAGTAGTATTGTTTTGGAAAAATACAGTCATATATTGAGTTTGCATAAGGAATGTCAGGCATAGCCAGTCATTTCAATTACACTGTTTAAATAATTATAATAGCTGTGTTTATAAGCATTTTACTGGTTAGCTAGGCTCTATCTAAGCATGAATGAAGTTATGTTTAGTTTAACCGCTATTCAAGACCGTGTTGATAAAGTCTACGAGCCTGCTAGAACATTACAAAGAACTAACAAATATGCAGGTTTTCTCACAATATATTCCCGCGCTGATGTAACGAGCGATAGTACATAATAGTCTTACGTTTACGCGAATGTTATTCATTGAACTTAAACTAATTTCTACGGATTTTAACGCGTTGTATAGCGAGACTATTTTTTATTTACGGATTTTATAGCTAGGTTAAATATACTAATATTGTCTCCCCGTGACCATGGCTGCTGAAAAGCAACCGAAACGTCGGGGAAAGTGTAAACGTAATATATAAATAGTTTTAATAGTTTAAATAATTTAATTAGCTTTTATATTAGTAAAATTCAATAGTTATAGTAGTGTAACAGTTTCAAAATTATGTAATACAGTGATTAATAAACAACGCGATAAAATCCGTATATCGTGGTTTAATTTCAATAAAATATACTAATTGTAGCAAGTTTTTGAAATGTGTTTAAGTTTGTCTATGGCAATAAACCAAAAGGAGAGTCAGTTTTGCTTGTTTGGAGCGCCGCGCACCGTGCAAACCTGCGAGCACCCGTGTCTTCTTTACATTATACTTACTTCTTTAGATCTTCTTTACATCATACTTAGTTCTTTACATAACTTTTGTTCTATCACTTTACATAATGAATTATTTAATTTTTTGACAAACAAAGCAAAGTTAGTAGCGAAAGCCTAGTAAGAGACCACTGGACTGCCACGCAGAGGTCTCGAGTTATGTGCGTATTAAATAGATAATTATCGCTCACTTGAACGGTGAATGCTAACATCGTGAGGAAACCTGCACGCTAAGAGATTTCCAAGATGTTCTTGAAGATATGTGAAGTCTGTCAACCCGCACTGGGTCAGCGTGGTGGACTGTGGCCTAGCCCTTTTTACACTAAGAAGAGGCTCATGCCCGGCATTGAGACAGTTTAATACAGGGCTGATATTATTATATATAATTAAAATGTGATAAAACAGGTTTATTTTGCGTTGTGTCAATGTATTCTCACATACTGCATAACATCTTGGAGTGGTGCAGCCAAATCAATTCTACTGCACCTAAAGCGAGCTTAAAGAGCTGTTCTAAAGGTAGCCACATGTTCCCTATTCATGTTGCCCACACATAAGCTTGACACCGCTTGCGAGGTACTTACCATTCGTCAATTATTTATTATGCACACTATACTTAAACAGCACACTGAAGTGCCGTTTATCCCGGTCTTAGCTAAGAGAAGAAAATACTTAGTTTGTACAAAGTCTCAAACCAAACACGCATTTGTTAATAAATTCTACGTATTCTTAGCACCGTATTTATATAACAAGTTAAATAAAATATTAAATATATATAATGTTAATTATAAAACATTTAGTATCATGTTAATGGAATACATAGGAAAATTAAATTATACGAACACAGAAAAACTGCTAGAAGTCTTAAAATGATATTGAAAGTAAAATTAAAGTTGTATATTACTTCCTCAATACCTTTAATCGTAGATGTAGTTTAGACTGTAAATATTTGTATTAATAATGCAGAAATAAAATTTTCAAGTGATGTTCTGAAACACAGGTTTATCCTAGTTCAGGCAGGTTTAAACATGAACTTTTGAACTTGATTTATTTTGTAAATTATATAGGGTATTGCCCGAGTCACCTAGCTATGACTCTTACTTGCTGAGCAGGCAGGCGCCCGAGATGCGTTGTGGCAGTGAAACCATACTGCCACTTCGCTAAAGACAACTCCGTGCCTCGCACGACCAACTGGTTCGCACTACCCACGCATGACTCCGACGCTCGAACGCCATATGCTTGCCGAGCAACAAACATGTCGTCCTCTGCGGTTACCCATATAGCCACTACGAGTCCCCTTGAAACGAGGCAGTCTTAACAACATCCCCAGCGTTTTATTTTTTATATAGGACGCACAAAACGCTGTAGGCCTTCTGCGTATAGCTTACCCGCAAGCTGCACGAATAAAATGACAATGTGTGACAATATTTGGAACACTGTGCAAGACTGCGAGCAACCGTATCTTCTTTACATAATACTAATAACTTTGTTTCTACCACTTTGAAATTGGATGCTCTAATCGCATGACTAAGGTTAAGACTACACTCGATCGCAATAGAAAGCAGCGCCGCCGTAACCAAATATTACACAGCGGGGAGTTGGGCAGGAGATGGAATGAATGCAATTGTTAACTTATTAAAATATCAGTTCTTTGGAAACAGTATTGAGTTTTGTAGAAAACGTTTCTAGAAAAACGTTGTTCACTGTTGATAGAAAAGTATGATGATAAGGACACATGTGTAGAAGGTTTAGTATTTTCATTAAACTCTGTATAACCAAATTGGAGATGGAGTGATAATAGTGTTATAACGATTTACCTTGTAAGAGACAGTTCTAGAGTTCACATATGTATATCTACTTTTCTCATTGCTTTTCATTTATAATATTTTCAATTCAATACCTTTGCCCTTAGGTTAATGCGATCCGAGGGCAATGAATAACATAGAAATAGATCTGGTATCACAAATGTGATCATAGGCCAACGGTGAACGCTTATTTTCAAGCGAGTCGCGAGTCGTGTTTGCCACCTTTGGTATATAAAATAACAATCTATTACGGTACAGTTAATAACATTGATGTATTTAAAAATAACATTTGTGTATAGTGGAACATGTTAGTTTATAAACACCGCCTTTGTGTTCAAACTGAAGGTCTTTACCGTATGATCCTCTTCAGGATACAATCTATCATGCTGCAAAATTTCATTAAAATAAGTTAAACCATTTCCTCATGAGAACAAAACCACAAAAAATCTGTTTTTCTTTATAATATTAGTCACTGTCCACAAAATACTAATGTGACAAGGTATATTATATATATTTCTAATAAATTGCGACACTTTCAATTGAAAGTTTCTTATCAAAAACAAGAGAAAATAAAATTTTAACCATAAACCTAGTTTGGGAAAGTAATGACAGCAATATTTCATTTTGAAAAATATCCTGTGACCTACTAAGGTGTTCATAAATAGGATCACGAGTAACCATTGCAAATTTTACCTTAAGCAGATATGTTAAGACATAAATTTGAACAAAACAATATTATTATGTTTATTTCAGATTACCTCTGATTTCCAAGATTTTATAGCCTCATTTGTCGTAACTTATTACTTGTTTTGCACATTGATTTTGTTAGAATTTTATTCTACCACATCTATATGAATTCTATATTTATTTTATCATCATTAAACCATAAAAATAGAGAGAGGGAGAGCAGGATTCTACCTTCATGGTTAAGCGAAGATCCTGTTATACTCCAATTTAAACGAAACCACTCGACCATACTTATGATGGACATGAAGATTGTAGCTAAACAACCGTGTGTTATATTCCTGCGATAGGTAGTTTCTAGATTTCTTCAGAAGGTACCGTGATGTCAATTGGGGATCAGAAATAATATTCAATTGCGTTGTTAATACAGCAACTGACTGACTTCACGGATGACGTAGTGGTTTAAGTGGTCACCTCGCCATTGCCTTCGCGCCGAGTGTTGTGGATTCGAATCCCAAACGGAACAAAAATTTGTGTGATACACAAATAGTAGCTTCGAGTCTGGTGTCCGTTATTTGAATGTTTGTAAAGTCCTCAGCAATACAGGAATTATTCCTAGTGAGGAAGTTATATTTAAAAAAAATAAATTTGAAAACGAGAATTATATCACACCTGTATATAACTGTCCCACGTGCACGGGCCTCATATCAGTATGAGGTATCGTATGTAAAGTTTTAGCCATAGTGCACCAGGCTGGCCTAGTTAGAGTTTGCAGACTTACATTACATCTTCGAGAACATTATGGAGAATTCTCAGGTGGTTTCCTCACGATGTTTTCCTTAACCGTTAAAGGTGGGTGCCTTGGGATTCCTTGAGATCGATTGATCTCAAGACCCCTAGCAGTTCAACGGTCCTCCACTAGGCTCATTCATATCACATATTTAACATTCCAGTGACTAGAAATGTATGTAATAATAGTAAAAGTTTGTAAAGAACTTTCAATGTTTGTTATTCAATCACGAGCAAACTTAGTACTCGAATATACTATGCCTATATTACCATATAGATTACCTTATACTGGTATGGGTTCCCGTAGATTAATGCAGAATCTAGTGCCATATAAATATCATACTTTTCTCTTATGGCATTGGCCTTCGAGCAATGCTTCGTGGATATTTGGTTGATATGTCTTTTTTAATATCGTAATAATATTCTTCTATTTTTTTTATTATAGTAATGTCTTTTTGCAACTCTTAGTACAAGTAACATAGTAATACATGATATTGTACAGAAAAGACCATCGTTATAATGTATGCTGGTACTTAAAATAGAATACCCTGTGCTATAAGTACCAGCAACCTTCCAATGTCACAGATAACTGATCTAACCAATATTAATTAATCATAAAACATGTGTAATGTAATTTAATTTCGCGTAACTTATAATTAATATTACTACTGTAATGGCAAGAACAGATAAGATTAAATAAATACGAATGATCCCTGTATTCCGCAATTTGTTTATAGTAGTAACTAATAACTATAATCCGAATGCTTTGGTGAACTAAATCTATAAAACAACTCGTAAAAAATGACTAAAGTTGGACAGTTATGGGGTAGAATGGACGGTACTGAGGCTGAGAGGGTTACTTTAGTTCCGAGAAACACGAAATTTGAAACGGAATTTCGTAAGTTTGATAACTGCACGAAGTCTCGTTTGGAATTTCGTTACAAACTATGACAGGAAAATATTTTCAAGTAATAAGTAAATATTTATTTATTTAAATAAAGAGTAAAGAACTTTATAAAACTGGTTAATCAATTAACATATAAATTATATAAAGGGCACATTTGCTGTGTCAATAGGCACAAGCAGAGAAAGCTGTTGTCACTTTAAACATTACTAGGTAGATAATATTGCGTTATTATATTATTGTTTTTACCCATACCATGTTATTGTATTAATATTTCTATATTTACTGATTATTAGCTTAATATGTAAGTATGAATTTATACATACATTAATCTAATTGAATTTTAATCTTAGTAATAAGTCGTATGTTTTGTTTTTATGCTTTGCGGCTACCCGTATATAATCTTACTCTGTGGCTACTATCTGCGTCCGACTGGCTCCGGTCACGCTGAGTATTATTAAGTTTTAAAATAAGGGTATTCTGAACACAGTTTGGAAATGAAACTGATAGATGTCAATGGACATACCTTTTGTTATTTACAATGTCTAAAACAGGTATCTAGTTGGTGAAAATAGTACAATATTGATCTGCCTACCCATTTACGACTTACACAGGCGTCACACAGTCTATATATTTATTATAATTTTAAAGACATCTCCCGCACTAGAAATAATTTCTGTGTCGCGGAGGACTTTACAAACATTCAGACAACGGACACAAAGAACATCCAGACTCGGAACAACCATATGTGGATCACACAATTTTTTTGTCCCGTGTGGGGATCGAACCCACAACACGCGGCGCGGCGGCAGTGGCGAGGCGACGATTTAAACCACTACACCATCCGTGCAGTATATGTGTGATTCATTATATTGTCATTGAATTCAACACACAGTATACACATCACAGATACTGTATAAATATGTTAACAATTTAATGAATTTACCATCAGAACACAAAAATTAGAGCCAACATGAGAAATCTGGTGAGAGACTCAAGGACCATCCTTATAAAATGGTCTGTTATTTGTTTAAAATATACTCACACGCGTAAATAAAATCTATAGGTACATACGTGTTTCAAGACATTCATGATTTTTATATAAGTGCACACAATTGAATTACAATATTAGACGATGGGTCTTAATCTCGTTGATAACCATTGAACTAAGAAGAGGCCCGAACCCAACAATGCACAATGGGATACTATACGGGCCTCTTTTTCTGTATTAAGGACACAGCACACATTTCAACTCGGAAACGGATCGGCACCGTATCAACTCGAGCCGTGCAGTATTCTTTGTATAAAACTCCCTACTGCAACGCACACTAATGGGAAACGTAACGTAATCGCCTCGCCTTGCGGTCGGCGAGCCGTAAGCGCGCCGTAACCGCGGCGCGACATACGACGATCCGCTTTCGTTACGTGTTTACGTTAGGTTGATGCCTGATTGACGGGAGGCGACGCCTGGTTGACGGTGAGGCGAATGGCGATACAGTTACGTTCCCTTTCCGAGTTGATATGTGTGCTGTGTCCTTTAGAAGTGGCATACTCCTTCACACATCCACTGAGCTAGCATGGCATACCATAGCCCACCATGCTATCTCTTTGCAGGTTTGCAGAGTTATTCAAGACCATTATGGAGAACAGTCTTTATGCAAACAGATGTTCCTACTTGGATGATGGTGCTAAAAATGATATATGTATGTCAATATCAATCACGAAGGGTTTGAAAACAAGAATAGGCCCATTAAAGTTCTCAAAGTATTTTGTTTGACAGATGGATGCGAAAAAAACGACCAACCCTTTTGTGGTAGATTCTGTAGAAGAAAGTATATCAATTTTCAGATCTATAATAACAACTTTTTATTTTAATAGTCGTTAATCAAACGTAGTAGGTATTTGTGCTAGAATAAAATTATTATAGTGAATATTGTTTTTGTTATTCAAGAAGTTAATATATGAATGCCAAATGGATATGGATTTAGTTTAGTGATAAACTTATAAAAAATAAACAAGATCCTTAACTTTGTTTAGGGATTTGAATAAATATTTCACAAAATTGAAAATGTAATGTTTTCCAGTTAAAATGTATTAAATTATGCAAATTATCCGCTGTTCAGCGCACGGATCTATTCTCGCTTTGGAATCTCTGCTCAAGGTCTACTGTATTAGAATCGCATAAAATACTATACAAATATAACTGTATTCGAATTGCATTAAAATAATCAAATATTTATTCGAAAGGTAATTTATTTTTGCAAACACTATACTTACGTTGCACGATCATCGACGCAGCGCATGTATTTAGCTATAGTGATGTCATCACATTCGAGTAAACTTCGAATATTGTAGTTACCTATACAGATAATGCAGAAGTTCTAATGTTCTTTGTGAAAATGGCGTCGTTAAATGTAGTCTAGAGTAATAGGAATTTGTACTAGGTTTACTTTTTACATGTAATAAAGTGGTGTACCGCACTGAACGTACGGCAACATACTTTTACGCAGCAAAGTGTGTACTTTGTTGCGTAACATTAAGCTGGCACACGTAAAGTATTTTGCAATCTAAATTTTACGCTACAAAGTATATTTAAGCAACAAAATATACGCGATTACTTCTGGTTAATGGAGTTTCAAGTCAGTAAAGAATTATTACAATTTTATGTACAGATACAATACGTTGGCCAAAGTAGGTGCTTACGATTAGGCGAGACATTGCCTGTATGTAAATTCCAATATAAAGTAATTTTAAATGAAAAGTATAAGCTGCCGTAAATCCTAATATTGTTATGTTAGGAAATCTGTCCCCGCGTTTTCATCTACATATAAGATTACTGTTCCGCTCTTGTAGCTTGTAAAACTTATGTAAATTCAGAGTGCCTAGTGCGTGTTTCTTTTACGTTAAACGCGATCGACACGTTTATGACGTTCACCGCTCCGACTGGCCCGTACCAAGCTAACCAATCAGAATTCAGAGAGCCAAACGCGGTAAACGTTTCAATCACTTTAAAAGGAGGTTTACACGGGTGACTAAAGCCGCACGATTTTTGTCACGCGGCGTAAATCGACCGACTAAATGGCAATTCGGCTAAGTCGCAAGTGACTAAAGCCGCAAGCCCCAAAGTTGGGTAAGGGGGTTTACATGGATGACTAACGCCGCACGACTTTTGCCGCGCGGCGTAAATTTACCGACTAAATGGCAATTCGGCTAGGTCGCAAGTGACTAAAGCCGCAAGCCCCAAAGTAGGGTAGCATCAGACTTTGGCCGCGCGGCGAAAATAAAATCGACGATGTAATGAGAGGTTTACTCGGATCGATTTTCGCCGTGCGGCTAGTCGCTTCACAAATTGCCTCACCAAGCCGCATCGCTAGCCCATTTACACAGGTTACTAAAATCGCATGCGGCTCGGTCATTTCGGTCGAAAATGTTGAGCAGAATAGCTGTTTGTGCCGGAATTGAAATAGTTAGTTATTCAATTATTCAACAATTGCTTGAAGAACAAAAAGAGAAGAAGAATCAAAAGGAAAGAAGAAAACGTAATTTTTGGGTACGTGGACAGATTTCTTGACGTAAGGTCTTGGGTGCTTCGGATACTTTAGAGTTTAGAAGATCCTGATTATTTTAGAAAACGATTAAGAATGACTACATGTCAGTTTAATACTTTACTACATAAGGTTACTCCGCTTATACAAAAATGTGATACCAACATGCGTGAAGCACTTTCTCCGAAAATTAAATTAGTAATAACCCTGAAGTTCTTGGCTACCGGTGATAACTAATCAAGTCTTGCAGAGTCATTTAGAGTTCCAGAATGCACGATTTACCTATTTTTGAAGGATGTTTTGGATGCTATATACAAAGTTTTACAGGAGTACATTATGGTAAGTAAAACTCTTAATTAATTTCTAAACGATTTATTTATAAAATTCGCATTGTATTTTCATCTAAGCATGATCTAACAGCTTGAGATAGAATATCATCGTTCACTTCGTATTGTTGTCCAGTATTTTCTTGTGTTAGTAAACAGCTGGCAAAATAGTCTTCTTCATATTCGAGGTGCCTTCCAGAAGTGGAAGTGGAGTCGAAGTATTGCGTTGGTTTCGAGAAGTGGTAGTTTCGGCTTCAGGAGCCGAAGTATAGCGTGTATACTCTGAAAATAAGTTCGTAGGTCTAGAAATTGGAAGATATTGTGCATTTAAGATTTTCAGTCTTTTTTGTGACAAATAAATATTGATAAAATTTTGACAAATACCAGCATTTGTTAATGGCAAACTACGTAATTGGCTTGCCACATGTAGTCCGAATGTATCAAATTCTTCATCAAGATGATGGGTAGTTGGAGCTAACGTTTCTACTCTATTGACTGCTTGTAAAACAGGTGGGTCCATTTTAGGTGAGTCAATTCTTAGAGCACGTTGCGCCTTTTTCTTGGTAGACAATTTTTTTTCTTTTGTATATGCTCAATATTAGTTTCTTGTCCCAATTCATCAAAATATGAAGACGCATCGCTGTTTATGTTCGCCGCTGAATCTTCGCTTTCTTTTGCCTGTAACCAAAAACTAATATAAATTTATTTGTTTTAGGTGCCATCCATAACAGATCAATGGATGAAAATACAGAAAGATTTTTAGATCGCTGGCAGTTTCCGAGAATATTGACGGGAAACGCGTCTTAATACAAAATCCATCACACGGAGCTTCAGACTATTATAATTACAAAGGCACTTATAGTGTGGTGTTGTTTGCTATAGTGGATGCACAATATCCGTTTCATATATATAGATGTCTGTTCACGACACTGCGCGTGATCTAATAGTCGACGGTTTAACTGATGTGAAATAGCAGGGATTATTAAATAAATAAAACCACAATTGATTTCTGAACTAAAATCGACAATTTATTTTAATTAGCTTGGTCTTATATAGACAGACTTGTAACGAAACTAACGAAACCATAGCGCGATTCAACTAGCTGGTATAATGCCACACATTTGGTTTAATATTTATTTACTAAGTTGATTACACATATTTAACAATGTCGGAACTAGTGAATGATTCGCATATTTGGAAAAAAAAACAACATTTTACAGTGCTCTTGAAAGTAATAATTTGGAACTACCTAATTAAGCAGTTTTCGTTGGTGATGTCGCTTTCCCTTTGGCAACCTATCTAATGAAACCCTATTCAAGATATGAAGGTTTAGAACACAAACAAAATTCTTTAATTACTGACTATCAAGAGAACGCCGAATCGTAGGAATGCCTTTGGCATAATGGCTTCCCGATTCAGAGTATACAGAAAACCTATATCTGTTTCATTGGATAAAACTGATTTTATTATTATAGCAACCTGTGCGTTGCATAACTGGCTTCGGACTAATCGTATATACATGAATACTCAGGAATTAATTGACGAAGAGAACTTCAGTTCAGGAACAATCAGAAAGGGAAATTGGGGAAGCATTCCTACGGAAGGAGTAGTTCTAACAACTATTCACGAAATGCAAAAGATCTGCGTAATAGATTTGCTGACTATTTTGTCGGACTTAGAAAAGTTCCATGGCAAGATAGAATGATTGCGTAAATATTGTATGTTTATTTAATTATAAAAATGGCCCTGTTTACAATATATTATTAAACGCAAACAAGAATAACTATTTAATAAATAATAATAATACCTACCATGTTATCTTTACTGTTTCCTACTTCTATCACTGGCTTTAAAAAGCGGTCAGCTACAGAAAACCAAATTAATTGAGGTCTGTATACATCATCCCTTCCCGCACCACGCTTCTTTGACTTCGCTACCTTACTGGCCTCTCTATTATATGTTGTTCGTATATTTTTTATCTTCAATTTAATTAAATAATATAAAATAAAATTTAACTGTTAAGGTCATCAAACGCATTTCTTCAATAATAGATTTGAGAGCCGCTAAACGTACATTATTGTTCCTGTAAACTTGTTCTCTTGGGTTCCATAAGCATGGATGCATTTCATAGCATTCCAAAAACTGTATGGTATTATTTTTATTCATGGTTGTTTAACCAAACGATATGTACGTAGAATCGCTGTAGTGGATACAACGTGCGCGAAACACTCCTGACTGATCTGAACTGAAACATCTCGCACTAGGCACCCTAGATAAAGTAGCTTAGGTACTTAAACGAAAAATATTTTTAAAATCGGTCTTTTGGACTTTGAGTTTCTTGATTATAAATATAAAAACCAATGTTTTCTTTCTAGTTAATTTAGGTGAGTTTGTTTTTTAGTTTTGATTAATTACTAAACATCTAACGTTTGTCAATCAATTACACCTGAAACGCTTAAAGGAAATTTGAAAGGAAGGAAGGAAAGTAATTAGAAAATTTATTACCTCACGAGACTCAAGACGAAAATAATTAAAAATATATAAAAAGGGTAAAAAAAAAGATAAGATGCAGGGCGTTCCCGTCACGAAGACGTGCAAGCACGTCACGATAACGTGGCGTCTACGTCACGAAGACGTGGCGTTCACGTATCGAAGACGTAGCGTTCACGTACCAAAGACGTGGCGTGCACCTGTCGAAGACGTGGTGTTCACGTGTCGAAGACGTGGCGTTTACGAAGACGCCGCATTCGTCAATAGATAGTGACTCGTGCATCCGACAAACGTTCTGGACTCCACCTAACACTAAAAACTTCTGCAGAATAGAATTTAAAACTTACTTTTCAACACTCATAGCATTGAACTTTTTACTTTAAGTTGTAAATCGTATCACCTAAGTTTGTATACACGTACGTAGTTTAGTAAGTCCAATAATGTTCTACTTCAAGTTCTGCAAATTCTGCAGTTCCTTCAATTTGACTTACATAGTTGCGCTTTTACATAGTTGGCCTGTAGTTTTCTCTCTTTTGTACTGTATGGTTTATTATATTGAGAACTGTGCCAGCCAATGTAATCAAATGCAAAATCCTTGTTGATTGGAAAAAAATAGTATAGGTACACGTTTTTTAAGTAATTATTGGGATTCAATCTACTCATAACAAAACAACTGGCGTATGGAGAATGTTATTTAAATTATATACAAATAAAAGAAAGAAAGATAGGTAGGGTATTTATTTTGGCACACAAAAGGGCATGCACAAAACACGAAGATATAAAAAAAAATAAAAAATGAAAAAGCAGAACAATAATAAAACTGGAAAATAAAGCAAATATTATCACTATAATTTTATTTTTGCTCACTGGCAACACCACACCTTTCGCTTAACTTAACGGAAACTGCCTCCATTCAAGTCAAGGCTAGTGCTGTCAGTGAGCAACGCTACAAACAATAATCTATTTAATTATTTAAGTTTCACTTAAGTTTAAAAAGTAATGTGAAGGTGTGCATCCCATCAGTGCCAAAATTTGGACATCTCTCAGCGTACGTTACGATTGTTAAATCGCAACTGCTATTCTGCAAAATCCAATTTAGAATTTCAATTTCTCAATAAGAGTGCACTATTTAAATTTTGTGTATTTATTTTTCGGTGTATGTGGCAACTCTAAAGTTTGACAGCTGTCACCTAATGATTGTATCGATTAATAAAAATGGAGCGATACACAAAAGAAGAACGAGTTATAATTGTTAAAACATATTACAAATATGGAGAAAGTTACGCTGAGACCGCTCGTAAAGAAACTGGAGCAGAAACTGGATCGGTCGTGGATAGTAAGTCTTCTCTGCGTCGATGTATTGGTAGATCTCATCTCTTGAAAACATTGCTGCAGTAAACGAGAGTGTGGCCGAAAACCCGAAAACATCAATTCGGCATCGTGCTCAACAGCTTCAACTTTCAGCTTCGAATTTTGACGAATTGTTCGGACTGATTCCTGCCGCCTCTTTTCGCCATCGTCCTACGCGACAGAATTTCCATTCCCATCATTTAGATGGTTGGCAGTCCACAACTGTGCGCTTTTCCAGAAAAGTTGTGCCTCGCACAACTAAACTATGGAATGAACTGTCGCCTGCGGTATTTCCGGACCAATACGACCTACAAACCTTCAAGAAAAGAGCGTACTTCTTTTTAAAAGGCGGGCAACGCATTTGTTACTCCTCTGGTGTTGCGGGTGTCCATGGGCGGCGGTAAATCGTTTACCATCAGGCGATCCGTCTGCTCGTTTGCCACCTATACCATAAAAAAAAAAAAAACCTTCACCTGTACAAAATTCAGCTTACTCAAGAGCTCAAACCAGCAGACCATGCAAAGCGTCGGCAATCCGTTCAATGGGCAATATAGAATAGTGCAGCGAACGCTCATTTTACGAAAAAAGTCATCTTCACCGATGATGCCAATTCACATCAAATTTGTGAATAAACAAAGTTGTCGAATTTGGGGCTCGACGGCTCACGTAGCACTTAGTAGCATATCTGGAAAAATGTTGGTGTTACAAGTACCTCTGCCTACCCTTTTGGGGATATAGGTGTGAGACTTTGTGGGTATGTAACAACAATAAACAAAAGTACGTGCACTACAGCAAGTACAGAAAAGGGCATAGGGTACCTTTGATCCAGAAAAAAATACTGTTACTTACCCAACCTAACATACATTTATGCATGTTATTGTAAATAAATGTATTTCTCAGACTTTGTCTCACGAGGGACTTTAAAATACGCATATATCGGGCTTAAAGTACATCCAGACTAGATTACCCAATGACTTAAAATGAATCTGCATGGATGGCGTATCGCAAAATTATTGATAAAATCTAGATTAATGCGAGTGAAGCCACGGGCAAAAGCTAGTGCACTATATACGGATTATGCATCAATAGATTTACGCCATTTTCGCGAAAACAAGATTTTTACTTGCACAAACTTGCACTCGCGTAAGACAATCTTTTACAAAATCAGAATAACATTGCGTTGTTCAGATGCGAGGATTTTATCATACAAAACCCACCATTCTTAATAAAATACTCTCAAAAAGTGTCAGTGGCAATCGCCTGTGTCTTGTCATGATGGTAGTTATAAAGAGGGTCAAACGGGGGTCGGATTTAATAAACAAGCTATCGACCTACTTAGATAGGATCCGAGGCGCCTTCCTTCCTGTTATACAGTAAAAATAGCCGTCGTATCGTTGGTTAGGTACCTACTAATCTGTCTGTCTCCACTTAGGGGGTCGTGTCTTATCAGCTAGTAAATGATCGCAATTGTGCAATTTTTTTTTTGTACGTTGTTGTTTATATTCTTGTTTTTATGCCAGTCGCATCAGATTTATGCCTTAGAGAACATGACTTCAAAAGGGGGTTTGTAGTTAGGCTTAGCGCCTTTATTGACAATTCTAGATGTTGGATAATTTTGACTATAAGTGTAGAATAATGGCAACTCATTATTTAAATTTTTTTCATTTTAGAAAGACATCTCTCGCACTAGGAATAATTCCTGTGTTGCGGGAGTCTTAACAAACATTCAAACAACGGACACAAAGAACACCCAGACTTGGAACAACCATTTGTGGATGTCACAAATTATTGTCTCATGTGGGAATCGAACCCACAACACTCGGTGCGGCAGCAGTAGAGAGGCGACCACTTAAACCACAACGACATCCGTGCAGGGAATAAACCGACAAGGCAAGCTTGAAAGGGAAAGCTAGTACATTATAAATTAATATTACATATATGATTAATTATGTAGAACTTTATTTGTAGCGCAGCGGTAGTAAAAATTGTAAGTGCTGTGTATGATCTCGGATTTGATGTTCGTGTCGGGCAAATGTAATTTGGATTTTCTAACATGAAATTCTTAGTAACTGCACTTAATCTGGCACGGTGCCGAGCCCCCTGTTACGTGGGACTTACAACCATAACTGGCAATATTTGGGTGTAATACATCTCAAACTATCACTTTGTTACTATAGGCGTAGGATTATGTATCGGCTTTTCTGACCCAAGATAATGTCGTAGGGCTTACTAACACAATCTAAGGCTCAACTCACTCTGGCGCAGAGTCGAAGCGCCGCGTAGCGTCCAGTTGTTCAAATACGACGGGTGTGACGCGTCACTGCGCACGAACGCACGGCGACGCGCGACTACGCGCGAAACCGCTCGACTTTAAGCAAGCGTAGACGCGCAAAGGTGCGCGTCGTCGCGCGTGGACTCGCTATTCCATATTAGCATAACACAAATTTATACCTCAATAATGGGAAAATAGACATGAATATGGTATAGGCGAAAAACATGTACAATAATATTGTATCACATACACACAACACCATCTAGCCCAAACTAAGCAGAGCTTGTACTTTGGGTACTAGACAATGGATAACATACATATATATATATTTTTTTGTAAATATTTACCTATTATACATAGAAACACCCAGACCAAGACATGTTTGACTTGTACGGGAATCGAACCCGCAACCTCAGGCGTGGCAGTCGGTTACACTGACCACTACACCATCGAGGCCGTCATCGCGACGCTTCGACTCTGCGCCAGTGTGAGTTGAGCCTAACACCTAATGGAAATTAACTCGCACACAACTATACACATCCTCACACTTGTACACACACGCATCTACTCCGTCACATCACACAAGCACTTATCTTCCACACACTACACAAGCAAACCACCTTCTTGTATTTAAAGATTTCTTTGTATACTTTTACTATAATATGTCCAGTAAATTATTATACTTAGTGCATTTTGCTATTGATTAAGTACCTTGCTGTGCTGTGCTCCTTTGTTTTGTATTTTATTTTATCGGCCTCGGTGGCGTAGTGGTTAGTGTAACCGACTGCCACGCCGGAGGTCGCGGGTTCGATTCCCGCACAAGTCAAACATTTGTGTGTATGAACATGGATGTTTGTTTTGGTCTGGGTGTTTCTGTATGTATAATATGTATGTATTTACAAAAAAAAAGCATATATGTATGTTGTTTTCCACTGTCTAGTACCCATAGTACAAGCTCTGCTTAGTTTGGGCTAGATGGTGTTGTGTGTATGTGGTAGAATATTATATAATGTGGTCACGGGACCATGGCTGCTGAAAAGCAACCGAAACGTCGGGGAAAGTGTAAACTTAAAAACAAATAGATTTGATAGTTTTAATAATTTAATTAGCTTAAAATTAGTAAAGTTTAATAGTACAGTATAGTAGTGTAACAGTTTCTAAATTATGTAATAGAGTGTTAAATAAACAACGCGATAAAATCCGTATATAGTAGTTTAATTTCAATGAATAACATTCGCGTAAACAGAAGACAAGAATATTATTATTCATTTTCAATTGCATAACACTTGCTAATGTTTAAGGAGGAGAGCGGAGTCGCCTAATACATGTAACTACATGCTTAAAAGGTGATCTCCTAACAATGTAAATTAAATGTATTGTGTGATTAAAATAAAGATCTTTTTTATGTTTTTTCTTTTTCTGACTTCAACATAGATAATAATTAATTGCATGCCTGAGTTAAAATATATTATATCAATTTAGGATAGTGTTCTATGGGATTGCCTTTCTCAAAAGCTGTCTTAGCTTCGTTAGCCTCGATTTCTAAATTAATTAGCACTTATGGCTGTGTATAATCGTAAGGTCCCGAGTTCAATTACTGGGTCAGCCAGTGTTAGAAATTTTATGTCATGGATTTCAGTAGCAGCATACAGACTCAAAATGTGAGCATAAGACTTTGAAATTTTTAGCAGTATATAACGTGGAACTTAAAAACATAGTTAACAGATTCTCTGTCCGATGAATCACGTATGATACATAACATGGATTTCGTATTGTGTCTATCACGGGACAGCGAGTGGTTTAAACGTTGTAAGACTTTCGAGATTTGTGATACTACACTTACTTAATATAATACTAAGTAATGGGTATGTATTAAATAGTTAATTACCGCTCACTTAAACGGTGTACGAAAACATCGTGAGGAAACCTAAATGTCTGAGAGTTCTCCAAAATGTTATCGAAGATGTGTGAAGTCTTCCAACCCGCTCTGGGCCAGCATGATGGGCTATGGCCTAATCCTTCTCATACTGAGAAGTGGCCCGTTCTCAGCAAAAGGACAGTTTATAAACACGGCTGACTTTATATATCATTCTGGATTTTGCTCTCGGCTTCGCTCGCGTAAAAGTAGGTTAAGGTTTGGTGTAACAGTAGATCGCCTGAGCATCGCAGCGCCGTCCTTGGCGGGAGTGAAAGGTCATGGAACGCCTGCACCTTCTTCTGTGAGAAAGTAATTTCCATCAAGGAGGCGGCGGCGCGGGAGAGGGGCGCTTAAACCCTTTCCCCAAACGCAGAACCGGGCGCCGGAGGGCGCGAGTTGACCTCCAGCCATCCTGAGGTTTGACCTGGGGTTGGTGGGCTTCGTGGGCCTACCCGCTATACGATCAGCTCCAGGTCCGAGATGTGGCGTACGTGTTCCCACGCGCGCCTCTGTGTCGTGTCCGTCTCAAGTTCATCTCGTCATCAGTTCTACTCAACAGAATTGGATGAAACATGTCTAAGACTTTAAGTTGAGCTTATCTTTATACAAACATGATTCAATAACAGCTTAGTGGGATACACATATTTTCACTCTGGGTTTAATTTGTGTGTCGCGGGGGACTTCACAAGCATTCAAATAATGGACAAAAAAAGTGCCCAGTAGTGGGACAGTTTAATAAATAATGTTTTATTGTCAGAAAAATTAAGTACAATTTGTGAAACTTATTCTGTAACTTAGAGTTAGCATGATACTTATAGTAATTCTTAAACTATGCTATAGCCTGTTAGACTGATATTATTATTGTACGAGCCACGTTACACGTAGCGTACATTGAACTTATTACTCTTTGTGCCGTGTCAGCAACTTACTTCATTCATTACTTTAATTAAACATATGTAATTAAAATTAGTTCGCGTTCACGTTCGCCTATCAAAGGACGTACCGCGTCTCACATATCATTCCGCGTTCGATAATCAGTAAACGCATATCATTACCATTTATATCATCTTTTTATCTATCAATATAGTCAGTTAAATTTATTACCGAGTTTTACTGATCTATAAACCTATAACTTATTACCCAGGGTGTGCGGACCGTACAATTATATTATTATTAATTTGAATACGCCAGCCATACCAGCGGATTAGATTCGCACAAAAGTATCATATGTACCTTAAAATTGACACAAGGTTTTTATTTGATAACCAATTGAAATGAAACATAACAATATAGCGTAACATAATGTTAAACCAAACTAATCGTTAGAATATGTTCAGCCTTTGTCAATCATCATCATCATCATCTCAGCCGAAAGACGTCCACAGCTGGACATAGCTAAGACCGGTTTGTGTAGAAAAACTTGGGGACCAAGGTCTTCCTCACAGGCTGGTCTTGCCTTGGTCAATATTACTACACAATCGCACAGAAAAGCAAATAAAATTGTCTACTATTTTATTGTAGACTAGATGTGCCCGCGGTTTCACCCGCGTTTATAGCTACTGCGCCGTCCCCGTGGGTCGTAGCCTGATTTTATATAGCCTATAGCCTTCCTCGATAAATAGGATATCCAAGACTAAAAGAATTTTTCAATTCGAACCAGTAGTTCCTGAGATTAGCGCGTTCAACTAAACAAACAAACAAACTCTTTCAGCTTTATAATATTAGTATAGATAAGTATATTTGTCTATACAAATATTAAAATCCATTTTTTTAAAGAGTTCTTAGCTATATGACCACAATTTGCCCGCGGCTTCGCTCGCGTAAATGTAGACTAGGTTAGGTTAGTAGTAGTATTTTTCCTTGATAAAAGGTACCGAATATCCTTCTCTGTTCCCCTGACAAAGTGTAGGCGAAATTTCATGATGATCGGTCGTGTAGTTAAGGCATGGAAGCGTAACAAACAAACAAACTCTCATTCGCATTTATAATATTAAGTTAGGATACGTATGTATATACGTCTATACATATATTTAACTCCTGTTTTAACGAGTTTCAGGTCTATTTACGATTAGTAGACACCATTAAAACAGAAACAGTAGAAAACTACCATTCGTGAACGTATTGTTGCTATAAATACATCCTACGGAAACTGTATGGCTCTTATATCAGGTATCACATTAATCATTTTGTTATTTTTACCAAAGAGGGTGTTTAGAGAGGTCAAAGTTCGCACAGGCTTCGCCTCGTGACGTCACACTGTCTGGGCACGAATGAAAAAAGCGAATAACACGGTCATAAATATTTCTTGGGTCATATATAAATCTTAAAAAGGGTATCACTGGCAAAAATACTTTATATATTAGTACAAACACAATTGAAACATGTAAAAAGCATCAAATTTTAACACTGAACTAAAAAATATCTATCTGTTAAATAACATTTTTCAGTAGGAGATTAAGACAAACAACGTATCACGTTTGCCGCCAGAAGTGACCTTTTTTAGAGTTCGAAAAAGCTCTTATACAAGAGTTTTATCCGTCCGTCCGTTCTTCTGTCTTTATACAACTTTCAACTCGGGAACCGTAAGAGCTAGAGAGTCGCGGTCAACGCCATTCGACTCAGCATAGTCGATATAACCCCAGCATAGTCGATATAACCCGAAATGACTATGACCTTTGACCTCTGACCTCAAGGTCACGTGATACCATTTATCAAACTCTAAGATTTACGGCAATTCATTGGCGTTTCTCAACTGTTTAAACCAACCAGTGTATTGTGACTGCACGGATGGCGTAGTGGTTTAAGTGGTCACCGCGACACTGCCACCGCGCCAAGTGTTGTGGGTTCGCATCCCACACGAGACAAAACTTTGTGAGATCCACAAATGGGTTGTTGACACAGGCTAAACATATCCGTGTAAAGTCCCACGCGACACAGGATGAAGGTTAGGTCAAGTCACCAGTAAAAACAAATTATTATAATAGGTATTTTGACCCACAGGGCCCATATTCAAACTTGACCGAGGGATGACCCCAAGGTGCCTGTACACCAAGTTACAAGTCAATCGGTCTAGTAGTTCTGGAGCTATGCCTGTCACTAACAGACAGACACACAGACCTACATAGTGTTTTCATTAACCTCTTTGAATAAGACTCAGAGGTTAATAAAATATACACCAATAAAATTGTCTTTTTATCTTTAGTTTTATATTACTGTATAGTGTATAGTGATCACAGAGATAATTATTTTTTTTAAATACGTTATTCCATTATGTAAGTGAACTGTATAGTTCTTTGTTGAGAAATAAATATCTTTAAACTAAAATAAAGATGTAAAATTAAATCAATCTTTTTTACGTGGAGTCTTTTACATGGCAATCTTAAAGACACAGCTAATAAAGATATCGAACCTTTTCTTAGCTGTGTCTTTAAGATTGATGAGATGAGATGCGATGCGCATTAAGGCCAAAAGATGCGAACAATGGTAAAGAGAATCGATGCGACGACCACATATGCATTGTTCTTCAGTTCCTTAAAAAAATGTTCTGAAGTTTTTCTATTTATACCTTTATATTGAATATAAAGGACTGCCACGCAGAGGTCTCGAGTTCGATCCCAAGGCGCGCTTGCATTAACGGTGAAGGAAAACATCGTGAGGAAACCTGCATATCTGAGAGTTCTCCATAATGTTCTCGAAGATATGTGAAGTCTGTCAACCCGTACTAGGCCAGCGTGGTGGACTATGGCCTAACCCTTCTCACAGTGAGAAGAGGCCCGTGCCCAGCAGTGGGACAGTTTAATACAGGGCTGATACTATTATTATAACACATTTAATCGTTAATTTAAAAGCCTTATATTTCGACAAATAGAATGAATAATAATAACTACTCACTGTAAATTAAAACGAAAGGGTTGCTTTTTTGTTATACAAGCAAATAATTGTAAATAAAGGTTTATGTAAAAGTATTATGACAGTTGTATAGAATGAGGGACATAGATTTATGTTTATTGTCCTTCTTATGTCCAAATAAGGATACACGGATTACATAATGGAAGATGCTTCTTTACTATCAGGTTCGGTACATCCTTATTATATTATAAGTTAGCTGTTACCCGCGACTTCGAACGCGTGGAATTTAACAAAATAAAATCTAAAATAACAGTAGTCTAAGTTACTTCTTAATCAGATATCTACCAGTGCAATTTCCGTCAAAATCTGATGAGCCGTTTCAAAGATTAGCCGGATCAAAAAAACAGACATACAAACAAAAATTATAAAATTTATCGTTTGATTTAAGGATATAAGTACCGTACTTACTTCCATATCCATTTAGAAAAAAACTATTGTTTTAACATTACAAACTTCGTTTTTATTTATTTGTATAGATATAGATGTCAATGTGAGTTTATTTGTTACGCTTTCACGCCGTAACTACTCAACCGATCATCATAAATCTTTGCATACACGTTGTCAAGAGAACAGAAAAGGACATAGAGACATTTCATCCAGAAAAAAAGTACTGTTACATACCTAATCTAACCTTCATTTACACGAGCGACGCCGCGGCTAAAATCTAGTTATGATATAAATATCACTATATTTTGGCATTTTATAATTACAGCTTTGTTATTATCCGTTTTATTACACGTTTTATTACTACTACATTCACTTTTACTACATTTAAGCAATGGGTCATCCACACTCGGAACAACTATCTGTGGATCACTTTTTTTTTTTCGGCATTGCGGCATTTGCGAGATGACCACTAAAACCACGTACGCCATTTGTGCAGTCAATCAGTAAGTATATCATTAGATTATTGTATAAATTATCCAAGGAAATAGAGACTTCTATAAGTGAAAGAATATTAAGAAGTTATCTCTGGATATACCGAAAGAACAAAAAATATGTCTGCATTGCATTAGAATATTTTAATTTTTGTACAAAGCCTAAATTACCAAATTTGTATGTCTTAATGGTGTAAGTGGTTGAAATCGCCTCGCCTCTGCTACTAAGTACCTAAGCTATAGACTAATCCCTGCCAGAATGTTCTTTGAGTTCGTTGTAAAGTCCCCGCGATTCAGGAATTAATCCTACTGAAAGAGCTGTCTCTTTTTTTAAAAAGACAAATCCATATTAATATTCTGAAGAGGAAAGATTTGATTTTTCGTTTGTTTCTTTGTTTGTAATGATTTCAATCAAAAACAATTCAACCGATTTAAAAAATGATTTTGCCATTAGAAAGCTATATTATCACCGAGTAACATGGGCTGTATTTTATTAAAAAAGTACTTTTACTAACATAATGCTTACCTACTTTTACGCGGGCGAAGCCGCGGGAAAAAATCAGTACATAATATAAGCAATGGTTGACATACACTTGAAGAGTAAACGAGAGATCTAGATGCTTACGTCATCACACTCATCATGTAAGATCAGAAAATGGCTTCAGGTGTAATTGGCTGAGTACGTAACAGCTTTGTATTCGCTTCGTATGTTCGTATGACATCATTGTTTATAATATCGACGTTTATCGAATATTTTATTAGTGTGACATTCTCCGGAATGTGATTCAGCTTGTTCTTGATATAGATGAACTAAAGTATGGCTTTTCGTATTAGAATCTAAAGATATGTCTTGTGTGTGTTAAGCAAGGAAGCAAGGCTAGTTATGCCTTTTTTTTAACACAATTTCGTATTTGTACGTAACGATGAGCTCAAGTCAAGTCAACCTTACGAAGGACCAGTGCAACGTTGAT
Organism: Catocala nupta; assembly: GCA_963675205.1. Taxonomy (NCBI): domain Eukaryota; kingdom Metazoa; phylum Arthropoda; class Insecta; order Lepidoptera; family Erebidae; genus Catocala; species Catocala nupta. The sequence continues at coordinate 16,743,336 of OY776097.1, read as the reverse complement.
TCAAGTGGTATTCATTAATGCATTTATGCTCTTCGACGACTCCAAGGTGTTCAACGTAGTTTGTAAGAGAAACTGGGGTCTGAGCCCATGAATAAAATAAACACTAGATTCTCTCTTTCATAGCCATGGACGACGAATATACCATTTAGTTATTAATAACACTGGATGTTCTTTGTGTCCGTTATTTTAATGTTTGTAAAGTCTCCCGTAACACATTCCAGTGAGAGAGTAGTCTTTTTAAACAAAATTAAAATTGCACATGTTTTTGTAGTGTTGTGTAGATTTTTGTGATTTTCGAACAATTGTGCTTTAACCATTTTACAGAGGATGTTCTTGGACCAATTTTATTTATTTCTAACATATCTGAACAATTTTTAGTCTCGACTGCTTATAAATTCTCTCAAAGTTTTGTTATTGTGGCATATCTTATGTGTATTTTGGCAATAGAAATATGTATAAAAAATGATAGTTTGCTTGTTTAGTAGTTCTGACTCACGGCCGCCACAGATTGGAGCGCTGGTGTAGCATGTTGCAGCTAAGTGAATACCAGTGTGAAGTTGTCTGGCAAACATGAAACGTAAATGCTGAAGTTTTATAGTGTATTATATTTATTCCATTATTCGTCTTGAAATTAAGTACGTAACCCTGTTGATTGTCCTAAACCCTTTCATTAAGCAACCCAAACAACAGAGTCATGTCATTTAGAAATAAAGAAACATCGTTGTAAGTTTTCTTCGTTCGCCCCGAACTTCAGATTAACATTTTCATGACTAGTGATCCTACTGATCATTCGTGGAAACAGCAGTGTAGTGACGTGAGATCAGATACCTACAAAAATGTCTTGCTCCAGGAAATTAGCTTTCTGAAGAGCTGACATTAAAATATCGATTCGCTGCCGATAATACATAACCACCATTTGCTTTTCACAACTAAAATAGAGTCTGACCTCTCATTTAGTTTATGGTATACGATTACAAAATTCATGGAGGCATGACGTGTATCAATTAACTACAACAATAGGCCATCACTGAATGCATTTGGTACCCATAGACAGTTAGCCTATTACAATTGACAGAGCACGTAGCGAAACTAAAGGTCGTGTTGCGTTGAATTTAAAATAATCCGAGGTACCTGTTTTGCTCCTCAACCACTAGTATTACATCACCGATATGTTTATATTATAATACAGTAGTTTCTGATGAAGCTTCACCAGTGTAAGTCCACCGTATGTCAGGATAATAAGTGGTGTGTTTAGCGAGTTACGCGCGATTAAGTAACAATTTTCAAAACATAATCACACTCTTAAACATGTATATGATTAGTAAGATAAGGCTAATCCTTATATGTCTGCTTAACTGTCAGATCTCGAATAAAACGCGTTCTTGAATGACATGGATTCTGATATTACTCTATGTTTTCCCCTTTCTAGTTTATCTTTTTGAGTAGTAGAGCCTCGCTGATTTCAACATGAATGGGGCCAGCTCGACCGTAGAACTACCCTCTCACCTCACAGAATATCGACGTGGAATAGCAGTATTCCTACTGTTGTGTTTCATTCGGTGAGTGAGGGTACCGGCAGCCCAATCACCCTCTTTCCCCCTTCCCGCTCCTTCTCCTTCTCACTTCATATCCTAAAGGGTCGGCAACGCGCAAGTGATGCCTCTGGTGTCGCAGGCGTCCATAGGCTACAATGACCACTTACCATCAGGTGGGCCGTATGGTTGTTTGCCACCATAGTAGTATAAAAAAAAACTACTGTTACCTCTTCAAGTAAGTTAAATCATTGTGTTGGGATTTAGTTCACGTTGGTAGTGTTTTTGGTGGGGATGGACCCATAGCCTTTCGATAGCATATCCGTGGATTTAATTGGATAACAAAAAAAAATTGTTATGCCTTTGTACCTAGAAATATATTTGCTCTACAAATACCTACAAGCCTTATGGCATTTGCATTCTACTCTTAATATTCAAGCTACGAGTATGTAAAAAAGGAAATAGTAAGGAAAATGTACTACGATAGTTTGGAAAGAATAGACACCAAAAGATAAAATAGAAATCCTGACCTATGAAGCAAATATAAATGGGGCAGTCTTAAGGCAAACATTATCTGACTATATAGGAGTCATTCTAATCATAGGATAAAAGTACCCTAACCTGAGGTGCCTGCATGAAGAACATAAAAGAGTAAATGAGACATACTACGCCAAGATAGTAACAAGTGAAAATCTATAATATCTACCTACTTAACAGGCGTAAATGTATTTTTGTGAACAATTCTAGTCTTTAGCTTCTCATCGAGCCCCTTTCTTCTTATTATCCAATATGCTCAGTAGCATACAATAATCTATAAATGTCTAGATGCCAGAGAAATGGAGACACTTATGAAAATTCTCGCGACTATGTGCTGTTACCACAGCCTCACTAATGCTTATATATTCAGTCTGCTAACGATAATACTAAAAAAATCATGTGGAGCAAGACAGTTGACGAGAGCACTCTCTAACCACTTGATAAACTGGTACCTACGTCACCGGTCACGCATATTAACATACTGTATAGTTAATGCGGTTACCGTACATACCGTCTGGACTTCTCTATTATGTAATAGGTACTCTTGTAGCTGCAAGAAAGAAGCGCTTGGAAGTCATGAGGGGGAATGAACTCATCTCTGAAGACGCAAAAGACAAGGTAAAATAAAGATGACTGAGACTGAACCAAACGTCTAGCACTAAAAAAAGGAAACGTTTTGTTGCTCCACAAATGCTAGTTAGAATTTTAGCTTGAGACGAATCGACCGAGTTTCTGCATGAGTAGCTTTATACTAGTGCCCTATTGTGGACGTATTTAGTGTCAGCATCGATTACAGTTCATAAACATCCAACTTATGACTTGAAAGGCCTATCATTTGAATGCTAATACCAAAGTTAAATAGTTAATTACGGTAACGGTAACACTGCGCTATATAACAAAGACCATGCGTCATCAGCACCAATTGACACATGCTTTGCAAGTGAATTGACCACTCAACTATATGACTGATTCCTGACTAAGACAATTATGACGCTCACTTGCGGGATAAATCACGGGATAAATCGTATTAAGTTAATCCCTGTCATTCATGACTGGCCTCGGTAGGTAATATTAAGGAAGGAAATTTGGATTAATTACATAGTTCTGTTGGAACAGTTTGCCACGCCCGGCCACATCTTATTCATTACTATACCTCGCGTGACCGCAAACTGGATTCGTAATTATTACTGATTCCTTCCTCACCGTGACTCGTCTCCATAAACAAACGTTAATTTGTATTTACGTGTTGTTTTTATACGAATTCGATCTCCGATATTGGTCAAGTTACAATATGGAATATTTCTGTAATCGTTTCTAAGCTGTTATCTATGGCACTATTTGCGTCTCTGACATACGTTTGCAATTATAATTGCGAATGTTCATGATGGTTAATTCCCCGTTCGAGAAAATTGTTATTGCGTTTTCCTGTCAGGAAATACTTGGTAATAACATGGAGTTTGAAAATGTTCCCGTGAGGCAGCATAAGCTATGCGCGACGACCTAAAAACGTAGCTAGCGAAAAGTGTAATACGGATACATTCGACGGCATACATCATTCATGTTTACACGTATGATATTACAGGTACTGATATCTATAAATAAATTGTCCACTTTCCTTTTTATACGAGTATAACGCAGCCATCAAATCAAGCTATTAAGCTACACATAGATAAATGTTCCAAAGTAAATTTTAAACATTTTGTCAAGAATACAATTGGATGTCACAAATATACGTGAACTTTATCGGGACATACTTTGTCGTGCTAGTAACCGTTGGGTTGTTTTTATTACATAATACAGAATCCTGTCTAATAAGCCATTTACTTGAGTACCACGTATAAACGATATTTCTATGTACTAAGTAATTGGGGGCAACAGCGTAGAACGTAAATTTTTATGTAATGTTTACGGTGACAATAACTCAAGGTTAAGCCAGTATCAAAAGTTTTCAAGCCATCTATACCCCTCCAACTTGCTTTATCTTTTTGCATAGTCTAACTGATTATTAAAATATTTAGTGAGTACTGAGTCGTCATACCAACTGTTACTTAGTGTTCATGTCAGACGAAATTAAAGACCTGACATTCTCTACTAGATAAGTTTAGAAATTTAGACTATTGCCAGACAATTGAGAAATTTCTGACAGGAAAATCTCTATCCTAATTGGTAATCGAACTCGTAACTTCACGATTGATAGATGCTCACAATGCTCTTTCTAAACCTTTTGCTTCCCTTAACGACAATTACTGTCTAATAGGTATAACACTAATTTAAAGCTAACACCTACCTGTGATATCGCCCACATGGATTCGCCGAGGACATATATTGGGATATCCTATGTGTTAGTTCAAGGGGCTTGGGAGCCTTCTGCGCTCACCCACAGTCCCCGTAAAGTTGTCAAGGCCATCTGAGGCCAACAACTAAAACACACACAAAAAAAATGTTAGTCCAAGGCATATTTATTTGTGCTAAGTTCCATCCAAATCTGGTTTTCGCGTGATTAGGTGACAAATACACAAACATCTTTATAAACCAGAAATATATAATTAAAAAGTATAAACTATCAATTACGCATATTTTAAAGAAAATCATTAACGCCATACGTATTACAAATGTAGCCTTTTGTTACCATCACAAAAACATAATTATGTCATGGAATGTGTCATGCTTCTAATGAGCAAACCAATTTGTAAGTTAAAGCCCTCATTATATTTAAGTCGTTGTGCCCCTTTAGCAAATTAGATGTTTGACTTTGAAGATTACTAAACTAAACTCGAAAAGAAACATAACGAGCAAGCAAACAAAGATAAAAATTTAAAGGTAAAGAAGAAAATTGCTACGGATTTCGACAGATAAAAAAACGGCTGTTTATTCTTTAAAGATAAGGAATACCGGGTCCTTTGATTTCGGTCAAAATGGAACAGCCGTGAAGTATTCTTCACGCTGCTAAAAATCACATTTTAACAAAGCTGCTTTGTATTTTTGCAATGAATAGATTTTCTAGGCTCCTTAAAGAAGTGCAGTATGATCAACAGCTGACTGTGCAGATGCCGTAATGCCTCTACACTTGTACCGGGCATAGTTCTATGAGTCCAATCCTCACAAGGTACAAAAATTGGAGTGAACCACAAATAGTTCGTCTGAGTCTGGGTGTTCTTTATGACCGTTGTTTGAATGTTTGTAAAGTCACCTGCGTTACAAAAACTAATCGTGGTTGTAGCAAATGTTTTAAAAATATTGTGAAATCGGGCAATTTCTTTGAAAAGATGTTTTGGTTTATACATAAAGAACTAACTATACCCCGCTTCATTGTTCTTCGTAGCGTTATCCTTTTACAATAAATAAACTACCGGCTCAATATAGAAGTTTTAAATCAGTCTGGTAGTTCTAAAGATTCAACAAACAAAATCTGTTTTGCTTTATAATATGAGTATAGATATGTAAAGCTATATTTATAACAATGCTAGATTTTGCCCGCGGCTTCGCGTAAATTAAGGTTAAGTTAGCTTAGTCACAGTACTTTTTCTTAATGAAAGGTACCCCTGTCCTTTTCTATTCCTCTGACAACGTCTATGCAAAATTTCAAAACGATCAGACTGGTCGTAGGCGTGAAAACGTAACAAATAAACAAACAAACTAAAAAATCTCATATTTGCATTTATAATATTAGTTAGCATACAGCATTATAACATTATATCCGCGAAGGATAAAGCAGAGGTGTGTGTGAGCCATATTGAGCTGGCTTTCATTAAGTCTCACTTTATAAAGAACGAGGCTACTGCCTTCACAAAATAGTGACATCAGCCAGTTCTAAACGACATTAAACTTCACATACATATGTGGAAACCAGTCGCCAGACTATATTACAAAACTATTAAACTGAAAGCAAATAATTAGAGAAGTAAAAGTACCAGCCAAAAAAATGTAGCTCACTATTTATGCATTTTCCAATTTCACAATTATATTCGCACATGGCCCCATCTGGCTGTATCCAGATATATATTAAGGGTTAAAGTATGAAATTGCCGATTTGCACTGAAAAATTGAAACTCGTTTTTTTCTAAGATGTACCATAAATATTTATTTAATCGAAATATTTACCCACATTATCTATACATTGCTGCCATCTAAACGGAAGTTCATTAATGCCTTAACGATAGAACTCCGGGGATCTAGATTCGACAAATTGTATGAAAGCATTTTGTACTGCCTCCTGGGAAGAAAATTTTTATCACGTAGAAAATTCTCCAAATCACGAAAAAAATGGTAGTCCAAGGCATATTTATTTGTGCTAAGTTCCATCCAAATCAAGTTTTCGCGTGATTAAGTGACAAATCCACAAACATCTTTATAAACCAGAAATATATAATTAAAAAGTATAAACTATCAATTACGCATATTTTAAAGAAAATCATTAACGCCATACGTATTACAAAAGTAGCCTTTTGTTACCATCACAAAAACATAATTATGTCATGGAATGTGTCATGCTTCTAATGAGCAAACCAATTTGTAAGTTAAAGCCCTCGTTATATTTAAGTCGTTGTGCCCCTTTAGCAAATTAGATGTTTGACTTTGAAGATTACTAAACTAAACTCGAAAAGAAACATAACAGGCAAGCAAACAAAGATAAAAATTTAAAGGTAAAGAAGAAAATTGCTACGGATTTCAACAGATAAGAAAAACGGCTGTTTATTCTTTAAAAATAAGGAATACCAGGTCCTTCGATTTTGGTCAAAATAGAACAGCCGATTATGTCATGGAATGTGTCATGCTTCTAATGAGCAAACCAATTTGTAAGTTAAAGCCCTCGTTATATTTAAGTCGTTGTGCCCCTTTAGCAAATTAGATGTTTGACTTTGAAGATTACTAAACTAAACTCGAAAAGAAACATAACGAGCAAGCAAACAAAGATAAAAATTTAAAGGTAAAGAAGAAAATTGCTACGGATTTCGACAGATAAGAAAAACGGCTGTTTATGCTTTAAAGATAAGGAATACCCTTTGATTTCAGTCAAAATGGAACAGTCGTGAAGTAGTCTTCACGCTGCTAAAAGTCACATTTTAACAAAGCTGCTTTGTAATTTTGCAATGAATAGATTTTCTAGGCTCCTTAAAGAAGTGCAGTACGATCAACGTTGGAGCAAGATCTGGCGAGTACGGATGATGACGTATGGTTTCTAACTGCAGCTCCTGTAGAGTTACAACGGTTTAACTCCAAAACTTATCATCACTTCATATTATAAAACAAAGTTCCCCATCGCGTCAGTCTGTTCCCGATAAACTCACAAACTACTGAACGGATTTGCATGCGGTTTTCACCAATAGACAAAGTGATTCATATGGAAGGTTTAGGTGTATAATTTGTTAAGATTTGTACTACCCATGCGAAGCCGGGGCTGGTCGCTAGATTTGAATAAAGCATACCAATGCTGGCATCTAGGTATCTAATTTGTTGTGTGTTGGTTTTGTAATACCCGTGCAAAGCCGGGGTGTATTGTTAGTGTTTGCTAAGCAGCAAATCGACCACTTAAACCACTACACCATCCGTATAGTAAAATTTTAATATTCATACCACCGCTAAATGATTGGCACAGGCAAGATTTTCTTTCGTTATGACGGTCGACTTCCGCCATTTATTTCACAGTTCGCGATATATCAAATTAAACATTAGTGTTCATTTAAATTCATTGCTTTTGCACATATTTAAGACAATCGTCGCAAAAACAAGAGCTTGACTAGTCAAGTGCTTTTTAGTAATCTATACTTACATATAACTACTAATTAATTATATAAAGAAAAATTCATGTCTTTGTGTGTTTAATTTGTGCTTTTAATGACTCCTGGACACCTGGACCAATTTTATGAATTCTACTAGCTTTTGCTTCCGGCTTCGCTTGTGTGAAAGTGGGATAGGTTATGTTTGTAACAGTACATTTTTAAACATAAAATGTAGTATATATAGTAATATATAAATAAAATATATACAGTGTGTATAATAAACCCTGTCCGATCCTTAAAGGTGTTATATAGTAGCTTATTATGAGTACGTAAGCTACATCCTTTTATAAAAATCGATAAAAAAAATTACCATAATAAATTTAATTTATTTAAAATAATATGGTAATAGATTACCCATGGCAACACCAACAACTTATTTATCATAAAACCTAGGTATGACTAAAGTTCATAAAAGTTCACCGACGCCGCGCCGCGCTACGCTGCGCCTACCTACGCCTTAGAAAAATGCCGCCAAAAGTATGCCACGCTCCGCGTCCTTGTCAAGCTTATTGGAGTGTTGCTAGACTATGCGTAATTTCAGTAATTTAAGGGTAAAAATGCTGATCAATACTGTACTTAATAATATTATGAAGACGTTTTATGATGATATAGATTTTTTTATTTTTTCTTTTAGCTTGTTTGTTAAGAGAGAAACAAGACCGTAATGGATCGGACAGGGTTTATTATACACACCGTATATATTTTATATATAATATATGTATGTTACTCGGTGATGATTTTGGAGCTTTACAGACGAAAGAATTTTAAAAATTTTTTAGTTGGTATTTGAGTTAAATCAATCATACAAATTATAAATCAAATCTTTCTTCTTTATAAAATTAGTATATACTACTGTTAAAAAAGTACTTTACCTATAAATAATATAATAATAATACTAATTTTTTATTCAATAAATAAAAGTTTTTAAAAAACGCATTACAGGCTAATTCTTGTATTAAATTCACATTAAAACTATATTTAATCTAAAGGAAAACATTTACAATTTAAATATTGGACACAAAAAGACTTGTTTATGAAGTCTCTTTTTACATTGTATTACCTAAACTAGGTCAAAGACCTTTGTTTTTCATCTAAAAGTGACATAGGCTGTATAACATCCCGCTACGATCCACGGGAGCAAAGCAGTATTCATAAACGTGAGTGAAACCGCGTGGTACAGCTATGAACATATTTTCTATGTAGATTTTCTATTGACTTGTGTTACACACGTGTAACAAGAAAGTGCATAAATTGTAGGTCAAACGTAGTGTTACGCTTACGTCCCCATGAAGTTGGCAGTAGGTTTAGCCACATTGGTTAGTACAATAGACTCGACGACTACTAGGTATAGGATTTCCAGCCATACTTTATAATATAGTAATAAGTATAGTACGTTATTTCGGGAATGCGAATGAGATTGGACAAAGTCTTCAATTCTCAATTTGGCAAAGCGTCATTGGGTTTGTCTTTAAAGTAATTCTCAGGAGCAGCAAGGAGTCTGTAACTGTATCCAATAGTTTCGCCACTGATGTTTGTTATGGCATTGGTGGCAAACGCGAAGGTAAGCGATTACCGCCGCCCATGGACACTCGCAACACCAGAGGAGTCACAAGTGCGCTGCCGGCCTTTTAATTTTGCCCCAGGTATCCTCACTCACTCGACGAAACACAACGCAAGTGCTATTTCACGCCGGTTTTCTTTCAGGCCGTGGTATCACTCCGGTCGAGCCGGCCCATTCGTGCCGAAGCGTGGCTCTCCCACGGTAACATTACGAGGAGCCTAAAACAAAGGTGGTGAAATGTGGGTGTCATGCACCTCTGCTGAGCACTTCATGTATTTACACATGATGCTATTGTATGTATGTATGTAAATATAGTACGTTACGATTTCATATATTTTATTTCTTATTATTCTAGTGTGACATTTCCGGGCAAATCCGGATGTCTAACTAACTTGTACGGTGTGTTATAAGTTATTACTAATGATTAATTCATGTCTGTTGTCCTTTTTTAAAATGCTAGCTTTTGCTCGTGGCTTCGCTCGTTCGGGGACAGTACTTTGGTTTTTGGATGAAAGGTAATCTATGTTGTTTTCTGTATCCCTGACAACGTGTATGCGAAGTTTCATGATGATCGGTCAAGTAGTTAAATTTATTTGTTACGTTTTCACAAGCTCAAGATACAACGTGTATAAAAAATCAAGACAATCCATCGATTACTTTTTAAGTTTTGAGGACACAAACATTTAGAACCAGCAATTTAAAATATATACAAGATTAGCACGTACGAGAGAACTATACAGTGCGTTACAGGATGCTTTGTCTTGCGCATAAACTAATAATGTTATAACTTATAAGAGATGCCGGTATGGCCTGGTTTTTGCCTCAATATCTTTAAGTATGCAGTTATTTCAAATTACCCTAACATTATTTAATTATAGAGTTCCTATTTAAGCAGAATGACGTCTTGCTGTGTTTTGTTTTGGATTCTCAATAAATTGTTTTAATAGTTGCCTTGCTATGCCGAGAGTTGTGGGTTCCATTACAATAATGTATGATCAATAATTGTTCTGAGCCTGCGTGACCTTTGTCCTTGTTCGAAAGTTTGTAAAGTCCCCTGCGACAAAAAATAGAGCAGCCTTAAAAAAATATTACAGGTCAGATGTTTTTCAAAATTCCTTAGCAATGCAGAAATCAGAGCAAGCATCTGCACATGTAATGTTCAATACTGATGCAAATTTTCATATGCTTGTAGCATATAAAAAACTTGCATCACACAAAATCGTGCGAGGCTCTTCGAGTGCAACGGTAACAACTCCATTTGAGACATTTGCTCAGCTCGAAAATCGATGCACATATACATATACATAAAACACGGCGCAAGTATCATGCTTATGTCTCTTGCGCTTGTATATGACGCAAGTAGCTTAAGCCTGCTCTTCACGTCGTGTACAAACACCACTGGTGTTATGTATAACTTAAGAGGAAATACGAGCAGCGTTACTTCTTAAACGTAGAAACGTATTTACCAGATTTCTACATAACTACAGGAAGAAAAAAATAACAATGTTATCTATGCCACCACTGCCATGTTCCTAATTTTTGTCTATTTCATAATCATCCATTTTAAGGTTCCTTGTATTAAACAAGGAATCTTAAAATTACAATATTCGCTTGGTTTTACTGCTGTCTTCAGACTTTAGCAAAGAAATATATTGGAAGTAATAAAAACATACAGTTAGCCAAAATTGTTCTCATATTGTTCGTATTGGAAATATTAAAATCGCGAATTAGACTTGTGAAAGAAAAAAGGGAGTACGAAACGATAATTTCTGAGATATAATTAGTCAGAATCATAGGTGTCAGCATACGTACGTATGTACATACGTGCTACTGAATTTCTATTTTACGTCATGACATGTAGTCTTCCGCCTTCTGCAGCCAGTTCAACTTAGTCAGCTTTTTAGGTCATCAGTCCATCTGGTCGGATAGCGTCTACCAATTGTGGTCTTCACTCTAAGTCTCGTTTGCTCCAACGCCAATCGGCCCTTGAGCAGTTATGGCCAACCTATTACCACTGGAGTTTAGTTCTTCTGCGAGCTACCTTAGCTTTTTGATGGCAAAATATTTAAAAAGGAGGAGTTTATATGTTTAAAAAGGACTTCTTCCGTATTAGGACTACTGTGTCGTGGGGATTTTACAAATATTTAAACAACGGGCATAAAAACGTCCCCCTCATAACAACTATTTGTGGATAACATGGATTTTTTCTCGTATGTCTACATCTCATTTGCCGGCATCATTAACCGAATAAAAAGACATTGCGTCTTCTCTAGGTAGATTTGCCTTTCGCCATACGATACGGGTTAAACGGTTAAACCAGTACACCATCTACGCAGCATTTCATAAAGACACTCCAAGCATGGCATATTCCATAGTTCGTTGCGCGACTTTTACTTGTGGACTAGACTTACCGTCCAATAAAATATAGGAAGCTCTACTACCATATAAATTCCGTAATTTAAACAACAATTTTCCAAGGTTAGACATCAGGTCACCCATCCATTAGCATGACGCTTGCAACGTTGATAACCTCGCGATCGATCGACTTCAGGGTCGCTAATTTATCACGGATGCTTTCTCGCCAGCTATGTTTTACTAAGACAGCAAAATTACCGTCTAAAATATGGACTTTCAGACTGCACTGAAAATAATCTAGAAGATAAAAGAATATAAAAGTAGACCGTCAAATAAAGCATCAGACACGCGATCGAGAGGTCATGAATGCAACTCATTGCACTATTGATGTGAAACCACTCCTAATACGCGCATTCAACTTAACTGGAAGAACCACTAATAATTTGTAAATCAAATTGAAGACACGCATACAAAAAAATGTAGCTCAATCCAGAATCAAACGCAGATCCTGATTATCAGCACTTATGCCTACATCATCACGGTGGTCTTACTAGAAACCAGCTGCGCAGCTAAAATAAAAATAAAGTCTCACTTTTCCTTCTATCCTCTTCAAATGGTTGCCGGTGAATAGATAATAGTATACTTATAATCCCGCACTCACATCTAAGACAATTCCCGGGAAAGCTGAGCTAGTATTTGCGAAGATCCCCAAGAAAAAACATTATACTTTGTTAACCTTGAATATTTGGTTTGATATCCTGGCCAAAGATTTAATACGAGTATATTTCTTACAAGTCGGACAGTATTGTGTCCACACGATCGGCATTAGATACAGGAATGAGATTTTAAACATTTTCACAGTTTCAAATGCAAAGCTGTAAAAGATCGCTTATGGTATATTGCGCTTATGTGGTGTCTCTGATTTATCTCGAGGCTGGATGAAGTGTTATTGGTTTCTATTGGAGTTTCTCAATAAGGAGTATTCCAATGTGGCCAGTAGATGGCGAGAGTCTCGCCCTCTATTATTTGAAGTGTCGCTTAAAATATAACTGCCGAAATGTGAACTGTAATACACGTCTCTCTACCCATTCGGGGATCTCTATGACGAGTCAATAAAAAAATATTTTAGAGAGAGAGAAAGATAATATATCCTAACTAATATTATAAATGTGAATGTGAGTATGTTTGTTTGTTACGCTTTCGCGCCTTAACTACTCGACCGATCATCACGCAATTTCGCATACGATGTCAGTCTATCTTACATCCCATTTTATTTCCAGACAAAACTACTGCTAACCTACATTTACGCGAACAAAGCCGCGGGCAAAATGTAATGTTGTAACCGTTAAGGTATTTTAAGATCCCTCTCTCTCTCTTATTTGTTGCCTGATCTATTTTTCAAAAGGAACGAAAGAGGTAGGTAAGTACAAAGTAGTAATAATGTTACTCTTGGGCTAGTTTATTACAAGATTATATTTCCACGGTAAATAAGCGACGTGCTTCAAAAAAGATTTTTTTAATGTCTTTACATTGTTAACAGTATATGTCAGTAAGACAATGTTTTGTAGGTTGACACGTTATAACGTTAAATAAGCATTAGAATGTAATACATAAATAACGTCAGTATTCCAAAGGGGTGAGTAGTTATTACACTTTCATTTCGTTAGCTGTAGTTTTTGTTCACACATAAAAGCGGCAAACCAATTGCTGTTACTTAAAAATGACGAGACGTGCATGAGCGTCCTCTGGATTTGTAAGGAGATAATATGCGCGATTGTACGGAGAAAGGAGCTTGTTTCCATGAACGTGTTAAAACGTCCATGTACAGTTGTTGACAAAATGTTTAGTATATACCATAATTAAATCAGCATTTTGTAGTTTGCTGTTAAATATCCTAACTAATATTAAAATGCCAATGTGAGTTTGTTAGTTTGTTACGCTTTCAGGCCATAATAACTCAACCGATCATCATTAAAATTTCGCATACACATTGTCAGGGAAACAGAAAAGAACATAGGGTACCTATCATCCAGAAAATGTTCTGTTACTAATCTAACCTAAATTTACGCGAGCGAAGCTGAGTGAAAATTATAATATATATTAATACAACGCATGCCGGGTACAGCCCCGGCATGCGTTGTTTATCTTAATATAAGAAGGTTTACGCTATAGACTACCAGTGCTGGTATGTTGACATAACACATCTTCGAGAACATTATGTAAAACTCTTTGACAACTAAGTTTTGTCATGTTTTTGTTGTTCATGTTATTACATATATCTATTTGATCTGTTTAGAAATGTTTTGGAGAAAGACTAGGTTACCCAGACCTTTATCTAAAAACTCACATAATCCGATGATAGCGTATAAGGAATGTGATGAAACTGAATGGCAGACTCGATGGCAATCTAAAATTTATTCATACCACTGCGGGATACAGGTGGTAAATAACTTCCCAATATTTTCAAAAGAGTTTTTTATTATATCCTTTGAGTTTTTGTTCTAAATGCCTTCCAAACACAGGGATTCATTCACTGTAAATACCATACCACTAAAGACACCGTCTTTTAAAAAATTAAAAGACGGTGTCTTTTTTAATCAAGAACGTTATATGAAAGGTGTTGCGTGCATTTTTTACCTGTGCTAATTGATTACAATATATTAGCATTGCATAAAAGAAAAATTCACTAATGCGTTGTCTGTAAGATATTACTAATATTAATAACATTGATACAAGATGAGTTTATAATAGGTTCCACAAAATCTATCTGCCATAGGTAATTCCTAGACTAACATAAGATTTCTAACTTGAGAATAAATGTGGAATGTCCGAGGCCTCGCCTAAAATTTGTTTGTCCTACATTACGTGTAAATGCGTTGGTCGGCGTCATGCTGGCGGGCGATCGCGGCGTTCAACGCCTCAGTATCGCTCATCCGTAGCCCGAGTTCAGTCGTTCTCTCGTGAATTAAAAACAAAATAATAAAAAAAATGGCTCGACAAGGATTCGCCGCATTAAGTATCGCCGTTCTACTGGCATTGTTCGAAATCGGTGCGTACCTTATTAATTATATATTTTTTATTAAACACTCTTGTATGTGAATGTACTTCATTAGTTTACCGGCTGATTATCGATATGCACTTGAAAGCAATCGAGATTATTTATCGGGTACAAACTTATCGCAGTTTATCTAATTCCAGCTTAAATTTGATTTTCAATGTAGGTACTATTCATGTGTGTGTATCACCGTCGATGATTCAATCATGGATTCTCTAGAAACGCTGTAGTATTGGAAACTAGTCAAGTTATAGTCGTAATTTCTGTTTTGGTCTGAGTACGTAATCAGAATGCGAAATAAGCGATATAATTCTAGACCAAAGCTATTGTTTTCGTTTTATTTTCACTTAAAAATTGTTTATATTCTAAACAATTTTTAAGTGTAAACCTTTTTAGTTTTACTTTTCTTCGAGATCTGAATAAATAGTTCTATATTACATTTAGTTATACACCGCCAAGAAATTAGGTCACAAGAAAGTAGACACTAGACAAATAACTAGATATTTTATTCGAAGTTGAATAGTGGAAGGATCTTACCTATATTTTCATGTTAAATTTATTTGTGATTGTGATTTTCTATTTTCTCAAGAATAATTTGGAACTTCAGCTTTAAATAATTAAACATAAAAAGTACTATAATTGAATTATGATACTTCATTTTTTTTTTGTATTTATATCGTTTTATATTTTTAATACCAATATTACAAAATTAAATGTTTTGGTTACGTATAGTTAATTCACATAATAATAAGTATCCTGTATGATTAACACACAGGATGGTTTGATTATACTATCAGAATCAGCGACCACAGAACATCCTGTAATATAAGGGGGCGTCCATAAATTACGTGAGGTGTTTTTTTTAATTTTCTGCCCCTCCCTCCCCCCCTTGTGAGATGTCGTGAGATTTTATTCAACCCCCTCCGCCATCTCCCAATCTCACGTGAGATTTTTCAAAATGTGAGTTTCTTACGTAAACGCGTTGGATTGTTATTGTAAAAAGAAAAAAACAAATTTGCTTTGTGCTTTTATTTACGACTAGTTATGACTAGTAATCAATGTTGCTGAGAGTTTAATTATAAGTGTAATAAAAATTTAACAATAGAATACTTAAATCGTAACTACTTAGATTAAAAAAGAGTATCTACTCTAATTCAGTCCATGGAGAATCATGCACGGTCTCAAGAGAGACTATTGGAACCAACATGTCCAAAGCTATTTGGTATAAAACAAATATGGTGGTTTGACAGTAAGTAAATGTATAACGTCGAAGTATGAATGAAATTATTTTCTTTTGAACGAATTCGTGAATGATCTTTATCGTATTACGATTACGCTTAAGATTAAATCTTATGCATGTACAATCTGGATTAAATGGACCAAAATAGTATAATTTTTGTTTTTGTTTCAATCAGAAAAAAAAATTGCGTGATATTTGCCGACACCCCCCCTCTCTCCAACGTAAGATTAGATGAGATTTGACTCGACCCCCTCCCCCCCTTAAACACCTCACGTAATTTATGGACGCCCCCTAAGATCATCATTTATTAAATTGGTTGTGATTCATGTATGTAGATAGGTATATTCATGAAAGAATGCCTCCGGGGAGCTTTCAGCCTTAAAAAGGAGTAATTATGCCAAAATATAAAGTTTAGTATCGTAAAATATACAAATGCAATATTTTTTTTATATTTTAAAGGAAACCTCCTTTATATATAATATTGTGTTACGTTTACGCGAAAGTTATTCATTAAAATTAAACTTCTTAATACTGATTTTATCGCGTTGTTTATTTAACATGTTATTACATAATTTTGAAACTGTTACACTACTACTATTACACTTAACTGCTTATTAGCTAATTTATTTATTAAAACTATTTATATTTAAGTTTACAGTTTCCCCGACGTTTCGGTTGCTTTTCAGCATTATTTTGCCTTTTACAGACTTTGTCGCGTTGTTTATTTCAAAGCACTATTATTAAGTACATAATTTTGAAAGTATTAAACAGTTTTTTTACTTTATCTACGGAGATGCACAATTCTAAACACCTTTTATTATGTTTGCATGTCAATATGAGTAATTTGAATTCATAATTTTTAACATTCCCGAATAAATTTGGACATGACATCAGCAGCCTGAACCTACAGTTAATTGTATTACAATTTCTATCTGATAAGATATTGATTGTATCATCATTTATCAAGGCTATATGTTAACTTCCCAAACATCACCTGTTTAATAAATTATTAACCTTCATATCGGTCGAAAGGTCTGATATACAAATTTTAACAATGACCACAACTTAGTATTACGCTTCGCACTAGTCGTAGTACAAAACCTTAACACCACACATCTATTGGTGAAAACCGCATGAAAATCCGTACTGTAGTTTTTGAGTTTGTCGCGAACAGACAGACAGACGCGGTGGGGGACTTTGTTTTATAATATATAGTGACCGTGATAAATAATGAAGTCCCATATTTATATCACTGTGTATATGTATATTATATGTCTATAGAATTGAGAGTCATACAAATCTGTAACATCATTCCCAATTCAAATAAATTCTGTTACCTGTATAGAGCAGAGTTGTTGATCAGAAACATAAAGTAACAAATAAACAAAGTTATGTCTGATGTGTTTCAATAAATAAAGGAATTTATTGCTTCTTTGAATGTCGATATTGTATGAAATAAAACGTTTATTATATGCTTGCTATGTAATATGTTTTTCCCTTACTTGTAGCTATTGGTTTGAGTTACCAAAACTTAAAAATCTTACGGAGCCGAGCAAATCTGCTGTAATATGTTCTCACTTATAATCAACGATCTACTTTAACCTAATTAAATAAAAATAAAAATTGATACATTAAATTAAATAACCTGCTTGTTTTTTGAAGATGAGTAAGAACAGCGAAAATTAGTTTTATTATCTTTGATGGAAACCTTACAATACCTACTGGCAGATTGAAATGCAATATGATAGCAATTTTTCTAATTAATCAAATATATATTTTGCTACGTCAATAAATATATTGTTTTCCTGAAAATAGCTTATGATCTTGTCATTGACCGTGTCGAACAATGCGCGTTATGTGATGAATATCCACTTTATATCAATAGTACATTCAAAGTCCAATTGATGTGGCAAATTTAAATAGTGTACTGAAATTGGTTCAAAACTGATATGAAAATCAATGTGACGTATGACAATTCACGCAAACGCTGTTATTGTTAGTTACAATACTGTTCATATCAGTTATAAAACTTACTGCTATTCCTTGTGCAACATTTACTGCGCTTTTTACCAACTCACCTTAAAAGAACGTGGCTGGTTTCATTTCTAATTCATACTTAGACATTAACATAATCATTTTGCAAGTGCTTCTTCAGTTTTCGAGTTAATTGTAACGTTTTATTTTTTGGCCTAAATTAGCAAGTCTAAATGTCCCCAATGAGTTGATTGGTACATTAAAATTATGGTATGATAATCAGAATAACTATGTTAAATGGGCAGGCAAGTACTCAGACGTGAATAACGTCTCCCACCCTTTTTATTGTTTACATAAACCAGCTGATTGAGGAGCTAAGCTGTGCTAATGTCGGATGCTCTATAGATGGTGTATTTGTTAATAATTTGAGTCCCTCAATCAGCTCGATTCGAATATTAATTAAATATGTGAGACTTATGCAATTTCTCATGGACTCACATACCTATAATATAATAAAGAGTGACTTGCCTCGTGTAATTTTGATTGATATGCCTCTTAAACGCGTGACTCAGGTCAAATACTTACTTGTGCTATCAGAGGATCTCCTAGATGACGCTGACGTGGAGAGGGAACGTAGGACGCTGTATGTCGGTCCGATGCAATATGCTAGCTCGTAGGTTTCCACGTTGCAGTGATCATGTGAAAATCACATTTTCAAAGCGTTCTGCACATCGTTTTACACATGTAGCCTATGGGTGAAATATACGCGTTAAGCCCACGACGCCCTACGTGTTCAATATAATAACGCTTTTAGGGTAGGTACTGTTGAGTTTACCCCGTTACTGCAGCGCGTCAGGTATGTTCTTGACAGCAAATACTGACGACTTTTATGCTAATTTGCGCAAAAGAGCTGCGTCTCTGATGAGTAGGGTACGGATGAGTCCTAACAGTATTCTAAAATTCCTTTCTGACACATTGGGCACATATGCATGTGTGTACCCGCCGGAGTTGAGTAATTATAATAAAATACCTATCAATAATTATGATTTCAATTGTTATTTAATTTATTTTATTTTCTTCTTCTTATTTTGTAATTAAAGTTAACGTATAATTCAATATTTTATAATGTTTATTGCTTTATTAGTTTTATTTATATTTTGATTATTTGTTATGATGAATTAGTATGTAGGTATATGAATTTATAAGCTATGCAAATTTGAAATAAGTTTTTATATTATATTATTATATTATCATTTCGTTAAAATCTCTAGCTAAAAATTAAGACTTTTTTATATGTATCAATTGTAAGCGACCACAGTGTCCCCAAATCGGCATATTATGAAATTAAACTTGTCCTATAAACGTGTTTATATTATATAGATGAACGAAAAGTTGGAAGGCTTCCAGATTTTTTACGATTTTGCGCAATGTACAACTGAACTATAGAAGAGTAAAATGTTTTGTAGACATCAGCTAATATGCCCGGCTATAGCATTGTGCCCCCATTTTACGACCTGATACTGTCACACATAAAATACATATTATAAATGTAGACAACAGTATTTGCAATATTTAAACCAGTAAACGTTTTTTCGTCTTTGTCACGACTTTATTCGACTTTTATAGAAGTTGAAATAAATGTCTTTTGTATATCAAACTGAATGAACAGTGCTGTATTTAGATTCAACAGTTCGCCGATAATTTCATCATTCAGCTGGCCAATAATGCGGTATATTGAAACCAATAATAAATCTAACTGCGAGCATGTACTTCTTTAATATATACTACGACATGAGGGTGGTTTAACGAGATCAATAAAATATATATTCTCGTGTTTTCAGTGCAACAACCATTTTCTTCATAGTCTCGTACACACAGCGACACATAAACCTAGACTGTTTGGACTTTGAACTATTAGAAGTTGAACCCTGCGAATCGTGCGAGAGAGTACGTTATATTTTTGTTACGCTCCATTACGTCGACACCACTATGCACTGTCCCTTTCCGACAATTCTCTATTTTGTATGTAGCGTAGTTATGCTTATATAGGGTGTCTAACTTGATGTGTAGCCAGCCGTGTGTACTCAGCAATCATACAAATAGGTTTAATGATAAAATATTCGTTATTTTTATTTCTTCTGTGTCCTCATAAGTAAGACAATAAAATAAAGAGATGTAATATAAAGATGTAATATCGCACGCACGATCTCTTTTGCGTAACAAGGAGAGACAAATAAGACAAAGTACGAGATTATAGTTTTTTTATGTGAGGTCATCTAACATTTGATGGTGTGGGGATTTTCCAAAACAACGTACTTCGTGCCGTAGGTTTTTGTATGAATAAAGCAATGGAGATTCGTTAGTCATGCGTGGTGTTATGTAGATTTTAAAATAGTTGTTTATAATAATTAATAACTGACACCAGAATAATAGGATAAATATATTTTCTTTTTATTTGTACTGTAACTATATAGAATTGAATGCCGATGTAGCAAACTAACGTTAAAATAATTGCGTAGTTAATAATTAGTATGATTCGTAAAGACGTCAAACAGTAGGGTATTACAAATATCAGCAAAAATAACCAACTTAAGACCGTTGCGCGTTATTCGCCTTATTTCCTACTTTTTTATTCTTTCTAGAACAATGTAACGTAAATTGCAATAACCGCTGGGCATCTCAGTTGAGCCGGCTCAAACTAACTCCAGCAGATTGTAGTTGGAAATAGTACCTAAGTAGAGTCATAATCGGATAAATTAATGTAATAGGTAGTATATCCACTAGACTTAACGGTTTTAGTAAACACAATTATGTGTAGACTCAGTAGAAACAACATTTGCAGTCTTTCTTCGTCTTTCGTTTGCAGTTGTTATATGAAAGATTAGCAACAATTATCATATGAAAGATTAACTTGTAGAGTTTTGTCCGCGGCATCGCACGAGTAAAAGTAGGTTAGGTTATGTTAGTAACAGTGCTTTTTAAAATAAAATATAGCCTATGTTACTCGGCGATAATATAGCTTCGGAAAAAAGAGTTATAAATCTGTTGTGTAGTTTTTGAGTTAAATCCTTACAAACAAACATAAATTCAAATCTTTCCTCTTTAGTATAAACAAAATTAGTAAAGTCAAGGAAAATAATCTAAGAAAATAATAGATAACAACTTTGTAAGATTCCATTATTATATATGTATACCAAAAATAATCTTGTTTACCCACAGTTGAGTTTAATTATATTTATCCTTATGATGCGGGGGATTTCACGTTTAGAAGATACAAGTTAATTATCGATGCATACTCTAAAAACCATATCTAATAATAATACACAGATGGCGTAGAATTGAGTGATCCACAAATGATTGTTCTCAGTCTGGGTATTCTTCGTGTCCTTGGTTTGAATATTTGTAGTCTTTATAAATAGTAAGTGCATAAGAAATAAATTCATAATTCTATTAGTTTTAAGGTTTATGTGTTACAAACACCATTACATGCACATCTTTTACATGCTACACATAGAAATACTTTACATGTTTTTCAACTCGTATAGGGCAATTAATCACTCGATGTTGTAGTCTAATGACCAACATAGGCCTCTCCCATTTGACGCCACGACATTCAATCTTTCGCCTTCCGTATTCGGTCCAACCTAGCTACATTTTCAGGTCATCAATCGATCTGGCCCTGGGTTCTTACCTCGCGTTTACTTAAGTGTTCGTGTAGGTGTCGTCATTATACTTTGCTGGAGCTATTTTTTGTCTTTACAATAACTATTTTAGTAGTTTACTGCCATAGCCAAAATCAGAGGCCCAACAATGACTTATTTGTCCTATCTCATTCATACCTGCGCTTAGCGTGGTTGCATGTACGGAAAATTCCTAAAGCAATTATTGCAGAGAGCAGTTGATTGCCTTGAAGACTAGTACCGACGTGCGTAAGCTTAGTGTCCGTTGTTTGAATATTTGTAATGTCTCCCACGACACAGGAGGAATTCATAGTGCGGAAGATCTCCTTAAAAAAATTTGTTTCGTATTATATTGCTGTTAGTATTTGTTTAAACTTATGGGCATGTCAATATCCCCTTGTGCGATTCCCATTAAAATAAGTGCGATAACAATATGACTACTCGCTTTATATGGTTATCACATGTTGTAGTTTCGGCCTCTTCGTGGGTAAAATATTTATATGATTCGCTAATAGTTGTTTCGAGTCTTGGTGTGTTCATGAAGTCCCTCGTGATTATGGGACTAAATAATAATTATTATTATTATTTATAGACACAAATTAAGCTACAATCATTTAGAATTCTCTGCCCTCTGCACTAGTAAAAACTGTGTTGTAGGAGAAAGTGCCTTCCTCTTTTTTTATATTATGATATTATGAAAAATTAACTTCGGTATTCCTTCGATATTGTTTTGTCAATAAACTCCTATTAAACGACAGAACTATGCTCCGTAGTCGACCAGAACTGAGTGCACAAATGGTGTAGTGGTTTAAGTGGTCGCCTTGCCACAGCCACCGCGCCGACTGTTGCGGGTTCGAATCCCATAAGGGGCAAAACGTTGTGTGTTGCTGTTCCGAGTCTGGGTGCTCTTTGTGTCTGTTGTTTGAATGTTTGTAAAGGCCCCCGCGACACAGGAATAATTTCTCGTACGGGATTTGTCTTTTAAAAGGAGAAGAAGAAGACGTTTCTCACGTCGAGACTAAAGGTGTCATGTCAACTAATTACTGTACTTGTAAGAACAACAAAATGTTTATTTACTATCGACAGATGACGCGATGATTACATCATGCCTATTCTAGATCGTTCGATTATCTAAATTGACATTGTACTTTATAAGGAAATGAGAAACGTGTAACCTTCGTTTACCTTACATGGATATGATTCACGGTCTCTTTCTTATTAAATATTATAACATCACAAATTCGAATTTTCTTAAAGGCTTTGGCAAAGCAAATTATATCTTATTTTGCCTGTTATTTCTAGATCTAGCTAGCGAGCTAGCCAATTGTTGTCCAATTGAGATAATTTTGGGCTCGAACTAAGGAATAGGACTAAGGAATTTCTGATAGGACATTGAAAACAAAACCCTACTATTGGTAATTGCGGTTTGCGGTACCTCAGGGAAAGTGGCACGTGGGAAGTTTTTCTTCAGTCGCTACATCAATATTTACAATTATGACAAAGAACTATGGAGCTATTGTCTGGTTAACATAATATATTCTATCTTAACTATAACTATATTGATTGTTACAAGTGAGAATATATACATTTAGTTTATTGATATAGGTACATGCATATACATTGACACAGCACACAGCGAAGTTGGATTGCAATACAGTGATTTTGAGTCCAGTTGCAGGAAATGTAAACAAATAGAATAGAACAAATTAATATCGGTCGTTTCTTGATCTTTATCGTAAGAAAATAGATGTAGATGTTCTTCAATATATTCTTCAGAAATTTTGCATGCACATAGTCAGCCGGATAACTAAGGACTGATACTCATGTATCAATAAGTATATCGTTTTATGGTTATTTAAGGAACCAATGCATAAATTACGCTTAACCTGTTAATTATTAAATTGCTAGCCGTAATTAAAAAAGCCTATAGTCTTGGCGCCGGTGTGCCGCTACGAGTCAATAGATTAAAATATCGTGGAACCTTCAGACGAGATCTTTTAATTATGAATACGGGGTTCATGTCGCCTTGTGTTCGATATATACATACTTTCTATACTTTAAATGTTGACCGTACCTTTAACTTTTTTGGATGCTCTTAACACATACGGCTCTGCTTTAAAATTCATAGCTCTCGAGGCACCGTAACACGTTAGTTAGCATGTCTTTTCACGTCGATTAATAATGGCGCTATTAGAAAATATATAATTTATACCGATGATTAAACGTGTCAAGACAACATCTATAAAAACTTATGGTAGGCTATACAAGAGGCCCATTTTCACAAGTCACAATAGCCTGACCTTGGTGATCCTACCGGGTCACTGCCTATTCCATAGAAATGAGAATCGCTTGTATACCAGTAAATTTTTTGCTAATGATGTAATGATACTAGCCGCGGTACAAAACTATCTATTTTTTTCATTTTATAATAATATAAGTTGCCAGTTCTCTCGATATCTGTTCGAGTCATTCTCGATTATAAATAACTATTTATCGCAATAGCCTTGAATAGCTGTGACTCAAGTTGTTAAGTGACTTGAATAATAAGTGTATTGGTTGTACAATCACGTTTGTAAACAAACAATGTAAGCAGATATGTTCTTGATTTTGACTTGCTGACCTTTACATATTGGGACATTTGGAATTAGCATGCACAAGATTGTCAGTATGTGTCATCATCAGGTAGCGTCATGTTTAAAGTAGCTTTCATTATGCAGTGGCTGGTATTGATGTACCGGGATCGATTCCTAGGTTCAGATAAAATGTTTAACTAGTGGTTTTCTATCCAAAAATTCTCAGTAGCAGAAAGTCTAAAATGTCTCTGGAAAGAGCAACTCTCTATTACGTCGATACTGAACATAGCTGACGGAATCAAGGAGTAAAAAACGTATGCTATATTAGGATACAAAAGCATCAAGTCATATGTAGAAATTAGGAAAGGAAAAGTATCTCCGCTTAAACGTAGGATTTCGCTTATCTAGCCCTCCTTAACTATCCGGGCTAGGGGAGCCCAGTCCTATTAGGAATACTTCCCTAGTCGGGCTGCCCTAGTTACTCCGACCGTACAAACAGACAAAAGACCTTGTGTTATGTTCCTGTAATAAATAAGGCTACTAGTGGTATAGATGTCGGTGTGATCAGGAGCGGTAAAACGCGTTTATATCTGATGGACGGTAACGATACAAAGCTTTGTCTCGTTACCGTCCATCAGATCGAGATAGCAATGACAATGGAAGTGATTGTAAGGACCCTATGTCTTAAGTGCCTATATATTATAAGCAAATTTTAATACATTTAAGTTGTAAATTATTCCTTAAATATAAATTAATTTTATTTAACTAAGAAGAAAATTGTAAAAGTATGACTTCAAAAATTGGCACAAATAGGAATCATCTCTACCACCGAATTCTGGAAGGAGCGTATCAAACACTTAGCATTTGTTCTGTTGCCAAATTAACTTGTCAAAAAACACACGAAACAAATTACTGAGTTAAGTTAATTCACGAATAATGTAACATCTAAAAGATTTTATTGCCGACATTTTACAAAAACCGTCACCTAGTTTTACTTTTGCGTTGGTTACGTAAAACCATACCCGAGTAACCTCAATTCAGTTTAATTGAAGTTCCTTTAACAATGTACTCCTGTTGTAGGTGTCATACGTTTATGCAGCCACTTACGACTGTATATGAACGTAATTCGCACACTTCTTCTGACTTCTAGCTGACGACAGACAGCTATAGACCGGCAATAGTTCTTTGTATTCTTAAGTACAGAACATTCTATATAAAAATTGATGATTGACTGCACGGATAGTATTGTGGTTTAAGTGGTCGCCTCGCCGCTAGCACTGCGCCGAGTATTGTGGGTTCGAGTCCCACACGGAACAAACATTTGTGTGATCCACAAATGATTGATCCGAGTCTGGGTGTTCTTTGTGTCCGTTATTTAAAAGTTTGTAAAGTCTCCCGCGACACAGGAATTATTCCTAGTGCGGGAGATTTCGTTTTCTAAAATATAAAAAAGAAACATACTTTCGCAGACCGGGCGTTTTGTAAATGGGCTTAGGAATTAAAAGACCCACTTGACCCAAGAAGCTATATTATCAAACTCAGTTATGGTTAAGAATAGTTATCAAATTTTAAAACTGCGGAGTTCCTTCAGCGGCCGAGAATCTTAGCACGGACTTTTAATATAACCAGTACCGCCATTTATCGACACAAGAAGAAATAATTTCGTCATTACATTATGGCGTTACATCTCTTGCTTTATAAGGACACGTTCCCTTTCAATCATGGGCGTCTCTTTTTCTCTGTTTAGATTGTATGGTGTCCACAATGACATGCCATTAACAAGAGTCTTAAATTTGTTATACATACACTAAACTGCAGATATTTTGAGAAAATAGGCGTGAAATGTTTAGAATGTTGTCTTTACATACCAAAAGCCTCGGTGACAACTAGACACGACATACAAAAATGGCACTTATATTGTCAGTGATAGTTTGTTGCGTATAACGCCGTCCGTCATTCGACGCGAATTATTACCAGTTTCGTTTCATATTTTACGGTACGCACTCTGTATTCAAATCAGTTATCCTAACTTAATGTTATAGTTGAATGTGAATAGGTATGTTTGTTTGTCAGGGACGCTCTTACGTTTTAACTACTCGACCAATCATCATGAAATTTCGCGTACACGTTGTCAGGGGTACAGAAAAGGACATAGAGTACCTTTTATCCAGAAAAAGAACTGTTCCCAAGAGATAGAAAATTTACATAACCTACAATTACGCGAGCGTAGCCGCAACAAAAATCTTGTATATATATAAACACAAGAATATTCATAGACAAAGAGCAAACAAATTGTATTATATCAATAACCAGCTTATGCCCGGCATATGTTGCTTTTATAAACAAACAGACAAAGGAACAGGCATTTATTTTATATAAATATATAAATTTATCTTGTTAAATGTTATATATAGGTATATGTTAGTCTTAGAGACTCGAATAACACGCGATCGATTAAGCTGCAACTTATAGGTATATTTATTGTCACTATCATTAATTCATTACACCACTACATATTATAAAACAAAGTCCCCCGCCGCCGCGTCTGTGTGTTTGTTCGCAATAAACTCAAAAACTGCTAAACGGATTTTCATGCGGTTTTTACCAATAGACAGATTGTTTCATGAGGAAGGTTTAGGTATATAATTTGTTAAGGTTTTGTATTACGCGTGCAAAGCCGAGTAATGAAACTAGAAGTTACAAAAATCCAAGAACCAACCGCTTAAATTGTCCATTCCAAGATATACGACTATTTCCACATTAGATTTATTTAAAATTGGTTTAGTTATTTAAACGTAAAGAGTGACAAACATGCAAAATTACTTTTTCGTTGAAAATATCACGTTCATACTTTTAATATGGATATATAATGTTTAAAAACCATTCTTTAGAAACCTAATGTAAGTAGCTAAATCTATACTAATATTATAAAGAGGAAAGATTTGATTGTTCGTTTGTTTGTAATGATTTAACTCAAAAACTAATCAACCGATTTTAAAAATTCACCACCAGAAAGCTATATTATCACCAAGTAAGATGGCATATTTTTTATTTCAAAAGGAGTAGCAGTACACCTAACCTAACTTTACCTACTTTTAGGCGAGCGATGCCGTGAGCAAAAGCTAGTCAAACATAATTACATGTGTGTAATAATAGCTAAATTATAAGTCTTGGAAGAAAAATTTAAGATTCTTCGCCTTCTAGAATAACAAACTTGTTTTCTGAGCGCCCAAGGCGAGGCGCTTGCTCATGGCCTCAATATATAAATGGCAATATGACATCACTTGTTTGGTCATGAATAGTACCACAGTATACAGTCAAAACTTAAATTACATTCCTACTCATACGTCGGCACATGGTCATTATATCATTCGGCTGACGATAATTATATGGTGACGAAATATTATATATCAGCCCTGTATTAAACTGTCTAGTCAGTGCTAGGCACGGGCCTCTTCTCAGTGTGAGAAGGGGTAGGCCATAGTCGTGGTGGATTATATGGCTGGTTGGGCTTGTTGTCGCCCCGGTGCGAGTCGTTAGACTTCACATACTTACGAGAACATTATGAATAACTCTCAGACATGCAGGTATCCTCACGATGTTTTCTTTCACCGTTAAACCAAGCGATAATTAACTATTTAATACGTACATAACTTCAAAAAGTCAGAGATGCGCGCCTTGGGATCGAACTTGAGACCTCTGCGTGTAAGTCTCCCTCTAGGCTATTGCCGCTCTCTATAAATATTATAATATCTTAAAAAAACAGCGGAGTTTGCAAAATTTGCGACATTTATATATTGTAGGTATTTGTGCTAGCTTATTCAATTCAAGAAAGTCTTATCATAACTAATATTATAAGTTTGTTTGATTGTTATAAAAGCGTAAACAGTTCGACCGATCATCATGAAATATTTCAAATAAACGTTGTCAGTGGTACAAAAAAGGTTATACCTTCAGAAAGAAAGTGTTCCCGTGATATACCTACATTTATTTACAAAATCTACACAATCTCGGTCATATATAGTATTATTATAGTTTTAGACATTAGGTTTTGTAGCTAGTTTATCATAGAAAACTTAAAGGTTCTGATTGATTGAAATTGATTATTTGTATCATTCATCTGATTGCAATGAAACTTTGGTTAGTCTTTGCGTCATCAAAGATGTCTCACAAAAAGGAACCACAATCCATTAATCAGAAGTCTAGATTCGTAATAAAACATTTATTACGTTTAAAATAGCGTCCAAACTAGTAATACCAGTATCGTAAATATGACAAATGGTATTCCTCTCAATTAAAAACGTCAAATGTGATCATAAATCCCTTTTTATCATATATGACGTGACTAGATTGGCACTCTATTTTAAATAGTTTTTATTGCGAGAATTGTTTCTTAATTTATTATCCTAACTCATATTATAAATGCGAATGCGAGTTATTTTGTAACGCTTGACTATTCTACCGATTGAACATGAAACTTCACTGATACGTTGTCAGAGAAACAGAAAAAGGCATAGGGTATCTTTCATGCAGATAACTGTTACTAACCTAACCTACATTTATGCGACCCAAGCCGCGGTCAAAACCTAGTGTGATAATGAATTGCATTTCAGGTTTGTTTTATGTGCCGTTTATTAGAGTAGATTCTTCTTCGCCTGTGTAAATGTAGTGTTACGTTAAGTTAGATTTGTAACAGTGCAATTTTTTTGCTGGATAAAAGGTGCTCTACGTCCTTTTCTGTTCCCCAGGCAACGTGTATGCGAAATTTCATGATGATCAGTCGAGTAATTAAGGCGTGAAAGTGCAAAAAACCAACTCACATGCGTATTTATAATATTAGTTAGGATGGTAGGCTTGTTACCGTATCAACAGTAATTAATCCAATCAACTACTTGTCTTGAGTGGTGACTAAAGCGTGACCCCTCGACCTCTCACGTTAACGCCAGAAGCTGGAACGCTTATTACAGCCAATGAACTAATTCGTTGATAAGATAACTTAAGCACTCGTCGCTCATTATCTTACGACATTGTTGAGTTTATTAGTTATTCAAAAATATAAAAAATATTGTTTGGATATAATACGAATACTTAGTAATACCGGAAGTATATTCTTTTCTTTTTAAAAAGAGGTAACTACCGCTATAGAAATAATTCCTGTGCCGCGGGGGACTGCAAACATTCAAACAACGGATACAAAGAACACCCAAACTCGGTACAACCATTTGTGAATCACACAATTACGCTTATTCCTGTGCGCTCCAAACCGTGCGCCACTTGATTCCGAATGAATACAAAAAACGAACGAATATTATAAATGCGAATGTGAGTTTTGTTTGTTACGCTTTCTCGCCTTAATTACTCGACCGATTGTTATGAAATTTGTCAAGAGAACAGATAAAGAGATAGGGTACCTTTATCCAGAAACGAATGATAAAAACTAACCTACATTTACGCGAGCGACGCCGCAGGCAAAATTTAGTTCTCAATAAAAATAAACAGGTCTCATAAAACCCATTAAATAAGGTTATAAAAATCCATAGCAGTCGGCACTATTGTAAGAATCTATTTAGTAGTTTAGTACTGTAAGGACAAAATACATAAATCGATGTTTACATGTACAGGGAACAAACAACAAAGTCATAATTTTATCTCAACAAAAGCAAATGTACTGACAAAAACATTGTTTTTAGTTTATACATGTACACAAATAACATCGACGTATTTATACATATAATAAAACTATATTTTACCCGCGGCTTCGCTCGCCTTAATGTAGGTTAGGTTAGTTACAGTATTTTTTCTGGATGAAAGGTATCCTATGTCCTATTTTATAACCCTGACAATGTATATGCGAAATTTCAGGATGGTCGCTTGAGTATTTAAGGCGTGAAAGCGTAACAAACAAACTAACTCACATTCACGTTTATAATATTATATTTGTTAGGAAGTTAGGATTGTAACTAGTTGATGTCTTTACATCCCAACTAATATCATAATATTAGTTAGAAAGTTAGGATTGTATCTGGTTGCGAGGAGCCCACGCACAGGGCGGTGGAGACGCGAAGGTCCCAGGCTCGACTGGTCCTGGAGGCCAGGTGGAATGAGCGACTGGCCCAGCCCCGCTACGGGGTGAGGACAGTCGAGGCTGTCCGTCCAGTACTAAGAGAATGGGCGGACAGACGGCGCGGACCGCTCACCTACCGGCTTATTCAGGTGCTCTCCGGACACGGGTGTTTCGGAGAGTACCTCTGCAAGATAGCCGGTAGGGAGCCGACAACCAGATGTCACCATTGTGAGGTGTGTGACCGGGACACGGCGCAGCACACGCTGGAGGAGTGCCCGGCGTGGGCCACGGAGCGCTGTGCCCTGGTCACCGTGATTGGCCCCGACCTCTCGTTGCCGACCGTCATATCCAAGATGGTCGGCGACGACAGGTGTTGGGGCGCAATGAGTTCCTTCTGCGAGACTGTCATCTCGCAGAAGGAGGCGGCGGAGCAGGGGCGTGAGGACGATCCTTACGCCCCGGACGTCCGCCGCCGGAGGAGGGGGCGCAGGAGACGCGCTTATGTCGCTCTTCTGCCCCCCACCTAGGGGCTCCGGGTGGCGGGGCCTCAGGGGACCCTGCCACCCGTAAACTAAAAGCCCCGAGAGGGCGCGCGCGGTGTTCCCGCGCGCCTTTCTGATGTCGAAAAGGGAGAGCAGTCAGGCTCTGCCCTGGGGACGAGAGGTGGTCGGGTCCGAAAAAAATGACCCGGCCGGCACCCACACGGGGGGGCCTGCTATGGTTGAATCTTTTAAGTTCCCAACTGGCCCCCCCCATTGGGTGAGAGAGGGAGCACCCCAGGTCTTCTTGCTGGGAGTCCCACACGCCCCGCCGGTGCCGTCCCCTAGCCGGCGGGTAGTGCATGAAGCATTTTTCCTGGGCATAAAAAAAAAAAAAAAAAAAAAGAATGATTGTATCTGGTTAATGTCTTTACATCCCAACTAATATAATAATATTAGTTAGGATTGTAACTAGTTGATGTCTTTACATACCAACTAATATTATAATATTAGTGAGGAAGTTAGGATTGTAACTGGTTGATGTCTTTACATCCCAACTAATATTATAATATTAGTTAGAAAGTTAGGATTGTATCTGGTTGATGTCTTTACATCCCAACTAATATTATAATATTAGTGAGAAAGTTAGGATTGTAACTGGTTGATGTCTTTACATCCCAACTAATATTATAATATTAGTTAGCAAGTTAGGATTGTCACTGGTGGATGTCTTTACATCCCAACTAATATTATAATATTAGTGAGGAATTTAGGATTGTAACTGGCTGATGTCTTTACATCCCAACTAATATTAAAATATTAGTTAGAAAGTTAGGATTGTATCTGGTTGATGTCTTTACATCCCAACTAATATTATAATATTAGTGAGAAAGATAGGATTGTAACTGGTTGATGTCTTTACATCCCAACTAATATTATAAATGCTAACATGAGTTTGTTTGTTTATCACGCTTTCACACTTTAACTACTCGATCGATCATGATGAAATTTCGCATACACCTTGTCAGGGGTACAGAAAAGGACATAGAGTACCTTTCATACAGAAAAAGTACTGTTACCGATGGATATATTTTTTTTCCTAACTCTACATTAACGCGAGCGAATGCGCGGTCAAAATATAGTAGTTAATAAAAAGCAGATTTTACTTTTTTGAGGTTTAAAACACTCACTGTGCTACGTTACTAGTTCTTAGTCAACCTTCAAATATACTAAACACACATATCCAAAATGATTTGATGAGCTATAGTTTGACACAGCGTGCTTAAAATAGGAGTTACGCACCGCTTGTTAAATAGAACAGCTATTATGAGAACTGTGCCCGAATTATCCACTCACGCCCAGCTTCAACTATGTCTTGACCAGTGAAACAACTTGTAGTATTTTTTATATTTAATCCCACATTAGAGAATAGGCAAGATAAAAAAGAAAAGATTTCAGTCCGTCTTTTAGATAAGCAAGAAATATTGGACACGTATTTTTCTTTTGTCCCACATACTAATAAGAATGAATATAACGCGTTCAAATATCGTGTTACGTCACTTGTGGGTACAAATTTTACAAAAGAATGACGTCCCACTCCCGAACTTAAATGGTTTATATCTTAAACAATTTTAATTATTAGATTAAAACAGAAAATAGGTGCTCATATTTCTTGCTAATTTAAAAGTTGGACTAATTAGAATTACTTATTTTTAAGTCTGTCACCCCGTAAGTGACTGCCTGCACGGATATGATTGCTTCGCCACTGCTATAATGTTGTGTTGTTGGTTTGACTCTTTCACGGGATAAATATATGTGTGATCCTCAAATGGTTGTTCCGAGTCTGGATATTCTTTGTATCCGTTGTTTAAATGTTAGTAAAATCCACCGCAACACAGGATTTATTCTTAATGACGGGATAGAAATAAAGAAATTAAATAAAAAAAATTGTGGACGTTACATATAGAATTTTAACTTTAGGAACGCATACAGAAGAGATCGAAGCGTACTCTTGGCACGCGTTTTGTTGATACTATTGCACCACAAAAAAAAGTTATTTGCACTTTCCATTCAATACCTTTCATATAATAATTTCGACTTTGTCACCTTAGCAACTGTAGTATGTATTCTTAGTAGATATTTAAAAGTTATTTTGGATCAAAGTTTTCACCTTCTAGAATTCAAGAGCATCTTTAACAAAACTAATGCATCAATCAATTTAAGAGCCTTGCCAATAGAGCTTCTTCCATGACTCTTTATACCCTTGCATTACTTCGACTTCTTCGTACGACATGACTTTCACTTTATCCTTTACCTGATCTATGTAACTTCTTCGTGGTCTAATCTAAACTGATCTTTATAAATTTATCACGTCGTATCAAGTGTCCCAACATTTGAATTACTTACTAATATGGATAATATTATAACACTCTGCGACAGCCTTAGTTCAACAGACATGGTTTAAAATCAAAGTATCGACTGGCAGCTTTTTGGATATTTCTGCTAAAGAAGTTTTGCAACCGTTTGCAACGTTGGTCATATTAATTACATTTGAAATACGTTTTTCATATTTAAATATCTCAGATCGATACAGATTGCCGTAACATTACAAATTGCTGCGATTTCAACTCCACAATTCTATCAAATGTAATGACGATATAATAATTGGTTTATTCGCAATGATAGTTCTCTAATATTTTTCGGTAATATACACTGTAATATAATTAGTTTATGTTTGTATAGAGTAGTCTACTCGCAATGTTATTGATGCACTTCAAACTATGCACCATCATTCATGTTTTCCAGAACGGCACCAGATTAAACGCAGATTAGTTTTTGTGAGCCCACGCCACTAAACTGTAAAAACAGTAATAGATAAATACGTTCAGCATGTACCTAATGTTGTAACAGCTTTGGTGCCGCAGCGGTAGTAAATGCAAATGCTGTGCATGAGGTCTCAGGCAAGAAACCCGAGCCGGGCCAGCAAAAAATAAGTTTTTATGTTAAGATTCCAATAGCAGCCCGGCGTTAGGGCGTTGGCGATGTTAGACATCCCTGTGCCTCGGAAAGCATGTAGAGCCGTTAGTCCTGCGCCTGATCTCTCTCTGACTACCGTCCCATCGGACTATGAGAGTGGAGAAACAGAGAGTGCACTTTAATATCTCCTGCGCAGATGGCCAGACACCGTCAAGAACAAGCTGAGAAAAATTTATTATTTCGGGGAGTAACCTCTGAAGAGTGGATTTCGATTAGATTTACGAAAGTATCTGTAATAGTTAGGTACAGCCTTGTTACAGTTTTATAATCGTACTATATTTTACGCGCGGTTTCGCTCGCGTTGATGTAAGCTTTGTCAATAAATTTCTATCCCTCGAGGACAGTACTTTTTCTGGATAAACGGTAGTTATGTCCTTTTTTGTACCTCTGACAAGGCGTGAAAATACAACAAACAAACATTTGTAATATTAAATAGGTTTAGGATGTAGTAAATTATGTATTATGGAGAGGTTTATAAAGTGGACTAGACAGTAATCATAACGTGGCCACAGCGATTCTAAGCTCCATCGGTAGATCGATCACCATGATGTCCACTTTCTCACAGGAGCCTCATTGAAACATATCTATAACATACACAGGTACCTCCCTATCGATCTGTTTTTCTCGCTTATTACAATAGGCAAAAGTTTTTATATCAAAGTCATACGACAATACAAAGTTTTCTTCGTATGAGGACAGGGCTTCTCGATGCATCGACCTGGATAATTAAGTGCCTGTAATCATAATAAGAAACATTATATTGAGAAAGCAATGTAGTATAAGATATTCGTTTGAAATAGAAAACTTCGGATCGTCTTTTGTAATAATAAAAGGCTTCTTCTCACAGTGAGAAGAGGCCCGTGCCCAGCAGTGGGACAGTTTAATACAGGGCTGATATTATTATATTATTATTATTTCTTTTCTTTGCTAAGATGGTAAAGAATGGACGACTAATGCGCTAAGACAGAAACATTTCAGATCACTTTTGGGTTGCAATACATGTTAATAAATTTTCTGTAAGTGCGTTTATATTGGTGCATTAGGTTGAGGTAACCATCAAATATTAATTAACATACCAGTAGTGCCGCTATACATTTAATAATCTCTTTACTTCTCTGCTTTGATGTATGTTAATAAAAAGCGACAATAGACGCGTGCAAATTGTGAAAGGCTTTGAATTTATATGATACACCACAATGAAACACACAGGGTGGTCTTTATATGAAGCACAGTAATACACAAGTCTTTATTTGTTTATTACTATTGTACTTAAATTTGTATTTACCAAATACTCGTTTCCTCATAAAATGATGTCATGCTAACATCTTAATTTTTGTGTGTATTTATTCTTATTTTTATAATTCTTTTTCCCAGGTTCTTGCCTACGTTGCTACCAGTGCAACTCGCAAACGGACCCAATGTGCGCAGATCCTTACAAGCCACCTGCAGGCCACTTGAAGGTGAGAAGACGACCTTCGTTCTCTTTTTTTCCCATCGAGTAATGCATTGACTCATACACCTCCGAAGAGGCGGGCGGAGGAGTTTATCGGGCTCACGCGGGAAAAGATAGAAATTTCCGGATACTACCGACTAAACCTGCCACGATGTTCCTTCACACGATCTATGACCAGGTGCAGAAATCGCTTACGCATCCATCCTGCAGCCCCGGTAGAACCTTCGTTCTCTAATCTTAAATATTGCTCGACTATAAAACAATCTCTATAAACGGGTGCTTTCTACAGTTATGATTTTTAATTACAAGCCTATTACCGTCTCTACCGCGACTTCAAACTTAGTGCAGGTACTGAGAATTGCCTGACAGATCTACAACACTTAGGCTGAATCGGGTATCGGAACCGAGACCACAGCATTTGCATTCATTTCAGTCAAATGACAGAAAAAAACACACAATCGTATTGTGCAGTGATCGCTTTTAAGTGCAACCGTGCGATAGCGCGATATTCATACCACGCACCTACTTACACAAATAAAAATATCGTATTGAAATTTTGCATCCAATTTTATTACAACACAAAGTTTTCTTTTTAATACTGTTTGCTGAATATCTTGCGAACTCAAATATATGTATAGTAGCCTATTGTGCAACTTATGCTCATGGTTATTTTACGATGAAGTTAGTAAACTACTAAACGTAGTAAATGTAGGTACTTGGTGATGTTTGACGATAAGGCACCTTTGTAACAACGAGAGAAGCAGATTTTCATTTCTAATTCATTGTAATGTTTTCATTCCAGGATTGCACAACTCAGGACTCGATTAACTACAACACATTGTACCTTCGCAACATTCTGCCAAGTGATCTGGTCAGCAGTGTAGTCGGTGCTCCCAGATATTGCCACAAGATCGTTCTGCGTTAGTAATAACATTCATTATTAACGTAAATGAGGAGAGCGTTTTATTTGTACCTGTTAGGAATCTTATAGAATTCGCTTGGTTAAACTGCTCTTTTTAGCCACCCACGAAACAAATATTTATTTATTATTTATTTATTTATTTATTAACTCAATATAAAAATATAACAAGCCAAAAAAAATAAAGACATTCAGACATAGGCAAAGTCTTTCTCATATAGTTTACAAAAAAAAAAAATTTATTTGGAGTGTAAATTATTTGGCCTGCCTACTAACTACATTTTAGATAAATAAATATAGTCAATTAATATATTTTTTATTTCTGGATACATCTCTTCGGTAGAAATCAGATTCATCCACCGATCGATCGTAGTGGTTTAAGAGATTGCCTTGCCACTGCCATTGCGCCGAGTGATATAGGTTCGAATCCCAAACGGGACAAAACTTTGTGTGATTCGCAAATGGTTGTTCCGAGTGTGAGTGTACTTTGTGTCCATTGTTTGAATGTCTGTAAAGTCCCCCGCGACACAGAAATATTCCTAGTACGAGACTTTAAAAACTAAAATTACTTTTGTCTTACGTCTTATATATTGAAATTAAACTACTTTATGCAGATTTTGTAGCGTTATTTATTTAAAACACTTTTATTTCTTAACTATAACACTACTATTATTGAACTTTACTACAATTTGAGCTAATTAAATTAATTAAAACTATTTATATTTAAATTTAAGTTTACACTTTTCCCCGATGTTTCGGTTGGTTAACAGCAGCCAGTTCACGAAGAAACTGAGTTGGTCTTCCTATGAACATGGCTTTTATGTAGTAGTGTTATAGTTCAAAATTATGTAATAAAAGTATTTTAAAATACAATGCGACAAAATTCGTATAAAGTAGTTTAATTTCAAAGTAAAGTATTGTTCGCTTTAACGGCGGAAGAAAACATCGTAAGGAAACTTGTTGATGAGGTCGCTTTTTATGTTCATAAAGATGTGTGTAGCTTGCGTTCCCATTCAAG
The DNA here is from genome assembly GCA_963675205.1 of Catocala nupta. Lineage (NCBI taxonomy): Eukaryota > Metazoa > Arthropoda > Insecta > Lepidoptera > Erebidae > Catocala > Catocala nupta. The sequence goes on along the minus strand of OY776097.1, from coordinate 16,706,080 downwards.
GCTACAGTTGTGGAGTAAGATCTAAACCTTCTATTCATGCATACAGGGCTGTTATTATTATTAGTAATATTTCTTGTTTGATTGCAGAGACTGGCACTACCATCCGTACCTGCTTGGACACTAACCCCAATGACATAAACCATACTTGTCGCTCCTTGGAGAACTCTTCCAAGCTGCCGCAAACCGATGCCAGCAACAAGATCAAATATTGCAGCGTATGCGACAAGGACAGTTGCAATGGAGCTTCATCTGTCTCTTTCTCACTCCCACTCGCCACTCTGGCGCTCATTGCTACGTACCTGTTCTGCAAGCAATAATATTTAAACAGTTTCGAAGTAAATGAACAATTATATTATTGGTCTAGCTTAGCAAACAATGAGTGTACCGCTTGCTGTTGTTAAAAATTGGGGTGCCAAAACTCTGTCTTCATAACATTTGTTTACAAACACAGAATTTATAATTATTGAAGCCGAAAATGCCTTTGAAACAAAAGACCGTCCAACCGATTGTTTATTTGCTTTGTTCGATTTTAGAATTGTATTTAAGATAAGTAATAAAAAAACATAACTACAGTGATTGATTGCGTTAAAAGCATGAAGATCTTACCAATAAGAATGTCTACCAAAAGTATGATTTAAAAATATAAATAATCAATATGTATTCATTAGTATCAACAAACAATAATGTACCTGTCAATTGTTAATTAGATTGTAATAATAAAATGAAAAATGTTAAATTCTATAAAAATAAGATAGATGTTTTAATAAATATTATATATATTACAATTGTACTATATTGTTGATTACGTCTTGTTTGTTATGTAGCTATAACTGTTGTACCAAATCATATTTGCATACAATATATGTAATTTATATAATGGCTATGTCGTAATTTGTACGAAGCTTACATACACGATATTAACTCTTCTGAGATTTAAGCAAATAAAGTGAGCATTTATGTATTTATATGTATGTATCGAATAGTTAAAGGCCGTCCTTTAAAGAGTATGTATGTCTTTTTAATAAAATTTTAAAATCATGGCCTAGTTTCTTTACCTTTTCTCCTGATTTATTCCGCATTTCGCAATTCAACTCATATTTATTTTATTTTCCGAACGAATACCACTTCTTTAATAATTAAATTTAACGTGCGAATGAATACTAAAACTTGAATTTGATACAGTCAGCTCAGTCAAACCTAATTAACCTTTTGAACGCCAACGTCGGCTATACTCGACAGGCGCAAGCGTGCCCTGTGCGCCAACGTCGTCTATACTCGACAAAAAACAGGGCACAGAAATATACAAAATAAACATATTAAATCATTACTTTTCTGTATTTTATTGATCTAACTTAGAAATTGAATCCCCAATTATTACTTAATTGTACACAGCAAACAAAATTAGCATATTAGTTATTCAAATATTTGATAATAAAAACAATATATTAATATATCGATTTTCGGGCTTGGCGTACAGGACATGGAGCTGGCGTTATGACGTGGCGTTCAAAAGGTTAAATTAAATTTGTTTTCTAATATGTTTATTAGATCGTAATAATTATAATGTTCAAACTTTCAAAATTCACTTCATGCCAATATTTTTACAAAAGTACTCTTGGAAATATTTCTACCTGCGAGAAAAAGAAAAATATATAACCTTAAGATAAAATTGATTATTAGTTATATTTTATTACTAGACGTTCGCTAACTAAATTTTATTTAGTTCTCATTTTTGTTTCAATTAGGTTTCTGGCACAGCGATGTTGAATGCTGTAGTAGACCTCATGGTCTTCTATTTTCGAAAAAGGCATTATATATCCGCCGTACAATTTTAAATATGAAAAGCTAATAAATTTATTTTGTATCTGCTCAGACATAGATTTGTATTTGGCTTCGTATGGACACCAAATGACTGCATTATCATCATATCATATTATAGCATCACTCCAGGTGACTTTTGACGAGAGCCTCAAATAATGCTTTTAAAGCTTTAATGTTCGTAAATTGGTTAGCCTGACGTAAAACAAACCCTACGTTTCGATATGCCTATCTTAAACCTCATTGACACGCTATAGTGGTGTCCCGTCTAGGTGGTAATAGTGGTGGCGTGGGGTGCGGGCACGGCTGAACGGCAACACTGAACATTTGTTTACATTAAAAAAAAGTTTGTTTTCTTTGCTCCATTTCGCAACTATATCGACTGGAATATATTGCATTCCGCATCCTCCTTCACTTCAACAACCAACTTCAAATCATCGGCAAATAATAAGCATGTGGATTTATTTATAACTGCAGGTAGGTCATTTATCATCAAGATAAAAAGAAGAGGGCCCACATTACTCCCTGGCTCACACCCGATCTAGTAAGGTATGGTTCAGCCAAGTATCCGTCACAGTCATCATATTGACATCTATCTCGCAGGTAGTTGGCGAAAAATTTAAGCGTGTGCAGTGTGCACCCGATGCTGGCTAATTTCGATAAAAGGATGTTGTTGTGAACCTTCAAATGCCTTTCTAAAATTTAAGTACGCAACATCCACTTGTAAGCCGGCATCTACAGACGGAACTAATTGCGACATCAGATGCATCAAGTTGCCTGTTGTTCCACGCCCCGGGCGAAACACGTGCTGCGCGTCGCATAGCTGGGCACTTATTTGCGCATAAAGAAAGCTGTGAATGATGGTTTCGAAAACCTTGACTGGAGTGCACAAGATTGCAACAGTCACTAGGTATGTATGGTATGTCTGTATAGTCACTGGGTGCAGGACCTCCCTTATCTACCTTTCGGCACAGGAACCACTCCTGTGAGATTCCATCGTTCAGGAAACGTAGCTGTATCAATACGAACATTAAATAAATGTAACAAAGGTTCCAATAATGTCATAAGACAATCTCTAAAAACAAATGGTGGTATACCATCTGGCCCTACGGAGCGCTTGGACGTGAGGCGGGTGAGCTTTAACCAAAGCTATTATAATGTTGGTGTAATACACCACCTCTCCTGTTTCTTCGAGGACTTAAGCGTATATGAATAGCACTTCTTTTTCCTAAATAACATATCTTCAGTATGGTTCAGTCAGTTCTTCCATGAGATGTACGTGGAAATTTATATCTATACTAGTTTTCTACAGAGGAAAGATTTAATTTATTGTTTGTTTGTTTATAAGGATTTTTAACTTAAAATTCTTTCACCATTAGAAAGCATCTTTTTCTTTTTTTTTACCCCGGGATTGCTTTGGAAGAGTTATGTCGGTATGTAGTATGTAGGTTATGTCGGGCTCACTGAAGGAAAGATACTCCGGTAATACCGACGAAACCTATGACGGTGTTCCTCGACATAACCATAGACGGCAGGGCCACGCGAATCGCTTTTACATGCAATCGCGACCCCGCCGAGGTTTCTGCCCGCCGCCGTGTGAAACGGCAGGCCACTACATAAAATGACTGCCTCTACTGTCCCCTTGTGGAGGGGACAAAGATACGACACAGAGGCGCGCGTGAAAACACGCACGCCGACTCTCGGACTTGGTGCTGATTGGGTGGCGAGCAGGCCCACGAAGTCCCAGGTCAAACTTTAGGATGGCTGAAGGTCGTCTCGCGCTCGCCGGCGCCCAGTTCTGTGGCTGGGGAGAGGGTTTAAGCGATCCCTCTCCCGCTCCGACACCTCCTTGTTGGAAATGACTGCCTCACAGCAGGCACAGACCCTTCCTCTAGAGGCTACTCACAAGTTTATGTTATAGCGTTCCCACTCACTAACCTTTCGGTACATAGTGAGAGCCGCTATACATTCCAGTGCCCGAAAGCACCTTCAGGGACCAGTTATAGACAGGTCTTGTCCCCAAATCCTAAGACCTAGCTCTCGTAAGCGAGCTACCTCGTGCCCAAGTGGCACTACCTATTGTCCAGATAGGTGCCGGAGCAATAAAGCCGCTCACCACTCGCGAACTCTGAGAGTTGCTAACGATGTCCTCGCTGAGGCCGACGGAGAAGCCGCCTCCCATATTTCCAGTATGGTGCCGGAGCTTTAAAGCACGCTCACTGCCCGACGTACATCCATATGTCTGCCCTTTCTGGCCTACAAACCGGGTATTGCCCGAGTCACCTAGCTATGACTTTTACTTGCTGAGTAGGCAAGCGCCCGAGATGCGTTTTGGCACTGCCACTTCGCTAAAGACAACTCCGTGCCTCGCGCGACCAATTGATTCACACTAGCCGCGCATGATTCCGACGCTCGAACGCTACGTGCTTGCCGAGCAACAAACATGCTGTCCTCTGCGGCTACCCACATAACCACTACGAGTCCAACCACAATGTCAGGCACTGCGCATTTTAATCAGCGGCCGATAGAATACGCCTTTCGAGGCGCAGTGGGCTAGCCTGACCCCGTAGTACCCTGATCCTAAAGGGGAGACCCGTAGTTCTCCCCCCGAAACCCTATCTACTCAGGTCCTGTAGAAAGGCAGGAGGCGACGGCGTTCCACGAACTCTCACTCCGGACCATAGACTGAACCACGGCCGGGAGCGAGAGGGTAACCAATCCGACTGCCGAGACTAACTCACGGCGGCGCTGCGATGCGCATGTGGGGCTATCTGCCAAAGTGTGCAGCGCCGTGTCCACAACAACATCGCGGCAGTCGTCACAGTGATGACATCCGGACCAATAGAAAGCTATATTATCACCGAGTAACACAAGATATTTAATTTTTTAAAGTACCCCTGTTACTAACATAACCTAACCTACTTTTACGCAAGCTAATCCGCGGGCAAAACCTAGTAATTAATAAAGTGGGTCGTGGGAACATAATGGATAGGTATGCCTCGTAAACTGAAAATGAAAATAATGTAAGTATGTATTTATCGGGCATACTTTGAGCTATCAGTATAGACTCTCAACTTTAACTGCCTCCGTGGCGCAGCGGTAATGGATACGGCTGCTGTGCACGAGGTCTCGAGTTCGAATCCCGTGTCGAGCCAACAAAAAGTTTATTGAAAATTTCTGTTAAGAAATCTCAATATTACCCCCGAGTTAGGAAGTTGGCGCTGTTAAACACGCCTGTGCCTCGGCAAGCTCGTAAAGCCGTTGGTCCTGCGCCTGATCTCTCTCCGCTCGTGTCAGATTGCCGTTTTACCAGATCATAAGAGATCGGGAACAGAAAGTGTACTTATTTTTGCGCACAGATTTGTGCACTATAATATCTCCTGCGCAGATAGCCAGTCTCTGTCAAGATTGGCTGCCGTGACCCAAATTCGGTTTGGAGGCCATTATAGACACTCGGCGGTTGTCTTGTAGCACATTGTAAGTAAATTCAGAGTATTTTTTTCATTATCATCTTATTTAGAAGCTACCACACACGGCCATGTCAGTTCCAATATACAATATAAGAGCGAGAGAGACTAGTCCATAAAACAGGATCAAAATTGGTTGCAAAATAAAGGAGTAACTCAGAATATTCTAGTGGTTTAAGTGGTCGCCTCGGCACTGCCACTGCATCGAATGTTGAGGATTTGAATCCTACACGTGACAAAACTTTGTGTCAACTCTGTGTTCTTTATGGTTGTTATTTGAATGTCTGTAAAGTCCTCCCGCGACACAGGATTTACTCCTAGTGCGGGAGATGTATTTAAAAAAGATCTAATATAAGAAAAAACTAATACAACAATATATATCTTACAATCCCTTGAAAACACTAAGTTTTATTGTTTTTTACGCCAAACCAAACCAAACAAACAAAAATAGTATACACCAAAATCAGAAATGTAAAAAGACGCAAAATTGTAATTTTGTCAGACAACTTAGGTTATATGTTTCGTAATAAGATAAAAGGGTTTTAAATCACCAGATTTCAGTAGGAGTATTTATCAAATTGTCACAATACACATTGTGAACCGTTATATAAAAGCAGCTATCCGAGGGAGGTAACCATGTATATTTGAGTGATTTAAAAATTATTTCTTTTGTTTAGTAAAGGTACCGCCTTTATTTGACATAAAAAATAAAAAAGTTAGTCAACTACCCCATTCGGGCCGAAACTTTGCCTTGTAAGATTACGATAAAACACAGGAGTGAAGTAAGGGCTATGTTAAAATGACAAAGTTTTTACTTTAATGATAGTTCATTAAATTTCATAAGATTATGAAAATACATTAGTATAAGTATGCAACGTAAATACAGAAGTTTTGGGCTGACTGTTCGTACCGTGAAACACATTTATGGCAAATTTGTCCTGAATTTTGGTACGTAACTTCTTGTTGTCCTAAACCTATTCATGAAAGACAACGAAATAATGTCATTTTAAACTAAAAAGCATCAAGGTAAGTTTTTTCGTTCGGCCCGAAGTTTTAGATACATATTTTCATGGTAGATCTAATGATACTGTCGCATTTAGCTACACCTTTTCATATAATTATGTTATTTTACAGAAATGTGTATGCGCAATTTATTGATCAGGATCCCTTCTTTTCGCATAATCTTTCTTTTTCCTAATATTCTTATGGTATAACTATTTTGGCCCATTTTTGTTTTGTTTAATTATACTTTGCCATAATTGCTTTTGGCATACAGTTTATTAGGGTAGGTATTTTTCCTAATTTACTCTGGCATAACTATATAGACCATATTGGCCATACAACTCTATTGGCCATTATATTGTTTATATATGCATCTACGACAAACTGTGGTAAGTGATATTATGAACATTCAGTAAACCACACAGATGTTCCAGTAGTTATCTCGTCCTTTTAATCACCTCAAGTATCTGGGATTTGATCTCTACGTGAGACAAAATAAGTGTGGTTTGCAGATTGCTGATCCAATTTGGATTTATTTGTGTTTTAATATTTTCTAAAGACCGTTTCTCTTTTGTTTGTTTCGTCTTCGTTACGAAGTAGAAATGGCAGGTGACTTTATTCTTTGGTACCTTTGCTTTAAAAAAGTTTGTATAATATGTGTTCAGTGTACCAGTTTTTCCATTTCTCATTATCTATAAAGAGGGTAAACTATACATTTATTTTATCTTTAGAGAGTTATGTTATTTATCCGTTGATAATATTCAAGTGTTAGGCTAGATAATACTATGTGTACATGCTGTTTAAAAGAAAATAAACAATAAATAACTCTTAATCTATTAAATCTTACAATACCAGAGATAAAAATATATTGTATCTGGCCACCGGTTTGCCGCTGCTATTCAAAAGATTAATAATCCGGAGCATGAACCGTAACCATATGGATGCATACCAGTGATAATAATCTTACCAGTTTTGTATGAAAAGTCAGAGTCCATTATGGCATTGTCTCTGTATGCGTGCGCATGCGCTCTTAAGAGATAGTAAGGCCCCAGATTTCTGTCGTTACCCTAACTTGCGCAAACTCGATCTTTTCTCCTTCAGACAAAGGAAATTCAAGTTCGCTCAAAAATAAATAGGGAACTGTTGTCAATGCTTAATTCCTTATTATTAATATTATAAATTCGAAAGTAACTCTGTCTGTCTGTCTGTTGCCTCTTCAGGACTAAACCATTCAACCGATTTGAATGAAATTTGGTACTGAGACTTTTTATTGAAAGGGCGGAGCTGCGCGCAAAAGCTTGTAACAAAATATAACTGGTGAAGAGCGAGTCAGACTGGCACGCCAGAGTTAACACTACAACCACACCAGGGTGGGCCAATAATCACAATAAAAATTGTTAAAAACAATGCTTAGTGTCGTAAATATCACAATGATGTTCATTACACTATTAATCGGCACTCTATCTTGAACTGCTTTTTTCGAGAATTGGCTGTTTAATGCTTGCAAGTGCTTGCAAGTTTTGCTGTTCAACATACATGTACCTAAATGTTTGAATGTTTGTCCTTCTTTAATTCCGAAATTAGATTTTGCCCGTTGCTTTACTTGCGTAAATGTAGATTAGGTTAGCAACAGTATTTTTTTCTGAAGTTTCAATCAATTGCTTTATAGTAATATAATGTTTATTTATTTTCTTCCTTTCAAAAAGACAACTCCCGCACTAAAAATAATTCCTGTGTCGCGGGGGAGTTTACAAACATTTAAACAACGGACACAAAGAACATTTAGACTCGGGAAAACCATTTGTGGATCATAAAAATTTTTGACCATGTGGAATTCGAACCCACAAAACTCAGCGCAATGGCGAGACGACTTAAACCACTATGCCATCTAAATCTCTAATTATATAATAAAATAACTGTGCTGTTACTATTGTCGTGGATAATAGAACTACCAAAGACTTTAAGGACGACATAATTTCAGATTTAGCCTGCTTTTATATTTTGCCCGTCGCGTCGGAAGAATAGCCTAACTACGCACTAGCGCAACGCTAAGTGCGCAGGTTCAGCCAATTGGAACTTCCTTTTTAAACGACTTCTGAATTCAACTGAATATTTTTTTATATGTATACATAAGTTTTTTGTTTGTGTGCCGATTTTAATAGTTTTTTTCTGCGTTAGATTAAGTATAGTTTCAAGGCGTAACATTTCTTTTTTTGCGTTGTATTGGTCGCGAACCGGCCGACGGATCGCCTGATGGTAAGCGATTACCACCGCTCATGGACACCGGCAACACCAGAGGAGTTACAAATGCGTTGCCCGCCTTTTAAAAAGGAGTACGCTCTTTTCTTGAAGGTTTGTAGGTCGTATGGTCCGAAAATACCGCATATCGATCTTGGACTTCAAAGATACGTCTCTTCTGCTTGACGTCGCTTCGATAAACTAACCAACAGCTTAGGTTAAGTACATGCTATCAGCATTAGTTGGTTTATGAGTACCACTGGATTACCCATCTGGCTTTTAAGCTTGGCAAACGTCACTGGAAAGCGATAAACAATTACTATTTAATAAGAATAAAAGCCGGTTTAAGAAACACAAACAATACTACGAGAAATGACAATTATATTTTTAGATTTTAGTACGGTAGGAATGAAATTTCTCAAATGTAGTATCGGTACCGAACAAACAGCCAAAATAACTCAATTAATAATATGGTGTACTGCCCCTTGAGCAAAATATTTTGGTCAAATTTTACTGCCCGAAAAAATTATCACCCTAGTTTCATTTACCAAATGAAAATTGACAAAAAACTGTTTGAGATGTGATATTTTGGGGAAAAATTTTTGCCCATGCATTAATAATCCTAGTTATTCACTGTATAAAATAATACTGCGTTATATATCAATACCGTATTATTTTTGAATCCGCATGTATATCAAAATTGCGTTGCATATGTCCGTATAAAAGTAATGATTGCATCGCGATAACGCATTTCTAGTGGGTGTGTATAGAGTTTCTGTACAATGGCGAAACTACTGTATATATTTGCTTTGGTCTTCCTTTGTGCCATCACTGCAGGTATGTTATATATTTTTTAAATTTCCTAATTCCAATATTTCCAATATTTCCGTGTACATATACGTTTTTGGCACGTAGACCCATTGAAAATGTTGGAGAATATTCAAGACCTTATTTCTTCGTCGATTTTTCTGCTTATGTGAACGATGGTCGATCATGAGGTTTTGGGTTCATTTCCCAGGTCTAGCTAAATATTAATTGGTGCGAAGAAATTCTTTGTACAGCACGGAATCTAAAACAGTGCCCAGTAGAAATAGGTTTAAGAACTTACACAAAAGTAGGTAAGACTAATATAATAAAGGAAAATAATTATCAGACCGATGCTCGAATCTTAGACTCCAGAGACAATAAAAACATTGTTTATTGTCTCTGGATAAATATTTATTGACACTCATTAAAATTAGCCATAAGTAAATTGATTTTGTTAAATATAATAAAATAGTAATTGAAAGCTTAAGCCGTTTTACATTTTCGATTTCTAATTATTTGCATTATTTGTAAATAAAAAATGCATTTATCATCCTTGCTAGATGGTAGTATTTTATTATTTTATTTTAATTTATTCGGCAAAAAAACAGTTTCTATTACTATTTTACAAATCTTATAACTTATCTATAAACCATTTAAAGGTTTCGCATATGATTATCTAAGGCTTGATTGATTTTACTTATAGTACTATACAAAATTAACATTTATATAAAAATTCAAACAAATACATACAATGCTGATATGAGGAAAATGAATTACAATTGAGAAGTTTAAGGCACCGATTGAAAACATTGATTGGAAAGCGTGTTAATATATTTAGATGGACGTGTGTGAAAAAAATCAAGTTCAGGGCAGTCAACCAAAGTTGTCTATAGTTAGTGATACCATGAGGAACATCGAGGCGAATAGGTGTTCTAACTGGCCTGGCGGGCATTCTGAGGTGTAACGTAGAAAGGAGGTTAGGGCAAATCTATTTTAGATTGGGCAACTTTTACCAATAATGTGACATCTGCAACTTTTCTCCTCTCATATAGTGATAGTAAGTGGTGTCTCTTACACCTCCCCTGTTAGCTATTGTCATATACAGCAATGTCACAAAGTAGAGTAGTCCATTCTCATCCAGGTTCTTTACTTGTTTTATTTCGTAAACAAATATGTAAAAAGTACTACAAGTACACCATATTGTTACATAAACATTTCTACTACATTTTTATCCATAGTCGTTCATTTTTTCATTTCCATCTTTGTTTATTAGAGAATGAATATAGTCTGAAAGCATTAATTATATAAAATAAGACAAAATAGATTAAAGAAAGTCAACGAGAGAAATTATGTAAATTAATATTATCCGTATATTATGGTACGTTACAACAGTGAGCGATAATTATGTCTATCCTTTTCTTCCACACGCAATAACATGACGTCAGGTTATTTTAAGTAACGCCGCCATGCGATCAGTACATAAGATGTCAACATTTATTTCATGTTTTAACGTATTTTGTATATTGAGTCATTCTCGTAGATAAAAAAATGTACTGTCATTCCAGCTTGGAATGTCATCTATTTACTGGGAATTAATATTTTTAAAAATAGTTTGTGTCTATAAATTTAATATTATTTTTGTAAATATTTGTTAAAGGTAAAAACTTTGATTGACTCTGTATTATGAAAGTAAAAATGTTAAACCGCTCACTGTTTGTTTGTATTCTTTCTCTCGACTCATTGGCCTTATATCAGTTTTATCGTATCGCCCTATAACGTGAAAATCTTATTTGTCTGAGTAATTGTTATGTTAGATTATGATTTTTAATAATATTTAAAATAAATTATGTTATTTTTGAATATTGTTAGTTAGTGTAAACAGCCTGACTGTCTGCATAGTTTTGACTACATGTTATATCTAGCTAACTAATCGCAGAAATCAAACACAAAGAAAATAAAGGAAAATGGATCTTTATTTTGTTTGAGATATACTTGTATACACAAACATTTTTCGCTGCCAACCAAGTAACTCTAAAAATATTATTCAATGCATTATTCCGTTTACTGTAAGCAATCGGACAAACCGATGTCGGGTTGGATGCCATGAATGCAATAAAAGCAGACATGTGTAGTGAGTATAGTTACCTGTGTTTGACTTAGTACATTAATTTAAATTCAAATTATTTATTTGCTAGAACATGGTACATATTACAGGTGACACAATCAAATACATTCACAGCATATTCTGTCGAATAGGACTTGCAAAGGATAACTGATGTACAATATAATAATACAATACAGATAAGTACACAAAAGAACAAATAGAAATAACGAAATCTTTTTGTGCGAACAGTAGATAAGAATAATAAGAGACGATATATGTAAAACGTACATGTATGTATATCCGATTGATTTTGCGTCAAGTGTCGAGTACTGTCATTCGCGTCTAGTGACGCCGAACGCCGCAAACGCAGTGGCCGTCGAACGAGGGTAGCGGGAAGGGTAACATGACACACGTTTAGAATATTCGTGGCACTTAGTTTTAGAAATATTACAGTATTCCATATTAGGCACGTATTCCATAATTGTTATTTTCCCTCTAACAAAATTGGTAAAAGAAATTAGAGAATAATTAATATAATAATATGTAACATTTTATATCGTGCATCCTTTTCCTGTCATTTAACAAATACCCCTAGTACAGTCGACCAAGAAAGTGGTCTCCCAGTTTTGACAAAAGATTCTGTGAGATCTAATTATCGCTAAGGTTGACTTTTCTAAATTGACACATGGCATGGCAATGTCATAATATTATTGTAAGGGACAATCGACCTTGTTGTTTCATGACGTTCAAATGAACCTCAACCGTAGGGTAGACCATATATTTGGCCGACTGTACCAGATTTGAATCGCTTAGTGAGAAGATTTAATTTAATTTGCCTTTTAGAATTTAAATAATGGAAATATTTAACTTAAATAATAAAAAAAATGTGAGCCAACTACTCTATAAAAACAAATTATAGTTTTGTCAAATATAAATGACAGGCTTATATTATATGTATACATATTAATAAATACCTATATGCACCTAAAGTGGCCAACGAGGATGTTATAATATATTACTTTACCATAACCATTCATAAATAACGTAATTGTAATGTAAAACAATTTTATTACAGTTCGCACAGATCTGCAATGTTACGTCTGTTCAAACTGTGAAACACCGAGCGAGGAAAGTTTGAAAACATGTGAAGTACCAGTCACCACCACCGCCTCCACCACCACCTCCACCACCCCCTCCACCACCACCTCCACCACCCCCTCCACCACCACCTCCACCACCACCTCCACCACCCCTTCCACCACTACTTCCACCACCACTACCACCACCACAACCACTACTACACCTGCCCCCTCTGATAACAACGGCGGGTCTGATAACACCAACACGGATAACAACGGCGGGTCTGATAACACCAACACGGATAACAGCGGCGGGTCTGATAACACCAACACGGGTAACAGCGGCGGGTCTGATAACACCAACACGGATAACAGCGGCGGGTCTGATAACACCAACACTGGTAACAACGGCGGGTCTGATAACACCAACACGGATAACAGCGGCGGGTCTGATAACACCAACACGGATAACAGCGGTGGATCTGATAACACCAACACGGATAACAACGGCGGGGCTGATAACACCAACACGGATAACAACGGCGGGGCTGATAACACCAACACGGATAACAGCGGCGGAGCTGATAACACCAACACGGATAACAACGGCGGGGCTGATAACACCAACACGGATAACAACGGCGGAGCTGATAACACCAACACGGCTTCAGGTGGAGGTAGAAAAAGACGTCACGTCCTTGCCGCAGATGAGGATTCCAACAAAGGCTGTATTTGTTACAACGTACGTACAAGTTTAATTATGCGTGTCAAATGACAACGACCAACGACGGCCATATGCTTGTTTACTGCTCCCGATGGCGCAGCGGTAGTAAAATCGACCACGCGGTAGGACTCAGGTTCGAATCCCGGGTCACGGTAACACTCTTTACAGATTTCTGTATAAAAATCTCAATAACAGCGGCAGTCGGAAAGCACGTAAAGTGCTGCGCTTATCCGACCGGAGAGAGTTTTGTGCGTGTTAGATTGCTACTGTATAATCTGTGTAAACACACTTTCGCGCCATTATCTGTTCTGCATAGATAACCAGTCTTCGTTAAGATTGGCCGCAGTGATTAAAATGCGGTTTGCAGGACTTTTATTTACTACCGTAAAAAAAATTAGTAATGTAATTGGTGACCACACTATATGATTCCAGTGCAGAAACGTACCACAAGAATGTTTGGTTCCTATGTACTTCCTAGTCAGTTTGATACAATTTTAAAGAATCTAAGGTTTAAACGAAGATCACCTAGTTCTTATTCATCATGTGGACACTGGCGCCTACACCATAGGACCTGGAGGTGCCCAAACCCTCTTATGACATTCTGGGTAGGACTGACCCCTACTAACTGTATAAACAGTGGCAAAACAAATAATTTGTCAGTTTTCACTTTTATGCACGAAGAAGACGACGCTCGCTCTATTTTATTTTATTAGGCAATAAAATTTATATTTACATAAAACATAGCCCCCCATGTTTTTTAAAGTTGACTTGCGTATGGTATGATAAATTAGTGCAGTCAATAAATAGTACGATGGCAAAATTATTAGAGAGTACCTACGGGGAGTAGGTACTCTCTAATAATTTTATCGATTATTTGTTTGGTGTTTTGCCTTAAAAGCACTCCTAATGCAAACACTTAGCTAGCGGGGTTAACTAAAATAATAGTAATAAAAAAATATCTGTCTAAATTGTTAGTAATCTTTTATATACATATACAGATTCACATATATTTGCCGAAGATGTTGGTAGATAACAAGGGTCTCCTAAGATCCTGGTATATCTTTAAAACTTCATCCACTCTCGTCAGATTCTTTGTGCATATTCATAAGTTTAGTGTATTGTTAGACTTTTAGAGCGACGTAGTACCAAAGCCAGTCACGGTAAGTGGTCGACTCCACTACGTCGAGTGCTGTGGGTTCAAATCCCAGACGGGACAAAACTTTATATGGTCGACAAATAGTTTTTCTACACAACACAAAGCAAAGCCAATCATAGGATTGGCTTTGCTTTGTGTTCGTTATTTAAATGTTTATAAAGTCCCTCGCGATACACAAATTATTTCTAGTGCGGGCGTTGTCTTTAAAAAAGTGAGTAGTCATTATTTCAATTTTAAATTTACTGCCCTGGTTGCGCAGCGGTACTGAATGCGAGGTGCGTGTGCATGAGTTCACGGATTCGACTCTCGTGTCGTAGAGAGAAAAATTCTGAGTAGCAGCAAGATGTGCCTGACCGGTAGCAGCAATATGATCACACTCTGTAACATGGGATCTATAAACGGCTACGAGCCCAGACGCACCTTGACTTTCACTCCTTTCATAGAAAGACGGAGCCCCGCTTTGCGGCGCTCCTATTTTTAGGTGGATTTAAGAAGGAACCTAACAAATACTAACTAGGGGGCAAAACTTGAGGGGCGAACGGGCTCGTAACTCTATAAACATAACTATGTTGATTCTGCATTTCAGGAAAAATGCGACTGCAGCAGCAAATTTAGGTTGCGCGCAATATTGAGAGCATCTTCATTCCAATGCTACAAACACAAATATCAAGGTAAATTACTTATTAAAAACGTTTTAAAATATTCTTATGATATACTTCTATGTCAACATTGACTCCAATAAAGAGTGACGGTCTTATCCATAAAAAATAATATTTAATATGCCTAATAAATGCATAGTAAAATACTTTATTTATTAATTTTCTGAAAATTCCGTTTATATACAGCATCGTTAGCATGCTTATGCATTATTATTATTATGAACAATACTTTTATAATTTTACTCATAACGACGTTACAACCCTCATGTAAGTTTTGTTTTATAGGATATCTTATTTAAGGTAACCGACGTTCGTCAATAAACTCAATTGCGTTTCTGTAAATGAAGTTTTTTATTGTATTACAAAAGGGTTGTTTTATAAAGTAAGTAGGTACCTACACGTTATACAAAATATTACTTTACCTGTATATAAAGAAACAACATTCAAAGCTTATTATATTTCAAGAATATCGTCTCCTTTTAATCTTCAAGTATTTTATCTGAATAAGGCCGTGAATCTTTAGTAATATTATAACATTGTGAACTTTATTTATTTATATTTAGAGAGCAATCTCAGGAACTCCTGAAACCGATTTAAAATAATTTTCGCTAATAAAAAGCTTGAATACTTTCATAGCGACTCGATTTGAGTGATTATTGGCTGAAGCATATAATCAAAGACGTTATCGTTAAGACCATTTCGGCAATGAAATGTATCAAGTTTAGTTAAGGCTTATGAAAGATATATATTTTTTTACATGGATGCATTGACGCTTAACCCACCGCAGGAGCGGGCGGAGGGATTATGTTAAACTCACCGGGGTAAAAGTGAAAGATGGAATAAATATTAATGTACCTCCCGGAATACCGACTAAACCTACCACGGTGTTCCTGACAAAACCTCTATCGACGGGGCCGCGCGAATCAACTTCACATGCGGTCGCGACCCCGTCGAGGTTTCAGCCCGCCGTATGAATCGGCAGGCCACTATACGCAGGACCTACCCAAAGGCACTCCATCACATATAAACCCTACTGTCTACCCCCAGAGGTGAGACGGACTCGATACAGAGGCGCGCGTGGGTACACGCACGCCGCCTCTCGGACCTGGTGCTGAACGGATGGCGGGCAGGCCCAAATGCTTATGGAAGCTTGCGGTAGACCTGCCTATCCTGTGATAAATAATAACTAGTATACTTCGCAAATGCCCAACAATAATAGTTGGCGCCTTTTTCATTATGGTCTATACTCCATTTGGACACATCAAGATTGTTTACCTTTAGTTAAATACCTAACCAGATGGAGTATAAGTATAGGCACGAATAGCGTAGTGGTTCAAGTAGTCGCTGTGCCAATGCTACTGCACTGTGTTGTGGGTTAGATCCATACACGGAAGCAAAAATTGTGCAGTCCACAAATAATGGTTCTAAATCTGGATAAATGTTTGTATAGTCGACAGGTACAGGAATTAATCGTAGTGCGGAAGTTAAAAAAAAGGAAATTAATACTCATATTACTTCACTATTGTATAACACTTATATTTTTTTAATGTTTGCAGTGAATGGAACTGATGTCGTAGACCGAGGGTGCCAGGTAATACCTGAGGGTTCTTCTTCAACGGCATGTAACATTCTTGGTTTCGGCGAAGGGTGTACCTATTGTGAAGCTGACAAATGCAATTCGGCATTTTCTATCCAATTTTCTATGGCTATGTTGATATGTACTCTATGCATGTTACTCTTGTAAATAAGCGTATATATTTATATAAAAAATAATAAGAAAATTGATCGTATATTATAAATAGTTTATAAATAATACACAAAATTTGTTGCATAATTTTATTATTTTGTTATATTGTTATATGATGTTATCTTTTCTGTAATAATAATTTATGAATATGTAATTATAGACAGAGGGCTAAGCCACGTATCTTTATTCTTGTTTGATTGATCATTGATTGGGTTATAAAACATCTTCTGTGTCCATAAGACAAATTTGCGCACATTGTTAGTAACGCCGCAATAATTTTAAGATACGTATTAATTAGTAAACATTATTCTGTAAATTGGTGTTGGTAAATAAAAATGATTTAGATATTTATTTTGCTTTTATTTCTAAAGGACATCATATTTAAGCACTTGGTTCGTTTCAGCATCATACAATGTGTTGAACGCTTTGCGATTGCCGTTAACTATTTTATTACAATTTAAGGGATTGCTACGGTTTTGTTTTTGTGTTGAAAGCACAGACTATTTCAGCTTAAGATGCATGCTGCTAGATTGTCCTACTCAACACTTATAAAAAAACACAGTACTGTACATTCACAATTGTTTATTTTCTGAATAAACTACAGATTTTACTTGGATTATAATAACAATTATTATTATAGCGCTGTAGTAAAGGGCAGAGTGCATTTGGAATTATTGTTATTTCTAGCTGTAATTTTGCTGAAGGGCAGCCGGCAGGCAAGAACTAGGTCCGTAGCTGGGCAACAGTTTTGTTAGAAAATAACCAACGAACTTGTTTAGACTAAGTAGGAGTATTTATAATGCAATTATTGCTGATTTCCAATATTATATTAACGTAAATTGGCGAAAAATGTAATTCAGCATTTTATTAAGGAGAGTAGGTATATAACGGTGCCATATAGAGCGACAAAGACTCGGCAATCAGAATACGTTTGCTGCACTGTTTACAAACGGTAAGCGGCACTTAACATTTTTATCAGTTACAAAAATAACAATAAATTTATAGACTCAATCCTTTTTTTATGTTAATGCACAGTAAGTAGATGATATTCCAAGCTAAAACAACGACAGTACATTGGTTTATCTATGAGAATGACTAATTATACAAAATAGATTAAAGCATGAAATAAATGTTGACATCGCGTGGACTGATCGGATAATCGCGGTACTAAGGATGACATGACGCCAGCCACTTTTTTTACTTATCTCGCGTCATTGCGTGTGAAAGAAAAGGATAGACATAATTATCGCTCGCTGTCGTAACATACCATAATACAGTATATAATACGGTATGAGGTCAACCCTCATTCTTATAACCAGTCGTATTGCTGGCATTCAAAGTGGTCTCCACCGACTACTTCGAATTCCAGCAATATGATGAGGCCGACAATGTTTGCAATGACCTATTAAATTAATTAATTAGGCTGGGCACGATCTCCAATGGTCCCAAGAATCTCATTTAGGAAACACTTGACCGTGAGACCTGTAAAATTCCAAGCCATTATTTTGATACACATTTTGAGTAAGTATCATATTACGTTACACTAAAACAGTAGATAACTGTCGCTGTCCTAAAATAATATTTTCTATTTTTAACTTTACAAAGGAAAGAAATTGATTAAACGTAAAATGTATAATGACGAGAATTAACGCGATCGTGCCATATACTTTTTGAAACGCCTTACGTTCCACTGGCCTTTGTTGCACAAGCAGATTGTTTAGCCAACTATCGTAAAATAAAATTACTAGCGACATCTTGTTTCTCTTTGATCAAACTCGCAAGTGGATGTTTGAAATACAATAATTTAGTTCTAAAATTGCCGCTAGATGGAACTATGCTTGTGACGTCATATTCTAAATCGCGCTATCAAGATTCTCCGCGACTGAATGACGTTCGCCTGATTTATGTTATAAACCAACTACTAATGGCACATATGTAAAGCAATATATATGTTAAAGCTGTGTGAGTTCAAAATACAAGTTCATATTACACGTGGGTGTATTTTTTTGAAACCCAATCCTAGCTACTGTGTAAGACCTAATCGGAGGTTCTACACAGATTGAAGCAGCAATGTAATGGTTACGTTTGTAGGGTAGATGTTTTTAAATTGCCTTTAGATTTTGTTTGACCTGTACCCCCCATGCTGTACAAACCGGTGCCGTATTCTGTGACTAAGCCGACTGAATATAATACGATATGAGATATATAGAGGTTGGTATGGCATAGGCATCCTATAGTTATGTTATTGTAATCATTGGATTCCATGACGCAAATAGTTTGAAGCTCTTCTCGATTAACTGAACTGAGTTAGCAGGTCGTGTAGCAGCAATGCAAGACCTCGCTGTACACACTTTTGTAATATGGTTACATCCGCGGCTCTCGTATTCGTTAGATGCCGTGACCCTGACTCGCTCAACGCAGCAGTCAATTTTGCAGTCGCCGAAGAAAAGATTCTAACTAGTATCACAAAGAAGCCCTTCCAGCCTTTCTATAATAACTCAGATAGACCAAAATTCCTACCTCGACGTGAACCTCAGACTATTCGGTTTCCTGCACCACAGAACCCTCGTGTGGCAGACGCACACAAGAAAGTAAACACTAGCGATCTAATATGCCGATATTGCAAAAATATCGGGCACACTATTGAGAACTGCCGGAAGCGGCAATATAACAACAATCGTAACCAATATTACAACCAGCCCTCGACTTCTGGTCGTCAATATAATCAGGTACAAGACTCCTCTCGCAAAGTTCATTATTTCGACCAATTACGAGATGATAGTGTTAACAAAGTAGACCATTTAAACGAGTAGATTTTCCCGAACGGTATCGCACGGGAAATACACCAATGAAAGTCGATACTTCCAAATCCTCTGCATCCAATTCTAAATCCTCTGTATCAAATTCCAAATCCGCTGTATCCAATGCTAAGCCCTCTGTATCCTCTGTATCCACTGTATTTACGAGAATACCTATCAAACACTCTGTATCCAATTCCAAATCCTGTGTATCAAATTCCAAATCCTCTGTATCTAATGTTAAACACTCTGTATCCAATTCCAAATCCTCTGTATCTAATTTTAAACACTCTGTATCCAATTCCAAATCCTCTGTATCTAATGTTAAACACTCTGTATCCAATTCAAAATCCTCTGTATCTAATGTTAAACACTTTGTATCCAACTCCAAGTCCTCTGTATCGTATACTAAATCTGCTGTATCACCCTCTGTATCCACTGTACCCCTGAAAGAACTTACCAAACCCTCTGTGTCCACTGAACCCTCTGCATCTAAACCTAGCACCCCTGACTCCCCTTCCAAATTCTATAACATATCACCGCATCCTAATACTAAATCAAGTAACAAACCATCTAAATTGACTTTGTCTTCAATTGAAGTAATATTGTTTATTGTTTACCACAGTTTCTTGGACTTCTTTTTTGTTTTGGATAGATGTTCACTGTCGTATCTACGTTTTTGCTTTTTAATAATACTATTACAGTAATTGCGGTATCTTCGAAAGGTTATTTTTAAATGTTGTTGAACGGATCTTGTTTTAGTCTTTTTTGCATGTTGTTACGATTTAAGATGCAACAGAGTAAACCACTAGTCATCCATGGTTTAATCAGTCTACAGCGAAAAGGAATCGTTATAATTCATTTAGGCAGCTGCGATTTTAGGTTCCTTGTGATAGCGCTCTGTGTTACCATCCGCGACAGATTCAAACGTCGTGATACCGGTGATTTCTTGACAAAAAAACCCGCCACGGAATCGAACCGAGGCTTTGTGTACAACAGTCGCATTCACTTCCACTGGCAGCGGGGCAGTATCTTCAAAGATAAGATATGTACTGAGTGATGAAATTCCAATACTTAATAGGTATCTGACAACTTTAATGTACAGGCTGTTTTACAAAGTTCGGGCTACTAGTAGGCAAACTTAAAAAATACTTAATCAAACCAGAAAGCGATGCCTATCTATCACTACATTTTATCAAACAAAATATTCTTTCATAAGATATAAGTTGATAGTAGCGCCTATCAGAGTTTTATACCTCAACAACTATGAATAATACCCTACAAATTATCAACCAAATAGATAATACAGTAGTTGCTCTAATTTTCGAATATTCAGCGGTGGAATTTGCAAATAAAATAATATGTAATAAAACCGACTTTTGTATTATATCTCAAAATATAAGGACCATACATATATTCAAATTTTGATGACTTACAAGTAAGTCTAGCGTCTCTTAAAACTAATATAGACATAATTATCCTCAGCGAATGTAGATTAAACACCAATAAGCCAATATCTCAATTAAATAACTACACATCACATCAATCTACTAATCACTTAAACAGAGTTAATGGAATTATAGCATATGTCCAAAACATACATAACTGTTCAACAAGTTATTTTAACCCACGCCTCTTGTTTACAAATCAACATATTAAACGATCTGGTAATTCTTGGCATTTATAGATCACCATCAAAACCAAAATCTGATGATTTTACTAACTCTCCTAGCTTACACCTTAACTCAATGACATCAAAAAAATCCGTTATAATCACAGGTGTCATAAATATAAATCTTATATGTATGCAAGAGGAACCCTCTCAGGATAGAACAAATAGACTTAACTACTTAACCATGTTAGCAATGCATGGAGTACTCCCTGGCCATTGTTTACCCACCAGAGGCAAAAGTTGTCTTGATCATTTTAACATAAGATTAAAACAAACATATCAAAAAGCAACTGCAGCTATTATAAGTTCTACTATCACTGACCATCTGAAGATTTACCTAAAAATAACTAAAAATACCAACATTACTCCCAAATTGCCAAAAACTAAATGAACTTTAGACCTAGATCTGTCGCTGAATAATCTTAAAAACAGTAACTTAAACGATTTATACTTTGAAACAAAACCCAACACGCTTACATATAGGGCTGCATAACAAATAGGCGTACACGCAAAAATGCCATTTTTCGTTTTTAAGTGCAATAGATGGTACAAAACAAGCTGTTGAACTTAGTTAAAGACTTATTTGTTTGATATTTTTTAGTGTATCTATAGGCCATGTAAATAATAGGCGTAATGTTAAGACATGGTCAAACGGTTATAACATAAAGGCGTAAGCTATGTATACGCCATCTAAAATTGTGAAATTTTAAATAACTTGCATAACAAACGGGCGTAAGCTATACGCCAAATCGACTACTATTCATGGAAACAAAACATACGTAAAAAATTAAGAAACAGTGGCAAGGGGTACTATACCTGTAAGAAGGGACTAAAATTAGCGAGAAAAGCAGTCTTTAATAATTGCAAATGCAAAGGGAACTGCAATACAGCATTAAGCGATGAAGCAAAATTAGATGTTTTTAACGTATTTTGAAACTTGGGAAACATCGATCGTTAGCGAGACTTTTTAATTAAAAACATAGGGAGCTCCGATGCCAAGAGCTCTCGAAATGTCAATTCAAGAAGAAAATATACGTTGAAATGTACACTTTCACATAATAGCAACAAATATCCTCACTACAGTCTAAGTAAGTAAGTATTTTTTCCTAGGAGTCTTAAATATTACAGACAAAATGGTTGGTACAGCATTATACAAAAAACGATGATCTGTTGCTAAAATAGCTTCACCAGATAAAAGGGGCAAACATTCCCTTGGGATAAAACTTCCAGATGTTATGGTTGCACATGCTAACTCTCTCTTTTCCTACGATGCCTTCTCATTGGTGTCGAAAGGACACTAAAAAGGTTTACATAGAGCCTATTTTAAATCAAGAAAACATGTATAATCTTTATTTGGACAGATATCAACAAGATAATATTGTAAAACCAATATCGAAAACTTCTAACAGGGAAATGTAATAAAGAAAAATATTGTCTTTCACAAACCGCGAAAAGATCAGTGTTGGTTCATCACTGTAAAATGTTACCAGAGGTTCAACAAAAGGAAAAGAGAGAAGAATACACGGCACATGTAAAAAGGAAACAAGAAGCTAATGCAGAGAAGCCAGCCGATAAGAAAAAAAGTCGAGCAAGATCATTCATACATTTCATACATGAGCGTAAATTTTGATATGGAGGCGGTTCTCTACAGTCCACTATTGCTAAGAAAACCTGTGTTTTACAAAAGAAAAATAGCTTGCTTTAATTTTACAGTGTTTGATACAGCGACTAGAGGCGCTGATGAGGTATCCAGGTGCCTAAATCTATTTTTAAAACAAGTACCAGCTCATGTTTCTCACGTAGTTCTCTATTCAGATTGTTGCCCAGGACAGAACCGTAATTCGATTCTCGTTTACATGCTGATGACTTTTCAATCTTCAAATGACTGAGAAAAGAGCTTCCGAGTCTGCAAGAATCTACATTCCAGATGATTGGAATAATGTGATATTAAGTTTTTAACTGTGAAAACCAAAGTGACGATGAAGATGATGATACAAATTTGATGGCATCTAGGTCTGCATATCGTAGACGAAACAGGCAAAACTAAATCATTGTTTTTTATTAAAATGTATTTTCTGATAAATAAAACTTACTAATAAAAATTGTGTTGCTTGTTATTCAAATATTTATCTATCCACCTATCTACGTTGATTTTCAGACATTGCATATTGGAATTAAAAAATGATCTGGAAAAGGTAGGATAAATGTTGTGGCGAAAAATGAGGGACAGCAGTGGACTGCGATAGGCTGATTTATTGATTGATACTGGAATTAATGAAAGTAATGCTGTTAATTTTTACCATGCCCAAATGATGTAGACAGACGTTACTCAAACTAACTGAAACTTGTAACTTAAAGCAAATAAAAAAGATATCTGATGGAATATTATAAATTATAGGGATTCTGTTTTCACGATATACTTGTTATTAATTTAGGAATTAAGTGGCTGCAATAAAGCTGTAACCTAGGGCTATAAGAATTTAATAAAATATTGAAGTTTAATAAGTAAGTAAGGGTGTCTTGTTTATGCGCCTGTCATTTTAAAATTATTTAGCTTAATTTTAGAGGTAACAAAAGGCATACAAAATCTTTTTAATTTTTTATTAAAGAAATTAAAGTTCATTTGCAAGTTACTTTATGTTTGTTACAGTAGTATGCAATTAATAAAGCAATTTAATAATAAATTGTCGGTCCAATCTAATACACAAAGATTTGCTTTTATACGCCTCAAATTAGTACTAAAATATTGCCTTATTTGCAGATACTTTTCTAAATTATGAT
Organism: Catocala nupta; assembly: GCA_963675205.1. Taxonomy (NCBI): domain Eukaryota; kingdom Metazoa; phylum Arthropoda; class Insecta; order Lepidoptera; family Erebidae; genus Catocala; species Catocala nupta. The sequence goes on along the minus strand of OY776097.1, from coordinate 16,682,028 downwards.
TCAGACAAAGAGGCGTACTTACCATTTAATAAAAACTACGTGTGTTACAAGTAAGTAAGTCTTACCAGTATTTAAGCCTAGAAAGAGGCGTGTTCCAAATTTCAGCCTTATACAATCAACCAATTTTGTATTATTCACATTTTTGTCCCTACTGTAAAACTGTACTTTTGTCTATACGCCCATTAATTATGAAGCTCTCGATATAATCTAATTTACACACGTCAGAACTGTTTAATTGCTGCAACATCTAATTATAACGATTCCTTTTCGCTATAGACTGATTAAACCATGAATGACTAGTGGTTTACTCTGTTGCATCTTAAATCGTAACAATATGCAAAAAAGACTAAAACAAGATCCGTTCAACAACATTTTAAAAATAACCTTTCGAAGATACCGAAATTACTGTAATAGTATTATTAAAAAGCAAAAACGTAGATACGACAGTGAACATCTATCCAAAACAAAAAAGAACTCCAAGAAACTGTGGTACACAATAAACAATATTACTCAACGAAAACCTACTAATTCAACTAGTTATAAATAACATAACATACAATTGATTGTATTGTATTTCTTTAGTGCTATTGTTCTGTATTGGGTGTTGACACCCAATACAGAACAATAGCACTAAAGAAATAAAAATTACTCCTGTTTTCTCTTTCGCGCTCCTAAATACAGATCCAAATGAAGTCAGCTCAGTAATAATGTCATTGAAAAGTGACAGCGCTGCAGGATGGGATAAAATACCAGCGAGCTTTTTAAAAGCCTCCCATGATCTAGTTGCCCCAATAATCTCATACCTGACTAACCTGCATTAAACAAGGCGTTTTTCCTTCTGCTCTAAAACAAGCACTCATGACCCCTGTGTATAAGAGTGGTGACAGAACCAATCCAACAAACTATAGGCCAATATCAGTGCTGCCATCAATTTCAAAAGTAGTCGAAGAGCTTATAAACACACGATTAATAAAATACTTAACAACACAAAATATGCTCTCACCATCTCAGTATGGCTTCAGGCAAGGTATATCCACAGAGAATGCATTCCACTGTAACTGAAAAAGTTGATAGTGGAAGCAAGTGTCTGGCTGTTTTCCTCGACCTGACAAAATTCTTTGATACTGTCTCTGTCTCAATTCTTTTACACAGACTAGAAGACATAGGTTTACGAGGGTCACCTCTGGAGTTATTTAAGGGTATCTTAGCGACAGAAAACAACAAGTCAAAATAGGGGATAGAATTAGCTCAGAGGGAACGGTGTCATACGGAGTCGGACAAGGTACCGTACTCGGTCCGACACTATTTCTTCTGTACATAAACAACCTTTGCAACATGAATTTAACATGTATTCTCGTACGCAGATGATACGGCTATTGTTTTCGCTGCGAAATCCTGAAATGAAGTATTTCGAATGGCTGAACTGGGCCTGGCAAAGATTGCGATGTAGCTAGACCGAAACCTTTTTAACTTAAACACATCCAAATCGTATTACATTTGTTTCACGAAATATAACATTACCAGACCTCTTTTAGAACTAAAAATTCATACATGCAATAATTCTTTTGACTCTGCCTGTTCATGTAAAGTAATCTCGGAAGTTCAACACACAAAATATTTTGGAGTAATACTTGATCATCGTTTATCATGACATATGCACACAGAACTGATGATGAATAGATTAAGAAAATTAATTTGGAGTTTTAAAACTCTACGCCACGTAACCACTTCAGATCTCCGAAAACAATTAAATATACATTTAAAAAAAATTACATCTCGTTAGCTCAGTCAGTGTTAACATATTGTGTAACAGTTTGGGGTGGTGCTACAAAAAATAAATTCATAGATTTAGAAAGAGCTCAGAGAGCTATGTTAAAGGTTATGTATTTAAGCCTTTTAGGTTTTCTACTGATAATCTATACCCGACCGCAGGTCTCCCGTCAGTAAAAAAATTATATATTCTGCAACTTATTTTAAAAAGCATCCAAATCTCTGCCCTATTGTTCATCAAGACTAATTATTAGAAGGAACTACGTAGTCGCACCCCCAGTCGTAGTCAAATCGACATTTGCATAACGTCAATACCCACGGCAGTCTTCACATTTATATAACCTGATAAACAAGGACTTAAAAATATACCACATGACATACGCAGAATGTAAGAAAACATTAACACTTTGGCTGAAAACATTGAGCTATGAGCATAGTGAAAGTTTGTTACAGTAGTAGTAGGCCTAATCGACTCACTCATACACACAGACATACACACACTCACACACACTCATACACACAGACATACACACACTCACACACATACACACACACATACACATCGTACACGCATCTGGTACAGTGTACCATTGATACATACTTCTTGTATTTGTTGCTAAATTGTTTATTTTATATCCCTTTTTATTTTAATTACTTTTCTTTTATAAATGTTAAATCTCTAATTTGTTAATTATCTAAGTACCCGCGTTCGGTTCTTCTCAGGAGCGGAGCCATGTATCACAAGCAAATTGTTTGTTTAACAAGTGACTCCAATTACCTAAATTGTAAAATGTACTTTTTTGTTACTGAAAATAATTTTTTTTATTTTAAAGTCTCCTGCCGCGCGCCGCGTCTGTCTGTCTATTCGCGATGAACTCAAAAACTACTGAACAGATATTCATGCGGTTTTCACAAATAGATAGAGTGATTCATGAGGAAGATTTAGGTATATAATTTGATAAGATTTTGTATTATCCGTGGGAAGCCAGGGCGGATCGCTAGTACATATAATAAAATTGTAACTGGTCAATTCTGTACAAAGGATATATTTAGGAGAAAATAATGTTGGTCTTTATAACAGCTATAGAAGCCAAATCAATTATTTTTAGAATTGTTCGTGTCTGTCTGTCCGTCTGTCTTTTTTGTACGCGCATCACGCGCTACGACACGAAATTAAATATAGCTTCCACAGTTGTTTGCTAGAGATCTAATTTAAAGTATGGTATATGTTTCATCTTGATACGCCACCTATAAGTTGTGTATTAATAATAAGAAATTTTTGATATGGTAAATTTTTGATATCTATACATATACAAATAAATACAATTAAATTATCGGTTTTTTTTTGTCAAAATAACAGCTTTTTACTAAATACATATAAAAGGTTATACGGTACTTATAACAAAAATAATTTATAAAATGTTAGTGTTTCTGTCTGTCTGTGTATTCCGGCTAATCTCTGAAACGGCTGCACCGATTTTGAACTTTCACTGGCATATCCTATAAATGATGCTATAAGGAGTATTCTGCGTAAAGTTTCAAAATTATGTAATAAAAGTGTTTAAAAATAAACAACGCGACAAAATCCGTATAAAGTAATTTAATTTCAATGTATAACATTCGCGTAAACATAAGACAATATTAGTTACAATGTTATTGTAATAAGAGGCAATAAAAAATGCGACACCTTTATAAGAACAATGTGTGTTATATATGTCTGTATAATAATCAATAACAAAGATAACACATTGTAGTGTCTATGTGCGAAACCTTGCAACAATGGCGACTTTATATTGTATAATTACGTTAGTGGCCCTTTGTGCTGTATCCGCAGGTAAATTTAGAATATATATACCTATAACTAACTTTTTCTCGCAGCTTCGCTCGCGTAAATGTAGGTTAGATTAGGTGGTCGGAAAGGGGATTAGGTCCCACAATTGTGTGTCAATTTTTATAATTTTTATTGAATGTTTAAATGTTTTAAAAATTAATATTGTGTGTTTGTGAATTCGCCTTCTGTTTTTGTCTTGTATGTGTGACGGTTGTGTGGGACCCGCCACGTCCATCGGCGGGTCGAACCTTTGGCGGGGTCGCGATTCGAATGCGAGAGCGATCCGCGCGGCCCCACCATAAAGGTGTGAGGAATACCGCGGTGGTTTTAGTCGGTTCAGCCCAAATTTCCATCTTAGGGGCTGGATCCTAAAATATATCCCTATTGTCCGCCCCAAAACTGGCGATGGGGAATGTGATTTGAACATTTACGCCGAGTAAAAAAAAATGTTACGCACGTTGACCTCCAGCCACCCTGAGGTTTTACCTGGGGGTGGTGGGCTTCGTGAGCCTGCCCGCCACCCGATCAGCACCAGGTCCGGGAGGCGGAGTGCATGTTCCCACGCGCGCCTCTGTATCGTGTGTCCGTAGAGTAATAGGTATAAAATTAGTGGTGCCCAAAGGTCAGGTCTATTTGTGTAGGGGTCTGTCGTTTCATACGGTGGGCCGAAACCTCGGCGGAGTCGCGATTGCATATGAAAGCGATTCGCGCGACCCCGCCGATTGCGGTTATATCGAGGAACACCGGGGTAGTTTTAGTCGGTATTACCGGGATGTCGCTCACCATAGTCACCATCTTTCCCCGGTGGGTCCTACATAACATCTCCGTCGCCCCGCGGAGAGGTATGCGTCAAAGCATTCCCCCTCAAAAAATAGGAAAAATGTGGGCAATAGGCCATATTATTCGGTGATAACATAGCTTTATAATGTTGAAATATTTTTTTAAGTCGGTTGAATTGTTTTAGGTTTAAATCCTTACAAACAAACAAACAAAATATCAAATCTTCCCTCTTTATAATATTAGGATAGATGCATATAGTTGTGTCGTATACGCCGGCAAGAGACGCCCGGTTGTCACCACTGCGGCGACTGCCGCGACGTTGTTGAGGACACGGCGCTGCACACTTTGGCGGTTTGCCCCGCCTGGGCATCGCAGCGCCGTGAGTTGATCGCGGCAGTCGGATCGATTGCCCTCTCGCTCCCGGCCGTAGTTCAGTCTATGGTCCGGAGTGAGAGGTCGTGGAACGCCGTCGCCTCCTTTTGTGAGGAAGTAATTTCCATCAAGGAGGCGGCGGAGCGGGAGAGGGAGCGTTTAAACCCTCTCCCCAACCGCAGAGCCGGGCGCCGGAGGGCGCGCGATGACCTCCAGCCACCCTGAGGTTTGACCTGGGGGTGGCGGGCTTTGTGGGCCTGCCCGCCATCCGTTCAGCACCAGGTCCGAGAGGCGGCGTGCGTGTTCCCACGCGCGCCTCTGTTTCGAGTCCGTCTCCCACCTAGGGGGGGAGACAGTAGGGAATCTTATGAAGTGAGTCCTTTGGGTAGGTCTCTTGTGTAGTGGCCTGCCGTTTCATACGGCGGGCCGTAACCTCGGCGGGGTCGCGACCGCATGCGAAAGCGATTCGCGCGGCCCCGTCGATAGTGGTTTTGTCGAGGAACACCGTGGTAGGTTTAGTCGGTATTCCGGGAGGTACATTATCTTTTAACATCTTTCTTTTACCCCGGCGAGTCCGACATAATCCCTCCGCCCGCCCCCGCGGAGGGGTATGCGTCATAGCATTCCCCCACGAAAAAAAAAAAAAAAAAAAAAAAAAAAAGATGCATATAGTTATTTTTATATAGAACTAGATGTTGCCCGCGGCTTCGCTCGCGTAATTGTTGCTTAGGTTAGGTTAATAACAGTTTTTGTTTGATGATATGTACCCGATGTCGTATTTTGTTCCTCTGGCAACGTATATGCGTGTAAACATGCGGATCGGTCAAGTAATTAAGCGTATAAGTGTAACAAACAAACAAACTCAAATTCGCATTTATTATATTAGTTAGGTTACTACTAAATTAGATTGTTAATTATCGCTTGCTTTAACGGTGAAGAAATATAGCTAAACAGCGTGAAGAAATGTGCATGTAAGTAAGTAAGTATTTTATTATTAATTAATATTCTACCACATACACACAACACCATCTAGCCCAAACTAAGCAGAGCTTGTACTATGGTTACTAGACAATGGATAAACATACATATATATATACTTTTTTTGTTGTAAATACATACATATTATACATAGAAACACCCAGACCAAGACAAACATCCATGTTCATGCACACAAATGTTTGGCTTACCCTATATACGCATATCTACGCTACATACAAAATAAAGAATTGTCGGAAAAGGACAGTGCATATTGGTGTCGATGTAATGGTAAGGATAGAGCGTAACAAAAATAGAACGCACTCACTCGCATGATTTACAGCGTTCAACTTCTAATAGTTCAAAGTCCAAACAGTCTAGGTTGTTGTGTCGCTGTGTGTACATACACGTTATTATAACAAATATTATAAGTTATAACATAGAAAAATTGAAATTAATACATTTTGTTTTTTTTCATTTGCGATATAAATTATTATTACCAATAGTATTGATTTTTAGTATTTTAAACTCAACAAAAGTTTCGTAACCATAAATATGGAGACTTCGTCCGAACAAGCCGCTCATATTGTGGCATTGGTGCGGGAAGGCTAGGATCAACGAACGATTGCTAGAAATTAAAATTTAAACCAGTCTACGGTTTCTAGAGTATACCGAAGGTTTGTAGAGACAGGTTCTTACAAAAGGAGACCTGGTACCGGCAGAACTCGAGCAACCACCTGTCGTGACGACCGATTTATTCTTTCAACTTCCCTACGAAATCGTTTCCTCACGTCAGTAAACATCAAAACAGAGCTGAATGAAGTGGGTGGAGTAAATGTGAGTGCACGAACAATAAGAAGGAGGCTTAAGGAAGCGGTAATCACCCCTTTTAGAGCCGCAAATGGTCCAAAGCTGTCTGCAGCTCACAGACAAGCTCGTTTAAGATTTGCGCGTGAACATCTTAATTGGACTGAAGAGCAATGGGCCTCCATATTGTTCACTGATGAGTGTAGGACATGTTTAAATGGTGCAGACGGTCGCAGAAGAGTCTATCGTTGACGTGGAGAGAGATATGATCAAAGTTGCATTGAGGAGCATGTTCCTTTTGGAAGCGGTTCGTCTGTGGTGTAGGGTGGCATATCGATGATCGGGCGAACGGAACTTGTGTTCATCGACATGGTTCATCAAAACGGTAGAAGAGGTGGTTTGACGGTACAACGCTATATAACAGAGGTTTTAGAAGCTCACGTGGTACCTTACATGGGATTAATTTTACTCTAATGCAAGATAATGCCCGACCTCACGCCGCTGCACAAGTTCGACAATATTGTGAAGAGGTTGGGATACGTACCATGAATTGGCCAAAACGCAGCCCGAATGTTAATCCCATTGAGCATGTTTGGGACAGTTTAAAAGCTGTATATGCGTGAAATCCTGTGCCCACAACAGTGGCAGCACCAAGAACAGCGATTTCACAAGAATGGAACAATATTCCGCAAGACCGTTTAATAACCCTAATCAAATCTATGCGGAATCGATTAGAATCTGTAATATGGGCACGTGGAGGCAATACACCTTATTAAAAGCAAAAAAACCAGTGTTTCAACTTTTTATAATTGTAAAAACCAATTTTTCAATAAACCAACCAAACCAATTTTTGTTACATGTATCGTTTTTGTTAAAAAAAATTGAATGGTCCTTTCCAGTATACGAACACACACTTAAGGATATGATACTACGCTCTTATAAAGTTAACGAACGAAACTATAGGTTTCAATTTAAATTTGTATAAAAAGTTTGAATACTTGGTTAAAATGTTTATTTCAAAGGCTTCTTGAACATTGATGCAGTTTATGAGTCCGTCAGTGTATATTAAATAATGAAGTTACCACTCAGGTTTGTGATGTTCTCGAAGATATCTGTCAACCTGGACTAGCTAAGCGTGGAGAAAAAAGGCCCGTGCCCAGCAATGGGACAATTTTTGGACGGAGCTGTTATTGTTTACGAAAAAGAGGTATACAACATAATAAATGGAAAGCCGTAATCTCTGCTATGCTTTCGGACAATAAGCAGACAATGTTTATAAAAATACTAATTGTCGATTGCATGTTGTCCTAAAAACGTGTGCTAAAACTTCACTTCTTATAATATAATAATAATAATAAAACGTTAATTGCAAGTTCACAAAACTCATAGTTGTTAGTAAAACTTAGCCTAAGTGTTATTTATTAACTATTTAATTTTTGTCGCTACGACATGCATGTCGCAGCACCTTCGCAAATAAGGACAGTCTAACCTGTCCGCAATCATGGCCAGAACTGTGTTGGAACTAGCCCGCACCCTGCGAATTAAAGAATTCATTTTATTTTCTTCTTTGTTCTCTCCTGACACTTTTATATTATGACATTATTTAAAATTATTAATTATGACATGAACTATTTGTACCATTTAGTTAATTTGCAATCTAATAAAATCTATTAATGTATAAAATTTGTATGCTTACTGAAGGCAGAATGTAGCAGATCACTAATGTATGTAACATCTAATGTATGTACCTATATTCAATGCAAATAAATGGATTATTATATTATTATTATTAATGCTTGTTGTGTAAAAGCTTGCGCATTGTTGTGTAAAAGCAATCAGTTCGTGCTTCGGCGAACATTGCTGAGGCACTGCAGTAGTGAGGTAGTCCCAACACAGACCTGAACGCATTGTTGAACTGTACGCGGAGAGCATTGAATGATTTCAAAGTGAAGATAGTCCATAGGCTGCAAGTGTAGAGCAAATATACAATAAGCTTTGAATAACTTAAATGCGTAATATTGTCTTATGTTTACGCGAATGTTATACATTGAAATTAAACACTTTATACGGATTTTATCGCGTTGTTTATTTTACTTTAAACACTGGTATTACATAATTTTGAAAACTCAAACACTACTATTATTGAAATTTGACTACTATTTATTTATATAAGCTATATATTTTCTAATTAAAACAATTTATATTTGAGTTTACACTTTGCCCCGACGTTTCGGTTGCTTTACAGCAGCCATGTTAATGCGTAATTTTAGCTTCAACAGAGCAGCGCGCAAATCTATGTGCTATCATGTTCGCTCGTACTGGCAATGCCCTCTGCTCCCGTTCAATGTCAGTATCGTCTTTAAAGTCGGCTGTAACTATGTGCCCCAAATATTCAAATTGTTCTACCCTAGTTAGAGGACTACCATACAGTTGAATTGGGGGCACATGAGATGGTTGCAATTTACGAGCCTTAAAGACCATGTACTTACTGGCTCTTAGTCACATAGTATTTTAAGCCATGAGTATCAGCATAGGTCTCACAGAACTTTAAAAGTTTTCTAAGCCCGCAGACCGACGCACTCAACAATACCATGTCGTCTGCGTAACTCAGGTTGTTGACGCAGACATCATCAATATAACAGCCGACTCGCTGGCTGCTGAGTGCGACGATCAATACATTTATATAAAGGTTAAAGAGTACTGGCGAGGTCAAACCTCCAAGCTTCTACTGCACTCCAACCTATACGGATTAGACAATGTCCCCGCTCATCCAACGGTGTTGACCTGGTGTCCATACCAGTACTTGAGGATATTGATAAGTTCTGGTGGTAAGTTAATGTCCTCCAGTTTTTTCCACACGATATCATAGGACACCAGGTCAAAAGCCTTTGACAAGTCGAGGAAACAAGCGTAAATCGGTGTTCTAAGAGCTGTATAATATTAGATAATTATATCCACGTGTACACAACAACAAACACAATAGATAGCATGCTAAATACATACCCAGTCAAATATAAACACACATTGTTTTCATGAAAAAATACTTTATTTATACTAATATAATAAAGAGGAAGGCTTTTATTTTTATTTGTTTGTAAGGATTAACTCAAAAACTACTCAACCGATTTTAAAAAGTCTTTCACCATCAAAAAGCTATATTATCACCGCGTAACATAGGCTGCTATTTTTAAAAAGAAAGTACTTATACTGACATAACCTAATTTAACTTACTTTTACGCGAGCGAAGCCACAGGCAAAAGCCAGTTTCAAATAAAAACTTTAATAAACCTTAATTGCTGTCTATGATTATCGGTCGATAATTAAGAGTTATCATGTGGTAGTCACCGCCCTATACACTGAAGCAACAGTTTTCAACTTAAGTACGACACGTGAGCCAGAAGGTATAATAATCAAAACTAGGAAATAATAAGACAACGATGAACGTATAAAGTTTAATTTCGATGTACATGCGCGTAAACGTAACACAATATTAAGACAACAATGAACCAATTTTTAGTACTCTTCACGCTCTGCACGAAAAGCGTAGTGTTCAAGTGGTTGCCTGGCCATTGCCACTGCGCCTAGTGTTGTGGGTTCGAATCCCACATGGGACAAAACTTTGTGTGCTAAACTGGCTATCCCGCGTCTGGGTGTTCTTTGTGTCCGTTATTTGAATGTTTGTAAATTCCCCACGACAAAAGATTTATTCCTAAAGCGGTGTATTTTTTTAAAACAAAAAATAGCAGTAGCAGCTTTAATGATCAGTAGGGCACAATGTATTTGTACAAATCTTTTTGGGTTATTAGGGCATAAAAACTAACGAAAAATCCAAATTTAGACAGTTTTGAAACAAATCTTTACTTTGACAGGTTATAGTAAAAATCATGTTTTGCCACAGAAGATTTGTGGCTAATTGATGTAGATATACATATATCTACTTCCAATATGCTAAAATAAATGATATACATATGTAATTCGGTAAACACAGTTTTGTAGATGACTGTGCCGAAATGAATTATATTTAAATATAGTAGTGCACAGAGCGGCCTGCCGCTCTGTGCACTACTATATTTAAATATAATTCATTTCGCATACACATTGTAAGTGGTACAGAAAATGACATAGAGTACTTTTTATCCAGAAAAAATACTTTGTTCACGAGACATAGAAAATTTACCCGATAACGAGCGAAGGCACGGGCAAAATCAAATAGGAGATATTTTAGAAATATATGTGAGGGTAATAAGAGCTGTACATGCCAGAACAATTATTAATTTAAATTTTTCTGCCCGTATGTTTGTACGCATCACGCAAAAACTACTGCACAAAATTGAACGCAGTTTTCACAATTGTATTGCTGGAGGCCTAACTGAAAATCTGGTGCATGTCTCATCTTAATTGCTTAAAAGTCGAGTTTCATTTGTGTAGTTCAGCTTTTCACACATGCATAGAAGGAAAATATATATAGGTTAGGATAAGTTTGGCGAAAAGACACTTTTCAAGGAGTCTGCCCACTACACTGTCTCATACCATGACCGTGCTAGGAACGTATCAGACACGAAAAGCAACACGATACTACTAGTATAGTATTATATTATCTGTGACGATACGCCCTGCTTTAGGAACTGCTGGTCGGTGACGGAACGGTCTAGTGGGCATAGTCTTATACATTTTCTTACAAAGAATATTTTTTTGCCTGTCACGTTCCTAGCTCGGTCATGGTATGAGACGGGGTAGTGGGCAGACTCCTTTAAAAATAATATTTTCATGTGTCGATTCGCACACCTTCTTTTTCAGATGGATTCGTTTCGCACTCAAATTATACGGATGAGTGCAAATCGACACAAAAATATTGTATTTGCAAACAGATTCATACGAAACGAGCAACCGACTGAATGGATAAAAAAATTAAAAATGTTTTCCATCTCAAAACAATTACATTGATTATAAATGAGACGTCCCCACTAAGTTATTGATAATACTTGTGTTGGGGCTATTTCGCTCTTTCCCTTAATTATATTAACAATATTGAGGTTATTGTTTACAATAAAGTTAATAAAAATTTAATTTAGGTAGAAAAGATACAATGACTTATAAACTAATTAGCAGCTCTTTGTGTAACTGTATTTGTATGCCTATGTGAAACTGTACGTGCGTCTTGTTTTTGAAAATAAAATTTATATAATCCTTTTTGACTTTCTTTTTTACAGAAGCTTTGAAATGCTTTGTTTGTGATGATTGTCCGTTGCCGGATAAATCGGATATAAAAACATGTTTTATACCCCCAATTGTGACCAATAGCACAGAGGTAGCTCCTACGAACTCGTCAAATACTGAACCGAGTACGAATACATCCAATGCTGATCCAGCGGACACAAGTGAAAAACGTTACGTGCAGGACGAGCCTACATCCAACGTAGGATGTAATTGTTATGATGTAAGCATATTCTTGAAGGAATACGATACTACAAAATATATGTACCTGTTGTTTGTTAATCTTGAATTGGCCTGTACAGTCAAATAAGTCAAAATAATTTACATTATTTTTTAATTCTTCTACCGTAGTATCTCAATCTTAATATTTTAGACGCCGAGACAGTCTAATGGTATAGTATAATATGAAAGAATCACTAAAATCTAATTAATAAAGCACCGAAAAGATTTGAGGCGCAAGCGCAGCAAAGATTTAGCACGTATGTGAAGAGTGAAGCGGGGAAATAAAGCATTTGAATTAATGTAATAATAATATAATATAAAAAATCATTTGTTTCGGACATAATCCATACGAGTTAGAAACCATTAACTTACAAATCATGTTAGTAAATATAAATTAATTTTGTATACCTACATTACATTTTTACCGTAACGATGCTCACCCAGTGTGCCTGTATGGGACAATCATTTGCAGAATGCTGTTGGTCCTAGCACACAATCTTTGAAGAAGCGATACCGCTGTTGCCGTATTATACCGTGAAAGCTGTCAACGCGCGCAACTGCAAACAATAATTGTGATACACTGCAATGACGCGGCGCAATATTCTGAATGTGCTATTGTATTGTACACGCAGGACGTTGTAGGTAAAAATATTGGCAATACGCCCTAAAAAGAGTAAATTTTACTTCATTAATACATTGATCAAATCGCGGGCTAGCATATTACTCTTTACCGCCAAGGCCTTGCGTTGCCCCTCTATATCTGGGTCATCCTTTAGATCCTCTGATATTATATGGCCCAGATATTTAAATGTTTGCACAGTCTTTAGTACGTTTCCATCTACCATGATCGGAGGCTCTGCAATAGGCTTCTGATTACCCTTCTTTAAAATCAATACTTTAATTTTGTGTAAGCTATACCATGAGACCATGGTCTAAGGTGTACTATTCACAAATTTATATCAATGATCTCAGTGCGTTTACCGAGGGTTGTGTGTGAAGGTGAGGGTTTAATAGAACACATTATTCTTCGCAAGCATATATTTGTAAAAAAGAGGCTCGTCAAAAATTTCAATGACATCATTAAAATTGGTTGCTGCTGTTTATGAAAATTTTATAAAAGTAATATCCACTTAGCTCGATCTAAAAATCAGACTAGAGACCTAACGATCGGTGACAAACATAAGCACAAACTTATTCCAGGAACGGGCTTCAAAGAGTGGCCGGTAGGCATATGAATCAATATAATTCTATAAACTTTTGTTTTAGGAAATGTGCGACTGCAGCGCGATATATGGAGTGCTACGAGCAGATGGAAATGTTACACAGAGTCCTCCAAATTTTCAGTGCTACAGATATATATATGAGAAAGGTAAGCATTTTATACATTTATTAACATGTACATATGTATATCTTCAGCTCTATTACAAAAGAAGACTCTTACCCGGTTCGTTAAAGTCAGAACATCACAAAAATTTGTTTACAGATGCCCAATCTCACGTCAGCTGTTGGGATTGACAGTAATGTTGACAAAAGTTTGATTTTGACATGTTTTTGAAAAGACTATATATGTAGATATTTATTTTTTGAATGATTGGACTGTTTAGAGTCGTCGTAAGCGGAAGCGAAACTGTACAGATTTTGAAGCTGGTTTTCACAATTTGTTGGCTTAGGGTAAATGTTTAGAGAAGCAGAAATACAAAGCATAGGATCTACATAAATAAAATGACGAGCGAACTATGGTTCACGTGGAAAAGTCGCTCGCAAATGCTCGTATTTATTTTAATAGTAATCTTATTACACTTAAGGCAAATTTATTGTGAAATCATTTTAAATAAATGGCTACCAAATTTAGATACAACAAGACTAGTCAACTAAGGGAGGATAGGTCTTTAATCATCTAAACGTATCTTCCTATAAAGTTTTCTTTTTACAGATAGATATAAAGTCACTGAAAGAGGTTGCCAGGAAGTTCCTACAGGATCCAATGCATGCAAGATTCTGGGTGTTTCAACGGGCTGCTATTATTGTCGTGAAGACAATTGTAACTCAGCATTTTCTATGAAGATTTCCATTGCGTCAATAGTGTCCTTCCTTTGTATTTTACTATTTTAGATATAAAAATATATTTATTTATTGTAAAGATTATGCAAAGAATATCAGATATGTATAAGTATTTCTGTCATTTATTTGGCTTTAGATACCGTTTATAGTTATAGACACTATAAAATAAATATATTATTTTGCACATAATAATATTGTTATTGAAAATTAACTACTAAATGAATTTCAGATACAAAAAAGCAGTTTAAACACATCTCGTTTCGGAAGGGTTATTCCACATATCCCCATTGAGTATCCCCGTCAATAGGGATAAGACTAATCATTGGCCTATCAAAATCAAAGTCGTGTCAATTGGTTTGATTGCCTATTGCTAATTTAGTCAGCCAATCACATCAGATGATATGCGGTTCCACCGTCTGTTATCGAATTTTTATTGAGCAGCTTTTCTGGAAGCGAGGTTTATATGAAAAGAAATCTAAGTAGAGACAAATAATGTAACACAGTAGCTGGTGCTAATGATAAACAATTTTGCCAGCACCTCCTGAAGTTCAATTGCGGGGTTAGAACTTGCTAATAGTGCAAACCCTATTTTATATAATATACTAGATATTTCCCGCCGCTTCGCTTGTATAAATTTTCTGTCTCTCGGGAATAGTACTTTTTACTCTGGATATGTCTTTTTCTGTTCCCCTGACATGTATGCAAAATTTTATGATTATTGATTGAGTAATAAAGGCGTGAAAGCGTAATAAACTCACATTCGCATTTATAATATTACTAGATTATACACGCGGCTACACTCGCATAAATAATAATAATAATATTCCATCACATACAACACTATCTAGCTCAAACTAAGCAGAACTTGTACTATGGGTACTAGACAATGACATATACATACATACATATTATACATATAATAATATAATAATATCAGCCCTGTATTGAACTGTCCCACTGCTGGGCACGGGCCTCTTCTCACTGTGAGAAGGGTTAAGCTATAGTCCACCACGCTGGCCTAGTGCGGGTAGGCAGACTTCACATATCTTCGAGAATATTATGGAGAACTCTCAGATATGCAGGTTTCCTCACGATGTTTTCCTTCACCGTTAAAGCAAGCGATAATTAACTATTTAATACGCATATAACTTCGAAAAGTCAGAGATGCGCGCCTTGGGTTCGAACTCGAGACCTCTGCGTGGCAGTCCAACGGTTTCCCACTAGGCTATCGCTGCTGTTCCATATTATACATAAAAACATGTAAATGTAGGTTAGGTTATGTTATGTTAGAAACAGTATTTTTTCTGGATGAAAGTTACCTTATGTCCTTTTCTGTTTCTGGCAACGTGGATTTCGTATACAGGTTGTCAGGGGAACAGAAAAGGATATAGGTATTAGGAGGATGAGGACAATTAGTAGCAGGTCTCTTTTCTGGATGAAAACAATTTCATCTAGAAAAAATACCTGTTTCTAATCTAACATAAGCTAACGTATATTAATGCGAGTGAAGCCGCGGGCAAAATCTAGTAGTCATATAAATTAGACTTTACCTTCGATAGGGTGATGCATAAAGGATGCAAGTACAATTAATATCAACACTCGATAGATGGCGTTGTAAATTTTTTCTTAATCGCGCTATGATTCGGATGCGGTTCAATACATTATATTCGACGTCAACATTATATTTTTTGTCATGATAAGATGAATTTAATTTTTATTTGATATTGTTACTAATTTTTATATTTATTTCAAATTCATCACTTTATTATTTAGTTTTACTTTTTACACTCCAGGTTTTTGGTTTGGTGATTTGATTGAGGGTAAAGTGTAATGGTGTTTTTCATTATTGATTCCGTATTTTCACTGCATCGACCCACGGAAACAGAGCAGTAATCATAAATGTAAGTAAAACCGCGGGGACAGGTAGTAAATAATAAAGGTAAGAAACTTACATCTCGCATTCTACTGCTAGCATTAGAATGCAAAAACGAATGAATTAAAATTCATTCGCCGTTGCCACGTAACACCTAAGATACCAATTGCCTGTATTGACTATCGAAAGAAATAATTATCTTGCTTTTACCTTTAGAGATTGCAACCTTGGTGACTACCAAGTTGGCAATCAAAACTAGGGATATTAGAACCACCACGGTTATCACTCATAAATTACCAACCTTTTAAAGAGAGTCGTTGTGTTCCCAGCGGGCAAAACCACAATCACTCTAATCCTTCTAACTGACAACACCCCGCCTTCTAATGACGCCTTATCACCCTATTCACCACAGGAAAACAATGTAAGTTTATATGGCTGCGGTCTTCAGTAAGGCAAGCGGTCTTCTGGAAGAACTTTCTCAGTTTAAGGCAAAATCCTGGTTAAATATATAATAATTAGAAAATGAACATAAGTCATAATATGATTATATCAGCACTATATCAAAAACTATCCCAATGGTAGGCACGGGCATCTTTTCAGTGTGGAAGGGTTAAGCCAGTCTACCACGCATAGCAACTTACCGCAGGTTGACGGACTGCAGGTTCACATACGTTCGGGAACTTTCAGACAAGCAGCTTTCCTCACGATGTTTCAATCACCGTTAAAGCGAGCAATAATTAAATATTAAAAAAGCACATACCTACCTTCAAAAGGTTTTGGCAAACGGTCTCTTAGGCTATCGTTTAATTTTTGCAACATGAACCATTATTGGACAATAACATTATAAGACCGAGCTATATTACCAAGGTACAAGGTTACCTAGATCAAATCGATTAGTTCATTATTCATTTTCGTATCTAGAGTTCAAACAAAGCAAACGACATACTTCATCGAATGCGTACGTTCAAGCTCGACCGAGCATCAGGCATCTAAAAATGCAGATATAATGATAAGAGCATTTATAAAAGAATAAACTTATACGGTCCTGCAGTTTAGTAATTTAGTGACGTGAAAAATGACTAGGTTTTTCATGACAGCTCTCGTAGCCTTGGTTATTTGTATTGCATTAAAATCTCAAGCAGAATCATTAGGTAAGTTATTCTATTGCTAATTTAGTACCTTTCTATCATATAAGATGACCTGATGAAGAACCGATAACGGCATATGCAGCAATACCAGGTTTATAGCCTTACGAATGCGCCGGCATAGTAGGTTTTCTGACTGCTTTGTTACACCCGTTTCTTACGTTTGGGCCTGCAATACTATTAACCATAATGCCCGATACACTATCCCTGGTTGGGTTAATACTATTTCCAATAATACTTTGTCCTGCTTTAACTAACATGAAAGTCATATCAGAAATAAAACTGGCTCATGATAGTTAAAAAAATCACGAGGCAATGCATTATGTATTAATTCCTTTACCTTCATAGGTAAAGCGATGAATGCTAATTACATTATCTCGTGTTTTAAATGAAGTTATGAAAATATTTATTTTATTTAAACTCATACTGCATCATACTGAAGTTTAGCAGGCGATTAAATCAACGTTGATTCCCCGTCGATATTTTCATGACCCAATCGGTGTTTGGATATGAGCTGGATAAGGTTACTCATATTGCCAAACGTATTAAGTTACTTGTCTGCACTAAGACGTTAATTTTCACTCGCTTTGACAGCTAAAGAAAACATTGAGAAGAAACCTACGTGCCTGGGTCACCACCGTAACGATATTAAAGGTGTGTTTAACTGTATCCCCCATACTTGGGCAGCATGATGGACGTAACCTTGGCCTATCCTTTCAAATTTGGATATTCGTAACATGCGAATGAATACTAAAAAATGTATATTATTTGAATCTCGACAGCTAACCTAAGTTCTCTTCTCCCATTTCTGTCAACCGATCAGCCGTTTTCTAGGGTCGGCAACACGCGAGTGATATTTCTATGGCAAACAAACTTGTCTTGTCTGCCACTTGTATTATATTAAAATATCTATTCGCCATTTCTGCTATGATAAAATATGGACAAAATGGAATAATAAATGAAATAAGTATAAATAAATACAAGATAGCATGACTATTTTAATTGTAGTAACAACAGACTCTAGTTGGTATAGAATTAAGTCATGCTTAGGTGTCAAACGATTCTCTAATTGTAATCTTATCTGTGCAGAAGGACTGGACAGGTGTTTCCATTGTTTAACTGTGCACAAATATTTCTTGTAATACCACAGATATTATAATTCATAACTATACTAAGTAATACGGTCGATAATCCTATATACTTACTAAGTGTTGCTGACCAGTTCTTGACTTAAAATCCTAACAGCTCTTTCCTTTTTTATACATGTGGAAATTCGCCTTTATATTTCCTTCCGCTAGGCGATGGTGAGGTTATGCCAGGCTCTCCCGGCTGAGGCTTGGAATACCCACTAATGTCACTACATAGGCCGATCATTCAGCGTCTTACAGGGCTCTTTCTGCTCTCGTGGCCCCATCACGCTTGTCAAAATTGAGAGACTCAGACCTAGACTTAAAATGGTAATGGTCCTCCCATTCACCGGCTTGTGCTGTCAGCACAGCGGAACTGCACTTTTTTACACCCGAGAACGGAACTGAAATATCATATCCAATTGTTGCACTAGTGAATGTAGTACACTTAATTCACTAAACCTGCGAAACTGGCGATCGCTATCACCGTACTGATTAAATCAATATATTCCAATATGATCACCCCGGTGATCTAGGTGAAAAATTAACCAATACTTTTAGCTTCACAAATTACTACTCCACGAGAGTATAAAGAACGTATAGCTAATTGTGTTCTAGACTAATATAACTAATCATAAATGTGTAAAGACAATTTAAATGGATCACCATCTAAATTGTATTTACACATTTATGATTAGTTACAATCCTTCAATGATGTCGTATTTGAACCGCATTCGCACTAATCTTTATCATATCAAAAAATATAATTTTTTAACGAGCTGTTCTGAATATATTTAAGTGGAAGGCCTGGAGATCTGTAACACAAGATTTACCTAGTAGGTACACACTCTAAAGCTAATTCCGCCATCTTAGTTATAAGACTTAAAATGTGTATTAATTTGTAATCTATACTCATATTATAAAGCTGGAGAGTTTGATTGTTTGGTTGAACGCGCATTGGCGAGAGATTACTCAGGAGCTACTGGCCGAATTGAAAAGTTCTATTAGTTTTGGATAGCTTATTTATCTAGGAAAGGTATAAGCTATATAACATCACGCTACGACCCACGGAGGCGGCGCAGTAACCAAAAACGATAGTAAAACCGCGGGCACAGCTAGTCTTATAGAAAAATACATACCTATGCACAATATTATTATTATTCAATTTTTTGGAATCTCATCAACTATATTGATATAAAAAATTTGATTTATTACGTTTCCAGGGCTTAAATAATTTATTGAAATTAAACTACTATATACGGATTTTATCGCGTTGTTTATTTAACACTGTATTACATAATTTTGAAACTATTACACTACTACTACTACTATTGAATTTTACTAATTTATAAGCTAATAAAATTATTTAAACTATTAAAACTATTTATATTTAAGTTTACACTTTCCCCGACGTTTCGGTTGCTTTTCAGCAGCCATGGTCACGGGGAGAGTAAACAACGCGATAAAATCCGTATATAGTAGTTTAATTTCAATGAATAACATTCGCGTAAATAGAAGACAATATTAAATAATTTAATAATAATTTATAAAGACAGCTTAATTTCCCAGGAAGTACACATAGGCTTTGAGCAAAAGTGTAAAAGGTCCCAGGTAACACAAGTTTAAAAATTAAATTAATCATATATATACTACCCAGACGATGCTGAACGATCAAACCAGAAAGATGACAATGAGATATCAGATGGAGATGATATCGACCGCATGGGATCAGCACAAGCCTACGCATCGATAACACGACAAAAACCAATGGCAATGAAAGGCCCTCCAGTCAAATTCGTCAACTGCTTTGCTTGTGTCGACTGTCCGAAAGCCATGGCTAACACGACCGCTAAATATTGCCCGTACACTAACGATCCCACTAAAACCAACAAGTGTGTTGTCTACGCGGAGCAATATATACGTAAGTAAATATTTTGTAATTCCTCCCACTCCGTCCCTTTTTATTAAATATTTTATTATTTAACAATTATATTAATATAGACACCCTATACAGCCTATTATTTTGACATACCATACAATTTATACTTACACCTTGTGGTTTTATACAGATATCATCTTTAAAGCGCTCTCGTTCTCACGCTAACTATGACAAAGAACAGTGCGTTAAGAGATGGTATTAAAGGCCCAGATCTCGCAATCGAACGCACGTATCTTTGGATTTATTGGGTACTTTCTAGAAATACGAACTTCAACAACGAGTCTCGATGATGGCCGTAGCCAGAAGTCGATACAGATTAATCTCTTACTACGTCAGAGAAAACATCAGCCTTCATCGTAAGAGGAATGTGGATTTGGAAAGATATGAAAGTAGGCTACAACAGAGCCGTGCTTAAGCTAAATTGGCATAAAAGAAAGGCATTTTGAAACGAAGTGTCACTTGTAACGGAAAGTTGATTTTCTGAAGATTATCATCAACATTAATTTTGTTCTAAAAACAAATAATATGAAAGATTGTTGTCAATATTCGTCGGACGTCGTTCATCATACTATCATACTTAAGTGTTGCTCTATTGGGCAATGTATATCGATCCATGATAAAATTGATCCCAGGTGTCTCTCCGTTTGCCTTTGCTTCTTTTGCTCTGCTGAAAGGGTTAACGACTGACATCCACGGTTGAACCAAATCTACTAAATCACCTAATTAATAAATATTCGACACATTGATAAATATTCGAATGGATTAATCGTTGATATTGATTGATTATAATTATATGATTACGTCTTAGCCATTATGCAAACAATAGCTCGTTGACGCAGTAGGTTCGCAGTGGTATATCATGATTTGGTGTAAAAATATAGAGAGGAAAACCTAAAAAAGAAGTTCAACATTATCGTCGTCAGGGTACATCAACAGTACGTCACTTACATCGAACATAATTCATCGCATAAAGCTTCACATGTTCTAATTATAGTCAGTAAAAACAAATTGTCATTTCAATTGAGAAGAATAGAATTAATACCTCGAATACTACATCATACAATTTTCGGATATTCGAATTTATAGTTAAGAAGTAACTAACTAACGTAGTTAAGTAATAACTTTTTGATATAATTCCTTATCTTAAGGTACCGCCGTGATTTAATGATAATTACTTTAGCTATAAAACTTATAACTCAATGATACAAACACTGTATTCCAAGAAAGTGAATCAATGGCCACTTAGATTTCAACGCACATTAACTACCACTTACCAACTATAGACATATGTTATCTATTATATATATCGCATCAAGTATCAATTGAAATTATCCATGTGATACCTACGTGTAAACAATAATCGGATATGCCGAAAAGGGGAATACCTTGGACGTTAAATCCATACACATTTATACTAAATGTATTTGACGAGACCAGGATTTCCTGCAGAATAGTGTAGACCCTCGTTTGCAAACGTATTTCAATTTACAACAATTAATACATGATTATTTGAGAGGCAAATTTCAATCCTTGACGTAGGACATGCTCAGTAGGCAGAGCGTCGCCATTGTTTCAAGGTCGGAAGTTTAAGTCCTGCTTCATGGATTGTCTTTTTCTTCTGTTATAATTTACATTCTACCTTAACATGGAAAATGCTTACAAAATAAATGTATACGCACACATTTTTTTTTATCTAACAGAAATATACGAGCTATTGAAGTCAATTGTGTTTCCTTTTTCAGAATTGAAGAAACTGTGGTACGTTCGTGGCTGCGCCTCAGAGCGAGGGTCGTGCGCTGACATCAAGAGAGGCCACGAAAATACTCCATCAGTCAAACTATCGTTTTGTAACGAATGCGAAGGAGACCGATGCAACGGAGTTTCTCGTTCCACTGCCGATTTAACTACGGCTTTACTATTTCTGGTATTATGCCCGGTTCTAGGGAAATATACACTTTCATAAGGGATCTTAAAATATAGATAGTGTACTGTGGTACTACAAGAATTGGACAGCTCTCGTCGCCTGGTTAAATCTACTTTCATCATCTTTTATTTGCCAGAATCTTATGTTCCTCTTTATCTCACGGTCATTCTAGTTCTAGACCGAGCGAAAAGTACAACCACAAATAAATAAACATAGTACTGGCAGAGATGTTTCTATCAGTACAGGCATCTGTGTAAAAAATTTCGATATTTTAATAACTCTTGTGCTAGCTTTAAGATATGCAAATATACTACAAAATATTGTCAAGTATTCCATTCGTTCACAACTAAAGGTGTAACTAATACACTGCAATACATTTTACAATATCGCTTTGCCGGCTTCTGGAATAATTCTGCCAATATAGCAAATCATGTGGCGCTATTCTGGCGCTTCTTTATGACTGGCTAGTAGGTCAGTCGCCAAAGCGCGACGAAACACAAAGCTACTAGAACCTCGTCATTGTTTAATAACGAAGTATAAATAGCAGTGCAATTTATGCTCTAGGCTCGTCCAAGTTTTGTGGTAAAATGGTTTCAAAATCGAACGAAGTGTGAATTCTAACAAGGCAAGACTGACTAACTCTGTACCGACCTACAATGCATATTATTAGTATTCGTTATGGATATAAACAATCGCTGAATGATTCATGTCGTTTTATTACTTGTTGTACGTGCAGTGGTGAATAAACGTATCCCTACCTAGCATCAGGTTACGATTATCGTAGTATTATTTACATCTACCTATTAACATTAAGTATTAAGTAGGTACTTATTTATGAAAGTTGAGAATCTACTATCTATTTTTGAAGTTATTGACGCACATTATTGATTGAAAAGCTCGATACATTTTTATCGTGGCTCGATCTGGATGAAGTAATCTGGATGATCGAGTAAAAAGGTTGTTTCAAACTTCTATAGACAGACGCATAGGAATGTCATAAAAAGAATTTGGTTAAAAAAATAAATTAAAGTTTTGAGGCCAAGTTAAAGTAAGTAAGTATATTATGGCAGCGGTCTTTGTTCTAGGCGTGAGTAACGCAGCGACTTTTCTTAAAAGAGTCCACAATGCAGTATAATTTTACCTAAGTAAAATCGGTTACCATATATTATCATTAGACAGACTGAATGTAGGATTATGGATTATTATATAACATCCAAGAAAATGGCTTCATAAATATTAAGAATCACAGTATCCTTTGTGACTACGTGACTATCTATAACAAACTTAAACTGCTACTACTAGCGACATCTATTGAATACATGCTAAAGTATTATATAAAACGAAAGATTATAGAATTCGAATATAGATGTCACTATTTCCATAAATTTTTGAGGTATCTTTAGATTAATACGTGAAGCTAAAATTTTGTACCTCATTTACGAAAACTGCGCAAACGGAGGAGTATGAAAATTGGCACAGTTCAAGTTTATATGGAGAAGGAGTGGTGAATCTAAATATTTTTATAAAATATGCATTAGAAATACGTTTAATTAATGAAAAAGCACTACACGCACACAACCATGCATTTGACACAAGCAGTCGAATCGCGTTCGTAGTATTTCGGCATTGTTCGATGAATTCTTCGTAACTCACATCATAAAATTGAAATCTCTAAATACAATGTCCTAAATTTGTTTGTCATAAATATTACAATCAATAATATACAAAAGACTTAAAACCGTTTTCAATAAAAGTTAGAAGTCCTAAATTCAAATTATATTTAGTTTATTTATCCTTATAACGTTTATAAACAAATTTGTATTACAAAGTATTGTACCAAATCCAACTGATAACATAGGTATATAAATAGCTGATAGATGCTAAAGCAATATGGCTTTTGTCATGGCTGCGGCGGTCCCAGGCGTGCTAATTAATCGGCGCAGACGGCTTTGGCTCACCTTTGGCTCAGCTTCGGCTTGCTGGCCGGTCAGCCTCAGCCTAAAACATTTGCTAAAAATTAAGTTTTAGTGACTAACGAATCATTGTAAAACCGACTCCAAGCAGTACCTATTGTCTGCCCTACCCCTAGAGTGTAATTTAGAATTGCGTAGGCGCGTACGGGGCGAGGCGTCTTGCTCGCAGCCTCCTGCTCCTCAACTCGCGGGCCGCCTCGCCCCTACGCGCCTACGCAAATTTTATTATAAATTAACATTCGGAATAATTCACTTTGCATAATTACAATACTTAGGTAGTACATATGACTTTATTTCATTCAAAATTAGGAGATTCAATTATTGTAGTACTCGATATTATGAGATGACAGAATAGTTTTAGAAGTAAAGATTACCCCTTATTCAAACGCGATCCTGTGGAGGAGTTAACAGAAAAGTAAGATCCGTTCCTAGGTAATTATGGGTCGTAGATTTCAAAAATACACACAAAAGAGGGTTTAATGGGGAGGAAGTACCCTTTTTCTTGTGGGAAGTATATATCCCGTCGTCTGTTATCGTCTGTAAAGAAGGGTGGAAATGTGGGAACTATAGTTCCCAGTGTCCAGTATGACATTAATATTTTAAAACACTAGCTAGTTGCCCTTGCTCCACTTATGAATTAAATTTTAACTTAAACATTTATATAGATCGTGATTTTTAATAAAGGAGCTAAAAGTACTCATCAATGCAAGTTTCTTTTACTAGTAGTAGTAGTAGTTTTCTGACTTCACTGTACATTTTTAGTTGAATATAGCTTTAGCTAGGTATGAATTTGCGTGAAGCAAGTCACTTGTATTGGTGAGTACTTTTCGGCGCTTAGGTAATCAATAAAATAAATTATTATACTCTTAATAGAAGTTTTTTATTCATATAGATTGAAATTATACTTATTACGTATTAGGGACTGTTTTTATCACATTGATCAGACTATCCTTTTTGTGTCAGTCTTTCATTTCTCATTAAAAAAATAAAATACTATTCTAGTCTATTCAATTTCAGTGGTATGAAACCTTTCAAAACATTCCTTGATGCATAGAGGTACGGTGCACGTGGAGCATACAATTTTTGTCCTTTTCTCCCGTTTTCTTGTGCTACAGAATCGGCATCTCTTATAAGTGTTACTTTCTTTTGGCATGTGTATACCTACATTCATTAACCGAATCTCTTCCGGCACTCCGAATGGGCCCCCTTTCTTGCTTGTAAAGGGTATACGTGGGCGTGCTTTTTTTTGAGAGTAGTTGTTTATTAGCGCACGTGCCAAACGCAGTCTAAATTCACGGTGTGAATGTGGTGTTACAGCATGTGTTACACTGTACGTTATGTATGAATTAATGATGGATGCATCAAACATAAAAAAGAAAAGACGCATCCAAAACTTTCGAGATTTCCTATTGATGGGGTAAGAGGATCTATAATGATCAAATAGATCCACCCCGCCCATGCTCATTGTGTAAGAAGCAATTGCTTTTGGGCAAAGAACTTCTACTCTTGACCCATCTTTTTGAGTTCTTTTCACATACATGATGTCCAATGGTTGATGTGCTGTTGTAAGCAATGTGACTTCTTTTGTATCGAGCCATTTTATTGCTGTGATAGGTTCTGATGTCACAGCCGAGAATTGATGCTTTTGTAGTCTTAACTCTTTTCGTTGCTTCTTCATCATTTCTGGGAGGTCTTTCCTATTTGATCTTACCGTTCCTACAGCATAAATACGTTTATTATAAAGATGTTCTAGTAAATTACAACCAGTGAAGAAATTGTCAAACGCTACAAGTGTATTCATGGGGAGATTATTGCTGAGTTTCATCACGACATTGTAGCCCAGACCTTCGTTTTCAATACTGTCACCCTTTCCCGTATATATCTGAAACTGGTATATGTATCCAGTTTTGGCGTCGCATCTGGCCCATATTTTGAACCCCCTTTTAATGGGTTTTTTGGGCATGTATTGCTTCAATGAGCATCTGCCTTTAAACTTAACCATACATTCGTCTATTGACTGTACACTTGAATTGTGTGCCTCATTCTGATAGACTTCATTTAATGTTATGATCAGTGGTTTTAATTTGTATAATTTGTCAAAATTTATTGAATCTCTCGGTGGTTCGATGCTGTTGTCATTAAGATGTAAATTTTCTGTTATTTTCTTGAATCTTGCTATTGGAAATACACGGGAAATTTCAGGATTATTATAGAAGGAATCGCTAGACCAATAAAGCTCCATGTCTGGTAAGGGATTTAAACCCATTAGGATAAGGATGCCTAAATATGCTCTGATGTCATTTTCATTGACTTCAATCCAGTTTTTACTATTTTTGTAGCGAGCATATCGATTTGTTTGTTCAACAATTAATTGTATTAAGTAATCTGTAAAGAATTTTTCAAAAATTGTTATTGGTTGTGTTTTATGGTTAAATTTAGATTTAGGTTGAAATTTTTTTGTAAAGTTTGGAATATCATGAGTGGTTCTACATATTTCCCATTTCCGTGGCTGAGATCTATTTCTTTCCACTGTAGAACTCAGAGGAATTTGCAAATCCTCCTCGCTAACTAAATTTTCATCTATGTTAGTAACAAGTTGCTCATCATGTTCATATATGATTTCTTGTTGAAAAGGATCATCCGTGGAGACAATTTGTTGATTGGTATCTAGCCCTATTTCATGCTCAATTGATACTGGTAAATCACTGTCAGAAATAAGATTTAGTGACCCACTTTGTATTTCAATATTAGCATTATCACCAGTATCACTTAGTGTTTTTTCTAATATAGTACATTCAGGATGTTCCGGGTTTAGTATTTCTAATAAGTTCTCGCTTGTTTCTAGTGTGTTTGTAGTTTCCTCATGTTCTGTATTATCACCCAAATCATCAATCCCAAACATCTCTTCCAGTCGCATCTCGATTCTATCCTCTTCATTTTGTTGGAAAAAGACCTTGAAGGACTTATTATAAAATCACCGTAAACTAAATCATCATCAGAATCATTATCGGACCAATCTTCCTCTTCTAAAATGTTTTCAATTAATTTTTCAGTTAGTTTTTTAGGTGGCATTTTTCTAAAACAAAAAAATAAAATAAACAAGTAATAAATTCTAATGTATTGGAACACTATTTGTCTAATTATCTGATCATGAAATAACTAATAAGTTGCATATACCAAGTTTTTTTGTTCAAGTTTATACGGCCAACGGACACACGAATTTTATATAATATAGAATATCTGTATGTAGTTTGCAGTGACGAACACTGGGATAATATCTTCCCACATAGGGACTCAATTACAATCGACTTTACCAAGGTACAAACGAAAGATTGTGGGCATATTTTACGTCACACACAACCGTAATGTAGTGTAGTTTACATAGCTAAAACTCAAATCTACTTACCTAATTTTTTTTCAGCACTACACTAAAAAATAAAAAATAACGGTCGTTTTCGCCCGCAAAATCACGTCAACTGACTTTGACGTGTGTTTAGCATGACGTGTAATACTTCTCTAAAAAGTGTTGCCATTAAAAAGGTTCTCTAAAATGTTAAGATTGCGTACATAAATATTACATTGCATTAGGTTTAAGCATATAAAAATAAAACACGATTTACTACTATCTGAGATGTGGGAAGTATAGCTCCCAACGTTTTAATAAGGGTTACTACGTGAAACAAAATTTCGAAGTTTTGCACATTATGGTTACTGAAGTTTATAGCAAACGTGTAATGGATAATGATTTTCGGACAAACAATTTTAGGAGAAGAAAGGGAGTACCCGAGTAAGTACTATAAATGAATATGTTCGATGACAGAATTAATCACTTTTGTAAATAAATGGTAGACAGTATGGATTGCCGCTACACATATCTGTCGTGTTTTATTTAATCATATTTAGTTATAAAACATATTTTGTTATAC
Organism: Catocala nupta; assembly: GCA_963675205.1. NCBI lineage: Eukaryota > Metazoa > Arthropoda > Insecta > Lepidoptera > Erebidae > Catocala > Catocala nupta. The sequence continues at coordinate 16,654,089 of OY776097.1, read as the reverse complement.
ATTTAATACATTGAGTCGCAGCGGCACACTGGTGGCCGAACGCAATAGTCATGTATTTTAAGACTTGATATAATTCAAAATATATTGTATTTCTTCTTTGTTATTCTTATTTTTTATAGTCTTAAGTAAATAAACGCGCCTTATTGAAAGTAGTTAAGAAACAAATTGTTTACAATTCGGATATCTTATAATCGTAAAACGTACTAAGTGCAACACTAAATAAAGGTATTACTCGTACGTTACAGATCCTAAGTATACGGTGTCAGTTCGACGAGCACATGGGATTACAAGATTAAAATCCCTGCTAATCGCACAGCCTCTCCTTAAGACCAACGCGTGCATAAAGACCTCTGACTGGCGCATCGACCCTCATATTTTTCTCTTCTATTAAATAATAATAATAATAACAATATTCTACCACATACACACAACACCATCTAGCCCAAACTAAGCAGAGCTTGTACTATGGGTACTAGACAATGGATAAACATACTTATATACATGTTTTTTGTAAATACATACTTATTATACATAGAAACACCCAGACCAAGACAAAAATCCATGTTCATGCACATAAATGTTTGACTTGTGCGGGAATCGAACCCGCGACCTCAGGCGTGGCAGTCGGTTACACTAACCACTACGCCATCGAGGATTCTCAAATTACGGATATAGCCCTGGTCTGCAGGAGACTTTACATACATACTATCGACAGATTAAATTATTTACGACTTTATAGTTTAAAATCTTTTTAGTTGCCATAAAAAGTTTATATACAGAATGAAACCTCTTTTATTCTATTTACAAAATTTAAAAATGTAAATAAGAAAAAATACGGCGGCAAAATTGTTAGTTATTCGTTACGACAACCAAAATTGAAATTTTTCTATTGAAATTAATGAAAAGGGATTTGATTGTTTTTTTTTTGTTTTTTTTTTCTGTAATCACAATAAAATAAAATAAAATAAATAAATAAATTAAACGTGCCGTGTGAGCTTTATTATTATGAGTCATGTCACGACGTCACTTGAGTCGAAATGAAATGTTAAAAGCCGTGGGCATATTAAAGAATGGTCACGTTATCGCAGTAATGGGGATGTGGCTGAACAGCACACGGGTAGATAGTGTGTTACTACGCAGAGACAGGATCGATTTTTCCAAATGACCGACAGCAGACAACCCAATATCACAACGATGCAACTAGTACAAAAGCTCCAGGAGGACCACTAGCTGCTGGTAAGCAACCAAACCGTGCGAAGGAGGTTGCATGAAGTTGGTCTTCATGCTCGAAGACCGCTACGTGTTCCAGCATTGCGACTGTAGCGTTTACCATGGAGTGACGAACAATGGTCTTCGGTTCTGTTTACCGATGAGTCACGGTTTGAGTTTCATCCGGCTTTACGAAGAACACGCGTCTAGAGAACTCCAGGGAGAGTTAGCCGTCTACGGCACCCTCAGGTGGTCCACTCATACCAAAGCGGGACCTTGGTGTGTACGGGTATCATGGTGTGGGCAGTAATCCTCCTTGGCAGACGAACCCAGCTCGTTTGGATCCAAGACAGCATGACTGCACAAAAATACCACGAGGAGGTAGTAGACCCTGTTATTGTTCCACACAGAATCCAAAATAGTAGACCCTGTTATTGTTCCACACAGAATCCAAATGGGCCAAGAGTTTCTACTCATGCACGATAATGCTCCTTCCCATACGGCGCGGCTGGTGGCGACCGCTCTTCGAGACCACGATATTCAAGTTTTGAATTGGCCTAACCAGTCGCCCGACTTAAATTCTATCGAGCATACCTGGGATATGTTACAACGAAAAGCTTTGCGAGATTTACCGCCAAATTTGACGACGGAACAACAACTTTACGAACTTTTGCAAAGAACATGGGACCTCATATCGCAGCAAGACATTGACAATTTAATTTTAAGTATGAACAATCGATGTCGATGTGTAATTAATGCAGGAGGTGAAACACTGATTATTAATAATTAGATATTATAAGATTTTCAATTTTAATTAAAATTAATAGTTTTATAAGAATAAATGAAGTTTTTATATCACACAAATTTTTCTACGGCGATTAAAAATATTATCATTTTTATTTAAAACAATAGAATCTCGAAGTGTTTTTAATTTTTATTAAAGACCTTAAAATAACCTTTCATTCTTCCATATACTATGTCACGCGGACCGCTCGCGCCATGACGGCTGCGCGCGAGTCGGAGTGGTGAGTGGCGCCCCTGTCCCCGTCCTGCCCGGCCGTAGCTGATATACAGGGTGTCCAAGAACCTGGCGTCCAACTGGATTCCCACGATGCCCCAAGTTCTAACAGTACTCAGAAAAATATTTTAAAAAATCCACCCCATGTACTTACAGAATTATACTGATTTCAAAAAAAAAGGGGAAATGAGCACCCTGTGACATACTTTTGAATGCTGTGACTGCTAATGCTGATAATTTCGATATTTCTTGGAGGTTTTGTAATCTAGGGTATTGCTGTGTCAAGTAATTCTTTAGAGGTTAGATTCAATTCGTCGTAAATTTTTCTTTCTAAGAATTCTGTAAGACATCGTAAAAATTGGGTTGTTGAGTAAAAATATTATCAAAATTTTTTTTTTTCAAATTAATGTGTAAGTATTATACCTTTTTAAAAAGAGGAATAAACGCGTCAAAATTTGACGTCACTTGCCATACTATTTTGGTACATTTTTTTTACACTACAGTCGGTCAAAGTTGCGAAATTCAATAGTTTTCCATATCACCTTTAGTTAAAATAATATTTTATTTTAAAATGGTACAATAAGTACTTTATTTTTACATTCTATTTAGACACAGCAATACCCTAGATTACAAAACCTCCAAGAAATATCGAAATTATCAGCATTAGCAGTCACAGCATTCAAAAGTATGTCACAGGGTGCTCATTTCCCCTTTTTTTTTGAAATCAGTATAATTCTGTAAGTACATGGGGTGGATTTTTTAAAATATTTTTCTGAGTACTGTTAGAACTTGGGGCATCGTGGGAATCCAGTTGGACGCCAGGTTCTTGGACACCCTGTATAAGCCGATCGCGTCTTGGTTCCGCCCGCAACTCCATCTACGATATCGAAAGTTAGGAGACCTAGGCACATATTAGATGAACCAGATGATAGGATTACACTCGCTCAAGACAAAGCATACACAGCTCGCGAAGCCATACAAAGTCGTCTGCGGTTCGGCCCTTCCGCAGAGGTCGGAATACGCGTCGCGTTAATGTTAATCCCGTGGATCACCATAGACACAGTACATAAATATACAGTAATCTATCTTTATACAAACGGTCGGAACTCGAGTCATACCTACGCGCCTCGGCGTCGGCACGCGCTCGGCACGCAACCAGTCGCGAATGCGCCGCAGTGACGAATGGACGGTGTGTTGTTTTTTAAACAGTAACTGCGCGATTTTTACCAAAAATAAGTACAAGTATAGCCTATTTAATTTGACAAGTAGAATATATTGTGCTGTTTTTGGTTGCATGAATTCCTCAATAACGCACCCAGAGATAATTTTTTTAGATTACCTGGAAACTCCGAAAGGTAAGACTATAAAATGATTATACTTACTAATAGGTAGGTACGTAATTTAAGTCTTTTTAAATGATTTTTTCCTCCCGATAAAGAAATGCCTGGACCAATAAATAAAGTGAATAAGTAAAGAAAAGTGATTGACACGATTGAACTAGGTAGTTATAGGCGGTTCATGAATCATGATACGGTAGGTGGGCAGCCCTATCGCATGTTTACGTACTGCGCGGCTATAGGCATTTATTTTAAAGATACGGCCGAGTTATAATACTGTTAGATAGTATTACCGTGCCATAGATCCACGTTGGCGACAACGCCCCAATCTGGGCTCCGTGGTAATCCGCCCTTGGGGGCAAACGTTGTCTAGTTTATTTTATAACGGGTTGGGAGCCTTCTGCGCTCACCCATATTCCGCGTAAAGTTGTCAAGACCATCTGAGGCCAACAACTAAACCACACAAAAAAAAAGAAAAAGTTCTGCCCGCACAAGTTGGGAGCCTTCGGCGCTCACCCACAATCCGCGTAAAGTTGTCAAGGCCATCTGAGGCCAACAACTAAACCACACAAAAAAGAAAAGGTTCCGCCCGCACAAGTTGGGAGCCTTTTGCGCTCACCCACAGTCCGCGTAAAGTTGTCAAGGCCATCTGAGGCCAACAAATAAAAAACACCAAAAAAAAACTGGCCTTTCTGCTGCTGCTGCTGCCGTCTAAGTTAAGTGGTCCATTCTACCCGGGACCACGTAACAAGCCTTCATCTTGAACTTAAATAATAATAATAATAATAAATTCTTTATTGTAACAAAAAGGTATATACAATTAAAGTGTAAGCCCTGATTCCCAAACTAGCGTGAGCTGTATAATGGCAATCAGTTCATCCCCAAAACAAATGATACAAAATTGTTACAAAAAGCATTTGGAACAAACATATTTTAGAACATACTTAAACAATAGATTTTGTTAATTGTATGTATGCGTATGAGTGTATATGTGTGTGTGTGTGTGTGTGTGTGTGTGTGTGTGTGTGTGTGTGTGTGTGTGTGAAATATTATTTCTTCACAAGCAATAAATTTTCAACATCATCGTAGTTAAAACTCTTAAGCCATATTTTAATAAACTTTTTAATTTCTATAATATCTAGTCACATTTAATTGTAATTCTGTTATTTTTTATATACCTGTTGTAAGTGGTAATATTTGCTTGTTGATCGCGTTGTTCATCTTTAATTTCAATTACAACCCCAAGTCAACCTCGCCTCTAAAGCGGGATAAAAAAAACGTTACAACTATATCAGAAAATTCTTCATTGATTTTTAGATATTTGATGAAATATAAAATATCCCTAGATTCTGTTGATGTGTGTATATTGCAACTATATTTGGCCCGCGGCTTCGTTTGCGTAAATGTAATGTTAAGGTAAGGTTATGTCAATTCTCCATCCTTCGGCAAAAGTAATTTTTCTGGATGAAAATTACCCCATATCCTTTTCTGTGCCCCTGACAACATGTATGCGGAATTGCATGAAGATCGGTCGAACAGTTAAGGCGTGAATGCGTAACAAACAAACAAATACACACTCTCTCTACTTTTTTCTTAGGTTGGTTACTAACCTACATTTACGCGAGCGTAGCCACAGGCAGAATCTAATACTGTATATTCCCTTAAAAGTTAGTAGACGTTATAACTATTCTGTACTTATTTAAGTTCAAAGTCAATTGACACAAGTAATTTTGTTTGTCTGTATGTTTGTGCTCTTATAACTCGAGAACCACTGATCGGATTTAAACGTTCCTTTTTTAGTTTAGTATAGTATAAACTACTAGCTTTTACCCGCGGCTTCGCTCGCGTAAAAGTAGGTTAGGTTATGTTAGTAACAGTACTTTTAAATGAAATATAGCCTTTGTTACTCGGTGAGAATATAGCTTTCTAATGAGGAAAGAATTTTATAAATCGGTTACGTAGTTTTTGAGTTAAATCCTTACAAACAAACAAAAATATGTTTTCTTTTTTGTGCTTTGTTTGCAATTGAATTTGTTCATGCTTTGGTTATGGTTTTGATTTGGCTTTGATTAGGTGATGGTTGAGATAGGTTCCTTAAAGTACCTATAGCAGATATAGGTAATTTGGTTGAATCGTGCTGAACCCGCGAGCACTGCTCAATATTTCATCCTTTTTTATATTCACATGTCTTTTAATCTTAATCCAGCTGAATCTTACCTCTGATTATAAGCTAACTAATATTTTCAGTTTCGCCATTGTAATCCTAACGAATATTATAAATGCAAATGTGAAATTGTTTGCGACAATTTCACGCCTTTACAACTCGTCCGATCATCATAAAATTTCGTATACCTACATGTTGTAAGGGGAACAGAAAATGACATAGGGTACCTTTCATCCAGAAAAAAAACTGTTACTAACCTAACCTAATCTCGATTTAAGGGAAAATCTAATAGGTACTAAAGATAAGAAATGATGTTGCCTTCTAAAACACACACGTAGATATACAAACTATTTTGAGTAGGTATTTGAAAAAAGTTCGATGAATATTTTACATTCAACCAACGACGATGACGTTAAAATTAAAAGACGTTACGAAACAAAAATATCACATCCAAGTCAGCGACAATGTTTCGCAATCAACATCTACGGCACTGCCACAGACCAAGGTACACAACGGAAATCAGATGGGCAAAAATCTTGAATGTAGGTAGAAACATGAACTAGCATTTTACTTTATACCTACTCTCTTGGTATATAAATAAGATTACACCGGTTGTGTTTAACGGATTTATACATAACTTTAATAAATAATTTATTACATATAAAAGAGGTACACATAATTATTATATATTATATATATAATATTAAATATATTGTTAAACGTATTGCTATTGCTTGAACACTAATAATCTGATAAATAACTGTTCGGACTAGATGTAACTTGAAACATTCGGTATTTTAGATCATGTCTAAAATGCCGAGTATATAATAATTATATGGCGAGTATACATTATTATCATTCAACAATTTGTTACATTTACCTTTAATAATAATCCATTTAAAATATCGATAATGTTTACATCATTATCATATCGACCTGATTAATATACCTTTAACAATAAAGTACACTGTCTGTTTCATTTAGTATATGGCTTGAGCGGTTGTACGCTAGTATATTTTCGCGCTAAATACTGCGCCATGGAAAACTGGCTTTCGTAACTCTGCAAACCGCGCGTTCGAAACGCTGCGTTTATAACTTGTATCGCTTCCAGGCGTTAGCAGCTTTGCTTACGTGTAATTAATGTAATTATACACAAACGTGTTATCTATACTAATATCATAAAGAGGAAATTTTCAATTCCTTGTTTGTTTTATTGTAATGATTTAACTCAAAAACAATTTTTTTTTTAATTTTCCATTCGGAAGAAGCTATATGATCACCGAGTAACATAAGGTACAATTTATTTTTAGAAAGTACTGTTACATCTAACCTAACCTACTTTTACGCGAGCGAAACCCCGGGCAAAAGCTTGTGAAATATAAATTCAAAGTTTATGACAGATTAGCCAACGTTTGAATGAAATACATTTTTATTATATTTATTTTATCTTTGGTTCTTCTGAATGTAATTAGCTGACATGTGGCTTAGCGCAAGTTACCAATCGACGAGTTAAAATAAATTATCTCACTCTATTCTTGGCCATGTTTGAGTTGACCCCTAGAAAATCTCCATTTCGCGCTACTACTATTTTATTCCTAGTGTGTGCCTGCGTGCCTTGGTTTTATTTGGGGCAGTGTCAGGCAATTGTTGGCGACTATCTTTATGATGTCCAACTATCTCATGTGTGGTCTCTCGGCGCGTATAATACCTGTCCCTTGGCCGCAATGCCAAATTTGTTTACACCATGTCTCAGCTTAGTCAGCTTCTTTATCACTTCAGCTTTACCTACTATTTTAGCACCATGCCTGACTTTGCTAGAATAAAAATAAAATAAGTAATAGTGATTAATAGCTGGTCTGTGTTAATATTGCAGTAGTATTCTTTTTTAGAATAATGTACGATGGAATTGACGTTGTCATTCTTTCACCAAATAATGTCAACCGCATATATACAACATAAACCCTTATAATAAATATATATGGAAAAATGAGAATCATTGTAATTTTTGTTCTTATACATATGTACATACATATCTGCCCCACCGACCCATAAAACTCTAGGGAGAATGTTTGCCGTGTCGCCGCGTCGCGTCCGCGTCGTTTCAAACGCTGTTTTGTCAGCAACAACGGGCGACTGCAATCTGGCTCGCGTGCTCGACTGCTCGCGCCATTCATTCGCCCGCCGAATGCGAACAGAAGCGTACGGTTATACCAGTATCTGTGTAATTATTTCGTAACCCGTGTCAAGTGTATTTTCTATTAAACAATGGCCAACCTCAGCATATTCGTCCCCGTATTGCTTCTAGCCCTGTTCATAAAAGAAGGTAAGTCCATTTTTATTAGATATTGGCTAGTTTAAGAACGAGTTAGATTAAATTCGGAATATTTAAAAACGAGTTTTAGGTGCGTTCGTTGCGTGAAACCAGTGGTTTTGAAAAGTTATTAAATACATGCGTAGTTTCTAGAATATTATTTTTATAAATACTGCACAATGAGATAAATTTGATAAGTTTAAAGCTTTTAATGATTTATATTGTCATATCATGTTAAGTAGGTGCATCCTGTGAATGAATTTTTATTCTCTCACATAATGGATAAATCAAATTGAGAGTTTGTATTGTTTATTTTTTGTATAACTAGGGCTACTACTTGTCGTGAAGTTTTACAAAATAAATATGTATTTTGTATAAGCTCAAGTATAGTAAGTAATACCAATAAGTAAGTACAAATGTTTGTATTAATATGACTGGTTTAGAACCAGTCATATTAATACAAAAAATATGTCTAGGTAAATATAGGGTAATGTCACCGAACAAATTAAATAACGTTAGATTTAAACAAATATTCCATATACAGATATCATTTACTATTTTCCTTTGTATTAATAGTATTTATATTAACATTTGTAAAAATATTATTGTTGATAATACCTACCTAGTGTTAGTTAAACTTTCGTTTGGATAAACCAATATAGTTTTATATAGCTACTTTTTTACGTTTTATCTAAACATTGAGTATAATAAATACGTAGGTACTCAGTACTCAGTATAACGTATAAAAACAACATGATAATAATATATGTATTCATATGGTACTTTTTATACGGTATTAAGTAGGTATATAACTTCACCTAAACGACAGCCCTTAATAAGCATTCAAGTACGAAGGAACAATTGAATAAGCACTGGCTGAGAATAACAAGACACACAATAACTTAAAAAAACTGTGTTATGGATATACACATTGAACCTTGGTCTAAGTGATATTATGTGAAGAGCATTTGTAGGTACTCCTTTATAAGAATATTGTGTGTAGATATACGATTTGGCATGGTCAAAGGTAATATGGAAAAGGAGGGTAGAAAGTTAAAATTTAGAGGGTAGCATAAAAATATTGTAATATATATTTTTTTAATATTTTGTGTATAGTTTTTCGAATTTCGACTACTTGGCGACTACTAGTTGGGATAAATATATAAAGCAATTTTTTTTAAATGTTTATTTTGAATACGAGATAACTGATTTAGCTATCTGATAGTTAATCTGAGTCGAGAAAAAGAGACAGACTCTTTTCAATAATCCTAATTAATATTATAAATGGTGAGTGACGTTTTCATGCTTTAATCACTCCATCGATCATCATAAAATTTCGCATACAAATTGTACGGGAAAAGATATAGGGTCGCTACAAAAGAAAAACAAAATGTTTTATTTGTATCTCCATACCTACATAATCTTAATTGAGAAATAATACAATGTAGCAGAAGGCGGTACATTGAGATCAAATTACCTTCGCAACTGCGTCAGCTATTGTTGCAGTATAAACTATAACGCTGGTATTCTCGCAGGCCTATGAATAATAATTTTATTACATATTCTATTGAAAACTAGCTGACCCGCGTAACTTCGTCTGCTTCACATAAGAGAATTTGCTACATTTTTCATGGATGCTCCGGTCCTATTGGTCGAAGCGTGATGTTATATAGCCTTCCTTGATAAATAGTCTATTCAACACTAAAATAATTTTTCAATTCGAACCAGTAGTTCCCGAGATAAGCGCGTTAACCAAACAAACAAAAAAACAAACTCTTCAGCTTTATAATATTTGTATAAATTATCATGCCTTCGGATTCGGAACAGTGTAATGTATCAGTCGGTATAAGGTGTAGATTAGCAAAACATGCGACGATGTTTACCTAAGATAGGTGGACGGGTGACGCCTTGACATTGCATCATCTGATATTTATATACAGGTGTGGTAATAAAAATAGAACACAGTAAGGTACAGTGATGTGATCATTTAATAATGGCAACAAAACTAGTTATGAGTTACCGTCCGTCCGCGGTATAGCCCACGTAGGATTATATTTATACCTACATCGTTATTGAATTTCTGTTCCATGTATCTTCTATGTGTCTTTAATTTGAATTTGGAAGAGAAAATCTATTTATATGCAACCGATTTTTACCCTCTAGATAAAGAAAAGAGGTTGTCGAAACTTTAAATTTCGAAAATGAATAGATACTGCTTTTCAATTCAGCGTTAAAGGGCTTCTAAACAAGCATTATTTTTTTAATGCAATGTGAGTCTGCAAAATATTGACCGGCAAAAGCAACTTTATTAAAGAATACTTAGATATTTAGCCATTCGGCCATTCCAGATTCTTTGGATAACCAAATAATCTAGAATTACCGATACGCTCAAATGTTTTTAACCTGGCTGGGCTATAATTGAAAACATTACAGTCAAATGTAGTAAAATTGCCGTATTGAAGCCGTTTATGGCAGTTTTATGTAGTACCTCTTGACCGCAGCTTCGGCAGTGTAATATCCACAGTAGACACGGTTTATCTGGGTGAAAAGTTTTATCCAAATCCCTGCAACGGTTTTCATTTGATTGAGTAACAACACAACCAAAAATTTTTACTCACACTTTTGTAATATGAGTAGTATTTGCGTACATTAATGTTTGTGACTATGGGGGTAATAAGTATACATTATTAGGTTAAGTGTGGATGAATATCAAATATATTTTATTAAATGCGACATAAAAGGTCGACTCCTCCGATTAGGGCGAGTCGGGCACATTTGAGGGGTAACTAATGTATCGCATGTCACCCTTGAGTTGTTAATGTGTTCCTTTAAACGTATAATAATCGATGTTTTGTAAGGGGACAAGTATAAATACGACACACCTAGTACAGAGAACAACTTAAGTCAGTAAATTTCATAATGAGCGGTCGAGTAGTTAAGGTGTGAAGGCCTAACAAACAAACAAGGGAACTCATATTCGTATTTATAATATTAAGTTAGGATAGTTAAGATGTTTGTTTTTTATAGGAGTAATAATATCAGCCCTGTATTATACTGTCCCACTGCTGGGCACGTGCCTCTTCGCAGTGTGTGAAGGTTTCGGCCATAGTCAACCACGCTGGCCCAGTTGACAGACTTCACACAGCTTCGAGACAATTATAGCGAACTCTTAGACATGGCAGGTCTCCTCGATATTTTTTCCTTCACCGTTATTAAAGCAAGCGATTAGGAACTATTTATTACGCACATAACTTCGAAAAGTCAAAGATGCATGCCTTGGGATAGAACTTAGGAATTTTAATTCATAAAATACTTTTTTAAATTTGTTAATTTTTCAGCTCCTTATGTTGCTGACTGTATCTATTTGAGCTTTTAAAACCTTCTAAGTGATACCCTAAAAGGCACTGAAAACTTATTAGGTACAATGCCTGGCTCCTAATAGGGCGTCTGACATTGGTCTACTATTATCAGTTATTTTGCAATGTCGCCTTGAGTGCAATTACAGATGTTTTTACTGTGACAAATAAGTGTACGGTATACCCCATGGTAAGGAATTACAGTGCACCCACTTAAGAGAAAAATAATTAGGAAAAAAGAAATCAACGGAAAGAAATAAGGACAGGTAGGAAAACGTAGTAATAATGATTCCATTTTATCGATTTATCAATATCAGCACATTCGATACTTGAACAACACTAACAGCTCACTCGGTGACCTGCTGGAACCCGAAAATGAACAGGCACTATTTTGATAGTGATGTACCTAATGTGTATATTTCGAGGCTTTTTTATTTAAAGACTACTCCCGTACTTAGGTACAATTCCTGTATCGCGGAGGGCTTTTGCAAAAATTTAAGCAAAGGACACAAAGAACATCCAGACTCGGTACAACCGGAATTCGGACTCACAACACTCGGCGCAATGGCAGAAGCGAGGCAACTACTTAAACCATTATGCCACCCGTTCAGTCTAAATAATTACATTATTTATTTATATCAGAAAACTGGTTCCATAGACAGCATATAATAATTCGTTAATACATCCACACATAAAAATCAGAACATAAAAATTAAAATTTATAATTACAATAAGTAATATAGTCTATTAAATATGTCATACAATTTTAAATTATTTGTTTTGGTGATTGCGCACATATACATACGTTATCATTATCAGATATACATTACGATCCTAAAATATGGCCACACATTTCTATTATACGTTGTATACCAGATTTTTGAGACATGCCACACCAGTTTAGAGTGCATCTTTTAGAAGCGCACCAAAAGCGCCAACATTAAATAATAAATTTATTATATTCATAATGTTTGCGCACCAAGCGCGTTGGGTGGAATACTCTTGGTGCGCTCTAAACCGGTGCGCTTACATGGCATACCTCAGATATCTTGTTAATAACCGCTCTAGTGATAATAATTTAAACTAATATATACCGCGATAGATTACGAAAGAGATTGCGTGAAAGAGATAACTTTCATTTGAACAATTGCACTACAATTGGTTTGCAATGGATTTTGTTGAATCTATTTTATATTGAGAACATAAAAAAATCACCTAATTGGGATATTTTTGATTCTTCTCTTTTTAACCCCCGACGCAAAAACGACGGGGTGTTATAAGTTTGACGTGTCTGTGTGCGTGTGTGTGTGTGTGTCTGTCTGTGGCATCGTAGCTCCCGAACGGATGAACCGATTTTGATTTTGTTTTTTTTATTTGATAGGTGGATTAGTCGGGAGTGTTCTTAGTTATGTTTAATGAAGATCGGCGAAATACATATTTTTTCACAACTCCCTCAATATGGGTATCAAATGAAAGGGCTTGACTAGTAGAATACTATACACTATGATAAATTGCAAATCCAAGATGGCCGCCACCATAAAATGGTGAATTACATTTTTTTTTTTTTACCTCAATATGTGTCGGGGGTTTTTAAATTTTTAATTTATATCATTATAGCTTAGTAACATATCTGCTTATTTTCTGTAAGTATATAATATCATTGGATAATACTTATTGTTTAAGCATAATTCGCACTCGTAATAAAACAGCGGCGTAACTCGAAATTTAGAAATTGGGCAATTTGAACTCTAATCGTTTTATTATTAGAGTTCAAATTGCCTTACTTCCAAATTTGGAGTTAAGACGCTTTTTTAGAGTGCGATTATATTCCATCGTAATATAGTTGACAGTAAATATATTATAGCCATTGTTATGGTCAAACGAACGGGAACAGTGAAACTAGTTTCTTATCAATAGAGTTCTAGATTAAATATCGTAAAATTTTCAACGGCTTAGTTAAGTTAGGCTTATGCAGCGATAAAGGTTTATTATTAAACTAGCGACCCGCCCCGGCTTCGCACGATTATTTGATATATCTCAAAGAGATTAGGCAGAGCTTTCGATTAAATTTCCCAGGCGGCTTGACTTTTGCCGAAATTTTCAACAATTATCGTCATATTCAACCAATTTACACATAACCTCAACAGATTATACACCTAAACAATCCTCATAATCACTCTGTCTATTGGTGAAAACGACATGAAAATCCGTTCAGTATTTTTTGAGCTTATCGATAACAGACACGGCAGGGAACTTTGTTTTTTAAATATGTAGTGAGAGTGACATGCCTACAAAAGGTCTGGCTACACATACTTTGAGAAAGAGGTAGTAGTTTCGTATATACATTTTCATTACAGAATTACTGGTTTCTTGGAAATTATTAAAAACATACTACACGTAACATAGTCGTTACATAAACTTGAGTTGGTATGTAGCACTAAAACTGGTTTGGCGTCTACCTTTTAGGAAAGAAAGTGATATCAACTTATTTTCTGCAGCGGGTTTAACTTGTTTTCTTTTAGGGTTCCGTGCCAAAGTGGTAATAACGTCCGTCTAAAACTAAGTCCAGGGTTCCGTACCCTAGACTACATCTTAGCAAGACTTTGTCCGTTTGTCTGTCACCGCTTACCTCAGAAACTATATTGACTCGAATAATTATTATATTTATAAATTAGGTTTATTGCAAATAAAATAATGCTGGAACTTTTTTATTTTAAAGTGTGCAGAAAAGGGTATAAAAAGAAAGTGGGATTACTAGGTCAAATGGGCCATCATCTGAAAGAGCTTTACTGTTTCAACCTATTGTCACCTACCAAGAACAGGTTCAATCCATGCTGCCACAAAAAAAATCTTGACAGAAGAGCCCAATAACACTTTGCCCGGGAATCGAAACCGAGACCCTATGCAGTCCAATCACAATTACTACAGCTGTGCCACTGAGGCAGAACCTTATTTCAGCTTGAATAATGATAAAGAGTGTCTCCCATAAAAATAAACTACATAGAACTATAACAATAATGAATAATTTATACATAGATTCACGCCTGTTTCCCAGAGAGTTAGGCAGAGACTACGGATTTCTACTTGCTATGATCCTGACACACTTCTCTAGCTTCATTCACTTTCATAACATTCCTCATACACGCTCGCCGGTTTAAGGTGCTCTTACCCTGGCCTTTATCCAGAACATCTCCGATCTGATCAAGAAACGTTCGCCTAGGTCTTCCCCTTGCGACTGTCCCATTCACACTAGCCTTGTAAACTTTCTTAGTCAGTCTTTTCTCGTCCATTTATATTTATATACTTATAATTTATATACTTATAGTCCTCATGATTATAGGGTAAAAATAAATAATTAACTTTTGTCATACATAATATGATATTGTCTTCTGTTTACGCGAATGTTATTCATTGAAATTAAACTACTATATACGGATTTTATCGCGTTGTTTATTTAACACTCTATTACATAATTTTGAAAACTGTTACACTACTATACTACTCTAAAACTTTACTAATTTTAAGCTAATTGAATTGTTAAAACTATTAAAACTATTTGTTTTTAAGTTTACACTTTCACCGACGTTTTAATAATTTAATTAGCTTAAAATTAGTAAAGTTCTAATAAAACAGATCCACTTTCTGGTACAGTTATTTGTGTATGTGTTTGTGATGTCATATCTGCATAAAGACAGTGTTAAGTAGTGTGGGTGTAGAGTGCATTAGTAAATTACCCTGTTTCACAAACTGCTATCGGGTTTCTAAAGAAACCTTCAGATCGTGTTAAAAGTACGTAAAATACTGTAGACAATGATGTCCATTAAGATTCTTGTATTCACCTAAAATCGTAAAGATAGTGGATCTTAACTAATTATAAAATATTATAAATACGAATGTGAGTTTGTTTTTTTGTTAGTTACGCTTTCACGCCTTAACTACTTGACCGATTATCATGTAATTTCGCATACACGTTGTCAGTGTTACAGAAAACGATATAGAGTACCTTTCATCCAGAAAAATACTGTTACTTATCTAACTTAAACTATCACACATTTACGCGAGCAAAGCCACAGGTAAGATCTTGTGAACAAATTTTAATAAATGGTTTGTTTGTTAACGTTTTGTCCTTGACATTGCAATATTATTATATTATCATTTCCGTTTTATACTTTTCCAAGGCCTTAAATTTTCTCTGTCTGTTTCGTGAATATCTACAATAAAATATGATAATCGAAGGCCAACATTGTACGTAAATCAAACCTAGTGCATCATCATAGGCTATGAATTTCAAATATGCAATCCAACTTTTTTCATAAATCTACTGTAGATACGAACCTTATTATTGCTTATTTGTCTATGAACATAAGCAAATTATGTAACTGTAGCTACATATTAAAAATTATTGCAAATTACATTATTATTAAGAGCTTTTGTAGGTTTTTTATTAGCTTTCTGATATGTCCCACTGCTGGGCAAAAGACTACCTTGGGCTTCCAAATTACTCTGTTGCTGGATATCCCCTGCCAGTCCGTTTTAAAAGCGTCCACGTTGCCCGCTATCTCCGTTTTGTAGTTAGGTACAGAAATATAAATTCTGCAAAACTGTGATGAATTTTATCGAAGCTAACATCCTGACTCCAGCACATATGATAACCGTTTTATTTTTTAAACTGGTGTATCCTAATATATCGGCACATCCACATCATTGGTATATAGGTATATCATAAGGTCTATCCTAACTAATATTATAAATGCGAATATGAGTTTCTTTGTTTATAGCTTTCACGCCTTAACTATTTGACCGATCATCATGAAATTTTGCATACACGTTGTCACGGCAACATAAGATGACATAGGGTACCTTTGATCCAGAAAAAAGTTCTGTTACTAATATGAACCAAAGCGCGGCCAAGATCTAGTTCTTTCATAAAATGATTTAATTCTTTCTTTGACTTGTACCCTTGTATTTATTTAACATTAGAAAAGTCAAAAGACAACTTTTACTAAATGCATATAAAAGTATATACGGTACCTAATATCAAAAAAACTTTAATATCAAAAAATCGATTCTTATATTTTTTGTCTGTCTGTTTATTCCGGCTAATCTCTAAAACGGCTGGACCGTTACGGTACTTTCACTGGCAGATAGATAATGTTATAAGGAGTAACTTAGACAACTTTTATTTTAGAAAAATTTGGGTAGCTGCGAAGAAGAAAATTCCACGCGGATCAATTTAGTAAGTCGTGATTAACAGCTAGTCTTAACTAAATGATACAAACCTTGTTTGTTTATCTATTCTAATAGTAGTCAACAATTACAGGTACGCGTTCCTTTTCATAGTATGTTGTAAATGACAGGTTATATGAGTACTAGTGTAGCTACTGACTGTTCATTCACCAAGAACTTGTTATCGATATCCGCTATTTCCCACTCTCTTTGGAAAGTTGAAGGATGACGAAGGGTACTACGTATTTCCTTTCATAAATACTGATAAAAAAACTAGTATAAATATTTGTTTTAACCGTTTAAAAGGTAAAGTGCTGAACGATGATGATAAAAATTAAACAAAATATAAGCTGCTTTACAAGAAAAGCTTAAGTGACATTTATTTTATATTTGTTATATCGTGTAATATGGCAGTAGAACATTTGAAATCAAAGTTACTAGACGAAATATTTCTCAAAAAAGAAAAACTTTATGGTATATGGCCATAGTATCATGTCCTATATATAAATATTCATTAAAGACAACGTTACGAGTTACGACACACGTAAAGTAGGTAGGTACATAAAAACCAACTAACGAGTGCTCACTTTCACTTAAGTTATCGCCATTCGTGACACAGTTAAGCCCTTTGCTTAGCTGCCATACAAATATTGTGGTGAAGGGACCGCTTTCTATTGTCAGTGTAAGTTTAATCAGTTGTGCAATATCATTTTCTTATTTGTTTACATCACGACATAGTAGTGTTAGTATATCATTTTTTTTTTTTTTTTTTAATATTCTGTTACATTCACACAACACCATCTAGCTCAAACTAAGCAGAGCTTGTACACACTGCTACACATCAAGTTAGACACCCTATATACGCATAACTTAACTTATTAACGCATGATTCGCAGCGTTCAACTTCTAATAGTTCAAAGTCCTAACAGTCTAGGTTGATGCGTCGCGATGTGTACAATGGGTCTAGACAATGGATAAAAATACATATATATATTTTTTTTGTAAATACATACATACATAGAAACACCCAGACCAAGACAAACATCCATGTTCATGCACACAAATATTTAACTTATGCGGGAATCGAACCCGCGACCTCAGGCGTGGCAGTCGGTTACACTAACCACTACGCCATCGAGGCCGATATGATTTGACAACCAATAAGATATTTTTTTTGTTGCCAACTTTATAATAAATAACTAAATCAAATTTCGCTTTTTTTAGAAATTTGTCAGTAAATAGGTCTATCGTGTAGGAAGCCCATACGACTATCTAACCCATTACCGATTGTTGGTGAATAAAAAAAATTAAGCTATATTTATGTGTAGGTATATTGATCTATAAATACAACCACTTAAATACAAAACATTATTTATTTTTTTGCAAAAATAATTACTAAATTTTAATAAAGGAAATCGATGTCTTTTTTTGTTAAAAAGGTTATGAGAAGGCAAAGCTTTTCTTTCATAAACTTTTTGTTCGGTAAAGTTGTTCTCAAGTTATGACGCGGACGTGGCCAAGGGAAATAGGGATTCATTTTTATATACCTATATAAATGTTTTCACTGCGTCACTGTAATTTTGTGTACTCAGAACTAACGTAGACTAACAACAGAACAAAAGCACTATTGTTCAGATCTCACGAACAATTATTATATTAATATTTATATTTAAAGAACTTGACTCGTAATTAGGTATTTAAGATTAATGTGTACACTCTAACTAAAGTTAACAATATAATCTTTTGTATTTAGTTTATTAAATGTTTTACGGTTTGTAATGATAAAGGTCTTTGTATTGGCCTGTTCATGAAACCTACTCGACTATGTTTAATCATTATATCCGGTACCGAATAGGATTAATAGATAAGGAGTGGTTCCAATCAGCCAGCTACGTTGCTTGAGGTTAAATCAAACTTTGTTAAGTATTAATAGGTATCTAAATATACATATTAAGTACTACCTATATTATTCGCTTCCTTAAATGTAGGTTAGTTTGGATTAGTAAAAGTACTTTTTCAAAAAAATAAAATCTACCCTATGTCCTTTTGGTGTTTATTTATATATTCCATTAATGAATAAACCTGAATTGATCAAATTGCCAATAACTACAACAAATAGTTGAGAATTTTATTGACTACAGCAAAACAACGTATTTTCATGCTGATTATTTTTTGTAGCAATACCACCTTGTTTCATATTCCCAAAGAAGTTATAACATTATTGCTTTTTAATTTTCAATTCGAGTCCCATATAAACAATAAATCCAAAATTGCTGGGGACTTTACAAACATTCCAGCAACGGACATAAACACTCAGACTCGGCGCAACCATTTATGGGTCACGCAATTTTTTATCCTGTGTGGGATTCGAACCCACAATATTCGGCGTAGTGTACCAGTGGCGTGGCGAACAATTAAACTACTAAGCTTTTCAAGCAGTCCAATATACAAATAGTTATAAAGATAGCATCTATAGTTCCCATGTTTATTTTTCTTAAAGTCGTCTGTTGGCCAGTATTATGATTATTTGTAATATTCCAATTTTTTTAAATGAATTTTTAAAAACGACTTTTGTCTTAACGGCCTTTTCATCTGGTTTCGAATTTAGAATATTAAAATATGACGTTTGTCTTAATGGCCTTTTCATCTGGTTTCGAATTTAGAATATTAAAATACGACATTCGTGTTAACGGCCTTTTCATCTGGTTTCGAATTTAGAAAACTTGTTTTGAATTATACAAATTTCGAATCGAATGTTATCAATTTTAATGATAACTACACATATTTGGAATAATTCTACGATAGTAATTTTTTTACTTCGTGAAATCAAAATACATTTACATATTAGGTAATTAAATATCTTTTTTGCCATATAATATTGATATATTTATTGGGTACTTAATATACTAGGTATGCTTAAGTTTAAAATGTATTTGATATATTACTATGAGAAATATGAATTCGACTGTATTGTTATATAGGTAGCAGGCGTTTAAAATTATACAGATGAATATTATTACATGACTTAACTACTTAAGCGATCATCGTATAATTTGGCGTACACGTTGTCAGGGGTACAGAAAAGGCTATGTACCATTCAATTAGAAAAAAATACTGCTCCCGAGGGATATTTACTAACAAAATCTACAGGCGAAATCTACGGCATCGACGGCAATTCCAAAAAACTATTCCACACTGTCCCCGACCATGTTTCAATTTAAAAAGTAACAAATATGATGCATCATTATAATAGCGAAACTGTCACGTGAAAAGTCTATTGAACCTAAGGACCTTAGCATGCATAAAGGCATGTCCATACTTTACTATAGCACAACTTAGTAAATACAAAGATTATATAAGTAAATATCCTACTACCTACTATTATAAATGTGAAAGTTTGTGAGGATGGATGAATGTTTGTTACTCTTTCACGTAAAACTACTGAACCGATTGCGATAAAACTCGGTATGTAGGTAGCTGGAGACCTGGATTAACACGTAGGTTACTTTTATCTCGATATTCCTACGGCATCGGGACATACGCGGGTGAAATCGCAGGGCGCAGCTAGTCAGTCATAAATATAAGTAAATTTTTCTTGTATTATTCACGAATTTCAAAAGGTACGGAATAGCAATGTGTATAAATAGACCATGAGTCATTTTACCATCATTTGGGCACCATACGTTATCAATGATTATCATTACCAGTTCAACACATTGTTAGCTATTTTAAACACGCTTATCGTACGCTTATTATTAAGGTCACCGTGTAGCTATGTAAGCGAATGTCACTTCATATGTTCGTATCGATTTAAAACTGCAATCCTAACTAATATTATAAATGTGAGTTTATTTGTTACACTTTCACGCCTCAACTACTCGACCGATCGTCATAAAATTTCTCATACACGTTATCAGTGGAACAGAAGAGGACATAGAGTAAATACCTTTCATCCAGAAAAAAAGACTGTTACTAATCTAATCTACATTTACACGAGTGAAGCCGCGGGCAGAATCTAGTCTTAAATAAACGTGGCACAGATTCATTCACCCCGAAACAAATGACATTCTGTTGCCAGAAGAGGATCGCAAAGAAAGTTTGTTGTCCTACTCGTGCTATTTCAAATCTATCTGCTATATTTAAACTGTAACAAAGCTGTGTCTGTTCATTAGATATATATATTATTTTAAACTAATTTCAATCAACTAAAAGTAATTTGAAACCTTCACAATGTTTTATAGAATATTTGTTTATTGCATCTGTCTATATACCTGTTTAATTATGCCGTCATCCCGCATACACTTGGCAACGGACTTAAATACGGTTTCAACAGTTTAACAGCTACAAATTCAAGCTACAATTTGAAACCAATTTCATCTAATTCTGTTGAGTAAAACTGGAGTTATAGTACATTATACGAACCACGTGAACAAAATCGCAAGCGAACACTTCACGCGACCGAAACCGGCAAATGCTAAAACAAACTATAAATACGAAACATCGAAGTTGCATTGCGAAGATAAGACATCTAATAAATTATACAGCTAACATCTACTTTGGGAAATAAATTTATGGCCGTTGAAATTTATGTCCATACCCGCATAATCCCAAATGAGATTCAATAAAAAAGTCGTGACCTCACCAAGAAGCGTGACCATGGTCTATTGTGACTTCAATGGTGGCAAATCACACCACCAGAAGAATTAATAGACACTATTGATAATTAATTTACTATTCACAATACACAAAGCCATCGATTACCACGGTTGATAAAAATTATTATTAATGGTAATACTGCCCTATTATAACCACGATCATTCAATGAAATGAGGGTTAGTTGTTTCGTCGTAACGATTATGATCTAATCAGATAATTTGTTTGTTATTGTTTAAACAGACAATTTCTGCACTAGGAATAATTACATTAAAACGACGGATACAAAGAACACTCAGATTCAGAGCAACCCCACAAAACTCGGTGCAATGGCAGCACCAAGGCGACCACATAAACCACTGCGCCATCCATGTGCAGTCGATATAGTATAATAAAAGCGAAGGATCTCTCTTCGTTTATTAGGTTTAATCCGCTTCACCTATTAGATGAAGTGTCATAGATTAAAGAGATACCAGAAAAACCTAATTTAAAAAAGAATTAACCCAATTATCGTCGTAGGTACTGGCTGGCTTATTTAAAAGCTTCCATCATACAACTAAAATAATAACGGAATGGTTTAGATACATACAGCTACATAAGTCGATAAACAATAATTGAAGTATTTTATTGCTTTATCATACACAATAATGGTCATTCCTTGTCTTTTGTTACTACATTACATAAGTTATTTAATATTATTAGGTACCTGCCAAATTTTATTCATAATATACTGTTACCTGCATATGGGTCGCTTTAACGTTAACGGTACCATACCCTTCAAAAAACAGTCACAATGCGAGGGGCATATAATATGATCCCTCTTCTGACACCAGGAACAATCAGGAACTTCTCAAGAAGACGCTACTCGTCACAGAAACACAACAGAAGATTGTTTGGTTAGGATCATCTAGAAATTTTAGAACATGGAAATGTTTCCCTATTCAAGCTACACCTGGTTGGTACAATCAGCTTCATATAATAGAGGAGTTCACGTTAATATAATCAAATAGTTAACTATGTTTGTTTGCATAATAGATATTATAATTAATTGAATGTGATATTCAGCTATCATCAACGTTATTTATTCAACCATGAATAATACGACGGCACTGCTAAGCGTGTTATTGTAGGTTAAGTATATAAGTTCATCACAAAAGTAATAATCCACTTCTTGCGTAATATGATTAAAGGATCTAGTTGTAATGTAACCCGGCCGAAATGAGTGTTCATAAATTGGCCTTTAGTCTTATTAGGAGCCATGACCTTCCTATTTATGTCGTGTATCATGCGAGGCCAATAAAGTCAGGTCATAATGTCAGTGGCTCATGAGTTATCTCGTGGGAATTCTGAAATAGACACTTTGTATACAAAATTGGCTAATAAAGTAATTCGAAGTAAGTGTCTTTACTGTATTATACTAGATTTCGCCCGCAGCTTCGTTCGCAAGCTATGTCAGTTTTCTATCCCTCAAAAACAGTACTTTTTCTGAATGAAAAGATGCCCTATGTCCTTTTCTGTACCTCTGACAACGTGTATGCGAAATGCCGTGCTTGGACGTGGATGTTTTAAGATATTTGCAGGACTGAGTTGTGACATTGAAATAATTATAAGATAGACATAAATTATAATGATAAAGTAAATATGTCTAGGTAAATACGATGCTCTAATTATACAGACTCAATGTTAGTTTTCACATTGCATCTTGCAAACACTCAGATAACGAACTTCACTCACTAGTATTCATTTGAATACATGCCAAATACCAACGACAATACGTTTATGTTTACGTTTAACAAATAGTGACTCATGAATTACAATAGGTGTTCATCGAACCATACATGTACCTATGCAGTGCGAAGATATGCAAAAAGTATTTTCAATACTATTTCCATAGACGTGGTACCAATCGAGCACCAATTGTTCCTATTCTTATTTAGATTAGAACAGGGTTATTAATGATACACTTTTGTATGCTTTTCTAGCCTTATTCATTGTAAACGTCTACGTTGAGGCTACTGTTACCCGTAATTTCAGAGTAAGGTTGCTTGTAATACTGAAGTGCCTGGGATTTTAGTAGTATCGTATACGGTGCGGTACGGTAGCGTATATCGTATGCCGAACTAATCAAAATACAAGTAAATCACAGTGTCTGTAATTGATTTTTATCTTTGAATATGTATTCACCACAAACATATCGAATTCGTTAACACTCCATCTGGACGTACTAGCTGTAATGAAATAATGAAATAAATTTTATTAGTTTTATTATAAGAATGTCTTTTTTAAAAAAGCTCAAAATTAGTGTAGTTGGTGAACTAGAGCTGATGGGTTAAAATGACGTATATCAATATATTGTACATTACCATCCTTATCGACCACAGAAACAAATAGGGCTACACCAAATAAATATTTTATTTTTCTAGGCCTGTGTTATCGCTCGCTTTATACCTGAAGGAAAGGTTCTCCATAATGTTCTCGTAGATACATATGTGAAGTACTACCAACCCGCACTGGGCCAGCTTGGTCGGCTTAGCTCTTGACACACTGAGAAGAGGCCCGTGCCTAACAGTTAGACCGTCTAATATAGTGCTGATAATATTTATTACTACTAAACTAAGTCTTATGAACAAGAGCTAAGTCATAATTACAAATGTATCTTTCTAGTAACACTGCATGAATTAACAAATAAAATTTAAATAATGTCTTATCTAAGCAAATAGAGCATAAGATCTTCGATAAACTATTTGCTTCTTCGTACCATTTTTAGAAGACAACAATCTAAATAGGCTGGTATCATTGATCATGTCACAGTTCAGCGGAATTATTTTCGAAATATTTCTTGCCAGTTGAAGAACTAGTCACATACAGAACAATGCCTTGATAGCTCTGAGGGCAAATGTAAATTTATAGATAAACTAATTTAAAGTGTTATTCTGTGAGGTAATTAACAAAAATAGTACACATGACAATGCTGCCAGTCTTTAGGGTACGTTACCAGTTGACAGCGGTGCTGACGAATTCTACGATGCCTATACCAATTTTTAAATATTTTGTACTATGTATAACTATTAGTATTTCTATTTATTATTACTTTGTCTTTGTTACTACGTTTGTAAATATACATCTGAATAATTTATGTTATAATGAATAATTTGTAAATTACTCTTTTTAAATACACACATATTATTTACAAAAATATATATATACTTTTATGTAAAATTTTATTCCATGCAACATAATATACTGTCAAAACAGTAATTAAAATTGTGCCTGTAGGTATTATTGTTGGCTTCCGATCAACAACGTTGATTCAACCTTTAACCTATAATTACCATGGGCCATCTGGTAATGAAAACTAGTACCGGAACCACATTTCGTCATTCACAAATCCCGCAACGCCGGGTTACGCAACTAATAGGGTTGCCAACATTTTGTCTCAAAATATTGTGAGCCGACAAGTTTTAGTTAGATATTAAAAATATGATAGATGATTTACGCGTTGCGTAAAAATACAGTACTTTTATAAATAAAATATAGCCTGTTACTCGGTGATAATATAGATTTCTAACGACGAAAGAATTTTTAAAATAGGTAGGCTAGTTTTTGAGTTAAATCCTTATAAACAAACAAAAAATCTAACCTTTCCTCTTTTAATATTAGTAAAGATTAAAAACGTTACATAATCATAGTTTTTAATGGTTTAAGAAACATCTTTAGGCATAAACTAACAAACAAATCAACCACAAGACCTACTTGGT
Source organism: Catocala nupta (assembly GCA_963675205.1). Taxonomy (NCBI): domain Eukaryota; kingdom Metazoa; phylum Arthropoda; class Insecta; order Lepidoptera; family Erebidae; genus Catocala; species Catocala nupta. Next base: position 16,629,057 of record OY776097.1, on the reverse strand, counting down.
CTTGTGGTTGATTTTTTGTGGTTGAACTTTTGTTGTATGCCTATGTAGGTACAATTCGCAAACACGATCACGGATATTTATCGAATATAAATATGACCTTGAAAAATATTTACATATCGCACAAGTCGTAATAAACAAGTTCTGATTAGAAAATATACCTTTCCAAAATACATGTACTGTGTTTTCATAATAATAATAATAATAATAATTCATTTATTTGCATAATACAGGTCAGTTTACAGGTCTTACAGTATTTTTAGGGTTTCACAATATTATTACCATTTGGTGTGCAAATGCTTCAATTTTTGAAAAATGACAAAATAGTTACTTATTATTATCACGTAAAAATAAAAACAAAAATTTATTACATGCAAACAAAAAAAAAAAAATTTTAATAATACACAAACAGCTTTAAATATGCAATAACAAACAGATGTCAAGTTTAATTTAGTACTTACTTCAAAGTGTCAATAGAACTGTACTAATAGTAATAGAATATTCGTCATAGGTATATTACAAATAATTAGTATGTCAATATTGGATTAAATTAAATTGTATTGAATGAAATGTATTAATAAAAATAAAAAAGGTTTTACTCATTAATTATAAAATTATTAAGTTATATTAACATTGTCAAGCAAGTAATTACGGATGTCATAGTAACACTTGTTGATCAAGAATTTAAACAGTTTTAACTTGAACTGTGATACAGGTAATGCTTTAACGTGATCTGGCAATTTATTATAAATAAGCGATGACATGACAAAAAACTCTTATTCATGAGGGCAGTGGCGCCATACGGTACTTCTACCGCTAATTTATTTTTGTCTCGCAACTGTCTATAATAACTTTTAAATGCTAGGTTGTAAAAATTAGAGTTACATTTTACAAAAATGTTTACTTCGTAAATATATAGCGATGGAAATGTTAGCAGATTTAATTGTTTAAAACAAGGTTGGCAGCTAGTCATACTGTCAATATTGCAGATTGCTCTTATGCATCTTTTTTGGGCTTTGAAAACGAGGTCTTTAAGGACAGAGTTGCCCCAAAAAATTATGCCGTATCTAAGTATAGATGCCACAAGACCATGGTAAGCAGTAAGCACTACCTCTCTATTTACTATTTTCGAAAGTTTATAAAGGGCATATGCTGATGTACTAAGTCTTCCACATACATTTTCAGCGTGTGTTTTCCATGATAGATTGGAATCGATATGTATGCCTAGAAATTTGGTTACAGTTGCAGGTAAAATGACTGTATTGTGGTAGGTAATATTAATATTTTCTATTTGTTTTCTTTGATTAAAGTGCATAATTTTAGTTTTTCTATATTTATTCTAAGTTTATTACTTGTGAGCCATTGTATTATACTATGTAATGTTTGTTTGATTTCGTTTTCGTATTCATCCCGAATCTCACATTTTACTTTTGGACTGCCACGCATACTTACTTACTTTTGGACTGCCACGCAAAGGTTTCGATTTTGATTCCAAGGCACGCATCTCTGACTTTTCGAAGCTATGTGCGAATGACATAGGTAATTATCGCTCGTTTTAACGGTAAAGGAAAACATTGTGAGGAAACCTACATGTCTGAGAGTTCTCCATAATATTCTCAAAGATATGTGAAGTCCGCCAACCAGCACTGGGCCAGCGTGGTAGACTATGGCTTAAACTTAAGCAATCGCTGAATACTAACGCATTTTAAAAGCGAAACACCTTTCCGAGCCGATCTAAATTTAAAACAAACACAATATTTAGCCTATGGTTAGCTATCTTATCCGTTTAAATTAGTACAGCCATTTGTGGAGATAAGTATACACAATAGCACAGACAAATGTACACAAAGCAGTAGCAAAGACAAATGTGTAACTTATTGAATAGACAACTGTAAGTGTTGCAACTTTTTATGAAGAAGAAACTAAAACCTCATTTATTCAAATTATTTTACTTTGCTGTTCTATAGACTATTTTAATAGGCTCTTTATCTTAATATTGCCAATAATGTCAACATTACATACCTATTGCATAAAAAAACACGTGCTTTTTCACGCAAGTCCTTAAACATTAGCGGTAATACAAAATGATAAAACACCCCGGGGAATTAAAATCTATGGTCTTATAACCTTTTTTTCCCCATCTATACTGATATTACAAAGAGGAAAGATGTGATTTTTTTTTTGTTTCTTTATAAGGATTTAACTCAATAAAATCTCAACCTATTTTTAAAATGTTGTCTCCATTGGAAAGTTACATATTATATTATCATCTAGTAACATAGGCTATATTTTATTTCAAAACCTAACCAACTTTTACGCCAGCGAATCCACGGGCAAAGCTAGTCCTTTATAAACAGTTCTTTATGTCAATAACAATAGTTTTAAACAATAAGGAGCCATGTTGATTGTTTGCAGCCTTGGTTTATTGTTGAACTAATGTTGTATACGCTAAGACAATTCATACTCACTAAACAACAATTGTATGGTTAGGTCATAACCTAGAAATTAATACCATAACATCCTGGTAATATTATGATTGCAATTAGTTTTACCACAATATTTACTTACTAACTTCCTTAGGTGCACTCGATAGCAAAAGTTGGCGGCATTGCACACCCCCGTGCCTCAGAAAGCACGTAAAGCCGTTGGGCCTGCGTCTGATCTTTCTCCGCTCGTGTCGGATTGCCGTCCCATCGGATCATGAGAATAAGGGAACAGAGAGCGTACACACTTGTGCACTATAATATCTCTCGCGTAGATGGCCAGTCGCGTTAAGATTGGCCGCCGTAACCGAAACCGTTGGAGGAGGACATTAAACTATGTATGTATTGATCAACGATATTGCAAACCATAGATGTGTGACGGTGGCGTCCATATAAAATGACGCGTAAGATTCAGTCGCGTTGTCTAAAAATGATCGTTTTACTAATGAGAACTGCTACTTATGCTGTAACCTCATAGAAGACCATGGACATTTAAATTAACGCCATCTTTTATATGGCCTCGTATAAATAGGTATATATAATAATAAATTACGTTTATATGGTTACTACACCACTTCTTTAGGTCTCAGCATGGTGGTATACAGGTAGCCTATAAATTCCTGATTAAACGGGCTATCTAACGCAAAAAATATTTCTTAAAGGACTGACCGTTTCTTAGAATAACTTGTTCAAACATACAGACTCTTTAGCTGTATATATTAAGTGGAGATTAGTCAATCTTTCAATTATCGTCGATCTAAAATTACGTCGCTCCATTGCTCCATTATGAATTTATGACGTCTTAAGACACTTCAAAAACGCTTTGCAATCCAGTAGTTTCTTAGTACTATAATCTATAATAATATCAGCTCTGTATATAGACTGTCCCAATGCTGGGCACAGGCCTCTTTTTAGTGTGAGAAGGCTTCGGCTATAGTCTACCACGCTGGCCCAATAGCCGTGGGCAGACTTCACCTATCTTCGAGGACATTATGGAGAACTCTCAGACATGCATTCCTCACGATGTTTACCTTCACCACTATAATCTAACAAATAAATAAATCCTTCTTGATACACTTACAATAAATATACAATAATGTGAATTCGTAAAGAAATAAAGTAGGTACATACAAAAATCTATTCAGCACATTTTCGTAATTTACACCCATCAAGTGGTATAAACAAATATTTGTTTGCTGACAGAAAACCATTAGTTCTTGAACGTGTCTTTTGGTCGCATGACCCGGTGCCCTCGTTACGAACAATATGCGTGTAGGTACCTACTGTATGTGCATAGGAGTGGCGTCCTTGTGATGTTTTATTACTCATATACACGGTAAATATTACTAGAAATACTTAATAAAGTGATCGACTCGCGGTTATTGGATAATTCGTATTGTCTCTTCGTATCGTTGTTTTTTTAACTCCCGCACTAGGAATAATTCCTGTATTGCGAGGGATAGATAGTTGATATTATTAGGACTAACTTTGGCTATTATTTTAAAAAGAAAAACTTTTTTGTTAAATGTAGCGCGGGTGAAGTCGCGGGTAACAGCTAGTAAGAAATAAATCTACTATTTCGATAAAACTGACATAGTTAATTTCACTTAGCCATACCGATTAATATATTCCAACGCATCGCATCATATCGCATGCAGTTATAAGATGTATTCTAGAACTTTCGTTTTATTGTAGTTAGTCTTTTATGAGTAACATTAGATTTTACACTTGATGATGACACAGTTGTGTAAACTGCCGGTGAAAGACAACAACAGGCCTCTGTACCAAGAAGCTCAGTTCAAATTACTTTGAATACCTATGGGTTGAGGCCTAACCACCATTTCTTAAAGAATTGTTCTTGCGAGAACAAGACAAATCTGTACACCTTGTAATGTGCTGTTTCATTCTCGCATTTACTATAACAATGCTTTAGTTATTAATGAAACAAATCTATATATACCAAATAGTACTATGAAGGTCGAATCTAAATCTAAGATCAAAGTTGTCAGTTTCGGATGATAACATAACTCAAATCCACGTCTGAACATTTTCAAAGGGTAGCCAGATGAGTATTACATCCAAAACAGACCTATATTTTTTGTATCGCACGTATTTAAGGGCAAACCTGTTACCGTACAACAGGCAATTTTCGAGACACCGTTCTAATACTCAAAATTGTCCAACAAAAACCAGTCAGCATAAACAAGATCCCAAGAACCCTAAACATTATGTGATTACCACATATGTAATTTATGGGGTTCTATAGATTAAAAAAATTAATGGGTTTCACATAGTTATAAAAATAAACAACGCCATAACATCTATATAGATGTTAGGTATATACCTACAGTTGTTTAATTTCAATTTATAACATTCGCGTAAATGTAAGACAATAATATGCAAGGTTAAAATAAATTAAAATATAAAATACATTCACAGATCGATCTGTAAGATGATAAAGTTTTTATAAATGGAGATACAAAATCTAGGTTTAGGATTATGCAAGCGAAATCCCTGATTCCCTATTTACAACTAGGTTTACTAAACAACAACACATTGAATATATTTTATCCTTGACAATCTAATTTGCCAAGTTACAAATAGTACTAAAACATTATTTGTGGCGGTTTGCACTAAAATAGTAAGATGACAACATGGGAATTTGTAGCTTTTATTTACTAGAACGTAGCAATAAAGATGGGCTAAAATTAGTCAGGATAATAATATATATCTACTAAAATATTGCTCTACAAACAGCAGCAAAAAAATCGGTCTTTTAGGATTTGGTTTTTCGCATAAATACTATGACCAGGTAGTTTCTGACGGCAACATTGCGCCTGCGTGAATCCTACGGGAACATATTCTATACTAATATTATAAAGCTGAAGAGTTTGTTTGTTTCGTTGAACGCGCTAATCTCAGGAACTAAAGGTTCGAATTGTAAATTTATTTTAGTGTTGGATAGCCCATTTATCGAGCAAGGCTCTAAAACATCACGCCACGACCAATAGGAACGGAACATCAATGTAAAATGTTGCAAAACCGGGGCCAATTCTCTTATGTGAAGCAGACGAAGTTGCGCGTGTCAATTAATAACGGAATAAAAGCATCCTCTACGTTAACCCAGTTATGACAAACTTTAACTGTGCCCAAATTTATCAAAATGCGTACAATAGTTTATGAGTAAAACATCTCTAAACATTTTCACATTTACAATATACCCTGGTTATAAAATGTCCCACTGCTGTTCACGGGCCTCTTCTCATTGTGAGCAGAGTCACAATATTAGTGCATGCAAAAGCAACTCTGTCTGTTTATTACGTATGTTCAGCTCAAATCAATACAGCGGTTTAGCTGTACCTACTTATCTCGACGATATTCGGTCGTGGGGGTAGCCGAACGGTAGACGAAAGCTATGCTAAATTATATTGGTAGGTTTTTTACATAATCATAACCTCGCTGTAAGTAAAAATGGACGTAAGAATTACAATAGGTATATACACTCTTTTTGTTTTAATATCTCCTTAAAGTTAGAGTAACTCTAATCAGAACAGACTCTGCAGTGGTATGACTAACCTGGAATATCCAGGCTTTTGAAATCTACAACTAAAAACATGCTGAACTTTTACTTTTACTTGTCTTAATTTGAAAGAAGATCCCATATTATACACAATTTTAAAAGCTTATGAAAAACTAGAGTACGTAATTTGTTCTTTATGTCTGCTTAAAATTACATCTTTACTAGTAAGAACTATTATTATAAATGTGAAAGTTTGTGAGGATGGATAGATGTTTGTTACTCTCTCACTCAAAAACTACTGAACAGATTTTGATGAAACTTTAGGTACAGTATTATTGTTTATACATCAGAATAGCACAAAGGCTACAAAAAAATGTTGCATGTCATCAATCTACATAAACGCGTGCGAAGCCGCGGGCAAAATATACCCTAGTATACCTAATATAAAACGCCGTATTAGTCACATAACAAGGCGCTAACGCCATCTATCTATGGATATATGAACTTGCCTTTTGGCAATGCAATGGAGTGAGTGAAGACGGCAAAAGTTCTCGCGATATGTTTGTTGGTTCGGCATTCCAAGTGTTTTGGGTAGGTGTAAGTTCATTGGCCTTTTAAAACTTGAAAGTGCGGTACTTATACTTAAACCTTACGCAACAAACAGTCCGCGTAAGCATAGAGAAAGTGTTATGCGAATGGCAACCCACATTATACAGACTCGTTTAAAAATAAGCTTTCCATTTTCAAATATTGCCGATTAATCGTTCTTATTTTTTAGCTTATCACACTTTAGTTACTATTGCGGGTGCGATTATAACATGCATCGATACGATCCGAAATCCAAGCATATGTGTAAAATCGATACTAATTTTCGTATCCTTCGCCAGTAGTTATGGCGCTTGAAATTTACTATTAATTTACACTAGATTTTAATTGCTAAACATAAACATAAGTAATCTTTTAAAAACGAAAGCTATTGGACCCTTTTGAGCATAACAACTTAAATCACGCGATAACAACCAGTGTGCGATCAGCCTTACCACGCAAGAGCAAACAGGTTTATTGCAAAACACTTGTTTATCTCCAATACTTCGTTCTATCTCATATTTTACCATTAGGCAGACAAGGACAGAGCATCGGAGGCTCCACTTAAACATAGCTAGGTATTCTTAAGATATGCGAGTCAAGGGAAATTAGGTACTTTAGAAGGGCAAGTTGTACCCAAGCGTCGTTGTTCGTAACAAGCTAAGGTCTCTTTTTGTTAGAGGTGCGAATCAATGAGGTCACTTATGTAGTTAGTATGAAGGTCATTATGCTTGTTGTTAGTTTTGTGGACAATTTCACGAGTATCAAGTAAGCGTTATCCGCAATATAAATCGCATGCTGTCTCACTCTTGTTGGGTTACAAAAAAGGGCGGCGACACTTTTATCTTATAGAAATGCTATTTGGAGACACAGAACAGACCCTTAGGTGTTATTTTTCTTTATTCAAATGTTGACTGTTAAAATGTTTCTGATGAATACGTTAATGTGTTTATCAATAAGAATAGTTCTGATTCTTATCCCGTAGATTTAAGCGTCGTGCCTATATCATGTCTGGGTAACTATGTCTTTGGCGAAGTGGTGGTGCGACTGCTGTGCATTAGGTCTCGAATTTGAATCCCAGTTCGGTCTAACAAGTAATTACTAGGAATTTCTGTCGGAAATGCCTCAGAAAGCACTTCAAGCAGTCGGTCCTGTCCCTGTTCTCTCTTCAGTCGTGTCGGATTGCCGTCACATTGGACTATATGGAGGATTATGGAGTGCAATTGAGTTTCTGCATTCAGTAACAAATAATAACAAATTTGTTTGCTTAAGATATTGCTGGGAAAATGTGTGTGTGCTACATACACCTTAAAGAATACCCATACTGAGCACGCACGGATGGTGTAGTGGTTCAAGTAGTCGCCACTGCCTCCGCGCCGAGTGTTGTGGGTTCGATCCCCACACGGGACAAAAATTGTGTGATACACAAATGGTGGATCCGAGGCCGGGTGTTCTTTTTGTGTGTTTGAATGTTCGTAAAGTCCTCCGAAACACAGGAATTATTCCTAGAGCTGAAGTTAATTCTTTTTAAAAAGGGCGTTAAAAGTATCTCTTTTCTGTTTTAAAAAGACATCTCTCGCCCTAAAGATATCCTTAGTCTTAACAAACATTTAAACAATGAAGAAACAATAATATGTTGGTAGGTACTTATATTATGTACCTACATATATCTATCCAAAGCTATGTTACGACCTATAAAATATGAGTTCTCACTTTTCTGTATAAGTTAGTTTAGCACGTAACACAAGTTTTCAGTTTTGAAATGTTTTGTATTACAAAAGATCTTTACCTTCGCATGAATAAGTGAAAATGTTAGTGCATTCGCCCACCGCTGCACTAAAGCTATTTCACTTAGCGTGACGTCACGCGAGAAACTCTGACAAGACAATAACATTATGATTGTGACGAAACCTAATAGATATTCAAATGTATTCCGAGGTTTGGTGGTGACGGCAACATTGGATACATAATAGGTCGTTGCTACTATCTATAGACAACACAATAAGCAGAACAGGACAATCGAACCTTTAACTATACAATTTTCGGTTTTTTATTGACCTACTTACATCATCAATAAATCAATGTACCGAAAATATTTTAAGTCCATGGTTCAGCCATGGACTTAAAATATTTTCGGTACATTTTAAGTTTATGATCGGAGCACAGAATATATATATTGGAGTTATAAACCGCTATTCTAAATTTGAATAATAAAATTTATACTTACTGTGTAATTGTATATAGAGTAAGTCGTTGTTACTCTGTGCGTTCAAGCGCGTTGTCGTAAGTTTGTGAATACGAATAACAAAACGTTTACAAAGCGATTGCAAATTCAATCCCGCCAATCAACATTATTTTTCGTTTTTATGATAAGGTAATCATGTGCTATATAAAGAGACAATTCTTGAAGTTAGTTACTAACTGTACTTGCTGTTGATTTAAATTAAGAAAACGTTAAATTGACGATTCTAATGCAAGCAGCGCTAATGTCTATGCATTTTGAATTCATTTTCTACTAGAAGATTTAGTGCCATCCACATCCATCCACCATTCATTCCACGCTATCGTGACGAAGATCATAAAAGAAATTCAAATTTCAAATTTACTCATTGTTCAAACGGCGCTCGTTCATTTATTAGTAACACACTGGTTTTACAAAATTTTCATCTTAAAATCAGCCTTTAAAGTTAAAAAAATAAACGGCTTCAAATTAAACGACCTTCTTATTTTAAATTTACACATTCATCAAACGGCGCTAGTTATTTTTTAACGAGTCATTGTTTTCATGTTTAGTAAACAAAACGAAATCAAAACAGAAACATTGCGCTGTTTTTGAACTGATTATTTATCAAGGCTATATTTCTCCGCCGAGGTCCATACACATGTTAACAATAGCATACCATGCTAAAACGTCAGTAACATACAGTTGTTACAAACAATCACTTATACAAACGACGTAATTATTCTAGATTGATCGTCGATCGTCACAAGCAATTTTCCTCATACGCAGTAAGTAGATTAAACAATAAAGGGCCCTTTGCATAATACACCATGATTACATACAATTGTATCACAGACTCACCAAGTAGTATCTTGTTCAAATGACATGCGATGCATAAACACGATATATATACACTTTATAATAAGACTAGATTTTACCGCGGCTTCGCTCGATGTTAGTAAAAGTACTTTTTCTGGATAAAGGTGTGGGTATGCGATATTTCACGATGATCGGTCGAGTAGTTAAGGCGTAAAAACGTAACAAAAAACTCACAATCGCATTTATAAAATTAGTAAGTATAAACTTAAGAGGAAACACAAGGGCCGTTTTTCCATACAAAAGTAGTCCCCTGTTTCCTCCCTGGATAATGCCAGTAGAGCAATAATATTTTTTCAAAAAATGTTTAGTCTCTATTGGCATGTCCCTATGTTTTCCTTTTTTTCATTAATTAATTATTAAAAGAGATATGAACCTTCAAAAACCTCAAACATTGGTCAGATTTTCTGCTGTGTTCAAACATCCAGAATACAAATTTGAGTAGATTATATAAAAAAAGAAAACACAGAAACACGGCCAAAGCCTTTCTTCAATTTTAATGAAATAAGTAGTTAAATCAGTCAAGTGTTGGAGAAGGAATCAGGGGACTACGAAACGTTGATTTTGTGTACTTTTATAGGTACTTTCGGTCCAAGCTGCAGTTGTCTCTATCACGCTCTGCGGGCACTGCGCGACAGCAATAGATTTTACAAATACCTATTTTTCAATTCTCTCGCCCGTGGTGTTTCCTCTTAAGGATATGGAATAGATACACAGATGATAATAAGCATAAACAACTTAGATGTATGGATTTGCATATTGTTGTGTTATAGTTCTATTGTATCGTGATACACTGGATGAATCATTCAATCAAGGTTAAGTTATCTTACCTCAGCCAGGCCCTTGATACGTGATAAATACTCATACAAATTTCGTGCGTCGGATAGCAAAAAGCTTGTCAATCTTAACTGTCGTCATGGAGTGAACAATTTTACGTCATCCGTTTTTGGCGGCAAAATTATGTACCTATCATAATATTAGAATAGTTATACACAACATATATGTCGTGGCCAAATCATAAAATTGATAACTTCATGATGTGATAACCATTTTAAGAAATGGTTGTACCTGTATACGTTAAGGGAAAACATTGCTGGTCCTACTTTAACAGCAGTGAGTCCTTATAATATTAGATAGCTTTTCAGATATTTATAATTTATTGTGCGTAAATTATCATGTGCATGACAGTTATGAGGTCTCGGGTTCAGTTTCAGAGTTAAAAATATTTTGTGTCAAATAATTCCCAGTAGTACCATGAAGTCAGGATCTATCTCTAGTAAACCGCAGTAGGCTTGCCCTCTATTACCTGGGACTTAAAATACTAAGCACAGCAGATCTTTATTAAAAGGTTCCGGCGCCATATCGGTATTTGCTTACTACCAGGCAGTAAGCGATTCTGCCATGTTCTTTGTATACAAACGCAACATAATTATATCAGCCCTGTATTAAACTGTCTCATTGCTGGGCACGGGACTTTCCTCAGCGCGAGGAGAGTTAGGCCATAGTCCACCACGCTGGCCCAGTGCGGGTTGGCAGACTTCATATATCTTCGAGAACATTATCGTAGAACTCTCAGATGTGCAAGCAACCATCTTCGAAAAGTCAGAGATGTGGAGAGCCGGGGGAGGGGGGGGGGTGGTCGCTAGTAGTTAGTTACCAATGACTCGCCCCGGCTTCGCACCGGTAGTACAAAACCTTAACAAATTATATAAAATTACAATGACTGTTAATTATATATATATAGTTATATGTATAACTAACAGTCATTGTAATTTTAAATATAAAAAGAACTTCAGGTTTCTTTACTATGTTGGTACAAACAATATAGTCGACCATGTATAACGTTTGTTGAGAATGCATACTAATATAGAAAAGCCAAATAAGGAATATTTTATTGTTTACTTCTTAGGCATGTTAAGAAGCTTATTGAATAGGTACCTATCTGTTTTTATTGAAGGGCAACCTTAAACGAGACTAGATAAAATTACAATGACGTAAACCTACTGAAGGTTACAGCGCAGTAAATTTTTAAAATGCTGTGTTATCTCATAGACTATAATTAAAAATAAAACTAATTATGTTTTAATCTACATTTACAAACATATTTATATAACGTAATTTAACTTTTTTTGTAAACGTTTCTATGATTTACTTTATACGTTCGTAAATTGCAAACAAATGACGCTATGTTACAAAGTCATAGCAGACCGAAGATATTTATTTTATAATGAATCATAAGCTCTTTACATAAATTACCTATTCAATAGTTTTTAGTTTTGAATTACCAAGTGGTAGCTTAAAATTAGAGCCTTCTATTTTTCCAAAGGGCAACACATTGTATCAAGAACAAACTGTTACTAATAACATTTTGGGATTTGTTTCTTTAATTGACCAACCCGTACTAAAACAAAACCGGCACGCAATAATACGTATAAAAACTTATAAAATCGAATTAGACGTTGAAGCTAACTATTGTAATGAAATAATTATGAAGAGAGAAATCCACAAGAAATCCTGCAACTCTCAAAACGAATGCGTTTTGAGGCTGATTCTTACTTAATGCGAGGTGAGGTGGTGAGGTGAGTAATCAGAACGTGCGTGATGTTTTCCTCTCTTAGCAATTATTCCATTACAATGAATTGCCACTAACATCGAATTCGATTGCATATAATAATATGTTTCATTCACGTTCCTGTTTGTTTTATTTTAAATATAATAAAGAAACCAATGTACTTAAAGGATAGTTCCGCTAATAAATAAGATATTTAACTACGTCGGTCAAGAGAGCGCTACGCAAGGAAAACAATAAAAACACAGATTCATGGACCGCGAGAACCTTGAAGACTACTATTAAGTTTTTATTGAAATCCATCTCTGAAGGTTGACACAGTCTCGTGTTGCTTGAAAAAGTAAGTTATCTAAACATTTGTTACGGCTTTTGTATAAAACCATACAAATGCGTAATGGTCTTGAAATTTCTTATAAAAAGTACATAACCACAAACCAATAATATAATCAAACAGTCAACAATATTTCCTTTTTTTGCTCTATTTGAGTTTGTTTTATTACCGTTAAAACGTTATCGTCATAACACCTTTACCCGTCGGCATGTCTTGCCTTACAATTTCATTAGTTTTGGAAAATATGTAGCAACATATCTCTACATTGCATATAATTATCAAACGTGACGAGGTGTATCGAAGCTATGAAAACTATGAAAACCATGGCAGCTAAGCAGCTTATGTCAAAACGGCATTTTTTATTAGCGCTACGTTGTCGATCCAATGCTGGTGCTACAGTTCTTTCGCTTGTTGAATGAGCATGTTATGTATATTGTTGAAAATCTGTGATCAACAAAACCATAAAAACACTTTACCTATATTTATGTTGAATAAAGAAGATAATTGCGAGTAAAATTACTTCTGCTAAGTGCATCTGTGTGTCGCAGCTACGAGTTATCAAGAAAATAACGTAATTACCGTTAATAATGGGAGGTTATGTATCTAGCATGCGTTGACTCGTTTTTGCGGTAAAAGAATGAGATCATTTCATTGACTCAGAGAATACGGGAATACTGCTTTTTGCCTGACACATGACAGTAACTAATAAAGGAAGCTTATAAAGTAACATTACGCATCTCTATGCACAAGGTCTAAAATTATAGTATACGTAAGTAAATTATATGTAAAGCGCGCGTACCTATGTGAGACACCGTAAGCAATATAAGTGGGCACATTTAAGAACGCTGTATATTTAATTATTGCGACAATATCTATTTATTGCCGTATATCTATAGAACAAGTCTAAAGTTGCAGTATATTGAATCACAAAGTTAAACGATATTTAGAAGCAATATGTAGAGGAAATTTACTTTTCTTCAGGTGCACTGTAACGAAAACTGACTTCCTTCACTCGGTGCACTAACCTTTTTGTTCTATGCTTATAAGCATGAGTTTATAGAACACGACGGACTTGGGAGATCAGATCCTCAGCCAGTCTTTGAATACATTTTGATTAGTTGGACTTAATTACCGCTAAAGGTGCTTTTAGGCTTGTCAGCCTATCAAAGGTCAGATACCTTTGATAAGCTGCGGGGATGAAAGCTATGAAAATTCTTAACACAAACACAATACATTGAAATTAAACTACTATATACGGATTTTATCGCGTTGTTTATTTATCACTGTATTACAAAATTTTGGAAATATTACTCTACTACTACTATTGATTTTATTTGACTAATTTATAAGCTAATAAAATTATTTAAACTATTAACTCTATTTATTTTTGGTTTACACTTTCCCCGACGTTTCGGGTGCTTTTCAGCAGCTATGGTCACGTTAGCTTATAAATTAGTCAAATAAAATCAATAGTAGTAGTAGAGTAATATTTCCAAAATTTTGTAATACAGTGATAAATAAACAACGCGATAAAATCCGTATATAGTAGTTTAATTTCAATGAATAACATTCGCGTAAACAGAAGACAATATTATACAAACACAATACTTTAATCTTCTTTATTATTAAGTAGGTGCCCTTGGTGTGGCCGCCTTCACAGGATGCCAATCTTTTTATAGGATTTCCTATACAAAAGCGTATGTAAACTAAGATGATTATGTAGCTGTGTTCATAATCATAATTGTTGACCATAAATGCAAATAATCAATAATAGTAGGTAGTACTTATTTCGATCAATATTCTGCTAAATCAGGAATCTAAAACTTTGTGCAGTAATCGATGGATTTAATAGCGGTGTAAGTACAAGCGTTTCTCTTAAAATATAAATATCGACCTTATTTGGGTCAATTAACGACAGAGAACGTTTACCTATTTTAATTGTCAGTTGACAATTTACGAAAATAACTCCGTCCACAGCTTAAGATGAAGATGTCGCAACTGTGTAAATTGGATCGGAACTCATTCTTAAAATATTTTGTCGCGTTCTATGAATAACTTTTTGTTATTATGAAACAAGGTGGATTTTGTCTAGGATGGCATCAAAATCTAAGAATACATTTATTTATTTGTTTGTTTTCTTTAATTTCAGGTGAACCAGTACGTTGTTGGACGTGTTCTTCAGACCTGAACCCTCTGTGCAACGATCCCTTCCTCGCTGGAAGATCGGACAACTCGTATCTATTCCGCCTGGAGAACTGCGACGCCAACAGTGGAGCTACATACCCTTACTTGACTTCATCGAAGTCAGTTTGTAAGAAGCAGAAGAAATACGGTTAGTTGAAAATACAATTATAAATGCCTCCAGTATTAGTTATTTCAGTAGTTAGTGTAGTTAACTATAATAAGACTAAAAAAAGGTTCCATTCGTTTCTGTGAAATACCATTCAGCCAGTACAAAATCTTTGTAATTTCACAGTGTACCTATTTTAAATTCATCACACATGCGTAGTGTTCCCGAGGACTATAGGCTTTTAGCCCTTTTTTTGAAGGCTAGACTCGTAATTATGGGGCTTGACAGGCTAAAAGCCTATAAAGACGTTTAGTCCTTTAAGTTAGGCCTTTTCAAAAGGTTCAAAAGGTCTTGCTAAGGGCTAAGCTTTTTAAGGCTAGTCTGACAGCAGTAACGCTTAACCCTGTGAAATGGCTTTGAAAGCTATGAAGCTCTTAGTCCTCGAGGCTATAGCTATACAAGTAATTATGACTTATTTTCTATTAGCTAATTCTTTGGTCCATGTCTCTTAGATATTCTCGATGTTTCGCAATTATTTCCTTTTCAGTGGATGCTCCTTCCATTGCTCTTCAATAATTTTCATATTGATCCATTTTTTTAACGTTTAATTTAAAAATATAACGAAAAAGCAAACAGAAACCGTGTCTACAGGTATTTGAAATGTATTAAACTAAAAACCCATTTAAACCAAAAGTACATCGGATGAGTCAAGTATAGCACGATATTATAGCATGGTGGAAAAGCCAAAGACAAAACTTACCACAGTTACAATATACGGCATTAGATATTTTATCTAAACCTGCTACAAGTGTTCCCAGTGAATAATCGTCCTCCAAAGCAGGAAATTTGATTAATACATATTATTTAATTCATACGATGATTTCCTTAGATTGAGTCTCAAAAATGGCTTTAGCCTTAACATAAGCCTATTACTTGAAAATGACTCCATTCGCAAGAAAAGCCATAGGCTCATAGGCATTTTAGAATGACGAGGCTTTTAAACTTCTTCTTTATTAGCATAGTTCTAAAAAGAGACCGATAGGCTTAAATTTAGGGCTAAAGGCCTATTGTCCTCGGGAACACTACACATGCGTCTTATCACAAAAGTCTGCTTTAAAAGAAAGATGCTAATATGAAGGCAGAAACTTTTGAGCTGAGCTTTAATTAGTGGGTAACACAATATCAACAAAAAGCCAAGTTAAACTGGTTATATCAATTTGCTATTCTACGGAAGCAATGGCAATAGGAGCAACTAGTCAAAAGTTAAAGAACAAGAAATATACGCCATATCACATTAGTATCAAGAAACCCAATTTGTCCAATTCGTTGATTATTATGCCAGACGCGCATTCCGACGGCGTCAAAGAATGTTCATTTCTAAATATTTTAACACGCATAAAGTACCAGCGCTTAGAAACAAATCGGGACATTTGAAATTTGAAAGGGGAAATATTTTAAAACTGATTGTGAAAGATAGTCCTAAAATTTATTTGCGTCGAAGGGAACTTCATGGTTGGTAACATTTAAAAGGGCTTCCATGCCACGACTAGTTTACGAGACCGTTAGTACCGTTATTTTGGTGACCTAAATGCCACAGTTGGGTACATCATTGGCCGTACAAAAACTGTATAGTACACTTTAATAAAAGAGTTCTGTTATAAATTTCCAGAGTAGTTAGGTATAATAATATGGCGTTTTACGCTTAGTCTTGCTGATCATAGGTCAGGCATAATGTTGAGTTTTCTATTAGAATATCGGAATAAGCAATGTGTGAATGATTATTACGTTAAACTTTAAATACGCCTAAAATATGGCCTTGAAGGATAGGCATGAGTTTATTGTTTGCTATTTTATTAACAACCTAGCACATTTACATATCAATACAAAAATATAAATTACTGACATTAAAATCGTGTATTGTGGTCGTGGAGTTTAGGATAACTAGAACGAAATAGAATATAAATAATGCTAATATTGCTAATAACTTTGCAGTTTTAACCATCAACAATCTTGACAAATATGGCTCACCTACCTAATAAGTGAGCACTTAGTTAAAGCGACATTCATTAGTCAGTGAAGTTTGTCTTAGTTACATATATGAGTAAGTAAATTACTCACGTGACTAAGACTTTGTGACTTATTTATTTACGTAGGTGGATAATACAAAAAACCACCAAATTAATAAATATACTCACATTCATATTTACAAGTTACCCTGACATATAGAGCCTAGTATGTCGCCAAAAAGTAAGTCATGATTATAATTCCTTTTTTTTTTGTAGTTATATACAGGGTGATTTTGAAATCGTGTAATTCCTTTTAACCACGCATTCTACTGGTGATATAGAATAACCCTGACCTTATTTTTATTTGATTAGAATTTTTTTTTTGAACAATTATTGTTCCATTTTTTTCGTGAAATGGTGTCAGATAGTCATATCTTAACCAACCGAGGCAATTTTATTTTTTTTCTAATTAAAATAAAAAAACATATTAATAATTAATGTCGTAAATAATAACGGGCGGTCCTTTTTATTGCCCCTTATTATTTACGACATCAGTTATTGTTATGTTATTATTTTTAAATTAGTAAAATATTAAGATGTCAGGTGGTTAAAATATGACTATTTGAAATCATTTCATGAAAAAAATCTGTACTCTAATTTTGCCGAAACCATTATTCTAATTAAGAAAAAATATTGTCAGGGTTATTCTATATCACCAGTAGAATGCGTGGTTAAAAGGAATTACACGATTTCAAAATCATCCTGTATATATACAAATTCATCTACGATTAATGTTAGGATATCATTGAATGACGATATTATACGAAACGCGATTGCTTTTCGTGAGGCCTCGGATTTGATTCCCGGGTCTGGCAATATGTTATGTATTAGTTTTTCTGTTGTGAAGTTCTCAGTAGAATGTTTGTAAGAGTTCTGTTACGTGAGACTTAAACCATAGCTGGCGAAATGCAGCTATGATATACCTCTGCCTATAGACGTGACACCATGTCTGTATGAGTATCGGCAAATAATAAGTAGTCGATGCTTAAAATATAATATTCTATCACATACACACAACACCATCTAGCCCAAACTAAGCAGAGCTTAGTACTATGGGTACTAGACAATGGATAAACATTCATATGTACTTTTTTTGTAAATACATACATATTATACATAGAAACACCCAGACCAAGACAAACATCCATGTTCATGCTCACAAATGTTTAACTTGTGCGGGAATCGAACCCGCGACCTTTGGCGTGGCAGTCGGTTACACTAACCACTACGCCATCGAGGCCATCGCCATACTCTTTTGAGTAAACCCAGGCAGGAAATTAATTCCTTCAAAGAAGTAAGTAATCTTCTTTGAAGAATCATGCAGGCCTTTCCAAATAAGGTATTTGACTCATAAAGTTGTGCAATGCAATGGAATAGCGCCAGGCTTCGTTTATAAGCCAAGTCCAAGTTTCCAAAACTGCGTGAAGTCACACTGTCCATCGGCGTGCCGAAAGAATATACATATATCTATATAGATTGTATAAATATATGCTATGCATGCCTTTTAATGCACACAGGAAGCAGGCTGTAGTAGCATATTATCATCAGCCGGCCATAATCTTCATTGTCACCTGACCACTAATGATGGTAAATTAAAATGTTATAATTCTAAGCATGTAGGAAGTCTGTTAAATTTGTGACATTCACACAAATCTTTACCTCAATGTCAAATGTAATAGTAGTTTGCGTTGTGTGAATACAGGTTCCATTGTTCACGATAATTGTCGCTAATTTGTGATGTCATTCGTTTTGGTTACCTGCTACCTTTGGGAATACTTCTGGGTACAACAAGGTCACATAATAGAGAATTTAATTAGTAAGATACGACCCATTACGTTCGTTAAAGAAGGGTATTAAACTATTACAATACATAATGGGCATTAAATTTATATGTTTCGACACGCTAGGTCTGTACCTACTTTGTAGCCGTATTTATAATGTTTGGTAAGTTCATAACGTTGACAGGTTAAATTATGAAATACATAATCCATAATTATTTATTAGTTAGACAGGTAGGGTTCTTTTTCCCCACGCAAGGGGACAAATAGGACAAAATTTAGTTTTGGTTAATGTAGTTTCGTCTTTTCACATGGCGATCGCGATGGTGTCGGGCCGAAACCACGGCTGAGCCGCGATTGTGTTTCAGTCTGTTTCTAATATTAAATTTTTTTCTACTGTTAATAAAGTAAGGGTCTACAAAAAACATTTACACATGTACTGCAAACATGTATATTTAAGTATACAACTAAAATAGTTTTAAATAAATAATATGATTCGCGCGGCTCCGCCGACTCTGATTACGTCGAGGAACACCTTGGTAGCCTTAGTCGGTATGACCGGGATGTCGCCATCTTTCACCGGGCGAGTCCGAAATAAGAAAAATAAAAGGTATCCACTTCTAGAGGCAAGTAAAGGTGCATTTAAGCAAATGTAATACTTGAAAGCTTTTTATCGTTATAGAATGAGTAGGTATCTTTTTAAGAAGACAACTTCGGACTTGTCATATATCCTGTAACATTTAAACAACGGACGCAAAGAAATGAGAAAATATAGGCATCTACTTACTAATTTTAAATAGTAAACAACATTATATATGTAGTTAATATTCCGACTCATCCTGTGAATAGTGTGGTTGCTGGGTTAATTATCTAAATCCTACGCACATTTCTATGTTAATAAGGAGTCTAATTCAACTAGGTCAATGGATATACCCTCGTCATTCATTACTGTAGGTAGGTAGTTAAATCATTAGACTGTTTACACGGTCGTAAAAAAAATTAATGACTTAGTCACGCCTATACTTCTCCAAAAAGGTTACTATACTTCATTTGGTTTGGTATTTAGCTAAAGGTAAACAATCTTGATGTGACTTTTTACACTAACACATATTAAACAAATAAACTACTGCTTAAACTAACGGTTCAATTGATTTAGTAATCGTTATTTACATTGATCTTTAGCAGAATTTTAATTTTATACTGAGTTTTAAGATAAAAAAGACATGTCAAGATTGTTTAACATTAGTTAAATACCTAACCAAATGGAGTATAGAGGTATTTTATTTACCACTTATCTAAGTGGCAAAATAGCAAGAGACCCGCGTACTGGTTTCCGTAACCAGTAGGTCTAGTATGGACTCTTGCTTAACCAGACAGATGAGGATTGTCGGTTATAAAACTGACCTGCCGTAGATGCTTGAATTGCGACCACATTTCGTCAGCTGTCTTAAGTTCAACGTAACAGGAACCAAAACAATTGTCCCTAACATACATATTACCATACTCTAAGCAGTTACTGAGAATTTCCGTTCTGATAAACTTTTAGTTTGGACAAAGCGCTGGCCAGATGGACCGCGACTAACAAGAGCAAACTTATACCACGACCCACGAGACAATGAGACTTAATGAACTTATCATCCTTATTAAAATGACGCCTAGTTTCTTAAGGCCAACCTACCTCTTCAATTTCGTTGCTGTCTTTTTCTTCATATTAGGTTCTACGTTAATTCCCTAGGGCCGGCAATGCGCAACGAAAAATGAAACAAAGAGTCATAAACTCCGGTAACCACTTACTTTCAAGCGGCCCATTTGCCTATTTGCCTCTGCCACTGCTATGAGGGTAGGTATATAAAAAGAGTTATTGCCTATTTACATAGGTATACCTAAACGCATTAGGCTGTTATGTACCTACATAGATAATCTTACAAATACGAAGCAACACTATTGCCATAGCTACCGGATACAGTTCCTGATACTGAACTGCGACTGATAATTTAGGTACCTACTTGGGAAACCAATGACAGTTTTGTCCGATAATTCATGTACTTTACTCGTATCGGACGTTTTGACCTGATTTATTCAATTTATTGCTTTTACATACGCTTAAATTTATATTTTCAATAATAAACATTACAAGTAAGAATGCCTATAAATTGATAAAAGACATAAAAAACGTTCAAAAGCACTCAAAGGAATGGCGGCAAAGACATATCGCTAACGGCGGCCATATTTATTTTTACTAAAAAGTTATTATACATTATATATGTAGCTCTTGTAACACAGTTCTCATTTTTATTACGAATTTTATATTTGTTACTTAATATCCAACTAGAAGTTTGAGCTACAGTTTGAAAGAAACGGACATAGGACCTTCATAATAATATGTCCTTCTGTCGCAGTCGAATAAAACTGGTCATAGAAACATTTGTCGGAAAAAAAAACAAACAAACGTCGGCCTCGATGGCGTAGTGATTAGTGTAACCGACTGCCACGCCTGAGGTCGCGGGTTCGATTCCCGCACAAGACAAATATTTGTGTGCATGAACATGGATGTTTGTCTTGGTCTGGTTATTTCTATGTATAATATGTATGTATTTACAAAAAAAAAGTATATATGTATGTTTATCCATTGTCTAGTACCCATAGTACAAGCTCTGCTTAGTTTGGGCTAGATAATGTTGTGTGTATGTGGTAGAATATTATTATATTATTATTATTTGTTGGTCCTGAAGTTATCAACTGTTTGTGCTCCTATTTTTATAATACATGAGTTTACATTAACCAAATCTTCTAAAAGCTTTTTCTCTTTCTTTACAGTCAACGGTCAGTTGATTGTGAGCCGTGGCTGCACATGGAAGAGACAGGACGACTACAGTTACGTATGTCCCAGCAGCTCCAACGGACCAAATGAAGTCACCTCCTTCTGCGAGACCTGTGATTATGATGGTTGCAATGGAGCCGCCGCTGTCGGCAAAACCATTGCTTTGTTAGCAGCTCCCATAACTCTCCTGCTCTTCAAGTAACGAATGAAAGAACACAATACATAGTACAAATATATAGATTTATTTGACTTTATTGTTTACTGTGGGACCATGTCGAGATTTCTCCCAAGCAGTACCCACCGCAAGTTTTTAATTTACTGATATTCCACATCGAGTTTTAATCAAATGAAATGGGTATTTCCATACATTCTTTTTAATATTTTCTTCAGACTTTACGACATAACGTAATCATGAATGTGTTTAATCTTTACTGTCATTAAATATTCTATTTTCGTCTATTTTTTAAATTCTTATAATCTTTTGAAACCTCTACAATAAAAATCTGTTTTTCGATCACTCGCTGGTTGAGGATTAATTTTAACTGTAAATATATCTAGTTTGTCCGTAACTTACCATACCTATCTAAGTTTATATGTGTATGTAATGTTGTTAAGTTAATAATAAGAAATAACATAGTATTGTCTGTTTTTACTGGCTTTCTAAACGCACTAATCCAGTTAAGTGGAGTTCAAATGCGACTTTTTATTACTTTCGTAAGACAAATTAATGGTAACATTATAAAAGAAGCATTTAAAAATAACTTTCAAGAACCTCACAATTTGTAAATTATGACGCCAGTAAGTGCCTATGTTGATTAATAATAAATTTTATCGTACAACGTTGTTTGTTTCATTTAAAATTAGGTACCTATCGACTTTCCTATTTATTTCTCGATAAACAGTAATGATAGTAAGTAATCAATGAGCGATAGCCTAGTGGGCGACAGCTGGACTGCCACGTAGAGATCTCTCGAGTTCGATCCCAAGGCACACACTTCTGATTTTCAAATTTTTCTGCATACTTAATAAAGGGATTAAATATAATGACCATCAAAAGTACTAATTGCACAGCAAAATATAAAAAAATATATCATAACGAACATCTATACGCCTCAAATCACTGTACCTATTCCGCCTCGGAAGGGTTAGGTTATGTTAGGTTCCTTCTTAAACCCACCCAAAAATAGAAAACCGCAAAGCGTGGCTCCGTCGACTTAGTTTGATCTCTTTGAATATATTTTGCTGTGCAAGTATTTTTGGTAAGCATATTTTGATGTGTAATTAGTATTTTTTGTGGAACAAAGGCAAAAAATTTAAGAATAGTTAAATACTACCCATCAATAAATAGTTAATTAAGTATCGCTCGTTTTAACAGTGAAGGAAAGCATCAGTCAGCAAGTGAGAGTTCTTCATAATGATGTACCCAAAGATATGGTCTGTCTGCCAATCCGACCTGAGCCTGCGTGGTGGACTATTAGGCCATAGTCAACCACCCTTCTCACACACTGAGAAGCGATCCGAACCCAGCAGTAGAACAGTTATATATACGGGGCTGATATTATTTATATATATCAAATAAGTTATTTTTTTTAAAATGTCTTGCTGTGTCTTTGGGTTTTTGTATGAAAGATCGACTTTGTATAGGTCATTCAGCATTTAATCACATTCTGATTGATGTTCTCTAATGTTTTATTTACGTTCTTCGAGCTTTCGATTAATATAATAAATAATTACAATAAAATGCTGGTTATTAAAATGGTATAAGAGCGAAAGAATGTTTATCCATTCCTTTTCCCTTATGGGCGGTGAGTCTGCGGTACCTACTGACTGGGCGAAATGCAGGTGTTATTACTCTTACGTTGAAAAGGGGGTGGTAAATAGGTACTTTCCTGGCTCAGCCGATTTATTCGTAAGTGATCATGAAAAATGAGCGGTGAGTACCTTTCTGGCCTTACCGGCTCATTCATAACTGGTCATAAAAAGAAGTGATTAATATTTTCTTGGTCTAGCCGGCTCGTTCGTTAGTGGTCATGAAAAATGTATGGTAATTACTATCCTGGCCTAATCGTCATATTCATACCGATGCTATATAATTGGTAACGGCAGGCTCTATATCAATGTCCTGTTTAAAACAAATCTAGCAGCAATAGGTGACTAGGCTTCTAGATCAGGCAGGTTATATCCGATTTGAGGACTCCCTATTGTAGTCTAGCTAGTAATCTTACAAACAATAAATAAGATAAATTTTCCAATTTTTTTTTTTATTTTGCTTGTCAAAAAGACCACTCTCCGCCTGATGGTAAGCAGTCGTGTGATCTAAGCGCAGTGGCCTCCACATCGTCCTCATAGCAGCCGAGGCGATGCTGAGGACTCTACTTTGACGGCCTGAGAAGGTGCTTTTTCACGCCCCGCTTAAAGGACCCAGGATTGAAGGAAGAAGGAAACACGTGCCTTGGCAGAGAATGACCTCTGGATCTCCGATGATACGGACAGCCCGCCGCTGTAACCTGTCAAGAGCGAGAAGAGAGAACCTTATACAATCGGCACAGCTGCCCAGACGCGAAGAACCGCCTCACCCTGTTCAGAACTCCGAGTTTTCGCGAAGCTTGCTTAATGACGCTCTCGATGTAGGTTTTGGGATTAAGGGAGCGGCAAAGATCCATACCTAAGATGGAGAGGCTGTCACGTATCACCAGTGGAGTGTTCTTCAGAGAAGGGAGGCGAAGGAACGGAGACTTTTTTGTTGAGAACGCGCATGCCTGGGTCTTCTTGGCGTTGAACTGGACCAAGTTCTTGGCACCCCATTCAGAGATGCGGTTCAAGGTCTGATCAAGTCCAACGACAAGATCCTGCCTTTTCCCCACAACCTCAGCCTGTTTGGCCCCAGGACGTCCGAGATAACGCCCATGCACGGTACTGTCGTCAGCATAACAATGTATGTTGCCGAGATTCAACATATCATTGATATGCAGTAGAAAGAGCGTAGGGGATAAGACGGACCCCTGAGGCACACCTGCATTGACCTGTATAAATTTGGAAGCGCGACCGTCGCAAAGGACCCGAATACGACGCTTCTGCAGGAAACTTGCAATCCAGGTGCACAGTTGAGGGGGCAAGCCATAGGCCGGAAGCTTGGAAAGAAGAGACCGGTGCCAGACTCTATCGAAAGCTTTGGCTATGTCTAAGCTGACAGCCAAAGACTCGCCGTGCTTGTCCATAGCCTCACCCCAGAGGTCCGTGACGAACACTAGAAGATCACTCGTTGATCGTTTAGCCCGAAAGCGGTATTGGCGATCATTGATCAACGAGTGATCCTCCAGGTTGCGGACAATTTGGGTGTTTATAATCCGCTCGAACACCTTGGAGAGCACTGAGGTGATAGCTATGGGTAGACAGTTGCCTGGCTCGGCACGGTCCCCCTTTTTGGAAATCGGTTGAACGTTCGCCTCCTTCCAAGCCTCAGGCACAGTGCCTGCGGCGTAAGACGTCCGGTATAGGCGCGTAAGTGTGGGAGACAACTCCACTGCACATTTTTTGAGGACCACAGCTGGGATGCCGTCTGGTCCACTGGCTTTCCGAACATCGAGAGACTGCAGTATCGCACGAACGTCACGTTGCCTGATACGTATATCAGGCATGGTGTATCCGCAGTCGGTAAAGTTAGGCGGCTGCGAACCGCAGTCATCGATTCGGGAGTTGGCCGCAAAGAGATTTTGCAAGCAGATCTGCTTTCTCTTGCGGCCGATGAGCCAGTGATCCATTCGGATATCTCAGAGGGGGCAGCGAGGTCTGGCAGAAGTTGGACTGCACGGCTTTGGCCAGGCGCCAATAGCTACGACTGCCCGTAGGATGGGCCATGAGCTCCTGGCCGAACCGTGCAACGCGCTGGGCATCCGCTCTTAAGTATGCCCTCTTGCAGACCTTTGTGGCTTGGTTGAACGCTGCCTTCAGGTGATCCACGTTAGAGTCGTGGAGAGTGCGAGCCCTGGTCCAAGCGCGGTACGCTGTTTGTTTGCGTTCAACAGCATTAGCGCATTCACGACCGAACCAGGGCCTTTTCCTGCCACCGCTCGTGACATCACTGTATGGAATATAATATTCCATACCCAGGATGATTTCACCAGCGACAGCAGTAGCGCTCTCTGAAGGATCCCTGTTCTCAAAGCAGCGTTGAGCCCAAGGGATGGATGCGAAGTACTCCCGCATTCCATCCCAGTCTGCTGACGAGTAATGCCACAGTCGTCGTCTTGCCTCCTCGGGTCATGGGAGCGTAACAACAACAGCTGTGGCACAAACCAGACAGTGGTCTGAGGTGCCCAGAGGAGCACTAATCGACACACTGTACCGGTTCGGGTTACTTGTCAGCAGCAGATTGAGCAGAGAGGGCGCCTGACCTGCAATGTCCGGTATCCGGGTGGGCTGGAGTACCAGTTGAGACAGGTCATGCGTGAGAGCGAACGCATGGGCAATTCGTCTCGCGTGGTCTGTTTTGGGAGAACCCAACCAGGTCTCATGGTGGGCATTGAAATCTCCCAAGAACACCAACTCAGCGTTTCGAAACTGCTCCTGCGCGTCGTCTGCCGGCTGACTCAGGTAATCAAAGAGTCGAGTTGTCTCAGCGTCTCCTGAATGGGATCGGTAGAGGCACATGTAGATTCGGCTGAAAGAGCCATGATCTACGTGTACCCAAAGGACAGAGAAGGAAGGGTCCTCTAGGCAGTGTAGACGGCGACAACAAATATCCGCCCTAACAAACAAGCATACCCCGGCTTTCGCGAGAAAACACTCCTCTAGCACGTAGCCGGGATATTGCAGGTAGGTCGTGTCTGCAGGACGGCGTATTTGTGTCTCCGTTAGAAAAAGCTTTGCCGGCCGAGCCGTCTCCAGGTGGTGATGGACAGCATTAAGGTTAGCGTGGAGTCCTCTGATGTTAATAAACTCCACGACACCGGAAGAGGAAGCAGCGGTGGGGTTACGGCGATTGGCTGCTGTTAAACGACAATGCTTTGTTCGTACTGCCATAGAGTGAATGGAAGGGAAAGGTTGAAAAAAAAAGAGGCGGCTATTCTCGCAGCAAAGTAGGGCAAGGCGCAGAGCAAGTTTCGTCATATTACTGTGTGGTATGGCTATAGCCGATCCGACGGACGGAAGGACCCCCGTACCCTCCCGAAAGTGGTCGCCGGGACCCACCCTCCGGTCACCATCCGGCACGACGAGCCACCTCGAGATTATGCGCGGCATGATGAGGCAGCCAACCAAGTTGGTTAGACTCGGTTAGGCCTCTGGACTATACCGCGGGCGGCCAGCAGAGCACCGTTTCTACGGCTCACACAATGACTCTACGGATACTCTGCAGGTCCCTCGTAAGCTACGAGAATCGTCACCTCATGCTTAGGCCTCCGGCACTCTCATTCACCGAACGAAACACAGCAGTGAAACACTGCTATTTCACGTCGATTTTCTGTGAGTACTTCCCCGGTCGAGCCGATCCATTCATGCTGTAACCAGCTTGGCTCTACTACCGATATCCAAATAAAACAAATATTATAAAGAAAACCCCAAATAAAATACAAATATTATATAAATGGTATTTATTTAGTGTCAACATTATAAAAATTGAATTTATACAGTAAATGGACGGTTTTCATTTCAGTCTTAAACATCTAAATTATACATATTGTACGTCTACAATCCCAACATTTGTGATATAAGAATACAAAACATTTTTTTATACACATTGTACAAATGATATTGGATGTATGAAGCTATTCAGCCAGAGTGCATCGGTATTGTCGTACTTCATGATACCCAGCTAAGGATATTACCACGAGCATTAAGACAGATCGTTTAGGCTAACACGTACAGACGCGTAGATCTAAATGGATATGACTATATGGATATGATATGATAGTGAAAAATACCAACGAGAAAAATGCCAAAATAAAAATTTGTGAAATACAAATAAAGTTAAGTCCGCTGCGACAGAGTAATCATTCCCAGGGCGAGAGTAGTCATTAATTATAAAACAAATTTAAGCGCAGGAAAAAATTTACTTTACAACCGCACTATGTTAACTTATTACTTTCACGTAAGAGAATAGATGTTTGAAGAGTAAAGATGCAAAAGTTATACTTTTGCATCTTTAATCTTAAAACACATATTAACTGTTGAGAACTGATTAAAAAGTGCTACAATTGAGTAAATTTTGGTTATGACTTTTAGCGCACATGGTATCTATCTATAAATAAACTACAAGCAGATTTTGCAGCAACTTAACTGCTTTATTGCTTTATAAAATTATGCAATTACTGATTTGTAAAATATAGAATGAAGTAAAGAAATCTGGCTTGCATGCAGATATATGTATTTAGCTGATAGTGTGCCAAAACAAAAATACAAAGCAAATTATATGATTTTGTATGTGTATACACAGAGATTGCCAAATTATTTTTACATACAACAAAACAGCATACACAAAAAGAATCTATAATAGAACAGAATTATTATAAAACTACTAAAATATCTGGCTAGAAATACTTAAAATCCTAACGAATATTATAAATGTGAATGTGAGTTAGTTCGTTAGTGAGGAACTTCGCATACACGTTATCAGGGAAACAGAAAAGGGCATTTAACAAAATCAAACAAACTCACATTTTATATATAGAATTTCGGTCTAAAAAAAGTAGGGTAGTGGAGTACCTTACTATTACACTTACAAGCCAGAATTTCAATAGTGATTATGTCACTTAATAGTATCATACATTCTGTCTTTCATTTGCATCATCATTTGACATTAACTCTTTTTAGAAGATTTCAAAATCTTATATTTCCAATGTATTTATAAAAGAGCTTTGAGTACATTCATATGCTGTCACAATACTGCTGAAACATCTGTAGAAACTCGCCATATTTAGTTAGTTACACATGGCATCTTTATAAAAAATATACACAGTAAATTAACTCCTAAAATTATATATTGATATAGTTATGCCTATTTGCTAAAGTAAAGCATTGAGCGCCATAAGTGCCCTATATGCAATATTCAATATGTTAAGACTACAATAGAATTATAATTTATATAAGATTCTTTAAAATCAGATCTCTAGTAAGACACTTGATTTCATTATTTCCATTTGATATAATTAAATTTAGTATAGGTATATACATATATAAAACATGTTTGCCTTTGAACTGCCTTGAAAATAACTTAGTAAAGAATTTTCTGAAATGGTTATTTATACTATATGTAAGCAATACTCATAGTAAACAGTACAAAAACTACAATGCTCTTTCATACCACCACAACACAAACATTATTCTTAATGCCGAAGTTGTCTATTTAAAACAAAAAGAAAAACATCATTTTTTATGCTGTGTCATGAGAATGCTTATGGGTGCTTGCATACCCTTTTGATAGCCGCACAAAGAAGCATATTAGAACATGGCAATTGAGTGAGAATGTGCTGTTATAAATAAAATTATTTATTATTTTAATTATTATTATTTATTATTAGTCTATAAGACATTTCTAATTGTTTTCAGATGTTCGTGAATTCTACACAATAATTCAATATATAAGACAACAAGTTTTATTCGCATTGAGAGTTTTAGTTTTATAATGGTGTAATTTCAATATATTTATATAGCATATTTCAATAATATTAAACCAGATATCAAACACATCTTTAAAAGTGAGCGGAATGTAAAATGGAACAGCCTTTTGTGCCTTTATAGCAAAGTTACGAACAAGTTATTTGTTCAGTCAATTTACCAAGAAAAGGAGTTGAAATCAATATAAATTACATAAGTAATATTTTGTTGGATCATACTTACTTTAGATCATATTTACTTTAGTTATTTTAGAAAAATAGTAAACTGTCCTTCACCAATATCTATGACTAACTACATGGTAGTATGTACAAAAATGTGACACATATAAACATATTGTAACAATTTCTAGTTAACATTGTAGCTGTGGGGTTGTCATTTGCACAATTCAGGTAATTAAAATTTTTAAGTGAACAGAAAAACAATATACATTTTAAAAACAAATGAGGAGTCAATATTACAATAACCACTTCAGTACAACTGAGGATCCTACAAAGAACATCAAAGGCAATGGACTAAAGACAGATGATGAATTACACCCGTCTTTACTGTTACATGTGCAGTATTCAATAAAGATGTTGTAGGTGCCAGTCCGCATAAGACAGAATCTCTCGTCACCTTGAATACCAACTTCACCTAAATAAGCACAATCTCTGAAGTAGCGCCATTCTCCATTCACTGTAATGGTAAGAAAGAATAGAATTAGCTTTTATAGTAATTGTTTTGTATAAACTTACATACTATACGTAATGCATTTTTTTAAATGCTGATTGAAATATTTATTTAGTATTTGAACTACAAAAAGAAATTGGTTTTTGCTATACAGATAATTTACTTTGCCTTGTTATGGACAAAGTCACCTAAAACATGCATTATTTGTTTATAAGGAGGCTTTGTATATAAATTTAATACCCTAAATTGTAACACAAGATATTTTAATTTTTAATTGATACTCATGCAGAGTATTACTACTAGGTCAAAACGGAATAGCCAATACTAGCTTAAACATATAGATAAAAAAAAATTATGTATAAAATGTTTATTTTTATTATGTAAAAAAGTGGTTTGTATACAAGCACCATTTTTTGCTGAGATCTTTCTTCCAGGCAACATTTGGATACAGTAATTAGTGTAGATAACAGGTTATTGTGTATCTAAGAGTGTGCAGCATTCGTCAGACTCAGATAAAAACTATTAACTAAACCTAATATACTTTGTCTTAAAGAATTTATTTTAGAGCCACAGATTTAAGATATATGAATGGAAATAATAAGTCTATACTTATAAACAGATCTTTTATAAATTGACGGAAATAATTAAAAATAAATGGATTGATTTCACTTAACAATGTAAATATAATAATCATTTAATCAAATATGAAATACTACCCAAATATAAGTCAACCAATTGCTAAAAATATATATACACAATAATTAACAAAAATTGGAAATATAACCTGTTTTCAAACCCACCTTTTTGTCTTATTTTCCGACACATGGAAGGGCGAACGCCCGGCAGGTGTGATAACCCTTTCTCCTGTTTACAATCTGTTATAGGCACTGTGCTGTTGTCAAATGGATCTGCGCATTTTGGATCATTGCTCGATCGGCAATTCCAACACTTTATACTGAAAGCTAAAAACAAGTCTAATTAGTAACACAGACTGGGCGTGCCCATTGTTTATGAATGAAAACCAAAACTTACCGTAAGGCACAATATTTAAAATGATAAAAATATACACAATATGTCTAATATTGATACACATTTTGATCTATTTACGATCTTATATAATAAAAACTAAAATACCGCAATATCAAACAAAGCGTACCAAATACAATACAAACCAGTTAAATTTACGATTCGTTTTGACAGTTGAAGTATTCGAAGCTACTCGAGAGATGCGAAAAGGCAAAAATACCGTAAAAAGCAAACAAGTGAAACCTAATGTTTGTACCGGTAGAATGATGACTTTAATCAATCAAAAGGTAGAATCAGGATTAAAACTATTTTTTTTATAAAAACGCGTACAAAAATAAAATACAAATGTATGTAAATATCGGTTTTGTATGTGCTGTCGATTTTTTTATAAAAATATTTATTTGTCGATTATTTTATGAGAAATATAATAAAATGTCAATAATCAACTTTAAACTATGATACTTTGATACCCCCCTTTTTTATTACGGGGGCGATTTATTTACATATTTTATGTATATTTTCGCAAATCGGCACGGATCCATCCACAACGATTGAATACACAATGCTGCCAGCCGTAAAGGAAATACTGAAAGGATGCGTTGAGAATTTGCACAATTCAAATTAAAAACTAAAGCGAAGTTTTTATCAAAGTCATAGTCAGTGACATATTTGTATAATTGGGTACTATAAGATGTTATAGAAGTGACGAAATGCCATGTTTTTATCTTTTTATGTATGAAATAAACATGGATACAGATGAAGTTAGAATTTAAGATACACGCGGTTCCAAGAGGCGGTATTTATCTACGAATATTGCGATTAAATGCAAAGAACTGATTAGAAAAATTAGTAAGTACAGTAGCAATTGTGTCATCGATATCCAGATTCATATTGTGATTACTTTATAATATCTTGGTATATTGTAGGTCTATCCCTGAGCTATCTCCCTATGAATGTACTGCATCAGTCGCAGCGTACACTTCAGAGAGAAGCCTGAAATCTTCACGGTTCGGATATGCCAATCCCATCAGACCCATCCTTAGTCCGGCCAACGCGTCACTTCACACAGTAAGTATGATATGGACTCGTCCTGTTCACCACAGGCTCTGCAAATAGAATTCTTTGACAATCTCAATCTGCACAGAAAGTCGTTGGTACTAAAATGGCCAGTGAACGCTCCTGTGAGCAGGCGTATTTGGCTCTTGTTATACCCGCAGAACTTCCGGGTGAAGCCTGTGGCTCTGTTTGCAATGAATTTCTTGGAGTGTTCCAGACCCCTCAGGGCCTTCCACTCTAGCCTGTGTTTGTCATTGCCATATGCATTCAAAGCTGCCTTGACGGTGCTATCATTTCATCTCCTAACAACTCAGACCTAATAATTCTTCCTTTGACCATACAATCGATCCACTTGCAAATAGTTGGCTCTATGCCGTGATTTGCCGATGCCACGCAAATGGCATCAAAGGTGGTCCGATCGAAAGCTCCCTCAATATCCAGGAATGCAGCAATGCATACTTCCCGGTTATCTAATGCATGTTCTACCTTATTTACCACAAAATGAAGTGCCGTCTCAGTGGATTTTCCCGGGGATCCCTCCTTTTCGCATAATGTTTTTTG
Organism: Catocala nupta; assembly: GCA_963675205.1. NCBI lineage: Eukaryota > Metazoa > Arthropoda > Insecta > Lepidoptera > Erebidae > Catocala > Catocala nupta. The sequence goes on along the minus strand of OY776097.1, from coordinate 16,596,594 downwards.
TCCTAATATACTTCGGCATAACGATTTTGGCACAATTTGTTTTGGCATAATAATACTTTGGCATACTTTTTTTAGGCATACATTTTATGTTGGCATAATCATGTTAAAGACTAATTTGTTTTGGCATAAATTTGATTCCCATAACGTTAGTAGGCCTAATGACTATTAGCATAACGTTAGTAGGCCCAAAGACTTTTAGCATAATAGAAGTTAACTCAGATAGAAGTTAACTGATTGAAATAGTAGTCCTTAATTATTTATTTTAGGTGTATATTTTCAAAACCGACTTCACGTAGTCTTGTTTGTCCTACCCCTAGAGTGTTATTTAAAATTGCGTAGGCGTGTAGGGGCGAGGCGGCCCGCGGGCTGAGGAGCAGGCGGCTGCGAGCGAGCCGCCGCGGCTGAGGCTGGCCGGCGAAGCCGGCCAACAAGCCGAAGCTGCGGTGGTGAGCGAAAGCCGTCTGCGACGATTAGCACGCGTGGGGCCGCCGGAGGCCCGCAGCGCCGGAGCCGTGACAGAAACTCATTCAACACATCATCCATTTATGCTTTAGGATATTATGCTTAAAAAAGTTATGGTTTAGAACTTTATGCTTAATAAATTTATGCTTTACAATATTATGCTTAATCATTATTATGGTTAGAGAAATTATGCTTAAAAAATTATGCGTAAGCTGTTATGCGTAATTATATTATGCGAAAATATAATTATGCCAAACAACATTATGCTAAGTTATATTAGGTCTTAAAATTTTATGCTAATGGATAGGGAACCATTTTCCCGACTGGTAGGCACATTGTAACCCGTGGAGTGGGAATTTACTCAATGCTCCCTCCCTGACATGTATATCTTCTAACTTGTCCAGTTCTTTCAAGAAGAACTACTCAAGACTGATAGGTCGGTATGCCTTGACTTCTTCGTAGTCCTCTTTGCCCGGCTTCGGTATGTAGATGACTTTAACTCGCCTCCATATCTTTGGAATGTATCCAAAAGCTATGCAGGCTCTGTATAGTCTGCACAAATGCGGAACTAAGAGTGCAGCTCATTGTTGTAAGATAATGGGATAAACCATGTCTGGACCAGGTGACTTGAACGGTTGAAAACCATTTATAGCCCAACCATCTTTCCCTTCACCTACTACCTTCCTTGCAGTGTCCCAATCTGCTTTGGTTGTACGGTAGCTTAGTTCAACCTAGCTTATTATAAGTTTGATATAATATTTTTGTTGCATTCTATTTATCATGCCGAAATCTACTAACAATGATGACATTATCACTTCACGCAGTCACAATCTATTTTATAGACCCCTGCATCTTGTAAAGGTAATTGGCACTTGACGGATGGTCAATCAACACATACTTCAAGCCGCCAACGAAGATAAGTCAATTTTTACCATCCGTCAAGTGCCAATTACCTTTACAAGATGCAGGGGTCTATAAAATAGATTGTGACTGCGGACTCTCATACATTGGTCAAACCAAGAGAAGCATAGGCACCCGCATAAAAAAACACTTAGCTGACGTAAAACACAAACGCTCGTTGAAGTCTGCTGTGTGTGAACATGTACAACAGGGGACCAACCACTACCTGAGATTTGACAAACCACAGATTCTCGCTAAAGAACACTAATTCCTACCAAGGATGCTTCGCGAGGCTATTGAAATCAAAAAACATATGGTCAAGTAGTTAAGGCGTAAAAGCGTAACAAACAAACAAACTCACATCATAATTTATAATATTAGTTAATAAAAACAAACTCGACAACTTTAAAAACCGTAACTCAAATATTATCATTCCATTTCAAAACTGAGTTGATTACGATTAATATCCGGTTTTAGTTTCAAACTAGTACTGATCTTTGATCCAACACTATAAAAAGTTTGAGTTTGGGGTGTGTACAATACGTTAAAATATTATTTTTATAATTTTTATGACTAAATAACATCAAAATGATTAAAAAATATATATTGTTTACATTATTATGTACGCTGCCAACCGGTAAGTTAATATTTTACAACAATTTAACCGTATTTATATGTTTTCGTAACATAATCTTGGTCACCAATTTGATTCTTTCATAATTTCAGTGTTCTGTGTAAGATGTTACCAATGCGCTTCATCACAGGATAACAAATATGAAGATAATTGTGGTGCATATAAAAAGTTTGATAAAGAAAGTCATATAGCAGTAGAATGCTTTAGTGATGAATCTCACATGCCAGGATCATTTTGTATGAAATTGACCCAACAAGGACCAAAAGGATTTATTTGTAAGTATGACCAGCATTATATTTAGCTTTCAAATCAAGAAATCTGTAACATTTTTGGTGTCAGTAATTTACTGTAACTGTTATTCAGAAAATGCCCTAACAATAAGATGCTTACATTTTAAAATGTAAGTTTTTATAATGCCTGTATGTATGTAAAGGTTCAAAGCAACTTATATTCTTTCATCACGAATATTTCAGGGGATGGAAGATGGCGTCAGGTAATAAGAAGATGTGCATCTGTTGCTGAGACAGGTGTTACTGGTGTTTGTAACTGGGGTGTATATGAAAATGGTGTGTATTGGGAAGAGTGTTACTGTTCCTCTGATGAGTGTAACAGTTCATCGGTTATATCATCATCTTTAACACTCTTGTTATGCACAATATTAGGTTTATTCTGTATGCATAAAATTATTTAGAATTTTAGAGTAATCATAAGTAAGTGCCTTAAATAATGATATTTACACTATGTGTTTAAGCAGAAAGTTTTTATAACAAACAATTTACAAAATGAATGCATCTAGGCAAAAGTTACTCGGCACTTTGGGCAGGCCTGGTGTTACTGTAACCATTAGGACAATTTTTAAACAAATAAATAATAAATCTACAAAAACAGTGCACTGGTTTTATAAAGTTTTATGTGTTTAAAATAATGTATTTCTGCATATGAGATTTTTTTTGAACATGCTATTCAATAGTGTTATTTAAATTATATTATTCATAACCATACACTGTTAAAATGTTATCTAAACATAGTTATTTTTCAATTCCAGTACCATAGTTATAAGTAGTGATGCCTCTCTGCCAACACCAACTGTTATCCTTTATACAACTGCCCAAAGTCATTATATAAAACCAAATAATAATGCACAATATATACAACACAACATACTATTCACTGATGTTAGAGCAGAGCAAAACAAAGGAAATGCTTTGAGTATATTTAGTTTTAGCTTTTGTGGTAGTTGTGGACAAATCTAAATATATATTGGTTACTGTAATCATGAGGCCTTTTTCGTCTGCCAACTTTATTGTACTTAATAATTCAATTAGTATATTCTTCCTGTGATTATATTATTATTACTTGCATTACAACAATTTGGAATTTTTCAATCCTTAACCTCTCAACCAATCCAGATATCAAAAATATGGACTGACAAAAAGCTATTTAAACAACAGAAGACTAATCTTAACAACATTATGTTTTAAATAGTCTGTTTAAGTTTGGTTGCCGGCATAGTGGTTGAGAGGTTAACGAAAGCATAAAAAAAATTGTGTCTCAGTATTAGTAAAACTGACACCCCAATTTTACTAAGGCTTTGTTTAAATGTACTATCATAGTAATATAAATAAAGTCTCTTTTTCACTGTGATGCACTTAGGAATGTGTTTCTGCTAGGTACTTGGAAAGACTTTATTGTATATATACTGCTGTAGGTAAGCTAAAATGCATAGTGTAAATTAATGTTAAATCCGTCCAACAATAACAAAATATAAATGCCGTCCAAACGATAAAATATATAAATATAAAATTTAGGTTAGTAACTAATGCACCTAAATGAATAAATATATTTCTGTGAAATATAATATAAAGAGAAAATTTATTATTAACATATATTTTTTCATTCTGAAATATTTCAATAAATTGTGTTTTATATTAATTATTTTTAATCATTTAATTTAAAGTGTGTATAACAAAGTTGGAAATGAAATAAAATATGAGTCAACTAATATTTGGCATTTGCCCAAATATACATATTTTGCATTTGCCTGTATGAATATGTACTTTGGGTTATCTGTTTGTGAGCTATGACATAAAGAATCTCAATTATGACAAACTGACAAATGGCAATACTTGAATTAAATATGACCTCCAACTCAAGTATTGCCATAAAATATAAAAAATCTTATCTTCATGTAATTGGTTTAAAGTACTACATTATCTGTAACACTTTGATTTCTTGACCATGAAATAATAAAAGTAATAGGGATTGAAGTGGTCCTATTACACCAGTATTAAAAACTAAAACCTAAGTGGTCTGACAAACAAACATGTAGATAGGGACACTTCAAACTGATAACAGAAATGTATGTCTCATATACATAGTTTTACTGTAGTTTACAATTTAATTTGACAGAGTTCCAAATGTATAAATTTGTCTTATCTCATAAGAATTAAGTTTTCATGGAGACGATGATATAGCTTAAGATTTATAAGAATAAAGGAATCAAAAGAATTAACAACTAAATGGAGAGTAACTATAATAACAATGAATCTATAGGTAATATAATAAGACCTAACACTAAATAATTTAAGCCTTTTATTAATTACAATTTAAAAAAATCGAATATCATAAAACAAAGGAAATATATAAGTTTCTCAATACTTAATTGTTGTTATAAGATTTTGCATTTTTTTATTAGACTGTATTTTATAAACATCTGGTCATTTGAAGCCAATTAGATGTGATATGATAATTATACAAACATACTTCTTATGTTGCAACAACTGAACTATTCTACAATTAGCACCAATCAAAAAAGTACGGGAAAGAAGTTAAAGTATAAAAATATGTCTGACTTTACGGATGGCGTAGTGGTTTAAGTGTGCGTCTCGCCACTGCCGCCGCGCCGAGTATTGTGGGTTCGAATCCAACACGAGACAAAGAATTGTGTGATCCACAAATAGGTATTCCAGAATGTTTGTGAAGTCCTCCGCGACACAGGAAATATTCCTAGTGTGGAAGTTTTCTTTATATAAGATGTTTATTGTCTATTTTTTATTTGTCTTATTTCTTTATCTGTTTTGGTAGCGAGAGACGGTACAAATGAAAATCAATCTCTATGTATTGCTTTTTTGGCATCACTATTTATCAGAATGAATATAGTCTGCAAGCAATAACTAAATGACTTTTAATGAGCTTTTTATTTACCAAATAAGTAAGGAATATTGTATAAACACAGTTGTATGTCTCTTTAAGTTCTCGCAGTAAGTTCTTAATGATCTTTGAATACATATAATCATAATCCTTTTGGTTACAATAGGTTAAAGTATAAAATAACGTGCGATTCAGACCTAACGAAACCCTTCGGTGTGTATTGAACGCCAAAAATGATCCTCGCACCTTTCTTGGGGCAAGCAAGCTAAGTATAGATGTACATTGAACATACATGTTAATTATCTAACTAATATTTTAAATGCGAATGTGGCTTTATTTGTTTATTACGTTTTCTCGCTTTAAATATTCGATGAAATTTCACAAACACTGTCAAGTGTACAGAAAAGAATATAAAGGTATCCCCTTTGCCGCGGGCACAATGTAGTCTAACCTATGGCCACAGGCCATATTTTTCTACAGACGCCGGGCAAAGAATTTCTTAGGTTGAGGTCATGAGGTCTGAGGTTCTGAAAACGACTGATGTGTGAGCATACCTATCCTCTAATACCCTGCGCTTCCGAGACAGTTTTACAGTTTGTAGCTATAAATATTTATTGCTGTAGGTAAGGCACGAATCAAGTTACAGCACAAAGTCAAATTTAACATCATTTATTCATTTACGTCACAAAGTAACACTTATGAACGTAGTGAGGTATTTTGGAAACAAAATAATCCACATTTATAAACTCACTCGGCATGAAGTTAAGCGAGAACTACATATATGGTTACAATCCCTCACATATGATAATACGGAAAGCATACTTAACATCCTATGCTAATATACACTCATACTCACAAAGCTATGTACACGCATATACACACACTTTACTCACTTTTATATAGGTATACTTAACACATAACATACGCACACAAACACCCTCGGCACCTACTCACATAGCCCACACACACTAACCTCACCCAAATACACTGTCACACTCAATCTTCACTGTCAAGATACAGGATAAACTGTCTCTGAAATGTCACGGTTGTATTTAACTTGAAATCGTAAAAAAATCTTCCTAAGATAACAGGTCTGTGTACCTAGTTTAGGTGTTAGATAATTATTCACCAACTTTCGATCGTGATGTATAACGTGCTGTATTCACGTGCCTTAATTGTGTTGTCTTTTTATTTACTAACTAGTTTTCCCCGCGGTTTGACCCGCGTAAGTCCCGTTCCCGGACTAATATCGGGAATATCGGGATTAAAAGCCTATGTGTAAATCCAGGTCTCCAGCTATCTACATACCAAGTTTCATCGCAATCAGTCCAGTAGTTTTTGCGTGAAAGAGTAACAAACATCCATACATCCATACAAACTTTCGCATTTATCATATCTATTAGTAAGGATAAACAATTATTATATTATAATTAGTTTTCTAAGTTACTGAAGCTACATTTAGGTGAGTTGATAGATTCGGATTATTCCACTTTGATCACCCAGGTAATATCACCTAGGTGATCAAATTCCACATTTTTGTGTCCTAAAATCACCTACTAACAAATCACCTGGGTGATCAAATTCCACATGATTTCAATTTATTAATTATGTATCTTCAAATCACCTGGGTGATTAAATTCCACATAATTAAAATTTGTTTATTATGTTTCCTTAAATCTGCTAGTAAATGCTAGAAATACCTAAGTATTTGTTTCGAGTCTCATTGTTCTTCGTGTTTGTTATAAGTCGGCATGTCATGTGCGGTCTCCTCTATATTTATAAAAGTGGTCACGTTTTGTTTAATCGTAACATTACTGCGATAGCTTATACACTAAATCTTTGTTATTTCTATTACGTCACTATTAACTTGTTTTTTAAACAAAATATAAATCATCAATATAATTTTGTAATAGTTTATAAAATGACCTACTTTAACAATAAATATTGTTATACATTTTAATAGTGTTCATTATTTAATGTTATTTATTTGTATTATATTGGTACCTGCTCAACCACAACTGATTGAGACTGATTTTAAACAATAAGATCATGTGTAGGTCTACAAATATATTTCTAAGGGCCGATTTTTTAATCCTCACATCACTTTTATCTAGTTGAGCTTTTGTATGGAAAATATTTCAAATCGCCGTATTTGTTCTTCAGATGAATGTTATATGGCAATAAAAATCAGCCCTTAGTCATAAACGAAACTACATAACTATTACTACTAGACTGCACGGATGGCGTAATGGTTTATATGGTTGCCTCGCTACTGCCTCTGCCGAGTGTTGTGAGTTCGATCTCCGCACGGGACAAAAAATTGTGTGATCCACAGATTGTTGTTCTGAGTCTGGGTGTTCTTTGTGTCCGTTGTTTAAATGTTTGTAAAGGCCCCTGCAACACAGGAATTATTCGTAGTGAGGAAGTTGTCTTTTCTAAACAAAAAGAGAATAAAATATTATTATTACCTTACGGCATGTTCACACACTCTCTTTTTCCGTACACTTTATTAGTGGTGGTTAATATAGCATATAGCGTCATACATAACATATACGTTATATTTACTCAACGCATAGCTAGTGCTACATCGTTTGAATCTCGGCGTTAGAAATAGCGTCGCGTTATATATGCCTAGTCTTTTATGCACAGCGTGGTTTACGAATAAGTTTAGGTAATAATACAGTTAATATTAATATTAAACCTATAAAAATCTGTTCCTTAGCTATTAGCAATTTAACATGTTTATTATTATTGTGGTCCTACAGTCCTACCAATTGATGTGTATTATAGTGTGTGTGTGTCAGCAACATAGTCGCTGAACATTTGTAAGATTTTGAATTCTTCTATCATTATTAGCATCCAGTGCCCTAAACCTATAGGCAATTATTTGGCATTCATTGTGCTTATATTTTACTGCCATTCGTCTTTACTAATCGCTATAGCAGAATTCGCTTTATTTCTAGGCATGTTATCAGAGTCATTCAATACCAAGAGTATTTATTACCCATACGTTACTAAGCTTAGGTGTCCTACATGATTGATAAAATGCCTTAAGTTTATCTATGAGATAACATAATTTAAATCATTTATGTGTCGTCACCGCGCTTAAATCGCACGAAAAAGTGTCAACACAAAAAAAGTGCGGTCAAACATAATGTTACAATCTATACAAATAAATTAAATTAAAGTGTCCGTTTGTAATGTCAAAATAACAGCCTCTTACTTAATGCATATGAAAGTAAATGCGGTAAGTAGGTACTTAAATAAAAAATAAAAACTTAGGCTACTTGCATTTAAAAATTAGGGACCCGCAAAAAAATCACGCTTGCGAAATCTAACAGCTAGTTCCCAATATACCTAAATGAGCGTGATAATACTATATTTATAATTAAGATGTCGTGTATGCATTGTGTGTCGGATAAGACTATATTAAATTGTCTATGATATCGTTGACTTCACTATCATAGGACCTTGAAAAGTTTTGGAATCCCTAGCTCCCTCTCTTAGCAGGAATACAACAGAATGGCACACAGCTGCAAATTTCTATAGAATGGAGATTCTTCTTCAGCCCAGCTCCATGTAAAGCCGTCTCACAGCATGCTTCACCCCTTACCTACTTGTTTCTTTAGATTACATTTGTAAAGGTGTGATAGGGAAAATATGCTTCGTCACTATTATCTTATAAAGTAGTTAAGTAAGGTACTTCATGTGGAAAATTACAAGATTCTAAATGAATCAATGAGATCTAACAATAATAATAATAATAATTGTTTTTTAACTAAAGTTAGCATTTTACCAAACCATTAAACACCCATTGCTATAGACCAGAATAATTAGATTCCATATATAGCAATAGTCTCTTACGCCTGCCGCGGCTAGGGTCTCGGTAAGTGTCATCTCACTTTAAACTAAAACTCTCGAAGGGCCTCTGCATGTTGGACCCATGTCCCCGTGTAAGCCTCCCAAAGGGCCGGGTATTTTCCTAACGTATTAGGGAAATACCCGTGAAAGGAAAACAAATAATAATAATAATAATAATCATTTAATTCGCATGGTATAGACGCATAGAAAATTTCTTATGGACTAACATACATACAATTTATGTTAGTATTTATATAACTTAATAAGTATGTTAGTAATGCTTCACTTGCACTCTATTGTTGTGCGTTCATGTGGCACTTGTCCGCGGAAGCGACGGAATACCACACCCTTCGGCCAAAAGTCCTCCTTCAAAGGTTCCAGGCAAAAAGTAAGTCGGGACTCACACCACGAACGCCTTGAAGTTGACGTTGCGACGCGATTCCAGCAGCTGTACTCTTGGCATGTACTTAGACTTCTGGCGTACATACTCCGCGATGTCCTCCGCCTTAGTGGTGTAGTGCAGGCGAGAGATGTATACCGGTGTGTTCGATGCTGCAGCACGCACGTTTGCACCAGGCTCCACAGGAGCCGTACCGCAACAGTTCTTGTTGGTTTTCTGACGGCACTTTCTCTTATGCACTGTCACAAAACCATCCTCAGCATTAATCTCCCGGTTCTTGGCCATCTCGGACACCGACTTGGCGGCGGGAGCAATGGGTGTGCTCGCAGTTACCTGCTTAGCCTCTAAGCGTTTAGGTCGCAAGGCGATGCGGGGAGGGGCCGCAGGTAAGGGGGCGGGGCTGCAGGGCGCGCGTACAGCCCACACAGTAGTCACAACATTCCCCAGCGACAAAACTGCTGACGCGAAACTTGCGACCGATGTATCGATGCAGCTTGCACCTCGACGCGTGTTGATATTGTTACTACGCGTTGGTGACCTACTTACAGCCACAGAGTTGCGCAACTCGTCAACCTCCTCGCGCAAAACCATGACGGTGTTCTGGGATGCCTCCAACTTCTTGTTTACATCCGCTAAACTGACCTTAAAGAAGACGATATCCTTCAAAAGGCTTGTAACATCGACGTGATCGAAAGTGACTTACTCAAGTCCTTCGCCACAAACGTCGGCACGTCATCAGGATCGGTCTCCTCAGCAGCGTGATAATATCCTGCAGACTTCTTTGTCCCGTCACGCCTGCGAGACACAATCTAGTCACTTTTATTGAGCGAACTGTACAGAAGCAGCTTAGCAGCAGCTATGTCCTCCTCGCTGAAGTTCGAGGAACATATCTCGAAGGCAAACAGCTCGTCCATGACATCCAGCTTCTGTTGCAGGAACGCCAGCAGTTCATTCGCCACACGTGTGTCACTCATGGCTGTAAAAAAAAATAAGAGCGTTGGCTTGCGCCGCCCTAAACAATAAATTAATTATATTTATGTACGTGCACACTATAACAAGGTTGTTATTAGTGTGCACAGACACTCATATCTATGAGTGCCTGAGTACAATATTAACAAGCTTATCTCAAGTATTTTGCGCAATGCAATCGAGATAACTGAAGTTTATAAATTGTGTGCCTACCTTAACATTACATTACCTATTGTTAACCTTGCTTACAACAACTACCGATCATGTCATTCAACGATAAAGTAATTATTATCACTGGTGCTAGTTCGGGCATCGGCGCTGCCACAGCCATAAAATTCGCCGAACAAAAAGCTAAAGTCGTCATCGTGGCCAGAACAGAAGCAAAGCTGAAAGAAGTTTTGGAGAAATGCAAAGAACATGGCGCAGAACCGCTAATGATAATTGCTGACGTCAGCAAAGACAGGGATATCAAGAACATCGTCAGTACCACAATTAACCAGTGCGGCAAAATTGATGTGTTGGTTAACAATGCTGGCATTGCTGGCCCTGTAGCCATCTGGGAAGATAAAGCAATGGAAGTGTTCGACCATACCATGGCCACCAATCTACGATCGGCTGTCTTCTTAACACATCTTGCTGTGCCTTATCTTATCGAAACAAAAGGTAACATAATCAACATTTCTAGTATTGCGGCTATGGATGTATTTACTCAGAGACGTTTCCCATACTGTACCTCTAAAGCCGGATTGGATCATTTTACTAGGTCTGTGGCGTTAGACCTTGCTCCCAAAGGGGTTAGAGTCAACACTGTGAATCCTGGCCCTGTGAAGACTGACTTTATCAGCAATATGGGTGTGGATAAGTCTGAATATGAAAAATTCTGGCAGTACATGGCGGATGCAACGGCACTTAAAAGAATATCGGCACCAGAAGAAATTGCTGATCTGATTTTATTTTTAGCCAGCGACAAGGCAAAAGCTATAACAGGATCATCTGTCGTTAGCGACAACGGAACATTGTTGCAGAGGAATGTTAAAAAGATTAAATAGTTTGATATCATGTATAACATTTCGTTTATAATAATTCGGTTTATTCAAATAAATAATATACTTACTATATTTGTCATGCAATCATGGTTAATTTTATTGAGATCGTTGTATATCTATTAACTTCTTATTAATTATAATATAAATTATAAAGACGATAAATTAGGTATGTAATTAATTATTTATAATAAAATTTTCGTTATTTGATCGTGTTTTCTTTTAATATTATAATAGATACTACTTACAACTTAGCTAATCGTCGCTGTCTTTAAATGCTTAATTACTTATTGTGTAACCACATATATTGTATAAAGGTAATTGGTTTAAAGTCAGCCGTACCCAGTATGGTTCAGATTTCGTGCTACTACGCATTTCTTGACAACAAACCCAATAACAGTTTACCGACCTCGGACCTGGGAATCAAATCCGAGACTCGGTCTATCTTAAATGCACAGCAGTCGCATTCTCTACCACTACGACACTCGACATATTTTTAGGTATCTTATCTTATGTATGGAGGCAGACCGGCGACACTTCGACCCATTGGGATCTTTTGTGTCGGCCCCAAGATTTATCCCTTAGCTATCTCCCTTTGAATGTACTGCATCAGTCGTAGCGTACACATCAGAGGGAGAAGCCTGAAGTCCTCAGGGTTTGGATATGCCAATCCCATCAGACCCATCCTCAATCCAGCCAACGTGTCGCATTCACATAGTAGGTGCGATATGGACTCGTCCTGTTCACCACAGGCTCTGCAGATCGAATTGTGTGCCAATCTCAATCTGCACAGGAAGTCGTTGGTGCCAAAATGGCCAGTGAACGCTCCTGTGAGCAGGCGTATTTGGCTCTTGTTATACCCGCAGAACTTCCGGGTGAAGCCTGTGGCTCTGTTTGCAATTAATTTCTTGGAGTGTTCCAGACCCCTCAGGGCCTTCCACTCTAGCCTGTGTTTGTCATTGCCATATGCATTCAAAGCTGCCATGACGGTGCTCTCAGAGAGTCCCACGAATGGCTCGGGGCCCACAAACAGTTGCTCCGAGCCCTTTCTGGCGAATTCATCAGCCTCCTCATTGCCCTGCACCCCGGCATGCCCCGGAACCCACACCAGTCTGACTGTGTTCTTCCTGACAAGTTTGTTTAGGGCCTTAACACAGTTCAGGACCAGTCTGGAGTCTACCCTACACGAGTCCAGAGCCTTGAGAGACTTTTAGGTAACATATTTTATAACTGACACGTCTTAGTATTATCAAAGTAGGTTCTTATTTAGATTTATAGATAGATATTAGGTTAATAACACAGTATTTAGAATATTTAGATAAGTATTATATAATTATATTTTGACAGCAGCTTCGCTCGCGTAAATGTATATTAGTTTAGAGTAGTAACAGTACCTGGGCCTGCCCTCCATCCGATCAGCACCAGGTCCGAGAAGCGCCGTGCGTGTTCCCACGCGCGCCTCTGTATCGTGTCCGTCCCCCCTTAAAATCAGAAGTGCCTAATGTGTAAAGTATATTTGTGTAGAGGCCTGCCGTTTCATACGACGCGGCGACGGGCTGAAACCTCGGCGGTGTCGCGATTGCATGTGAAAGTGATTCGCGCGGCCCCGCCAATGGCGGTTATGTTGAGGAACACCTTGGTAGGTTTAGTCCGTATTACCGGGATGTCGCACACTATCTTTCCCCGGTGAGTCCGATCGTCTCCGTCGCCCCGCGGAGAGGCATATGGCATAATTCCCAAACGTAAAAAAAAGGTAATAGTAGCTACCTACCTTTTTCTCGATAAATGATGCCCTTTTCTGTACCCCTGACAACGTGTATGCAAAATTTCGTCGCGATTGGTCTAGTAGTTATGATGTCAAAGCGTGACAAACAAACGCACATTCGCATTTTTATTATCAGTTACGATTCCATCTGAGATAAACTTTTACCTTAGTTTGTAGAGTGTATAAATACAGTTTTAAAGTAAAGCCCTCATAGATTAATTACATTTAAAAACCTCTAAATATGACTCTACTCATTTGCGACGTTGCAACAACGTGTGAGATTTGGCGTAGTTAAAGTTTTTATGGGGAGATTGCAGAAAGCAAAATCTAAATAAAAACAACCTTTGATTAGATTTGGCCTGCTTCTTCGCTCGCTTATTTACATGAGTGATCACTGAAAAAAAAGGAAATTGACATAACCAGGTACCTACTTAGGTTTACCTACATTTGTAGGTTATGTAAATTTTTTGTCCTTCGAGAACAGTACTTTACTGGATGCAAGGTTGTACCTAAGTAATGTATGTGTATGCGATGGTTGTACGTTGTTTTATAGACAATAGTTTTATAGAAATTCGTTTCACATTAATTTTTCTAATATTATTATTTCATAGAATAATCAATACACAGAATACTTACCCACTTTAAATAAATTCAACTCAACGGTTATAGTTAAAAAAAATTGTTTTCGAGATTCTTATCATAGAAAACCAAATCAAATATTCTTTATCCTCATATTGCTTAGTTAATATAAAAGTTATTACTAAGAAAAATGATCATGTTTAATTATAATGTTATATATTATATACTCAGGCTGAGGTAATTTTGGCTGTTTGTTTGTGTAAGTGAATTTGTTTCTGGCACTCGCCGACCGCTGCCGCGGCACGCTGGCTTCGCTCGCTCGACCCGTGCGTTGTATGGTCGCAGTTAACATAACATAAGCAACTATTTTCTTTTCTGGTAGCAAGTCGTTTCTGACGGCGTCGTAGTTCTTACCTAAATACTAACCTCACACTCGCATTTGTAATATTAGTTAGGATTTCTTTTGCTATACGATATGCGGTCGAGATTACAACAGTCAGATTACATTAGGCCTCGGATGTACGTACATGTTGGTAATGTCCTTCAGACTGAATTTCGGTCACGGCAGCCAAAATTGACTGCACGGATAAATAGTCGTGGTAAGTAGTTTAAATGGTCGCCTCACCATTCCGGAGACTGGGTGTTCTTTGTGTCTGTTGTTTGCATGTTTGTAAACATCCTCGCGACACATAGTTAATTCCTAGTGCGTTTGTTCCTAGGAGATGTCTTTTTAAAAATTAAAAATTACCCGAGATCCGAGATTCATGCATATATTATATTTTACTGCTGCGCCACGGAAACATTAAAAAGGACATAAGACATTGCAGAAAATAGTTAATTTATCTACTCATTCACAACATTAAAATAAAAACAAATGAATGACTATATTCCTACGGGTATTTCAGCTAGATAGTCCGATCAGAGAACTTAGAAGTACCTACGTTTTAATTCAAGTAAGATCACTATTATTATTAGGTCAAACTATGGGTCTTCAAATCTATGGATGATTATTTCATCAATAACTATGAGAGCGGAGCCGCAGGATATATAATATTTCTTGTGTTGCGGAGAGCTTAACAAACATTTAAACAGCGGACACAAATAACAACAGATTTGGAGCAATTATTCGTGGATCACACCAATTTTTGTCTCGTGTGGGATTCGAACACACAAGCGAGGTAGCCACTTAAACCACTATGTCACACCATCCGTGCAGTCTCAATACTTTTACAAATTTGGTAATTGTTTAGCTATTTATGATGCTGACTGTACGTACTTAAATAATATAGTTCATGTATAAGTTATACCCATTAAACCAAGGAGACTCGACTTGACAAGTGATGTTCACAACTGTTATGTCGAACCGTATAAATAATATGCTATTATTGGTTATAACAGGTGTTATGTATGCCTGTTACGAGGAACGTTTATGCGATATGGCATAGCACAGAGAAAATGTCGCCTTTTTAAAATAACTGTGTGATTGTTGCGCTAATTACTTTAAAATTTGGTTTACTAGATTTTCCCCGTGTCTCCGCTCGTGTAAATATAGGTTAGATTAGGTTAGGTATAAACAGAACTTTTTGTGGATGAAAGTTACCCTAAGTTCTTTTCTGTTCCGCTGACAACGAGTGTGCGAAATTTCATGTTGATCGCTTGAGACGTGAAGGCGTGAAAGCGTAACAAACAAATAAACTCACATTCGCATTAATAATACTAGTTAGGATGTTATTATTACCTAGGTAGTTAAATATTTGCACAGTTATCTCAAGTATATTATACACAATCCAGATAAGTATTGATACGAGGGAGGATATACTAATACCTCACTTTGATATAAATGTTCATTATCATTTACCCAGTGCAATCCAATTGTAATACAAATCTATAGCCATGGCCTTCAACGATAAAGTAGTTATTGTCACTGGTGCTAGTTCGGGCATAGGCGCGGCCACAGCCATCAAATTCGCCGAACAAAAAGCTAAAGTCGTTATCGTGGCCAGAACAGAAGCTAAGCTGAAAGAAGTTTCGGTAAAGTGCAAAGAATACGGTCCGGAACCGCTAATGATAATCGCTGATGTCACTAAAGATAACGATATTAGGAATATCATCAGTACTACTATTTCTCAGTGCTGCAAAATTGATGTGTTGGTCAACAATGCTGGTGCAGCCGGCCCAGCAACTGTCTGGGACGAAAAAGCTTTGGAGGTGTTCGATCGATGCATGGCGACCAATCTTCGATCGGCTGTCTTCTTGACAAATCTTGCTGTGCCATATCTTTTAGAAACAAAAGGTAACATAATCAACATTTCTAGTATAGCAGCTAAGGATGTATTTTCTGATGGCCATTTTTCATACTGTACTGCTAAAGCTGGATTAGATCATTTTACTAGGTCTGCGGCATTAGACCTTGCGCCTAAAGGAGTGAGAGTCAATACTGTGAATCCTGGTCCCGTGGAAACTGACTTTATCAGCAATATGGGTGTGGATAAGGCTGAACATGGCAAGTTCTGGAAAAAGGTTGCGGAAACAACGGCGCTTAAAAGAATATCAGCACCTGAAGAAATTGCTGACCTGGTTGTGTTTCTAGCTAGTGATAAGGCTACGGGTATCACAGGCTCATCTGTTGTCAGTGATAACGGAATTTTGTTGAAGAGGAATATTAAAGTTTATAAATAAGCAATTACACCGTCACCTTGAAAAGCTATCCAATAAGTGTAAAAGTATTTATTCATTATAATTTATATTCTAATAAATTTTTGATAGTAAATTGTCGTTTCCTTTAATATTCTAACTAATATTATAAATACGAATATTAGTTTGTTAGTTACGCTTCTACGCCTTAACTACTCGACTGAGCATCATGATGAGGGGTCCAGAAAAGGATATAAGGAAGCTTTCATCAAGAAAAATAAGAATAGAAAATTTACTTAACCTACATTTATGAACCGCGGGCAAAATCTAGTAGGTATATGAGTAAATCGTACAGCTTTTAATTAAAACTACTTTACAGGGTTTGTCCAGTAGACTTCAAACGTGCAGGATTAAATCATCGAAGTCTGCAGGACTAAGATTAGGAACCAAGTGTGGTTTGGATATTATTAGAGATTTTAACACCATCTCTTACCTTTGTCATTGGATGCACGAGAGTGAGACAGCGCATTGTATAGCGTTGTCTTTCCCTCGCACATGCAACGATAATGTTATCTATACTAATATTATAAAGAGGAAAGATTTGATTTTTGTTTATTTGCAAAGGTTTAACTCAAAAACTACTCAACAGATTTTAAAAACTATATTAGCTTTCGATTACTGAGTAACTTACGCTATATTTTATTTAAAATAACATATACTGTTGCTATCATAACCTAACCTACTTTTACGCGAGCGAAGCCGCGAACAAAAGTATAGGAATATTTTTAGTTATTCCTGGTAGGTAAGATCGGCCAAAAATGTGGTCTACCGCCTTACGGTTGTCGTTCATTTGAACGTCATGATGTCATGAAACAACAAGGTCGATTTCCTCTTGCAATTATATTATGACAGTGGCCGTTGCTTTCTTTGTATTGTATTTACTTCATGCTATATATCAAGTCAACCTTAGCGGTATTAGATCTCACAAAAACTTTTATTAAAACTGGTAGACCACTTTCTTGGACGACTGTACATGTTTTGTTGCCGGTGGCGTTGTTCCATCGTAGGCTTGCCTATATGTTTGCTAGACAAGATTTTTTAGTAGAATGTATGTGTCATGATATCTAAATAATTATAACGTATAGAAGGTTTTGAGTGAACTGCGAGTAACTTTTAGCAGTATTTTACTACTACATTAAATACATACAGTCTCATGCCTATATTTCACATTTTGGCAGCTATGGTGTTGTATGGTCTTATATAATGGACGAGCCTCTTGCCAGATGGTAGATACCAAGCACAGTTCAGACTCTGCTCTCACTGAGAATTTCTCGATAGAAGATGCCAATATAACTTTGCCTAATCCGGGAATCGAACTCGAGATCTCGACAGCAATCGTATTTACTATCGCTCCCTTATTACGTATATTTGTTCATCAGAAAATCCTAATATATCCTAATAATACGATACACATATCGTTAATTGTAGGAGTAGTTATAACTGCACGGATGGCGTAGTGATTTAGGTGGTCGCCTCGCCACTACCATTGTGCCGAAATGTTGTGGGTTCGAGCCCACACGGAACAAATTTTTTGTGATCCACAAATGGTTGTTTCGAGACTGGATGTTCTTTGTGTCCGTTGTGTAAATTATTGTAAACTGTCCCGCGACAAGAGAATTATTTCTAGTGCGGGAGTTGTTTGAGTTTAAAAAAGAAAGAAAATAGAAAAATATTTCCTGGTCTTTGCCTGCCACTTTAAAAATGCGTGAGATTATACTATGCGTATCATTAAACAATTGAAATAAAGTATTCTATTTACCAAGTCAGCTATCTAAGATAGTGCTTTATAATGCTAAGTGAATAGCTATGAAGTATCCACTTACATAAGTATATTCACTTCGTCGCGACTCAAGCAATATGTTGTTTGCAATGCAACAAGTAAATAAATAAAATAATGATGCCGAATGTTCGACAGAAAGAGTAAAAAAATATACTGTTAGGATACTTAAACTAAGTCTAGGTGTTTGAAATCATAACGAAAAATATTCCAAGTCTATGTTATATACAGGTTGTCCGGTAATTAATGGATAACCTTGAAATGTCTTATAGTAGAACTGTAGGCCGTTCAGAAAAAATATATATTAAAAAGTGCAAGCTATTATAGCATAGCATTCTTTTGACTATCTATCTATTAGCATAATTGTTTAATAATAAAACAACAAAAAACCGATGGATTTCATTCATTTATGGTCGTAGTATACAAAAAAGTTATACATGGTAATTAAAAAAAAACACATATCTCAGGTAGTAGTTAGGATAGATTTTTTTTCATATTTTTTTCTGAACGGCTATCAGTTCCACTATAAGACATTTCCAGGTTATTCATTAATTACTGGACAGCCTGTATAGTGTGACTTGTTAAACATTGTACATACTTATGGAGATGATAATTTAGGGCCAGAAGTAACGTAAAAAAAAATCCGTGTAATCTGCAAAGAAAACCTTTATGAAAATTTGTATGAAATATCCATAAAATGTGGACACTGCGCGCGTCGCACACAGCTGTAGAGCGCACCGCCCTACCGAGGCTAATAACCTTTGATAAGAAAAGGACGGGCGGGGGTGCAAATTCGGGAGAGTGCGGTGGGCGGGGGCGGAGGTTTTGTTTAGCTTTGGTATATGCGCAAGAGTGTCCGCATATTAAGTTTTTATTGGATAACTAGGTCAGCGTGATGGACTGTGGCCGAACAGGCACACGCTTAGTGTCTTATATACAGGCTGATTGGTAAAAGATTGGACATATTGAAGGGTATTTTGTACTCGATTCTGGCTCCGAATATTTATAAAAAATAGGTACCAACATAACCTAACCTACTTTTACGCGAGTGAAGCCGCGGGTAAAAGCTAGTCTCTTATAAAAAATAAAGACACAAATTAAATTAAGAGCACTCGGTGAGACTTATACCTAGTTAATTTGTTCTTTGATTTACATATGAACCAAGTTAGTAATAAGCATCTTTAGAGTTACTTTCAATTTAATAACGTAGTCAACTACAGAAGAAGCTATACATCAATAAATCTGTAACAGTGTTTTATGAATGAAAAATGTGTTATAATTCTTTTGTAGTATTATACATGGTGTTTTAATAACATGCCTTTAACTATTACTGCTGTAAAAGATAAGGAATAATTATTATTGTGTACGATAAAGCAAATCGAAATCTTGTAAATATTTATCAATTTATGTCGCTGACTGTACATAGTCTAACGCCTATTTCTGTCTCGAAAGACCAAACAGACGTGCCCATAATGTCACCAGGTATGGTTTTAAGTCTAACGTAATAGGGGCGAGCCTATTGCCGTTTACTGGGCGTCGTTTACTCCATTTTGCTACTAAGAGTTCCATAACAGCAAAAACTATTAATACGGAATGAACCCAATACCTCATGCACAGCAGTCGCATTCACAGCCGCCACACCACCAATACTGGAAGTACAAAGAACGACGGCGAGGTTGAATCCACGAAATGTAAAAATTAACGAAGTACCGTTCAAGTTCAAATATACGTATGCATAAATATTATAATTACAGGTATATAAGATTTTTATATAAAAAATATTGTGTCATTATAAGAAGGAAATTAAAAGTTATGAATTATGATTGATTTTAATTTATTAAAAAATGAGTCATTGTACACTTACAAAACGCATCTTGTGTGGGATTACGTTCCAATCTACAATACTTTATATTTGTTTTTAATTTAGATTTAATATTGAATAATTATGGGTTTTCTAATTTAATAAAAAATATAACTCACTTTCCACGGTAAAAACATGAATACTACATATGTAAATATGTATTGTACACACAGCGACACATCAACCTAGACTGTTTGGACTTTGAACTATTAGAAGTTGAACGCTGCGAATCGTGCGACAGAGTGCGTTATATTTTTGTTACGCTCTATCCTTACAATTACATCGACACCACTATCCACTGTCCCTTTCCGACAATTCTCTATTTTGTATGTAGTGAAGTTATGCGTATATAGGATGTTTAACTTGATGTGTAGCCGTGTGTACGAGAAAAACGTCTACAAAAATATTAAATTATAAACTATTACTATACTCATGGTATAATAAAAAACGGAAAGTTTAACTGGCAATACTGTCCGTCAGTTGTCAATCATAATCTGTCTTATTTCATATTATCATATTCCTTTATTATTGTATCTTTTTATCTCCCAGCTTCTATAAATTACTTTCTATTTGATTTTTTGTTATTATTATCTTAAGGCACGTTATCTATAAGATTGGGTCGCAAAAGACATGAAATCCGCTATGTTCTTTAAATTTAGATATTTCCTGTCAATGAATGATGCCGGCGTCTAAGTACAACGCTTTCATTTTTGTGTCTAGACGAATATCAGGTACTCTAATAAAAAATAATTACAGAAAATAGTTTAAAATACAAGTAAATATGAAAAGCTAACGTAATATGCTAACATATTATGTAACAAATAGATTATGCCCGCGGCTTCGCTCGCGTCAATGTAGATTTTGCCCTCGGTAAGAGCACTTTCTCTAGCTAAATTTTAGGATGATTGAACGAGTAGTTAAGCCGAACAAACAAACTCTCAATCGCATTTATAATATTATGTTAGGATAAAATGTTCGTTTGTGTTGTTTCGCTTTATTTTGTTCATTGATATCTGTATGTCCAATTAATGGTCTTGAAAATTGTGACAGGCAGAACTTTTACAGATTTTCTGAATAAAATTTTGTGATATAATATTATTCAAGTCAAAAATATTAATCCTAACTAATATCATAAATGCGAATGTGAGCTTGTTTTTGTTTGTTACACTTTCACGCCTTAACTACTCGACCGATCATCGTATCAATTCGCATACACATTGTCAGGGCAACAGAAAAGGACATACTTATATTCTATATGTTAGCGGAGATTTTGTTTCCGTTTCTTTGTAATGTAGACTGCCTATGTCTGCCTCTGTATGCCTTTTTTAATACATAATTATTTGCACCAATTATTGTTAACCAGTTTATCATGACAACATACTGTGTTTCGTCTAGAACATGCTAGCTGGACAAAAGTCATTGTCTAATTACCTGAAATTTATTACCTGAGCCTTTTACCAGATACCCAGGTGCCCCAATTCTGAGAATTGTTTTGGACACGTGTCAACTACTGATATGGTAATGAGGTTAGTATATAAGGAAAGGGTAAGAAAACCACTTATTAATTGCATTTTTGCGTGTACGGAAGTAACATCCTATGTCAGTGAGTTTAAGTTTTTTCAAAAGTGTTAGTGATGGATCTTCAAGTTAAAGGTATGTACTTTTTATTTCTAATAAGAAAATAGGTTTACATTTCCCCATTTTTTTTAAATAGCTCGAGTTTAAAGAAGTTTGTCAAATTTTGATGATTTTCTGAATTCATTGGACTAGAAACTACTTGTACCCTCTTGTACCCGGGCTAGATTTTATATATAGCATAGCCATATCTGTTAGCTTTTAAATTTTAGTCATCTTAGCCTGCACACTTGAGTACAACTTTGTCATTTTGTCTGTTTTCTAGAATACGAATTCTCAGTCTCGAAAATGGAGTTTTTTGATGAATGGCAGAAACATGCTAAAGAGAACCGCAACAGTAGACTGTATGAGTTTATAGTGATGAAACATGATCTTGTTAATATCACGGAATCATCTGAGCGGGAAATTAAAATGACAATTGGAAGATTGTCATCCAAATACACAGAAAAATGGGAAAAATGTGGGAAATGCCGTAATCGCTTCCTGACTAAGAATTCTGAGTGGTTGTCTGGGGATTTTACATTCAAAGCATCTGTCCACCTCTCAACACCATCATCATCAAGTAAGAGTTCGATTCGTGGACGTCCATCAATAGATTTTCCTAAAGCAAGTGAAAAAACGAAAAGGAGACGCGTGGAGGACCTACTACACACGCGAGATGTAAACCAGCTAGTAGCCGCTGCTGAAATATCGGCACGATTATCCGGACATCGGAATTTGGCTACTGTGATTAAAGAAGCAAGCCATAGTCCGGAAAAGTGCCAAGAAATGAAAAGATATGTGGGTGAAAAGGTACGCGAACAACCAAGATGTTTGTCCAAAGAGGAGGCTTTGGCATATTATGTGGATGCCAAATCCACGAGCCACTCTTATAAACAAACGAGGAAATGGAGCATCAAGGCAGGACACCAGGTATTCCCATCATTTTATAGTGTTAGGCAGGCAAAAATTGAATGCTACCCTCCCGAGGAACAGATTTTTATAAGCGAAATGCGTGCAGAAATTAAACTTCAGGCGGTTTTAAATAAAACAGCTGAACGTTTAATTTGTGCACAGCGTGAAGTTTTAAAATCTGTAGATTCTGGCTCATCACTCTCCCTTGTTAGCAAGTGGGGGTGTGATGGAAGTTCCGGTCATAGCACTTACAAACAAAAATTCTCAAACAGTGAAGACACAGATGAGTTTTTGTTTATGTTCTCATTCGTGCCACTTCAGTTACGTGACAATAGTGGTAGAGTTGCTTGGCAGAATCCTCGACCATCTTCTACCATGTATTGTCGACCGATTAAGTTTATTTTCTCCAAAGAAACAACAGATTTTACTGTAATAGAAACCAATAAGATTTTGGAGGAAATAAACCAATTGGTGCCAACAATAGGTAATATAGATGGTAAAGAGATATCGGTCAAACACGAATTACTGTTCACGATGATTGATGGTAAAGTGTGCAACGCTATGACTGAAACTTCGTCAGCACTTAAATGTTACATTTGTGGAGCTACTCCTAAATTTATGAATGATGAGTCTAGGGAATTTGTTGTAAATAAGGAAACTCTTGGTTTTGGTATATCTCCCCTTCACGCTTGGATCCGGTCTTTTGAATGTTTGCTTCACATAAGCTATCGTCTTGAAGTTAAGAAATGGCAACTTCGAGGTCAAAGTGACAAAGAAAATGTGAAGCAACGTTCGGCTCGTATCCAAGAAAGGTTTAAGGTTGAAATGGGTTTAATTGTAGATAAACCAAAACCAGGATTTGGTAATACGAATGATGGGAATACTGCTCGTCGGTTTTTTGAGAATCCTGAACAGGCTTCAGATATTACAGGTGTAGATGTGACACTAATTAAGAACTTTGGCACTATCCTTAGAACTTTAGCTTCGGGTTACGATATTGATGTTGTTAAATTTAATTCTTTTACACAGGACACAAAAAAATTGTATCTTAGTCTCTATTCGTGGTATAAAATGCCTGTTACTGTGCACAAAATTCTTGTGCACAGTGTAGAAATTAATAATAATAATAATAATAAAGACGTTTATTTCATAACAGACGAAGGACATGATATAAACAATGTAGGTAAAAAAAAAAAAAATTAAACTATACTACTTAATAATAAATGTACACGCCCGTCGTCCGTACAAAAATAGGAGACCAGTTCAGCAATATTGCCGGGCATATGTGCCCGACGCTGGTTTTCAACTGGCTCCTTAATAGACACGGACGTCAAGACCCTGAGAGCAATACTTATACCATTATAACATTGAACATTCACACACAGACATTACAGTAACCGAATATCCAAAGATATATTTTTTCTTTTTATATCAAAGCTACATTTATGAACGCACCTTCTTTCTGACATTGACACTAATGACATGACACTTACGCTACATAAAATGACAGATGCACGATCACGTTACATAATCGATATATGATAAAGTTGCATAATCGTAAACAATCTAGGTTAATAAACACAAAGAAGAAATGTTTCAACCAATTAAGCATACTGGTAAGTGGGGACACTGTATTCGGGTCCGGCTCATAACAATAAGTAAGAGTCCCGCTCCAAATAAATTTCACCGTGGTTAATAATTGTGAAAAGCAATACTTAACAATGTTGAAATGAGACAAACGACAATGCCTTAGAGCGAGATGTACATAGACGCCAACAGCGGTTACATTACATATACTACCTTCCGCACGCCAAACAATCAGAGTTTATATTATGTAATTATTTTGTAATCTGTAATATTTCAATCCGAATACTATGTCATAATCATGACTCAATTGGTACAAACATCACCAATTATCGGACAGCTTTCTGAAGAAGCTCAGGAAGCGCGTAATAAGGATTATAGGAGGTTCCGGGAGCACAATACTCGAAAATATTCACGTATTGCCACGAATAGGGATTTACTTAATATGTTGCTAATTACATCTGATCCTGTAATAAATGGCCTTAGGGAAGTGCCGAAAAAACCGACGAGTAAACTTCCTTCTGAGGTTTTAGAATTAATTATACCCCCTCCTGTAAATGTAAGGTCTAGTGTAAGTCATTGTAGTTCTCATCAAAATATGTTAGATTATATGGCAGATGATTCTTCAGAAGAAGAATTTAGTGATGCAGAATAAATAGAAGTTGTAAATAATATTTTACTAATGTTTTTTTAAGCTGTGTACCTTATCTAATTTTATTATTAGTTGTCAACATATTGTTTTTTAACTGCATATTTTTTAAGTAAAAAGTATTGTTATTGAGTTGGTAGTAATAATGCCCTATTATGTAATTAGAAGCCAAGTCCTTAGTAGCACAATATTTTATGACTATTGTTATTTTTTTTCATTGTTATTTTTTTACCTGTCTGACAATAAAAGATTAATCGCTATTATATTTTTTTATGTTGGCACACGTGACCCTACCTCCTGTTTTTTGGTGTTATATGCGCTAATACCCCATTAGAATATCATAATAAAGCCGTACGAACTAAAAAACCTCAATAAATAATTTTGTCCAGCTAGCATGTTCTAGACGAACCACAGTGCAACATAACAAACAGAAATACATATACTCGTATGTATACCGAATACAGGTATTAAGCAGACATATTATTGCAAATCCGTTTGGAATAAGAGATTTAGCGCGCAGCTTACACTTTATTTTATATACATCACATCCACGTTTTAGTATGTAAGACATAAAGGCTAAACACTAATGAAGGTATACTGACGTAAGTGTATGTATTTAAGCTAGCTGCGCCTCGCAGTTTTGTCCGCGTCAATCCCAAGTATACTCATTACCGGGTTAAAGTTAGTGTCAACACGGTCTTTCTGTGGCCAAGTTTCATCCTTTGTTCAGTAGTTTACGCGTAGTTGAATGACAAACATCCAAACATGTTTACAGATTTTGACATTTATAAATGTTAGTAAAATCTTAAGCTAGCAAGGTTTAACAACTGCATCAAAATTCGGACGGAACATGCCTCAGATAAACATTTTATTAGCCATTGTTTTAAATTGAGACCTCAATCAACCGTTGACCTCAATTACTTTTCCAAACACTTCTCAATAACTTTAACTTTATTTTTTCATAAACTAATTGTGTTAACTAGTTCTCGAATATTAAGTACGTGTTTTTATATTACCTATAGTCTAGCTGCTGGAAAAACGTGAACTACCAGTGAACACCCAATATTGATACAACAGACAATAAGAAAAATATCTGCATTTGTATAATGTTAACTAAGATTATTGTTTTTATGAGTTATGTTTTTCCATTTCTAGATTTATTAACAAATTTTCTTAAACGTTATTATTTTCTTGAACATTTGGTTACGAACCTATGTAAGTATGTATAAATTTTATGAAACCCATAATTCCAACTTTCCTACACATTCCTACATTCTACTCTATCGTGCAATGTAAACTGTGCACACGTATAACAATACGTCGTCAATACAGGCAAGGAACAAAAGCATACGAAAATACATTCGACAAAAAAAATTCAATGTTATTTCAAAATCTTGCTCATAAAAGGATTAACAAACTTCACTTCACTTTAAAACAACGCATATTACATTTTTAATTTATGAAAAACATCGGCGTTTGTGGCATATAGATAGTACTTTTACTACACTGATTGCAGTGGTTTTAGTGTTTACTTTGACACTAAAAGAGCATTAAGCGTTGTGGGCTCAATCCACATACGGCACAAAAAAAAATATGAACATGATAACAAGTAATAAAAAATATATATTACTTTAATAAAGTTAATGTTTTCTACTTGTTAATTCTATGAATGACTTCATTAAGGAGCGTTTATGAATTGAAAAATATTCATCTTCATTGTTAATTATAGAGGTATTATATTGTTCTATCTATATTGTATCTTAAAACAAACTTTTAAACAAACAATTTTAAAACACTTCTGAAAGCTCTACTCTCTCTCTCTCTCTCTCAACTCTATTTATTTACAGAAATATTATATTTTATGCTTTTACTTGATATTGAATACACTTCTATTAAATCAGATCCAAAATGAAATCACATCAACAAAAACTGTTTATTTATAAGTTCCCCAATTAAAATCAGTCAATTAATAAATCTATTCTCACAAATTTTCAAAAACCCCTTCGTCCTTATATCAAACGAATGAGGTAAAGGAAAGTGGAAAATGTCCTTTTCATAATGAATTATGGTTGCTCATTGAGCTTTCAGCGGTTCGGCCATTCGTGTATTGTCGTCTTACTTCGGAATACTTCGCGCCCATCTCGTAGCTACGTGACGCACGGTACGCTATCCGGTGGACCTTTTCTGACTCACAGCTTAGTCAATATTCCGAGTGAGTAAGCACGCGTTACTCGCCTCTGCCCGCAGTGTATATTTTCATTGGAATCCCGGTCGAGGCTTGATATTTTCCCGTAGGCTCAAACCTTCAGTCCTCTGAAAGTTGCGGTGGGGATACCACACATTGTCCGTATCATTTTAAACCGGTAAAACAGTTTCATGTGGAATGATTAAGTAACCACTGAGAGGCGCCGTGAAACGAGTGATGCTTACTATAAAACGTGGTTTTTTGTGTTAAATGTGTTGATTATTTTATGTAATTGTTAGGAGACTGGAAACGGACAATTGTAGGTGGCGAAACGAGGGCCCACCACCGTCCTTGTGAGCAGACATTAACAAATTAAGGCACTGTGAGTACAATCTATTTTGTTTTTTTATTATTGCACTTAAATATTGATCAGAGTTTGATTTGTTTTGACGAAGGACGTAGGCATGTTAAAGGTTACGACCCCTAGCCGTAGAGGCTGGAGGGAGGGAACCTGTGACGTTATCTAACTACCCCTCGGAAAAATGACGGTTTATTATACCTCAATATATTTGAATCTCATTTCATATGTGTACTTTGTATATATTTCATTTTACAAAAACAATATAATACAATATTTTTACGAGCAGGTTACTTTTTTAATGAGGTGAAATAAATCAAGCGAACGTGTAAGTTGCCATTGTTGCTTCAAAATAAACGAAGGCGCTTTCTTGTCTTCAATTTCCAGTATATTTAAACATCTACATATATGTATGTCATATCATGGAGTAACAAGTTTTATGTTCAATTCATAGCAGTCTGATTATGTTGATACTTTGAAAATATCTGTCGTCTGGTATGATGATAATTATCACTGAACAGAGTTTAAGTCTAAAAAGGGTTCAACAATAACCTACCTGTACCTACACTAAACAAAAAATATTGGATAAAAATAAACGGAATATCTACTAAATTGCTAAAATTTGCTTTAAGAGGCATGTGTTTTTTGATGGAAAAGTTGCGACTAAAAAAAGTTAGTAACATACTTCTCATCTTATAGGTGTTTGCATCAGTTAAATTATCTACCGTCTTTAAGCGTGCGTGTAAGATAAACTCCGCACGCAGGCGGCCCAGACAGGGGGGCGGCAAACTCAGCTCATGTGGCGTTATAGTCCATTGCAATTTCCATCATCTTGCTCGTCCAAATCTTGTTGAGCCTGATCATAGCCTTTGTAAGGAATTGGATACTCTCCTCAGATCCATTACGTTACCGCTTTGATTTGACCCGGAGGAAAGGAGAGGTGAATTGACTGACAGTTGTTATTTCGTCTTGCTAGCAAGTTAGGACAATCGGACTGCCATCAAGCATTGTTAGATTAGAGATTAATAAAACAATTGAACAAATTATTTTCGATGATGTTTATTTCACTAAATCTATACTATCTTATTAATATTATTATAAATATGAAAATGACTACGCGCATTTTTTATTACGAGTACATTTGCTCTGCTAATTTGTTGACTGCACACGTGCATCTTGGTATTGAGATAGTTTGAGCGAGAATATAGATTAATTTTGAAACTGCTGACGAGATCACAAGGCTTTTTGTCATATATTGCGTTTTATGATGAGGATTTCTAAAAATTCCCCGTCACGAAATCCAAATACATTTGAATAATAGTAGAATAATATTAATTAGAAATGAATAGTGACTATTGAAATTTATTTGCAAGTATAATTAATAGTAACTAAACTAAACTATACAACTTATATATAACCAGACTTGTGTGCTGATCAATTTTATGTTATGCCTTACTATAGACTTATTTCGTTAATATATTTTCTTCCATTTATAAAACTAAGTATTTGTAGCAATTAAATGACTCTTTTTATAAATATATAGATTTATAAAATGCTTTGGATTCCGAAGCTGTATGTTTCTTACTGATAGTCTTCTTGTAAAAACCTCTTTATACTAAAGCGGTAATTTCTTTCATTGACATCTCCATGCCAATATACGTTTTATATATTCTATCTACACATAGGATGAATTACATATTCAAATTAAAACCGATAATTGATTTCAATTAGAATATTAAACAGATTCACAATGATATTGATCTAGATAATGCATTGGATGGTTTAATAACCTATATGTTAACCAGATCAAATGAATTGCCAGGTATCATACTAAATATTGGACTCGAATTGTGGCCAATTGCTTCTGGCACCAACATTTTTTGGCATAAATGCTAAAAGCATACTATCATTTTACATTTATCATTGGTATTTGGCATCTGCATTACATAATGTCGTGATGAGCTTTCACAGATGAACGCAACTGTTACACTGGTATACTTTTGTATAATTTTTATGATATTTGGAGATAATAGAAACAACCAATACAATACAGTTGGCTTCATTATAGATATTAGATATGTACATAGGCTAAGTTAATAGCTTGACACGTAATTTGACTGGCAGTCTTACGACTGTAGCAATAGCAGTCTATCATTGGCTAGTATAGACTGCTATTAAAATTATTACACACTAGCTTTTGCCCGCGGCTTCGCTCGTGTAAAAGTAGGTTAAGTTATGTTAGAAATAGATGTTTTCTTTTTAAATAATACATAATATCTTAATCGGTGATATATAATATAGTTTTCTAATGAAGAAAGAACTTTTAAAATCGGTTGAGTAGTTTTTGATAATTCAAAAAGGGGAAAAAATATTTTTTGTTTGCTTGTAAGGATTTACCAAAAATAAAATTATTCCTCTTTATAATATTAGTATATATTAATTGCAATGTCAATCGCAGTATTGCGAGATAGACAAAACCTTATCTAATATGCTGTCTGCGGCTATGTTGTTTCCCGCTTAACGTAGAGCGCCCAAGAATACTTACCCACACCTATTCATCCAATTTTATTTCAATCACATTCGATTTAACCTATAGAGATTTTAGTGATTTAGCCTAATGACTAAATTACTAAAAATCATGCAGATTTAAAATTGCTTACTAAGTTATTCATAGGGTTGTTTTATTGTTGCTAAAGAACATAAAAATACAAATCATAGATTTGTGAAATAGGTAAATTGTATACAAGCAGGCCTTTGGTCTTTTAACAAAAATAAATGAAATATACATTTTAAAACTTGCAACCACGTAGGTTGAACATTTGGGTAATTAGGAGCGACTTGGCTGTTTCATTGAGTAAAGCATTTCAAGTTCTATACAGCGTTTTGACATGGCCAAAGAATTCATTCGAAATAGCTTATATAAAATCGATCCTTCAATAAACACAGACCCTTTTACGATATACCTATACGTTATAGGAAACATTTATCAAGGATTTCGCTTTTCTTCAATAGTGGTTTACGTACTTGTTCTCAAAGATTTCGATACTGTTCTGAATTATGAGGGTATGGTTATAAAAGAGGAAAATAAAGTGAGGCAACTACAGTTTGCGTACAACCGTTTGATACTCTCGATTTTATTCGAATAGCACGTAGAAGCGGATTATATAATAGAACTGTTATGTCCCTAATCTACCCACGTAATACCCAAAAGGGTACCAAGCATAGGTGTATGTAGTGTAGTGTACAACCGCAGTACATGGACAACGATTTTAGACCCAACGTGATTTGAAAAAATCGCGGGATGAATTACGTGAAATAACTGCGATACAGATTAAACAAACGGTTAACGATTTTCCCCCGATTGACAACATAGCGGCTATCGATATAAGATAAAGAATTTTAGATTTGTACAATAAACTGGCTTCCTATAAATTGTTTCTTTCGGGTAGCGTTTTTTTTACTGGATTCGAAAGAATAGGTGCTATATCTTACAGGTATATAAATATATACCTGTTAGATACAGCACCTATTCTTTCGTCGAATAGGTGCTGCTATACTATATACTTAAGTAGTTAAATAACTACTTAAGTATTAATTTGTCGGCTATTGGAAAATCATGTTTTTAATATTTTACGAATTTCGTTCGTGTAGCTTTAGTTTATACTAGCGTTTGGGTGCGGGCCCGCGTGGTACCTACATCAATAAAAAGTATAGCCTATATATCCTTTTTCGGGTTTTAAACTATATCTGTATTAAATTTCATCTAAATCGGTTTAGTGGTTTCGCCGGAAATGGTAACAGACAGACAGAGTTACTTTCGAATTTATAATATTAGTAAGGATTAATTTAATTTTAGAGATGAAGTAATACTTATCATATCTATGACGAGTTAATTTCTAAGCAGCACTATTAGATGTACTGTACTTTACTTAGGAGCACGCAAAATTGCATTGAAAGCCTATTTCATAACGACCGCCTTCTGCTAACCTACACGTGTGAAACGCATCAAAACACGAAATATATTTCGAATATATTCAACTAATATCAAAAGGCCACGTAAAGGTAGTCATAAGCGTAGGTTGTATGACCTACATATAATTAAATTCCTAATTAATAATTCATTTGACACATGACACAATTCAACAGAAATTTCACAAGTTACATTGTCGCTGTTACCGCCTCGTTTGTACGCTAGAGAGCCTTTATGATTGGAACAATGACAAGAAATTCACCGTATCTTTTTAATAAAAGTCATATAAGGCAAAAAGATAAGTATATTGTTGGAGAAAAGTGCTTATCTTTTTATGTATTGTCACTGAACATGGTCAAATATTAAAGTATAAACCTAATTCAAGGATTTTAAACTGAAGTTATCCCTAAATAAGGTACATAAACATTGAAATTTTAATGTTTAAAATCGCTAGCTACAGCTAGTTTCTATTTAGAACCTCGGTCACCCTTGAAATTCTGGTTATGAGTCTATATCCTTACTCAGGAATCAAGTTAACTCGCTTCAAGATTTGATCACAACTGATGAAGGTTTAAAAGCGTGAAAACGTTACAAACAGACAAAGTTACTTTCCCATTGTATTCCCATTAATATGTGTTACTAAAAACTCCCAAAAACGACGACGACGTATCCGTAGTCCAGATTTGGTTCAAAATGCTGAAGTGCATGTCGTATGTAAATATAATTATATATTCCAAAATTCAGAACAAGTCTATCGAATAAGTGACTCATCTCCAGAAATGGTTAATTCTTAAATGGTTATTCACGAGCATGACGCATGTTTTACCAGACACCGACCATATTGAAGGGAATGGTAATTAATGAACTGTAATTAACGTTATTCCTGGACCTTCTATTCTACTAACGACAAAATCGCTTGGTCGTACAATCTAATACAATATAGACTGAATAGTCCATGGCATACAAGTGCATTCCATTTATTGATGCCAATTATTACTACATTCAAGATCAAATCAATTTGTGAGATTGAATGAATGAATCACTAGTTAGAGCTGTATACTGCACTTTGTACCGTCTTTGTTATTGTGTACGACTGAATAAATTGTGGAGCTAGAACAATGACATAGTGTTTTATATTTTACTGAATACCGCCCGCAGCTTCGTATAAAAGGCTTGGAGCTCACAGCTAGCTTACCTACCATCATTGTAATTTGTGTTTGATATGACTTTTTGAAGTATGTTCCAGATTAAAAAAATTCTGGAACATACTTCAAAAAGATTTCTTGAACGTTTATTTTACTTCTTATATAAGGATATAAGAAGTAAAATAAACGTTCAAGAATTTTTTAAATCTGGAACATACTTCAAAAAGTCAAGTCAAGTCTAAGTAAGGACTAATATTATAAATGCGAATGTGTGTTTGTTTGTGTGTTACGCTTCCACGCCTTCTTCACCTACGTGACCGATCATTATGCAATTTCGTTGTCAGGATTAAAAAAAAGAACAAAGGGTTATCTAGAAAAAAAGTATAGTTCTCGAGCGTGTGAAGCCGCGGGCAAAAGCTAATCCCTTGTAATAGTATTGTTGTAAGCAATAGAGAGAGAGAGACAGAGCTCTACATTCTAAATAATATACCAAGTAGAGAGCCGTCCCTTTCTTTATAAGATTCCAACAACACAATGAAAGAATATGCTTGTTGTATATAGCACTTTTTCCCTCTTGTACTAAGTTTATAATAGTTATATTAGGCCTCGTATCATTTATTAAGAGTATTCTCAAACGGCACCACTTCTGGTAATGAACTTGACACGTAAACGTAGTTGTCGAAATATAAGTAAGATACAGCGCTGCCTATTCCTTTGGAGATATCTAAGCGTGTATTGCAATGCTTTCGCATCTTAGACAAGTATTAAATTAATTAGGTACTAGCAGAGCAGCGTGCCCCGCGATATTACCAGCATTAAATTTTGACGTTTATGATTACTGCGCCGCTCCTTTGCGCCTAAGCGTGGTTTTAATAAGGAAAGTGCCTCTTAAATCTATTGCGGAAATTGAATATATTATATTATTAGTAACATGATTAATATATTATCATTAATAATAAATATCAATAATCTTTTATTCAATTTGTATTTAAGGTTATATCGCTTATGGCCACTCCTACAACTAACAAGTAAAAGTTTTCCGAAAGATAAATCGCATGCTGTCTCACTCATGTTAGGTTAAAGAAGAGAGATGACGAGACTTTTATCTTATAGATAAATGCTATCTGGAGGTGGTAGGACAAACCTTTAGTATCTGCCCGTATTTGTTGATTCAATTTGCCATAATTAAATATGGTAGGTGCATTTGTTACTTTAAGACAAACTAAAGTGGTCTAAATTCAAGCAACTATACACGAAAAATAAAACTTGGAATACGAAGTGGCTGTTCAAAAACTTTTTTTTTCGAATCGGCACCTTTCTTTAACGTGATGTTTAGTGTACCAAAAACAAGTTAAATTATGACGAATAACTGTGATTATGAGTTGTTACTTATAATCCCTTCGTTTTTCGGCAATCAAAACGCAATGGACCTAAAACTCTGTGGCCGAACTACATAAGATATGATCAAATGTAGACGAGGCAAAAAAACGGGCTTTGTGGGTTAATATCGATGACGCGCCTGTTTACTTAGAAACTTCTTTAATACTCCTTTGATGAGTAACAATTACGTCATCTACAGGTAAGGTTTAATCATAAGGTAGTCACGTTTATTGTATATCTATATATAAGACCGTTTTATTATATTTTATGCTTGTGGGCTTGATAGATCAAAATTTTTCGTGATGCCTAATTAATTTAGTCATAATATATAACAATATCAGGTCTGTATACCAACTGTCCTATTACTGGGAACGGGCTTCTTTTCAGCGTGAGAAGGGTTAGGCCATAGTCCAACACGTTGGCTCAGTGCGGGTTTCCAGACTTCACATTGCTACGAAAACTTAAAGGAGAATTAACAGACATGCAGGATTCGTCACGATGTTTTTGTTCACCGTTAAAGCGAACTACCATTGATTATTTTATACTCGCATAACTTCAAAAAGTCCGAGGTGCGTATTTTAGGATCAAACTGGAGACTGCGTGTCAGTCCAACGGTCTTCCGTTAGGCTATCGCTGCTTTTTTGGTTATCTATTAGTGTTAATACATTTAGCAGCGATAGCTCAGTGAGGAGACCAACAGACTGCAATGCAGAGGAGGTCTCGGGTTCGAATCCACGTCGCGCACCTCTGACTTTCGGAAGATATATGACTTTCCGAAATTATGTGCGCATTTATTGACAATTATCGCCAGCTCCGTGCCTCGGAGACCACGTTAAACCGTCGGTCCAGGCTGCCATGAACATCTTTGGCAGTGGTTATTGGGAAGTCAGTGCCCTATAATATCCTGACACTGGTCTAGCCTTAGGGTATCGTTAGCCTTTGGGTTGCGGAGGCCAGGTGGCAGCTGCTCCGTGTAATTTATTTATTCATTAATTAAGGCTTACTCACAGCACATACATACATGTTACAATAAAATATTTTAGAATTGGTACATATAATCTCATGTATATGCTTATTATGAGGTAACACAACATTGTCATATATACTTCTTATTAAGACATGCTACTTAATTGAGATAAACTTCAATATTAAAAACAGAACATAAAATAAACTAGAGTTAAAATAATTATTACGGATAAAAAGAAAATATAAAAAAGCAGCTTACATTTACAATTATTTCTAAAGAGATGTAATTAGGGATTTCAAAACTTTCGATTTAAATTTTGCTCTACTATCATGAAATATGTCCACTTCGGGTAGAGTGTGAATGGTTGAGTTAAGGTCTCTACAAATTCTCACTTAGGCGACTAACACACGGCACCGCGCACCGCCGCGGTAGGCGGCGAAGCGGATCTCATGTTGCATTGGCCTCTATTAAATCCTTTGATGCCTAACACACGTACACCACCCGACCGCGCGGTTGAGCGGTACTCTCGTACTAGCGGTACCACCGTCCTCCGCGGCGGTGCGCGGTGCCGGGTGATAATCGCCTAATGGAGAATTTCGGCCAACGTTGGTGGAGGTGACGGGCAGTTCTAATATTCTCGTTATTGGATATCGGAGGACTTTGCGTGGGACACTCAGAGATACATGTGTTATCAAATTACAATCTATTAGTCCATTAATTAACTTATATAAAAACATAAGCCCATAAGTTATACGACGCTAAAGCATATTCCAGCCGGCTACGCACTAGGGAGTTATAAAGTGCTATTTTAGCCTGGGTAGACCGAATACCTTTGGTGGTACGCTTGATAAAACCTAACATTTGAGCACATTTTATTGCTGTGCTATCGATATGAGCTCTAAAATTTAATTGGTTGTCTATGATGACACTAGATCACGAACCTCATTAGTCCTGGCTAGATCAGTACCATTAATCTAATATGAATAAATTACGGACTGCTTTTTCGTGGTAAAGGTCATTGGGCGTTTCTGACCCACTTTATGAAATTTCGCGTACACAGACCAAATTAGTTTTAAATTGAAGAATTTAATCACACTTTTCAAAATATGTATTTTTATTTTAAGTATCCAATGGGAAAATAAAGTTATTTAACATTTAAAAGTTAATAAACTTTTGTTAATAAAACAGAAGTTTTTACTTTTAGCATTATGGAAACGCGTCGTTAAGTCACTATAAATGTTTGTATAACTCTACGAAATATCTCTCTCTCGCTCGCACATTTGGCAGGTAGATAAAAACAGGTAGGTACCGAAGTGTGCATGCGCTAGCGCCGCTTGGATGGACCGCGTCGCAGTCGTACGTCATCCGTCGTTTCAATCTGTGCGTTTACACCTGTGTTTCTGTTATTTATTCATTTTATCGACTACTTGTGCGCGTTTTATGGACTATTGGCTTTGCTTGACGATTGGTTTTTACGTTGAAATGGAAAGACAAAATAGTTGTGTGTCGTGTAATCGATCTGTGTTACGTCGACGAAAACACATTTTGACAACGCTCTTTCTAGAAAGATACCGAGATCATGCAGTATTATTGTTGCAAGAAATGATTCCACACGAGGTAAGTAACCTACACAGTTATTATGCCTACTTACCGGCTCACCAAACCTCGACTATAAGAGCGATAGAAAGATAATTATACTTTTAACCATGCTTTTGTCATTATAGGTACGCTTATTTGGTATCGTAGCCTTTACCGTGATTATAGTCGCAGTTATCGCAAACGTTTTCTTTGTTTGTGAGGAATTACAATCCTTTTTTACTAAAATAAAACTATTTTTATTGCTAATTGCTTGGTCATAAACGATGGAAACTGAACACTGAACGGCAACGCCGCACGCGTTATCGTAAAGCCTGCAATACAAATGCCAGTAACTTGCATAAAAGTATGCAAGTAGCTGGCATCCCATTGTATCATTCCCCAATCAGAAGTCATACAGCTTAATGGCATGCAAGTTACTACCTTACTTTTGTAATTATAATTAAAATAATTACTTTTGTAAGTTACTACCTTACTTTTAAAGCGATGTGTGTGAGTGTCATTGGCGGTTGGCGGAGATTTTTGTATGCTGACAGTGGAAGTTCTCCGGTTGATGTGAAGATGATGATGTTAATATTTCTCAGTATATGCAATTTTTTATCAATTGTTTCAGATTCGTTTTGATGGCTCAAGGGCCATATGCCATGCTTGCTGGGTGAGATTTGATCGTCAATTGCACAACCAACCCATAGAAAACCAGCCTGTAATAAATCAACATATACCACATCAACCAGTGGATGACCAACCCGTGCAAGATCAACCAGTAGAAGATCAAGCAGTTCAAGATCATGTACCCCATCAAGTTGAAGGAGAGGCAGACCAGAGAGATGTTGCGGGTCCACAATTGGGTCCCGGTTTTGTTGCGCCTAGTGGATATTTGCGAGCTTCAAATACAGCCAGACATTGTGTTTTTCCAAACTGCAGAAATGTGGTGGCCCACATTGTTCCACCGTATGCTAAGTTTAAACTTTTGCATAATCATAATTTTTACATACCGGAATTAGCTCGGGTTTGCAATCCTCATTTTATAAGAAATGATTGGGAAGACTTAATTAATACCCCTTCACTCGAAAACTTTAATGGTGCTCATGTTGTAGGCATGATGAATCTGTACAAATGGGGTTTCGAATGGAGAAATCAATTTGCTTATGAAAATATCGAACAAATAGATGACAACGAATTCCATTTTTGGACGGGTCTTTCAAAATATCAATTTAATGTGATTTTAAACCAAACGCCTTCTCTGCGTGATAGATCAGAGCGTCCTGCCACGGTTCTTGGAATTTACCTAACTAAAATAAGAACCAGTGAACCAGATGAGCGCTTAGCTACTAAATTCAGTATGTCGAGGAGAACATTAGAAAGGAAATTGGTGATAGCAAGAGAATGCTTAATTAATGATTTTGTGCCACAGCATTTGGGATTAAATCATATTACAAGAGAAGATGTGGTAGCCAGAAACCTTTCAATCCCAAGCCATTTTTTCGGTGGTAACCAAAATGATCCCGCAGCTATTGTCGTATGTGATGGAACATATATTTATCTGCAGAAGAGTGCGAATTTCCTTTTTCAGCGGAAAACTTACAGTCTCCATAAGTTTCGGAACTTAGTCAAACCCTTTTTATTAGTATGTACCGATGGCTACATACTAGATGCTATGGGACCATATACAGCAAATACTTCGGACGCAAGAATTATGCTCGACCTGATGCGACAAGATTCTCCGATTCATGGGTTCTTGAGAACTGATGACATTTTTATATTGGATCGTGGATTTCGAGATTCGATCAATACTATTGAAGAATGCGGATATAATCCTCACATGCCGCCAACGAGAGCAAGAGGAGAACAACTGACGACATTAGATGCTAATAAATCTAGGTTATTAACTATGATCCGTTGGGTAGTAGAAACTATTAACAGCAGATTTAAAAAAGATTTTAAAATGTTCCGCCATGTATATTTTAATGTTGCTATGAGACATATGATGGACGACTTCAGAATAACTGCGGCAATAATTAATACTACTCGAAATCCATATGAAGACCATATGTATGCGGAACAGTTCATATCCATAATAAATGAGCGGATGAATCAACGCAATGAGCTGGCAGATTATGTGATAAGGCATAATTTGAACAGGCAGAGAGTAGCGTTCGTGCGACTCGACGGAAACGATCGGGATTTTGAAGACTTTCCACGCCTTACATATGAAGAATTAATGTTATTTACGTTGGGATCGTACCACTTGAGAATCGCGAGGTCATACTGCCACGAGCACATGCGTTTGAATGGACTATACCACATCGAAATATACCGACACCAAGAAATTATCGAAAACAAGATACTAATAAGAGGCCGAATTCAGTCGCGACACGTCCGTAGTAAACAATATTACACGTATATTTTAGTAGATCCCAATAGAATTGGAAGAAATGGCATTGATCAGTATTACTGCTCGTGTATACACGGCCGCCGCACTGTTGGAAGCTGTGCGCATGTTGTAAGCCTAGTTTACTTTTTATCATGGGCCAGGCATCAAGATGTAATAGATGCACCTGCAGCCTTTTTAGATGAAATAACAATAGATTTTGATCAAGCAGAATAAAAATATTATTCAAGTAGAACTGGATTTTATTTTTACGTCCCTTAAATAGCTTTTGATAAAACTAACACATTCTACTTTCTTATTATATATCTATTCCCATGGGAAATTATCCAATGCCACTTAAGGATGACTAGCTTTCGACTGGTAAAAGTATTTTTGAAATCAGTCCAAAAGTTTTGAGTTAATTCGTTACAAAAATGCTTTAAAAATACCTTAATAATAAAAAACTAAATATTTTTTTTCTCTATTCTCCCAAGGCCTACAAGAATGCGACCCGTACCACTGGGGTGCAGATACATTTATCTAAATACCTTGCCCTATTTCGTTTGTGTACGCCGTGGGTCAAATGTCCGAACAAAATGCCCAATGACCTTTGATTTGATAACATTTATCTGAGAAGAGATGTCGTTGATGAATACAGAGAACAGGACACGTGAGATGTGCGAACCTTGTGGAACACCTGAAGTCGCGCAATAGGAACGAGATTCACATCCGTTCACTGCTACAATCTGTGATCTACCTTCAAGATAAGATTTAAATCATGTCAAGAGTGATCCATGCACACCGACCCCAGCAAGCTTCGACAATAGCAGTGAATGACTGACTTTGTCGAACGCGCTGCTGAAATCCGTGTACACAGCATCCAACCCTAACCTATTATCTAATGCACGGGATACATGTGACACGAACTCAACAAGGTTCGTTTCCACTGTGCGGCCTCTTTTAAATCCGTGTTGGCAAGGAGAAATATGACGATCGACTTGATAATTTAGTATGGGTGTTACAAGTGATTCTAATATCTTTGCAGTCCATGATAATATTGAAATGGGGCCGTAATACTTTGACTCTTACAACTTTCCATGCTTCAGGAAAGAGTCCACTGCAAAGCAAACGATTAAATATTATACAAAGTGTTAGTTATAACGACCATTATTTAAAACAATTACACAAATCGTTAACAATAAAAATTGAAGAAAGAGACTCGACCTATTTATTTTTCATACGTTCTAAGCAAGTTAAGTTACGAATACAAAATGACTCACTATTTTCATCCTTATGTACTAGTACTCACCCGTTGCGAATTCATACAAATTTAAAGTCAGTCTCCTTCGCTAATTTCCTGGTCGCCGCGTGGAGTTGCTTGTTGTATGGAGTCAGGTGTTCCGCGACATATATCAGTACTCTATTGCCGCCAATTCCAAGGTGTTGAGAATTTAATTTGTCCTCCCTGTGTTTTTTGTTGAAGTCCACCACAGCAGCTAACAGGGAGTCGCGAATTCGAGGCGATCGAAGTTTTCTATAACTGATCGAGGACGTTTGCTATCTTTGTTCAGCTTCGCTACTCTAGTTACATGCAGGACGTCATTATCATTAATAGGGCATCCAGTAGTTTCAGCTAGGTGAAGGAGTGTGTTAGTGAGATTTTCGTTTTTGTGTTCTGGTAGGCCGTTAATCTCTACATTACTCTGCCTAATATGCTGTTCCACAATTTCTAGACGAGTGCTGAGGTCATTATTATATTTTCAGCTTGAAGCTTATTAATTATATCATCCTTTTCTTCTAGACGCTTCTTAAAGTCCTCAAATTGCGAATTAAAAAATGACAATGAATCGTGCATACTTGTCATTTGAGTGTTAATGTTTTGTAATTGAACGGTAACCAGTTCCTTGATTGTAACGCTCAATATATAATAAATAATATTGCTCACTTCTTGCTTTGTAATATTTCTTAGTGTATCCTCCGTAAGAATCATACTGTGAATGCTGGGTCGCTGTTCCGCAATCTTTTGCCTAACTGTTACGTTACTCACATCAAGGGTCATAGCAGCAGGTTGGCTAGGGCTTGTAATATAAATCTGTTGATAGATGGGTGACTTTTTCATATTATCTATCTTCGATTGTTTATTGCGACATGTAGGACATTTCCATATAGTTTCGCTATCCATACTTTGAAAGCGCTTCTCAGGTGTATTTGCACAGAAAATATCATATTTAATCTGACACATCGCACAGGTAATTTAATCCTTGGAGACAATTTTTTTGTGACATTTACCACATATATATCTACTAGGTGCCATCTTAACACAAGTTTAATTAATTCAAAGTTGGAAAGATGCATAAAAAGAGCGAGTGATTATCCAGGGCTCGAACTCAGCCGATAACTCTTCGAGGCGTCCACGAGTTGCTAATTTATACTGCTAAATATATGGTATGCTATCGAGACCGTTGCATAGCGACCACTTTGGCAAATAAGAGAGCCAAGTGTCAAGTAAATTGTCTCTTTACCCTCCAACTAATTTATAAAATCTGGTTAACACAATATGTTGCACTAAATTTGTCCTGATTATATTTGAATAAAGTCACACACGAGTTCACAAACACTATCACATATATTTTAAAACTTTGTTTATAGTTTGTGCAATATATTATCTCGTATATCACGGTAAAAAAAAGAAATTTTAAATGTAAATGAGAGCGGTTGCAACACGTCTATTCGAGAGATCCAGTCAAATCCGGTTAAACTAGAGAAGCCGACCGCAAGTGACTTGGGAATAATAAAGGTTAGGGAGAAGATTAGTGTTAATACGTTTCGAGAATATAAGAAAAGTATTACAAACTTGTTAGAACGATAGTCTTCTTTTCTTGGTTGTCATGATGTCGTAAAACAACAAAAAAAGAAAGAAGATGCTGCCAGTAGTTCGAAAACTGCGAAAAAGATAAATAGGTCTATCGAACGTTACAAAAGTAACAAGTTTTGGCTAACCTGCGATTTGATTAGCGTGGGTTATGTACGTCATACTTTAACTTGTTTTACTGAACAGAATCAGATAAAACGTGGCTTGAATTGTAAGCTGAATTTGAAGCTACTAAACTGTGAAAACTGCATCAAGAAGAGTTTTGTAGTTTTAGCGTGATGTTGGAATAAATGTACAGAACAATTTTCGGGGCTAAACAATATTTCTCCAAATACTGCATATACTAGTATATTAGTAGAGATAAAAGTTAAGTAAAACGCAAATCAAAGCGGTCACGATCTGTTTAATCACATACAAAATTAGTTTTTTAGTTCATTCATATCTTAGGTAGGTTAAGTAATACGTCGTATTTATTGGTTATGACTGTGTGATCAATTTGTTTTTGCTAAAGTCATTGGAAAACATTCGAACTTATGTATTTAATAGCATTGGTAGTCTAGCTTCAATGTTTGTAAGTGTTACTTTGTGTTAATAAACTTATTAGACGTGATATGGTACGCTTTTTTTGAATTAACGCGTTGAGTCGCAGCGGCACACCGTCGGCCATACACCAATTAATTTGCAATTATTTCTAGTAATCCAATACAGGTTAAAGCAAGCAGTCGTTTGGGCACGCCGCGATCTTGGCAGTAAGTCCCGTCTTTGAGGAGTGGCTGGAGATGCGGCATGGCGCCAACGCCTTCCGGCTGACAGATAATGACTGGCCGGGGTTGTTTTGGCCAGTTATTGTGTCACATAGACTGGCAAGAGACGCCCGGTTGTAATCACTGTGGCGACTGCCGCGACGTTGTTGAGGACACGGCGCTGCACATTGATTGCCACGATTGACACGGATTGCCCCGCCTGGGTATCGCAGCGCCGTGAGTTGATCGCGGCAGTCGGTGTGGCTGCCCTCTCGATCCCAGTCGTGGTTCAATCTATGGCCCGGAGCGAGAGGTCGTGAAATGCCGTCGCCTCCTTTTGTGAGGAAGTGATGTCCATCAAGGAGGTGGCGGAGCGGAAGAGGGTGTGCTTAAACCCTCTCCCCAAACGCAGAACCGGGCGCCGGTGGGAGCGAGATGACCTCCAGCCACCCTGAGGTTTGACCTGGGGGTGGTGGGCTTCGTGGGCCTGCCCGCTATCCAATCAGCACCAGTTCTAAGAGGCGGCGTGCGTGTTCCCAAGCGTGTGTGTGAGTTGTGTGTCCGTCCATCCCTCAAGGGAGGACAGTAGGGCTTAAAGTAGTGGTTTCCAAAGGGTAGTCCTGTTGTTTAGTGGTCTGCCGTTTTATACGGCGGGCCGAAACCTCGGCGGGGTCGCGACTGCATACGAAAGTAATTCGCACGGCCCCACCGATTGCGGGTTTGTCGAGGAACACCGTGGTAGGTTTAGTCGGTATTACCGGGAGGTTCATTATTATCATCATTACCTTCTCTCTTTTCCCCGGTGAATCCGACATAACCCCTCCGACCGCCCCCACGGCGGGGTATGCGTCAATGCATTTCCCTAAGTAAAAAAAAAGCAGTCGTTATATTTTAGCTTTTGTATCTAAGTAAGTAATGAAAATTTACTGATTTACTTTTCGTTGTCAGATAAATAATATGTTTGTTGTTTGCAGATACGTCATGTTTCACGAATACAAAAAATAACTAATTCGGTGATATTGTTTGTAAGTACCTATTTTTGTTGTTTATATTTGTTCAAGTATTAAATTAGTTTCCGGGCGCCTAGGGAATGCTTGAATAAATATTTTATAACCATACAC
The DNA here is from genome assembly GCA_963675205.1 of Catocala nupta. Classification (NCBI taxonomy): domain Eukaryota; kingdom Metazoa; phylum Arthropoda; class Insecta; order Lepidoptera; family Erebidae; genus Catocala; species Catocala nupta. The sequence goes on along the minus strand of OY776097.1, from coordinate 16,553,029 downwards.
AAACTTCGCCGTAAGTAATAACATGGGTAACTATTTAGATAACTTGTATGATTTAGATATGAACTATAAATATTTGTAATTTTACGTAGAGGAATACCTTGAAATTAACAACTTCATACGGATTTTGCGTCGATGTTTATTTTAAAACACTTCTATTACATAATTTTGAACTGTAGCACTACTATTATTGAATTTTACTACAAATTAAGCTATTTAAAATAATAATAACTATTTATATTTAAGTTTACACTTTCCCCGATGTTTCGGTTGCTTTTGAGCAGTCATGTTCACGAGGAGCTCTATTATAGACTAGACAATATTATAGACTAATACCGTTCCATGGTAGGTACATAGACGAATATTTCTATGCCTTGTGTTCATATCTGAAAAGCTATTCTATAAAAGCTTTCTTCTCGAACTGAAATATCACTTCGACAATAGGTATATTACAGGAAGAATCCTCGCTGCTGAAACATCAATATTGGCTGAATTTGACAGTAGGATCTCTCAGAATACCTTTAGTTATATTGAGCGCTTTATAAATTCGAAAAGGAAAGCCGGTATTATGCGGTATTCTATAAAAAAAGCATACTATTTGTTAAAAAATATCCTGTATCGGGCACATTACGAACGTTGAAACATCGGCCTCAAAGATTATCTAGACCTGTGAATCATACAAATTTTTGTGCGTCTCTGAACCCACAGCAACAGTCATGAGTTGATCGCATAAACCACTGCGCCATCCGCACAATCAAAATAACTCTAAGCATTACATCACAATCATATTATTTTATTTTCGATAGCATGACATCGACTGGAAGCCGATTTTTACTCAAAATAGAAAGAAACATTCGTATGCTAAAACTATTTCTAAAACTCGTTCGTCTCTGTCACTCGAGAATTGCCGCTGATAAAATCTTTCATATTAATATTCAAGACAGAATGTAGATCTGACAATGTTGAATATTACCTATAGAAATAGCTGCTGTTCAGGTATATTTGTCCTTTAGTAAAATATGTAGAGCGTCATGCTTGTATATATACGTGTGACGTCTATATTCCCAAAGGGATAGGCAGAGTGCATTACACCCACATTACACACGTAGAAGGTGCGATCCTCTCGTTGTTTATAAAACTCAGTCTCAGACTGCGTGCTGCTAGTGGTAATCTATCGATAGAAGACTTTATTTAAAACCACATTTCTAGATAAAATTCCTGTATCGCTCAGTTAGTATCGTATAGTTTAAATGTTTGTAAAGTCACCCACTGTACAAACATTCAAATTACGTACATAAAGACTCCGAACAACCATTTGTCGATCACATCAATTTTACCACAACATTCAGCGCAGTGACAGTAGCGAGGTGACCATTACGCCATCTGTCAATTCTGAATGTTTTGCCCAATCGTTCTAAAAACCGTTACAACTAGGTTTGTATTGAATTTGCATTTAAAACCCAGGTAGAAATCACTTGTAATCAAATAAAACGTTATACTATCATCAGCAAAATGTAGTTAACGTCCAACGCATTAGGCTAGCGGGACTCGGCCTTAACTAAACGATGCTTTGTCTAAAACCGTATTTCATTACGTATTTTCAATAGACACCACCGCAGCGGACTCCAACACATGGTTCCCTGAACAATCTTTTATAGTCAGGTACGAGCTAACCAACCTACTAATTAGATAAACGACACCCCAACGAACATCTAAGCTGGGCAAAATAAACTTAACAGGTGTTGCGACCGAAACGAGACAATTAAGAGGAGCTAGCCACGGTGTCGCTGTGGGAGGAAAGGCCACTGTTTTGTGGTCTCGGGTTTGATTCTAGTTTGAGCAAAGTATTATTTGGGATTTCTGTCAAGAAATTTGGAGTAGCAGTACGAAGCGCTCAACTGTGATGTAATTAATAGACAGGATCCTGATTGCGTACTAACCTAACCTAATCCCACAGTTAACAATATATGGCTATCATACCTCTACGGCGTCATAGACGTGAGGTTATGTATGTATGTATCACAAGATTTCAAGTATAATTATTAAATATTTTTTACTGGAAATAGCATATCATTTCTAGGTTTGCAGAACCACTCTTACGCTTTGACCGCTATGTTCAATCAAGGCTATTGGCAGTATTCAGCGCCGTAAGAGGAAAACAATACGAATTAAAGTATCCAATTAATAGCTTTATACGAATTGGTATACAGTATTCCTTAAAATATTATAAAAGGAAACAAACAACAATACAATAATATGAATAGAAATAACGTGTGACTACAATAGTATATCTTGTTAAATATTACACGTATAAAAACCGCCTCAGTCAGGAATAGGATTCTATAACAAAGTATTAATTTAAAAATAGTATTAGTACAGATGTAAAAACAAGGAACGACAGCCTAATGGGAGATTGACGGTCGCAGTGGTCTCGAGATTGATCCCAAGGCGCGCATCTCTGACTTTTGAAATGATGTGCGAACTAAATAGTTAATTATCGCTCGATTTAACGGCGAAGAAAAACATCGTGAGGAAACCTGCATGTCTGAGAGTATTCCATAATTTTTTCGTAGATATGTCAAGTCTGCAAACCCGCATTGGGCCAGCGTGGTGAACTATACCTAACCCTTCTCACACTAAGAAGAGGCCCGGGCCCAGCAGTGAAACAGTTTAATACAGGGCTGATATTATTATTATATTACAGATGTGTGCACATCGAATAAATCCAAAAAACTACTGAACGAATTTTGATGAAACTTTAAAGTATTATTATTTATACATCAGAATAACATATAGGCTGCTAAAAAATTTTTAACATCAATCTACATTAACGCGGGCGAAGCCGCGGTCAAAATCTAGTCTTTTATATTTTAGTAATGAAACCAGGACACATACAATTTTAATACAACGAGGTATCGTAGACAGATATGTAAATAGAAAATGAAGAGTAAAATGCGTCCCATCTACGTAAGATAGAGCCGCGAGAGCGGTGTAAGAATGTTATTAGAGCGAGATTAAAACCCGATGAAGCAGTGAGTGTGGCGACATTACTTAATAACATTGCTTTTAGACCCATCCTACCGTCGTGTGCCACACAATTTGTATTCATCGTAGCTAGTATTTGAACAGCCTTTGATTGTTTCTTGCGTGCCTTTGTATATAATCGTCGGTTGAGTGAATGTTTTCCACCCTTCCTTTTGAGTACTGTTTTCGTCTTTAGTCAAAAGGCGAATTCTATTGAATTTGAGATGCTCGAGTTAAATTATTTTGGTGCAATGTTTAGCATTGAATATATAGGTAATGTTTAAACGTTTTAGGTATGTTATAACTGTATAGAACTTTAGTATATACATCACGGCTGTGCAAGGTTAAAACTTTACATAGCTGGCGAAATGTGATACATATAACAACTTGTAACCAAGTATGTTTGGCGAGTCTATAATATTTTCTAATACTTCTAATAATCTTTTTACGTAGGTGGCAAAGCGGTAGTAAATGCAACTGCTATGCATGGGACATGAAACTTCAAATTAGCATGACAACACTATACAAACAATTTTAAGTCTTAACAAACGCGATATAATAATAATTTTAATTGATATAACCAAGAGAGAACAATATTCATTATATAAAGTACTAACAACTAAAGACAATAGGTCTTACAGACAATAAACCATCTCGGTCACTCGAACTACAAAATTATAAAGTAGACTACTTGAACAAAAGAAAGGTTTAAAATTAAGTGGTTATCAAGAAAATATAGAGGAAAGTTGTTACTTTGGCCTATATATAATCTACTTATGTCCTAACTAATATTATAAATGCGAATGTGAGTTTGTTTGTTTGTTACGCTCTCACGCCTTAACTACTCAACCGACCAATATGAAATTTCGAATAGGTACACGTCCTCAGGGTAACATAAAAGGACGTAGGGTACCTGTAATCCAGGAAAAGTACTGTTATTAATCTAAACATTTACGCGAGCGAAGCCGCGGGCAATATCTAGTTATAAATTGATGTTTGGAGGTTTGGATGTTTGATATCATGCGAAGACTGATTTAACTGACGCTTAGATTTGGCTCATTTGACATAGAGATAGACCTGGTCCCGAATGAACACTCAGGATAGTTTTAATCCCGGTAGGCTTCTCGTAAGGTACACGTAAGCGGAGTTCTGAAAACCTATGGGGTTTTAACGTTACATCAATTCAGGGAAAATTTGGCTGCAATTTTATATATGTAGAAATATAATATGCCAAGTTGAATTCTACCAGGAATAAAAAGAGATTTCGATAGACCTCATTCTCTTAGAATGAAATTTGTCATTAGAGACATCATTCTAAGAGAACTAAAGAAGAAAAGAAGAATTTCTTTCAGAAGCGGTCTCCTTTGCTAGAAGGCGAAATCTTTTGCTTTATTATCATTTTCAAAACACCTACCATGCACTATGAATAATTTATTTGTAGAGGTTCTTTACTAAAACTGAATGATCGGAGAAAAAGAACACTCAGACTCAGAACAACTATTTGAGGAAAGCACAATTTTTTGTTCCGTGTCGGGTTTGAACCCATAATATCAGTGGCAAGACGACCACTTAAACCACTTCGCTAACAAAGTGTACAGTAATTTTTTCTCCTATATAAGGTGAAGGTGATTTGTTACCACTATTTATTGTCAATGTATCACGTGTCTTGTCAACATTAATGGTGAACTACCATTTAGATAATTATTTCCTCCATTAGATAATTACGCGTGGACTACTTACAAAGATTCGCATACCATCATGATCAGTAGACGGCAATAAATTGGCTTATTACATGGAATCTATAAGAACAAAGACATTAACTATAAGCCATTATTTCACTGACCATTAAAAACCAAAAAAAATATTGATTGTCTATTATCGCCTGCTCCATGCCTCGGAAAGCACGTTAAGCCGTCGGTCCCGGCTGCCATGAACATCTAAAACAGTCGTTATTGGGAAGTCAGTGCCCTATAATATCCTAAAACTGGTCTAGCCTTAGGGTATCGTCAGCCTTCGGGTTGCGGAGGTTAGGTGGCAGCCGCTCCGTGTAAAACTGATAACCAGTCAAATCCGGTTAGACTAGAAAAGCCGACCCCAAGTGACTGGGGAATAATAAAGGCTAGGGAGAAAAAGATTAAAAACCACACTCACACACCGTCACTATTACTCCAGGATAGTAAGTGAAGCGGTTGAAATTAAGAAATATCGCAATTTCAACAGGGATACTGTTTGCCTACATCTCGGATTCCAGTCATCAGCAAATGTAAACGTCGCCTTAGTGACTTAGATCGTCAGTGTGTAGACGTCGTTAGTGTTGTGTGTCGAAATACCGACATGCGACAGTACGAATATAAATAATTGTGACCAAGTGAGGGTAGGTGCCGAATCCCGCACTTCACGAAGGCGCCGCTGAGCTCACATCAGTCAACCCGTGACCACGATCGATGCAAGTCGGTCGAAACGCCGGGAAAACAATAGGTATTTATTAACTTTTAAATTCTTTATCGCGAGTAAGACCCGTTATTTAGCATTATATTAATTATGTGTACACATCACAATACTCTAAAAACTTTTATACATATGTATATACACTTCTCATCAGAAAAATCGAAACACTTCCGTTTTTATGGTTTCTATCCTAATTTCACACAAAAGAGATTTCATTCCATGAAAAAATCACATGATTGTATAGCTGGCAGTTTGGCTATTACAGTGATAAGCGAAAATTCTAAATTCAAAATTATAATATCATTTGTTTATCCTATAAATGAAATGATTCACTATTTTGAGACAAATGTGTGTTTAGAGTTTATTAGCGCTTATTTTAAATCTTTTTGTTCTGTGTTCTGTATACTCTGTGTGTACTATGACTTTGGGATGTCTGGAAAAGATTTTTTCTAAAACATATGGAGACTTCGCCCGCAGAAGCCGCCCAAGTGGTGGCATTGCTGGATTCTGGACTTAGTCAGCGTGTTGTGGCTGAAAGATTGCATCTAAGCCTGTCGTCTATTCATAGAGTCTAAAAACGCTATCGGGAGACTAGTTTGTTCACGCGCCGTTCAGTATCTGACAGGAATTAGGTCACTTCTGAGCGAGATGATCGATATTGTAACAACTTCTTTACGAAATCGACGCCTTAATGCTTTTCAACTGCTGCAGCAGCTTCATGTTGTACGTAGGGAGGCTGTAAATGACTCTACAATTAGAAGAAGGTTGAAGGAACGTGGACTGGTACCGCACAAGCCAGCAAATGGGCCGAAATTAACTGCAGACCATCGAAGAGCGCGCCTTAATTCTGCACGTGAGCACCTAAATTGGTCATACCTCCAGTGGAACAAAGTCCTCTTTTCTGATGAGTGCAAAATTATGCTATATGGTAACGACGGAAGGAATAAGGTCTATAGAAGAGATGGAGAACGCTCTGCACAATGCTGCATTGAAGAAAAAGGTCAGCTATGGTGGCGGTTCGTGGACGGTTTGGGTAGGAATCGCCGACGGTAAGACAGAGCTTGTCTTTGTGTCTGGGCCACGTCTGCCTGCACTAAACAGTCATCAGTACATCGAACACTGTCTTGAGCCTCACGTGATGCCATATGCACATTTTATTAGAAATGGTTTCATATTCATGCACGACAATGCTAGAGTTCACACCGCGAACGTCGTACGAGATTATGTTACCGAAGTCGGTGTCTCCATTATGGAATGGCCAGCAAGAAGCCCTGACATGAATCCGATTGAACATCTATGGGATGAATTAAAGAGATGAATTCATGCAAGAGATCCTACCCCAGAAACATTTAGCCAGCTGCAAAATGCAATCCAAGAGGAATGGAATGGAATGCCACAACATTTGATCGTGACTCTCATCCGATCGATGAAGAACCGTATGGAAGCAGTAATAAGAGCTCGGAGAGGGAATACAAGTTATTAAATAAACGTTTCCTAGCTTTTTTTTTCATTTACGTGTATTGTTTTATCAATTTTCTTCATACTCCATACAGGGTAAAAATGACTTGGTCAACAAAATACGAAACCTATGAAAATTAAATTTGAATTTAGAACATGAACATTAGGATTTGAAAACCTCATATTATTCACTATTAAACGACATTTGACATATATTCCAAAATATACACATTTTTCTGATAATCCTTACAAAACATAAACAAGGTGTTTCGATTTTTCTGATGAGAAGTGTATAATGAAACGCGAAACGTTAAGAGTAATTATTGTCCATTTCTTTTCACTTATCTTATTTGGAAAATAAAAATAAATATGTCGTACTTACAACTAAAAACTTATGCAAGCTTCTAAGTTTTCTTCTAGACCCATCTCTATCCTCTTTTCTTGGCATTTTTTATTAATATATATAACTTAAACTTCTAAATGAACTCTAAACGAGTTTATTGAATTTAATATCAGGAAGTCAATTATTAAGGTTGGGTCACTAGTAAAAGAAAGCTTTATTGTTACAAAAAAAGCGCCTTTGCCTCAGGGAAATTTAATTTGTTTGCTTACTCTGAAAGCTCAAATTATGCCTGCACGGTAAACAGTATCGCTCCTTGGAAAACAATTACTTCGCTACGAGGTAAATGTAAAGAGCCTAAAGGTGCTGATATACAAACGAGCTTTTAGCTAGCGTGTCATATCTGACAGTTTTCTATTTTTTTCTCATGTATATGATAATACTGCTAATCTGCACTGGGTCAGCGTGGTGGACTATGGCCTAACCCTTCTCACCTGAGAAGAGGCTCATGCCCAGCAGTAGGACAGTTTAATATAGGGCTGTTATTATTATTTTACATGGCAGCTAGATAACATTTATCCTACACTAGTCATTGTGTCACTCAAGATTTTTACCTAGTTAGGCAAGTTGTTTTTTACTCTAACACCCGATCTCTGAAAGGCAAAGGCGATAACGACGTATCAAAATCATAATGTCAAGTAATTTGATTGGCTGTTGCTAATATAGTCTTCCTATCATAGCAGTTGACATGCGTTTGACTGTTAGATGTCTAATTTGTGTTTTCAGTTCAACACGAATTGGATTCTGGCAGAAGCCATTCAGAGTCCAAATATTTTTCGGATCATTGTATGTTAATAAAATATTTAAGTATAGTGGGTTATCCATAGTATCTCAGCTCTGTCCAGAAATACAATCGGTGATCGCTGTTGATTAGAACCTCCTTTAGCGTTTTTTGATTGCTCAGGAGCTTTGCCTATTTATCGCTTACATTTCTACAACGCAGCGTAAGGAAACGTGAATTATTTGTATTTGCTATCGGTAATGTCAACATGGCCTATTGTTAAATGGCGAAGTTCTTGGAATAATGTAATGGCTTCCCACCCGGTAGGTAAAGAATAATCTCGACCTATCCCTTCAGGAAAGATAAACTAGAATCGACCGTAACGATATCCTCTGTGATCCTGGTCATATCATTTGTGCCATTCAATGCTCACATTTTTCATGCATGTCCTTGTTTTTCATTATCAACAACAAAACAATATCTTTGTCATCCTTACTAATATTATAAATGCGAATGTGTTTGTTTGTTTGTTATGCTTTCACGCCTAATTATTCGACCGATCATCATGAAATTTTGCTTACACGTTGTCAGAGGTACAGAAAAAGACATGACAAAAGTACTGTTTCCGAGCAATAGAAAACCTACATTTACGCGATCGAAGCCGCGGGCAATTTCTGTGTTTCACACTATATAAAAATGAATATACGCAAAGCAAAGAAATTAATGTATTCCACCTTTATATATTTTATATCCTTTACTTAATTTCAATAAGGTTGGAGAGACAGAGCTGACGTCATTGGTCAAATGACTCAGCTTTTTCTTTTTAAGCTAAGACAAGTTGTCTTTACAGTTGTCTTTACGGGCAAATGGCCTCACGTATGCTTTGCACATATATACCTACCTATATTATATAAATGAATAAAGAAAAGTCTTATATTGTTTGTTATTACGTTGCAATTAAGTATGTCGCACAATCCGGATTGTCACGGCTAACCTTTTTAATCTGGGCATAATCTATAGAGGCCGCAATCTATAGAGATTATCCGTCGGTACTGGGCGCGTGTTTTTCCGCTCGCCAATTGCCTACCGATGAATAGGGGTCGAATTCTCCTTGAACTCGATAATTTGTTAATTTATACATTTATATCGATGCCTGATATACGGAGAGGTGGGTAGGAAGCAATAATTAAAAAAAAACTTAAAATTAGTAAAATTTTATAGTAGTATAGTAGTGTAACAGTTTTTAAATTATGTAATTAAGTGTCAAATAAACAACGCGATAAAATCCGTATATAGTAGTTTAATTTCAATGCGTACGATAGTGTAAAATTTTCAATACAAGTGAAAATGACAATACCATTTGTCTTCTGTTTACGCGAATGTTATTCATTGAAATTAAACTCATTTATACGGATTTAATCGCGTTGTTTATTTAACACTGTATTACATAATTTTGAAATTGTCACACTACAAATACTATAGAATTTTACTAATTTTCAGAATTATGTAATACAGTGTTAAAAACAACGCGATAAAATCCGTATAAATGAGTTTAATTTCAATGACAATACTATGTTTAATATAACTCAGATATCATATTGGCGTTATGTATCATATGACTACTTAACGTCAAGTAAAGTGACCATATTTAAACGAAGTAGCATATAAGACTTAAAGAATAGCTGCGCCCTACTACGTTTAGACTCTTCCTACCAACGATTTTGTTGTTTCAATTCTGGCATTATCTTTCTTACATCACTTATTATCATCACATTCTTCTTGCACATTCATTTTCCACTATATAAAAATACTATTCTTGATTTCGGCGAACCATTTCGTTTTTAAAAGGTACGGTCATGTTTATTGTAAACAAAGAAGTAAATACAACGTTACCTTATATAATTAAATTATTGCGAGGCAAAATTATCTCTCACATTTTTCGATTTGAAAGAAAATAATCAGATGAATACAATTTACAGAGATTAAGTACGTAGCAAACAGAAAATTGATTCGACTTCTGATCGAACGATTTCCCTGAAGCTTCAGGATGCTTAATAAATTACATTTTTTACTTACAACCAAGGTTTATTCAATTCTGGTCTCTATTTGCGAGCCAGTTCGTCGTATTACTTAATATTATTTGTGCTCACTTGATTTTATTTTGCGTACAATGCACGTTTCACGGTGACTTTTTTGATTAAGGTTGAAGGACAGCTGTAAACGAAGTTATGAAGTACCGAGTTCTTGAACCCACTGGCTTCGTAACTTTTTCAACTTTCCTTTGCATTTTTGTCATTTTCTTGAACTATGAAAAAGAAAATGCTAACAAACGTCTCTCTTATTACGTGATAAGATGTGAATTATGTATTATGTTATTTAAGAAGAAAATTAAAATTTCTTATTGGCTAATATTGGTTAATAAAAATAATGTAGACAACTAGTCTACATTATTTTTATTAACCTGTCTTGGAATGCCAGACATAATTAAATATCTTTGTGTCTAGCCGCCGGTGTGTCGCTGCAATTCAATAGGTTATAAGCAGATCCACACTTGGTATAATATGAGTCGCTGTTTATAAACCTTTGTAATTTATACTCGTATGAACGAATTTGAGTTTTTTAAAGCATAGGTATTAACGATATCCTTAAAGGGGAACAATGCGTTCTCTTCGTGTAACAAAATATAACGGTATTCTTACTTAAAACGCCTCGCCATCCGTGCAGCCAAATGAGGATGCATTGTCTGCAAAGTAAATCACTAATATTACTACAGATGTATTTTAGACGGACACAATCGAGATTAAACCCAAATCGATAGCAATATTCTAAACTTGGACCAGTTACAAATATTTGAGAGTATCGACTCCCGGTATTGATTGTCATATATGTTTATGGGAACCAGGGCTTACTCCTTTACGTGCTTTCCGAGACGATAGCCATCCATCACTAAACACGATGATGGTCAAGCCTGATACTCCTGTACTCGGTATCTGCGCCGCATCACAGGATCTTGTCGGACAATATAAAGATAATTATTCAATAGGTATGCAGTTATAGAATTCATTGTCATAGCATACACTAGCTACACTAGCTTTTGTCCCCGACTGTTTACACGTGGAATTTGAAATGGGGTACTTATATGTTTCTCTCTTAATTTTCGACTTCTAGGCGTCCTATCAACATGATACATGCACCAAATTTTAAGTTAGACCTTCAGTAATATAACTATATGTATAAATTACATTCAATTTGGGCAGTAGATTTTGCGTACAAATAAACAGACAGACAGCCAAAAATCAGAAAACAATTTTTTTATTATTTTATTATACATAATTATGTATAAGTATATTAAATAATTTGTAGCTCTTATACAACCCCTTATATTCATTTTTCTTAAATTACTCCTATGTACAGACATCGAACAGTTACAATTCTATAATATCTATAAATATTATTTATCCAAACCATCTTTAAGTATCTTTAAAAATAGCTAACTTATAGCAAACTCCAGCTGAGCGATGTTTTCCCAAAATTAAATTATATTACAAGAATGTTTAATTCAAATCACGCACATGTTTGTATTCCATTACTACGGATATAAGGCGAAATAATCCATCGAGTTTCACATGAATTATGTTTTGACAAACATACTAATATGGCTCTGATGATATTTTATGGTATGTTGCAGACGCAAGTCTTATATATAAGACTATTCATAATAGACAGAGATGTATGCCCACATTTCTATATTGTTTTAGAGCCCACGTAATAGTGGGCAACCTTTTGCTATATCACAGTTCAAGACGCCGAGCTGCTAACGAGAACTTCTCGACAGAAAAACCGAGAAATTACCCGAAACCCTCATACACAGCATACACAACCATTGTACCGCCAAGTCTAAAACATACATAGCAGATGCAATCTATAATAGACTATTGCTTAAATTGCTAAACAATTTATTTCCGTTCTAGTTCTGAATATACCTGTATTATATTTATAATCCTGTTGAACGATCACAATGTACCAAGAAGCGGTGACAGGTTGACAGGCTATCTAATATTAAAACACCTTCCATTTTACGACTTTAGGCATGATTAACCGCTGATACCATATTCCTTACTGAAAGGTAAACGTAGATTTTTTATGCGTTTAAGGAGAAGAGTCGAATAATATTGAAACTTTGGAGAGCTAACCTTAAGCGAAATGGCAAGGGTTGTAAAATATATAAGTCAGTGGAATCGCGGGAGTAAATCAAAACCGTGTTGTGTTGAATATGGTTCTATGGGGCGTAGGAAGCATAGCCCATGCAACAATACAAGGTGAGTGATTTCAATGGAAAGAATTGATGCATGCGAAATATCAACCATAATATTTAAAGCAGTGGTGAATGTGGCTGTGCATGAATGAGGTCTCAGATTCGATCAGGTCGAGCAAAGATTTGTTGAGTGTATCAGTCAAAAAACTTTAAGCTCGAATATAGTGCTGTTTCTGGATAAAATATACCCTACGTATGTTTCTGTAGCCCAGATAAGGCGTACGTTAAATTTCATAATGGTCAGTCGAGTAGTTCAGGCGTGAAAGCGTAACAAACAAATAAACTCACATTCGCATTTATGATATTAGTTAGTAAGATATCATATATGCATGGTATGTGTATGGCTTGCACTCAACTGAAATAGCACACATACACACGCATACTCCAAGCATAGCTATATGGTCTAACGAGGCAGTAATTTGTGTGCAGCGATTTCTCACACGACAAGACCGAGTTAGCAGCTTAAGAACGTGTTGAGTGCGTTTTTGGTTTTTTCATAACAAAAAATCTTTAGCAAGCGAAATGTGGCTGTATGTTCTGCCTATCCTTTCTAGATACAAAATCGTTTATTTAAAAACTTGGGCTGTTTTATTCTTAGAAGAACTATGATATAAAGTTTGGAGACAGCAAAAGTTTTAGTTCCTTTAATTTGAAACAGATTCATGGTGCTAGAAATAAATAAACATTATTCATCACGTAAAATAAATAATTCATGAAGCTGCGAGATGGAGTGCTGAGTCGCTTGCCCTCTTGAGTGGAAATAATTGCTTTAAGCGCCAGTTTCTGTTCCTCCCCATTACAGTTTCGACAGGAATTCCATTGTGAAATGTAGTTTTCATACAGTTTTGTACGATTGTGAACTAGTTATTAAATTTATGACTGCTTTGTTATGTATTCGAGTGGATCGTTTAGCTAACGTTTTCTATTAGAAATATTTGTTTGTACATACGCCTATTTCCTTGTAAATTAGGCAAAGGTGTATTATATTTCGCCAGGTTTTATGGACCATGTCAAAGAGGCCGAGCCTATTGCTGTTTAAGTAGTACAGTTCCGCACTTTGTGCTGCTAAGGTAAGTTTCTTGATAGATAAACCCAATAACATTTTGCGTGGACAGGAATTAAGACCTGAGACCTGATGTAGAGCAGTCGCCTACATGGCCGCTATGCCATCGAGGTATTTTATAATTACTTAAAGCAACAATTCATGGATTAGGAACAATTCAAACATCGCTGAGGACTATAAAACATTCAAACAAATATCTAGACATAACATAACTATTTATTAATTATACAATTTATTGCGCCGCGTGGGCAATGGACATCATACTCACAGCACTTGATGCAAAGGCCGTGTGGCCGTGGCAAGGACTACTTTAACTACTGGTTCATCCGGCGCGGTCTTCAATTAGATAGCAATACACTTATGTACATATACACAAACCCTTAGAGCCGTATCACATATATAGAGATATCACGAAATACGTAGAAGGTAAACTGCCACTATTAAACATATCGTCTAATTTTTACAATGAACAGTCAAACCACGTCGTCGCTAAACGCTGGTTAATCTAAACATTTGTCTACTTATCTTAATAGTAAATAATCTATTATGTACTATGCTGACTAATGACTGCACTAATAGCACAGTGGTTTAAGTGGTTGCCACTGCACCAAGTGTTACGAGTGCGTGTTTGGTTTTCTCATAACAAAAAATCTTTAGCAGGTGAAATGTATCTAGATGTATTTTCTATCCATAATAAAATTTGTGTGATTCACGGATAGTTGATCCGTGTGAGTGTTCTTTATGTCTGTTGTTTGAATGTTTGTAAACATTACACGTTACTGACAACTCGCGTATTAGGAATAAATGCTTATTCCTAATTCGCGAGTTATCAAAAAAAAAGAAAACAATAAATAAACCATATGGCTAAGGTTGCAACCCTTAATTGAGTCTAGCGCAGCGAAATTCCATTCTCATCTCAAATAAGTACAATATTCAATTTTGGAACGTACCTTTTCCTTTACATAAATAAAATAATATAATGTTTGTGTTTACGGATGGTGAGTCTCCTCGCTGCCCTCTAGAATTTATTAATAGATGTGAATTCATAGAAAATTTATTCAGTAATTTCCTACTCTAATTCGTGGGCTTATTTACTGCCACAGCTGAGCTACCTTTGAACCTACCTATATGGTAATGATTTTATTTTATAATGCCTAGAGGGACAATGTTCGACTGCCACGCAGGGTTCTCGAGTTCGATATCAAGGCAAAACCACTGAGTTTTGAAAGCTATGTGCGCATTAAATAGTTAATTATCGCTTGCAATAACGGTGTATGAAAACATCATGACGAAACCTGCATGTGAAGTCTGCGACACCGTACTGGACCAGCTGGGCTGACTATGGCTATATCCCTTGATATATCCCTTCTCGCACTGAAAAGAGGCCCGAACTCAACAATGGGACAAACCATGGTCAATGGTAATTCTGATCCTGCAACATAAGATAGAGCTTGTTTACGCGCGATGATAAGATCTCGGGTTCGATTCTAAAGTTGTGCGACGTGTTAGTGCATTTTTCTGATAGACATTTTTCAATAGCAGATCGATGTTTAGAAATGTGGCCATAAGGCGACTATACGGTAGTCTCCTATTACATGGGGGATACACATATTATGTGGCGAAATGGCGGCAATCTTACCCGGGTCCATATAGTCGTAGGCAAATATAACTTAATTAACTACTAAGTTAATATATAGAATTTAATGTGAAACATAGATTTAGAACTCCGACAAGCTTCTACAAATGAATGTAAAGATAAATAACAATTAATGAAATGAAATATCAAAGCTCGGACTGTTTATACATCTTAAGTTTCTTTGGATTTATTTCGTTCAAAGATTATCATCACTCTCATAGCTTCTTTGTAGGGTTCAGTACAATTATCATTATCATAAAATGATACAAATAGAACGAACAATCTGCCTGAAACTTTGGCATTTATGTTTAACGATAGACGTACATGCCACTCGTATATACAGCGTGTAACAGAAAGATGAAGTCGTATTTTGTAGCCGTAATAAATATTTGATTATTTACGAGATTCGGGGATAATATAGACTAAAATTAAATAATCTATATATGTGCGCTATCCACGGCTCAAAGAAATAATTTAAATTTTATGGCATTTTCTAATATTCTATTTTTTATTACTTAAACGTCGAAAAAAACGCATTACAGATTTAACCCGAAAACAATCAGACGTAGATACGTCTGATCATTTTCGGGCTCACCGCGGTCACCCGAGTTACTAGTGTTGTTTAAGTATCGACTAGAATGTGCTAATACTGATAAGTCAATATAAATAAAATGCTATATCTAAGTGAAAATAATATATATGGATTTATTTGTCGCGGTTTTACATTGTAGAGGGGCTATATTATGAGACACTTAAATATGACTACACGTCTCTGTCACACGCTGTATAGTTAATTAACAGAACAAGTAAATTATTATGATAGTACGGTTATACTGCACTAGTATTTAAGACACACAATTCACAAACCTTAAAGTTAGGGCCTTCCGGGCGTCCTTATATCGTCCTTATATTGTCGTTATAGGACGTCCCTTCTCACACATATATGTATTTGTAAGGACCATATGTCGTTTACAATGTTGGGTGCGTCTCAAGTTCAACAATAGATGACGTCCACTCCATTATCTAGTATCTCCCGAACTAATGAGTTAAACTTGTAACTTATACAATACTATCGCGACTGATTGTCAGTTGACGACGGTAGTAAATAGACAGGTACTAGAGTATTTGCTCAGTATTATTAGATATTAGATAATGCCCGCGACTTCACTCAAGTTAATGTAGATTTTGGCAATAAATTTCTATCCTCGGCAATAGAACTTTTTTCTGGATGAACTATGTCCTTTTTTGTACCACTGATAACGTGTATGCAAGATTTCATGATGGTGAGTTAAGGAGTCAATGCGTAAAAGCGTAACAACGTACAGTAAGAACAGAAAAGATATTCACTTGCTTTTTTATGTCAACCCTTTCACACTGTGTTATAAGTAGGTACACTTTGTGAAGCAGAGCTTTATTACACGTACCACTCTCGATCGGATTTAGTCTGGAACCATAGCACTTGCACGTCCTTTTGACATTTGTGAGATAGTACGGATACCGCATGCATTCTTCTTGCCTTATGCTTGCAATAAAATCCAAATTAATTACTGTATCGTAAGACATATGATCTGATAGATAGATATCATTACGTTTTGTTCGGTGAGTGAGTGAGACTGAGATGGTTGGAGATCTAATGACACTCTCGGTAACTCTTCCATCTAGTACTCCTACCCCTTAGGAAACGGGAGGGTAATTTATTTTAGGTGGCAATGCTTGATATCCTGATGTTACATACAAGTGCACATATAAAGCTAGAGTAAATGCAAAATATCAGGCATCCGTACTTGTTTGCCAACTCTGTGGTTTCCAGCAGGCACCGGCTAAGTTGTGTTTCCTTGAAATTGCTTTTTTCATACCAAGAAAATATAGCCATACTTGCATTTACTACTTGATAAAGATTTATGGACATGCCATAAATCTTTATTAAGTAGTAAATGAACTACTAATAACAATTTGCCACGGAAATCCTAACTAATATTTTCACTGCGAATGTGAGTTTGTTTGTTTGTTACGCTTTCACGCCCTATCTACTCGATCATCATGAAATTTCGCATACGTATTATCAGGGAATCAGAAAAGGACATAAAGTTACCTTTCGTCCAGAAAAGAAGTACTGTTAGAGCACAGAAAAATGATTCGCTTGAATTGAAACGCAAATCTCTCCTAGAACATTATCAATTGAGATCATACATGGCTTAAATTGTTTAATAATTTTGACACCTTGATTCAAAGATTAAGTAAGAACTCTGAATTTGGGAAATGTATCCGTCTTTCAAACTGCTAAATATAAATTATACAGCAAAATTTAATTGCGTTTGGTACAAAATCCTTAGCAATATCTTACAAACTATATAGACTTATACAGTTACATAATTTGACGGAGAACCAAGTCCGAGAGTTATAAGAAAAGTTTTCGGCCTTGCCTTTGCAATGGGCAAGTTTAATGTTACAACTACAAACAAGAGAACTGCAGAATTCTGCTTAAGAACACACTAATTCAATTTCGGAAACTTCAAGTACACACTTTGACCAAGATCAAGAAATTACGTTGTGATCAAAGGAATAGTTAATACACAGAAATGAATACTCTGTGTTTGTACCGTATTCATAGATTTACATCTTCTAGTTTAGGTACTTGTCAACGTTAACATACGTGACTGTTAGATACGCTTTTTTATCAACCTAGCTTGTTAAAGACTGTTTACTGACCTTGTAATAGTCGAAAAATCCATAGAAAAATAGGATGCAGGATGCATTGTGTATTAGTATAATTAAATGTAAAAGTTCACCTAGTTTAAATTTTGCAAAACAACCATAAAGGAAACTACATTAGGCATGACGGCATTAATCAAGAATCGCCAAAATAATTAAAATCTAATAAAATTGAATTCAAGGATATAGAAAATATAATAAATGTTGATGTTTGGGGCGCGATTACTAATTTATGTATTAAAATGAAACTACAAAATACAACAATCCACCATGATAGCTGAAACACCAATCAGAGCAATTTATATCACGCCTCAGCCAACGTCATTTTGTTTCGTTTAAGCGTCCATAATATCTGCAATTTTTACCTGTTTTGATTAAATGTCCCCATAACACACGTTTTAAGTACCTAGTGTGGTCTCAAAACTAACATTAGCCATGGAACAAGGATTTACTAAGGCAAATATCGCTAATCTGCCAATAGTTGATATATTGATGGTGGGAGAGTTTCTAGCTTCAAACAAAGACTTCTGTTCTGCTGAATTTAGAAGCGTTAAAACTGCTTTGCAAATATATCTTTATAAAATATCCAATAATTTAAACAATTTTATAGAGAAAACATCTAACCCCAAAAAAATTTGAGCTTATTAATTTTAGACCTTAAATAAGGTCAAAACCATTTAAAATTCACAAAACAAAATAATATAATAATACTGCTTAATATAATAATACCGTTGACAAACTTAAGTGTGACTTATTGACGCCATGACACCAGTGAGCGTTACGACACGGAATTTATGGAATTATAATACCTTACTTGACTGTTCAGATTTTAGTATCAGTGATTTTCGCACGTTATACAACACGTTACTTTCAACGTGCTTCGGACGTTGAAAAAAACGTGTTGTATAATTACTTATTAAATCCTAGCAACGAATTTAAGTATCTAATACATCATAACAACGTCATTACAATTTATTATTATTTAGCCGTATATATCTTAATAAATTAAAATTCATTATACATACTTAATCGCTAACGCTTTGGACGTGAGAACCGTTTGTGTTTAATCGATAAAAATGTGTTTCGAGAAAAAAGTTGTATTAGTAACCGGTGGCAGTTCAGGCATAGGAGCAGCAATAGCCATAAAATTATCAACACAAGGCGCGAAAATTGCAATCGTCGCAAGGCATGAGCCAAAACTCAGAAAAATTTCGGACCTGTGTGAACGTAATGGAAGCAAGCCGCTAGTAATCATTGGCGATGTTACTAAAGACGAAGATGCTAAAAAAATCATAAGTGACACTGTGAAACATTACGGTAAATTAGACGTATTAGTGAACAACGTGGGAATCTTCGACCTTGTTAGTATACTCCAACCGAACGCCATGGAAAAGTTTGACCACATATTGACAACAAATCTTCGATCCACAGTTCATTTAACACACCTAGCGGCGCCGCATCTCATCCAAACTAAAGGTAATATAATAAATATCTCCAGTGCTGGCTCAACGGGCTTATTTTTGCCTCAAAACTTTTCCTATTGCGCGTCGAAGGCGGGTTTAGATCATTTCTCGAGGAGCGTTGCATTAGAACTTGCGCCTAAAGGAGTTCGTGTAAATTGCGTCAACCCGGGTCCCGTGAAAACAGATTTTATGGAAAACGCAGCCCTAAGTCGAGAGGAACAAGATATAATTTTGGAAAATGTAAACAAATCGACTGCACTTGGTAAAGTTGCAGAGCCGGAGGAAATTGCAGATGTTGTTTTGTTTTTGGCAAGCGATACTGCGAAAAGTATAACAGGTTCTTCGTATGTTATAGATAATGGTTTGTTGTTAAAGGGAATCAAATAACTACGCCCGCTTTTAACAAAATTCCTAAAGTATTTATTTATATTTAGACTTAGGTTATCCGACATTGTATTACTTTCGTTTCTGTATACAAAGTAAATTATATATTTAAACACATTACTATTTCGATTGTAAAGCAGAGTTTAATTTTCGTTTTGTGCGAATAGTGAGAATATTTAGAGGAAATATAAAATGAGTGAAATATATTGTGAGAATTATTTGTTTCATTCCGCTACATTTAAAAGCTGGGTAGGCTCAGTAATCCAGGATCAGCAAATTAATACTTATAGTTTATACAAAACTAGCTGTCCCTCCGCATTTATAACATTGGGACAAAAAAAAAGTATATATTTTCTGTGGCATTAATTTTGTTACTGGTTTTAATAAACACCTTCATCAGTCATACCCGAAATGTATTTACTTTGTATGGATTGACTCTGGTTCTTGAGATAGTCAACATAAAGAACGGTTCTATCAGGACATTAGAACAATGAAAGAAAGATACCAAGGCCGATGTGACAGCCATATTATGATGGCAGACTATTGCTTGAGTTTAATAAGGGATTGTCCTGAACATATTTTTTTTATGATTTTTTGTTTAATTGTATAGGTATGTATTAAGTTTTCTTGTCGTTATTATATAGCCGCTTCTAAAATATATATTTAATGTGTAATTGTATTTTTATTTCGACCTTCTTTTAGTCATATAGTTATAAAGTCTCATCTCATAAACTAGAGTCAATTTAACAAATCTGATATTTTCTCGTATTCAGCATACTGAACTTACACAAAATTGACTTCAACTTACCATGCCGCAAAATTACTGTTCCCCCGTGTAATTAATGCGCTGCTGCCGTGGCTTGTAGCATAATATTATACTCCCTATGGTATTTCTGTATGAAGATTTGTCTTCTTTTTATTAATACATAAGAAATAAACAATACAAATCTTTCCTTTCTATAATATTAGTTAAGATTATTGTTTCAAGTTGAACTAAAAGATCCAGTAATAACTTATTTGATTGTATTGGCTGTAGCAGCGCTTTGAGGTGCAGTAATAGCAACAGATCTACAGTCTTTCTAGGTATCAAACATTAAACACCTCGTCCGACTAGGTACACCTCCCAAGCTACCGTGTGAGTAAAGAGGAGTGTGCTCTATTAACCCAGTTTCAAAGATCCAGTGGAATATTGGCAGAGTTTTAATTTCCATACAGATTTGGAAAGGGTACGTACTTGAATGTAAAACCTGATTTACTACAGTTTCGTAAATCAGGTTTTACATTCAAGTACGTTAGTACATAATTTACCAATAGGTAGTACTACAATCAGATAGCGAAATATACGTAAAATTACTAACAGTAATACTACAATTACTGAGAGGTCTCCATAGAGAACGAGTCTTACCAACGCTAATTTTCTTGAGCTTTTCCTGTTTAAAACCAAGTCATTTCATCAACATTCAACCAGATCATCAAATCAATGGCTTTATACTGGCGTGAAGAATAAGAACAAGTTACATAACGTGAGTTTACATTTATATATTAGTTAATATTAAATGTATCACAAAGTCGCATCATTAACTCCATGTCTGGGTATAACATATGTAACTAGTCCATACACAGTGAGTTTTTGGATTACGTTTATGTTGCTTGCATACGGCGCAAGTAACTGGCTGAATACATGTTCAAGCGTGGACCATATATGTAGGTTAATCATACTAGTTACATACGAGTACGTGGGTATCATTTATAAGATGCATCGATCACTCGCAATTGTCTTAACCTGCGGGGACAATCGCGTGCAAGGGCCTTTAATATAGATGTATTTAAGACACTTACTATTATGTACAAATGCGTTATTAATGTTTTAATATGTCGCTTGGTTATTCAGATTTTATACATATAGTGGCGGTAATCATGCAAAATGGTTATACGTTTATTCAAGAGCCCTGTATAACATACGACATGTATAAATGTATTTCCTGTAAGCGATCAATACAATAAATAAATAAATGCTAACGAGTGTTTTTACGAACTATGTTAATGATGTCTATAGATTATGTATTGAATACACACAACGTCATCTATGGAAATGAACGATTTCGCGTCATCATCAGGCGACGGCCACATCAAAACTTTATATGAAGACTAGATTCGCGGCTTCGCTCGCGAAAATATAGGTTAGGTCAGGATTGTACATAACTAAAAAAAAAAAAAAATGATTGTACTTACCGGTTTCATATAAAGTACTTGACAAATAAAATAGATATGAAATGTTAGTGCGCTAGTAGGATACTTTTATAATATACAGTAAACCTTTGTACATAACTTTATAAATATGTAAGTGTACGTGTTTCCTATAAAACATTTATACTAGGGAATCATAAAGTAGAATTTATAAACATGGTCTGTGAGTTACCAGTCTTCATGAGAGTTTATTGAACTTTGACACATAAATTAATAAGTAACTACAATCTGGTATCTTGAGAACCTAACCATGAGTGCTACGGCGGTGACACTACTTACTTTAGTACCAAAATCTACTTAAGACAAGATGTAGTAATAGTTTGTTGCAGTTGTGGTAAGTATGCGTGGCATGTTACTTTACAGATTCAGTCAATCTTACACAACAATATTAACTCAATTACGTGTCTAATAAATTAAGACAATTATTTCTTGCGACACAGCACGGTTTGATCCCGTGACTCTATTCAACATCCATTACAATAACGAGCTTTATATTATAGTTTATTAACCCATTCATAACGTTAATATCATCTTTGTTCTGTCTTTCCCACACTATTCTCACAATTTAGGCGGAGATTTTCCTTAAACGCTACGTAAATAAGCATTTTGATCTCAATTTTATAGTATTGCTAAGGCAGATGTAATCAGAATAAGCGTTTCGAGCACGATTAGAATCGCCGAGCCATCTAATCATTGCATCAGTTCAGGCATGGGATTGAGTCAGACGAAAGTTTTGTCGAATACGGCAATTTCACGGTTGGACAGTTCTTCGTACGACGAGACTGTCTCACGGTGCGAGCGTTTGAGACTGATCTACACTGTAATATTGGTAGAGCACCTTGTGTATTTTGACTGAACTATGTTACACGGTTCAATGAACTCGTTTATACGTTTACCTCTTTCTGATCCGCATCTTTTTTGAGTCGACAGTTCGTATGGTTACAGTACAGTTTATGGTATGGTAAGCATTTCTACGCAAGCCCACTTCATGTCTCGGACACTGTATTAGGACATAGTTTAGTTGTTATAACCGTATTGATGTTGGGCTTCGGATGGGCCCTTTTTACTCCACTTCACCGAATTGTGCTGACAGTTCAAAATCTTATTACAGTTAGATACTATTTTTGGCAGCCGAATATATCTATCGGTCTATATACAACACATTGTGCTTGGCTAAAGCGTATCGGGCTGGATAGTATTGATCGGTTTTATACAGGTGTATTAATATCTTTTGGCCGTGAGTTTCTTGCAGGGATCTTCTAAGGTTCAACATTTTGCCTAAACCTAGCAACTAACTTAGTAAATTTAGTAAACTCACTAACCCCTTTAAAGTTCATACGTGTTATTTTGTGACCTAAACGAGATGGGTGTAAAAACCCAGGATTCAACCTCTTCGTCTTCATGTGACCTTTTTTTATTTTCATCAGCTTTTTGTAATGTCCCACTGCTGAGCAAAAGCCTCTCCCTTAGACTTCCAAATCACTCTGTTGGTGGATATCCCCTGACCTTATAACCTTGTGACCCCTATATATATAAAAACTCGACCGAGGGATGACCCCAAGGTGTTTGTACACGGAGTTACAAGTCAATCAACAGACAGACACACAGACCCACATAGTGATTTCATTGACCTCTTCGAAGAAGACTTAGAGGTTAATAAATAGCCTATTTTTGACTTTGTAGACCGTATGAAATACTGGTTGTGATTCAGTTCTGAGACTATAACCAAAATAAGGAGGATAGAATACCAAATTAAGATGGTCTATTTCGCGTATTTTCATCAGAATGATAATTAAAGATTACTTTTAATACACTGAAGCTATATGTGAGTATAGACTGCAGAATAATACACATAAAAAAACAAGTATTGTAAACCGATGGCAACAAAATCAATAAAAATATGGCTAACAATTTCGAAAACGCTTTGTAATAAAATAAAATCTTACTTAAAAGACACACTTTTTTCGAAACTAATGGGTGAAAAAGGCTTGATTATTAAACATGTATTTGACTAACGTAAAAAAGTGTGGTGTTATTCCTGTGCCACACAGAAATAACATAACGTTAGAACAGGGACACAGGACACAGAACAGTAGAACAGGGTCTAGAAAAAGAAAGAGAGAAAACATATTTTTGTTTCTCAAAAACATGAAAGCCATCACATACAATATAATACATAGAAGTGAATACATATATAATAAATATTAATTAATACAAGTGACAGCCCTGCTCTGCGCCACAAATGCCACTTTTCAAATGTGCCATCAATACATATGTATATTCTATGGTCTATACCTTACTTTTAAGTATATTTTCCTCAGACGTAACAGGCAACGTGTACCTACGTGGCGTTCACCACGTGTCAACTGTCAAATGCATGGTTTAGCAGCAGGTTATGTTCAAGACTTATTTATCCCAATATTATAAGAATAGTTACAATACTTAATCAAAGTTATTAGCGAAAGATACGTCGTGTTTAAGAAATCTGGATGGACACTCAGCATACAATGAGTTGGGCATAACCCACCCCAGTACTGATTTTCAGTTCCAACCACGAGTGTCGTGTCACTTGACGTCGTCGGCGACAACTACTTCATACGGATTTTATTGCGATTTTTATATGAAAACACTTATATTACATAATTTTGAATCTATTAAACTACTACTGTTAAATTTTATTACTATTTAACCATGAACATGTAATAAAAGTGTTTAAAAAAAACAACGCAATAAAAGCCGTATAAAGTAGTTTAATTTGAATGTATAACATTCGGATAAACGTAAGACAATACTTTGTCGCAATTTATGAAATACAATAAAAAAAAAATTGTTGTTTCCCAAGTAAATTATGCCTACAATTTCGACCACTAAGTTACCATTATAGTTACTAGTATTAAATTTAATATTTACATTTTCTTAATTATTCACAAATTTTAAGCTTAAACTTAAAATAACAAGCGCCCCAAGTTTGAGTTATACTGGGTGAATCTTAGTATAGAGAAAACCGCGAAAAAGAAATCATGTATTTTGTCGAGATCAAAGTCCAATTTTGTATGGAACAGCTGTTTTTTTTTGCCGTGATTTTGGCAATGTCCCAGAACAAAAGTTGTTCATAATAACAAGTATAATGACCCCCTAAGAGGTTTTCACTATACTAAGAAAGACCCAGTATATTTTAAATTTTCAGTTCATTAATTATTACTATTGCGTCTGGCATTGGTTCTAGAGTATGATTAAAACTTGAGTGCACTTGATGTGACCCAATTAAAAACCAATACACGTATATAATATTCTCATTAATTAGTCTTCTTGTTCTCGAATTTCAATAATTATACAGCAAGTAGGAAATCCTACGGGTTTAATCAATAAACACTTGAAATACAAGTAGACTAATACACACATACATAATATCATGCCTATTTTTTGAAAAGGGTAGGCAGAGTTGTGCGTGATATTACAAATACCATCCACATTTGGCAGCTATGGTTTTATGTCGCATGTACATATTAGACGACCAAGCCTTTTCTGTTTTCCAGGCACCGTTACAGACTCCTTGCTACTGAAACTCTCTTGACAGAAAATCCTTATAATTATTAACCCGATCCTCAGGCACAGCGATTACATTCTCTAACGCTGAGCCACCGAGCTGTCACGCTAACAAATACATAGGTAATACCTAAGTACTTAAATATGAAATCAAAGAAAAACTTGTAGAAAATTAAGTGTAAATTGAAAGTTCTACCAAATTTTTTCGTGTTTTTATCTTAACTTCACTACATATTATTATAAAACAAAGTCCATCGCCGCGTCTGTCTGTTTGCGATAAACTCATAAACTACTGAAGGGATTTTCAAGGTTTTCACTAATAGGCAGAGTGATTCATGGGGAAGGTTTAGATGTATAATTCGTTAAGGTTTAGTACTACCTGTGCGAAGGCGAACTACCGAGGCGGGTCGCTAGTAATATTATAGAAGCAAATATGAGTTTGTTTGTTTGTTGCAGTTTCACGCCTTAACTACTGGACAGATCATCATGAAATATCGCACACACGTTGTCAGGGTTACAGAAAAGGACACAGAGTACCATTAATCCCGGAAAAAGAACTTACTAATTTAATGTAAATGACATTTACTCGACCGCAGCCGCGTATAAAATCTAGTGGTCCATATTTATTACAGCTTTGCTGACATCTTTGTACATAAAATGTTACCATGTTATATAATGTTACAATGTCATCCGTGTGGTTTAATAAGACATTGTCTCGTATATTTCTATTTCTGTTACTGCACATATTTGACAAGTAGATATATTATTTGCACCGACATTATGACTCGCCATGTCTCGGTGGTGTAGCGGTAGTGAATGCAAATGTTGTGCATGACGTCTCAGGTTCAATTCCCGAGCGGGCAAAGTGTTATTAGGTTTTTCTTAAGTGTGCCTCGTGATATTGTAATACGAGGAGTTTATAAGGACATGAATATTTCAATGAGAAATCTGAGAATTCTGACGTTGGGCCATATATACATATGTTTGAGAAATGTGAACGGGGTAAGGGCATCGTTACACGGTATAATACAGTGCCACAGCGTATAGTTTTACATAAAGTGCCCCGTGTGTTTGTCAAAAAACATTTCTATGACTCCAGGTTTGCTCGCGGCTATGTGAATAAACTTTTCCCTCTGAAACAGGACGTTTTTGTGGGTGAAACTTACAACGTACTTTACTGACAACGTGCATGCGAAGTTTCATGATGATTGGTCGAATAGATAAGATGTGAAAGCGTAACAAACAAACAAGGAAACAAACTCACTTTCGCATTTATGTATTATATTAGTTAGTATAAAGTTAATTTTATATCTTCTTCTGTTTACGCGAATGTTATTCATTGAAATTAAACTCGTTTATACATATTTTCTAAATTATGTAATACAGTGTTAAATAAACAACGCGATAAAATCCGTATAGAGGAGTTTAATTTCAAATACTACTATATCGTTAATATTAATAGTCGTTCGTATTTCTGTTACGTGTAATATACCCCTAACGATACAAATGAACAAAATGATATGACAAGAAAGGTAGAATGGGGGACCATATTCTGACGAGATCAAAGAGAAACTCCGGAGATTTGTCACAGTGAGGAATGGGAGATAAAGCTGGCTTACGGGCTTAATTTTGGTTTCCGATTGTCTATTCGAGATCTTGTTATAACTAGCTTTTGCCCGCGGCTTCGCCCAATACTTTTTTTTTCTAATAAAGTGTATGAGAATTTTCGTCATGAGACACTGCTGTATACTGGACGTGACAAAGTTATGTCTCTCTCTTAAGTGGTAAATAAACATAGCTGTTATAATTGTTATTGACCTCTGCTTACCTGTTCGAAGATATATAGGCGTTAATCACGTCTATTTCACGTGATCATCTAGATGATTATAGGTGACACAGTGTCCAATGATCACCTGTGAAAATAATCACCTGATTGTTCCTAGTCGACTTCATACAAATATTTATTTTATTACCCTTACCTCATCTCTAAAATAACATTAATTATTAAGCTTTTATAGAAATTAACACAAGCAATAGGAATACTTTTGTACATATTATGTAATCACAATACACATACATACAATACAACTACATGTGTATTTTGGTAATGTGAATTTGTATGTATAAACGTAGTCTACATATCGATACCGTAGATTGTTCACATATTCTACGTGTGCACATCACACAACAGCGAAGTGCGGAAATAGATAACTTCGTTAGACTTATAGACGTGACCGAGGAGGGTACCTCATTGTGATGAGGGAAACACTGAGCGTAATATATTCATATGTGTTATACTTCTTTTATGTATGCGTACCTTCTATGAGGACCAGGAAAAACCGTTCTTCAATTTATTCATATTGTACATAGTCCTACACCTATAACACCGCAGAGGTAGACAACGCGCCCACAATTTTCAGATTTTAGGTTTTTAGGTCCCACGAAATAGGGAACCAATTGCCGTTTATCGGTCAGTTCCAGACTGCGTGCTGCTAAAGAATTCATTGATCGAATATTCCAAGAACACTATACGAGCCAGAAATCAGAGCTGAAACCTTACACACAGCAGTAGCATAGCAGTCAGAATTTATAGTAACGCTATTCCTGTAAATGTCATACGGGGTAAACATTTGTTGTAGTAGGTACTAGTATTTTCGTTTTTGTCTGACTTGACTTTTAAGATTGCTGTATATTTCATTTAATTTATTAAATAAATAAATCAAATTAATTGATCATCCAAACTATGGGTTACTTCTTATGGATCTTGAATCTAAATATAACAAGTGTTTATTATAATTAAAGGGGTTTTTCTAAAAAAGACGTATCCCTATAATGAGATATTTTCTAAGAAATATTGAAACACCGTACACAAAGAACAGAAAAATATTGTTGTAGGTACCACACAATTTATTGGGTATGGGTATTGAATCACAAAAATTTACGTAGTTAGTTAAGTAGCGACGAGGTGACTACTTAATTACTTAAACTATAGTGGTAGCCGCGCTAATTAACACCAATATCAATAAATTCACCTGATGTTTGGCGCGATTGAAAAATAGTTTGGCCCAGTTTCCGAAGGCCGGGGATTACTTTATCTTTGTCAGCGCCATTCACTCGAACCATGACGGTAGTTAAAATTAATTTATTGGACTGTAAATCGTATAAGTGTCAGTGCCTTACTTTCCGTTAATTAACTTTACATGCAGAAAAGTGTCGAGTTACCGATATAATTAATGGAAGCCAAGATAATGTAACCAGAAAAATATACGTGTGGCATCATAAAGTTCATTTTTCTCACTTAATAGTCTATATTTATTACATTTCGCAATATTAGCTTAGTGGTAGGTACAAAGGTAAGTTTTGATCATCGTTGACCCGGTCGTCGGGCACAGCAATTTAGAAAGAAGGAGAAAGATTTAGATAATTATTTCAGAAGTTTGTCACTAAGATATTCGTTAACATTATAATAGGATTAACTTATTAATATATTTTAAATTGATATGTAAGCAAGTGAAATTTTTCTTCAGTCTTTTTATTTTCGGGTGCTTATTGTATATTTTATTGACATGACTAATGTACTTGTAGAGTATATATTAAGCTGAGAAGTTAGAAGGTTTAATCTGTTCGTGTGTCTGAGTTTATATGTGGGTTGTTTTTCTTCTCTTTCTTTGTGTTTTATTTAGCAGCTTTAATTCATAGATGTGCCCTCACCTTTTTAGATCGCACGAAAATATGTGCACACTAAGAGTAAGCATTTCATTTAAATGATAGAGAATTATAGTGCACAATATTTAAAAATGATTAAGGGTATTAATGCTTGATTTATAATCCACTAGATTTTGCACGTGACTTCGCTCACGTTAATCTAGACTTTGTCAATAACCTTTTTTAGATGAAAATGTAACCTGATATATTAGGTATACATGTTGGTGTGGGTTTGTTTGTTACGCTTTTACTCCTTATCTACTCGACCAATCGTTATGATATTTTGCATACACGTTGTCAGAGGAACAGAAAAGGACATAGGGTACCTTTCATCTGGAAAAATGGATTGTTACTAACCTAACCTACATTTACGCGAGTGAAGCCGCGGGCAAAATCTAGTAAAGAACTACTGTAGTCTATGGATATCGTAGGTATAATACGTACTCGCGTGTAACTAACGATACAATATATTTTCATCTCCACTTGAGAAACGCTATGTTGTAATCTCTAGGGTAACTATGATAGGTAGATATCAGCCACAAACTAAGCGTCTGTGGGAGAAATTTCTTTAAAATCGCTGATTTCATGTCAATTTTGGTTCTAAGAATAGAAAACACAGGCCTTACCTTATTTTAAAGCGTTGTCATTGCACGTGCGTTAACAAGACAAAGCTATATACTTCACAAAGTGCTGTCCCATTTTTTCGTATGCCATGAGAATGCTTTAAGATATAGTGGTATGACCACTATGTGGTGGCCGGTGGCGATTGCTTCGCAATCAAAAATACCTACCTAAAAATGACAAAAACATTCTTGTACATATAAAGCAGTAAGTAACCAAATACAGCTTACAGATATTACAATGGTTGTGTTTCGCGGAGTGCACTTTAGATGATGCAATTTTAAAAATGTCCACCGGTCTCGGTTTTATTTTTGTATCTTAGATCAACCTTTTGTTGAACTTTCTTAGGTCGTCCTATACATCGGCTGCAATTACTCTACCTTCCTTTCTTATCTATTGTTCAGAGTCATTCAGTTTTAAATGCAAACTTTTTGACATTAACGTATATTATAACTTTTTATTTTATCGTGGAGACGGAAGCTGGCGCCCCGGAAAATATCTCACGGCATCCAAATAACAGCACAACGTACGTATTTAAATCGGTTTGTGTAAACGTTCCGTTGTAATACTTTACAATACGGAGCGCAGCTTGCTCATTTTTATCCATTTTAAATAACACAAAAGCTCTAAAAAGCAATTGAATTAAATTACCATTCGCTCCGGGTCAAGTTATTATTGTGTACTTTAAAATTCTGCCAAGTTTCTACTTCGCCGTTTGTGTGAAATTCAATTAAACTGAACACATTCTTGAACGAAAAAATGCCAAGTCGTGTAGAAATATAAATGTAACATTTTATCGAATCGGATTCAATATTGTTTCTACATCGGTGAGTGAGCACTGATTTTTTGGATCGAGCGTGCCGGATGTTAATCGCGAAAAAGAAATATCATTATTATATATCTCCCTTAAAAAGGCTTCGGTTGAGAATGCTGTAAAAATATATAGCAAATATATATTAGGTAACATTAAACGTGAGTATGAATGCGGGAATATAGCATGCGACTGCTTTTAATCAGCTTATATTTTGTATTATTTACTAACTATATCTAGTGGCGAAGCGCATCTTCTACTCTGAACTAGAGGAGGAAAACGAAAACATGGCAGTCAACTCCTCAGGTACAAAGATGTTCAGAAGCGTCATATGAAAAGGTGCTACATCGAGCCTTCTCAATAGATGGTTTTGGCAGCTCGGCGTCTGGAATGGCGCGATATTCTCAGACGTCAAACCCGCGAGTTTGAGGAGCAGCGTAAAGCTGATCTCGATACTAAGCGATACTCGATACTAATTACATAATTTTGAAAACTCTAACACTACTATTACTGAACTTTACTACTATTTATGCAATATATTTTTTCTAATTAAAGCTATTTATATTTAAGTTTACACTTTGCCCCGACGTTTCGGTTGCTTTACAGCAGCCATGTTCACGGGGAGACTAAGATGGTAGTTGTCCCAACGTTCTGAAGTGTAAATAATAAAGTTCAGTAATAGTAGTGTTAGAGTTTTCAAAATTATGTAATAACAGTGTTTAAAGTAAAATAAACAACGCGACAAAATCCGTATAAAGTGTTTAATTCCAATAATATTTTAAATGCGAATGTGAGATTGTTCGTTTATTTAAGCGTTCATGTCTTGACTACTTGATCGGTCATTATGAAATTGCGCACAAAAAAACGTTGTTGGTGGTACAGAAATGGACATAAGGGACCTATCGTTCCGAAAAATTACTGTTTCCGAGGCGTATTGACAAAATCGAGATTAACGCGAGCGAAGTCGCGGCCAGTGATAGTCACACAACAAATACGTGTAACACCTAACGTTTTTAAATGAGGAACAGGCCATAAAGCAAATTTATTTCGCCTATTGTATTTTTTATTGAGCTCATTGCATTGTATATCAGGTATATTTTTAGCTGCTTCCGTCCATGACAGATGAATGTCTAATGACCTATACCTATTTGGTAGCTTAGTAATAAGTTAATAATAAATATGAAATTATCTATATATTAATACGTGAAGCAAAAACTTTGAACCCCTTTTTACGAAAATTGTGCGGAAGGACGAGTATAAAATTTGACACAGTTGAAGTTTATATGGAGAGGGAGGGGAGAATCCTTATATTTTTATAAAATATGCATTAGAAATACATTAAATTAATGAAAAAACACTACACGCACAGAACCATGCATTTGACACACGCAGTCGATTAGCGTTCGTATTATTTCGGCATTTTTCGTCTGACGTCATACAATTCTTTGTAACTATGGTTACCTATACCTTATTTACATGTAATATCGAAAAAAAGAACACAAAATAGCAAGCTTAGGAATCATGGTAGAATTTTGACCACTAGGCGACCGCTAATTTTAATTTAATTAGTACTTATAAATTAACATAATTATTAATTGAGTCAAATTAATATCCATTTTAGAATAACAACCATTGAATTAATATGTACGACGTACTATAGGAGACTAGATAATTAAACAGTGTTTCTATATAATAATATAATAATATTATAAAGAGGAAAATTTGATTTTATGTTTTTAAGGATTCAACTTAAAACTAAGCAACCGATTTTAAAAATTGGTGTACCATTAGAAAGCTGTATTATCATTTATCACCGAGTAATATAGGCTACATTTTGTTTTTAAAAAGTGCTGTTGCTGTCATAACCTAACCTACTTTTACGTGAGCGAAGCCGTGAGAAAACTAATATTATGTAAAATACTCAACTAGAAAACAAACATACGTTAAAGTGCATGCAAATGTGTTGTTGTAGTAAGCGCCGAAGTTAGTTAGAGAACAACAATGTAACGCTTTTCAAATTATCTTTAAAATTTTCGAATAATCTAATCGAGCTGTGTCTTCTAGTACGTAATACATATTAAACAATGACTGTCAGCTAAGTTTACATACCTCAAAAAGTGATTTCTCAAATTGTGAGCTTTGTGATACAGTGGAGGTTGCATACCATTTGCTGATGGATCGTATTAAGAACGAGAGACAACGACAGAGTATAATCTACAAGTTTACAGTTTGTTTTTAGTATAATTGGTTAGAGGTGGCCAGCATTGAAAGTATATTAGCCGAACCAGTAAGTGAGGCAGCAAGGTCAATATACAGCTTATTAGGTTAAGTGTATTTTTTTTTATTGTAGTATAAGCTTAAGTTAAAATAGGGCCGGCATATTGCAATAGCAATAAAATTTCCTAAATTAATCAAAAAAAACTCAATGATATCAACAGATAAAATTAAAGTACGAATAATTGTCTACCTCGTAGGTCCCTTGTCATAAGTTCCTCTACTATACAGCCGGCTGCGTGGTCTCGTTTCAAATGCAATTTTATAGGATTTTCTATTAAGAAAATCTCAGTGCAAACACGGAATCTGGAAATGTGCCGTAGACAACAATAGGCAAGCCCCCTACTAGGCGCTATATCATAGTTGGCGACGTATGAGTATTTGACCCATACGTAGCTAACTATGCAGACAGAGGCATATCTCTTTCTACCTTTACTGGGATAAACGGACTCATGTCCGTATTTCCTCGCAATGGTAGATGGTCCATGAATGTACGATACCTTCCAAGCTCCGGTATAAATTTTATAACAAGGTTCATTAATACTTAACATATAATTTTCAGAGCAATCATCAAATAAACACGAGTATGTTACGTGCAATAATAAAGGTCGGAAGTCAAAAGTACGCACTCCTACCCTTGTCATAGAATTTCTTTCCACAAAATTAAAGGCTTTCATCCAAACGGTTTTAATTAAACTTAGAAATTTTAATGTGGGCTTCAATTAGGATTCAGGAAAACTTTCATACGGGAGTTCACTTCATTGGAATTGTTTTTCTGTTGAAAATTTGTTAATGAACGAGTTTTGTGCCGGACGGCCTTTATTTTAAATGGTTTATGAGGACAAAAGTTTGCTAAGACTGCACTAGGGATCTTTTTCTTTATAAGGTACTTTACTATTCAGTGAGTAGCGATAAGTTGTGGTCATTTATATCGTAGGTAATGTACACACAATAATCTTAACTAATATTACAAATGTGAATGTGAGTATGTTTGTTTAGGCTTTCACCCCTTATCTACTCGACCGATCATTATATAATTTCGCTTACATGTTGTCAGGAGTACAGAAATGGACATAGAGTATCCTTCATTTAAAAATTATTTTCCGCCGGCAAATGCTAGTAAAAAAACAATAAGCCACGTTCATTTTTTAAGTCTGTTAAAAATTCATATTTAATCAGCCCGGTGTATAAGCTTAATTTCGCTTAATTCGCTCATAGCCAGTTGCACTCACTGATCGGTAAACGATTAGCGAGGTTAAGTAACGTTGGGTGCGGTCAGTTTATAGATGGGTGACCGCTTAATGGTATTTCATCTGAGCATCTCTGTGCTTCGGAGGGCACGTAAAAAGTCGGTCCCGGTTGTTGCCGAATTGACAGCAGTTGTTAAGCCATGTCAGAGGTCTACGGGCGGCTTGGGGGACCCCCCACAGTGCTTGCGTCCTCGTCGCGTCCCCTGGTAACGACCCGGTTCTGTCACCGTAACGGAGTGTCAGACCGGTGTTCGGCTAAAGAGCACTTGTGTGCCGGTTCATATTGTTTTGAGGGTATTACTGTTACTCGAGTCTGTGTGCTTGTTTGTTTGTCCCTGTCTGTTCGCTTGCGGCCATGTCCAAGCAACAGTTTGAAAAAGGCCCTTCTCAGGGCCACCAAAAAGGCCCTTCTCAGGGCCCCTCCGAGCAGGAGAGTGCTCCTGAGGATGTTTTGGACGTGGAGTCTTTTAACTCGCGTGCCGACATGGTGGCGGTGGCCACCTCTGGGGAGGTAGGCAGCCGAAAGCGGTCGTCCGCTCCGTTCTCCGTGCCTGGGTATTCAGGCTCGGACACGGAGACTGAGTGGACGGCGGCCGCCAAGGTGCCCACTACTAGAAGAGGGCGGGGGAGAGTGGTGAAGGGGGCACCCTCCAGGGAGGAGTTCCTCAGGCCCGCTTCGGTGCAGCAGAATGCGGAGTTTGAGGCGGCGCTGCACAAGAGGCGCCTTAGGAAGGGGCCGGCTGCTGTCGCTGCCGACCTGGGGATGGAGATCGGCAATGAGTCGGATTCCACCCCATTGGTCGGTGACTTGAGCGACCTAAATGCCCAAGAACTGAGGGCGCGGGCGGGCGAGAAGCTCGCCTGCATCCTGGAGGTGGCCCGAAAGTCGGGCAACTTAAAGGGCGAGTTTGTTGGTCGCCTGAAGCGGTCGGCGTCACTGCTAAGGGAGGTGGTGGACACCCTGGCAGGCCGCAGCGAGGCGGAGGAGACGCGGCGACTGAGGGCCGAAAACTCCCGCCTGCGTTTAGACGGGGAGGCGCTTAAGGCGGAGGTAAAGGCGCTCCGTCGGGGCTTCGCTGAGGCGAAGACGGAGGCCGCCGCGGCGACGACTGCCGCCGCTGCTGCCGCCGCTGCCGCCGCCGCTACCGCCACTGCGGAGACGCGGGCAGCCCCTGCCGCCACCGTTACCACCACTGCGGAGACGCGGGCGGCCCTTGCCACCCCCCAGTTGGGTCCCGAGCTGGTGGAGGAGCTTAAGCGCTCCCTTACCGTCACGCTCGGGACGATGTTGAGCGCCCGGCTTGCGGGGCTTGAGGACCGGCTTCTGCCGGCCCCGACGGTCCGCCCGCCGCTGAAAGCGTATGCCAGGAGGACGAGGGCAGACGCCACGTCACCCATACTGACGTCACAGCCGGTTGCCCTCAAGGTGGGCAAGGGGGCCAAGCAGGCCCCCAGAGCTGCCACCGCTCCTGCAGTGGCACCGACCGCGGGTCCCTCTGGCTCTAAAGGGACCCAAAACATCAGCGGGATTGCCCCTGCCACCACCACCGTCCCTCAGGAAACCTGGGTGACGGTGGTAGGGAAGGGAAAGGGGAAGGGCCATGGGAAGGAAAAGTCCTCCTTCCCATCTACTGCAACTGAGCCTCTCCAGGTGGCCCGTGCCCCCGCCGCCAAAGCCCGGCCTGCTGCCCCTGTTGCCTCCAAGAATGTGGTGACAGCACTGAGGTCCCCGAAATCCGCGGCAGTCGTGCTATCGTTGCAACCCGACGCAGCGGCAAAGGGGATTACTTACGCTACCGCCATCAAGGCGGCACAGGAAAAGGTCGACCTGAAGGAGCTGGGTATCGACCAGCTCCGCTTCCGCCAGACGGCTACGGGAGCCAGGATCTTAGAGATTCCTGGCTCACAAAGCGGAGAAAAGGCGGATAGGCTCGCGGAGAAACTCCGTGATGCCCTATCCGCAGTGGCCAGCGTCACCAGGCCCGTAAAGTCCACAGACTTGCGGATTGCGGGCTTGGACGATGCTGCCACAAAGGAGAAGGTGGCGGCGGCGGTCGCAGCGGCGGGCGAGTGCGAGGTGCGGCTCGTCAAGGTCGGGGAGATCCGCCCCGGCTTTGATGGCGCCGGCTCCGCCCTTGTGTCCTGCCCTGTCTCGGCAGCCAAAGTGCTGCTGAGCAGGGGCAGGCTTCTCATCGGGTGGAGCTCGGTGAAGGTGGTGGCGTTGGGGGAGCGCCCCATGCGCTGCTTCAGGTGTATGGGGCTGGGGCACACGCGCCCTCAGTGTCCCGCCGCGGCCGACAGGGGTGACCTGTGCTTCCGTTGTGGAGACGCAGGTCACCGGGCGGCCAACTGTGGCAAGGCCGGGCTGCGCTGCGCTATTTGCGCAGAGGCGGGAAAGCCCTCGGGGCACGTTATGGGGGGGCGTAGCTGCATCCCTCCGAAGACGAAGGGAAAGGCCCCTGGGACTCGGGCCACCCCTGCGGCTACCAGTCAGGCCGCCCCTGAGGTAGCGCGCCGCGGAGCACTGTGCGGGGGGGTTGTGATGTCTGATTAGTATGGATCAAGTCAGACATCACAACTTCCTCCAGGCGAACCTGAACCACTGCGCCAGGGCCCAAGACCTGCTCATGCAGAGCCTGGCGCAGTGGGAAATCGGTGTGGCCGTCGCCGCGGAGCCATATTTTGTCCCCCTCAGTCCCTATTGGGCTGGGGACTTGAACGGCTCCGTGGCCATCATTGGGAGGGTTGGCGGCCCCCTCCTCTCAGTCAAAGAGAGAGGAGCGGGGTACGTGGTGGCCAGGTGGGAGAGGTATGCGATCGTCGGCGCATACTTCTCCCCTAACAGAACCGCCGCGGAGCTGGAGGTCTTCATGGACCTCCTGGCCGCGGTGGTGAGAAGGCAGGCGACACATCAGGTCCTCCTAATGGGGGACCTGAATGCCAAGGCCCGGGAATGGGGCAACCGCTCCACTGACACTCGAGGGGAGATTGTTAGGGAGTGGGCGGTTGCCACAGGACTGACCTTCCTCAATAGAGGGTCGGTCCACACGTGCGTGCAATGGTGTGGGGGGTCCGTGGTGGACCTAACGTTCACCAGCCCCGCTGTAGCGGCACGTGCTCGGGCCTGGAGGGTGATGTCGGAGGTAGAGACGCTCTCGGATCACAAATATATAAGGTTCGAGATCTCCGCCTCCGACAATCAGGGAGGGTCCCGGTGCGTGGTGCGGGCGGATTTTCCGCGCTGGTCGGTGAGTCGCCTCGACGCCGAGCTGGCGGAAGAGGCGGCCATCGTCCAGGCGTGGCTTGCCGCCCCCACGCACTCGGTGGAGAGGGGGACGGCGGTGGTAGACGTCGCGGCCGGCCGTTTTCGCGAAGCGGTCGCAGCCGTCTGCGACGCGGCCATGCCGAGGGCCCGCCACCGCCCCGGCCGCCGAGAAGTGTACTGGTGGAGCTCGGAGATCGAAGATCTCCGAGCCGCCTGCTCGGCGGCGCGACGGCCCTACACGCGGTGTAGGCGGCGACGGCATGGCCGAACGAATGACCAGCTGTCAGCCGATGAATTACAGGCCGAGCTCCGGCTGTACGATGGGTACCGTGCAGCCAAAAAGGAGCTGCAGCTGGCCGTCGGCCAGGCCAAGTCCCGGGCCTGGGGTGAGGCCTTGGAGGGCCTGGATAGGGACCCATGGGGGCGCCCGTATAGGGCTGCCCGGAACAAGTTCCGGGGCCTGACGCCCCCCGTTGCGGAGTCTCTGGAGCCGGAGCTCTTGGGCAGGGTGCTGGTGGGGCTCTTTCCCGAACGGGACCCCTACCACACCCCTCCGATGATGGCGCCGTCCTTCCCGGAGGAATTAGATCCGGCCTCCATCCCGCTTGTATCAGAGGCGGAGATGGATGCAGCCGTCAGCCGCGTATGTGGCAAGAGGACGGCACCGGGTCCTGACGGAATCCCGGGGCGGGTCCTCCGGATCGCCCTCAGAGAGATGGGCGATCCGCTTCGGGAGCTGTTCGACGCATGCCTCACGTCTGGACGGTTCCCGAAGCTGTGGAAGGACGGCCGGTTATGCCTGTTGCGGAAGGAGGGGCGAGACACAACTTCGCCTTCCGCATACAGACCAATCGTGTTGCTGGATGACACGGGAAAGCTGCTAGAGAGAGTGGTGGCTTCCCGTGTCATCCAGCACTTGGAGGGGACTGGGCCGGCTTTATCGCAGGCCCAGTATGGGTTCAGAGAGGGGCGGTCCACAATAGACGCCCTGCTCTGGCTAAAAGATTGGACGCAGGAAGCGGTCGGTGGGGGGAACAAGGCGTTGGCTGTCTCGCTGGCCATTGCCAACGCCTTCAACAGCCTCCCGCATGGAACAGTACAGGAGGCGCTCCGGTATCACGGAGTGCCCCTGTATTTGCGGAGGCTGTTGGCCGACTACCTCCAGGACCGTGAGGTCCTGGTGGAGGGACGCGACGGTCTGAGGCGCCGTCGCGTATCCTGCGGGGTTCCACAGGGGTCGGTACTGGGACCGCTCCTGTGGAACGTTGGCTACGACTGGGTGCTTCGGGGCACGCTTCCCGCGAGTATGCGGGTGGCGTGTTACGCCGATGACACCCTGGTCGTAGTCAAGGGGAGGAACCTCGGGGAGACGGTGCGGTTGGCTGAGGTGGGAGCTGCCCTAGTAGTTGACCGTATCCGCGCCCTGGGATTGGAGGTTGCCCTCTCCAAGACTGAGGCCCTATTGTTTCATGGGCCTCGGGGAGGTCCTCCAGGTACGCGAGTAGCCCTGGACGGGGTCCTGGTCCGGCTTGGGACCCAAATGAGGTACTTGGGTCTCATCCTGGACGGGAGATGGACTTTTGGGGCACACTTCACCCAGCTGGCCCCAAAAGTCCTAGGAGCGGCGGCCGCCCTGGGGAGGCTGCTGCCCAACGTGGGTGGCCCGAGCGCCACTTGTCGCCGACTGTACTCCGGAGTGATCCGGAGTATGGCCCTGTACGGGGCACCGGTCTGGGCGGACGCCCTCAGTCGCGACAATAAGACCCTGCTGCGACGTCCGCAGCGGGTCGTCGCGACGAGGGCCATACGCGGTTACCGGACGGTGTCCTGGACGGCTGCGTGCGTGCTGGCCAGTGACCCCCCCTGGGAGCTGCAAGCGGAGATCCTCGCCGAAGTTTACCACTTCGTGGCGGCGAGGAGGTCCCGCGGGGAGCCCCCGGGGTGGGAGGAGATCGCACGCATGCGGCGACAGGCGCGGGCCGCCCTGCTGAGGCGGTGGACGGAGGACCTGGCTCCACCGGTCCCGGGCCAGTGGACGGTGGAGGCCATTCGCCCGGTCCTTCGGGGGTGGATAGGGCGGCGATTCGGGTCGCTGACCTTCCGACTGGTGCAGGTGCTTTCCGGGCACGGATGCTACGGAAAGTATTTGCACCAGATCGCGAGACGGGAGGCGACCCCGCTCTGCCACGAGTGTGGGGCGCCAGAAGATACGGCGCTCCATACGCTGGAGGTGTGTGCCGCGTGGGGGCCGCAGCGGCACACGCTTTCGGCCATAATAGGCGGGGATCTCTCCCTGCCGAGCGTGATCAACGCCATGCTCGGCGGCGAGAGGTCGTGGCAGGCAGTGGTCTCCTTCTGTGAGGCTGTCATGGCGCAGAAGGAGGCCGCGGAGAGAGTCAGGGAGAACAATCCCCTCGCTGACCCTCTCCGGCGCAGACGGACGGGAGCGAGGAGGAGGCGATTTGCCCGCCTTCTCGCTCCTGTATAGTGGGGTCACTGGTACAGAGTCGGGGGACTCTCTACCGGCTTGCACGGCCCCACACGTCTGGGGGGTGGCCTTGGTGAGCAAGGCCTCCCCTCCACAGGTGCTGAGGCCCGGTTACAATCAGCCGGGCCAACCGCCGGGACGGGATGGTGATTGCTAACGCGACCCCATCTCGTCCCACCCCGTCGGCGGTGGGACTGCTCACCCCAGGTTTTTAGTGTGTATACCGACCCCCTTCAGGGGCGGAGTCTCACATAACTTCCCTCCCCCCCCCGGGGGAGGGGGTATCCATCAAGGATTTTCCTGGGTCAAAAAAAAAAAAAAAAAAAAAAAAAAAGGTCTACGGGCGGCTTGAACAACTCTTGACAACAGGTAGGCCACTAACCACACGAAAATATGAAGCCCGGTGTATACGGGCCTACGCCATTTGAGAGATGTGATGTGATGGGCGTACTAAGTAGTTATAATTTATCGCTCGGTTCAACGGTGAAAGAAAACGTCGCGAGGAAAATGGCATATCTAAGAGTTCCCCTTTATATCCTCAAATATATGTGAAGTCTGCCAACCCATACTGGGTTAGCGTGTTGGACTTATGGCCTAATCCTCCTCGCACTGAGACCAGGCCCAGCAGCGGGACAGCTTTTAAACAAGGCTCATATTATAGTATTATTCTGGTAATTATAAAATGAGATATACATACATAGACTCAAGCCTGCATATAGGTACAGAAGAGATTTCTCATACCCGCACTTTGTCAGTATATATATATTAATACCAATAAAATTGCCGCCATTACCAAAGTTGGTGTTGCTACTGCCTGTTTTCTAACAGGAATTTATTTTTATTTATTTATTTATTTATTTCAAAACTATTAATCTATCATTACAGGTTCTTAACCTAATGCGATAGTATAGCAACATAACTAAAATCTAACATTTAAATACAGTAATATAATAAAATATCTTAAATCTATTAACAATAACTTAATATCCAGTATATAGCATTTGTGAATTCGCTCACTGAACATGAAAATAGATCGATCCGATCTGATACGGTATTAAGCGCACGCAGCGCCCGCGTCAGCGGCGCGTGCTGTAAGAGATTAGTGCGCGCGCGCGGCACCACTAGCAACGCCGGCCGCCGCCGTCGCCCCCTATACTCATCTGGGACAAAAAATTGAATCTCCTGCAGGATGGCTGGGTTATGTATTTTACCTCTTATAAGTTTAAATAAATAGCAGACCATGGCTGCTTCTCTACGTACTTCTAGTTTATGATAGCCTACCATTCCGAGGGTAAATAGAGAAGGATACAGTAGTGGATATCCCGGGTAAACGCCGTACAATTTTGAGTATAAAAATCTAATAAATTTATTTTGTATCCGTTCTAACATAGATTTGTATTTGGCTTCGTATGGAGACCAAATCACTGCATTACACTCCAAGTGACTTTTGACGAGAGCCTCAAATAACGCTTTCAAAGCCTTAATGTTTGTAAATTGGTTAGCTTAACGTAAAACAAACCCTAAACGATATGCCTTTTTACAAAGCTGTGTAACATGTTTTCGAAAATTTAAATCGACCGTAAAATGAATTCCTAAATCTTTAACCTCATTGACACGCTGTAGTGGTGTCCCATCTAGGTGGTAGTGGTGATGGCGTGGGGTGCGTGCACGGCTGAACGACAACACTGAACATTTGTTTACATTAAAATAAAGTTTATTTTCTTGGCTCCATTTTGCAACTCTATCGATATCACACTGGAGTATATTGCAGTCCGTTTCCTTCTTCACTTCAACAACCAGCTTCAAATCATCGGCAAATAATAAGCATGTGGATTTATTTATGACTGCAGGTAGGTCATTTATCATCAAGATAAAAAGAAGAGGCCCCAAATTACTGCCCTGGCTCACACCCGATCTAGTAAGGTAAGGTTCAGACAGGTATCCGCCACAGTCGACATATTGACATCTATCTCGCAGATAGTTGGCGAAAAATTTTAGCGTGTGTGGTGTGCACCCGAAGCTGGCTAATTTCGATAAAAGGATGTCGTTGTCGACCGTGTCAAATGCCTTTCTAAAATCTAAGTACGCAACATCCACTTGTAAGCCGGCATCTACAGACGGAACTAATTGTGACATCAGATGCATCAAGTTTCCTGTTGTTCCACGCCCTGGGCGAAACCCGTGCTGCGTAAAGTTAAATTATAAACCAATAACATTAAATTTGAACTTGGAACCCCGTGAACAGAAATAAAACATAGAAGTATTCTCACCGCTAATAATGACACTACGTAAACTACACAAAATATGCGGAGCTTAATATAACTACCCTTTCGCTATAGTAACGTTTACTTTTATCAATGAGTTTGAGTTTTTGACCATCTTGCCCCATTAACAATAACGTCCATTTCTGGTAGAGTTGGGTAACTAGCTGTGGTGTCAATAACAGACTATGGTTAGTATGAAAGTACTGTTTCCATGTTTTATTTACGTTCACAAACGCAATTTAGACTACTGAGTAACAAATATCCATATACATACATATACGAAATATGCTGTTTGCCGTGAACACTTTTTGCAAATGGAAACGGATTGAGATATTTAATAAAAGTTTACCGTATAAGAAATGGCGCACAATACGATTGCAGGTGACTGCGTAAAGTTCAAAACAAGGTTTGTCAATAAGGAAAATAAATATCATTCACCTCATTTCCTGTGCGTGACTGGGATCTATGTAAAACTTAACTTATAAAACAAGCATGACGATTTAAATCCTCAACGGAATACGCAGATCCAACACGTTTACATGCATAGCTATGTTTAGACAACAAGCAATGCAATTACCATCAACTAGCACACAATAAAATATGTTTTATAAAATAGGTAATTTATTAATTAAAAATAATTTAATAAAGTTGTATAGATAATTTCAAAAATAAATATTTATATTTATGTTTGACATAAATAACATAATCTATTTATTTCTTAAATTTATAATAATGTTTATTGTTATTTGATTTGACTAAAATTTTATATAAAATACCATACCATTTAAAAAATTAATTTATAGTAAGACCATAACTATGTACCTATAAACGCCGTTTCAGAATCTTTGCAGCTTCAAGGACGACTGAATTTTTTTTATCGCGGCCGAACAGGGAGATCACTATGAAACAACAATCAAAATTTAAGAGTACTGCAAAATGGACATGTCTTTATTTATGCAACCAACCAATTACAGAACATTTTATAAAACTGTTGTTTACCATTTATGTTGAGATCTAATATCGAACAAAATTTTAATTAATAAATCACAACGTGGCGTGGGCCGAAATTTTCGGCTTTTGCCGAGGACCGAATTACTCGACATATTTTTTACCTTCGGGCATGGTTATCTAAAACGCAAAATTAGTACTAGTGAGCTTATTGTATGTTTCGCCCACTGAATCAATAAGGTAACTTGTCTAAAATATGCTTCTGACAAAATTCTGAAATTGTACCGAATTTATTTTAGCTGTATTTATTAATCTACAGTCGCAAAAGTTGCAATGGTGTCCAAATTAAGTTTGCGACTGAAACACTATGCTCCAAAGGATAGAGGTCGCACTTCTTTCATCAAAAATTGTAAACAATATAACGATATTATCCT
The DNA here is from genome assembly GCA_963675205.1 of Catocala nupta. Lineage (NCBI taxonomy): Eukaryota > Metazoa > Arthropoda > Insecta > Lepidoptera > Erebidae > Catocala > Catocala nupta. Next base: position 16,509,555 of record OY776097.1, on the reverse strand, counting down.
AACTAATTTGATAAATGCGAATGTGAGTTTGTTTGGTTATTACGCTTAAACGCCTTAACCACTTAACCGATCATCATGATATTTTGCATATACGTTGTCAGGGGTACAGAAAACATGTACGTTTGCCCAGTACGGCTCTCCAGAATTTGCACTTTAGGTGTGCACCAATGCAATGTACTCGACTCTAGGAGTATATGTACCTGTTTCTTTTTCAATGTGCCTCTGTACTTTTGAAGAAATATGCAAAAAAAGGTAGCCGTTCCAGCCAAACGTTTTCAGCACGGCCCCCGTATAACTTGAAAATATATAGCATATTAAAAAGTTTCTTAAACTCGAGGAATGAGCTCTATTAACACGTTATATGTGCTGCAACAGATATTGTGAATTCGTAATAACAAATGATATATCGATGTGGATTAAAAAATAATTAGTGTTTGGCGAGTAACATATGTAACGCATTGGTTTCTCTAAAAACTTTCTAAATTTGAAACATAAACCAATTTTAGTTCATTCGGCACGGCCCTCTATAGACGCCTATATCATTATAAATATGACATGTTTGTTTACAAAATTCGACTTCCTGAATTGCATATTGGAGTACATTCGTTCCAAATGAATTGTGATTCTGCTGTGTTAGCATTTTAAAAGATAAATTGGATCAAAAATATCATTTATTACAACTGATTCCATGATTCCATAATATTTTTTATATTAATTAAATTATGTGACATATTGAAACAAACATTCCTTTTTTTAAATTTGTTATTAAACAAACTATTTTGTATAAAGATTGTCTTGTACAAAACACAACACCTATAACTGTCAGCATAACCGAGCCACATCTCTACTATATGCATAATTCAATGGCCATTATTATGCAAAAACCAAGCACTCGGTGCTAGACTGGAAAAAACCAATCTTATTTACTTAGATGGTTTCTTCCTCTTGTGAAGAATTCAATTTCAACGAACTTGAACTTTGATTTGTTTATAAGGTTTGAACAACGATATGTTGTATTATACAACGTTTTATTAGTATATGACGCATGCAATTATCACACATGGAATTCATGAAATTAAATTTTCTTCTAAATGTATGAAATTATATTGTCAACAAAATTAAGCGCGTCTTTAACTGCGTCGAATTTGCTCGCGTCTTTATTTACGTTAATCACGCTATGCAGCATAACTTCAGTTCTATTTGGCTGAAAGATGCAACGTAGCTTAGATTTTAATTAAACCTGAAGCAACCAAAATTGATCAGTTTTAGCATGATACCGACAGCCTAATTCCTAAAAGCTATTGGTTTTGGGTTCAGAGTCCTGTAAATAGTCAGTTCCAAATAGTTTTCATTAGAACCCTCATAGTCCAAACAACCATTTGTCGACCACACTTTTTAGGGACCACTTAAACTACTTCATCTGTGCAGTCAATAATAACATTCGTCTACAGTTATACAACATTATATTTTTAAACACGAACTTCAATCGGATACTAAATCGTACAGAATACGTGCTTTTTTATGACTGCGATTCTTTTACAGAGTTAGAGGAAATAGTACTTGAACAATATTTTAATGGACATTGGCGACCAGATGTCTTTGAATGTTCCAATTTGCACATGTCGTTTTAATGACACATCATTTCAGTCCCTGACATTTCCTAATGATCAATGTTTCCAATGGCTTTCAAGTGATAACTATTAGATTGCATACAACCCGCTGTCTCAATTTGTTCATGTTAGCTGCGCCATGTACAAGAGACATTAAAACCACAGTATACGGTACTAATTTATACTAGCTTCCAACTGCATTCTAAAGTCGATACTATTATAAAACTTTAAAGACTGTCTGGTGTGTCTGTACATTGCGAATATTTGAAAAATACCTAACGGGTTTTAAGGGTGTCTCAAAATAAAACGACATTTTATGTTTAAATTGACTTGCTTAGACACACTCACCATGAATATTTTTATTAATTTAATCTCTATCTACAAAGGCGACTGTTTGCTCTGTGGTTAGAATATATTGCCTGTAGAATATGTCAAGTAATGTTGATATTGTACACAACATCAAGCAAAATGTCAATGTTTATTTTAAGAAGAGCAAAGGCCATTATTTTCCAATATACGTAATATAATCAAACAAAGAAAATGTAGTTTGAAATTAGAATTGCTTACCCACATACTAAGGAAAATAATAAAAGGGAAAACATCAATGAAATATCTATAAGTTTCGAGTATTGGTACAGTGACGTCACAGTCCACGAATGTTTTACAAAAGAGTTTTTTCTGTTATGCGTGAAAATTGTTTGTAGTTATAGGTTTGCATTTCCTAGTCAAATAGGGCGTCATGTTTTTTATATAATGCTAACGTAAGCAAGTGGTTAAATAGATTTTCATAGGCGTACAGTCAGCGGGTTAGAAAAGGGTTCGTATAATAGCATATTAAGTATAAACATTGCCTATACCAACTTTATCATATGATAAAGCTCTTATGATAATAGAAAGAATAACCTTTATTAACTTAGGACATACTATGCAATATAAATCGAATTCTACAGAACAAAACAAGATAATTAATTAGATAAAACATTGCTTAGCTTAAGCTATCAATCTGGAAAAACCGCATTAAAATTCATTTAAAATAATATCGGAACTAACCGACAGATAGACTGAAAACCCTAAAAGTTTTATTTAGGGGTTTAGACCAATTTCAGTTATATCCAGTTAGATTTTCAGAAATAATATATAAATAACACAGCTTCATCTAGCCAGCATCGTTTTATGATAATACAGTATATAGTTAATGTAACAAAATAAGGACAATATGGGATAAGTGAGAGTTCGGACCTCCCTTAGATATTTGTGATAAATTCAAGTATCTTTCTATTAAGAAAACCTGATATCAAAATTAAAGTACATTATATTGTCTTTACATTCAAGAGCTACTTTACGCTGCTGTATTAGATAAAACATCTAAAATTGGAAATGATTTTACATTATAGGGGTATTCCTGCATATTCCTAACGGACTAAGTTAATTGAATTGTGTCAGCTATTCCTTAGCTGCCCCACGTTGCTCTTCTTTCGCGTAGCAAGAGATTGGTGTTATTTGAACGTAAAGAAAGTTTAAGGGGTAAGTAAGTTATAGATCTTAAGAACCAAGGGAGTAAAGCCAAAAAACACACACTAGCATATATACACGCGGCTCGTTTGTCCATTTATGTATTAACGGTAAGCGGCTAAAATCCCTGGCCAAAAAACAGCAGCCCGGCTGGAGATGTGCGGTGTGCTGCCGATCTACTCAGCTTAAGCAAGGATTCTGTTACGTCCTATCTAATTGACCATGCTACATTCCCTGCTGGATATAAGTCTCATTGTTCCTCTATGTCTTACACGGAATTTCTCTATCGCGGCCTAATCTTCTCATGTTAGTTCCAGTTGCCGAAATGGCCATTAATTTGTTTAGCATTAACGCTTCCAAGTGCCTGCGAAAGCTAAAGAATGAATCTATAAATCCATGAATCCTTGAATTTAATTTCTGTAAATAATTCTATTTCAGTCAATTCTTCTATTATAAATAATAACAAAGTCGATTTAAACTTAAGGTTGGGACAAAGGATAGAGGTTATCAATTGAGTGTTGCTCATCAAAACATACGACGACTATCCGGCAAAGATTTAGAGTTAAGTTTATTTCTAGAGACCCACAATTGAAAAAGCTATGAAATAAGTTTTTTAAATAGTATGAATTATATGGTACATAGCACTTTTTCAAGAACACAAGCCATTCACGGTGGTTCTTTAATACTTGTTGCAAACACAATAACTTGCAGGGAACATAAAGACATAACTTGTCTGTCTATAGAGCGTACCATAGAACTGTCCTGTGTTGAGCTTGGATGGTATATAATTATTTGTGTATATTGCCCCCGATTGAGTAACTTTAATCTGTTTGAACCAGTGATGGAAGATGTAATTACTAAAATCAGATCTAGTAGGAAATACATATTAGTGTGCGGTGTTTTTAATATTAATGTACTTGTTGTGAATTTGTTTTTGGGACCAACATGAATAACTGCCACATCTTCCACTTGTTTAGATAACATTTTCAGTGATTGTAACGCTTCATACAAATTAGTTACCACTGACTTAACCTCTGATCACTGTGGACAATTAGCAATGTTTCCAAACATTAACAATTATAATATTAAACAAAAGATACTTGTTAGGCCTTTATCAAATAATCGCTTCAAACATTTTAGAAATAAAATTTCATGTAATATATACTCTAATATAAAGGAAGATAAATCTCCTAATAAGGAGTATGACAGCTTTTTTGGTATTGTTAAGAAAGAATTTGATAATACATTTAGGGATAAAGTAAAAGTTATTTAAGGAACTAGGTCATTTAACGAATGGACAACCGTATAAGAGCAGAGTGAAAATGTATGAGTTATATAGTATGAAGAAATATAATTTTGATCCTACTTTTACTGAATATGTTAAGAATTACTCCAAATTTTTTGAAAAGTTATGCAGCTTAGCTAGTTCCAAGTTCGTCAGTAACAAAATCAAACAGTCCTCTAATAAAGTTAAGGCTACCTGGCGAGCTATTAACGAAGCTAGTGGCAAAGTAACTCAAAGAGACAATAGTATTAGTCTGATGGACAATAATAAAATGATCAAAAATAATGCCGATGTAGCACACGCGTTCAATAATTTCTTTGCTAGTGTACCGATTACCACCACGAGCGCATTAAATTCTCCATCTATAGACGCAGAGAGGTTATTACATTTTAGCGTAAAAAGTGTAGAGTATTATTTAGATTTGATTATGACAATATCAACTGATAATATCAACGCTTTTCAATCTCTGGAATCTAAAAATACGGGTGACATCTGGGGTATCTCTGTTAAGGTCGTAAAAAATATAATAGATATAGTTTCTTCTTATTGAAGTGGGTTATTTAATAGGTGTGTAGATTCGGGAACTTTTCCAGATTTGATGGAAAATAGAAAATCATACCTTTATTTAAATTTGGTAGTAAAACTGATCCTAGTAATTTTAGGCCAATATTAATTCTACCAGCTTTTAGCAAAATATTTGAAAAATTAGTACTCAGGCAACTACTTAGACATTTTAATTTAAATAGCCTCTTTCACGACAACCAATATGGCTTTACTAAGGGTCGTTCAACAACGGATGCAGGAGTAGCTTTACTCAAACATATATACAGAGCGTGAGAAAACTTACAAAATACTATTGGTGTTTTTTGCGACCTCTCAAAAGCATTTGAATGCGTCTGTCATGATACGCTCATACGGAAACTAAGGCATTACGGTGTTCAAAGTAATGCACTGGATGTAATTACATCGTACTTGAATAACAGGATTCAGTATGTAGAAGTCAATGGTTCAAAATCAAATAGCTTAGCTGTAAAGCTAGGGGTGCCGCAAGGTGCGATTTTGAGGCCATTTTTATTTTTTATTTATATAAACGGTTTACCTTTTTATTTGAACAATATTTGTTATGTTGTACTATTTGCTGACGATACTTCTTTAATATTTAAAGTAAATAGGAATAGGGACCATTTTGACGAAGTAAACATTGCATTGATTCAAGTAACAAAATGGTTTACTTTAAATAATTTAGTACTGAACTCCAAAAAAACAAAATGTGTTAAATTCATTCTGCCTAATGTAAAACATCTTGGTCCTAGCATAACATTGAACGGTGAGGTACTGGAAACAATAGAATCCACAGTGTTTCTGGGCATTACACTTGATTCAAAGTTAGTGTAGGGTTCGCAAATATCTTGTCTCTCAGCGAAACTTAGTTCGGCCGCTTACGCCATTAGAAAAGTCCGTGGATTAATTGACTTTGATACAACCAGATTAGTTTACTTTAGTTACTTTTACAGCGTTATGTCATATGGAATATTAATATGGAGAAAAGCAGCTGACATACAAAGTATATTTATATTGCAAAAAAGAGCTGTGCGTGCAATTTATCAATTAGAAACTAGAATGTCGCTCAGAGAAAAATTTAAGAATATAGGTATTTTAACTGTAGCGTCACAATATATTTATTTTAATATTATGCACGTCCGTCAAAATATATATTTGTACATAAAAAATAGAGACATACATAACATCAATACTAGAAATAAATATAAATTATTTGTTCCATTCTACCGTCTACATAAAGTTCATGGTTCCTTCATGGGTCTTGGTATACGTTTTTATAATAAAATCCCGAGTAATATTCTAGAATTATCAGAGAATACATTTAAAGTTAAAATTAAAATTTGCTTAATTTCTAAAGCATATTATAATATAGATGATTATTTGAATGACAAACATCCATGTTCATTCATCAATATTTGCATCAGATCACAGGATGTTAAATGAAAAAAACAATTTTTTTTTGTTATTTTGCGCCCTCTTTAACCATGTCGTATTTTAAGCAAAAAGAATGTGCAATGAATACAACTCGTGATTATGGACAGTCCCGTTAAGCTTTCTTTTGAGTCTTATTCTGAGTTCGCATGCCAAGGACCGTCATGCTCACTGAAATGTCATTGCTTGTGGTGGCGTCATGGACCGGGTCGTTCCCTTCCCTTCAATATGACGAAGGGGGCGATGGCTGGCCCATGCGTTGTACTCGTGAACGGGTGCTACTTGTGGTGACTGGTCGACCTTGGTTTCGTGGAATTCGATAATTTAATTACTACATTTTTATTTAAACAGTTAGATTAAACTACGGTCTGCAATCATGCCTTGTCTTGATTATTTATGTACATGTAAGTGGATGCTCCTATTTACCATAGTGCTGCTTTAGAGGCTACCATCAAATTTTATCAAATGCTTGAGTATGTTCAGTAGTAGTTCATGGAGAAATTATTGCAGCACCTTACAGTTATGATTTGTAAACGAAATATTATCGTACACTTGGCGATTAAAAAGAGTGGCCATGAGTTTTTTGCCCGTTCTTTTCATGAGCCCTACACCCTTGCTTTGCTGAACATGGCAGTAAATGTAATTTCACAGAAAAATTTACGTGTAAATTTGATATTCATAAGTGTTACCTTGTAACCTAACTTGAATAAATTTATTTTGATTTGGTTAGCAATAAAACAGAATATGTTTCTGTTAACACCAAGCAATAGAAATAGCCTCAGGAGGTTGGCACTACTCCAAACAATGTCGACATAATACTGAGGAATAATACAAAAACATCAAGTATATGAAAGCCCATTAAAGTTATCCTTTGCACGTTGCTACTACATTAGGGAAACAACAACCTCCATAATTCGGTTCGCTCGTTAACACATTTGCCGACATTTCGCTTATTAGTTTGTTTTTATCTTTACGAGGAAGTTTCATGTATATTTGGCTATACAAGTGACCTAATCTAATCAAATTGTCTATATATTGTTTACAGATTTGACTAGTTAAAAATTCAGATACTCAAGTTAATCATCTTGTACCTTTTTGGATCATTCTCCGTTATTTCGATTTTCTATAACCATCTTTATTAAAACCAAATGGTTTTTAGCAAGTTTTACAAGCACATCTATGACTTTGCATCTTCTTAAATTACATCCTCATAGAAAACCTGTAAATAAAATGATATGAACTGACTAACTAATGCGAGGACCTACCTATTGTATCTACAAAAATGGTTTACAAGCCTCTAAAATAGTATTTTATAGTTATCTTTCAAAAGGGTTGTGTGTAACAATTAAGGCATACCAATAGTACGCCAAGTGATTCAATAAATAAGGTCAATCAATACCCCGAAATGAGGCCAATTTGTGTTTATTTATTTGTAATTTCTCATTCGTTCATACTGGCTGCGATTACAGGTATCTATGCATCAATCACTCCAAACGGCTGTAATTGTTCAATACGGAACATGAGCTATCATTTGTGATTTGGCGGCTACAATCAATGACAATGGATATTGGCAGGGATATTGATACGCACATGATGGGGAGGAGGGGGTGTTTAATAGGAAATTGAATCGTTGATTGTATTGACCGCAGTGTCATCACTCATCACTCAAAAAAAAACATTGAGTAAGATTTATGTGTATTTCTATTATTTTGTCAGCTGTCATTTGTCATGATGGAAACACGAACTTTTACAATAGCATTAGAATGCTACTATTCTTAGTTCGTAGATATCTTAGAAGATGTAAATAATGATAAGATATGATTATAAGATTTGAAAATACAGAACATTTTATTTTTAAGTATGGTTAATGTAAATCTTAAACCGATCTATTATAGTGCCAAGGTAGCAAAGCAGAATCTATATGCTTCTATAATACAATACAATACAAAATCTTAATCGCAAATATTGTTGTAATACAATCAAGTAATATTAAGTATAGACCGATTGATGGCAACTGATTGCCGTGGTTTTTAATTGTTTGCAATACCGAGATTATCAATCACGTGTTGCCAATCCTAGAAAAAAGGAATAAAGATAGGATAAAACAAAAGAAGAGACCTAACCAATTGTTTTGTCAGGTTTGTGAGCCTCCGGAACTCACCGAATTACAGACCTAAACTTAAGTTTCTTTAAACACCGTTGTTCTGTAAGAGGGTTGTACTTAGTTTCGTCGCTTTAGTTTTGTCACAAATTAATTGACAACGGCGAGCTCTTTTATTCGTATACATGAATACATTCTGAAATGCCCACTAACATGGTCAAGGCCTGTATTAGATTGCAGTTTCCAAAGACTGCTATCTCTATGATAAGAATTTTAGCTTTCCATGCCACTACGCCGAGTGTTAAGCGTTTGAACATGGACAATATTTTTCAAGACATGATATTGTAAAATTAAGATTAAGGATCAAAAATTTAAATTAAGATTAAAAATTATTACTAAACAGGCAAATGTTCTAGTGCGGGATTTGTCTTTAACAGAAGTTAACTGAGATCAGCCATCCTAACTTATACCTATTATAAATGCGAATGTGAGTTAGTTTGTTTGTAACGCTTTCACGCCTTAAGTACTTAACCGATCATCATGAAATTTCGCATCTGCCCGTTGTTATGGGTAAAGAAGGACCATAGGGCCCTTCTTTACATAGGTACCTATCATCCAGAAAAGATATACTATTCCCTAGCGAGAAAAACCACGGGCAAAAGCTAATTTTCTAATAATATGAGTAAAGACTGCGAAATCAGAAACTACGCTCTCTGATGCCGCAGAGATTACAGATTCTACGTTAACTCGACATAACTAATTTCAGATACCACTAACTAAACCACTAACCACTAAGTTAGTAATTATCCATCATACTAAGATGCCTTAATCTCACTGTATGTCTACATTATCCTGAATGTATCTGACTATAAACGACTTAAAGAGTGATTGTGAATTTTACGACAACCGTAAACACCGATCACTATGCTACGATTGTACCGGGGCACTATCTCTTAAAGCATTATTGTGGCATGCGTAAGAACGAGATAGCGCGTTAGTGATATATAATAATAATATCAGCCCTATTTTAAACGTCTCACTACTGGGCACGGGCCTCATCTCACGGTGAGAAGGGTTAGTTAGTTAGGCCATAGTCCACCATGCTGGCCCAGTGCGGGTTGGCAGACTTCACATATCTTCGAGGACATTGTAGAGAACTCTTAGATGCAGGTTTCCTCACAATGTTTTCTTTTGCCGTTTAAGCAAGCGATAGTTAAGTCAGATATACGCGCCTTCAGATCGAATTCAAGACCTCAATAGCTTAACTATAGTTAATCTTTTAATTTGCTTTTCTCGCATAGTATCTATACTTATATTTTCCTTTCGTTTTCTTATTTAGTGAACAAAATTATTTTTTATTAAGTACTACAGTTACTGCTTTAAACTATATTAGTTCTGTAATTAATAGATATAACATAAACAGAAAGTCAATACATAAAGGCAGGTTTCTTAATATGTTGTTTCTTACTAACAGTTCACTATATTAAATCAAGTAACGGTAATAAAACAAGCAACAAGCTCACTCACTAAACTTACGCAGAAGGGGTACTTAGAAAACTACCAATACTTTAAGCTCCATGAGGGCGAGAGTATTGCCTTCTACCGGGAACAATGCTCGAATCATTGCTGCTACTGTGAATTTTCCAAAAGCAAAAACCTAACAATGCTTTTCCCGAACCAAGACCTAACGATTATACGCAAACTTAGTACCTGATGCTACGGGATCAACGTAGAACAGTTATATGATCTATCTACAGCCGACACGACACAGTCCCTGATATATGTAGGTATACAATCAAAGGTCATACTACATTTAGTTCTCGAAACATCTATATCCCTCACTACATAAGCAACGTGTGAGAAACGACGACAAATACATGAACAAATAACCCTTCTATAATCCTGAGACAAAACATCCCGTTTCATTACGAAGGCTGTACGAAAGTCTGGGTCACCCTAATGTTGACACTGTATCGTCGAGTCATAGGTTAATTTACATACCACTGTTGTTCTTAGTTCTTGTTACGTTACTGCCCCAGTTCTGACCACAACTAGTTTCACAAACAAAACTCCAGCTTTGATAAAACAATCGTTGAATTCTAAGTAGCGAAGTCTAATCATTTTTCTGTATGAATATTGTACGTTACATACTATTTTTATTGCTCCTTGTAGCAGATGGGCTGGCGGCCTACCAGATGGTAAGCGTCAACGGCTGCTCATGGAATTCGGCGATATCACGAAAACAAATAGCCTAACTACCGCCTACCGTGGCAACAGTACTCTCTTTAAACCTTATTAAAAAGGACATAGCACTTAGGCAACATCGCCGCAGGTAGTTCATTCCAGAGCAATTAATATGGATGAACTTTGCTGCAGTGACGAGTGGTGGGATAGTCGAATGTCCTCGAGACCGAATTTCGTTTACGGCAGCTCATTTTAACAGAGATGGGCCATCTGCGCAGGAGATATTATAGTGCGCAAACAAAAGTGTATTCTCTAATCCCTACCTCTCATGATCCGATGGGATGGTAATCCGACTCGATCGGAGGAATATCAGGCGCAGGACCAAGGGCTTAACGTGTTTTCCAAGGCATGGGGGTGTCTAACACTGCCAACTTCCTACCACTCGGAGGTATTGCTATTGATTTTATTGACAATAAAACGCAATAACTTTTCGTGGCTTGACCTGAAGTTCGAACCCACCTATCTGATAGTAAGCGGTTACCATAGCCTTCACGTATAACACTAAAAGTATGTTAACAACACGATACCAACTTTAAACTATATTTAAAAAATAAAGCGTACACATAACTCTCCGAACAAAGCAGCTTGGGCAGATTTTTGCACAGAAAGAAACGTAATTTGCTGCTTATTTTGCTACTATAAATCCTTTTTGATTAATTATGCTGCTTAATAGAACCTTTAACGCCAAGTCGCAAATAGAAATAAATAGATTATGTGACTTTAATTAGATATCTGTAAGTATTTATCATGTTTATACCTGCGCTAAGATTTAATTTACAGGTCTTACTTAAATACATGCGCTCTATCACTAAATATTATAAAACAAATGCCCTTGCCGCGTCTGTCTGTCTGTAGTTCGCCATAATCTCAAAAACTACTGAGCGGATTTTCATGCGGTTTTCACCAATGGATAGAGTGATTCATGAGGAAGGCATAAAATTACGCATACACGTTGTCAAGGGTACAAAACAGGACATAGACATCTTTCATCAGAATAAAAAGTACTGTTTCCGAGGGATATAAATTTATTGACAAAATCTACATTAATGCGAAGCGGCGGGCAAAAGTAGTAGTAATGCATATATTGGTCTGCAGACCAGTAAACCATTTATACGCTTAAGATGACGTTTGTCGTTGCTAAAAGTTACTTTAATCGCGGTGGTTCTGTATACACATAAGTAAGTATGCATTCATGCGCTTGGCTGTGCTGTGGCACCGATGTGTTCACGGTGCTCACTCCCGTAATCTTGCTCTATACTTTCTCCAAAAAATAAGTCGCTGTACAATAAAAAAAACAAAGATCGTGTGATCCTTTGGCTGGTGAACCACAGCCCACCTTCACCTAAAAAAATATGAAAATCTGCCGTACCAAAGAAACAGCCCGTGGTAGCTTGGCTCCGATGTTTTAAAGGGGGGGCGGCTGTATTTCACCCATCGGGGTGCTCAAAGTAATTGAGCCGAATTGGAGATTCGCTCATCTGTATACTGTAATAATTCGAATTCTGTTATGTTTGCGTAAAGATATTTATCGTTTCAATCAATAAATGAGTTACGTCGATCATCTTTAACTAATGTTTGGGTGACGCTTGTATGTATAAGAGTGAATACAAATCAAGTTGCAAACTAGTCGCAGATTAGTTTCAATAGCAAGCCCGAGCGCTATGACTTGTCCCTCTTTAAACGTGATTTAAAGATAGTATTACTATCAGGATAGGCTTCATCTTAAATGTGAAGACTCCTGACATTACTAAAGTCCATGGACTTGGTCTAGATGGGCCACTACCTATTTTGCTACTAAGGGCAATAAAAAAACGGTTCTTGTGCACAGCCTTACAGTACCCAAATTTGGTTATTAACAAAAATAATGAACACGCTATCGAACTTATTAAAGCCGTGTATATTTGTCTATAATATCGTTTGTATAATTTCCCTAATGGTAGAAAAGCTAGTGGCCTAGCTGATTAAAGGCAGACTTTCGCTCATGGATTTTAGCAAGCGTATACAGAGCCAGGCCGCTCTAGTTTAAAGAAGGACAACGCTCGGCAAATGTTATCGTCATTGCAGATAGTTCAATCCAGAGTCGGTTTGGAAAATAATTGCAGAAATGTAAGAAAATAAGGTACGACGATAATTCTACCATTTTGGAACCCAAATTCTATCATCTCCAATAGCATAATATAGAAAAGTTACCTTTATCTATAACCAATAAACCACATACGTATTTGTAGCATAACTAGATATAGTCGTCACAATTTACAGTACCATTCATCATTTAATAGCTATTTATATATGTATATTGTATATATGTTATGTACTTACTTTACAACAGCGCCATAATATTTGAGCTGGTTATTTCCTCAAGTGTGCCGAAGCATATACCCTTTTAATAGTAGTAATCAATCAACCGCGAAGTTATTGTGCAAACGATGTTTTACGATTTCCGTGAATTTAATTGGCGGTTAAACCACATCGAGTACCTATACTATATAATAATATATTGTTTACCCATTAAAGACGCATAAATGGTCCTATTAGTCATAAAAGTCTACGTTGCCAGTGGCGTAGTACGTTATTATTGTTTATAAATAAATATGTACACACGGCTACACATCAAGTTAGACACACTATATACGTATAACTACGCTACATACAAAATAGAGAATTGTTGGAAAGGGACGGTGCAACGTGGTGTCGATGTAATGGTAAGGATAGAGTGTCGCGTCCCGTATAACAAAAATATAACGCACTCTCTCGCACGATTCGCAGCGTTCAACTCCTAATAGTTCAAATTCCAAACAGTCTAGGCTGATGTGTCGCTATGTGTACTATGTCTAATTCTCATGACTAAAATGCAAAATATTGTATATTGTAAGCACTCAAATTCCGCTCAAATTCAAATCATATTCGTGAAAGTTATATGTATTTATTTCTTCATCTTACTTATATTATGAACAATTACATTTTGCCACAAACGTATTCTGACCTCTGCACGCAATTTGTTCTGCGACTTCTTATACATAAGGAGGGTTGCGAAAGTTATGTAACCTATCATACATACATAACAATCTAATAAAGTAAGGAGGCAAAGAGACGTACCTCCTAAAGTTTTCGGAACACTCGCGAGCAACACATTACTAACCTTTTTATATTGAATATATCAAAATAAATCTCACTATTAGACTCACTTCTAAATTTGCAGTACACAGCTAATAAATTCTGTAAGCTAAAAAAAATCTACAATAGCTCTATTGTATAATTAATGCAACTGGAATTCCAAAGCGGGATACTGAATTTAAAGCTTCCTTGGATATTCTTATATAAAATCAAGTTAGTACGCTTTAGTTACTATCGAAGTAAGATTTAAGTTCGTGATTAAATTTTGTACAGAATGGCACGACTGATTTTATATTCGATTCAATTGATATTTCAATGCTTTCTCACTTTTGATATATTTAGTAAAAAGTTATTTTATGCTACCAATATTACAAATGTTTAAGTTTACGTAATATCGTCTTTTGTTTACACGAATGTTATTAATTGAATTAAACTATTATATACGGATTTTATCGCGTTGTTTATTTGACAGTTTATTACATAATTAAGAAACTGTTACACTACATACTATTAAACTTTACAAATTTTTAAGCTAATTGAATTATTAATACTATTCAAACTATTTATATTTAAGTTTACACTTTCCCCGACGTTTCGGTTGCTTCAGCAGCCATGGTCACGGGGAGACTAAGATGGTAGATGTCTCAATGTTCCAGAGGTATTATTTCAAAGTACCCGAACATAATTTAATCATTGGTGTTTCTATTTACGCAGAATGAGCTCAAAGTATCATGAAGTCTAGCAGTGATTTGCTTCTTCTTGGGTTTGACTATTTGAATTACTGGATCCCAAGCTGGTGGTACGAGAAAAGCCAGCCACAGTCGAGCGCCAAATCCATATATAGTAGTTTGATTTCAATGTTTAAGTTTTTCAATATAATTGGATATTTGGATGTTTGTTAGTTAGTCACGAGTAAACTGTTGGACAGATTCGCCTAAAACTTAGCACACAAAAATATTTATCTCTTATCGAATACAATAATCTCTACTACTGCTAATCACGGAAAGCATTTCTGTGGTATTTAGTGTATTGTGGGCCAAATCGTGGGCAGAAACTAGTAAATGATAAATTTACTTGATGTTAGCGTACAAGTTTATTGTACGGTATAAGTAACTAACAGATTTAATCCAAAAGTCGATGCTTCAGAGAAGTCATAATAAGATTGCACAATGTGGGCCCATTTCTGAAAGCATATCCAGGAAATCTTTAAAATTTGAATAGAGACAATGTGTTTCAATAAAATCGTTCTTACTAAATATACCTAATTAAAAATACTTTATTTTCACCTGCACATTATTATCCTATTTAAAAGAAATAAGATAAGATAGTAAGCCGTGCAGTAAATTTCCAGCTCTGCCCTTATAGATACCCATGTGTATACAGGAACTAAAAAACAACTTATACAATGAATAACAAACTTTATTATCACCGGATAACTCGAAAGTAAATCCAATAGATAAAGTTATGGACGTTGTTCATGAATAAAAATACGAATCGAGTACATAAAAGCTGTTTAAGTTTTTCTTTTAAAATAAAGAAGGGCTGAGTCAGCAGTTTGTCAGTGGGAATAAATTGCTGCAGAAGTATTAAGCAGATGTTACTCCACTAGCCTGGGTGAACTCGTGATCGCAATTGGTAAGTAGCACCACGCTGTAAATTCACTTTAATGTTGTAAATATAAGATAGAGCATACTGGCTATATTTATTTTTATAGGTGCTAATACAAGATGTTGGCGGTACACTTTTGATTTGGCAGTTGTTTGTTTACAAAGATTGAACATTGAATTTGGTTCAAGTATAGAACGTACAATTAAAACAAATTATGTACAAGGACTCTATTAACCGTGATAACGACGCTAGTGTACACCAATTAAAGACTTAATGGGACTGCGAACGGTCCAAAAAATATTTATGGTTATTACTGAACTCAGTTATGGAGACAAAAATAATATCAAACAGCGGACGCGATACGGTATTAAATTGAATTTTGTCCTATTATTACTAAAAGGATTTATTTCAAATATTTACTACATGCTTTTATAAGTGAATTACGTGAGGCGGCCTCGATGGCGTATTGGTTAGAGAGTTCGATTCCCGCACAAGTCACACATTTGTGTGCATGAACATGGATGTTTGTCTTGGTCTGGGTATTTCTATGTATAAATACCTACATAATAATTACAAAAAAGTATATATGTATATTTATCCATTGTCTAGTACCCATAGTACAAACTCTGATTAATTTGGGCTAGATGGTGTTGTGTGTATGTAATAGAATATTTATTATTATTTTATAATTTAATTTATAGCAGCGATAAATCAACGAATTTTGATAATTATAAAGTATTAAGCCAGAATGTCATTAATTGAATACTTAACCTATTAAATATAATAGAATTGACACGTTAATTATAGTGACAGATTAATAGTAGAGTAAGGTGACTCTTTGATTACCTTAAGACTGGCTTGTAACTGAAGCTCAACCACCACGGTAAGCAATGCGATCAAGTTTAGCGTAGTGGTCTGATACAGTTGCTTGTACGTGTACAGGCAGTTTTAGCTTAAGTTTATATTTAGTTATACATATTATTGTTCAAACAGATTACTTAATTAATAAATGCTAGAGCCGCCTAGCAACTCGAATTTTGATAGCATGTTTATTCAATCCTACGATATGCGAGTCTTTGTTAATCCTATTGTATAGTTTGCAGCTACTAGATTTGAACTGTCTTCTGGCAAATGACGTTTTACAGGGGACTCCATGGCACGCCAATGTCTTGCTTCTTCTGCTTAAGTCAGCTCGGGGCACGTCGCGATGTTTTCTCAGCGTGGTTTTGTGCACAAACAGCTGTCGGACAGTTAAGACTTTACACTTCGAGTATAATTTTGCGGTTGGATATCTGTATGGTTTTCTTGTCATCACTTTCAAGACAGCTCTTTGTGCCCTCTCCAGGCTGATTAATAGCGTATTAGCTGCTCCTCTCCAGACTGGAATGCAGTACAGAATAATCGACTGACATAGGGCTTAGTAAACTAACCTTAATTTTTCAAACGGTGCAAAATCTCTTAGGGTTTTAAATGTGTGTATTAGCCTTCTCACTTCTTCTGGAGGTGACTGTTTCTATGTGCCTATTCCAACGTAGTCCGCTATCTACATAGACGCCTAGGTACTTTACCTATCCCGCGCGGGTAATTGCTTCGCATGTACAAACATCCTAGGAGGCACAGTCATGTGCTAATATATTGTATTGAGGCGGTGGAGAGCTAATTTTCCTTAATGAGAAGGCATCATACGGAGTTTTAGTCACATTTAATGTCAGTAGGTTACGTGTGAGCCAGTTCGTTATTTTGCGTAGCGAGTATTCCTGCTTGACCGTCTTCCAGTCAGCTCCCAACACAAGGATGGCAGTGTCATCTGCATACGTGAATATGTTCGTATTTGGGAGTGATATTTAGCAGAAATCATTAACGTACATCTGAAAGAGTGTAGGGCCTAGTATACTGCCTTGCGGAATGCCATAAGTGAGTGTGTTTTCATCGCTCAAATAGTATGCTATTCTTACTTTTTGTTTCCTATTAGTTAGGTAGTCTGCAAAAATGCTATGTGTCTCAAAGACATTAGAAACATCAAGAAAAATGCATAAACACTTCTCCTTGTCATCTAATTTTTTTACGATATTGTTCGCCAAATCCATTCCCGCATCTTCCGTTGAGTAACCTAGGTCAAGCAGAAAGCTGAATACTCCCTACGCAAAATAACGAACTGGCTCACACGTAACCTACTGACATTAAATGTGACTAAAACTCAGTATGATGCCTTCTCATTAAGGAAAATTAGCTCTCCACCGCCTCAATACAATATATTAGCACATGACTGTGCCTCCTAGGATGTTTGTACATGCGAAGCAATTACCCGCGCGGGATAGGTAAAGTACCTAGGCGACTATATAGATAGCGGACTACGTTGGAATAGGCACATAGAAACAGTCACCTCCAGAAGAAGTGAGAAGGCTAATACACACATTTAAAACCCTAAGAGATTTTGCACCGTTTGAAAAATTAAGGTTAGTTTACTAAGCCCTATGTCAGTCGATTATTCTGTACTGCATTCCAGTCTGGAGAGGAGCAGCTAATACGCTATTAATCAGCCTGGAGAGGGCACAAAGAGCTGTCTTGAAAGTGATGACAAGAAAACCATACAGATATCCAACCGCAAAATTATACTCGAAGTGTAAAGTCTTAACTGTCCGACAGCTGTTTGTGCACAAAATCACGCTGAGAAAACATCGCGACGTGCCCCGAGCTGACTTAAGCAGAAGAAGCAAGACATTGGCGTGCCATGGAGTCCCCTGTAAAACGTCATTTGCCAGAAGACAGTTCAAATCTAGTAGCTGCAAACTATACAACCGGATTGACAAAGACTTGCATATCGTAGAATTGAATAAACATGCTATCAAAATTCGAGTTGCCGAGTGGCTCCAGCAACTATTCCTTGCATAATCACAAACACGAACTCGTGCACACACACATACACACACACACACACACACACACACACACACGCGCACACACACACACGCACGCACGCACGCACGCACGCCCACTCTCATACATACACTCACACATTCATATACCTATTAACCTTGTTTTTTTTTGTTTGTTTTACTTAATGCCAAAGTATAGCGACAACGTTCACTCTATTTGTATAAAATACATAATTGTATAAAATGTACGATCCACGATGAAACATTGTTTCCCAAAATACAAACTTTAGCTTAGTTTGGGACCAATAATTCGAAGATACTGTGAAATACATTTATACCTATGTCTTGTCATATGAGCAATCTATGTGAATGTACTTGGTGGCAATAAATACATTTTTATTTTTATTTTATTATCCTTGTTAATTTCAATCACCCCTCGGGAGGTCGATAGAAACATTAACAATGCACCAGCGCAATTGTAACTACTGTGATAGTACGGCCGGCTAAAAATGACGCGCAGTATACTTTTCAACCACTCTCTCGGCTTAACCAATATTCATACGCGCTATATAACCTAGCTAAAGTAGTTGAACACCCATCATTAGTAACAGCTTATCATGCTTACGTGTCATCAACTTTAAGGTATGGCATTATCTATTGGGGTAACTCTCCTGACCGGGAACTAGCTTTCAAAGCCCAAAAGAAATGTATAAGGGCTATGCATGGGCTAAGAAATATCGACAGTTGTAAACCATATTTTATTAATTTCCAAATTATAACTTTGCCATCTCTCTACATCTACGAAGTGGCAACATTTGTAAAGAAAAATTTTCATTTATTTGAAACGCTAAAAAACTCTCGACATCAAAATAAAATACGAGTCAAACCTCACAAAAAAGCCATATTTAATGCAAATTTCTTAGGGATGGCTCCTAAAATTTATAATAGTCTGCCAAAAACGCTATTGGAAATACGGAATATTGACATTTTTAAAAAAGAATTGTATGACATTTTAATTAAAGAAGCGTATTACTCAATTAATGAATATTTACATAAGTAATGTATGTGATTTATAACTGTATAATTGAATTTAATAATTTTGCTGATGACTTATTTCCTTTTTTATTATTTTTTAATTTATGACTTAATTTATGTGTGTGTTTTTTTAATGATTTATTTAATTTATCGAATTTGTATGCTTTAAAAGCAAAACATAGCAGAACCTAATATAATATAACCTTTGTCAATCTTGTAATGTTACCTATGTTTACAAATAAATACTTTGACTTTGACTTGACACATATGCGGTTACCACAGTGACACACGAGCTGTCCTTTAGTCCTCCACAATATTATAAGTAACCACCGAGGGTGGTTTTGCATAACCCAATTATCTACATCAGAGAGCTTTTTGACAATCTCTCAGAATAATAAAAAGGTACACAAACCAAGTCGTACAGTAATTATTAATCAGAAAAATTTGACAGGAAAGCCGTGTCACTCTTTATAAATAGCCATATGCGTTTTAATATAAATGTTATATGTATAAAAAATAATATTACCTATATTGTTGGCTACATATTTATTTAACCATACATTGCATTGAATATGAAAGGAAATCATGTTTTTACGATTTTATCAGAACATAAAACAGAAAATATAACATACGTATATAAAACTGCGATGTTTGTATCGTGGTAACAAGGCAAATAGCACAATACAGCACGCTAATAGTTCAATATAATGTCTCACATGAGTAATGCTTATACGCTACGTAGCTTGCTGACGAGACGACGACCGCATCGCATAGGCTCGCTAATATACAGGATCGTTTAGCGTTGTAATTCTCGTTTCGCTGACACTTTAATAATCACTCTGGCTTTAGCCAACGCTCCATCAAATTACACTCAATCACGTAACAGTTCCAATGAGACTAATACATACATGTGTTGGTTTCGGAACCCAAACTGGAAAAAGGCTATGTGGTCTACATATGGTTGTTCCGAGTCTGGTTGTGCCTCGTGTCCGTTTATTGAATGTTTGTAAAGTCCCTCGCGAAGCAGAAATTATTCCTAGTGCAGAAGTTGATCTTTTTACAGCGATTCAAAAACTATTTAAAAGCATTGTAACGCGAGAAGCTATGCATAATTTTTTTGCACTGTTACAATATTTGCTAAGCTTAGTTTTTCCACAAATCTTACAGAAAGTTATTGTCATCCTCTGTACCCAAAATTATAAATCTTTGTCAAACCAATAAAAGGGGATTGCTTAATTTCGTATCTTTCGCAACCCTACTTAGGACAAAACGTAAAGGCAATTTTACTCGAAACGTTTAGTAATTAGTCGATTTAATAAAATCCGAGAGACTGCTTGTAAGTAGCTCAGTAGTCTACTATTAATTCCGCGCCGTGATCACCATTATGCAAATTGCAATCTAGTTAATTGCCTTATGAATTATTGCCTACGCCGCTCTGCAGCAAGACTGCAACAGAATAATCCCAATTGTTTGTTACATATTGTAAGCTTGAAATATGATTTACTAACAGAATGATTTTCTTTTCAGATCCAGGCATGATTTGAGAGGTTGTGGTGAGTGTTTTGTTTGATATTCTTACGCTAGATACATTATTTTGTACTTTTTGTAACTAACTTTAGTTGAATTACTCCTTCTTGGTGGAGGGACAGCTACAGCGGTTAATTTAACCCCTATCGCAAAATAGACAAATACAGACAATATTTACTACAACGGGTGAAAACTGATCTACTTAATCATAGGCACATGCAAACATGAAGACCCGCGTGACGTAATGCTTGTCTACGATGCTAATAGCTATCGCAGGCTTTATGCACAAGCTACTTGACCGGGCTACATGCGCGTGGTATTCAAACGCGCTACCCGCGCGTGTATTACTCGCATTATGCACAAGCGTAACATCATGTGGCCGTTACCCCACCGTATTTTAGAAATAAATACTTAAATGGCAGGTGGTCAAAATGGCTGTACGCACGCGTACATATATGAGTGTTCTTTTTCGAATATAGTATTAAGCCAGTCATCTTTATTTATGTAACACAACCTAACTTTATTATAATTGCGAATATGAGTTTGTTCCGCCTTCACGCCTTTACTACTCAACCGATCATTATGAAATATCGCATACACGTTGTTAGCGGTATAGAAGAGGACACAGACATGGAAATTTTTTAACAAAATTAATATTAACTCGTTTATAATATTAGTTAGGATGTGTAGCTTATTCGGTTAAATTGAATGCTCCTACGGTACAGTGGCTTAAAGGGTCCATCTATTATTTCTGGGTCTCCTAAATATAATAAAAATTGTGCAGTCTACAGATCACACAATCAGGTCATAGTTGTTTAGAGCTTGTGTTAATACTTGTGCGTATTTTAATATTCAGATTTAGCAAATATTAAAATATCCAAACTGATATTGTTGTAGTTAATTTGTTTGTAATGCTTTTAAGCATGAAACTGGAGTATTAAAGACGGTATGAAAATAATGGGAGAGGTGGGTATTTGTGCCTTCGGAACTCTTACCCATTGGAAGAAACAGTAAGTACCTACTATGATTCTGTAAAAGCCAAGTACTTCCAAGCGTCTTAAATATACGTATAAAATATTACGGCGGACTTCATTTTTTTATTATTTAATTCAAATATATACATTACTCAAACTCTAAAATAAACAAAAAATGAAACTTACTCAGAAGTAAATAAGATACGAGCGTTCAAATCTGATAGTAGGAGTAATAATAATTGTTAAATGACAGAAAAAGGATAAAAAGGAGCCTGTGTTACTCGATGATAATATAGCTTCCTAAAGGCAACAAAACTAATTTTTAAAAATAACTATTGTCTGCGAGACTGGTGTACAAATAGTTTAACAAACACAGTTTCAATTCAGTAGAAGCTGATAACGATTTTTGTTTAGCATAAAATGAGTTTCTAGGAGGACCCTCTACTTTAAAGTAAGTAAAATCACTTTGAGTTCGCATCGCCTTTGAGAGGGAATCGCCTTTGCTCTTGTTCGCAATATTGAGAATACGTACTTAGTTATCTATCAACTGCTCTCCGGATCTTTTGTTGAGCGAAAATTGTAATAAAACTAGTGTCTCAGTGATTAATTGATATTGGATTAAACTTATTGCTTCGTAAAAATTGGCTTAAAGGCTCTTAGTGTAAATTATGAAAGTTTTATTTTGTCTAACATCATTTGATAATACCTTGTAACCTTTTGAGTCACAGCGGCACACCGGCGGCCAGACACAATACATTCCAACAACTGACAGCGTAATAAAAATAACTAGCGGTCGCCTAGTGGTCAAAAATCAACCATAACTGATATAAATTTTAAGTTTGATCGTTATTAAGGTTTTATTGTCTATAACTTTACCCTTAGGTATACCTAATCACATTTCATTTAGAGTTCGCCAAGGCTATGCAGGTTAATTTACCAATATTTTTTAAACAAATAATTATACTCTTTCATTGACCATATATCTAAGCTTGCTACTTTGTTTTCTTTTTTCTTTATTACATATAAATAAGGTATTTGTAACCATAGTTACGAAGAATTGTACGACGTCAGACGAACAATACCGATATACTACAAACGCGATTCCACTGCGTGTGTCAAATGCATGGTTGTGTGCGTGCAATGTTTTTTCATTAATTTAATGTATTTCTAATTCATATTTTATAAAAATATTAGGATTCGCCACTCCTTCTCCTTATAAACTTTAACTGTGCCAAATTTCATACTCCTTCGTCCGCGCAATTTTCGTAAAACGGGGTACAAAGTTTTTGCTTCACATATTAATATATAGATACCTAAATTGAATAATCTTACGGTATAGATAACGCCTTCTTTATTTTTGATTAGGTTAGGAGCTAATTAAGTGTTAGATTTTTAAGACACTCTAAAACTTCTATCTTGTCTTTCATGTACACAATCTTCATCACAATTGGGATACTTTGATGAAGATTGTGTGCTGTTGGTCTTTCAGTATGACTCTTGGATATCATAGTTCTTCATCTTCACCCCGTTATAATCGATAGATACTCAGCCAGCTATAAACTGTAGTAATCCTTAACGTCTAATGAGAATCTTAAATTTTCATAGTTAAAATCAATAAAAAACTGGGCACCACCTAGGACATAGTCATAATTTACAAAAAAATTACCTTTTTAATGCAACTTGACATAAAATGCGTATTACTAAATATTGACTGCATGTAAAAAAGGAAAACACCCGCGCTTAAATCAAACATCAAAAATCTATTAATTTAGGTCACAAAACAACACTTACAAAAAGATTTGTAGATAATGTGTTTACTAAAGTTACATTTAAATTAACTTACGAAAAGCCTACATGCATATAACACACATATTTTTATATTTATTTAACCATTTTATGAACCAGCATATATTATAATTACACTCAGTGTGATGTTCTTAGAAGATTCCACATCTTTTTTTTATCTTAACACCTCAGCACTTCCCAAGAGACTCATGATGATAGGGATGCAAAACAACATACTTATTCTCAAAGCGAATAAATGTGCGATACCAGAATAATAAATAGGCTTTTTACCTACAAGCTGCATACATCTGTAAAGTTACAACGTTCAAGAAATTGCTATGTAAAATGAGGCCAGAAGAAATCAGTTTATTTCATCCACTGAAGCTGTTTTCCTGGAACGAGCTAATAAAACACAGTCGACACTGCACCAGTCTATTTATTCTATGGATGAACTTAAAATTTTGTTAACGCAAACTAAGAATATGAAAAGCGATGCTACAATGTAAAATAGTGTCAAGCAGTCAACATTATTTAGCAAGAAATGCATCAAACGAATTTTTATACCAATATTTATGTTTGTAATATAATTTTAACAGGTACATTCCACAGGTATCTCTCAGATTAATTATGTCCTCGCTATTTTCAAGTTAACTGCTAACAAAACTTTTTATTTCAGGAAATATAATGACTACGGATAAAATATACTTATCAAGATGTTATTTCTACCTCAAACGTGGCATTATAATTATTACGAAGTCCGAAAAAATCGTTAAACAAACAAAATTATGATTCTCTTTCTTTCCAAAGTTAATTAAAACGGGCCCTCCCGAAATTGCTTCCATTCCTAAGTTAGATAAGTAAGATGAAAACAGTTGGATGTTTAAAACTCGTTATACATACTAATTTTTAAAGAGTCGGGAAAACACAACCGGGTATTTGGCGGTCAGACTGTAAATTGGGCAATTTAAAAGATAATAATTCAGAGCAATATATTCTAACGTTTACAAAAATGTTACACATTCAAATTAAACATTTACAACAGTTAATTTAAATAGTTCCAACTTCAATTTTTACAATATTCTTACTTGGCAGACTTTGACTCAGACTCGAGCGTTGGTGCTTTGTATCAGCTTTACGTTCTTATATGACTGTCTATGCTTCTTTTGGTTTGACTAATGTATGAAAGTCCACAATCATAATCTATGTTATAGAACTAGTAAGAGTATTTCCCTCGCGCCAAATATAAATTGCTGGACGTACTTCACGACTTCTAACGTTAAGCCGTATAAAGAGGAGGAGTATAAAGAAAGAGAAATACAATACTATTAGAGAATTGTAATTGCTGTGTGTCCAGCTTAGAATTTACCTATTGCAAACCTTATACTCAGCTCTGAGGTTCGTGTTTCTTAAGGTCTTTCGATGTGGACGTAACCTTATTAACGGTGCGCTGAATCCGAAAAGCGAGATGTGGACATCACAAAATTTAATTAAATAAACAACAACTGTTTCGGTTGGCATTCTGACGTCAAAATGCAATCATCAGTTACAGTAATTACTGTAAAAGCCCTACTGCATAATAGCAGATCGCTACGACCACATTATATAATGCGGATATCGTTTTACCACATGCCAAAATCACATTAGGTGGCTACGATTACAAAACGTAACATAATAGATGCAAATCGTCCTATAATTTGCGGATATTATATACACGGAATAAATATAAACCCAGACAGGACTTACGATGCATACTTAGTATCTTAATGTTATGTAAAGTCATTTGAATCTGCTGCTGAATATGCATTGGGATATCTGATACTGCTAATTTATGTTTAGACTGTTTATAGTGTTACGCTGCAATTGGTTAATCTTGAACTCGCTGGCATGATGCTGCCGAACGAAATGAAGGATAGGCCACTGCGGGCTACTCGCTTATACTTGGGATTATGGTCAAATTAAGTAAGCCGGAATGCTGCAGAACGACACTTCAGTAAGTTCTTGGATAAAGTAGTTCTCCGAGCTCTTAAAAGACTGTGCCACGCTGTCAGCACGGGATCCGTAGACTTTCACTTTTGCGCAAGCAGCTTAGCTATTCCTTTTTCGATGAATAGGTCGTTATAGAGCATCTATGCTATTATGGTATGGGTTATGTACAAAAATAATTATTTTATAAATTCAGGTGTGTTTCGAGAATAGACTATATAATAAATAATATACAATTTGTATTTAAAGTTATATCGCTTAGTGTCTACCCGTATTCGTTTTTTAAATTCACCATGATTACATGATGGTTGATGCTTTTGTTTAATTAAGAGAAACCATACTAACCTAAATACAAGCAAATATACATGACAAAAAACATTGAATTCGAAATCGCCATATTGTGTTCATACAAAGTGAAAACTTCATATCTAAACTATTATTATGTATATCGGATAGCTGTTTATTAATTAACGTGTTGAGTTGATTCGGTTGATGGCTAAATTCACTGACCAATTTCTGAAGAATAAATTAATTAGACTTTGAAGATTTTGTGTAGATGTTTCAAAAAAGGATAAGGATATATTGCCGTACAAATAAATTTTTACTTCATATTCGTATAAAGAAAGAATTACGAATACTATTGGCGATAACGAAGTTTTTGATTACAGAAGCAGCTGAAGAATGAACGTTACCCAAATTATACCGATCACTACCAAATAAGTATGTCTCTCGATGTGCGTTCCAATTAAAACTTTTCTTGAGTACCAAATATTTTAAATGGCTACCAAATCATTGAGAATTATCTACGTCGTCACTTATATCGTCCGAGGCACTAGTATGTATTTGATGCATTTATTTGGATTCAATTTATGTACTTAAGTATAGAAAATAAGAAACCGATTTTGGTAGGCAAGCTCAGTTTGAATACAAATACAAATATTAAAAGCTATTTAACGAAGGCAGATAACGAGGAGCTTAATGGGCGTGTTAGTTGGAAGATAATCTAACAATAACTTCTGCCTTGCGTGCTTACCTCGCAATGCTTAGATTTAGGTAAATGCAGCCTAAAAGATGGAAAGGAAATAGATAATACTCACGATTACACGTAAATGCGCGAGGTGTAGACGCGCCATTACGATTTTCATTTCCCAGGCAAATGAATGTTTGCTTGTACAGAAGTACTGAGAATTGTTCAAACGGTAAACGAAAACGCAGTCCACATATTGTACAAAGCTAGATCATAACAAAACTACAAGGTGAAGATGCCAGCGCGTTTCCACACTAAATCAAACACATCGTTCTTAAGATCGACGTTTGTACACACAGACAAATACACGAAGGACGTAAAGTAAGGATATATCAACATTATTATTTCATACGGCCATGTTTGCATGCGGTGATGCATATTAATGCTGCAGATATTTTTACACTACACGCTCTTTGGCCTTGTGTTTGAAGGCTATTGTTGAGGCTATGGGCTATCATAATTGAGAATTCTTGGAGAATACTACGATATGAATTGTTTATGAATTGTGTTTCGTTGATGGCAATAACTTATTTCTATTACATTGGATTAAAATAGTGGCCGTGAGTTACTAGAGTAGTAGTCTTCTTATAAAAGCTTTATTCGTTATCGTGTGATGCCTGGTGTTATAAATGTACCTTTGGCTTACATAAGTGCTAGGTTTTATCCTAAATGTATTGAAGTGTTTATGTTATGAGAACATAACTAGTGACTTGTGAGTTGTATAAGACCAGTTTTATCTAAGGTGATATTTTTATTATCTTCAAGTGCCAACGTTTTTGCGTACGAGTTTTATCCGAGGACGTAGCCACATTATCAAGGTAGGTATCTATTTTCTCTTAAATCTAAGCAATGCATGTAAAGCTATCATCAGTTAAAATCAATGTAGCCATTATACAATGCCCTTCCTATAAAAGTTAGTTTGAAGAGTCGTGCTTATAACGCTGTAAATGCCTATTTATTATTTTAATTTCATTCCTAAATCTTTTAATTTAATATCGATTTGCCAAAAGAAACATGTAAAATATCTTCTAAGAGGTATCTTAATAGAAAATTCACTTTTAGGCTTTTCTCAAGAGTACTCTGTCACATTCATTACAAATGCATACTTTTGTAGACAATATAATATAAATATAAAATATAAAATTCATAAATTGTCCCACTGCTGGACCTGTGTCCAACCAAGCCTCTTCTCAGTGTGAGACAGGTAAGGCCATAGATAGTCCACCACGATGGCCCAGTGCAGGTTGGAAGACTTCACCTATGTTCGAGAACATTATGAAGAACTCTTAGACCTGCAGGTTTCCTTACGATGAATTCCTTCATCGTTAAGGCAAGCGATAACAACTAATGAATACACACGTAACTTCTTTAAGTCAGTGGTGCCATGGCCAACGCTTTTCCAGGCTTTCGCGGTATTTTAAACACTTTGTAGACAAATCGTTGATAAAATAATTCTGTACTAAAATTGCCTCCTATTTTGTAACATGGGACCGTTGCTTAATCACCAAGTTTGTGGTTATTTTGTAATTATTGTTTTATTGGAAATCTATTATACCTACTAATACTTTATATATATTTTTAGTAAGCAAACGTAAATAATAAATTATATGTCTTACTATTAGATAGGTTTTAGTGTAGGAACACTAAACCTATCTACACCTGCTATTATGAGACTATTTGTTATGTGTCTACTGTATTTATCCTCAGGGTTAAATCTATCTCTCTAGTCGGCCTCGATGGCGTAGTGGTTAGTGTAACCGACTGCCACGCCTAAAGTCACGGGTTCGATTCCCGCACAAGTCAATTATGTGCATGAACATGGATGTTTGTCTTGGTCTGGGTGTTTCTATGTATAAAATGTATGTATTTACAAAAAAAAAGTATATCTGTATGTTTATCCATTGTCACCCATAGTACAAGCTCTGCTTAGTTTGGGCTAGATAGTGTTGTGTGTATGTGATAGAATATCATATTATTTTATATCTCCATACTATATTGCATCAAAATTATTGCAGCCGTTTTGCAGAAAAACATAAGAAATTAACAATACATTTACAAAATTACTATTGATATCCCAACGCAGCGAATACTGTTTCAAACGCGTGCAACAAAAGGTTGAAAGGTTCGAAATCTATTACAATTGAAAGAATTTTTGCATCAAACGTTCCAACTGATCTAATAAGAACTTCAAATACCAAGGATTTAGGAATCCCTCAATAGTGGCTCGAAGTTCTAAGAAATTCGCTTATTAAATGCCGTGGTTTTACGATCCGTGACCAACGGCGCCCTATCTACTGCCCCTCGTAAAATTTTTGCTAAAGACCGGGTGAAATAAAATCGAGATATGGCCAAAGGTATTTTTGAAAGCTCTTTTTATTTCATTTTATCTTTGAGTTTAGTGTGTATTATATGTATCCATATTGACAATACATAATATAAGCGCTGTTTATAAACTATCTCACTGCTGAGCTAGGGCTTCTTCTTAGCATGTATGTATAAAATAAACAAAAAAATGTTTTTTTGATATTGTATAGTAATTTCTTTGTCTGTATGCGTGTTTTGTCTTAGAGTGCTCTAAAGTTTTCACAGCAATTGATGTTTCACTGCTTACATGTGCCGATTCCATTAGAAAACACAAACACGCAAATCAAAGCATGATCGTAATGATGGAAACTGTAAATGTTTAGAGCAGCAACGATATTGATCTTTATTTAGTTAGCAATCGCGTTGTTGAAATATCCTAGTCTGCGCTAGACGCTTACAACCCTTTCATAACTCAGAACTTGTATTAAAGCGTCAAAACTCATTATCAGATAAATTGTCACGCTTCATATTCTGTGTTCGAGCTTATCTTGCTTTAAATTGACAGTTTTGAAGTTAAATGTGAACAACAGTATCTTGTACTAAAATTGGAGAATGAATAAATTGTACGCAACTTGGATTTCTGAAGTTTGCCTATCTATGTATTTATTTTACTGTTATGGGTATAGTCAGTAATATATTTATCGAATTAAATATAAGTTATGAATAGAGCTTTATTAGTTATGCCATGAATTTTTGCTTAGGCTATAAGCCAAATATGCCGTCTGTGTTCATATTCATTCCTACGACCGGCAAATGATATTTATTATAAGGATTTTCTGAACGGCACGGAGTCTAACAAGCACATGCACGGTAGACGTCAATAAGCGGGCCCCTGGTTAATATTGG
Source organism: Catocala nupta (assembly GCA_963675205.1). Lineage (NCBI taxonomy): Eukaryota > Metazoa > Arthropoda > Insecta > Lepidoptera > Erebidae > Catocala > Catocala nupta. The sequence continues at coordinate 16,479,672 of OY776097.1, read as the reverse complement.
GTAATTTAGATTTAACCTATTGGGTCGCAACGGCACACCAGTTGCCACATACGAATAGGTTTTGCATATAATATACATATGTCTGGCATGCCAATAATTGACAGGTAAAGACCGTCAAAACTTACTCTAGCATATATCTTTTGTTTGTAAAATTGAAAAGCTTTTCTATCGGAGTACACTAATAGCTTTAGCATCAAAGGAAGAGAAATCTCATTGAACGGCAACAATAAAAATATATAGGTTTTACTTTATTCACGGGACCGTGGGTTGCCGTGTTGGGATTATACATCCCTTTTGAGCATATGTATATTTTACATGCTGAATGCATTTTTGATGAAATACCGCTCTCGACTTCTGATGTAAAATTGTCAGGTATGTTTTTTATTTATGGTTATAATTAGTAGCTTAATAGTTAGTATTTCGAAATGTTATATTTTACTACGTGCTATGGAATAATTTACTTCAGATGATAAAGTTTAGATAGGTGCTCAAATGTCGTGTCTTACAGAGACACTTAGTTCTAGGCTAAGTTTAAATCTTTTTGTTACATTATGGGGTTGGTGACATAATTAACAAAGATTTATTTATTTTTGTACTAGATGTTATCCGAAACTTTGATTGCATTTCGTTTAAATACATTCTACGTCCTTTTTCATGGTTCTAACTAACTTCATGCCAAAAATTTTATCAATATGCCTGCAACGGTTTACGCTTGGTTTGCCCCTAAACATCCAAACTACTATGATATTAATAGGTTAATAACGATCGAGGCTGTGCAAATATTCGTAAATACAATTTCATTTACCATTTTCGATAGAATCCGATGTGCAACATGATCCCTGTGGACTATATTGTAGTAACGGTAGTATTGTAGTGACTATGTTTTGTTATTGATGACCCTTGTTGTTATTGTTCAATCCATTGCGGCTGGATTGGCTACATAAAAACAATTACCGCGTACTCAAATATTCAGTTACCTGTGAGAATACTGATACTTTGCAAATAAAACCTCTGGGTACTTTATACCCAGTTATAAGGATATATAATGTTGATTTGCAAACTCTCTCTCCGTGGCGCCGCGGTAGTGAATGCGACTGCTATGCATGAGGTCTTGGGTTTAAATGTCGGGTTGGGTCCTTAAAAAGTTATTTTAGTTTTCTAACAAGTAATTCTCAATATTAGCCTGGACTTTGGAAGTTGACGGTGCTACACATTTCCGTGCCTCGGCAAGCATGTAAAGCCGTTGGTCCTGTTCTTATCTCTCTCTAGTTCTGTTGGACTGCCGTCCCATCGGCTTATGAGAGTTAGGAAACGAAGCGCACTTGTGTGTAATGTGATTGAACAGACATTGCTAGTGCGAGAATACACCCAACACACTTTCACACTCGGGCTTATAGCTTAGCGTCCAAACTATCTTAACGGAACACTCGTGTCTCGTTGCTTACCAACTTGTTATTAGTTTCTAGCTCTCCTCCTTCCTCGCTAATTGTCACTGGTTACACAAGTGACATAACGAAAATTGGATTTACTATCTAATTGTCCCTTACATCACTGGAATACTGACTTATCTGCACAAGAACCGAATGACAGTAGGTATTTACGAGAAAACTACTGAATTTATTTGTTTGTAAAAATATGCCTTAAACCATGAGTATGAACAGCTACAAAACTAGGATTGCAAAACTACGCATAAAATATTAAAGTGGGGACATTGGCAAAATAATTACAACCTCTCCAGTGGTGTGGCAGATAGTGAGGACAAAATTAACGAAACGATCATGTAAACAAGTGCGTCAAACCATTGACCATGTGGTTACAAATGCTAAGATGCATCCTTTGGAGGGAAGCTGGTACCCCTTCCAAATTCATTTGTAACACCTGCTAAATGCGCATAAATTGCTACGATCAATCTCCCTGGATGGTTTAACTTTAAGGTTTCGTCAGTCCAGCTTGCCTGTGATTGAGCAGGCTAACAACCATCCGTCCGTGGTTGCCAAACTACTGAACAACACAATGACAAAAGAAATAGTCATAATATACCTCTCACAATTATGCTTGCGGTATCTAAAATTAACCAGTAGCTAGTAGGTAGTAGTAGATATTTTCTAATCATTTTAAAGATTACATCACAGTCAGTCGTATCTAACGATTCTACAACAACAATAAACGATGATTTCTAGAGTAACTATACACTAAAATGTCGGCAAACAGGCCATGATAAAATTGTTAAAATAAATAAAGTACTATAAAGGAGTCTTAACAGTACAGTAGTCACTAAATTCAAATGTTGCTAGTTAAAAAGATTACATATGAATACACACTATTAACAAACTTGGAAATTGGCCAGTGAGATGATTTATAATTAAGCAAACAATCCCCTAAAGACAATTTTCCTACAACAGCTTTACCCAATACGATATTAAGTGAACGAACACTTACCGTAATGCCATTAAAGCTACTGAAATGTTTTTACGTCTTGATTATAGTTGAGTGTCACATAAACACCACAGAAAAGCACAGGGCTTGTCAACATGGCTGTTAACGGCCGATAAAACGTAATATCCAGTTTCAGGTAAGATTATGTTGCGTACAACAATGAAATAGGAAATCCCTCTTACACTGAAATTGTAGTCGACCGTTTTAGAATTGCCTTACTATTATTTGTGTTTGTAATGATTTATTAAGTAGGTGCGCTGCAAGAAGCTTTTGTTATTAGTGAACTGTTTAATGACTTTCATGATTAATCGATGTAGGCTAGTTGATATTAATCACAATGATGATAAATTATGTTTATTGTCGTTATTTGAATAAAATCCATAATGTAGACAATTCAAACAAAACCATTAATGATTCTTTATTGTGGATCACATACATAATACAGGAGTTATAGTTCACATCATTTAGTTTGTCCCACCCATTGGGCATACAAAAGTTATAATAATTGGAATATAGGTGCATGCATCAAAAATGTAGAGTGAAAACAAAGGCTTGTAGAATCATAGATGATGCATAAGCCCAGAAACATTTCCATAAGTAATGTAGGTAATGATTGACTGTCCAACACTTTTGTGTGTACGGTCGTGTATTGGACATTATCATTAAGAAAGACGCTATGTATTTAACTAAGAATTCAATGAGTGATGAATGAGAATCAATTTTGCGTTTATAAGACTTAATAATTCGTACTTAACTATAAATTATTTTGTAACGGAGACATAAATAAATTATAAATGATGTTCTGTCATATAAAAGGAGGATATTTAATTCCAAAACAACATATCCTTTTTCCACTTCACAATATTTTTCAAGTTCAACATGGTGTGTTACGTTACCATGTTGAACTTGAAAAATATTGTGAAGTGGAAAAAGGATATGTTGTTTTGGAATTAAATATCCTCCTAAACAATATTTTTGTTTATTATGAACACAGAAGCCCGTTCAAAGTGGTGTCTCGGTACGTTTTTAAAAGCGTATGTAAACGAATCCAAGTACTGTCTACAACTACATACGTCACGAAACTGTTCGTCAAGATATTGATGTTAAATTTATTCATTGAACGTCTTGAAAGTAGCTGAACTTAGGGAAAGAGCCATGAGTATACATCGACCACTTTAAGAAAAAGCCGTGGATGAAAGTTTTAAGGATACTCAATACGATTCTTCAAAAAGATTCAGATACCCGTGAAAATTAAATGTTCTTTGGTACTTACTTTCAATTGTGAACGTTCAATGATTTTCAGCAAAAAAGCTTTAATTTGAAGTTACTCTTTTATTTTAAAGTGAAAGTTATTTATTTCAAAATGGAATTTGCCGAGTTTGTATGTACAAACGTTTTGTTGAAACATTTTGTAATTGTGTTCGGACAGAAAGCTAAACAACTTTTTGGAATTTTATATTTGAATGTTTACTTTTGTATTATTCACCTGGCGGATGGAGATGTATCGCAGTAAGATGAATAGAACTGTGCGGAGACATTGTTGCCCCCTGTAGCCTTGAATATGTACACCCACGGCTAGCCCTTAGTAAAGCGTGTTCTATTTTGATATATAGAACAAGTGATTGTGATCTGAAATAAACGTGAATAGCGTAGGTACTTGTTAACGTGCGCTCTTAAGTATGGTTTGTGCTAGTTATAAGTACACTTATAAACTGATATTATTACGTAATGCTGACTCCAACTATGTATGTATATTTAAGCCTTATGTTACCATTTTGGAACATTTAAATTTCTCTCATTTGGAGCGGTGAATTCCAGTTATGCGTGCCAAGCGCAGCCTGCTAAATAAAGTAGGGCAACGATACAGATGATCATGCGATAGTATGACACAGTTGCGAATGATGCGACATATGTGAGGACAGATTTGCAACAGATTCCTAGTAATTTTACTGGTCTGCTACTTTAAGTATTAGCATTATTGAAGATAAACTACTTTATACGGCTTTCGTCACGTTGTATATTTTTAAAACAACAGTATTATCTACATTATGTTGAAACTTTGAACTACTATTATTAAACACTGGTATAGGTACTATTTAAGCTATTTATATTATATAAACTATTTAGATTTAATTTTACACTTGCCCCGATTATTGGTAGCTTTCAGCAGCCATGTTCACGAGGAGACTGATATAGGCATTATTTACGTATCCTACATACAAATGAAATGAAACAAATGAAACTCTGTTGCGTATTGAGTATTAACTGCTAATTAAGTTTTCTCACATGTCATTTCACCATACCGCTGACGTAGTACTTTTCACCACTATAGTTTCATTAAATAGTTATTTTAATCATGCAAGTATATTCTCGTACTCTGGTCTTCACGTTTGCCATCTTTAGCCTACAAGCATTATGCATTTTGCTTCGATCTTAATAAAGTACCTCTTTTGCTAATAAGCTATAATATCTATATTAATAAACGATCTGTTAATCCGTTGCCACGTCAAAAATGCACAACCCAACGACAAAATATCGTATTTGTAATATTACGTGGCTTCAGCCGCATGGTCAAATAAAATTCGTTAAATTAAACCACCAAATTGTGCACATCACCTCAAAATCGTTCAATCATTTTCTCATAAAACTCGAACAAACGTGCTAAAATGTTGAAAAGAGTATAGATTCCGGTCAAAATTCGAATATTCTATCTCTATTGAAATAAGTCACACATAAATCGACAACAATTATTCAATTCTCGAATCATAATCGTATGATTTGAAAGTTATTTTCAGTAACACTAGCGCAGCGTTAGCTTAAAGTTTTAATACCGTAACCCAAAAACCTTTGAACTGATATTGGTTTTATCACTACAAACTAAACTAATTTGAATACCCGACCAATCTCGTAAACTATAGCCGGTTTTTATAACCTCAGAATTAGTTCTCTTGCTTATTAGATGTCAAATTTTTTGCCATAGTATTATTTTTATTAAATTGATTTTTATAATCAATTATAATTATAATATACTTGATTTTGCCCATGGCTTCGCTCTCGGTAATATAGATTTTGTCAATAAATTTTAACCTTACTTTACTTGTTTTCTGGATGAAAGGTACCCTTTGTCCTTTGCAAAATTTCGTGATTATCGGTCTACTTAGTAAGGCGTGAAAACGTAATAAACAAATTTACATTTCAATTTATAATAATACTTAAGTTTAGTATAAATAGGTTCATTCAAATTCATATGTCCATACATTCAAACATTTTCACAAAATATCTTTTAAAAGGATTTATAAAAGACTACATCTTATTGAGTAGGCCATGCCTAGCAGTAGGACAGAGTATAGCAATATAGACAAGACTAATATGATTAAGTATATGATTTATATACTTAATATTACTAGTCTTGTTGTTTAGATGTAGTAGTAAAATACAGAAGCTGAACCCGCACTTCACGAACCACACGACCACGATCGATGCAAGGCGGTCGAAACGTCGGACATCAATAGGTATTTATTTATCTCTTAAATATTTCATCGCGAGTAAGACCCATTATATTAAGTATGTACCTATATAAAAGCTATTCTAAAAAAGAGATCTACGCCCATATTAAGTACCTGAAGGACAAAAATTACTTTATAATTCTGAGCAATATCGCAAGTAATATCTTGTAACTAATATGGCGAAATTTAATTGATGGGGTTTCATCCTAAACCGATTGAAGTAAGTACAATTTACATTAATATAGGCCTCCGTTTCAAATAGAACCGGTTCAATGGATTGTTTAATCGAGCTCTGGGAAATAATATCTTTGGCACCTCAGCTATTTCCAATAAACGACTTGACAGACTATTGAAAGTTTTTGGTACATGAATCGATCAAACACTCCTTCGTATTGAAGACGGGCACAATAAATGATAAACATTTTATTAAGTAGACTTTTCTAAAGAGTGTCCTCGAGAATCTTCGTCCCTTAATATAAGGTTGAGGTTGAGCGCAGGAAGCTCCCAACCCGTTGCTATGAAGATTGCTTCCATACTACGCTTATATTACTGTAACACTGTACTTACAAAGAACCAGATTTTGCATACGGCGTCGCTCGCGTTAAAGTAGATTTTGTCAATAAATTTAACTTCCTCGGGTACAGTACCCTATGTCTTTTTCTGTACCCCTGACAACGTGTATACAAATTTTTATGATTATAGGTCGAGTAGTTAAGGCGTGAAAGCGTAATAAACTCACATTCGCATTTATAGTATTAGCCCTAACTAATATTATAAATGCTAAAGTAAGTTACTTTAATCTTAATTAAAGGGCACCCAAGACTAATATATGTGAACCACACAAATGTTTATACCTTGTGGTGATTGCACCTACAACGCGTAGTGGAGATTCGGCAATTTAAACTAGACCAATACAAGAAGCGGTCGAAATAAGTTAGCAAGGTATGCCTTTTAAAAACTGAAATATAAGAAACAATGACGACCGGTGTCCCTGAAACGAAATAGCAAATAGATTGTTAGTCTCGCGACATTAAGCACAGTTAAGTCTAGTCTAGTAAATCAATAAGTACACCAATGAAAACATAGCCGAGGTAGAAAATCAAGTAAAATTGAAAAAAGAAATCATATAACATACTCGTATCATGACATATTTTGACGAATAAAACGCATTCGTCTCGTTTGACCTTTGAAAGCAATTCACTTAAAGCTTTCTGATTTTCACTGGACATGAAAATGAGACTCTAGTCAAGCCTTTGATCTTTTTAAAGTTTTTTTAAATAAACCCATAATATAATGTCTAATGAGTAATAACACACATATATATTACTCTGATCAATGTTTACGCATGTAAAATGTCCGCCGGCAACATTCGGCGCTAATAAAAATACAAACATAATGAACTATTATTAATTAATGTAAAATAACGAATGTTTTCATAAGCACAATTGCAAATATGATGCAAATTACCATCATGTATGTAGATTTTATATAATTATATAGACAAGCTGTTGTACACACGCAAATTGAGATTCAATATCAAGCGTTATTAATCACCTTTATTTCAAGTCAAGTTCTATTAAATATATTATTGCGGATAGTTTCAGTGGCAATGTCGACCACTGGGATGAGGTCTAACACTATGATAGACAGCTATTTGAAATGTTGAAGATTCCGTTTATTTTGTGCCTTTTTCAAATAAATATTGATAAAATCCGTATAGAGAATAGTTAGATAGATAGAATGGTAGTATCCATACTTATATATATTATAAATGCAAATGTGAGTTTGTTTGTTACACTTTCGTGCCTTAACTACTTTATCCATCAATTTTCGCATACGCGTTGTCAGGGGTACAGAAAAGGACATAGAGTACCTTTCATCCCGATAAAAGTACTGCAGGTCACCTAACCTACATTAACGCGAGCGAAGCTGCGAGCAAAATCTACTACTTACAGAATAATTTAATTTAAAAATAATCGCGTAAATGTTAGATATTTCCGGACCAATACGACCTTCAACCACAGTACATAAATATACAGTATTGTAACTCGGCCGTATCTTTGAAATAAATGCCTACAGCCGCGCGGTACGTAAACATGCGATACACACCAACAGCATTTTAATTAAATCTGCCTACTTTAAGTTTCTATCTATTTTTGTGATTGTAAATATTTTTTATTTTATTTAAACAAATAAAATACTTTGTGAATGGAATAGGAAGTGTTTAATAAAAATGCATGTTGTTTTTTGATTGGTAGATTTAATTTAAAATCATGTTTATGTTATAATTTGCGACTGAAAAATATTTGCGCCTCGACTGAGACGTACAGAATGCTTTATTATTATATTTTAAAGTACAAAAAATCCGCATTCGAATATAAAGCTTAATTAAAAATTGTTTTGGGAAACATGGACAAGGAGGAGAAAAAATATCTTTTACTTGGTTATAGATACCTGCAGCTACTTTACAATTTATATGTTTAGTTTAAAAAGAAGTTCGCGCGGTTACTGTTTAAAAAACAACACACCGTACGTTCGTCACTGCGCCGCATTCGCGATTGGTTGCGTGCCGAGCGCATGCCGACGCCAAGGCGCGTAGGTATGACTCGAGTTCCGACCGTTTGTATGAAGATAGGTTACTGTATATTTATGTACACTTCAAGAAAAGAGAGTACTCCTTTTTAAAAGGCCGGCAACGCACTTGTAACTCCTCTGGTGTTGCGGGTGTCCATGGGTGGCGGTAATCGCTTACCATCAGGCGATCCGTCTACTCGTCTGCCACTAATCCCATAAAAAAAACATTCTCAAATGCTATTGACTTATTAATAAAATGAGTCTATAGCCTCGTTAGTCCCGTGGCGCAGGTACGTGCTTATGGTAGCAACCGTATCTGAGGTCGCGGAATCAATTTCTGGATTGGGCAAAGGACTTTTCTATTAAACGAATTGAGAGTAAAATAAATATTGTACGGCTATTTGCTAGATGAACGTTAGACTCACCTCGGTCTAATATAGGACTTAAAACATAACTAAATATGAAGTATAGATAATATGAGCTGTGCTATCCCTTGATGAATGATGTATAAGCTTCAGTATATTATATGTATATAAGACAAAAGCTATAGAACATCAAAAAAATAAAATACATCTTAAACTGGATCGAGACCCTGGATCCTAAACAATCAACGTAATCTGGAAGCAATAAAATACAAACTTACTTCCTCCTAAAGAAATACTGTTCTTTGATAGCATTTGGTGACTAAATCGACGATTTTTAACCCCTGCACGTCTCCGTCGTATCTCTTGAACCTTCATACCTTTGGGATTTGCCCGACCCTAAACGGAAACCGACCGGAGATAGGCAAGTAATTTTTTTACTCTGTCTCGCACCCAATAAATTAAAGCCCCTCATGAGATGTAAGTACTTTCATGAAGATTTTAATCTAGCAGATAGGTGAGGTCATATTATTTTAGAGCTTATATAGTCAGCAATATTTATTAAATGTGAAAGTATTTTCTCTCGTCTGCCAACCCGCACTAGCCCAGCGTAGTGACTATGGACTGACCTTTCTCACGCTGAGAATAGGCCCATGCCCAGCAGCGGAACATAGCAAGGCTGATATGCTGGTATGTTATGTAAATACTGTATTTTAACTATCTTTTTAATATTACTGCAATAAACAACTAACATTTGTCCGAACTTTAACAGATAGAGGCGATAGAAATCTCTTTAGTGTGGGCTTATGTTGCTGATTGTACAATGTTACAAAGGTAAAATGTGGTATTACATTGATTAACATTTCAAAGCAACATTCTACTATGACAAGACAAAATGAGATAAATTCTAGTGCAGTATACAAATTTCAGAATTTATTTTATATTTAACTGACTGCCTTCTTGGTGTAGCGATACCGAATGCGATTGCTGTGCATGAGTAATTGGGATCGATTTCCAGGTCTGGCAAAAGTGTAATCAGTGTTTTCTTTCAAGACATCACGATTAGCATGATGGAGTCTGGAATTGCGCCCGGTAGATTTTTGTTTTTATTAAAGATATTATTAATATTAGAAATAATTTCTGTATTGCACATACAGGAATTATTTATACGCAGGAGACAGGGTACAAACATTCAAACAACAGACACAAATAATACCCAAACTCGGAACAATTACATATCCCACAACACTCGACACAGATTTTGTTACCGATATAATACCGTAAAAATCTCGTAAAATACTGCTTGCCGTGCCGTAGTGGCAGATGATTCAACCAGCCGGTTTGTTTGAGAAAGGGTTCAATATTTACAAATCTAGTACAACAATAATATTCCAAATTGTTACATTTGTTACGTAAAGTATTATTAAATTAGAGCTGCCTTCAGATTTTGTTTGAACGCGCTAATTTCTAAAATGATTAGTTGGATCTGAAAGATTATTGTGGCAATTGATAGACTAATTATTTAGTAAAGTAATAGGTTATCTAATATCACGCTACGCACCACGGGAGGCGAGCAGCACTCTTAAACGTGTGATACACGAAACCGCGGGGACAGTTAGGTTTCTAACATTTGTTTTCTATAAAAGTTCCACAGTAAACGTGGTAAATTCTAAACAAAGTGTTAGGCAAAACTGTTTAATAAAATTTGTACCATACTAATATTATAAATGCGAATCTAAGTTTTTATGTTACATGTATGAAATTTTGCATACACGTTGTCAGGGGAACAGAAAAGGACATAGGGTACTTTTCATCCAGAAAAAAGTACTGTTACTAACCTAACCTACACTTCGGAGGGGGAAGCCGCGGGCAAAATCTAGCAGTCTATAAATTAGTCGTCAACACCAAGAAACCAGAAGAGCTATTCATTTCCAACTCGCTTAATACAAATCCGATGTATGTAACAGTAGCCTTAATTAACAAGGACTCCATGATATGGGTGCGGCCTGAAGAGTAATGAAATCACATTAGCTCGTTAAGGCGTACGTACTATGTTATACACGTACTTTTAATTTTCCGTATTGATTACACCATTATACCCTTATTATATGTATCATGACAGCTGTTACCCGCAATTTTGTATAGGTGTTTTTGTTTAAAGTAGCGTCTTTCGCTAGGTTTAATCAATAGCTACTTACCCAATTTCATAAAATCGGTTCAGCGGTTTATCCTACTAGATTTTGCCCGCGGTTACGCTCGCGTAAATGTAGGATAGCTCAATTTTCGATTTTTCTTTTTTTTTTTATAGAAGGTAACATACGTAATTTTTGGTACCCATGTCAAAGTGTATGAGAAATTTCATGTTGATCGGTGGAGTAATTTGGCGTGAAAGCGTACAAACAAACTCACATTTACATATTTTTCAAAAATAATTAGGATTAATATATTATCAGGCATATACAAAAGTATTAATTGACAAGTACATAATGATACATGATGATTAATCAGTTAAATGTCGACGAACAGTTCTCTTGTAAAATGAATACATGAAGAAATCTGAGGTATGAGGAATAACGAAAGTAATATTTATATGTGACTATGCCTCGGAATAGTATCGAGAACAGTTGTAATTTTTGAACGATCCTACTGCTTATAATAATAACATTATGAAATAAATGAGGACATGGCAATTGTTCATTGACATTATTTGGAGAAAACACTATACATTGGAGGGTATAACTTTGTATGAACTAAACTCTACTCACAATCCTTTTTAAAGAAGATAGATATAGAGATACAAGTTATTAAGATTATAATGACTCCATTATACCAATTTTGATAACTACATATGGTAATAGCGTAATACGTAAACAGAATAGATTTAATAGTAATGTATGTAAACTAAAATTAATAATACATCAATTGTACGTGACATATTTTTCTTAAGAGCCTCTAGTTCTATTATTCAATTTCAAACTATCGATAAAATAAAGTAAATTTGTTTGAATTTGATGTATCGTTCTCATAGTTCAAACTTAAATTGGCTTAATAGCGCAAATATTTAACGTTGCAATTACGATGACGTGATCCTTTTCAAATATACATATATCATTTATTTATCAGTGAATTATCGAACGATAAGTGCAAATAGAAAGAAAATGTTAATGACCCTCACAGTCGCTTTACTCGCATACATTTATATTTATTACACGAAGAAATATTGTAATAAATATACTTTTTATCTTTATCATACAAAACACGTAAATATTTCTTGGGCAGCGCCATCTTTAAAAATAGAAGATAAGTGTTTTTAAAATAACAATAGAATTGAACTATTATCCCTCAAGAACGTTTTACCGGAATCTTCCCAAACTTTCACGGCTATTAATTATATTAGTCAGATGTAATAACGATACTGTGCTTTAGTAAAACGAATTGATTTTCTAACCATTCGCCGATAGGGTTGTGGTAGATTGTAACAGGTTCATCTTGGCAAAAATATCGTGGCAGTTTTGTCGATAAAAGTGCAGAAACACTCAATCTTACCTAGATGGAAAGATATCCGTGCCGGAGTTTCTTACGTAATATTAAGGTACTCAACTGAGTACTCCCGTGATTACGCGTCAACGTAAATTCTCAGCTGAAGCCTAATGCCTCGCTCCTAAAATAGCAATCAGATGCAAACCGACATACCGAAATACTTACATTATCTTACGGTTTAAGGTGAACCCGAAAATGTGTTTGTTGCTAGGTATATCGCATCGACAATGGAGCAACGAATCGACGTTATTTATTATATATATACAGTTATATTAATATATAATATATACAATTTATGTTTGAAGTACGTTCTTCCAAAACGAATATATTTGTAAAATTTACATAATCATATAATAACGTAGGTATTTATGTATGATAATTTTTTATTTATTTTGACAAGAAATTTCTAAAAGATGTTATTATTATTATATAGGAGAAGATAAAATGACATTTGTCTACTTTAACTTTGACGACATTCACGTAATACCTACCCAATGATAAAATAATATTTAAAGTTCATTAATAGAGTGATTGATATTTTTTAAGGAATCGGTGACCATTGTGCCTTATATCAATAGGTACTCCATTAGCTTTGGTCGCAGCATCTTTTTGGCTCTTTTCTATCCACTCGCAGGGTTCAAGCGCCTTAACTTTAGGGTTTGTAAAGGTCTGTCACCCAAAACCTTTTTTTTTTTTTTAAATAATGCATGATCTTGTAATCATGGATTGTTCTGAAAGAAATAAGAAAATCACGGTTTTAAAGGCGATTAGCCTCGATGTGGACGTTATTACAGGTTTTGAATAAAGGATTTGATTGTTTTTTTAAAGACTACTTCTGGTCTAGAAATTATTCCTGTGTTGCGAAGATCTTTACAAACATTTAACAAAGGACTCGAAAACATCCAGACTAGAGAGTAATCGAGACACCTATTTGTGGAACTTGCAAATTGTCCCGTTTGGACAACCCACAACACTCGGCGAAGTGGCAATGGCGACGCGACCACTTAAACCTCTAGTCTATACGTTTACTATGATATTCGTCATGTCAACAGGTGGCACAAGCATTTGGCATTCTAATTATAAACTAAGTAGGTATCATGTTTTATATCGCGATTTATTTACTGATAATACCAATTTAATTATTTAAATATGGGTTATTCTGATTTAATTCAAGCTATGTTAGTCCTATTTACTTAGCTGTTGGCATCCTTATCCATTAAACAACTAAAGTGTACCTATTTAATTCTTGGAACACGTTTTTAACTTAGCTGTAGAAGTTTACATGCATGCCATAAATAAAATCCTAACTGATTTTATAAAAGCGAGTTTGTTTGTTTGTTACGCTTTGACGTCATAACTTTTCAAACAAACATCATGGAATTTTGGGTACACGTTGTCAGGGGTACGAGACAGAGAGTAACGTTTATCCAGAAAAATGAACTGTTGCCGACGCATAGAAAATTTACATAATTTGACATTTACATGAGCGAAGCCGCGGGCATAAAGTAGTAACTCATAAAGGTCGTAAATCATGGAATTTTTACATTCTAAGCCTAATACCCTACATAAGCTGACACAATATACTATAGCAGATAAACTATCATCCTGAACTATCAGTATAAAATATGCATTCCAAGTTCCGTAAAAAATGGGACCGTCAATGATAAAAGAACAAAAAATTACCGCGACCCAGAAACGAACAGTGATTTTGCTGACGTGAATTTTACTCATTTAAAATTACGTATGCAAGAATGAATACATAACGAAGTAGGTCAACCACTCACATATTATTTAGAATAATACATTTTTAATAGACAATGCCGATTTAATTTAGACCCAGCTTTGACTCTATTTTGTTTGATGGTTTTAAATAATGATGGTTTTAACCTGAAATAATTTTAATGTTACCATGATAATCTTTAATCGGACTTTTTGTTGGTTATGAAACTTTCAGCACGTATTATAGGGTTTAGAATACAGAGTGGCTAGTGCGAATATGTTTTACGTTAACGCGATCGACACGTCTATGATGTTCGGCGCACAGTGGGTCGAAACTGCTATATGAGGGACAAAGAATTTGTAGTAGAAATTCCATTTAAAAAAAATATCTATCGAAAGATCTCGTCATTACGTTGAATAATTGTCATTATACATTTTCCTCTAAAACCGATAGTTTGTCTGGGAAAAAATATTTTCTATTTCAGCTGTATGGAATGAAACAAAAACTGCTTAAAGTTAGCCAAGTCTTGACAGATCTTCCTTTAAAACTACTTTAGTCTTATTCTTTGGCTTGTTATATTTAGCTATAAAACTATACTATCAGCGCGCACCCATACTTGCCCGTTCAAGAGTTATGAGGTTCCGTAAAATGAAAAAGAAAGTAAGTAAAAATTACTTTTTATCAATAATTTCTTAGATGAAATAATTGTGTTACATTAAAATACATATAATTAGGGAATAATAATAATTTTAAAACATATATTTAACGAAAAATGTACGAAGAAAATATTTTCAAAATTAAAGCAAATAATAAATTAATTAATATAAACGACGGCAAGAACATTGCCAGACGATTTTTCAGTTTTGCAAAAACATTGGCTCGCATCACAGGAGTTAATGAAGATCTGATCGAAAGGTTCAACATAATTTTGCAGACAGTGGATTCTGGTGAGCAAGTGAGCCTTGTTAAATTCACCCAATTGTGCAAAGACACTGCCACTTTGTATGTACAGTTATATCCGTGGTACTACATGCCCTCTAGCGTATACAGGGTGTCCGGTAATTAATGGATAACCTGGAAATGTCTTATAGTGGAACTGATGGCCGTTCAGAACAAAATATGAAAAAAAATCTATCCTAACTACTACCTGAGATATGTGTTTTCTTTTTAATTACCATGTATAACTTTCTTGTATACTACGACCATAAATGAATGAAATCCATCGGTTTTTTGTTGTTTTATTATTAAACACTAATTATGCTAATAATAGATAGACAGTCAAAAGTATGCTATGCTAATATAGCTTGCACTTTCTAATATATCTTCTTTTTTTAATTTTTTTATTATTATTTCTTTTCATTTTTCTGAACGGCCTTTAGTTCTACTATAAGACATTTCAAGGTTATCCATTAATCACCGGACACCCTGTATAAGTTGCTAGTGCATGGTACGAATGTAATTAAACATTTTGGACTTTTACCAATCGATTGTAATGGCTGATGCCAGTCCTGTTATGCTCGGTGCTCATTCAATTTGACAACGATGGAGCACGCGTACCGCAATAAAAGTTTGACAGATGTTGAAAAGCGTTATTGTCAGACAGAAAAGGAGGCACTAACAACTTCTTAATTTATTTTATTAAAATGTATTAATTATTATTTTTATTTACAGAAGGCGGAAAAAAAACAAGTAATACAAAAGTTGAGATGCTCATATTATCTTCTTAGTATTCCTGAATGACTGTCATGGATCAAAATACAAATCTGATTTACGTCACTCCACTATATAGTGTACATGAGTATTTATTGATTAGTGTAATAAAGAATAACACATTATGAAGTATATAATTGTAATGTAACAAGAATTTTTTATGATTATATGTGTCTATTAGGTCAAATTTGATTTTGAAAAAAAAGGGAAAGGTGTGACGCATTGAAATAATACAGAAGTGAGGGAGGATGGCAGTTGAGAGTTGTCAACCGTACCGAGCGGACGTGCGACCACTACTGTAGTAAATTAGAAAGGTTGTGTTTTATTCAAGTGCCTAGTGCTTACCCTGGTGACCAATGCACGTCACAATATATTTATCGTAATTACTGACATTTGTCAGTCGTGGACATGGACTGTCTATTTGTTTTGTTCCAAGTGCGATTTTTTGTTTTTAATAGGCATTGCAATTATTATTATATAAATACTAGATAATTTAGATACTAGAACACCCATAACAGGCTTACGCAGGCTTCAGTGTCACTTTACTGTAGTTAGGTGATAAACGCAACTTGTCGTAGTTTGTTTTACTAATAACTAAGTAGACAGATAGGCCTTTTTTGTAAATATATTATTAATAATAATTTATTTCATAATTTACAAGACACGAGACATTACATGGTGAACAATAGTGGTAGTGCGTGTAACAAGGCATAGTAAGCCACTGGCACCCGAAACAGATGGAACCTGTATCTCAGGCACCAGACACCTAAAAGATTCGACCTAGCTATGTGCAGTAGTTGAGAAATGTGAATAGGTAACATAATGTATTAAGCGCACGTGTGTGTGCGTGCGCGCGCGCTTGCGTGCGTGCGCGCGTGCATGCGTGCGTTCATGCGTGCGTGTGTGTGTGTGTCTGTTTGTAAGCGTGCTGCAATTCTTATTTTATAATATTTAGTAGTGATTCCGGTTCTTCATAATTCTGCTCTTGGAGCCAGTTCATCAATTTCAATTTACACTTCTTGTAATTAAGAGGATAAATATTCAGTGTTTTATTTATTTTATTATATAGAAAGACACCAAGGAAAGGGTAAACGGTACCTTTGAGCAAACAAGGATTTGAATTTATTGTTGTAAACAATTGATACAGTTCTTCTACTCCCTTCCTCGAGCACCGAGTCATATATAGTGGTGGAATTTTTTTTTTAGCGCAATGTTAAGAACAAATAATTGTCATACATTAAGGACTTGACAGGAGCTATAAAGTTCAGAAGATGGAAATCTGTATGGGCGGAAACCCTCAGAAAACCTTCAGGACAGCTCAGGACAAAATATTTCTATTAAGCCATTTCATTACATTATTTATACCGTCTTGCGCGTATTTAAATGTATCCGTCCAAGTATCCGCATTAAAGCATAGTGTCGTATCATCTGCAAAGGATACGACACTCCCATGGTCAAGCAGGAGCCTACTCAGATCATTAATGTATACTAAGAATAAGCATTTCTGGCGTAAGCCAAAAATCAAACTCCAGTTGTGTATTATATCAGAGTATTTATTAATTCACCTTCTTTTGTACACACACTTCAACAGTCCGATAATGAATGCCCGCGCGCTGCCTCGACCGTTATTAAATATGGCAACAAAGTCACCACCGTCGAGCCAGAAGTGAAATCATTTTATATAAATTTAAATAGAATATTATCGTAATAAATTGGTGTAATGTTAGATGTTTACAATATTTAAATTAAGTTAATTATCTATTAATATACAAATACATCGAAATGTTAAATCGGCAACATTCACATAATTATACAATAATAAAGTAATTCTACCTAATACTTCATCTTATTCTTACACATTATCTGAAGATAGATTATAATTGACCTAATATTACACATAACCTGATTAATTAATCAATTCAGTTTATAATAGACCTTACAGAATGGACTCAAAACACTGCCCTGGGGAATAACAAATGTCACTGCGGCGTCACGGCTTACATATTCACCAATCCTAACACACTGAGTTCGGTCGTTCAGGTAGTCTGCAACCAGATTTAGCTGAGTACCTCGTATTCCTCGTATTCTCCAACTTGCGAATCAGGAGAGTCAGGAGAGTAATAGGTATAGATAATTAGATATCAAACTAAATCGGCTTTCACCACCATATTTTGACCATACTTTGCGCCTACGAAGGTTTTTGCTTCAGCTGAACAGATTTAAAGTTTTAGATGGAACATGGCTTCGATTTAATCTGGAATCCCATCCCAAATTATTAGGAAGAGAGGAATCTGCCACAGACCCTAGGATTGCCCACCCCCAGACCGTTCTTGAAGATGCCTAGCGCTGAGGCAAAATAATTGTTGATGCATATTTTGTGTTCGAAGCGGACTGCAAGTTAAAATATGTCCGCATTCCACGCCGCGGCTGGCCCTATCTAGAGGAATTCAGTATTGTCAACCTTTTTCTATTGCAATATTTGGGGTGGGAAATCCGAGGGTGCGTGGCGGGTTCCTCTCTTTCCAATAATTTTATTACAATGGATTTCCGCCAAGGAACGCCTAATTCGTTTCAGTAAACCATGTTCGAGCAAGTGAATAAATTGAATAAACCCAAATAACATTGAGGTAAAAATCCTAACATAATCTCCCACACCTGCTTACCCTTGTTAAGACTACTCTCAAACCTTCGCCTTTCTTAATTAGGACCTTTTGTTCGTACACGCCTGTCCACTTTTCACACAACTCCACAATGATTGATTTACCTGAACACCTATCTTCTTTACCCGAAAAAATTGGTTACATAAACAAAAATACGAAAACCTTAGACAGGATAGGTTTTGTCATGATAAATGGTGCTGCTTACAAAAAGAGAATGTATTTTGGATAGTTTTCTCGATAATCTTGCTTATTTATTACAAACAAACATTATTGTAGATCGCATGCCGAGGTTCGTGTAAGAAAGAAACCTTTATTTCTCAGTGAGACAAGGCAAAACAAACAGTATAAATGTGTTATCGACCAACTTCGAAATTAAGTTAAAAGTGCTCAAACTTAGAGTTAAAATCGTTTACTCATTTAGGTAGGTAACAAAGTAGCATTTATAAACATTAAAGTTTAGTGATAAGTAACTTTACCTAAGTTGCTATACAAATACTACTATTAGAAAAAATACATACATACAATAAAATACCATAACAATTGTAAGAATTATGTAGGATGTATGTATGATATTGAATTATGTTAGTTTGATAGTACATTCATACCTACCGTTGCAGTTTCTATCTCCGCTCGGAACATGAGGTTAAGTGATTTACAAATAATTGTGCCGGTTCTAGATCTACATTGTACCTCCGCGATTACACTTCAAGCGAGCGTTCCGTTAGTTTAAAGATAAAAATAATAAATAAAACCATACCAACTTTAAGCCTATCACGATATTGGATCAAGCTAGATTTCTCATTTATTTAGGAAACTGTACTACATCTTTTTTTATTATTTTGTCATTTATTAATTCAACAGCATAAGCTTACAGTATTGTACACTTTAGGACATTGGAATTATTTTTTATTAATTTGAAGATATTTTTTTAATTTCTCCGTATTCTAAACAATAGTTTTCAGAAACGTTGTTTGTTTTTTGAACTGGCATCACACTACATATACTACTGAAGGAGTTTTGATATTGTTTTAGTAGGTTAATGGATGGGGTTCCAGATTAAATCGAAGCCATGTTCCATCTAAAACTTTAAATCTGTTCAGCTGAAGCAGAGAACTTCGTAGGCGCAAAGTATGGTCCACGTAATCAACGACAGTCCACGAGTACGAAGTGACGGGCAAAACCCGGTGATAAAACAAATGCACAAAACAAACGCAAAACAAATTATTGTTACATTCGACCCGCTTATATAATCCACACTCGTCCCACATCATAAAAATGAGCGCGTCTAAAATAAAAAGCGAAACAGGGAGCGAAATGATAAGAAATATCCGGAATCCTATTATGTATTCCCAGATCCTATTTGTGTTAACAAGATTATCTGTTATGGAACTCGAATGACACACAGCAACTCCATCATTTTCGAGGTTATTCGTAAATATGAGGGGAATTAGGTTTAGATAACCCATCAAATCGATTTATTCATTTGGGAGAAGAAAACAAAATAGATTAACTATTTGTTTGTCTTATGTATTTAAGGTCACAGTTTTCTCTTTTACGAGGTTTGGCAACAGCACTGTAGGCTCGTTGGTACACTTGAAGCCACTTGTTTGCTTTATGTGTAGTGTTGCCAGCTCTCAGAGCGACTGTAGTGAGTGCTCGGCTAATTAAAGGACAGAAAAAACACAGGTGATGCCACATTGTCTTATGTAATAAATGTTGGAATGGATTGACTATAAAGCTGCATCCATACAATGAAACTCAAAAGATAATATTGCCTTACGTGTACGCGAATGTTGTACATTGAAATTAAACTACTTTATATAGATTTTATCGCGTTGTTTATAGCAGCGATAGTCTAGTGGGAAACCGTTGGATTGCCACGCAGAGGTCTCGAGTTCGATCCCAAGGCGCGCATCTCTGACTTTTCGAAGATATGTGCGTATTAAATAGTTAATTATCGCTCGCTTTAAAGGTGAAGGAAAACATCATGAAGAAACCTGCTTGTCTGAGAGTTCTGCCAATCCGCACTAGGCCAGCAGCGTGGTGCCTAGCAGTGGGACAGTTTAATAGAGGCCTGATATTACATATATAACACGACCATTTTTTTAGGGCAAGATGGTGCTAGTCCACTCCTTTGCGCTGACGATTCAAAGTGAGGCGAGCGGAGCGGAAACCAAACAATGACAAATGTTAAAAAAATTACTAATTTAAAAAGTTTATAAAAAGCCGAGCAGGCAGGCTCAACACCGTCTGATTTGGCTGCACATATAACCAAAACACCTGACTCTTCTTCTTTCTTTCTTTTTTTTAGAGGTGCTTATAGTCAGTTGTATTCACTGATCGGTAAACGATTAGTGAGGTTAAGCAACGTTAGATGCGGTCAGTATACAGTTGGGTGACCGCTTAGTGGTATTTCATCTGGGCGTCTCCGTGCTTCGGAGGGCACGTAAAACGTCGGTCCCGGTTGTTGCCAAATTGACAGCTGTCGTTAAGCCATGTCAGAGGCTTACTAGCGGCTTAAACAACACTTGACAACAGGTTGGCCACTAACCACACGAAAAGAAGAAGAAAAAGAAGAACGCCTGACTGTATCAGGCTTTATTTGGACGCCTAGCAATGCTACCTGCAGCTATGCTACAGTGAATACCTTGGAATCAACGTCTACACGAGACAAACAATTATGTGATCCATGAGTAATTGCTTTGTTTGTTCTAACGATTCTTAATTCCCTTGCGAAGTAATTATTCCTAGTGCGGTTTA
Organism: Catocala nupta; assembly: GCA_963675205.1. Lineage (NCBI taxonomy): Eukaryota > Metazoa > Arthropoda > Insecta > Lepidoptera > Erebidae > Catocala > Catocala nupta. Next base: position 16,458,404 of record OY776097.1, on the reverse strand, counting down.
TTAGTCAGTAGTCTGCATAACAATACAAAACAAAATACATGTAACTTGAAAGACACAGTCAACATAAGACATTAAAATATATCAGCAAGTACATTCATAGCTTCACGGTAACTATGTATGTAAGTGCTAAAGCACTGCATTTAGTAAGAGGTACGGAACGTCAGACAGCTGAATATATCTAAAGCGCCACTTTAAACAACTTCGTTGGAACATTGCCCGCGGTGCGACATCCAACTAACTTGGAATGTTGGAAACCGATTTTACAGAATTAACACTTAAATTGAGTAATTAGACGGCGCGGTGCCAATATACAATACGGCAGCTAAATGACACAATACGGTTTTGTTTGCCGGTATACTTTATAATATTTAGGAGATGAGAGAAATAATAAAATTTTGTTTGCGCGTGGTTTCGTCTGCGATTTCCACGTTAACGCATATCAGGATAAAAGTGTAGCTGTATGCCGAGTCGCATCAAAATCTATTCAATGGTAAAAAGCCCGCCATACACTGACGGTGGCGGCGAGTGATACCGGTGGCGGATTTTTTATATTGTTATAATTAGTTTGAAGCACTATTTACGCGATTGCTCCGTTTTATGTTTCATACTAATTCGAATAATGCAACAAAAACGCCACCGATACCGCTCCGCCTTCGCTGATTTTGTGTAGTTGGTCTATAGGTATGCGTGATTAAGTTACAAATATTTTCGTAAACTTTCATATTTATACTAATTGTTATAGTTATTTTTTTCTTACTTGTCTAATTTACTAAACAAATACAAAATACTGGTATCTGGAGACAATACATACCTACTAGAGACCCATTTAAGTATTGTCTTAAAATTGTAACAATGAAAAACAGTAGATACATAGAAACCCATCTCCATGTATAGAGATGAGTTTCTATGTATTGTTTGTCTTTTTATTATCTCTATTAATAAAGAACGAATAATAAATAAAGTCTGAAAGCAGTAACTGTATAGTAAATTATTAAATAATAGATTGTTTATTTATCAAATAAGACTACTAAGAAAAAATGGACATAGATGGCTTAATACATATGTAATAACTACTAGCAGACCTAAATGTTAATCCAGGTTATGTTCATTCACGTGCTAAATTTAATCAAATTCCGTTCATCAATTCATGTGTGATTAAGTAACAAATATCTCTCATTTCGTATTTATAGATACCTACATACATAGTTTTAAAACCAAATTTCGCATCTATGCTTTATGTAATAGAAATCAAGCCTATTGCCGTCTACCGGGCATAATTTCAAAGTATTTCTGTTCAAGAAACTCCAACAAACAAAACCCCAATAACTCTTTGCCATCAAACGCGAGCCCTCATGCACAGCAATCGCATTTACTATCACTATGTCACTAAATGTCACTAAATTATAATAAGTTTCTATCACAAGACTAGGTTATAAAAACTATGCGACAATTTGTACAATACGTCAGTTAACTATAAAATAATGCTTTAAACCCGTAGATTCCTAAGAATAAACGGTTGTCGCAGTAATATCCTTTACGTAATGACACCCTTCGCGTGCTTTAGCGATCCTATAAAGACGTGTCTTTCAGCAAACATATATAAGTATATAATAGTCGATATTGGAACTCATCAATCACCCTTAAATAATTATCCTGACCACTAGTCTAAACTTATAGGTATATATCGTGATCCAACTATGGTATTGACCTATTCGGAGAAAACATTTTATCGTATCTTTATCGATTGATTATTTATTATTTAAAACTTATCTTTGCCTAAAATAGATCTTATAACTTTGTATTACTAAGTGGTAATAATTGTAATTAAATGTTTGTCAATCTTTCTCTTTGTTTGTTAGTTCCGACGTTCCGTAAAACATCTAAACTAACTTTCATGCTGTCTTCCTAGCTAACTTAAGCTAAACCTAAAATCTAAGCCACGTTTCATCAAATTCTGTTTAATAGAACAGATATTATGTTGCATAGTGTGATCTACATAAATATGAACGCGGGTAAGGGCGAGTAGTACATATCGTAACTTATTAAATCAAGTAATCTATTAGCAAAAATGAGTATCTAGTTCTTATACATATCTGTATATACTTACACTCGTACCATACCAATAGCTACATATTATGCATTGCATCACAAGTAATATGCGCCAGAATAAAGGCATTGATTGCTGGAGAAAGGTCTGTACCTACTTCGTCTCGGATAATATAATCAGAAAACTTTTTCAAACGATACTATCCCGATAATTACATAAAGACTTGAGACACTTCAACTCATTACCCAGTCAAATTCCATTACCTTTGAAAGGAGCACAAAGACGTCCAACAAATAGAAAACTCAATAAAATAAAAATGCTTTGAATAATTCATTATCCAGCTTTCAATGATAAATACGTTGAATGTACTTCCGAATTTAGGAGGTAGTCACCTTGGGTATTCAAAGATATCATTCAGCGGCTGACTGTTTCAACAATTGCCTGTCTAGGTAAAAGAAAATCTTATTCGTCTGAAACCCTACTCATGCGTCTCAGAAAGCAACATATTTAATTTAAATAAATAAATAAATATTTAGTAAGTGCAAAATCTTTGTTTTCCACCTGGTCTGTGAAAATGTTTACTACTTTATAGTACTTGTAATTTACAATCGCAGCACATGTTCAGGGGAACCGTATAAAAATAAATAACAAATCTTTATCGTGCCTGTTTTTAGGGAGTTCCACGCACGAGCCGCCTGTAGCATAGTAATCTGATTTCTGAAAGACTAACAACATTGAATCAAAATGAAAATCAGTTTACGTGATTTGATTGGTTGTTGCTAATTCAGTCAGCTAATCCCAACAAATCACATGCGCTTGACCGTATTTTTCTATTTATCTACCTTACAAAAACCGAGTGTATAACTCGTCCGCAGTATAGTAGACAAGCCGATAGCGACGATTCGCCTCCACCACGCAGCATTTGACAATTTGTTTTAATGTGCGTGGCGGACTATTGTCATTAGGAAAGGTAGCTTCACACAGTGCGTACTTTTACAGATTAACACGTACACACGTACACGCACCAGGCCATACTTTAAGCAAGAAGTTGTCCATTTAAGCACAGACGCGTTGATGGGTAGCAGTTCGTGGTCATCGCGACTGCCGCAGACAGCGTCTTTCTTATACCTACCTTATCTAAATACTGTATTAATTTATTTTTTATTATATACACGTACGCACGAGAACTTCTCACTACTACCTACAAACCATAATTAACACATTCCATTTACTAAAGATTTATAAATGTTTCTAAAGGAGAGTTTGAATTATTGACTATCCTAAACCGGAAAAAGTTCATAAATATTGTATAGATAGGAAAGGCTCGTCCATTCACTACTCGATGCCCGCATGTAACGCAACATAAAGGTTTTATATTCCAGCATTCAACCTCATATTACGATATAGCTATCAATGCGAATGCCGCTTGGCAAGCTCATAACTGTTACTTGGCCGCTACAATGTTCGCCCATAACAGCAATTTACAATAGAAACCATTTACGGGCAGATGAAACTCACTGAACACTGTAGTAATACGAGGCAAATGTAAATTTATGCTGATCTCCAAATTAGAAGCAATAAGAGATACTCTTGCGTAAAACCATACCATATTATTATTAGTACTATTTATACGGTATTGCATGAATAGCTTGTTGCCTTTATCTGGAATAATAAATTCATTAACGTTTGGCGTAGTATATATGTATCTATACTAATATTATAAAGAGGAAGATTTGAATTTTTGAAATGAATAAGAGCAAAAACTACTGGGCCGATTTTAATAATGTTTTCACCATTAGAAAGCTACTTTATCTAGAAGTAAAATAAGTTGTATAACATAAGCCATAGGAGCGCAGCAGTAATCATAAAACTAGGTGAAACCGCGGAGGACAGCTTGGAACGTAGCAAATGACGCGGATGTAAATGGGACGTTCGGAAAGGGACAACTTAGACAAATGTTTCTGACCACACCGTAGACATTGTGGAACAAGACCCGGTGAAGAATTCACTACACCGACAAACGTGCATGAGAAATGTAAGAGATAAGCCAGGAACGAACAAACTTAGTGAAATTGTAGTCGTCTCTGCCTACCTCACCAGGCATCATTCGTGGGTCTACTTTTATACTCGCAAACAGAAGTAAATGTCATGTATCTCTTTTACCTTAAATAGAACATAGGAAACTGTATTTTAAACCGAACAATTTTCCAACCGGGTTGAGCGGTGTAAAATGTTTTCTTTTTATTTTCCTTATTTGTAGATAGTATATAGTAAATGTTATATGTATTATATAACTTAAGTTTTTGTGGAAATGGATCCGTTAGGAAGCTACAACCATTTTAGTTAGACCATTAGACTATAACAACACTACTGGCTTGTGACGTAATTAATTAATAACAGCTTAGTATTTAAAAATACGTATTATACAGATCGGTTTGTTGAAATTGCTTCTTACTCCTGTATCCCGGCAATGGGAAAAATAAGCACGTTTATTTGCTATTAATACAATTTTATTACTTTTTTATTTAAAATATATTGTAAAGACTATAAATTAGGCAAAGATATTTCAGTAACATTTCCTCCTATTTGTCAATCAATATTATTTTCGACGATCTTTAGAATTACGACCTTTATAGTTAATCAATAAAAATATAGACAGCATTCAGATAAAAAAAATCATTTAGAATTATCAAGAATTTAGAATTATGGTTATGGTCTAATTTCGACCACTGGCCGAACACCAGTACCAAGTACAAAGTAGTAGTTTACTTTTTGGACATCATTTTACACACAAAAGCTAATAACAATCAAAAGAAATCTTTTTGTGAAAACAGTATCAAAGTTGGTTGCAAAATAACAAAAAGGTGGGTTGGATCTCGCTGTCTTTCTCGGGCAGTTACATTTCACGCAGAAGCGCACGCACACAAACACATAACACGAAATGTTGATTCCCTATTTTCTCTATTAAATATCATCCATTTTTTTAGATATTACTTAATAAATTGTAATTATTTTATTTTATTTGTATCTATTGTTTTATATACACATTCCTAGATATTTTTGTATTAGCTACGAAGAGCGGGGCCTCCTAGCACAAATATTTTCAATACTTAAAAGGAGACCCCTACGTAAGATATACTATAGAAGTTGAATAATGTTTCTGAAATAAACCATTTTATTTTATTTTATTTTAATAGTGAATACGATAGAAACTGTAACGTAACGTTACAGTTTGTATCGTGCATTATTTTTAAACTTTTAATTTGACAAATACCTCAACTACTAGATTTGTAACAGTGGTATCATACTTATTTTTGAGCAGATTTCAAAAGCTTCACAGACTTCAGACATTGGGTTTTGTAACTATTTAAATTAAATTATTAAAATAATGTGAGCTTACTTAACTATTATTTGTGACTAGTATGCTATCAACTAACTACAAAATCTAGTTAAGTATAACATTCTATGAAATGTTTATTTAGCGGGCAGCTCCAACGCTTACAGTAGCAGTAAACCACATGCTATAACCAGTTACCTAACCACAAGAATCCTCTACTACCCTATAGTAGTGTGTAACAATTATCATACACATATTTCCTTAATGTTTGTTCTCATATTAAGCTACATCATCCTAACATCCTTAATATAAAAGCGAATGTGAGTTTGTTTGTTTGTTACGCTTTCACGCCTTAACTACTCAATCAATCGTCATGAAATTTCGCATACACGTTGTCAGGGAAACAGAAAAGGATAGGGTGCATGTCATCCGAAAAAAGTACTGTTACTAATCTAACCTAACTTAATCTACATTTACCCGAGCGACGCTGTGGGCAAAATCTAGAATTAGATAAACAACTCGCACTTTGCTGTGTTCATTTCCCTGTAGAGCTATCATTATTTCTGTCGCGTTAGTTGGCTCAGTATCAAGAGATTCCGTTTCATACGAGATTCCTGTTTTGAATAATATTCTAAGAGCTTTCTTGTAGTTTTACTTCATTAATAACACGTCAACGCGTGCTTGGAATAAACCTAGAATGTATAAAACAACAACAATATTAATAACTAGATTTTGCTCGTGGCTTCGCTAGCTCGGGAACAGAACTTCTTCTGGATAAAAGGTACCCATATGAGCAGCGATAGCTCAGTGGGGAGACCAACAGACTGCAATGCAGAGGGTCTCGAGTTCGAACCCACGTCGCGCACCTCTGACTTTCGGAAGTTATATGACTTTTATAAATTATGTGCGTATTGATTGACAATTATCGCCTGCTTCGTGCCTCGGAGAGCACGTTAAGCCTTCGGTCCCGGCTGCCATGAACGTCTATGGCAGTCGTTATTGGGAAGTCAGTGCCCATATCCCGACACTGGTCTAGCCTTAGGGTATCGTTAGCCTTCGGGTGGCGGAGGTCAGGTGGCAGCCGCTCCGTGTAAAAACTGATATCCAGTCAAATCCGGTTAGACCAGAAAAGCTGACCCCAAGTGACTTGGGAATAATAAAGGCTACGGAAAAGATGACCTTTTCTTTATGCCTTACAATGAGTATGCAGAATTTTACGATGATAGATTGAGTAGTTAAGGCGTAATAAACAAACAAACTCGCAGATATTATAATATTAAACATAGACATTTATAATATTGGTTAGGATTTTAATCAAAACAAATGGTAAATCCCGCTAGGATCTAGTGCTTGCTGCCGATGTTTTTGATGCTGTCTCGTTCTTTTTTAATGTAAAATTACAATAATATTGCTGTTTATAATATAATAATACTCACTTTAAGGTGAACGCTCACATCAACATATCGGTTGTATAGCATGCTACACGCAAAGTATTTTATTTCTTTAACCATAACATGTAATGTAACGTTATAAACTTATAGACCACCTTTTTTGCTTATCTTATTTAGTAAGCAACAAACTCTTATATGTAGAGATAACAAAAGTAATAAGACAATACATAGAGATGGGTCTATATGTATTGTCTTTTCCTATCAGTACGCCATTTACGGTTACAAAAATTAAAAAAAAATATAAACTGCTAGCTTTTGTGTACGGCTCTGCCCGCGTGGTACTTACATCAATAAAAGGTAGCCTATATCCCCCTCCCCCCCCCAGGTTTTAATATTTTTATCTGTACCAAATTTCATCTAAATCAGTTGAGTGGTGTAGCCGTGAAAAGGTAACAGACAGAGTTACTTTCGAATTTAAAATATTAGTAAGGATATATTTGCAACGCAGATTATTATCGTAGATATACCGAATATTCAAAAAATCTAGTAATAACAGATTTACATTAAAAGCCATATAGGCGGCGGCGTGGCGTACAGTTGCGACTAGTACAAATTCTGTAATCTACTCGACTCGATTTATCTACCTTTTCTTAATTATCCTGTAATAATTGGATCTCGGATAACCATTTTGGTTAATATCTACGTATTGTTCCATAGCTGTAAGTCTGTAAAACTTTAATATAATAGATAATACATTTATAAAACCTTTTTAGTAGGTACCTATTTGGGCTTGTGGCATTGGTTTGCGTTCGATTGTGATGCTTCAGGTTTGATAACCAGGTTGAACAAAGTATTATTTGGTTTTTATGTTAAGAAGTTTTCTGAAGCAGCGCGGCGTCTGAAAATGTTCTTGTTAGACAACAATAGCCTTCACTAATTCAGTCAGGTCCTAAAACATAACGAAAATATAACTGGTATACTTTGAAAGAGACCCAGCTGCTTTAGATATATACAGAGGTGATTCTATATTAAAGGCCAATCTTGCTTAATCTTCTCATCGTCAAAGTATCTTTGTCTTTATCCAAAGGTAAACGAAAATAATATATATATATATATATATATATATATATTATATATATGCAAAGGGGTTCTACTAAATTTAGAATGGGAAGATGATGATTATCACAATGTACAACTACATATCTAAAAAGCTAAGAGACCTCTCTTTAGGTACATTAATTCAAAAATAGACTCAAGTCATGGCGCCTAGAAAATAGATTTACCATAATAATTGTAAAGAATTTATTACCTATATAATAAAATATGTTTGAATGTTATTAACATTTTAGAATCATACGAATAGTTGAATGAATGAATGAAATTTCCTAAAAATATTATATAAATAAAGTGCCCACTAACCGAGAGATGTGTTTGAACCTACTTAACTTGTAACACCTTGATCGTTTACCATGTCTCAAGCGAATAAAAGTTTATATTTCTAAGTATACAAAGTCTTTTATATATCCACTGCGTGCGGCATTTGAGTATAATGAAAGCATACGCTTGTTTGCCTTTACAACTATGTATTATCGAAATACATTGCAGTTATTACTTCCCAAACATGAATCAAATTGCAAAGTTGACGTATGCGTGTAATTGCATGTTAGTCTAGTGATATTATAATACATTTCATGTGAACCTTATTTATACAAGCATATGTGTAATGTAACACAGTATTATTATTGTAAATATACACTTATATTATACAATCTATCAAACATTATTTTAAAATGTTTCGTTTTGAAAAAGAACTGACTGTAGCGGAATATAAACTGCGACCCATTATCCTTTACTACACTATGACAATCCTTCGTCACACCGTAAACGTGGATTATCTTCAACACTGTAACACATTTTACAATCTAACAAATTGCTTCAAAATTGTTCGTAAAGCTCTACTAAAAATTGATTCCCTGTTCCCACAGCGGTCGTTAAGAGCGTCTCGTGGCTTTAGTGACGGAAACGCTCGGGGCACTGGTCTCTATCGCTCCTGACCTGGATAACCAACCACCCGGCTATCACCTGAAGCCATTTTCCCATTTTAATTTACAGTACCGTACAATGTTGTCTAATGGCTCATTTTATTTTAAAACTAATGACCCGGTGTATTCCAAGCCGTTTGTGGTCAGAGACTTTATGGATATTACAATCGTAAAGAAATTATTGTTTAATATTTACAATGTTTTTAGCACTTTCTCAAATTATTTTGTATATACTGTTAAAGCTTTTTAAGAAAGTAACCAGGCTGGAGCGTCGACTTCATAAAATTAGAGGTCTATGATCTTTGTAAATATAAAATTATTTTTATATCTAGGCCACATGCATAGGCATTACGCACTTTGTAATAATAATATATTGTTATAACAAAGTGATTACTTTTAAAAAGCAATAATTAAGTAACCATAATTTTTATTTGTACTATTTCATAAAAAAATGTGTTTAATGTGCGCTTGGATAATTGACACTGGTCAATTATCCAAGCGCACAAGATACCATTGGGGCTTGGACAACTCGCGATTCTATAGAGCTGGCGTCTGTGTACACGCGTTTATTTGTACGATGTAAAAATAAAACGTACCTACGAAGAATTTACATCTTGCAAATATGGAAGTATAATCATAAGTATACCATCTCCGATTTACAGATATTTTTAACAGGCTGTAGTATTCAAAGTCCTTTCTATTATTACACAAGGGTAAAGCAGGTACGTTGCAACAAATATAAACAAATACTTAAAGATATCGACTAGTTATAATCCCTGTTATTTGCTCTCAAAGATCCCAATGAGATACAAAAAGTCGGTAGGGCTCAGATAGGTTTATATGAACTATCCATGACACCCTAGAGAGGTCGTAAACGACAAGGTTGCTTCAGGTGAACACAGCTACTATCTGTTCTCTAAAACACCTTAATGCACTTATGATTACGGCAATTTCTTCTCGGGAATCGCGTTACAGGGCTCTATGGAAACAGCGCGTGTTCCGTAAAAGATATTTATAAGGCAACAGATTGTTCAAATTGTCTTGCAATATTTCACTAAAGAATTAAGTTAGGTTGTCTGGTGTTATTAGTCCTGAGTGAATTCAGGAGGCGATTAGCTACAAAATTCTTATCTTACTTTTTGCCGCGTGGTAAATGGGTTATCAGTTTACAAATTTCCTTAAAGTCAATCTGAATATTGGTTTAACGAGTTAATAGTCGAGTTGAATGACAGGATCATTATTCATCAAAATTTTGATTTACGACTGTTGTAACAGACGGCTAGGTGAATGATTAAAGTAGATATAATGCGCTATATAATTGAATTATACTGCTAATTTATATTACCACTAATTATAGAATAAGGAAACAGAATTATCAATGGAAATTATATATTAGAATCTGTTACATTGTTTAAACGGATTTTAATTAATGATACAACAGGCCTGAAGCTAATTTCTTGGGTAAAACGGGAATTGATCGAATATGTAATACAAAGCGGGTTACTGCGCAATATAACATGATATTTTAGGATAGTGATAAATCCGATCCTGCTGAGCATTTTAGAGGGTCTGAGATTTGTGGATTTAAGTAATTTGATACAACATCGTTCGGCGCAAATAGTCGTTACGTAACAAACTTATACATACAATAATTATTCATGTGATTATTTTGCATGCTTCCCCTTTTTCACCTTAAAAATACTACTCCATTACATTACATTATTAATAATATTAGAAATGTAATGTATTGACTTTTACGTTGAAATAAGACACAAAGAATAACATGATACTTAACAAGAACTGTTATTTGGGATTAGGCTATTTTATACCTGAACAGAAGAACCATGAATATAGGCCACACAATTTTTTTTAGTTCATTAGTATGAAATTGCAACACTAAATACGCTTGTAAGGAATCGACAACTGCACAGTTTTGCACGTATTTATATATGGTACTTACGCACATTTTACACGTCAATACCAAGCATGCAATGTTTATACATGTCAGGCAAACTGACGGCTTTCATTTAAAATGAATTGAATCTAGGTATAATGATAATAAAGCTCGGGAACAATTTTATCAACACTAGCCTAAAACGTAGGTAATATAATTTTGTCTACATATCAAAAGAGTAGTGTAGTAAAGAGTTTTGAAGCAAAGCTTATATAGGAATATAGCTTTACTATTATACTATATATGTACCTATGTATGTCCAATAGTATATAGGCATTAGGTCTTCCTTAGAAAGCAGCCTTTTTAATATTTACTAACAATACAGGTCATTAAAGCCAGACCAATAAACATGGTATCACTAAATTATAATAAAATCTTTCTAATTGCCACACATACGGCATATTTCAACGCTTGCAAGCATACAACATTGTGATGTGTCCCAAAGGTTGCCTGTAAAATAAAATTAATAATCATTTCGTTTATACACTCAGGAGTACATAACTCCTATGAAGTCAGGTCGTCAAGTGTACGAAGACGTAGGAATGAAAGGAAATCTTGTTACGTTTTATTTCACTAAGATGTGAAACAGAAATACGGCCCGACTCGTGCGAAATACCGTAGCTTATGAACGTTCATAATAACAAGAAAATAACAAACACATTGCCGTCACTGTAAAAGCATTTTTAACGCTACCAACACCGTAAATTCTGTGTGCACATAATAAATATTAAACGCAGCAACGGTTACCTACATGAGGTTTTATAAAAGAGAATTTTCTTTTATTAATAAACCTGAGCAAAGACGTTAAAATATCTTGACCAAATTATAAGTGTTTCACTTTATAACACAGTCATGTTATTAAAAATTCCAACAGGCAAATACATTCGCTACTGTGTTCCTGCAATCTGAAATTATTTTCCTGCCCAAATTTCAAGTATGAAATGCTGGCTTCGTCACAGATTTATTTAATGGATACTCGACAAACATCCACCGTGACGTTGAAGTGGAGTGGCCGTTTTTTATATTGCGTTTTTTCTATCCGGCATAAAATTTACATTATTTCCTGTTATAAAAAATGTTTGCAGCATTATACGATGCGATAAATCTAAGCTGATAGCTGCGAGATAAGCTTCATTGCTAAACTCCCTGTTCATTTGTATGATATATTTTTTGTAAACATCAGAGGAATCAGTGAACTGAATGTATAATAATAATTTTTCGCTTACTATTATGCATATTTTTCTACACCTAAAAGGAAAACAATTGCAAAGCCCGCATATATCACCAGTTACTAAATAGTATTCATAGTGTCGCTAACAGTCGGCCTCGACGGCGTAGTGGTCAGTGTAACCGACTGCCACGCCTGAGGTCGCGGGTTCGATTCCCACACAAGTCAAACATTTGTGTGCATGAACATGGATGTTTGTCTTGGTCTGGGTGTTTTTATATATAATATGTATGCATTTACAAAAAAAAAAGTATATATGTATGTTTATCCATTGTCTAGTACAAGCTCTGCTTAGTTTGGGCTAGATGGTGTTGTGTGTATGTGATAGAATATTATATTATTATTATTATTATTATTAACAACGTCACATCAATGAAATAATAAACGCCTACTCTTAAAAAGAAGTAGTTACACTGCCAGCGTGTCTGCTGTTAGCACCACTACTCCACCTTTTGTAAATATTTTGAACCATTTACTCCAGATCTTATAAGTTTAGAATTGCCATAAATTTATAAAAATGACGTTGTAACCTACTTAAATCAACAGCTTTGATGTTTATTGCATGCGTGACAACATGCAGCAAGCACCAAAGACACTGAAAATATGCGGCTGAACCAAGGTTCATTAACCTTCCACAATTGTACTACAATATCATTACAAGTATTACTAGTAGTAGGAGGCCTCTACAACCAACTGACAACACACAACAATATGAGCCCTATTTTAAACTGTCACACTGCTGGGCACGGGCCTCTTCTCAATATAAGAAAGGTTACGCCATAGTCCGACACGCTGGCCCAGTGCGGGTTGGCGAACTTCATACATCTTCGAGAATATATTTATGTAGAGCTCTCAGACATGTAGGTTGCCTCACGATATTTTTCTTCACCGTTAAAACGAGCGATAATCAATTATTTAATACACACTTGGGATCGAACATGAGACCTCTGCGTGGCTATCCAACGGGTTTCCACTAGGCTATCGCTACTATATGCTATATTTATCTGGTGTCAACCAAGTCACCTAATGATAAATGTTTCAATGAAAAAGTTATCACCGATGGAACTACCGGTTTTAATATAATGCTTATGCTGTTGGGAAATATGTGAGAAAATTTTAGGTACGCTATAAATACAATATTATTTACGTCTGCAGGTAGGCGCGTGCACTGCGCGAATGGTGCGCAGTGATGGGGGGGCCGCGGCGCATGTCCAGTGCGCTGCTGCTGCCCTTCGCGCTGTTGTCCCTGCCAACCACGGATGCCGCCAATACTACTACCTACCGGGTGAGTATCATAATCATTATAATATCAGCTCTGTATTAAACTGTCACTCTGTTGGCCATGAGCTTCTTCTCAGTGTAAGAAACATTAGGCCATAGTCCACCACGCTGGCCTAGTGCGGGTCGGCAGACTTCACATACATGTCTTGGAGAACTCTCAGACATGCAGGTTTTCTCACGATGTTTTCTGTCACCGTTAAAGCGAGCAATAAAATTAACTATTTAACACGCACATAACTTCTAAAAGTCAAAGATGCGTGTCTTGGGATCGAACTCGTGATCTCTGCGTGGCAGTCCAATGGTCTTGCACTAGGCTATGGCTGCTTTGTTAATAATCATTATCATCTAACACTATTAACTTATTCGCAGCAGCACACCGGCGACGGCTAGACACAACAATAATAGTATCAGCCCTGTATTAAGCTATCGCACTGCTGGGCAAGGGCGTATTCTCAATGTGAGACGGGTTGGGCCATAGTTTACAATAGATTTCTAATAACGTCTGGCATACCAAGACATGACAGGTTAAGGAGAACGTTACTGATTGTGGGCGGATGGCGCTAAGCATATTGGCTTACTGCGCCATATCATTGCTTAGATGTCTAAGTAAAAAGTGATATACATACATTATCCATACGGAATGTAGGTATTTAATTCCGTAAAGTAGGTACTCGATGGAATGAAGATGTTGGATACCAATGTTAAAAACTTTGCAGTTACTAAATGTATGTATTTCAAATTCGGAACAGCTACTAAATTTTGTTTAAAAAAGTTAATAAAAGTGAACATAAATTTTAATAGTTACCATATGAAATACTAACCCCGTTGCTAATAAACCAAGAATAAATACGGAGTTTAACAAAAATATTGTTCAGATCTTTTTTGTGCCGCCTGCTTAGATTACCTACTCCTTGCTGCTTTATAACTTTATTTATTTAAAGAACCTCATTTTTTGTTATTTTTAGTAAAGTACGATCTGAAATGGGTTGCTCCCATCTGATAGTAAATTTTAACACCACTCATCGCCATTGAACAACCGAGCTACAATCTACTTTCATAATAATTAATGTATATAAACCCAGTTTTAGGAAAACCAGTCATAGCTGATAGTGGACTATCGGCTGGTATATTCATAAATTATGATCATGGTGGACCATGATCATAATTTATGAATATACAGCGTGTAACATAATAGTGTGACCTTATTTAAGGGTCACATAAAACCCCCTGTACAATGGAAAACCGCTAGAATAAATCTTTACACATTATTTTCACTAAGATATAGCAGTTCCTTTTTTTCGACTTACTAATATCAGCATAATATTCTAGTCGATACGTAAACAGCACTAATACCTACCTCGGGTGACCTACGTAAATCCGAAAATGACCAGGCGTAATTTTGATTGTGATGTTGGTTTCAATGTTTTAATAATAAATAAATAAAAAGCTTGAATTTGTCATACTTATTTTTTTATCCAAAGCTAGGATACATATGTTATTTATCTATCTATCTACAGAAAGGTGTTGTCATATTTTAGGGTCATAATATATGTATATAAAATACATTACGACCCTAAAATATGACATCTTCTTTCTGTAACACATTATAATAAACACTCAATTCGATTTTCCAACAATAAATATCGTGCCTAACAGTTAATTCTGCTTACAGTAGACTTCTACAAGTATGAATGTGGAAATAAAACAATACATACATACATAAATTCACGCCTGTTTCCCAGAGGGGTAGGCAGAGACTACGGATTTCCATTTGCTACGATCCTGACACACTTCTCTGGCTTCATTCACTTTCATAACATTCCTCATACACGCTCGCCGGTTTAAGGTGCTCTTAACCTGGCCTTTATCCAGAACGTCTCCGATCTGATCAAGAAACGTTCGCCTAGGTCTTCCCCTTGCGACTGTTCCATTCACACTAGCCTTATAAACTTTCTTAGTCAGTCTGTTCTCGTCCATTCTTTCTACATGCCCAAACCAACTTAACATACCCTTTTCTATTCTCGTCACTATATCCACTTTTATGCCGCATCTCTCTAATTACACTACTCCTTATTCTATCTTTCAGAGTCACACCACATATATTTCTCATCGCTCTCATTTCTACAGCATTTATTCTGCTCTCATGCTTCTTTTGCCATACCCAACTTTCACTACCATGCATAAGTGTAGGTACCATTAGTCCTCTATGAACAGCCAAACGTGCCTTTTCGGATACATTTCGACTGTACATAAAAGCGCGTAGAGCGCCATTCACTTTATTGCCAGCAATCGTTCTTCTTTCAATATCTCCCTCATGTGTACCATCCCTTGTAAACAAAGTACCCAGATATACAAACTCTTTCACTTGCTCCACTTGTTCTCCATCAATCATAATATTGCACATCGTCATGCACTCCTCCCTTTCAAATACCATTACGTTCGTCTTGCTTACATTCATTTTCATTCCTTTACTCTCACAAGCATCATGCATAATAGTTACCATCGCCTGCAACTCTTCTGCCGATGACGCAAGTATTACTTGGTCGTCGGCATAAAGTAGACATTTGACAAGTAACTCATTCATTCTTAATCCCCATTCACAATCTTTTAAATCTTTCAAACAATTGTCCATGTATAGGTTAAACAGCCAGGGTGACGCTACACATCCTTGTCTAACACCTTTTTCGATGTTAAACCATTCTGTGTAAGTCCCATTTATCCTAACACAAGGTCTGGAATCGTCATAAAGAGATTTCAGAGCTCGTGTGCGGTTACTATTCACTCCATACATGGACAAAACCGACCAAAGTTCATTCCTCACCACTTTATCATAAGCCTTTTCCAGATCCACGAATGCGCAATAGACCTTTTGACCTTTGGCCAAAACTTTCTCGGCTATGCTCCGTAAGGAAAAGACCTGATCCGTACATCCCATACCCTTTCGAAATCCATTTTGTGTATCCCATATTTTCTCGTCGGTTACTTTCACAATCCTTTCAATTAACAATTTCGCATACAATTTACCGACGACGCTGAGCAAGCTAATGCCTCTATAGCTTTTGCAATCTTGCTGTGAGCCCTTTCCCTTGTATAAAGGTACTATGACGGCCTTGCACCAATCATTAGGTACACGACCGGTATTCCAGCACAAGTTAAAAAGGCGGCACAACTGATTTACTATGAGACCCTGTCCAGCTGTCAGCATTTCGACTGTAATTCTATCATAAAACAATAATACTTGTATAGACAATTACTCATTATAATCTCCAAATCATTGCTGTCATGTGTGTTTATGTGAAGTTTATAAATTCAAAACGCTATCGGTAACTGTTTCGTTCGTACAAAAACTGTATGAATGTATGGTGAAGCTTGTATCCAATTTCACACGTGCGCGCCATTAAAACGATGTTACAATTCGTGAGCCTAAAATTGGGTTAGAGACTGTCCCCTCAACATCACCAATCGACGTTTTAATTATTGGACGGCGATATGGAATGAATGTGTTAGGGCATGTTAGTGTAACATTCGTTAATGAAACCGGTAACACATTTTTAGTGGGCGTATTACTTTGTGGGATGCTCAATATGAAAATTTGGTTTGTTGCTTGAATCATGTGCATACAGTTTGTAAATGTATTCTGTGCAAATGAACGCGTGTAGCTAGTAAACCCGTCCCTTCGCTTCGCTGTGGCTCAATCTGACATTTTAAATTTTCCGTCCCCGTAGGGGGTTCGGGTATAAAATATAGTATATAAAAATACTCATAAATGAAAACAAAACGTTGCGTAAAAACTCCACTTCTATTCGACATACGGCGGCTGATATTTTTTTATAATAATAAAGATTGGCAGCAAGCAGTGTTTTGGCTCGCTAAGATATAACGCACATAACAGTGCTGTAAATAATTATAATCCATTCATACTTCGCCTTAGTGTAATGTTCCTATGCCGCGGGGATCTTTACAAACATTTAAAAAAATGGGACGCAAAGAACAACCAGGCTTGAAAGAACTACCTACTTATAGATCACATAAATGTTTCCGTGTGGGGATCGATCAAACAACACACGACGCAGTGACAATGGCGAAACGACCACTTAAATCACTACGCCATTTGTGCAGTCAATAAATTTAAATATGCTAGTAACTCTTGGACTTTTCCGGCTAATGAACTAACTCTGTTGTGCTTGCCCCATATGCAATTTGTTAAGGAGATGTAATTATATATGCTCAATACTCAATATATCCACAATGTGAGCTAAGGTTTCACCATCGTGGACCACATCGGGCACAGCAATTTAGAAGAGAGCTTTTTACACATTTTATATGTTGAATATACCTAATTAAGTAAGACATACTTTAGAACTTGTAGGCAGACATAGAGGACTTTAAAATTTAAGCACTGTGTGGGTAACTCCTAATATTCTTATCCTAATCTTATAAATGCGAATGTGAGTTTGTTTGTTTGTTTGTTACGCTTTCGCGCCTTAACTACTTGACCAATGATTAAGAAATAGCATACACATTGTCAGGGAAACCGAAAAGGACATAGGGTACCTCTCATCCAGAAAAAGTATCTATAGTTACTAACCTAACCTTACCTACATTTACGCGAACGCAGCCGCGGGCAAAATCTAGTATGCAATAAATTGCTTTTTATTCATTTAAACGTTAAAGATATTTTAATCTACTTAAATGTTACCGCTACCGCTAGATTTTATCAATAAATATAAAAATGTCTATGACATTATGTTTATACCTTGCACACAAATACAGGATTTTGTATCAAAGGCGATAGCAACTCAAAGTATATTAAAAGCCCATCATGGGGAGGTATTCCCTGAAAGAATATCGCTCCCTCATACCCTAATGGATATACTGTTGCATATTTAGCCGTGCCCTCGATGCTCCAACGAATCTACGTCATCCCTTTCTCCCTGAGCGATGTGCGCAGATACGTTAAAATAGGCTCTCTAAAGGGCTATCAGATATCTGTATTATACATTGGTTTTAATATTGTTATTCGATAACTCGAATATCGAATACAGTATTTGTTAGGTATATATTCGTCAATCATGGTACCAGTCGAATCGGCAAAAACAAATGTAAACTTAAAAAAAATTGTAATAATTTTCAAATTGTAGCCCCATAGACATTATGATATTTTGTTTTTTGGTTTAATATTGAGTAGTATACTGTAATGAATATCTAACCGATATGAGTTGTATATTACTAAAACTGTGATTTAATACCTATCTTTAAATAAAGAAAGCGTGAGTTGTTGTTAGTTTGCATTCAAAGATTAAAACATTTATCTGAACTATAAAACAGGTACATAAGTTACTTTAAGAAACTCATTAATTATTCAACTTTGCGTTCAAATGTGTTACTTTATCAAATGCTTCGGTATAAGTTTAAAATCGCAATAAAACTTGTTAGAAATATTCCCTTTAAGACGACTGAAATAGTTTGTATCAAACCAACTCATATCAGAACGCAATCTCCATATTATATATAAATTCAGAATTTTACAACTTATACACAGGTATATGTATGTACAAAGTATTGCAACCATGAGGTAATACTGAAATCTAAAAAACATACAATGTTCTAAACTAAACTAATATAACACTTACATGAATATAATTGTTATTTTACTTTATTTATAGTTAGAACTGCCTATCGTGTTCGTTTCCACTAACGTAATTGAATGTGTCATCTTTATTTATTCTAATAGTACTAAACTTTTTGCGATCGTAACTGTGTATTTATTTTTTTAGTCTCCTTTTGAAACCCACTAACTAGGTCATAGATAATCTGTGTCATAGATAATTTAGGCGTCATAGACAATTTGTGTGTCATAGACATTAAGTTTACTACAGCCATATTTGTTCTTTATAATAAAAAAAGATTCCGACAATTTGACAACCTCCTCCAATAGAAATCAAGTAGGTATCAAGTAGGTACTTACATAATTATCGTGCCTAGTTGAATTTTATTACACGTCAGGTATATTTTATAAGCAGGGACATATAAAAATATCATAGCGTAGGTAAATGTCGTCAAAGGTACCCCTTATAACTTCACAAGGGATGGGGGTCTATTCTTAGTTCAGGATAAGCCGTTGAGCATTTAGGCTAATTTAGTAAGCGATATTAATTATTAAATAATGTTATTTAAACATTATGATTACCGGCCTAAATTGTGTTTATTGAAGGTATTTACGTAAAGATGGGACTTGAATTTCAATCGGCTGATTATTTTATTTGTATTCGGGAATCGTCACCTAATTTGAATATTAACGTTATATATAGCGACGTTCCAAAAAGGCAACTCTAGCTTGCATTTCTTTTGTTAGTTGTCTATATCTCAATATGTAAAACAATAATTTATTTAAAATAATAAATACGGCAACATACATCATTACTTACAATATACTTACTAAAAATAACATAAACCTATAAATAAAAATAGTCTAAAATAGGCGATCTACAAGAATACATACAATGGTTTATATGGAGATTTGAAAAGCTTTCCGTCTTATGATAATTAGCTATAGGTGAATTTTGTACTGCCCTCAAATTTGCAAAAGCCTGCTAAGTTTTAAGTACCTATCATAAAATATTTAATACCTAATGTTTATACACTTAGTATAATTATTTTAAGGCATCAGCAGCGATAGCGTAGTGGGAAACCGTTGGAATGAAGAAAAACATCGTGAGAAAACCTGCATATCTGAGAGTTCTCCATAATGTTCTCAAAAATATGTGAAGTCTGCCAACCCGCACTTTGCTAGCGTGGTGGACTATAGCCTAACCCTTCTTACAGTGAGAAAAGGCCCGTGCCCAGCAGTGGGACAGTTTAATACAGGGCTGATATTATTATTATATATCAGATATACGATCAAAAAACCTGGTTAAGATTTAAAGCTACTATCGACGCAAAATCGTAATACAATATTTGGCTTAGCCAGAAGACTTAACAAGAATACCTACTGGCATTGCAACCCGACTTCCCAGGAACTTTTAAAATATATGTTTACGAACGTTCACTATTTCAAACGTTCTTCTATACTCTTTAATTCGCGCAACAGTTTACTCAATATCAACAGGTAAAGACCACGAAGTATTTATTTCTTCGTATCTGGAATACGATCTCCCTATACTGAATCCATTGACTTGCCTGTTTTCCCTTGGCCAGTCTGTATTATTTTTTTTGTTTATTGGTATAATATTATGATCGCCAAAAGTGATAGTTACCGCTGCCCATGAAATAGGCCGTTGGTTCCAAAAATAGAAAATCTATACTAATATTATAAAGCTGAAGAGTTTGTTTGTTGGTTTGCTTGAACGCGCTAATCTCAGGAACTACTGGTCCGAATTGAAAAATTCTTTCAGTGTTGGATATCCCATTTATCGAGGAAGGCTATAGACTATATAACATCACGCTACGACCAATAGGAGCAGAGCATTAATGAAAAATTTTGCAAAAACGGGGCAAATTCTCTTATGTGAAGCACACGAAGTTGCGTGGGTCAGCTAGTATTGTATAAGTGTCACGCCCATTTATTCTATGTATTATCATGTAACTAACTTCGTCTGTTTCACATAAGATAGTTTTCACCGTTTTTGCAATTTTTTTCATTTATGCTCCGCTCCTATTGGTCGTAGCGTTATATTATATTGTATAGCCTATAGCCTTCCTCGATAAATGGGCTATCCAACACTAAAATAATTATTCAATTCGAACCAGTAGTTCCTGAGATTGTCGTGCCTCGAACCCTCTCGCCTCCCCTTGTGGCGAGAGGGTATGCATCAGGAGCATAACCCCAAGTAAAAAAAAAAAAAAGGCTATTTAGTTTACTTTCAACATATTAATATTTATGCATACATCTCATTCCATTTTGTAGAAATGAAGCAGATTTTTACTATTTATCGTAAAACGAACTTCGTTAGTATAAAATATAATTTGTGGACGTAACTTCTGAGCACGTAATTTTTTTTTTGTCAGCCTAGGTACTGTTGTATTTTTGACATCACTAAACACTTACAGAGTATAATATGACATCCAAAATTATATGAATATTTACAATAAATTTTATATAAGAGGAAATCTCAGTATCAGAATTCAGAACATTTAAAGAATATATTTTAACAAATGTTTCGTGATTGGGCCAAACGAAATATCAATTTGCAAAAGAGATAACTACATGATGATAGTAGGACTGAAATCTCTACCTCGTATTAACCTGTTTCCTTGTCCATAACTAAATCAACTTGAACATATATTGAGGAAGATTTTTATTTACTATTCGTTTCGTTTTATTTGTGCGCTGAACGTTTGAAACAGAATATAAACGACTGAAAATTGTAATTTTAACATCTTTATAACAATTAAATTTTAAATAGTTACATAGTAGGCGAATAATTAAATAGACACAAAGCAGTGATACCTTATTTATGCTCTAGGGTCGTTATTCAGTATGAAATTAGAGAAATACATTTGTATAGACGAAAAGTTATCTCCATTTTCTCTTACTGGGAGGCAGCTCAAAACGAAAAGGTGGCTGTCAATAAGCCCGACCATGTCTCCTTTGAGTAGAATGGGATTGGGTTACTGTTGATTGGGTAACTGTAACTCGCCGGAGTTCTTCACTAGAATCAAGGACTAACTAGTCTTTCCTTGATGCAAATTATGTACTTTTTGTATCTAAAATTACATTTACCCTTATGACGTCACTGCTCTGTTCAGTTGCATTTTCAGTGTCCCGGATTGGTAAGCAGAGTTGAATTTTTTTTGTTGCCGCGCGTTGTTATTTACCTTTTTCATAAATTGCATTTATACTTTTTACTATTAAACGCGAGTTTTACACTATGATTTATTACATTTCTTTATTAGAATTCATATGGACTATAACCGTACATCGAAATTCCTTTTTTTAAACTATAAAAGTATAGAATCATGGGTTAGACTTTTAGTGGGTACAGAACCTAAATAAGTATAAAGTCGTCAGTGCCACGTGATTCCAAAATTGTGTATCCCAGTTTGGTCAATATAATTAGCCTAGAGATACAGGCTACATATGGATCAATACCAGTAGGTACCTAGTAGATATATTACCAGTTTGCAGATACTACATAGTACGGACAAATTTAATATAAACCAAACGTTTGTGACCTATAAAATTATGGCTCCATATAAAACAATATAAAGTGTACAAACCCTTATATTTTATAGTTGACCCGTTACAATCTACGATCTACATAAAGTACGGCTTCTCAAATCCAATAGCTTCCATGATGCTCCGATCGCGATAGCACAGCTTCGCTCGTGGTCCCTTTTAAATTAAACTTTCAACGTCATACACGATCATTTTCGAATAAATTCTCGTTTCTATATTTTCGCAGGGTATTTTGTACATTATTGGTGCATCAAATAAGTTTTCTTATCAAAACTTAAGCCATAAAACTCAGATCAAAACTGATTGGTGGAGCTTAAATTATTAAAATTTCGTCACTTGGAGTAAAATTGCTTTTAAGGATATTATCACGTTGTATTTTGTTTATATAATCTTTCATTTGTTCTCTTTACGGTGTCCTTCCAATGATAAAAATATTCTTTTTATTAATATGGAACGTTCTAGAATGACCACAGTATCCGTTGTTTTAAAGGATAAATGCGTTACTGGTGAAGATTTTAAAAACTGTCTTAATCTTAACTGATATTTCTATCTACCCAATATCTAGCATATTGCACACTGATTTAAGTGGTCGCTTTGTTACTGCTAGTGCGCCGAGGGTTATGTGTTCGAACCTCAAGCGGGACAAAATCTTATGCAATATCGTCTTCTGTTTACGCGAATGTTATTCATTGAATTTAAATGACTTTATACGGATTTTATCGCGTTGTTTAATTAACACTATATTTACTAGACTACTATTAAACTTTACTAATTTTTAAGCTTATTAAATTATTAAAACTATTGTGATTCTTTATACCTCGTGACCATGGCTGCTGAAAACCAACCGAAACATCGGGGGAAAGTGTAAACTCAAATATGCTTTAAACAAATTAGGAAAATACTTGGCCTAAAATCTAAAATTCTTACGTTTTATACAAATTAGATAAATACCTGGTTCTTTGCGAGGGTTACACGGAGACATAAATCAAACATGAAGAGGCCTTTCGAGAGTTTTAATCGTAGGCATAGGACTGTTTCTACGTATCGATTCTAATATATATAGGCTATGGGGATGGCTGTTGAGCCCCCTGTATAACCACCATAGGCACACACGTCAGCAGCAGAGGGCAACACCGGTGCGAGCAGATAGGGGGTGTTGGCGCCGGTTTTACCATTACGGGTCTCGTGACAACGGAAATCCGGAGCGGATGGCCCCGTAGTTATGCCCTTGAAATGACACATCCATCCCTAAGCATATAACTCTAGCGGCCCTCTTCTGGCCGGCCGACCAAAGCAAGCAAGAGTTGAGAATCCTACGGGTGCTCTTGAAGTTCTACCCCAGCCAAGCAATAACGAAATATTATTCAAATAATATTTATTATGAGTTTGCCTGGTGTAATTTATGACTGTTGCTTTAATCTTTGTTAAGCCCCTCGCGGTACAGGAATTCACTCTAGTGCATGACGATTCTAAAAAATACCATAAAAGTCTTGTTGTCTTGTTAGGTAAGTATTTCTATAAACTAAACCTAATTAAATTATGTTTAGTATGAAGCTGTCCGTTTCGATCGATAACATTACTTCAACACATAGAATCCTAGAGGAATCCTATCCTTTCCCTTAAAATAAAATATACGTACAAAGACGTGACCTGTATATGTCCGAAAAGGTAGACAGAGTTATATTACGCCCAAATTTCTTAAGTTATATATTTTATAAAGGATCGCATCGCCAGTGGGCTGTATGGTATAACTGGACACATATATTATGTAGAAGCTGTGCTGATGAAAAATACCAAACAAATCCAAATATGGTACTTTGTCCGACCCGGTTATCGAGCTCAAAACTTCGCGTTCAGCCTAAACAACGGCAACTTTTACCACAGGACCAATGAGGCAAACAATAATAATAATAAACAATCATATTTATATTTTACTTTGAGCTTTCGACAGATTTTAGAATTCACGTTGACTAAATTATAATAATAATTACTACTCAATTTTATGACTTATCAAGCAAATGATTAATTCATTATATCATTATGGCAATAGGGATATATAATTAATATTGATATTATACTTTTGAATTTAATTATAAAACATAATGGTTGATAAATATAACATTAATCATATTTCAATTCGTATATGAAAACAATATCCTTTGCTTTACATTTCACTAATCTAATAAGATATTAAGCAACTAGCTTTCACCCGCAGCTTTGCCCGCGTGTATCCCACTGATCCCACGGGAACGTTATTTCCGGTAATACGTATACCGGTATAGAAATTTTCTTTCCGTGAATAGGTACGTATACTCACCCAAATCGGATTTTTCTGGATGAAAGTCCTACAACTATACGTCTTTTTCTGTACTCCTGACAACATGTATGTGGAATTTCATCATGATTGGTCGAGTAGTTAAGGCATGAAAGCATTTATAATATTAGTTAGGATTAAAATGCGCAGCACCAGTAATCGCGATACCACGAGGATTAAAACGCGCAGCACCAGTAATCGCGATACCACGAGAAGCAATATCTAATCTCAAACTTATTAATAATTGAGTATAGTAAACTTGATGGTTCGTCGGCAACTTGTAAGAGAAACGTGTCTCCTGAATTTGTACAAACATTTACCTCATATCTGCCTTAATTAACCAGACACGTTATCTTGTAGAGGGAGTAAGTGACGGGAAGCAATTGTGTGCCTCCATGAAACTCAATAGCGTACACGTGATAATGTAGTAATCAGCGATATAACCTTTTGTTAGCACTCTCTTTTATTAGTGAGCTGGATATGTTTGCTGTAACGGTATACCCTCTATTGTGACCAGATAGCCATTAGTCTTTGCTAGAACCTAGTGATCTAGGTCATATTTCTTTTTACATACTTACATACTCTCATTCGTCTCACGATTATATCCCAGAAGAGGTTGGCAGAGGTGTATTGGCACCCATATTTTTCGAACTGTAAATTTGGGTTGTATACTCCGTGCAGGTACTAGAATTCTTTGACAGATAAAGACGATAACTCTTTACCTGACTCGATTATTAAACTCTACATCGTATGCACAGCAGTAGCATTTAATAAAGCCGCGCCATAGTACTTTAAAATGGCAATTTTTGACATCATATGTGTACGTTAAATATATATTGTGTACAATATATATTTAACGTACACATCCAAACATTTAATAAATAATTACTTTATAGCTACACTATCTATTACATCTAACATGACCCCAATTTTAGCCCCATGTAAGATAAAAATCTGATAACGGGTAATCATCCACTTATGAAGGCTTCGCGTCAATGAATATTTTGTATTACCTTTTATAAAATCTTTTATCTCACTATGGACTCTACCTCATCGATTATACATATGTCGAATATTAAGAAAAATATTCGCTCTCATATCCAACTGATCAATGTAACACGTGCAATGCATTGCCAGCTATCTTTAAGATAACTTACATGCACACATGACAAATTAGAAATTTGCCTAAAAACTTACTATTACAATACTCGTATATTATACCTCGTACATACAAATAAAAAAAATTTGTAGTCAAAAAATCAAAAGTAGTAGTGTAATATTTTCTAAATTTTGTAATACAGTGATAAATAAACAACGCGATAAAAGCCGTATATAGTAGTTTAATTTCAATGAATAACATTCGCGTAAACAGAAGACAATATTATGATTAAATACCTTAATTTCTTCTTATAAAACTATTAATTTTTATTCAAATTGAAAATGTCTTATAATATCTAATTATTAATAAGTAATCAATGTTGCCACCCTTTACATTAATTACACATCGACATCGATTGTTCATACTTAAAATTAAATTGTCAATGTCTCGCTGCGGTATGAGGTCCTATGTTCTTTACAAGAGTTTGTAAAGTTGTTGTTCTGTCGTTAAATTTGGCGGATAATCTCTCAAAGCTTTTTGTTGTAACATGTCCCAGGCATGCTCGATATGATTTAAGTCAGGCGACTGTGCAGGTCAATCCAAAACTTGAATATCGGGGTTTCGGAGAGCGGCCGACACCAGCCGCGCCGTATAGGAAAGATCATTATCGTGCATGAGTAGAAATTCCTGGCCCATTTGGATTCTAAATGGGACAAAAACAGGCTCAACTACCACGAGGAGGCCCTCGTGGAATTTTTGCAGTCATGCTCCAATCATGTTCATGTTTTTCCGCCAAGACGAATTCCTGCCCATACCATGATTGTCTCGCCTTGGTATGAGTGGACCTTTTGAGGGTGCCGTAGGCGGCCAACTCCCCCTGGAGTTCTCCAAACGCCTGTTCTTCGTGAATCCGGATGCAATCCAAACCGGGACTCATCGATGAACAACACTAAAGCTCCCGAGCCCACGAAAGCCGCCAACCGCGATTGCCACATCGCACTATGGAAAATCGTAGAACAACTACTGATTAAGTCAGTGTCGCTACTGGCATGCTTTTTTTATTTTACTCAATAGTTTAAGGACTAAACTAGACTATTACATAAAAAAATTATACATATTATATGAAATGATTTTTTACAATACCACAAACTTTATAGTTTTGGCGGACGTCCATGTTAAGCCCGTTCACTTCATCACTTTCAAATTGATTTTATTGTTATACGTTACAGGTAAAGGTATAATGTATTATATATTTCTGAAAACCTCGTCTTTTGAAGAATATAAAACAACTAATATGTATTTAATATTATGTTAACGTTTATCTTAAAATAATTGCAAAATAAAATATGGTGAAGAAAAAGTTTTTAAAGTTCATCGAGACTTTTGACAGTTGCCCACGTTTACCCCTGCTTTACATTTAATGTTGATTTGTAGCCTAGCTATCCATAAACATAATCAAATAAAAAAAGCTGCGGGTATTTGCGCTTTTCGGAGTAATCAGTAAAAATATGATAAAAGTCAGAAAACGGAAAACCGCTCGCTATCTATTGCGGTTTGAAATGTTGCTGTTTACATCAATAGTTTGCGGTAAGATTTGTAATTTATCATTGATATTAGAGCGTTTATCTTTTTTGCACTCATGTTGCGTGTGAAAATATTAATCAACAAGATGCACACTATTCACCTTCATATTTTATATAGTATATAAACAGTTGTTTCATTTCATTGTAAATAACAAAATAGTGGTTAATTAACAGAAGTGTAATTGTTACGAATACAATATAACTACGTATTTTGTCGACTCTTCAAGATGCCTACTTTCAAGTGTTCTAAACGTGAAATAATACTTTCGTGTATCGAAGGAGGAAAATCATTGGAGGCATTATCAGCAATTTTAAAAGAAAATTATCATATACCTGAAGACAACTTATATATCATCCTCAGTGATTTTCAAAGACATATTATTCCCGCTTTTAATAAACGATGGACAGAAGCTTCACGGAAAAAGGATATATTTTTAATGGAAAACAGTAATTGGTTGGAATCAGAATATTCAGTAACTTTACCGAACTCTGAAGACGTTACAACCGTCTCCACACCATCTACTTCTTCTGGAAAATGTGGGAGACCGTGCGTATCTCATCCAGACTTATCAGAATCCAGTAAAAGAAGAAAAATACAATGTCAAATCAATAATTAATATGGATTTGAACACGTCTATAATGCATATCTTCAAGGGTTACGTTCGACAGGAGAAGGAACAGAAGCTAAACTTGTGGAAACATTCAAGTTTGCTGACAGTGAAAATAAGACCTTATTCTGGAGTCTCATAGAAGACGCAAGGCAGACAAAAATGTTAACGGATGAAGA
Organism: Catocala nupta; assembly: GCA_963675205.1. Lineage (NCBI taxonomy): Eukaryota > Metazoa > Arthropoda > Insecta > Lepidoptera > Erebidae > Catocala > Catocala nupta. The sequence goes on along the minus strand of OY776097.1, from coordinate 16,430,163 downwards.
AGCATTGAGCGTATTCATTGACTTGGATTTAACGAAAGCACAATATTTGAACTTGAGAAATTTAACAAACGAACGTAAATGTTTTGTGTTTCCACCATATTATAAAGTGCAAGAAGTTAAAACTACTTGCTATCCACCATCTTCAGCTATAGAAATTAGAGACATAAAATAGTAAGACTTCAAGATTACTTGTATGATATGATTAGTTTATACTTATAGATTCAGTGTATAGGAATGGATTGAATAACTTACTTCTATACAGTAAATGGGGCTGTGATGGCTCATCCGGTCAAAACCAGTACAAACAGAAACTGCCAGAAAAGTCTGAACTAATTTCTGATGCAAATTTATTTATCACTTCTTTGGTGCCTATTAAGTTAATTAACGAGCTAACAGGTAATGTTGTCTGGCAAAATCCGGTACCTTCATCTGTTGATGTATTAAAAGAATTTTGCAAAGAAACTCCCGAGAAAACTAAAGCTGTTGTAGATGAAAAAAAAGGTCAAATAAATTGTTTGGATCCATCATTAATTAACAAAGAAGGTGAGGGAGTGCAAGTGAAGCATGATCTCGTTTTTACAATGATAGATGGCAAAATAGCTCAGGTATTAACAGATACGCCTTCGGGTTCCACATGTACAATATGTGGAGCTACTCCACGCCAAAAGAACGATTTGACTTAAGTGACTGTTAGGCCTGAAAATGAAGATTCTTATCAATACGGACTGTCTACTTTGCACGCCTGGATTCGTTGTATGGAAATGATTTTATATATTTCCTACAATCTGTCTTTCCAAACATGGTCAGCCACAAGCGAAGAAAAGAAACGACTAAAGCAAGAGAAGAAAACTCTGGTTCAAAGGCGTTTCCGTGAAGAGCTAGGATTGATCATCGACAAACCAAGACAAGTAAGTGGTAATTCTAATGACGATATACTACTGACGGTATATACTACTAATACGATAGATTTTTCACAATGCAGCTTGCATTACAGGAGTGGATATAAATTTGTTTAAACGACTTTACATAATTCTGCAAGCTCTTTCATCGGGTGTAATGATAAATGCTGAAAAAATTGGCAGTTACGCTATGGAGACTGCCAGGATCTATGTGAGCAATTATGAATGGTACTACATGCCATCTTCAGTTCACAAAATTTTGATTCATGGAGAAAGTGCCATAAAGCATTTTGCAGTACTTCCTATTGGTCAACTTTCGGAAGATGCACAAGAATCTTGTAATAAGGATAATAAAAAATTTCGTCTACATCATGTTAGAAAATGCTCAAGATCCGCTACAAACGAGGATGTATTTCATACTCTTCTTTATACTTCAGATCCTTACATAACCAGCATTAGAATACCGTATACTAAAAACGTGAAGGAACTTGATGAAGACACCTTAGATCTTTTGAAAGTGAACGAATTAATTTTAGATCCCGAAGTTCATCAAGTATAAATAACATAACATTTAGTAAACATTACAATTGATAAATTAATCTGTGTTCGATTTTAATCACAACACTTTTTTTTTTCAAAGAATATATTTTATGATTTAAATTGATTTGTATTTTGATGTACCTACTATATGAATTTTGGTTTTTGTAAACATTAAAATAATAGTATTCATTGTTAAAAAATAAATATTGGACATTTTTGAAAACGTTGAATTTGTTTTATTTTATAATGTATGGTTTTAAAAAAAAATATCAATAAAACAATTTAATTTTTTCTTGTCGTTACTAATTATTAACAATTTTGCCGCCGTATTTTGTTTTTCATTGGTTCTTTTTTATTTACATTGTTATCTTTTGAAAATAGAATAAAAGACGTTTCAATCTGTTTATAGACTTTTCAAGACAACTAAAAAGATTTAAGCTATAAAGTCGTAAATATGTAATTTACGATTAAGGTATCCCTAGATTCTGTTGATGTGTGTACCTATATGTGTATGTTGATGGTGTTGTAATACCGCAAGTCTTGATATACCTACACATGTGAAACCGCAGAGGGTAGCTAACACAATATATTTGTATAGTAGAACGACGAGCAAGCAACAAGACGATCACGATGAGTACAATGTTGGACGTGCTGGCGTGGAACAAGAGCTGGTCAACTGTGCGGAATTACTTCCTACAGCCGAATTTTGAGCAATCACCACCTGCTCCTTACTATTTTGAGAGTTGCCCATTTTATAAACCACGATCAAACGTTAGAAGTCCACTACAAAAACAATTTATAATATATTACTTCATATTGCCAATACACTACGATTAATTTTAAGACATGAAGTTACAAGATTGTTTATTCAGCGCTTTCCTTATACAACGCAAACGCACTTCTGACTTGGCAGGGTCGCCATAATAATATGATGTTGGGATAAGAGTTGAATGAAACTCATGAATGCTGATACAACACTAATCATTTATTTTATAAAACACGATTGTTACATAGGTACATAGGTACTTCCACCACTACACCATTAAGTAAGTAATTATGATAAATTAAATAAAATTTGGTTTGTGTAAATTTTCATCCGAATGGATTGGAAAGAACGTATGTAAAATAATAACGACTGTAACGTTATTATTATGTGTTACTGATTATTTCTGGGAAAATTCTTAACAACTATTCTTACTGCTAACTAATCATAGAAATATTTTAAATATTATAATATTAGTTAGGATAACATATAATTTGTGTCTTTAATTATTATACTTTTACGCCTCAACTACTTGACCGATCATCATGACATTTCAAATAAACTTTGTCAGGAATACAGAAAAGGACACCTTTCATCCGGGTAAACGTATCGTTCTCGAGCAAACGAAGCTGAGGACAAAAGCTTGTTTACTTATAAAAGATAACTTTTTTAAACATGAATTTGGACATTTCATTGTTGGTGGCATCATATATGATAGGTAGCATTCTAATATGATTCGTAAGTATTTAACCAGATTAAAATAATAAACAAACTATAAACAATAACACAGAGAAAAAGGCTTGAATCCTAACTTTATATTATAAATACGAATGTTACTTTTTGTTTGTTACGCTTTCACGCCTTAACTACCTAATCGACCGATAATCATGTAATTTTGCATAAACGCTGACAGGTATATACAAAAGGACGTACCTTACCTTTCTTTCAGAAAAAGAGTAGGTACTGTTCCCGAGCGAAGCCGCATTAAAAAGCTAGTGATAAGATGAAATGAAACTAGGTACGATAAACAGGGACAGTCATCGTAGTGATCGTACCATTGTGGGCAATAAATGTCAGATGTGCTATAATTAATATAACATGCTTATAAATTTTGCTGCCTCTGGCCTGTCTGCTGCTTTAATTAGAAGCTTTGCACCAAATGGAGCCCTTATTGTTGACATAGCGACATTAATACCGCTACCTTATATTAAAGCAAGTATGTACTTGAGATAAAAACATTCAACAAGTTAAATTCAATTTCATAAATGTTTCAGCATTCAGCATTTTGTGTGAGCTTCTGTACGTGCAATTTTGGGCATATAATTGAAGTAAGAAAGCGTTGGCGTTAATTCGTATTTATATTCATTTGACTTTTATTACGCATGTAAAATTTCTGAGTTACCAGCGAATTTATCAATGTCTAGTGTTTACATCCTTGGAAATTAATTTATTGCGTAGACCACATTATTATGTGTCAGTCCTGTTGTTTAAAATATAATTATTGAACGCGCTCCCTTGGGTTTTGATAATATTTCCAACGAAACTCGTTCAACCTCCGTCCGTTGAGCTATTGAATATAATACCTATTTGCTAATGAGAAGGGAATACGGCTATTTTATTTACTAATAAGGTGGCATACCTACAAGTCCACGGCCCACCTGGTAATAAGTAGTATTTTAGCGTATTTACGTATTAACTCACAACACTACTGATCATTTTCTGACAGGGATCGACGTATCGACCGGGGTAGTACTACCCCTCACAGAATACCGGCGTGAAGTAACGGTACCCGTACTGTTGCGTTTCGTATCGGTGAGTGAGAGAGCCGGAGGTCCAGTTACCCGGATCCTTTTCCTATCCTTTCCTTTGTCCTTCCCCTCCTTCATTCCTTTTTAAAGGGCTGGCAACGCACTTGTAACTCCTTTGGGGTTGCGGGTGTCCATGGGCGGCGGTAATCGCTTACCATCAGGCGATCCGTCTGCTCGTTTGCCAAACAACGCCATAAAAAAAAAAACCTATATTATACTTATCGTAAGAACACAAACAAAAGTTTATAAATTCTATAGGATGGACAATACTTCCCAAGGTCTTATAGTCGATAATTCTGTAGATTTGAGTGTGGATCGCCCAAGCTCTAAGCCCTAATGTGCAGTTAATTAATTAAGGTACGTGTTTCATGAAAATCGATTGTCTAACAGTCTTTAAACTTGACTAATAACAATTGATAGATGTTATATAATACATATTTAAATATTGATTTTATACTTCAATTATTTGTATTATTTATCAATTTTATTATAACTCCAAATAAGATAAATCCCCTACCTTACTTCCCGTACGACCTAGCAACACGCCACGCCGTGTTATTTTTCAGAGTCCAAAATACCTAAAGGAAAATTTTGCTACTAATCAATACTCACTAATTTCCACGAAAGCCGAACGCCTATTACAATACTAGGACTTTCTTTTGTCTCGCTCTCTTGTTTGACCTAGTAGTCATAACGCTTCAAACAAAATTGATTTGCAAATACAGAATAAGTATTAGGTAGGTAGAGTAATATTTTGCCGGCTTCCATTACAGTATAACGTACATGACGCTTTATACGTTTTCTATGAAACCCCGTATAATAACGTAAATTTTTCTTTCCTATAACGTGTTGTTGTAAAGTTTTGTCATTTTTAACAGGTGTTTTTTTTGTAGTAGTTCTAAAGGAAAATCTCGCAGTAACTCAACTCGGGCAGTTTTATGTTTCTGAATAAAATAATTATTTTATTCAGAAATATAAGGTTATAGGTGCCTATTTTAACTACCTTTTTCAGTTTATATTTTGTTTCCTATTTTGACTACATTTTTCATTGTTATGGTGTTACAAATTTTGCAATTACATGACACGCACTCTAGCTTATATTCAGATAACATAGTGAAGTACTTGTACTTAGTACTTATGTTTAGATTGTGGTTGATAGTATAGATGACATAGAAATATCTGTTAAGTCTTAGATTTCCAGTCATAATTAAAAATCTATTGTTTCTGGCCACGGGTTTTCGCCGCGCACGCTGCGGTTTGAAAAGTTCCTACTCATGTTATATAATCATAAATTCTAAGGGAAGAAAATTAATATACTCTTATTTAGAATTGGAAGCAAGCTTGTATGAGCAAATCCTTAACCAACGTATTTCGTGTAATCTCAGTTCCTTTCATAGTCACTCCGGAAATAACGTTTTATAACAAATGTACATAATCCAAAATATGCCCTCGCGTAGTAAAAGTGATAGGGGTATCTCTTCAAACTGAGCGTTACTGACAAAATACTTCTATCTTTCAGGACGTGACAACGAAGTAATGTTGTTTAAAAGAGTTAGTTTTATAGAGGAGGTGCTAACAAGGAAACATAGCGCCCAACTATGTTTCCTTTTTAGCATGGAGTCAAAGCATACATATTTGTTATTGCTGGCTATAAAAGCTTTCAATACCTTACACTAATAGTTTCCAGGCGAGCCGAATTCTTATTACTACGAACTAGTGACAAGTATAAAAACAAGGCAGACAAGCTGTAGCTTAAATAAACTAGTATATACAGTAACTTTGCCACATTACTTAGTAGCATTGGAGTCATTAAAGATTGATTGAACCTGCACGACGATCGCGCAGATCGATCTGTATGGTTAATCAACGTTCCCACAATCTTGCTCTATCCGCAATGACAGTCGCGCCGATTGATCACCTTGTCTGGTTACTGCATATACCAATGCAATACTTCACCATCATGACTTGGCTGTCATGAACATCTACATAGGTAAGTATATCACTTGATACGATACCTTAAATATTCTGACAATTCCTCTTAATTTAAATTATCGTTGTTCTTTTGTAATGTAGACAACAGATTGCAGTCACCGCGGGGAAACCAGCCGAAACCGTTAGGCCTCATTTACGGAGACGCGGGGCGTTGCGCGTCGCGTGTGGCGTGGCATCTCGCGGCGCGTCGGACGTTTTTTCTGTTTACAGAGCGGCGGCACGTACAGCGGCACGCATCATCGCACGTGTAAACACAAACGTAAGGCAATATACGATGTTGTTTATAAAGATGCGAGGCGGGCAGGCAGCGTGGCAGTGCCCGCCGCTGCGGCCGCGGCGAATCACCAAGCATGTAGCGAAGCATGCGGCGCGGCGGCTATCGCTGCGTCGTATGCGGCGGGCAACTTTGCGGCGCATTTATTATATTATATAGTTCACTTTTTAACATAGGATTCTCTTTTATAAAAATGTCGTTCATATCGTACTCCACTGCGACAGTGACTTACTTCTGCGTTGTGCGATTTCCAAATAACACTGGCAGAAGGTTCCGCCGCGGGCATCGATTCATCGAGAATTGCCGCTGCGTGCGCCGCCGCGATAAACGCCGCATGAGAGGCGTCGATGCCATCCGCGGGCTCCGCCGCAAAAAACGCTCCATTTCAAACAAACGCGCGTAAAATCGCTTCTCCGTAAACGCACGAGCATACAACGCCATATGTTTGAATTCAGTGCGAGCCGCGCCGGCCATCGCAACGCGCGACGCCCCGCCCCGCGTCTCCGTAAATGAGGCCTTAGGGCTAAAAGTTATGAATATGACGATAAAAAATAAAACATAACACTAAGCGAATAATAATAATATCAGCCCTGTATTAAACTGTCCCACTGGGCCTCTTCTCAGTGTTAGATGGGTTAGGCCATAGTCCACCACAATGGCCCAGTGCGGGTTAGCAGACTTCATATATCTTCAAGAACATTATTGAGAACTCTCAGACATGCAGATTTCATCACAATGATTTCCTTCACCGGTAAAGCGAGCGATAATTAACTATTTAATCTATACTAATATTATAAAGCTGAAGAGTTTGTTTGTTTGTTTGAACGCGCTAATCTCAGGAACTACTGGTCCGAATTGAAAAATTATTTTAGTGTTGACCGCAGGCACATCTAGTATTTTAATAAAATGCCTAAATTAAGACTTTCTGTAGCTGCCGGCTCCAATTAAAAAGATATGTATTATATATTTATATACAGAATTATATCCCGACTTACGCAAATTCGACTTACGCGGCTGTGGCTCAGTCTCACCTATTGCGTAAATTCGGGGTATTACTGTACTTACTAAGCAGCGATAGCTCAGTGGAGAGACCAACAGACTGCAATGCAGAGGGTCTCGGGTACGAACCCACGTCGCGCACCTCTGACTTTCAGAAGTTATATGACTTTTCGAAATTATGTGCGTATTGATTGACAATTATCGCCTGCTCCGTGCCTCGGAGAGCACGTTAAGCCGTCGGTCCCGGCTGCCATGAACATCTATGGCAGTCGTTATTGGGAACTCCATGGCCTATAATATCCTGACATTGGTCTAGCCTTAGGGTATCGTAAGCCTTCGGGTTGCGGAGGTCAGGTGGCAGCCGCTCCGTGTAAAAACTGATATGCAGTCAAAGCCGGTTAGACAAAAAAAGCCGACCCCAATTGACTTGGGAATAATAAAGACTAGGGAGAAGGACTGTAGGTACTTACTAATATAATAAAACTGAAGAATTTGTTTGATTGAACGCGCTAATCTCAGGAACTCCGGGTTCAAATTGAAAAATTATTTTGGTCTTGGATAACCTTTTTATTAAGGAAGGCTATATATAACATCACGCTACGACCCACGGGGGTGCCACAGTAACCATAAATTCGAGTGAACCCGCGGGCACAGCTAGTACACACATAACTTAAAAAAGGTCAGATATGCGTGCCTTGGGATCGAACTCGGGACCTCTGCGTGGCAGTTCAACGGTATCCTATCGGTATCCAAAGTATACGTAAGTACCATAAGACTATTGTACCCTTTCTAAAACCTTCAGGTAAAAGAATAGATAACTGTCCAGTTCCAAGAGTAAAAAGCAGCAAATTTGCCCAGCAACACTATGGTAACGATGCACCTATACTGTATAATAAACTAATAAACTTAATTCAACCTATAAAACAAGAAACCTATCTAACTATGAAATTAAAAATATTATTATAATATGGCTTAAACATTTAGGATACGATGATGTAGAAAATTTACTACATATTGTAAAATGAAATGGAAGTTGCAACTCTGACTCAAACATCATACAAACACACATACACACACACACACACACACGCGCGCGCACACACACACACACACACACACACGCACACACACACACACACACACACACACACACGAAAGCGCGCACAATCATACAATCATAAATACACATTTTGCACATATTCATGCATAAACACACACATGCGCACACCATACATTATTAAAACACGTATTATTATTATTGTACCTAACTAAAAGAAAAAGATAAACAAATTGTATCTACTAAACAGCTTGTAACTATTTTGATTTAAATTATCTTTGGGAAGGACTGACTCCCAACATACAGCTCACGCTAGTTTGGGAATCAGGGCTGCATAATGTTTATAACTATTCACCTTGCTGTTACAAATAAAGAATTATTATTATTATTATTATTATCCTAATAGGCTATCGCTATATATATCCTAAGCAAATACAAACAGCTGTCCATTAGACTAAATTTATTTTCTTTACAGGAAGAAGTAGAATCTTCGCTACGACTGGTGCACGCAGTAGCGACGGGTGCGACAGGAGCGTTATGCGTCACTCACCGGTATGGAAGACTCCGCGCCCCCCTACACGCCGCGAGGTGGGACTCGGCGAGGGCCAGGGCCGACCTCGCTGCTAACCTGCTACACCAACTCGGCTTGGAGACCGCAGGTAATACTTTAATTTACAGCATTCAAGTACCTACACAGGACTACACAATAAAGCTTTAACGGTTTTAGACTTTTGCAATTTGTACTGTACATACTTAATATAAAATAAAATTATTATTATAAAAACAAAAAATCCGACTGCTTACAAGTAATGAACTGATAAGAGAAAAATAAGTATCACAATATCTATATAAAATTCGACTGACTAATGCATTGTTTTGTAAGCTTATGATCTTTCTTTGCCCGTAGGTAACAAAGTATTGTTTGTCCCCGCCTGCAGCACCACAAAGTATTTAGTTTAACTAATTTTAATATACATACATATGTAGTTATTTCATTATTTGATAAAATAAGCTTACATACACTTGGAGTGTATGTTTCGTAGTAAGAATCGAGAACCGTGTTATATTTTTGTATTGGGTAAAATAAAACTAGCATAGTTATTATAGACTCATTCCTGTAATACTTAAAGTGATATGCAAAGCTGTATTCTAGCCATAGTTTGCCAGCTATATGTCAGCGGGCACAAAATAGAAGGCTAAAGGCTAGCTGTATATCGGACATATAGGCTGACTGTGCTAATTTCCTAATGAAAACCTCATTAACATTTGCCCAATCTGGGTATCGCACCCAGTAACCGCACGATCGACGCAAATATAAGCGTAAAGATATACCAACGATGCAGAGAGGGAACATAAATAATGGTTGGTAAGAATAACCTACCTTACTAAGATTTGTCATTGCTTAAGATTGAAGTAGAAAAAGTTACTACCGATTTGCTTTTTTCTTATTCTTAAATAAGAGCATCTTGAACTGCAGGTGTTGCCCAATTACTATATAATTTTTTTTTACCTCAGAAAGTAATAACATAATAACACAAAAAGTAGTTTGTTAAGTCTGTTACTAAGTATGAAATACCTAAATATAACTAAAGGAAGGTAGACAATTCTACATTCCAGGTCAAGTGAAAGTAGCCTAGAGGCGTTAAGTACCAGTTAATATAAAAATATGTGTGTGTAAAAATAAAGTATTTACCTTTTTATATGCGTCCAGTTAATAAGTATATATTTTTTATACAACCATCAGGCTTAGGCTGTGGGTAATATTATTATGTATGTCAGTTTAATTTTAGATATGTCCTTGACACATCTAAAATTAAACAAAAGACAGTATTTTAGAAACCGTTGCCTTAATTTACTTACTCTGTCAAACTTGTCCTATGAGGAATCCGTTTTTTTATTTTATCTTATCTTGTGTGTCGACTTCCCCAATAACGACTGCCATAGATGTTCATGGCAGTCGGGACCGACGGCTTAACGTGCTCTCCGAGGCACGGAGCAGGCGATAATTGTCAATCAATACGCACATAATTTCGAAAAGTCATATAACTTCCGAAAATCAGAGGTGCGCGACGTGGGTTCGAACCCGAGACCCTCTGCATTGCAGTCTGTTGGTCTCCCCACTGAGCTATCGCTGCTTCGAGGAATCCGTTAGTCTCTTTATTTATTTTATTCTTTATGGCAATACATTGCATAAAGCGGACCTTTATCATAGCTACGAGTACCTACCTTTAAAGATACCCACAGAATTCTAAAATATTCTTTCTGAATGAAAAACCCGAATGTACCGCCGGAAGCACTAAAGATATTGTAGTAAATGTCGGTGGAAAATCCTTTGTAACTTCTTAGAAAACTAGGACACACTTCAAAATATTTGGAGACGACGCCGGATACCTTACGACGAGAAATGTCCGTGAAGATCCGGACGGACAGAAACCCCAAATTTCAAAATGTATTTATATATTGGATTATTTTATACATATAAAACATATCGCAAACTATTGAGAGACATACGTAAAATTGAATTGTATACATACCTTCAGTCACTTACTGTCTAGAACTTCAAAAATACAGCTCTCATCTTGAATCGGTGCTCAACACGGTGAAGTCCATCTTTAACAATTGAACAAATTAGTAAACGAGGTTATAATAAACTACCCATCATTCATCAGAGTGCCTAGTGCGAGTTTGTTTTACGTTAACGCGATTGACATGTTTATGACGATCGACGCTCCGATTGGCCTGCTCTAAGCTTTAAGAACCAATCAGAGAGCCAAACGTGTTAATCGTTTCGATCGCGTTAACGTAAAAACAACTCGCACTAGGCAGCGTGATCATATTAAAAAGTAAGCCTTAATGTTATCCAATATTGCTATAATTCTTATGTTACCCACAACTAAGCATGTATAAACATGCTTAGTTGCTAATATTTTTCCTAAATAAAATTGACTCGCAACATATTTTGCTTCAGTTTGGGATTTCTTTGATCTTAATATGTGACCGCCACTATTTTAAAAGCCACTGAATGTCCACTTGCTGGCTTTTGTAATGTTATTTCCTTTCGGTAAATATAATTAGTTGGCACCATAAAAGACGAGTAGTGATGTCATGAATAATATTAACTAAGCTTATAATTTTGTTACTAAATGCGACCTTTAACCTTTTCATCATTTACCAGTGAAACGATAAAACTCTAATATAAAACGTAGCATCACTCATTTAACCCCGAAGGATTAGATAGTAATGTATTATATAGTAAGTGTATTCACACATATAACCAGATACAATTAAACACAAAGTAATGCAACAATGTAGAGTGGAGTACTCGTTCTAAAAGTCAACATTTCCAAGACGTTTCTCTAGCGATTTGGGAGTTTGAAAATGCTATATAATGGTATCCTACTGGTTAGACCTTAAGGCATCATACAAGTGGTTGTGGTTTCGATTCCCATCACCCTTGTCCTACCAGTTTGATAAATAACAAAATGACTAGTTATTTGATTTCTCAAATTGCATCGAGATCTATAAGAAAAAGAAATATTCCGACTCCTTAATTTGTTGTACTCCAAAAAGTGACCTTTAAAAAAAGGAATTTTACGAATCCTTTAACTTGTTGTACTCTGTGGAGGACTGGAAAATATTTTGGCACGCACATCGCTTTTCTTAACTAAACCTTGACTTGGCTGGCAGTCTGTGTGGGGAGGAGCAGCTAAAACCCAAATGCTGTCTCTCGAACGAGCACAAAGAGCTGTACTCAAGGTTATGACTTTTAAATCTTTCAGATACCCCACCACCCAACTCTATAATGAATGTCAGACTTTAACTGTGAGACAGATCTTTCTGCTCGAAACTGTAACTCGTCAACATATTTCCCTAGAGTACGATCCTAATTATATTCAAAAGCGTCGTTCCTTTAAAGTTTGTCAAACCAAGAAATTCAGGACCACTCTTGCTGCACAACATTTTAGAGTGATCGGTGGCCACCTATATAATATCCTCAATAAAAATTGCAATATCTATCGACTCCTTAGATCACAATGCAAAAAGGAAGTGTCAAAATGGCTTATGAATAGAAGTTATGCAGAAACTGAGGATTTAATGAGCCTATCGATACTTTAACTTAAACACACACCACACACACTCAACATAAATACATACACACACATACACACGCACACACACACACACACACACACACACACACACACACACACACACACACACACACACACACACAAACACAAACACTAAAATCATTTCACATTTAATAAAAGACATAGGCTAAATAAGTAACTTATCACACGAACATCTCAACATAAATGTATTTAAATAAGTTTTTAATATCCAGCGAGAGCCCTGGTACCCAAAACTCAAGTTAACTCTTACCTTGGGTACCAGTGTATCAACAAATGTATGCTGTAACTTGTTTTTAGATTGTAAGTTTTCTCTGTGTTCATACTGTGTACTTTTTGAGAAATAAAAGTAAATTATTATATTATTATATTATATATTATATTTAACGCCGCTACTGTGTTATAGAATAAAGTCTGCTCAGACTGGTTTACTTAGTGTACATGTTTATGGCTCTTGTAACAATTTGCGTGGTTTACAAGGGCCATAAGGTAGCAATAAAGTTTTCGGTATCGATTCCGAGTCCGACCAAGTGTTATTAGAGTTTTCGGTTACGGAATTCCCACTAGCAGCACAGCAGAATCTGAAGTTGTGTCCGTCTGAGGGGCTTGCTTCATATATGAGACCTTAAACACAACTAGCGAAATATGGGTTTAATACATCTATATATGCTGCTTATACAGTGTCCGGTAATTAATGGATAACCTTGAAATGTCTTATAGTAGAACTGAAGGCCGTCCAGATAAAATGAAAAAAATAAAAGGTGCAAGCTATTATAGCATAGCATACTTTTGACTGTCTATCTATTAGCATAATTAATGTTTAATAATAAAACAACAAAAAACCGATGGATTTCATTCATTTATGGTCGTAGTATACAAGAAAGTTATACATGATAATTAAAAAAAAACACATATCTCAGGTAGTAGTAGGTTAGGATAGATTTTTTCATATTTTTTTCTGAACGGCCATCAGTTCCACTATAAGACATTTCCAGGTTATCCATTAATTACCGGACAACCTGTATATATGAGACTATGTATGTTGTTTATATATGAAAATTACCTCTGACTTTTCAAAGCTAGTGCATATTAAATACGTTATTTATCGGTGCTTAAACGGTAAAGTAAAACAACTCATAATATCTGAAAGTTTATATTATGTTCTAACAGATAATTTTGGGAAGCTTGTCAACCCGCTGACTATGGCTTTCGCAGATAAAAAAGAAGCCCGTGCCCAACAGTAGGATGATTTATAAACAGGGCGGATAATATTATTAGATATAATATTTTTATATAATCCACAGATTATCTGATGGCGGTTTCTCAAGGCCTAGTGTTGGGGGCAAGTCCTGCAGAGAGAGCGGTAGGGGCGCGTGCCCTGGCCCTAAGATCAGACGGCTTGGTGAACAGTGCTGTTGCCTGGGAGAGATATGGAACGGCAGATCCAGTAGCTGTTATCTCCCCGCAATTGGAGAAACCACCTGATCCTGAATACCCATGGTAAGTCATCGCCTGGTATCAATTAATCATTATATTTTTTTATGATATCTAACAATGCAACACAACAACAAGTATATATAGGTGTATTATATTTTTGTACTATACTATAGGTTATATATATTATCTGAACAATACTATATGTAGGTCTCTCTAAATAACTTAATTTATACAATTCAGCTTATACATACATCACAACTTACAACTAATTATGTAAGCATATAATATTATTCTCACTAATTACTTGTCATCTAAAAATGCTGTCTCACACCTATTATTAGCTCGTAGGCCAGTCTGTGGTGCTGGATTTAATTTTATTGTGATTGCATCGCCTAAAAGCTGTTGGTGTGTCAATATAGTAATAAATAAATAAATAAATAAACATTGTATGGTTTCGTATACTTGACAGTTGTTGTGATTTGGTGAGTGCAGAGAGAAGAGAAAAGACACAAGTTGCACTAAATAATCACGTATAATCACGTAGGTATAGGTTACGGTAACAAGAGTTATTCTTAACTAGAGGTCAATTAAGAAGCATTAATAAATTAGGTTAGGCGCAGATGCCTATTTTTGAATATTTTTATAGCCTACGACTTGAAGGACTTATTAGAACAGCAGAACACTATGAAAATATTAATTTCGGGTCTTACAAAAGTCTAAATGAAAAAAATATAGTAATAGTCTAATACCATAACCTCAAACGACTTTATATGACTCTATCAATATCAAATCAATAAAAACAAAAACAAATCAAGCATCAACCTAAATGTTTATACTTAAAACTATTTTAGAATCAAATCGTTAATAGAAGACATAATATCCTTGCTTTTTGCCTTTAAAGCTAATATTATTATGTAGCTACAATTAAGCATACAGCACCGCTGTCTTCCTACCGCAGCACTTAGTACTTAGGGCCAGTATTCCATGCTTTATAAGCTTAGCAACATAATTACATCAAACACGTTTATTTTCTACTACTATATTTTATTTATGATTTAGTTATCTATATTAATTATGTATGCAGAATATGGAAACTACATACTTCTGACGTTTAATTAAAGGGATCATTTATTATAGTTCTGACTATTAGGCAATCCTAACTAATACTATAAATGTGAATGTGACTGCTTGTTTGTTACGCTTTCACGCTGTAACTTAAAGACCGATCAAACTGAAATTTTGCATTCACGTTGCATGTATGTATGTTGTAAGCGTAAAACAGTGGAACTACGCTGGTAATGTTATTAGACCTGCCCATTTCTCAACTCTTTTCCAACAGCTGTACAAATGGAAAAGAACAACACTTATACGGGCCGTCCCCAAAAAAATCTAATATATTTGCAATAATTTGTCTCGTTTCACAAGTGCAGAATACCATAATATTAGACTTATTCAAAAAATAATCAGCTAAAATAAATTGGTAATGCTGTATGAGAATTTTTACTTCAATAGCCAATTTATTTACGGTTTTACTCAAAGATATATTATATCTTTGGGTTTACTAACACCGGCTGCATTGTTTCTGGCATCAAATAAAATAATAATATAGTAGATAATGAGGTGAAGAAGGTTGAAAACTCTTGGATTTAATCTTCTTTTAAATCCTCCTTATAACTTATTTATGTCCGTAATTATATGCAACTTATGTATTTCTATAAATATGTATAAATAATAGTTGATCAATAATATTGATAACCTTCTATCTAATTTTAGTTCTAGGATAGATTGGTAGTAGCTACCACTGGGAATAGTTTTTAGTTGTACTATCAAACGGTTGGTCTATCGGGAAAAAAATATCCCTGTCGTACAACCAGTTGTACCAGTGGTTGTACCACGGGGAATACATGTTCACGTTGTCAGGGCAACAGAAAAGGATATGAGTAACTTTCAGCCAGAAAAAGTACTGTTACTAACCTCACCTACATTACAAACATTACTACATACACTATAATAAATGCCTCTGAAGATATATTATAGTTTTGGTCGATTACTTGACATAAAACTTGCCATAAAATACATTATATCGCAATCAATCACTACACACCATAATTGTCCACCCTGAACATAGTTTTCTCACACCTAACAATGAATGATCACACATTTACCTATCACTCCAACTATCATTTATTTTCAGAAATAGAGTTCATGTTGTACCTATTATCTGTCACTACTTTCAAATAATGGTTTAAATTGAGCTTGAGGTCGTAAAAATAAATATATGAGACACAGGTATTTAAAATTCGTAATTTTTGGACCTGTATTCCCTAGTACTCGTGTGTGTATTTGCCCAATTATATTCAAATGCGCTCCTGGAATTAGTTATAATAATCTATAATAAAACTGTAACTCTCTACGTTAAGCCTGTTTGGTCGAGAAAGCACCTCGCTACATTGAATACAGTTCGATGTGGTTTTCACAGGCTAAGATTCATGTCATCGAATTCCGTTCAGAATCGGATATGTATTGCATCGTTTAATCGACATTTAAATGGCGCTACAGGCGAACTGTGGTCGAAGTGGATAAAGTTGCGGGCATAATCTAGTTTCAAATGCGGATGCTGTTATACTGAAATCGGTTACCCAATCGATTACGGTTACGTGGCTCTGTAAAATATTCTATTTCCAGGTATGTGTCAGCTCATGAAAGTGAAACGCTTCGATCGCCGAAATTTATGCCATCGCCGCCGGGCGCTACTATGGAGGGTTGGTGGACGTACCCATATTACAGCTGCGAAGCAAAACGATGGCTCTTGTCTTACACAGTACCTGTTTCTACTATTCGTGGGTAAGTCGGAAACCGTATATAGGTATGTTGTTTAAACTTATGGTGCAGCACAAGCTCAGTTCGTGTAAACGTAACTAAGCAATATC
This sequence comes from Catocala nupta, assembly GCA_963675205.1. Taxonomy (NCBI): domain Eukaryota; kingdom Metazoa; phylum Arthropoda; class Insecta; order Lepidoptera; family Erebidae; genus Catocala; species Catocala nupta. Next base: position 16,413,334 of record OY776097.1, on the reverse strand, counting down.
CAACGATTACATGCAGGCGTGTAGCTTGTAAGAGTCTATCCTAAAATTTTACTGCTTTCTTCTTAGTTAATCACAAGCCTATTTTGCGTTTGTGACATTCGATATTATAAGCAACTATACCTAGACATTGCGAAGTTTTAAAAAGTAAATGCATATAAAGAACGGAATTAATAAATAAACTGCGATAGAATATTATGTAAAGTAGTTGAACTTCAGAATTCGGTTCCACTTAAATGACTATTTCACAGGTTTACTGTCATATTGTGAAAATATATTTTATTCCAATACCTAACTCTACATATGGATACAAGCTACTCTTCTGCATCATTAATTAATAAGCAGAATCAATCTACAAACATCAAATACGTCCTTCTGTGTATTGGCGATACCGTGACCAAAGTAATTTCCTTTGAATACCAAACCAATACATAACTGATGGAAACGGCTGCACAGAGGTAAACGCCATACCGCATCCTGCAAGATATATTGACGTAAACTAGAAAGCGAATGTTACGATACTATTTGTAGTCAGACAAGAATAATAAATAAACACACACAGACTAAAGACTCCAAACATTCTGTTGAATATAAAACTAGGCTTCTACTATAACAAAAGTCTAAGTTTGTGAAGATATTTGTTATTCAATTACGTGTACACCGTTCAACAGATTTATATAGAACTGAGCACACAGATACACCATGTCCTGGATAAACACATATTATTATGCAATGGTGTCACATTTAAAAGTCGTAACATGCGAATTAATAAATCCTATAAAACCTATATTTATCAGTCGTAAATAAAACATATCAATCTGCTAATGCATGGACATAATAAGCAGATAGACGCCTTGCCGTTTAAATGTCTGATCATCCGATGATGCAACATTAGTACATGTTAATTCAATATCATGTTAAATATTCTTTGTTCACAGACTAAAAGGTATCGTCTCGCTCGACATAGACATATCTAGTTTGGAAATAAATCAGTGCGAGGCGGATATCGAAGAGGAAAACGACAACCAGATATATTCTTTTCATGGAACACACAAATGTCCAAATGAAACTACTTACGTAAGTTTAACTAAGCAAGGTTGATAACATTCGAAAGTCTCCTTACCTGTAGGGTATTAAGCTTTTAGTCCTAGCCCTAAACATCATTGATAAAACGTAATAAGGTATCTCGCGACAAAAATAAAATCATTTCAAATCAGAGTTATTAAGTGCTACGTACTACAATACAATTCATGCCCTCTGACTCACTCAATCTGAGCCAGGCGAATACAAGAGCAAAACATTTGAGTGCAATATGAGTTAAGTTGTAGCGTAATACATATAATTAGAATTATTGAAATATTAAAATATTAGACAAACGTGTTGCAATAAACGGCCAAGTGAGTGAAAGAGAATGCACTCTAAATAGAGTTACAAAGAAAAAACTTGAGATGACTCACTGCACGTAGTAGATACATAGGTAATTATTGTTTCGATGTTTGAAATAAACTAATTAACCAAAGAGGTTGCTATTAATACTTACATAACTGCCTTTTCTTCTCAAGTCTTCTTATAAATGCTTGTTGTTTTTAATATTCAGTGTGAATACAAGCCGAACAGAGAAATTAGTGTGCGGTACGCTGGTTGGGCTCGCGGGTCGTATATCTGCCGATGTCGACCCGGCTACTATTCAATACATCATCCTGAAGGATATAATGGATCTCTTGTTGAAGGTGCGGATTATACATAATTTATTTAGAACACAAAATGTATTTATTAGTTTGAACAAACATGCCATAGCATTCGAAAACTATCAAGCTACTCACTAACGTAGCTCGCAAATAAACATAAATAGTACTTACCTCTAGCAATCAAACTAGTTATTAATATAATGTTTAAAATTTTAGCAAATTCAGTAAGCTAAATATAGTCATCTTTAACTTTTTGTAAAGTTTCACTTTATTGAGTTACCTAGTTGAATTGCCGCCACAGGCCACAGGATTGCCTGCTTAAAGTCGCAACACGTTCTGAAACATGTTTATGTTACAGTTTGAATAAAATTATGGCTTAATTAATTATTAAATATAAAGATGCATTTGTTTTATTATAATACACTCTATAGCTATAAGCACAGTGCATAATTAATTATATTTTAATTTCAAAACTTTCATTACAATATTAAATAATAAAATGTTTAATGACGTTTTTGACGGTACATATTAGACTTGACCAAATCAATATCTTTGCCTCTTTGCCTTTGGACTTGACATAACTGACATAAGTTTATGTGCTTCCAAATTATAATCAAAATAAAATATGCTCATTTTGAAATTAATTTTGATCTAATTAAGCTATTTATCTCACGTACTTCATCAACAATTTATATTCATTTTCGTGAACAAAGTCTCTAAGTGTAATTAGATACGAACCGGATAAAATATTTAGTCGGTTTGTGTTTGTGAGTAGCTTGCTGCTACAATATGCATGATATTAATTTTATAATATGCAGTAGCGTACCAAGAATACGAAGAGAATGGTTTAGAAAACTGGAGCGAACCATACGATTGTTTAAAATGTCAACCAGGCTGCGAAACATGTCGGGGTCCAGAGCCGTGTCTTGCCACTTACAACTGGCCATTTCGGTAAGTATTTTACGTTAATTACCCAGTAATCTCATTATTAGTAAAATTTACTTTGAACAAATTACTATAGCAAATGTTGAATTCTTTAGTATAACAAAATCTGATGGAAATAGACGGATATCTACGTACACAGATCAGATGATCACACCATCATCTAAATCAAGAAGTACTAAATAATAACTAATAACAATTAAAATATGTAAACTGTCCATTGCTGGATTGCCATGCACAATAGAAAAACAATTGTCTAGCTGCCAGCAGGCCGCTATAGCTTAAAATGTAAATAGCAATTTGCCTCTACAGGTTTACATTGCATTGCAACTCTTGCAGTAAGTTGTTTTTAAGCATTATTTATGTGTCTACATCTAAAACAAGTGTTAAATAGGATAGGCTATTAAAACCGAAGAGCCTTTTTAAATTGACCTTAGTGCCTTTATTATTGAGAGGATTAAAGAGACTTTGATCTAACATATTGTGTACATTTCGCCCTTTCAGGATATCTTTGCTGGTGATATCTGTAACCTGTGCAGTGCTGACAGTATGTCTTACAATCTACACCCGCCATCATCGCAGAGTCAAAGTGTTCAGGGTTGCAAGTCCTGTGTTTCTCTCCATAACACTTCTTGGATGTGCTATTATGTATATGGAGGTAAGTGTTGATGATAACCAAGATACTAACAATTAACTTAATTTGTATACAAGCAATGTAGAACCCACAATTCTTGCTCAGGGATCGTAGTTCTAGAGATTATCTATAAACATACCAAATTCACCTTTTTATAATGCAGTACATAAATAGAATGTACACCCAAATTGGCAATCAATTGCAATTAGTTTATCATACCTTTAATTGTATAGGATTTCATAGCTAATAGGATTACCACACTGTCATTGAAAATATTACAGCCTGGTGTGATAGGTCTAATTAAAAGATATGAAATACTACTTGGTATGCTAGTTTTAATTAGCATGTATGATTGTAAAATTTGCTATTATAGATTCTCTAGTAAAAATATTCTTTAGTATTAAATGTGATATGTGACTTACTTATAAGTAAAATCCTGTATAATTATGTAAGTTTTGATAGCAGTTTGACTTTTATGTCAAAGGTTTATTATAATGTATATTACATGCCATAATCAAACAAATGTTCTCATCATGATTTCCAGTTGTGTGTAATAAAATAGGTAGATATTCGAAATGAATTTGCTGGATATTTTGCAGATGGCAGCTATATTCCCAGTGTTAGATAGATACTCCTGCATTGCAACAAAATGGACACGTCATATGGGATTCTGCATTACCTACACTGCTCTATTGATGAAAACATGGAGGTAAGAACACAATGCTTATATATTATACTTAAGTAAGGTACTTTAAGTTACTACAATTAATGTTTGGCTAATATATACATGACAAGCAGTAAAGCACAAGGCTGCTTTATTAATTTAGGAGCTGGGTCATTAATTAAACTCATCATAAATTGGTAGGCCAGTGTGACCACAATGCAGTTATTTTTTCTCCTTGTCATCAATAGCATATCTGTTGCAATCAGTTATATAAATACATAATATAAATCAAGTAAAAGTTGGAATCCTTGCTGATATAAGAAGCTCATCTGGCCCTATCAGTTAGCAAGTATATTTAATTGAGCTGACAGACCATATTGCAGCTCAAGGTCGAATAATTGGGCAGTCTTGCTTTGCAGGCTCTAGACACTATACCTAAAGCACATTAAAGCCCTACATTAATAGATTGTAGTTCTCACAACTGTATGTCACTCATCAGCAGAAAAAATAACAATTCGATAAACTGTAGATACTTTAATAAATTGCAGAGTATCACTAACATACCGCGTGAAATCGGCTCACAAACTGAAATTAACTGACAAACAGCTGTTGCAATGGATGGCGCCCATACTTCTCATCATGCTAGTCTATCTTGGTACTTGGACTCTTTCCTCACCACCAGATGCAGAAGTCGTAAGTATTTATTACACAATACAATCATTACGCGCATCCCGACCAATGGCCTATAATTATATGGCTGTGCCATAATATGTATTTTGATGTGATATATTACAGATGCGGGCTTAATTCAGATTATATATAAAATACATTTATTTCTATGAGTAAGTGAATAAAATGAAAAAGGATTTATCTGATCGTATTTCGTTTACAGATAACAGACAACAAAGGGCTGAAGTTCAAACAATGTACTTATAACTGGTGGGATCACAGTTTAGCTATAGGTAAGACTTAATTTAAATCGTAATACCTAAACCATCGCATAAATATTTTTGTGACCTTATCTCTATTGATAACTTATACCTAGATATATATATCCTTAGAACACAAGAAAGAGATGTACAGCATAATATGCATTTTAAGATTAGGTTCCTCAATTAATAATAATATATTTTAAATACTTCAGTACACTGACCTACACTAGGGGAAGGCAGAGGAAAGATAGAAGTTTTTATTTGTCTGATTAAAACAATATTTGTGTCTCAAACTTATCCATTATTCATGGCCTCGGTCATGTCGGTATCCAACCTTTAAATCTAGTCTTGTTTATACTCATTGTGTGTACGTTAAACTCGCTGATTGAGCGAAATACAGCCCACCACACGTGGTTTCCTTACAACATTCATATCCCAAAATTCGTATTAATTATGGCCTATTCAAAACGACGCCCGTTTGGCATGTGTTAGCCACAAAAGACCACACAGAAATTCGTATCGTGACTTAACATATTCGACCACAACGCTTTTCGCCAATGTTATTGGATGTTATTTCGATAAAGAGAGTTTTGTCGTAAAAATATGGCGGGTGCAGTACGCCTAAACCAGTTTTGTACATATATACAGTATTATAATTATTAGTATTTATATTTGTCTTTGTCTTTGTTAATACATAAATATATATTATATTAATTAGCGAAGTTATAATTATTAATGTATAATATATTGTAAATTATAAGCAAATATAAATTAAGTATAACTTGTGTTTGAGTGATAAAATATAATCATTGACTGGATTGTATTTTGTCACTAACTCATACTTACGCACCAGCATATTTTATTGACAAAAATTTTAACAAAATGTAACAGGGCCTCATATTTATTTATAGTCACAAAAATTTATTTAGTATGATGTATACCTCGAATTACCTCGCCTCGGCCAACTGCAGTAGTGTGAGTGTTTATATACGAGCTACCCGGCCGATAAGAGAGCATTTTCTATTTTAGGAGAAGTGAACTCCTGCGTGTATGGGTAAATATATTAAGTATATGGCCTATGGGTTTAAAAATATATAAAATAATAAAACATTTCAGGTGAAATCCTGTTCCTATTGTGGGGCGTCCGCGTGTGCTACCGCGTGCGTCATGCAGAGAGTTTGTACAACGAGGCGCGACTCATTTCTATCGCTATTTACAATATATTCACTGTCAACTCTCTCATGATAGCTTTCCAGTAAGTATCGCTTATTATATAAACTTCTTCATTATTGTTGTAGCGACACCAAACAGACGAAGAAAGGGGCATGCCAAGACGCCATAGTAATTCGGGCCCACAGTGCACACCTATAAAGGCTTATGATAATAATAGTAAGCAATGCCAATAATTAATTAGCATAAGAAGTGATTTACAAAAAACTTGGCATTTTAAAGTTATCAAATCTTCTTATATCTCATCGATACCGATAATTTTAAAGGGGCATGCCAGTATTAGGCCCAGAGGTGCACAAGAAATTGGCTATATTAAAAAAATATATTAATATTTATCCTAGTTTTTCCTTGTATTTATAATTATGTACAAGTCGGTAATATTTTCTATAATAATTAAACAAGAAAACGACTAAACTATGTAAAAGAATTTGGAAGAAAGTACATTAACATGAAAATGTTGCCTTTACTCAAAATATGTTGTTGTTCGATTAATTACCGAAATAGCAATTTACCATTGTTATATTATATAATTATTATTTTAATCGTTCATTTAATTTTTTATACAAAAGTAATACAAAAACTAATAATATAACTATTAGTTTTATCTTTGCAAGATTGCTTTGATTAACTTAAAGTAATGTCTATTATCTAATCGTATGACGCTAGAAGCATCAGCTCAACCATCTCTAACTTGTATGATGCTGGAAAACGTAATTGTCAATATCATTGTTTGTTTTGCAACCCCATTGTGACGGTTTGTGTTTATTTATTGCGGTTAATATCGACGACTTTTACCTATAAGCTATAAAACTGCAATGTATTCTGTTTTATTTCATTCCTAATAGATTGTAATCATAAATAAATTAAAATAATGTGTAAAATGATACACATACATTAACATCATATAAATTTAAGAAATGATCTGTGTAAAAGCTTGGCCTTTTATATACTATATTAATGATAACTTAATGTTTTACTTTAAAACGGGTTTTTAAACAAAATGTGAAGATTTTGTTCTGAATATCAGATTTTTATTCAGATTGTATTTAAATTATATGAATATAATAACTGAATTTCTTATCTAGTATGAGATAAAAGTTCGATTAACTAATATCTGGAAACTGACTTCTTTATGTATGTATAAATATTTATGAAAAGTACTTAATTATATAAATATTTACGAAAACATGTTGGTTTCATAAAATATATCTAACAGAATTAGGTGGTTACATTTAAAGTACATTTCAATTACTGACTAGTTAAAATGAGATCCATTACATTTCTGCTTGTAATAAGGGCCTATCCCTTATTAGAAGCAGAACTGAAACTGTTGATATAAATTAGTTACTATTCAATTTAAGCAATATGTATTTTTTCTACAGCTTACTCATATTGCCTCAGGCTGGACCTGACATAAAATATCTTCTTGGATTCATAAGAACTCAACTATCTACTTCAACTACTGTGTTCCTGGTGTTCTTGCCAAAGGTAATTACCATTTAATTATTTATACCTATAACTAGCGACCCACCCCGGCTTCGCACGGGTAGTACGAAACCTTAACAAATTATATACCTAAATCTTCTTCATGAATAACTCTGTCTATTGGTGAAAACCGCATGAAAATCCGTTCAGTAGTTTTTGAGTTTATCGCAAACAGACAGACAGAGGCGGCAAAGGACTTTATATTATAATATGTAGTGATAAGTTAGATGTACGGCCTAGTCTACTCTAAATGGTGCCAAGCCATTACTTTTAAATTTACGGGAAAAGTTATGTTTATAAGTAGATTTTGTTAGCAGTGAAAGACTTTTACACAGTCAAAAGGGTCACAGATATAGATGGCCTTACAGTTGATAAAGAGCTATTGTTTGCTATAATCACATGGAAAATGTTAAGTTATTTGTGATTGTCGTATACTTGCCACCTAACTACAGTAACAAATAATATTTAGGTGTCTTAACTTGTATAGAGAATGCAATTAATAATGCCTAATTATTCTGAATATCAGTTTATGATTGTCGGGGATTTTAATTTGGAATCTTGCTATAAGTCTACTAAGACACATTTTAATACTTTTTTGGATTATTTTAAATCAGAACAACGCAATAACGTTTGTAATATATATGGCTGCATATTGGATTTAGTATTGACCACTCTTGATTCTCGAAATATTAATATATTATCAGATGTTGAACCTATAGTGCCGATAGACGCATACCATCCTCCGCTAGAAATACTCGTCACGTTGCCTAGAAGTGCGGTTGTTAATAACCTGCAGTACGTAAAGAAAAAAATTAAGTAAATAATGGTATTTTCGCAATGCCGATTTTCATAGCCTGTATGCTAACATTGCTAGCATCGACTGGACGGAATTATTATATCAACAGGATGTTAATATGGCCGTAACTATGTTGTATAACAGATTAAATAAAGTTATATACGATCATGTACATCTTAAACAGAATCCATCCACGTGTAGATACAAATATCCCAATTGGTATACTAGTGAAATAATACAACAGAATTATAATTTATTTTAAAATGTTAAACAATATGGGTTACAATTTAATTGGAAATTATATAAATACTACAGGACCAAAGTGAAGGCACTCCTAAATAAAGCTTATAGAAATTATATACCTGTGCCTATGTTTGATACAATTTGTATAATATTTAAAATGTTAATTAATATTTATTATTATAATTTATTGAATTATTTCATCTTGATATGACATGAATTTAATTTAATTTGATTTTATGTAATTTTTGATTAGGTCTTTTATAATTTATTATTCTTAATGTATTTATTTAAATATTGTATCACTTTTACTATGATATCTTTAAAGTTAGTCTAAATAACCTTTCTGACATACACACCGCATACTTACTTCTTTCTTTTTACTTTTCTTTCTAAGCTCATTTAATTGTGCATGTAGTGGCTGCCTTAAAAGGCTACGCAACCAACTAAAACCTGTTATTGTATATTTTTTTATTGTATTGTTATCTCATGTGGTCCTACATAAATAAATATATATATATTGGGCATTAAGGCTCATGAAATATCTTTAAGACTAATAGTCGACAACTAGTGAAGTTGAGTTTCGTTTAAAAGCGAGTATCTTGTTTAGTTAAATTCGATAACTAGCTAACAAAAACTAGTTGATTTTTAGAGGTTGACACTACTCGCAAGGCTTGACAATACATGGCGTTGGAAATGCAATGTGTGTGTGACACTACTTATGTGGACGTGTCGTGTGCGGCAGGTGCTGCGCGTGGCGCGCGGCACGGGCGACACGTGGGACAGCCGCGCCCGCGCGCGCGGCGTGCCCGCCTCGTCCTCGCTCAACGGCATCGGCCTCGTGCCCGACGAGCCGCCCGACTTGTACCAGGAGAACGAGGAGCTCAAGGTACGCCTCGCCACCGCATTAAGTGTTGACACTGTTCCGTTGCTGATTGCACCTGCAGTACATGATATCGAGCAAATATAAGTGGAACCTTAGGCCCGATTCCTATATTCAAAAAACGAGTCGCTTAAGCTTAAGGCAGTGAAAATTTTGTCATGTATCTCACAATATGTGTTAAAAATTTACTGTCCGTAGGTAAAATAACTAATTTCTTGGATAAAGGAATCGGATCTTCGAGACTAAATAATCCTGCCTTGTCTAAATAAGACTTCATTGACTTACAAGCATTTAATTAGGTAAGTATATATCTTCTGCAAAGTGACTGCCGATAGCTGAATTCTTATCTGTTCCAAACATAAAAACGAAACGAACATCTCAGACTTATTAGCAATCTAATCATAATAATCCTGCTCGATATTACAGGAAGAGGTACAAAAACTGGCAGCCCAGATAGAGTTCATGAAGATAGTGCAGATGGAGATGCACAACCGTCACCTGCGCCCGCGGCCCGGCGGCTACTTCACCACTAACGCCAACGTCGCCGCGCAGAGCCCCATACATCCTAAGACTGTTAACATTTCACAGGTGACACTTTTTATAACTATTACTGCAGAACTGACCTAAGATGTACCCAGTACATTATCGACTTTTATTGCAAATTATCACTACTTCAATTGACTAATGTCTTCTCCTGAACTTGAGCCTATTTAAGGTTCATTCAAAAATCTTGGCTATGGTAAAACATTTTCAAACATTTCAGATGTAAATTAAATATGGACAATCATTTTAAAAGTTTTCAAATGTAAATTAAATCTTGTTATGAAATGTTTGAATTTAATACCAGTTGGGTCATAAACTGAAGTAGGCTTAATATTGTCTTACGTTTACGCGAATGCGTCTCTCCAATCTACACAAGGCCAAAACGCAGCTATATGAAACTGGTCGCGTATATATTATAATATTATTTTTAAATCTGTGATTACAATGTATACACGAATTTTGCGTAGGTATTGCTCATGTACAGTTCGTAACGTGAATACGTTCGTCCTGGTTCCGGGATATATCTACTACATCACTTACGCCTGACAAGAGTTTAAAATATATAGTTTAAATAATTTGATTAGCTTATAAATTAGTAAAATAAAATCAATAGTAGTAGTAGTGTAACAGTTTAAAAATTTTGTAATACAGTGATAAATAAACAACGCGATAAAATCCGTATATAATAGATATAGTAAGTTTGTAGACATATTGAAATAATTGATGAATATATGAAATTATATTTTGAATTTTATTAGTGTAGGGTTAAATAAACAAATGACTGTTAAATTACATTTTTATTTAAAAAGTAATAATATAAAGTACCTATTAATAGCCAGCATTCGGACATGAATTACCAGGCAATAGAATGAGAGGTCAACTAATCAAAATAGCGAGCATGCAACTGCTCGCGTATAGATTGGAATCTAGATTTCGGCGCACTTATTCCGATCTATACACGATTAGTCCGTATGCGTACTGGCACTGTGTATTAAGGAACAAGCTAGTTAGTTAGGTCACTACGAAGTATTCGCGAGTATTTGCGGACTAGTTGTATAGATTGGAAGACCTTAGTAAAAAAGTGATTTCCAATCTATACGCGATTAGCTTCACACTCCTGCGGTCTGGCCTTGTACAGAATGGAAAGACGCTAATGTTATAGGTACATTGAAGTTTAACAACTTTATCCGGATGTTATCGCGTTATTTTTTATTTATCCCTATTATTATATAATTTTGAACCTTGAAACTACTATTGTTAAACATTGTATATTGTTTTATAAAAAATATACAACGCGATAAAATCCGTATAAAGTTATTTATCTAACTTCAATGAAGTAGGCTTGAAATATTCCCATATACATTGAAATACATGTTCCACATTCCAAAAGATCTACATAATGTTTGTGGCAAAAATAGCGCGCCCAAAAAAATGTCGCCAAAGTTGACGTAGTATGCTATATACCTAATACTATCCTTTTGGATAGTCTAATATACCTGCCTACTTAACTATCGCATCAGTGACACGCTTTCGAGTTATGATTCTATTTTATTTAACCCATCATTTATTTGTACTACACGGTCGCCTGCCACCATAGTTATGTTAAATCGGCTTCTTCATAATGTAGAAAAACATGTTTGTAAAATATATAAATAATATCAGCCCTGTACCAATCAAATTGTCCCACTGCTGGGCACGGGCCTCTTCTGTGGGTTGGCACACTTGACATATCTTCGAGAACATTATGAAAAACTCTCAGACATGCAGGTTTCCTCACGATGTTTTCCTTCACCGTAAAAGCGAGCGATAATTAACTATTTAAAACGCACATAACTTCGAAAAGTAAGAGATGCGCGCCTTGGGTTCGAACTTGAGACCACTTCGTGGCAGTCCAACGCTGTGTAGATAGATATAGATTTCTACGAACATTACTCAAATGTGTGTACAAAATTCCAGGATAGCACAGAATGGAGTGGTCCTGTGTGACTGGTAGCGCTCAGCGATAACGGCTGGTCGTGGCCGGGGCCGGCTGGCAAACGTGTAGTCACCACAGTCGACGCGCGCCCGCCTGCCTTCGTCTGACAACATGTTAGTTTTCGTTGCTCAGTGATCGGACTTATGTTGCATATGTTTTAGTGTACACATGATATATCATTATCATATTGTGTCTTTAAAAACATTAATTTGACTACATATTAGTGCGGTGGGAAACACCTGTGGTACCGGACACGAATGACAGTAGTCGACCAAGTTGACGAAGATTTACATAATATTGTATCCAATTATCTATACATCAAATAAAAATGTGCTATCGCTAACATCACAGTATCGGTGAACCCATAATAAATATACCTATAGCAATTTCAGAAGTTGAAAATGGAAATCTGTGCATGAGAATTGTTTATCTCTATTCCACAGGCGTTTCCAACTAATAGTAAAATGTATCACAGCTACTTTCGTACTACCTTATTTGTAAACTGTTGACTCTTAGAATAGATACTGCATGAATTGTTACTATAGCTATTCTCGTGTTCTCATTGAGATTCAATTTAATACATCTTGTAGGAAAGGCTAGTGTTCAATAATTAAATACTCATAATCCCACTCAGGTAGAATTCAGGTACATTGTAACGTATACCAAAGATATAGCCACAGTATATAGAAATGTATAACATCTCCAGTACAAAGTCTGCCGCCAAAGGTACTGTAGCTATAAAACTATACTAAAAACTGTGTTCTCATAAGACTTGTTTTATTTATATCGCTTATTAATGTATTTGTAACTTCTTCCATACATTGTAGGGTAGTAAGCATTCCAAATATTAATTTAGAATATTATGTTACCAATTAGAGAAGAGATAAAATGTTATTTTTAATGTAATAATTTTACATAAATGTTATTTCTGTGGTAATGTTACCGAATCGATTTAGTCGTAAATATTATAAGTGTATCGTAAACATAACAAAATTATTTATTATTTGTAATATATGTATTTGTAGTTTATAAATATTGAGCACTGAGTGTTCATCGTTAGGACAGACAATAAGAAAATAAAGTTGCAACATTTAATTTCGTAAGTCGTTCGGACGTATGAAGACAGTATTTTATTTAATACTTACATAATTATTAAGTTTGAACTTGCAACATAACACTTGTTATCAATGATGTGTTGTAATCTAGGTACCTACATCATAATCCATGTGTATAGTTTTAGACGTAAATCAAAGTGTAAATACGACTCGAGATAAAGCATAAATTCTAAAGTGTTGTACATAAACTCATGAGTGATTATTTATTGTTTTCTTTTTATTTACCATCTGTGATAAACAGTATTAATCAATTATAAATGTTGTGTATATTATTATCGTGGAGTTGCTTGAATCCTTGTATCATACTTAACTGCAGCAACTACTTATCGCAAGGCAGGTTGTATGTTTGTATGCCTCCTTGGTTATACAAAATAAAGAAACGAAGAACACTCAGCTTCAACATAGACCCTTTCATACGCCATTAGTTTTGCAGTGTATGAATTTAAAACTTTTGCCTTTTAGCAAATGAGCAATGTGTATAACTGTGTTTAGCATAAATAGCTGATATGAATATCTTCTGGTTAGAGCGACGTATAAAACGACGTTGTATGTCAGTGGAATTATTTTGAATGAATATAAGGATTCAAACAATATGTTATCATTTCATAGATTTATTGCATGAGTTAACGTGATAAAATAGTATTGTAAAACATCTATCCAATTAATTTTTAATCCTAAGTCTCACTTTCTAGTTATATGTAGTTATAGTTCTTTATTTTTTTATGCTAGTTGGCTATCCCGTCATTGGATTTAGATGGTAATGTTACAATGGTCAGTATGCTAAATAGAATTAAAGTTCATATATTTATTATTTTAAATAGATCCAGTAAAAATATGTACTGTAAAAAGATTACATTATTTAAAATAGATTTACTTCAAAGCCATATATCAGGTGTAATTTATTTGAAATTAGTAGCTCATCCAAACAAAAATCAATTCTACAGGGTGAATATTAATTTTCGCAAATTGTTTAAAAATTCAATTTACTGTGCTGTAGGTGTCCCTAATCCTATTTTTTTGTTTTTTGTGTTGTAATTGTATCAGGTAGTCTCAAGTATCAACTAGCGACTACAAATTTATAAATTAAGACACAGGTTGTCAAATGTGGTTGAGACTTAATTTATATCCGGGAAAAACACTGTGTTATGTAATTAAAAACCTGGAACCAACACATTGACAAAATATTTAAAAGAAAACATAATTAATGCTTTGAAAGATTCCATATCAGTAATAGATTATATGGTTTAGAAATTGTGAAATTATGTATATCCATCATTAGATCCTAGATTATTGTAGTATTTATTTTTTAACATAAAATATAATCATATAATTGATATTGATAGAAATAGAGTTCAGTATTACCCACCTTTTTACAATTTTACTGATTGACGCCAGCCGATTAATCTTGAATTCTCACACCCCAGCTTATAAATTTTCTGCTGCCCATGTAGGTACTTACCAACAGACTGCCAATGTAAAATAATTTGTGTTTTTTATCTATGTACTTTTATGGAAATCTTTATAATTTGATATTAAACTTCAAGGGATGTTATCGGGGTCTTTATATACAATGTTAACACCTAAAATTTAAAGGTGTCTGTCTACTACCCCATATCATGTTCGAACTATGAAAGTATTAGGTAAAAGGAATTTAATATCAACAAAAAAGTAAAGAAGTGTTATACGGGGATAATTGCAACGGCAGCAGGGCGAAACTATACACCTTAGTAGGTTGTTGTGCATAGTTTTTCTTTTCATGTCACTAAGCATATTGCCTCTAATTCTTCTCTTAAATTTGCTCTCAATCGCGCTATGGTATTGGACGGTGACGGAACAGCCTTGTAGGCGTTGCTTGCTATTAATCATTCCTACAAAGAATATTGTGCCTAATTCATTCAAAGCATGGTCATGGTATGATACGGGACAGTGGACACATGCCTTAACTGTATAAATGAACATCATGGTTAAGGGACATATTTTATTAAAAGTTTACAAAAGTTATGTAATTAAGCTATTTTTCTTATGCTTTTATCATTATTTACTTCATATTATTGAAAGTTAGTTAGGCGGTTTTAAATAAAAATAACTAAAAAATTGCTGTCATATTTCCTTTAGTTTCATCTAAATAATAGTTTCTTATAATTATATTGGTTTAAAACCAACATATTTATATTAATATAACTTTCTATGTAAGCTGTTAAGATTTTAAAACTAAATTTAAGGATGAAAATCATAAAAACAAAGGAATAAATTATAAATAAAAAGAAATTATATTCATTTTAGGGAATTGGAGATCTTTATATAATATTGAAATTTTTTATCACAAGATAGTTATTGCTGTGGTCAAAATTTTGTAATAACTTAAGAGGTAAAAGAAGATATGCACATATGATGATTAAGATTATCAAAGCCATTAGTACGAGTTTTTATAGCTATTGCTATTATCAAATCCAATCTCTTTAATAATTAATTAGTTCAACCAAGTTGCCACTAAAGACGCACAATGACGTAAGTGACATCTTTCCATATAAAAACTAGTACTATGGGCACAAACTTTAATCTGAAACATCCATTATTTAAATACACTAATAATTATATTGAATATCTGTACATTCCTTACTGGATCTCAGTCAATATGTCAATATGTCTAGTCTGGTAAAATCTAATCCATGCGTCAAGAGAAATACTCATTCAAAGTGAATCTCATTCATTTATTTTGTAGGTGTCAGTAGCTTAACTTATAAATGTGATACAAACTAGTACAATATAAGGTAATATGTCATGTTATTTTATTGATGTATAATTTTACTTTTTGAATCTCTTTAGAATTAACATTTCATGTTCTATGTGCCAAGCTATAAATTTCGAAGGGAATATTAAAATTAAATGTATCAATATTTGTATGTTTATTTTTGAGATATAATGCATAAAATATTAATTATGACGTAACATGGGTGTTATATTAGAATTGATGTAATAAGTATTGTTAATCTATGATACTCGTTTCTAGGTGAATTTTATGTAAGGTTCTGTTTTTACATTAAAATAAAAATGACTGTTTGCAATGTTTCATTTATTTTTATTATATACAGATTCCTATATCCCTATATAATATTCAGCCGGCTATATCTTATATATCATACCCATAGAATTTCGTTTAAATAATTAATGTGGTCATGCTAGGAATTTATTACATTGCAGTGGCTGAAACATCTAGTATGACCATTATTTTACCATTAAATCATGCAAGGCTTAAACATATTATAATTATTCTACTTTTAGAGTAGTAGTGTAGTGTTTAGGGTATTAGTGATGTTAATCGTAATTTGCAACCAAAAATACTACTCATCTTTAAAGATAAATATATATAGAAATCTAGATATTTTAAACTAAACTTATTTACATAGTAAATACGAAGAAGAGATGGTGAGACATGCATTAAGACCATATTAATAAAAAAAATCTTCTGTATTTCTACAACTAGTATTTCTGAATAATAACTGGCAATAGGTACAAAAATTTTCTACATAAATCATAGTATGAGGTTTACAGTTTAAAATAACTGTAAAATACACAAACAAAAGAATATTGTCTTTTCAATATTCTTTTTAAAAGACAACCGACAATAGTAATAATTTCAGTGTAATTGGGTGCTGTACAAACAATCACACAACAGACACAAAGTCTTCAGGCAAATATTTGTGGATCAGACAAATTTAGTACCGTAATGATACAAACAAACGCTTTGCACAGTAATAGTGGAGAGGCAACCACTTAAATCACCACCCATGCCATTAAACTTTGCAACTAGAGTTTATATAGGCCACCACAGTTTAGGGGCTGCAGTTTCC
Organism: Catocala nupta; assembly: GCA_963675205.1. Lineage (NCBI taxonomy): Eukaryota > Metazoa > Arthropoda > Insecta > Lepidoptera > Erebidae > Catocala > Catocala nupta. The sequence goes on along the minus strand of OY776097.1, from coordinate 16,396,359 downwards.
CATGTAAAATAGCCCTAGATATTATGCCAATGCTAATATCCAGTCAGATGGACAAATACAAGGTCCCAAATCAACGAGATGTTAGTAGGCAGATTCTTCGTACTACTTTAGATCTAGAACATAGATGGTGATGTGTGTTTTACATACAATCTAGCTTTCTTACATGGACAGGTGTCTATGGATGTCTGGCATATAGCCCCGATGGTATATGCTTTGGGGCATATACAGATAACACATATACATTGAGTGTGTTTACACTTTATGGTGTCTACTGAAAATAATATGTGGTCACCTTTGAAACATCATCAACATTAGTTATGTATAGAAATTGTAATCATGCACAAAGTTACACAATAATAGTTTAATTTCAATCACATCATGTGATTAATTTCTCTTTTTACAGAAAATATGCTTAATTGAGCAGGGCAGAGCTAATAAGCAATCTTTTTAGCCACAACATGTAGGTACAACTCTGGCTCATTACGATTGCATGGCTAATAACCAATTTGCTGCAATTTGCCTTGCCACTGCTGACATATTTACAACATTAAATTTAAAACAATTTATATTCTTATGATAAAAATAGAGATATGGCCAGCATAGAACTCACAAAATTAAACACAACTATAATTTAATCATCAAAGAAATTATCAGGCTGTTTCTTTATAAATGATGCCCTTGCGCATAGAAACTGAGTTTCATGTTGTATTGTTTTCAAACTGTCATTTCCAGTACTCTTACACAGCATATCAATTACTTCCATGTCTTTTTTGGCTGTTTCACATACCTTCTCCACTGTAGCAAGTTCTTCCTCCTCCGCAGTTAGTAATGCTTCTAAAAGAGCACCTCTTTCAACTCGTTTCATGAGGTTAGCTACTTCCTCCTTCAGTTTTTCAAAATCCGAATCAGACGTTTGTTCCAACTGTGGTTCATCTTCAGGCAACAGCACATTAGGAGGAATTCTCAAAATCCTTTCTATCTCCTCATCAATAGCATGTAACGACGGACCTGCTCGCTCACAATACAAGCGTATGAGTTTATCGCACGACCTTGTTAACGTGATTTTGTCGGTTTCATTAAGGTCCAGCGATTCCTGCAAGTAAGACTCCATGTCTTTTACCCCTGTTGTTATTTTTTGTTCAGCCATTTGTCGTACAGCTATCTTCAACCGCTGTGCACCAAAACCGAAGTGTTGTGTTTCATATTCCTCATCAGTACCGCCAGACCAAGGCTTTGTTTCAATCATTTTGTTTATGATAAGCCGTTTCACGTTAATTTACTTTTCAGTAATAGGTATATTTGAATTCGAACGTTCAACGAACAAAGTTTCGTTTGATTTGGCTATGACAGTTCACAGTTGACAACAATCATTATTTGTTACCAGAGTAAAAATGTTTACGCATTCAAAAATTTATTAAATAAAATGACACCAATATTGTTGAATGAAGTAGTTATCGTGTAGGTAGCATAAATTGGCCTTGGTGGTTAAATATGTATGACACAGAATACCAGGCTTTGTAACGTTTCTTGATTCATTGTTAACACAATCTGCTAATGAGTAGATCTATATTTTATAGATAAGGTACGAAATTTATCACTTACAAAGTGCCTAACACCAGCCGATAAAGTAGTCAAACATAAGCGTAAGTATGTACAATTTAACAAAATATTGTGGACGTTATTTAAAATGCTACAGCTTTAATATTATTTTCTGTAAATCTATATTGTAAGATGCACTAGGTATATTGTTAAAATTGCTGGTCAGTAGGTATTTGTTGAACTAAATTGCTGTTGTATATGATCGTAGTAAATAGTGGGCGCTGAAAAGTCGATCTAGTTTAATCAACGGTAAATCGTTTAAAAATCAATTAGTAAAACCTGTAAACTAGTTTACGAATTAACTTAACAAAATACCTACTCGTTTTTAAACGCACGCAAGTTATGTATATCCTTAATTCATAGCAATTTTGTGAATAAATAAAACAAAAACTTATTAAGAAAATGTTTTGATATCTTTTTCACTAATTGGTCTTCTTATTTAATCTCATTTAATCTCGCAACAATATTATTCCAGTTAATTAAGTAAAAGAGTATAAATATAGTAATCAAAAATATGTAAAACTTAAGTAATGCATGATAAGTAATAATTTCATAAACGCTACTTTCTACAAATTACAAATTTGGAATTCATTTGAAAGCTGTTCAATATTGTGGTCAATTGTATTGTCAATTTATTCGTTCAAAAGTCGATTCTAAAAAAACACGTATAAAAAGGAGGATTACAAGTTTCGTGTAGTTTTGTGTTTCTTTTTGTTATTACGATTATCTAAATCGAATGCATTCGAATAATAAATCAATTATTATTCGGTTAAATTAACAAATAAAATTAAAACACTATTAAATAGACGATTCATTACGAAGGAATGATTTTGTCTTCATTTTTTATTTTTAGCATATTCATACTTTTAAATGTAATCGTCCCTAAATTTTAATGAGACGGATACTGAAGTTACAGTAATATGGCTATTTATTTATAATGATGATGTGCTACTACGAATAGAATATCTCTCTTCTAATTTTAATAACAATGTTCCTATGTGAATACTTATTCCCAAAATGTTAAATTCAATTTACGAATAATGTAACGATTATTCCAGATAACACATCAATAAATGCTGTAAGTCGTGGATTACATTGCGGGTTACAATTTTAAGTCATAAAGCGTAATCCTGTACCCGTATGTACAATTAAGTATATAATTAAAAGTAAAATATCTATTGATTTTTATTACTTTTATGATAAATATTCTTAAAGCTTATGTTTCTACCGGTTCGTTGGTACTGTGGCATAACTCTTTGCTTATGTTTACGGTCACTCGGTTACGATGCTGTTAGGATTTTATCCTATTACATAGGTAAAGCACTGTTATAATAAATATTTAACCATCGTAAAGCGAAGGTAACTGAGAAGCGTTTCAACAAATAAAATTACGTAAACGTAATAAAAATATATTCGTGTAAATAAAATTTTATTTTATTTGCCAAGGTGACTTAAGTTAATGATTGTAACAATAGTAATGTCCTCCAACCCAATTTCGGTCACGGCGGCCAATTTTAACGCAGGCTGGCCATCTGCGCAGGAGATAATAGAGCGCACAAGTAAGTGCGCTGTCTGTTCCCTAACCTCTCATGATCCGATAGGGTAGTTATTAGACACGATCAGGAACAGATAAGGCGCAGGACCGAGGACGATTTACGTGCTTAAAATAAACTGTAACAAGATATACGTGAAAGCCTTATTATTTTGTCAAAAGCTGGCAGCCTAGTAAATCATTATTTTCTTTAGGTGCCTAATTGTAGGTAGATTACTGAATAGTCAGTTATCTGCTTTAAAAGGTGTTTTGCTTCAGATAAGATAAAATAAGTGGAACTTACTCAATTTTATAAAATTATTTCAGAAAAAAAAAAATATGTCATAAAAATCTTACTTTCCTCTCATTGAGAACATCTTAATATATTGAAATTAAACTCACTTATACGGATTTTAACGCGTTGTTTATTTAACACTGTATTACATAATATTGAAACTGTTACACTAAGTACTACTACTATTAAACTTTACTAATCTTTAAGCTAATAAAATTATTAAAACTATTTATATTTAGGTTTACACTTTCCCCGACGACGCACGTTTCGGTTGCTTTTCAGCAGCCATGGTCACGGGGAGAGTAAGATGGTAGTTGTCTCAATGATCTAGTGTAGTTTTTTTAAAGTATCCGAACATCATTTAATCATTGGTTTTTCTATTTATGTAGAATGAGCTCAAAGTATCATGAAGTCTAGCTGTGGTTTGCTTCTTCTTGGGTTTGAGTATTTGAATTACTGAATCCCAAGCTGGTGGTACATTCCAACCGTCTTCTCTATTGAAATTAGGATGCTTTTTGATTTCAATAGCCTCGCGAAGCATCCTTGGGAGGAATCGGTGTTAGTGGTTGGTCCCCTGTTGTACATGTTCACACAAAAAAAGTAAAGTAGTAAAGTTCAATAGTAGTAGAAGTGTAACAGTTTTAAAATTATGTAATACAGTGTTAAATAAACAACACGATAAAATCCGTATAAATGAGTTTAATTTCAATGAATAACATTCGCGTAAACAGAAGACAATATTCATACAATATTTTATAAATATAGTACAGCCGTTACTTAAAATAAAATACCATTACAATCCGTGCATATCCGGACAGATTATAGTGATCCTTGATTAGGCGATACAATACCTATAGCATAATATAAGAGGCAGCAGACTTCTAGGGTATTGCCGTGAAATTAACACAAAGTATTATTGGTAAACAACGATTTATTTACTCCCACATTTCAGCGTCTATACATCGTTAAGTAGCGCACTATGGAAATATTATTGATATTTATTTTATTTCCGAATTCGTCTAATTGTTTCTTAAATTAATAACGAAAGACTATTGCTTTGCTATCAAGTAGAATAAAATGAATAACACCCAACTACAATTTAAATTTATTCAATCCAAGATGATGACAATCAAGGTTGATAATATCGATGAGTATATCCATCCATAAATTAATTCAAAGTAGGACCTACAGCTTCAAGACAGGACCAAAACGATACATAAATACTGAATCAAAAACAAAAGTGAATTAAAATATCTATACCTCTTCTTACAATCTTGTGGTTATTTGTACACACGGCTACACATCAAGTTAGACACCCTATATACGCATAACCACGCTACATACAAAATAGAGAATTGTCAGAAAGGGACAGTGCATAGTGGTGTCGAGGTAATGGTAAGTATAGAGCGTAACAAAAATATAACGCACTCTCTCGCACGATTCGCAGTGTTCAACTTCTAATAGTTCAATGTCCAAACAGTCCAGTAGGCCAATTCACGTATTTAAATGTGTTTACTTGCAGTGCAGTTGCAGTTAAGTTTCGATCAAAACAGCTCTTTTCGTATTCACATAATTTTGACAGCTGATGTTTCAGATACAAAATCCGACGTAAAACTTAACTGCGACTACATACGGACTGCATCGAAACTCGATCGGTGCGTCGAGATATTACGTGAATTGGCCTACTGGTTGATGCGTCGCTGTGTGTAATGTGTATTATGGTGTTCACTTATTCTCTTACAACTGTGCGGCCAAGTTAGCTAATTATTGCAGGTGTTAAGAATATCTTGATGACAATAATAGGGCAATGATCAACATTCCAATTGTTAACCTCTGAGTCTTGTTCGAAGAGGATAATGAAAACACTATGTGGGTCTGTGTGTCTGTCTGTTAGTGACAGTTTATTATTGACAGGCATAGCTCCGGAACCACTGGACCGATTGACTTGTAACTTGGTGTACAGACACCTTGGGGCCATCCCTCGGTCAAGTTTGAATATGGGCCCTGTGGGTCAAAAGACCCCCGAGATACCTATATCTCCTTGACCCCTAGGTCACAAGGACATAAGGTAGAGGATATCCATCAACAGAGTGATTTGGAAGTCCAAGCGAGAGGCTTTTTCTCAGCAGTGGGACAATACAAAAAGCTAATGGAAAAACAATATTTACATGAAGACGAAGAGGTTGAATCCGGGGTTTTTACAACCATCTCGTTATTTTCCGATCGTAAAACCCGTATATTATGTAATGAGTGCTTCTCTGTTACAATCATAATAGGGCAATGGTTGACAGTTCTTTCAATGTCTCAATAAAACGATGAAATTAATATTAAAGTTTGAATAAATGTAAAAGGAGTGGAGAATTATATGTATTTTTGACATGTATATAGGTTAAAATATAGATGCTTTATTTATTTGTTTAAGTAATCTCTGTTTTATAAAGATCAACATTTAATTTATGGGGCACATACATTTATTTTTATATTATATTGTAGGTAATGAATGAAATAACGTTACACTATAATCATATACATTATTACTTCACATTAACATTATTTAGCTTCCTATGTATTCATCATTTTAAATGTAATAATTTTCAGACTCCATTAATTAATTTATAGCGTGTCTCATCAACGTCCAATTTACAATAATGTGTTTATGGAGCGAATGATAAATATGACTCTATTACCCGTGGCCCATGTCATCAAACTTATTACTCGGTGTAAAACCGACTGTGTCATTGGTTTGTAATTACTGTTTTATCTGTTACTGCTATTGTAACGGTTTACTATGTACCTACTAAATAAAAAGCCATATAAAGTAATTGCCGAACTTTAAAAATAAACGTCCATAATCGGAAGACCTAATTACGTAAACGACCATGATGCCAACCATAATAAAGTGGCCTATATTTAAAAGGTATAAGTATACCTAATATATATATATATATATATATATATATAAATATGTGTAAAGACATTAAAGGTATTACAAATCCTTTTGATAATAATTATAACTAGTAATAAAATGCACGTGTGTCGTGTAGGTAAATTTCCACATCATAAAAGTAGCATGTTTAATAATAACGTGGTAATAAAAATAAACATGTTAGGTACTGTGCTTTATTGAAATACATTTGACTATGTTTTTGTCGTGTTTATCTGAAATAATCATTTAAACTTTATTTTACCATAATATGCTTTTTAATAGTTCTGCCTTTTGTTACATCCTAAGTAAAAGTTGCTTAATACTACTGGTCTAGCACAATATAAAAAAAATATATACTTATGTAATCAGTTTTTAAATAAAATATCAAAACATTTTTAAGTATATACGTCAAAAGGGAACAATTTCAAAAATATTAGTTCGCGTGTGCACTAGTATGACTGATGATAATTTTAATTGTTGTTGGTAATACAATTAATTCTAAACAATATACTACTACTAGGTACTCATTATATTACGGTTATATACAGAAGACTAGGTACCACTTTTGCGTGCATAATATTTGAAGAGTGATTTACAAATTCGGACATAACGTATGCGGCGCGTCACGGCGTCACATCGCATCGTTCCATTCTCTCGTGTCGAGTCGTAACTGTTTTGCGGTTCGCAATTCACTTCACTACAGTTCGTTCAGTAATAGCGCGGCGTTCGTACTGTGTTGACGCGTCTTCGTGACATCATAACAATAACATAACCTCTTCGGCGTTATCACGAAACTTTCACTTGTCATTTTCGAATGAGAATCATTTCAGATTTGATCCTTGGATACAGGATCTGGGTGTGAATAAGTATTTTAATAAAACTTTCTAGTTAGTAACCGACCGCGTGTGAAAACAGTGTTTACAAAGTTGCCATTGCTTGGTTTGTGATCGGTTTGCAGTTTTGTGTTTTGACCGTGAACTTGTTGCTTTGATCTGCGTCTCTGTGGTAAGAATCTAGCGTATATTTAATGAATTTAACTTATTAGGCATATACATTTATTTGTTATAAGTTATAATACTTCGTTTTAATGGTATAAACTATTTGCGTATTGTTTTTCATTCGGTGCCTTGCAATTGAAAATATTTTATTACGTTTCATATCTAATCTTAACGTGTAGTGTGTCTCTCACATAGTTAAATATTTCTGTTTGTGTGATTTCAATTATTTAAACAGCAAAAACAAAAAATATGTTAAACGAGCGCTCAAATTGTGTTCGTTCAAATTTATTAACTACCTGTTGAAACATTGTAGATATCGGTTTAGGTCAAATAGAGGCGTAATTGGCATTAACCAAATAAGAATTCAAAAATATGTGTAGATTTCACTTACAGTTAACAAATGAAGACTACCTACTTAAAGTTTAGTAGTGGAATCGTGAGGGATGTTTTTAGAAATGGAGTGAGTAATAGAACTAACTGTTTGTAGGTACCTATGTACCTAGGTACATATTATTCCCACACTTTTAATAGCCAGCATGCCTATTTTATGCATTATAATTAGTAGATGTTATTATTAAACATTCCTACTTATACGTACACAAGCACGATTTCCGTAAATTAAAATCTTTTATTATATAAAACTACTTTAAATATGAAAAGAAATTATATCGGCCTGTCCAAAAAAGTTTTTTTGTTGCGGAGTTAACTACCGAATAGGTGCTGTGCAAAAATTATTTGTCTAATTCAATGAGGTCGCGTAACGGAACTGAACTTATTACCTTCGAACAATGACCACACCTATTTTAACTTAACAATAGGTACTTAAAAATTAATCAATTGTTAATATTATTCATCCGTGATAGTCAAGTTGCCATAGGTTTGGGGTACTTGCAAAAAAATTAGGAATATGACAAGCTACTGTTCCCCTGCGGTGTGTTCAGCACATGGTCAGCGTGCTCCAATATGCCATAACAGTACCTACCTACTTAAATATAGGTATATTTCTCTCAAATTTGATAACCCTGCCTTACTTCTGCAAGAGTTAAATGACCCGATTAAGCTCACCTGCTCGCACCGTCTTCCACGATACTATAGTATAGTTTATATTTTACAATTACTAGCTTCGGTTTTCGGCCTACCTGTAGGCATACAATCCTAGAGATGATTGAACGACGAATATTTTACAATATCCTTCTTCTGTATAAGATTGTTATTCCTTTTCGAGTTCAAGAAAAACCGCCATCGCCCATAATGCTTATATGTAGCAGGATAAGCAGTGTTCTAAGAGTAGATGTTAATTAAAGAGACTTAATAAGGACTATTAGCTAATCTGACAACATGTTTACATAAATTATTTGGATAGTTGATAAAAAGAATTACCAAATATTCTTAATCGAGAAACCCCAGTTACAAGCTACAACAAAATAACTTTGTCAGATAACCTAATCATATCGTATGTCCTCACTGACACCTGCGAAGAGGCCCGAAGGCAACCGACCAAAAATTTTAATGATATGATAATAAACCGATGACGTTGATTTGTCAACATGCTGACGGTAATATTAGCTAAAGAATAATGTAAATTAGTTTATCAACACATTTAAGTATGCGTTCATAATTTGTAATATGATAAATTACTACGACACTACGATTGTTACTTAATAAACTCGCGATTGGAGCAAAGGTCATTGATTTAATAAAAGAGTATGTTGTAAAGCGCATATTATCATTAAATACGATTTTTATTGACAGATAAGATTTTTGTTACGGTGTGATAACGATCGTGACAAAGGTTTTTTACTTTCCGCTCGATGAAGTCACGTATTTGGCTTAACAAAACAAAGGCCTTCACAAAGTTTAATACTTTGTTGGGTCTATTATATCAGTCATGATAATCTGATGTTGATTTGTTCGGTAAAGAAACACGTGATACATAATCTCGAATATTTACCCAAGAAAATTGGTTGATAACACAAGCAATCAAAATCAAGTTTGAGGTATTACTCACCGTTGTGTATAAAATGGGTCTACCACATTTATAATATTAGTATAAGAAACATTAACGTATCTTTACGTCAATAAAGTCATTGACACAATTATGTGATAATAACGACTCAACTGGATTGAATGTTACGTAAATGAAAAGGCGGACGTACAGTAAACGAAATCGGATTTTAAAGACAGAATTCGGAATAAAATTTTTAAATTTCTATGTGTGCTTTAAACTATGCTTGACCCTCTTTTATAATGTTATTGAACCTCTTTTCCTGTATATCTGTCGTTTGACTTCGTTTGTCTGTTGATTTGATACAAAGGTTAGGCCGCGACGTTAGCAAAATATAATTCAATGAATAAAAAAATTTTATCAACATTTAGCGTCGTACTAATTCACCATATTAAAAATTTCTTATTTAAAACCTACAACTTAATCTAGATGAATTATTAAAAGTTCTATAACAAAGTTTAAGAAAAATTACCAAGCTGGACTTATATCTAAATCCATGTTTTTTATTTCAAAAGGTTAGTCAAAGCTTATCCTAAAGTGGATTATTACTAGATTTAATCGGTGCAAATACTGTTCGGTGTTTCAAATAGATCTCGATAACCAAAGGTTAGACGAGTTATCTCTTGCTTCGGCTTCTGATAATTGTCATGTCTATCATAGTAAAGTCCATTTATTCGACGACAACAACGCAGACGGATATTAGCTTGGTGTACTAACTTATCCAGAGATTGACTGTTGGCTTAACTCAAAGTCAGCCACGACAGTCGATCGATACTGCAGTAGCCGTTTTGGTACACTCAACATTACTTACACGTAATAACTCCTTTTTTTTAATTTTTTTTCTTTTTTCCTTTTCGTGGAGGAATGCTATGACGCATATCTCTCCGCGGGGGCGGGCGGAGGGATTATGTCGGACTCGCCGGGGTAAAAGAAAGATGGAATAATAGTAAAGTACCTCCCGGAATACCGACTAAACCTACCACGGTGTTCCTCGACAAAACCACTATCGACGGGGCCGCGCGAATCGCTTTCGCATGCGGTCGCGACCCCGCCGAGGTTACGGCCCGCCGTGTGAAACGGCAGGCCACTACCCGAAGAGACCTACCCAAAGGACTCACGCTCAAAAATTCCCTACTGTCTCCACCCCTAGGGGGGAGACGGACTCGACACAGAGGCGCGCGTGGGAACACGCACGCCGCCTCTTGGACCTGGTGCTGAACAGATGGCGGGCAGGCCCACAAAGCCCGCCACCCCCAGGTCAAACCTCAGGGTGGCTGGAGGTCATCGCGCGCCCTCCGGCGCCCGGCTCTGCGGTTGGGGAGAGGGTTCAAACGCTCCCTCTCCCGCTCCGCCGCCTCCTTGATGGAGATTACTTCCTCGCAAAAGGAGGCGACGGCGTTCCACGACCTCTCACTCCGGACCATAGACTGAACTACGGCCGGGAGCGAGAGGACACGTAATAACTCCTGCCGATGATTAAGCAGCTTATAAAACGTACTGAAAAAATGGTATCAAATACTTCGGTACTTTAGTAAAACTGAGGAAAAGTTATTTAATATTTCCCCGTTGGTTAAGCTACAAGAATACTGGATTTCAAAGTTTTTATATTTTATATTGCAATCGGTTGATTGCAATGTAAAATATAAACACTTTGAAATCAAATGCAGAAAAGGAGGTTTACTGTCAGAAAATCGAAAATTGAGGAATCCGTTTTAATGTCCGTGAAAGTAATACTAGTGAAAGGTAACATTTGTATGAATGCAAAACAATGCCGACAATTTTTTGCAGAAAACACAGTCGAATGGAATACACAGACAATAAAATGGCTGCCTTAAAGTAATAGGTATACGTGTGGTGTTAAGCACGGCCCTAAAAGAGTAACACTATGAGGTTGTATGGTTCTTACACAAGATTACTTAACTAATAAATGTCAACATAAATGTCGCGAATGGTCTCTAATGTCTCCATACATCTTTATCGCGCCCACACGCGTGTGGTTTTATTTTCTACACGTGGAGTTAGTCATGATGTTTTTCTTGAGCTAGATAAATTGTCTATTCGTTTATCAGTGCAAATTTTGTTTATGTAGCTAAAATGTCCTCCTGACCGAATTTCGGTCACGGCGGTCAATCTTAACGGAGACTGGCCATCTGCGCAGGAGATATTATAGTGCACAAGCGTGTGCGCAAACACAAGTGTACTCTCTCTCTGTTCCCTAACTTTCAAGATCCGATGGGACGGTAATCCGACATCACCGGAGAGAGATCAGGCGCAGGACCAACGGCTACGGCTTACGTGTTTTCCGAGGCACGGGGGTGACTTACACCGCCAACTTCCTAACTGCGGGGCTGTTATTGAGATTTCTTAACAGAAAATCCCAATAACTTTTTGTTGGCCCGACCCGGGATTCGAACCCGAGACACAGCAGTCGCATTCACTACCGCCGCACCACGGATGTATCGATATATCGATTAATGTGATTACTATTGAAGGAATGCTTTTCGCCTTTAACCTGTCATGCCTTAAAATACGTTCTAAAAAGATTCCTGTGGCATTTATCTTACCAATGCAACATGGCTAATGCCTTCCTACAGTACTCGGTTGAAACACTAAAACACAAGCTCATGACCTTAGAGAATCGTCGACTTTTTTTGGATCATCTTTTCTTATACAAAATTTATAATAGTCATATTGACTGCCCTCATTTACTTGGTCAAATAAATGTTAAGAGCACCTTAAACCGGCGAGCGTGTATGAGGAATGTTATGAAAGTGAATGAAGCCAGAGAAGTGTGTCAGGATCGTAGCAAATGGAAATCCGTAGTCTCTGCCTACCCCTCTGGGAAACAGGCGTGAATTTATGTATGTATGTATGTATGTATGTATATAAACTCGTTCGGTCGTTTAGATACCAGCCTTTCAACGCCAAAACCTCTAAAACAAATCTAGGGCATTTCTCAACCACCAGCAGACTGCAAGTACAATATAGTCGCCTGTCACGCTTACGTGATCACAATATCGACTTATCCTACTCCTTGCCCAAGTTCAAATCATTATTACCCGATAAATTCATGTAATTGTTTCATTATTCGTATTAATTTGATTTAATTGTATTACTTACCTAGTTTAATTTCATTATAGTAATTATTGTTTCATCACGTTTTTTTAATAATTTACTGTTTCGACATTTATAATTTTATAATAATTTATAATCAATATTATTTTATTTAATTTCCTTAGTAATATTATTTATTTGTAAGCATGTGCATCAGTTTCTTTTAATTGGACATTAGTTTTGTTATTTTAACGCCATTATTTGTTAGCACGTTTATTGAATGTAATTAGTGTGGTTAGTCATATCACTTTTTCATAATTTATTTGTTTTTTTACACACGAGCATAGATTATAAGCATTTTATTTTTTGTTAATGCATGTCGTGGCGCACTATAATTGAGGCAACACTATATAATGCATTTCTGTGTATGTATCATTACAATGTTTTAGTGTATGCTTTGTTGGTTGTCCTTAAATAAATAAATAAATACCAGGCATATATAAAAACCTATTATGTATGGCCGCCAGTGTGCCGCTGCAACTCAATAGGTTAATCTCTCATCGCATACTAATGATCTGTTAAATAACACTCATAGGTAGATTTATGGTTCCATTCCCTTCTGGTATTACCTACTTCTTTTTATTATGTTCTTGATAAATTACATTCATTCGATACAATAACCAAGACAATGAATTCTGTTATAACGACTTTTCTCGTTTCCTTGCTTCCATTACGAATTCATTGAGTCTAATAAAGTGTAATAAAAATAAAAATTGCTATGAATACAGACGGAAATTACTACTCCTTCCTCCGTTTATCATTTTTCTTCCTACTCGTTTATTATATTTAACATTTTATAGGATCTAAGAGAGTTCTTTAACCCGAGTCGTTTTAATACGAATTCATGATATATCCAGTTTAATCAAAATTTCAGCGTGTATTGTTGTAGCAACATGGTCTTGAAACCAGTTTTATCAGTGTGTCGCTGTCCAGTGTATAGCAGTCCCCTACCCAAGTTAAAAATATATCAGATTACGTTTGCAATACATTTTTCTGAGCGTATATGTAGGCACAGTAGGTCCCCGCTTAAACTTACTAGGTGGATGAAACAAGTAGAGTTATCAAAAAGATTAAGGTTGGAATTCAGCCGCTATATCAGTAAAAAGAAACTTAAAATAATTTACGCGTCTAAGAACCCTCCTTGTATTTTAAAGATGTCTTCTAACCTATAAAAGTATATTTAAATAAAATAATTTATTTTACATTGCTGTCCTTCGATCGAGAAGCCCTTATACATCAATAATTAATATAAAGAAGACCAAGCCAAATAAAGCAGGTGGGATATACGCGGGTCCATATTACTCTGATCTAAGTTTACAGTCCGGTAATTGACATTACGAAAAGGTTAACTCTGAGTTTAGAAATCCGAGGCCTCTCATTATGCCCTGAACCACTTTCTTGATTGCTTGCTGACGTCCCGACATCTTCTAAGTAATCCTTGTTTGTTATGATTAATTAATGATTTATGATTATACCTTCCATCTAATAGCAGGATGATTTGATTCAATATATTTAATGAAGATTATGAGTTACTAATTTGATTCGGCTGTTAGGTGCGGGGATTGAATAGAATCATTGCATATTTGTCACGTCGATGAATTGTTGTAGAAACCATAAAGATACGTTTTAGGATAAAGAAATGTAACTAGTCCAAGTAGGTCCATTCCAATATTATAAATGCGTATGGGTCGCTGCTTGTTTGCGACCAACTGCTTAAACTCAGAGATAGCTTAAAATTTGGAGAAAACCTTGAACTGATTCAAAATAAATTGCACACTATAACGAGGGTAACAGCAAGCATACTATAAAAGTGATTAGGCGGTACTTGGCCAAAATGCTTTGTAATACAATGCTCAATCGCTGCCAAGTCGTCCTGAGAATGCATCGCAAAAGAGATGTCGAAATATACTGTTTACAAAACGACATAATATTATTACTGCAAGTCGAATAACAACAAGCGGAATTCTTGAATAATAAAGGATTTTCATTACAATTTTCAATCACCCACAATATTTGAGCGAACGACCACAGATGGTCGGCTTAATACAACTAATGAAAACAGATGCACACACACACATACACAAAATATACACGTGTAAGTTCCAAGCGTTGTTTTGATTCTGGTCGGTTCTCTATACATACATACTCGTACATTTGTCTAAGTAATTTGGGGCTTCTAATATAAAAAAAATAAACAATTCTCTTTTAGATCGTGTTTAAAAAACTAAAAGCAATAAAATAAGAAAGATAAACAATATGATTTTAAGACAAGTAGGAAGAGAAGAGTTTTTACGAGTAAGTAGTAATGAAATACTCCTTAATATATATTTACCAAGAAAATATAAATGAGTAACCCTTCTCATTGTCAGTAGTACAGTAAACGCCTCTAACCTAAGTTGATTAGACCTCCCTACTTGTGTGGCCGAGTTCAGACGTTGCAGGTTTGAGTAGATACTCCTGGCAGCTTAACAACAAAGAAAAAGGAATAAAGAAAATTTTAATTTTGGTCTAATGTAATTTGCCATAAACTATTTTCTGCTAATCCCACGGTAAGATAGAACGGGATATCTGTATGCCAAGTTTCATAACCGACCTTTAACGGTTTTCGCGGCATTTAATAACTAAAATCTTTACACGTTTATAATATTTTAGTAGGATAAAGGCAACAAAAAGAATACAGTACAGTTTTATGACATTTTTGAGTCTAAATCTATAGGAAAATGTTAAAGAAATTAGAAGTTTATCTGAGATACCGGTCACAAATCCATAAATTGAATGCGCTAAATGCTGCTTAACCTTGGTGATCTCCATTCAAATGTATATTCTGTTCATTATCTGTTGATCTAATCTATATGAATAACATGATGATGGCCTTGTTACACGATTCATGTTCAAGTTTACGATAATTCTACAACGTGTTTATGCTTACATGCCAAGTGACGTAATTATCTAGTTCACACGTCGACACACCTCTGCAGTTTGTTTAGAAGATTACTGTCAATTGAATCAAGTTTTTCTTCATAACTATGCATGTATGGATGTTATATTAGCATCAGCAGCTCGACTAAGGAAGTGTGTCGAAGATTGCTGTCAAATGATTATGTTTCGTTTCAAGATTCCTAGGTTTTTCAAGGATACCCTGTGCTGTCAGTAGTATTAACTACCCCAGGCGTAGGAACTGGCAGTATAGCATATATAAGGATCAGCAACCAGCGATAGAGACCACCAAAGATAGATATCATAAAAACGAGTTCTTTTAGCTACTAAGGTAAATATAGGTATTTTTCTTAGCATATTTGTGAAAGAGAAAATTACGAAAGTGGGAATGTTGAAACTGTCCACAACGCAATAAGTGGTATACTCATAGATATACCTCAAAGATAAAGCGTTACAAACATCCATATCTGATTCTCTTTATTCTTGATTGCCTTATTATTAGTGTAAATGAAAACACCAATAATTAAATAATGTACATTGGGTACTTTGTAATAAATATACTTAATTTTATTTAGTGGTTAAATGGTCGTCTCGCCATTGCCACTGCACCGAGTGATGTCAGTTCGATCCCCACACGGGACAAATAATTAGGTGATCCTTAAATAGTTGTTCCAAGTCTGGGTGTTCTTTGTGTCCGTCGTTTGAATGTTTGTTAAGTCTGCCGGAACGTAGGACTAGTCCTAAAGAAGTAGTCCTTTTTAAAGAAAATTCATAATTTAAGGCGTTCTTTGAGGCGACCACCATCATAGTCTTCCCGTTAAAATGGCTACTGAAAAGCAAGCGGCAAGCCGAAAATAGCAAAATTAAATCATTAACAGCACAACAAAAATTTAAAAATAGCCTATTTAAAAATAAACCGCAATAAAATCACTGCCAAAATAGTAGCGAACAAAAAAATATCCAAACACGTTTATAGACCCGTATTTATAAGAATGTGTGGGTAGGTTACATGTGTTATATGAAATAAAAATTGGATAAATATCTATTTTATACTGTAAACATTTTGTATTCATGGATTCAGAAATAGTATTGTATTTTTTAAATGTCGATAACCCAACACTCACAAACAGGATATCTTAAATGTTTCAGACATAAACCTCTTTAAAATCGGTCAATGTTTTACATGCGGTATATTTACCAGACTACGGCGAAGCCAAAAGGAATTTATATATTATTGTACCTGCTATTATTGTGGAGCATACAAACATACATATGTTTGTATGTTCCACCGTAGCGCCTAAACTACTGACTGACTGACCGATTTTCATGAATGAGGTGTCAATAGATTCGTAATAATGGCCCGGGTGACATAGGCTACAGTGGGTGCGACCACGGCTCTACATTGACCATTTTATACCTATTCATTTCTGGATTTCTATCTGAATTATTTTCTTGTTTCGTCCTTTTTAGGCCCCTTTTTTACGAAGTCGGGTTATAGTTTTTAAACTTTATTTTAGTAATTAAAGTTTTGTACGACTGAACAGTAATAAAAGTTTAAAATATGCATTACGGCTGCCATTATGTTTAATGGTTTTCGTCTATGACTTGCCAATATGCTATACTATGAACAATGACATATTTCTGTATTTACTGTTACATGTATACATATGTATGTATATTACTAGTTTTTGCCCGCGGTTTTCTTCGCGTAAATAGTTTAGTTAGCTTAGTTTCTAATAGAAAAGGCGGAAACAAAACACTGTTTAACAATTAAACTGTTCAACAACGGTTTTGCCTTAGGTAACTTAAATACTTACGCTGTGTTCGTCTCTTAGGGTTACAAGGATCGATTTGCTAATTCAGATTCGCTGTAAACGGCATTTATTAAACTAAAATCACAGCATAGATTTTTTCACAGCATAGGCTTTATACGACATAATAATATACGGATTGTAACAATCATGTACGTCCATATTTTAAGGTCATAAAGTATTATTAAAAAATATTATCGTGACTATGAACAATTTCTCAGCTGGTTTGCTCGTTAAAGTACACAGTTTATTGTGTTTAGATGTCAATATCAGTAAATTAGGACATTTCCGGAAAACCTACATCATTAATATCCTACTTTTTTTAAATCCTCATATCAGTAAGGATTCCAAAAAGCTATACATAAACGTCATATGCAACACGTTATAAATAGGAAAAAAAACTCAATTAAAAAAAGCGACTGCAAAGAAGAGAGAAAATTAAAAAATTAAAATAATAAAAAGTGCGTAAAAATGAAAATTAAATAAAAACTTTTATTTTATTTTTTATTTCTGCAGGAGAGGTACACTATTTCCTTTTCTCTAATAACAATATGTATGCGAAAATTCATGGTGATCGGTCGAGTTAGTAGTAGTAACAACAAGCAAACTTAAATTATCATTCATACTATTAGTTAAAATTGTTTCATTAGTTAGATTGTAGAAAACCTCATTACTCATAAATGATTATGAATGACTAAGAGCTATGATAAAATGTCGCATCAAAACACTGTACAGCTTTTATGAGGTCACTTCTTTCGACAACATGTGTTAATAAACAACGTTTATAGCAAGTGATTAGCTGTGTATTAATTGTAGCAGTTGTATCAAATTATGTCATGTTTGTTTTATAGTATGTTACTAGATATTGCCCGCGGCTTCGCTCGCGTTAATCTGGATATATGCAGTAAATTTCTATTATTCGGGAAAAAATTCTGCCTGGAAAGTACCCTATGTTTTTTCTGTGATCTGATAACGTGTACTTATATGAAATTTCTTAATGATCGGCTGAGTAGTTAAGATGTGAAAGTGTAACAAACAAACTCACATTCGCATTTATATTACTTACAAGATTTTCCCTGCGGCTTCACTCGCGTAAATGTAGGTTATACCTAACCTAAGGTTAGGTTAGCCTAGTTACAGTACTTTGTGCTAGATGAGAGGTATCTTATGTCCTTTTCTGTTCTCTTGACGTATAGGTATGTGAAATATCATGATGATCGGTTGAGTAGTGAAGGCGTGAAAGCGTAACAAACAAACAAACTCACATTCGTATTTATAATATTAGTTAGTATTAGGATTTATAAGTCTCCACTAGGTCCGTATCGACTATAGTTTTGATTGAGTTTGTGTGAGTTGTAGAGTTTAACGTTGGCTTACACACAGTTTAAACTATTGCCGATGCAATGAATTTCTCATCATATACATGACCTGATTTGAATTAACTGTAGATAATGACTCTAGAGGGTATTGATGATGTAGGTTTTCCTGAAATGTTCTAATTTATTGATATTGACATGTAAACACAAACTGTGTACCTTAACGAGCAAACCAGCTGAGATATTGTTCATAGTCACGATAATATTTTTATTAATACTTTATGACCTTAAAATATGGACGTACATGGTTGTTACAATCCGTATATTATTATGTCGTATAAAGCCTATGCTGTGCAAAGTCTATGCTGTGATTTTAGTTTAATAATAAATGCCGTTTACAGCGAAACTGAATCAGTAAATTGATCCTTGTAACCCTAAGAGACGAACACAGCGTAAGTATTTAAGTTACCTAAGTCAAAACCGTTGTTGAACAGTTTAATTGTTAAACAGTGTTTTGCTTCCGCCTTTTCTATTAGAAACTAACCATAAAAAAAGAGAGGAAGCATTGAACGAAGATTACAAGTTATATTATCTTAACTAAATCTCTTATAACGTTCAAAGTAAAAGCGTTTACGTAATCGTCTGCGAAATATAACAGTAGGTCGACGATCCCAGTAACAAGTTGTAAAACTTAAAATACAGGAGACACTCAACACGTTGTGATACATGTATGATTCAAGAATTCTTTGTTGGGCTCGAGCCAAAACAAACTTCGGGGCTAATATGATCAGGGCATTGACAGTAACGTTCTTTGAAAAATAAAGAATATTTCTTTACGAATAAATCTCAATCTAAGCAATATATTATCGTCACATAAATAGAGCACAAGGGGAAGAATGCTAATTCAGTATAGATGTCTAACGATGTCTACGGTGCGGAGTTGTTCATACGTTGACCCAAGGGCGTCAATAACCTTCTACAAAACAGTCCAAAGCACCCCTAAAACTAGTTATGGTTGTCGTAATGGCCGACAACGCCTTGCTCAGATAATAAAACCTCTTTAGTTAGTTAAGGCTCTTAGTATTATGACGTCAATGTTATTGGGATATACGCGATCTGTTCGATAAATACATATACTAAAGATAGAGATGTAAGAACATGTGTAACTAAATGTGTCATACAGCTATTGGGTTTGCCCGAATTACTTACGAAGTTGTAATGATGATGAAAAGTCAGACATTGCTTGCGGTTTTTATGTCACCATATATTTATTGAGATAAAATATAGAGAACTGGTTACAGTACATAGGTATGTCAGATAATTACCTATTACTATAATCAATTCTTTAGTGGCACGTCATAGTCGTACGATCAACATAATTATAATTTATAATCAAGTAGGTAGTAAAAGACTATTTCTACTAATCACTGTGTAGGCATCTGCCTACACAGTGATTAGTAGAAATAGTCTAAAAATTAAAATACCTATGCCTACTATCTAGTAGGCATAAGTATTTTAAACATATTTATATGATATTAGTATCACGGTTGCACATTGTTCATTAAAGAATGAGGTGGAGATGCACTATACTTATATATACTTATATGTTTAGATTCATTGTATACCAGGTGAGATGTTTATCGCCAAAACGTCATTGTATATTTATTTAACTGAGAATTCAGTATATACCTATGTCCGACATTGGCCTTCGGGGTTTAGTAGTCGCGTGCGGAAATGTAAGGAACTTTAATTGATGACAACAAATATTAAGTTACTAAACCTTGATGTTTTATTCTCAGGTATTGGCAGTATTATTATATTTTAACTTATGAATTAAGATGTATCGCGGACAGACGCGGAAGAGTAATTGATTGACAAAGACTTCGTTTAGAGAGAAGCGGGACGTTGCGCGGCGCGTTGGACGTCGCGTTGCGCGGCGCGTCGAGCGTTTTTTTCGTTCACGGAGAAGCGGCCCGTCAAGCGTTGTACGCACAAAGACAAACACAAGGCAATGTGTAGTTGCGTTTAAGAAGACGCCGGACGTTGTGCGGCGCTTGGTGCGGGGCGGGCAGAATGACGGTGTCCGCCGCGGCTGCCGTAGTAGGCACCGCAGCTACCACTTTCGACAGTCTTCTTTGAACTTCTCACAACGCAGACGTGTCGTTACAATGAACGACGATTTCATTGATATATTACTAAAAGATAATTATTGTTACTTAAAGCATGACTGTTTGTTTACTGCTAGAGGAGAACGTCACGCACCTCTGGGGTGAGGCTATGGACAAGCACGGCGAGTCTTTGGCTGTCAGCCTAGATATAGCCAAAGCTTTCGATAGAGTCAGGCACCGGTCTCTTCTTTCCAAGCTTCCGGCCTATGGCTTGCCCCCTCAACTGTGCACCTGGATTGCAAGTTTCCTGCAGAAGCGTCGTATTCGGGCCTTTGCGACGGTCGCGCTTCCAAATTTATGCAGGTCAATGCAGTAGTGCCTTAGGGGTCCGTCTTATCCCCTACGCTCTTTCTTCTGCATATCAATGATATGTTGAATCTCGGCAACATACATTGTTATGCAGACGACAGTACCGTGCATGGGCGATATCTCGGACGTCCTGGGGCCAAACAGGCTGAGGTTGAGGTGAAAAGGTAGGATCTTGTCGTTGAACTTGACCAGACCTTGAACCGCATCTCTGAATGGGGTGCCAAGAACTTGGTCCAGTTCAACGCCAAGAAGACCCAGGCATGCGCGTTCTCAACAAAAAAGTCTCCGTTCCTTCTCCTCCCTTCTCTGAAGAACACTCCACTGGTGATACGTGACAGCCTCTCCATCTTAGGTATGGATCTTTGCCGCTCCCTTAATCCCAAAACCTACATGGAGAGCGTCATTAAACAAGCTTCGCGAAAACTCGGAGTTCTGAACAGGGTGAGGCGGTTCTTCGCGCCTGGGCAGCTGCGCCTGTTGTATAAGGCACAAGTGCGCCCTTGCGTGGAATACTGTTCTCATCTTTGGGATGGCTCCGCGCAGTACTTGCTAGACGCTCTTGACAGGTTACAGCGGCGAGCTGTCCGTATCATCGGAGATCCAGAGGTCACGAGTTCACTGGAACCTCTGCAACTCCGTAGGGATATTGCCTCTTTGGCATGTTTCTACAGAATATACCACGAGTGCTCTGAAGAGTTATTCCACCTTATCCCGCCCTCCCCTTTCCTATCTAGAACAACGCGTGCTGGGCTCAGATGCCATCCTTACACGGTGGAGTCGACTAGAGTGCGTAGAGTAGTGCGTAGAGGCCACTGCTCTTAGACCACACGACTGCTTATCATCAAGCGGAGTGTGGTCATTTTGACGAGCAATTTATTGACATACGAGCGATGCGACGCGGCGGGGCTCCCGGCGGGGCTCGCGGCGGGCTACGCGCGGGCTACGCGGCGAGCGACGTGGTAGGCGACGCGGCGGCGAGCAAAGCGTGAACCGCCGCGGGCAGCGCTCAATATCAAACAAAACGCGCGTGATCACGCTTGTGCCTGAACACTCTCACACGTTCCCATATGTTAGAATTGTCCGCGCGACGCGACTTTGGACGTGCCGCGCTACGCCCCGCGTCTTCCTAAACTAGGCCTTATTCTAGCAATTGATAAACCTACCTCTCCGGTAAACAGGCGTCAGTCTATGTATACAGTATGTATTCAACATGATTCAATAAAAGTTGCAACTGCATACTTTCCGTATAATTAACTTTTATAAGTGGCGGTTACATCCACAAGTAGGTATGTCTTAAAGACTGTATTTAATTATAGTGCGAATAGTTTTAGTAACATAACAGCGATAAGTGTTCAATTTAAGTAAGCGCATTATTTTTAGTAACCCTGTCAAGGATATTTAAACTAAATATGTGCGAAATTTAAAAAACCGGGTTATCTTTTCTTAGAGACGTATATATAGCGCCGTCTCTCAAATATGCATAGAGGTTTATGCAGATTCATTTGCAAGCCTTTAATCTGCATATTCTATTAACAAGAATGTTGTCAAAAGTATGTATCATAATCATTTGCATTTGCTCTTGTAGTCCAAGTACGTGTTAAAAATGTGAATGACGGCATTTATAATCGTGATCGAAGTCAAACCAAAGTCGAATTCTATGAATTCATTTCATAATTCGTAGTCGACTAAAGTCATGCTTGTAGACATAAGTACATAAATGTATTTTGTCGGAGACAAAGCTATTCAGGTAGTCTAGTGAGCATTAGAATTGTACATTTTCTAGTATTGTTTGAATTCAGTCAATTGTTTAACTTTGCTTTTAGGCTCCACTAACTCTGTAATCAAATCTCATGTGGAGACTCCAAAAGTTCGTCGTAAAACAAATGGCGTAGAGGGACAAAGACTATTTTTATTGTCTAGGTCAAAAATTTGTAGTCAGACATGACATTTAAGTCCTTTTTTTCTTTAGGACATTGTTTCTCAACCTAATGTCGTATTTTAGTCTCCTTAATTTGGTCTGAATTGTCTTATGTACGTATTAGTAGATTTAATCTAGGTCACAAAGTAACGCTAATACATAGTTACGGTATTACAACCAGGTTTGCAAACGGTAAGATGGTACTTTTACTATTTGTCGTTAAAGGAAAACCTTCCTTCTACCGTTTGTAAATCTGGCAGTAATATCGTAAATAATTATGCATTAGTGTTACTTTGTTTCATAAAATGATAAGTCTTTTCTTAATCGAATTATCATTGAAATGGAAATAATAGCTCTTGTACAGACAATATTTACTAAGCGATTTTCTAACATCTCGTAACAACTTTTGTCGGCGGATTATATAAATACCATATATTTACCGTAATTAAATTTTTCAGTTGTATTTACGACAATCTTTTGTTTTCCATAACGAGACACAAGACGTTGTCAGAAAAGATCGCATTTAAGATCAAATTTTTCTGTTTTAGCAAAAGCACTATCAGATTTGAAATTTTATATCCATTATTATTTTACAATTTATCTGAATTTAAAAACGTTAAGATACAATGTTTTGAGGCTTTTTCTCAAGCTCTAAATCTACATTATAAAAGATTTTATTCGGTTGGCTTTGACTTGTAATCCTGCCTTTTATTACAGTCGTTGTATATTGCTTTCTGAATTTAGAATCCCGAGTATATTATTGTAAAGACGTGTTATGTTTATTTTCTCGTTTAGTATTATCAACGTGGTAAAAAAGGCTTGGATACGTTTTTATTACTAATATCAGTTTTAAAGATTTTTAATTACTAAGTAACTCTCAGAATTTTTATATTCGATAACAGGCTATACACATGCTGTAGGCATTTAGGCGATCTAGTATAATTCGATTATTAAAATTCGTAGCGTAGGTATAATATAAATAAAATGCTAAATATATAAATTATAAATAAAACTCGAAATGATGTAAATACTAATATCCAAAATATAAAAAATGCTTACCAAATTAATATGCAAATGTGCTTTTCAGGCTGTTTTATAATAGGCTATTTTATTAAATTAGCTCTACAACTTTTCTTAAAATCAAATATTTAAGAATTGTCACATAATTTCGACATTATTTATATTTTTTATTGACGTAATTTTTCAATGACATGTTCTACATAAATAAAATATAAATAAAATTAAGTCCTATTAGATGTGTTTTACCCGCGATTTCGCTTTTTATACCAAAAAAGCGTAAAAGGTAAAATAACTATCACATAGGGTATTGTTTTATGTTTACGCGAATGTTATATTAAACTACTTTAGACGGATTTTGTCGCGTTGTTCAATTTAAAATACTTTTAAAAATATTTGGACTATTATTAAATTTCACTACAATTTGTGCAGCACTTTCCCCGACGTTTCGGTTTCTTTTCAGTAGCCATGTTCACGGTGAGTCTAGTAAGCAGCGACAAAACCCGTATAAGGTAGTTTAATGTCAATATCACATATAAGTCGTATTTTTGTTTCGGAATTGTCACTATTCAGCCTTTAAACTACATCAATGCAAGGAATAACGTCAATGATGGATGGTATTAATAAGGTAACGATTATACTGTAACTTTTCTAACATAACTTGATTCCAGGTCAAACTACCTTCCGACACGTAACTATCAACACTATCTGTAGATATTACATTAACACATTATGTATTTCACACATTAATGTATGTACAAACAGGTAATACGGAACTGTACAATGCAAATTCTGCGACGTTGTCTACCTACATAGTAAGTCTTGCTTTTAAGACCGCTGAATCTAGTTAAGTACCTATAGGGAGAGTACGAGACACAAGCAATAAGATTAAGTTATACAGCAAACTGGATTCCCTAGAAGGTATTCGTGATAGAGACATACTATCGTGTACTTACAGCTCGCCGGTCAAAGTCCCGTTGTGAGCTCCCATTGTGATAACGCTATCCCTATTTATGAGGTGCATAGTATAGCTAACATAGATAAGTTGCTTACGATCCCTAGCTTTGTTCAACTTTGATAATGATATTGGAGGTTGTTACAAATGTGCGTTTTTGACATACGTACTGTACTGTCGCATTATTTGCAAGATTTTTTGTCACGATATGACGTCGGATTCGGCTAATTAGATGAGGACATTGCGGCTATATGCAGCCATTTACATCTTGCTTATAGTATAAAATTGTATCGTCGTAAATTGTATCATACGTGCTATGCATACAATCCCGTAAATAGTTTACTATTATAAACGTACTGTACTGAGTGTTATAAGTGACCTTAAAGTCGTAATAACCAAACACAGAACTAGAACTTCAGAAAAGTCAAAGACTAAAACGTAATAATAATGTCCTTCAGATCAATTTCGGTCACGGCGGCCAATCTTAACGGACACTAGCCATCTGCGCAGGATATGTTATAGTGCACAAGCGTGTGCGCAAACACAAGTGCACTCTCTATACCCTAACTCTCATGATCCGATGGGACGGTAATCTGACAAGACCGCAGAGAGATCAGGCGCAGGACCAACGGCTTTACGTGCTTTCCGAGACACGGAGGTGTCCAACACCGCCAACTTCCTAGCGGGCTGTTATTGATATTTCTTAACAGAAAACCCAATAACATTTTGTTGGCCCGACCCGGGATTCGAACCCGAGACCTCATGCACAGCATTCGCATACACTACTGCTGCGCCACGGAGGCAGTTAAAGACTAAAACAATTTGTGTACGATAAAATAAAAGTAGAAACTTACTCTGGTACGAGTACGTGTGGATTACATATTGAAAATAACTTCTCGTACAAAGAGCACCAGTTGCCGATAGTTCTAGTTCGCAAGCTGAAATCGATTACGAGATTTTCCGTACGATCATGTGAGTCCGATAACGAGTATTAAACGACCAAGTAGAGATAAGGCGCTTTATAATATCTTATATGGAATGAGTCGTACCCGTTTAGATAACGACTGATACGGAAGTTATTACAAACGTATGAAGTTGTAGTATTTGAGTTCAAGAGATTGTGCTATAATAAAATAAGTAACACCTGATCTTGTCGCTTTAGCGAAAAATTGTTATAACGTAAAAGTACTTGTTCTTTATTATTTGTACCGTTTCTCCTACTAGCATTGACGTCAAATCCAAGGTTTTACGAGATACGATAGCTAAGCGTAACAAGTTATTATCAGTAGCGCCTACGTACGTTCATTCTGTGACGTTATTTTTGGCTGTCAATGCCTTTATATACTATAACTAAGACTTGTGACTCCTGTACTATTATATTTTGCACTGCTTATCCGTCTCCTTTTTCTAAAGATAGATACCTTTAGACGTCTAAGCAAAACCAGTATGCAGTGGCAAATGTGATATACTTCGAATATCCTGGCATGAAATGATTCCAATAAGCGATTAAATACATTTTTGGCGTGACATCACACGATGTGGCCTTGACATTGTTGCGTGAACGGCAGATGTGGGATGGCGATTCTCTCAGCAGGTTAATCACAGTCAATATGATTAAGTATTCAGAAGAGTGAAATCATTTAAATCAAACACCGTCACGTACTCTCTAAATTAATCGTTATCAACGAGATTATTTTATAAACAATGATAACCTTGCATTATTTATTTAACAAAATGATAAGACATCCCAGAGAAATGTTCGTAAAGTAATTATAAGGTTGCTCTAACTCAAATATTTGATATTTCTATAAGGTATTACTAAAAATTTTACATACATACAAATACTCATAAAAATACGGGAGATATGACGCCTATGTGTCGCCGAAGGGTAAGCAGAGCCCAGAGGTGTATTACACTATAACTTAATTGCATCAGCCACTAAGCGAGCATGTGGGCATCTACTAAGCACATTAACTATTGCTACATTCCAATTTGGAAATCAACCTGAACTTTACAATTACCCTCAAGCGTAAGCATAAAATATGCTAACGAGGCAGATTGATACCGGCATCTCACAATTTGACTAAAGAGGCTAGATTTTGCCCGCGTCTTAGCTCACGTAAATGAAGGTTAGGTTAGATTAGCAATAGTATTTTTTCTGTATGAAAGGTACTATCGACAGCAGCCACGGATGACCCCTCCTAAGGTTAAAATCGCATAGCAGGCCAACATGGCACGTGACACGCCCCTTTTTTTGTTTGAGTTTTTTTACACTACTTTTGTTTACTGATTCTAAGGCGATACAAACTCAACTGGTCAGCTACGACCTTTTTGTTTGAGTTTTTTTACACTTTACATTTGTATTATATGTATTATGTATATATTTGTGTACCGCCAGGATTGATTATTTATAGGTACTTAGTATAAACATTCTCAAATAGAAATCAGCAATTTAACATTGGTTATGTTCTGAAGCCGCTATGATCAAACGAATCAAAACGACTGGAAGGTATCAAATATATTTTATTACCTATTTATTTATACAACAATGTTAATATTTGAATAGGCCGTAGGTCGGCTACATAATAGTTTATTTAGTTTTATTGATGTGCTCGTATAATGGACTTCTTTGATGCAGATACGTTTTTAAATATTTCAGACTTCATTAATATAATAATTATAAATGTTAAATGAATAAAGCTACCTTGAAATAAATAAATAAAACAACAATATACTTACTATCTCAGTAAAATTGTAATTTAAAAGTTACCTACTAATACTAATTTAACAACTAGGTAGCTACGTTCCATCAAACTAAACAAAAAAAAAAGAAAGTAACAAATAAAACCTATTTCAATGATTAAGTATAACAATGCTTAAATTTATATTTACATTCCATACCGTTATTTTTAATCCTAAGAGACAATACTCTTTATTTATTTTGTGTAAAGCAAAAACAAAAGTTAATACAAAAAGCTACAATTAAATTTACTATTAGAAGAGTAGAGTATTAAAGTGCCTGTGGGAGCTCGTGGTTAGAAGTTCGGTATTGTGTCAACGCAACAACTGTCCAAATATGATACCATCTGGCAAAAGTAAGAAAAGTCATAAAAACAAACGGTTGGTACACTTTTTGTTCGAAGATTCCTTTTTGATTGGTTAACAAAATTAAGGGCGGAGTCACTTAAAGTCAACATGCCTAAGCGAAATTTTTCTTAAATGGTCATCCGTCGTTGCTGTCGATAGTACCTACCCTATGTCTTTACTGTTCCCCTCAGAAAGAGTAAGCTATTTAATGATGATCGGTCGAGTAGTTAGACGTGAAAGCATAATAATAATAAACAAACTCACATTCATATTTATAATATTAGGTAGGATTTGTATTTAGGCGCTCTATGATATATTACAATTATTAACCTAATGACTAACTAGATTTGCATCTCAGTAGAAGGCACTAATCCTATTAAAAGCTTACTATTTGTAAGGTACATCAAAATCTTTTTCTATTTCGTGTGGGTGTTTTACAAGCTTGACCTTGAGAATCCCGAAGAGCAATCGAGCCAATTGTAAATCTGTTTGAATTGTCTTTGAATAAAGCCATTTCCCTTTATGACCATTTATACCCACGAAGTATTTCAGAGGATGACGATAGACGGTGACTAAAAACGTATAGGGTTACGATACTATAAATAAAATCGATTTTATATGACATTTTACTGTCTGTTTTCCAGAAGGATAGGGAGGCGACTACAGTATCTTTTCTTGTGTGGCCTCTCCTGTTTCATACACTCTCATTGAATTCTTTATTCACGGTCTCACTCTTAACCACCCACTCACGCTTGACTACGTTTTCCAGAAAGTCTTGTCAACCGTCCCATTCACATTTACCTTATTAATTCAGATTTAGCATTTATATTCAGGGCCTTTCAGTCAAAAAATAAAAGTCATGTCTATATTATTTATGATGAATTATTGTCGATTGGTTTGTAATTTTTGAGAGTTCTTCTAATTTTATACTGTTACGGCTAGTGCCATCTGACGGCTCTCGGCAGTCCCTTCTAATAATTTATTACAGCACCATCTATTGACATCTTGCGGAACTACGTAGTGTCAGTGCGAGCACAGTAGGGAGAGCGCTAGCACATTCTCGAATCATCGTGCTATTGCGTGCCGGGTATGGCTTTTCTAGAAAACCCCAGAAACGCTTTACCCGCGTATAAATAGAGCGCACGCGCACCGCCGAGTCAGTTTACAATCGTAAGCGCTCAAGTGTTCATCGAGGCGAACCGAAGCGAAAAATACTACGGCGTTTGAAGCAGTTACAGTGGAAAAGTTAATTGTGTGCTAGAATAAAACGTGTTTTAGTCGGTAATATTGTTTTATATTCCGTCGAGCCCAGCACGTAACAATACATTCCCGTGATTATTTCTCTTTCATGGACCATGGATATGGACCTGTGTTATGAACGGTTTGATAAATAAAAGTACTCTTGTGGTCAATTGGACACTAAAGCAGGGATTGCACTACACTGCTTTTAAAAACACGATAAGACACATTGTGTGAGATATAGATGGGTGTTGCGCACTGTGTATATAAGTCCATAAATAACCAAAAGTGTAATATTGTCACTGCCTGCTGCTGCTATGCTTACGGTTTAAAAATTTAGATGGCAATTGGGCGGCGAAAATAAAATAAAAACTAGATAAAAGTCAATTCCAGTACGTTTGGGGCTAAAAATCATCCTTAAAGACTCGATTTATAATACCCGCGGCGGTGGCACAGGCAATATTTCTTGCAAATAAAACTGTAACATAGTTATCAACTTTAATCCAAGCCAATGATGGTTTATATTATGAAAATAGAAGTCAATTTTATTAAAACGCTTTTAAAATACAAACTTATTTAAAATGTAATTATATTATTCACTAAACAATAATAACACGTGCGCAAATTCTCGGCATGGACTATGTGGGCTAAATACTTTGAGAGTCCTTAGGAACTCGCAAGGAATTTCACTGGAGTAGGAATAGTGAAGTCGAGAATATAGGGTATTCAATTAAATTATATCGTGCTCTGTGGACTTATCCTCTTTCTTGTTTAACTTCCACATTTATATCTAATATTAGGAATACTATAATAGAGATGGCAATTTGGGATTATTGATTATTTGTGACATCCGATGAAATCATGGTGAAATGTAGGCATGGCATTAACCATGGTGAAGAATATAAGCTACATTTAAATAAATGCTTAAAAGGTCGTTAATAATTAAATCTAAAGGTCTTATTACATGACCTGCAAGACCTGTTATTTGGCTTGTGGGATTTCGGTTATAGCATATTTTTGAGCCCATATTTGATTAACATATATTATTATAATATATTTACCTACTTCAATAATACTATACATTTTTTTATGAATACTTCTAAATTAACTAACACGAATTAACTTCATGAAGGATCTAAAGTAAAGTTATTTTTAAATAATGGTATCAGTACAGACAGACATGACAAAAACTCCAAAAACTAGCAACCTCGACGTAAGAAGTGGGATGATTAGACACCTCGAAAGAGTAAATAAATGATTCAACAGCATCTTAGTACCTAAGAGAATACGTAAGGGTGTCAGTCCCGGTGCCAACATTAGTTACATCAGTCGATAGGGAATAAGTATCTTGAATTTAATATCGCGACGTTGGTGGTAGCTTTGTTTTTAAATGACTTAAGTGGGGAACAAGAATATGGTTCGCCTGATAGTAAACGGTACGTATCCTATTGATGCTCGCAATATCAGAGATATCACTCGCGCTTTGATAATCTATGGTTCTTGTAAACAATTTGGGTAACATGTGTAATTTTAGACAGTTATCAGGGTTACATGCATCCTATATACAATCGAAGTAAGATATATGCGCAAGTAACGTGTATGATTAACTTGTGCATGTAGTTTACGCGAATATCATCTGTCACTTGTTAAGTAAACACTAGCTCCGTAGTAATTAATTATTTTTTTTGAGAAATAACATCGAACTATATAATTCTAAGCAACAGTTGTGTTTAAGATCAGTGATATATAACAATTTTACAATAAACTAATCTTAGCATCGCTAAATATAACGAACAGTGATAACTAAGTGCAAAGTACAAGTGATACGTATTTACATAGAGAGGACACTTGGATCAAACGTACGTAAACTATACATAACATAAACTTCGCCAAAGACAATAACTTACAATTTTAATTCGCCTTTACATATAAACTGATGTATATATAGAACATTTTCTGTACTTAAATTCGTTTTTTATTCAAAACGATTTTCGCGCAAAGACAGTAGTACCAACATTAACGCGTGTCACACTAGTCGCGTTCCATATCGACATAATTACTACTTACTAAGCATCGGTCGCCATCTGTCATCTTTAAAGACAAGCATTCATGCACGTCATCCGAAGGCTGGTCATTCATTAAAATTATTAGTAAGGCTGGGCATTCATGAGCAAGTGAACTAAAGCTGCTTATTCACGAGAAAAATAACTTGTTCCGCATAGTCACAAAACATCGCTCGTCAATCTAATAGAATATATATATTATGGCTCCAGTTGGTAATGGTAATGGATGTGCAGGATGTCTTAAAGCGGTCCCCAAGGAGTTTTTAGCTTGCAGTTTATGTAAGTCAAAATATGACTTAAGTTGCGCTAATGTTACTGAAAAGCATTTCAAGGCCATGAAAGGCGAACATAAAAATGCTTGGAAATGTCCTGAATGCCGAAATAAAATGCCCAAAACTGACAATACACATACTCCAGCACGTGCGAGTATGATCAGCCTTAATTCTCAGAAAAATATGTCACCTGAACCAAGTAATGTGACTTTGAGGAAACGAGCAACGGATACAATCACCTGTTCGGATAGCGATGACCAACAGATTACTGAGAGTAAATTGCGAGATATTGTGAAGCAGGAATTCAATAGTTGCCTGAAATCTGTAACTAATGAATTACACAATATTAATAAGCAAATAGCTATTTTCCAAGAATCGGTAGCTTTTTATAACAATTGTTTTGAGGACATGAAGAAAAAACTAGAAGCAAAGGAATTGTTAATTGAACAACTGCAATCAGATAATAAGCGCCTTATCACTGATGTTAGTGATCTTACTTCACGACTCAATATAGTAGAACAGCATATGCGTGATAGTAACATAGAAATCAATGGCATACCAGAATATAAAAATGAAAATTTGGCCAGAACATTTATTCAACTCACAGAAGCAATTGGTACTCCAGTTGCCGATAGTGATATAGTACAGATTACCAGAGTTGCTAAAATGGACCAGAAGAGAGAAACCCCCCGCTCGGTAATTGCCAAACTTCGAACTCCTCGACAACGGGATACTGTCTTAGCTGCAGTTATCGGTTTCAATAAAAAGAACCCACAAGAGAAACTTAACTCCAATCACTTGGGTATTGCTGGTATATGTAATCCAGTTTACGTTTCTGAACATCTCAGCCCGACTAATAAGAAGTTGCACGCTGAGACAAGAAAGCTGGCAAAACAGGCATCTTATAAGTTTGTTTGGGTGAGGAATGGTCGCATTTATATTCGTAAAGACGAACAATGTCAGGCCATTTATGTACGGAACTTGGACTGCTTGAGTCGCATTAAGTAAAATGATTGTTTAATTATGTATTGAGTACATTTTGGTGTTGTTTTTATTACAATGCTCGATGTATATTACCAGAATGTGCGCGGAATGCGTACTAAAACTGTAGACATTTATAATAACATTTTGTTAAACAACTTTAAAGTAATTGCATTTACAGAGACATGGCTTAATGCAGGCATCTCTAATGCTGAAATTATAGATCCTAGATATGTTGTTTATCGCCGTGATCGCGTTTGTCGTAGTGAATCCAAAAAAGATGGGGGTGGCGTTCTACTAGCAGTATCTAATGACTTTAAATCTGTTAGAGTAAAAAGCTGGGAATCAAACCTCGAAGATTTGTGGGTAATGGTGGATATCGGTACTCAAACGTGCACTAAGAAGATAGCTATATGTGTTGTATATCTTCCACCGCCCGTCAATTTGGATTCTCTATCTACATTTTTGGACAATGTTACTAGTGTTATGAATTATGCAAATGATGTAATTATTCTGGGAGATTTTAATTTAGGCTTCATTAACTGGACTCAAATCAATAACACGCAATTGCTACCTTCAAATTATGAATGCCCCTTAGGATATACTCTTATTGACTTCATTGCTATTAATAAGCTTTATCAGTTTAATAACATAGTAAACTGCAATGACAAAGTTCTAGATCTGGTTCTAAGCAATAACTCCAGCATAGAAGTATCTCAATCAACCGATCTTCTAAGTAAATTGGATCCACATCATCCAAACCTTATTGTAAGTATTCCAAAATCAAATAACGATACGTTAAGGCCTAAACCTCGAAAAGGAAACAATTTTTATAAAGCAGACTATGAAAGTATATTATTAGAGCTCCAGTCTATAGATTGGATTGTATCTTTTTCTGGCTGTGATAAAGTTGGTGAAATGATTTCAATATTTTATGATGTACTGCATGGTGTCATTGACAAATATGTTCCGAAACATGAACAAAAGAAGCAACTATTTCCTCCATGGTTCTCTAGGGCACTTATAAACATGTTACGTGAAAAGGAAAAACTTAGGCAACGATATCGCAAATACAACAATCCTCGCGATCGTTTGAGTTTTGAGTTACTTCGTAGCCGTTGCCACAAACTCTCGGAGACCTGCTATAGAGAATATAAACGTAAAATAGAGGTTAATATTCAAATAAATTCTAGATCATTTTGGTCCTACATCAAAAACAAACGTAAGGGTTCATCCACGCTTCCCACTCACATGCATTTGAACGATACTGTTGCTGACACGGGCCTGGATATCGCAAACTTATTTGCTAGACACTTTTCATCCATTTATGATAGCACAGGGGAATCTAGGTCTACAAGTGTTTGCAAGGCCGATGTGCCGAAGGTTTCAAACGCTATTGGAGAGGTACAATTTACGGAGAAAGAAGTGGCGCAGGCATTGAATAATCTTGATGCATCTAAGGGCGCCGGACCAGATGGAATTCCACCGGTATTTATTAAAACGTGTAGAGAGACTCTTGCTTTCCCTCTGTGTATAATTTACAATATGTCTCTTAAGCACGGAAAATTTCCTGATGTTTGGAAACGGGCTAGGATAGTGCCAATATTTAAAAAAGAAGACCCTTCTGACGTAAAAAACTATCGCCCCATTTCTATACTTTCTTGCTTTGCAAAGATCTTCGAGTCCCTATTATGTCCTATTATTACACGTCATCTGGATCCAATTATATGTATCCATCAACATGGCTTTAAAATTGGTCGTAGTGTACAATCAAACCTAGTTGAATTTGTTAACGACATATCACGGTCACTGGACAAGGGGCAAGAAGTCGATGCGGTATATACGGACTTCAGCAGCGCATTTGACAAAGTCAATCACACCCTGCTACTGTCCCGACTAGAGTCTGCTGGAGTGCACGGATCGCTTCTGCGGTGGTTTGAAACTTACCTGGCACAAAGATCTCTCGTTGTGGTTGTGAGTGGATATGAGTCCCTACCATATCATGCCACCTCGGGGGTGCCACAGGGCTCTCATCTAGGACCGTGTTTATTCTCACTTTTCATTAACTCCATTACAGCTCAAATCACAAATAGCAAATATTTACTTTTTGCCGATGACCTAAAACTTTACAAAACGATATCATCTATCGAGGATGTTTCTCATATTCAGAATGATTTAAATAACATTCAAAATTGGTGCCACAAGAACTATATGACCCTAAATGTTAGTAAATGTTATCACATTAAATTCACCAAGAAGAAGCATCCCCAAACATCAAACTACCAAATAAACGGTATCTCCCTTTCGAAAGTTAACGAAGTGCGTGATCTCGGAGTGTTAATGGATAAGCAATTGAGTTTTAGGAAGCATGTTGATGAAGCAGTGAATAAGTCGGCTCAAATGTTAGGGTTCCTAAAGCGAAACACAAAAGATTTTCAATTCGTTCGGACAAAGATAATGCTATATAACTCTCTTGTGCGCAGTCGTCTTGAATATTGTGATATTGCATGGAACCCGCATTACGCTATACATTCCCAACGAATTGAAAATATTCAGCGAGCCTTCACCCGTCATATTGCTTATTCGTCTCGTAATATATCTCCTAGATGCCCGTATCGGCATCGGCTATCTTTTTACAGCATGGACTCCCTTCATGATAGGAGACTGATGCATGGCTTGCTCTTTATCCACAAATTATTGCATAATAAAATGGATAGTACTTATTTGACTGCCAATATAAACATTAATGTACCCAGAAGGCCTCCTCGCAAGCCCGTCTACAATATTCTTACTGTACCCTTGTCCAGAACTAACCTTGGTTTGAATGCACCCTTAAGCAGAATGTGTAGGGACTTAAATTCGTTTCTTAAGATTGTGCCTGATGCTGATGTGTTTCATGACAATGAGAACCAATTCCGGAACAAAATATTGAAATCTTTTAAAATAAATAAGTATGAATTAGGTTAGGTTAAGTAATAGGTATTTGTGTAACCTTTTTGTATAAATATTACTGTTGCTAAGTGTTATGTTTGTTTTGTCTTTCTATACGGTTATTTATGTTGTATGCTTTCTTGATTTTTGTATTTTACCGATTTGTTCGTTTTTGTTTTAAATATTAACTATAAACATTGTTTTTTTTTTTAAATTTTATATCTGTTTTGTTCACATTTATATTGAATTTATACGTGTAATCACTTTTTATATTTTTTTTAAAAAACATTATTTTTATTTTACATGTGAATGATGTGTTAGCTCGTAAGTGGCATGTATATAAGAATGTTTGTGTATAAGATGTTATTGTGAGTGTTTTATATATATGCTGTGAGTTGACCTACTAAATAAATAAATAAATAAATATGTAGCCAGCAGTCAGCATCTTCTTGCTTGCAGGCTTGCACCTAAAGGAATGGTGTTTCCTTGTTTGTTTTTATTCTAGTTAGTATGTAAACTTTATTAGTGGCAACATATTAAAAAAAGGAATAATCAATCGATTATTTCTTATCCTCCAAAATTTGTAAATGTTATATGCTTAACCGCAGGACATACTGAAACCTATATTTTTATATGTAATCATTTATTTCACTATGCCCAAAATAAATGGATTTAATTTGATTTGATTCGATTCGTTAACGTCCTAAATGTTGGTCTATTAAAGCATAAAAATCGGGAGTGCACAAATATTGAGTTTGCGGAAAACTTGCTACACATTATTAAAACGCATTATATTCTTAGTAATTTTCCTTTATAATGATAATAATGATTATTGTACACATAGAATTTGCACTGTATACCTAGTGTAAATATTATGATATTACTAAGATATCGCCGCGTATTACTATTAAATGATATGGTCTTTCATGATACTCTTATATACAGGGTGTCCAAGAACCTGGCGTCCAACTGGATTCCCACGATGCCCCAAGTTCTAACAGTACTCAGAAAAATATTTTAAAAAATCCACCCCATGTACTTACAGAATTATACTGATTTCAAAAAAAAAGGGGAAATGAGCACCCTGTGACATACTTTTGAATGCTGTGACTGCTAATGCTGATAATT
Source organism: Catocala nupta (assembly GCA_963675205.1). Taxonomy (NCBI): domain Eukaryota; kingdom Metazoa; phylum Arthropoda; class Insecta; order Lepidoptera; family Erebidae; genus Catocala; species Catocala nupta. Next base: position 16,359,759 of record OY776097.1, on the reverse strand, counting down.
TCGATATTTCTTGGAGGTTTTGTAATCTAGGGTATTGCTGTGTCTAAATAGAATGTAAAAATAAAGTACTTATTGTACCATTTTAAAATAAAATATTATTTTAACTAAAGGTGATATGGAAAACTATTGAATTTCGCAACTTTGACCGACTGTAGTGTAAAAAAAATGTACCAAAATAGTATGGCAAGTGACGTCAAATTTTGACGCGTTTATTCCTCTTTTTAAAAAGGTATAATACTTACACATTAATTTGAAAAAAAAAATTTTGATAATATTTTTACTCAACAACCCAATTTTTACGAAGTGCCTACCTACTAACGGTAACTGTCGGACCCTTTCTTATCTTAGAAACTGTTATGTTACTACTATTATTTACTTCGGTTCCAAGAGTGAGCAAGAAGGAAATACACACAGGTAGATGGGTTCCCAGTAGAATAAAAGCAAAGAATGTTAGTTTAAAGATATTTTATTACAATAAATGTTCAAAATGTTGACCACCCGCGGCAATACAAGCTCTCACTCTCCTTAAAAAGGACCGCTTTATGTTTCGCGAGTAACTTTTTTGACGTATCACCTGCACTGCTTGTGTTATCTTCTCACGAAGGTCAGCGATGTCATTAATGGGCTTCGCATAAACGAGCTCCTTCATAGTTCCCCAGAAAAAAAAATCCAGCGGATTTAAGTCAGGTGAGCGGGCTGGCCACGGGATTGTTCCTGATCGCCCAATCCACCTGTTCGGGTATTGCTCGTCCAAAAACTCTCTAACGGATACGCGAAAATGTGCTGGACAGCCGTCGTGTTGGAACCACATATCTGGTGGGGTCTCTTCTAGTAAGTTTGGCAAATCATTTTGAAGAAAATTTAAATATGATTCGCCAGTCAAATTCTCGGGCATCTCAAATGGACCAATAATATTCCCACAGAGAATACCGGTCCACATGTTCACTTTGAACCGGTACTGGGATCTATCTTCTCGCATCAAGTGCGGATTTTCCACATGCCACTCGTGCAAGTTGTGTAGGTTCATGTAGCCATCCTTCTTAAATGTAGATTCATCTGACCACAAAATTTTGTCGATAAAGTTTTCGTCTTCTCGATGTTTTTGCAGGATTGTTTCACAAAACGCGACTCGGCTCGGATAGTCTCGAGGTAAAAGACTTTGCACTCGCTGTACGTGGTACGGATGATATTCTTCTTTTTGGAGAATACTGTGTGCTGTGCTCTTCGGTATCCCCGTATCAGCTTCTATTCCTCGCACAGAGATGCTTGGATTTGCCGACACCGCCTCTAAAACTTCATCGCGTATGAAGTCATTTACGGGTCGTCCTTCACCAGCTACTTGATTGGGGAACCGCCCGTCACATAGTGATCTGTGCACATTAATGAAAACTCGATGGTCGGGATATCGCGTAGCCCTCGGATACCTTTCTCTGTAAAGTCTCGCTGCAGCTCGTCCATTACCTCTACATTCTCCATAAATGTAGTGCATATTTGCGTATTCTTGCGGAGTGTAGGTCGCCATGGTAGCACACACAAAACACAAACTGTCCAAACACAGGCAAAGGTCGTCGTAAAGAGTTCGTTTCAAAGTCCAGAGCACAAAGAGTAATCGAGTCCAATAAACAAAGCTTTAAATCGTAGTACGTGATCAATGGTAACAATAAGAGAGAGGTGCGTAGTAACGGCAGGAGGCAGTGACGCGTACTGACCGTACTGTTATCCTAAATAGCACGATCCCAGATAGCGTCACTATCTATCTCACTCGCACCTCTAACCTTTTTCTCCCTCACTCTTACCTGAATAATGGGGTACCATAAAGAAGAACCAGCAAATCGCAAAGATAGTTTCTGTCTTGCTCCCTCCTGTTGTAATAACGAATCACTATGGTGAGATGCATGCACATACCGTCCCTTACGGTCTAACCTGTTTTTTGAGAGGCCTGTTGTTATTTTTATGAGCATACAACAGTAATTCTTTAGAGGTTAGATTCAATTCGTCGTAAATTTTTCTTTCTAAGAATTCTGTAAGACATCGTAAAAATTGGGTTGTTGAGTAAAAATATTATCAAAATTTTTTTTTTTCAAATTAATGTGTAGGTATTATACCTTTTTAAAAAGAGGAATAAACGCGTCAAAATTTGACGTCACTTGCCATACTATTTTGGTACATTTTTTTTACACTACAGTCGGTCAAAGTTGCGAAATTCAATAGTTTTCCATATCACCTTTAGTTAAAATAATATTTTATTTTAAAATGGTACAATAAGTACTTTATTTTTACATTCTATTTAGACACAGCAATACCCTAGATTACAAAACCTCCAAGAAATATCGAAATTATCAGCATTAGCAGTCACAGCATTCAAAAGTATGTCACAGGGTGCTCATTTCCCCTTTTTTTTTGAAATCAGTATAATTCTGTAAGTACATGGGGTGGATTTTTTAAAATATTTTTCTGAGTACTGTTAGAACTTGGGGCATCGTGGGAATCCAGTTGGACGCCAGGTTCTTGGACACCCTGTATATTTAAGTGTTTAGTAATTGACGGTATACCCGGTATCGGTTTTGCCACCAAGTATGCCAATAATGTATGTTTATGCGATTTTATTTCGTTCCTTTCCTTTCCCTTTTCCCTATAGATTTGAAGAAATTAGGTTCAGATATATCCAAGACATCCATTTTCTAAAACTATTTTTCTTAAAATCTGTTATTTAGTCCTTGTCATCCAATCTTTTTTAATATTTATAGGATAAGACGTATATTTTGAGACAACATTTATTGGCTATATCTTATCTTATGTATGGGGGCCAGTCAGTACAGACCGGCGACACTTCGACCCATTGGGATCTTTTGTGTCGGCCCCAAGATTTATCCCTTAGCTATCTCTCTATGAATGAACTGCATCAGTCGTAGCGTACATTTCAGAAGGAGAAGCCTGAAGTCCTCAGGGTTTGGATATGCCAATCCCATCAGACCCATCCTCAATCCAGCCAACGCGTCGCATTCACATAGTAGGTGCGATATGGACTCGTCCTGTTCACCACAGACTCTGCAGATCGAATTGTGTGCCAATCTCAATCTGCACAGGAAGTCGTTGGTGCCAAAATGTCCAGTGAACGCTCCTGTGACCAGGCGTATTTGGCTCTTGTTATACCCGCAGAACTTCCGCGTGAAGCCCTGTGGCTCTGTTTGCAATGAATTTCTTGGAGTGTTCCAGACCCCTCAGGGCCTTCCACTCTAGCCTGTGTTTGTCATTGCATTCAAAGCTGCCTTGACGGTGCTCTCAGAGAGTCCTCCGAATGGCTCGGGGCCCACAAACAGTTTTATTGGCTATAAAATGCTCTATACATTGTTTAGTGTCTTAGAGTATTTTGTTAATAAATTATTTATATTTTATAAATATCTGTGCGCCTGACTAAAAATGATTAATTTTTTGTGAATGTATTAAAAGTGTTTCATTTTTATGTACAAAATTTGAATATATTATAATTTATTTTGTTTCAGTATATATATACCTATAATATTCAATTAAATAATAAATCCATATTTTTATATTGTTTATGTATCTTTTTTTATATAGTCAATGGCGAAAACCATAATGGTTTAAGCCAGGATTGCACTACCCTTTCTCTAGACCAGACTCTTATTAGCATTACCTTGCTATGATTCGCGGACCATATAAATAAAACAAATCAATCACATGGATCTGATTTACTAACATATTTATTAAAGTATCTTTAATAATTTTACTTTTATTAAGATAGTTGGAGATGCTTGCTTCCTTTTTTAGAGTTCGAAAAAACTCTTATGCAACGGCTTTGTCCGTCCGTCTGTCTGTTATACAACTTTCAAATCCATAACCGTAAGAGCTAGAGACTAGTGGTCAACGCCATTCGACTTAGCATAGTCGATATGCCCACCCCCGAAATGACTGACCTATGACCTCTGACCTCAAGGTCACGTGGTATCACGTGGAATTTGCATATTACTTAAACCAGTTTTTCGAACTCTAAGATTTACGGCAATACATTGCCGTTTCTCACTTGTTATCGTACGTTACTATAACCTTCGGCCATGACATAATAGCTTATTTTTTTGTCTGCGTGTCCCCTGATACATAAATAAAACAAATCAATCACATGGATCTGATTTACTAACATATTTATTAAACTGTCTATAATAATTTTAATTTTATTGAGGTGTTTGGAGATGCTTGCTTCCTTTTTTATCGTACGTTTCTGTAACCTTCGGCCACGACATAATACCATATTTTTTTGTCTCCTGATCCCAGGTTAGGAAAAAATGGTTTAATGACGTTTTCATATGTGACATTATTAACTTACATAAATAAGAAAATAAACTGATTTTGGTTACCGAAAGTTCTGTTGCTTGAATCATCTAAGATAATGAGTCTCTTCACGTTAAAATTGGCGTCAAACTTTATTCAGTAACTTATATTATTACTAAATGTCAAAATATGCACCAAAACGTTCTCTATGTTTGGATTCACAACGCATTATCATGATATTGTCATGATTTAATGATAATGTAAACCCGCATTTCAGTTACAGCACTTACAGCAGCCAATCTTAACGGAGACTAGCCTTCTGCGCAGGCGATTATAAGTGCACAAGTATGTACGCAAACACAAGTGCACTCTCTATTCCGTCACCATAGGTCCGATGGGACAGCAATCCGTAACGACAAGGTAGAGATCAGACGCAGGACCAACGACTTTGCGTGGTTTACGAGGCACTGATATATAAAGACTAGTGTTTATTTGATTGTCGCTTCTTCCTACCGAAAAGAAGCGAATAAAGAACACGATTTAAAAATAAAAAGGAACACGTTAGATAAGGTTGTATCCGATTTAATTTTAAAGCTGTTTATTAGTTGAATATTGAGTTCATCCGAGTCGTATTACAATACGTATTATTACCGTATGTATAATGTAACAGTTCGTAATGGTATTTAGATTAAAAACAATGACCTACATTCAGGTACGCAATGGAATAATACATTCTCCTTTAGTCTTCAGGAACAGACGCCAGTCTATGTATGTATTTTAATTGTAATAGAACCTGGTATTCAATACACATTATTTATGTAGTTACTTAATTTATTTTAATGCAGGCTGTTTAGTTGGTATTCAAACGATTTAAAAGAATTTGGTCACCGTAAACCAGAATGACTTATAAGGATAGTTCGATGCAAAGCGGTCGTGCCTGTGTATGCATCGAGTCCTGACCAAGTAGGCGAATGTCAGTTTGATCTACCGCCAGAAGAATTTAAACTTTTGAAATATGTCATTTGACGTGTAGCAGATCCCGCCATCGCGTCGTCAATTATTAGTAACGGTAACATAACAGCGTCGATTCGCCTAAAGTACTACCTGTCTCTTACGAAAAACCGGCGTAAGAGTAGTAAAACTGTTACTATGTTTCGCTCAGTAAGTAATTGGCCCAGAGGCTCACATGTCTACCTATCCCTTTAATTGCTTCTCCCTAACGTCGGCTACACTTGAGAGATTACCCCTTACTATCGGGCGGTTTGGACGCTTGTTCGCCACTTGGGTTCTTACCACTATCTCTTAAAGTATTTAATTGCAAGAACGAGAATTAGACAGCGCGTTATAAACTGTATAGCTTTGTCTTATTCTTGCGCATGCAGTGGGTATGCTTCGTGAGATTTACGCAAGGCACACCCCGGTCGTATAAAATAACCTTGACGTTTAGACAGTCTAAAATTTCTTCTGGAGTTTTAACTGTAACCTTAGACCTAGACCTACATCAAATATTTTGATCTAAGACTGTCACTAATATTGCAGGTCTAAGTAGTATATAAAAATGTGGGTTCAATGCACTTTTACCTTACTAGGTATAGTGATACTGATATATCAAGTTACGACTGATTTAAAAATCTTTTAGCTGTCCAATTCTAACTAATATAATAAATGCGAATGTAAGTTTGTTTGTTTGTTTGTTACGCTTTCACGCCTTAGCTACTCGACCAATCATTATTGAACTGAAACATGTCAGGATTAAAGAAAAGGACATAGAGTACCTTTCATCCAGAAAACGAATACTAATCACGAGCGTCATATAATTGACATAATCTACATTTACGCGAGCAGAGCTGCGAGAAAATTCTAGTCTTTCACAAAGATACGTAGTTAAAGCATTTATTTTCAACATCGGGATGCAATTTTATGGAAACTGAGAGGTAACTGTGTGTAAAATTCGCTTTGTGCCGACAATATCTGGTCGGCTTATGCCAGGCCTAGCTAATTTAGGTCTAGCCGTGCATCCATTAATATCGGACGCTCGATTCGTTTTATTAATTGCTTTTACTCCTATAGCGAGTATTAATTGCCGTACCTGTGAAATTTGATTTTGAATCTTTAGAGCTTAGTTAGTTTTCGATTGAATTAGTTTATTTTCTGCCGAAGGAGATTTATTGCTTACCGCACTACTGTCGCATCGAGTATTGTGAGTTGCTACTTTTATTGTTATGGATGACAATGTCCCATCGATAAACATGGTGAATGCGACGGCTGTGCTTAAAGTCTTGGGTTAGATTTTTAGATCCATATTATTGGGATTTTCGTCTAGAAGTTCTCAGTAGCAGCATGGAGTCTTCAGGTTAAACTGTGCCTGGTTCGCGTCAATACGCTCAACGCTTGATAACTTGGCATCTCATACCATAAATAGTGCAATGATGGTGTTATATTTCCGTGCCTACACCAGGGTAATGTGTATGTTGTATAAACGTATCGAGGTAACAAACATCGGACACGATGAACTCCCAGAGCAACAGTTCCAGATGTTCTTTGTGGTCAGTACCTATTTGAATAGCTGTCATATATTATATACGCAAACAATGATGACAGAGATTATACCTAATGCAGGAGTTTATTTTTTATAAATAATGTTATCAGACATGACTTTCTTTTGATGTATATTGGCTTCATTCCAAATATAAATTCAGAGGACGCTTAGACTTTAATTACTGAGATAATTAAATTTAAGCGTCTTCAGAAATCTGAGTGTCATCTAAATTTAATAAAACATTTGTTTTATTTGTATTACATGTTATTGTACCATAGAAAACTGCGAGTGATATTTTGATCTTTCTACTCCGTTAGTACAATGAAGTAAATTAAAATACTACTCAGTTGATTAAGTTATTAATTTGTTTCTTTTCTTTCATTTGACCAGACTTATACTTATTCTATACTATAAATAAAGAAATTACATATCAGAATTATTAGAGTAACGTGCTAATATTCTGTATATTTAGCATAAAGAAACTGCAATCTAAGATTTTATTATGATCCAATGCATGGATATTACTAGGTACGTCTGATATGTCACCATAGAACAGATTAACTACATAGTAAAAAAACTGAAAATGAATTCCAATGCAAATCATCAGCGTCATAGTATAAATATTAATACAGGAATAAATTAATAAGCTATTAATGAATACCAACGTTAACGACGTTGACGGCCCACTTAAACGACGTTGCTGGCCCACATAAACGCACATCTTCATAATTAAGACATGTTATGAAAAAAGGACTGACAAGAAGTTGACGATAACTCTTTTTAATTTAAATGAATGTTTCAAAGAGGTATATATATATTTTACTAATGTCCGGTTCCTGTATCAAGAATCGAGTCGTTTTACACACGGACAGTTAATTTCTGAAACATATTCTATAAAAAAAAAAAACTAATTTATAGGAAACATGCATAAGGTGTAGCAACCAAAACGCAGTAAACTACTGCTACTTGAACATATTGTTCCTTTTCGTATTCTATAAGCATTAACAAAATGTAAGGTAGAAGGTAAATAAACTTTCAATATTCGAAAAGTATCTAACTAGTGTAGGTATTGTATATGCAAACACAAATATAAAGTATAGTTTTTGCCATTGTATTACAAACAAAAACTAAGCATTCGTGGTCAGTCAACCAGCCATTATTGAGACTTTAATAGGCATAGTTTTCCATGGACTAAAAAACTCCATTGCGTCAATAAGCGTCATTATAGAAAAAATATGTAAGAAAAACTCATAACTCATGAATGACCGTATAAACAATGCCTTAAATAGATTTTGTTCACTCATTAAAATGCTAATGCAACCGTAGTCCGTGCCAATGGCATAGGCGACAATATTGTTACGTGATAGGTTCGAGGGATAAGAATGTAAACAATATTACCGACGAGAACACGTTTTATTTTAGTACACAATTAAATCTAAAACACTACGCACACTAGTTATACACTTTTCCACTGCTTCAAACTCTGTAGTATTTTCGCTTCTGTTCGCTTGGATGAATACTTGACCGCTTACAATTGTAAACTGCATGGGTGAGTTTCCGCGGGCGACCAGCATCGCCGATGCGTTAGCGTCCGATGGGTCCCTCCTGCGCTTGACGAGGTCGAGCTCCTCGGGAAGAATTTCCCGTGCTCAGGCGTCTCACGAAGTCGTCCAAGCTCTCCATGCACAGGTCCCTGGAGATCGTCCTGTTCTGCACCAAGCGAGGGGCATCGGCGATGGTGCGGAGCGCGAGCGACTACTGCGCACGCAACCGGTGACGGTTCGTCTCAGAGGTGAACGCGAATCAGGCCGGGGCAGCGTAGGTGAGTTGGCTGCGGATGTACGCCTTGTACACGCCGAGCTTTGCGCGGAGCGGCAGTCGAGACGATAGCATGGGTCGCAGGAGTGCGAGCGCGGTGCGCGTTTGGATGACTACGTTGTTGACATGGGGCTTCATGGAGAGAGCGCGGTCGATGGTCACGCCGAGGTATTTCACCGTCGCGGACCACTCGATGTTCTCTCCCATGAGCTTCAACTGTGGTAGGGCTATGCTGCCCATGGAGATCGCCTGAGTCTTCGCCACGTTAACCGTCAGTCTCCAGTCCTTCAGCCAGCTGGGAAGTGCGTTTAGGGTGCGCTGCATCTTGGTGACCGCGTGGACACTGTTCATCGATGTCGAGATGTACGCGGCGTACAGCGCGAGCTTGACGCCGTCGGTGACTGGGATGTCGACCGTGTACCAAGAGTAGCACACGGGAGAGAGGCAACTTCCCTAGAGCACACTGGCGCTGATGGGCCGCTCTGTGAACAGGGCGCTTGCTACCGCCACTTGGAAGTGTATGTCTTGCAGGAAGGTAGCCACGATCCTAACTACTCGATGGGGAGTATTGGATGTGGACAGCTTGTACAGCAAGCCGGTGTGCCATATGCGATCGAACGCTTTCTCCATATCGAGGAATACTGCGACGGCACGCTCGCATTTGTTGCGAGCAACCGTGTTGTCGTGCAATACCCTCGCGAGCTGGCGGGTCGTGGAGTGTTCGGCGCGGCAGCCGAACTGTTCGTCGCGAGGTTACTGCCTTGGCAGTGCGCGTGCGCTCTATTTATATGCGGTTAAAGTGTTTCTGGAGATTTCATATAAGTATGTTTGTTTCATATATGTTGTTTGTATGTAACAGTACGAAGATTGGAGAAAGATTCAGCGATCTCTTTACTCTTCGCGTACCGACGACATAGTTCCGTAAGCCGTCAATAGATGGCGCTGTAATAAATTATTAGAAGGAACAGCCGAGTCTTCCCCACAGTGCACTGGTTGTAACAATATTATGGAAATAAGGTGACGAATGTATTTAGCTGCATATTTGAAATTTTCAACCGAGTTCCAAATAGAACTTTAATTGAGTTTTATAGATTTATATGCTAGTACTAATTAGTTGTGCATAAAGCACTACATATCTACATTTTTATTACCGACCGGGTATTTAATTATTACGACAGTAAATAAGTCTTGTTATGATTATTTTATGGTAATTATACGATAAAAATTGTCATGGGACGGATGTGTCTCCTAAGATGACGTAAACGTTTAACACATACACAAGCAAAAACAGAACTATAGTATAGAGTAATATTTATATGAACGGCAATGTGAATTTTAGAACCTTTAACTGGTCCTATAGCCACACTGGACATGCTATGTCTGATCACAAATGGATGTTTAGAGATAGAACAACTGTTTGTGTTATACACAAACAGTTGTTCTATCTCTAAACATCTATTTGTATATTATTATGTATATATTATTATATTTGTATGTATATTACACAGAATATTATATGATATTGCAACCGAATGTTGATTAATTCGCTGCCACTGATTTTAATTCGAACTAGAATCGAATATTCGAAACTTGTATTTATGGTGAAGTCGTGGTCGATCGTTTCTGTGCGCGGGGCGGACTAGGGTGTATATTTTTTCGTACACCTTGTACCATGTTAATGAAGTTTTTCAACTCTTGCTCCTGGCACCGAAGCACGTAAACAGCCTGGCGATTTCTACATTAGTAAGACTAAAACGTAATCAAATTATCACTGTCAACAATCATTGCAATCGAATTTTCGAATACTTCTATGTGCTTGAAGATTCAAATTTTATATTGTTAGTCACCAATCGCTACTCAGCTACGCAATATAAACCATTTAATGTACGTAAAAACTGCTCGTGTTCAGCTTTGCAAACATGTAAATCACTGATATAGAGTGTACGCAAACTCGAAACAGCTATGTGTGGTTCACTCAAAATTAATTGGTTTTTTCATGTGGGGTTCACCCGCGCTATGTACGTCTGGTTGGAAACCCGAAGTGCTTATATTACACTCTCTTATACATATTTTCCGTATGTATCTAACATACAGTAAAGCATATCGTAAATCGTATAAATTATCGCCGATACCTATCAGGACTAATATGTACTGTTATCAATGAAACCCATATTCCAACTTCTTCAAGAAAATAATCGTGACCCTAATTACTTGTACCCTTTAATTACTTCAGATAACGTTAAAATTTTAGTGTATTCATAATAGGCGATGCATATTAAATGACACAAAGTAATATTGTATGTAGATTGAATAGGGTATAATATGTAGATTGAATAGAGTATATGAGGATTATTATATTCGGTAATGAATAGTTAGTACTTAGCTGGAATATTACGTTCCTACGAATACTAGTTCTAACGCTAAATATTATGTTCGCATCTTAAGAGTAGGTATAATATATTGGGTCCACAAGCACGTGAATGTTCGGGCGCATTAGCGTCGGTCCTCAATACAAACAATCAACACTAGTTGCACAGTATAGAGAGATTATTATCCTAGTACTAGGTATGTAAAAATGATTAATCATCGAGACATCCTGTCGTTTGCGTGCGTTGGCACATGTATATCTATGGAATTAGCCTTGGTAATTTCTATGATTAGTTACGTAGTGATCAATTTCACACGTTATAGTCCTTAAATATTTCTTCCAACACATTGTTTTACCCAATATTCTCTGTGCAAACAAGAATGAAGCAAGAGTGATGTGCCAGAAACGTAGCAACCAAAAATCTGTAGTCACTGCTCATCCCTCTGGGAAAAAATAGGCGTGAGCATCGATCAAATTGATTTGATCGATGGGCGTGAGTATGTATTACTTAAAATTGTTAGTCAACCTTGTGCGGGTTACTCAGGCTCTTAAATAACTTTTCGTATGTGTTCATAATATTAAATTTAATTATCGGCTTCTACCACTGTATAGGAAAATGACGTAAGATTAATAGTATGACTGAAATTTCGCTCCATTTTTGACATTGGATTACATTTTCTATCCTGCAGCGTTTTTAAGTAAAGGCTTCATTGTTCCCAATTCGAGAAGAGTCTCGTGCCTAACAGTGGAACAACTATTTAATAACAACAGTCCTGTGTATGAAAGTAAACTGACTGTTGTTATTATTTACTTTAGCTATAATAAAATTCTCGTTTAAAAGCACTAACATGTTTGTTGACCTATTCGCAGCCTTGCGAAAAATACACAGCCACGTTTATGTAGGTATATACCCATACACAAATATCTAAATGTGTTGAGTGATGTTGACGAACACGAAAAAAATAACCTCGCGGTTGAAATATATGTAAAACTACTGTTACGTATACATGCTTTTATACCTGTCTGTTACCATCACAGAGAAGTCACGTACAGTGCAGTGCCAAATATGTATAAGTAAGTAATACTAGTTTAACGTAAATATAGGTCAAAGTGCAAGATCGATAGTCTTTTTTTTTGCTAAGGTGGCAACAAGCTGTCGGCTCTCTTTGTAGTGAACTTTTACTATAGCTTGCAAACATTTGTAACCAAAGAATATTTAATCTGATAATCTAGTGGTTTAATTGATCGCTTCGCTACTCTCACTGCACCGAGACACAGGGTTCACAGTCATGGGTTCGATCCCCACATGTAACAAAAATTATTGTGTGGAGTCTGGGTTATTTGTGTAATTGGAAATGTTTGTATAAATCTTCGCATAACACGAAATATTCTAAGTAAGACAGTTGCTGTTTAATAAAAAACTTTGTTGATAGTCGGTAATACTGAATATATCACACGAATTATAACTGATGAACTAACAAGGAAGAGATGCTGTTCTCAACTACTGGTGACTGCTGCTGACAAGCCTCTAATATACTATGCTGTGAATAACATAGATTGAGCATCAGCCAATATCGAACGTTAGTCCAGCGAACTCAGTACGGTTCGTCCGAGGTTCTCTAAATTGTTATTATTTGACCGCCTCGTTAGTCCCGTGGCATAAGATTACGCTTTGATTCACGAATCCGGGTTATTGGGTCACAGTAGCGCGGATTTCAGAAAATAATATCCGTTGACCTCCCTAGACTCACATCCTAATATGAGGGACCTAAAACCCAGCTGGTGAAATTTGGAGTGATACACGTATGCTTAACTTTTTGGACAGGAATCTATAAACATATACTATTATTATTTTCAATGCTACTCCAAAATATGCTTGGGTTTCGAAGGATCTCGATGTTTTAACGAAACCACAATAACCGATTCACACTTGTAATATGTAATCGCCAAGTTTAATTACAAGGAAATATATCTGTGTGTAGTCACGTCCTCATTGTTGTATTGGATTGTCTTCAAAATATTCCTAAAACAAAGTCTATTCACCTTCGCGACGACAAGCGATGTGTTTTCGAACAATGTCAACGTCGCTGTCCTTCCATGCATAATGCGCTCATCCTTAAGTATTTTGAACACGATTTTAATGTTATTTATGGTATAGTGCATATTTATAGATACGAGTTACGCACTTGGCAGCTAATATTAGAGCGTTTCTGGCGCAAAATATGATTAAAAAGAACATAACATGATACATTACTTAAATATATTATTCCGGATCTTATCGCGCTTCATCTATTCATTTCCTACGTGCTATAATAGACTCAGCGCGGCAATGTACGACAATCTAAACTGAATAACTATTTTTAAACAAACATATGATCGAAATAGCATATAACGTTTGATCGTCCATTAAAAAAGTTTGCAATAACTAGTTCTTGTACTCTTAGCCTACGATTAATGAAAATGAATGAATGAAACTGGTTTTGTATACAGGCTATAAGGCTAATCAGCATTCTTGAATTGGGGCTGTTGTTTTTTGTAACAGTTCAGGTAGTATTGGGGTTGGATCTCGCTATTTGTACCATCATTTTATCTTACTTCATGCTGTCTATAGTCAAGTACGTGAACCAAAACATTGTATTATCCGTTCATCTGTCATCGTGGTGATGTACTTTTCTGGTTGTTTGGTTGTTGAATCTTTTATCGTCTTTCTGTCTTACTCTCATGACGACGACCATGAAGACGTGTGACAACCTCACTTTTTTAGCTTATTGTGTTAGGAGTCGAGTCGACATTCGCATCTTTCTTCCTTTTATGTTTTAGTACCATAGATTTCAACTTTCTTAAATCCAAGCTTGCATAGTAAACACACTTTGTGAAACAGTTAATTTAATTAGAATTTGCAAAATAGCACACGATGTATAACTTGTGATCTGTAAATAGGCCGTACAGATAGAAGTGAGCAAAACCGTAGGCAGTAGTTATTGAAATATCAAATTATTAATGACATTCCAAAAGCGATCGCCATTATTTCCATTCGAGACTCATTAAAAGGCAACCAGTATTTTAATATATTAATATTTATACAACGTGTACCTATAATATGTAATTTTGTCTAATAAATCTGCCACCAGAACTATAATTTTGCGTAGCGAGTTGAATCAGTTTACGTACTACTTTCGACGCGACAAGGGGTCCAACATATATATCACATATATCTAGGCAATTATAATAATAATATCATAGCGATAATGATGATGAAATATCTTCATTATGTTTGGAACTGATTCACGATCGATCCACAATGGAACATTGTTTCCCAAAATACAAGCTTTAGCTTAGTTTGGGACCAATAATTCGAATATACTGTGAAATACATATTTATATCTTGTCATATTAGCAATCTATGTGAATGTATTTGGTAAATAAGTACATTTTTATTTATTTATTGTTTATCATAATTAATACATTTAAATTGTTGAATGCGTAGTTGAACTAGTGGTCTAAGCGTTCATAATATATAATTTATGCAAAAATCAATATAAAATCGGTTATAGCATAAATTCGATTATCGCCTTTAACCACTAGCAATTAGTCAAATTGGAGCGAGTAGATAGCTTAATTGGCGACATCATTGACGGGGAGTGTTAGTTGATATGATACATTTTTAACAGACAAGGTATCATGACATCTCCACTTCTGAAGGGTGTCTGTTTAGCCTAATGGGCTATCTAGGGGGTTTTACGCCGTAATGAATGATTAATTAGTAGGCCTTATGTTAGGATCCTCTGCCAGCATCAAAAACAAATTTTACCCACTACTATGCCCGTGCACCCCTTATTTAAATTATTCAGTAATCATTTATCCAGAGTACGCAGAATGAGAGGAGGAAGTATGTAAAACATTTCAAGGCTGACATGTAATAATATACTATGGCAATATAAGTACGGTCTAAGTATTTGTTTTGTAATGTCTGCCTCCACGGCATCTGAACGTTTTTCTGAAACAAAAAGTCGTACAGTTTTAGTAATGATGTTCATAAAACCTAATGGACAATTCTAACAGATAATGAGATTGTTACTAAGTCTGGAGGACATTAAAAGATGTTAAGTGTGTACACGTGTGTACTATACAATTCTTAGCAAGTAAACATGTTGGAACTGTGCTCAGGGAACGATAATACTTTCGTCTATTATGTATCTGGAAATGTGAGACAAGAAGCCGTTCTCACTGTTCCTTGGAGAGATCTTAAAGTTGCTGGCGAATCGTCGATCTAATCTACATTTGCTGTAGTACTATTTGGTGTTCTGTGCCTCAGCTCAATCGTTGAGACGTATTTGTGAAACCATATTGTATTATGTTATTTATAAATATTTTATCTTTACTTTTGTTCGTATTTTTACTGAAAAAGATTTTTTTATATATCAACTCACGTCATAAATGTTGTTTACATGGTTTAATATACAGACAAAAGGCAAGCGGATAAATGTTTTTGTTTACTCTTTGCGACTAAAGATCTTAATTACCGCTGTGTATTTTGATATTATAATATATTTAATTCGTGTATTATTGAGAAACACGTTATAAAAAGGAATTGTAAACGTTTTAGTCCGTTGATTATATATAATGTTTATTTTGACGTAGCAACAGATAGTAATTTTCGTTCTCTTAATGTGATGAAACCCGAAAATCTTACCGTCGCTTAGGCACGATAATTTGATTGCAACTGATGAAATACTTATATCGGTAGGAGTTCACTTACTGATTAAACACTTGTATCATTTGATGTTAGTGAACCTGTCTTGTCGTTATTTGGACACAATTTGGAATAAAATAGTTTGGTGCCACAAAAACAATACTAACTAATTAAAAAAAAAAGAGTCAAGTTAGCTATTTAGGTATGCGGAAACGTGCGTGATATCTTATTGCATTACGCAACACATACAATGACATAAGACGTATACATTTCTATAATAGAGTGATTATTCGTACGTTTTCTTTCTGTTGAATTGTGTTGTGGTTACATCTAGAAAATGGTTTTTACATTAATATACATTGTGTTAATTGCATGAAATAGTAGGCTTTTATATTCTATATGTAACCTTTGCATGGGTCATGACAACATTTGCGTTTAACTTCATTTACGTGGATCACACTATCTCTAAGCGCTCATAGCCAGTTGCTCTCACTGATCGGTAAAAGATTAGTGAAGTTAAGGAATGTTGGGTGCGGTCAGTCTATAGATGGGTGACCGATTAGTGGTGTTTCATCTGAGCGTCTCTGTTCTTCGGAGGGCACGTAAAAAGTCGGTCCCGGTTGTTGCCAAATTGACAGCAGTCGTCAAGCGATGTCAGAGGTCTACGGGCGGCTTGAACAACTCTTGACAACAGGTTAACCACAAAAAACGAAAATAAAAATCTTTTATTATATTGGAAAATACATGAAACTCCGTTCAGTGATCTTTGCGCGACCCGCGACATACCAAAATTCTTAATCTATTGTCTTTTGTTCAAAAGCCTAGCAATATTTATAGTCGTAAATATTTATTTCAAATTATTTTATAAAGTATCTTCAATCCGAAACCGAGCTTCGTTACAGTTTTAAAACAGAGTAGATATACACAAACAGTTTTTACTAGTAAATTTGTTGTTAACGCCGGGTCATTGTAGGTATTCATGATGCAACATGTAACTAATCTATCGCAACAGCAAAATCAATTAGGTATAACAAATGATATTCATCTATCGTTAGAATCGGAAATTTACCGCGAATACTATAGACTCTATGACGTTATTACATGTTCATCATGAATGGAATATTAAAATATATACTCGTAGTACTTAATGAAAAAAATTTTGTCCTTGTTCTAATTTAAATAAAATAAACACAGTTTTACAAAACGGACGCAATTAAAACTAGATGACTGGTCGAGGCCTGTGAATAGTATGTCGCTTTGATAAGATAATCAAAAAGATGCGTGATATCTTTAGGTGGGTGTGGTCAGTCTATAGATGGGTGACCGCTTAGTGGCATTTAATCTGAGCGTCTCCATGCTTCGGAAGGCACGTAAAAAGTCAGTCCCGGTTGTTACCAAATTGACAGCAGTCGTTAAGTCATGTCAGAGGCCTACGGGCGGCTTGAACAACTCTTGACAACAGGTTGCCCAACAACCACACGAAAAAGAAGAAAGAAGAATTAAACTTGAGGAGTCAATTAAGCCAAATATCATAACAACTCGATCTAGTCTTGAAATATTTTTATATCTTCGAATAGTGGAGTTAAAATTTTTAACCATTCCAAATTTGGAAACATGCTTGAGTCGAGGCATTTATGCAGTTTGTATGCATCGTTTAAATGACCGATGTGAGCAATTCATCTGATCAACTCGCGTATATAGTCTGCGCGAACAGCTTGCACATGTAGCCTACGCCGACAACTACTTGTGGTATGTACAAGCACCATTTATGTAAGTATACTTAACATTTCCAAGTAATTGTGATTTATATTATTTGCATTTAAAAAAATACACATTATGTATAAACCGGAATTAACTAATATTTTTTTTATTTATTTTAGGAGTTTTAGTCCCGAGGATTACTTCACTCCATTAGGTCTAGACATACAATATAACAAAATAACAATGAAAAAACAGAACAGTCATGTGCATAGTGAACGTCGTCGCATTCCACACGCAGTAATTTTATATAAAGCAATAGCGGCCTCAGATAGAGGATAGGATAGGATAGGCCAAAATTCTGTTACAGGTGCCCAGGTCCTTCAAATCTTTAGTGATGAGTAACATTTCATTTCTAATATTAACTAATATTTGACCAGTTGATAGAACACATTAATAAGTCATTTCGTCCACATAAATATTGTAATAAAGTTAGCCGAAGGTCAGCGTGTAATCGAAATAATACGAGTCAAATGGGTGTGCACACAATGTTTAGTAGTTATCTATCAATGAAGATGATCTCATTCGCTCGATTTGTTTGATTTGTCCCGATTATTACGTGACTAGATAAGTACGTTAGATGTAATCAAAAAGGCTCTGTTCTTCTTGTAGACATATATACTAATAGCTGACCCGCGCAACGTCGTCTGCTTTACATAAGAGAATTTTCCCCGCTTTTGCAACATTTTTTATTTATGCTCTTCTCCTATTGGTCATAGCGTGATGTTATATAGTCTATAGCCTTCCTCGATAAATGGGCTATCCAACACTATAAGAATTTTTCAATTCGAACCAGTAATTCCTGAGATTAGCGCGTTCGATAAATTAATCTACAGAGCCATCTATTAACAATTCATCGAACTAACCAATAAATACACACTACTATTACTATTAAGTTGGACCAAATTACAGATAGTTACGAAGTTTAATCAAAATCGGTTCAGTAGTTTCAGAGTTTATCTCGAACATACATTGTGACACAAGACTTTTATATACATAATAAATATATAAGATAGGTAATGTAATCAATGCGTTATAAGTATAATGACATCATATAAATATGTTTTATCTATATATTAATACGTGAAGCAAAAACTTTGTACCCCTTTTTACGAAAATTGCGCGGGCAGAGGCGTATGAAATTTGGCACAGTTAAAGTTTATATGGAGAAGGAGTGGTGAATTCTAATATTTTTATAAAATATGCATTAGAAATATATTAAATTAATGAAAAGACACCACACGCACACAACCATGCATTTGACACACGAATCGCGTTCGTAGTATTTCGGCATGATTCGGCTGATGTCGTATAATTCTTCGTAACTATGGTTACATACCTTAAATACCTATTGCAATTTCGCGGTATTATAATAACGATCAAACTTAAAATTTAAATCAATTACGGTCGAATTTCGACCACTTGGCTACCGCTAGTTTTAATAAATAGGTGGTTAATAAGCATACGGATGGTTAGCAGTTATCGTAGCCTATGGAAACTTAAAATACCAGAGACTTTTTAAAAAGGAGTTGTTATTTAGCTAGTGCAGGTAGCAATGGAAGCATATAGCAGTAAGAGACCGTTGAACTGCCACTCAGAGATCTGCAGTTTGATCCCACGACTTGTCGCTCGCTTTAACGGTGAAGGAAAACAGCGTAAGGAAACCTGCGTTTCTGAGAGTTCTCTATAGTGTTCTCGAAAATATGTGAATTCTGTCAAATATGGCCTAACTCTTCTTACACTTAGTAGAGGCCCATGCCGAGAAGTGTTTGTAAATATACCGGACTGATATTTTTTTCTGTGCAGTATAGTGTAGCTCTGTTGACAGCACAGCACAGCGCCTCTTTCGAGAGCTTGAAAATTGCTACTCAACACAACATGACGTTGTTCGACTGCTGTCTTCTACAAAGTGAAGTGGAATGCGATGAGAAATGGTCCGTTTCACTTTGAACGAAATTTTTAAATACTTTAGTAAAGCACTATAAACTTTCATAAAAATATATAAAACACTAAAACATGTACGTTCTAATATATTTCTAATAATATCAGTCGGCTGCATATAATTTTGTGATTGTATACTTGATAAAATAACTACCACGCCTGATTCATACATACATACATACATAGATTCACGCCTGTTTCCCAGAGGGGTAGGCAGAGACTATGAATTTCCATTTACTACGATCCTGACACACTTCTCTGGCTTCATTCAGTTTCATAACATTCCTAATACACGCTCGCCGGTTTAAGGTGCTCTTAACCCGGCGTTTATCCAGACCGTCTCCGATCTGATCGAGAATGGTCGCCTAGGTCTTCCCCTTGCGACTGTTCTATTCACACTAGCCTTATAAAGTTTCTTAGTTAGTATTTTCTCGTCCATTCTTTCTACCTTTCCAAACCAGCTTAATATACCCTTTTCACATACATTATTAATTTTATTATTGTTTGGTTTAGCTTTCCTAAGTCTGCAAGAAAACAAACAAACACTTTTAAAACAATATTACTTCAAGTCTCTTTTAGCATAATTGTTGTAATGTAAGAACATACATATACATATATTATGTTGAACTGCTCTATTTGTATCGTTTCACACAAACACGGATTTTTATGATTGCAATTTCGTCACGTGGACTACGGTGTGCGCTATCCACAATATGCACGCTATTTCCAGTTCCATTGAACGGAATCAAATCTGGTTTAGATTTTAAATCGAACTCCAAGAAACCAAACTTTGCAAACCGCATCATAATCTATTCTGTGGGTTTTGGTCGAAGCACGGAGTTTAATATTTAAAGTTATTGAAGTATTGGATAGTACCTTTATAAATAGGAATCTGCTCAAACCGATTGGGCAGCGATTCAACGGTAATGTACGGAGAATCGATACCAAATAATCTTATGTCGTGTTCTTGTTGTGAATATGATTCCCAGACAGGATCGATGGTAGCCCTTACCCGGGGCTGGCAGCGCGGCGATATCTTTTTAGCCAGGTGCTTGCGTTTACTGTATTGTACTCTTAAAAACTACGGTGTTTTTAAGAGTACAATACAGTAAACGCTTATCTTCAGGGAAACCGTTTGTTTGCTTACAATTTAGAAATCGCTTTTATAATAGATAAAAGCACTAGTGATACAGTATCATATTGTTAATATAATACTTAGTTCCACAGTTTCAAGTTCTTGTATACAGAACTTGAGCCGCTCCAATTCTTGTCTGACCGGGTTATTTATGTTATTGTCGTAAGAATTGACCGCTTCGGCGGTCTGTTTGTCGGGCAAAAGGTATCATAGGCTGATATTTCGAATGTTCGGGTCACACAGTTTTATCCCTTAGGGACGTAACATTTTATTTCTTCCCTATTTCGTATATGTGTAATTAGGTCCTTTCCTAACAAAATAATATTCTTTATTGTTTTGAGGAGACTACTATAGATTGGTTTGTTGCATCGATGGGTTTTTAGTTATCTCAATGGACCCGAACTATTTGTGTCGATCCATGGATTTGTCTAGTTGTGTTTTAAAGGCTTGCTTGTGATATAATCCTACTTTATTCATGCGTATAAGGTACAGTCAGCGACATAAATAGGTGAACATTGAAATAATTTTGCATTAATTTATGAGCTAAAATTTTCTAATATTTTTATTCTTTTTTTTCAGCGCTTATCAGATCTATCATAATCTAAGCATAATACTAACCACATATCAAACTATTTATATTAATACATCCGACATGCACAGAGCTTTCGCGTCATCGCTATTAGGTTCCGATAAAAATTTTGCAACATCCCTATGTCAACTCTATTCAATTTCAAGTCGGACACTAAACTATTTCTGCTAGAGTCATATCTGACACACTCCATCAAAAAATGGTGTAAGTCCTCCACAACTTCACATGCCTCACAATCAGGCGAACGAGTATTTTTCATCATGTGAATAAATTTGTTGCATGGAATGTGTCCAGATCTGAGTCTATGACCAATAACAATCAATTTCCTATTTAAACGACTATTCATGCACTAGGGCACGCGAAGAAGCTGACACTGTATGGTCTTATACCATATCCCCTTTTCTAATGATCGTTTATCAAAGTGTTCCTTCCAGTCAACGTAGCATTTTTGATTTTAAACAAAATTTGTAAGCCAGATATCTTCTTCGTAAATTCAGTGGCACCACACCAAGCTCACTCTCCATCACGTGAATCGGAGATGCTTTAATAAATCCTCCTACAATTCTTAATGCCTGGTTTTGAATTTAATTTATCTAAATGGCACCTTGCACTAGTATCATACAGATAGAAACTATAATCTATACGACTTCTGATGAATGAAATGTATATACCTATGTCTCAAATGTTTAGGATGTAAACCCAATGAAAGACCAGCCAATTCCCTAAGTAAATTAAGACTCCTTTGCACTTTCTCTACGGTTACGTTAATGTGTTTACTCCATCTCACATACCTAAATATTTGTAATTATCTACTATTTCTAAATTACTTTTATCTAATTTGAGTTCTAATTAGAGTTTTCTAAAACCTCTACTAAAATACACACTTTAGATTTAGCAGCTGATAATTCTAATCCTAATTCATCTAAAATGTTAGAAAATGTATTTAATGCTGCTTGAAATTCATTTTGGTTTTCCCTGCGTACTGGCACATGGATACATTTTTAATTTCTTTACAATAGTTAATTGTGACTATATTGAAGAGAATAGGAGAAATTGGATCCCCTTGTACCAAGGTGTTTGTGTATCTTATAAAATATTTATTTTGTTCTATTTTATCTTTCATTATAAGATGTCGTTCACTTAAAAGTTGTACAAGTATTGGCATAATTTCTTTCCAACTCCTACATCATCCAAAGTATTTATTAAAATATCTATTAAAACATTATTATAGGCATTAGTAATGTCCAAAAAGCAAGCAATAGTCGGTATTTTACGGGAAAATCCTAAAAAAAATTGACTAACCTATTTCACTAAATAGTCCTGACACGACTGACCTCTTCTGAATCCAGAAGTGTGAGGATATAATAATTTATTTTTCTTCATATACCACTCGACCCTTCTCATGAGCATAGAATGAAAAATTTTGCAAACACATGAAATTATTGAAATTGGTCGCAATTTAACATTATTATTCTTTGAACTTTTAGGAATTGGTACAACTAATATGTCACGCCATTGTGTGGGAACAATACCGGTATTAAGTATGTTATTGTATATGTCTAATAAATATAATTTGCTTACTGGAGATAAATGATATATAAGTGAATATGTTATCCCCGTCGTTACCGGGGTCTGTATCCATTCGTTTAAAACAATGACACATTTCCTGCAAAATAAAGTTAGCCTCGAGAAATTTGTTTTCAGATTTATATTGTTGGGGTTTTGAAAATACGTTATCTGGAGCTAAGTTGGAAAGAAGATCAGCCTTCTGATCATTTGGAACTTGTTGCCTAGCTACCATACGTAACCACATTTCAGTGCTTGTCGTTCCTGCATCGATGCTGCTATACAGTAATTTCGCCAATCTTTTGATTTTGCTTTATAAATAGCAATCTTGGCAGGTCTTATCTTTTGTTCAAGTATGGTTAGGTTATTTGGTACGGGATTTATTCTGAAATTCCGCAAGGCCAACCTGCGCTGTGCAAATAAATGAGGGAGATTTGGGTTCCAATAGGGTTTAGGGCGGAATTCCTTTTTTGATTACTACAGCTTCGAATAAACGGTATGTGTTCATCAGCCGCTTTATTTACCTGGTTAATAAAATTATCATACAAGGACTGTACATTGGCAAAATCTAAAGACTGAAACAAATAACTTTCTAAAGATTTACTGTACTTTGACCATTTTGCTAACATAAAATTCCGCTTTTTACTAATGGCAAAGCAGTTGGAATGACTATTATATTTATATGAAATAATAATACACAAGTGGTCACTGCCCAGATTCAAAGAAGTCAGTTAAAACAAAGGTCACATCACTTCCGTCATTAAGAGGTATAAATCCAGCTTTTAAAGTCGTGTCATATATGTATCTGTATACCTCTTACGTCGGTTTTATAGGACCACAGTGTATGATGACCGTTAAAATCACCTGCGATTATACATTTACTCTGAAATAACGAAAATATTTGCTTCCAATCAGTAAGGCTTGTTCTTGTGCTGACGAAGAGCAATATACCAACACTATATTTAATTTCATTGCAGTTCAAAAGCTTAATGGCAATTATTTCTATCCCTGAATTTCGTATAGAAATGAAACATTGTTGCACTTTAATCGATTTACAAATAACAATAGCGACACCTCCATACCCATCTAGCCTATCTTTTTTTAAAATATTATATCCACTTACGTTGATTTGAGATTCAGGTTTGAACCAGGATCCCGATATTAAAACAATGTGTCTTTTTTCTTGTGCCATCAACAATTCCAACTCAATACGCTTAGGTCTTAAGTTTCGTGCATTCCACTGTAAAATACGTAACTCGGATATTCTTGTACCAACATTAACCATTATTAAACATAAATATGAATGTAGTACATATGTCATCTTTTTTCAGAAATGTTATCAAAACTGTGTACAAATCTCCTTGATAAGTTTACCTAATGGTTGTAGTTTAGTATGCCAATCCATATCAGCAATAATTATATCTTTGACCCTTAGTATAATACTAATACAATTTAAATTAATATTAGAACTTTATTTTTCATTCGCGTTCTTTTCTGCTTCTGAACAATATCTTTCCTTAACCTTATTATGTCTATTAGAATTTCTGTTCTCCACAGTCCTTATTTCTAATGGATGTTCTTTCTGCTTCAAATTCTGGCCTGTGCTTTCCTCTAAATGCATTTTATTTAACAAAGTAGTGTCTCCAGCGTTACCGTTGTGAATAATTGCTTCTGTTACAAGCACATCCCTGTATGTTTTGTCAGTGGTCTGTGAAGTATGTTGTGACTCGAATATGTCTTAGGTTCTATTGTCATTCTCTTGTCCTCTTCTTTTTTTTATATATAATTCTGCTTTTCGATAAGTGCAATTCTGAATGGTCATCATATTTCTAATATCTTTTCCTTTTAAGAATACTGGGCACTGCTCATACATAGCCATATGTGGTCCTTTACAGTTGACACACACATATTTATTTGTGTCACAATTTGCATGATAATTACTGCATTGGGATATATAATCTTTTTGATTGGGCATGATCTGGATAAATGCCAAAAATTTCCAGCATCCAGAACACTGGGAAACTGGAAAGGTGTAGGGTTCCACCTTAAACCTGCAACCGTATCCATGCACATACGGTGGCAAAGTAGAACCCTTAAAGCAAATTCTGTCTGTCTCTGAATTTACCTACTCACCATTGTCAGCTAATCTCGTAAGTCTTAGTACTGATATTATTTCAAATTCACAAGTAATATTTACAATAATTTCTTTATCATCAGCGTCCAGATCTCTTTGTCTAAATATTCAATAATACAAGTTCGCCTCGTCTGTTCTCTGTACTTTGTATCCAAACTTAATAAAATTTTCGCAATTCAATAGCTCTAAAGCACTTTCTTTCTTACCAAAATAGATAAGGGGTCCTTTTATACATATATCATTTTCACTATGTCTTTAATTATATGTTCTTAAAAGCTTGGCCATTCCAAATTGTTTCTGTAAAATATCTTTTCCTGTCACACATATACAAATTTCACTCTCAGCTCCAGAATTTTCAACCCCTTGTTTTGCTAAATTGTCACTTATGGAATCTTTCCTATTCAATCGCTTATGATTTCTAATAACTGTAACAAGTCCATCATCTTCTACTATTTCCTCATCCTCTTGTCGTCCTCTCTTCTCCACAAGTTGTTGCTCACTCTCTTTATTTTTTATCCTCTCATTTAAAGTCAAATTAAGTTGTTGCTCACTCTCAAATAATGGTTCCTGCTACATTTCGATGCTGCCACTTGAGTCACTGAGGTCCACATTATCATGTATGTCAGTCATTTATGAATAACATAAGATAATCAATTATCATAATTTTAATGTAGGTAGAAAATAAAATAACGCTTTGTTATTCTGCGATGTGGTTATACGTGTGCGATCGACTCGACTCGCGTGCCACCCGGTCAGTGTTTAATAATTATATTGTATTTATAACTATCATTAAACTAACTATTTTTCATCTATGACTGATATTACAAAGGTTCAGCGATTTACATATATCGCTGACTGTACATACAATTTAATGTTAATCTTTTTGTCGAATAAGTATAACTTATCTAATTACTAGGAATTTGACGTAACGTACGTTGTCTTGTATTTATCGAAGTTTTTAAAGATATTTTACTTACAAGTAATCTTTTAATCTTCAAAAATATGCACGATTACACTTCTTTTTGTATATGCGTGGTTAGTAGTAAGTACAGAGTGCCTCAAAGTTATGAAGTACCGAATGCTCAAATATGTCTTTAGAACCTGTTTGGATATTTTGAAGGTTTTTAATGAAGAAGGTTTTGAAAACCTCAAAACGTCAGACTGCGGCTTGTACCTAAGACCTGATCAAGGCCATAGCCATTTGCGACAGATCTTACGTTCATGTTCTTTGGTCAACAAGGTAAATTAAGCGATAAAACAAATTCATGAATTAATCTTTCTTAAGTAATATAAAACAGGCTTCTAATAATTCCTGATAGTTATTAGACAATAATGAACGTATTAAATCCCATGTTCCAAAGTCCTTAATTCTTCGTATACACGTTACGTACGTTACACCAGCATTGCGGGTTGCTCTTAATAAATACTCCTAGTAATTCTTCTAAGTAAGCTAATGTAGGTCACATTAATTATATTACTTATTATTATTCGTGGAGATATTATTCTAAAGAGTATTACACGTGTAGTACGTTTTAGAACAATTTCTTAACGTATAAACATCTCGCATGAAACAAACCTAGGCACGTGCATACGGTAGTTTCACACGTGTGACTTTGTAGACATTTAATAGCTCTGGTTCACTAGAGCTATTAAATTTAAGCATTGCTCATCTTAATGTATAGCTTAGGAAACATTTGATAAATTTATAATATGTAACGGGTATTAACGCGATCATTCATGTTTACCTTTTAATGCTTGACATTTCGACCAGGTTACACAGGCCGTGGTTTCAAGCTGACCACTGAGCCACGGCGTGTGGTGTAACCGAAACGTCAAGCATTAGAAAGGTAAACATTCATGATGGCGTTAATACCAGTTAGGTACATAATATACATATGTATATATCATGTAACGTGAAAGTTTAAAAGCATTTGATAAATGATCATAAAATAAAATACAAATTATTGTTTAGGTGGAATGTGTGTTGATTCATATGCCAAATTGTTTATTGTCCTTTAGGGACTGCATGAGCGTTTGCGTTTTCTCACGGTACCGAACACACTCCTCTAACAAATTGCCTCGTGCAGGTATCTAAACCACAACAGTGCGCATTAGTGGTGTCGCCGGCCGCTCCGCCATGCGTGCAAATATGTTTTTTTTTTTAAATTGTCATAATTAAAGTAAATATTTCCTACTCATTGTTAACAAAAGTAGTTGTAGGAATTTTGCTCCTCTCAGGATTGTAGGATTTTTGGTTCTCTATTGTGTTACCTATCTTTTTTATCCATAATCTAAAGTGCCATAATTTTTCTTGTCCTAATCATCCGAATACTAACTTGCCCGAATTTAATGGCACATAATATCACATACCATAAAATTGATATCCCTAAACACAATATGTCCTAAATTTGTTTGTCATTAATATTACAATCAATAATATACAAAAGACTTAAAACGATTTTCAATAAAAGTTATAAGTTCTAAATTCAAATTATTTAATATTTATTTATCCTAATAATGATTTTAAAACTAATTTGTATTACATAGTGTAGCTTTTGTCACGGCTCCGGCGCGCAGCGCTGCGGTTCTCCGGTGGTCCCACGCATGCTAATCGTCGCAGACGGCTTTCGCTCACCACCGCAGCTTAGGCTTGCTGGCCAGCCTCAGCCGCGGCGGCTCGCTCGCAGCCTGCTGCTCCTCAGCCCGCGGGCCGCCTCGCCCCTACGCGCCAACGCGATTCTAAATTACACTCTAGGGGTAGGGCAGACAAGACAAGACTGCGTGGAGTCGGATTCACAGGGATTCGTTTCTGTCACTACAACCTATTTTTTAGCAAATGTTTTAGGACTTACAATTTTATTATAAATGAACATTCGGAATAATACACATTATATATTACAATACTTAGGACATATGGCTTTATTTCATGCATAATTAGGAGAATCAATTCAATCACTTGATATTATGACAGAATAGTTTTAGAAGTAAATATAACCATAGAAAGCAAAATTTAGATGTTTTTAAATTTTGGTTACTGTAGTTTATAGCAAACGTGTTATGGATAATGATTTCGGACAAACAATTTTAGGAGAAGAAAGGGAGGACCAGGTTTGTCCCTACATAGAACATGAACATGCTGTAACATCTGCGGGATAGATGAACTGTTTGTTGCTTTTTTAAATAATTGAATTGGTACGTACAATAATGATCACATTATTCGATCAAATTAGACAAATGCCAGGTGAAGAGTACCTGCCAAAACCAAAAAAGGTTTTTATATTATTATGATCGTAGCTAATAGAAAACGGTAGTCGCTTTCATTCCTTTTGATATATCGCATATTGATTATAATTAATAAATTTCCAAATCACAAAATAAATTTCATTTTAGAAGGAACCATCTCCCGCTCTCGTCTTGATTCCCACATTAAGTTAGTTATATTATAAGCAAAGAAAAACAGTAACAAAGAATATAAATACCGATCGTCAATACAGTCAAACATTCTCATCACACAAATTATTGTCTTTTGTGAGCGTCGAAGTTGCAGCACTAAACATATTGGTTAGTACCGAGATGAACACCGCTAGGCCACGTATAGACCTTGAGCTGCAGACTTCCTTTATTTTTATATTAATTAATTATTGGGTTAGCGTTATTCCGGAATGAATACGCAATTGCTATACCTTTGTCCTGATGGAACCCGCTGTTGTGTTCAAATGTGCATATGTAATATGAGTGTAGCGGTCCACAATTTTGTTTACGTCGACCGATCCCTTCAAACGACCATCTGTGGTGTGGTTTCCGCCCGGTGCCGCTTCCCTACGCCGAACTTGTATTAAGGAAGTCACAAAGGAAATTTATAGTCGCCTAATTTTTATTCACAGCACCTTATTGCCTTCTGCTTCCATTCAAAAACTTCGTTTAAATTCAATTCACGCTGTATTGTTTCTTTCCGCTCGATGACTCAATTACACCTGCCTTTTTTACTTACGGAACTGCCTCATTGATTATTTTGTTACCTTAATTTATTCTGTTTTTGGCCTTTCGTAATATTTTTGGGTTATTCTATTTTAAGGGTATTATTAAATTCTTCCTAATAAATAACCTTATTATAAATATTTTCATTTATCTGGTTTTTGGCTATGAAATTTTAAATTCGCGTTTGCGTGGCGGTTATTGGAATAGCGAGACTGCCTGATGGCGTCGCCAAAAATACATTTCAAAAAAGTAAGATCGGTATTATTTATTTTGCTATAAACACACACCAAATGTAGTCACAATAAAATAAAATCTAAGCATGTCATCGTTTACAAATATACTTCTGTACTTTAGTATTATTTCTGTCACTTTTTTTTATCCTGTCACACTTGCATATAATATGTATAGAATCCGAAGTTGTTACGATATGCCATTCCGGCGGCCTTAAGTTTTGTGGTTTGTTAGAGTTTTTAATTAGAAACGGCTTAGGTAGTCGGTACATTTGGCAATAAAGAAGTGTGGTCTTTTTTCACGGCGTTCGGACAAAATGTGAGCGTAAATGCTTTAAATGTTTCAAAGCTTTTTCCTGCAGGCGTTTGTTTTCATGCCATTTCTACCCTTTTTGTTTTCTTAAACTTTTTCTTTCTTCTTTATTCATCATAACCATCTACCTGTTGCATGGGTATTGATATGGAAAATGTGATTTGACCTTTTCTACTTCAGTATGTCCCGGTCAAATATCGCTTCGGTGGAAATTATTCGTAGCTGGTGAATAATTTCCGCACACTAACTGAAGGGTAATAGTCTCGAAGCCGTGTCTTTTCCTGTCAATCTGATATATGTACCTTCTTCAACATAAATTTTCCGTCTCAACATTAATAGGCAGATTAAAAAGAATAAGTTTTATTTCTTCGATACTTTTGACTTAGAAATTGGTTCACAACTATATTTTATTTGTTAAGGATGGTATTTCAGACCCTAAACGCTATATATCAATCGTCGTCAAAGGCAGAGCTGAGACAGGGGTATTTTTTATTGCTTGAACAGTTTCTTTCTTGTTTTCGTTTCTGGAGAAACTGGTTTTGATAAGTACTTTGTCCTCGTTTCTCTTTAGAGGGTATAATGTAAAAAATATATACATTATATCTACCAGTATCGTCTAAATTCGAAAGGTTTTTTTTTAAATTTATTTAATGGTGTCATGTTTCGGCATATATAGCTATAATAAGCTAATTTTAAATCTTCGCTGACATTGCATTTGAATTGACGTAAAACCTTCATGGTGTGAGATTTTCGAGTGTAACTTTTATCACATGATACCTATAAGATTCTTCTTTTAAAAATTGTGCAACATTCTATTTTCGACTTTCAATTGCTTTTTTTATTCAGCTTAGACGGGTAAGATGGGTTCTTCGAAAATCCGAGTAATTTTTTAATACGAGTTCCGACGCGGAACTAACGCTGCAAAAACGACTCGCAATATCAAAGCTGCGTTTGGAGAGGAGACTGCTAATGAACGCAATGTGCGTTTTTGGTTTAAACGCTTTCATAATGGAAACTTCGACTTGAACGAACCACGTGGAAGACCACACAGGTGAATAATGCTGGATTGGAAATAGTGGAAGCTGATCCGAGTCAAACTATCCAGGAATTAGCGGTTTAACGTTGCCCTACCTACAATATTGGCTCATTTGCATCAAATCAATAAGATAAAAAATAGGAAGAATGGGTGCCTCATGATTTGACTGATCTGCAGAAAGAAATGCGTGTTAAAACTTGTGTTGCCTTGTTGAATCGGTATATTGTATTGGATATTGTATCGAATTGTGACATGTGACGAAAAGTGGATTCTTTACGATAACCGTAAGCAAAAATGCAATGGCTGACCCCAGGTCAAACGCCGAAAAAGTGCCATAAAGCAAAGCTTACCAATAAAAAGGTAAGAGTAACTACTATCCTATCTACTATCCATTTTTTTCGTGATTTGGACAATATTCTACGTGATAAAAAAATTTATTCCCAGAAGGCAGTACAAAACGCTTCACACAGTTTGCCGAATCTAGATCCCCGGAGTTCTATCGTAAAGGCATAAATGAACTTCCGTTTAGATGGCAGCTATGTATAGATAATGAGATTAAATATTTCGATTAAATAAATATGGTACCATCTTAGGAAAAAATGACTTTCAATTTTTCAGTACAAATCTGCAACTTCATACTTTAACCCGTAATATATATATGTATAAAATCATAGGTGAATAAAAACATTTTTCGAAGCTCCGAAATAACGTCTGCACTGCACGTTTGTTTCGTTGGAGCAAACGAAACTGCTTGGAGTAGAAACTCCGAATTGGCAAACGTAAGGTAAGACAGACGACCTAAAAACCAGGCATGATTACGAAAGGCGGCAAACCAGATGTCGTAGAGCTACTTAGGAGAGGCCTACGTTCAGCAGTGGACAGCAAAAGATTGATTGATTATGTTTCCCTATTAATTAATAGAACATAGCAAAACATTGTCATATAAACCAATCTATTACGTATGACTGAAGTATCCAGTCCATGCATATGTTGCATGATACTATGTTTGGTCATATCCTATATGAAATTTATTTGATGAATTTATCAAGACAGCTCATTTAAAACACTGTCACACATAAACGACAAGCCGCCTAATAGATATTGTCACTTTAATTAACGTTGCCCTAGTAATTTCAGTTTGTTTTCTGAATCAGTCCCATTATATGATAACAGAAAAGCTTTTTAGATAAAACTGTATAGTGTGTGTATTAATGCCTGGCCTCTCTAGCATTTATCTTAATCGGGACGGAGCTTGGTCTGTTTGTACTAGAACCTTATCTAAGAGTGTTATGATATGTAGGTAGATGATATCATTATTTATTATTTGATTTTTTTTTGTTAACAACACGGAGTTAAGTGAACCTGTCTTGTTGTCAGTTTTGTTTGATTGCATGCTTTCCCTTTTCATGTCTCGCCATGTGCCAAGCACCGCCAAAATTCTTAAGCTAAATTAACACTGCCTTTGATTTTCTTGATTTATGAAAGTGTTCTTAATTTCTTTGATGCGATGGATCGATTGTATCTTGACTCGTGACGCTTGTTGGAAAGAACGTTGCCCTGTAATGTGTGACGTGTCTTCTCTTCTATATAATATAAGGATTGTTTGGAAGTTTATTCATTATACAATAGTTTCCCGCCAAAGCAACATATTTTATTTCGCCTCCTAACACCCAACACTGGGGCGAAAATGAAAGGAGAGCCGCATGTGGAATATAAATAAGCCTGGCTGTCATATTTTTAAATCATCTGGTTGTTACGGCATCTGCTATCAATAATAAAATTTCCTTGTAACGGTCTCCGGCAAAGCATGATAAGTTATCATTGGTTAGTGAGTAAAGACATGCTTGCACGCTTGTGTTATCTTACAAGTTACGATTGAAATACGTAAGTGTAAGTGTGATTATGATGGCAATCGACGATGCCACTGCAAAACTTGGCAACCATCCTTCGCTTTATCGCTTCTTTAAATGTTAGTTATCACTTTGTGACAAAATATTTTAATTATAATACACTAAGCATTTATTGAGTCCGTATAATAGATATACCTAGGGTTATACCAGTGCAACAACGAAAGCTGCTTAGATCGACGCTGGTGGTACCAATTTAGTTTTGGGTAATACAGGATTTTATAAAAAAGTTGCATCTTAGATCAGAATAAGGTGCCAGTTAGTAAATACGACAGCTATGTATCATAGATCGGACAAAGTGTGATTGGGATTTTCTGTTAAGACACTCTAAGTAGCAGCACGGATTAGAAACTGTGCCCGGTGGACTGCAAAAGAATCTCTCTTAATACCTATCTGGGAGCTAAAATGTAAATGTATTACACCAATGCCTTCAGAGATATACATAGATGAGAAACTATGTGTGTGTGTAGAACAGAACAAAATTCTAAATCCAAACTGCTCCTTCGCATACCGTGTTCGCATGAGTACCTAAGGTAGCTTCTTCACTTATCTAATTAGTTTCGTAGCCTACAGTGAAAATGTAATTTGGTATGTAGGCACCGCAAAGAATGTCAAATAGTAAGGTATTTTAAGTTTTTAATTGGGACCTCGTGCCGAAACAAGTACTTTTGACAGTGCGAATTCAGATTTTACATGCGTTTGAAAATTTCTACTCAACCTTGCTTTTATCTATGACAAATATTCTTGTGACTACTTCATTTTACATTACATTGTTCAAAAATGTGTGAATCTTCATGCATTGTAAGTATATTGAATAAAAATTTAATAATTACGTTTTGTATGGTAATCCTATAGTATGTAATATGTAGACATAGTCAAGTGTTAAAACATGTGATGGGAATAAAAACAACAACGGTCAGAACTGAATATGTAAAATACAACAACTACACGAATATGGAATTAATTGGTAGTTGTTTTCGTGAATGTATACATTATAATGTGGTCTTGTGTTCCGAATTAATACGTTCGGTCAAATCTGTCGACATTGTAGCATTAAAACGACCATTGCTGCATATTACCTACTATATTATAATATTTATCACACAGGTAAACTCAACAATGTAATGAAGCAAAATAAATCTACGGTAAAATAATTAAGTTTCTGTTCTCTGTGATTTCGTATTTGCTTTAATATACCAACTTTTTATATTAATATAAGTTGGCGAAGTAGCTGTTATATATATGTTATGCGCATATCAACAGGTTGGATTTAATTCGGCCTAGTTTGCTCTACGGCAATCGATGCATAAATAATGCGAGAATTATTTCACAGTAATGAATGCTGAATCGAGTCAAAAGAGGTTTTGTATACCTAATCTAAAATAATGATGCTTCTAAACCATTCAGTAACCTCGTGATGTTGTAAAGTTGTTGGGTTCGAGACGAGAAGTCTGGTCTCTTCAAATATCCTCATTAACAACTGGTCCAACTTTACAATATCGATCGTTAGGTATTCTCTTGAATGGCGGCTTATGGTCGCAATCGTTCCTTGGAAAAGCTGAGTTTCGATCGTTGCTGATGCTTAAACTTGCAAGCCGGTTTTGAAATACTTCCAAAAATACAAGAACGGAATTCGTAGTAAATAGCATTGCCGATTTATATAAATAAATATAAAATAACACCTTGTTTACTCGTATTTCTTTGATCTTTGCCTTAACACTGTATACACGATTTTTAAAGCACTTCAAACTTAAACATTGATACATACTGCAGCAACGATGCAGGAATCTCTCTCAAAAACCCTCACCTACTTTTCACTGAACTCTACTTTAGTAACTTGAGTTGACTGTTAGAAAACTTTGATCAAAAGTAGCGTAGCTGAAAGGATAACGTAATATTCGTTCATTTCGTTCGGAAACACAGATTGTGCATCTGCTTCTACCTGATATTTCTACCTGATATGCTTCTACCTGATATTATATAGGTAATGGTATAAGAAACCGCAGGATATATTGTAGCTATTTATTGTCGAGTACGACATAGAGGTTTTATTGCTTAGAGATATTTGCGGTTGACGTTTGTATCGAGTTCTATTTGTATCTAGATGTGTCCTGGCTATAAATGACGAAGTTTACATTTTCATTGTGGTCAGTTTCTTCGATGTTGATGGCGTAGTGGTTAGTGTAACCCATTGCCACGCCTGAGGTTGCGTCAAATATTTGTGTGCATGAACATGGATATTTGTCTTGGTCCGGGTGTTTCTATGTATGATATGTATGTATTTACAAACAAAAAGCATATATGCATATTTATCCATTGTCTAGTACCCATAGTACAAGCTCTGCTTAGTTTGGTTTAGACGGTGTTGTGTGTATGTGGTAAAATAGAATATTAATATTATTTAGTATATCTAACTCGTGTATACTTTCTAGTCTATTAAAAACATGCAACAGTTTGGTGTTATACCTAAACCATTATCAAGTAATGCGAGCAGTCTTGAGTCTTACAAAATGCTAAATACTATATTTTCACTAAGTTAATAATAAGTCTGTTAAAAGACCAAGATATACTTTTACGGTTGCTTATTTAATGTTGTGATGTCTAAGTGTAATGAGAATGTACCTCGATAAGAAGGAAATATAGAATCCCATATATTGTTATCGAGTTATTTACGATTTGCCTGTTGATTCTATACATAGTAGGTTTCGGAAAATCGGAAACAGGAGAATTTCAGTTTGTGCGGCGACGCTTAAAGATAAACAAATGTTTGAACAAATACTGTGTCACTTTGATAAGTTACTTTGTCATGTTCCATTAGCGAAAAACATCGAACGGTGTGTTTGATGGCAATATTACCAACGATTTATTTATGTCAAACTAACTTACGTTTGGAAACATGATTTTTGCGTAACCTTTTTATACCACCAAGATAGAAAGAAGCATATAGCCTGCTAGATAATAAGCGACTACCTTACCCTATTGTCACGTCTAACTCTAGGGGGTATCTATCATTTCGTTGCCAACAACTGCAACAACATTTTGTAAGTACTTGAATAGTTATCAAGAAAGCACAAATTGCTTTCTTTCCTGTTTTTAATAAATGATGATACTTAACAAAATATTTTTTATTGTTACAATATAATTATACACATGTTTACATGTACGTCATAATAATTGTCAACATACCATAAGATATTTCTTTACGACTTACGCAATGGCGTCTTATTAAATGAGATCATTAAAACTCGTTCTTATTAATGAATGGAATGTTCTTTAGCCTGATCATAATAAGAAGGAAAACAGAAAATACGTACAATTTTTATACATTATGTATTTTTATGTACATTTATTATATCGGAAATATAAAGGTCATACGATCATCAATTAAAGTAGCAAGCCTTATAAAAGACGCTCGCGAGATAATTTCGTTTCCCTATGAAGAATTGGTCGATACTTTGTGTAGAGGTGAATATGATTGTATGATAATATCGCTAGGACGCCAAAATTAAGTAGCTATTTAGATCCACCTACTTCTTACATACTACCATGATAGCAATAGCTTACAGTTTGTCTGTGGTTTCGTTAGCATATAGCGCACAAGGCGATAAATTTGTCACCAACCTTTAAAAATGGAGTAGCTCTGTGGTAAACGCAAGAGAAAAGTTATAGTTTCGATATCACTGATAACTAGCCGTCTCCTCATAGACCAGAACCCTCCGTACCGTAAGAACACAATACAAGGTTGTATCCCTTCGATATTTAGTAAAGTACATCCCCAGCCGAGTTGCCCCAGTCTGAAGGAAAACCCAGGTTTAAATTATGCTCTACTTTACTCTAATTGCTTTGTCCATTTATTTCCTGATGCTCTATTATTGTTTATTTTCTATCGCATATATATCATACGAACATAGAACATAGAAAATTATTATAGATTTGTTTTTTTTATTCAAATGTTTAGGAAACACCGTATGATATTCCTTTTAATAAAATTATAAGCCGACTTCAACAACACTAAAAATATCATCTTTTAAGTCTTAACTAAGCTACGAATGAAATCTAACCTGTATATGGGTCGTTGCATAGTAATTGGGTGATTATATTGGGTGTTTTCTGGCACTGACTCCAAATTGGTTAGATGCCATGAGTAGCTTAGTACACTTATAATAAAAAAATATTTATTTGCTTAAGTGTTTTTTAAGCCGGTTTATATTTTTTATTAAAACATTATCATTTTACAATCTTCTGTGACGCTTATTAAGGTGAAAGTCTAGATGGCTAGCCCAGTGGTAGTCGTTAACTAACTAATGCTGATGGCATGCACTACCCGTATTTATTGGTTATTTTATTGAAAATAAAACTTTCTGCAGGCAATAAAGAGTTTCCTGGATATATCTTCGGAATCCAAGGTCAGATGCCCATAAAACTCAAATGGAACCTCCTTGAAAATGTCCCCTTTCCAACAAGAAGAATTTATAAAATTTAAATGGCGAAGATACGAGGTACTTAACAAAAAAAAACAACCAAATAGAATATATATAATAGAATTGAAGTCGGTTAAAAATAAAATAAGTAACGGTGAACAGAACGATTAAATGTATATTATAAACAATCATGACGACTAATTTGCAAGATGCCAAATATCTCTCCATCAACGTAAATATTTATAATAATATACATATATAGATCTAAGTAATTATTAGTTAATTAGAACACACCGTGTTTGCCGTTGGCTGTCTACCATGTGTAACAATTAGCTTATAGCTGTAATAATATTTATTTTTATTTTTTCTCTTTATTTATGGGCTTTATCGCTTAGCGATAACGTCGCCCAATAACTGGATCCTTAAACACTAAACACTATTTGTACTAACTAATATGTGTCCGCCTAGACAGCTAATTTGTATTAAGTGTGTTGGATTAAAAACTAGCCAATGCTTTGCAAAGATCTTAGGTATTTCTTTGGGCTTAACAAACAAATCTTAATGGGTTTTACTGTTATCGAAGCCTCCTTAATGAGATTGAGTAAGTCGAGATCTAGATAAACTGTTTTCTCTTATCTGCATATAAGCGTTTAGAATTATAATTATTTAGATAGACACACCTTGAAGTAACATTATGAAATTAGAATTTAGTTCAGTATTCACAAAAAAACTTGCCGTTATTTTGTTATTATGATAATTTATTGGTTATTTTTATCTATTTCGTCGGCCATTTAAATATTGTAAACATTAATGAACCGATTGATATGCTGGTTTTACTCGTAAAATATACCTAAGTAGTTGCTGACGTGATATGAAAAGCTTCCTCGTGTTAATGAATTCGAGAAGTAATGTGTGTATACAAGTTATCCAAACTCTTTTGCTAATTTTATACGAACTTGTTCTTTATTAAATTTTTCATGTGGGAACGAAACATACAGTTTGCAAGATGGTTAACGATTACATGGAGATATAGCCTCTTGTAATATAGGTATGATATAATAGAAATGTTCGACGCTCGTTGCCGACCTTACAAATATGATCTAACTGCACTACCTATGCAGCGCTTCCGTTGTTGAAAATGATAACATAACGCTTGTTTACTACTTCTGAATACAGCACAGCTGGAACAAGCTGGAAGCTTTATGGTTCCGATCTTTAAAATATCGAAGACTAGATTTTGCCCGCGGTTTCGCGTAATTGTAAGTTATATCTATTTTCTACCTTTCGGGAACAGTATTTTCCAGATATAGGTAAGGTACCCTATGTCCTTTTCAGTATGATGATTTGTCATGTAGTTAAAGCGTGAAAGAGTAACAAACAGACAAACTCACATTCGCATTTATAATATTAGTTAGAACACTTTACCAGATGTATTGCTACAGGTTTTTAAACAAAATATTCTTTAAACTCTACCTTGTAAATAATTTCTCCTATATCTTAATGTTGTTATGGTATTATTCACTTTGCTCAAGTCAAATATTTGTTATTTCATAGTAAACATAATATCCCAAATAATCTAAAGTTTTCCTACAATTCACGATTGTTTACAGAGCCGCGACCAAGGGCCCTGTGTAAATATTCCACCCTACGTACTAAACATTTGTGAACCAACTTTACTTATAATATATATCATGAAGAAAATACTTATTAGATGTCCGATGCGAGCTACTATTGTTCTTGACACAAACTACTTGGTCAATGCATATACAATAAACAGTCTCGGTTGAATACAGCTAGAAATTATGCATCGTTGCTCCCAAAGCTGAATACCTAGATTTAACAGCAATTTAGCATTCCGTAGTACCCAATGATAATAATAAATGCATGTCAAAGGTATCTTTTAATGCATCCAAAAATCTAAGAACAACCTGATATATGTGTTAATGGTCTTTAACTGCCGTTATACTCTACCTGAAAGCAGTACCCCCGAAATTGAAGGCCCCGATACAATAATGCAGTAATTCGCAGTAACTGGAAATCCGTTGTTCTTGCCTACCGGTCTGCGAAACATGTGTAAGTCTATATATGTATGCATAATTGCCACGACACGCTTGATAAGTATAATTAAAGATACGTGGGAATTATGTAGTGGAAAAGCACAGAAAATGGAAGCATATTTATTTACTATTGCAACGAATGAACTGATACTTGATCGGTGATTACTTTAGAAACGAAAATAACATTTCAATGTATTTGTGACTATGGTTCAAATTTTACGTTCTTAATTACTAACTTATAATAAATATTAGAACTTACCTAAGCAGAGTCTTCGTAGACATGATAAATTTGCATAGGAGTATGCATTTTCTTTTACGACATAGATAGAGTAATACATAGTACGTATGTATTACTCTATCTATCTCTCTCGTTCCCACCAGCGGCGTCGAAGCCACTCTAATTTTATTGCCTTTAAATTGAGTTCGTCTCACTGCTACATCTTACAACGGAATTTACATTTTCCCATTTTATTTACACCGCGCTTTTGCGCTGCCATGCATACAAAATACCTACCTCTTATTGAAAGTGGGAAACTTCATTCGTTTTGTAATGAAAAAGTCGAATGTTTACATTGACGGAATTGCCAGAACATAAAGGGATTAACGATTAAATGGACCGCTTCGGTTTTACAATGGTTTTTATTGGTGCAAATCCATACAAAACGGTTTGATTGTTTCTCAATTAAGGGCAACAAATCAATCTACCTTCGCAGTTGTGTGTATAATTTTATCGTATACGTTTCATGTGGGCCTTATTATTACTGTTATTTCGATCATGATATCGTTATGTAGTTGCCACTGTAAAGCTGGTAAATTTCTTATGGTTAAATGATTTTATTTTGGTCTTGACGTTCTGATAGTTTTCAGTACGGGCAATTATTTCCAACAAGGACTATTTGGTTCCGTATTTTGGGTCTATGCATCGAGAAACGTAATCATATGGCAATCATTATAAAGGCGTAACATAAATAAAAGTGATAAATATTGTTACGGTTAATGCCCTCTGTCGGCACTGCGGGGAAGAGTCGGCGGTTTCTAATAATAATTTATTACAGCACCATCTATTGACATCTTACGGAACTACGTATTTGTCGGTACGAGTTCAGTGGAGAAAGCGCTGGCACATTCTCGAACCATCGCGCTGTTGCGTGCCGTTTGTGACGTTTTCTGGAAAACTCCAGAAGCGCTTTACCCGCGTATAAATAGAGCGCACGCGCACCGCCGAGTGAGTTTACTATCGTCAGCGATCAAGTGTTCATCGAAGCGAACGGAAGCGAAAATACTACGGAGTTTGAAACAGTTACAGTGGAAAAGTGTAGTATAGTGTTTGTAGTGTTTTAAATTTAATTGTGTGATAGAATAAAACGTTTTAGTCGGTAATATTGTTTTATATTATTATCCGTCGAACCCAGCGCGTAACAATATCTATTCCCATTGGAAAGGTAAGTTACGGTTTTGGTTTAAGTTCTTGTTATATTGCTTCCTTTGTAAGGTATCACTTACGACTTGGATTCTGTGACTACCAAGGCAGCCCGTAAGAGTTAGACATAAAATGTGGATATGCCTGAACATAACTTCTCCCTAAATTTTGCGACATGCGCTATATTGAAGTCTTCTCTACGTCAGTAAGAAAACAAATGAAAATTGTCTTGCGTCAACTAAAGCTCGTTAGCACAATCTATATATTAATACGTAAAGCAAAAACTTTGTACCTCTTTTTACGAAAATTGCGCGGAGGCACAGTTAAAGTTAATATGGAGAAGGAGTGGCGGATCCTAATATTTCTATAAAATTTGCATTAGAAATACATTAAATTAATGTAAAAGTAATACACGCACAAAACCATGCATTTGACACACGCAGTCGAATCGCGTTTGTAGTATTTGGGCATCGTTCGGCTGATGTCGAAGAATTCTTCGTAACTATGGTTACATATGTATGTGGAGTAAGTGACTTAATTAAATGGGATTATAAGGATATAGTTATAGACAATAAAACCTTAATAACGATCAATATTATAATTTAAATCAATTATAAGTGAATTTCGACCACTTGGCGACCGGTAGTATTATTAAATCGGAATCGACAGTTCAGTTTTCTTTAGCCCGCTTAATGTCAGTCCATTTGAAATGGTTCCTACGTCCTTCTAACCCAAACTATAGCGTCTCATTGTGATCTTTTTTCTATTTTCTATGTGCATTTATCTAGTTCTCGCCTCTGAATTTTAAAGTGGATATAACTTTTAGTAATTGAAGACTTCACGATTCATGCTTTAGTATACATTTTAATGGCATGTTACTGACATCTTTATTGTTTGAGTACCGCCAAATTGCTGTTTGGAAGCGAATAGAAGCCAAAAGACACATTTAAGTCTTATTCGAGTTTATGGTTGGTTTAATAGTTATGTGGATTTTGTAATGAGTCAATCAATATTATTTCGCTTATGTGTCTGTAAATAGTCAAATTCTTGCACACGATCTTACTCGTGTCCTATTTTAATAATGCAAAGCCTACGATCATCGATTAATATCTGCTAAACTATAATTAGTGTGATATATGTATGTTTAAATGGATGTCGAATATTTGGCCTCATTTAGCCTCATCCGCCTCCATGACGACAAAATCGGGCGGGCGGCGACGCCTCCTACGAAGCTGGATGTACTGGCAGCTGACCGATGTAATCCGACCACCAGTGCACCCAGACGGCGCCTAGCTGGAAGATTGCGAGGATCTCTAGGCATCGCCGCATCACAAATTTGAGTCATGGCCTCCCGGAACCACTCGGCCTCCATTTCGACATTGTCAGGCCTGGCCAGTGCTCGCACCCAGGCTTGAACGATGGAGGCTTCCAGGTGGATCTCCCGATTTAGCTTTTTCAAAGCCCAACGCGGACCGCCCCCAATCGGGGCCCTTGAGGTCGGAGGTCAGGGCGGAGACGTCGAATCGGATGTAACGGTGGTCCGATTATGTCTCCACCCCCTCGACGACGCGCCAGCCTTGGACACGGCGTGCTAGGGCGGAGCTAGCAAAAGAGATATCAACGATGGAACGGCCCCGCTGACGCACGCACGTGTGCATTAACCCACGATTGAAGACTTGCAGGCCGTTCTCTACGACCCACTCTTCGAGCAATTCACCCCTCGCGTACGTGGTCACTGAACCCCAAGCCGCAGATTTGGCGTTGAGGTCCCCGGCGACGTTATGTTCGAGAAGATACTCCCCGAAGTCGGTAAGAGATCGGTTGGGTGAGAAGTAGCCGCCTACCATAACCGCTTCTCCTATGAATGCTGCGACGTAACCCCGTCCTCGGATGACGTTCTCGAGGAACGGGGTGCCAGCGGCGACCAGCGAAGTTGGCGCCACCAAGCCATCCCATCAAGGGGGACCTTGATAGCTTGGTGGCGCCAACTTCGCTGCGCAACTACCCAGTCAGCCCTGGAAGGGACAAAATAGGGCTCGGTGACGATGGCGACGTTGATAGACCACTGCGCCATGCTTTGAAGGAGAAGGTCCTGAGCCCTAGCGCAGTGGTTTAAATTGCATTGGAGGAGGCGGAGGTGTGGAGGCATTTCGTCTATACTGACCTCCGTCCCCCCGACCGTGGGAGCGGCGACCCTGGTTGTTGCTACGAGAGGGGACCGATGGGTCGCAGGTTTGCCCGCCGCCGCACACAAGATACAGTGTGGTGGAGCCTTACATTTTGCGGCCATGTGACCGGGCTGACCTTTTTTGTTCTGTAAATACATACATATTATACATAGAAACACCCAGACCAAGACAAACATCCATGTTCATGCACACAAATGTTTGACTTGTGCGGGAATCGAACCCGCGACCTTAGGCGTGGCAGTCGGTTACACTAACCACTACGCCACCGAGGCTTTTTTAAATTACATCCGGAGAAAGTACTGTTCCCGAGGGATACAATATTGACATTACCTATTTACGCGAATGAAGCATATAAGTTTACATTTATTAGACTAAATCGGCTCTCTATTTTATACAGATTTTAATATGAGAATTGGCTCCCAAAACAAAAAGTTTTGTTTATTACCAGGCCTTCGATTGATATTTGACATTATTTGAATAAAGCTTATGACAAGTTATAATCCTTTTCCCGAAACCACATCACGGAACGTGATCAAACAGATCTATTCATTCATATTCATAACTCTTTCAACATTAGGGATAATCTGTGTCGCAAGGACTTCACAAACATTGGATCACACAAAGTATCTACACCCAAACGCCCAAACTCTGTACTATTATGTGCCGATTTATTTCACACCCGTGCCCGTGGATAAATTCACACCAGCAGGCCTACCATAAAACATATTTATTCAGAAATTTGTCTTTAATTTAAGCTCTTGATTGTCTTAAACGCTTTCATGAAGCAGTCCAAAAAACGGGAAATAGATAATTTTTAAAGAAAGGAATTTCAAGAAACGTGGTTTAATTTATTTTTGTTCGGTCCGTAGTTTCGAATTGTCATTTTCGTTATAGACCTACAAATACAATTGTCTAATACGATGTGATCGCTACGGCGTGCGGCGCCATGATCTTTAATCTATAAAACTGTATCTTTCGCGTGGACATTACAAACATACAATTAACGGGGACAAAGTACCTACACTTAGACTCAGGACAATTATTTATGAATCACACAAAAATGCATGCAGATCGCACTATAAATTATCTACGTTGATCGCCTCTACCTACCTAATAAAACAGGAATTCCCTGACGCTTTGTTATTCGTCATATTTTCCTCTTATCATCGGTCACTGTATTGAACAATTAACAAATCGTTCCTAATGAATAGTTTTAGCGGACAACTTCCGAGAATACTAATCATGATAGTAATCAAGTAAAGCACCTTGGTTAATAAAACGCGTAAATTTTTCTCAAGTCACTGTTATTGTTCTACATATAAAGAAGAACACAAATTACTTTTAAATACGGACTAATGCAAATACAGTAAGAAAGTTATTCAAAAAGTATACCTGAAAGAGATTTAAATCAGGGTTTTAGAACACGCAAAATCGAAGTCAGTTTATTCTACGCGGCACAAGCTAGTTTTCATAATTATTTTCTGCATTATTAGAGGACTCAGTGGAGGAATAAAATTTGTTAATATTATGGCATAAACTTGGTTATGTACTAACAATTGATACTGAAAAAGGACAATACAGCTGTGAAAACCTTACTAAAAGGAGTAGGTACTAAGTTTTTAGACTATCGCGATTTGTACACATACTTAATATAATTTCAACCGCTTCACGTATCCTGGAGTACCTAATAGTGTGTAGACGTTGTTAGTGTTGTGTGTCAAAATACCGACAGTGCGAATATAAATAATAGTGACCAAGCGAGGGTAGTTGGCGAAACCCGCTCTCCACGAAGGCGCCGCTGAAATATATGTATGCAAATAAATGTACATTATAACTAGCTGTCCCGACAGACGTTGTCATGTACAAACGAAAACAAAAAAAAAACAAATCTAAACCATTTTGGAATCCACTTGAACACACACAAAAAATTTCATCAAAATCGGTCCAGCCGTTTAGGAGGAGTTTAATTACAAACACACGCACAGAAGATTTATATATATAAAGATAACTTTTCTAATAATCTAAAGGTAAAAGTAAAACAATTAAAAACGTTGAACATTCTACTTTAAAACCAAATTAACAATTTTTTTGTTTATTGTTTATTATTATACATATATAAATAAACAATATATTAAATTATTATCATTACTAATATTATAAATAAGAATGTGAGTTTGTTTGTTACGCTTTCACGCCTTACTATTTGACAGATCATCATTAAATTTCGCATACACGTTGTCAGGGCTATTAGAAAATATATATAATAAATAATAATGATATTCTACCACATACACACAACACCATCTAGCCCAAACTAAGCAGAGCTTGTACTATGGATACTAGACAATGGATAAACATACATATATACTTTTTTTGTTGTTGTAAATACATACATATTATACATAGAAACACCCAGACCAAGACAAACATCCATGTTCATGCACACAAATGTTTGACTTGTGCGGGAATCGAACCCGCGACCTTAGGCGTGGCAGTCGCTTA
The DNA here is from genome assembly GCA_963675205.1 of Catocala nupta. Classification (NCBI taxonomy): domain Eukaryota; kingdom Metazoa; phylum Arthropoda; class Insecta; order Lepidoptera; family Erebidae; genus Catocala; species Catocala nupta. The sequence continues at coordinate 16,314,878 of OY776097.1, read as the reverse complement.
CGATAACCACTACGCCATCGATATCTGTTACAATCGTAACGATGTTTAATTTATTTTCCTTTTTTTATTATATGTAGTAAAAAGCCACTTTCAAGTTTTTATTGACAAAGAAGGGAATGAATACCTTTATAAGCAACTATAAATCAATCTGAATATTTCACAGGCCGACAAATTGTTGTGACAAAGCACAAAGCAATTAATTAATCGAAATCAATTCCGGTGCAGTCGCCCAGCCAATTAAGAATTTGATACTATATAGCCTTCGTTTTATTTTTCAGGCTGAACGGTGACAAATGTAACTGTTTGTATAGCAAACAGTAGTTCGATTTTCAACTCCGGATTTTTATTATTGCTTTTATATTTTGATAAAAGAGTCGTTAGTAGTAGCATGGATTAAATGACAGTCAGACAGCCAGTTGCACTCACTGATCGGTAAACGATTAGCGAGGTTAAGCAACGTTGGGTACGGTCAGTCTATAGATGGATGACCGCTTAGTAGTATTTCATCTGAGCGTTTCCGTACTTCGGAGGGCAAGTAAAAAGTCGGTCCCGGTTGTTGCCAAACTACCACACGAAAAGAAAGAAAGAAAGATGAAAGAAATAATGAAAGCGTCAAAGATTTTGTTCATTATTCTTTTTTTATTTTTTGCTTTTATCCTTTGTCAATGTTAATTTACATATATGTAAGATGGCTTTGATTTGATCGTGGAGAAAAGCGAAAATCAGTTTAAATAATTGGGAAAGTAGTCATGAAGTATATTGCATTATAGTCATTATTATAACTTTTGTGTTGACAAATAGTGGTACAAATGTTTGTAAGTATACGATTGGCTAGACACAGCTCAAAAGAAAATGTGCAATTATATGGAAACATGCAGTTGATGAGTATTTCCCAAACAGAAATATCTAATTATCAGCATACACAACCAAGCCGCTGCACACCAAAAACTATAACTACGTTGTAGTAAAATCTCTTATAACAACTTTAACATTAGGACATATTATAGCGCTCAGAAAACACAGTGGCAAGTAATTCATTATACTTGTACATAACTTGTACTTACGTTAGAGAAACGATTGCTCGAAGCGCCCGACGGTGGACGGGCACGTTGCCAGGTGGAAAGGATGAACCTTGCAACACGTATATTCGAGGGCCTATTATATAGAGAATATTTTATTGTTCAGTTTTTAAGAACTATCAAAATGTGTATCATGTACTACCAAAAATCATGTAGTACCAAAAAAATTGCCTGTAATCCTATTTGGAAGCAGCCAGTATATTATGACAAAATTAAGCTTAGGACTTTGAAATGGGATAGTTCTAAATTTAATCCAACTCCGTAGACTTTGATCGTTTCGATGTATATGACAGTCGTTCAACCGTAACAGCTAAATCCTTGAAGTGCACTTCGGAAGCTTATGCATGGGCAAACTCGGTGATGCACAGTATCACCTTTATTCGAATTATTTGATAATAGTTGTCCTTACAAGCTTCGTCTACGTGATATATTTTAAAATTTGTGTATGTAGTTCTTGCAGCGACCATGGACAGAATTTAGATTATTCCAGCATTATGCGGATTTCTTTTATTTATTGCACATATAGTATTTCTATTTATAATAATACTATTTCAATAATTGGTGTAAGTTTGCGCTTATGTAAGTGATCGTAAGACCCTGGTTTGTCACCGGATTTGGGCAAACAGTTATTGGACTTTTAAATTGAAATTAAACTACTATATAAAAGCAACCGAAACGTCGGGGAAAGTGTAAACCAAAAATAAATAGATTTAATAGTTTAAATAATTTTATTAGCTTATAAATTAGTAAAATAAAATCAATAGTAGTAGTAGTGTAATATGTTCAAAATTTTTTAATAGGTACAGTGCTAAATAAACAACGCGATAAAATCCGTATATAGTAGTTTAATTTCAATGAATAACATTCGCGTAAACAAAAGACAATATTATGGACTTTTAAAATTAATATATAGACTTACGCATTAAGAAGGTGAAAGAGGTAGGTGTTCTTCTACATCTACAAATTGATTTAGAATTTGATTTATTAATAGGCAAGCATAGACAGCTAGCGCATCTGCTCAAAATTGCCTGAAACATAAAATACAATAACACTCGATCCGAGGGGACAGCCACATATTACACTACCGTCTCGACGCTGCATCAGTCAGACAGCATAATAAATTTCACTGTATTTCAAACTCCACTTTAATGCCAGTATACTCCTTTAATACGTCATAGGTTACATAACATTCGTATACTTGTAAAAGCACTCTATACACGAAACGGTACGGTCCGAGAATTACCGTAGGCGGGTGTTCTTTTTGTAAATCAAAATAACGCACATGTTTTGCATACCGTCGCTTACACCCACCTGGGTACCCACCGTTCCTTAGAATGAATTTACCAGAGCTATAGGTATATAACTAGAGCATGGTAATGGATTCTCTTCAAAACATGCGCTTTAGGAAGTTGCTACAATTTTTACAAGCCATGTTCCGCTCGCGTCTGGAAGTACAATGGAATTTGTGTTTGTATTATATTTTTGGTCCTGTTTAAGAAAACAAAGAACGGCAAGTGCTAGTAAGGGCTTTCTATAATCCTATTATTACAAAAAAATAAATGTATCCTTTGCTTTAGGTCAAATGTCGCCTGTATTTGCCTTTCTACCTCTATAGTACAGTGTTAGTGAAAGCGACTGTTGTACATAAAGTAACCGGGTTTAATACCGGAATCAGTCAGTGTTATTGGGTTTTCTATCAGCAAACTCTCAGTAGCATGACGAAGTTCGGAGTTGTGCTTGATAGACGATAATAAGTTCGTTGCGTATTACCTGGACTCTAAAACTAACTGATGAAATGTTGGTAAAAGTCTAAGACATCTTTGCCTACCCATTATATTATATCGCCCATATAGGCGTAAGTCTCTCTATTCCGCTTAAACGTTGGACAGTGGTCTATTTTAGATCTAGTTAGGTAGTGATTTGTAAGTCCGGCTATAACGAATGCACGCGCTTACTCTGAAATCCTAGGTACGGTACTAGCTTACGGTTACCGCTTATAACGAACGAAACAGGCTGTATATCCATTTTCCAAGCACCAGTCCTTAGCAATATAAAATAAATTTAAACGCCTTGATCTCTTATAATTTTCCATCCCTTGGTTTCATTTCAGTTCAGTACATAAATCCTAAAGGCGGCGTATAAAGTCTCTTAAGCGATTGTAATAACCTGTTTAAGTAGGGAAGCAGGGATATTTATGCTACTACAGTATTTATTGCCGCAACCACAAACTGGCCAACTTTATTTACTCAGTTTAACTTTGCTGATAGTATTCGCAATGTTTATGCGAAGAGTGGTTTTAATTAGTGCTTCGGCACTAATCGTCAGTTTACTTACTTTGTTGCAGATAATAAAAGCGGTGTTGTATGTTTGACCGCGTCATAAATTATGATGTTGTGTAGCATCCTCTCTATTTGTTGGCTCTTCACTAGTAAGTAGATTTATTTTACCAAAAGATTTATTACGACATTGTTGAAACGATATATTTGAGATATAAACATACCAAGTTATAAACATGTCCAATGTACCTAAAATTTGTAAGTTTGCCAATCAATTTGGAAGTCGGTCAGAATTTGGATGCAATGTTATTATAGTAAACAGGGTGACCTCCAACTTGGTTCTAAGGATTTATTAACGGTTAATCTATACTAAAATAGCTGTCACCAAATATAAAAACATATTGGAGTGCTGTACCATCGTTCAGCCGACTAGATACTGTTATAGGTATCGTGAACCAACTGCTTGTACCTGGCATATTCACACCTTCTGGTTCGATAGACAATTTTAGAACGGATTTATCACATTGTTAGTTTTTTTTTATGTTCATGGAAAACAGCCTTGTCGGTTCAGTGAGAGTGTTTTTAAGAGTTGCGTAGGCTCACGAAACTATTACGCCTATTTATCTTCTTTCATCCCTAAATTCCTTTTATATTAATGACGCCCGATTAACACCCCGGCATTTCGAAATTGCGCATTTCAATTGTTCAGAAACTTACTGAGAGATATAATATTGTAAATATCATCGTAACAGTCTGTTTAGTAAACAATATTATGTTCACGAATTAATGTTATTAACATGTGCAAAGGCGTGTAAGGCAACAAACGTTAAATAACTAAAAACTTAGCTACTACAGGTATTTTAGTCTTAATGTATACTTAATACACGTACTGATAAACTATATTGACAGTACTGTTAATTTTAGGGCTGATACTCAATTAATCCCGGCTTACCAATTCTATAGTTAGTTATAAACAGTCTTATTTTGAAGACACTGTATCTGTTTCAGAGTCTTTATCAGGAGAAAGTGTATTTACTATTTATAAGCTATTCCTCGTTGCTAATTAAACTATCCTTTATCATATATTTTTGCGAAGACTACACTTACGTTATGTTAGTTGACTTTATTTTTGTCAGTTCATAGTAGGTATCTAAAAAAGATAATTCTTCATGCGGTGATTTAATATTTTGAAATGTACCTAAATGTAGTGAAAATTACTTATATTTTATCACTACACGATTATAATATTAATAATCAGCTGGGGTTTATATAAGGATTACATTATTTTATTAAATAGTTTTTTAGTAGTTAGTATTACTTTATTTTGGTTGTATAAAGTTATTTTGCTTTTTAGCCTCCATATAAAATGATTCGCATCACACTGGTACTTGTGTGACCTTAATAAAATGTGAAGCAATAGACAGCAAAGCACTCAAAAGATCTTAACTCGATGGTGCACTGCGCCATTTATACAATCATATTGTAATGAAGGTAGTAACGTAATATTTACAGTTTTTCTATTTCCTATGTAATCATACTTCCTAGCTCGGTGAAATTATTGCAATGTCTTATGTCAACTTTTGTTAAAAGTTGCTTTCAGAAGTTACACGACGAACCGTCTGCCTTCGCCTGACCTATAAGTTTTATGTTGTGTTATGTGGTGATACACGTGCAAAGCCGGTATCACATTTATACGGAATGGAAGGAGTGTCATTGATTACAGTAAATGCTATCTCTCGATATTGAAATTTCGCGGTGTTTTACAATCAAAACGCTTTATTGTGCTCTAGCGTGAAGTATCGCGCCACTCGCGGGCTTGAGTTAACATTTTTTTGTTTGCATGGCCTCGATGAATATTAATTTTGTACGGACTCACGTTCGAATGTTTACATACATTGATCATTCTAGATAAATCCAGTAGATATTACAAACAAACGAACGAAATTAATTAAAATTAAACTACTATATACGGATTTTATCGCGTTGTTTGTCTAACACTGTACCTATTACATAATTTTGAAAACTGTTACACTACTACTATTGAATTTTACTATATATTTATAAGCTAATAAAATTAATAAAACTATTTATATTTAGGTTCACACTGGCTGCTGAAAAGCAACCGAAACGTCGGGGAAAATGTAAACCGTAAATAGTAGTAGTAGTGTAACAGTTTTCAAAATGATGTAGTAGGTACAGTGTTAAATAAACAACGCGATAAAATCCGTATATAGTAGTTAAACAATGAATAACATTCGCGTAAAGTGAAGACAATATTATGTACGAAATTAAAATTACAGTACGTGTATTTCAGCAAACTGGGTACATGAATGATGTTTGAACTTTGATTGTGGTACAAATCAGATAAACGCGTGAATCGTGATAATTTACATACTACGCTGCGAGATACACATGTAAATCATCAGTCAGTCATTCATTAGAACTATCTACATATTGTTTACATTACACAGGGAAATGACGATACGTAACAATACAAGTTATGTACACATAGGAACTATCATCACACGTCTCTTACCGTGACATGGAAAACTATGAATATGAAAATCTATTCAATATTCATGTACCGCAACGTTCGTGCTATTTGACGTCAAACGATTGTACTCATTTTAAAACCAAATCAGTGTTCTTTCCTACCGCGAAATTGTAACCGTAATTCCATATGTGTAGTCAGTCCTTTTTTACATAGCTGCAATGGTCACATAAGCCATACGGACGCAATCAGCTGCCCTACCAATCGGGTCCTTTATGTATAGTTAGGTAGACTTGGTTCGTTTATTTACATAAGCTTAATGCGAACCACTTCGATCTCCGTTAGGCCTTGTGACGCCAATAAAAGTCTGGACAGCGTTTTAACGTAATGACCCAAATTTTAGGAAATTCACCGCCTCTCATTTCGTGTATAAACATCTGTTTAAACAGGTAAGTAGATGTTTTGTATTATTACGTATTTTATATTGTATACGACGCACGTATTATATATGTTATATTTAAAATAAAATTTACTCAAAAATTATTGTTAATTTGACTCAATTTTTTGTTCAATTTTCCATAAATAACTACGTATGTAAGTTTGTTTCTGTGCGTCATAGCTAATGCTACAATAATATATTTGTATTGTATTCTTGGTTATATGCGATTCAGTTGAAATAACGAAAACACGTTAGATCGATTATATCAATAACAGTTATTTATCTTGATTGATCATGTGAAATAACATGCTGGTATTAAATGCGCTTGGCCGGAAAACCTATTTTCAGCTTTAACGGATAAATTTTAACTACGGGATGGTGATAAACATATCTGCCATTAAACAGATAATAAAACAGGATCGTTCCTCAGACAAAATAACACGACTAGATGTGGTAACCTTTATTTTAACGTGTAATTGCTGCGTATAACTTATACAACGAACCATAAGTTGAGATGCGAATCGCATGTCATGATCTGAACTGAAGTTTGAATAGCAACAGTTGAACTTTGAACCATTACTAGTTTTGTAGTTTAGCATGTATTACTTGGTGTATAATAGTACTTATAACTAGAAGAGTTTCTTTACATATTCAGCGTTTATTTTTGGATATATTTATTGATGCGATTTCTTTACATTAAAATCATGCATGTATCGATATAAACTTATGCTAATTAGCATATTAAGATCTCAATGTTAATGCTCCAAATTAAGATTCAAATTTTAATGTAATAAAGAATAAATAAAAAATGCAGAGCCGTCTTTGGGGACTGCCGAGAGAAGTGAAAACTAAGTAACTAGCGTGCGGTGACGATGACGCGAGTTTCACGCTTTTTGTTCACCCAAAAAGTACACATATATACACAGTATACATATAGCTCATGGAAAGCGTTCGGTGACGATGACGCGAGTTCCAGGATTCTTGTTCAACAAAAAAGTGCTTAAAGCGCTTAAATTTTTTTTTTACTCCGAAATAAATATTAATATGCCAACGTCATATAAGATATTTATGTCAGGTTATATGAGAGTCATTTACGAAACCGTCTACAAGCAGAAGATTAGCAGACTATTAGACCTACTTTTTGGAAAACATCTGCAATTCGATTATATCGTACACATTTAGATAAATTATATTCGAGAATTCTTGTTGGATTTGTTATGTAAGCAATATATACGGACAAGCAGCGATAGCTCAGAGGGGAGACCAACAGACTGCAATGCAGAGGGTCTCGGGTTCGAACCCACGTCGCGCACCTCTGATTTTCGGAAGTTATATGACTTTTCGAAATTATGTGCGTATTGATTGACAATTATCGCCTGCTCCGTGCCTCGGAGAGCACGTTAAGCCGTCGGTCCCGACTGCCATAAACATCTATAGCAGTCGTTATTGGGGAAGTCGACACAAAAGATCCCACTGGGTCGAAGTGCCGGCGGTCTGTACTGACTGGCCCCCACACAAGATAAGATAAGAGTATATACGGACGATTTCACGCTTATTCTAGTTTCTAGTCATATGCATATTACGTTATTACGTCCTTAACCAGTTTGCTGGGCGAAGTAAAAAGATTATCGAGTAAAAGTCTTGAGCCCAAAGAGAAATTAATCAAAATCTGAATCTGAAAATAAGAGATTATCAACATTAGCTTGGTAAAAGTTGTTTCTCGACTCGGTAAACAGAGAGCGAGATATTACATACATATTTTGAGTACTTGAGAAGCTAATAAAGTCAAAATGTATATTATTTTGCTTCAACAGTGAAAAGTGCACATTTTTTGCATCGATTTTCTCCTAGTTCTTTTTTGTTATATTGCTACTTGATATCCTATAAACAATGCGGATAAAACGGCTTTTATATCTACTAAAACGTAACTAATACAACGGAATTAGTAAATAGAGCTCTGTCCAAGCGGAAGAACTATCTTCATAGCTCTCGATACACCTTGTCATGTTTGATTGGCATCGCATTCCATACATTTCCTTTATATATGTATCTCTAGCGGCAACGTCGAACAATTAATCAAAGGCTATGGATAGATAGGCCAACGATTAATTGCGTCGACAAGCGTTGAGAGCTATAGAGACCCTCACAGTGCTATATCCCTGCGTTGATTGGCATAACAGTGGGTTACCACACCGCAAAATACCAACAGTACCAACCTCCCGTGACCCTTCTAATCGTCTCTTTTGATAAACAGTCGATTAGAGTATATCTAACTATATTTTCTACTATTTATAGAACTTAAATATATATTAACAAATCTAAATCTAATCTAAATCCTACCCTTCATAGGTAAAGGTAGATTGAACTTTCTGGCTGTCTTTAACAAAGGAGGAACTCACGTTGAATATTCGATTTTACGCCATATGTTCTAGTCATCAAGCTCTTAGTTTATACTACGGTTTCCAAAGGCTCCCATCAAGTGCGGCAACATTATTACAATAGACGAACTCGCCCCCTGTAATTAAACACAGACTGTGCTCTGTCATGGAGTTAACAAGCACCTTAATGGCATTCCTGTAATTAATGGCAAATTGATTTTCTGAAAGTTTCTATCGTAATGACGGTAATAAGTTTGTGCAAGCTTATACCTTGTTAAGCATAATTGATGCACGCGATGAAACGTTTCTGGAGTGATTTAGGGTTGTACAACAATGTTTTTATGAAGAGTCACGCTTTCTTGGACTCATTTGGGAATTCTACATTTGTGTCGTTTATACAGAGGGTTAGGGGTGGTAACATAAGCAAACGACGCATTTATGTACATATAAGCAATAACATTACGCAGTCTCGTTTGGTTCTTGTGAGAAAATTTGGACATAGAAAGTTTTGGTGTTTTTCCAGTGTCAGGGTTATTTATAATTCATATAAGAGCAATGAAGTAAATAGGTCGTAGCTTCGTAGAGTGTTTGTATTTACAAATATACGCAACTTTAAATCCTCTTATTTAGTATATCAAATAATAATGGATAAAATGTCAGTTCATAAGACAGAGAAATATCAAAATGAAGCTTATGGACGATTTATGTTTATGTAAGCTAATTATGACGATGTACACATTTGTAGGTATAAGTCGCGTAGCGGGCTAGAGGAATTTACTGAAACGTATGCCGAAAATTGTTTACATTGAGGCACACACGCCATAGTAACCCAATTTAAAGCTAACATTTCATGTGCTGTCTGGCTTTTCTGAATGAGAAATATTTTTCTATTGTCTGTTTAAATAATGTTTTTCAATTTTCTTTTATGTTATTAAATATTTTTAATGACTTTTAATACGTGATAGATTTGCTATGGTTAAATTTTCAAAATAGCGATGAGTTGATTCGGCTTTTGAACTTTTATTAGTTTTGAAATACAGTATTTTCTCGTCATAGCTGTTATTGTTGTTTATCAGAAACCAAAACACTTTAATGTTACTTCTAGAAAAACTAGGAATAGAAATGATAAAAATTAATACATACGTAAAAGCTTCGATTTTGCTAGATAACATTGCCCATTATTTGTGTTTTGCAAACATTTTTTTTATATGTTAGCTAATAAATCAGTTTCTGCCTTCTAAGAAACTACACTTATCTAAGAATGAATATAATTTCGTCGACAATCCATCTCGGTGAAGGCCTCCGGGGCTTGATTGCAAATGTCATCTGTACTGCGTGATGATAAATTGCTTATTATGGAGAGCAATTAGGACGATTCTTCCTTATATGTTTGTATTTTGTAAGCCAGTGTATCTGGTTTTCTGTTGGTAAATATGTGTAGGTACCCGTTACAAATTCCTGGAGATAATCTGAAAAAAAAATGATAAGTAGACAGCAGTTGGTCTTCTCTTGTTAAAAACGATTTATAGCAGTTTGGCTGACTGAATGTTAGTATTTTTAAAATCATTAGGTTAATTCTTCTAGCTAAGCTAAATGCTTGGGTTAGTACTGAGTTTATATTGGCTGTGCATTTATTGGGCGTCGAATGTAATACTCGGTCGCAAAATGGGTGCTTTAATTAATATTAATATTAATATTCTACCACATACACACAACACTATCTAGCCCAAACTAAGCAGAGCTTGTACTATGGATACTAGACAATGGATAAACATACATATATACTTTTTTTTTTGTAAATACATACATATTATACATAGAAACACCCAGACCAAGACAAACATCCATGTTCATGCACACAAATATTTGTCTTGTGCGGGAATCGAACCCGCGACCTCAGGCGTGGCAGTCGGTTACACTAACCACTACGCCATTATTTAGTTAATAAGTATTAAATTGATGGTGATCATAATTTACTAGTAGCTTTTGTACATATAATAATTTAAACCACACGACAGAAAGATCTAAATTTATTTTGAAACTTCTATTATCTCAAGTAATGAGGAACCATGAAAATAAATTATAATGAATCAAATAACCTTCAAAATATTCGAACGTATTATATACAAGAACGCCCAATTTTTTTTCGTGAGTCTATTTTAAAAAGAATATAATATTTATGTTTTGCCTATATTGTTTTGTTCCGAAATCCGAAGGACCTAAGACCTTGAACGACTGATGTGCTCTTCGCAACGTGAACCTTAGCTTAAATACCGGTCATCGATATCTATCTAAACGCACGGTTAATAGTTTGAAGTTCATTGTAGTTTGGGTCCTATGTAAAATATTCTTAATAGCAATAGTCTGGTACTATACCCAAAATAATCGGCTCACAATATGCTGACTGTTTCACTTTTATTAAAGCTTATAATGAAATGTTACTTTTGCTAGTAAACATGACCTTTTAGATAATTTGACCATCGGTAATAGAGAAAATAAATCAATATTTCTTTAAAACTTGGACCCTTTAATCAACGTTGATTAAAATCAATTTGTGTGATGTATTTTGCCAAGCGAAATCCTCGATTTCAATATTTATTTAATTTACAACGATTCGCCGAGGAAAGGTCTTAAGGTCCCGTGATTAATAAATGAAAGGCTTAATAAATAAGCCGGACTTATCGGCGTCATTCCCTGAAGGAAGATGGTCGTCTTGGTCCCGGCCAAAAGTAATGGGTACAATGTACAGTATTTTATAGGTCTGTTAAGTCATCTTAAAAAGCTTTAAATCTATACAAGTATATGTTACTTACAGTTTAATAAAGCTTTTAAATTAACCTTTTTGGATTGCTAACACGACGCGCTACTTTGATTTGCCGCCATATATGGTTATAAATATAAAGCCTTCTTACTATTATCCAAACCATTGTCAGGACCTTCGAAAATATGCTAATACAAACGTACATAACCGGTTTGGTTTCACGAATCACCGATTAGTATATCTGTTATATATCGTCTTAAATAAATTTTTAAATTGAAAATATAATATGTCCTTATAACTTATTGTAAACATTTGTTTACATATTATACATATACTAATTATATAATAATACAAAACTAATATTTGTTAGTTATCGTTATTTCACATTTATCTTAGAACGTTTAAAGTGCTGTCGGTCACTTCTACTAATTCAATCCTATATATTGGTTGACTAAAACTACATATAATGCGTTTACCCAAGCCCCTTTAATCGCTTCTAATATTATTATTTAGCGAGAAAATTTCGTATTTAACTACTATTTGTCTTAGAAATTCATTACGTTATATTAAAAGTTAAAGATTTGCAGACAATAAATTAATTTAATATTTATGTCATAATTGTACTCGAGAAAATTATTTCCGACACAAAAATACCAGACATTTATTAAAACAATCGCTTTAATATTAGTAAGATCTATGTTTATCTAAAACAAATGACCTTCGTTCAACAAAATAAATAATGCTAACAAATTCGAATGGCAAATAAAGTACCCTCTAACTGAAGGTTCGTGTATTTCCAGCATAAACGGTGTTTATTTTTTGAGCAATCTTCTGGGATATTGCGAAGTAATGCTTTCTGGTGAAGCTGTTAAGACTCTCTAAGATTATCGTGCATTAACTCCACCGTCTCATTCTTAGTCAAGGATGTAGTAACGAGGTACTTTATTGTTATTCAAAGTACGTAACAACTTCTGTATAATGCATGTTATCTAAGAAAATATCATATCGTATTTTATTCTATATGCGTCTTTAAGATCTGGTTAGAAGTAGGTATTATATTTTAGATAATACATTGAGGACTGCTAAACGCGTATAATATTAAAATGTATAAAGCCAATGTTGGCTATAGCTCTCTCTATAACCATCGATAAGCCTGTTGACCCAATAGTGGTTAGTCTGTTCAATTACTTTGTATTTTCAAACTATGTTCAGTTTGATAATATAGAGATACTAAACAATAAAGCGAGTCCTCACCGCTTTGCAACAGAATACGTAATATGTTTGTATTTCATGTCAACTTTGTTTCGATCCGTATTTTATAGCGTAGAAGGTGGGTTTTACTAGAAAACTAACTCGCCCGTACCGTAGAATAAGTTCTCCAAGTGTTATTGGATTTTCAGTTACAAAATTCTTAGTAGTAGCACGGTATCTGGAAATGTTCCCGATGGAAAATATCACTACATTTTATAAAACAATATGACTTACGTGTATAACAAATGTACTATATTATTATTACTATACGCTAGGTATGCTCGCTGTGTTCCAAAACTATTCATTATGAAATATGAACGCATGCCTCAGTACGGCACAAAAGCCTGCCTGTATAATGAACCTTTTTTGCTGGAAATATTACATGTCTGGCTGACACGGGATAAACAGCGTGCCGTCATAACATAACTATGATCTAAATACATGTTATGAAGGGGTTTTCCATCTGTCCATAAGGCATTAGACAGGATAATGACGATTAATACTTTGTTCGTACTTATATTCTAAGATGGTTAGACAACCGTCTCAAGTTATAAATGCGATACTGTTTGTTTTTTATTCTTTACGCAAACATGTAGTACTAAAGTACCCTACGTCTTGCACCAAAAAATAAATCAGAAGTGTGGAGTTCAAATGCACGACACCTTTCAAGTAAAATAGTCATTTATATGCATATATATAAATTGTATTCATTAATAATATTTCTTTTCCAGGTAAGTTTACGAACATCATCGAAGAAAATCTACGTGTCTGACAGATGCAAACTTATAATTTTATTGAGGGCGTAGAAATTCTGCCATGCCGCACTTTGCCTTCATGGTAGGCAATGAAAGGTAAAGTCTGTCTCGTACTGTAAGAAGACCCAGCATTTGAATGATAAATACTAATCGATTTAACTAACTATTTAAATGCTGGGTGTCTTTGGAGTATATGTAAGTATATTAATTCATTAATTTGAATGCACACATTGTACACATTGCTAAAATAGACATTTTAGGATTAGAACCGATAATAGATAATAACATATTTTGATAACCTTGTGATAGATGACGATTTAGATTGTCTGCACGAACGGCGAAGTAGTTTAAGACTTCCTCGCGACATAGTAATTAATGATAGTACGGGGATCCTAACTAATAATAAAAGTTCGAATGTGTGTTTGTTTGTTTGTTACGCTTTCAAGCCTTAGCCACTCGACCGATCATCATGAAATTTCGTATACAAGTTGTCAGGTGTACAGAAAAGGACATAGAGTACCTTTTATCCAGAAAATGTACTGTTACTAACCTAACCTATATTTATGCGAGCGAAGCCGTGGGCAAAATCAAGTTTTTTATAAAAACTAGATACACTAAGAGGACAAACCACAGACGATAGATAGTATCTATGTACTTATAATATAAAACGCATGATCTTCTTATAAATGCTTTAAGACTAAACTTTGTAGGTATTAAGGAAGAAAGACATCTTTGCCAACTAAAACAACCAACTAATAAACTTTTAATTGGCACTGAGTTTCTTATGAATCTTATACAAAGTTTCTTTAGTTGAAGAAGAAGGTTGTTCAAGCTTTAAGCATCTTCAAGTGTCGAAGCGAGTTTTAGAAAACTTCACCGCTTCTGGAAGAACGAGTACCTACGTACATATCCACCTGGTATACTATCTATAACGCCTATATAGCAAAAGGGGTAGGCAAAGAAATACTACATCAACATTTCACCAATTTTGGTTTCAGGTCCTATGTATCAATATGGGCTATGGCTATGGGCAATCATATTGGTCTCTACCGGGCACAGTACCTACTAATTGCAGTCATACCATACGCAGTGCTGTCACTAACAATTAATATACTGAAGATCTCAATAACACATTACATAATTGGGAATCGAACCCGAAACCTTATGGATGCGAGTCGTTTTTATAACCCCTGCGCCACCGAGCCTGTCAAACTAAGTATTCAATAACTATTGTATTACTCAACTGCCTCAGTGGCGCAGCGATAGTGAATGCGACTGCTGTGAATGAGGTATTGGGTTTGAATCCCGGATTGGGCCAACAAAAAATCATTGGGTTATTCTGTTAAGAAATCTCAATAAGAGGCCGGAGTTAGGAAGTTGGCGATGGTAGACACCCCCGTGCCCCGTTGGTAGTGCGCCTAATCTCTCTCTGGTCGTGTCGAATTAGTCGTCTTACCGAATCCTGATGGTTAGGTAACAGAGAGTGCACTTGCGTTTCCGCACATACTTCTGCACTACAATATCTCCTGCGCAGATGGCCTGTCTCCGTTAAGATTGGCCGCCGTGACCGAAATTCAGCCTGGAGGACATTATTATTCACTAATATTAATTTAATTCACAAATTTAATTTTGTCGGCCTCGATGGCGTAGTGGTTAGTGTAACCGACTGCCACGCCTGAGGTCGCGGGACCGATTCCCGCACAAGACAAATATTTGTGTGCATGAACATGGATGTTTGTCTTGATCTGGGTGTTTCTATGTATAATATGTATGCATTTACAAAAAATAAAATGTATATGTGTGTTTATCCACTGTCTAGTACCCATAGTACAAGCTCTGCTTAGTTTGGGCTAGATGGTGTTGTGTGTATGTGGTAGAATATTATTATTATATTATCTATGGTTATAGATTCAATGTATACTTATACACGAACGGTTTAACACACCGTCTTGAACTGTGTAACCAACTATTGTGTTACAGTTGAATTGTTACACCCACATTTTGGAGGTTCCAATATTTGGACATAACTTGAATGAACAGCTTTTGCAGAATTGCAAACTTTGTGTTTATTGGTGATATAGCTCAAATAGACGCGACGCAAGCATATGGATAGCTGAAATCAAGAGTTATTTTTAACTTGAATGCAACTACATGCTAAATCTAATTTAACTACTAAATAATACTTTATAGAAAGATCTTAACAGAAGCAAAGTGACAAGGTGATAGACTAGTAATCTACATACATATACATACATAGATTACGAAATGCGGGTATAAAAATTTGCCTAGCCCTTCGGGATCCATAGAGAAGAGGTTAGGGGTCATGTTATGTTATAACGATTGTGAGTATAATGTACCTACATACTTCGATACAAACGCTCTTTACGCGATGGTTATAATCTGTACGCGTAGGTGTTTCCTTCAATCAGACGAAGTCAATTGATGATTGTGACTGAGGAACTCGTCTCACCGGCGGCGAATAGCGTGTAGCGATTTACAAATAAAGCGCGAGACAGCAAAAAATAAGGAAAACATATTTATTGGTATTCTCAATAACGCTAAACGCATTTGGAAGGATTTATAATAATAGCAATTAACTACTTTCAGAAGAATTTTGATGAGAATAATAGCAATTTGTACTGTAGTAAAATTTCCGGCTGAACCTACTCTACCAGAATGCTTATGGTACCGTAGGTTAATCCATGGGGTCCATTTAAAATGGTCATGTAGGAAATAACTAAATAGAGCTAACTGCAAACGTATATTTAACAACTGCTTTCAGAAGAATTGTGTTGGGATTAATAGCACTAAGGCCCACAGGCAAGTTGCCAGCAGAACCTACTTTACCAGAATGTTGGTATTGAAATTAAACTACTATATACGGATTTTATCGCGTTGTTTATTTAACATTGTATTACATAATTTTGAAACTGTTACACTACTACTACTATTGAAATTTAGGCATTTATAAGCCAATAAAATTATTAAAACTATTTATATTTAGGTTTACACCTAACACATAGCAATACTGCTCGCTTGTAGTCGGACAAACGCTTACTGCCATTCGTATAAATTCTTACAATGGATTCTGGTAATTAGGTCAAAGAAAATTGGTCCACATTTTATCTCGTCTCGTCGCAGAAACGTAGGGAATGATTAAAAATAAACTCCAGATCTCTGGTCTCGGGTTATAATAATATAATATCTAATGCGTCGTAACGAGCCGTCTAGTCCTTGGGCTTAGGGAATTCATGGAGGTAAAAGCTATCAGGTAGCCTAATTTATTTTACAACTCCTCCTTTGAGTTTGTTGAAAGTATTGTATTTCTTTTTCATGTAAAAATATGCCTGAGCAATTAATTTATTTTTATAATACCAGACTTCGCGCTTCGCTTGCGTATATATTGGTTAGGTTAAGTCAATAACGGTCCTTTAAAGGTACTGTATGTCCTTTTCTGTACCCCTGTCAACGTGTATGCGAAATTTTATAATAATCAGTCTAGTCAGAATAGTTAAAGCGTGAGAGGGTAACAAACAAACAAACTTAAATTCGCATTTATAATATTAGTTACGTTTACATGAATGTTATGCGTTTATATAGAAATCTTGTCCACTTTGCATCAAATACTGTTTTTGTCGTTTCAGTTTTATCGTAGCATTTGTCTGCCTCGGTGGTTTTGTGGCATAAGTTTAAGTTTACGGCTCCTAAAGGGGATCCGGGTTTAATATACGGCATCGTGTGATACAGTACTTCTGTTAAATTTGTTTTAGAGACAGTTGTAGCACTAGGAAATATCCTGTCGTTACAAAAATTAAACATCACATGCTACTAAAACTCAGATCAATTATTTGACAATAACAGAGTTATTAATTAGACGATAGCTAAACGCTACACAATAAAAATAACAAAAATATCAAAAGCTTAATACAATTAAAAAGAAAACATAACACATTTAATTCTTTAATCTATTTGGAAAAGTAATTTTTAATCAGATCCTAATTACCCTGCAAACAATGTCCCAGTTTCAATGTTTCCAAAGAGAAATAACGGGTCAGTATAAAAGCGTTTTCGTGCAGATGCACAATTTCATTCCCGGGGCAAATTGCCTGCCTCCATTCTATCTCCGTAACGAGCTGGTGTATCTCTCGCGTTTTATTGACAGCTGTATTACCAGTTCGAGGTTTATTTTAATCAGTCCTTTTTGCTTTATTGCTTTACGAGCATGTTTCATCACTATCTGATAATGTAGGTTCATGTATTTCCCATTCATAGGTTTATTAACCCCCGACGCAAAAACGACGGGGTGTTATAAGTTTGACGTGTCTGTGTCTGTGTGTGTGTGTGTGTCTGTCTGTCTGTGCTCCCGCATCGTAGCTCCCGAACGGATGAACCGAATTTAATTTTGTTTTTTTGTTTGAAAGGTGAATTAGTCGGGAGTGTACTTAGTTATGTTTGATGAAAATCGGTCTAAGATGGCCGCCGCCACAAAATGGCAGATTACACATTTTTTCACAACTCCCTCAATATGGGTATTAAATGAAAGGACTTGACTCGTAGAATACTATACACTATAATAAATTTCAAATCCAAAATGGCCGCCACCACAAAATGGCCAATTACATTTTTTTCACATCTCCCTCAATATGGGTTTTAGATGAATTTTGTATCGGGGGTGTTTTAAATTTTTAAATTTAAATTTTTTTAATCAGTCCTTTTTGCTTTACGAGCATGTTTCATCATTCATATCATTCATATATTCACTTATAATAAAATAACATACTTATATACTGTTTTGACGAGAACAAATAAGTTTCTTTAACAGTTAGGTTCTAAAAGATTAGCTAAGGAGATATTTTTATTCATATGATGTGCCAAACAAGCCTGCAATCTACTTCATGTGTGGATGCTTGATATTTGTTATGGGTATATAGTGCATAGGCTATAGAACCCATACAAATATAATTCGTGTATTAAACTTAGTAAACACTAACCTCACTGTTCTGTGAGGACAAGGCACATTGAATACTGGATCCGTGTGGCCATTACTACGCCAGCTTAAGGAGCCTAAAAACCCTCACTGCAGATACGCAACCCAAGGTCGTTTGGCTGCAGCACAGAAAATAACAGAAGGCTGTGGTCTGCATAAGAGTGGCGGTAATTCCCTAGCCTAGCTTAATCCTTAATTATTATTATTTTTAGATTACTATCCTATTAAAAAAGTCAAGTTGCACGGATGGCGACTACGCCATCCGTGCAACGGATGGACGCAGTGGCGAGGCGACCACTTAAACCACTAGGTTTAAGTGGTCGCCTCGCCACTGCGTCCAGTATTATGGGCTCGAATCCCACATGGGACAAAAATGTGTGTGATCCACAATGGTTGTTCCATGTCTGGATGTTCTTTGTGTCCGTTGTTTGAATGTTTGTAAATTCCCCGCGATACAGGAATTATTCCTAGGGCGGGAGTTATCTGTCTATAAAAAACAAAAAATCCTTGGTTAACAGGAGAATGTTGTTGCTTCTCCAAAAACTTACAATCTCAGAATCATTAGCATTAATAGGACAGTCATATGGATTTCTCTTTTTGTTATTGGTTCTTTTGCCTTCTTGGCAAGCGTAGCTGCTGTACAGAAAGTAATATTTATCGTTATACACCCTAGTGCTTCTTTCAATATTTAAATATTTTCTCAGTAACAAAATGCCATGCAAAAAGTTATCTAAATTTTAAAAATGTTCGCTCTTCTTTTGCTTTCGTTCTCGTTAAAACACCAAACATCAGAATTGCAACTAGACAAGTTACAAGGCAATCAAAACAAAAAGCTTGTTGGATATAAAGCAGTGAATTTTTGATGTGTGTGTGGAACTAACTAACTGGTTTGACTCTACGACGAACTCCGTGGTTTACGAATAATACTACTAGCCAATCAGATTCTGTGGTCAGTGGGTAGAAGAATTTTCTATTCAATTTGCAATACCATAGCCTTGTTATAATATATACTAATTTCGTCATAAAATACAAAACAGAAAATGTGTTATGTAATGCGTTAAGACAGATATTATTTAACAAAGTATTAATAAAAATTAATATTTATTTAAGGATCACTATCGTCTTGACGCTCGAGCTTACTATGAAGGTATCGCAAGAAGGTAAAAAGTTATATAGAAGTATTCTTCTGAAAAAGGTTTGCTAATGGCACGTAACGTTGCTATACAGTGAAGAAATGGTATGATGACCGTTGTCTAATAAATGGAATATTACAATACAACCACATTATGCTATGGTATAGTGGCGTATATACTGTGATAGCAGAACCATAATTTTAATTCATGCAAATTAATAAGTAGTGTAAATTTAACAAGTGCATGGAATAGGATCGTCACATTCTTTCACTTAGAACTCTTACTTAATATAATGCTAGATAACGGGTCTTATTCGCGACAAAGTATTTAAAAGGTAATAAATGCCTATTGATTGCCCGACGTTTCGACCGACTTGTATCGATCGCGGTCTCGGGTTGACTGATGTGAGCACAGCGGCGCCTTCGTGGAGAGCGGGTTTCGCCAACTACCCTCGCTTGGTCACTATTATTTATATTCGCACTGTCGGTATTTTGACACACAACACTAACAACGTCTACACACTATTAGGTACTCCAGGATACGTGAAGCGGTTGAAATTATATTAAGTATGTGTACAAATCGCGATAGTCTAAAAACTTAGTACCTACTCCTTTTAGTAAGGTTTTCACAGCTGTATTGTCCTTTTTCAGTATCAATTGTTAGTACATAACCAAGTTTATGCCATAATATTAACAAATTTTATTCCTCCACTGAGTCCTCTAATAATGCAGAAAATAATTATGAAAACTAGCTTGTGCCGCGTAGAATAAACTGACTTCGATTTTGCGTGTTCTAAAACCCTGATTTAAATCTCTTTCAGGTATACTTTTTGAATAACTTTCTTACTGTATTTGCATTAGTCCGTATTTAAAAGTAATTTGTGTTCTTCTTTATATGTAGAACAATAACAGTGACTTGAGAAAAATTTACGCGTTTTATTAACCAAGGTACTTTACTTGATTACTATCATGATTAGTATTCTCGGAAGTTGTCCGCTAAAACTATTCATTAGGAACGATTTGTTAATTGTTCAATACAGTGACCGATGATAAGAGGAAAATATGACGAATAACAAAGCGTCAGGGAATTCCTGTTTTATTAGGTAGGTAGAGGCGATCAACGTAGATAATTTATAGTGCGATCTGCATGCATTTTTGTGTGATTCATAAATAATTGTCCTGAGTCTAAGTGTAGGTACTTTGTCCCCGTTAATTGTATGTTTGTAATGTCCACGCGAAAGATACAGTTTTATAGATTAAAGATCATGGCGCCGCACGCCGTAGCGATCACATCGTATTAGACAATTGTATTTGTAGGTCTATAACGAAAATGACAATTCGAAACTACGGACCGAACAAAAATAAATTAAACCACGTTTCTTGAAATTCCTTTCTTTAAAAATTATCTATTTCCCGTTTTTTGGACTGCTTCATGAAAGCGTTTAAGACAATCAAGAGCTTAAATTAAAGACAAATTTCTGAATAAATATGTTTTATGGTAGGCCTGCTGGTGTGAATTTATCCACGGGCACGGGTGTGAAATAAATCGGCACATAATAGTACAGAGTTTGGGCGTTTGGGTGTAGATACTTTGTGTGATCCAATGTTTGTGAAGTCCTTGCGACACAGATTATCCCTAATGTTGAAAGAGTTATGAATATGAATGAATAGATCTGTTTGATCACGTTCCGTGATGTGGTTTCGGGAAAAGGATTATAACTTGTCATAAGCTTTATTCAAATAATGTCAAATATCAATCGAAGGCCTGGTAATAAACAAAACTTTTTGTTTTGGGAGCCAATTCTCATATTAAAATCTGTATAAAATAGAGAGCCGATTTAGTCTAATAAATGTAAACTTATATGCTTCATTCGCGTAAATAGGTAATGTCAATATTGTATCCCTCGGGAACAGTACTTTCTCCGGATGTAATTTAAAAAAGCCTCGGTGGCGTAGTGGTTAGTGTAACCGACTGCCACGCCTAAGGTCGCGGGTTCGATTCCCGCACAAGTCAAACATTTGTGTGCATGAACATGGATGTTTGTCTTGGTCTGGGTGTTTCTATGTATAATATGTATGTATTTACAACAACAAAAAAAGTATATATGTATGTTTATCCATTGTCTAGTATCCATAGTACAAGCTCTGCTTAGTTTGGGCTAGATGGTGTTGTGTGTATGTGGTAGAATATCATTATTATTTATTATATATATTTTCTAATAGCCCTGACAACGTGTATGCGAAATTTAATGATGATCTGTCAAATAGTAAGGCGTGAAAGCGTAACAAACAAACTCACATTCTTATTTATAATATTAGTAATGATAATAATTTAATATATTGTTTATTTATATATGTATAATAATAAACAATAAACAAAAAAATTGTTAATTTGGTTTTAAAGTAGAATGTTCAACGTTTTTAATTGTTTTACTTTTACCTTTAGATTATTAGAAAAGTTATCTTTATATATATAAATCTTCTGTGCGTGTGTTTGTAATTAAACTCCTCCTAAACGGCTGGACCGATTTTGATGAAATTTTTTGTGTGTGTTCAAGTGGATTCCAAAATGGTTTAGATTTGTTTTTTTTTTGTTTTCGTTTGTACATGACAACGTCTGTCGGGACAGCTAGTTATAATGTACATTTATTTGTGCTGATATGTAAGCAGTTTGTCGCTCGAAACACAGGTTTAATCCAGTTCAGGCAAATGTCTATAAGTGCATTTTATGTAATTGTTAAGACGCAATGGTAAAATCAATATCTTTACTAAAATAAATAAATTATAAAATTATAAAAATATTTAATTTAGGAAAATCCCATTTGTAGTTTATGAAATTGAGACTAGACCGAAACATTTTTTGTTACAAAAAATAAACCTCATAAGAAAACTACAACACGCGTTATGTTAAAATAATTGTGTGGTGGTAGCCTTGGTGCACGAGACCGACGCACACTTAGCCGGATTTGCCAGCAATTTCCCTCGAAAACTAAACAATGATGACAAACGGATGACGTGTTCGAACAACAATGATCTATTTAAAAATCTGATGCGCACTCCACACCATAGATATGGTGTATCCACAAACATTGTATTATGTTATGGCTACTTTTGAATATTCACGACATTCAATATTGGGAAACAATAAATGCAAACATGCCACGCTATTATTTGCACGACTTCCGCCAAGCACTGAGTGGAAATCATCCTCAGATTATTGATATATATTACGAACTTCTCTTATCATATAATGTCAGTGTGTTCTTGTGTGAAGATGAAACAACAACTTCCGTGATTCCGTATATAATTCATTTCCAGTGTATGTCACATGTGTGGCTGTGTTTAAAGTAAGTGCAGCGGTCGCGTATTATGCAACTCGTGACGGAGCATGCGGTATTATCTGTACTGAGTATTATATTAGAGTGTCAAAACGTGTTGCATCATTGTTAGTTTTCTAGACGTCTAGTAGATGTGATATTAAAAGTTAAAGTAAGTATCTAGAGACATAATGTGTTTAAAAAATGCTATTATACTGAGACTTTAAATAATATCTATACTAATATTATAAAGCTGAAGAGTTTGTTTGCTTGAACGCGCTAATCTCAGGAACTACTGGTTCGAATTGAAAATTTATTTTAGTTTTAAATAGCCCATTTATCGAGGAAGGCTATAGGCCATATAACATCACGCTACTACCAATAGGAGCAGAGAAGCAACGAAAAATGTTGCAAGATCGGAAAAAAACTCTTATGTGAAGCAGATGAAGTTGCGCAAGTCAGCTAGTAGTTCTATAAAGTATCGATAAAACTGGTATGTAGAACTTTTTAAATAAGGATATTCTGTTATTTTATGATATACATTTTGATGTCATACTATACAAAAGATTTCTGGAGATTAAATGTAATAAAAAAATATACAGCTAATCACGAAATAGTTAAATCACTCGGATAAACATTGAAGTGAATTACAGAAAAGACTCCAGTGAACATTATACGTAATATGATTAGCGTCGTGACACATACGCAACTGTTGTACTTTCTTAATGATTACTATGTCATTAAGCTAATTTGGAATCTGATTCTCCGAAGCAAGCGGTTACAAAGAGCTATATATATAAACTTCAATGTATAGGAGAACAGCCTAAACTAACACAATAATTCTCACAATAGTGTAAATTCCATAAGTTGCACAAATACGAATTCTAATTCTCCATACACCGGTACAAAGGCATTTATGAAGTGTATTGTGACCGATTGTATACCAAATCACTCCGCAACGGTTGAAAACGTAGAGTAATGGCCGAATGGATTTGCATCATCGACACAAGCCGTAATTTCTGTGCGCCGTTTGAGCTATTTTAATACATGTAGGTACATATGAGTTACACTGCATTCCCATCAATCGACGGTTTAATTAAAGCTGTCAGGTACTGTGAAGCACACAAAATTGAGGTTACATTTTAATTGTTGTTTGCAACACAAACTTTATACATAAAATCTTTATTGACCTGTGGCGTGCTTTAGTAGTTACTATAGCTAATAATTCTACTTAGCGTGAAATTGATTGTTTATGTAAAATAGTAAACAAATAGATTCTAAGGCTGGATTATTTGACTTTATAGTTGAATTTACTACAGTTTTGTCATTTTGTTAGCAGCTCATTGGGGCGTTTAAGATTACAATGCACGAAATATAGCTAATAAATATTTAGATTAACATTAATATTAAGGAAATTTTAACTGCTTTCGTGTTTTGAATTGTAAATGATATTGATAATTTGAATACAGAATTTCTAAATTTTATTTTATTGTCCGTCTGATCCATCCCAAAGTACAAACGTTTCAAAGATACAGTTATTACTAATCCAATGTACTCTCTCTATTCGACTTTTGGTACAAAATCGATTATTTATTTATCATACGTAGTACTAACACAACTCAATTTGCCGAAAACCAGACAGAGCTCGGGGCCCGAGCGTTTGCCATTTGCTGAGATAATATTGAAGAGATAATAATCACTTTTATGTTCTGACGATTTATCTCTAGAGGTCGTTCGCATTGATCGTAGACATTTTTACATATTTGCGATTTGGCGCAAGTGAGTAAGTATTGTTGGTATGCTAACGTTAAATCATGTTACTGTTCTGATTATTTAATACGTACTAGCTTCGACGATGGCGACGTTGCCAATTATTTTATACGGATTTTCCGTTGGTCATACGCAGGGACCTACTATAGCTATGACTAAATCTAAAACATATGTATAAATGTATGTGAACCTAATTGTTTGTGCATTTGAGTGCCAGATATTTTGCATGGGCCGTTTCTCCTCTAAATGGCTGAACCATAAGTGAACGGATGTTGATGAAGTGAGTCATACATAGTCCATTTGGAATTTACATCAGCTGTATGTGGATTAATATACGCTGCATCCTAGTGGCACCATGTTCATAATGGTCTAAATGATATGTAGGTACATTGTTTATTAAAATACGCCTTTATTTTTATTTATTTATTAAAAGGAAAATTCCAAAAGTTAAACTGTCATCCATGCACGAAACGCAACAGTGGATTCCTTATTGTTTAAGCATTGTATTTTCCTTAAACTGAGGAAGCCAGGTCTAAAGCTGATGATGTGCAAGTATCTACTGCAAATGGCTGAACCATCAAAGAATCTGATGTTGAGTTGAGTAGGTTATTTGAGCCTCGTAAGAAAGCCCTGTGCTGTTGGCCAGCACTACCTTTATCCCTTGTTGTCAGCATAGCATTATAAGTAACATTCCGTTTTTAAAGCGTTGGCAATGCTCGAGCTATATCTCTAGTATTACAAGCGTCCACAGGCTACGGTAGCGGTTCAGACGAACAGTGCGAGTTTCGGTGCCACTTCGATCATATAAAAAAATGTTTTGTTTGTACATGGCAGACTGTTCCGTGTTTCTACAGTTATTAATGTCGTGCCGTTTTGTTTTAAGGCTCATTTAATGCGTCTCATATCACCTGTCTGAATGTGTATGTTCACAATAATTTATTAAGTGTCACTTTCGTTGTTTATACACGTTTGTTTTTTTATTGTGTTAACAGTGCAAATGAAACTGCTATAGTGAAACTGGAATAAATAGTTTTGTAGTTTCACAGCCTGGTTCGTTAAAACTTTTGGCAAACGAACAAACATTGATTGTTATTTCGAATTGTGTAATGGTTTTGAGACTCTCTTTGAATCAGGACCAACGTCGATACATTTTACTTTACGTGGAGATGGCTCAAACTTTTTTTAGTACATCATAGACGCCTATATTCTCCGGTAGTAGCCTGTGTTTATGACAAATTTTGTCGTCTATGTATTTTAGATTTCACGTAATTAGGATGACAAGGTGCCGAGTTATATTCCATAAACATTTTGCTAGGAATGCGAATCACAAAGCATGGAACAATCTATCTTTGTAAATAAGATAGCTTGTCGTTTTCTATGAAACAGAAATGCCTTTATTTGTAGGTACTATATAAGCTTTGGTAGAGTGTCCTTTAGTTGGAGCATGGACTTGGATAAGAGTTAATATTTTATTTTCAGAATATGCTAGAAATTCGAGTATATTAGATTTCCACCGCTTATGTACCAAAAAACCAACGCCAAATGATGTTGATGTTTCGCCATAACGACAAAAAACAGTATATTCTCTCTCAAAAATATTTTCGCCTTCTCTTCTTATTCTGCTATTCCTACTTTGTCCCAGTTTATGAGTTGAAGTGCATTTCTAATTCTAATAAACATGCTTCGTTCCCAAGCGTCTGTACGTTAAATGTTAAAATATTAAGATTTTCAGTGACCTTTTTTCGTGCAATAGTTGTTTGGCAGTGGGCTCCCGCTTAGAAATTGTCAACTCCGACCCCAGGGTGCACCTGCGTACTGCCAATAGCCGTGCACTGACTGGAGCTGCCGAGTATTAGGGGTTGGGCTTTATGGACTCTGTTCATTGTGGAAAATAATTTTGGAAGGGGTTTCGACATTTAACCCACCACGCTTGTCTGATGCGGGTTGGTAGGTGTGCAGTAGACCACCTGACTGGGTCTGTATGTGCCGCCGTTGACCTGTAAAATGTTCATTCGCCGCCTTAAGTTGACATTCTGCGCTGATGCCGACTGTTCCATCCAGACCTTACAATGCATAAGCATCGAAGCTCTTAAATGGGTTTTACATTTGGTTGTCCAAATGCAATTAACGTCATATCAAGGACATTACCACAGATTGGGCACCTAATAACAAACGGCCCCACGGCAGGCTCAGAATGAAATGGTGGGATGAATTTGATGCGTTCAACCGGGATTTGAGACAATTGGCGCTGGACAGAACAGAGTGGGAAATTAATATAAGCTTTAGTTATACAAGTAAGTATAAATAGGCTTATAGGTATATAATATAAATATTTGAACGTTACAGTTACAGTTAGGTATTATTTATGCCTAAGCTAACATAAATACAACTCCTGTGTCATGACATCTACATAGATACATAAATTAGATGTCGAACTGACGGTCTGGTCTGGCTGCGCTCGTAGCCGGCCGTCACTTGGCGAGAAAATTAATATTATATTCGTATCTAGTAGTGTGGCGCACTATATTTCGTGCTATATGCTCTCTGTTAGATGATATACATTTTGTTTATCGTTGGCGAATGTCATTTACGCCATCCTGTAGGAAAAGGGGAGTGGGGAGGGTATGACGGGCGGTCCCGGGGATAAGTGGCAAGTCTTACCGACTAAACCTACGCTGTGCCAACTCTCTAACTTAAATGGTGGGTGGGTCGCTAGAACTAGAACTACATCAGCGACCTAATGTCGTATACCTCTAATAAACCTCCAAGGCTTTAGAATTATAATACAATATGTGTTTTAATATATATTAAAATACCAATATGAAGAACGTGATTCCTTTTTACAAGTTGATATAAATATAATTTCATAGCCGCTTTTTGTTTTGCCTTGTTTAAAACAGAATTTACGAAACATTATACTAAAACATCCACATGAATAATGCAACGCGTTCTTTTCAATTTTGTTGTTGTGGTCGGATCATTTTATTTTACGGAAGCGGGCACATGTTACTTTTACGAGTGTCTGCGTAGAATAGAATGTATAAGGTTCAAGCCTTCGAGGCGAATGTCGGGACACACATTTTTCGTCTTTATTCTCTAATATACTTGGTGTATGAGAGCTCAAGCCGAGATTGGAGGGCCTTACATTTAGTACCGCAACAATATTCGGCAAGCACCGCACTGAGAATTTTATGCTCTCTTTATTGCGAGGAGGCAACAAAAATAGGCTTATAGCTAATTATGATTTGCCAAATGGTTTTGTGCGAGAGAATGGTAGATGTAATTAAATTATGCTTTAATGCAGTGTTTATGAGCGTTTATTGGTTAATATTATATGAGGCTTTGTCTTCTTTAATTTAGAATTTTCATTTAGCGCAATGTAGGTATTATGGACGGATCGAATAAGAAACAGCTTTATTTCTGCTATTGTTAGGTGTTTCCGTACTACGAGTATTAAAGATAAGTAACTTACTGGTACTGTTGCATAATATTATGTGCCATCCTGAAAACCCGGGTTCGATTCTCAGATCGGGTCGAATAGTTGTTGGGTATGTCCGGTCGACTGTAATAGGCTCGACCTCTATTATGCAAGATAGAAAGGCTGCTGAAGTGAAGGTGATGAAGAAGCTGATGAAGAAGATAGCTGCTGAAATGAAGGTGTTATACACAGGGGTGTATAACACCTCTACTTCATCAGGATGTTGTTGTTAAAGGAGTAGGTAGAGGCCTACTCCTTTATGGAACCTTCTTGACTAAAATACGAAACTACTTAATATATATATGGTTTGCGTGATTCGCTCACTAACGTATTGTATATAAATAAATACCTGAAGGCATTTGTGTGGTTTTTAACCAATAAAATAACTATAGACCGCTGACCGCAAGTGTAGGTCCTAATTATTGAGTTTTGGATTGCACGCCCGTATGTACCATGTTTTCCAGGCAATTGCCAGAGCAGTTCAGAGTTTTCCAGGCAATTTTCAGAGTAACAAACTGTCCCCAGTACCGCTTCGTCCTTTATTATAAGCGTCGTAAACATTACAGCCGAATATTTGGTGCTAAAATCCTTCGGTAAACCCTTAAGGGAGTCATCAGGTTACGTGATGTTTAATTATAATATATAACTTTCCTGCTCATATCCAAGTATTTTTTGTACTTATTATGCATGATGTTTATGTATGTAGTATACTGGTTATTAATAGGAAACTGAAATGACAACAAATACACATTTTCCTGATACAAGTGTGTCATGCCAGTGCTATTTATAAATGACTTGGCAATTATTGTGGTTTTCATTCGCAATTGACCTTTGTGTATTATGTAATGTTTTCTTCGATACATCATTATTATTGTTCTACATACCTATATACTCGTAGATTTACGCTTGTACGGTCAGGTGCAAAAGTCGAGTATCAATTTTAAAAAGCGATAGAATCACAACAAGTATTACTTACGACCTTTTTCAATAAAATCATTGCACACATACACATAAACCCGCCTCACTTATACTATCACCTGTTCTAATTATGATTGTGAGTATTAATTTCAAACAAATAAGTAACTGATGTTGTGGCTACGTTGGTAACAGTGCGATCTAAAATGTAACGATTGTTGGTTCGATCCCCAGGAAGTGATAATCCCTTTGTATTTTTTTTCATAAATTATATACATCGATGACTTGTTACTTTACTTTAAGACTTATTTAAACCGCAGTTATTAAAAAATGAGGGTGGATTTATAAAATATAATAATTTTTCACTTGAATAGAATTATGTGATGTTGTTGGTTGGTGATCTTTGTTACGAGCGTTTGTGTTATTATTATTGCAATCATTTCAAATGCAAACTAATATAAATATTGAATCCAGGGCAAATATATGGCATAATTATGGGCTTAAAATGGCTCTTAAAATGCCGACGAAACTTGACTAAACTATAAGAGTAAGTTATTTTTTAAATATTATGTTATGGTATTGTGATTTACGATTTCGCTGTTAAGAAAACGCTATCTACGATTATGTCATAAGATTTTTGATTTTATTTCAGAGAAATACTATAAGTCGTTGGGTGAAACGATGTGAAGAAGAAGGGCGCTTAAAATGTCGGGTGGGCAGTGGAAAACCGCTTCTTATAAACCAAACTCAGCGAAGATGATTGGTGAATACTTATGTATCAAAGGGTATCATACCGACGAGACCGTAGCGAACTATGTGTGCTAATATTGTGACCTCCATATTGCATAGATTGTGAGACTTGAGCTGTGTTAAGAACAATGGAGATCACACTAAATATAGAATAAAGTTGTTTCAAATAGGGTGCGTGCTGGTTGACGATGTTAGAATTGAAGTTAAGTTTTAATCCTCTTTTCCTTGTGAAAAAGAATAATCGAATTATAATCTCAATTGTAATTATAATTGTAAAATATTATTTGTGAGTAAAATGAATCTAAATAGTAAAGACTAATGATGTTTTTTTATTATAATTATAGTATTGACACATTTACGGAAAATTTAATAAAAGTTCATTTTCAGTGATCATACTTTGACATTGTTTTATGTATCCCACCAAAGACCTTTACCATCTTACTGATGTCCTGACAGTTCGACAATTATATATCTTAAATATAACCATTAAACAACACTCACTTCTTGCATACGATGCCTCACATACAAGCAAAAGACTAAAACATAAAGTCTGCCAAAATACTGATCAGTGGTCTACAGCTTTTTCTGGCAAGTTCTTCGGTTTCCTAGGGAGATATCTGTACAATAAAATAAATGCAAACGTTTCTATATACCAACTAACAAAGTACAATTGCAAGAAGACTGTCACATCGTGGTTAAAGTCCCTTAGCTATGAAGAAACAGAACAGCTTCTACAAATGCCCACTTAAAAAAAAAAAAAAAAAAAGAACAAAAAAAAAAACCTGCATTCTATCTTACTCTTTCATATGTAGGTACAACACAATGTTAATAGATCTGTTATTTTCTAACATCTCTGATCCCAAGACTATATAGATCGTAGGATTAACTAACATCTATCTATTATACACACTAGTGGTGTTCCAATCCGCTATATTAAGATAGCACGCTACGGACTAGAAACTATATTTTTTTAGCGCGCTATTTTATACGCTATGTTATAGCGCGCTGCGTAGGCACGCTAGTAGCGTCACAGAATATGGTAGCGTGGAGCCTTGGAGAATATAACCTTGAAATGCGCTACTTTAACTGTGGAGCGTGTTTTGTAAAAATATATAATCTAATAAGTAATAGGCAAAATAAATTCCATGAACTCGCCTTCATACTTTTGAGACTTAGGACCGTCTATAATTTATTGACTGTGACTACTGAATAATAATAATGATATGTTCTATAATAATAAAGCAATTATAGGCGATTTAAAAGTTCATTAATACATAAATCGCATGAGCCGGCCGGTATAGTACAGTAACGGAAACAACGATAATACGTCATACAGCGAGCGGTAGCACGCGGCGACTAAATAGCGTAGCTGCGTAGCGTATCTAGCGCGCTAGACGCTAGACGTCGCTCGCCGCTCGCACTGGCGAGTCATCGCGCAGCGCGCTCGTCGTTTTTCCACGCTATGCATAACAGACTAGGCATTTATAGCGCGACGCTATTTCTAGCGCCGAGATTGAAACGATTTAGCGCGCGCTATGCGTTGAGTAAATATAGCGTGCTACGTTATGACGCTACGTGCTATATTAACCACCACTAATACACACAATGACAAACATACACACACACACACACACACACACACACACACACACACACACAAACACACACACAAACAGACACTCACGCAAAAACACTCTCACTGATCAACATCAACTACAATGTACAAGCTTCACCCACTACACGCTCCACCAATTCAGAGTCTGGAGAGGCTGGTAATCTGTCATACAGGTCTCCTAGTACAGACACCAGTCTCCCACACAGACTGTATTATCTTATAAATATTCGTTGAGTATGTAACTAGATACCTACTACTGTCTTATGTATTTGTAAAACTGTGTGAGAAGAAAAAAAAAAAAAAAAAAAATAAAGTTATTTGTATTTGTATATTTGTATTTGTATATAATGAAATATTAATGTTATAAATTTAATAAAATTTTGTTTTCTCAATTATAATTTGCATTATTTATTCATTTATTAAAAATCCAAACAAAATGTGATTTTTTAGTAATTAAACTAATTTTGATAAATAATAATTAGTATAATAATAAAATAATTAAATTTTAGTTTAATTCCTAAAAAACACTTTTTTGTGTTTTTTTATCTCTCTAGCGTAATAAGTAAACAAAAATAACGTTTATCTTTATTATTTGAAAATTTCAGTAATAAAAAAACAAAAAGTGGAATTAGAGGAGCCCAGGATTTGAACCACCATCATTATATTTTAGTGATAAAGTGAGATGACTCGTTGACCGCTCCGGTATCGCAACCTACGACACAGTAGGCAAATTGAAGCATTAATTGTAAATGCGGATGTTGTTGAATATAAGAAATAGTAGTTATTCGTTTTTGTGTCGCCTTGCACACATGCGCATCACGAACTTCACCTACTATCATTACATTAAATACTGTTTCATTGTTTGCGATAAAACATCACACATACAAAGATATTCGCTCGGATCAATAAGCGAATGTGAACCTTACGATGCTACTCGACTTTTGTCTTTGACTGTACATAGAGATGTATTTCATTAACATCTTGCCAACTTTGTCTTGAGGCGCCACAATATAATAGAAAGCTATTTGCTGCCTACCGAGTGTTTGATAGATACTACTTAGCTACTAGGAAAATCTTAATAATCCATAACACTACGCCCGACCTGGATTTGACACTTATTAGCAAAATCAATAAATGGTGTACATAGAATTGGATGTTTTATATCAGCAAAAACCTACATGTAGCCGAAACTTAGTGCAATAGACGGATACCGGACCGGTTTCTTAAACGTAGATCAATACAAAAACGGATGTTTTGTAAATAAGCAATCAAACGCGTGCAAATTTTTTTAGACTTCTTTAGCACTGGGTGCTTTTGTTTCTATTATTGTGAGAGATTTTACCATCATTCAAACAACAGACACAAAGAACTATTTGTAGATCATACACATTTTCCTGTGTTGACATCGAACCGACAACACTTGGTGCAGTGGTAATGGTGAGGTCACTATTTAGACCATTACGCCATAAGTGCAGTTAAAAATTGCTTTGATTTTCTTTTTTAATTAGCAACAGATAATCAATTGACATAAGTTCTATAATGGCGCGCCTGAGCTTGAGCGCTGCTGAGATGGATGCAAGACACGTTATCTAGGTTACTAGTCTTACCTACCAGAATTCTGGAGTAGACTGTGTTGTGTCTGAAGGGTCACGTAATCCTTGCGATGGCAGCACCAGCGACTACTTCCTTTAAAGGCTTCAATGTGTGAGTGATACCGCGCTGTTGTTGCAACTGCCATTAAGCTTATAAAAAAATGTACACCTCTAAATTAGCCTTTCTGTGACCGAATAATAAAGATCTTGAACGTCAACAATGATAAATAAGTACGTATTTCTTATTTTTATCCTTCTTAAATTCCTTTCAAGACTAGTAATGCGGGCTTTTTACCTGAGTGCTTTACACTTCTTTAGTTTGTCAGTCGATTATTGCATTTAGAGTAATGAGTTAATCAAGTAGGTTTAGTTTTTATTTGATTTTCATTGCGTCTAATTGCATGAAAGTTAATTAAGTCGTTTTATGGATTACGAAAATCTCTATAAATCCTTATGTACTAACATACTAAAATAAGTTGTTTCTTTTGTTGTACAATCACTCCTTTACAACGGAATATTTTTTGTAAATAAAAACAGAGCTGCCGTATGTTGTAGTCCACGAAACTTGAAAAGTAGTTATGGACTTAACATTTTTACACAACGTTGCATTTCTATATAAGAGCTGCTTTATATCCTGAAGTTGACATGGGAAAGGGTATTTAAAATGAACGAGAACGCGTAAAATATCGGACTAAGCCACAGCGAAGCATAGCTAATAGGTTTAGCTAATAATACGATAAAATAATGATCATGAATATTTATTACCATCAAAGAGATTTAAGTTAATTGACCGTAATGATTTTATTGAATTTGATTACGTTATAAGAAAGAACTGCCGTAGATCAATGTTAGATAAGTAACAATTTATTAATTACATTTATCTAACTATACTATCAAATATTTTTATGTGCCAGTATACTTGAAATATTATAAAAGTTCCTATGTACTTACGGCTCAGTGGTAATTGCGTGGGTGAATCCACAATTTTCCATTATAATGCGATCTTGGTTGCCGTAACAATCTCGGCGTCTTTTCTCGAGATAAAGGCACAATTTAAGGCTGAGTAACACCGAAAACTATTGCGCTTACATATTTATGTAATGTACTAGATTTTGCCCGCGGATTGACTCGCGTAAATGTAGGCAAGGTTAGATTACCAACAGTCGACGATCATGGTGATCGGTTGAGTAGTGAAAGCGTAACAAACAAACTCACATTACATTTATAATATTAGTTAGACTATAAATATAAGCGTAATATATATAAGTAAATATAAACAAGCACATATTATACGTACATACATTCTAGAGAAGCTCGATATTAATTCTAGAGCTTCATAACTTTGAAAGTAAAATACAACAATCGTGTACCTAAGTTTGAGTGCTCGAAGTCTAAACAAATATTTTGTCAGTTACTCGTGAATTTGCTATGTTCAAATTACCTCCGTTTAATTTCCCGTCCGTGGTACCCGAAACCGAAATAGCTGGAATACTCACTATATAAACGACATTGTCGTAAGTTTACATGGGACATGTTTCATAATCTCTCGTGCGATTTATGTTTAAAATGATTTGAGGATAAACTGGATCAAATCTACACATGTTTAAGCTTTTCTCGTTCGAACAATAACGTAACGTGAGTTTCACATTCTTTTATTTCTATAGCGTTCCTAGCTGAATTCTGTGGGTTTGTGGCTACAATGATGAGGGCGTAAGCCTCGTGCATTTACGTACCCACGCCTACACGTACACTGATCTGAGAATTATGTTCAGTGACGAACACAGCATAGCTACATCAGATTGAGCCATCTATGTCCAAGATAAATTGGTTTCAGCTTGTGTGTGAATATTAGTTCTTAATGTGAAGTTTGAATATCGTCGTAGACACAAAAGAAAGACAGAAAAAAGTAAATAAAATAAAAGTCAAGAACTCAAATAGATGCATGGAATTGTTTCTATTATATTCTTGCCCTCTCCAAAACTAGAAGATAATTTTCTTGACTCATTCGTTTTTAAATAATTAAAACAAACAAAGCTTTAGAACCTTCATAATGCCTTAAGGACACAGCGACATTCTTTAATAAATTCTTGAGTACAATTCCGTTTATACAAAGTTTTATTAATATCTTCCAACAGAAGAATGCTTCGTGTACTTTCACGATTCTAGTAAAATTTTACGACTGTATACTGTGAAAGTCGTAGCCAGGTGGTTTTGGTCGAAATTAAAACATCTTACCCCTCATCGCGTGTCGCGATGTAGATTACAAAGGTTCAACGAGCTTCTTGTCTTTTAATTTTGTAACAAGAAGAGGGATTTGTCAAAGCCCTCAATGGATGAATTCATTGGAATTTTTTTTTCTTTCATCTAACCTTTGTGAAGATACACGTGTAATCCTTTAACTAGACCAATATGACTTAAAATGACAAGATTTTTAGTGCACTAATAAAGTACCTAAATATTATATACAAGATTCCATTGCGTCGTTGGTCTTGTAGCTTTATATATTTGATTAAATTTATACAGTCGTGTTTGGGACATTAGCTTTTATAGGGGCGTCATACATTTTCGAGTTATCTTCCAAAATATTTGGTGTCACGTCATTAAAGAGGCATTGTTTCGACCCAAGCCGTAATTGAAATTGAAAAACCTTTAGCCAACATCCCTGTAATACAATTTGAGGTAAAGGTAAGGGTGAAGTAGGATCCCATGTCATTGGGACCTGTTTAAATTTCTTGGCTGCGCAAAATATGAAGTGTTTTGTTTACTTAAGTGAAAATAGTATGCCAAGTTATAATCACGTACGATGAACGAAAGCTATGATCCTTCGTTCCTCTTATAGCGTACATTAAGAACACCTATTATATATATGTATTTAGACTCTCCTCAATATTCTCGAAGTGGTGTTTGGGTGTTTGATTATGATTCATCAGTTATTTGTTTGTCTTTAGAAGATCGTAGCCAAATAACTCCTTGCTGTGCTCTTTAATGAGGCATGTCGCTGAATGGTAAGATGTTGATAAATGGAATCGACGTGGGCAGCTCCCTTGAGACCTGCCACCGACGTTACGCATACAGTGTTAGACGATTCTAAAGCTTTGTTTGTATATATTATAATCAAAAACTAATTAATCAAGGCAAGAGTAAAATAAATAGAATAATAACAATTCCACGCACCTATTTGAGTTCTTGACTTTTTCTATTTATTAATATTCGGTCTTTTTTTATAAAAAGTGTATTGTCTCTTGGTCAATAGGTTACAGTAACCGGAAACTTGCATGATATAGTTCACGTTAGTAGCCGTTTACGTTCTTATATGTTTCTTTTCTTAATGCAATGGTACCGATTTATTTTTGTATTTGGATTCCTTGGTCTGTCACCCGTTTATGCCTTGAAAAATAGAGGAACTAGCGAAAACGTGTCTCAACTAATGGTCCAATTTTTCTTTTGATTAAGTTCGATGCGGGTCATAAGAGAATCATGCGGTCCA
The DNA here is from genome assembly GCA_963675205.1 of Catocala nupta. Classification (NCBI taxonomy): domain Eukaryota; kingdom Metazoa; phylum Arthropoda; class Insecta; order Lepidoptera; family Erebidae; genus Catocala; species Catocala nupta. The sequence continues at coordinate 16,278,405 of OY776097.1, read as the reverse complement.
TTTTTCCTAATTTTTCTTTGGTGACCCTGAACTAACAGTCTGCTTGATGATTAGTTACATTTATGTTTTCACCAGAATTCACTTAATTTATTGCGACATTTAATAATTTTGATATGAACATTATAAAGGCAAAAACAAATGTATTTTGTTCCGTTTTAATGAACTTGTGTTTGTAAAAAGTAAGATAAATGATTAAGTTCAGTGGGTCCGTTAGTAAAGCCGGCGCTATTTAAGGATATTTGGAGGACACCGTTTGCTTTGAAACTAACTTCGTAATTGCCAAATAACTGTTTCGGTCAACTCTAATAAACTTAAAGTTCCAAGGAACCCAATTAAACCTGGCTGTCTTACAGATGTTTTAGTCCTTTTTACTAACATCTTGCGCGGATTTCGTATCCAACTTTCCGATGATATCATCGTGAACTGAATGCAAATATTTATTTGGACTTTGATATAAAGAATAAATTATCGAACATAACATTATATAGTGGCCCTTCTTATATTAGGAGTTGACTAACATACCCGTGGGATATCCAAATGATAGGAATTTTCCATTATAAAAGCCTGTGACAATAAATTACTATAAAATATTAACGAAAGACAAATGCGGTGCGGATCGTCATAACAGATAAATATGTGTGAGTATAGGTACATCTTTCAACATACATGTGTGTGTGTATGTGTGCTTGTGTATACATCTTTAAACATGCATTTACAGATTACATGTGCAGTACGACGGCCAAAATGCTTACCAAATGCCAAGTTATTATGCTATTTGGCTTGCTTTACCATCGTTGCGATATCTGTTTTACTACCCGTATTTATATTTATTACTTTACTAGATATTAACCGCAACTTCGCGTGCGTTATTTAAAAAAGCTATATGCATTCTCGGCATTTAAGTTATTTCGATATCGGATATTATAAGAAGTGGTTTAGCTGTTTATCCTCGCAAACCTGTCAAACAGAACTTCTACATTTATAATTTTGGTATAATAGTGTTAACTTACTTTATATTATAAGTATAACGTGCGAATTGTAACTCATTTATTTTCTTCGTGTCAGTAAAATAATGGACAATTTAACTGGGAAAAAGGTTTCAGAGTAACAAAATACTGTTGTTTATGTCTTTGATGAAATGTAATAAAATTAGTATAAGAAAAGCACGTCCATGAGTCGAGTAAATATACATTCATACATCGAGTGAATTCTACCTCAGTTATTAATTAAGCATGGCTTAAAAGAATTATGTGACTCTAAACCCAAATATATTTCACTGTATATTTTCCAGCTGAAGTCCGAGGGAACCTTGGCGCTCTCACCATTAATTCATTACAGCTGGGATCAATATCCATTTAGACGAATAAATCGAGATTGATAGCGAAGCCTATTCGAGATTGTATCAGATTGATAGCGATCAATCTGATACAATCTCGAGTAGGCTTCGCTGACTCGAAATGATATGACTGTGACTCGGAGTCATATCTATCTCCACATGTAAATATAAAGACTAGTTTTTGCAACCTAGACTAGTACCGCTTGTTTATATTTATTTAAGAAATTATTTTAACAATTTAGTATTATTCCAACCATTGAACTACCATCATAAACCCACACCTAACTAGTAGTAAGCAAAGTATTTACGTTGTAGTAATTAAAAATAGTCTAAACGCCAAATTAAAAGAAATCCCCACGGCTAAAGTATGCATTTAAAAAAGAAAGTGTTATTAGGTTTTTTGTTAGGAAAATTTTAGTAACAGTCCGGCAATTTGTCCCGTCGACCGCAATAGGCTAACTGTTTTAATATGAATATGTATGTTTATTATGTGACAAAACAAGACTTTTCTATGCCTTCATAAAGTCAAAGTCAAAAAACATTATTTCTATAAAAATGTAATGGAAACAGTTATTGGATACTTGAATTAACTGATATGTTAATAATAATATTATTATAAAAAAATAGCACTGAAAAAGCCTGTTCGAGTAGTAGAGCTTTCATGAGAAGAAGCAAGCAAGAAATTCATGGCCACTCTTTTCAATCACCAAATGTTCATTAACAATACAAATCAATTTTAAATTTTTGAAGCGAAGACTTCTTTAGGCGCGTTGAGCACTTTTGGGTGAACAAAAATCCTGGAACTCGCGTCATCGTCACCGAACTCTTTTCATGAGCTATTATACCTATATGTATGTATGTATGCATACACGCACACAGACATTTGCACTAACGCACTCTCACCATTAAACTAAATTAATTTGTACACCCACTAGTCCAGAGTTAGGAGAGGCTGGTGTTCTGTCATACAGGTCTCCTAGTTCAGACACCAGTCTCTCACATTGATTTGTGTTACTACTATATTTGTACATAGTTAAGTTGCCTCTGTAAAAATATCTTTGTGAGAGAAAAAAATAAATAAACATTATTATTATTATTATTATTATTATACTGTGTATATATTTGTACTTTCTGGGTGAACAAAAAGCAAGAAACTCGCGTCATCGTCACCTACTAGCGTGCGCTAGTTAATTAGTTTTCATTTCTATCGGCAGTCCTCAAAGACTGCCCCGCATGTTTTTTTTTATATGATCTTCTGTGTGAAGTTGTAACAATAGTTATTTAAATAAGATTTAGAAAATAATAGCATCTAGAACTATCCCGGCGGCCATACACTTGCAATGCATAAAACGGTAACGTGGGGTACCGATGTACTGTGGCCCTTGTCGCACTATGTCTGATATCGACCGTGGCTGGGGACGTATTCACCTAGCCCAGGTACGTACATTTGTACTTTCAGTGCAATGCACTTTCTGTAACACTTAAATGGCCGCTCACGGATCGTCTCTCAAAAATTGCTCTGTTCTAACATTTTTATGTCTATTACTTATTCATTTATTACTAGTGTATTTAGTACTATGTATTTATGTACATCGCATGAAGTTATCCTATCGCTTCGATAGCATGACGCATGTTTGTCTATTGAAATAATACTTGCTTAAAGTACAGGTTTAACATTAAACTCATAGATAGCTGCAGTTCTAAATAGAAAATTTGTATTACACGTTCAGTTAACAAGACCGTCATCCAAATTAAAACGCAAATTGGGTCTCGTAATCTTATCCTGTTTATTTCTAAACCGAAATTGACAATTTTCTCTATTAGAAGCTGCGCTGCGAGGTTATACTCGTGATATGAATGACGTGTTATGTTTACTTTAGTTTTGTAGTGTGACGCTACACCGCGTTAACCTTCCTCTTTACACGATCCATCTTATCTATACTAATATTATAAATAGAAAAAAAGTTACGTTTTGTTTGTTTGTTGTAAGGATTTAACTCAGAAACTACTTAACTGATTTTAAAAATACACCATTTGTAAGCTATATTAAGACCGAGTAACAGAAGCTATATTTTATTTAGAAACGGTACTATTACTAACATACCATAACCTAACCTACTTTTACGTAACCGAAACCGCGAGCAAAAGCTAGTCGAATTTTCTTATCGTACTGGTAATGTCTTAGATTTGTTTGTTCAAGCAAACAAACTTTAGCTTCATAATTAATATGAGGGATAGATTAACCGCAATTACACTGCTGTTCATTGTGCTAGATATTGCATTCGTAATATTGTATTACATAGTTAATAGTTTCCATGTAGATTAATACAGTAATTACTGCAGAAACTGTAATACTAAATTAGGTAATAATGCGGTATTGCTAACACGAAGTAGTTGATTTACCTAATATTCGACCTTTTCTCTTCCAAATTATGTCCCTAATAGCACGTGGAGGGTGGAGCGATTATTTATTAGATCAAATAGATCCTCTTTTTGATTCGCGTCCTATGAAACGTTGTTAGACATTATTAACTTATTTAAGCATAGATAATTCCTTCATTATGGACGACTTAACACAATTAAGAGTGGGAGCGTCGCTTTTACGTGGATTAAAACATAATCTACCAGATGTGAACTTAACGGATATTACATCCCATTAAAACGCACGGACGCACGCACTCTCCAAATTGGTACAAATAATCTGTTGATAAGACTGGCTTATTGAAATGGCACGTCACATCAAATGGGCATTAGAGTTTGAAAAGAGACGCCATTTTCTTAAGCCTGGCAACTTAAACTACGTTAGCATAAATACTTGACGAAGAAAAGAGCTGTAAAATAAACTGTAATAGTGACCGTATTTCTGCCAGTTCACGCTAATAACGCCGTCATTAAGTAAACTTCCAACCAAAACAAATGGACTCCAGAGACCAGAGACGGTTTCAGCGAAGTGCTGTTTGTTTTCTGGCAAATGCAATTTAAGCTCCAGTTACTTACTTTGTTAGTGTCGGTTTATTGTGAATAGGTACTATGCTATACTTTACAGATACATTGGATATTCTAATACATAATCATACTTAATCACGGAAGAGATAATGACGTTGATTATCTCTGCCGTGATACTAATAGATGTTTGGATGTTTGTTTCTTAATAACTCGTAGACCATTTAGGTACCTAATTTAAATAAAACTTGGCACACAGGCCATATCCTGAATTCACAGGGGATTCATTGTTTAACCTGGTACCTATGCGTTCCCGTGTAATTTAGTGGCTTGTAAGAAATAAACCAAAGAACTCAGCCAAATAAAGATTTGTTTTTAAATGTCGCCTACCTTTTATTCTTATTTAGGTTAGTAAGTAAAATTTACTCTGTAATAAACATCCTAATTTCCTAACTAATATAATAAATGCGAATGTAAGATCGTTTGTTTGTTGCGCTTTCACGCCTTACCACTAGACAGATCTTCATCAAATTTTGCGTACACGTTTTCGGGGGTAAACACAACAACATAGATTTCTTTTCATCCAGGTAAAAGTATTTTACTAACCTATACATTTATGCGTGCGAAGCCGAGGGCAAAATCTAGTGTTATATAAAAGCTTTACTATAGATTTAATTAAGTACTTAACCATCTCTGTAAAGAAACGGGTAATGTCACAATTTGTGTCTTCAATGGATCAAATTTTACAATATTTTGTGTTATAAATGTCATTATGTAAAGTAAGAACGGACTCAAGATTTTACTTACGCATGACTTTAAACCATTGTGTGTCATTGTATGTATGTATTGCAGCTAATATTGGTAGGTATTAATTACAAACCATAACGAAATCAACCGTTTCAAAGGTATTGTGGTAGGCTTACCTAATTGGAAAACGCTTATCGGCACCTACTGAGTGCTTTTTCTGTGAAACGAATATATTAATGTTTTTAAACATAACCTTCACATAATATGTTATTTCAAATGTATACACTAAGCCTTTCTGCAAGGTATACCTGCTGGGTATACCTTGAATCGCAAAGGTTCCATATAAATATTGTGAGATCTCTGATCCCACAATTGTTTTTCCTGTACAGGGATCAAATCGTTCATTCAAAACTGATATCATTTATCATACCTCCTACATTTAGTACCAAATTGGATAATGTAGAAATTTATAGAATTTTTTCATTATTTGGTGATTGTTTCAAGTTTTATTAATAACTAAAATTAAATGAGACAAATACGTAATAAATATAGTAAAACATTGGCAAGTACAACTACATTATCAGTCTTATTTAATGTATGAGAGTTCGTTTCTTCCTTGAAATATTTTAATGTTTATATGCTGTCATATTAAAATTAAAGTTTATTATTTCTGATTATTATTACTTACACGTGTAACAAGGGAATACGTCGAATTAATACCATTGAATTAATACATTTTACATACATAAAAAAATTCATGGGTTTTAACCAAGTGGGTGACCCGCTTAGTGGTATTTCATCTGAGCGTCTCCGTGCTTCGGAGGTCACGTAAAAATTGGTCCCGGTTGTTGCCAAATTGACAGCAGTCGTTAAGCCATGTCAGAGGCCTACGGGCGGCTTGAACAACTCTTGACAACAGGTTGGCCACTAACCACACGAAAAAGAAGAAAGACCAAGTAAAATCAAAAATTTTGTAGCATCGACAATTTATATTTTCTTGGCCAAATAAATAAGTCTCCTTTGGCATATTTATTTTTATTTGCTGTAATCATGTAACTGAAAAATGCTTTTCTTGTCTTCCTTGTACATTTTTATTCGACGCACGTCTGTTTAAAAGCCTCATTACGATTATTCAGTTTAACTTCCTAAAAGCTGGTTTTGCAACATATTGAAAAAAAAAATATTATGAGGTGACTACCTGTTATACTAGTACCTATTATAAAACTCAGTTTTAGAATATACACTAGTCCGTCTTCATTAGAAAATATTGTTTGTTACGCCATCTAGCGATTTTCATGGTTACTATAGCTACGCTGGCAAGCGGTTTTACAATGAAGGACGCCTACGGTTTTACTTACCGTAACGTTTGTTTAGTTGAGACTGGCGCCAATAGATGTCGTTAGATGAAAAGACAGCGCATAAATAAATACCAAACTATTCCGATATTGTCAACGTATAAACCCGGCATTGTGATATTTTCATAGGTAGGTATTTGATCTTGTGATCAAAAAAATATATCTGTATTTTTAAAATAAATAAATCTTTGATTGAAATATCTTCTTCCTATACCATTTATTAACATTTGTCACTGAAAACTTTGTTCGAGATAATCATTGTTTCTTTTTGTAATCGCCGCTCATATAGATACCTACTTTCGCAATAAGCTATCCACAGCCAAGTCTCTGCTTACCGCGACAGCAATTCTTTAAAACTTTGAGTCGGATATGATATATTTTTCTTCTCAAACTGTATGATATGACGTGGGTATGGGATATTAATTATGTTTGTTTTATTGCAGGTGACGGCATCAAGCTGGCATCGTCGGGCTCCGGCAGCCCGGCGCCGCCGCCGGTGCAGTGGCGAATGCGGAGAAAGCCAGGTGACCCCTTCAATATTGTCTTTAGAAGTTTACTTCGAGACAAAGGTGAATATTTTTTATTAAGGGGCGATCTTAAGACCGTCCTGCAATTTCGCTTAATGTTTGCCTTTGCCCTGTGAATGCAATATTTGTCTTCTAGAAGTTTAGTTCCCCCGACATAAATATAGAAGTTACTAACATTTTATTCTTAGAATAAAACAATGTTGTTGCTTATGATTTGTAATTATTATTTAGAATCTAACTATACTGCAGCTTTCCTTGCATTATATTATTTTATTTAGTTTTCCATCTTACATTATACCTACTCATTCTTGCTTGCTTTTATACATTAGACATTTAGTTACCGTGTCAGCCGGTTAAAAACTAAATATGTGATTTTAAAATTAATATCCATAATATCTACGTAAAATAATCAGACCTGTATGCAAACTGGCTCACATCATCAGTGTACCGCCTTCCTCTCAAAACAAGGCGGCCATCTTTATATATAAAAATCACTTTCTGTATGTTTGTGACTCTAAAATTCAAGTACATGAATCGACTTAAAATTTTTACACACCATTGTATTTCTATATAAAATTGGTTTTTATATACTACTAGCTGATTCGGCAAACGTTGTTCTGCCTTATAAATTATTTCTTAGCGGTATGAAATATACTTTACGACCTATTCTCATACCTATCAAATAAACATAAAATGTTATATAAAAATTGGTCGAGCCGTTTCGAAGGAGTACGACCAATAACACTGTAACACGAGATTTTTATGTATATATAGATTTATCCCGAAGTTCTCACGAAAATTAAGAAGATCACTCTACGCCACAGCAAAGCTTGGCCGCATTTAGCTAGTATACCCATAATACTAATTGAATATTTAATATGTAAGTAAGTTGGCTTAGTAGTCGTTTCGTACGAATTTGTTCGCACATATCGTGCGAATAGACATTTTTATTAAATAATTTATTTTTGTTGTCGTTTCGCACATATGTAATATATTTTCGTGCGAATTGTTCCCGTCTGAAAACGCAGGTGTCCATTCGCACGTTTTCTTTTTTTATGCTAATAAAAGTAGAAGTATTGTACATTCGCGCACGAAGGTGATAGTTTTAAATAAAACAAGGTATACCTACCAATAAATCAAAAAATATAATTTATTTTAAAAACAACATTCTTATGAAACAATGCGTAAAATACATATACATATTACTTATATAAAACTGAGCTTTTATTGAGAGAACATTTTCAGAGAACATATAAATATTACTTATATGCACTTGAAAGTAGTGTGTGCAGGACTTTCTTATTAAGGCCAGGTAGACCAAGCAAAGTAGGTATTTAACGCTGCCATACTTTACGCGAAGCGAGCCGTGCGCACGAGTCGCCGGTCTGAAGTCTACGCAAGCCGCTGTATTATATAATATTTTATTATTAAAGGTATTAAACTATATTGAAAAATGTAACCACAAATAATTGTTCTATATGTTATTAACTTTGAGTAGATATGGTTTTTGGAAGTAAAACTTTGATAAGCTTCAAGAACAATAAGAAAAATAATCGATTTAGCCTCCTCTTCGGTTTTTTTTTTGATCGAGTTAAATTTTCGTTATCATGTTTTGAACCACAAATTCTCAAAGTACATATAGTAAACTATAATATGTATTTTTTTTGGCTTTAAACAATCACTATTTATGTGTTTAATATTAAATCAAAGTTATGTAAAATGGGAATACCTGGCCTTAAAATACAAAACGTACGACACGACACCTGCGTTTTCAGACGGGAACGATACGCACGAAAATATATTACATGTGTGCGAAACGACAACAAAAAAAATATTGTTTATAAACAGTATCTTTTCGCACGATTTGTGCGACCAAATTCGTGCGAAACGACTACTAAGCCAGTAAGTTTGGTGATTGCATAAACAATGGGAAAATTGCGCATCGATTATGAATAGATCACATCCCGAAATTAATATAATAATCGTGACGGCTGCTGTCATTCATATTGGTTATATCAATATTAATTATTATTCATAGCATGATTGTAATTAGCTCATCAAGTCATCATTTATTCCAAGCATTTGAATATTGTTTGTTATCACCTGTGAACTATCTACATGGTAAGTTTTGTGTCGAATTTGTTTTGTTGATTGAAATTAAACTGCTTTATACGGATTTTATCGCGTTGTTAACACTTTTATTACATAATTTTGAAAATATTACACTACTACTGAATCTAAATACGCGGTAAAAGCCGTATAAAGCAGTTTAATTTCAGTGTATAACATTCACGTAATAAGACAATATTAGTTTGTTGATTTTCGGTAAGAATAAAGAAAGAAGAAAGCATACATAGTGTCACGCCTGAATCCCCGAACGGCTGAGCAGCCTTGTAGACATTTTGTCATATAGTCTTAGGTCCCACGTAAATACCTGACTCTTCACTGCTACTAAGAATTTCTAGGCAAAAAACCCAATATTACGATCTGACCTGGGCATCGTATCCGAGACCTCATGCGCAGCAGTCTCATTAACTTGCGCCAACGAGACAGTCAGAAAGAAGCTCAAGGTTATACAGAAGTGGTATTTTTTGTACTTACTTCTTAGGGCGTGACTGAGACTTATAAATACAAAAGAAAGAACCAAAAAAATAAGTAAACCCACAAAGAGTTTGTAGTTGGTAGAACAGCAGAGGTCTCTTTGGAAGTTCTGTCTCTTTCACGGGGAATGACCTGAGATTTATTTGACTTAGTACTAACAGAAGACAATAATCAAATGTACTTTTATGAGGCAACCAAAATGATCTCAATTAATATTTTCAATAATTTGAATGTTGTACAGTTACACCAATTTCAGATCATCTAACGCAAATGGTACCCACTAAAATTAAACAACTTTGTACAACTTTCATTCTATGTTGTTTATAACTTTTTTATATTTATACTGCTAATGAAACTCGCGAACATTGTAGGAAGTACACGGCATACTTGTTACAATGTTTTACATAATACCATTACTTTAAAATCGAAGCTATGCTGTTCTAGATATACTAACACCTTGCCTTTAGAGCTCGGAGTTATTTATATTCACAATAATAAATATATTTGAACGATAATATCTGCTGAAATGTAGGTGGTGCTTTACAGTCGTAAAGGCATGTGTATATCTGTACAAAATTATAGGATATTGTTAAGTAACATCCTACTTCTATCCGTCTGAAGATCTATAAGAAGATTTATCACGAATACCCACATCTGCCCAAGTATGATTCATAATAGATAGTCTAAAGCAGCAGTGAAAGTGTATTCCCAAATGGGAATAGGAATTCCCATACGGAAATACCCTTTTACTTCTGCTATGTCTGCTTCGAATTTGGAATTATACCTGGTATCTCTACCAGGCATAATTCCATATTCCAAGCAAATAAAGAGAAAACTTGAGAAACAGTCATGCAAAAAAAAGTAGTTTCACGCTCACTTTTGGCCAATGAGGTACCTATAAATGTTAGTAAAAGCGCATATTTCCAGCACGCACTGTAATGTTCAACCTCATTACTGACCCATTTTCTCAGTTTGTGTACATTGACGATGAATCACCGACGCATCATAAGAACGGTATTGAACTCTAGAACTGTGATTGGTAAATATTTACACATTCCAAATATAAATCGGTAAAGTAAACACACTGAAAATGTTTGGCATAGATATCGTGTTAACATTGAAATTTGCATTACCTATTGATATATTTTAGCCCACTTTGGTGGCAATCAAGTTTCTCCTGATTCCGTGTTTATAGATGCATGCAGTGTGATCCATATTGCTAAGCCTAACCTAACAAATTCAAAAAAATAATCTTTAGTAAATAGAGACCATTGATCCGTTTCTGACAGATCAGCATTGCCTAAGTTTTATAATTCACGGAACCACTTAACAGAAGCAGAATTGGCAAAAGCCCCTTGTAATGTTAAAATGAATCCAGTTGTGCAAAGTTGTCAGGAAATCTCTATTTTCCTGTTGCCTCTTTTCTATACTTATGTGTATATTCTTGTGCTTCTCTTAGCTATCGCTTCTCTAAGGCCTGACGCAATTATTAATGCTTCTCAGTCTTTCTTTTTAATTATATCATTTTCACCCATGGTTTATGTGACCTTTTACATTATGCTACGTTTTCTGTTCTGGTCTAGCCCCGTCCACTACGATTCTGTTAATTTGCTTATTGGTAAGGTTCCATTTGCCTGTAAATCGTTAAATGTTTCCATCTAGAAATAAGTATAAATATTTAAATATTTATGTCACCAAAACTAACTTTTCAGTACAGTAGTAAAGTTATCACCTTTTCTATAGGATTTCTGTAGTCCATAGGTACTACAGAAATCCTAAAGAAATAATCCTACAGTATGCAGAGTTCGTGTGCTTTTAAAAGTGTAATTCAATTTTTCAGAGAATTCGAGATCGAATATTAATCAATGTTCACATTGATACATTGAACGTTGATTCATTTCTGTATGTATTCTTATGAATTATTTCGGAATGATAAATTACAGTTACAGGTACTAATTTTACATCAGACGCAACTGCAGCTAAAAGCCGGTAATAAATATTCTAAAAGTTTGAAAATATACAATTTTACAAAACAAGCACCTTAACCTTTTCTATGCAGTAAAACTGATTCATTTTACGATTCCCGTGAAACGTTGATGTGATAAATATGGTCGTAAACGAACGAACGATTTCCTCAAGAATTGTTTCATGATTCATAAAACCCTTTATTTATCGTACAAGATTATTATGCGATTTGATTACCGAGAATGCACCCAAAACGTGTTGTGAACATTTTTATTGCTGGCCAAGAAGAACAGTAATAATATGCGCTTTAGTTCCGTAGTATAATGTTGAATGAGATGAACTACTGATTCACATTTTATCGTAGAACAAAACCAACGTTGAAGCAGGTACTTTATTATTTAATTAAAGACTTAGTATCCTTCTTATATCATCTTATAGTTCTGCATAGTGTTCTCGAAGATATGTGAAGTCTACCAACCCGCACTGGGCCAGCGCAGGCAGCAGTAGGACGGATTATATAAAGGGATGATATTCTTACTATACATCTTAAAGGAGAACAAGCAATATTCACTTTTAGTTTTGGAACTAACAATATACCAATCGCATTATATTTAATCCGCGCATGAAACACAAACACAAAGGAAGCTATTATTTGATTTCGGAATAGAGAGTACTGCAAATGGGTAACACTCGAAACCAATCACGCTCCTACAAAAGATAGACTCTCGACAAAAGAGGACTTCGGAATTGACAACCTTTTTCTATTGACAACGATTGCACTAGAAAAAGATTGGCAATCCAGTGGACAGTGATAAGTTCCTCTTCAAAAACAATATTTTAATACTATGGATTAATGACACGTATATATTTGTTTAAAGCAATATGCAATATAAGAGCATCAAAGGTGAACATTCCCGATGACAAGTCGAACCAATTTAAAAGAGTATTTCTACGAACGCCACGTACTGCATTGGGTAATCAACAAGGCAAACCTATTAAATTAAATTGATGGTGATACGAATTGCCATACTACGTAAACGCAGGTACCCTTTTAATCTGTAATAAACGCAAATGGACTTCTATCTAAAAGATAACATCTCGTAATTATATTTGATGTGTTCCCCAAGGTCGTTATGTGGCGATGCTATAGAAACTATTATGTGATGGCAATTTCCTCTACGTCACACAAAGTGTTTTCGATATTCCTAATTTGTAAATAGTCAGGCACTTGACGGTTCTCCACTTTGTTTGTTAATAACATGGTTGGGTAAGGTTGCAGCCATATTAGGCTTACAGATTATGGCAATATTTGTTTTTGGTGTATACTATCGCGCCGTTACATTGGTTGTATAGTAAGGTACGATTGATCGATGCATATAGTTATGTGTATTATACAATATATTGTACTAGATACTGCTCGCGGTGTCGCTCGCGTTAGATGTTGTTTTGTCAATAAATTTCTATCTCGGAAATAGTACTTTTTCCTGTATAAAAGGTACCAAGGCGTAAAATTTCATGATGGACGGTCAAGTACTTAAAGCGTGAAATATAATATTAGTTAGGAAGTTAGAATATCCTAAGTTCCTAAACAAACCTGAAATGTCCAAAATCTTGTTACTTTATATAAAGTTACAAGATGATGGACTATTTTTTATCGATGTTTTACATTAATTTAGTTCAAAACTCAGCCCTAGTTATTTTCACAGCGCGTATCTGTTTTAATATGACACTTTTTTTTTGAAATGTAGCCAAATATAAGATTTAAATGGTTCCTATATTTTATACTTTTTAGGTTAGTGAGTAAAATTTACTCTTTAGTCAAGGTTTCCCAAATCTTCTCCCTAGCCTTTATTATTCCCAAGTCAATTGGGGTCGGCTTTTTTGGTCTAACCGGATTTGACTGGATAGCAGTTTTTACACGGAGCGGCTGCCATCTGACCTTCGCAACCCGAAAGCTAACGATACCCTAAGGCTAGACCAGTGTCAGGATATTAGGGGGTATTGACTTTTCCAATAACAACTGCCATAGATGTTCATGGCAGCCAGGACCGACGGCTTAATATGCTCTCCGAGGCACGGAGCAGGCGATAATTGTCAATCAATACGCACATCATTTCCAAAAGTCATATAACTGCCGAAAGTCAGAGGTGCGCGACGTGGGTTCGAACCCGAAACCTTCTGCATTGCAGTCTGTTGGTCTCCCCACTGAGCTATCGCTGATCTCAATATCAAGGTTTCCCAACTCCTAACTAATATTATAAATGCGAATGTGAGTTTGTTTGTTACGCTTTCATGCCTTAATTACTCATGAAATTTCGCATACCTACACATTTTCAAGAGAACACAAAAGGACATCAAGTATCTTTCATCCAAAAAAATGTACTGTTACTAACTTAACCTAACGTACATTTAGCCAAACGAAGCCGCAGGCAAAACCTAGTATTTATTTAATAGTTTTGAGTGCTTACTGTGCAGTGTTCTCCTTTCCGTTCGCCTTAAATTGAGTCGAGTATAGCACGACATGATCTAAAATAGCATCGTATTACTCGCATTGAAACATACGAGTGTGTTCGTTTGCCGTGTTGTCTTAAGCCTATCTACTTCTATATAATTTATGGAGCAAGTTCATAAAGATATGTATATTATGGTATTCCATACAACTAGGTGACAGTTCATGTACATAACCTAGGGCTCGATTAGTAAACTATAACAAACTGCTACAAACTGTCCGCCAATTACGAAAGTACCTTAATGGGCATGTCTCAGTCGCAATTTAATTACTTGTCGCTCCACGTCTTAGACACTTGACTTATTTAGATACTTATAGTTGAAATTACATTTATTTTTAATGTCACTAGCAGAATTTTTGCTTAACAATGTAGAGAGAAGTGATTCTATTTTACACTACGTCTGTCTTTTGTAAATGCTTGAAATATAGTCGAAGAGTTTTGGAACCTTTGAGTTGAGGTCAAAGCGTCACCTTTGTTGATACTAAGACTGCGAAGACTCAGCGCACTTTAATTGTAAGTATAGGTTTTTTCCTATGTCTTCGAACATTGCGGAGGTTTAAATACTTAAAACTGAAGATTGTCCATGGGCAGAGGACCGAGGCCGTTGCGGCTGGCTTATTTTAAATATGAAAAAGAAGACTGCAAATAATGTTGAAGCCTTACATTAGATCCGTGTAAAATTAAGTTGCTGCGGTGTTCCCTTTGGAAAAATCTCACACAAATTTAAAAGTTAATTAAGTTTTAAAAATTAAGATATAACTGTAGAATGCTGTTTGTAGGCCATCTAAGTATTTAATCTAAGACAGAGTCATCTTAACAGCTTATAGATAATATAATTGTAGATGTGGAACAAACTTGGTCTGGTGTAGCTAAAACCATGATATTATTTAAAATTTTTGTTACTAAGTCCTTTTTATACAAAGGTCGTTTTTGGAAAATTATAAAGGACGTTCCCAACGCGCCTCTACTCAGGAACAGGCAAAAGAAACTTCAATAAAAACTCAGGGCCAGAACTGACGTCTATATAATTCTAGCTGGAATACTGAATGTATGTAAATTGAGCCCTTTCTGCAGATCGTTTGCTTTGAGAATGTAATTTAAAGAGGCATCCGCTTTAATTGTTTCGCTGAAAATATAGACAGTGTAAATTTTGTGAAGGACACTGAGACGTTTACATTTTGGGTTAATTCATTCAAATGCATTACTCCGATACTGCCGCTTCGCAGCGGAACGAATTAAATTGTAGAATTTTATTTATCCACTCACTAATGACACGGTAATAATGTTTATGAAATGTATTAGGTTTAGTGTAGTGAATTAATTTTACTGGTGCCGGAGCTCCGGTAGCAGTTTTCAAGTTTATTCACCAAACTATATTACTACTATTTTATCGTCAGCCCGTTATTACCGTACTTAATGCATGCGCCATGCCCAGCATTGGGCACGGATTTTGTCTTAGTATGTATCCGTCACGCGCGCTGGTTAAAAGGATTGAATTAAATTTAGAGCTTTTGTGACCCTTCCGGAGAACTCCATGGTGCTTACCGTACTTTACGAAGTATTCTTTCGTTTGTCTTCGTTCGTTAAAACTAATGAGAAAAATGTATCTAAGTTTATTAGAAAACGTACATTCATTGTTCGGCTTGCTTGACTAGTTTTGAGTTCAGCCTGGTTTTATTTACGAGTATGGAGTATTAACGCGACAGTGCTCGACAGTCTTATTTTTATGGGCTCCATTGCGGTTTTTAACCGACTTCAAAAAAGGAGGAGGTTCTCAATTCGACTGTATGATTTTTTTTGTATGTAGGTATGTTACGCGATCATTGCCCCAATTATGAATCGATTTTGATGATTCATTTTGTGTTTGGTAGATCATACTTCAGAGAAAATTTATATGGGACCACTATATAAATTTTATCGAAATTCACTAAGCACTTTTTGAGAAAATCAATAAAGAACAAAATATATGCCCAGGTCTACTTTCTTCCAAACGGCGCTGTTATTTGAGCAGCGTGTGTATACCCATATTATATATAAGGATCAATAAACATTAAAAATAAAATTAATTTGAAGAAAATACAAAAGCGGCCTTCAGAACAATTTTTTACTTTTTAGTTTAAGTTGATACTTTTAGGTATAGGTTTGAAGTCGGTTTTTATATTTAAAAAAGAAAATAATGTTATATTAGTTATCCTTTATCATCTATCGATATTTTGTAAGCGGTCCACGGTTAGTTTACCCGACAAAAATAATTAAATTCATACTACGTTACATACTTTTATCATTAAGGTGAAATAATAGTAAAATTCGGAGATATAATATCATATAGACATTAAAAACTTGATTAATATCTTTTCACAAAGAAGAAATTGATTTGAAATACAATTAATTATGCGATGATGCACAAATGTCGAAATAGGCAGTAAACGTCTGTGTAAAATAAAAAAAGATTATAATTAATAGCAATTAATATGGAGAATTGCGGTTATTTGCTGGGCTTGCTTATCTTCATACGAAAAAGTCATAAAGAATAACGGGATTATGTTATATTTTCTAAACTCATATACACGTAACGGGCCTTAAATATGACCACACATCTCTGTTATTCGCTATACAGGTATGTCTTATATTCCCATAAAAGTAATACAATACAACAGATAATTACACTCAATGTCAGTTAGGTTATGAGTTTGACCCAATGTACGTAACAATAAGAAGGAAAAAGAGAAAATAATAATGAGGATGGTGGCGGTATTATCTAAATTACTTAACCGATATTGTCTGTAGATATGTTTATAGAATTCGCTTAAGCGGTTTGCGTTCTATGGACCACTTTTCCGTAGGAAACTATTATTCAAGATAAAACCTACCAATGTTTTCCTCATGGCTACATACAATTTGTACCAACAGAATCCCGTTAATAATTTTCATTTTCACGAATGGCAACCGTCAGGCATTTGTTTTCAGGAAAACGTTTATAATTAATTTCTTAGGTTGTAATGATTAATTGTTGTCCAGATGGAGTGGGGTGGAGAGAACTAGTGGGTATAATAAATTATCCATATCGTACGCACAATAGACCGACCGCGTTTGTTCCCGCGGGAATGAAGTGCGACGGTATTATGATAATCTCGATTCAATTCATCATCCTCTGGGTTTTTCATATTTTTGGCAAAGGCCTTGGGCCTTAAGTTCAAGTTCGTAATAAATAAGCGTTACGTAATCTTTCGACTAGCCTTTTATGTTTTAAAAGATGTCTTAGGTATTATAATTTTCAGTGTTGGCGTTCTACAGTTGTTTTAATCTATTTTCCGTGTACTTCTAATTGTTTAATAATGTTTTCATTAGCCCGTACATGTGAAACATAATGTGTGGATGGAAAAGGTAATGCTTCTGTGTTATTACTTTTTGTTATTTAACTCTGTTATTTGTACAGATTGTTTTAACGGCGCAAATGGAGTCATGTTAATACTCACAATATTGGAATACCAGTAAAAGGATTTTTACGAGTACATTATTATAGTCATTAGCAGATCCGACAGAGTTCTGTTTATAGCGAGATAGGATATTATTAGTAGTTCGTAAATAACAACTAAGGCAGTCAAGCAATTTAAGTTGTACTAAAAATATTATACTCAAAATGTTATGTATTTTACACTTTAGATGGCGCCACTGTATTATATACCTACCATCATAATTTAGGTAATATTGTTATTTTAATTTAAGTATTCTGCTGGTAATTTAATGTATTAATTTGGTTTTGCTTTGGCTGTTTAGTCATAAGCATAATAACATTTGATTTTATGAGTTTAAGAGTTAGGCTTTTGTCAGCTGAAGCTTATTCTATTTAATTGTATCTATGTATATCAATTCTATTATAGAACATATACAGTTCTGTAAATTGCTAATTAAATAAGTCTAAACAAATATATAAAAAAAACACGGAAGTCTTTATACAATTTTGCCTGTCTGTCTGTGTGTTTGCTTTGGCATAACGTCAAATCGCTAAACATTTTTTATGTGGTTAACTTGGATTTTAAAATCTAAGTTATATTTGCCTGATTCCGTTTCGTAGAACCGAAGAAATCGTGTATAGTATGATCGACGTAATAGTGTAATCCATACGGGCGAAATCGCGGGCACAAACATCATATGAATAAAGTTAATATATAATATACTTACATTAATCGTTAAGCACGCAAGTAATACCTACAATATATTTGCTAAAAACCTCACAGTGTATTATCATAACCTTTAATCTTGCGTACGGGATACCGATATATACTTATATACCGATATATAAGAGCTCGAGAAATTCTAACCTAACCCTATATCATATAGTTCTAGGTTAAACGGCAACAATATTGTAGTACATTTTAGTGTTCACAGCGAAGCTATAAATATGGGAATAACTAATTATCCAAACAAAGCTAACACGCAAAGCTCATAATAATAAATTTCGTGGCACTAAGTTAACAGCTTAACACACAACCATTTTCTGGTCTGCTGAATAAACGTATAGAGATGGTGAGACAATGTAATCGTACCTATATAATATATAGTTAGGTATATACATAATTTAGTAGAACTAAAATAGTTGCGGGGTACATTAAGATACTTTGTAAAAATAAAGGCAACGGATCAGCATCAAACATCAGTTTTAACTGCCTTATTGCAAATACACGGAAACATTAACAGCGTTGTATGTATTTGTAGCATTGTCAAAATGCATTGCTTTATTTTAACAACCACCTTTAACGCATTGGATAATATTTTAAACTATTTGGACGGGTATATGATTGGGCGCAAAAAACGAAGAGCTTGGAGCGATGACACAAACTTCATTTAAATATAAGCACTGTTATTGAGTTGCAGCGGCACACCGGCAACCAGACACAATAGGTTTTCAATTATGTCTGGTATTCCATCAGTTGACAGGTTAATTTCTTGTTAAGTACAAGTATATAACTAACTCTACCATTTTAAAATTTATTAAACCAATCTATTGATAAAGGTGTTTTACTGACCTGTTAAAAAAATCCCTTATTAAACCGATCCATAAAAACATGTAAAAACCGACCCTAATAATTATCGCTCCATTGCTCTCTTACCCACTGCTTCAAAAATATTTGAGAAAGCTATGTGTAACCGCGTGTACGAGTTTTGTGAATAGTACAACATTCTCAATGATTGTCAAAATGGATTCCGGCAAAACCGTTCAACCATATTGGCAGTTTAAAAATACATTCAGAAAGCTCTCAATATTATTAACTCAAAAAAGTACGCAATTGGTTTACTACTAGAAGTAGATATGACTAAAGCCTACGACAAAGTACAGTTCGAAATATTATGAGACAAACTGTACAACATAGGAATTCGCGGCAAATGTCATGACTGGTTTATATCCTATTTACAAAACAGGGAACAGTTAGTAGAAATAGATCATTACAACCACAACACAAAAAATATAAAACTAATACTTTTTTTTAATTTTGCTCGTCAAAATGACCACACTCCGCCTGATGGTAAGCAGTCGTGTGGTATCAATTCCGCAAGGAAGCGTCATAGGATGTCTTCTATTCATTAATTAATGATCTTCCAAATAATATCAACGAACCATGTGTTCTATTCGCGGATGATATCTCCATACTTACCTCCTGTAATTCTAATGTCAACCTAAATGGCAAACTAAACAACATACTAAACTCTACATCAAATTGGATGACAGCAAATAATCCCGAAATAAATTTTAATAAAACTAAAATAATAACATTTCAGCTACGCCAAAAAACACCGATAAATATAGACTTTACTTACAATGGACACAAATAAGAAGTAGTTAATAAATTCACCCTATTAGGCCTAGACAAAGACTCGCACATCAACTGGAAGAATTAATCTCTCGTGTGTCGTGTGACCACCTGGTGTTCATAACCGCCAAGTTCTTCATTTTACTTTTTTAATCAAACGCTCTTTGCTCTTTGTTAAGCCGTTGCTTAACAAAGAGCAAAGCTGTCTAAATTTTCATACGCTCTCGGTGAGATAAAAAAAACGACTGATCTTAAAACTGCATTAGCCACATACTATGCGTATGTTTGGTTAAAATACGGAATCATTTTATGGGAAAATTGTACAGATGGACCTACATTATTTACACTCCATAAAAACTCATTAGACTCATAGTAAACAACGATGAAACAGATAGTTGTAAGCCTCACTTTCAAGCACTGAAAACCTTTACTTTGTCCAGCTTATACGTATATGTATTCGAAATATGTAAATTTGCCCAACAATACCCAGATTTTTATACTAAAAGGGAAGACATACAAACGAAAATTATACTTAGGCACAGAAACAGACTTAACCTGCCTAACTCGCGACTAAACATGCACTTGACTAGTACATTTGTAATGTCTATAAAAATATATAATAATTTACCAGATAGAGACCATAAGAAACGAAAATAAATACAACAGTTTCATTAATAAATTAAGAAAATTTCTTCTCAACAATAGCTATTATTATATAAATGAATACCTAAATGATAAATTATAACCACAAACTAATTTAACATACATGTAATAATTTAAATTTAGCTTTCAAATAAATTAATATTATTTATGTAAAAATAAGTATAAATAAAATAAAAAGGTTGAAAAGTACAATTTAGGTACTTCAGAATTAATGATTGCTTATTTACGTATAATAAATAATTGTAACAATGTTATTTTAATAATTATAAAAGTATACCAGTGGTATCCTCCTTTCTTCTCTTCTATCTATTTTGCCGTGCCCGACAGGGTCCATATTTAGTCTTTTATTCTTTGTAACAACATACATACGAGTATAATACATATGGAGAGCAATAAAGCATTAACATAGAAATTGAGTTAAAGAAAATAATTACAAATAAATTATTGTAGACAAACTTTTTAACAAGACTTTCAACATTTTGTTTTATCTTATTAATTAACTGGAAATCAGACACAATGAAAAAAAGCATTCTGTCTAAGCCTTGGGGTAAGAGCGCTTGTCAAGAAATTAATATGTTTCTTTATAAATTAACTCTCGTACTTGGTGTAATCCTCGAGTCGCAGAATGCTTAACAAATATTGGAGCGATATAAACGGCGAATACTCAGACTTTAAACAAATATTTGTGGATCAGCCAATGTTGGTGCCGGCCGTGTACAGATCTACATAAGGCGCAATGGCAGTGGCGAAATGACCACTAGAGTCACAATATACTATCCGTGCACTCGCATATTACATTACAATGTATTTAGTAAGAGTAATATGAGCGTATAAGTGGCAACATATCTTCTGAATAAAGGCAAACGCTGCGTTTACGGTAGATTCCTCCAATTTCTGCTATTCGTGTTCTCCTGTTGTCGATAGCGATACGCGTTCCAATACAAACACAGTTTGTTTTTTCGTTAGATAACCGCTGCGTGCTCCAATTCAATAGATTTTATGCTACATGGCCAATGAATAGAAAAATGTTGTGCACCTCTAGCGTTATACTGAACAACAGTAAGACTATTGTTAAGTATTGCGCCATCAAATCTGATATGGCGCCCACACTAAAATTCATAGTTTACTTGGAGGTATCGTAGGCGGTAGGTATTTAGTGTTTTGTAGCATACATAAACATTTCTCGTTGCTCATGGACTCGTGAGTTTGGTGTGTACTTGCATGTTTATTATGAAGAATATCACAAATTAGGAGAAGTTGGGTAATGTAATGGCATATCCAATTATCTCAATCAGACTGGAAACTTCAGTACCTTGAGTACTTTCAAGTAATAGAGCAGCACCAGCGAAATAAACCTGTATTGTTTTTGCAATGGATAATGTTTTAGCCTGTTTATGGAGTTTTGCTGTCATTAAGGGAATCGGAATATCCCTACCTTTTGCGTTAATAGCAAATTGATTCCTATTTGGAGGATGCGCATCGTACAGATGAAAGTTACAGTAGTTGCTGGCGTCTTTAGGTTATGGACACCGAGCAGCCGGTCTTGCCAGTAATAAGAAAAAGAACCGGTTCTATAAATGTAAATGGTATTCAATTCCGTGATATATCCTATCAAATGACAAAGCAATGGAAAGAATAATCGTAGATTATTAGGATGCAAACAAGTCCACCTGCAGTATGATACATGCACGTGGGTGTTTCCTGTTAAACAATTATAATAAATTATATTCTTGCAAACTGTGTAGGTATAAAAACAAAAATATTGCAAATTGCAACCGAAATACACGCTGTGTGGGTGGTATATTCAACCAGTTGCTTTAATTCAGTTATTTCAGTAACTATGAAGGCGCGGTCAAACAGCCGGCGTGAGCGGGGCGTGCGCTTGTCCCGCTTGTGTTGTAATGTACCGAATTGTATGAGAGCGTTCACACAGCCGGCGGCAGCGGGGCGGGCACGCGCTGCCGCCGGCGGGTGTCAAGCTTCGCTTTGCTGACGCATGCGTGATACGAACGACATTATATATAAAACCGCGGTCACAGGCATAGAAATGTGTACGCGTCTTGATGGCCGTTACGACAACCAGCGACGACTTTCTACTAGACTATCGGCACATAGATATTTCTAGAGCAATTGAAATAAAGATGAGATTTATTTTCCATATAATAGGCACGAGCAATGTGTTATCACTATTGCACAAGGCTATTAAGTTTCCATGACCAGTCACCATAAGGCGCGCCATATGCTTGCTAGCCATCATAGTAGCTAGCCAAATAATAGTGAGTTTGAAGAGAAGTTGAGTTTTGTGTAGAGTAAAGAGATTGCCGTGTTCTAATAGAATTGAGTGAAGTATTAATAAACTCTATTTTAGTATTAATTACATTCTTTAATTCAATATTATTATTCGGTGATTATAAATACTTTGTTATTATAAGTTTAGCTTCTTATATTATTTATGTTTTACGAGATCAATTATATGCCATAAAATTTATTTTCAATGTTAATTGGATATGCCTACTAATATTTTAAAGCCATAACAACGACTCTGTAGTATACTAACCATAGAATACATATTTACATAAATAAGCATATATTTCTTTATAGAAATTGACATTCAGAATACGTCACATTGATGTCAAAAAAAATTAATATAAAAATATGTCAAATATAATATAATATATACCTATATATATAAATATGTCGCTCTATAGATGGAGCGTTTCGGTTACGCGTCTGGAATTCAAAGGTGCAAACAGTTGACATACAATATCACAGTGTCAGAAAAATACATAAAGAACTATTTTCTTATTTATTGCTAAACAGTCTTGAGGATGCTTTATATGGAGGCGAACACAGTTCAATGCATATTGTTTGTTTAAAGCCTATGTCGAGTTGGAGTACTATTTTGTAATTATTTTATTATTCTACTATAATATAATATAAAATTCTACACATACACACAACACCATCTAGCCCAAACTAAGCAGAGCTTGTACTATGGGTACTAGACAATGGATAAACATATTTACATATATACATATATACTATATTTTTTTGTAAATACATACATACTTATTATACATAGAAACAACCAGACCAAGTCAAACATCCATGTTCATACACACAAATGTTTGACTTGTGCGGGAATCGAACCCGCGACCTCAGGCAGTCGGTTACACTAACCACTACATCATCGAGGCTATACTATATTGTATTAGGTTCTTACAAAGATGTGTCAAGCCTTTTGCGTTAATTAAGCTGTTATATTTAGAATTAACTTATTTTTTTATTGTAAATATTATTATTAAAATGTCTTAGCTCAGACAAATTGCCAGCCTTTCTCTTGAACCAATAGCGTCTCCAATTTGTGTCAAGTTTATTTATTTTCGCTTCTATTAAGCCATGTTGAAATATCCTAAAATAGGCATAAAATGTGTCCTCATGTGTTTATAACTCTTGACACAGCGTATGATATTTTCCTTACATATGACGTGATTGATTCAATCCTGAATCCATATCCATTTGCGCTTTTTAAAATTAGCTATTGCAAACATAAGCAGAGCCGCGTCCACGTCTGAATCGCTCGACATCAATAATTAAAATAGGTACTATGCTTTCTATCGCTGTCCTTTCTCACGCTCACTTAGGCTCTCGCGCTGTGATAATTATGTGTTTGTGGACTAAAAGTCTTGCCTGGATTTTGAGTAGGTCAGCGCGACGTGTATACACTTCGATGACTGTGACAGCGGCTTTATATTATAGTATTCTAGGTCGTACTGCGCATGCGTTAAACCACGCCGAGCATGGCGTGAGCGGGGCGGGAGTGACGTCACCAAAACGCGGCGGGCCGGCGGCGTGCCTGCCGCCGGCCCGACGCGTTTTGGTGACGTCACGCGTGTGCGTTCAATAAATATAAAGCTACCAACCCACAGCGACCGTGATTACTGAAATAATATCTTTAATGATAATATGTTGTAATGAAGGCCGAAATAGAAATATAGATAAAATAGAGTTTATTGATCAAATTGTAACTTAAATATATATGTTTGTTAAATTATGCTCATCATCACATTTTGTCTGGGCCGGGAATATGTTCGGTTTATTAACCTCATAAGTTACCGCGTCAGCAACATACTGCGCCCGCGTCAGCGCATTACAATACATGTACATTTATTTGTTTGAATTATTCTCTTTTTAATAAGTCATTATCAAGATAAACCCGTGAATCAAGAAAGTCATATTCAAAATCATCAAGGATTTTTCATTTAACAAGATATCAGGTTTGCCGTTCGGCAACAACAAGGCAACCGCACGACACTCTTATTCTATGAGTGTAAATATCTAATACATATATATAAATGTATGGCTGTACGCCATATTGATTCAAATGGGTTATCTGGACACTCACATACCTAACTTTTGCATCCCTGTTCCTTTGTTCCATAAATACATTGTAGTCCAATAATTCCAAAGTACAAAATAAGTAAATTTACTGATATTTACACAGTTGTGAATGATGATCATGGGGAAAAAACAGGAAGCATTAAAAATAATACTTCTTTTTAATTCATGATACTGCTATATAACCGACAATATAATACGACCCTCACACATGCCCACCCATTAATGTTACGTGCTATTTTTCATACAGAATAAAAGTATACATTTCATATTAATATATATTTTATGGAGGTAATATTTCTTTATTTGTGTATAAATCTCATAGTAGTAACTAATGAAAAATGACAAATAAAATGTTATTATTTTCAATTGACACGGTATGTTATTTTCATTTCATACTATTTTCAATTAGCTTATAGCGATACAGTGTGTTGAAAGCTTTATACCACGCATGCGTAATACGCGCGCCGAACGCGCGCCCGCACCGCGCCGCGCTGCGCCGGTCCCGCGCCCGCTCTAGCGCTGGCTGTGTGAACGCTTTCATATAGTTCAGTACATTACAACACGGCGGGACACGCGCACGTCCCGCGCACGCCGGCTGTTTGACCGCACCTTGAAATAAACATTTACTATGAGATTTGTCCACATAATTTTGTGTTTGATCTCGAATGCATGCCGCTTATTATTAAACAACTATATACGGATTTTATCGCGTTGTTTATTTGACACTTTAGAATTTGATAATTTAGAAACTGTTACACTACATACTACCACTATTAAACTATACTAATTTTTAATAAATTATTAAAGCTATTTATATTTAAGTTTATACTGTCCTCGACGTTTCGGTTGCTTTTCAGCAGCCATGGTCACAGGGAGACTAAGATGGTAGTTGTCTCAATGTTCCAGTGTAGTTATTTCAAAGTACCCGAACATAATTTAATCATTGGTGTTTCTATTTACGCAGAATGAGCCCAAAGTATCATGAAGTCTAACTGTGGTTTGCTTCTTCTTAGGTTTGACTATTTGAATTACTGGATCCCAAGCTGGAGGTACATTCCAACCATCTTCTCTATTGAAATTAGGATGTTTTTTGATTTCAATAGCCTCGCGAAGCATCCTTGGTAGGAATCGGTGTTCTTTAGCGAGAATCTGTGGTTTGTCAAATCTCAGGTAGTGGTTGTTGCTCATGTTCACACACAGCAGACTTCAACGAGCGTTGGTGTTTTACATGAGCTATGTGTTCTTTTATGCGGGTGCCTATGCTTCTCTTGGTTTGACCAATGTATGAGGATCCGCAGTCACAATCTTTTTTATAGACCCCTGCATCTTGTAAAGGTAGTTGGCACTTGACGGATGGTAAAAATTGCCTTATTTTCGTTGACGGCTTGTTGATTGAAGCTCGCTTCAAGATGTAGCCTATCTTGTCAGTGACACCCCTTACGTAAGGCAGTATAGCAAGCTGGCGCTCGACTGTGGCTGGCTTTTCTCGGGATCTGTGACACCGGCGCGGATGTTGGAGCCTGTTGTCTTGCAGTACTTGCTTGACATGTTGAATCTCGGCGTCCAGGTGTTTCTTATCACAGATCTCGTGGGCCCTCTGAAACAAAGATATTCCCACGGTAGCTAACTG
Source organism: Catocala nupta (assembly GCA_963675205.1). Classification (NCBI taxonomy): domain Eukaryota; kingdom Metazoa; phylum Arthropoda; class Insecta; order Lepidoptera; family Erebidae; genus Catocala; species Catocala nupta. The sequence goes on along the minus strand of OY776097.1, from coordinate 16,251,917 downwards.
TTTAGGATGGTGATGAGATTCACCGTTTAAGTACCTATTTGTATGGGTCTTTTTCCTGTGTGGCTCAAAGTATGATTAGGATTCCCAGGAGGATTGAGGATCAAGTACATCTAAGAAAGCAAATGAATTATTTGCCTCTATTTCCATAGTAAATTGGATGTTGTTATTAATGGAATTAAGATGTTCTAGGAATACACTTACACTATCTGTTCAATATTACCAAATATATGACCGCATAAGCAAGTCCCAAGTCTCAATATCTTATCTAACGATAGTATGTAGCCGTTATTACATCCAGACTAAGATGCATAGACAGACTAGAAATTTGTAAAATATTGTTTAAGTAGATGTTCTTGACCTTCCTATATTTATATGCGTACTTAACGTAACTTTAGGGCGCATATAATATAAAGAGTGAGTGAATAAAAATTTTTAGCATGGAAATATGAGTCGGTGACAGAATGAGAGATAAGGGTATAGAGATATTCAGAAAATGGGAAATTAGGAAAACGTGTTGCTAGGAAGGAGGACAGCAGGAAGTGAAGACAGAGAGTAGAAGTGGAGACAGAGAGGGAGTTAGTAATACGACCAGTACATTATTTTCCTTTATCATGGTCATCATCCATGATATAGGGAAATAATATACCGTATATAAAAAAGTACGAGCTGCATACAATTTTTTTTAATTTAATTCCTTTTCCTAACCGTAATAACAATTGGTACTTCTTCATTCTTGGCCTTTACGAGGATGTAACATAATTCCAAATTTTGCATAAATCTTTATTTAAATCCTACGGAATCTCCTCTTTTATATAAATTTCACAGATACCATAACTGTATGTATATAAGGTATCTTAGCTTATATTATAAATGCGAATGTGAGTTTGTTTATGTGTTACGCTTTCATTTTTAAACTACGCGGCCGATCATCATGAAATTTCGCATACACTTTGTCAGGGCAACCGAAAAGGCATGGATACCTTCCAGGAAAAACTACTGTTAGAAACCTAACCTACATATAAGCGAGCGAAGCCGCAGGCAAAATACAAATCATCGTTGTAAGACCTCTTCTTACATTCAAGTTTGTGATGTAAGTATGGCTGACAGTTAGAGGTATGTGAGGGATGTTAACAATACCGCTGAGGTCATATGGGGCAACAGCTAGATCAGGGGGAATTTCATTTTATGATGTTTTTACTGGCTACACTGCAGATCTCACAGAGTTATTTGCAATGATACGTTTTTGTGCGTATAAAGCCATTTTTCACTATTACCAAGACCGTAATGGTGATGTAAAAATAAAATGTAATGAAAGTTTTACTTTTGAAACTGTAACATCACTTTTTATACCTTTTTATACAACAGCCTCTTACACTTTTTATTATAATGTGTACACTTTCAAATTGTGTCGTAATGTAGTATTCGTGTTTGTATAATTTGGATGGAAAATTTGTATGTTCGTTAACCATGAGACACGTTTTTCAACAACAATGTCTATAGCCAACGTTTGAAGATGCCCGTTTTTATTGTATGAGGAGTCTGGTGAGATAGGTGATGTATATTTAAGTAATATATACATTGACACTTTTAAATTATGTTTGTATCATAAGGCTACTTCTCCTGCATTTGGAATTATTATTGTGTCGCAGTATTTTATAAAATATTCTTTTTTGGAAATAAAGAACAACTAAACTCGGAACAGCTAATTAATTACCTTTTTTTATTTTTAGAAAACGAATGCACTAGGAATACATTCTGTGCCGCAGGGTAGACTTTACAAACATTCTAAGAACGTACACAAACGAAAGACTAGGTACAGCTTTTTGTGGATCACATAATTTTTTATCTTATGTGGGAATCAACAACACTCGAGGCGGCGGCCAGACGACCACATACCACTTCACCATATTTGTATTTATTTATACATAAATCCGTAGTTTGAACCAAAAATTTAAATGGTAAGAAAAGCTTTCGATTTACAAATTTACAAACTGTCACATCGCCGATAGAAACTATGAAGCACTGTCTGCCACTACGAGATAAGCGGTTCCGTTAATCAGCTGTGTCTGGTACAAACTATGTGAATTAGGCAACAGCACATTGTTTCATTAAATTATGCGAGGTCGGTTACAACAAGCAAGGTTCATTTGCAAGTTTTCGTGTCGCCAACTTTTAGTGGTCAAACTACAGGAGCAAATTTTAATTATATTATTACACTGCGGATGAAGTATAAAGTTGCTGATGAAAATCGTTTTTTAAACATTGATTGCGTAAATAGTCTATTGGGCAAGTGGTCACCTTGCCGCTGCCGCCGCACCAAATGTTGTGGATCCGATTCCCACATAAGAAAATGATTTGTGTGATCTTTAAATAATTGTGCCTGGCGACACAGGGTTTGATCTTGAAGCAGAGATGACATCTTAAAAAAGAAAGAAAATTAATTAAAGATAGCATATAATAAAAGGAATGGGCGAAGCAGGTATTTGAGTATGCTATCACTCACTGCGCCAAATGCGCAAATAAAGTAGTTAAGTTTTGCTATTCGAATACTTTTACGCCGTTTTTCTGTAATACGTTAGTACTTCTCCGGGTGAGTTGGTTCATTCGTCTCATTACCAAATACTGACGAGGACTTAAGGGCTTCAACGATATACATAGGTACAAATAATGTGAATTATGTTGCCAAAAGCGATATGATTCACATTCTATGTTTCGATTTCAGAGAAAACATCTTTAGGCTAATTAGTTTACGGAAATTCGAGAAATGTTCTTCTAACTAATCATGCATAATCCGAAATGTCGGAATGTGTTGTTTAATTAGTCATATCATAAATACTAGCAGCCACATTCAGGAAGTGATATGCTAATGAATTATTTTAATTATTTCTTTCATATATGCACATGCAGTTCCTGGAGCGATAAACAATAACGGAAGTTTTTGAGTTTTGTACTTATACAAGTTTCTCTTAAATTTTCTACTAAGTCAAGTCTTTAATTTAGTGTCTCCTTTCCAAAAAATACATGAAATCGGCAGGTGAGAAGAATTTTCGTCCTTACGACGATGTACCAACGTTGAATACTACAAAGTATCATACTATTTTTAGAAGAATATAAGTGTATTATTTTGTTTTGCATTGCTCCTCAACTTTATGATTGATAAATAGAGTAAGAAATAATTAATTTAAGATATTGATAGGTAACTATTTACTTAAGTATTTTCAAATATAAATATATGTATATAATATAATACTACTTTTACCTATCCTTTGAAGTATATGACTCAGTGCTAGTTTAATTTAAAATAGTTTAAATCCAGCGTTTGTTTGCGGTATTGTCTGTGAACGAATGATCGCCTTTCACCCGTAGGTTTATATACATGGATCACACTTTGCATCATACGTTCGGTTTCACTGAACGGAATCAGATGAAACTAAACTGTGAAAGTTGAATCAAATTCATTTCAAAATCAAACAATAAAAGATCTAAAAACTACATCTCTCTTAGAAGATGATACTAATTGGTTTTTTATAAATAGTATAGATTTAATTTACATACTAAAATAATTAAAGGTAATAATAAAGTGCTATTAGTGCGAACTAAAACATTTAGAACTTGTTTCAATTACGTAAATAGTGACCTATCGAAATCTTTAATGGATACGCAATATTTTGCGGTTAGAATAAAAAATAAGGTACCTACGCCGGATGATGATATCTACAAATGCGATTCTATTATAAATCTTCGCATAAAGATAGATAAGTTATATTAATAGTATAAGAAGGTGTATTGCTACAGTTTAAAATTAAACTGCCAGTTTAAATATATTGAGACGCAGTAATAAAGGTATTGTGTCTTGACGCCGCGCTGGCGTCCGTACGCCGATTAACGAATTAAGAAAAAGCATCTGGGATTGAAGCTTTAACATTTGATGTATTGCTAATGGTGAGGTGACCACTGAAACATTCGCATTATTCGTACAGACTAACAATACCAAGAAAATACCCGCAGTCGTTTTAACGACTAGTTTTGCGTAGCCTTCGATGGCGGAGTTCAGATAGAAATCGCTCAATAGGAAAACTGATGTTCAACCGTGTCCGGTCAACTAGAAGCGACGATTAAGAAAAATAATAGGACTTGGCGAATAAAACAGCTTCTAGTTTTATCAGAAAATTAATTCTAGCAATTAATTCTGCTTAATAAACTCTGATCGGAATAATGAGCATCCGGTTATGTCCATTTTAAATAATAAATAAACAAATTATTTTAATTGATATGCAACATAAGGTTCGCATTTAGACCGCGCAAAGCATTAACATACTCCGTTTTATTACGCGTTTCTTTACATAGCGGCATATTTATATACTAATGGATTATTTATTCGATAATCGGTCAAACTATGAACATAACTGCACAATTTTGTTACATATAACAACATCTGTTCTCTTATTTATAACACCTGTACGTTTTCTCCGCATAAGTAAAGAATAAACACAGTTTTAACGGCAAAGTCTCACGTTGGAGGCCTATTGCCAAATCTTCTCTATCTCTTTGCGCTGCGAATTGCCTATCTCTCTTCTGGCAAACAAGTTTCAACACATACTTTATACTTTAGCCTTTGGATCCTGTTCTTGTGAATGAGCTGAGTAACAACAAAAAGTGTATACTTTTGTTTTAAGTCATTTATTATATCGTCATGCATTTCTTATTAAGAACCTCTTATATCCATAGTCCTCCTAACCCAGTATACCGACGTATAACTGAAGAAACAAAATCTAAGTTGATTTAAACCTACGTATGAACTGGCAGATATCTCAAAATATCATAAATGGGAACACATAGACTTTGGTCTATGTGTTCCCAGTTTTGATATTTTTAAGCGTGAACTTCGCTCAGCAAATATTGATTTGCTGAGCGAAACTCACGCTTTGCACTCCAATAGATTTCAACAAACAGATAGACAGTAGAGCAAATTGCAGGCCAATATTTTTATCAAAAGCTCATCCATTTTACACCTGCAAATATCACGATATATTTGTTTGCCAAGCTGTATTGATGTTTCGACGAAGATTTCTTCTTCTGAGTATTAGGTACTTTTGTTATGTTATTAGATTTTTTTTAGTGTAAGTATATTTAATAACTAGCTGGCTTAGCAGAAGCTTTCCTCACTTTTAAGCAGGTAACTCGTTTAAATAGGATCAGTATATTATAGCGCTGAGAAAACAATGCGGTAGGTGGTTCATTCCAAAGGCTGCATAGATTCGGAATAGATGATCTCTAAAAGCCCATCGTTGAAGGATAGCGTTATTACAAGACATTACGGTTGAGGACACAGTACACGACATTACATTTACATGCTACTAAACCAACTAGGGTACTTATAGAAAATATTTTAATTTTAATTAAAATGCATTCGGTGTTTCAGTTACACATAAATATTGTCTCAGAGTTTATAATTACTTGAAATAAAAAACTGTTTTTCATTGACATTCTCGTGACTGAAGACCATAAAATTATATAGCAATAAAAAATGTTATCCATATTTATATCAAATGTGGTAAAAGGTAATGCATACAGGCTGCTAACGGATGTACTTTATTAATCACGTGCGGGCTTCGGAGCAAGGGGGGGAACAAATACCGGCCAGTATTTTTATTTTTCTATTTAGATTATTAGATACCCGGTACTTTATCACATGCCGATTTCTTTGACAGTCTTAACAGATTCTATGAATGGCGGGCTCGATGGCGTAGTGTTTAGTGTAACCGACTGCCACGCCTGAGGTCGCGGGTTCGATTCCCGCACAAGTCAAACATTTGTGTGCTTGGACATGGATGTTTGTCTTGGTCTGGGTGTTTCTATGTAAGTATATAATATGAAAGTATTTACAAAAAAATAAAAGAAGTACCTATATATGTATGTTTACATTTTTTTACAAAGCTTAATTTTTTTTTAAATTTACAAAGTGCACTCTCTCTTCCCTAACTCTCATGATCCGATGGGACGGAAATCCGACATGACCGGAGAGAGATCAGGCGCAGGACCAACGGCTTTACATGCTTTCCGAGGCACAGGAGAGTCTGAAACCGCCAAGTTCCTGACCCCGGGCTGCTATTCAGATTTCATAACAGAAAAACCGAATAACTTTTTGTTGGCCCGACTTGGGATTCGAACCCGAAAACTCATGCACAGCAGTCGCACTACCGCTGCGGCACGGAGGCAGTTATTGGAAAATACAGATACCAAAACCCCAATTTTCGATTGACTTTACATATAAGCAGTAGGTACTGCATGTATGAAAACTACAGAGAGCTTAGAAGCTTAGAAGTTCAGTCGCCAATAGGGCTACCAAACATTTACAATGGTAGAACCATCGTAAATGTTTGGTAGCCCTATTGGCGACTGAACTTACTTCACAAATTCTAACTAACAAAGTTATGAACTTATTGTTTTGTTGGCAAGCTAATAATTCCCCTTAGCCTCACCACTGTTGAGTTATTGCTGTCTGTGTACGATGCGCCACAATATACTAACTACTATTACAATACAAATGCGCAAGTTTGTTTGTTTATTGAGTCCTTTAATATGGAACTATGCCCGGTAGGCAATAGGATCGTCTCCTATCTTGTAGAACCTAAGACTATTCATAGGTTCATCCACATTTCACCAAATCTCTTCTGTCTACCATTTCTACGATATAGGTGAACGATTATTTAACTATGTAAAAAATAAATTTACTTTTTCTCCAAAAAGGCTACTCCCGCAGTTTTAAGTTATGTTTTGGCTTGGATTATTTTTTCTAGGATTTGGCAAACAAGCGTGGGCGCTTGCACTTCAAGATGATATGAATCGCGTGATGCCGACTTTAAGAATAAGGAATAAAAGTGTGAGGTAAAAGAAGAGCTTTAGAAGAGGTAGACACTTTTTACTACAGAACATACCCAACTCAACAATTATTGAAGATTTTAAAACAATCCTTTTTTGTGTTTTGTATCTAAAATTTAATTTTATTCCAGTTAAGCCAGAGTTGTAGATGTGTAAGTCCCGTTTTTGAGGAGTGGCTGGAGAGGCGGCATGGCGCCCTCACCTTCCGGCTGACACAGGTTCTAACTGGCCACGGTTGTTTTGGCCAGTTCCTGTGTCGTATACGCCGGCAAGAGACGCCCGGTTGTCACCACTGCGGCGACTGCCGCGACGTTGTTGAGGACACGGCGCTGCACACTTTGGCGGTTTGCCCCGCCTGGGCATCGCAGCGCCGTGATTTGATCGCGGCAGTCGGATCGGTTGCCCTCTCGCTCCCGGCCGTAGTTCAGTCTATGGTCCGGAGTGAGAGGTCATGGAACGCCGTCGCCTCCTTCTGTGAGGAAGTAATTTCCATCAAGGAGGCGGCGGAGCGGGAGAGGGAGCGTTTAAACCCTCTCCCCAACCGCAGAGCCGGGCGCCAGAGGGCGCGCGATGACCTCCAGCCACCCTGAGGTTTGACCTGGGGGTGGCGGGCTTTGTGGGCCTGCCCGCCATCCGTTCAGCACCAGGTCCGAGAGGCGGCGTGCGTGTTCCCACGCGCGCCTCTGTTTCGTGTCCGTCTCCCCCTTTAGGGGGAGACAGTAGAATTTTATTTTGAGTAAGTACCTATCTTGGGTAGGTCTTATTGCGTAGGGGCCTGCCGTTTCATACGGCGGGCCGGAACCTCGGCGGGGTCGCGACCGTATACGAAAGTGATTCGCGCGGCCCCGTCGATAGTGGTTTTGTCGAGGAACACCGTGGTAGGTTTAGTCGGTATTCCGGGAGGTACATTATCTTTTTAACATCTTAGTTTACCCCGGCGAGTCCGACATAATCCCTCCGCCCGCCCCCGCGGAGGGATATGCGTCATTGCATTCCCCCACGTAAAAAAAAAAAAAAAAAAAAAATAGTTGTAGATGTAGATGCTAAACAGGAATAAAATTAATATTTATTTTATTTTAAAAAACTTCAATTGTCACTTCAATATGTTTTCATTATAATATATAATAAAATATATTTTCGTGATCTATTATCGCTATTTATAGATGCCAAGCTGGAATAAAGTTAAACCCTTGATAAAATACAAAGAAAACTGGATTATTAAAAAAAGGGTTTCGCACCTCTGTTCTTCGTATGCAATATATCAAAAAACCAAATAATTTAAAGATTGACTCTCTATAAAATAATTAGGGCCAATTGTACGAGACCGGGATATATATTTTTATTCTGTCAGCTCCATACAATTTTTATAATAAAAATTTCTCTGTGCGCCGTTTCTAAGTCTGTAATATAATGATACCATTTTGGAGTATATATTTGGTCTTCTGAAACATATGCAGGCATAAAAGTCGACGCTTTCGAGATTACTGATTGGATGTTTATGAAAGACGAAATCCAGCCCACAGTGCGTCGCACTGTTTGGAAATGAAGTTGGATGCATCCGTCATATGTGCTTGCTTATACAGGTTGTCCCAGAATATGTGAATCAAATTGTAACGAGCGATTCCTTAGGTAAGGACCTTTCAAACGTGTTAAATAAAAAAATCATGCTGTGGATTTGGTAAAATTTATATGATTTCTGTGGTGCAAAAAAAATACAGGAAAGTAATGCTGCGATTTCAATAACAACAAATCGATTTTAGTTTGACGAATCAATTCTTCACAAATAATAATAGTGAAAATAAAGTGTATAACCTGTAGTTGAAAGCCTGAAAATAGGTCGTAATTTTTTAAAAGGTTTATCGTTTTTACACAAATGTCATATTTTTTTCAATATATTTATTTTGCACATAAGAAATCTTCCGTTACAATTTTATTCACATATTCTGGGACAACCTGTATGCATTCATACAGGCTGTCCCAGATCCTGTAACTTCATTAGATTACAGGATTCTTTGCATGGTGGAAGACGATTTAATTTTGAAACGTAAATCCAAGATACGATGCTATCTTGGTTTTACTTTTAGATAAACTTTAACCATCTGTCAAAAACTATTTTTATAAATCATTGATAAAGTTATAGGAAAGATTTTTCTATTGAACTAAAATCTTGCGCTGACACTAGAACTTTTATCTTAGATCTAACCTACAAAAGACTATGTTATGATTACATATTTCATTATTGGCCTCTTTTATTATGGCTTATATTTTTATATATAGTAATGATTGCTTAGTAAAAAACTTGTAAATTTTAGAGTTCTTTATAGTTGTGATATATGACGAGTGCTAATCTGCACCACGGTTAAGCTAAAGCTAATACGTATTGTCGGTTAACCATCGTTAACAGGTGATAAAACCGGTAAAAATATCGGTTATACCACGACAAATTTATTGCGATCGATAGCAGACTATAGAAGTAGAAGTTATATTTCTTTCGGTTTTTTTAAAGAAGCCTCGACTAACCTAAATCTTACAAGCACAAAGAATACACAGACTCTGAAAAAGCAACTAGTGAATCACACTATATTTTGTTTATGGAATCGAATTACAACACTGGGTACACTAGAGCCTAAACTAGACCACTAAACGATTGGTAGTAGAATAAAGGGATGGGGCCGTTCATTCGACTATGAATTAGTTTTAACTAAAGTTGCCCGCATTTAGCAAGAGTTGGACTGCGGACCGATGCGTACAGTTTCGAGGTTTCTACAGCTCCAATAATTCTGCAGAGACTGTGTGATAAAATTTCGTGATTTTATCATTATTTTCTTATAGCTTAGAGGGATTTAAAAATAATTTGGACTCCATTGTTTTATTAATGAGCATCGTATTTCCCTAACACGATGATATTTCTATGTCACATTAGGCGTGCGCGTCATGTGACGTTGATTTGACGACGGTTGGCCCTCGATATGACCTATGTTATTCGATATACAGCGTCGATATGATTCCTTTCTTGTCTTATAAATTACTCACACAATATAGGTCAATTTTTTTGTTTCGTTTGCTCGAATTACCTGGAAGTGCCGCTTAATTACTTGTTCAGAAATTAGCTTGTCATATACTCAAGACACCTCTCATACAGGCAACACTACAGAAAATTGTAATATATTTGCTCCATTCCTATATTTTCTTATGATATTGTACTTGTGGGTCAGATGTATTATTGTGTATGTCATGCAGAGTCGTCTCCAATACCGAGCAAGTAGGTAATTCGTATAACATTTATTTTTCTAGAGCCGACTCGATACGCAATAACGTATTGTTGTTCTCGTATGTCAGTGCTTAACTTATATTTTATTGTATATTTGTCTTACATGAAGCTAATATCTTAGATAAGAAATCCTAAAGACGAAAACCATGTGCTGTAATTGTACACGATCTTTCTTTTCACCATTATTAGCGTGGCATGTCATATTTTTTTGTTATTAGATATTTAGTTTCACGATTATATCTCCCAAGATATATCATATTTACATTTCGCCAGCTATAGTTTTATAATATAATTCTTATATGCTTTGAATCTTGTAGGGATTCAGAAAGCAGCGATAGCTCAGTGGGGAGAGCAACAGACTGCAATGCAGTGGGTCTCAGGTTCGAACCCACGTCGCGCACCTCTGACTTTCGGAAGTTATATGACTTTTCGAAATGATGTGCGTATTGATTGACAATTATCGCCTGCGCCGTGCCTCGGAGAGCACGTTATGCCGTCGGTCCCGGCTGCCATGAACATCTATGGCAGTTTTTATTGGGAAGTCAGTGCCCTATAGTATCCTGACACTAGTCTAACTTTAGGTTTTGGATAACCTTCGGGTTGCGGAGGTCAGATGGCAGCAGTGCCGTGTAAAAACTGATATTCAGTCAAATCCGGTTAGACCAGAAAAGCCGACCCCAAGTGACTTGGAAAAAATAAAGCCTAGGGAGAAGAAAGGATTCAGAATGAATACTTTAAGGAACCCGAGACTACAGCCGATCGTAATTAATACATTGCTATATTAACATTCTATCTGTTAAACAGATATCTATCGCGTTTTATTTTTTGTTATCTATCGTATGTTTGTATGTACTGGATCACATTCAAATCGAGTTAACAGTTTAGCAATAAGAATGTAAGAAACAGGCAGGAAGAAAGAGTTATTACCACTTTTATAATATTAGTAAGCACATGGGTAAGTCCTTGTTTATTATATAATAATCTTAAATAATTACATAATGACGAATTAATTACTCGTGTATCTATATCCACACTAATAATTTCTAGTTTCCTTATTATTATCTATTACATGATTTCGGCCAATGCGACAGTGCGGTATGCACCATAATATCAAACCACAAATTACATTTCCATATTATAAGTTAGAAGCAAGTGGCATCATGGTTTAATTTTATCATTTTTCTATAGAGGCTTTAGAAACACATAAACCATGGATACAAAAAATATTCTAAATCGAAACGATTGCTTCTAGATTTCATATTTCGGTCCCGTTGAGGACCGAAACCATGAGACGGGTGTACTGGCAGTGACGATACGGTAACTACTTAAACCAATGAGTTATCTGTGCTATCAAACAAGGCTTGAAACTGGCAAGAGAAAGGCGAAACAACAAAAAAGCATAAAATGTTTAAAATAATCTCGGAGTCGTTCTGTACTCCAAATTGGTATCATCAGAAAAAGAAGAAAGTTTGATCGGAAATCCAAACAGACCGCTCAACCTAGAAATCTAACTCAAGATTTCACGATCAGCCGTCAATTGCAAACTACTTGTGCCACGATATTAATAAGCAATTGTATCCTAATATTATAAATGCGAATGTGATTGAAATTAAACTACTATATACGGATGTTATCGCGTTGTTTATTAATCACTGTATTACATAATTTTGAAACTATTACTCTACTACTACTATTGGATTTTACCAATTTTTAAGCTAATAAAATTATTAAAACTATTTATATTTAGGTTTACACTTTCCCCGACGTTTCGATTGCTTTTCAGCAGCCATGGTCACGGGAAACTAAGATGGTAGTTGTCTCAATGTTCCAGTGTAGTTATTTCAAAGTACCCGAACATAATTTAGTCATTGGTGTTTCTATTTACGCAGAATGAGCTCAAAGTATCATGAAGTCTAGCTATGGTTTGTTTCTTCTTGGGTTTGACTATTTGAAGTACTGGATCCCAAGCTGGTGGTACATTCCAACCATCTGCTCTATTAAAATTGAGATGTTTTTGATTTCAATAGCCTTGCGAAGCATCCTTGGTAGGAATCGGTGTTCTTTAGCGAGAATCTGTTGTTTGCCAAATCTCAGGTAGTGGTTGGATTTGCAATTTATCATAGTGTATAGTATTCTACTAGTCAAGCCCTTTCATTTGATACCCATATTGAGGGAGTTGTGAAAAAATATGTAATCCGCACATATTTTTTCACAACTCCCTGAATATGGGTAATAAAATAAATTGCAAATCCAAGATGGCCGCCACCATAAAATGGCGAATTACATTTTTTTTCACAACTCCCTTAATATGTGTCGGGGGTTTTTAAATTTTTAATAACTTAATAAAAAACTATTTGTGTATAGAAGTTTTATCGCCAACGAGAGCAAAGGTGTATACCCACATTTTGCCAGCTGTAGTTTTGGGTGGCAAGGTACTAGTAATAGGGGGCATGTCTATCGGGCAAAGCTGTAGAGTTCACGCTGCTATTAAGCAATAGCAATCAGTTGCAATTACTGGGTTAGGTTAAGCAACCTAACCCAGTAATTGAAGCTGAGACCTCATACAAACCAGTTGAATTTGGTATCCCTGTGTCAATAAGTGACTTTTTAGTTTAAATAATTATATTTAATCTTCATTCTCTTAATGATTCCGCGATATACCACGGAATCATTAAGAGACTATTAGCGCCTTATAAAGCGCTTATAGTCTCGCGTTTGATTCTATACCTAACGTAGGCTAAACCATGCCTGGGCTGGCTAAAGCTAAAGGCAAAGTAGATGTGCTCGACACAAATCAGTGTTTAATAGCTCTGCCTAACTTTTCGGTTATATACAAGCATGATACTATAATTTGTTAATCCTACAAAAGTTAGGAGAGCCTTAGAATGATGTAGGTCTATACAACAACATAGTCCTGTCCGGTGCGTGTCAGTGTCATATTTTCTATAATTACGTTCCCAAAGTCATACATCCCTTCTTTCTGAAAGAAATTCCAAAAAACATACTGTCAAATACATGTCAACTGCTATGATTGTCTGACCAAATGAACAACAGCCAATCACCTGACATGAGTTTGATTTTGACATGGTGTTGATTATCCTTTCAGAATCCGGGTGCCAGTAAAGAGAAATAAACATCGAATTAGGTTAGTAGGTTTTTGTACGTTTTTCAACTGTGACCATGACTCGAAAAACCTGCTCAAACAATGAGTTATTTTATATTTTCTTCTAAAGAAGTGGTTAAAACAGCTTTAAAAACTATTATAGACTAGATTCGGCCCACGGCTTCGCCTACGTAAATGTAGGCTGTGTAAATTTTCTACTCTCGAAACAGTTCTTTTTTCCTGAATGAAAAGTACGCTATGTACATGTACTTTTCTATACGCCTGACAACGTGTACGCGAATCCGTGATGATCGGTCATGTAAATAAGGCGTAAAAGCGTAATATAATAAACAAACGAATAAACAAACTCACATTCGCATAATATTGTCTTATGTTTACGCGAATGTTAATTGAAATTAAACTACTATATACGGATTTTACCGCGTTGTTTATTAATCACTGTATTACATAATTTTGAAACTATTATACTACTACTACTATTGAATTTTACTTATTTATAAGCTAATAAAATTATTTAAACTATTAAATCTAATTATATTTAGGTTTACACTTTCCCCGATGTTTCGGTTGCTTTTCAGCAGCCATGGTCACGGGGAGACTAAGATATATAGTTAGGCAGAGCTATTAAACACTGATTTGTGTCGAGCACATCTACTTTGCCTTTAGCTTTAGCCAGCCCAGGCATGGTTTAGCCTACGTTAGGTATAGAATCAAACGCGAGACTATAAGCGCTTTATAAGGCGCTAATAGTCTCTTAATGATTCCGTGGTATATCGCGGAATCATTAAGAGAATGAAGATTAAATATAATTATTTAAACTAAAAAGTCACTTATTGACACAGGGATACCAAATTCAACTGGTTTGTATGAGGTCTCAGCTGCAATTACTGGGTTAGGTTGCTTAACCTAACCCAGTAATTGCAACTGATTGCTATTGCTTAATAGCAGCGTTAACTCTACAGCTTTACCCGATAGACATACGCCCCTATTACTAGTACCTTGCTACCCAAAACTACAGCTGGCAAAATGTGGGTATACACCTTTGCTCTCGTTGGCGATAAAACTTCTATACACAAATAGTTTTTTATTAAGTTATTAAAAATTTAAAAACCCCCGACACATATTGAGGGAGTTGTGAAAAAAATGTAATTCGCCATATTATGGTGGCGGCCATCTTGGATTTGCAATTTATCATAGTGTATAGTATTCACTAGTCAAGCCATTTCATTTGATACCCATATTGAAGGAGTTGTGAAAAAATATGTGCGGATTACATATTTTTTCACAACTCCCTCTCTCTCCCATTTTGTGGCGGCGGCCATCTTGGACCGATTTTCATCAAACATAACTAAGAACACTCTCGACTAATTCACCTCTCAAATAAAAAAAAACAAATTTAAATCGGTTCATCCGTTCGGGAGCTACGATGCCACAGACAGACACACGCACACACACACACACACACACACACACACACACACACACACACACACACACAACAGACACGTCAAACTTATAACACCCCGTCGTTTTTGCGTCGGGGGTTAAAAATCTAACAATGGTACCTATTAATACACTTTTAATAAGTTTACTTTTATAAAATATTCTTAAAGATTTTACTAAAACTAACAAACATTCACCTGCAATGTGGCGTTTCACGTTAAAAACATTCATTTCGTTATATAAGAACAGTACAATACGTCTTAGTTATAAACTAGGTGGTACACTATAAACCGCGATTTATCACAGTTCGACCTCCACGTGTAACGGGCCTGTGTGACGAATTTCTCTACTTATTGCTGTTATTGTATTACGGTAGTGGGTTACTATATATCCACGATTTTATATTATACCTACATCATCCAGGCGATAACTTAGGTTTTAGATTTACATACATACATTCACATTTGTTTCCTAGAGGGGTAGGCAGAGACTACGGATTTCCATTTGCTACGCGATCCTGACACACTTCTCTGGCTTCATTCATTTTTATCACATTTCTCATACACGCTCGCCAGTTTAGGGTGCTCTTAACCTGGCCTTTGTCCAGAACGTCTCCGATCTGATCGCGAAACGTTCGCCTCGTTTTAGATTTGGTGTCTTAAAATACCTAAACATACTTCTTGGCTACACTGATGGTGAAATGACTGTCATGAAATATGTAACTTAATGCGCGTGGTTTAGATGGCATCTGTCACAGTATTCAAGCTATATTTGACGGAGTATAGTTGAAAACCAGCATCAGTAACCCTAAGTATAAGCACCTTGCCGTTGCCACTACGCCGGATGCTGTTTGTTAAATTTTTTGCCTCATACAGGACAGCGATATGTTTTTACTACGAATAGGTGTTCTGAGTCTGGTTGTTCTTTGTATCCGTGGTTTGAATGTTTGTAAAGTTTCCCGCGACGCGACACAGGATTTATTTCTACTGAGGTATCTTTTTTAACGTATAAACTTCTTTTTAGTAAGCAAACAAGTGAGAAACGGCAATGAAAATTTTAGAGTTAGAAAAGTTTAATTTTAGAATTGCCGAAAATCTTAGAGTTCGAAAAAATGGTTCAAGTAATATGCAAAGGTCACGTGGTGTCACGTGACCTTTGAGGTCAGAGATCAAAGGTCGTAATCATTTCGTGGTATATCGACTATGCTGAGTCCAATGGCGTTGACCGTGGGTCTTAAGCTCTTACGGTTATTGAGTTAAAAGTTGTATAACAGACAGACGGACAATGCTGTTGTATAACAGTTTTTCGAACCTTAAAAGTAACATTTGTTTTTGTCTTTGGTGTAGGAGTAGGACAGAAATACTATGAACATGCTACGCAGTATTAATGGCTTAATAAGCCCGGTTCGTATATCCAAGTCACCATATTGCAACCGGATACAATCCGAATATTTTCTTGCTAAAGTTGAAACTAGTGATGCGCAATTGCAATCGAATAATATTCGAATGCGCTATACTTACCAACAGTATGGGTAAACCACGCACTAATTTTAGTATAGTATTGTAGATTACTCTGTCAATTGTTGGAATGTCAGACATAGTGGAAAAACAATTATGTTTGGCTTTCGGCGTGCCTCTGTCGCTCAAGAGATTAATTCTAATACGATTCGAATGTAACTATACACATTGTTAGTAAAAACGTCGAATTAAAAGCCATCCTAATCGTAACTAATATTATAAATGCAAATGTGAGTTGTTACGCTTTCGCGCTTTAACGTTACACGTCCGATCATCATGCATACACGTTGTGTGATACAGAAAATGGCATACCTTTCATCCAGCTAAAGGTTCTGTTACTAATCTAACGTAACCTAATCTACATATACGCGAGCGAAGCCGCGAGTAAAATCTAGTATTAAATACATAAAACGAGAATTTATGATTGCTAGTTGAGCGTTACATAATAAAATAATCTTCACAACATGTTTATATGATGAGACAGATAATCTTTAGAATAATCAAATTACTTGCTTACTTATCGCTGTTGCGTAAATCTTGTAGCCGTCTTTAGTAATTAATTGTTGATTAAACTAGAACTACATGGAATGATATACTGATCATAATTTTAATCAATATGTACCTATGTATGTACATAATATGTTTATGTATATATTTATTACTAGATTTTTCCTGCAACTTCGCTCGCGTAAATGTAGGTTAGGTTAGGTTGATAACAGTCCCCCATTGGGTGAGAGGGAACACCCCAGGTTTTTTAGTGGGTATACCAGCACTCGGCTGGTGAGTCCCACACGCCCCGCCGGTGCCGTCCCCTAGCCGGCGGGTAGTGTATCAAGCATTTTTCGTGGGTATCAAAAAAAAAAAAAAGTTGATAACAGTCGGGCACACCACAATCGTGGCGGTGAGACCCGTTTTTGAGGAGTGGCTGGCGAGGCGGCATGGCGCACTCACTTTCCGGCTGACACAGGTAATGACTGGCTATGGTTGTTTTGGCTGGTTCCTGTGTCGTATAGGCCGGCAAGAGATGCCCGGTTGTCACCACTGCGGCGACTGCCGCGACGTTGTTGAGGACACGGCGCTGCACACTTTGGCGGATTGCCCCGCCTGGGCATCGCAGCGCCGTGAATTGATCGCGGCAGTCGGATTGGTTGCCCTCTCACTCCCGGCCGTAGTTCAGTCTATGGTCCGGAGTGAGAGGTCGTGGAACGCCGTCGCCTCCTTCTGTGAGGAAGTGATTTCCATCAAGGAGGTGGCAGAGCGGGAGAGGGAGCGCTTAAACCCTCTCCCAACCGCAGAACCGGGCGCCGGAAGACGCGAGATGACCTCCAGCCACCCTGAGGTTTGACTTGGGGTAGTGGGCTTCGTAAGCCTGCCCGCCATCTGATCAGCACCAGGTCCGAGAGGCGGCGTGCGTGTTCCCACGCGCGCCTCTGTATCGTGTTTCCGTCCCCCTCTCAGGGGGACAGTAGGGATAAAAATTAGTGGTGCCCGTTTGGGCACCTTTGGCAGGTCTATTTATGTAGTGGCCTGTCGTTTCACACAGCGTGCCGAAACCTCGTCGGGGTTGCGATTGCATGTGAAAGCCATTCGCGCGCCGCGCGGCTCCGCCGATTGCGGTTATGTCAAGGAACACCGTAGTAGGTTTAGTCGGTATTCCGGGAGGTCCATTATCATCATTTCAATATCTTTTTCTTTTATCCCGGTGTGTCCGACATAACCCCTCCGCCCGCGGAGGGATATGCACCTCACCATTCCATTATGTACAAAAACAAAAAAAAGTTTGGTAACAGTACTTTTTCCTGCATGAAAGCTACCTTTTGTCCTTGTCTGTACCCCTGACAACGTGTATGCGAAATTCCATGATGATTGATCAAGTAGCTAAGTCTTGAAAGCGTAACAAACAAACAAACTTACATTCGCATTTATAATATTAGTTAGGGTGTTGATATATCTACCTATTATTCCTCTCTTCATAATGTATTCATAGTAACTAAATGTTATGCAAGCAATTATATTGTTATCTATATCTTGTTTACCATACCTATCATACCTTTTGCCACAGGCCCAAAAGGGCAGCTATTTTGGTATTGTCATATTTACCATAAAGGAAAGCAGATATAAAAACGATATTTTCATATCAGTCACTATGATGACGCGCTTTAATTCAACTTAACAAAACGTCACCTCGTAAACATGGCTGCCGAAACGTCGGGAACATGTAAATTTAAATCTAAATAGTATAGGTCCAGTAGTAATGTAATATTCTTAAAATTATGTGATAAAAGTGTTACTAAAAAGCGCTAAAATCCGTATTATGAAGTTTATTTCAATTAATAACATTCGCGTAAACGTAAGACAATATTACAATAATTATGTATAGAGATAAAATAAATCTTTAACCTCACTTTATGTAGTGCCATTAAAATAAACTTCACATGTGCACATGTACAACGAAAACGTTACCATTACATAAATTATAAATTCAAGAGAGATTTTAATCTATCACTAGACGAAAGGTGGCCGTCAAGTACCAAAACTATGAATGACTCACGTAATTATATCACACACATTGGCTCAGCACATCTATCTACAAAATATTGTGTTTGAGCACGTGGCGACCGCGTGGTATCAAGAAGGCCAAGCTTGTGTTTGCTACGGTTAATTCCAATGACGTAGTTTTAAACATCACACTCGGCGAAGCATCCAAACCAAACACACGGTTCTAGATCTTCGTATTCGTGTATAAATATGGAGAGCGTGGAGTTTTATTTACTATTAATAATTATATAATATTGTGCATACTTCGATCTCATTTTTATGACGCACGGTTCGAAATCTTAAAAGGTACTTCATATGCGGATGAATGAGTTTCACGCTGGATGAATTTATATTAAGTTACTGGGACGTTAACACCATCTCTTAAAGCATTGTTATTGTACGCGTGAGAACGAGAAGGCATTACAAAGTGTATAGCTTTCGCGCCCAATAGAATCCAGTAAAGATGTATTAACCATGGTCTTCATGGTCTGAGACTAAACTCTGTTTTTTTGTATCCGTTGTATAAATGTTTGTAAAGTCTCCTGCGACACAGCAATTATTTCTAGAGCGGGATATGTCTTTTTAAAGAAAGGGAAAAAAATCCCAATTTCAATAAAGCAGATGGTTGGAATGTACCACCAGCTTGGAGTCCAGTAATTCAAATAGTCAAACGCAAGAAGAAGCAAACCACAGCTAGACTTCATGATACTTTGAGCTCATTCTGCGTAAATAGAAACACCAATGATTAAATTATGCTCGGGTACATTGAAAAAACTACACTCGAACATTGAGACTACCTACCTAACTACCATCTTAGTCTCCCCGTGACCATGGCTCCTGAAAAGCAACCGAAACGTCGGGGAAAGTGTAAACTTAAATATAAATAGTTTTAATAATTTAATTAGCTTAAAATTAGTAAAGTTTAATAGTAGTATAGTAGTGTAATAGTTTCTAAATTATGTAATAAAGTGTTTTAAATAAACAACGCGATAAAATACGGATTTTAATTAAACTACTATGTATATATATACGGATATATGTACATAGTAGTTTAATTTTAAAGGTATGAGGACACAAACTTGTTGGTGCGCGCTCTAATCGACTTTACCGTGTAAGGTTGGTATTTGAGCCAAGCACGCGTTGTTCTGGATAGGAAAGGGTAGGAAGGGGTAAGGTGGAATAACTATTTAGAGCACTCCCCGTGGTATAGTCTGTAAAAACATGCCAATGTGACGATGTCCTTACGGAGTTGCTGAGGTTCCAGTGAACTTGTGAACTCTGGATCTCCGATGATACGGACAGTTCGCCGCTGTAACCTGTCAAGAGCGTCCAGCAAGCACTGCACGGAGCCATCCCAAAGATGAGAACAGTACTTCACGCAAGGGTGCACTTGCGCCTTATACAGTATTCACAGCTGACCAGGCGCGAAGTATGATCCTAATAAATAGTGAGCGAGAATATTCCCGTCAACCGAGAGAGAAGAGAATTTCTTGACTTGAAGTCACTATGCCCGGTTTGAGCATTAAACTTGAGACGTCTCACACAGCAGTCGTTTACAACCGCTGCACAACCGAGCTAGTAAATCAGATATATATCTTGAAATCCACGGTATCATATTATAAACTTATCTAATGAGATAAACTTTATTAGTTTTCTGTTGCAAAATCTTCTTATCTAAGGCCTGTCGTCGTTTCTTAATCTGCTTCGTTTGAGATTGCTTTTAGAAACAAGTTTTAACCTATTGCTTCCTAACTATTCGTACTAATGATTATGTTAATACGACTGCCCTATATAATATAAAAATAATATAATATAATATCTGTCCTGTATTAAATGTCTCACTGCTGGGCACGGGCCTCTTCATATTGTGAGAAGGGTAAGGTCAAAGTCTACCACGCTGACCCAGTGCGGGCTGGCAGACTTCAAATGTCATCGAGAATATTATAAAGAACTCTTAGACTTGCAGGTTTCCTCACAATGTTTCACCGTTAGTATACCTATATAATATCTTATTAAATGCTTCTTTATATAAATGTATTTTGCATTCATTTTCAAATGCAAAGTTACAAATCTTTAATAGTGATGTCTTTTTAATCTCTTTCACTCTCAAGGTTCTCATGCCAAACGTCTTCATTTTCTTTTTGTTTATATTAGTTTAGTTGTCTGATTTAGATAATTTTTATTTTATTTGTTACATAAATAAATAGAGTGTTTAATACGACGAGTCAAATATTCTAAGGTATGAATACTTAATATAAACTACTTACCTACATATTTTTATTTTTTATTATTAATTCCTGATATAACATAGGTCTTTCACAGTGATGGCACACGGACTGCTACTAGACCGCGTTGGAACTTTTATAAAGCGGATTATGAATTGCTATATTCTATGTTAGCAGCTGCTGATTGGACCGACCTGTCTGAACAGAGTGATGTGGAAGATATGTTGAATGTCTTTTATGATAAATTTAATAACATTTTAGATGCAAGTGTTGCTAGGAAAACATTTACTGTCAAACAGCGATATGTTTACCCTAAATGGTACACGAGCGATATAATAAAAAACTTAAAACTTAAAGCTAAACTTCATAAAAAATATAAAACAACGAAATTAAATAGTGATTTCGTTGAATATTCAAAATATAGAGCACATATTAAAAAATCTATAGAAATTGCACACAAACAACATCAAAATAACATTCAATTTCAGTTCTCGAAAGACCCTAAGTCATTTTGGCAATACGTACGATCGCAGAAGAGCTCAACGAGTAGACAGGGAATTATAAAAGACGGTCAGTATCTATCGGACGAGGAGTGTGCGGAGCAGTTCGCGAATTATTTTGAGTCGGTGTATAGTAGTACGCCGCCACGACTAGATCCGGAAGCGGCGGCGGCGGAAGCGGGGAACACTGGTAGTGCATGCGTGCAAATTAGTGATCTAAGTCTTAAGGACGTTAGAAGTGCGACTCGACCGCCTCAAGCCTAAACGATCTGCGGGCCCGTATGGTATACCAGCTTTTCTTTTTAAAGATTGTGTTAAGGTACTCGCGGAACCGTTATTATATATATTTAACGCCTGTCTTTCTTCTGCGAAGTTCCCAGCTCGGTGGAAGACTACGCGAGTCATTCCAGTGCCCAAAGGCAGGGTGGGAACTGACATCAGTGGGTATAGGCCGGTAGCGGTGTTGTCGACGCCGGCAAAGGTGTTCGAGTCCGCCATTCAGCGCTGTATGCAAGTGCAAGTGCGCGGTCAGTTATCAGATGCGCAGCACGGATTCCGGCCGGGGCGCAGCACTGCTACTAATCTCCTTGATTTCATGGGACAGGTGGTGCCGGCGGTAGATGCTGGGGTGCAGGTGGACGCAGCTTATTTCGACTTCAGAAAAGCCTTTGACACAGTCGACAATGACATCTTGTTGCGGAAGCTAGCTGAGGTCGGGTGTACCCAGCATCTACTGCAGTTTTTCGCCAGTTACATGCAAGGCAGACAGCAGTACGTGGACTGCAACGGGTTTGAATCTGACTTATATTACACTAGGTCTGGTGTAAGTCAAGGCAGCAATTTGGGGCCTCTAGAATTCATAATAATGATAAACAATTTACCGGAAGTCGTAAGACATGGCTCTTGTTTATTATTTGCAGATGACCTCAAGTTGCTGCTTGAGATTAGGTCCGAGTCTGATTGCAGGCGCCTACAGGAAGACATAGATCGAATAGTTCAATGGAGTCATGAAAACAAACTGTACTTCAATGTATCCAAGTGCTCGTTAATGAGTTTCACCCGTGCTCGTGCACCTCTACTCTATGAGTACGTGGTGGACGAGGCGCCACTGGAGCGAGTCACGGAGGTACGAGATTTGGGTGTTTCCATGACTTCCGATCTATCATTCCGGGAGCATGTAACCAAGATCTGTAAAAAGGCGTACAGAAACTTAGGATTTGTTCTGAGACAGACACAAAGCTTCACGAACATCACAGTAGTTAGGGTCCTGTATGACGCACTAGTCAGGAGTCATCTGGAACATAGTGCGGTCATATGGGATCCACATGAAGCCAAGTACTCTGTGATGTTGGAGCGCGTTCAGAACAAGTTCACGCGCCATTTGTACAGGAAATTATATGGGGTATACCCGTTTTACCCACTGATGTATCCCACTCTGTTTGTCCTGGGCATGGTTGGCTGTAACCAACTGCATGTCCGAAGGGAGTTTGCGCTGGTCGCCTACTTGGTGAAGGTCCTTCGCGGATTAGAGAGTAACCCAGGCGTATTACAACGCTTGAGTCTGTGTGTGCCGGACCGCTACGTGTGGAGACAGCGCAGTCCGCCATTGCTACTGGTACCTACAGCCAGAACCAACCTCCTGGCCAAGGCACCCCTTACCAGAGCCATCCGTAACATCAACGTCCTTCAAACTCGGATTGATGTATTTACTTGTTCATTCAGTGAATTCGCAAGGGCTTTACTATTTATATTATGCTACAATATATAATATTAAGGTTTAGACTTTTGTCTATTAGGATTGTTTAGTTTAAGTTAGTAATATTTTATGTTTTCTGTTTGTTAATAATGTTGTTATTTTATTTTTTCAAAATTTTATTCTTGTAATGTATTCTTGTCTTTCATTCTTTAATTCTTGTGTGTAGTTGTGTAGTTTAGGTTATTAATTAGTTAAGTTCTTAACTGTCGCATTAGGTTCAAGCCTGTAATGATAGTTTAAGTTATTTTAAATAAATAAATAAATAAATCTCCAATAACGGTACGGAGCTTGTCGACGCAATACAGTACTTTGTCAAAGCCATGGTTTCGATAGAAATAATAATTTCACGTATCCCAGTCCTAGTCTGTATACACTTCATTCATACAATACATAGTCTCACGCCTCTATCCATGACAGGAGTGCCAGTGGTGTATAGCACCTACATTTTGGCACATTAACTAGGAGCAAGCCCATGACAATGAGTGACCTGGAAATGGAACCCGCGACCTCGTGCACAGCCGAATTCACTCCTGCTGCGCCACCAAGACAATTCATTTGAGAATTTTTATTTATTTTCAGCAGTCAGCTAGACACGTAGATGCATTCGTACTTTTTTGACCTACCCTAATAACCACGCTTTGTACAACTTTATTTGTATTGAAACAATTGGCTTAAATACTACCCAGACTTGAAACACCTGAGCATCACACAAATTTCTGTAATCTACCGTCAGAATTAAGCCCACATGTACAAGTCTAGTAATTCATTGATAAATTATCTAAGTTGTTCAGGAATTCAATTTTATAGGCATTGTTGATCATCTTTGCCCACTAGAATACATGGCCAAACTACCCTTTCTATTTTAGTCCTTTCTCAGTCAGCCTATATCAAATACTGGAAATTTATTCAACATAGCCAATATTAAATGTGTCTATCTCAGTACAATACTAACAGGACGGTTAACCTTGGAGAAATCCACCAAGTGCCTATTATTATTGTAACACGATTCTCGAATAGAACTGTTGTTACCTTAGGTAAAATACTAGGGTGTTTTGTGATTAATTCGTTGAAGGTTTCAGACAACGGCGCGTTGTATAATTCAAGTTATGTACTGTTTTAACTTTACTGTTTGGCTAGATATAGAGATATGGTAACAGATTTGGGGCTCAGAATGTATTGTTGAGAGATTTGTCAAGGATACCCGTTGGTTACAAACGCCGACTACGATTAAGGAAATCCACAGGTGTTCTTTCACGATTCGTGGTATATTTACAATATGTTGAGCGTGTTCTTTGTGAGTATATAAATATTATATAATATGTATGTGTATCTTGAGAATTTATTCTTGAAATGAGAATATGGCGAATAGTAGCACTATATTGTTCCGCTTATGGCGTCCAGTCGACGGATAAATTTTGTTGAAACTCATATTTAACAAATTATACTTTACGGGATACCTTATTATATCTTATATTTTTCGTTATCAAAGAATTTCTTAACTAAAATGATGTTTACATTAATATACATACACACATTGCGTATATCTACATGGAACATATTACATAAATTATTTTGACCTTCTGGTATAATAACATTGTAATACTTTCTTTAAAATGAACCGTTTGTAAGTTGTTCATTCATATATGAAAGGAAATCCATTTAAGCTGGGGTGTTGATATATTCCTTGAATATAAAACAAGAGATGCGCTACCCTACGTGACGGGCAAAGCTGGATCGCACAACATAATTTATGTTCATATGAATTCATAAGTAAATGTAATGGCTAGTTGGCATTTCGACCCGCCTAATTAATATAATGAGTAAAAATACTCGACATTTGTAATTAAGTAAACTCTTTAAGAAAATTGAGCCTTCTTGTGTTTTACCTAGATTTACGAGTACTACTATAAAAGGTTTTACAAGCGTAATACTGCCGAGTTTTAAACGATGAAAACGTTGATAACGTGATCCTTGCCCTAGGTCACTTCAGGTTTTACCTCAAAGCAAAGTTAACGGAGAATATACTTTCCTCGTAGCTAATACAATATTTTTTCCAGTAGCACTAATTTATTAGCAACGTTTTTAGTGTATCAGTGTGAACGATCGTGTGACTACTCAACTTTTGCTTGTTGGGTAAGATTTCATCGCAGTAGCGATATCGATCAGCTGTTTGTTTGTATTGCGCTACAGGGGTCGGCAACCCACAATCCCACATGGCGATGACACCATTCCAAATGCGAACGGCAAGCCAAAAATACATTAGTGAATGAACGAATCCCGCCAATTCCGAACAATCCTGAAGCTGCTGTGGAAAATTTCACATCCGGCTTAAGCTTGGAAACCTTCCGTCGACGTCACACAAAAATGAACTCTATAATTGTAGATCAAGGTTTTAGAATGTAGTAAAGGGTAGTTCGGGAGATATATTTTTATTCGTGCATTCGAGATTGGATAAACGGCCAGGTGTGAAAATAAAAAGGCCAGATATTCAATATAACGTATGAAAACATGAGTTGTTATTACGGCTCCGTGCGAAATTTGCATCAGGCTTTTTGTTTTTATTTTAGTTATTCCGTTTCTATTGGAAACGCAGAAAGGTTTTATTGTCTTTTTTAATTCTATATCTATGTATAAACGTGATATATATGGTAAGATATGTAGGTAAAGTCGCAAATCCTGTTAATTTGCTGGAATCGGTCGCCTATCGCGATAACGTGCTTAATCTTCTCCTTGAAGCTCGGCTCGCAGAATTAAGGGTGTCCGCATAATATTATAAAGATCACTTTATTTTGGAAATGTATTTTCGTTGCTACGAGTCACGGGAAACATGTGTGAATGAAACTTATTAAGATTGTATCTATATTTCAATCACAACCGATAAACGTTTATTAAAAGATCAATTGCATACATAATATACTGGCTTTTGTCCGTGTTATTTGTTCAATGCTGTATGTCCTATTCCGTAGGAATTTCGGAGAAGCCTAAATATACTTTGTGTAATTACCTACTTACATTTAAAATTATAATCATTGTTAATAAAATATAACTCTCAGCGTTCTAAGTCCAGCGGTCGAGGCTTTGATTAGTAAGTGAGTGAGTGAGTCAAGACTTTTCTTTATAAAGGTATATAATACCACACTAGCTTTTGTACGCGACTGCGCTCGGGCACAGTACTTTTGTTTTGGGATGATCGCCAAAATTTCATGTTTCGGTCGTGTTAATTATTCGACCGGGGCGAGGCGTGAAAGCGTACAAAACAAACATACTCTTATTCGTATTTATAATATTAGTTAGGATAGATTGGTAAATACCGACGTCGACTGTCATAGTCATGCTATTGGATTGCTAGCTATGGCGACGCATATAACGCCGAAGAAATGAGAGTATACTTATATTTATTGTTTACTGTTACCAGCATTGCTATTCTGCTAAAAACTCATCTCGAACTGGATTGTGGGCTTGCTAGTAACCATAGTAACCAACTGTTATTGCCATAGTTATTGTACAATTACTCAATTTATAACATTCGACTCAGATGTGAGTTTAGTAGTGACATTTAACAGAACTGAACATTCAGGATGAGATTATACGTTAGATGAGTATGGTGTTAATGGAGTATTACACCCACCTTTCGCCAAATATGATTTTGGGTCTCACGTAATAGTGAACGAGCCTTTTGCCATCCATCAAATACATTGCCAGACTCCGTGCTAATGAGAACTTTCTTAAAAGGAAAACGCCATGATACACTGCCTGATCCTAGACCTCGTGAACAGCACCATATTTACATAACCGCACGCATTATTGGCCGCACGCCACTGAAGCAGTTTTAATAAGAACTATATTATTTTCTATTATCTCTTGTAATTCTTATCAAAACGAAGCACGTACAGAAGCAAATGCAAAGTAAAAAATTTACTATGTCTCCGAGACAGTTTGTTCAGTAAATTATTTATTGTTCAGGCAGGTATCCAAATGTTTTGTATTGTATATATTTTCGTTTATCCTCATCCGTGATTCATTTTTTAAGGTTGGCATCTGTATAGCAGCTCTGGATGTATTTAGATCCGTTTATAATAATAATAATAATAATTTATTGTTCCAAATAGCCACAATACAATGACATAAATACAATAAAATCAATTTTTGTATAGAACTGTTGTTTGTTTATGCAGGATGGTGTCTCTTTCGACATGTATAAACGGGAAAGAACATAGCTCAGTTAAGATAGAATTTTTAAATGATTCTTCAAAACTCTGTTTGGAACTAGTGAAGGCTTAACAGGAGATTGGCAAAAGTTAACCTATTAGGCCAAGCGTATTATAGTATTCCCAATTGCTGTCATTTTGTTAATTTCCAATATACCATTCAGTAAATTTATAACTAGTAAGGAGTTTAAAATATATTCATGAGATATGTTAATATCACTACAGATAAAAGCTATTCTTTTTATATTTTACATATTGATTTGTAAAAACACAGTCCGTTTATATTAATAAAGAAAGTGTAAGTTTAAAAAAGTAAGTCTCTCGGCTCCTCTTGCTGTTATTTTATTCCAGTGGCTAATTACATCAGTGTAGAAACTTCAGCATTCAATCAAAACTGTCCCTTGTTTAAATAATGTAACTCGAGAAAATATCGTCGATAATTTATTAAAGTCCTAACTAAGACGCATGTCGGAGAACTCGGATAAATTACACTCATTTATACACGATATTATTTCTGAAGGCGTCTCTTTTTAGATCCCTTTTGTAAAATGACTGGACTGGATAGTCGTTATTTATTTTGGACCCTTATTAAATATCTTTGTTGTTACTGTAGTTAAGAGTTAATAAAGTAACCTTTTTCTAAATCTGAAGTTATATTGAAGGTAGACAATGTCTCTTCACAGATATCCCGGCAAATCCAAACATATGAGTTCTGGCTTTTAGATATATTGTGTCTATATATTGCTTTTTATTACGCGGTGGTATAGTTTATATTGAAAGAAAAGAAAGAAAGAAAAGAAAAATGATTTATTTTGGTACCCAAAAAGGACACATTAAACAAAAAATAAAAATAAAAATGAAGAAATACAAAATAAAAGCAGAACAATAAACAAGGAAAAACAAAAATAAATAAAACTAGAAAAATAAAACTAATACTAAATACTATAATTTCATTTCATTTCTGCTCACTGGCAACACCACACCTTACCCAATGGCTCCCACCAAGTCAAGGCTAGTTATTGTGTTGTCAGTAATGTCAGTAAGCAGAAATAAACTATTGTTTAAATATAAGTTTGACTTAAATTTTAAAAGTAATATGAAGGTGTGTGTCCTATTAGTTCCAAAATTTGGATATCGCTCAGCATACGTTGCGATTTGTCAAATCGCAACACTGATATTCTGCGAAATCCAATACCCGTACAGTACTGTCATATAAGTATTCCAGATAAGAATCAAGAGCTTACTTGGCTCAGCTCTGGCAGCAAATGATAAATGATGCAGCTTCTGCCAACATTTCAGGATCTACGTTAGTTTCTCACTTGGCAATGCCATCGGTACTTTCACCCCAAAGAAAGTAATAAAAAAGGAATATTTTATATTTCACTATTCTCTTTAGACAATTGCATTGACCCAAATTTGTTACCGAATCACGCCAGTTAGTTTCTTTGCCAAATGTGCTTAATGTATACGGTGATTTTATTCAATTCAGGTTACACAAAAATTCGCGTTTGATTTCTATTGCAAATTCGTACACCTAAATCTAAAACTGTAAGAGCATGGAGCTGCGAGAATTCAAGTTTTACATGGTATATAAAATACTGGTAATAAACGTAGAGACGTTTTTTTTGTTTAGTAATCCACTTTTAATTCCACAACATACTCTACATTACGTTGAGATTTATTATTATAAAAATGGTCCCAATTTTGAATTCTTCTTTATATGTATTACATTCATTTAACTGGTTCCTCTCTTTTTAGTATTTATTAATGCGAAAGAATTCTGTTCCCAATTGTTTTCATATTCAGTTTTTCTGAATCCTTTGTTAAGTTGACCGTAACATATTTTACTATGAAAAATCATTTCAAGCGTTTGGAATATTTGTGTGTAAAATTTACTTTTTATATTGTCCTTCTATGTAGCGTAATTTTATATTTATTTAGAGAAGAAGCTTTTCTTTGTAAAATATATCGGGGCAAAAACATTATCTTTTAAACCCGTAACATTCACAACAAGACATACTATAAAATAGTATAGGTACATAAACAAAATTTTTCAAAATTAGCTTCCAACAATAATTGCTACTATCGCGTGATATCTTATATTCCAATTTCTCTAATTAGCAATTGTAATAAGTATATTGGTTAATAACCAAATTTCCATACCATTTGTGTTAATAATTTTTTAATCTAAATTTATAATAGGCAGTTCCGAGAAATTACCGAAAATAGAATGCCGAGAATTCAAAGCGAAATGAACCCAGATAACTTATAATCGACGTGGTAAGAATTAGAACTAGTTCATCTTAGTCTGTGGATTATAAGATTTAGACGACCAAAGCGGAGGTTCTAATTTAGTTAATCCCGTTTGGGATTACCTTTCGAGGCTTTGACTTATATCTGTTTTCTTTATTTGTTGCTACTTGTATAAGTTGTTATTGCTACAATAAGAGACATATTCATAAACATATTAATAAAAGTAAAGTAGTAGACTGATTAAATTACTGATAGATTGAGCTAAACTGCCGCGGCGCTGATAGTAAGCTGTTACTTTAGAAATATTTGACGACCTCGTAAAACAGACTACTGCTTCTGAGAACATAACGCCTCCTTAATGGGGTCTTAAAAGTTAAAACCGTACTCATCGCAAGTAAAGACTACAATGTTATTTGTTTGCTATCTTCTATAGAATAGAGTTATTTCACCAATCAGGCTACATTGCTCAGGTTTGTACGAGTCTTACGCTGTGGCCTCTATCTTATCAAGGTCTATTGCTGGCTCACGCATTCAATTACACTGTTGACGAGTATTATAATAGCCGATGGAAGACATACGCACAATGGGTAGTCATCGTGACCACTGACCATCTCGATATGCAACTCTAAGGATGAGTCTGCTCTACCAGCGACGACAGTCTTCTTTTCTACAGAAGCACGGACTGTGGGGGATCTTTATTAACTCAACGCCTACGATAATAAAAACTTTCTAATTTGTGAGAATAGAAAATCCAAACTCACTCTTATACGTGTCTATTTTCAGTACAAGTGTGAACTATCTAAATATTTTCATCAGTTAACCGCCACCACACACATTATTATCTTCCAATTCATGTTCAAAGTTATGCTGTTGTTAGAGTTGAAGCAATAAATCTATTTAAACAGAACTCAGAATTACGTTTTAA
This sequence comes from Catocala nupta, assembly GCA_963675205.1. NCBI lineage: Eukaryota > Metazoa > Arthropoda > Insecta > Lepidoptera > Erebidae > Catocala > Catocala nupta. The sequence continues at coordinate 16,221,275 of OY776097.1, read as the reverse complement.
TAATGTTAGTGACCCTATTTGTTTTAGTTTAGAAAGTTACGAATTCATAACTAAGTTGATACAATTATATTTTCACCCACATGTCTAATGGAGACAGAAGTGCCTGTTAATCAATTACTGTGTACGTTATGTTGTACTACTGTGTACTTAATGTCACGTCATCTGATTTCTCTTACATTGTAAAAAATAACTGTTTTAGAAAGTACGTAGTTTCATCGACCAAGTTGTCTTATTTATTTTCTTGGTTAAGAATTAGTTACTACTAATTGCCGGTTGAAATAATCTCATCTTTCTGAATACTCCCGTAATAGAACAATGACCGGTTTTGCGGGAACCTTCCAAATATATCTTTAGTAAACCCAGACTCAGAATAATTATTTGTAAACCATTCAAATAAATTTCCGTGCAGGATTCAAATCTAAAACACTCGGCAAGGCAACCGCTTGTCTATTACGCCTTCCGTCCACTAAAGCGGTCTTTGGAATATATATTTAATCAAACTAAAGGATCATTATACTGCAAACTGTGCAGTTTAAAAAAGTCTGGTTTGGTCAACATATTGGCCCAAATGCACTGACCATGACATAGTAAGAACTAGGTTTATGAACAAATAGCCACGTTAAAAAAAACAATAACAATACTAAACGTGGCCGGCGTGGACCAAAGCCTTTTAAATTCCAAGTGGAAGTTCTGGCCCCTGGCTGAAGTATGAAAGACTTCTTGTAATGATTGGAAGCTGCCGTTGATAAATATTTGATGACAATACTAACGAACCAGCTGACATTGGAAGGTAATATACTCTTAAAAGAGGTAATCAGCGTCAGGGTAGTAATTATATCACACGTTAAAGTAGGAGTACCAGACACTTACGTAACTAACTACCTACCTAAAAAGATTAAGGGCTTGTCGCGCCACCTCCAAATAGCATTAATCTATAAGATAAAAATCTCGCTATCTCTCTTCTTTAACCTAACATGAGAGAGACAGCATGCGATTTATCTTTCGGATAACTTTTACTTGTTAGTTGTGGGACTGACCACTCACCTTATAAATTTATGTCCGTAAGAAATTGTAATCGTAACGAAATTTGGATAACTTATAATATGTTTAACTAACGTATCTACTTACCTACATTCATAAAATCTTTTACTAAGTATCAATTAATATGTTGATATGTATCGACATATTAATTGACACTTAGTGAAAGATTTTATTCGTCTTTTAAAGTTTGTTTTTCGGTACGTATGTTCGCTGGGTATTAGTAGGATTGGGCCGGACACGTCTGCCGCATTCACACAGAGAGGTGGGCACAAATCGTGACCAGGTGCCAAATGATAGTCGTTGGCGACGGGGCAGACCTAAACGTTGCAGGCGGAATGATTCAGAAGTTTTCATAAAGAAACAAAGTCGAAAAGGACTGGAGGGGATGTTTTCGAACAGAGTGGTTTGGAATTCCAAGGACGAGGCTTTTGCTCAGCAGTGGGACATAATAAGGCTCAGGAAAATAAAAATTGGCTAGTTTGTAGGTTTTACCTAAGTACAAAAGTGCATATCCTTTTATCAGTACAGTTCCTGACTGCGCGACCGTCTCGTCTGTAACAGGACATTTGCGGACTTCACGAAGTCGTGCACTCATCAACTAGACGGCTATTATGTGGAATATAAACACATTTGTCTAAATATAGGCGCCTTCCCATTGCCTGACCCTTACATGCATGTTATGGTATGATAATTATATTCGCCTCGCTGTCACAGTTCTAGACTACACTATCAAAAATTTCCTTTAAAGAAAACTAATCACATTTCACGGATTGAATCAAAGTTAATTTTACGTCTGATTGAAATGTGTATGCTTAATTTAACTGCGATATGGAAAATTAGTTTTCATTTGAATACATTACAAGTCATTATTGCAAACCTGATGTTTATAACGTTATGAACATAGCTTTGTATAGAATATATATATATATATATATAAATATAGCCGTCATTATAATTCTAAATTATAACTAATTCAGTTTTAAATTTGCTAACTGCATTCGTGCATACGAACTCTGTTAATTTAAAATAAATTGAATCGTTTATAGCAAATACAACATCTATTGATTCGTTTTCATCTTGTTATAGCGAAAATCGAAGATACAAAGTTAACAAAATCATCATTGATGGTAAACTGGTAAACCCATTGCAAAAACGTTCTGAATTGATAACCATAGAGAGTTAAAACCACTGTACCCATGATATCTCGTCCAAGCGTACCAGTTCGATGTAGCGTGGGACTGTGGTATTCAAGCGAGGATGTGCCGATCCCAATAGCAATATCTTTTTGGCAGTTGACATCATATGGCTTATATGATAATGCAAAATATCTACACACTACTACACCTCAAAATATCTTCTCTAAAATAAATAAACCCATTGAAAAAAATATAAAACATTCCATATCACTGACATCAATCTCCAGGATCTAATCTAATGAACGGATTCGGATACCTTTGACCTAGAATTTAATCTCGACGCCAAAGGAATATCTTCGAAATCTGATATTGATTGAGTAATGACGTTTGTCGTCGTTTTATGTGCGCGATATGAAACTTAAGAAAAAAAGGAAATATCATTACTCGCAGTAATATTCATGTAGGTAACATAAGCTTCACTGCTCATGCTGGTAATTCTTTGACGAAAATTATTGTTAGAATAGGCAAACTTGTAGGTGGACCAGCCTACACGTTATCAGTGATGATAACTTAGGATTATTTAAGTTTTCTCTCAGAGCATAAAATTATATATTTCGTAATCGTAACCAATTTTGGTCGTATCAATCGATATAATTAAACATTTAATATAGAGTTTTCAGTATCATAGCAGCGCTATCTATTTTAACGTGGTGGTAGATAATCGTCCTGTTTGCCGCGATAGTGGGGTTCTATTTCTCAAAACCCAAAACCGGCGAAACTAAAAAATGTTTTAGTTTCGCATGTCGCTGTTTAACGTTGTTCCGTATCGTATCGACAACTTGTCAATAAAGACATCCACGATATGGCTTGGATCATCTCTTATGCTGGAATTTTATACCTAAATATGAAATACGCCTCATCATGCATAATATTACGAAATATAACAGTATAAATAACGAATAACAGTGACATAATTAAATAATTAACATAATATATATACAAATTATTTACGAGAAAATATAAACTGAAGAGAAAAATAAAACGGCAAAATCAAAAAGCGTCATAATATTCCTCCGCATCGTCGTCAATTGGCAACGTGCCCAGAAGACTGGCAGCATTACCACGTTGAATGGCAATGCTTATTCTTTGTGCAAAGAAAATACCAGCCCTCTGGTCACGCGAAGCGTCGATGAGCCGCTTCGCTAGGTCTCTATAAACAGACCTAACACTTGGACCCTATGGCCCCAGCGTTTCGATACCAAACGGCTCAAATATGTACTTACCAATAAGGTTTTGATATTTTCGCCGTTTGAGCATCTCCGCTGATGCAGCAGCACCACCAGCACAACCCGCTGTGCTAGAAAGATGTGATAGCGCAAGGGTGTCGACACAAGTTGCGTCCCATACCAAAGGCCTACCCATTTTCCATGGCAGTAATGACATACCATCTGGTCTCTTGCCATCGTCGCGTACCAAGCCGTAAGGTTCAAGCTGAGCCGGGACGCCAGCGGTGACAAGAGCTCAACGGAGTATGTTATTCAGGTTGACGTGTCGCAACATATGACCAGCACTCCTGCTGCATGATAGGCCATGGTGACCAACACGACAATAACAATAACATTAACATTATAACAGTAACGTTTATATTGCAACAATACCATTTCGACAACGTTCGACAGTCCTTTTATTAGTTGTTGGCAACCTTTAATAAGCTCGTGACGATGTAGGTATCGAAGAAATTTGACACACTTAATATTAGGCACCTTCATTTAATACAACTTTCCCTTTAGAGTATCACGTTCGTACATCAATGGAATATTAACTACGTCGAAGTTTAGCTCCTTCAATATTTTTGTAAGATACAAATCAAATGGCAGGTGACATTAAAACGAATACAGACGTTGGATAAATCAATTTCTAACACATTTTATTATCTTCAGACGTGTGTCGAAACATAAATGGAAATTTACGAAAGCTCAAATTCAATTTCTGAAGGCGACGTCGTAAATAGGAGCGTTTCTAGAAGATATTTTGTAAATAAGTGGCTATAAATAGAAACATTTTGTCTAACTCCTGTAAGATAATTGTATGAAATCAATAGCAGAGACTAACAACTATTTCTATAAATTTCATAATATAAATTCGTGTATAAAGTGAAGCCAAATGTTATTGCATACGGACATTGATATACGAATAAATTTCAAATTTAAAATTTTGAGCTATTATCAAACACGTTTTCTGTAAGCGCTAAAAATGTATCAAGAATTTTGAATTCTAATTAATGGCATTGAATGTTTTTGTGTTCACATCATCAGTCACAATCATAACAGAAATAGATGTGAAGATAATAAATCCTAACAGTTGGGCTCTGATATGTTGACCCCGCATAAGTCGACATGAAGATACAAACATTTTATAAATGGCTGCCGTGGAAAAGTTTTACGAATAGGACTACAATACAACCTTAAGGGTATTGTTCAATACTGCTACCTAGTGTCAACAAGAACAAAAAACATAACGCAATAAAAAATACGATTGTTTCTATCAACCATCGATTTATCAAGTTTCCTTTGATTTCAGGTAATTTCCGTAGATGCGAGGAAACAAATGGATTTTACTTTTGTGAGTATTATTTGTAATCATAAAACTTATAATATTGTGACGATTATATTATCTTATCTTATCTTAATAACATTTGACTCGTGCACATTAATTATCTACGCTGGTTCATCGAGTGTTTACCAAAACATTAATTATAATAGGAATAATAAATTGTACAGCATCTGTAAGTATGTTTCTAAATAAGAACGTGTCATCGCATAGATTATAGGCTTGTGTATTGAACACAGCGGCATCTCCGGACTTCATTCATTAGTCCCGTGTCTGTGTCTATCGCGTGTACTGTTGATAACTGTCTCCATACGCCACGCGGCTCCCGTAGGTATGTAAAAGAGTGCGTATTGCGTCTCGTCAATCGCTATTCGACCTCTCTGTTTATTGTCCGTGTTTTCCTGCTCCGTTTGTGTACAATGTGCCGTTGCGCACGGTGCGATATACGAGTTTTCTGCCAAGCGTTCAACCATTCAATCGTCAGTGAAAACCAGTTTTTGTATACCTGTCGCTATATCATTATCTTCGAGTTTGTGGCGCTCAGATTAGTCATCCGCTAATGACTTTTCCTCTCGCAATAAATGATTTCTATTCCGTTACCGTATGTTTGCGTTCAGTGTTAAACACACAAAAGCAGAAAAACGTATGTTGATGTGCAGTTGCAGAGTGATGTTGTGTTTTTATGCTGTTTATCAGTTTGGGATTGAGTCTGTGTGAGCAGTGCGAGCGGCGCGGCTGTGTAGAGTCGTGTTGTGATGCGCCGCGCGTGTGTGTGGCGCGCTGTCGGTGTGGGTGTTCCTGTGCCGGCGCGAGGCGCGGCGGACGGCGGAGCGCGGTCGGACGGCGGCGCCAGTTGTGTTCTGAGCGCCACGGGGCTGCCGCGCTCTTGTCGCGTAGAGCCCTAGTTCGCGATCCCAATAACTTTGTGCACTGGAAACTTTTCAAAGCGATTCCGGACGGATCCGATGGCCGCGGATCCCTTTCGTTTTGAATTTCGAGTCGTGTCGTAAAGTAAAACGTGCGAGCGATCATTGTTGCGTGTTTATACGAGTCGGTCGGTCTATTTTTGAATATTCTCTAAACGCTTCACCGCGAAGTTTTCGAAACGCAGCCCGCCGGAGCCGGGTTAACGGCCGCAGTGTATGCAGCACGCCTGCATCACGTCTCTTGTGTTTTTGTTGACGGATTTTTGTTGTTAACCTCCACAGTTGTATCCGACAAACGTTATCTGTAAGTATGACCCCGGTTGATTTACGATACTAGCTCCGCTGTCTTTATTCTAAACTGTGTACGCACAAACTTGTGTTAAACGAATTACTGTTTTGAAAGTTTAATGTGACTCTTGAATGTCTATTATTTTGCAAAATTCTGTTTGCAAGAAAGAAAAAAAAGCAAGCGACATTCATATCGACGCGCACACATGTGGACTGCGTGTGTGTATAGTATATGTATGTAAGCACACAAACATACCTACACATCGGTCCATAGTGTCGGCGTTTACTATTTGTGCATATTTTAGCGCAAACATAATATAACATTTATTTCTTACGTGAATATTTTTGCATAATTTGCTGAATGCACATCACTATGAATGACGGGACATTTTAATTAAAATATGTGTCGAGGATCAGAAGGATGAAATCTCGAGTTTAGTCCCTCCTACACTTCCCCTATATCACAGATGATATTACTTATATGAAACATAGTTGTTTGGTTAAGCTATACTCTGTAGAATTACTGTTATTCTGAATTTATAAATTTAAATATCCATTAAATTATTTTGTTTAACTGTGTCGACATTATCATGACTTTTATAACATTAGAACAAAATTAACTTCGGCATAAAACAAAACGATCCTTTTTCTGCTTCACCAAGAGCAATTTACATGATTATCGAAAATTATTGGACTGATACACACCCAGAGTTAATTGTACGCGTTGTAAAAACAATGTCCCTTAGAGGTCCAGGGCCTCTTCAAACAGAACCGAACTCGACGTGTTTGACAGAGATAACACACGTAATGCTTGAATTAATATGGGTTCTGGCAATTTGCTTTATTTTTTGGGTTACTTGAGACTTGAAGACTGCTTATCCCTTGTCGTGCTACTGAAGTATGCACAGCTACGGGCAATTTGACTTTGATAACACGTTAGTTTTTAAAACGATTTCATTAATGCATCGAGTGATGGTTGTAAACCCAAACTTTACGAGCAACAACATAATCCTTTTGCCCCATTCGACTTTTACGATTTGCGCAGGAAGATACCCAATCAATACTCCACTTGACTGTATACAGAAACACTTATTAAATTACTTCTAATCTAGATAAGGCATACTTAACAAGTTAATATGGCTGTTTACAAAAATGTTATCGCTACTTGTGCCATAAGTGATTATATCATGAATAAGAATTGTTATGTGGTTTCGTATATTTGAATTTATAACTCGTAATACATATACATATAATTCAAAATTGTTTAACCGGTTCCACGTCTTATCACTTTTCAAAACTTTATTTGTTTATTTTTGTTCTTGGCAATATAAAATACATTAGACATAAACATAAAGAAAAATGTGATGCAATGTTTTACTATTCTACTTAACTGTATTGCATCTATCAAGCCTTAAAAAATATATAATTTCCATTTAGCTCTTTACTCTTTTAATAATAATAAATAGATATTATGCAAAGGACAATTGTGACATAACAGAGAGAAGGACAGAAATGTAACAAGTTATGTAGAACTTTCTTCTAATACTGAAACCGCAAGTAAATCAATTTTGTGGTTTTGTCGTAAAGTTAAACAGGTGTTTTGTTTATGAAGTAAGGCTATTAGCATTATTTATTGTGTATTTTACAGGATATTACAAGACCATTTAATGATATATTTCTATATTAGCTTAATAAAATCAAAAGTTTTATTTTCTGTTAGTTTGCCTTATAATATCTCGCCTCTATTCTAATTCATATATTCAAACAACATTTTGAAAAATAAGAATGTATTTCTACTTTATTAATTGCGTTTGTAAGCATTTCAAATCAAAATCCGTCGTAATAATAATTGTCAGCCAGCGTTAAACCAGCCCACCACAGTAAATAAAATATCATAAATATTGTACACGGCATATTATATTATCATGTAAGTGAGTGACGTTGTTCATTTAACTATCTAAATATTATGCCAGTATGTAGGTATGTATGTAGTTACCCAAACAATTCCATTCTAACGCGTAGTGTTTTGCGGTTTATCAATCGTGCGTGTACAACGTTACACACACTAGCGCACACTGTACGTGTGTACGCGACTGCACGCACACATACAACGCGGCCACGTCATGATGGACCCTGCCTCCCTTAGAGGTCATCCGTGTCAAAGATATTGTCTAGTTTTCTCAATGAACCGTTATGGTAAACGTAACAGATTAATATTAAAATGCTGTATGTCGTGTGTGATACTTGTTGTGTAATATTTAAATGTTATTCTATATTCTAGTGTTTGCTAATACATTTATATAAATTGTTAATAAATAATAGTATTACGTTGTGAGGTACAATGTTACATTCTTGGATTGAGAAAATTTTTAATAGATTTTATGGTACGAGGTTTTAAATAATGATTATACACAATACCCAAATCCCACAATACCCATATTGTGCCCACAGCCACCGGGTACCAGGCAACTCATCCATGGTTAAATAAAAATGAAAAATTTAACAATATCAGAATAATGTTTTTATAAAACTTATATATTATTTTACTAAGCACTTTATTTTCAACAGGCAACCTAATCAACAACTTAATTATAAATAAGATTGGTAGAGAATGCCTCCGTCCTTAAATCATCCTTTATACAAACAGCGTATAAACAGAAAATGTAAGTAAAGCAATAAATAAACAATTATATTCATTTTATATTTTCATAAAAGTAATAAAAGTACTATCTGTGGTTAGTGATATAATTCCATTTCTTGTAATGGGACTAGCTATACAAGTATTTTTCCAAACGGCTAGACTGTTCAAAACCAGTGGCTATTCAGGAGATAGTTGAGCTACCAAAGCTCATTGAATCGTTTTCATTTGACATCGACATTCTCGTGTTCACGTTCAAACATTAGAATAACCGTTCTCCTCACTTACTGCAACACATATAAAGCAATCAAGTAAACGCGTATAATGCTTCTGAATTATTCATACGAGACATATCAGCTATCACGTCAAGATAAAGTCTGAGATGTTCCTTATCTCCATGTAGACTAATTTGGCACATTACGAGAATTACGATTCGTCTCTTCATCCATTTTCATATCAATAAGGATTAATCAGGAGTCGGGTAAGGAGATCCGCAATCACGAACATTGTTCGCTTCTAAATCTAGAGTATATTAAGTTATTTGGAAGGCTACGAAAATGGATTTGGCGAATAATAATGGTAAATAAATTTGATTATAATAGGGATGTACCAACGTAAATAGAATTACTGAGACTGTCCTCCATTTCATTAGGTTTGTATTGTGTAGTATATCTGGACGAATGATCCGTAACGCAGCTATTGTAATCCTTAATCGAGTTTGCCTGTGTTTAGTCCTATACCGCAGACTAATCAATCGTTATCGGTAGGTAAGGCCTTATAGTTTAAGACAATGGTCCCGATTCTGTAACATATCCCAACGAATTAATTTTAATTTATTTGTGTATTTTTGAAGCAAAGGATTGAAGTTACACTTAAACTATTTAATTATTAGAGTTTAGAAAACGATGTTGTCTGTGGTAAAATTTGTTACTTTAGAATTGTTGTGTATATTTTCAGATATTCTTATTAGGAGGCGATGAGACTATAGATGTCATCGTTCTCATAATATAACCACTCCAGTGTGTGTACGTTACTGAAATTGGTGTATCAAGAAGTCTAAAGCAAACTTATCATATTGAAGTTCTGGCTGGAATACTTAGTTCTAATATATTGCTAGAGTGCACCGTAGAAAGCCTGAGTATTAATGTGCCCCGCAATTTTACTGAGAATTTTGTATCAAAAAGGATTTACGTACACATTTGCAATGCTATAAAGTACTTAACACAATCATCAAGTGGAGAAAATAAAAAAATTAAGTCATCTTTTAATATGTTCTTGGTAAACCTGATTTGAGCCGAATAGTGATTAGGCATGAATTTATATTGTTTTACATTGACACAAACATCAAACAAGTGTGTCAACAAAACGTTTACCAACACAAGTAGTTTTGCGTATTATGAAGACAGAGTAAAATGACAAAACATAAGCGGCTTTTCTGTAAATCCCAAAATCAGAAACAATAAATCCCTATGTCTATATTATTATGATAGATGCAGCAGTAAATAGTATGTGAAAACAAAAGCTAGAATTACAGGAAGCGTAGCGTGTATTAAACAATACAGCTAACGGTCACCAGAGGAATTCCAATAGGAATTTTAGTCAAGTACCTAGCTATTAAGAACGGATAGACGGAGAGCCCCGAGTCATTGAAGACAATGTAACGTGGACGATAATTGTCAATTTGGCTCGGACCCGGTTTAATTGACTGAGCGGTTAAGTATTATTATGAACTTTTCGGTAAATATTGATAAAGATATTATTCGCGCGTTTCAAGGCAAATATTGCTTTGATGATCTTTTCTATTGGCTCTAAGTGATTTTTGATGGCTGCGTAGCGTTCTAAGCGATCGACGATTATTTGTTTAATCGCAATCTTAAAGGAATATTGTCTGAAAAACAAATTAAATAATAAGTGATGAGAATATTGGGTTCGTATTGTTGTATTTATATATTTGATAGCATCTAACATTTCGCGCCATTTGCCTTAGCATATGAATTCATAATTGCTGTTATAATTGCTTGGTTATGTTTGTTTATGAGCCAATTTAATAGATGGTCATAGCAATTAAAAGATCCTTCTGTATAACATTCGTCGAGACGCTAAGACTAAAAAGCTATGTCTATGGAAGAACAGTATTAAGTCATCTTGCTAACTCCACGACCATTACATACCACGAAGATTGTATCAAAGACTGGAGTTATAATGAAAGTCGTCGTGGACTTTATGCTTATGATTTCTCAGTAATTTAGTCTGGTCGGTTGTAAGCCAAATAATAATATCAAATTGTTATATAGAGGTTTATCGCAATTGATAGAAGGAAGCCACCACGTAGAGTGGCCTTGCCATGGCAAAGGATTAATTTTGCAATTATTCGTAGTAGACGTACACTCAACCAAGCTGGAAGCAGATTGTTGTGTTAAACGATTGCTTGATAGTATAACGGTAAACCCTATCAAAGTGACTCACATGCTGTATTTTCCGGGTTTGCCCGATAAGTCTCTAATTAATCTAACCATTAGTCATGAGCACAAGTTGATGTTGCAATACCAGACTCTAAGTTTATTGGGATTAACCACTTTTAGACATTTTTTTAACGCAACAACGATATTAAATGTTAATGGTATATTTATATGTCTGGTGATGGTGATATAAATTGTATTGAACTGTAGTATTTGTATTGACAAGAAGTTATTTGATTTTCTATAAAGGAAAACCGATATCATTTTGCAGCATTACTTCCTTGACGAGAGCCAGTATTAACATGATTTTATTAGATCTGTACTTGACCTTTAACTTCTTTTGTAGGCTTATCTAAGAAGCTAAATTATATCTAACACCAACTTCTTATCGATTTCAAACTTAGCGAAATTGTAATTCTGATAATAGTTTAGGGTTTTATGAAGACTATCTAATAGTATTTCTATTATTTAACTCCTTAACTGTGGTGGAACTGGAGAGTGTCAGAAAACTTAAATGTGTTATAGTTAGGTCAATGAACTGCTTCAATATACCTTGAGCAGTCCTTTTCACTTGTATTAGTTTTATGTTTTTAACAATTACAGTTTTCTTTCCTTTCATATTGACATTAAGTTTTAAATTAACATTACATGTACCTTTGTACGTCCTAGGCTGTTGTCTAGAACCCACTCAGTAAAGACCACCCGCGTAGATGCCATAAATGATCACGATGAGTAATATAAATATCAAGATCCTTAACTGTTTGTATAGGAAAGACTTATAGGGCTACAAGGTGATAGACTTCAAATAAGGGTTAATAGATACCAAACACTTGCCATGACCTAATATAAATATATTTGGTTGTGAAACATACTGGCTACATGAGTAAATTTGATGTAAGATAACATGTTCTAATATGGATTAAGTCAGGCAGCACGTGGTTGATTCTAGCATGCTTTTATGCTAACTACGTTATGTGAACTAATTTGTTTGTCATTGAACTTGAGCGATTGCATTCTTATCTTTACCAGTTAATTACTTTGACGCTTAAAAAGAGACTGGTGTGCACCTGAATTTATTACATACTCTATCTAATCCAAAACCACCGTATTGACGATATCATGTTTATAAACATATCATCGTCTAATAGCATAATTATAAGGTTTATTGGAAAACAATGATTGCCACAAATTGTTTCGGAATTAATTAATAACAATATGCTAATGGATTTTAGTAAGACTGCTTTTGTAGTTTTAGTAAAACCCACGAACAGCTGAAGATAATGTACAACTCTGGGCGCTTACTCAAACTATTGTGACTAAGGGTCTATTTCAGAACGTGCAAGTAATGGTTATACACAGAAGTTAATTATCTTGCCATTATACCCATATATGACAAAAAGTGAGAGATTGAGGGAAATATTTGTTGTCATATAACTATTGAGTTGTTAAGTAACTATTCTGTGTTAAAGAACTAAAAGGTTTTATATTACATTGGACCCAAAGTCAGGATCTAGTAAAATTTCGATGAGATATACCATTGCTGGTTCTTGAGAAATATAATTTATAATTTATTTATTTTAGTATAAATTCATAGTTTTACACTTGCATCTTAACAATAACATAAAATGCACTTATAGATATTTGCCCTAACTAACGAACAACCTGTGCAGCTGTGTTTCGAGCGACAAAGTGCTTACATACTATTATAAGTATAAATAAATTTACATTATAATAACTTTAATAATAAACTAAAGTAAAAACAATTAAAATACACTGCTCCAACCCTAATGCAATTTTGGATAATTGATTGACATATAGCTAAATAAACTTGAGTATATAAGCATGATGCTATGAGTTTTAGATTTCTGGCACTAGTTTTTGAATTGAATATGCGAGGCATCCTTCAGCTGATTAGTCATCATTTCTTTTGCAGTATTCTTATAGTCCTTCTTTTATGATAGACTAGATATACAGTATATGTCTATGTGTGTGCTTATTTTTCGTGAAGGAAAATTACAAAAACACTGCTTTAAGAGATAGCGTTTAGGGGCAAGGTTAGTTATCATAAATTGCCAAGAATTACGTCATCATCACTAGCGCTGTTTTGCGTACTATTCCATATTGTTGTTATCTATAAACAATAGTCTAATTCATAACAACGTTGATCTGTAAAACTTTCCCTCGTGCAAGCATGTGTTGACATTGCGTTTTCCATTTAATGACACAGAAAAACTTATTTAATAATATGCGTTCACAACATGAGCGATGGCCAGTCACGCAGGCGCATTAAGAATACTCGTAGTCATTTTTCCACGACGAGAAATTTGTTTACCGATCTGTGAAACACTAGTCGAGGAATAAGTTTAATATATATATTTTTTTATTGAATGTTGCTAAATATTTTGTTCTGCTTTTTAGTTTACTAAACGTTTCGTTCTCTGAAAATAAGAAAGACCTTCGTTTTCTTTGATGATTTGGATTTTGTCATATCATTCATCTTTACTTAAATTGCTTCACGACTGATGTTGCCTCGCTTATTCCTCGGACCTTGTCGAAGTCATAAAATCTATCCTTTAGAATGACGCATTCGGAACTTTGAAACTAATTAAAATGTACAGTTTGTTGAAAACCCAACGAAATTCTATTTTAAAAGGAACAGTGTCTACGAAATATTTCGGAACACAACATCCACTTTTTGTGAGTGTAGTGAGGCATCGAAGTTTATCAATACATCGTTTTTTACGTCATGTTACGCTTGGTAGGCTTCTCCCTGCCCTTAACGTGTGACGTAATTAATAAATGATCCCTCAACAAATAACAAAACTTTGGTATGAATAGTATACTCGTATACTCTATATATTAAAACAATATGAACATTTGTCGGCCTCGATAGCGTAATGGTTAGTGTAACCGACTGCCACGCCTGAGGTCGCAGGTTCGATTCCCGCACAAATGTCAACCGTACCATCCCTCAAGATATATCTCCAGTAGTTATTCGTCTTGATAACGTCGTCCGCAATAGCACAGGCAAAACCTTCGGTTTCCCCAACGTGGTCACTGAAACGTAGCCAGTTCACGGAGGCTAACAGGTCTACATCGGCTCCATATAGAGCCTTGTAGAACCTACCGTGAAGCTCCTTGCTCTGCCATACATCCCTGCGATCTTTAGTGCTAAGTATTACAGGCTTGCGCCAGTTCTCTTTAGCCAAAGTGAGCGGGGTGAGTCTGCTGTCTACAGCACCTACATCCCGATGCATACCCACGTCTGCCTGGAGAAAGTATTCTCTGAGGTTGCACACCTCGCGGTTATGAAGGGCCTTGGCATTCAGAAAGCCTCGGCCTCTACATTTCCGCGGGATACACAATCTCATTACAGACGTACGTGGGTGATGCATACGGTATGCCGTCAAGAGTGTACGGACCCGCCGGTCCAGGGCATCTAGTTCAGTCTGAGTCCACTTAAATATGCCAAAAGAGTACATGAGAACCGGCATGACCCAACCGTTATAAGCGCGCACCTTGTTGCCACCTGATAAAAACTTATAACTTTTTTCAGGCGACCAAAGAAACGCTCCTGCAGCGATTGCTTCATGTCAGCTTCATTGATACTTAACGCCTGTGACATACCCAATTACTTGTAAGTACTGGTTACAAGAAGTGATCGTAGGTTAATGGAATCCGAAATTTGTGTTCCTTCGGATTCCACTATCCTTCCTTGCTTTACATGGATGACAGCACATTTGTCCACACCAAAATCGATGCTGATAGATTTACAAAAAGTTTCAGTTACTTTAAGTAAATCCATCAGCTGTAAATCAATGCGGGCAAACGACTTTAAGTCATCCATATATAGCAAGTGGGATCCTGGTAACCTGAAACCTAGCCCTGAACCCTCTAGTAATGGACTAAGAGGATTCAATGCTAAGCAGAACCAAAGAGGACTCATGCTGTCGTCATGAAATATACCCCGATAAATTTTTACCGGTTCGCCATTCCCAGGGATCAGTCGACATCCTGGATATCTAAGAACCGTTTTCCATTGCTCCATGCATGACTTCAAAAAGGTGCGCAGAGTTGCATTTACTTTATACAACTCTAACACCCTCAAACGCCATGTATGTGGCACCGAATCATACGCTTTCTTATTATCTATCCAACATGCCGCTAGATCCCTTCGTTTAAGGCGAACCTGTTGGCTAATGGCCATATCAATGAGGAGGAGCTCCTTAGTGCCACGAGCCCCCCTCTTACATCCATTCTGAGAAGCTGACATTATTGAATTTGTATCAATATGTTTAGATACCTTGGCTCTCAAAATAGATGTAAGAAGCTTATAGATCGATGGCAAACATGTTATCGATCTATAATTGCCGGGCTCTTTGGTACTACCTGTTTTATGGAGGAGGTGGGGGTTATTCCCGTGGTCATAAACGACTCGACGAGCAGCCAAACAAGCATGTGAGCTACGCAGCCATTTCAGCCAGAAATTGTGCAGTCCGTCCGGTTCTGGCGATTTCCAATTTGATAAGGATAAGACCGCACTAATTACGTCCTGGCTCAATCAATCAATGACCACGTTTTCCATTTCTGGAATTAGCTCACTTGCTCGCTGTACATCCCGCATCCATTCTCCCTCAGTGTGACCGACGGGTTCCGACCAGATGTTCCTCCAAAACGTATTTGTAGCATCAGCATTTGGTAGTCAACATTGATCTGGGCGTTCCCAGGTTCTATAGACCCACCTTTGGTCTCTTTGAAACATGCGGTTGATGACACGGTCCACGCGTTTTGTATTGTATCTGCGTAGTCGATTTGCCCATGCATAGACTTTCTGCTTCAGGAAGTCAATGCGCTCTGTGGCTCGAGACACGTAGTCATGAGGACTGACCCCAGTCCCCAGAAAAGCCCGGCCCACATAGCGCATTACCCTGGGCCGTGTATTCCCTCCCTGAAGCAGATCAGCTTACCGATGAGTGTCCTTGCCTCAGCAATACGCCGTTCAATCCTGCACTGCCAGGCCGGGGTGACAGATGTTTGTCGTATAGCAGGGACATGTGTAGTTAACTTGATGTCCGCTATACGACATGCCGTATCGGCGAGATTCTCGCTATTATCTAAATAACTAGATAATAGTAATTAATAAATAGACATATACGTAATCAGCGCACCAAAATACCCCAAGATCAGCAATCAAATCCAAAAGGGGAAAATAAGAGTTAAAATTTGCAGACCTGTGTTATCGTTACAGTTGTATCCATAAAACTTCTTGATATAATCCCTTAATGATATACTCAAGTATTAAGATATAGATCTTAATGTGTAGTACGTGAATATTCTGATATCAGTTACCTTTCCAAGAGAAACCAGTAATCGATAGTTATGTATGTATAGTATCAAGTAGATTCGACCTGCGTTACGGTGAAATTGGAGGATCGCTTACTTTCACAAGGTACCTATATGAAACAGAGTTGTCTGCATTCTCCGTACTTCTAAAATATTACTTGCAAAAGTAAGACGATACTATAATATCAGTTGTCGTTCCTGATAATACCATTAAACACGTATGAGAAATATTTTTATTGCTACCCATACTAACCATTAGCACCAACATATAAACGAGAATTCAAATGAATATGACAAATCCAGCACAAAGATGTAAATAGGAAGTAATACCGACAATTCAATAAACAAAACTCCGGGAGAGTTGTGAACCGTTCAAGCAAATCTAGTTAGCATATACTGGGTTCCCCGTTGAAACTGTGTCGAGGTGTGTCTGTCGGCCTCTATACTTTATAAAGTCTACCGCTATCTCATCCATGGCGTATATCTGGCGCCTCTTAATTGCTTCAGACTAATAATTAATATCAGTTCGCGTGCGGCAGCCCGCCTCCTCCGCTCGACTACTCGCTACGCAATAACTAATGTGTGTTGCACACACACAGGCAAACACACTGAACACGTGCTGGATGGCCACGATTTCGCCATCAGAGTTCACACCGGGAAAACATTACGTCCGCGAGGATTAGTTTACATTTATTGCCAGCAATAATCGAGTTAAAGCAATTTTCTTCGAAGACACCTGATTTAGTTAAAGTGGGTCCATATCACGTGTACTCGTTATATTATTAACATACGACATCTGACACACTTGCCCGCGCTCTTCAACGTTCCTCGAACGCGTTGGACACATATCTCTGTATCTGTTTATGAGATAAAACGCTTGGCTTTGTAAATTTCATTGATACTGTGCCAAAGAGTACTGCGTAAATGTAAAGCCATCAAGTTCATTGAAGAGATGTTACATTACTTTCGTGGTTTAGTGAGTGATTCAAAACAAAATGGTGTGTCATCTGCTTATGCCAAGTTGTACTTATCTGTTTCTCACACGTTAAGTTACTTGTAAGCATTTCTTATATTATATTTTAGTTAAAATTATGTTTGTTTACATTCACACAGGTTGTTTGATTATTGTTATTATAAGGGATTAAATATAATGACCATCAAAAATACTAATTGCACAACAAAATATGCTTACTAAAATATATCATAACGAGCAACTATACGCCTCAAATCATTGCATTCCGTCTCGGAAGGGTTAGGTTATGTTAGGTTCCTCCTTAAGCCCATCCAAAAATAGGAGCCCGAAGCGGGGCTCCGTCGATTTAGTTTGATCTCTTTAAATATATTTTGCTGTGCAATTAGTATTTTTGGTAAGCAAATTTTGCTGTGCAATTATTTTTGGTGGAACAAAGGCAAAAAATTGAGGAACCGTTAAATACTACCCTTATAATTATATTATACCCTTATTATTGTCAGATTACGTACGAATCTTGTAGAAGTCACAAATATAATTGTGAGTATATCGATGTATACCACGTTTCTTGTGAAAAAGTAAATTATAATGGAAGGAAAATTTTAATATTGTTTACGCGCGTCTCCTTGAGGAAACCAAGATTAAGCACCACTAAGGCATTACTAAGTCGTGCCATTAATTCTTTAACGGGTGAATAACCTTCGCCATTCTCGAAGACGTCTCGTCTGGAATAGCAATTATTTTTGTTGCTTTGAAAACTCCTATGTTACTCTAATTCTTGCCAACGCACAACGGCCAAATAAAATCTGATGCAAGTTTGAGAACATTATTTTACCATCAGATAGGTATCTTTAGTATGCCTAGGTTTACTGCGTCAGAAATATATAAAGCACAATGGTGCATTATATATTTCGTAATTCGTTATTTGAAATGTTGATTAATCAATGAATCAACATTTAAAAAAAGCACAGTTGTAGCTTCCTTCCTGAGAACTGACGATCTCAAATTATTTTTCTACGCTAGAAAATACAAAGAAAATGTCCAAAACTATTCAACTAAACAAAAAAGGGACAAGAATAATAATTCAAGTTTTATATAAAGATATAAAACTTGATATTTCGTCACACTCTGGATTTTTTGCGCCCCTTAATATTTTATTGAAGGTATGGTCTTATGAACGTGGAACTAAAAACGATCGTCGCCTGCCGTAAAACGTAACATCTTCATGAGATCCGGTTGATATAAAGTTGTCTGGGCCTTTCCGCTACCGAGTTTCTCGAGATCTAAGAAAACATGAATGTAGACAACATTTTTCTACTCGTTTACAAGCAATACGTGGGTAGTTTTCCACTACTTTTAACTTAATCAGTTGTATCGGATATCTTGACTGTTCTCGAAGAATCAGTGTGATTTACAATCATAAACTTTTACCACAGTCAACTGTACTCCTTGAAAGAATGAATGACCACTATATTGAAAATTGCTCGCAGTTTTCTAGCCTCATTTACTTTAAAATGAATATATTTAAATTAATAACAATAATCTGATTTTCCTATTATTGGTTTGAACTCTCAACATTATGAAGTTTTGGAGATTACATAATGTATTTCCTGAATTGTGTTATAATATGTTCAAATTCAAATCTTATGTTATGTAAGTATTATATTAATATTGTATATAACATAGATGTATTTTCTGAAATAAAATATCATGAAATTAACGCTCAAAATTTGAACATACATGCATAATTTCTTATTATTATAGTAATATTACATAATAAAATTTATTATCATTTGAAGTTAATTTTACACTTGCGCTAATAGATTTTGTTTAGTTTCTAGATTATATTCTAGGTCTCAGCCTCGCCTTAAGAAACAACATTTCTGTCACCAGCTGCGCCACTTATCAGGGTTCCATAATTTATGTCAAAACGAGGATACGTAGAAGAAAGAAGTCGTTTGATAGTCTATACAAGTAGGTAAATCATATTCACGAATACAGAGTGTTTATTGTATGGGTTCATGCAATGTTTGACCTAGTGGTTATCGCGACAAGCCTCCGTCGTCACCGGCCAGGAGTCATTGCTTATCGCTCTTCGGTGACGTGACGCTTTGTGCCCGTTCATCTTTTGTTTTCTTTCTTTTTCGGTGTTGGGTGAAATATGGCTAGCAGTGATCATGATTGTAGTTGCGATAAATAGAATTTGTGATCATAATATGTATATATTTATATTTGTCCATGTAAGCGTAAACGTTTATAAAAACATCTAGTATAACTAACGTCCATAACCAATACTTATATTATAAATCTTGATTTCATAATAAACATTCAATGAGATGTAACAGACTTTAAAGTTCATACTATGGCTAGTCTCAGCTGTATGTAAAATGCTCGGTCAGAATAATTTCGAACCACATCAATTATGCAATCCTTCGTTACACAAGTTCCTGATTTAAAATAAGAAAAAGTTAAGTCATTTTAACTTTGTGTTGTCTTAAATATGCTAGTTTATTTTTATTCAGTATGCCCGATTTTTGTATAAAGTTCTATAAAAAAGTTACCAGTTGATTGAAAAGAGCGTTCAGGGTTGGTAGCAAATTTCCTCAACTTTGATTGCACCACTCGTTTTTAGCTAGCACTAAAGTTAGCCTTTAAAAAAATTAAATTCGCTATTGGCCCTTTATTAAATCCTACTGACACTAACATACGCCTCTGCTTATCAAATAATACACACCTTTTTACAGTAACCTCATTTTTTTGGCCTTTACCAGATTGTAAGCTCTTAAGATCGACTTATCTTTTTAAGACGCAAATAATCTTTCGCCGGGAATATAGATTTGGCTCGAGTCTCAAGGCAGGGATTTGTATACTTGACAGCCCTATTTACCTGCAGCGCTAAAACTCCTAAAGGATCACGGAGGACAACGGTCCTATCAACACTGTCGGGCTAAACCCTGTCATTCTCAGACCCGTAATCGACGCTCGATTTGTTTTCACCAAACGCTCATATGAGTCACGGTTAAAAAAATTTAACACACCAAAACAGCTAAGCACATAAGACTATATTGTTATACAAACAGTATAATGCGACCATAAAACGTTACAAAAGATCGCCCACTATTGTTTCTAAATCATAAAGGGGCCGTAAAACGTCCTTAAAGTGATAACCCGGCCGTTTGCAATCGCATCCACAATTCTACACACGGACCCCACGTGCGCCCACATCTCATTAATGCAATCGATACGCCCTCACTAAAACATTATGTTAGTCATATGGCACTACTTTATTGCCGTGCAAACCGGTTAAGTTCAGACGGTTTATCTCACCGTGGATATCCATAGTTTGAACCGGCTTCTTGTATGTACTCGCTTTTATTAGTCAATAGCGTGTGCGTTTATTTTTTTCGACCATTATTTTGTCAATAAAATGTACTCGATTAGGCGTGTAAGTTTATCTACGTCTGTAATCTTACTAACTATAATTTGTTTCAATTAGATTATAAGGAACGGTATGTAAATTCTTGACGCTCAACAGCTGGCTTTCAAGCGTTGTCTGCATACGACAGCTGCATTCGAGGAACATTATAAATGCATTAGCGTTATAAAATCCTCTTACTTGTCCTGCTAGTTCATACGGCTGAATAGTTTTTAAAAAAGGTCTTAGCTTTAGTTCAGATCCTGAATGTTGCGTGTAGCGTGCATTAATTGTAGTTTAGCATCCACGAACATACCATGTTTAATTATTTTGTAAAATCTCGACAATTTCTACAGATGTAAGATAAGGGCAAATCATAAAACATAAGGTTCTGCGTGACATTTATATTTAGTTTCAATATGAAATTGAAGAATGTACTTATAGGTTATGCCGATGTTCAACGAGTTTTTTGGTCGTTTATTCTCTTGACAGTAACCACGCGAGGGCACGACCTCGCGC
Organism: Catocala nupta; assembly: GCA_963675205.1. Lineage (NCBI taxonomy): Eukaryota > Metazoa > Arthropoda > Insecta > Lepidoptera > Erebidae > Catocala > Catocala nupta. Next base: position 16,199,930 of record OY776097.1, on the reverse strand, counting down.
GTGACGTCACGCCTCAGATGAATGAACACCACCCTATGCCGCCTCCCTCTCTCTCCCTCCCTCCCGACGGTCAGCTTTGCTCTTGCGATGAGCACCGTTATTGCAGTCAAAACATCTGTCGTTTTGTGTCAAATCGACTTTTGCGAACGGTCGAGATGTTTTCACGTAATACGAGGGTTGAGAAAATGAAATTTAACTCAGTTGAAAAAATATAGGAAGCGTGTGATCAGTTTATAGTTAATGTAATAAGTAACCAACTGACGACATTTTCTATATTTGTGTGCGCTTTAACTAAACTTATAAAAAATTATCTTAATAAAGTGGCAATGATTATCTAAAGTTTTAATGTTTTTAGAATACCACATTATATTTAACTTCTACTTGACCCAATCAGGTCCAGCAATTTATGGCTGCTGGACCTGAATGGGTCAAGTAGAAGCGTGATTTCTTTAGTGAAATCATTGGTTTGATTTTTGCAACGTTCAAAATCGTTATCGGGTTTTTATGTGAGGTGATTCTAAGTAGCAGCTTGGTGTCCGGCTTCATTTCGGGTCGACGGTAATAGGCTCTTATTATATTGAACCTAAACATAACAGGTGAAATTTGAGTTTAACCATTGCCGTGTCACAAATTGAGAAGATACAGGTGTGATATTTGCCCTATGATAATAATACATTTGCAGTAGTAACGTCTATATACAATATCGGACAAAGAGGTGCTTGCTGTAGATAATAATTGTAGAGCCAAGTAATATGGGGAATCCGGCTTCGTTTCTCACTGCAAGTACGCCCAAGGGTCTTGGTCAAGTTCCATATATGGTTTGCACAGTGAGTCATCCGCGTAGCCGTATGTGCATAGCGAGCTAACTGTTGCCTTATCGAGGCCGTTTTAAGGAGAATCAAAATCGATAATGTAGGGAGAAATGTTGATAGATGAATGTTCGACAACCTCTTACGCCAGCCTATTTGTCACATATATGTTTTTACATATACGCAATTTTCGTTCAGTCTCTCTAAGACTTCCGTTTTTCCTTTTTTATTACTGCTTTATTGAGTTTTAGTAACTAAAAGTTTTGACAAATAATCATAATAAGTATTTAAAAACAGGGGCATGTTTTTAAATACTTATATATGAATATTTGTCGAAACTTTTTCTTAGAAAGACATAAACGAAACAAATATAAAAACGTATTGCCGTATTCTCATGAACTTTTTTATTATACTTATTTAATATTTCAAGATTCACTGTTTCGAATATAGAGAACGCCCAAGTTTTCCGGCTATTTATCATTCTTTATTATTTGGTAACTTTGTTCATTAAACTGAACTTCGTCTTAACTAGGCTTAGAGCAAAAGCTCCCCATAATAGCTGCGGCCGATGACGTGGCTCTCCCTAAAATGGAAACAACTTCGCAGAAGCCATACCTTGCAATTCCTTACACTAACATAACACGTAATTCTATGAAATAAGCGGACGGTAAACTGTAGACATGCGATGCATGGTAACAAAGAGAAAAATACATAAATATGTAAGAGATATTATGAACTCGTATAGCTTATGGTCCGATGCTTTGTGCACGGATTTAAAATAGTTTGATATCGATTAAACTTTGAGATAACGTTTCGTGAGAACTGCGTTTACATGACGATATGTTTATAGATTTTATGCCATTATCGAAAACCAGTTCAAAGACAAACAGACGTTGGCAGTGTTGATATTACTCTTGTTTATTTATTGGTTTGAGTGTCTCCTGCTACTATCTACGATGAGACAACGTCATTGCAATTAAAAAGTATGACGGACTATTGCATAATTTGCAAACAACAAAACCTATTGTAGCTTCTCATATTCGAGTATATCGTCTTATTTCAATAACACGTTGCTTTCATAAAGTAAACGGAAGAGCGATAAGGCTGTCCTTGTTTAGATACGTGCCTCTGTATTTATGTGTGGATTTACGTATGATTGTGAACGTATGTATATATGCGAGCGAGTTTTGACCTTCCGCAGCTGGTCGAACACTAAACAAACCTATATACATAATTTCGTTAACTGTATCTCATGAAAATCATATCCCATAGCAAATATTAGTCTTCCAAATCATTTACAAAAGTATTCACCTACTTATTCTTCTCGTAGTCAATTTGCCATTATTTGGGTTCGGGCCTACTTGTCTATCTTCCCCACTTGACTCTGTGCGGCTAAGGTGTCTATATAGCCTCATCAATATAATCTGCCCAATATAGTTTTCTATTACGTACACATATTCCTTGTCAATGTAGTGCCATTTTAGCATTTTCTACAACCGATAATAATCTTGGCTTTTCGATAAATACAACCAGTGTGTTTTACGTACCGCAATAAAAAAAGAAACATTACAATTTTGATAACACAAAAACTGGTTTTCTTATATTATGAATACATTATATTTATTAAATTCTGATGTGAAGACAAGAACTTAAATGCTTGTTACATTCTTTATGGACAATAATTAAACGCTTACTTGTTAGAAGCCAGATGTACTTGAAATCGATATAATGCGAAATTGTTTAATGAAAAATCATATGTTTTAACGAAAACAAACATCGTAACATGTATAAAACAATAGGCAGACAATATTTTCGCGACTTTTGTTTCAGACATTTGTGACCTCAGTTTGTGAAGAACCAAAATCAAAACAGGTTTTCACGCAGCCTACACGTAACCAGACTCATACAACATCTGCTCAATCCATACGAGCGAATTAGTAATTATTCCCTGGGTACATTGATTGTGTTGTCAAAACGTTCTTTTATAAAATAATGGTGCGTTAGATCAGCTGTATAAACATTATGTCCTCGATTTTAATTCTGCGAATAGTCGTAGCACTCAATTTTTTTGGCGGCCTATAGATTTCTCAGGTAGGAATCAAACTAGTCCTTGTGACGACGTAATGATCAAACAACATTGATGTAGACTTCCACTTTCATACATAACGGCACAAAAACAAGCAGATACGCCGCTCAAATGGCTTTTTGTTTCATTCTTTCTTGACCAGCCACAGCGGCAACAACCGTATGTAATATACTGCTCAGCTAGAACTATTCAATATAATATAAGACAAGAGAACATGAAATTTCACGTCCCTATTATTTTTTGTTTTCATACATAGGGGAGGGATTCAAAACTACATTCTTTCTTTTTTTTTCTTTTCAGTTACATTTGTGCGGGGCCTCGCCCATGTAGTCTTTCACTCGGGCGGTGATGGCTACGGATGACCTTGATTTAGTGGTTTGTTTTGTGATTCGTGGTAGTGAGTGATTGGCAGCGAGAGTGCTTGTCGGCGGCTAAAGCCAGTGTGTTTAGTGCTATTGCAAGTAGTGCCAGTGATGTGACAGTCTATGGAAGCGTCAGGGTATACTCGGAATGTTCACGAAGCACGGCAAGGCCGCTGAGCGGTGCCACCACCCCCACTCACATAGGGGCTGTAAGAAGAAAAAACCGGCCCCGCACACGCCCTGGAAGTACTTGATGAATTGCCCACTCGTTAGAAAATGTTTTGGTATAGTATTTATTTTTTCATTTTATTTTATTTTTCTGAGTATACATGGAGCTGGTGTAGGTGAACTAACTTACTTATTTATTCTAATGAGGTCAAGACCGCATTCGTTGAATTTTAAACATACATAATTGCTTGATAGATTTACTGGATCAAAATCGGTAATGCCTGCTACTGATAACGAGGTGTAAAACAAGCTTTAAAGTAAATAATAATACGGAACGAACTGGCGCCAAACTCGGCTACAATAATCTAGAAAGGCAATAATGGAACATAAATGGACCGGTAATGATTTAATTTGGAGTGCGATGTTATCTGTTAACGATTGAACACTTACAGATAGGAGATATTATAAGTAAGATATCGATAATACGACGCTGCCTTCGATGTAATATAATTTGTCGGCAGTTAAGAATTATGCGTAACTTACAAGCGGAGTTTGAAAGTCTAATAAAATTGTTGTATGATGGTTTTATCAAAAATGGATGAATGTTCAAAGTTGGCGTTAAATGAGTTAAAGTTTCGTGTAGCCCCGTCTCGGATGGATTTTGCCATTTAAGGTTTTAAAAGTTCGATTGATATCGAGCTTTTGGATTACAGTTTTGTCGATGTTGAGTGGAAACGATCGTTTACACGTGTGTGTTCGAAGACTAATTTAGGAGAAGTTCACTGATTTTGATATGATACTTTTTTAGATAATCCTTGTTTGTTAGTTGTGTGGGACAATGTGAATCACAATTGATATTAGTATTATTAGCTACATTCATTGTGTATATTAAAACTTCAGGAGGACATTCGTCTATATCTCTCCTACTTTACCAAAATAAAACCAACTACATGTATTATTTACATGTTAATATTAAATTTTACTTAGTCACCTAACGTAATATTTAATAAATATATATTTGTATTATATCTTTTCTAAATATATTTTCCTATAATATATTTTCTTTATGTATAATAAATTGTATGACTGTTTTGTTTAGCGTGCATCTATTGTGTTTGCTACTGACTTTTGCATGTGATCTTGTAATAACATATACATATATCATGACTACTTACTTTACTAATGTAGAAACAACTAAAAACGAGACTGTATACCTTCAACCTAAATAAAAATACGCACGGTCTATTATTAATTTGATATGGTTTATTTTATATAATACCTATTAACAATATTAACATGTACTCTGATTTTACAATTCGTTCTGACGATACTTACGTAAGGTTGCGTATTAGCCTCACTGTCCAGCATGACTAATCTGTGAAAAAGTATTATACGAAGTATCTAGAACCCGACAAATTCCAAATGTTTGGTTGTAACGACAATAGCTTTTTTGTTGATTGTCGAAGTGTCATTATAACATATAATTATTATGATATCATCAAGTACACAAAAGAATAACATACGTAAAGTACCTTCAGTATGCGATAAAACGCGTTTTATACAATTTTCAATATTGAGCGTTCCACTATGTTCAGTGTGAACAACTGTAAAAACAAATGGCATTGTTTTATTGTTTTTACTTGTGTACACACTGTTGTAGATTTAATTATTTCCACTGGTATGTATATATAAATTGTTCACTGAGATTGCGCGTTGAGCCACTGAACACAACAGGTAATTGATGTTATTACTGACTGTTGCGTATCAACCGAAGTCGTTCTGTAAAAAGTTAGGGAAAACATATTTGTTAAACTTTTTGTTTCATAGTTGTCGTTTCTTAGGAAGTCATACTAAAATTTGAATGGCATTACATGTCTTATGTAAAAATAGAATTACATCACGGCTGTTTGCTGGAAGGGTAGGCAGATGGATTTCCACTTGTTTCTTTCTTCATCCACTTTTTCTCTTTCGTGTAGGTACTCTTAATCTGGTACTAACGTTATTAAAGGCAAATGGAAAATGAATCCACTTGTTTTTATTTAGAAGATTAATTTGACCCCTCCGAAAATGTTGTTCCTTTTCATGTTTTTTCGTTAAAATAAAAAGTTAATTGTGATGAAATTTTTAAAGCAGGGCCTGTTCCATTGTGAAACTTGAGTAACATTATTCAAGTGTCTCGATAGTTTTATTTTAGTGTTCATTTCAGTGAGATTGACTACAGTTACCCAATCCGCGCGAAGCGTGATAATTAAACATTTTTACATCACAGCAGTTTTTTACTAACGTAGTTACACGAGAAGAAATAAAGGAAAATCCTTTTTGTTTGCTTGCTTTGTGATTGCTTAGATAACTAGGTATATTGTAGATAAAATCATTGCAATGCCACGGCAAGTCCTTTGTGTTAATGATGCAGAAATGATTTGTAAGTCACTTCACTGTAATTTGAAATAACAAAGTCTCTTCATGAGCAGTTTATAAACACTCTTTGCAATCATCGATTTTAGGTTATGTATTGGTAAATGGATATCTAAATTAAAAAAGAAAAACTTCCTACTCATATTATAAGTCTAAAGAAACGAAAGAGAATTTTTGTAAAGGTGTTTAATGTTTAAATTTTTCTCTATCATCATTTGAATAAATCTTGGTACAGAAATTAACCATTAGATTTAAATTATTAAATTTAATACATTTTATTCAGTTGATGCGTTCTGCATGTAATTAAAGTCATTTCACGCAGTAAAATCCCAGGACACAACAAGTTTCAAAATATTTTAGAAATATAAAGTAAAAATTCTTACGATGTCCGTCCGCAAAAGGTATATACATATCTTTTTATGTATACCTACTATCATGGCTCGTACAGCTTTGGCGTTGCCTAAAAGTTCCTAAGACTTTTTCTGAGAAGTAATCCTGTATGAATATAGTATTTAAGGATCATAATGTGTATGTATGTGTAGTGAATCTCGGACGTTGCGGCCGATGAACGTACTCGACCTTGCAGCGGCATTCCGTCGCGTCCCGACCAACCGATCGACTAACTAGCCTTGTCGCGAAACGAACCACATGCACCATCTAGGGATATGTTCCTATTGCGAAGTTTTTTGCAATATATAATGACATATACACAAAAAAGAAGACTTGCTGACTGGCGAAAATTTGACTGAGGAAAATAGTTTTCTTTGACGCGATTTACTGGAGGGAAGGAAATACTAATGCGTAGTACTAACTACTAGCCTTATAAAGGAGTCGTAACGCCAAATGTATAACCAAGATACGATACCGATATATTAAAATTGATTGTAATAGTTTCTCTTATGCCCAAGATTACTGATACGAGACCAACCTTAATCGTTCATTGTCGATGATGGGCCTCTTCTGTTTTGTAATGAATCGTTAAATGAGGCGTATTCTATTGTTTGTTGCCCTTTGTGGCTGAGAGACCAATGTTGATACATTTTAGGATATAAACGATTGTGGATGTAGGTCATATGTGGTATGTACTGTTAGAAAGATGCCATCAGCCTGACAGTTTAAAGGGCAATTACGCCGTGTTAAAGCGTTAGGCATTGATTATACAGGCGATTATCGAGTCCGATGTTTCCAATGTTATGTATATTTCTAAAGCAAATTTTCCCTCATAATAACAACATGGGAGCCGTTACGTTGCACGAGCTATAACGTGAGGGATTTAAAATCTCAATTTGCAATAGTGCGCAAGTACGTAGTTACCGCGAGAACATTTGCTTACGATCTAGCAGTGCAATTGACCGTTGGGCTTAGAGGGTGTCTATAAATGTGCACGGTAAATATTTCAATGCGCTTCTTTATTAAAACAAGTTTTACATGTTTTGGCCTATACTATTGGACAAACAGATTCATAGATCATAGTTCTTCAGTCATTGTAGCTTTAAGAAACTATAATGTAGTTAAAGATTTTTTTAAGTACTGCACCCATCTTTGTAAATAATTCCTTTGTCGTGGGAGACTTTACAAACCTCCAAACAACGGACACAATGAAAACTATATGTGGATAATATTTTTAATCCCATGCAACCATAATATTATGCATATATTATGATGATATCAACCCTGCATTAAACTGTCCTAATGCTGGGCACGGGTCTCTTCTCAGTCTGAGAACAATAGGTCATAGTCCACCACGCTAGTCCAGTGTGGTTTGGTCCAATTTTCTTATATCTCCGAAAAAATTATGGAGAACTTTCAGACATCCAAGTTTTTCCTCACGATGTTTTCCTTCACCGTTAAAGCGACTGATAATTGACTATTTATAGGTAATAAGTAAAATAATAAGTACATAACTTTGAAAATTTTGTGATGCGCTTTGGGTTCGATCTCGAGACCTCTGCGTGGCAGTCAAACGGTCTTCCACTAGGCTATCGCTGCGACATAATATGCATACGCGGGCAAAATAGACTAATAGTGAATAGAGTAGCGATTTTAAATTAAATTTATGTATGAAAAAAATTGTGGGTCAAATAGTTATGGTGTTTCTGTGTCAGTGAATACTTCTTATAGTATAAATTTGTATTCAAGTTTATTATTATTATTATCTAACAAGCTCGTTTTCAAAATCACGACGTCGTCCAATCGTTGTCGGACCGGTATCATATAAATACTTGTGTCCTTATTAAATTTTGTATCTGCTTTACATAGAAGATCATTAGGTCTGCTTTGTATGCTAGTTTTGAATTACATAATGCTTTTGGATGTCAAATTAAAGTTGTAAACTCTGTTTATGTCTTTATATTAGCTATTTTATAATTTAATACTTCTAACAGTAAGCTGTGTTGCTATTGTTGTCGAACAGTTAAGTTTCATTTGTATATTTGGTTTGTAGTTTATGTCAATATTATCTAATGTTTTTAAAAAAATCTTTTTTTCATAATGACGGGGCAGCTTTTTGTAATTATTTCCTATTGTGTCTTACAAAACCTAGTTTGGTTATAAAATTGTTTGGCTTATAAAACCAATAAATAAATAAATATATTTGTGATTTTACCTTCCTAATCAATTGCGTTAGTTTTCCAAACAGTAGTAATACGTAAATAGTGCTGTCCTAAAGGAGTATTTAATATGATATAAAATAAACAAACAAATAATATTATACGCTTACTTTTTTTCTTTTAAAACGGCAACTCCTGCGTTGGGTGTGTCCTGTGACGCAGGCACTTTACAGACATACATTTAACGGATACAAAATAAACTCAGACTCAGAACAATTATATATAGTTCTCACGAATAATTGTGTGTTTCTCAAAAGTGTTATGGGTTACGAACCCACGACAATCGGCGCGGTAACAGTGGCGTGGTGATCACTTACAAAAGTTCATTAACTATAATCAAAGTCTGTGACCGCTTAAACTTCACTCATGCTTGCATTTCCGAAGACGTTACCTGTGAAGTGATGTTCGTAGATTTATTACACATATACATTTCTTAAGTATGTTTTTCTTCACACGCAAAAGGGGCGTGCCTATTGTCGTCTATCAGACACATTACAAGAGTGCTGCTGCTAAGAATTTCCTAGCAGAAACACACAATAACACTTTCTTTGATTGGAGCCTCACTATCAGTTCCAAGCGTGAGTGTAAACTTATGGCACGGAACCAACGACGCAGTCTACTTAACTATTGCACCATTATGCAGTTATTTGTACTCCGTCTTTACCGTTCTCGAAACTTATAATATAATTAAATGCAGACTATAATTATTTTGCTGGTATTAGGCTGAGTCAGAATGTTGCTCGATTCTTACTGATGATGTCTCATTAACACACAAAATAAGTTTCTATTAATTTGAGTACTTAATTAGTTTTGCGTCTTTGATATGGTGAAAGCTAGACTTCACCTTATTTTTAACTGTATTATTTTTATCTATACTGTACTACTTTTTAAATAGTTGTTGTGTACGTTTTACTTTTAGATTGTGAAGATATGTCATACCTCACAGTGAGTCAAATGAGTGTAGACAGGCTTCAAATACCAATTCCTTATTTGAAAACAAGGAACCAACCAGGTAAACAATTAAATAACTGCCGACCGAGTTCATATGCGAACGTTCGCGAACAGTTTTGACAGTCTCGAAACGGTCATCATTGCTCATTGTCTCGCCGTATTGTATGCAGACAATGACATCGTTCGTTTTATTTCTACAGCAAAGTTCAGAGCCAAGAGCCTACATTTACAAGAAATAAGTTCTTATGTCTGTTACCGTCGACTCGACGGGTCGACAGATGTATCCAACTTACCTTGCAAGGCGACCGCGGACTAACAAAAACTTGAAACTGAGTCGTGTTTGCAACATGACTCACCTGATTGTAAGAGTACCAATTGCAAATATAAATAAGTATAATAATAATGTATATTATAAGTTGTATACTGGTTATTGCTACATTTGATTGATTTTGTCTAAATAAATAATTAATTAATATATTGTAACGTGTAAAATTTTATGTGGCTGTTTTGTGACGGGCTAGTCAGTAGTGTCAGGTCCCTAGGCAATTATAATTTTTACCAATTTTTATGACCTTTCGTGACATGGCATATAACTTTTTCATTTTGGCTAATTAACTTTTCATTATTGAGTACCCTTTCATGTATGATTGGAGTCCCGGTGGATATGATTAAAACTCATTTTAATTATTATTTCACCTATATGACATATAATATAAAATTGTTCGCATTTTTTGTCAGTATTTATTCGTACCCTGTTCAGGCAAGATGATGTCTAAATGTAAGTGTTGACCGAATTATAATTGGTTATTATTTTAGTCTTTGTTACTTATTATTTCTGTTCGTTGTTTCCTTGTTTCATTCATTTCTAGGTGAAAGTGTTATAATCCTTCATTGTATGTGTTATATTCAAGCGTGACTAATTAAAAGATTGTTGCTTAACGAGAAAATTACTTGTTGCTTGAACTTATAATACCACCCGCATAAGTGATTTTAACATAAAGAACTTATTAATATAATGAGTAATATTATACTTTTAGAAATACCGTCTTCGGCATAATATAATCAAACGTAATGTACTACTCCCTAAAGTTATAAAAGCACAGATTCACAAAGTTTCCATCCCCTATAAAATGCCTTAACGCAATTAGATACGTGCTGCGATGATTATTAAAGTTGAAATGAAATTACTCTCTCTTCTTTTGAATTTATATTTCCGGCATTTTCAACGACTTATATGGCTACATCGGCAGTAACTACTTGTGCCAATGCCAATACTGGAAAGCATTTTAACGAGATTTTAATGTTTTCGCTTGCAAAATTTATTGCTCTCGGCGCCAAGAGTGGTATCTTCAGGGATTTGCTAGAGAACGCAATTTGCCGTCGCTTTGTATATTCCTTACACATAAATTACAGAATATTCACTATTTCTTAAGTATTATTTGAGTAATAAGCGGTACTTAAACTATTCCAGAGTGAGCAAAATTTATTTGAAGTTGCTTATGCAAAATGCTTTAATTTTAATATGAGCTGCCTTTAAATGCTTACGCAAATGAGCTTCTCATAATTAAATTCTCATAAAGTTTTACCTTTATTAAGTTTAATATGTTATCCGAACTTTAAGAAAAGTAATATTCAGAAAATAATATCACAATCCGTATTTATTAAATTGTTAGTAAGCTACGCGACAACGTTCAAGAAAATTAAAATTTCGGAATTTATATAGATTACAAAAACAAGTATTTTTATTTTTTTCGTGCTTAATTAAAAAATAAACGTGACGTGATCTATGTTTATTGGCAACTTTGATTAAAGGCTAAAAATCCTCGTGGCTTATTTATGATAGTTTTATTTTTGGAAATCTAAATACTATTATATAACAAGATAGATATTTAAGTCACCAGCAAACGAAATTCTTGCAATCGATAGAAACTTGTGCAGAATGCTTGGTCGTATTTTTTGTCACATACGTATGAAAAGTGACGTACGTTCTGGATTTATATCATACATAAAATCGTATCATTTTTGTTCGAACCTTAAACCAATAGAAAAGGATATTGGTAGTCTCGCGTGATTTTTTGAATAACACTCTCTTTTATTTTCGGGAACACGGGCATACATTTTGTGTGCTCATATTTTAGATAAACCAAGGTCGTCTGTCTATAGAATGTTATTAACAGCGGTTTGTTATTTTATTTAAAAAGTATATATATATATATATACTTTTTAAATAAAATAATACATATATATATATATATATATGTATTTAATTAATACATATTATATAAGATGTACGTATACTTACTTTTGTGATAACATGAAAACTATAAAAACTTAGTCAAATACACCCGGTATTTGACTAAGTTTTTATAGCTTATATACTATACTTTATATATTATATATATACAGATATAAAAACCGAATTATTATCATACGTTTAGTTGTTATTATCGTAGATCCATTCCATGTACAGGAATCGTTTGGTAAACAAAGCAATATTTTATTTATACACATGTATATTCACATAACTTTTCTAAAATTGGTAATTTAACGAAGCTTGACCTAGCTCGCGAATCACGAATTATTTATCTTTATATCACGTATCTCTTTGAAGGATATTTACTAAATCGAAAACATTACCGTACCGTATCGTTCAAAGTTCATTAGTCATATTCATCATTTGTTCTTTATTAACATCACACAGTCTAGCGACCACACTATGCTGTTCACAACTTAGGACTTGAACGCCTTCAAAAAATTTTTTTGTGGAATCTGGCTTATACACCTCTGGCATTGCTAAAGAAAAGAGATCATATGAAGTAAGATTGTCCCATTTTAAAATGTTATTTATCATTAGAGAAACGCAGAAGAACATCTGATTCAATATTTTTCTACAAAATATATATAAATATTGCAAGGTAAGATAGACTTTTCTTTAGAAGAACTTCTTTAGAAGTTTCTTTTGCGTGTGCCTGCTATCTAGCAGGCACACGCAAAAGAAACTATCTACCCCCGTACTAGTTTTACTCCCCTTCACCCTCCACTTTGTAGAACAGTACTTGGTGCAAGTTCAATGGTTCCTCGGCTATGTAAGTTAATTAATGGTTGCAGTGACTTAGTTGACATATATTCCGATTCACTTGGCAAATTCCGCAAAATATTTAGTGACCATATATAAAATTACTTTTCATTTACTTTATTTTTTATTATTTTTGTAACGTTAAGATTTTAATACTTTTCAGTTGTATTTTGTTGTTTTAGTTATATTTTTTAAATTTTATGTTTAAATGTTTCTATACTTGTAAAATGCTGTTGTAAACTAACCTATAAGAGATTGTTACACTAGTCTAAGTACTTAAGTGAATTGTTTATATAACGTTAAGTGTAAACAATTGTTGGTTGGCCAATAAAGATAAATAAATAAAATAAACATAAAATACGCATAGTTTATATTTTACGTAAAATTTATATGAAAGATCATAATACATACATACATGTTTTACATGGTCGATTAATAGGAAAATGAAATAGGCAACGCAATTACAGTAACAGTACTCCTAAATGTTCGATACTACGACTAAATAAACACTATATACATGCTATGATTTTTATATCGCCAATGTCTGTGTTATATCGTCGCTGGTAGTTCAATACGGCGTAACTTATATTCTCGTATACCTTACACAAAAAGCAAAATTGAGATTTCGGGGCTGCAGGTAGTGCATTTTAAAATTAGTGCTTAAGGTCAAGAAGAATAAAATGTTCCTAAAATCAAAAAATTAAATTCCTAAGTTCGTTTTCAATTCAGGGGAAAAGTACTGTAGAAAATCAGTTTTCCTCCTCCAGTAAAATTTGCGAAAGGAACGAATGCATAACGTGTATAACGTATATTATATTACGTATACGAACGTACATATATTTGACAATTTAAGTTACGCGGTATTAGGCTATCAACGACGATATGGTCATCAGAACTATCAAATTGTAAGCAAATCTATTGACTAAAGTGAAGTCAGTCAACATCCTAATCCAATCATTAAGTATGCATAAGGCTACTTTAAATCTTAGACTATTGCATAAAAATCAATCGGTGGCCGACCATCGAGCAAAAGCAATTTGACGAATACAACCCGACGGTACAAAAATAAGGTGTATCATATTTTCGATATAACGCTTGGAACGTGCCCAGGGCCCGTACTGCGATTTTTCCAGGATGAATACATTATAGACGCTTAGTATTCCGCTCTGACCTCTCAGATTGCGTTACCTTGTCGTCTTGAGGTGCATTGCATATTGCAAGCCGCAAGAAATACTAGTATTTGATATATATCTACTTAACCTATTCTTAGCTCGTGATTTGTAGATGTGATATTTATGTTAATACAGCACAGGCACGCCTACTTACTGTAATTAACTTTAGATAATAATAATATGTAATAATAATCTTTTAAATATTATACAAACGTGACCCAATAGTTTACGTAGTCAGATTGCCGTTACCAGTGCGCCGAGTTTAGTCGGTTTGATTACCCTACCCTGTAAAAAATGTGTGTGATATATGTAGTTGTCTCAGATTTGGGTGTTCTTTCTGTCCTTTGTAAAGTTCTCCGCTACAAAGGAATTATTAAATTGCCTTTTCAAAAATATCAAGATTTCATTATTATAAATAAGTACGATTACACCAAAAACGCTTTGCCACATAAATATGTTTCACATTTTGCGACATTAACATTAACTTATTCTACATCATTTAGCTCGTACCGTCTCAAACTTCGAAAGTTTGATGTCAATTATCTGTTTCAAAACAATTTAAAGCTAAGTTGTACAAACAAATCTAAATCTAGAATTGGTGTAAATCTAGATAAACAATGACTTACTCAATTGTTACGACAATTATTAACTCAAATATACAATAAATCAAGATGAAGGTCGAAGGTTTCGAATCTATATGACGTCAAATAAAAAGCGTATATAAGGTACAAAATATTGTTTACAAGCAAACAAAACAATAATTTTCAATTATGGAACTCATGTTAACCTATAGTGGACAGTATATTGAAACCTATTTTTATTCTATCCATCAATCAATAAATTAATTTATTGCTCAACTTGTGTTGAGTTACTTTCAATTGATTGCAATTTAAGGAACCTAATCTTGTGATTAGTGCATTATTGACTTGAACTAGTATAAGACGATGCATTTGACCGCTGTAGGGGCCGTTGCCCTTCTATAGGTATATATTTAATATTAAGATATGAAAGTGTATAAGTTTCAGGACATACATTTTAATTTTATTTGTAAATTTTATGTTAGTTTAACTTAAATAAAAGCAGAATATATAAATATAAATCTTTATCAAAATCATCATCAAAGGTCTCGAGTTCGAACCCACGCACGCATCTCTGACTTTTCGAAGTTATATGCGTATTAAATAGTTAATTATCGCTTGCTTTAACGGTGAAGGAAAACATCGTGAGGAAAACTGCATGTCTTAGAGTTCTCCATAATGTTCTCGAAGATATGTGAAGTCTGCCAACTTATTTATCAAAATCTGGTCCAGGATTTAAATATGTATATAATATATCTGTGAACTCTAAGCAAGGCATATAATTATTACGTGGATATTTAGATTTTTCTGAAATGCTTACAATTTTTCGAGAATTGTTTCATAACTTGCCAATAACAACCAGAGTATGCAATATTTACTTCAGAACCAGTTTTATTTTAAGCATTGCCTCTAAGATTATAACTAAGAATATATCAAGAGATTTTCAAACGCAAAACCACATGTTTGGGATGTGCAATCTCCTCATGCATAAGAATCTGGCTTCGAATCGGATTTCTGAATTATGCATGATTTTCATAGAGTAGTCCAACAATAAGTTCTGGTTCGAATCTTTTGAATTTTTCAAATTGTTGAATATGTTCGACTTTTTGAAATATTAATAATTTATATCTGGTGGTGTTGGAAGAGGATTCTTTCTCAAATATATAAATGTATTTAGATAATCAGAACACACCAAGTTTGTTGAATTCTATGTATTTAATTGTTTAGCTTCCTATTTGACTTAAGAGACATGTACAGCTAAACTTCTACAGTTAATTTCCATACAATAAGTAGAACAATCTGTTGCCTATTAAGACTACCATTAAGATCTTCAAGTTTAGTCATAATTTATAATAGTTAACTAATTTGTCGATAGTGATGCTTCGCTAAACTTTATTACATGCCCGCAGCCATGCAGTGACGATCAATACGTCCCCTAACCGTTTTACGATAATACGTAGTTACCAGTAAATTACTCTATCATCTATTAACCGTTTTGAGCTTCATGAAGCTTGTCCGAGTAACTTATTAGATATAGTACTCTGCAAGTATGTCTTTACATTATAGTTATTCATATAATTGGATATTTTTTTATAAGTTATCACTTCTCGACATACTATCGAATCTATCGCTCTAGTCTCTTACAAACAGTACAGACTGATACTAAAGACGAAAATGACAAATAAATAATACAATTTCTGTCGATAATCCGTACGACCAAAATTATCGGTAAAACCCAAACGATTTACGTAGGTCGTAATGAACACGTCTGTCGTAACCTCAAAATAAGTAATTAATTGCACTTGTGTTATAGTCACGTAGATTGACGTAATAGCACTTTTGACCTACGCACATAAAGGCAAATTTACAATCAAAATTGATTGATACTCGATGCTATTTATGTACTTCTCACTGTTCTCAGATTTGTTGGATGTAATGTAAGTTTTTGCACTTTCTCTTACAGCAGCTCTGTACCATGATCAATTACGAGGCGATTACTCGTACCTCAGTCAGTATTCAGTGGAGCCGGAGTCGAACGATTTGCTACTGGTTGATTATCATTTAATAAGGGTTAAAATAAATTGGCCTGAATTGAAAGCTTGCTATCATTACCACTTCAAAATCTTCTTCAAATTTTCAACACAGTCAAACTTGGTTTAAAATGTTATAACTGTTTTTGGTACTCAAACCCAGTAAATAATCTGATGTGTTGCAAGTTGCTTAATTACTTGTATTTATAGCTAAATAATATATTTATTGTAAGTGCTATGTGAGAAAAGTGTTGAGTTGATTATTGTCTTCTGTGATTTGGTAGTTCTCAAATGAATCAAATAATTTTTATAAACGACGGTATTTACAATTTGTTAAAAAAACATGCGTGGCAGTCTTTGGGGACTGCCGATAGAGATGAAAACTAAGTAACTAGCGTGCGGTGATGATGACGCGAGTTTCACGTTTTTTGTTCACCTAAAGAGTGCTCAACGCGCATAAAGAAGTTTTCACTTCAAAGAGTATGGTAAATATGTCAGTAATTAAAAAACATTCCGAAAACAACTTTATATTATTAACTTGATAGGTGGATTAGATTTTGTATCAGCTATGACGCTTGAATAAGCGAATTTTACAACAATTTAGATGTTTATTTGATAACCGCACATATCTAGCTTGAATAATATTATAAATTATATTTAATAATTATATTGTATATTTTTACTTAGATGAATAAAACAATATTCTTCATTTCTTTATTTAAATAAAATGTTATAAAATGTGAATGTTTAACCTACACTTGGGTGTAAGCAAATCGCACATGTCATTTTTTGAAAATATTATTTCTTTTTATTATTTAAGGATATACATATATTTTTAATATGAGATTAAAGTATAATATACTCTTTTTATATATATATATATATAAATAGATAAATGTCTCCCCGTGACCATGGCTGCTGAAAAGCAACCGAAACGTCCGAGAAAGTGCAAACCTAAATATAAATAGTTTTAATAGTTTTAATAATTTTATTAGCATAAAATTAGTAATATTCAAAAGTAAAACTTAAAATTAGTAAAATTCAATAGTTAAAGTAGTGTAACAGTTTTCAAAATTACCTATGTAATAGATACAGTGTTAAATAAACAACGCGATAAAATCCGTATATAGTAGTTTAATTTCAATGAGATTAAAGGTTATTTCAATAACTATTTAGTGATACCACATAAGCAGTAATAGGTTTACCTTACTGTCGAAAAAAAAGACAATAACAAATTCATCTTTATTGAAAGATTTTTGCTTACTAACAAAGTTCGAAAATTGGGGATTAACTATAAAAATACACAAAATTTAAAGGAAAAAAAAAATAATAAGAAGTGTTGCCTCCTCTTGCCCGAATAACAGCTTGATACCGGTTTTTCATAGATTCTATCAAGTATTTGATAAAGTCTTGTGCCATAGCATCCCATTCCTCCTTGAGCGCGTTTTGTAGGACCTGAAGATTGGCTGGAGCGATATTTCGGCCTCTTCTTCTTCTTTTTAACTCGTCCCATAAGTGCTCGATCGGATTAAGGTCCGGGCTCCGAGCTGGCCACTCCATCACGGGGATACCCACCTCTTGCAAGTACTGTCATACTATAGCAGCGGTATGGTGTCTTGCATTGTCATGCATATAGAGAAAGTTTTTCCCAATAAAACCGCCAAATGGTACGACATGTTCTTGGAGAACTTCCTCTATATACCGCTGATATGTTAATCCTCTTGCTTGTCGCCCAATATTGACCGCAGTGACGAAGACAAGCTCAGTTTTATCTTCGAGTAAGATACCTCCCCAGAACATACACAAACCACCACCGTAAGTCACACGTTTCGTAATGCAACACTGGAAAAATCTCTCTATATGTCTTCCGTAGACCCTTCGTCGTCCATCATTGGCATGAAGACACCTCCTACACTCATCTGAGAACAGGACTGCTCTCCATTGGTCGACTGTACTGTGTACATGTTTTTGTGCAAATCGAAGACGGGCCCGGCGATAAGCAGGCGTCAGTTTAGGCCATTTGCTGGCCAATGCGCATTCAGACCTCCTTCAGCAAGTCTTCTTCTGGCAGTCCACCGGCTGACGTCCACTTCACGCACGTCTTGAAGAATCTATAATAATCAGAAAGATCAACGGCAGTCAGATGACGATTTCGCAATGCCGTCGTTACGAGAAATCGGTTGTCGTGCTGTGTTGTAGCTCTGGTTCGAACAGATCCTCGTCGTCGTTCGTCTGAATAGGTATTGAAATAACCTTTAATCCCATATTAAAAAATACATGTATTTCTTTAAAAAAAAGGAATAAACAGTATTTTCAAAAAATATTCATATGTGCGATTTCATTGCACCCAAGTGTAGTTACTTATAAGCTTCCAACTTTTCTTTTGTTAAAATAATAACATATTTCGTGCAACACTGCACGTCTAAAGTTGCTGGAGGTTGATCGAGAAAAGCTGACAGTAAGCTGTATTCTAAATAGTTGATCCTACCTGAGGATGAAATTTAGATCACGTATTTTAGAATTTGGATTATAATTCCACCACTCGTAATTAAATTGCAGATATCACTTAAGGTAGTCTTTTTACATATTTTTAGTGGTTCTCGTTACCGCTGCAGTCACATATAAAACCGTGATAACGGTGTGTAATTAAGGACATGCTCGAAAAATGCTTGGTACATTTGGAATTACATTTGAATTGTTTTATAACTAAAACAATATAAAAGGAATTTAAATGTGTTCTGCCTTCTAAAATTAAAACTTAAGATATAAGATTAAAATGTATTTTTTTAATATATGATCCGATATACTTGCTATGTCTTAACTCACGTTTGTAACAAGGTACATTCGACTTTTTAATATGTCTTCATAGATGTTATTGCTATGTACTTAAAAAAGTTCCCTGGTGTGTCTACAGCAGATATCATTTAAACACAAAAGACAAAATCTAAGGAATTGCAAGCGTCAAAGTTAATAGTCAGAAACAATTTATCGTTGCACACAATTTAATATTATACGAATGGGTAATTAAGAACTTAATTAATTAAATTTAAGATTGCAGAGATCAGCTGTTACAATTAAATAAGGAATTCTTTTCCAACATATTTATATAACTTTGCCCTTTCATAGTCTAGTTCCATCGTATGTTTTTATTCTAAATTGAAATTCTGGCATAGACATTTTTTGGTTTTAGAGTTATGTCCCCGAGGCTTTTAGTTAGGTTCGCCGGCAAATAAATCAAGACAGATAACAATTTATGTCAAGTCCGAGCAATTAACGTCACTATATAAATAAATTTTCATAATTAGCCAAGATTTATTAAAGGCTTCAACTAACTTATAGTTTTGTGTTACGCTTAAGGGTTTCAAATTCGAATGCCAAAGAGAGACGTTAGAAAAATAACAAACAGCCGTTAGCGGTTTGCAGAAAATTGTTTAAGTCCGAGTATTTCTGTTAATTAACGAATGTGGAACGATTTTGCTTTATAACTGAGTTCTTTAGTATCTTTACTAGACTAACTAGCTGAAATTAGGCGAAGGCAAAATGAAAGCATTTCAATGCCCCTGATATCCATTGATTAATCTACGTTCTACAAAAACTGGGCTCGCTAGCATCTTTCGACTAGTGACTTAGACTAGTCTGTGATCTTCCGTGAATCTTTTCCTTATTACGATCGTAATCTTTTAAAAACACAGTCATCGTTTTAGTAATATCGATTCATTAAAAAATTGAATCAACAGAAACTGAAGTTTTTGCAGTTTGTTGGCAATCTTGCGTCATCATGTTTTTGATGAGTAGCCAATAAAACACGTGGATGTTTGTATAGTTGACTGTTTCAGCGTAGGTATAGGTAATTACTAGTTAAATAGTTATTTTTACTTCAAAATTTGATTACTCTTACTCAACGTCTTATAAATCAGTGACGTTGTGATGAGTAATGTTATGTGTTGTTCGTCTTCCTTTACTATTACATAAACCTAATGGTGTAGGTTTTTATTTCAAGTGAAATTAAAATACAATGTCATATTTAAATTTTGTCTTCAATATATATTTTTGTGGAAATTACGTATGAGTATATGTACGAGAACATTACTATTTAAGCCAGTTCTACCTGAGTTTATTCTTGTGTAAGAGGCGCAATAAAAATAGGAATGTATAAAAAGAATTCTGTGGATAATCTGTGGTTGGCTCCAGTTTTCGCCTTGGTAACGATATTCGTAGCCACCGTGCAATCAGAAACATTTAATGGTACCTATTATAAGCGTATCATGAATACGTATAAAAAGTATCTTATCCAGACAGTTTCTATTTGTGAAGTTTACGTTATTTCAATTTCTCAACCTGCTTTATTGTTAGGAGAGTTACAATACTTTTATATTTGCTGAATGTATAAATAATTGTTTTCCTTTGCATCTTTGCAAAGCAAAACAATTATTATTATTAAGAATTAAGACGAAACTCTTTAGGGTTTCTTATTCATTGAAATCCAGTGATAATTAATAATTGTGTGTTATTACTTATAAGACTATAAAGTTTTAAGTAAAGTAAGATCTTGCGGAAAGCTAAGCTGTGTTCGTAAGGTTTTCTTATAAACGTTTCTAATTTTCGCAGTTTGTACACATACTTAATATTAAACAACGGATTAATGGCGTTGGTAATTATTTCATTATTTTCGGTAATATATATATATATATATATATATAATAATAATAATAAAATCAGTCCTGTATTAGGCTGGGCACGAGCCTCTTCTCAGTATGAGGAGGATTAGGCCATAGTCCACCACGCTGGCCCAGTGCGGGTTGCCAGACTTCACATATATACCTCCGAGAACATTACGGAAAACTCTCAGACATATAGGCTTCTTCACGATGTTTTCCTTTCACCATTAAAGCGAGCGATAATTAACTATTTAATACGCACATAATTTCGAAAAGTCAGAGATGCGTGCCATCCCATGATTGAACTCTCGACATCTGCGTGGCAGTCCAACGCTTTTCCACTAGGTTATCGGTAATGTACATGTCTAATATTATATAAGATAGGTCCTCGTAAATATTTTTTTAATGCCACCTGTAAGACCTTTATAGGGAACTGTTACTAGCTGCCGGCTTTATTACTTTCAAAATTAACATTCGTTACGACATTACTAGGCAAAATTCACGCAACTGGAAGGATATTATTATTCCATGATGTTGCGAAGGGCAGTTTATATTCGCCCTACAATAAAACTTTATTATTCGGCTATGAGTGGCTATGCCAAAGCCTACCCCAATACCGTACGGTAACAAATAGAACGGACTTAGGCTAAATCAGAAAACCTTTTTTATAAGGCAATGTATAAATTTTTTCTACCTGCAATTTAGAAGTAGTCCTGATTTTTCATACAAATATACGTAATTCTTGAGAAGGTTAAACAATAGCGTGTTCTTTCATAAATTTTTACAAATTCATCAACTTATTCACTAGAAGCGCTCTGACAGAAAATGTATGGAAATACATGTTCAAAACGAGAGTCGTAGAAAGCTGTACTATAGGTACTGAAGTGTAATTTTATCTTTGCATAAGGTTTAACCTTTCAGTCTGGCATCTGGAAATAACGTTTATGTGTTACAATTGTGGTTGTGTATCTAAGTATTGTCCTGTCGTTTGAGTGGCTCGTGTGTTTACGGCAGGCGAGGTGCGGGGCGGGATCGATCAACAATGATTTACTACTACTACCTTCATTCATGAATGACATTCCATTCGAAGCGTGTACTGACGATTAATCAATGACAACTGTTGGTTAGGTCTCCCATTTGTTTCCAAGAAATAATTTCTAGTGTGAAGTGTATTAAAAGGGACTTTAAAAATGGTTTCTACATCGACTGCACTTTGCTTTGGCTACATTATAAAGGAACATTTTATTGTAAGATTTATTTTATACGATTATAGAAATTATTATAATGGTTTAATAAAAATGAACGGTGTGGATCCTCTCCGTATCAATATAATAATTATATTAAAATATCATATCTGCCTATCTGTTAAAAGTTTTCCACCGTTTAAAAGCATATAGTAAGAAATTCAGCTTTCAGCTTAAACTAGGTATTATAAAAGTAATATTAAAGTTCAATCTGCAACAAATTGTATGAACTTAAAATGTGCCTGAACGAGGTGAATAGCGGTTTAATGGACGTTTAGCTCGCAAGCTAAGTAACATTTAAAGTTAAAGACTATACGCTGCGCCGAGCCTCGCTGCCGCTTTTAAGAAGATTAAAATCTGCATAACTGATGCCTCTGTTGTTACGATATTCTTGGTCTGAATGTACGCAAACAATCCGTACAGAATTTTATTCCAGTTGAACATTTTCTTTAAACAAAAATGAAACTGCATACGCTTCACAATGTTGTCTTTTAGCATGAATCAACAATATGTTTTGTTACCAAACATTTTGTCTCGTAGTATTTGTTCTATCTTGATATCATTATGAGCATTTTTCTAACGTTCAAGCTACATAATATGAAATTCTTGGAGTTACGTAAGATCCCTACTGAATGTGGGTATTTCAAGCCAGTTGTTAAATAGATTCAGCTCGCAGTGAATAAATTAACTGGATTACGGCTGATTAAAACGCTACTTAACAAAGTGACGTCACGTAGTTAAGTCATTGCTATTGTATCACATAAAATTATATAAAACGCAATCAGCTTTGAAACACATTTTTTTACGTAGCACACCAACTATTGTATATAAATATCGATTCAACTGCCGATAACAAAGTTACAAACACTCGAACCTGATCGATTATACATTTATCATAGGTTATTATTTATTATAAAAGGGATTAAATATAATGACCATAAAAAAATACTAATTGTACAGCAAATATTGCACAGCACAACGAGCACCTATACGCCTCAAATCAATGCATTCCGTCTCGGAAGGGTTAGGTTATGTTAGGTTCCTTCTTAAACCCACCCAAAAATAGGAGCCCCACGAAGCGGGGCTCCTTCGACTTAGCATGATCTCTTTAAATATATTTTGCTGGGCAATTAATATTTTTAATACCCATTATAAAATGCAGAAGGTCATCTGTGATCAATTTTGCAAATACGTAAATATATTATACGCGTATAATTAACGGGACTGTTAAACGTGCATTTTAAACAGCGAGTATTTATTTATTTATTTATTTTATTTATTTATTATCTCGATACAACTATCTTTACAGGATTAACCCAATACAATAGTGTAGCTATCTATTATTTAAGAAATTAGCTTATTACACTTATATACTTAAATCTTAAGTTAATTCTCTGTAACAAATTACAAATAAGGCCACCTTGGTAAATTCACTCAGTGCACAACTGAATATATCAGTTTCGTCAGCGATAAGGTTAAGAATACGAATAGCGCGCGTCAGTGGTGCTTCGCTTATGAGGTTAGTCCTACCTCGCGGTACAAGAAACAGTGGTGGTTTACGGCGTCGCCACACGTATCTATCAGGTACACACATATTTAGTAAAGCCAGTATATCTGTATTAGATATATTTCCCCTAAATACTTTAAATAAGTATAAAGTGAATGTTAAATTTCTTCTGACTCCCAATTCGTTATATCCTACCATTCCTAAAATAAACAAAGTAGGGTACATTAATGGATAAAAAGGGTAGACCCCATATTGGCGGTAATAAATGTATCTAATAAATTTATTCTGTACTTTCTCCATCATGAGCCTATATTTAGTTTCATGTGGAGACCAGATGATTGCGTTGCTTTCAAGTTGACTCCTAACCAAGGTGTTATAAAGCGTAGTAATCGCTTGAATTTTATTAAATCCACGGGCTATACGTAGTATGAATCCAAGAGTCCGATACGCCTTTTTGCAGATTTTTTTGATGAAGTCCCTATACACTAAATTTGTATTAAATGTGACGCCCAAGTCCCTAACCTCCGTCACTCGCGCCAGTGGTAGTCCCTCGATATTGTAATTGTGTAAAACAGGAGTGTGGGCTCGAGTAAAAGAAATTATATGGCACTTTGAGGTATTAAATTGTAACAGATTGGTTTTGCACCATGACACTACTCTATTTATATCCCCTTGCAGCCTCAAACAGTCGTCAATGTTTTTTATAGGTAACGACAGCTTAAGATCGTCCGCGAACAATAAACATTGCGCGTCTTTTACTACCATTGGAAGATCGTTAATCATTATATTAAACTGCAAAGGGCCAAGATTGCTGCCCTGATAAACTCCAGACCTTGTAAAATACGGCTGTGACTGACATCCCTCGTAGTCTACATACTGTTGTCTGTCGGTCATATAGCTCGCAAAAAATTTCAGCAACTGCGGAGTGAAACCAATGTCAGCTAACTTGTTTAGTAAGATATCATTATTGACTAAGTCAAATGCTTTTTTGAAGTCAAAGTAAGCTGAATCGGCTTGCCCTCCACTGTCGACAACTGGCATAATCCGCGCAACATAACACAACAGATTGCTTGTAGTACTTTTGGCCAGACGAAATCCATGCTGAGCGTCCGATAATTGAGCGCTCACCTGTCGATAAATGATCCGATGGAGAGCAGCTTCAAATACCTTGGCTGGAGTTGACAACACAGCCACAGGCCTGTACTCACATACCTGTTCCCCCGAGCTCTTCTTGGGTACCGGCACCACTCTGGTTAATTTCCATGCATGTGGAAATACCCCTTCACTAAGGCTTTTATTAAACAAAACCAAAAGCGGTGCAGCTAATACCAAACGACAGTCCCTAAAGATATATGGTGGAATACCGTCCGGACCCGTTGATCTCTTTGGCTTTAATTGCTGAAGAGCACTGTATACTTCGGCTAGATGCAGTTGTCCAACATGAACACACGCCGCATTATTGTAGTTGCCTGCCTGGGATATTGCTGCGTCAACGTCTAACTTTGCTCGCTCTGTGCTATAAACAGAATAAAAATACCTAGCAAACTCTTGTGAACATTCCTCTCCTTTTAACTCCTCCCCATTTTTAAATATCTTTTTTGATCTTCTACTTTCTCTTTTTGACCCTATATAATTCCAAAATGATTTAGGATTATTTTTTAATTCATCTTCGACCCGACTTTGATAAAGTTCGTGCGCATGTTTGATACTACGCTTTACTTGCGACCTACACACAGCGAACGCTTCGTAATCGGTTCTACAGCCAGTATTTTTATACCTTTTATGTATTGCTGCTTTCGTTCTAATGTCGCGAATTATTTCAACAGTGTACCACTCAGGATAATTGTATCTAGAGTTTACCTGCATTCGCCTTTTTTTCGGAACGCAATCATCTATTGTGGAATTAAGCTTATCATAAAAATAAGTTAAACTTTTTTCTAAATTTAAGTTTTGCATTGGAGACCAATCTATATTTTGCAATAAATAATATAAAGATGAAAAATCAGCCTTGTTAAAATTCCAGCCAGTAGTTATACGCGCGTCTGTGTCGGTCGGCAGCGGCGTCGGCGTCGTCGCGCTCTCGTCGCGGCGCGGGCGCTCCGAGCGCGAGCGCGACGAGCGCGAACAATAACATACCGACACTTCAAGCGGCGGATGATAAACGTCCACCGGGACAAGCGGCACCTCTGCCGCGCGCACTCGCACGCCTGACTCTTGTGTAAACGTACTCAATACTAAGTCCAACTGTCTATTATTACAATTATTCACATTGTTGCACTGACTGAATCCACAATACGACTTTAAATATTCAAAGTAATTAACAACATATGATGAACTAGAATACATGTTAAAATCACCTATCACGACTACATCCTTATATTTATCACAGTATTGCTCAATAATTTTAAACAATATCATGTACTCACTTTCGTTACTATTCGGTGGCAAATAAACAACACACAACAAAAACAATAACTTATTTCGCTGATAAATAGCAGCACATACTAGTTCAAACGTAAGCGCATCAATGTTTACGTCATTTGGGACGGCTACCTGCCGCATCTGTGTACCCGGTGTGGCCACTAAACACGCTCCGCCTTGCTTTCGCCCATCCGCTCTGTCACACCTAATAATTGTAAATCCTGGTGGAACCATTTCAGAATCATAAATGGACTCGTTACATCCTGTTTCTGTAATGGCGAATAAATGTGCGTTTGATGTTGCGACGCTATTATGAAATTCTGTCAGTTTTGTTCTGAGTCCTCTTACGTTTTGATAAATTATGTCAACTGATTTATTTGTCATGTTTTGGTTTATTGTTGATTCTTCGAAACCATATCCATTCGGCAAATTCAATATTTAATCCCCAGTTTTGTGTTTGACATAATTTATCATATTTACTTTCAGGAACCCCTATTATGAACGACGCATAATCCCTTTCAGTTTTATGATTAATTCTATCGATTTTAACTGATACATTTTCCTCTTTGTATATTACATCCTTCACATAATTTTCCAAATTTTCTATCGTGGTTTCTTTGTGTAGACGCCACACGTGTAAGTACTTCTTTTTTTCAGTTCCCTGAATGTGAACCGCACTAGTACTTTCTCCTTTCCTAACCGTCTGAGTCCGGTACCTGGTGTTTTTTCTATTTACCACTGTCCATTTGTCCTCATTATCTTGTACTGGATTTCCATGTTCGATAACAACCGTCGGCTGGTTTACGATATTGATATCTTGATTATGCTCATTGCTCACGGGCTTAGCAGTCGTTTTCATGGCCCCACTTTCCTTTCTCTGGATATTTTTAGTGACTACCTGCTTTTGTTTTTCTTTAATAACATTTGCAAATGATAACAACGGTTGTTTACTTACTGTTTCTTCAAGATTTATGTCCTTATGGGGTCTAACACTATTAAGTGTGGCTTCTAAATATTCATTCCTCTCCTTTAATTTCTTTATTTGGCTCTGTAATAAATCCAATTTACTGTCTTTTTCTTTCACTACCTCCATTATTTTTCTAATTTCATGTAATTCATTTTCTGTAGAATCAAATTTGTTTTTTAAGATTTTATACTCATTCATTTGTTCTTCCATCCGGTTATTCATTTCTTGTCTAAGCATCCGTAGCTCTTCTATCATCTGTTTCTCATTGTCTATCACCTTTTCGTCCTTCATATGACGACGACTGCCGCGTTCCATGTTTACATAATTACTAGGACTAACTGTTTTGTTCTTCAATAAGGTGCCCCGAACTGGTGTTTCTGAATTATCGCTCCTCGGAGTTTTGCACGCACATTCAGGACACTTCCAATTACTTTTATAATCTTGTGTAAAGGTTTCAACCTTCTCCTGGGTTAGTGCAAGACATTTGAGATGATATAATTTCTTACACTGTTCTAAAGAACACTTCATATATCCATTACCACTTATAGCGGCTTTACAGCCGTTACATTTAGCACTCATTTAGTTTTAACTGTATGAAAATAATATAAGCAACTTAGGCAACCAATTACACGTCCGCGCGCTACGTTGGTTAGGTTATAAATCAACCGATGTAATAGTGTTACAAAAATGTATAGTGACAAATAGTGCTGAGCCAGTGAAGTGTACATAAATGAAGTGTTAATGAAAAGTATCGAGATGTAGAGAGCTGGCGGCGCCGTCCGATGGCGCGGATGGAGACTAGAGCGAGGTAGCGCCCGCATGGGGCAAACGGCGAGCATGTGCCGCCTCCACGGATCATGTCTTCACCAAAAGAAAAGTACGTATTTAGTTTAGCTTGCACTGTGTATTTTTTGTACTAAGTGCAATATCAGTAACTATGTACCACTTAATAGCTGTCAGATGTGACATCCATCGTGATTTCAAACGTCGCCCTTTTTTACTTGACTAAAGGGCCGCCTATCAGATCCTGGCGTGACAAAAAGCCGGCCCTACAAAACAAATTTATGGTGTGAATATTATAATGACCTCAGTTGAGCAAGTTGTATTAAAGTTCCACGTATACAAACATCCGCACCAAAGATTGTATATTATTAATATGCACCTATATAATGATTACAATACTTATTCACGTTAACCTAATAAAAATATTTATAATATAGCCGATTCCCTTCACTAAGCAATAATTGTTTTAAAATGTCTTACGTACAAAATTTTAGAGAAATTTTGATTACATGTTTATTTCGCTACCAAGGTTTTAAAAATATAATTACGTGGTAAAGAACTATAATTAAATTTGTTAAATCGATATTGTAATCCGGCAGCTGTACATCACTAAAGCAATTAAAGTTTTCTGATAGTCATCCACTTTCTTCAAGACTATTTTCAATGTTGGATAACAAAGGATAAAATTTATTTAGACAGCATTTTAGTCGATTAGATACAATCGGTGTGAAAAATGCGACTAAAACGATATCGCAATGATATTACGTAATTGTCTAGTGCATGACTGTCATTGATCATGTGGTCTATTAAATAATTCATTCTCCAGAGTAGGTTATCCACTGAAAGGAATCTTCCATTCCATAGCGTCAAGTTAAGGCCAAGGTTATATTATTACTATTCAACCTTAAACAGCTGTGTAACGTGATCGTGCGTGTAAACTAAGACCATTTTTTGTATGTGTTGTTTAAAACTATCGAGGGAAGTGATTTTGATATTATTTACTTTCAAGTTCCTAAAATATAGTATTGGCGCAGATAGGACAATGATTCTACCTTACCTACAATTTTATATGGGGTATGAGGATCGACCTATATACGGTATAAAATCATGTGATCCACGTATGATCATTTCAAGTTTACGTGTCGAACACATAGGTTTCACAAGTACTTGAGTAGTCTGTAACAGTATTCTTTGCCCAAACTTATTTATTTAGTACCTTCTTTCGTTAGCTTGAAGTCACTTTGAAGTTTCCTTTCTGTGCTAGTTTTGTTTCGTATTGACATATATAAATGTGATCACGTGGGACGGCATTATTATGGAAGGTCAATGTCTGATAATGCCGTTTAATGTTTTATACCCTAATGTTAAAACGAGTTACACTTAGGTCGTTTTTAAATTAAGTGCGCATAATTTCGGGATTGTAAATACGACAAAGAGATTACAAAAGAAATGTATAAAACGGCTATATTGTAAGAAAGATTAAAGCCTATCATAAAAAATGTCTAAAAAGATTAAGACATAAATCGTTCTATAAAAAAGTCAAGAAGCTTCAAATTATGAAAACAAGACATGTTAATTTAAACTTTGTTGTATGTCATTTGAGATAATGAGTTAGATATGTAAATGCATATATGTATATTTCTAAAAACAACACAAACTTTACTTTTTACTTGCTATCAAAAATTTTGCATTCATATTCGTATACCTACGTTATAAGCTAAGTACAATTAATTTGTATCACAACAATAAAATATAACAAAAATACAATAAATATTGTGATACTGATGTTTGGAACATGTATTAATAAGGCAATCTGTTTATATGGGAAATGCGAATATTCCCAATGTACTTGTTGCGAGATTTTCCTTTTAAAAATAACCGTTGTGTGTCCTGAAAAAACTGAAGTTATACTAAATGAGATTTTCTCGAGGAAAATGTTACACTTCAGTTCAGAAACTTTTAACTTGATAAGGTTGTTCTTTTTACTATACATACTACTTATATGAAATCCTTTTCAAAATGTAAACTGCTTTTTGTCAAGTATATCAGAAAGTAACTACTAAGACAAATATTTTTTTGTTTTAAATTATGCTTTACCTTATTTTAAATTAAACTGCGTTTCGATCGATGATGGAATCGACTTGGTTAACAAAACCTGGCAAAACTAAACATATGTGATAATTAGCCATCGTGTGACCTCAATTGTATTTAAAATGTTGGTGTTGTATTTTATTCTAGTAGGTAACTAATTTGAAGGCAAGCACCTGTTTGTAAACTTGTTCCTAATTTGCATAAGTAACAGGCGATTGGCAAATAATATATTGAGCGTAATTGATTATTAGATTTTCTAAGCACGTGTACTACTTTTTTTTAGTTGAATAAAATTATCACTTCACCGATTACTAATTTTACGAATAAAACGTAGTTTTTATAATCCATACTACTATACTAATATTAATATTATTTATTCGAAAGTAACTCTATCCGTACGTTGTTATGTATGACATCTTCTATGAAACTCATCCGAAAGAAAGACTGCTTAAAAAAAGCAAACGTGATATAACATAACGTCCAAATACCACCGAATTTAATAAACTATTAGTGACCCGCCCCGGCTTCGCATAAAACCTTAGTAAACTATATACTTACAACCAACCTTCCTCATGAATAACCCTGAGTTTTAGTGAAAACCGCATGAAAATCCGGTCAGTAGTTTTAAGTTTATCGCGACAACAACTGCGTAGACAGATAAATGGCATGCGTTTCGAATCACTCGGGTAAAGTCGCGGACAAAAACCAGTGTGTCTTAAGTCTGAATAGTATAATGTATAAATGAAAATTTACTAGGTAAATAGCTACTGTTGTGTTTCTGCAAGTACTCAGGCGCGAGCTTGCGTCTGTAATACGGCTTCGCTAGTTAAATATTTAGCCTCCAGCTTAGTTTACGTTTAAATATGATTTGCTGGCCGCCGAGGAACAGTAGCAACCCAAAGATAAACCCACTAGAATATTTAAAACACAACGGATCTTCATAAATTTCGTAATATTTATACTTGACGTCTCTCAGATTTTCATTCGTATTTTGTTACAAGCGTTTTTATATGTAAGGTTTGTACTTTAATGAAATTATTATAATTTCACACAGACTCACGCCTACATGTCATATCGGTCACATGTCCAGATTATCTGAAGCCAGTAAAAACTTCCTAACTAACAGAAAATCTTAGTGACTTTGCCTGCCGCAACAATCGAACCCAGAGCGTCTTTATCGCACGCTAACATAAGCGTAACCATGTGCCACAAGATCAACCAGACATACTATATTAATTCTAAAGAAATAAAGTAACATTCATATAACCCCAGCGATGCAATTCATTCTACACTAAAAGATGGACATACTAACTACACACAATATGATCCGAAACTTCTAACTAAATACAAAATCATGTACTTACTTTCCAAATATTTAAAAGTATCGTTATCATTTACCTATAGAAGATTGTATATATTTTGTTTCGTAAATCAAGTTTTATTTACGAGTTAGCAACCTACAAAGCTAATCCAAGTTAAATTTCTAACTCCACAGAGATTCATTATCTAAGGTTGACATTTGAAGACAGATGGTTGCTTTGCTTGTACCACACTTTCCTTTGTTAACGAATCCTTTTAGAACTTTTGTTGAGATTCCTACCGAGGTAACAATAAACGTATAAAATTTATGATTTGTAGATAATAATGACATATATGGTTTGTAGACAAGCAGCGTATTATTTACATGCAGCACTAAACCTAATTTTGTATACTTACATATATTTACATTGTGGCAGAACCTTTATGGAAGCCTGGCATGCCATCCAATCTGACACTAGCATGCCTTCAATGATTAACTAAGCTCAACATGCGAGTAAAATTCTATTACTATGATTGTGAAAATTTGTGAAGATGTTTGGATATTTAGGATGAAACTTGGTACCCAAATCGAGCATAGTGTAGCGGCTGCTGACGCTACAAATTTATATACAAGGCGCGCTATTGTGTGCGGCGAGCGCAACGCAGCAGTTGTCTCTCCACACCCGCTCAGCTAGGTCGCGTAATTATGTAGTTTATTATTGTATATCTATTATAAGTTTCTGGTACCAGTAAAACAAGTAGATATCAATGTGACCATCATTTCTTTCACCTCACATCATTATATTAGCTCCTACATGAACATGTTGAGTCCCTCTGTATTATTGGTGTATTGGTATCGGTATCGTAGCAGGGTGATATGTCGAGGAGCGAAATGATAAATAGATTTTGTCCAAATGACATATATTATAATTGTTCACAAAAACTATACCTTGTGCTAGTAAGGGTGTTCGTGAGGGACTGACTACCTATGTGAACGCGTTCGCGAGCGTCCCGCCGCCGTTTCGCTAAGTCAGCCCCACAATAGCTTAGATTAGCTCATAGGAAACCTTTAAATTGTTTTTCGGTATGTTTCCGGGTTCGTATGTAGGCAATACGCGGGCAAAGCTGCAGGCAGAACCCAGTTAAATATTGGATTTTACTTATATCGGGTTTGCTTATTCTGACTCCCTAGGCGTGCTACGGTATTTCTACGTTCTTACGAACTCAATCGCTATACGAACTTACATACAGCCTTGGCCAAAAGTATGGAGCACCCCTATAAAAACTGCATTTTATAAAAAGTTTTGTATAGAATGAAATGAAACAACTTGTGTACATTTTAAATGATCTTTACTCTGATATAAAATCAATATTTCGTCGGCCACCCTTAGCCGCTAACACAGTAGCTATTCATCTTGGCATAGAGCCTACAAGAATCTTACATTGTTCTTCAGTTATGGTATTCCATTCTTGGCGGAGGCGTATTTTTAGTTCTTCTTTTGTTGTTATTGTGTGGCGCCGGACCTTACGCTTTAGGATTCCCCATAAATGTTCTATAGGATTAAGGTCCGGCGACTGTGCAGGCCATTCCAGGAGCTCAATGGAATGTTCACGAAACCATGACATTGTGCGGGCTGAATTATGGCATGGTGCGTTATCTTCTGGAATTTAACTCCATCCATATAAATGTCACCAAAAAGTGTAAAAACGAAGGCAATAAAGCTGATTCCAAACACATTCATGTATTTTGTAGAGTCCCTTCGGTGCTTATACACAAACATTTAGCTGACTTCTGTATCAGACATGCAGACCCAGGTCATCCCGGTACCTGCGCCGTGTTCTACAGTCGGGACCACACACTTTGGCATAAATTCTTCTCCCCCACGGCGACGCACGAAGGTAGCACCAGGGGTTCCAAAGACCAAACAAAAACAAAATAAATAGAGATTAACTAATAATGAAAAGACAACAGTATAGCTTTTTAAATTTCAACAATTCTTATTTATCCATTTGGACATTCGTCTGACCACACAATATTTGACCAGTCTTTTTTAGTGTAATGTTGGTACTTTAAGGCCCATGCATAGCAAGCCTTTTTATTATTGTCTGAGATCAATGGCTTCTTCCTGGTTTTACATCCTTTGAGACCAACTTCCTGAAGTATTCGACGAGTCGTTTTGGCAGAAATTGTGTTGTTACTCGCCACTGAGAACTCAGCAGCGAACTCGGAAGACATTTTTGTCCTGTTTTTCAAAGACTCTCTCACAAATTTTCAATCTTCACGGTCACTGGTAATACCTTTTCGTCCAGTTCTGGGCATATCGCTGTGCGTACCGGTAGCGGCGAATCGCTCAATGGTAAATTGCACCGCTTGGCGCGACCACTTAACAGTTCTGGATATCTCAACTTGGGATTACCCTTGTTCATGAAAAGGTTGTATTTTCACACGTATTTCAAGAGATAGTTCGGATGTTTTAGGTATTGTGTATCGAAATTAATATAACTGAACACAAAATAATACAAGAAGTGCGCTAGATGACGGTATGTGTACACAATGACGCAAAATAGTATGATGAATTAAAGATTGGAAATTACTAAACGGATAAGATGCTTTGTATCGGATGTTTTATTAGCCCTAACTGGGTACACTAGTGTTATAAATATCTTTTTAGATGCCACCTAATCCATATTTAAATAAAATGTATTGTTTTCTACTGCAAATATTACGCACGTGAAAAATATATGGGCTGCTCCATACTTTTGGCCAAGGCTGTATGTCAAAAAGAAATTGTATTAAGGGTTTTTTGGATATTGCCACACTCTCCTAGAATTACATTTATTTCTACCCAGCTATAAATGTAACAATGTCTAATAATTATTGAGTTATTGCAACCTTATATTGCAGATTTGATAGGCAATCTTGTCATATTTACGTCGTGTCAGAGGCGAATAAAGGATTACATCCTTCATGTTGTCAGACATCTTCTTGTAAACTGAAACCGTCCTCATGATTCAGATAAAGACTATTATGATAATAAGCATATGAACGTTCTTTGTCAAATAGCATATGCAGTTATATGCAAATCCGCTGCCCTTGTGTATATATAATCACACCTGTTTCTTGGAATAGTCGGCGGAGATTACGGATTACTTACTACGATCCTTGCATAATTACTTCTCTTGCTTCATTGCTTTTCTCACACTATTATTCATACACGTTCATTGGTTGTAGAGTATTCTTAACCTGGCCTTTTGCCACAATGTATACTTATAATATTCATAGGAATATTAGATTCAAAATTTTGAATTTTGTCTAAGCGTACTGTATCCTAGCTTTTGTTATTTTACAGGAACAAGGTAAGACCGATTAGGCTTTAACACAAAGGCTTGTTAACTTAGGCGATAACTAAACTTGCGACTAGTGAAGAACATTCATACAAAAGAAAACTGCAATGCTCCATTCCACACAAGCTGTAAAACTGACAAGTTATATTAATTGTTAGTTTGAACATGTAGCAGATAAATACACTCGAACACCAATTGAATTCCAATTTCATACAAGCCATGTATCAAATGCAGTTCCGATCGACGCTATTATTGAGAATCTAACGGGCAGCCTCTGAAGTGTCTGTTGGCCGTCTGAGGACGTTTCGAGTCAACTCGAGCAGATACTAGATGAGAAAACTATTGCATTTCAATATTAAAGGAATTGCATTGAATGTAAAATATTCTAAGATTATGTTGGCAACATTATTAAAATAATAATAATGAACATAATTGTAAATATAAGATATTATTTATAAATTTTGTTTGTGTAAACAAAATCATTATCGTTGGATTTTTATACAAACGACATGAATGTTTAATAATGAAAAATTCAATTCAATTATATTTTCAACCCCTTCATGCCCTTTTTTACAACTAAAGGTAATTATGTCCTCTCCCAAGGTCTAGTCTATCACTGTACCAAATTTCATCAAAATTAGTTCAGTGGTCTAGGCGCGATAATGACGAATTTCCATACAAACTTTCATCCCTTATTTCAACCCCTTCATGCCTTTTTTTACAACAAAAGGTAACTGTGTCCTTTCCTAAGGTCTACACTATCTCTGTACCGAATTTATTAAAATAGGTTGTGGTTTAGGCGCAATAATGAGGAATTCCCATATAAACTTTCATCCCTTATTTCAACCCCTTAATGCCTTTTTTTACAACAAAAGGTAGCCTATGTCCTTTACCAAGGTCTATGTCTGTACCAAATTTCATCAAAATTGGTTTAGTGGTTTAGGCGTGAAAGCGTAACAGACAGACAGACAGAGTTACTTTGCATTTATAATATTAGTAGGAATAAAGCAATTGTATAGTTAATAGGATAATCATACCTTTCTTTAAGACTATATTATCCTACATCAATTACTTTTAGTGCTAGTCATTCATTGACACAGATTTTTTAATAACATTACGACATGCAAGGTGCTTGTAGCAATCTTACGTTGTTTCCACAAATTGTCTTAAATTCTAAAATAACCTATTTAAATAATGCCCACAAGCTTGGATCTTAATACCTTAGAAGTCCTTGCCCCAATGGGCGATTGCGGTCGTGACTTTCTGTTTGTTATTTTATTATACATTAGTTTCATTTGACAACTAAAAAAGCTTGGTATAAAATATAATTCATGTTTGTATGTTTACATTGTAAAGTCCCCGTACCACACAGATATCATTTCCAGGACGAAATTGTAAATGAAAACAAAAATAAAATCAGCATTATTGTCGATATCATTTCCAAATTTTCCAAAAGACCAAAGAAAGATGTGGTATATAATTAAATAAGAATAACATTAAGAGAGCGAAGAAATACACCGCGCTAAGATATGAATAAAAAAAAACTACCAGAAGTGCAGGCACATAACTGTAAGTAATTTTATTAGATCGCAAACAAATGTACCTAAATGTAAGTAAGCGGTTTCTGCTTAAAGAACCTCATGCTACATATTATCTCTTGGAAAACATGACCTTTTTAACCCTATAACCGCTTGGTATAATTCCATTTAGATTCAAGGGTAAAGTGTAAAAACTACACGTAAGGAAGCACGTTATTATCTAAAAGTGACACGTCCAATACCTTCTGAAGCTTTATGTCATTTTGTTCAGAACCGAAATCTAATGCTGGTATCCGAGCGCTCCTACCCAGGCACTAATTCATGTGACATTGTATTCGTGATTTATAAAACAGCAGGCCTCGCTCTGCAGTTTGGTACTGCTTCGGTCTGTTAAGCATACCGTGATTTTGAACGCCAGCTTGGCCTCTTTCGTAAATTACTTTCAAACTAGACTTCACTTGTGAGATACATACCAAGAATGTCAATAGACTTTCATGTGGTAAAAATGATGTCATGAAAATGTAGAGCTTCTTTAAATGGCTTCTTTGCGAAAAACGTGCAAACTAGTCTCTTAAACACTATGACAAAATTTTGACTATGTATGTATTAAGTGATAACGTTCATGTTTATAATAATATATAGTTAATATTAATAATATATAATGGGACTTACAAGTGTCATAATGTGAAACTAACGGTTAAGTGTTATATTATGAATAATTTATAAAGCTTTTAGTTTCTCAACGTGCTTGTCATCTAAATCCTTTGACGATCAAAACCACGAGAAAATTCATTAAAAGAATATATCGTATTCATTGCCAAGTATATTTGACCAATTTAAGCTTTAATCTCATAAAGCATTCTTGTATGAAATAAATCATAAATTTGGTTGTACTTCATCGACAAAACCCACGTATAAAAATCAATCTGCAGGTCTGACATACTATACAAGACGACACTATTATAGGATAACGACTTCACTGCCACTCAAAATGACTTTTACGGGTTATCAATGTGATAGTGCGACCAAGAATGATGGCACGTGGGCAGATAGTTTACCGCGTTGTAAACATGATCGATAATCGGAAGAGTTTACTGCCTATCGTTGTTCGCTTCACTTCCTCCATTCAAGTTATTTATTGACGCTACAACCGAATGACGTGCCTCAAAAATATTGGTTGCGATAGACCCATCTTTTATTACACATTTTATATCATTCCGCAAAAAAGAGTATAATGTATTCATATCGAGATCAATATTTAAATGAAGGCCCTAAAGACACAGCGTGCGACATTATATTCTACTCTGTTATCTAATATTATACGATTTTTTTATACTTTGTAATACAACTTTTTGATATCAGTCAGTAAATGTACGTACTTTGTCGAGTATGGGCATTCTCCAAAGAGTATTTTAACGAACGATCTCGGGGAGTTGATCTCGACTTCGACATAACCGTTTAGTTGGTTTTGGGAACTCGAGAACATGAGAATTTAAAGAATAGGAAGGATACATGTAACCACGGTCACTCAAAATAATACTACCATATAAATATTGGAAAATATTGCATTATTATTTACACTAAGTTAACTTACACTAAGTTTACCAGCGTATGCTCAAGAAACTTGTACAATTTGGTTGCGTGTTTTTGTTTGATGCTACATTCATCGTATTGTATCAATATTGTTTCTGTTCATATCAAAGAAAATATGAAAATAGTCTCCATATATTTTGGGTCCGTCTTCGTGTTTCTTCTGATGTAAATATCTAACAAAATTGTCAGGACAAACAATTTTCTTTGCTTCGTGGGGCAAAGGCATTTATTACAAGAACAAAACATCCATTTGTTGGTAAGCAATAAGCGACAGCCGCTAGAAGCAGCGACATTCTAAATAGTCGTCTAAGATTTTATCCATATACCAACGTTTAGAGATGTGATGAAAAAGGGCCTGTCCGAACATTTGGCTTTCATCTGTTTTGTTTTTATGTGCACGCGAGGGTTGGCGTTTTTATCTTTTAATTTACAGCCTTTTTCTAGTTGATCCTTTTTCCAAAAATAGCTGTTGCTCTGTCCTTTATTTGCATTCAGAACATTCACGTTTTCCATTCAAGTGAAACCGAAGCTCGGGAC
This sequence comes from Catocala nupta, assembly GCA_963675205.1. Taxonomy (NCBI): domain Eukaryota; kingdom Metazoa; phylum Arthropoda; class Insecta; order Lepidoptera; family Erebidae; genus Catocala; species Catocala nupta. Next base: position 16,161,691 of record OY776097.1, on the reverse strand, counting down.
GATTTTTCAGTTTTATTTTGAAATGTAACTAGGAATAGACAGGATAATATTAGGTTTAAATATTACGGGAATTTTCCGTACAATGCACGTGCAATAAATACTGTTTGTATGGATTACGTCAACAACTCTTTGTCTCGTACGTAAGGATAGATAGCGCATCGCTGCAGTCCTTATACAGTTTTCTGAATTTCTGCATTATGGCTTTATACACAGTTACGTACGTACTACGTACTTGTTAGAGTTTAATAACGTTCGCTGGCATTCTGCGGTCGTTATCTCTATGACTTGATGGACAGATCGATTAAGCAACTTCATGCAACTTGTAATAGGGATAGGTTTAATTATAATATAAATAAAGTTCAGGCGTATTACTAGTGTATAACCTACGCTGTAATAGTAAGTCTGAGTTTTGTTTATATATTATTTGGATGACTATTTTCACATAATTTTAAACGGACAGACTAATCAAATATTACAATTATACTCTAGAATCTTAAGTTTAATAACATGTCCCTGTGATCTTGTAGTAATAATCTGTACTTTTTTTTTTTTTTTTTTTTTTTTTTTACGTGGGGGAATGTCTTATGTATAAGTATACAAGTATATCTACTACCTTTGTGAAAGAGAGAAAATAAATACTTATTATTTTTACTATTACTACTATTAAAGATAATTAATATTTTATTCATAACTTTAAAAAATATTTATGTACGTATTGTTTATTTTCTAATTACTTTTTTTATTACCGAAGGCACTAAACACAAAAACAATTAAATGTGCAATAAGTTATGAATATGATTACCAAGAATTTATGTAATTAATTAATTCGACATCTTGTTTCTCTCGTAGTTAGGACTTAATAGCTGTAAACTTCCATACAAATCTGGAGTCAATTAAATCAATTGGACATTAAAGCCTTCTCATTAGTGGTGCGTTAATGGCATTGGAAAGCCATAATGTACCCTCGGTAACCTGAGTTGAAATGACCATCGTCTGAACCAACCACACGGTTCTCTGCCACAAAGCAATTTAAACTTGAAGAATAATTTGTCCGCTCGGTGCCGTCGACCTGACATTCTCCTACTGTGATTTGAATACAAGAAAGCTCAGCTTATTGGGTCATAGCTTCGATGCTAATACAATGAAATTAGACTTAAATATTATTCAGCAGCTTAAACTCAAGGCTTTAAATATTACTGAACGACTTCCACAAAAGTTATTTTACTCAGTTCCATCACATTTAAATAAAAGCGGAATATATCGGTTTTAAAAAGGGTGCGAATTTATAAGCGATAGAAGGAAAAAAATTTAAATCAATTTGTTCAGCCTTATCAAGTCGAATTACTGATCTTCAGATGTTTCTAACCGACTTCAAAAAAGGAGGGGGTTTCTCAATTCGAACGTATATATTTTTTTTATGTGTGTTCGCGGGGTAACTTCGTCGTTTATGAACCAATTTTGATGATTCTTTTTTTATTTGAGAGCTGGTGCTTTCCCTTTGGTCCCATTTAATTTTGATCAAGATCTGATTATTGGTTTGGTCGAGTTATCCTTAATAATGCGTATTTGGCTACATTGATGATGTTCTCATCTTTGGCAAGAACAAAATAAACAACTGTGTAGGATGGTTTAGTAGTGTGCATACATATATGTATGTGATTGCTACAATCACATACATATATGTATATCTATTGATAACTCAATTCCAAATTGGTTATAGATAGCATTTAATAGTACAAAGTTACATGCAACTGTTAAACTAAACAAGGTATACACAAAAAAGCTAATAAAAACATTATTTCTATAATACAACTTTTAACATGACGGTGAAGCCATTAGGCACCGGAACTCCGGAATAAAACATATCATCCCAACCGTATTTGGAATTTTCATGAGATGAATTATGGCCAAAAATGATTTAAATCGTATACCGTTTAGCTGATGCGTCAATTTGAGACTGAATTTATTGTTTGAATCTAAGTCAGACAACGCTATTCTTTCCAAGGTTTTAACACGACTCAGAGCAACATACACCTGTCCTTTGGCGAATTTTTTCTTGCCTAGATCTATAACAGCTTTTTCTAGTGTAGTTCCCTGTAACTTGTGAACCGTAACTGCCCAACCTAAAATCAAAGGTAACATTCGGCGCTCGACATCTCCGTATCCTTTAGTTGCCTGAAATGTCACAACAGTAGGAGCAATCGGTACCCAGCCATTTTCATCTTTAATTTTACTTCCAATCGTATCATCATCAAATCTAACTAACACACATTCCGGTTATTCCCCTTCTTGAATTTGTTCTCTCCGAAGAGCAGGCCATTTAAATTTTTTAACAATACTGTACGGTTTGCACACCTTTTAGATGATTTTAGTATAAAAAGAGAAAAACTGATTATCTGATATAATTGATTTATTGCACTGAAAACCTGATAATATTAAATGATTGATGTGAGCCGAACGCGATCGTAATGACGACTGAATAATACAAAGGTTAACTTAAACGTGTAAAAATATGATTGCTGAGTGCACACAACGTGAGCGCGATATGTGCGATGTTGACATCGTACATGCTCCGGGGCGCGGTAAGAGAGATGGAAGATGCTGATGATCTGATGAGTAACAAGGTGAATCCAATTTTGCTTAGGGCTAGATGATATTACAGATATTCCCGACAATTATTCTAGATCAATTTTTCGAAAACTGCACTTAGTAAATATAGGCGAGCTGGCTGTGCTCGTCACGTTTATTTTTGACTCTTTGTTCACTGCACTTGAATATTGCACTTCACTAGGCTCTGCTTTTACACTTTCACTCTGTATACTGATCTCACTAGTGCTGTTGATTTGTTGGCGACTCTTGTTTGCGGGCGGGGCGGCGCCTGCGCGAGCGGTGCGACCGCGCGCGCGTCTCCACGCGAGCGCGAACAGGGCCAGTCCTACTGCTATCACCACGTAAATGGCTGCGTAGTGGTGAATGTCATGAAATGATAGCCCGTCATTGTCTTCTTTTAATTGTTCCGTTGCAGTCTTCATCTGCTCGATCTGCTCATCGATACTCTTGAATGTTCCAGAGAAACTATTGCTTTCATTAAACTCAGTTATTGGGATAGATATATTAATGAGGTAATTGACAGGCGAGATCTCTGCTGTTACCACGTCTGCCTGTATGTTTATTTGATTCGTTTGCGTTTTATGCGAAGTGACCGTGAATCCGTCGCCTTTGATTACGCAATCACTGCCCAGTGCTATAATGCTGACTCCGTTTAATTGCTCGCTCGCAATCTGATGCCCACATATTATTCTTAGAGTGCATTGACCGCAGCAAGTAAACATAAAAGTATTTACTGGAAATAGCGTTGTCCATGTATTTTGACATATGCTAGATATGGTTTGACATTCTTTTAGATGCTCGTCTTTAACACAAAAATCAAGATCTGACTCTTTCTGTAATACTGGTTTTTGTAACTCGCACAGTTTTGTATATGCGTCGATTTGTAGACATTTCTGTAAATCACTCTCTGATATCCATATGAAGGTGTCTTTCAAGATATTCATAGCCAAATAACTTTCTACAGGAAGGACATTGATCATACAATGTTTGCCGTTGCGGCGAGGAATTGTTATTGTTTTATAAATGTCATAGCTGTCTCTATTAATTAATGGTATTTGGAATTCAAAAATAAAATATTTTGTCGTCATACGTCCTTTGACTTTCAATATTTTATAAATTTGAAGAAGGTCTGTCTGAATGTTATGAATGGGTAATGACAGCTCCTTTGACAGCTGACTTGAGATAATACTGAATTCATCTTTTAGTTGAGTGGGTGTGAGAAGGTGTACATTAAAATGTTGGACATTAGTAATGGTATCCAATAAGCTGTCTTGGATGTTCATTAGACTCATGAGCATGCTGTTTGCCATGATGCTTGTTGCCATAAATTCGTTTACCTTTTCCGAAATACGGATTTCATTTTTGAGTTGACTTGTGGCTTGTTCTAAACGAATTAAATGTTGATTGAAGATCTTATGCTGTTTCTCCATAGTGCTCTCAACTCTCTTCAAAACATTGTTTTCTGCTTCTATGACTGATGTTTGATTTTTCCAATATTGAGCTATATGTTTCTGATTGGTTCTAATCATTGTTATATCCTTTTGATATTGTTCGGCGAAACGTTCATCTAATACGCCGAACAAACTGTTTGCAATATATCCGACACCGTCGATAAGGCCGCGGCGCGCGCGTGCGCTCTTTACAAAGTGCTGACTCTGTAACATGGTGTCATAATACTCCAGCTCGACGATGCCGTGATGTAATTGCATAAGGATGACGTCACAATGTGATTGTTTTTGTATTGCTACACATAGATTTGATAAATAATCGTAATAGCTTTTTAATATTTTAGTACCTTGCCAGTATGGTTCCATGTTATAATAAACTACTATTTTCCATTTATCTTGAATTAGGTGCATGTCTGATAACTTGTCAAAATAAATGCTGTTGTTATTCTGTAACGCCGAAATATTATAAGCGCCATGAACTGGTGGTGAGGCAAATAACATAATCAACATAAATATCAAGCTTACGAAGTTAACGCAAGATGTTTTAAATGTTTTTTTGCTTTCCTCTTTTCTGATAGCTGTTTCAGGTTTCTGTTGCTGCTGATTGCTTTGATTTGATGATTCGTTGACTGGTAGAATAGATAATTTAACTATTGGCCGTTTGATTATGCCGCCTTTAGTCTTGAGGCTAACGACACGCACGTATCCGTCCTTCCCTGGATGCACTTCAACAACACGGCCCAATGCCCACTTGCCAGGGGGCAAGTTAGCGTCATGAATGATAACAATATCATTTATTTGAATATTAGGGTGGGATCCTCGCCATTTACTTCTTGCTGATATGCCTGCTAAATACTCTGTACGCCAACGGACCCATACGTCATTGAATATTTTTTGTGTTAACTGCCATCTGGTTCTTTGGTCTCGCTCTGTTTCTGTTATTGTTAAGATGGGTCCACTAGCCAGGAAGTGAGATGGTGTAAGATAATTTATATCATTAGGATCTTCGGTTATTGCACAGAGGGGTCGCGTATTGAGACATGCTTCGAGCTGAGATAATAGGGTAGCGTACTCCTCATACGTGAGTTTCTGATCGCCGACTACTCTATGCAAGTGATGTTTTAGACTTTTCACTGCAGCTTCCCACAACCCTCCAGCGCTAGGCCAAGAGGGAGCGTTAAAATGCCATGTGATTTGCATTTCACTGATTTCAGATAAAAATTCCTTTGTTAAGACTGATTTCAGATAAAAATATTCCTGTTCCAAAATTCTACTGGCTCCAATAAAGTTAGTTCCATTATCACTAAAAATATGTTTGGGGGTACCTCTTCTTGCTGCTAGCCTTCGCAGGGCCGCCAAGAATGCTGCTGATGATAAATCTGATACTAATTCGAGATGCATAGCCTTGGTGACCATGCAGACGAATACTGCTACGTAGCCTTTTGTTGTTTTGATGCCTCGGCCTTTATTTGATTTAACATCTACGAAGCCCGTGAAATCTACGCCAGTGTGGTAGAACGGTCGGGTAGGATTTGTTCTAGACTCCGGCAAATCCCCCATAATTTGTTGCTGTTTCACTGGTTTATGTCGCTTACAGAGTACGCATCGATGTAAACGTTTCTTGACCGCTCGATTTCCTCCCAATATCCAATATTGTTGTCTGAGCCATGATAAAGTAAGGCGTACTCCACCATGAAAGGTTTGTTTATGAGCATAATCTATTAATAAATCTGTTAAATGGCTGCTATGTGGAATAATGAGTGGATGTTTCATGTCTTTGCTGATGTTAGCGTTCTTTAGACGCCCTCCAACTCTAAGGTAACCGTCCTTGTCTAAAAATGGGTTCAAGCTATATATCTTGCTTTTTGGTTTAACCAGATTATTCTGCTCGAGTCGTTCAATCTCTTCTGTAAATTCTATTTGCTGTACATATTTTATTATTTTTAATTTTGCTGATTGAAGCTCCTCTACTGTTAAGAATGCTTGCTTGCGTCTATCACGTGTAATTGCGCGTAGTACCCAAGCAAGGACACGTGATACTCGCGAAAAACTGCTGTGCTTGTTAAGTAATTCTTGTATTATATTATGTTTATCTGTATGGGTAGCATTTAATAATTTAACTTTCTTTGCTTCCAACTGTGTTTCGAATATAGTCTCATTCCCAACATCTTGATTACTATATGTTACTAACCAAGTGGGTCCCTGCCACCAGAGTGAATGATGTTGCAACTGTGACGCAGTCAAACCACGACTCGCACAGTCAGCAGGATTTTCACTGGATTTGACGTACTGCCAACTGTCTGATGGCATTATTTCAATAATCTTCTTAATTCGGTTGGAAACAAATGGCTTCCAACGATTGGGGTCCCCTTGTATCCAGCCTAATACTGCTTTGGAGTCACACCATCCGTATATCTGAAGCGTGTGGCTACTCAAACTCTGTTTAACTTTGACCATCAGCCTTGTGAGTAATAACGTTCCACAAAGTTCTAATCTAGGCAATGATGTTTCGCTGGTTGTTTTGCTTATAGGTACGACTCTTGTTTTTGCTGCTAAGAGAATGACAGATGTTGCATCTTGTCTCTGTATTCTAGCGTATATAACGCATGCATAGGCTTTTATTGAAGCGTCACTAAAGCCGTGAATCTGAATAATGTCCTTTCCATTACTGCCAATCCATCTTGGTATTTCTAACTGATTGATGTTATCTATGCCTGACCGTAATTTAACCCATTCTGCAAATATGTTATCTGGCACCTTATCATCCCATTGTAAGTCTGCAATCCAAGCATTTTGGAAAAGTAGCTTTAGTTTTATAGTGACTGGTGCCAACCACCCTAAAGGATCGAATATTTTTGAAATTTCTGCTAATAGATTTCTTTTGGTTGGCCTTGATTCTGATTTCTCTGACATCTTACATTGAAATGTGAACACATCTTGCTTTGCAATCCAAATAAGCCCCAAAGCTTTTGTTGATTCTAAATGTTTAAAATCAAAGTTTTCTGGATTACATGTATTCTGACATATATTTTCTAATAAAGTGGGCGTATTTGAGATCCATTTGCGTAGATTAAATCCCCCTAACTTAAGTAAATTTATGAGGTCTGCTTGTAAATGTTTAGCTGCGTGAACATTATGGCCTCCACTCAATAAGTCGTCCATATAAAACTGGTCTTCCAAGACTTTGGCTGCTACTGGAAATCGATGTCGCTCATCGCTTGCTAATTGTTTTAGCGTCCTCATGGCAAGGAAAGGAGCTGCTTTCGTGCCATAGGTGACCGTTGCTAACTGATAATCCTGAAGGGGCAACTCTGCGGATTCACGCCATATTATTCTTTGATATCTCTGATCATCCGGATGAACCAAAATTTGCCTAAACATTTTTTCTAGGTCAGCAGTAAAGGCGTATTGATACTGTCGCCAACTGATCACTAAAGATAACAAATCTTTCTGTAAGTTTGGCCCCCTAAACATGAGATCGTTTAAACTGAAGCCAGATGACGTAGACTGTGACGCATTAAATACGACACGAAGTGACGTAGTCGTAGAGTCAGCACGTTGTACACAATGGTGCGGTAGGTAATAACTCGGTATCTCGTTACTATTTGTTAAGTGCATATGACCCAGACTGATGTATTCTTGTATAAATGATTTATAATTGTTTGCGATATTTTCATGCCTTTTGAATTTTCTTTCTAATTGAAAAAATTGTGCAACTGCTGTATGTTTTGAATGCCCCAATTTATTGTTTACATCTGAATGCATGGGGAGACGGACTACATATCTACCATCTTCTCGCCGCTCTGTTGTTGAGTTGTATAACTCTAAACACTGATTATCCTCGGACGTCATGTCGCTATCATCATTGATATCCTCAATCGACCAAAACCTCTGAAACTCGTCATCATTCAATAAAGCCACACTACAGTTTAAAGATTTCATATCGGCTGCGTTCCCGCATAGGATCCACCCGAAGCGCGTTTGTTGAGCTATCGGCAGAGACTCATTTGTTTTGATAATACCTCCCATGAGTATGATGGCATAGATATCTGCACCTAATAATAAGTCTACAGGACGACTGATATAGTATTCTGGGTCTGCCAACTGAATATGCTCTATATACTCCCACGCAGGCTTTTCAAATGATCGATTGGGCAGATTATTGATTACATTTTTCATGATAATCACGTCTGTACTGATTGAATAATCACTGTGAATCGATGACAGGTTGATCGTCAACATTCCTTTACACGTGTTGCCTTTGGCACCTACTCCAAATACTATGCCCTTACAACGCTGACGTTGCAGGCCCAATAACTGAGCTGCATTCTCTGTTACAAGAGAGGCTTGGGAGCCTTGATCTATAAGGGCACGTAATACTTTGTACGATCCGTTTGCCGCTCGGACTTTCACTTGAGCAGTTGCTAAGAGTATTTCGCCTGACTCGCCCTGTGTTGCATAGGCACCCTTCTCTTGCTGACTTGATCCTTGCTTGTTTCCTTTAATAGCTTCATTTGGTTTTAAATTAAATAATTTATAAGTATCATGTAAAATTGTATTATGATCGCCCAGACATGTACGACATTTTTTGTTCGATAAGCATTCGTTGCCCTTATGGTTGTGAAGGCAATTTTTGCATAGTGACAATTTTTCCACTGTTTCCAATTTCATGTTCGGCGGTAATTCTAAGAATGTGTTGCAATGGAATATTCCATGATTTTTATTGCAAACTGGGCACATGGGTAAATTAGAACGGAAATTTGTCTTATTATGTTGGAATAGTTTCTTGATAGTTTTATTATTTGTATCTGTATTACTGCTAAATGTCTTAAAAAAGGGCTTTCTGATATTTTGATACGATGTCTCCTGCTGATGACTAGACTTGCCCGTATCCAGCTTGCGCTTTGATGATTCTAGGGATGTAAATTTACTCTCCAGAAAGTCTAGTAATTCCTGAAGCGACGGTAGGTCCCTGGGGCTCTTTAGTGATTCGATGTAATCATTATGCGTGTCGGCATCTAACTTATTGGAAATGATATACACTACTAATGGATCCCAGGTACTTATGTCAACTCCTAGGGTCTTTATGGCATTCAAACATTCATTGGCCGTGTCATGTATTTTCTTGATGGCCATTGCCGATTGATGCTGTATGGTCTGGAAACTCATAAGGATGTTGATATGAGAATTGAAAATAAGCTTGGCGTTATTATAACGATGAGTTAAAATATCCCAGCACACCTGATAATTGTCTGAACTGATTGGTAAATGCTGGATCAATCTTTCTGGTTCTCCTTTAAGCTTGCCCTTCAAAAATTGTAGTTTTTGAGCATTTGGCATTGATTTATTGTTATGAACTGTTTCAAAAAATAAATCTTTGAAAGACACCCACTGATGATAGTTGCCTGTGAATGTTGGTACGTCCATCTTAGGCGTAGACTTCTCCCTATAACTAGTGGACCACATTCTACGGCTAACATCTTTCTTGATTTCTTGATACTTTTGCTCATGTTTACTGAAAGTCTGTTCGTATTCTATGTTCTCCTCATAGACTTCGCTGTCAATTTTCCAATGCAGAGAGTCAATTGCTGACCAACGATTTTGAATTGTTTGCAAAATATCTTCAAATTCCCATTTTTCTGAAACATTTTCAAGGTCAATACTGCTCACAGTTCTAGTGAAAGCTTTGAAATTACTTTTCTGGTTTCTGAACATCTCTTCTAATTTACTGCTTATTCCCTGCTCGCGAGAGTCTGAGAAGGCTGCTTGCTGCTGAGTGGATATCTCCGAGCGCGATGATGTTTGCGGCGTAACCACTAGGCCACTGGGGGACTGCTGTTGTACTCCCAAGGGCGTCGCTGGACGTAGAAGAGATTTTTCGGCTGCTTTTGAATCGGAAGGGAATTGATTCATGATATATAATCGTGTATTAATGTAGTACTCTTCCGTCTGCTTATACACGTCATTGATGAAATAATCATAGTTTCTTTCGTCGAATTTGCACAACTTGATGTGGTTGAATTTTCCAATGCAGAGAGTCAATTGCTGACCAACGATTTTGAATTGTTTGCAAAATATCTTCAAATTCCCATTTTTCTGAAACATTTTCAAGGTCAATACTGCTCACAGTTCTAGTGAAAGCTTTGAAATTACTTTTCTGGTTTCTGAACATCTCTTCTAATTTACTGCTTATTCCCTGCTCGCGAGAGTCTGAGAAGGCTGCTTGCTGCTGAGTGGATATCTCCGAGCGCGATGATGTTTGCGGCGTAACCACTAGGCCACTGGGGGACTGCTGTTGTACTCCCAAGGGCGTCGCTGGACGTAGAAGAGATTTTTCGGCTGCTTTTGAATCGGAAGGGAATTGATTCATGATATATAATCGTGTATTAATGTAGTACTCTTCCGTCTGCTTATACACGTCATTGATGAAATAATCATAGTTTCTTTCGTCGAATTTGCACAACTTGATGTGGTTGTTCTGAAACTCCTGCCAATACGACTCTAAAGAGCTTAGGCGGTTCTTTATATAAGTAGGAGTCTTGCGCTCTGCACCGTCTTTCTTGAAATTTGTGAGAAGTTTTTCTATTCCTCCTATGATTTGTTGCTGCGTTGCTAGGAGATCCTCCATGTCGATAGCTTAGCTGCTTGCAATGATAGAGGGATCACTCACCGAAAGCTGCTGCGTCACTTACTTGGCCGGGCGGTATCCACAGGAGGCGCTGACCAACGGGCACTTCACAACTACACTCGCGATAAAGTCCCGCTAGCGGTAGCTCGAAGGACCAAAAAGATGTACGGTTTGCACACCTTTTAGATGATTTTAGTATAAAAAGAGAAAAACTGATTATCTGATATAATTGATTTATTGCACTGAAAACCTGATAATATTAAATGATTGATGTGAGCCGAACGCGATCGTAATGACGACTGAATAATACAAAGGTTAACTTAAACGTGTAAAAATATGATTGCTGAGTGCACACAACGTGAGCGCGATATGTGCGATGTTGACATCGTACAAATACCCATTGCTCCGTTTACAAGGCTCGTCTCCTCATTCGAAAGGCATCCTTGTTATGTCTACCCATCTCTTAAAATAATAAAATAAAATAATTTAGACCCTTATAAATCAGATCGAAATTTAATCGGTTTTATTCCACAAATTTGAAATGACGCGTGTCGATTTAATTTATATTTGATTCAGAAATATGTTATCGACAGTGATTCTAACATAATGTATAAAACCAATTAATGATTGATTGATTCTAATCATCGATGTATTCTGAAATAACTAATAGTGTAACTGCCTTGTTGTGCACGTCACATAAGTTCGAATAATATTTGCCCGTCCATCTCGAGTGTGGTCAAGATTATGCATCTTAAGTGAGCTCCTGGAATCAATTCCAGGGTCGGATATGTCGTTATTGGAATTTTCTGTTAGGCAATTTCAATTGCAGCGTGAAGTCAGGAATCGTTTTAATTATTATATATTAAGTTAACGGCAAAGCTATAGATTTCCACTTGCTACGACTTGTACTTTTCCATTACGTGGGACCTAAAAACAAAGCTGGCGAAAAGTAATAATACACCTCAGTTTACTCCTCTGGGGATAAACACGTGTCTATAAATATATGTAGTTATGTGTGACATAGATTCTTCAGGTAGTACTTTCAATATACCTTTTTATTATTCTAGTTTGGAAAATCATCTAAAGATCTGACGGTATATATCAGACTTGTACTGCATAAAACCGTACCCGTGTTCCTTCATTTGCTATTTACATTCCAGTGCCGCAGTTCTCCTGTCAGATTGCTCCAAGACCGCGTACAATATGTATATCTTTGTATGATGCTTTTGCCGCGTTCTTTAACAACAAACAAAGTATAATACGTTATATAAAAACTTGCTGTATTATTGTATACCTACGTACAATAAAGTTGTTTGTATTTGTCTTTGTGTTGTGTATTTAGAGTCAATGTCCTTTCGTGACCGTATGTTTGTTACTACTTCCTACTACATATGTGAACAGGTGTTATTACGACACGATATTTGTTATTGTTTTTAATACAACTTCCGAAATATGGAATCAATGCGTCGCTTTACAAATATTGGAATAATAGATACATAAAACAAACGCAGTGTCGGCGTACCAATACTTGAATCATGCTATTTTTGTTCTCGAAGAAGATAGAGAAAAGATGGCTAGATGACCACATGCACCATTGTGCCGTCTTTCTAGCAGACAGACAGTTAACAATTAATAAGTAAAAAAGAGAGGTATTAACATTAGTCTTTTGATGGATATAAAGACCGATCCTCGGTTACGTCACTCTCATAGTTGAACTTTAAAGAACCTTTCTGCAGTACTTCCTTACGTTGCATAAGAAACCTCGCAACATTGCAACTTTATATACCGAGTAGTTTCATCTACGTATACCATTCAAAAATATTATACGAGAATGTCATGCAACTAGGTATATTTGATTTATATATGCAAGAGTAGAGGAAAAATAGGAAGCTACACTATTCTTGGACTACATGGGCTATGTTTTTTATATGGATCGAAACTAATCATGATGATATCAATAATAAAAAATCCAACAACATCCTTAAATTAAATACCAAACTATAGTTTTATATTTATAATATCTTTCTTCTTCGTTATATGAGGAGACAATAAACAAGTAATTACTTACGCTTAATAGAATTTTTACCTCAGGACACATTCTCAATAAAATTTCATGAAAATCAACGACAGTAATGCTCCAATAATTGATTTTTCGATTGCGATAGCCTAGTGGGAGACCGTTGGACTGCCACGCTGATGTCTCGAGTTCGATCACAAGGCGCGCATCTCCGACTTTCCGAAGTTATGAGCGGATTAAATAGTTAATTATCGCTTGCTTAAACGGTGAAGGAAAACATCGTGAGGAAACCTGCTTGTCTGAGAGTTCTCCATAATGTTCACGAAGACATGTGTAGTCTGCCAACCTGCACTTGCGTGGTGGACTATGGCCTAACCCTTCTCACACTGAAAAGAGGCCCGTGCCTAGGATTGGGACAGTTAAATACAGGGCTGATATTATTATATTTTGATACATAGATGTCATTCTGTGTATTTAAAATACTTTATTTTGTCGCCGTAGGATGTAAGTAGAGGCGGCTACTGGGTAATAAATTGCTTAAGACATGATGAGACGGATAAATGGCAATATAAAACATAAAATTATGTTGTTATCATAAAACCTTCTGAGAAGACATCGCGATATTCGCAATATGATATGCGTTACTAATGCGAAGTTTTAATAGTTCGCGTGATAGCCGCCTGCAGGTGGTACTCGTAACCTGAAGATTAAACCGGCCTGTTTTATTCCAAGTTTATCATACCTGCAATATTCCTGGACAATTTTATATATTTAATCGTCGATTAGACCTATTCTGTCTATGAAAAAGATAGCGATTGTGTCTCCATTTATAAGATTAGTTGTTTAAGATACCAAATAACTACATGTTTAGTAAATAATTCGACACAACGTTGCTGTCTCTCTTGTTAGAAACTAAATGTAAAAATCACAACCCTCTTATTTATGTGATTTTAAATTAAATTATTATCTTATCTTTACTTATAAAGAGGAAAGATATGATTTTTTGTTTGTTTGTAATGATTTAACTGAAAATTAACTCAACCCATTCTAAAATTCTTCCACCATTAGAATACTATATTATGACCGAGTAACATAGGCTATATAATATTAAAAAGAAGTAATGTTATACCTAATCTACTTTTACGCGAGCGAAGCCGCGGGCAAAAGCAAGTTTTATACATATTTTATTTCAATGTATACATATTTTTGAACTCTGATTATAATAATAATAATTAAGCAATAGCAGTATTAATTTATATTTAGATGGCTAAAACTTTACGTCAAGAAAATGATTAAACCTCTGATTACGTAAAACGCAAACTTAGCATGTTGTGATTTCTTTAAGATTGAACACACCAAAACTTGTCTAATTAGGTCACTTTTTGACATGTCAAATTAATAATTCTTTTTATCGAAACTGTAAGTAACATTGTATTTTTAATACTGTCCAAGATATATTTTTTTAAATAGGACGGCCATGCTAGTTTGTCAACTTATAAATCGTGATTTCAACCTTTGTTAAAAGAAACGTAGTGAAAAATATTATTAATATTGTAAAATAGTAGTAGAGATTTACAACGTAGTCTAAATCCGTGTCCAGAGTTTAAGAAGTCACGGTGTAATTTACGAACGTCGCGCAGACCACGTGGTTGACAGTAGTTCTCATCCTACACACACATTGCTGAAAGTTCAAAGTTTCAAACTTCAGAAAATATCAACATTTTATCGCGGATCATATTTTGTTACAAAATTTTATTAAGCAATCTTCCTTGAGCGTCCAAATGGTACAACATTTTATTCTTCGTCTGGGAACCACACGATCGACGTTTCTTTCCACTCAAGTAAAACAAACTTCATTTTACAGTGCACTCACACAAAATTAAATTACTGCAGTGAGATCCCGAACACTCTTAACTTTGAATTACGACTGAGCTTAAGATTGCAACGCAAAAGCACAGCCCGTGATAAAAAATAACTTGTGTGTAACATTTAGCAAGAGCAAGGATAAACCAACAAAGTAAAATTATAATATAAAGTTTTGACTTGATAACTCAAAAATTACACAATCTCTTCAAGAAAAATAAGTTAGCAAGCGAAGGGCTACTTATTCCACAGCTACGGTTCGCTTTTATTTTATCAGAGTAGAAATCATTTTATTTACACAGCGATGACGCACAACCCACAAAATTTATAGATTAGTCAAATCAATTCAATCCATTCGGAGGGGCTAGTTTTGTGAGCGTTCTAAACAAAATTCCAAGTGCGATGATTGCATTTAACTGCAAAAATATTTCTTTACTTATTTATTCTCCAGAAATATTCAGTTATGATGGCAATGACTCTACCAACATTTTATTGTGATATCATACTCATTCATGAAAAATATGTAGTATAATTTGAGAGTGCCGTGTGAATATATTGTAACAGAAATAAAATGCTTTGGACATATGGTGGGCATAGACGGCATTAGATTGATCAGGAAAGTATATAAGGCAAATGTGAATAGGGCCAGACATTGTGGGAAAAGGCTTGGTTAAGAGTAGTAAGTAAAAGTGATATGGTAGGCTGCAACGCCACAAGTGAAACCTGTAATCTCTGTCCATCCTTTTGGGAAGGAGGCGTAAATGTATTTATTGCTAATACCCTTTTATTGAAGATTAATGATAAAACCCAATTGCTGATCGTGAAACGTACCGAATACGGTTTCCGCATCGATGTCAAGGTTTTCTATATGGCAATGCCCATTTCCAGAACGGAATCTTAAAACTGAGTCTTATAACACCCGGGCTCAGTATATCAAATGGGGACTAAATTAATACCGAGCGAAGTGTGGTTATGATAATTCTCCGCCTTACTCCTGTGGGACGTTATATATCTTCGAAACCTTGTGATATTTGTTTTTTATACACAATTTCGTAATTATTACTAGAGAGCACGAAACCTCTAATGCTGCGTAGTTGTTTTATTATCTCATGTTATATCTACGTTATATATAATGTAATGTTAACACAAACTAATGGCCTATACACGTAATAGTGTTGGTAACAAAAATGTTTCTTTAACTCAGTAGTAATACGGTACGGTGGACGTTCTCGCATACAAAGTGTTCATTGGCCTTAACACAAGGCATAATACATGATACTTAAGTAGTTGCACTATTCATTTCAATACTGTCATTGTTGGTAACTACACATTGTTTGAAGTGGGATGAGTCCTGTTACATATGTTTGCATAGCATTAAGTAGAACAAAAAGTTGTAAAGCAAAAGCAAAACACTCCGCGCCGTTCAGTACAACATTCGCCTTTTGTCAGAAGTACTAGATTGACATAAAATTTTGATTATCAATTCGATTATTGGCTGTACTTTTATATAGAATATCATTTGGTACATACTAATACAATGTTCGTCAATAACATTGTATTTCAATATCAAAATGCGAATATTTAACCTGCTGGACCTCAGAATAAAGTACTGGACGGAGTACAGTGTAGTCAAAAGTAATACATAGGTTGGCTATGTCAAACTTCTTTGTTGTTCTTCCGTCAAGATTGAGTATAAATGTAACTAACTTTTAACAACAAATTATTTTATGTCGACACGTGTTCGCTTAACTACGTAATACCAAGGACGTCTTTGCAGCAATTAGTCTTTTATTAACTTCAATCTTTGTAGTTCAAATTACAAAACATTAATTACCTTTTACTCCGTTTCTGGATGTATTGACAAGGGCCATCATCATTCAGCCATATGATTCATGAATTGTATTCTATATTGTTTTTCATATTGGTCGCTGGCTAGGCCGCTCGATTTACAAAGACTGTAACTTTACTTTTCGAACTTAAATCCTTTACCTGACATCTATATTATTTTTCCTTTTATAAATCTTTTACTGCAGCACTGACTGCTGACGATGAAAGCCTAAGAACTCTAAGGCGAATATTCAGCGAATTTTATGACACAATACTCCTTTCGATCTAGAGCTGCTTTGAAAAATACCCCTGTGGGAACTTGTACACGCGATACCCTTTTATGTTCGACTTAATTTCCTCTATTGAAAGCTATTTTATGAAGAATAAAAACAAACCTCGTTTTACGATGTCATATATTTCGGCATGAGGTTATCAGGCCAGTATTTGCAATGCGAGTAGATATATTTATTACACTCTCTGTTCAACCATGTTATATTGAATTACTGAAACCTATGTGGTAAGATTTACGCGAGGCTTACTGGTTAGAACGCTGACTACTTTACCTATCTACAAGCCTAATCCTTATCATTTTCACTAAACAAGTTAAGTCTGCGATCTCCGTTGCGTACGATATAAAGGACAGGACAATAGCGTAAATGTAAATGCTTCCTGAAGCCAACACGACCATGCCATGCGATACATATGTCACGCTCCGTCCTCATTATATGACGTACTAGCACAGAATAACTAAAATATGAATCATACGACAAACACGTTACCTTGAGTGAAATCATATAATTTCATAGTTCCTTTTAACACGATGTATGGGTAAAGAAAATAAATACGTATTTAGTAAGTATATACATATATTGGCTAAAGTCCAGTAATCTGAAGGGCGCCACCAGCCGTTTGTCAAAATTTGACAGCGGTTAATAACATCGCCCAACGCATAGACCATTGCAGTACAAACGAAGTACCACTATCTTCACCAACGCGTTGCATATACTCATTGTTTGTCTAGTTCTTCTTTTTGTTCATTGTAAATATAAGTTTGTCGCATTGTTGTATATACCCATAGCCGGCAACAATAATAAGATTTACAACTGTATTGTCTCAAGTTCACTCATGCGGATTTGTTACAGGAAGTGTTGGTAGCTACCTGGGAAATTCCTCGTATGTGATATCACTGTTTTAATCAACACTTTAATTCCCAAGTGGAAATAACACACGGAGATCCGGAGTAGTAATGATTTTCTTGGGTTTTCCGCAATGTCGGAATGCATAAATATGAGTTTTATAAACGGTAATTAGTAATTAAATTAGTACATGTACTTTTTTAATAATAAGGTACCTATTTTTATAATTCAACTTGTTGTAGATATCACGAAAACAGTGCCAATGTTGCATTCATAAGTAGCAATTTCGTGACAAATTTGACACATATATAAAGAAAAATGGCTACAAACATGCAGGCTTAAATCATCAATTGTATTGTATTACAAGTTATATACTGCCAATATGTCAGTAAAATTACAAGTAAATGGTAGAAATGTGTTTTATTTTTATTTAAATTACAAGGAACATATTTTATACAAAAGGCTCAACTTGTAAGTTGAATTGAATAGTAAATGCAGTATTACTATATAATTTATTTCAAATGCAAGTCTACGTGTCTAAAGAAAGTTCAGTTTTTATAATTTTAATTTGCGTAACGTGAATAAAACTTTGCAGATAAAGCTGTTGTAAATTCAGTAAATTTAAAACTTTTGTCTCATTAGCATTTTGTTTGCAAACACCATTCTTGGCTATGATAAGATTTAATTTGAGTGAATAACTTCAGTTAATCTGTTTACAATATGATATCCAAAATTCCGTACTTATATTGTTGCCTAACCAATGCAGATTAAAACAAATTACTACTAGTTTTAAAATAAGTAAATCGTGGTGGATCGTCTAATCGCGATGTTTTTTTACTTTTTATATTATCCTGATTCAAGATGATTATAGCTTTCAACAACCTGTGAAGAATTATGCGCCAAATATACTGCAATGTAACAAGTTTATCAAATAACATGGCTAATTTGATAATTTTATACACACACGCGACTTATATGCCTGTACGTAGTAAAACAGTTAATTTACACATTCCTGTTTGCTCCAAACAACTAGACAATAAGCATGTACATCCTCCTATTGGGCGTCGCGAGATGTTATATAGCCTATAGCCTTCCTCAATAAATGGGCTATCCAAAAATAAAATAATTTTTTAAATCGAACCATTAGTTCCTGAGATTAGCGCGTTCAACCAAACAAACAAACTCTTCAGCTTTATAATATTAGTATAGAAGGACAGATTACGATCTAGTAGCCAGTACATCAATAAGTGGGCGGCAAAACGGCTGGACATGACGCGTCATCGTCAATCTCATATGCCGTGTATTTGTGTCAAGTCCATGCGATGATCTGATAACAGAACATTGCTATGAGAACTGACACTTTGAGGCTATACAAATTGTAATACATGGGCTACTTTAATCAAACGAATTCATAAGATAACGCGATCTTTAAGCCAATAGAAATAGAGTAAAAGACAAGTTATTCAAATAATCAATACAAAGTGTCGCGAATGATTTCACATTCATACTCTTTTTGTGACTATTGAAATTTCGTTGAACATTAAAACATGAAGTGCCAAATAAACTGTTAAAAAAAAGTAGTATTGCGCAGTGCTGTTTAATTATGTATACTCAGTAATAAAGTAGACTTTAATATTGAAGTACGTACCTACCTAAATTCCTTGCGCCCGGTTTATCTGTTACAAAATAATTACTAAAATGCCAGTGTCGAGCAAATAAACACTGGGAAGATTTGTGTGAAATAATATTGGTGACTTATTATTTAATTGTGTTTAATTGTTGAAATAAGTTTGTGTCGGCCACGAAACAGGTACTTAGTAGGTATTTACAAAAGACATAAAATTTAGCAGTTAGCTTGCGTAGCAATATTAGCGGCCTAACCTAGCGGCGTGCGGTTTACTTAAGAAATTGTCTGGACTAGTTGGTGTCCGCAACTTTGTCTGTACTAAACGAAGAGGTAGTTAGCTAGAGGACGTTTTGTAAAATGGAGAAAGTATTTCTTTGTGCCTCTGTTACAAATTATACTGGTTCAGTTATAATTGCACTTTTGTGTTAGACATTAAGCAAATATATTTTAAATATTATATATAAGGGTCATATTTTAATTATATGTTTTACAGATCTCACTTTATAATCCTAATAGAAGTATAAACACGTAATTGTATATTGTTTACAGACATTAATACAGTTAATTCTATTGGATAGGCTATTTATATAATATTGTATGTTATTTTATATTGATACGGAAATTGACCCTACGTGAGAAAGTACTTTATTATAGAAAAAATGGATACTCCACAGATGCCATACCACACTAGAAGCCGTCTCGCCACTGCTTGCGCGCCGGCACTTATTATATCGCACATAAGACAATTATTTGTGTAATCCATAAATAATGATTCTGAATCTCAGTATACTTTGTGTCTAATAATTGTATATTTGTAAATATTTAAACCTATGACCTTGTGGCTAGAAACATAGCGCAATAGTTAATTATTTAAAGAAATATCTAAAATAATTTAGCCATACTAAGAATTTTATAATTTTATAACAATAACAATATTTTTATTCATATCATATCTAACACAAAATCAGATTAGCATACGTACATATTACTGTGGAGTAATATATATAATATAGTTTCCCACACCATGCCCTTATACAAGCATACAATAAGTAAGTTAACAGGCTTAAATATTGTATGTGTGAACATTATCCAATATTGAGTATTGAGCTACTGAGCCTCACATATTTTACTATAAGAAGGTTAAACAAGCTTACGGACAGGTTATTCATGTCAGTTACAGCGATCTGCTGTTGCTATCTGCCTTTAAACATTAATATTGAATCTTTACCAAAGAAGTTGCCATTTTGTATGAAGAAAATCGATTACGTTTTTGTTTGCATACAATTTTCTTAATGTTTTTAATGCCAAATATGGCGTCGACGGCCGTTTAATTAGTACTTGCTTGGCTTAGAGACAAGTAGGTATGGTTTGTCTTACATTATCAAAAACAGAAGCGACGGATCTGGGCTGACACTGAACGAACTTAGAATTCAAATTGTATAAAATGAATACATTTGGATTATTAATAGTACATGTTATTAATAAGTCTTTCCTCAAATCTAAAACGAATTTTCAAAATAACCATTGCATTTTGTATAAGAATTAAGAAATCAGGTGTAGTACGACAATATCATGGGTAAGATCTTATATTATACATTCAACCATTCGAAAAAGGCTGTTCTCTTAATTCAGAGGAAATATTTGTATGTCGTATTCATACGTGTTAGTTACTAATAAAAATTACACTTTAATAAAAATTAAACTGCCAAATTTTATGATATCCTTGAAAAGCGAAAAATGTTTTTTGTATGGGTAATGACAAAAGTTAATCGAAAAACAACTTCAATAGGTTTCCTGATATTTACCGACGATGTTTGATGTTGAACCTCGCATTTCCATTAAAGCATGTTGATGAAATTACATACAAGCGCAAAATGGACGACACAATATTACTGAATCTCTGGCTCGGATATTCTGCGTAATGTGAACGCACTTATTGTGCTTAAATGGAATCTCTGTAACCCCCCGTATACGTATGTCAAGTTAGCAAGTATTCATGTCGAGGTTCAGCTAAAATTCCTTCCCTTGTTATGTAAATGTTAACAATTGCGCACTTCTAAGGGCGTTATACAAACACCTAGGAACTTCAACAATTTTATGTATGCAAGCAATGTTGTATAAAGACTTTGATCTTATGTCTCTCTCTCTAATTTCAAATGTTTGCGATTCATTTGTTTGTGCAAGACAACATTAGAACAGTTGTGGTCAAAGTAGGAATTTCAAGCATCGCGTCGCGTCGTAATTCCTTTTGAATACAACTGCAGTGACTAAACGGGTATAAATTTATCTCTTACATACCTATACACTGACGCAATAGTACGTAGGTGCATAATAATAGGGAAAGGGAAAGAAGTTAAATTATTATTTAATACCTGTTTTGTTTTACATGCTTACAATTTTATTGTTCATCGTGTGTTAATTTTTATTGCTTGCTATGCCAAATTATTATTGTGTTAGCAAAATATCGTAGATAATTGATTACTTTCTACATTCGATTATGACGCAATAAAAACAGTAGGTACCGTCGCTATAAAAATACAAATTTTCAATAGGCACACTGTACAAAAATGATCGTCCGAATATTGACGGTAACACTCTAAAAATATTTTCTATCAAAAACCCGGGAACAACATTACCTTTACTTTGTAGCTCTTCGAATAATATTACAGAGAAAAATTGACAGATATTTTTAGATAAAACACGACGATGAAAGGCTTTCAGCTGTCTAAATAACAGACCAACGGGTTAGAGATATGTACTTTCAGTAATAGCCTTTTATATCGTATTACAGGCTTTTTCATAACAAAGCTGGATATGAAAGATGATGGAAAGTAAATTATTTTCCATTACCTAATGCACAAAAGCTCGGCAGAAAATCAAGGATAACAATTGATAGATTACAAATCTCTTGATATATACTTAGTCCAGTAATACAAAAATAATGGATATTTTCTCATAACACATATAAATAAAATTGGAGTGGGCGTTGTACTGATATTATATAAATATAAATATTTGTAGTGTCTCGAAATTGCGAATGATTTATGAAATTTAAGTTATGTTAATATTTTACGAAGAAACTTAAGCACACTCTTTAAGTGTAAGTAAAGTATCAAGTTTCTTAGTATAATACAATTGTTTTATTTTTTACATCTTTTTCCATAAACCAATTTCAGTGATGGTTACTTGAATGAGAATAGTTTTATTATGTTGCCTATATGCATGTTGCATGTGGCATGTTTGTTGCTCGGCAAGCACGTGGCCTTCGAGCGTTGGAATCATGCGCGGCTAGTGCGAACCAGTTGGTCGCGCGAGGCACGGAGTTGTCTTTAGCGAAGTGGCAGTGTGGTTTCACTGCCACAACGCATCTCGGGCGCTTGCCTGCTCAGCAAGTAAGAGTCATAGCTAGGGGACTCAGGCAATACCCGGCTTGTAGGCCAGAAAGGGCAGACGTATGGATGTATGTAAAGGAAGGGTCTGTTCACCAGGACAAAAACTTACGAGGCTTTAAGTAGTTAAAAAAAAAGAATTATTACTACTATTAGGTACACGCTATATAGGGAACCGAAATCCTAGTTGAGATTTCTTGCTATATAAAAAATTAACACATAAACTAATTATCTGTAATATAAATTATCACTAATTATCCTCTAATTATCTGTAATCGTTCATATTCGATGTCTATATGTCGATGTATAGTAGAGAACATGTTTCTAAAACATAACATTGTCTTCATAATATTCCAACATGACTCATATTATTAAAGGAGCTATGGTAAACAGAGGAAGCGAGCATATCAATAATGTTTCTTAAGTGTTTATATAACCATTATATTTTTTCTGAAGATATGCGTGTTGGAAACACAGAACACTATTCAATAAAGAAGAACAATCAAATCTACAATCATCTCGTGATTTCACCGAGAATCGTGTTAAGGATACATTCGGATCACTAAACGGGGTGACTGCTTTGTGCATTGCATTTTCAACATATCTACCTGGATACCGGATAAACCCGGTCTTTCTTGGAAATTCTCAAAACATGTCCCGAGATACGCTCGTTCTTTTGTTACACGTTCTGTATTGTCTTACGATAACAGTATCCTGCTATCGCCTGCACATTTTTCATTATGAAGGTAATGGAACAATCTTGGATATGAGACACAGGATGACGTAAGCTCTGTAGTGGTGTAACCTTATATTACTGCCGTTGGATAGATGTATAAGATATGTATTTATGTTGGAGTAGACATTGTCTACTTCTTGTCAAAATCTATTGAGGAATACCGACTTTGAACGATTTCGTAATGATTAAGAATTACATCATACGAGCATCGCGTTGGTGTATCCGTATTAACGACTTCTGCTTAGTAGGTACTATAAATAATGGACTAACATAGATAAATTCTTGAGACTGCAAATGCTTCATTGCTTGCCTGGATCTCTTGCTTCATTCAGTGCACTTGAAATGAAGAAATATTAAAATGGGTTTTAAATATACATTTGATTAGTATTCATAAGTCATACGTAATGTAGATGGTAATGCTTTTCAGCATCTGATTTATCTGGATTGATATTTAAATAGCTGCGAGCGGTAATGAAAGTGTCATTAATTGGACTTTTAATCGACGTCCAAACCCCAGTATTTTAAATAAATTCAATAAATATGCAAACTAGCCTGCGTAAAACGTTGAAAATAGTCGAGAATATGGAGATTTAATAAATATTAAATATAGTCATACGGGATTTGCTTTTTACATATGCATCATCTCTCATAAATATATTTATTATACGATTTTTATTTACCTTTACATGTAGATATAAACATTGATGTATTGTACTTCTATTTACCTTGTCAATATTGAAATATTTAACTAGGTTTCCTATTGATGTTGCTTTATATTTTATCTTTGCTACGGAATTCATGCACTTGAAATTTGATGAATCAATTTTCGTTTTTAAAATCGTATAGTAGTCTCTTTAAAATTTCAGTTTATACTGCAATGATAAATCTCTGAAAATAATGATTAAGTATTATTAAATATGTATTACATATTTGTTTCTAGAGTACGTACCTAATTATTATAAAATATAAGTGCTTTGGTGGCATACTATTCTCGTCACTGATATAACTACTTTGAGTCTGAGTATATTTCAAGCCTGTTTGTAATTTTAATTAGTGAATCCGAATCGGTGCAGTCTCTTATATATACACAGAGAATTGCAAAACCGCAATACTACTTTGACGCAAAATAACCAAACGCAAAAGTATTTCATCGTATAAAGTATTACATCTGTTCCAATCTTATCGATAAAGACTACCTTGAAATTGGACAACACTGTAAGTAATAGAATATTGTTCTTTGTAGACTTTCCGCCTACGTTATCGAGTGGGATGATTAATGACAGGAAATCACTCTGAAGTTCCTTTGATCACTTTGCAGTCCAAAGTTCCGTTTGACAATATTAAACAAAGTTAAAATTAATTATCGCTCGTAGATAATATTGTTTAGATTTAAGATTTTCTTTTAATAACTGCCGCACCGTTAGTAATTCCTGTATCGCAGGAGACTTTACTAACATTGAAACAACGAACACAAGTAACTATTTTATTCCCGAATTTTTTTATTTTGTGTTGTATAGAAATCTAATCAACAATATAGGCACGATGGTAAGGAGGAAGTGTCTATTTAAACCACTGCCACATGTGCAGTGAAAAGATTAAGGTTCATAAAATAAATCAAAGAGCTTTTTCTTAGAACTGTGCTAAGTAAAGAAACGAATATGAACAACCCCTTCTTGACTTCAGTAGCTTTAATGTTAGCTCTTGTGCGAGTGTTAATCGTAAGTCAAGGTTTTCATAGACAAATATGTTACCCTCAAGCACTACACCAGCCTGCGAAAACCACGAACTACGTTGCTTATGATGGCGTTTTAAGTAGCGGACTTCGTGGTTTATACAGTCGTAGGTCGAAAATCAATGTTTCATCTGATTCAGTTCAGTAAAGATATTTCAATGCAGTCTATGATATATAAAAGATCTTAAACTTAGATATGGTAACAATTATGGGCAATGACGGGCACAGCAACAGTAGGAGAGAGGAAGAGCTTTTAAATAAAATAGTTCATCATCATCTCAGCCGAGAGACGTCCACGGTTTTTAAAACATACCGGTGTTGGGCCATCCGCATCCAGCCGCTGCCCGCGGCCCTTATAAATGAATATGTTGTAATTATGTAATATCTATAAATGGTTGCATATTAAAAAATTAAAACTTTCTCGAGCAAATTTCAAAAGAACAATAAACGAAATAACAAAATTTAAATGACCAAATGTTTTATTTAGAAAAATTTTAGAATCCCTATATATGTGACATCAAATGAACGACTGATCAAAAGTTGCTAGATGTAATTTTAAAATATCAAATCAAAACTAATCAAATTTTATAAACAAAACTAATTAAATTTTATAATACCGCTTCCGAGTCGGAATCGTACGGATGGAAGCGGTAGGTTGTGTTAGGTTCTATTTTAATAAATAGGAAATAGAAGCCTCGCTGGGCGGGGCTCCGTCCAAAACTCCTTAATCCATTTGATAATTAATCATTTATCCAGTAATCCATTTTGACCTTTAAACGATTTGGTCAATAGTGTAATAAATAATATAAACATTGATATTCCAGACTTTGGTCAGCTAAACTTTTGATCAAATGACCATCGTTATTTTAAACTTTGTTGATTTGTACGTTGTTCTTTTGAAATTTGCTCAGAAAAGTATTGATTTTCTAATATGCAACCCTATAAATGTGTTTGTATAGTAGCTTTTTAGTTCTTACTTTAAACTAAAAGTGACTATTATAATGTTCATTTGAATTCCTATATATACGGCATACAGTAGGTACTTATCGTTATTATTATTATGAGTATTTTTTGTTTATTATTTAAATATATGGTGCATAGAGTGGACCAGATAAAGGAAATCGCTTCAGAACTTCAGCTCACGAAGACAAAGTCACAGATAAAGTCTAGTATCTTATATGTATATCTCGTAGAATGTAAATACAGTACCGAATTGTGCCTAATTCTTAGAAAAAGAAAGATCTACATCAAAATGCTGATAACAAGCGAGTTAAATGTGTGCAGAGAGGGTCAAAAACGTCACTTGCTCCTTTGAAACATTATCAATTAATTCATTAGAATTGCCAATTAACTAAAAGTGGCGAACATAGCTATGAGCGAGCTCATTAGCAACTAATTCAGCCTGACAACACCCTGTGAGTAAGCCAGGCTATCTAAATTGCCTACATCTGTAATCTACATAATTAATTAACGCTTATTAATTAATGAATTCAAAATGTCGGTGGATATTTCCCACGACTTTTCCAGTATATTATGGATATAACAAATGTGTAAATATATATTATGCCGCGGCAGGCCTTCGGGTACTGTTATTTGAGTGTATGAATACTTATCCCATTGGTTTTTGATTGTGCATAATCTGTATACCATTGCTGGATATGGGCGCGTTGAGAACGTGAAATACGGGGTGCGAGGGTTAAGGCCATAGTCTACGCTGGCCCAATGTGGATAATTGGCTTTAAAAGACAGTTCAAAGATAACGACTAATATTACTGTGTAACTAATTTAATTGTATGGTTAATAAAGATATTTAATTTCATATTAATCTACGTTATAAGTATTTTATCGCCTTCTTTATTTTGAAATTATTGTAACATAATTTTAAATGTAAAGTAGTTAAATTTCTATGTATAACATTCGCGTAAACCGAAGACAATATCATTTATGCCGAAAGTAATTTAATTTGCTGGCTCTTTATTCACCATACTATGCTTGTGGGTCGCACATGGGCACAGTTACACCTGCATATCAAGACTCAGTTATGTTAAAATCAATAGTCAACCGATGTTCTTTCTCAGTAAAGCCTTACACACTGAATTTTTAAAAGAATTTCAGTGACATCATTTTGTATAATAAAACCTACATGTAATCATTTTGTATAATAGAACTTCAAATTTACCCGATAAATTTGAAGCATAAATTGGCTACTTAAAAACTATTGAGTACTCGATTAATTAAGGTTATATTATTCTCAGAGTCAGTAACAAATGTTTTGAGACAATATAATGATTAATGCGGCATTCGAATGTTATTTTTCGAATACAGCAAAGTACAACGCGATATCTAGTTTACATAGTAAGCGTATATGTATTAGTATAAACATATACGAAAGCAATTCGACACATCTTTAGAATTGATAACGTTTGTTTGCTAAACATTAATATTTCAACATACCGGTCGCGAATATATGGCGCTGGTATTTGTAATGAAACATCGTATTAATTTATTATCATACATAGATAATGTTACGCCTATATCAACGAAGGGATAATCAGAGGTGTATTTCTTCCATATTTCGCCAAGTATGATTGAAGGTTCCACGTGGTGTGGCGAAGAAGTTGCCGTCTATCGGACACATTCCCAGACTACTAAGATGTTTTTTTAATAGAAAATCCAATAACACTTTGCCCGAGGAATTAATTCCAAGTCCTTATGCACAGGAGTCGCAATCAACCGATGCGCCACGAAGTCGTAGGTATATCGCTACAAAAACCATCAATATTGCATAACTTCAACACATCATATATGTATTACATTTGTCCGTGAGGAACTCAGTAGTAAGTAGTCTGGCCTATTAAATCTGCCATAGCCAATTACAGTGTTGATCGCCACTACCTTGTGTCAATTTCAATTAGACGAAAGCAAATGTTTATCCTCACCAGTTCAATTAACAATACGATGATACAACGTACCTACGTTCGCTCCAATACCGCTACTGGATTATATATACCGACTAGCTGTCCCCCGCGGATTTAGCCACGTTTATGATTACTGCACCGCTCTCCTAGCTCGCTGCGTGATGTTATATAGCCTATGTTACTTTAGGATAAAGTAGTTTCCTAATAGTGAAATAATGATTAAAATCGGTTCAGTAGTAACAGAGTTTTTTGATTTCTAACAAATATTTCTTCTTTATAATATTAGATAGATAAGTTTTATAGTTATTCCTTATTTTGAAAAGATTTTTCTACACAGATGGAGTAGTGATTTAAGTGGTCACTTAGTCGCTGCCACTGTGCCGACTGCTCTGAGTTCGATACCTACATTGGAAGAAATATTTGTGAGATCCACCATTGTTCCGAGTCAGTGTATATTGTTTGTGTGTGTTGGTGTACATTGTTTGAATATTTGTATGTACTCCCACTATAAGAATTATTCCTAAACCGAGAAATACTTTTAAAAAATGTGTAAGAAATTACTTGAGGACTTATCAATAAACCGATTTCAGGACAATTCCTTGTTAATACAAAAGTTAATCTACCTTGTAAATTCAAACTTACAAGACAGGCTAATTATATTATTTATGATTATTTAATTAAGTTTTTAATATAGCTACGGCTAGTCTAAGGCGTCGTTTAGGGAGAAGCGGGGCGTTGCGCGGCGGTACATATGGGAATGTATGAGAGCGTTCAGGCACAAGCGTGGTCACGCGCGTTTTGTTTGATATTGAGCGCTGCTTGCGGCGGTTCACGCTTCGCCCGCCGCCGCGTCGCCCGCCACGTCGTTCGCCGCGTCGCCCGCCGCGTGCCCCGCCGCGTCGCATCGCTCGTCTGTCAATCAGTTTGTTGGTTCTCCTCTAGCAGTAAACAAAACACTCATGCTTTAAGTAACAATTATCTTCTAGTAATATATCGATGAAATCGTAGTTCACGATACGACTCGATGACGTAGTAGTTAGTGTTACCGACTGCCACGCCTGAGGTCGCGGGTTCGATTCCCGCACAAGTCAAACATTTGAGTGCATGCACATGGATGTTTGTCTTGGTCTGGGTGTTGCTATGTATAATATGTATGTATTTACAAAAAAAAGTATATATGTATGTTTATCCATTGTCTAGTAGCCGTAGTACAAGTTCTTCTTAGTTTGGTTATGCGATAGAATATTATTATTATTAATATTATTATTGTAACGACACGTCTGCGTTGTGAGAAGTTCAAAGAAGACTGTCAAAAATAGTAGCTACGGTGCCTGCTACGGCAGCCGCGGCAAACACCGTAATTCTGCCCGCTCCGCACCAAATGCCGCACAACGTCCGGCGTCTCCTTAAACACACTACACATTGCCTTGTGTTTGTCTTTGTGCGTGCAACGCCGCGGGCCCCGCCTGCCGCTTGACGCGCCGCTTCTTCGTGAACGGGAAAACGCTCGATGCGCCGCGCGGCGCGACGCTCAACGTGCTACGCAACGCCACGCGTCTCCCTAAACGAGGCCTAAGCGATAACTATGACATTACAATAGCGTCAAATTCAATCTCGAACTTTCGACACGGGATTTAATACAAATACACAAATATATTTTTAACATTTGTAAATGCTAATGTGCACTGTAATACAGTTTTTTTCAGCCCTTTGAGATAAGTAGGTACATACAACGATTAATCTAAGTGCAGGAGCTGGCTTTAGAAACAGTTCTCTGTTAATTGTTTAAGTGCAATCCTTTATATAAATATGTATATGAGGATTACTAAAGTATTTATTTGTCCTTACTAATATTATCATATTTTTATTTTGGCAGTGGGTCGAATGGTTAAACAGCATCGAATGTATGAAGGTTTTCATAGTTTGTATTTAACGGTCATAAAATTCAACTATGACATGCGCCGCCTGATTTCATATCATGCTCTAATATCTGGTTCATTGGTATTCAAACTAATCGATACAGCATTTGGATATCACAATATCATAAGACCCAGTTTAAAATAAAATTCCTTATCGATCCTTATAAATATGTATAACAGCCTAAAATAAATCTCAAAAAATTATTGTCACTTACTATCCATTACCGTATCGATTAAAACTTTACGAATATATGCAGTTCTGTAAAATACATACGCAATAAATATTACAATCTACAATCTCGACAAATTATTATAGTCACGGATCATTATTTACTTCACCTTCAATACCTATCTCAGATATCATCTCGGCCAACGGATATTATAAATATTCATTAATAAACGATTCTTCATAATAACTTGTTAATATGACAATCGAAAGTATCAATGGATTAATCTTTTTAAATGCTTCGTTACACCATCTCTTCCTGACGGCAATAAGGATGCCAGTTGTGAGTTGACTCAATGTCGACAACCGTTACTTTGAATTCATAATAAGAATGCACTTAATAAAGAAGCAGAAGGTTACTTCTGACCTTAAATGAACAATCAACAGGTTGGCGGAAGGGTCACCGAGCACGTATCCCACCAAAAGTAATGGATGTCACGTCCAAACTCGAAGGAAACGTTAAGGTCAACGTGTAGGATTGGTAACATTATTGCAGCAACACGGCTAAACGAATTATTGAGTCAACATTAGAGCGGGCGGGAACTGCAAGAAAACGTTTTCAGTTCGCACACACTTGAGACTTGTAAGGAAAGCTGTTGGAATTCAAAAGAATTCTTTTGCTGTACGAATTCTTTTTTCTTGGGTATCTTTGTTGCTAAGAATAGAGTTTTCTTTTCTCGAGGGCGTCATACATGTGATACAAGACCGTTAATACGACGGCGGAATATTCGAGGCTTCACATAAGTATTTTTCAACTTAAGCTTTTCTATGGTCTGCTGAACGCTCTCTGGTCATATTCGTCGGTACGGGTCAGGGGTAAATACCCTAAAGATTATTTATATGAAAACATTATTCTTTCTTACTTCAATATTCGTGATTGTACTGTTGTCCGCTTTTTACTCTAACTGAGTGCAATTTTGTAATTGATGGACTGCCGTTTGATTTCCTCTACAGCCCATATATATTCAAAGGTTAAACTAACTCATAACACATTTCTCCTAACAAAGGAATGTGTTACTTAGTTCTCTTTACGAGCGTGTAGCAATCTATAGTTTTATTTATTGGGAATCGGTTAGCTTAGTTATTTCAACTTAGACATAACAGTCGAACATAAAATGATATGCAATTGTAATAATACTAGATCTATAAAATAGCGGCAGTATAATCAATACCAGAAACCTGATTCTTTGATATCACAGAGTCATTAACAGCCCTCTCGCTGCTCGCTCAATCAGTGTTAAACCCTCAGTAAGCCTTTCATGAAAAACGTCCTCTAATGACAACAAAAGAGGCTGACTATAAATGACATAATACTTTTTTAATAAACATTAAAGGCTTGGCAGAAATCATGGAATTAATACGTACTTACTGTTCAATTAGATCAGAGAATCAGATCAATTATAACATATCAAGTCCATGGAAAAAGAATTTTAATGTGATATATTGTCCAATACTTGCAAAAGAAGGAGGAATTATAAAGTATATATACGTGGACATAAAAAATTTATCCTTTTTCGTCGGTCAAAAAGTATCTACTAACCTTTTGTAGTTCGTGGTCCAATAAATAGATTATCTAGTGTGACATCAGTCATGTTTGACGTTTTAGTGTTTCAAGCAATGATATTATATTTACGTTTACAAAACATTTGTGTATCAATTATTTACCATGGCATTTTTATTACGCTGGCGAAAACGTGATAAATGTATGCGACAGATTGTCTAATAACTATACGCATTCTATACTTATGAAATGAGTTTAAAACTGTATATAATAAATACTTTACATTTATGCCTAAGACCGGTCTGTGTGGAAAACCGTGGGGAAGGCCTATGTCCAGCTGTGAACGTCTTTCGGCTGAGATGATGATTAAATTTATATTCTTACTAGATTTTGACCGCGGCGTCACTCGCGTAAATGTAGGTTAGGTCTTTATCCAGGAAAAAGTACTGTTATTAGTAAAAGTACTTTTTCTGAATGTAAGGTACCCTATGTCCTTTTATGTTCTCCTTAAAAGGTGTATCGGTCGAGTAGATAAGCGTTAAAGCGTAACAAAAGAAACAAACAAACTCGTATGATTAATATTAGTTAGGATTCTAACAAAACTTATGGATTCTGATTATAAATATTATGTGCAAAATGTTTAATTGTGTTGCAGGATTTTCCTTAATTATGGAAGATGGGGCACGTGTTTCAGGCGCAAACTAATTGGCATCTTATATACTCTTTAGTTGTAAACATTATCGATTATTTCTTTAAAAAGAATAACAAAGAATAAAAAGAATAATAAACATTACGTTTGACTTGACCAGATTGACTTAGAATAATTAAACAACAGATATAATCTTTGTCGAAATCGAAGTCTGCCGTGAGCGCAGAGTGAAATAGACTCTCCGGTCGCATACCTTTTTTAGTTTCGTACCCTGATTAGTAAAATGTATTATTTAAGAGTGTTTCTTTCTGTCCAGCCCGAAAGAAAACGGATGAAGCTACTATTACCAGCACCGAAGGTTATAGACTTTTAACTGTTTAAGGAAAAACCACACTCACTAGATTGATCACAATGATGATGTTCACTATACACTCATCTGATCGCATTTTTCGATTTAATGTTCTTTCTACATTCCACTGTTACTATTTATTGTCGTCAATGTTTACTGTACACTTATACAGTCATGTGATTGTTTTCTACTATTGATCGATGTAGATGTTCATCGCATCGTTCAATAATAGAATCGAATAAATGTTTTCAATGAACACTGAACTGATACCATATTACTATTATTCGAATAGAATTGAATTCGAAGTTTTTTGTACAGTTTTTACACTCAACTGATCGAATTCTATTATTGATCGACATCGCTGCAATGCTTCGCTTACTCAAAAGTTATTTACTAAACGTGGTCTGCCATTGTTTCAGGCCTACAGTTGCGGAGCATAGAGGAGCCGGCAGGTGGCGCGGGCGCCGGTATGCCCGCGCCCACCTGCTACGACTCGGAATGTGCACGCACCGAGGCCTGGCTTGACGAGAACCAGGAGTTCGTGCATGATTACTTTTTAAGGTGAGCACATTTTATATTATTTTATTTGGATTAAAACTATAGTGTCTGATTTATTGCATGCACGCTTTGATTTCAATGAATGACAGATGCGCTTTTCGTGTATGTGTATTATAGTTCATCAAAGTTTACCTTTGCTGCGCTCCTGTATGGCAAGATGGCGTTCGAAACGAAACTGTTAACATTGTCAATTTTGTTCTTTGACATAAAGATGCACATATTCCAACTCTTTAACATGTTTGTTTGGGCATTAAATTGCTAGTTTCTAAAATAAGTAGCTGTTTATAATATATCGATAAAAAGGCAATTTTTGCCTTTTCATCGATCTTTATAGATGTGATATACTATACGAACCTTGAATATACATTGTTTTGAAAATACTAGCAATTTTGATTACAAATTAATAGTATTTTAGTTAACCCATCCAGTTAAGCTAGAAATTCTTGTGTTGGGAGTGGGAACACCCACAATCTTAAGATCCCCATTCCAATTCCTTATATATTACGGCGCCCTCGATGGCGTAGTGGTTAGTGTAACCGACTGCCACGCCTGAAGTCGCGGGTTTGATTCCCGCACAAGTCAAACATTTGTGTGCATGGACATGGATTTTTATCTTGGTCTCTGCTTAGTTTGGGCTAGATGGTGTTGTATATATGTGATAGAATATTATTATTATTGGGCTAATGCCGCTTAAAAGGTCAAACTTATTATTCTTATAGGATTATATGTTTACCATTTCGCGCCGTTTTAGTCTATGTAATACTATTTGTAATATACAGGGTGTCCGGTAATTAATGGATAACCTTGAAATGTCTTATAGTAGAACTGAAGGCCGCTCAGAAAAATTAAAAAAGAAAAAAAATTAAATTGTGCAAGCTATATTAGCTAGCATACTTTTGACTGTCTATCTATTAGCATAATTAGTGTTTAATAATAAAACAACAAAAAACCGATGGATTTCATTCATTTATGGTCGTAGTATACAGGAAAGTTATACATGGTAATTAAAAAATAACACATATCTCAGGTAGTAGTTAGGATAGATATTTTCATATTTTTTTCTGAACGGCCCTCAGTTCCACTATAAAACATTTCCAGATTATCCATTAATTACCGGACATTCTGTATATCCTATTGGAAACATCAAATGAAAAGAAAAAATTGGCTTTTCGTCTATATCTAAATATACACGTCATTGTTTACCACGTTGATTAGCCTATTATATTGTCAATTTATTCTAATTTATGTAAGTTCAAATATAGCATTACGATAATGAAAGCCTTTAAATTTTGAACCGACATTATTGACTTTCATGAAAAGCTAATTCAGTCATGTTGTCCAATTGAAGCGACGTGAAAGCCTATTATGTATATTACCTGCTCTTTATATGCTGGATATTTGTGCACAATATGTTCCGAATGTGCCGTATCCCAGGCCATATCGTATTCAGCATACAACGGCTAATTCAAACACGGACCATGTTTGTAAACTCGCGAAATACGTAGCAACGCGGCAATCGCGCTTCGGAAATATTGAAATAACAGAACACGTTTCATTTTTTGTTTCTGTCCTTAGAGCATCGCATAATAAAATTAATATTGAATAGCAGAAACAATGACTATTTGCTATTGGATTTTTAATGAGAAACTCTTATTTTTAATACTTGTATCGTTTGTCTTCAGTCTGTCTGAGTATTTAAAATACCGCCTGCGCTTGACAGTCCTGAAGATGCTTCATAAATGTATCCCATCTGAAAATGAATTTAAACCGGTGCATGAAAAGTCTTTTTTATCTTTTCAAACTTAACTTGAGGAAATTGAACTAACTTACTTGGGAAAATGTAAATAAGTAAATTGCCATTGAACTGTTGCGGATTTTGTCTACATTTTTTTTAATGGTCCTAATATTTTATTTTGTGCATTTACAAATTATCTTACATACCACTGTTGATGTTTGTGTCATAGAGATCTCAATGTTTTATGAAATAGAATTAAATTATATTTTGATCCATTATATTCTCTGATGACTGGTCTTCCAAGCGAGTAAGAACTTTCAACATGTAATATTAGTTTAAATACATCCGAGTAATGAATCATTTCGATGTTCATATTAAATAAAGTTGTATTTTTTATAATAACGTTTCTTTAAAACATATATTAGAGTGAAAGTGTATTATTTGTTTGAATACTCAATCAACCTTGTACGCTATCCATCATTCTCGATATACTTGATAAGTAGAATATAATATCATATAATGGCGTAGAAAATGAAGAGCGAGAATTTCAGACATATTTTATGCATTAACGCGCAATATTGAGAGCCATAAATGTAAATTCATTTACCCGTGGGTAACAAAATACGTTTACAAAACTCATTCGCACGCCATTTCACCGATGGGATTATGTTGAATGAGTGCTTTATATATTATGTGTGGACATTTTCATTGTGCCGAATGTTCTAATAGACCAGCGCTGAAGCCCTTGAAAATAATAAAAAGTGAAAAAAAGAATTAATAGGATAAACCCATTGAAAAAGGAAGAGAATATAACAATAATGAAAGGAAAAATTATTTACGGGCGATCTGAGGTCGGGATGTTGAAGGGGGTGAGTTTTTAAGGGTAAAAAACGGTTAATCTCGATTTCCGGCAAAACTAAGTCCTATGGAAAAAGTTAAAT
The DNA here is from genome assembly GCA_963675205.1 of Catocala nupta. Lineage (NCBI taxonomy): Eukaryota > Metazoa > Arthropoda > Insecta > Lepidoptera > Erebidae > Catocala > Catocala nupta. The sequence continues at coordinate 16,125,882 of OY776097.1, read as the reverse complement.
GGCAAAGTTGTAGGTAATAAAAAGATCTACAACTTTTGTATTTACACTTTTTTCACATAACCTCAAAATTTTTATTTCACCTTATTTTGACTTAATATCGAAAAAGCACCCTAATTTTCAATCGAAAATTCTCCCTTCAAAATACCTGTTTTTAAAAAAGTCGGTGGGCTTTTTTTCTTTGATATCTCTACATTCTGATTGTGTAAAAAAATATACATTACGATGGTCAATTTTCTCAGAAAATGCATAAATAACGAAAATATCACGCACCCGAAAATATTTTTTTTAAACATTCTGTACTATTTTGAGCTATTTATTAAAATTTACACTTTAATTACACGAAAAAAGAAAATTCCATGTGACATTGAAAAAAAAAAAGCAAATCGGAATAATTATACTAGGTACTAGTTAACAACCAAATAAGTTAATAAAGTTAATATTTAATAAGACTTCTACAATATTTTGAGAAAGTTGTAGAATCTTCTTTAAATTATATGCGTAGATGCCTATTTATTGCTATTTTAAGATAACTTATATACCTAAAAATGTTCAGTATTCGAGATACAGAGCATTACCTTTAAAAAACTCGCGCCCTGTCAACCTTAGTAAGAGAAATGAACCCAAATTAAAGGAAAGTATTCGAAGAAGTAGATATGTCAGTATCTGAATCTCTTACATACAGGACGAAACGCAAGAACGGTATAAGATCTTTTACGTCACTTTCCTAGCTCATTTATAACGTCAGCAAATAGTTGATAAAAGTCAGAATGAAAGTCAACCTGCAGTTTAAGTTAAATTTGAGTTTAGTCAGATGTTTAGAATTTAATCCTGCCAAACCTAAAGTAATCAATAAGCACAACTATCCTCACCTTGCCTCATTAATCTCCAACGATCGTTGTAAAAAACTTGTAGCTTTGTTTTGTTGAAAACTTCTCAATGCTATTCAATTTATAATATTTGACAATATACTTAAATTCTTGCGGTGGTTGCAAATAGTGCCTCAGTACTATTTGATCGCGAAAAACTTGTTATCACGGCAAGCAGTTAATATAGTCTTGAAATAAAGTCAACTATTCAAATTTCTACGCAATATTCTCATTTGGTTTATAAAGACTATATAAAATGACGAACGATTTTAGTAATATTAAATAACACGGCTTACTTGCCTCTAACATATGTCTACACAATATTAAAACGGAACGCAGATTGTGTTGTGAAATAAACGCTTTTCTCTCTGGAATGAAATGAATTTCTCGATTTCAGTTCATTATTGACACAAGTTATTGATCCACAAACATAACGAACGATCCGACATACAGGGCTTAAAGCTTTCCGATGAATAACGTGAATTTTATCTCGTGAACAATGTGATTAAACCGCTTAAGCCTATGTGAACAATGGTTTATTAGTTTAACATAATAAATATCAGTTTTTGTAGAAGTACCTACCCGTGAAAATAAAATAAATAAGTATCAAAAATAGAATAGCTCTTAAAACGTGGGTGGAGTAATGAGTCAAATGTATGTAATTCGGCGAAAAATTGAGTAAATTTGTATTCATAGGTCGAACGTTTTCAGAACATGTTCTGGGGCGGAGTACGGTTCTCTCATTATGAAAAGCGATTCATGCCAAGATGTCAAGATACTTCATTAGCATAATACAGTCACTTGATCGGAATGGAATGATTATAATATCGATGAAGTTTGAAAATATCAATACAATAGACGCAAATAAACGACTTGTCGAAATATCCGTTCGGCACATGTCACTCGTTGTGAGTGTTCAGCTACAAGCCAGACTAACAAGAAAATATCCGGCATGCAGGACATGGTTAAGCATGCGATGATAGATGAACCTAGTGTCAACACTACGGCCCGAAAACGTGCCAACTAGGCCAACCGCATTTGTTTCGAGAAATAGACGTCGATAGATATTACTTCGGAGAAGATTGAAAGGTTTTACACATATGCGTTTTAAATTTTATTACTTTACGTTGGTCATGACGGTGTGTCATTATGTATACCGTATAAATGGGTAACATTACTTCCCCGTGGTACAACCAGTTGAACATCGCAGTTGTACGTACCACGGGTCGGTAGCCTGTTAGAAGCTTAAAGTTTTGCAGATAAGGTTTTTATGATGGTTTATGTTGAAAACAGACGTATAAGCCGAGGGAAAGAACAATAAAGATTTTCACCCGTTTCGATATAGGTAAATTATATACCTATTTGTATTTTAATAAATTATTTCATACAATATTAAAGATTTCCTTTTGACTCATTAAAAATTTTGAAATCAGATTACGTAAAGTTTTTAAATATTTTAGTTGAAATTAGGAACCCTCTTGTTATCAGCGTGGTTCAACATTTGTGACGGTTTCACAAAATATTTTACTAAAAGGGTAACTTCAAAGTGATGTTTAACTTCAAAACATTTTGCGGCTTTTTAATGAAGACTAAATTTGACTAACGATTTGCTTTGCTTTAAAATAATTTGTTAACATTTATGATTAAAAACACATACTATGCGTGCAATAATTTTGAAAATAAATAACTAAATGGTTGTGGATGATCACTGTGGTTTGAGACAATATTCCATCGATTTCTTGTTTTATCGAGTGTCTGCAGATTGTTGTGGTCATTATGTTTCAGAAACCTCCACTGTTTTAGTTTAGCACATGAATTATTGTTCGCTTCTGTTACGTGCTTCTTTTCTGTTCGTGAATCTATGATTACTTTTTAGTTTAGTTTTAGTTAGACGTATGTTATCCGCACTTAGCCACGCAATTGGGCCATTGTGCGTAAGTGACCGACACGAAAAAGTTGTTCGGTTACTCATACCACCTCAGCTCTGTCCAGAAAGACAATAGGGGACCGGTGTTGCACAGCACTTCCTTCATCGTCTCCGGACCGTTTAGTAGTTTCGCCCGTTGGTTGCTCACGCTTTTGCAATGCAGCAGCACGTGAGCCGGTGTCTCCTCGGTCTCCATGCAGCCTCTACATAAAGGGCTGTCAGTGATGCCGATGTTAAACAGGTGTTTGTTGAGTGAACAGTGACCCGTTATTATACCCACTAGATGACGTAGGTTTTTCCTTGAGGAACGCAGCAGTTTGCGTGACAGATGTATGTCTAAGGATGGAAGGGCTTCCTTTGTCTGTCTACATTCCTTTGTTTCTGCCCATTGTTTTTCATGTAGTTTCGTGGTTCTGTCACATAACCATGTTTTGAGTTGGCAGAAGGGTATCGGGACAATTGGTTCGGGTCCTACCATTTTAATGCTCGATCCTCTCTTTGCCAGTTGGTCTGCAGCGTCATTGCCAGAAGAGTTGCTGTGGCCGCGTATCCATTGCAACGTTACTCGATTTTTTGTTGCAATTCTTTGCAGCTCACGGTGACACTCTAGGATGAGTCCACTGTTAAAGCAGTTGCTTTTCAGAGCTTGTAATACCGCGGCACTATCCGAGATAATGCGTATCGTCTTATCGCTTATACCCCTTGATGTAACCGCTGTTGCAGCCCGGGTGATTCCGACACATTCTGCCTGGAAGATAGTGTTGAGGTTTCCCAGGGTTGTTGAGTAATTGATGTTTAGGTCCTGGGAGAAAACTCCGACTCCTGTTCCTGATTTTGTTTTAGATCCATCCGTGTATATTCTCACTTCGTGTATACCAGAGCTATCTTTGAATTCTTCATGAAGTTGGATGTGGTATTTTTTGTCGAAAACAAAAGTTTTTGGTATGATATCACATGTCGCCGCTATCATTGGAATTTCGTTGTATACTAACTCCTTTAGGCGTGCATGAGTTATCCTACTATCCTGTTTCCAGAGCCCTACCTTTTCAAGCCGTATGGCAGCTGTAACTGCTTCCTGCTGTATGATTAGGTGTAGGGGTCTGAGGTTTAGTATGGCCTCCAGCGATGCCGTGGGGGTTGTTCTCATACAGCCTGTCGTCGCCAGGCAGGCGAGTCGTTGTAGGCTTTGTAGTTTTTGTGTAACTGTGCTTAGAAGAGTGCGGGGCCACCAAACTATGGCGCCATATGTTATCATTGGGCGTATTATGGCCGTGTAGAGCCACAAGGTTATAGATGGTTTGAGGCCCCATTTTCTGCCTATTAGTCTTCTGCATTGCCAGAATATTGTGCATGCTTTGGTTATTTTTGTGTTAAGGTGCTTACTCCAGTTGAGCTTATGGTCGAGTACTACGCCCAGATACTTGACTTCTTGCGATAGGGTAAGGTCAGTTCCAAATAATTTTGGCACGTTAGTTAACTGAGTTTTCCTTTTATGTGTGAAAAGGACCAGTTCTGTTTTAGTCGGATTCACCGTCAGTTCATGATGGTTACACCATTGTTCCATGATCCTGAGGGCTGATTGCATGCGATTACAGATTATGTTTTCTGAGTCGCCTTTGATCAGGATGGTTATGTCATCCGCGTAGCCAACCGTGTAGTAGCATCTGCTATTAAGGCGTTCTAACAGGTCATCTACCACGATATTCCATAGCAGCGGCGAGAGTATTCCTCCCTGGGGACAGCCCTTCGCTACTATGCCTCTCGTGGTAGAGTTCACCGTGAATTGTATGGCCCGCATCTTTAGAAGTTGATCGATCCAGCCACTAGTGGTTCTATCAACACCAAATGTGATGAGTGATTGGTTAATGCTGTTGAATTTTGTCTTATCAAAAGCTCCTTCTATATCGATGAAAGCCCCTAGTGTCATTAATTTGTCAGATAATGCTGTTTCTATTGTTCCCACAACAGAGTGCAGCGCTGATTCCGTTGATCTGCCTTTTCTGTAGGCGTGTTGCTGGCGGTGTAGTGGCTTGAGTCTTAGAGCACCTTCCCTTAGATACCGATCAGCTAGCTTCTCTAGAGTCTTCAGCAGGAAAGAGGTTAGGCTGATCGGTCTGTATGATTTCGCCTGTGTGTAATCTGACTTACCCGGCTTAGGTAAGAAGATTACTTTGACTTCTCTCCACTGGCGTGGTATGTAGTTGTGCGCTATCGATGCTCTGTATATGTTGAGCAGGTGTGGCACAACTGTTGTTTGTCCCCATTTCAAGAGAGCTGGGAATATTTCGTCCAGGCCCGCAGATTTAAAGGGTTGGAAGCTATCTATCGCCCATGATATTCGGTCAGCAGTGACCATAGATTTGGCTACTGTCCAGTCAATCTGGGTTGGTTGATTGTAAGGTGTGTCTTCCCAATTTAGGTTTACCGTCACTTCGCACCCAGGGAAGTGTGTTTCGAGTAGTACCTGACTTATTTCATTGTCTGAAATCGCATAGGTACCATCTTGTTTTCTAATGGCGCCTAGGGTTCTGTTGTTATCTTGCGATAGGACCTTTTTCACCCTGGCTGCTTCATTAGTGGTGTTAATGTTGCTGCAGAAACGCCGCCAAGATTCACCTCTACGGTATCTTATGCGTTTCTTGTAGTGGTATTGAGCGTGTTTGTATCGCTCCCAGTCTTCATCAGTCCTGGTGTTTTTAGCTCGATTAAACAGTTTCCTCAGATTGAGTCTAAGTTTCTCCAGCTCTGGTCCCCACCATTGGGACTTACCTGCTGCTGGTGGTTTTGTGGGGGGACAGGCTTGTTGGTAGTTTTGTTTGATGCATTTGGTAAGTATGTAAGTGTTATGGTCTATGTTGTCAGTGCTGGTAGACATGTCTTTAAAACAGATTTTATCTACCTCATGTTGGAGAAGACTCCTGTACCTTGCTACGTCCGTCTTGCGGGGGTTGCGTTTAGGCAGTTGGTCCGTCTCTGGCACTTGTATAGTATAGCAGATGCGCCTGTGATCTGCAAAGGAAGGTTCGGCTGAAACGTGCCAGTTTGACACTAGTTCTGCCGCACCATCCGATGCAAGTGTGATGTCTACTATAGTTTGGTATCTAGAACTAACAAAGGTAGGCTCGCAACCATTGTTCATTATAGACAGGTTAGTCGAGAAAATATATTCAGTTAAGGACTCACCTCTTTTGTTTGGTGTGTGGCTACCCCACAGTGGATGGTGAGCGTTTGCGTCGGCTGAGATGATGATGTGCCAGCCGTGGTCTTCACAGTGTTGTACCAGTTCAACCAGCTCCTTAGATGGGATTACCTCATCGCCGGGCATGTATACTGAAGCTAGTACTAACGTTTGGTTGTTGGGCCCTGTTTGGAGTCCTACCGCGGTAAGGTCTCTAGAACAGAAGTTTGTTAATAGCAGAGCTGATATTGATCTAGGGATATAGATGCAAGTTCTTGGCTTATGAACCGAAGTATTGTGCATCAACTTACCCCCGATGCTTTTCAGACCGCATATGCTGTCGCCTCTGATCCACGGCTCCTGGATATGGGCTATGGTCCTTTGGTTAACCTCCAGCAGTCTGCGTAGGGTAGCCGTCGCAATTTGTTTGTGCTGGAGGTTGGTTTGTACCACACTAATCTGACGAGGATCCGAGAACATCGCTGTCCACGGACTCCCCGTCTGAAGACGTGTGGTGGTCGTTGGTTTCCATGGTAGGTATGGGAGTAGCGTCATCTACCATGGGTACCTGAATCTATGATTACATAGAAGGCTTTAATTTTATCCCAGAGGTTTCCTTTGTTTGTCACGCCTTTAATTAAACGTATCTTGTTATAAAGCGAATAATAGTAAGTTTTATTTGTACTTCGCTTTCATTGAACTGACAATAGTAGATTCTTCTTTCATGTAAACATTGTCTTTTTTATACTACTATGATGGGCAATAAACGCCAATAAGTTATACGGACCGCCTAATGGTAAGCGATTGCGGCGATATGCCTGCTTGCAATGTCCGGAGTGCGTTGCCGACCTTACGGGATTGAAAAAGACAATTACACATGTTCCTACTCATCGGGTGAAACTTATCACATATAAAACTGCTTTCACATCTGTTTCCTGTACGTCGGTGATACAACCAGGGCTAGCCGGCTCATTCATGCCAGCAACGGCGTGCCCATTCATAACCACAATAATGTGGTAATATAATATTCGTATTGGACTTAGAGCACAGTACGCTGTCGTTTATTCAATATATTTTAAAAACAATATAACTTCTAACATTCCGTTCCACTTTACAAGTGCAGCACATTTACTATATCTGTGATCTTGGCGTCATGTTAAAATGTATAGGCATATGACTTACCGTTGACAGATTTGTTTGTCTAGACAAACCAAGGGCCAATACGTTCAAGACTAGTCAATGAATCACCTTCAGATTCTATATAGAGCCGAGCCAAATACAATCCGTAACAGAAATGTTGATGCGAATTCTGTCACATCTCTGCTTCAATTCCATTGTCTCATTTAGTTATACCAGTACGTTGCGGTTGTATATCAAGTTATCAACTTGGTACTCGTTAGGCACCAACTTTGCCTAACTATATTTGCTAGTTTTGCCAAACTTTCTTTTAATGTCTTCAACTCTGTAATCTTACCTTTATTTGCCGAATGCTTTAAGCTTTGTTGCATGTACGCGTTAAAGTATTACTGAGATACATACTTTGTTAAAAGCAATTATCAACTAAGCTATTCATGACTCTATCTTTTAATCCTTCGTATCTATAATAACTTAGACGATGCTTGTTTCATATTGCTGAAATATTACCCCAAAGAAATTACGAGTTAAAATAAATTTATGGCCGTGTTGAAATTTTATAAGTTTATAGCTCCTCTCATTGTTGCATCGAAATTTAATGGAGATAACTATCACAAATTCGAATTTAAACAGCGCGAATGAAAGTGCTATGACGGAATCCTCGCTTATTATCGGCACTTACATTGTGCGCTTTACAAAACATTTTCAGACTTCAGTTGCCGAGAATTTTAATACAATTTCTATAGACAATATCGAAAATAAATTCACGTGTCTACTGAATCCAGCCTCATACAGCTGAAACATGTTTATAAATTAAAAGAGTTTATCAAAATAATAACAGGAGACCTTACGTATAGTCGAATGTAAATCATAATTTATGACTGGAAGGCCATTCTTAATAGTTTTGTTTAGGAGTTAATTGCTGTGTCCCAGTTGTTCTGAACCTCGCGTCTCAAAGTTTTTGTTTATTTAGGTATCGACTTTAATGAATACTGACTGACTGGTTGTATTTAGAGCTTTATGAGTTGTTGTATTTATGAGAGATACAATTATATTTGTGAGGTTTAAATACGTATCGTTTTCCTTACGATTATTTTATGTTTAGTTCGTGACAAGTAAGTTGTAATAGGTAAGTGTCGTAATAAAAGCACGTGACAATTAATAATAATAGCCACTCAGGATATAGCTCTGTTTTAGTACTCATGTAATATGCATCATGCATATGTATGCATAAACACACACAGATGTATATATATGTCTGTGTGACAAGTTAGGTTGAATCCCACTTAACCCAACAAGGCCATCTGCGCTTTTCTTAGATACTATAAGTGAGAGTTTATATTGTTATTTCTATTATGAAAACGCAGCTTATGCATTGCTGACGTTTTGCATGTTGAAAATTATATTACGAAGTAAGATCCTAAAGGCATATTCAATAATTCTAACAATTTAAAATTATTAACCCTGTACAATGCTATAATTTAAGGTGATTATAACATATTGGATTGAATATTTAAATAATGTTTGTAGCAATATCCCTTCTGTATAAATAATTATCTATACTAATATTATAAAGCTGAAGAGTTTCTTTGTTTGTTTGGTTGAACGCGCTAATCTCAGGAACTAATGGTTCGAATTGAAAAATTCTTTCAGTATTTGATAGAACATTTACCAAGTAGGCTATAGGCTATATAATATCACGCTACGACCAATAGGAGCAGTGCATAAATGAAAAATGTTGCAAAAACGTGAAAATTCTCTTATGTAAAGCAGACGAAGTTGCGCGGGTCAGCTAGTTGTATAATACTATTAATAACGTAATTATTAAAATGTTTGTATTTATTTTCACTACATAATAATGTTCAGATGTAAATCGTAAAATAGCGGCCTTTCTCGATAATATATTTGCTTGTTTAACGGTTAAAAATACTTCCGACAGATCAAACAACAATACAATAAGGAAACTTGGTGTATGAGGAAACTGATTCTCGTAAATGTCAGTCATATAAACTCAGTTATAAACACATGAACATACTGTATGAATAAACTGCTTTTTATCAGTTTATGCCAGTTCAGGTCTACTACAGCCACTAGTTTATATGACCTCCATGGTAACAAGGCATTTAAAACTTTGAAATTAAACTTTATCGCGTTGTTTATTTTATGAAACACTATTATTACATAATTTTGAAACTTCAAACTACTATAAGTATAGGCCATACTTCGAAGCAGTCATAATATTGCTCTTAACCCGCATTGTTTGCCGTTAAAGCAATTATAACGTTTTTTCAATCCTGAGCTCATATATCAATCATAAGGCCGTTAAAGTCAAGAATACCGTAACACTCTTGGGATGATATCCCTTACTTTTGGACTTTACCAAATGCTTACTATCAGGCGAATTGGAACCATATTGACCCGCAACTAAAAAAAAATGCTAAGGATCTCACAAAAGTAAATTCGCCTAAAATTTTAGTTAGTACTAAAGATCTTCGATACGGCTCTTTAATTGTTACCTTCTTTTTACTGTCCATTCTATCTTATCATGCTCTACCCGATTAAAAGTGACTTAATACTGTAAAACCTGACATAAACCAACGTGTTCTGGACGTTATTGTTTCAACTATCAATGCGTTTGTCGCACCGTGAATGGGCTATAAAACGTTTAAGATAAAAACGACATCATTAGTTTTATGAATGAATGAATTGGCTTAAATAATATTAGTAATTACAACTACGCAGTTGTATGAATAACATTTAGATTGTACTTTGTTTTTTATTAAGGGAATTAATACGAAAAACGTATGTGTATCAGCTGTTCGAAGAAACTGGTTCATTACTGCTCGTTAGCGGCGGATTGACATCTTGACACTTGGGCTCGAACAAATAATCAACACATGAATTAAACCGTTTCATTTGATGATTTAGATTAGTTGATAATGGTGGCGACTATGTTTTTACGATCTTAAGCTTCTTTTGATGGCTTGTGCCACACTGCCTGAAGTCCTTATATCACCGGCTTTATAAAATGGTTAAAACAGAACAACCAGTTTTGAAGAAGCTTTCTGCGTACAAATTATCGTCCCATGATTGAATCGAATTTACAACACAACCGTAAATTTTTGCGGTCAGCTGACAACATGGATCTTTGCGGTATACGTGCTATCAATTTGTGTGAATTCCCTTTTGATATTGGTCAGTATTATAGAGCAAAGGCAAGCATTAAATATTTTCAGAGCAAAGTGGTAACATTTTATTTGATTCGCTATTGTTGGCCAGAAGTTCACGTTGATCCCAAAGCATTATTTTGCGACGTTTCGGGTTCGATTCCCTGATCGACCAAAATGTTTCTAGGTTTCGATGTCAAAAAATAAGACGGATTTGTAGTTAGGAACACAATCTGAAAAATAATCTAGTAGACGACAAAACGTTTCCTCACTATGAAGTTTGTAGCGAAAATCCACCCTTTTCGGTATTGATATTCAGACGTCTGTATGCGATACGATTTAAACTCGCATTATGTATGCGAGTTTAAATCGTATAAAACAGCAATTTTCCTGTGGCCTTGAAATCAAGAGAAACCAGTTTTGTTAGTAATAACAGATGCGGCACTTCAGTATCAGTATTACCCATTGTCTTCGATTAAGCCTCTACTTACTGTTTGACCAAAAATTAAGGGTTATTGATGCCTCTTAACCTTTTTGCAAGTGCCTCTTCGTCGGCTCTCAGTCTAATCGGCTGTAGTTGATTTACTTTTATACATATAACGGCACGAACGATGTTTAGCTGCCGCAAGAATTAAACTTAGGCTATGTTCAGATGATATGCATTAAACGCGCGTTTTTGTGAAGCATATTTATAACTATGCGTAGAAGTTCGTTCGTCGTAGTGCTACTCGACTTTTGTCAGCGAGTGCGCGCTGTCAACGCGATGCAATGTTTAGGCATTTCATGCTTGTCCTACTAATAAATGTTAATGTTTGTGAATATACCTATTAGAATGTTTGTTCGTCAATCACGAGTATAGGTACTCGTTAATCGGATTTGGATAACTCTAGATACACACTTACACCGTGTCCTGGGTTAATAATCTGTGAAACGCATATGCGCTTCTGTAGGTTCCACACAGACGAAATTTTTATAACAAAAGCACACAAATAATATATTTCAAAACTACGCCCACAAATCAGTTTTCCCGCCTATCTATAATAATAATTAATGTAGAACTAACAGCGCGCCTTAAATATAAGTTTACACTAATCGCGCGTCTTACCCCTGTCATCTGAACGTACCTTTAGGCTACCAATGCTTAGATACTTTGTGTTTACAATTTGGCGAAAATGTGTGAACATATACATACAATAGTGTAGCTAGCGCGTTTAATTTTGCATACGTTTTACGATTATTGGGTTGCAAGCACCGGGGTAGTAAGTACCTAATTATTTTTAACTATGTACATAAATTGGGTGATGCACTAAACACCGATAGTCGCGACTAATTTCTATGATTAGAATGTGCTTTTAGCAATCCAATAATCGCAGCGATGTATGCAGCAAATTCGCCGATTTAATTTTTCCCGTATTCCATGTTTGTACATCGTCAGAAATATTACAAACTAGCTTTTGCACGCGGTTTCGCTCGCGCAATATTATGTTAGTAACAGTACTTTTTAAATTAAAATATTGCATATGTTACTCGCTGATGATATAGCTTTCTAATGGTGAAAGAATTTTTAAATCGGTTGTATAGTTTTTGACTTAAACCCTCACAAAAAAACAAAAATAAAATCTTTCCTCTTTATAATATCTATTAGTAGAGATATAGTATCTGAAATTTAACGCGTGTTGTTGCTAAACAGCAATAACACACGTCAAATTTCGCCAAGCAGCAGCCCTAACCGCGTTATATAGAAGAAAAAATAATTTTACCTATGGACTATTATATTTTTGACACATATTCTATGACTATGAAAAATGTAACTGTTCGTAGCTAAAATTACTTATTTCTTGACAGGAACCCGGCCTAAGAAGAAGCGATACAACACACACGTTAAAAGTAGTGCCTTTTAAATCCAACCGCGGTAAAATTTGTATATAATATAGCGTAAACGAAAGACAATATCAAATATAATATTTTCTGCTTGCAAATATAATTATCATGCAGTCGGGTAAGTTGATGCAAAATAGTTACGTAACATCATTGGCATAATACATATCATCGGTTCTTTTAACGGTTGCGGGTTTATCTTTACTGATCTACAATGTCATCTAAACTGCTTAGGAATATTAAGTAGTAATCATACAATTATATACATACTAGTTTCTGTCCGCGGTAATACCGAGATAAAATTGTCCTGTGTTAATCCAGAACATGGTCTATCTCAGTGTTAAGTTTCATTCAAATACGCGTGATGGAGTTACAAACATCCAAACTGTCCATAAACTTTTCATTCATTAGAATTATTAGAAGCAACTTAAAAAATAAATTATTAGACTTTACCCGTATCGAATCGATTGCCTTAACTCGAGAAACAAAGAAAGGCAGAATCTCTTTCTTAAAAAAAAACAGCTTCCGCACTAGGAATATATCCTGTGGCGCAGTGACTTTACAAACAACGGACACAAAGAACATCTAGACTTGGAACAAACATTTGTTTACACGTCTTGGTTTTTCTTTAGTTTACACCCTGATACTTATAATAATATATGGATGCATATATTAACAGTATTTAAAAAATAAATAATCAATGTTCGGATGAAGCCTAGTTACAGTTTTATCCGTTGATATACATAGGTACATATTATCTTATGTTGTGATAGTATGGATAGATAGTCATAATATGTAATTGAACCACTATTCAGTTATTATAACTATCTCGTTAGATAGACAGACTATTTCTATTTTGAATCGTTTTCTGTATAGTCTTAAAATTATAAATTGTTGCAGTAAAAATAAGATCGACCATGACCGTCTCGCAGTACCTGTTATACTGGTGTGTTATCAGAATAGTTATATAAGGCCAAGGTAGCCTTACATAGTTTTTTTCTTACATCGGCAAAAACTTATTAATCCTTGTGTTAGTTGTGTTAGTTAGAGTGTGGTCCGGAGTGAGAGGTCGTGGAACGCCGTCACCTCCTTTTGCGAGGAAGTGATTTCCATCAAGGAGGCGGCGGAGCGGGAGAGGGAGCGTTTAAACCCTCTCCCAAACCGCAGAGCCGGGCGCCGGAGGGCGCGCGATGACCTCCAGCCACCCTGAGGTTTGACCTGGGGGTGGCGGGCTTTGTGGGCCTGCCCGCCATCCGTTCAGCACCAGGTCCGAGAGGCGGCGTGCGTGTTCCCACGCGCGCCTCTGTTTCGTGTCCGTCTCCCCCTTTAGGGGGAGACAGTAGGGCTTTTATTTTGAGAAGTTCCTATCTTGGGTAGGTCTTATTGCGTAGGGGCCTGCCGTTTCATACGGCGGGCCGGAACCTCGGCGGGGTCGCGACCGTATGCGAAAGTGATTCGCGCGGCCCCGTCGATATTGGTTTTGTCGAGGACCACCGTGGTAGGTTTAGTCGGTATTCCGGGAGGTACATTATCTTTTTAACATCTTATTTTACCCCGGCGAGTCCGACATAATCCCTCCGCCCGCCCCCGCGGAGGGATATGCGTCATTGCATTCCCCCACGTAAAAAAAAAAAAAAGTTAGACATACATTATCTCACGGCTTTACCCCCGAATAGATAGGCAGAGGTAAATTACACCCATGTTTCTTTGGGTATGGTGTTTGATTGATCCCACGTAAAAAGCGAGCCTTTTGTCATCTACTGTGCTCTGTTCTTATGTTCTGTTGACCAAATTTTAGTAACAAAATCTAGACTCTGTTACTAAAAATGTACCTAATCCCTATAAAACTTTACCTGGCCTGGGCATTGACCTCAAAACCTCATGCACAGCAGTCGTATTCAATACTTATATTGCTCCTTAAAATCTTAAAGGCAGATGGCGAGAAAGGCTGATCGTCAAAGGCTGTAATAATAGGAGCAGCTGAAAGCTTAAATGGATAGAAAATTCCTAAATGCTGAGGTCTACAGAAAGGAGGAAGCAGGCTTCTCTCATAAAGAAAAGCATTCAGCTTTATTAAATCATGCTTCTACAGAACTATGTATGTCCACTTGTCTTACTTGACATATTGAGTAAACAAACATTGTGTACTAGTAGCTAGAGACAATACATAGAGATTATCTATTGTCAGTCATTTTTTTGTCTACTCTGTTTATTAAATGGATATAGTCTGAAAATAGTAACTAAATTATTTTATAATGAGTTTTTTTGTTTACCAAATAAGACAGCTAAGAAAAATGGTCTATTGGTATGAAAAACAATTTCCAAAACTGAGTCTTACGCTACAAAAGCTCTTATCTTTTAAAAACTGCATTCTTTGGTACATATAAAAGATAGGTACTATGCCTGACCTTCTCGTCTCGAGCAGACGGTCATAAAACTGTTATGCTATTGAAATACATTTTAAGATAGACGGAGCGTATGTTATAAATGAACCTTCACATAGAAATCGTCACATTGGAGAATTTCCATTTGTCCCCAGTTCGACGTCCGGAAAATGGGAAGGAAGATGTCACTATTGCACGATGTGGAATGAGCAAGCTGAATATTTATTAGTTTAATATGTCTGTCTTTGTTACACTTACATACAACTTCATTCGCCCCTTCCACATTTTCCCTCTTCTAAAGCCTTTACGCCACAAAGGATCTCAAGTCTTATATAAAGCTTGACCATGTTTTGTTATGTTCAAGTTATATGGTCCAAAGGGAAATCTGCCTCGGAAATATTTTGCTGTTTATTACACAGTAGTGATAATTATATCATAGTATGCCTGTTATATGCTATGTTATAAGTAGTTTACTGATCCCGTGGCAATCGTAGCATAGATTTGCACCTGTCTGTGTGATATTGTGTTTCCGTGTTGCGTCTGGAAATGTGCGAAGTTGATGGCAATAGGCTCGTGTGTGGGTCTTCAAAACTTAGCAGATGAAATGATGACGTTTTTTATGACCATCTCACACACTAGTTCGTGGAAAGGTCATAAAAAGTCATAATTAATTCCTGTATGTAGTAGTTAATTCCTGTGTCACGGGGAATATTCGAAACATTCTAAAAACGAACACAAAAGCACATAGACTCGGCACAATTATTTGTGTATCACACGATTTGTTGTTTCGTGTGTGGCCACTTAAACCCAGTTCGCCGTCCCCACAGTCAGTGTAATAATTCTCTGCCTACCCTTTTGAGGATATACTATCTAGTTATTTTATGTATGGCTTACCGTAGCGGTCTATTCATATTAGCAAACCAGATTGTCACAGGAAAACTTAGGTTTCTTTATACAATTAGCCAGGATCTATTTTCAAAGTACTCCACTCTAGTCAAATTGGTACGTCTCGGCTGTTGTTAGTTCTGGTATCGGCTTTCACAACGTCCTGCCACCGCTTTATAGTAGCCCCTCGGGGCCTGTCCTACCGTACTGTTTCATAGTAATTCAATAATGTAGTTCAGCTCTCTGTTATTTCGGGTAGTTTCATCGCAATTATAAACTTGAATATTTAGAGAGTGAAGTCGTATTCATTTTCTGAACACTCACTGTGTTGTCTTTGTAGTGATAATCTTTATCCTGACTAATAGTTATTCTAGTTAGTATTAAGAATATCACTGCGAGAACTAATTCCGAGATTATAAATAGGAATGTGAGTTTGTTCGTTTATTACGCTTTCATACCTTAACTACTCGACCGATCAACAAAATTCCGCATACATATTTTCAGGGGTACACGAATACGACATAATAATAATAATATCCTCCAGACCGAATTTCGGTCATGGCGGCCAGTCTTAACAGAGACTGGCCAACTACGCAGGAGATATTATAGTGCACAAGTGTGTGTGCAAACACAAGTGCACTCTCTGTTCCCTAGCGCTCATGATCCGATGGGACGGTAATCCGAAACGACCGGAGAGAGATCAGGCGCAGGACCAACGGTTTCAGTCACGGGTGTGTCTTACACCGCCAAATTCCTAACTCCGAGCTGCTATTGAGATTTCTTAACTGAAAAACCCAATAACTTTCTGTTGGCCCGACCCGGGATTCGAACCTCATGCACAGCAGTCGCATTTACTGCCGCTGCACCACGGAGACAAAGACATAGGGTGGTCTTCGAGAACATTGTTCGATTCTCGGGTCGATGAAAGTTATGGTCAATGAAAGTATTTTCGCCACGAAATTAAATTAAATTCTCAGTAGCAGCACTAATTCTGGCATTGTGCCAGGTAGACGACAATAGGCTAGCCCGTAAGACCTAAAACCGTAGTTGGTATAAAAGCGTGAGAGTGTGTATGTTTATTTAAATTATTATAACCACTGTAACTACTTCATAGATACCGTAGCTGATGATGTATTTTTAATGTATGCTAACACTTAAGGTCAACTGCAATACTTAAGGTCTAACACAGATTCAATATGGCCAAAGTAAATTCTTTTACAAAAGGTACATAGCATGGATCTCAGTTGCCAAAGTTCCATTCGGCAGTTTCCCGAATGACCTCTCAACTCTCGACCTCACTTCACTTTTGCGTCCTGCGCAATTATTTGTTTCGTCTCATTACTAAATCCACGAAGATATAATTATAACAACGTTAATACTTCAACGGCCTGCTGCGACTAATCTTATTATCGTTGAGAGCTTTTGTCTGCGTTCAATTTAACTCATTATAATTTAGAAAACAAAGGAACAGTACAGAAATGTCGCAGTTTTTATTGAGATCGAGCTGGTAATTTATTTGTTCTGGCTGCAAAACATTTATTGTTATGGAATTATTTAGTTTTGCGTAGAAGCATATTCAAATGAGGTACATACATAACAATGTATATATAGCCTCATGCCTGAAGGCTACAGTGATGTATTGCATCCACGTTTTGCCAGCTACGGTTTTAGGTCCTACGAAATTGGAGCAATTCCACACTCACTGGTCCAGACACCGTGCTGCTTCTGATTTCTTGACCCAAGAACATATTGCCCAACTAGAATTTTTAAACAAATGTCCAGTTTCTTTATTCGATCCGGGCCATGAATTCGAGTTCTCACGCATTGACATCGTATGCACTACCACTGCACCACGGATAACTTTATAGATTTTTGTGATTTATCAGAAACATCGGGTAGTCGTGAGTTTAAAGTTTTACATTCAAGGTTCTAGTGATAAATTCTGTGAAATGTTATGTGAATGTTTGATTTTCATTCCTTGTCGTCTCTTTACGATGCTTGGTTATACTTTAAAATATTTTATTTAATAGCAATTATCGTGCCAAGTTTCGAATATGTGTGAAAATGCAAAAAAAAAAATAGGCTTGTTCTTGTTGTTGTTTGTGTATATTTGTAATGATTTCTCTGAAATTAGATTATATGTATGGTTCTACTGTTTAATAGTTGCGCTTTTAAATATTAATATACCAACTAGCTTTGCCCGCGGTTTCGCTCACTCGGGACTGGTGCTTTTTCTGGATGAAAGAGGTACCCTATGCCCTTTTCTATTGGTATCCCCGATAAAGTGTATGCGAAATTCATGATGAACTGTCGAGTAGTTCAGGCATGAAAGCGTAACAAACAAACTCGCATTCGCATTTATAATATTAGTTAGGATACCTAAAGTATATTTTTTGGGTTTTATATTTTTATTTAATCAATCTAAGGATTTTCTTGAAGATATTTTCCAGACAAATTCGAAAATTTAAATTTATTGATGCCGCTATTTGTTCATGAAACATACTGGTGAAGCTACGTACATTTGAAATGTAACTAGTATGTACACCATAACATTTACCTTACCTATGTCTTTACACTACACAATCTATAATTTACGGAAGTGGTATTTTAATTTAAAAGTATCGAAACTAAGCATTGTGGCTAGTCTCTCATCTTGTTTAGAATATAGGCACATTCTATTCCAGTTTTCTTATTCCCTTGTCCTCAACCTCTTCACCCGAACAGTGTCCTTCAGAAACTTTCTTCAAATTAAAAGTAAATACTTGAAATGTATGTCGTAGTATGTAATATTATATTCCTGCATCGAAAAGGTCAAATATATTTTGCAATAGGAGACGCCATATATATACATACATACCTTTAACATCAATTTCCAAGCATTCTTATTTCTCATTTAATATAAGACAGTTGTCGCACTAGGATTATTTTATGTACCACGAAGGACTAAGATACACGGATAAAATGAACACTATGACTTGGGACAATTTTTGTTTCTTGTAGTGATCGAACTTACAGCACTCTGAAGGGTACTGGCGAGATAACTATTAAAACTGTTGCTGCATCTGTGCAGACAAGTCTTTTTAACTCAAAACAGTAGCCTTATTAGTTTCACGTGTGTATCTGTCTGCGGCATCGTAGCTCCCAAACGGATGTATCGATTTTGATTTGATCGAGATCATTTTAACTTTATTTGAAGTTCAAGGCCACCTATGTCCTTTCCTGTTCCCCTGACAACGTGTATGTGAAATATCATGGTGATCGGTCGAGTAGTTAGGCATGAAAGCGTAACAAATAAACAAACAGACTCAAATTCGCATTTATAATATTAGCGAGGAAGTCTAGAATTTCTGGGTTGATGTTTTGTATCTTTTAAATTTATAATATTTTATACAAAACATAGAAACGATCCTAGTTTGTTATATCCTTGTAGTTAATGTGAATATTATTGTTATCAAGTTTCCGTTACGATTACCTAAGTGTTGAACCAAGCGATAGACACATACATGTGTCTGTCGCTTTGTCCTTATCTAGTAGGTGCGGTGTGAATGTGACGTATATTGTTAGATACACTTAAGATTAGGAAAACGGTTAAGTCGATCTCGTGCGAAATCTTATTAATTAATTTTATTGTACTTCTTTTGGTTAAGTTATTTTATGATTAGAATTAAGTACGTTATTATATTATATATACCTAAGTATATCTTTTTCGATTTTTAAATACGCTTTAGATTGAATAATTTACATATTTAATTATATATATGTATATATATATATATGTAGCAGAATAAAAAGTAATATCAAATAATCGTAATTGACAAACAGCCGTTAATTACAAGCAAACACAACAATACAACGACTCACTGTAACTGCGCCGACGCCTCACGACAACCTTCTCGTACGAAAGCCAACCAAAACTCCACTTTTATAATAATCGTGAGATGACGTCTCTAAATTCAGTGAATAATCCTTTATTATCCTAACAATATATATATATATATATATATATATATATATATATATATATATAACAGTTTTGGAAGTAGTTAATAGCTTTGTTGGTCCTGAGACATAAGTTTCCAATTGTAGGCGATCTTTAGTTTGAATCCCAGGTTGGACAAGTGTTAAAACCTTAAAAGAAGCACGGAGTCTGCTAATTTTGTGCATGAAATATAGCTGTCAAAATGTAGGTGTAATACACTTCTGCTTATGTATGTATAAAACTAGTGATTTATACATACGTAATTGACGCGGCGAAAACCCAATGGACACAGTGTTAAAACATGCGATCAAAACGTCGTGGGTTTGCATCCACCTATTGGCCTAGGTACCTACCAATTAGCATTACCATTAGCGGTCGCATCCTTCTGCGAGGACATTATTTCGCGGAAGGAGGCGGCGGAGCGTATCCTTGAGGAAAGTATCCTTGCGGATCCCGGGCGGCGTAGGCGCGCGCGAGCGCGCCTGATGCCGCCATAGTAAAGGCCGGGGCGGGAGCACGGGGATCTCCCGTCCTTCAGCCATTAGGTCGAAGTGACGCCCTCTATCGTGCCGGGCGTCATCTGAGTCGTCGCCCGCAGGCATTTCTTGCCTGCGTTGGGCACTGCTGGGTGGGTCACTGATGTAGTGTCAGTTCCATCGACCCACCCACCACGCAAGGCAGCGAGCTGGCACACCATGGTGGGTTTAGTCGGTAGTACCCGGGACATTCCATCTTCTCCCGGCTGAGCCCGACATAACCTCTCCGCTCTCCTTTTTCGCGGAGAGGTATGTATGCGTCAAAGTATTCCCCCACGTAAGCGAGAAATCATTGTATACAAGTTATGCACGTATCCGAATATACTGCACTGCATAGTACAAAACGGCTAAATGCAATGATATTATATAAAAAAAAGCAGATATTTAACTAAGAAGACTCAGAAACGACCCAATTGGATCGTTTTTCTGTTGTTTCCAAAACAAAATCGGTTCTACAAAATTATTTTCTTAACAGTCAAAGCACGATTATTATTACAATTATAGTGGTTAGTGTAACCGACTGCCACGCCTGAGGTCGCGGGTTCGATTCCCGCACAAGTCAAACATTTGTGTGCATGAACATGGATGTTTGTCTTGGTCTGGGTGTTTCTATGTATAATATGTATGTATTTATAAAAAAAATAGTAATATATGTATGTTTATCCATTATCTAGTACCCATAATACAAGCTCTGCTTAGTTTGGGCTAGATGGTGTTGTGTGTATGTGGTAGAATATTATTATTATTATTTATCTAATTGCTTTACATAAGTTCTTTTGTGATCTATTTTAATATTTATTTATCAAATTTACAACACAAGAACAGTTATTAATAACAAAATATAGGTCAGATTTTCGACGTCCTACTACATAAGTGACATATGATAATATCAGCCCTATATTAAACGGTCCCACTCCTGGGCGCGAGTCTCTTTACAATGTGAAAAGGGTTAGGCCATAGTCCACCACGCTGCCCCAGTGCGGGTTGGCAGACTTCACTTATTTATTTACCTTATTTTCTTATCTTACTTATCTTCGACAACATTATGGGGCACCTCAGACATACATGATTTTTTTAGCGAGCGATAATTAATTGATACGCGCATAACTTTGAAAAGTCAGAGATGCGCGGGATCAATCGAGACCTCTGTGACAATATAACAGTTTCCGACTAAACTATCGCTTCTAGTAATTAGTGACATATCTAAAGTATATTATTGTTTAAACACTAAAATGACACGTGGAAATTCCTGTGTTTATGTACTTTGAACATATGATATGTTAATAAAAGGTGAAGGTTCCAGAAAATAAATTATGCTTTTAATTGGTGTATCTTTGGATTATCCGTATAAACAAAACAAGTTTATCTGTATTAAGTGTATTAGCACGATTCATCCAGAATGAATGAGTCATGTGTATTATCTGGCGTAAGTGGGTAAAACCAGTTTCAATAGTTGACTTATTAGGTCTCTGACACATTGATTCGGAATCTTCTTCTTTTACTTATTACCCTATCTATTGGATTCGGTTTCTTTTGATAACATTATTATTCTATCAATTACTGGAATGCTTTACATAATTAAACAAGTGAGAAACGGCAATGAATTGTCGTGAATCTTAGAGTTCGAAAAAATGGTTCAAGTGATATGCCTCAAGGTCACGTGGTATCACGTCAGAGGTTAAAGGTCATAGTCATTTCGAGGGTATATCGACTAAGCTGAGTCGATTGGCGTTTGACCGCGAGTCTCTAGCTCTTACAGTTCTTGAGTTGAAAGTTGTATAACAGACAGACGGACGGACAAAGCCGTTGTATAAGAGTTTTCTCGACCTCTAAAAGACTTGTCTGGTCGTCTGGTACATATAATTATGTTTTTAATATGATTGAATCTCGGTTTTTTAATATTATCCAATATTGAGGGTGTGATTGAGCCTGATGTGCATGACATTTTGGGTTCGATGTCCGGGTTGGTGAGCTGAATGTTACTGGGTTTTTCTTATAGCAGCACTGGGTCTGGAACTATCCCAATGAACGATAAAAGGCTTGCTTGCCCCTATATTACGGGCAAACCATATCTGGCGGAATGTGAATGTAATACACTATCCCCTCGGAAAATGAGGCGTGAGACTGTGTATCTGATTTATATAATTTAAACTGATAGTTGTGTTGAAGAAATACAAAAAAAAATGTATGTATAAAACACAATTATAAATTTCACTTAGATAAATGTCAAATCCATTTACCCCGCTTAAAGTGAATATCTTAATTATTGTAGTCTCGTTACAGTCTATTTCTGTACAAGCGCCAATCTCATAATCCTTTCCGCATATTCCTGTGCATTAATGCTATAATCACGCGCACAAAATGCTCCGTAACTTGTTTCGTGGAAGTGTTTAATGAGGTAAACGCACCAATTGTCGGCAGGAAGGCGACGCGGCAAGTGGTCGACGCGTGGCTGGTGTCGCACGCGACGCCGCCCAGCGCCGAGCTCGCGTCTCCGTCTCGCACCGGCTCCGGCTCCGGAGCGACAACACCTGTCAGGTAACATATTTATATACTCTTTACGAAACTGCATGTTCGCGACAACTATACGTGAAGTGTAAGTGTTAAAAAGACATTTAAAAATTGTATTGGCATAAAAATTTGGTAGTCTTTTTTTGATTCGTTTAATTTTACGATTGTCGTAGAAAGAAAGGTCAGAAAGAATGATAAGTGTAATAAAAAAAGGCAAACGCTTTAAAACTGCATTTTAGGGTCATCCTGCCGCATATAAAAGTAAGTATCAAAATAAACTGTAAATAATAAGCATCGTCTTCAAAAGACAGAGCCATATTTTTTTATGATCAGAATTTGGTGATATTTAGGGTAGTTTTTAGGCCGCAGTTTTGGGTAGAATTACGTAATTTGTAAAATGACAGGTCAAAGTCATGAAATGTATAACCTTCAAAACAACAGCTTCGAAACTGCATGTTGAGATAAATGTTTCGGTGTGATGAAGTGCTAAACCGTAACAGAGGGAGGTAATTTGTGATAAAAATTTTGATGCACCACATTTGCGGGTAAAATTGCGATAAATTGTAGAATGAAAGGTCAAAAACAAAGGCAACTGCTTAACGGATTCAACGCTGCCGGTGTATGTAGTATAGGTGACAAAAGAGCTCTGTAAATAAATAGCAATGTGGCAATATAAAAAAGTATTTTCTTTTTTGGTTTCATAATTTGATGCGTGGTGCATCAAATTTTCGGGAAATTATGATAATTGTAGAACAAGAGGACAAAAACAATTATGAATAATAAAAAGGCAATGGCTTCGAAATTGCATGTTCGGATTTATGCTGCCGATATATGAAATGTAAGTGTCAAAATGCACTCTGTAAAAAGCTTTGTCTGCAACTTGCAAGTATACCTTGTGCCACACTTGTAGGTTGTTCTGAAGTTGTATAGTCAGCACAGTTCCATCCCTGCCGCTCCCTGATTTGACCCCGTATTCCTGTCTTTTGTCATTGCGACGCTATCTGGTTCAGAGGGAACTAAAAGTTTGGCTTAAAGTATTCCAGTTAGAAATAAAGAGTGATAATTTCTGATTCAGAATTTGATGCACCACCGTTTTGGGTTTCTATAATAGAGAGACAATAGTAATGAAACGTGTAATGCAGAAAACTACGGATAATTGAAACTAGTTCAAGTGCATATATTATGTTTGTTGTTATTTATTTTTTAAACTCATGACTGTTGAGTGAATCGAGACTGCGTGGATGGCGTAGTGGTTCAAGTGGTCGACACTGTCGCCGCGCCGAGTGTTGTGGATTCGATCCCCACGCGGGATAAAAAATTGTGTGATCCACAAATGGTTGTTCTGAGTCCGGACGCAAAGAACACCCTTCTTTGTGTTTGTTGTTTAAATGTTTGTAAAGACCCCCGCGCCACAGCAATTATTTCTAGCGTAAAATCGGCTGTTCATAAGATTCTCGAGCGTTGCGAGTCGGATATGCATAGTAAATGCGTTTCTGTTCGTCATGGGTTTGTTTGCTCAAAATAACCACATCTAGACAATAAAAATAACATTGTATCGCCGATATAGCCGTTAACAAAAAGGATCTCAAACACTTATGCTACTAATTGTCCTTTTGGTAGGTAATTATTTTTGTTGACATTAATTTAGGTGTGAGAGTGGTTAGTATGTTCGCTGGGACAAAGAAATATCGCACGCGTTAGGGATAATCCTTAAATCGCGAGGAGGTTTACAAACACTGAAACACTGAATTTACAAACACTGAATACCCTAATGATGAGTTTACAAACACTGAATACCCTAATGATTTATTGACCCAGACTGAATACAAGTTGATTATGATATGCCCGAAAATTTCTGTATTATTTTTATTTTTCTTAACCTAATGAAATTGGGTACTTTTTATTTAACAATGAATGTTGATATTCTAAGACCCATAAAATATTGCTAGTTTAACCACGAAGTCAGTTTACATAAAATGCTTTCGTACTTTAATCTATAAATTAAGTTACGGACCTAAAGCCAAACAATAGAAATGACTAAATAAATGTCTTGCTAAGCGCAGACGCTAACAAGACAATCGTTAGGACTACTTTTTAACACAGCAACTTACGGTCACTTGACTTTACTCATCCAAAGACGTTGCCGAGATTCTTAACAATTTATGTCATTAATTTAACGCGTCTTTGTGGACTTTTCCTTTGTAGTTTCAAAATTGTATTTTCTTTTACTAATTGCTTTGCTTTGAAATTAAACTACTATATACGGATTTTATCGCGTTGTTTATTTATCACTTTATTACAAAATTTTGAAAATATTACTCTACTACTACTATTGATTTTATTTGACTAATTTATAAGCTAATAAAATTATTTAAACTATTAAATCTATTTATTTTTGGTTTACACTTTCCCCGACGTTTCGGGTGCTTTTCAGCAGCCATGGTCACGGGGTCTCCCCGTAATATTTTTTTGTAATATTTTCAAAATTTTGTAATACAGTGATAAATAAACAACGCGATAAAATCCGTATATAGTAGTTTAATTTCAATGAATAACATTCGCGTAAACAGAAGACAATATTATGTAATTGCTTTGCTTTTTTGTTGTGTGGGAAGTCACGAGTAAGCTAATACTTTTACGGAATGTATGGACAGTGTCAGTAGTGTCGGTTCACATTTATCCATGTGATATACCATCAGACCAGACATTTTCCAATTTTTCAGTGCGTGGCTTGGTCTTGTCAACGGTGACAATTGAAATATTGACATGCTCCTTAACAAACAAAAGATTTTACATCTTTTTTAACAATACGAGAATGTCAGATAATCCGTTCTTCATCCGAGGATGGCTGCTGACGAATGAACTGTCAATTGCTTCTTGTTCGACGACAGGGATAAAAATTGTACCCATTGTTGGTGGCTCTTAGTGAGCGGACAGCAAAAACCGAAAGCAAAATATTATCTACGCTTTTTAAATTTTTCAATTGTGTTTTTATATTACATATATTTTGTGATGATTTTCGTTTCTTTATTGCTAATATTGGCATATATACATATAATAATAATAAACTAATATAGATCGTTGGACTGCCATGCAGAGGTCTCGATTTCGATCCCAAGGCACGCACTTTAGACTTTTCAAAGTTATGTACGTTTTAATTAGTTGATTATGAGCTTGATTAATAGGTTAAGGAAAACATCGTACGAATGCCTGCATGCCGATATGTGAAGTCTGCCAACCCGCACTGGGCCGGCGTGGTGAACTATGGCCTTAGCCTTCTTACACAGAAAATATGCCGAAGAGGGCTGATATTGTTGATTACAGTCCAAAATATAAATACCGGAACACTAGAGTCTTGATAAAATAATGTTGACTATTTTCATTTTATAACATGAAGATTTTCCAAAAAGCATAAGTAATAAAGCAAGAAATGTCAGGATCCCTCTGGAAAACAAAGGCTTACTTTACTAGGATACCTTAAAGATTTTACCTTTACCATTTTAGATATTAAAATTATTTTTGTAGGAGTAGAGAATCAGTTTCCTAAATTATATCGGGTAAGGCGTCTTTCAGTAATGGTGGAGCATGTAACCTACACATATCCCAATGAATGGTCCTTAAATATAACTGTGGGTACACTCCAAAATAATAATTTCAATGTTTAAGTGTTCGGCCTCTTTCTTTGGCGGCTCTTTGTATCAATCTAGTTAGCGTTTTACAACGAAGTAAATGATACGTCCCACATTAAAGTTTATTGATATTGATTGAAGTGATTATATTATCGTGTTAGCAGAATGAATATCGACATTTTAAATGGTTTACAACTTTTCTATTTATATCAAGTTTGTGCGTATACAACTTATTAGCACGCGCGTGCGCTTCATACAAGCAAATAAGCACTGCATACCCTAGTCCGCTGGCTTATGTAAATCTATATAATCGAAATCTATTTATTAAATACTACAATATAATATACAGATATATTTACACACAAAAACATTTATAAATGAAATGTAGTGCCCTCGCAGAGGTTTCGGGTAGGGCGTGCATACCCTACCAGAAATCTTTGTGCACGCCCCTGCTTATATTGCTATTATATAATATTGTCTTCTGTTTACGCGAATGTTATTCATTGAAATTAAACTACCGTTCCTATCCGTATATAGTATACGGATTTTATCGCGTTGTTTATTTAACACTGTATTACATAATTTTGAAACTGTTACACTAGTACTACTATTGGATTTTACCAATTTATAAGCTAATAAAATTATTAAAACTTTATATTTAGGTTTACACTTTCCCCGACGTTTCGGTTGCTTTTCAGCAGCCATGGTCACGGGAAACTAAGATGATAGTTGTCTCAATGTTCCAGTGTAGTTATTTCAAAGTACCTGAACATAATTTAATCATTGGTGTTTCTATTTACGCAGAATGAGCTCAAAGTATCATGAAGTCTAGCTGTTGTTTGCTTCTTCTTGGGTTTGACTATTTGAATTACTGGATCCCAAGCTGGTGGTATATTCTAACCATCTTCTCTATTAAAATTAGGATGTTTTTTGATTTCAATAGCCTCGCGAAGCATCCTTGGTAGGAATCAGTGTTCTTTAGCGAGAATCTGTGGTTTGTCAAATCTCAGGTAGTGATTGGTCCCCTGTTGTACATGTTCACACACAGCAGACTTCAACGAGCGTTGATGTTTGATCAGCTATGTGTTCTTTTATGCGGGTGCTTATGTTTCTCTTGGTTTGACCAATGTATGAGAGTCCGCAGTCACAATCTATTTTATAGACCCCTGCATCTTGTAAAGGTAATTGGCACTTGACGGATGGTAAAAATTGACTTATCTTCGTTGGCGGCTTGTAGTATGTGTTGATTGAAGCTCGCTTTAAGATGTAGCCAATCTTGTCAGTGACATCCCTTACATAAGGCAGTATAGCAGGCTGGCGCTCGACTGTGGCTGGCTTTTCTCGAGATCTGTGACACCGGCGCGGCTGTTAGAGCTTGTTGTCTTGCAGTACTTGCTTGACATGTTGAAGCTCGGCGTCCAGGTGTTTCTTGTCACAGATCCCGTGGGCTCTCTGAAACAAAGACATTCCCACGGTAGCTAACTGTTTAGGATGGTGGTAAGATTAACCGTTTAAATTCCTATTTGTATGGGTCTTTTTCTTATACACAGTGTGGCTCAAAGTATGATCAGGATTCCTGATGACAAGAACATCTAAGAATGCTAATGAATTATTTGCCTCTAATTCCAAAGTAAATTGGATGTTGTTATTAATGGAGTTAAGATGTTCTAGGAATACACTAACACTATCTGTTGGTCATATTGTAAAAGTATTATCTACAAACCTCTTATAAATCCTAGGTGTGATGGGGGCAGTCTGTAAAGCTCGAGCCTCAAAGTCCTCCATATATATGTTGGCAACAACAGGCGATACTGGGGAGCTGGACCCATTGCCACACCATCGACATGTATGTAGAATTTATTGTCCCACAACAGATAGCCAGTTGTTAAGCAATGCTTAAGTAGTTCTGCATATTCCTCAGGCATATTGTACTCTATTAGCTTCCTTTTAGTTATTTCAATACAGTCATGTACAAGTATGCATGTAAATACGATTGTACATCAAAACTAACCATTGTTTCATTGTTAGTGAGACATAGGTGTTTAATCTCACTCACAAAATGGTATGAATCCTTTACAAGTGCTCTCGAGTTGCCTCTGAGTGGTGAGAGTATCTTCGCTACGTACTGAGCCAGTCTGTAAGTTGGTGTGTCGACCTGACTCACAATAGGACGTAGGGGAGCATTTTCCTTGTATATTTTTGGTAACCCATACAGCTTTGGAGGTTTTACGCAAGCTGGTATTAATTGTCTAACGTCTAGATCTAGTCTTTCGGAGTATTTATGTATGGTGTCTTTGGTTTTGTTCAATATTTTGTTTGTAGAGTCTATTTATGTTTATATGTTGTATCATCCGAAAGTAAATTTTCAATTTTATGTTTATAATCTGACGTACCCATTACGACCGAAGCGTTTCCTTTATCTGCACGGAGTACTGTAATATCTGGCCTAGCCCGCAAGTTCTTCAGTGCGACGAATTCATCTTTGGTTGGAATGTGCCACCAGCTTGGGATCCAGTAATTCTAATAGTTAAACCCAAGTAGAAGTAAACAACAGCTAGAACTCATGATACTTTGAGCTCATTCTGCGTAAATAGAAACACCAATGATTAAATTATGTTCAGGTACTTTGAAATAACTACACTGGAACATTGAGACAACTACCATCTTAGTCTCCCCGAGACCATGGCTGCTGAAAAGCAACCGAAACGTCGGGGAAAGTGTAAACCTAAATATAAATAGCTTTAATAATTTTATTAGCTGATAAATTAGTAAAATTCAATAGTAGTAGTAGTGTAACAGTTTCAAAATTATGTAATACAGTGTTAAATAAACAACGCAATAAAATGCGTATATAGTAGTTTAATTTCAATGAAAAGCACTATTATAGTTTCATTATCACCTTGCATACATGTTACAAAATACTATAGCTTTCCAAGCTTTTTTGCTAGGGGATATATGCCGTGTTTTATTAAATAATTAGATGAGTACGTCATTCATTTATGTAAGTTTATTTATAGACTAAATGCCATCTGCAACTTGGTTTGGGCTCATTGGGATAGCTCAGTACGATATGTCTTACTGTTGGAAAACTAGAATTTGCCCGCGGCTTCGCTCGTGTTTATGTAGATTTCTTTAATAAATTCATATCACTCGGGAAAAATACTTTTTCTTGAGTACTATAGTATCCTATGCCCGTTTCTGTATAAAAAATGCATGATGATCGGTCGAGTTAAGGCGTGAAATCGTAACAAATAAACTCAAATTTGAATTTAAAATATTAGTTAGGGTGCTTACCTACATTTCCTTTCAGTACAGTGAACACCGATATAGCCGTTAACAATGTTAGGTCCCACGTAGTAGGTCCACGAGCTTATTAGTGTCTACCGAGTAGGTACGTTGCTAGACGCTGCGGCTGTTATTGATATTTTTTTACCAGAAATAGAAATACCAGTAACATTTTTTCTGACCCGGGGACCGTGAGACCAAAAGCAAACATAAGCTCAAACTTAAAGCCACGACACAAACAATACAATAACAATTTCCCGAAACGAAAGAAAATACATTGAGAGAGCTATATATATATAGCATTGTGCTAATAAAATATACATTTAATTTATATTTTAATTTATATTCTTAATCAATTACTTGTTACGTCGCACAATGGCTCTTTGCCAAGGAACGTCTACAATTAATTATAGGGAGTTACATCATTAATTTATTAGTAATCAAATACTTAATTATATTTTTATTGAGTCGAAATATACAAGTTTGTAATTGTAATCATTAGCGCTGTGAATTTATAATAAACTTAATTTATAAACTGTCAACAATTTCCTTATACGTCAGTCAGTTATTGTAATTAAGGTTTTAATCGTGGCTTATTACGTATTGTTTTTTTAATCGATTCACTATTAATGAAGCGGTGGCGGGCAAAATGAGAGGTGGAGGAGGAAAGTGAGGTTGGTTGCTTTTGCATAGTTAACATAGCATAAACTGAATTCCTAAAACAATTGTGTGCGAATCTGTTGAAGAAAAAAACAGTTAGCAACAATCTCGGCTAACTAACTCGCACGAGCATCGAGATCGCAATACGCAGCAGTAGCGGTGAAATAATTACTAAAACCACTAGTTTATCAGTGCACACGTTACTTTAGTTTTAGTTCAAGAATAAAATAATCAGCACTGTATTAAACTGTCCTACTGCTGGGCACGGGCCTCTTCTCACTGTGAGAAGAGTTAGGTTCAAGAATACGTCCAAATAAACGAATTTGTAGGTTCAAAAATTTTTAATTAAGTTTTCCTGTAAATATTCTAAATATACATTCATTCATTCAAATTTTTTCGTGTGTAGTCATTATAAAATACTAAATAGGAATAGGTTTTTAATAAATCATAATTTAAATTATGAGCAGAATTTTTAATTATACAGTGTGTAACAGAAAGGTGTGGTCATATTTAAAGGTAACATAATATGGTCCATGAAAAACCGCGAGAATTAAATTTGTGTAAATTAATTTCACGAAGATATTGAATTTTCTTTTTTATCGACTTATTAATATCAACATATTCTAATCAATACGTAAACAACACTACCGGTCATGCACGTGTATTGTTTCTAAGAATTACAAAAGACCCTAAACTCGACACGTTTTTAGAGTTCGAAAAACTCTTATACAACATCTTTGTCCGTCCGTCTGTTTGTTATACAACTTTCATCTCAAGAACCGTAAGAGCTAGAGACTCGCGGTCAACGCCATTCGACTCGGCATAGCCGATATACCTCCGAAATGACTATGACCTTTGACATCTAACCTCAATGTGATGTGGTATCACGTGAACTTTGTATATGCAATACATGAACCATTTTTTCGAACTCTTAAGATTTACGGCAATTGCCGTTTCTCACTTGTTGTTTACTTTTGCCATCTTAATATGATTGACCATTATAACTGTGCCCCAGATGTGGATACTTATTCAAATTGTTAACAATACAGCTGGTCGTTCTAACATAGATCGGTGACCGCACAGATGTTGCGAAATCTTGATGGGGAGATGATGCGACGGACACAACTATGCATCAATGAACAAGGTGGGATATTTGTATAAATAATTTTAATAAGAACATGTTTATAAAAATTTATAATCATAAAAAGTGTTGGCTAATAACTGTGTGGTGAAGCGATATCAGTGTCGTATATCATACCGGCTTATACCCGTGCGCTCCAAATCATCAGACCCTCTTCTATTCTTGTTTTAAAGAACATTACTTCGCTTTCGGTCAATTTCTAAACCGCGTGAACGTTACAAGCATTGAAAAAAAAAGAGACCAGGCAAACAATACGGTATGTTTTGTATCGCGCCGAGCATGTTTTGTAATTGAAATGATAAAAACGATAGTGATGTAACTCGTTTTGTATCAATATTTAAATATATGAATAAAATTATTGAAATTGTCATAAAATTTAAAATTCGATATTTTAATATGGGTTAAGGTACATAGATTAATTATCAGATATACGTAGCGACCCTAAAATATGACTACAGCTTTCTGTTACACTCTGTATATAATAAGGCAAAGGCTAAAAAATCTTCTCCCTAACCTTTTATTTGTCCCAAGTCACTTGGGTCGGCTTTGTTGATCTAACCTGATTTGACTGGATATCAGATTTTACACGGAGCGGCTGCCACCTGACCTCCGCAACCCAAAGGCTAACGATACCCTAAGGCTAGACCAGTGTCAGGATATCATAGGGCACTGAATTCCCAGTAACGACTGCCATAGATGTTCATGGCAGCCAGGACCGACGACTTAACGTGCTCTCTGAGACACGGAGCAGGCGATAATTGTCAATCAATACACATAATATTGAAAAGTCATATAACTTCTGAAAGTCAGAGGTGCGCGACGTGGGTTCGATCACGAGATCCTCTGCATTGCAGTCTGTTAGTCTTTGTTGGTTGTAACCTAAATAATACGTCACTTTTATTTCGCCTGTTTTGATTATTTTAACAATTAAACCTATTGTCTGTAGCAAACCTAGCATTTAAAAAATTCTGAAATGTTTTGTGAGATTCAAAACAAATATATATAATCATATATGGGTGTAATCCTGTATAATAAATACTTACTGTACATGAACTGTAACATACAAATGACGTTCAAGTCTAATTAATGAATGCGTAGGCGGCAGCACCACAAGCAAATTTATCCTAAATAAATAGGGTATTAGTCCCACAGCTGGGCAAAACAGTCTTGTTAGTTTAAGCAGCACAAGCAGGCTTTACAATGTCAGGGATATAAAATAAACATCACTTGCAAATAAATAAGTCACCTTTTTCAGTATTACCTTCTAACGTATAAGTGCCCTCTTAAATTTGGAATGAGGCCGTTATTCTTTCCTTTTTTTACTTTAATACTCGTCGAAACAATATATTTTCGGCTTGTATTTAAAGGTGTGATTCTATTTACTGTTTCCATAAAGTTTAAACATGTTCGTGATCTTTTAAATGGATAACCACTATTAAAATTGGCTATTACTCGCTGTTTCCGCATTAAGTGAAGTTTATACATAATGCTCAGCTCCTGTCAAATATACACACACACATAATAACATATAGCTTACTGCATTTCGTTCTATGTTTTGCCCGCGTAGTAATAACATAGGCTACGTCAGTTCAGGTAGTTTACAGCTTTGTATAAAGTAGGTACCTATTTTTAAATCGGCCAAGAAGTTTTCTTTATCCCACGAAATAAAACTAGTTCATCTTTAGAATATCAGTATTCCCCTTTTCAAGAAACGGGTCGTTCAGTAGAAGTAAATTTTTTAAAATAGCTCTTTTCAATTTCTTTGTATAGGCTGTCCATACAAACAAACTTTGATATAATTGGTTTCATAGCGATAGTTTTCTATTCATAATATTGAGAGGTATTCTAAAGTAAATACTTTAGACTTATACAATTATGTATATTCAGAGAACAAAACCGTGGAAAACTACTTCAATCAAACGTAAAAAAATATACTTAGGGACAAAAAAGGCAAAATTTACCAGTTGAAAATTGCTAGCAATAAAATAATTAATTGATACACAAAATAATATCACAAACTCAAGCAGCACACCAGGAAAATAGATCGGGTACTGCTGATATGGAACATAAATAAATTTCTTTTATCCTTCGCGGAAATCCCAACGAAGAGGTTTCATCAATCTTATGTCATCTTGGCTCTATCTACCGCCGTAAACCATCCACCGAATAGATTAGGAGGACTTTCGGTCTTACTTTAACGATAACCTACATGCATAGTAACGAAGTGCTATTTATAAAGTGTAATAGGTACTAAAGGTCATATAAATATAAATATAAATGTTAATTTGTTGGAGCCTTGGTCGTAATGGTCATCAGCCAATAATGAATTTCTTTTAATGAAAATCATTTGGAATAATTCCTGTGTTCTCAAACATACAAACAACAGACACATAGAACACCTAGACTCGGAACAGCTGTTTGTAGATCACACAATTGTTTGCCCCGTGTGGCGATCATACAACACTCGGCGTGGTGGCAGTCGAGGCGAACACTTAAACCACAACACCAGCTGTATAGGTAAAATGTCTGCGTCTACTTATGATGATAAACTAAGAGCAGATTATAATAAAAGCCTATTTAAAGTTCAAACTGTCGAAAGAACATATTGTCGTGAAAATTTGGATGAATTCAGGGTTTTGAAATATATCTAACTTCGAAAAATATTGCCACGACTAAACTTTAAGCTTCCCTTCATTATCTTGAAAGTTGGGTGGCTATTGTGCGAAGTTGGCTAGCCCGTGGGCGGCCCACGTCGGCTGGCTACATTTATATTCACCTAATACGAGCGACACCGAAATTACTTTTAAATTCTTTAGCCTTTATGTAAACTTTATAATACCGAGGCTATCGGTGATAAAACTACTTTTCGTAACACGATACCGCACTCAGGAAATTTTATACATTTAGCTTTGCAAAATTAAGTTACCTTACGTAAAGTTTTATTTGCGGAACTTTGCGTGTTTATTCTGTTTCTCGACACAATGCGCGGAATTAGATCAAATGTATGGTTAATTTGATATTAATAACTGTTTAACTTTCGCGTAGTATAAATTAATTCGATATTGCTGTCGTAATAATGAATCACACAGCACAGATGAAGAGATAATTAATTGTATTATATTAATAGTACAATTAATTCGTTTAATTTCGTGGAATAATCTCCATTAGGAGAGTGTTCCACGAATATATAATTATATTAATTTGCTTATTTGAGATAGACTTCACTGTGTCCAGTATTATGACATATCTGGTATGTGAATATATCCATTTTGCGTCCATCCATACTAATTGTTATATAGATTTAATCTAGCTTTTAGTGATACGACCGCCCGAGTAATGGATGGAAAGCCATTTGTTGTAATTATTCATGAAGTAATTTCTAATTTTATGAGTCCATATTTAGAGTTTAGACGAATTCATGCTAGCGATGATAGAGTATCGATTCTAATATCAGTACCACAATGAATAAGGCATTCGACTTGCGATCGAAAGGTTGTAGGTTATCCCACCCATTGCACTACCGAAACACAAGCATACTAGCTCAGCTAGAGGGGTAACATAACAAGCATAACATACCAATTGCATAACAAGATTACTATTAATTTGTAACCCATATTGCTAATAATCTTCAAAAATATCGATATGTTACGTCAATTTATCCACGGACAAGTTCACGTGTAACATAAGGAAATAGGAGATCTATAATATCTGCAAAAAGACCATCGACACACTTAGCAATTATAATAATATCAGTCCTATATGCAAATTGCTCCACTGCTGAGCACGGTCCTCTTCTTAATATGAAAAGGATAAGGCCATAGTCCAACACGCTGGCCCAATGCGTGTTGGATGAAAATATTATAATTTTTTTATTCAAACACGAATCATATATTCGATCGTTATTTTAATAGTAATCAGTGACAATCCATATATAAATGTTCTAGTGCTAATTATAATCGGTAAGTTATGCTCGTTTGCTTCATACTATTAAAGAGGGAAGTACGTGAAGCCTTGCTCTTGTCTGCATTATTTGCCAAGTAATTTTACATACATGTAGTCTGCAGGGACGTTTCGCATTGCAGCACGTATGTATAAGGTCGTGTTAATTAGCCTTTGCTCTCAGCACCGTCTGCGTTGACGTTACCCTTCTAAAATCCGGGCGTGTTTGACAATATAAGGTACCGCAGCTTTGAATGGGGAAATTTTGTCCTGTACCTATATTTAGACACTGCGAAAGAGGACCCTTAATTTACTTTTATATTTCCTACGCTTAATTACATTAATTTAAATGGCGAAGAGTTAATCGTTTTACTTTATCTAAAATTCTTAGGGCAAACGTTGACTTTAATTTGAAGCTTTCTTTAATGTTATTTAAAATGTAACTCAATGAAGTGCTCTAGCTATTCCAGAATACTTTATTGTATTTATCTTTATGTTTCCGTTATAAAACGTTTTGTAGGGTAAAATTCTCTATCTAATCATAAATTGTTATTTCCTTAATGGTTATTAATTTCAATGAAATACTGGCTATGTAAATCCTTTAATTATTTTAGTGAATAAGTCTAGTCATGTTTTAAATAAATTACAACAAAAATGAGATCTTGACTTTTTTATATACCTATCTACATTTTACTCAAGAGAACAATAATAATATAAGTTAATAGAAACGACGCAAACTATATTAGACAAATTCTATGTAACGAGGAACAATATTAAATTAATGGATGTAAATAGTCGACTAGTTAATATTTGAATTGTGAATATTATTCTTATATACAATGTTATCTTACACTTAGTATCGTACTATGTTCAGATAAAAAAGGCTTAACACCTAGCTTTTATATTCGTTCTGTGGTGTGGGTAAGGATAAAAGACGTATCTGCCAATATTTCTATATTTAATATAAAAATACTGGCAGATACGTTCTTTTTAACTGATTCCAAATAAGTGAATAACGCAATTTAAAAAAAAAATTTGAGCCTTTTTCCTTATGACGGCAGCGTCGTATTAACGCTACGCGTTGTGCATTTATAACGTTTACGTAGTCTGTCAAAGTCTGAGAATACCAGACATAATTAAAAATCTATCGTATCTGGCCACCGGTGTGCCGCTGTAACTCGATTAGTTCAAAGTGCGCGTTAGTATGACGTGCTCTTCTGACTACACGTAAAGAGTACAAAAGTAAAACTGCGCAAAATTCCCCCTGACACCACTGGGAGTGTCATTTGGTGGTGTCACGGGTAAAGATCGCTAATATTTCTGTCATTTGAGCCTGTAAAATAAATACAACACTAGTAAATTTAAAACATAACAATGTTTTCCTTTGGAAAACTTTGTCCTTTCCTACACTGAAATCGACTGAAAATTCTACTCGATTGTGTGGTTTCCAATTAATTTAACCGATTAAAAGGATTTTGCTGATAATCGGTACCAGCATTCCGTAGCGTAATTAACTCTAAAAGTGATTAATAATTAATTTATAGACTGTAATGACCGTGTTGTTGGTAGTCAGCTGAATATAAATGTATATATTAATTTCTCGCAATGATTTCAAAAAAGACACTGTGTAGTATCGCTTTTACAAGTTTACATTTGCCACATCTGTCATTTCAATCGGTGTTGATTGAAGTGACAGTTCGATTGAAATTCGAATTTGGATAGAATTATCAATACGCCATTTTGTTACTCATTCGTATTTAATTGCGAGATAAATGAGAAGAGTGTGCAGAAACGAATAATTTATACATATATTACTCAGACGTTCAGTCAAAATTTATTCAACATTCTAGTCTTAATAGATTTATTCAACTGGGCTGCAAGCTCAGCATTCTAAATCAATTACTGCATTTTTTGTAAAAAATACCAATTTGTACATTATATAGTTAAATATATATTTTTTTGTAAAATAATAATCTATTAGTTGGTGTATATACTTCTTCTTTTCTTATTTGTCGTACCCTCGCTAATGAAGATCGTGACTATGTACTAGCCGTCTCCATTTGCCTCTGTTCTGCGCCAGTTCAATAGATTTACCTAGTTCATATTTACATAATAACAATTACAGCCCAGTTTACTAACTTTCATACTGGCTGGGCACTGACTTCTTCTCATTATGATAAGGGCTGGACCAATGTTTACTATGCTGGCCCCGAGTGGGTAGGTAGACTTCACACATTACGCAGTTCTTCGAGAACGTTTTGGAGAATGATCAGACATGCAGGTTTCCTCACGATGAATTCCTTCATTATTAAACCGACCGATAATTAGCTATTTAATATACATAAAACTTTGAAAAGGCAGAAAACGTGCCTTATGCTGAGTAAACATTTTTTTTTTGTTCTTTAAACACAACACCTGAGCTAGGAATAAATCCTGTGTGGCGGGGGACTTAACAAAAATTTAAACAACAGACACAAAGAATACCCGGACTCGTAACAACCATTAATTGGGGATGACACAAAGTCTTGTCCCGTGTGGTTAGTTAGTTAGTTAGTTGGACGTGTGTTATCCGCACTTAGCCACACAATCAGGCCATTGTGCGTAAGTGACCGACGCGAAAAGTTGTTCGGTTACTCATACCACCTCAGCTCCGTCCAGAAAGACAATAGGGGACCGGTGTTGCGCAGTACTTCCTTCATCGTTTCTGGACTGTTTAGTAGTTTCGCCCGTTGGTTGCTCACGCTTTTGCAATGTAGCAGCACGTGAGCCGGTGTCTCCTCGGTCTCCATGCAGCCTCTACATAAGGGGCTGTCAGTGATGCCGATATTAAACAGGTGTTTGTTGAGTGAGCAGAGACTTGTTATTAGACCCACTAGATGTCACAGGTTTTTCCTTGAAGAACGTAGCAGTTTGCGTGTGGTATCCGAACCCACAACAGTTGGCGCAGTGGCAGTGGCAGTGGCGACGGGACCACTTACACCATTACGCCATCCGTACAGTTAATTTAATTCAAAACATTGTATTTCATAAGAATACATTTTTTTTAAATAAAATGTCACGTTACATCTTTGTTTGTGATCTTTCTAAAATAGTGAACGTGACGTAAGAAAATAGATTATTCAGATGTCAGTATAGGCGACCTAGCAATATGTCACTGACGCCTGTAGTTTTAAGTTATAACTTACATATGGTCTTAGTGATACTTTATGTCATGGTATATACAAAAAATAAGTGTTATTTGAAAATAGAATACGATGCCATTAAAATGAGAACTTTTATAAAACTGCCTGTATGCGACTCGAGTAGCTGGCGTGGGCTGTATGCACACGCTACCTACGCGGGCTACATGCACAAGTTAATCATACAGAATACTTACGTTGGTGGCTTGCATCTTTTTTATTTTACATATTGCATACAAGTGTCACAACTTGCGTATAATACCCTCATTGAAGAAGCAAGATATTGCTGTATATTGTCTTTTATAGAAAATGTTTCGGTCCCTTCAATTGAAACACATTTATCATTCGACAGGAAGATCTCAGCTCACGAGTTCGAGCGCGGAGGTCTTCTGAAGCCGTTGGTAACGACGGTGGACGGTACACCTACCTTCCTTGGAGACCAACCTCCGCACGCCACACCTTCGAGGCCACAACGGCGGTCGAGGCATGAGCTCCGACAGCTGGACGAGAAGGAACTTATATTTGAACTAGTGAGTATGGCCCATTTTTGTCTTACATAGCGTTAGTGACATCTGTTTCCCAGCGGGATGGGTCAGACAATTCTGCCATATCTCTCTTGCTTTATCTCATTATTCATGCACTATCGAAATTAAGTACCTACTAATACTAATGCCTCTGATCTCGGCAAAGAAGTAGTTTTGTAGGGATAGCAACGCACATATGATATACTACGGGTGTTGCAGACGTCGCGTCGGTTAAAAGCCGTATCTTTATTTCATATCTTAGAAGCAAAATCTAGCTAAAGCTTCTTCTTACAGACTGTTGACGATTAAAAGCGTCCTTGACAAGTAGCAGAAATTATCAAATGGTTACTCGGTACATTCTTCATAAGCTTGTCCTACTACTACTCGCACGATTGTTTTAGAGTTATAGACTGTTTAGGCAGCAGTTTATAAGCAGCACGGAGTCTAGTACTATATGCCTGGTAAACGACAATAGGCTATTTCTCATCACATGGAACCGAAAACCTTACCAGGCGCAATATGATTGTAATACATATCTGAGACTATGTACTTATCTAGTTGACAAGGTCATGGTTACTAAGCCCGCCATACACAGGGATCAGTTTACAAGACCGTATTTTCTTAATGATGTCGAAACATGATGATGTGTATAATATTTCAACCACTTGAAAGCTTTCACATATGAGATGTGTGTATGGTTGCCAACTGATGTCAAAGCAAGATTGATAAAAATATAGTAGGTAACTAGTTTTTATAAGTGCTGCAGAAAAATTGATATACCAATATTACAAATTTATTTAGACATAGAATCAAATCTATATGAATAGGGGTAGGCAGCGGTGTATTACACCGACATTTTGGTCAATTTTATTGAGGATGAGCAAAAGCATATTGACGTCTACTGGGCACATATCCAGACTCTATGCTACTATGAAAAATTTCTCCACCGAAAAACCCAATAACACTTTATCAGAACTGGGAATTGATCGCAGAAATATTAGTATATACCTTTTTAGAATCAAGCACCAATCCAGAGGTAGACCACGTCAAAGAGTACATTGAGCGTTGAAAGTTTTGTAAAACGTCGCATAGACGAATGGTTTATTTTCTCCAACTTTTACAAAACGCTATCAAAGCAATATTTACATATAAACTGACCTTTTCTAAAAATAAGCGAGGGACTGTGTGTGAATGTATGTTTATATTACCAGTATAAAGTAAATACTCATATATCATATAATTGTTTTATAGGTAGGTACGATTCACAACCCTAGTTGTGTAGCCAAGTTGTTTATTTTCTATTGTTCTTAAAAATCTAATGCTTTCTCCCATTTGTATTCAAGTATTTGCTTAATGTAATTGTACCGTGCGTGACAGAACTTTGAGTTTAAATGTTAATGACCAATTAAAAGTGCATTGACATTTGCACTTATTTGATATTCTAGTTTTAATAAGCTAACGAACTTTTTAGATATGAAAATAAGTTAGATAATGTTGTGCATTATTTGATAGTAGTTGTATTCTAGCATACATATCTGTACACCTATATAAGGGCTAGTTAGTAGTAGAGATCTATAACACACTCATATTTCGCCAACCATTGTTTTAAATCCCACGTCATAGGGGGCGGGGGCCTATTGTAACCTGAACTCCATAAACCAATAAAACTGCCGGATCCGGGATTCGAACCCGGACCTCAGGCACAGCAGTCACCTGCTCCACCGATACTGATGTTATGATAAAGAAATAACCCGCCCCGGCTTCGCACGGGTAGTACAAACCTTAACATATTATACTCACTTGAAACTTCCTCATGAATCTTCTTTCACTCTGTCTATTGGTGAAAACCGCATGAAGCTACTTTCAGTAGTTTTTGAGTTTATCGCAAACAGACATACAGACGCGACGAGGAGTTTGTTTTTTAATATGTAGGGGGATTGGCAGAGTTTGTGGCATCGCTTATATTTTGCCCGTTAAGTTTTGTGTTATGTTGGACGTTCAGCTTTGATGTAGTCCAACATGATAAAGGAACCTAATGCCGTTTACCGAGCACAGGGTCAGTCTGGGTTGTCACTAAATCCTAATAGAAAACCCACAGACGACGGAAAACGGCGATTTGCTACTAGAAGTGCCCCACTTGTCATCTATATTAATTATCAATATCATACTTAAAAACAGCCGTGTTTCTGTTATTGGCTGACACATCAACGTCTAGGACAATACCTTGGATCACGAGAGAAAACATTTTGCATAGAAATTCCTTGTAGTAAATAGACAAGGGAAAATTATATTTTGAATTTACGAAGAAATAGGGAATACATAGGCATTTCACCTTAAAGTTGCCTTTTTGATGCATCCGCAAATCCTTATTCACAATTTAAATACGTGTCTACCAAAAACAATGGTTGTAAAAGTATTGTTTTATCGTAGAAATAACTAAACGGATAAATTGATAGTTTTCGTAGTTTGTGAGTTATCTAATTCCGTTTTAATGAGTTAAAGATATGGCCTATATCGTGATCCGCGTAAATTAAATGGCAGGTGAACTGTAATAAAAGGTGACCAAGTCGCCAAGGTATGAATTAAAATGCAAACAACGGTATATTATAGATTAGATCGTAAATCAAGAGTTACGCTTACGTGATTCTCTTTATTATCTCTTATTAAAGATTTGCAATTATGATATCATTATGATCTAAGAACGTGGTGGATAAGGCCACTAGTTGTATAACGCCATTACATAAATAATATCTATCATGTTTATTCATACCAGCTTCAGCTAATGGAAAGGTCATTTGCACTGTTTTATGCATAGACCTACTCCTGTATGCAGTTTGTACAACTTTAGAACTTTACACTTAAAATAAACAATGAACGCCGGCCTTTAGAGGGCTTAACATTTAACTTTGGCATAACTAATTAATTTATTGATATAAATAACGTCGAATCTCGTATTTTCTAATTTTAATCTTCTAATTATCAATTCAAATTCTCCAGGATCAATCTTTCTAGACCGTGTTTCCCGCGAAATCCTCTTAAACAAATGAGGAAAGATTACCTAATCAGCTACGTCGCTAATCCCCATTTGAACTTATATATTTATATATAGAAAAAGCTATCTGAACAGAAAGTTAATACCGGTTTAAAGGAAAGCTTTTGTATAATATTGTCTTCTGTTTACGCGAATGTTATTCATTGAAATTAAACTCATTTATACGGCTTTTGGCAAATTGATTTATGTATTTTTCCTTTTTACTTAGGGTCGTTACGGAATGGAAACATTTTTTTTTGTTATTTCACTCTAACGGGCCAAGGATCTTTAGAATTAAATGCCTATTAAGAATTGATTAATTACAGAGTGCCGTGTTTTTAACTGGCAAGACTTATCTTGTTATTGTAGAGTTATGTTACAACTACAGTTTGCAGTGTTTGGAATTCCGCTGTAGCCCGGCAGATACGTGCTAGGAATAAATGGTACTTATCCCTGTCACATTTCCACAGAACCGTCTCTTGAACGAGGTTACCAGTAACAACGAAAACCGCAAATCAAAATATTTAATTCCAATTGATAAATCAATTGAGAATAATTTATCATTAATATATATTTATCATTAATATATAATAATAATTTGGCTGCCTTGTTAATTTAACTAAATAATCAATGAGACTGCACAGCTGGCGTAGCGCTTTAATTGGGCACTTTGCTAACGCCAATGCGCTGAGTGTTGCGGGTTCGAGGTTCACATTGGCCATAATTTGTGTAATCTATATATATTTGTGTATATATAGATTACACAAATTATGTATATTTGTGTACTCTTGTTATCGGTTGTCTAAATGTTGGTGGTATCAAGATATCACCTCTAAAGCGAAACGTTTAAAAAAACATAAACGGAATGCAATAAAAATCTAGCATTCCTAGTTCAAGAAGTACTTAATACTCAATAAACTCACAGCTGTTTTTAAGTCACCAGACGTTTTCACTTTGTAGTATTATTCCATAAGACATGGAATTACATGTTATCTAGATATGAGTAGCGTTGTTAATCCCCAAAGTTTTATTCTGACATTGAAACGAAGATAAGTACTATATGGGCACATAGAAACTAATTACAGGACACGATTACCACTTTTGTCGTCAATGAAAAGTCAATTTTCGAACCAATCGAGTGTCGTTTTACATGTGTACGTACCTAAATTAGGCCTCTGTCGGCTCGCCACTGACAGCCAGGGGTCAACTCCGATAAAACAACCGCTTGATAATTACATGTAAACATACTACTTGACCCAACGCCCAATACTGGAAGGGCTAATTTATTTAGTGAAAAATGATTCAATATCAATCATATTTTTATTGTATAAAGAATGACATGATTCAGCTGTTTATCTTATTGTGACTCATTGGTAAAGCGAACATTAGGGTGTAAAATAATACATCCTATGGATATATAAAAATTTTATCTTGCATTGTAATAAGTACTTAAATTGATTTAACACCACTTACTTAAGATTTTAACTACTAATATCGCGACTTGCCGCGTTTTGCAAGTCACGTTTTGTTTATTTTACTACAACGCCATCTATCGTATCCTATTAATAAACCATAATATACCAATATTCAGTGTGAATATGATCTCAGACGGATTTTTTTTATTCTTTTAATATTTATGGAGGCTTTTTCCTTACAAATGAATGTCAGCCTCATCGTGCCCTAACCTTAATACCTACATAATTTCAATATTTATATTACCTTTTATTTACGCTAAAGAAGAAGATGAAGGTACTCATTGCAGCGAGTCATTCAAAAATTACACGGTCACAAATATTTACGCTATCAATAATAATATATTTATGTTAGGTATATGATGCTCTGAGGTACGTACATACGTGTAATTATATTTCTAAGGCAATTTATTATTATTCTAACGTAACTTAATAGAAACATAAAAACTAGTTTGCATTTATACTCGTTAGAAATGCAATACTAAATATTATTCAGTATAAGATAATGTACAACAGCTAGGCACACGCTATATAGGAGAAAGTCTGAAGAGACATTTAAATACAAATTGTATTCTCTAAACGGATTTGTTCTTATCAGAGACACTTGAGATTACATTGATCCCACCCGCCAGGCTGTCTTGCCATTGACACAAAGAGGCTTGTAAATAAAATTATCACGTACATTTCTTTCGTCAATCAAGTTAACATTACTGCGCGGCAGTGTTACAGATATTTGAATTATGCAGACCACGTTTGGTTTTCGTAAAAGCGTTTGTGCTTTGTTCTTCCAGTTAATTTAGTTCTGTGTTTTGACTACTGACTGCCGACAGCATGCCCGCATTTGATAAACGGGCGCCACATGCCCTAGTACATATGCACCCATTCTTCATAAACTATTTCATTTTTAATTTCATGTAACCGGCTCAGTGTTGTGATCGTTTTTACACCGCGGAATATTATGAACCAGATTGTAGCAGGCAATTAATTAGAGCCAGTATGTTAATTAAATTGGTAGGTAACACATGTGTAACAATATTCACACGTTTTTGTCTTAAATTAACGTTAATATACTTGATATATAAGACCCGAGAGCAAATTGTGAACCCATAGATTCCATAAAAAAATTACCTTGCGTAATGCCTTGGCTCTAGTTTTTTATTACTATGCCCTACGTGCTCTTATAAATAGCGATTAAAATACATAATTATGTACCAATCCCTCGTTAGCCCTGTAACATAAAAATGCAAATATGATTCTATGCGGTCGTCAGTCTCACGTTTGAATCTTGAGTCAGGCAAATCGG
Source organism: Catocala nupta (assembly GCA_963675205.1). Classification (NCBI taxonomy): domain Eukaryota; kingdom Metazoa; phylum Arthropoda; class Insecta; order Lepidoptera; family Erebidae; genus Catocala; species Catocala nupta. The sequence goes on along the minus strand of OY776097.1, from coordinate 16,081,274 downwards.
AATTGGATTTTTGAGTTAACGTTGTGAGTGTATCATCATCAGACACAATTGCTTTCTTGTTATATCTGACATTTCAGCAATTGATAGATTAAGTAATAATTAGTTCAGTAAACGGCAATAGGCTGACGCCGTAATATCTAGAACCTAAAAATCTTAGTTATCAAAATATTAGTGCTATACATCTCTACCTACCTCTTCGGGAATATATTGTAAATCTGTGTACAATATATGTATTCCTCGCGTTACGATTTACGTTGTTTCGTAATGGTATACCATGTGACTGGCTGGTTGACTGGGCGGTTAGATAAACACCTCAGCGGCGGCGGCGGCGCGCGCGTGTGTGCGTGGGCGACCGTGAATATTCATAACACATTCATTGATGGCTGACGTCTACTAAAGAGTCGTTTATCTACCCGATATAGATAAGTAGGTGCTTACTAAACCTTTCATCGTCGGCTCATCTTTATCATAATGATCTTTAACACTACTTCGTCAAGTGCAAACTGATTGGAATAAACATTCCCGTTCGGATCAATTTCGAAGGGAAAAATAGCTCTGTTTTCACACAAAAGTACGTCAACTCTGTGCAAATACGGCATTCACCAATGATCCCGATTGAGTTATTAAACGAGGTTCCTGTCTAACCTAAATGTTTGGTTGAGGGTTCTCAGATTACTGGAGCGTCACGTTCGACCCAAATTGTCGATAATTAATCATTTCGTTTACATATTAATTGAGACAGAGATAGATTGGTAAGAGTTAATTTCACTACTTAATACTTTTCATACGGTGCAAACACCGGGTGTTAATTCAATCGACATCTCGAAAAGTTACAATTTAAAGGAAAATGTATGTTTTCTCTGAAGCCGAATTGTGTCAAGGATTCTTGTTTAATGTTAAGTCATTATGAATCAGATTTGCGAAAAACATTACTAATTGCACACATATCAATCTCAGTATGCGTACTGTACAGTATATGACCTGTAAACTAGTTCACAAGATTAATTATAGCATAATTCCAGTTCAAGGTGAATTTTACAAAATCAGGTCGGCGTTGTTCGCAGATGAAATCAATGGGCTGCACTCTGTAAATAATTTTTCAGTATACTAGTTATAATAGCTACTAGAAGCCTTAGCCGCATACAAGGTATTTCATTATAACAACCCGTTAACGTCCCGTATTGAGTTTCGGCAACTCTATACATCACTTTGGACGATACCGGGATATTGTTACGCTTGGCAGGTAAATTGGTGAATACTGCTGTCCTACCGGATATTATATACATGTTATCTATAGGTACATGGCTGTGTCAAGGGAGCCATGAATTTTGTGTCATTAATAAATATTAATAGTACTAGTCATGAATCGGCTTTTGTGTATATACATACATAGAATATTCGTTTGTAAAGTAATGTCACAGGTAGGAAAATATATCTATCATGTGTTGGCAGCAACTTAGAACATTTAAACGATCGCAGTTAAGGATTCAGTCTAAGATATCTCGTATCCAAGAGTTTTGAAGCATCTACTTAAACTGTATTATGTTATTAATAATGTACAATATTTTATACTATGATCTATGAATAATGATAACTATGAATATTAACTGTATCTACCTTATATTACCATATCTGATGTAATGTATTCATGTTTTACAAGATAGTTGATAGTTTACAAAATAATCTTATTCTAAGAACCAAAATTAATAATATTTCTCAAATTTATTTTCTGTTTTGCCGCATTAATGTATTTATAATAGTAGCCAACTACATATTATACATATATTACAGCCTACACGGATCGCGAACTATTTACAATAGCAAAACATACGATGCTAAGGACGACTGAAATATGTATATTTGCGAATCATATTAGTGAATATTGTAAATACACGCTGGTAGAAATACTTGGCGGAAATTAGTTCGGAAATCATATTCGACGTCGGGAATAACCTCTTCGAAAGACCCTGTGGGTGGACAGGGTACAAGTTTGTTGACATCTCCCTCTATTGCATCTTGACGTCGGTCCATGAACGAATACATAGAACTTATATCCTTTATGTACCACACAATAATCGTATAGAAGTTTTGAATTTGAGAACTTGTTAACTGACATTGTTGAGTGTTTCGGATCTCTTACGATGTAAGATTTTATTACACTCTTGGTACTGCTTATGCTTTTCTTTGCGTTACTTGTAGCTAATATCGTCCGAACTTTGAGGTCAACAGCCTTTGTAATCAGCAATATGAAATTATATTTGTATGTAAATGTACGAATATTGCAAAAGTTTTATATTGTTATTTACAACTTGTGGAAATAAAACTTTTGTTTTATTTTATTTCGTGCTCAGATCTTAGATATTACATTTAGAAAGTAAGACCATAATCCACAATCCGCTAACCTGTTCAGATTTAAAGCTTGCTTCAGAGGCATAATTAGCTATTTAGTTACACATTACACTTATAAAGCCAAAGGTAGTTGTTTAACACTTTTGGCGATCTATTATCATTTTCCTATCTATATATGCGAGACATAACGATGATTTCATTGTGTCTGGTATTCCGGCAGTCAAAGAGTTACATTTGATACATCATATTTGCTTTTTATATACGGTCATATTTCTCGGCTATCTCTTTTACTACTTTTACTAGTAAAAAAGGTCCAAAGTGAGAGACACAAAGAATAAATACCCAACTGACAGTCAGAGGCGTCAGAACAATTATATGTTGTCAAAATAAAGTAAATTGTAAAATTGTGAAAGTAACCGACGAGAAAATATGGGATTCACAAACGAGATTTCGAAAGGGTATGGGATGTACGGATCAGGTCTTTTCCTTACGGAGCACAGCTGAGAAAGTTTTGGCCAAAAGTCAAAAGGTCTATTGCGAACTCGTGGATCTGGAAAAGGCGTATTATAAAGTGGTGAGAAATGAACTTTGGTCGGTTTTGTCCATGTATGGAGTGAATAGCAACCTCACACGAGCTCTGAAATCTCTTTATGACGATTTCAGAGCTTAGAATGGTTTAATATTGAAAAAGGTGTTAGACAAGGATGTGTAGTGTCATCTTGGCTGTTTAACCTATACATGGACGATTGTTTGAAAGCTTTAAAAGATCGTGAATTCGGGATTAAGAATGAATGAGTTACTTGTCAAATGTCTACTTTATGCCGGCGACCAAGTAATACTTGCGTCATCGGCAGAAGAGTTGCAGCCGATGGTAACTGTTATGCATGGTGCTTTTGAGAGTAAAAGAATGAAAATAAATGTAAGCAAGACGAAAGTAATGGTATTTGAAAAGGAGGAGTGCATGACGATGTGCAATATTATGATTGATGGAGAACAAATGAAGCAAGTGAAAGAGTTTGTATATTTGGGTACTTTGTTTACAAGGGATGGTACACATGAGGGTGATATTGAAAGGAGAACAATTGCTGGCAATAAAGTGAGGTGGCGCTCTACCTGCTTTTAAGAACAGTCGAAATGTATCCGAAAAGGTATGTTTGGCTGTTCATAGAGGACTATTAGGGCCTACACTTATTTATGCATGGAAGTAAAAGTTGGGTATGACAAAAGAAGCATGAGAGCAGAATAAATGCTGTAGAAATGGGAGCGCTGAGAAATATATGTGGTGTGACTCTGAAAGATAGAATAAGGAATAGTATGATTAGAGAGAGATGTGGCATAAAAGTGGATATAGTGACGAGAATAAAAAAGGGTATGTTAAGCTGGTTTGGGCATGTAGAAAGAATGGACGAGAAAAGACTGACTAAGAAAGGTTGTAAGGCTAGTGTGAATGGAACAGTCGCAAGGGGAAGACGTAGGCGAACGTTTCTTGATTAGATCAGAGACGTTCTGGATAAAGGCCAAGTTAAGAGCACCTTAAACCGGCGAGCGTGTATGAGGAATGTTATGAAAGTGAATGAAGCTAGAGAAGTGTGTCAGGATCGTAGCAAATGGAAATCCGTAATCTCTGCCTACCCCTTTGGAAAACAGGCGTGAATCTATGTATGTATGTACTACCGCTAATTTGTATCTTTGCACAATATATAAATTTGAATACAATCAAGATTTTAAAACCATATATCTTAACATTTAAACTTTATATATAGAAGGATGCAATTGGGTCTTGGAAAGAAACAAATTCGATTAGTTTGCAGCTTACATTTAACTGGCGACAAGTCCAATAAAAAGAGTAACTGTAATTTTAGACTTGGGAAGCGTTTATATTTGCACGAGATTCTGCCGTATCTGTATTATGGCGCAGTGTACAAATATAAACCTTATTTTTACGAAGACTGAATACTCATTCCTATATAAAAGTTTGCTAAAGATTGATTTTTCTTTTCGCAGGTGAAAGACATTTGCAATGAGCTTGAAGTGCGAGTGTTGTGTCACAAGATCCTTCAGAATGTCTCCATACTCCTGGACGCCGATAGAGGCTCACTCTTTCTGGTGCAAGGAGAAAGAGCGTCACCTAACCCTCAGAATGGCAGGTCAGTAGTTTTACTATCATGTTATTGCCATTAACAACATGGACTTAGCGATAAGAATATACGTGATTAATATTTTTTGTAGATCGCAGGGTTTCTCAAGTGTCGTTGATTGCCTGTATGTTTATGTAAGATTGAATTTACGACGGTTAATATATAAGTACTATACATATTTTCGTGGATTGTCCCTGGTCATATTATTTTTATAACGATCCTTTTTGGTTACGTTACTTACCGCGGACGGATTGTTTTGGTCCTCAAGTGTCTCAGGAGAATTATTTTCGTTTCTCGACCAAAAGTGATGGCAGACGCAACCTGGCTACTTAGACCGGCGGGCCGATGGGAACGACTCGCTGACAGTTTAAACAAAATATCTGTCTCTTGGGTTTTACACGCAGTTTCTCTTTTTCCCAGTTTTATAAATGCCGCCTACTTCGGATTAACTTTAACCAACTCTTTAGCCGTTTGTGTATAGTGATTTTTTAAAACACTCTTTTTAACTTTCTGGTTGCAAATTGTTTCGGTATAATACAAAACGACAAGTTGCCTAAAACAATAATGACGATGCTCGATCGCGTTTATTTTGCGGTTGGCTAGATATAATAATTAATTTCTGTATCTATTATATCGTTTTAATAGTTTTAGAATAATAATGCCATCAATAATTAGGTTGTTATTTTCAGTAGAATAAAAACACAAAATGAACGTCCTGGCACAAAACAATTAATTGCATCGCCACTAATTAGAAAAGCGTACCACAACAATATAGTGAAAAAGAACATTTCCAATAAAACGTAGAAATCGAAATGAGAATTTGCACTTGAATGCAAGTCGACCCGCTCGTAATCAAAATTTATTGCTTTAGGAACGAGTTTGTGCCACTGCTACGCTGAGATGGATGCCTGTGTAATTCCAACGAACTTGGAGACGTTTAGTTTCACAATAATATATCTGTCTCCTTTCAATGTGCGAAAAATTGACGTCAGAGAAAAGGAAAGACTGACGTAGCAGCTAGATCACGGCCACGTCAGTAAGTTCACGAGCGCTTGCACGGAGACGGCAGTATTATAAAATTTGATAGTGCAGCAGCTTTCTAGATTGATGACAGTAATATATCGAGTTATTTTACTGCTAGCTGACATGTATGAGATTCTTATTCATATATAATGAGAATTCTAATGAAGAATAAATTGGTTTAACGAATTCTACGCATAAATATCAAGTGGTTTTATTCTTTGTCTAACAAAAACACGACTTGTCTAAACTGTAGACATTCATCAAACTTTTCAAATGCATTCTGCTTATAAGCACTCTCTTAGGGCTTGTCTCACCACCTCTAAATAGCATTTATCTATAAGATAAAAGTCTCGCCCTCTCTTCTTTAACTTAACAAGAGAGAGACAACATGCGATTTAACTTACGGATAACTTTTTAACTTTTGTTAGTTGTAGGACTGGCCATTAGAGTACTTAATATGCCATAACGTAAGGTATAGGCCGTTTGGCGTTATGATTGAGCACTATTTTATTATTTGTTTATTTATTCTATTATATATCATGTTGTTATGCCGTTATTTTATGTTCCGTTGTTGTAAATTCTCTGTATATAATCTGTATACTAGATACACTATAATTCAGTTTAACCTTGCTCTTATTTCGGTGCCAGGATTATTTTATGTGCCGCCATAATCTTACTCTGACGTCATATAAAATATATAGGTTTTAGTTTTGTCCCATATGTTCGGTATGTAAATGTAATATTGAGATGAACTGGGATTGGCAGCTACTGCTAGAATATCTATATGAGCGTATTATACAGTTGTAGTGACAATCTTTTGTCTAATGTTTGAAATAAATAACGGGAAAACCTTGTTCGTCATCGTATTATGACGTCAAAACAGCATTCTCACGTCGAAATCAATTTCAAATCGATTTCAGATCAAAATTGTTATAATTTTTTATTGTACCATTTAGGTGGTATTTTAGGGTTATCATAATATTTGATCATTTGCTTGTACCGATGCTTGCTCCCAATTATGTTATATTCTATAATAATATAATTTTATACTGCGAATATCAACCCCGGTGATTGTCCATTGATATATCAGTAGGTTAGTTAGTTTAACATGTTTCACATTTTATAAGAAAACATACATTACATAAGGTATAAAGTGCAGCCATTGAGACAGTTTCGTATCCGCACATATCCGAGGACCTGCTAAAATACAATTCCGTCTAGACTTCGTGAACAGTGGAAAGGTCAAATTTAATTACGAATAATAATTTCGTCGTGTCAGTGACCTTCAGTTATTGAACCTGGATACTGCCGGACTCACGGCTGCACAGTGTGCAAGTAAAGTGAAGTTTATTGCTATTTTACGTTCACAAAGTAGTAATTATGTTAATGCCAACGTCGCGTCGGGACGAGTGCTCATGACTAGAGAAAAGTCAACGTTTTTACGGTTGCTATCGAAAGTTACAATATGTAGGTATAGTTAATTCACTGCAGAGCGCATTAGTTGAGTGCCTGACTACTACCAACACTTCGAGTGCCATAGGCCTATCTACATTAAACCTCATTAACAAAAAATCTAAAACTTGTTTACAAATCATAAAGCTGTTTAGTCGTGAGTCGATATTTTCCATATTCTACGGATAGTTTATATTATATAATAATAAAAATATCAGTCCTGTATTAAACTATCCCACTGCTGGGCACGAGCCTCTTCTCTGTGTGAGGAGGGTTAGGCCATAGTTCATCACGCTGGCCGCGGGTTGGCAATCTTTACATATCTTGGAGTACTTTCAGACATGCAGGTTTCCTCACGATGTTTTCCTTCACCGTTAAAGCAAGCGATAATTAACTATTTAATACGCATATAACTTCAAAAAGTCAGAGATGCGCGCCTTGAGTTCGAACTCGAGACCTCTACGTGGCAGTTCAACAGTTGCCCTCTAGGCTATCGCTGCTGTTGAAGTTTATATTACTGAGTTGCAATTTCTGGCGTGAAATTCTTTTTTTTAGAAGGCAACTTGATGTATTTTGACACCAATTTTGATGATTATGTTCTTGGATGGTTTAGATTCCCAATGGGATACGGTAGGTGGCGCTGCGATCGGTTCGTTCGAGCAGGACAACCTCTATAAAGTCTGTTAGTTAGATTCAAAGTTTAGCTACTTAGCTAATTACAGGATGTCCGGTAAAGAACTAGAAGAAAAATAAAATGAAATATTGGCTCTTTTACACGACACGGGTAACATATACAGATTGACGCAATTGGGTAGATTGTAAGCATGATGCAAACTAGAGATGAAACGGGTATCTGGTACCTACCCGGTATCCGGCCTATCCGGCGGCCTAAATACTATCTGGCCAAATACCGGATAACTAGCGTCTATCCTGCTGAATACCGAATTTAAAAAGAAATTAGTAATTAATTGCTTTATTTAGTTAGTATAACTTTAAGAAATACAATCGGTAATCAAAATATAATTATAAAACTTAGAAAATGAATTAGTACTCATACTGCACTAAGGGCAAATTATGGTGATTGAATAATAATTTCTCTGCATTAAGAGGTAGCAAGCGGTTCCGCTTGTTTTCGTAAATAAGGCCATAAGCTTCAGAAAAACGTCTTTCGCTGTTGCACACTGCTGCAAGGTGCTGAAAGATAGATTTTGGCAAACTTTGTTAAATTTGGGTATTGTTTAGCATTAGCTGCCCACCAAGAATAAGGGTCACAATTGTGATAATTCGCACTGACTTAAGATAAAAGTCAAGCTCACATGCTATCGCGTTTCTTTCTTCACCTTGAACTTGGCTAGTATTGTTTTCATTAGCTACCTCATCAAAGCAATCCCAAAACGTGTCATGAGCTTTGCGAGATACATCTGACCCTGTCTCTTCTCCTCTCCTTTTTTAAGCCGGTGTTGAAGATGAACTGCTACTGGAGGACTCTTTACAAAACATTTTTAAATATTCCAATAGAATCTCTTGGCACGCTCTATCAGCATCAAGCACCCCCAAGTAGTTTGTTTTGAATCTCGGGTCTAGGTATTATCGGTATATTCGCGCGCCGCCTAAGCAAACGTGCTTCGTGTGATGCACCAAACGGCAACGTTCCGCCGAATATCCGGCTATCAGGCTACAAGGTTGGCCGAATATCCGGTATCCGGCTAAACTGCTATTCATTTCATCTCTAATGCAAAAGACTGATGATTGATGCAAGCACTCGCATGATTAACTCGCACTTGTAGCGCGCGTAAATAGCTTGCACGTGTAGCCCGCGCTAGCCGCTTGCTTGGTGTACAGAGCACAACGTATTTTAAAACCATTAAACCAAATGCAGCAATTTTGAACTAACAATCCTAAATTATTCTTTTATCGTTTTTAAAGGATAGATAATGTCGCAAAGAAGAATAAATTTGCAGACAGAACTCTCTCATTTCAAAGAATAAATTGACCAAGTTTAAATAATGCGAAATTAATTTTTTGTAAACAACCTACATGTACCATCCAATGCTAACCTGATAGGAATTTGGCTGGCAGTGAAAGGCTTTCTTCTAACCCGATCTAGCAACAAAGTGTGAATGTACTCTGGCCTCTGTAAATGGCTCTAAATTTATACAATATAGTTATACTGACTTATAGGTTATACTGACCTTATAAGTATGTTCTTCAGTCGCTGGCTGTGGATCAAGGGGTTAGCACAACCGATAAAACGAATTCGCATTATAAATAAAGTCAAAAAAGCTTACCCCACCCATGAACAGCTCTTTGTAGACGGCTCAGTGGCTCAGCACGCCGGCAACACGGTGACACGTGTTTCATCGTTCACGAAAGTTCAAAAAGTGTTTATAATTGTTTGTAATCCACACAATGTAATGTAATTGGACTCCCTTTTCCGCATTTGAACTCCAGGTTGGTCCATTATGCAAGAGAGTCGGCTGGTTATAGAGATAGCCAGCCCAACTCCGCCCAGAAGCACAGAAGTTTCCTGGGGTCTTCACAGGCTTCGCGGAGTGACCTCGGGTTGTTGAGGATTTCCTTACGTTGTGCTGTTACTCCCACACATTCCAGGACCACGTGCGCAGCAGATTCTTCTTCGGTCAGACATCCCTACAGAGTGGGCTGTCTGTTGCTACGATGTTGTACAGATGTTTGTTCAGGGGTCAATGTCCTGTGACTTTCGGACCATCGTGGGGACCCTACGATGGTCCGAAGGTCCAATCTTTGTAGGTTGAGCAGGCGGTGTGTCAGACGTGATGAGATGGCCGGCAGGGCTTCTCTCGACTGTTTGCAGTCCATTGTCCGTGCCCAGCGTTCGTCGTGTTGGCTCTGAGTGCGAAGCCGCATCCATGTTCTTAGTTGTGAGAATGGTAAAAGGAGGAAAGAGGGTGGACCTTTCCTGGTGGTTCCCGATCCTCTTTTAGCCAACTCATCATTGCCCAGTGATTCACTGTGCCCCTTTATCCATTGTAAAATCACAATGTTTTTCCTAGACGAGCCTGGAGTTGCAGCTATTGCTCTCTAGGGGCTGTCGGAGAGGATTCGTATCCTGTAGCCTTCAATCCGTCTCCTGTTGATCGCGGTAGCGGCCTCCGTGATGGCCACACATTCGCATTGGAAAATAGAACTGTGTGAGCCTAGTGTCATAGATATGTTAATATTGAGATCCAGGGAGTGAACTCCAGCGCTCGTTCCCTGGATGGTTTTGAACTATCAGTGTAGACTCGGACCTCGTAGATTCCCGATTGATCTTTCTGTTCCTCATGTAGTTGTATATGGTAGTTTTTCTGAAATAGATGTTGTTTGGAGATCTTGTCACACGGGGCAGCGAGTAGTGGTTCGTGAGCTGTAGCTCGCTCTAAGATCGATGCATGTGGACTGCTGCCGTATTGCGGCTATAATCGCTTCTTGCTATATGTAGAGGTCTAAGGGGGCCAGCCCTAGGATGACTTCGAGGGCGGCTGACGGTGTTGTTCTCGTACACCCTGTTATTGCTGAGAATGCCATTCTCTAGAATCTCTGCAGCTTGGTGATGACGGTATTGAGTTTAGTCCTGGTCCACCATGCGATAGCACCGTATGTTATTGTTGGTCTAATTTGCGGCGGTATATAGCCAGAGTATTATTTTTGGGGAGAGTCCCCATGTCTTTTCGAGCATTCTGCTGCATTGGAAGAAGCATGCGCATGCTCGTTGTAGTTTGTAGTCAGGGTGCTTATTCCACAGCAGTTTGCTGTCTAGTATGATCCCTAGGTACTTGACTTCGTTAGTAAGTTTTAATTCGGTGTTGAATAATTTCGGTAGTCTGAGGTTGTTTGAGTTACTCTTGCAAGTAAACAATATGAGTTCAGTTTTTGCCGGGTTGACCAATAGACCATAACTTATGCACCATTCTTTAATTATTCTGAAGGCAGATCTCATGAGGTCACGTAGTGTGTCCTCGAAGCATCTGGTCGCGGGTATAGCAAGGTCATCTGCATATCCCACTGTGAAGAGCCCTCTGCCGTTCAGTTTTCGTATTATGCCATCTACCACTATGTTCCATAGGAGTGGCGAAAGTACACCACCTTGTGGGCAACCTCTGGCCACAATTCCCCTAGTTGTTGTGTTAACTGAGAGTTGTATCGCTCTGTATTTCAGCATATTGTTTATCCATTCTGATAGTGTTGGAGCGACCCCATACGCTTCCAGTGCTTCGGTTATGCTGTTAAAGTTGGTTTTGTCAAAGCCTCCTTCTATATCAATGAAGGCGCCTAGCGTTGGTTGTTTTGCGGTTAGTCCGTCTCCTATTCGCGATACAACGCTGTGGCGCGCTGATTCTGTAGATTTGCCTTGGCTGTAGGCGTGTGGGTGTGGGTGTAGAGGTTTGTGAACTAGGGTGTTTCCTCTTATTTCTTTATCACATAGCCTCTCTAGTGTTTTGAGGAGGAACGACATGAGACTTATTGGTCGAAAAGATTTCGTAAAGTGTCATCGCTCTTGCCTGGTTTTGGACTGAATACCACTTTCACTTACCTTTATTTCCGTTGTACGTATCGTTAACGACGCATGCTCTGAATATCTCAACAAGGTGGTCTGCCAAGAGATCGCCGCTCCATCTTAGTAGGCCGGGAAGAATTCCGTCTAGACCTGCGAATTTGAAGGGAAGGAAGCTGTTGATAGCCCATAACACTTTTTCTCTGTTGATGAGGTCCAGGGCTACGGTCCAGTCTTGAATACTGCATGCTCGTTCAATATACGTTTCCCAGTTGTGAGTGTCGTTAATCTGGCACCCGGGAAAGTGTGTCTCTGGCAGTAGTGCACTGGTTTCAGCCTCTGATTTCGTGTAGGTTTTGGTAGGTTTGTTCAGACATCCTAGTATACTCTCAGGTGCACTTGATAGTATGCCCTTTGCTCTGGTTGCCTGGCTGGTGCTTTCAATGTTGGTACAAAAACGCTTCCAGCATTCCAGTTTACGGAGTCGTATACGCTTTTTGCAGGTTGATTTTATGGTTTGATAGGTTTCCCAGTCGTTTGGTCGACGTGTGTTTATTGCTCTGTTGAACAAACGTCTTACTTTGCGACGTAAATTTTGCAGTTCAGGGCACCACCAGTGACGTTTGGGGCCTGCTTTGGGCATCACGAGAGGGCAATTCTGTTCGTAACTGTGGGTAATGATACAAGTGAGTGTATCAACATACTGTTCAATGTCTTCCACTTCTGTCATACACAGCGGTGTGTTGGCAGTAGCGAGTGCTGATCTTACAGTTTTAACAAATTTTCACCTATCCGTCTTACGCGGGACGCGCCTAGATTGTGGTGTGGGTATACTAAGGTTAAAGCGTATCCAACTGTGGTCCGAGCATGACGGTTTCTTGGTGACCCACCCCAATCCACACAATATACACGACAATTAACACACGTGCAGTGATTACAAATCAAGTTCAACTGATATTTAATAGTTTTTAATGGTGAGGAACACTAACATCAGCTCGCGAACAATGTAACTCACACAGTCGATGTGACAATATTACACGCATGGTGATTATAACCTACAAGTCTAACAAGGTCAAGGCAATTTTACTTCGTTACCAAATACCAAAGACAAGTGACATTTGACATTTTGTTTTATACTATGATTTCCGCGTCATAGACAACCGAAAATGGACCAAAGTTGCCCGACGGAACACTACATTTTCCGTCCGAATCTTTTATTTTAAGAAGCCAACTTAAAAAAGCAAACTGTGAAGTATTGCCAGTTGTCTTAAACATACCGTGACTGTGCATATTCGCTTCAAACAGAAATTATTTGCATAAACCATATTGGTCTAGAAGCTAACGTAATTTTGTACTAGTTTGTATTCGTCGTGTCTCCACCAACGATGCACTTAACATATTGACAAAGTTCATAACAACAAGAATATAATGAATTGCAAATGCACCTATATACCCTGCAGAGTTACTATTCATGTTGTGTCAACTGAAAAATTAAATATATTCAACCAAACTGTTCCGCTATTCATATATACAGACGAAACCCAATGTATATTCCTAAAGAGACCGAAGTGTATCATACTCACATTAAACCATCTATATGAACCAAAAGCATAGTGAGGTAACGAAACCTATTGCCATTTATTTTCACATTCCAGACCTTACGCTTCCGAGAAATTACTCACAAAAGTATATTTATCATGCAATCGAACCGTGTGATGTCTATGGTTCTTCACTGAGATTGTTTATATAAGCGTGTTAAAACTGACAGGTATGAAGTTAGCTTAATAGATCAGGTTAATTCGAACACGTGCTAAAGTTATCTTACAAAGTGCCCTGTACGTAGCTTTTAGCGCCACTTCGTTTATTCCGCCATTGAGCGATCTTTTACAGACATTAATCTAACAAGCGTAATTCCAAAGTATAAAGCTTTATTAATCAGAGAACAACATGTATAATGAAAATAATCTTACTATTTTATTTATTATAGGTATATAGTCATCCCGTCTAATCAACAACGTGTCAAGATCAAACGTATGTTAAATGATTGCATTGGCTGTTGCTAATTCAGTCAGCTAATTACAGCAGTTGACATGCATTTGATTGTTGGTTAACATTTATTTTCTTGATCTGCCTTTCAGAAATGTGAGGTAAAGGAGTGTTATTGTAAAAAAAATATTAACACTACTCTTGTAATAGAAAGGTGTCTTCTCTATGTGTCTGATCCCTGGATGAAAACAAATTACTTTAAATTTAAACATCGAAATAAACGCATAACATCACTATCAAAACTGCGCCTTGTCATTTTCGGATCACCTGCGTCAGATGTTGTATGTGTTGTTTAAGTATCGACTAAAATGTATGATATTGATAAGTCATTAATGTAATGTGGCTTAATTTGTCGGTTTTCCATTGTATTCTATATTATATGACCACACCTTTCTGTTACACGCTGTATAGCAATACTAATAAAGTAGGGCTTCTTGTGATTAGATTTAAATAGAGTAATAAGCATAGCAATACCACAATTAGATTGTGGTATTGCTTCTGCAATCTTTGAAATGGTTTACACAATGTTATATTATCAGGGGATATGGCCTTTATCCCGGTAAGTGTAGAAAAGGACGCTACTGCAGTAAACTGTTCACACAATGTGTGAGAGTATTTTAAACGACCATGACTGGATAAGATTATACAACTTGAAAACTTTCAGTGTCTTTAGACTATTGTACTTCAGTTTTATAACTTTGTATCGCTATTCGGTTACGTTTTGAACTTTTAACATTTAATGAACCTGTAACTCCTAGTGTACCTACATTGCGACTTAGACATTCGTATCGCATAGAACTTAGTTCATCTGTGGTGCTTTTATTTGTAATACGAACTCATTTTATGCCCTCGTTCACATTTACGCGTATGTCTGGTGTTAAAAGCAAAAAAGGGCTCGTACGTTGTGCATATACTTTCTTTATATGATCTCGACGTTAAGCCTGAGTACAAAACCACTCATAAAATATTTCCAGCGTTTTTCGTTTTGTACATTCGTATAATTTTTCTTCGAGTTTCAACAGCTTCAACCCCTTTGAGGTTTCTCTAAAATGGAGTTTCACATGGAAATTAATTTTGCAATGTGCCATTAGCGGTGGTGGTTTCACGGTAGTCTACATTATTTTTGTTCCGCCCTTTTACGACCCAAATGAAGTTAAGCAGCTAAAATTGATTCGCAATAAAAGTCACTTCTATTAATGTATCATTTATTCATTCCACGGTTACAGTCCATTAAGGAAATAAAAACAAAATAAATGGCTAGGAAATAATATCATATTATCGTATTATCTGGCGAGAGAAACAATTTTCTTTTGAGTTATATTTTTGCCTTACCCGGACGCTTGTTTTAAACAGAGAAAAAGTTAAACGGCGTCCTTCTTCGTTGTTGTTTTAGTGTCAGGGGAAAAAGTACAGGTAAACGAACGTTGTTGCCTGTCTGCCACTTTCACTGCCTTAGGTATATTGTTTTGAAAGTTGCTGACTAAGTATATAGCGCAGGGCTAGAAGTGGTGAAGTCGTACCGACTTCATAATGCGTCCGATTCCATTACAACATGTGATAAAAAATTCGTGTATTCTAAATTATGATTAAAGTTAGTTAAGGGCCTGTGTATTTGATATCTCCATGTTTGTAAAGGCTGTATGGCATAAGAGTTACCTATATTAAATACATAAAAAATAATGCTCATAATTTAATTTTGCATTATCGCTGTTGAGGCATTGGTTGGCAATACAGTTTTAAATTTGTAAACTTAACACATTTGTGAAAAATAAAACAAAGCATCTCCAACTTCAGTTAATAAAATGTAGCTTAATTTTAGTTCCACTATAACGGTAACATTACTCCTTGTTCCGTGTAAAGCAGCCGCAGTGCATGTAGGTATTGTACATATACAATACCTACATGCACTGCAGCTCTACTATGTAGTGGTTTAACAATAAATAAAAGTAAACGTACTTCACAACAAGTTAAAGTAACTGACTTTAAGGCTAAAGGTGCTTTAAATTATTAAAGATAAAGATAAAGATAAAGATATTTTATTTGCTTAAAACACGTGTAGTTAACAGAATAGGTAAACAGTTGTTATAAAAGTCAGTGTGTCAACATGTTTTACCACAGTTGGCATGCAAATATAAATGAGAATTAATGTACAAATAATTATGATCTATATCAAATATTTATATTATAAACAATATATATTAATTAAAAACAAAAACATAAATCAAATTGAATTAATTATAAATAAAAGCATAATATTGAGTTACGGCTAAAGAAATGTCATCATGTATTATGTATGTCAAAATAATGTTAATGATTATAGGATAATGTCAAAGAATAATAATTATATGTCATAAAGTCGTTGATATTATAATTATATTATTCTTTTTGATATTGGCTTTAGCAAAAACTTCTGTCACTGTTTTAACAGATGTTGATATTTTACCTTTGCCATAATTTAAGATATGCTATGGAATCAATGAAGAATGTTATCACAATAAATTGAGTAAGAAAGGTATGCCTGATCGTAGCATGTGGTTATTGGCAGTCTCTGCCTACCTCTGCCCCTTGTACCCCTCTACCCCTATACCTCTTCTGGGACTCCCCTATGATTAAATAATTACGGTAAAAGGATTCTATATTGACTCATATTTTGTTAACCCTCCACAAAGAATTTAGTTAAATTGAAAAGCATAACAGCAGAAATACCG
The DNA here is from genome assembly GCA_963675205.1 of Catocala nupta. NCBI lineage: Eukaryota > Metazoa > Arthropoda > Insecta > Lepidoptera > Erebidae > Catocala > Catocala nupta. The sequence goes on along the minus strand of OY776097.1, from coordinate 16,065,045 downwards.
CGTAAATGTTCTTACCGTATCCCAGTTTTTCTTTAGGAAATATAACTTTTATTCCATACATGTATTGCGTTTATTGATCGTATCGTTCCATAAAACGGCATTAACTATAAAAGTTTAATTAAAAACAGAATGTGGTGTTGTCTGTTCGCGTACTATAGCTATTTCGAAGTATAATATATTTCAGTTAACAATACGTGTCCGATGACAATAATTATAATCAAAATCGGAGTGTGAATGGAAACATTTAGATATTACAATATAAATTGGCTGTCTTTAAAAGGGACTAGGTACGTAGCTAGCGAGAAAGGTATGTGGATATCCATGGCAGAGGGCTTTGCCCAGCAGTAGAACAATCCAATAGGCTAAAGACAATCAACGCATTGTGCGCTAGTCTATAAATTGACTGCGTTGTGCATTGCTTTAAATCGTAGACCTTATAACACTCGCACTCCCAATTCCTGTGTGGTCAAGTTCAGACATACCAGGATTCAAGACGAGTAAACTTGTTAAGGGTGACTAGGATTACTTACAATTATTTAATCAAGAGGAAGCTAAAAGCATTGGGAAAATGATTTTCGCTGATCATTACCTGCGGCTGTAATTGAACGATACATAAATACATATTATCATTCTGTATTATCAGTTTTCGAACACAGAAGCCCACATTGCGGCTATCTCGATAGATAAATCACGTTCTCGTGGGACCTGGAGTTAATGTGAATTACTGTTCTCCAGGCAGAAATGCCTCTGCGATATCCGGAGTTAATACCACGCCGAATGTGAAAAAAAAATGTAGGTGTTGATGTTTACTGCTGATAAAATGTTGATTACGTAATAAAATCTTCCACATTCGCTCTTACCCAGACGTTTCATGAAAAATCCCTTACCAGTCTGAGTAATGCGACGGGCAGTCAATCTGATAGCAATTAAGGCTGAGTGTCATTCCTTAGTTCCAATTACGCAACAGTAATCAAAGCTTCCATCAATAACCAAACATCAATCAGTAACAACATAAATGAAAAGATTTTCTATATTTGTAGACTCGGATCAAAAGATAATCTTCATCAACTATGTGAACACCCACGCAGCCACGCACGACTTCCTTATCTATGCTTTTGACAAGAGATGAGAACCCCTCAGGGATTTGTTCCTATGAATCTTAAACAGCGACAATTCGCATACAAAGGCATATGTAATAAGCTAGTTGATGGGTTTACAGTACGTGGCTAAGGGTGATTCAGCTGAAGCTTATATCAATATGTCTTATACCTATAAATTTTATTTCAATAGACGTTTTTCTGGAGCGTGGGCGTACCAATTCTTCCTCCGCCTGTCAATGTCAAAATTTGTAATTGGAAAATGTTGGCAACGGAACTTTTATGTCTTTTGTCAGGAGTTTATCAGTCAGGAGCGTCGGGGACTTAGGGGCTTAAGAAATTAACTATGCTACTTTAATATGAGTTTGTCGGAGTGCCCTCAAGAGCTCAGCTTGGTTAGCGTCAAATGACACCACAACTTTTCCCTTTTAAAATGACGTCACAATACCATCTATATTTAGTGCGGTATAAACAAGGGAGGAAGTTTATCGCACTGTAAAGGAAAGCGTCAAAGCTAATTCGTCCCAAAAAATCCCTTGGCGACGTAAATGGGACTCCTAAATGCCATCCCTTCTGTACTGTAAAACGTTATTTCACGACCAACACCGCAAGTCTGCTAGTAAACATTAAAAATAAACTACTCGGCCTCTAATTGTAAACGTACAAATAAGCGTGATATACCTTAGAGCAAGTTGTTTGTTGCAAACGGTTTACTGAATGCGAACAATTAAAATGTTGTTTGCTAACATTACATTACGACATTGCGATGTTCAATAATGTGAGATTGAAATATTCCTCTTGGTTACCACAAATACTGACTTAAATATATTTAGGGTTAGATTAGCGGAAAAGCCTGAGGTTAACAATTACTCGGTGATGATACTAATAATCGGCTCACCATCATTGAAGATACCACAGGCACTGCGTTTTGATCGGTCCGTATTTCGAAGGCTTACGTGACTCTCCCAATCCTTTCCTTCAATACCATCTTTAAGTCCTTTTTCCTGGAGTCGGCGATCCGCGCGAGAATATGGTACGAGTTACTGTCAGGTGGGTAGTACGATTGCTCGCCACCTATGCTGTATGAAAAAAGTGTTGCCACTGGCATATATATATATATATATTTAAATGTTTTGAATATAATCATATTCATGCTTAAAATATATTTATTCTAATCATAGAACAAGTAGTTGTAGTAGTACTAGTGTACTAGCAGCGCTTTATAATATCAGCCCTGTATATAAACTGTCCTACTGCTGGGCACAGGCCTCTTCTCAGTGTGAGAAGGGTTAGGCCATAGTCTACCACACTGGCTCAGTGCAGGTTGGCAGACATTACAGACTTCTTTGAGAACATTATGGGAATCTCTCAGACAAGCAGGATTCCTCAAGATGTTTTCCTTCACCGTTAAAGTAAGTTATAATTTACTATTTAATACGCAGATAAAATCGAAAAAATGAAGTTGCGGACCTTGGGGTCGAACACGAGACCTCAGCGTGGTAGTTCAACGGTCAACCATTGAAATATTGCAGACATGCTTTAGCTGCAGCTAATTTAAAGGAAAGCCAATAAACGACGAGGTACGCCGTCTAGTGAGGACTTGCCCTTAGTAAAACAGAAACTTTTAATTAAAGATCGCGGTTTTCATTACAAAGTCAAGAAGGAATTATTTGCCATGTTTCATCGAGAAATAATACTCAGTTCATGCTCGAAAAACATGTTTCTGTAAGCACATACCATCGTAATTAGGTCTTGATGAAGAACATTTTAATAGGTGTATTGTTTTACGTTGATATTTTAATTAGATAATGAGAAGCTTAAAGAATAATATGTACACCCTTCTACTTTCTGTTTCTCTCCATTGTGTTGGAATGAGCACAGAGTTTCTTCTTTTAATACTAATTACTTGCAAGTGACAGACAACGTGTTGACGACCACCCTCAAGTCTTAATATTCAAATAGCGCCAGTATTTGAAGATAAAACAATAACTATAACAGGAATAGAAAGAAAGATTGATTTCTACCGTACAGGTTGCACACCTGTTATATAAATTATTTACTTAGTAAGCTTGCTAACCTATTATGTAATGTTACATGCTGGCATCAGGCAATTTGATTTTCGAATACCCATACAACTATTGGCAGCTAATCAAATGAAAGTAAGCCAGAAATGTGGATTTTAACCGAGGCATCCTCACGGCAAGTGTTTACTGCAACCTATGGTTTGTTGCGACATCAAAGGGCGCGTTTTGCTGCAAAAAAGAAATCGTGGTGCTATCAGCGCTTGTAATAACCTTCGTCTTCTTGCTGTTAGCGATTGATATTTGGCATAGTGACTACTTAAGCAGCTTTGTGTAGTAAGCTCTATGCAATTTACCTATTTCCACTTTGGCTTTGGCTTTTGTTCGGTGGATGGCCAGATAGAAGCAAGCCTAACAGTATATTAAATCTAAGGAGCAGATATTCAATTGTGCCCTACCTCGCTAAAAATTTATACGTTTTTTTTACATTGCTTAATGCATATTATGTAAAATAGACTTTTATTAGATATCATAATGCATCAACTGAAAAAGTTGTTGCGAATTCAAAACATTTGTAGATATTTAAACTAATGAAAATTTGAACGTTACTCGAATTCGAATCAGCATCTGAAAGAAAATAAGTACTATTCATTGAGTTCACAACAATATCTGCATTAGAGATCAATTTCTTCTTATTGCCATCCTCGCAGACATGATTCAGCTCTTTCTAGTGTTTTCGTAGAGAAAATAACATTTAATAAGTATTCCAGTTTGTTCAGTGATTCGTATTAAAAACAAGTCAACATTAAAATTGTAAATTACAGTTTGGACAATGTCTTTAACAACTTTTTTATCATATGCACTCACTTGATATCACATTAGAGGTAGGATACTTTATTCTACCTCTTATCTGCGATCAAGCCTGTACTTTGGAAAAGCTTTTGTGGCAAATTTGAAGAAAAAAATAGATTACTTAATTTATGATTCAAATGTGTTCGCGAGCCGTATACAATATTAATTTTAAATAAGATTAAACTCAAAACAATACTTACATTAGCAAGCTGATCAGGTCAGCATGCTAATCTTTTAAGTGGAGGGTGCGACGAACGTACCTGTCGAAGAAACGATATAACAAACATTGTAACATACAAGTTCTGAGTAGAGACCGCGTCTAGCGTTAATTTAACGCAGAAACACTGCCCTTAAGCTAAATAGAGTGTCGAAAAATAATATGGTGGATGCGGTGAAATCTGAAGATAAAATTCGGGAACGCATTCAAAGAGGCAGTGGACTGACACGGACTAAACATGACACTAGCAATCGAAATAAGTAAGTCGTTTATATATGAAAATACAGATCACCGAATTTGGAATTTGTTTCAGCTTTTTTACTTTTATTGTAATTATAAGTCTGAGACGTCCTTGAAATTTAATTCAGCATCTTAAACAAAATGAGTTCTTATTACTATTGTTTAATTGTAAAAAATAGTATTACGCGTATAATATTTGAATACAATTGTGTACGACGCAATACAAAAATAGTTATAATAGCATGCTTAAGGGCCACCGCAGGTACTTTCCAAGTGTTATCGAAATATTGGAATGCAGTTGTGCACATGTTATATTTCAACTCAATAATAAATTAATTACAAATTAACAATTTTAAGACGAATGAAATAATGATTTGATGTACAGCGTATGATTAATTTGACGAACATTTTTAAAATGTTGATGGTTCTATTGTTGTTAATATTGCATGATGAGTCAATAATATTTTGATGCATACATATAGGTACTTTTGTATCACATATTAAACAATTTACTGTTCATTTAAGTGATGACGATGCTGCACTTAGGAAGCAATCAGGGTTACGAAACCGTTACGCGAGCGACGGATAGACCTCGTTTTGTAAAATTATTCATATTCAGAATGATATTACTGTTATTGTCAGCCAGTGCTAGAGAAAAAGAATAAATTGAGTAATAAGTGGGTTTTTTAATAAAATCTCCTCGTATCTACGGCCTTTTTCAAATTACACGTGTATCGTCATTGTGCCTTATATCATTTGAATGATGGCTATGCGAATAAGGTAATATCAATCTCTGGTAGACAAATCGCCAAGATAGCATTAATTGCGTGATTAATTTTACCTATTTTGCTTTGTTGGTACCGTGGCATAAGTTTGCACTTGTACTGATGTGCGATCTTGAGGTCTTGTGTTCGATTGCCTGGTGGGTCTGTGCGTAATTCAGTTTTTAAGAAATTCTCAGTGGCATACACCAACACGGACTCAACCTATTTACACATGACATATAAACTTAGGCGATGAAAAGTTGTATAATACAATACACATTTGCTCTTGACAGGTTACAGCGGCGGGCTGTCCGTATCATCGGAGATCCAGAGGTCACGAGTTCACTGGAACCTCTGCAACTTCGTAAGGACATTGCCTCATTGGCATGTTTCTATAGAATATACCACGGGGAGTGCTCTGAAGAGTTATTCCATCTTATCCCGTCCTCCCTTTTCCTATCCAGAACAAAGCGTGCTGGGCTCAGATGCCATCCTTACACGTTGGAGTCGACTAGAGTGCGTACCGACAAGTTTGGGTCCTCATACCTCTGCCGAACTATCAAGACATGGAATTCTCTGCCAAGGCACGTGTTTCCTTCTTCCTTTAATCCAGGGTCCTTTAAGCGGGGCGTGAAAAAGCACCTTCTCAAGCCGTCAAAGTAGAGACCTCAACTTCGCCTCGGCTGCTATGAGGACGATGTGGAGGCCACTGCTCTTAGGCCACACGACTGCTTACCATCAGGCGGAGTGTGGTCAATTTGAAGAGAAAAAAAAATGCTTTGAAAATACGCTTGAGTCTAACCACATGTGTATTTTTACTTCTACGACAAACTAAGAGGTGGCTTAAAACTATAATATACTACGATAAGCCGTAAACATAGAGACATACATATGTCAGTGCCTTATAACACGTCGGGTACAATGCATGATACATCGAGTACATATTATGTATTCGATAGTTTGTCGTGTGTCCCGGCGGGGTGGCGACAAATGTATCGTGCCCACTATAACTCATTGTCACGCGACAAGAAGCCACAACCTTTGTTTTCATACAGTCTCTGAACGACGATTTAGTTCGACAGTCGTGATTTGCTCGTATTTGTACTTGGATTTGTTAGATGTATAGAAGCACATTCCTTTTATACTTACACCCTTACCTACTATTTAAACAGTTTTGGTACCGAATCATTGAAATTTTATTAAGGGTTCGGCGCGTCCTTATTATGTAACATCGCTTCTGGGTAAGATATATAAAAAGCTAATGTCAATAAGTTATTTAATTACCTATACGAAAAATTTACTCAACTAAAGCTGGTTTTATTGCTAACCTTATTATGTATACAATGACTCACATGAAACTAACTGTAAAACAAATCCTAACGAGCCGTTATAAAAAGATGTGTGATCTACATTCGACCGCTTACACAGCAGAATATTCAAGGCAATGCTGACCTTTGCGGTTTACGAGGCAATGCACAAAGGCAGTAAATTACCCAGGATTTATTCCCATTGTACTGCATCGAAGGCGTAAAAGTCGACCAGAACTTTGTAGTTATTGGCTGTGCAATTTAGTGGCCATTCAGCCAATATCTGCCACAGAATATTTAAGATCTTGCGCATAACCGTTAAAATGCGGGTATCGGAAGCACCCGACGCCCAAGGGAAATGTCCGGTCTCCAAGATATTCATGCTCCTATTTTGGGTTAACGGTTAACGGCTTGCCAACTACGCTTTGTTTTAATGTATTTTGGATACAACCCGCGACGATAATATTTATAAAGAATTTTAGTTACTGCGGCGATTCGATTAAAATTGGTCTACGCACAGGATTGCTTTAATTTTATCGAAAATGTGACTGAAACAATTCCAGTAATGTTATTTAACATAGATTGATTATGTTAGTTCTCTTTAGTTTGAAACTGTTTAGAGTGAGTGTTGTAAATTATGAGCAAACTTTTCACGGTCACTTTAGTGTTGACTGTTCACAGCCAACGATGAAGGGTCAACATTCCGAGTCCGCGTTAACTGAATGTAAACTTTATTTTAACCCTTTCGCTGTGCCCATTTGAACAAACAATATAACGAGCACGATGTCCTTATTATTGAATTTTATCCTGCAAAGGCGGCATGTAGTCTACTTTTATATTAATACGGTGAAAGAAAATGTGTTCCTCTGACGATAAAGGCTTTCATTTAATGCAAAAGTCATATGGAATAAAAAAGCTAGTTTAATGAAGTCAAGGAAGGCCGCAATGAATGCATATGTTCTACGGTTTCATTGTTGGTTTTTTTTTATTGTGGCTGTAGCTTCTGCTTCAGCCACAATTTTAATTATAAATTCGTGTTTGCGCTTTACTTGTACTTCATCAGCGGGGTCTGAGGCCATTCCAATAAATGCGAGTTTAATTTTTTATTTCATTTATGTGAATATTTTCGCAATATCAAAAGTATAATGTAATTATGGAAATTCGTTTGTTCGTTCTTTTCAAGTTATAAGTTTTCGAAAGGAAATTTAACGCTGTTTTTTGCAATGTTCTTTGCTTTGCATCTTGCAAACGCCTACTGCATTGGTGTTTTGTTTTCCAAATCAAAAACAATAGGCCTAAAAATAATGATCACTTGTTTATAATTTAAAAAAAAGCTTATATTTCTATTAATATACAATTGACCTGCATCCAAAAAAAAGCAACTTTGTTTAGTCTACGATGATATTATGCCCTATTTATAAACTGTCCCATTGCTGGGCGCAGTCTTTTTCTCCGTATGTGTGAGGCTATGCTGGCCCAGGGTCGGTTGGACAGACTTTACACATCCAAGTCAACTTTATGCGGAATTCTCAGACATGCAGCTTTTCTCACGATCTTTTCTTTCACTACTAAAGCGAGTGATAATTAAGTATTAAACATGCACATAACTTCAAACAGTCAGAAGGGCATATCTTAACATCGAACTTGCCACCTTTGCATGGTAAGCTAACAGTTTCCTACTAGGTTATCTCAGCGTTTCCTAAATAAAAACTTATTAAAGGAAAAGATTCTTAAATTTTTTAAATAATGAAAAAATGTGTAATTGCGGGCACTGTTCAAAATGGCAGCACTCTTAACACTTATACTCTGCTTGTACGAGCCAGTCAGTTACCAGTGAATGACAGAGATGTATGGAAAACGTAGTGTTCGTACTTTCTCCATCGCAGTCAGCTTATTCAGTTTGAAATAAAGTAAAATATGCTTTTAAATGTTGTAAATTTAGTAACTGTTTTCTAAGCCCTATTCAAATATATCTTACTAGATCTTGCTTCGCCCGCATAAGTGTAGATTAGGTTAGGTTAGAACAGTACTTATTGCTGAATGAAAGGTACTATATATCCTTTCCTATACCCCTGATAACGTTGTTTACCTCGATTGGAAATTTCATGATGATGGGTCGAGTAGTTAAAAACAAACTTACATTCGCATTTATAATATTGAAAAGCTATCTCTATATAAAATTTCAGGGGTATGCATGCGACTGTCTGATCTAGTACCTAAAGAGAAATCCTACATTAATATGTAGGATTTCTCTTTTAATAAAGTTTAAACCCACTTTTAAGTACGTGCTTCAATCACCGCTTAAGAATTACTGCTGTAAAGAAACTGTTAATCTCAAGAGAACTAAAAGGCGAGAATCTTGTAACTGTTATAATCAAGTGTACTCACGGTTAACTGATATTCTAGCAGCATGTCATAAATCCGCATAGAATATTTAGAAGAACAAAGTTGGCTGCGCAATTTACTGTCCACGCCTATATAACAGTTGGCATCAATCCAATATACTAAAACATATTTATATGTACATGTTAAATGGGTTTTGCATAAAATATTGTGTTATATGTTATATCAGCTCTGCGCCAGTCTTCATCTGGCGTCGATACTTTGATTTATTTACTAGATTACGACTCGCGGACTTGACCGCCATGTGCTCTTTTACTAAATGGATGAGATGAAACGTTGCTTATTTTCAAATTACCATACCAACCTGTGAAAACCGCATTAGAAATAGTTCATTGGTTGTTGTCTAAAATTCGAACAAATAAACAGATATGAAGAAAATGAAAACAAAGTTCCCTAATTTCTTAATATGAGTTAGATTTTTAAATCTTTGTGTACAGATACAGCCTGCCTTCCATTTTTATAATAGTTTTTACTGTAGCTGCGATGTCGTCTGCATGAATATTTGTTAAATAAGAATGACTTGTCTTAGTAGATCTCTTAGATATGCTTATAACGGGGCTAGTGTTCTGTATCTTCCATTGCGTCAAGTGTTGTAGGTTCGATCCCCACACGGAACAAAATATTGTGTGATCTAGAAATAGTTGTTCCGAGTCGAGAGTGTTCTTTGTGTCCCTTGTTTGAATGTTGTAAAGTACCCGCAACACAGGAAAGACGCCTAGTGCGGAACTTGTCTTTAAAAAAATCTCCTAGGACTTTGTTTGGCATTTAACGTAGTACCTACAAGTGCTAATAAGTTAATGCAAACTATTATTCAAATATATTTATATGAGTTCTAGAGTCACTTACGATATCAGTAATTTTAATCTCACAAGAAGAACGCAGGTGGTTTAGCTGCGTTCACAATTACTAAATGCAAACATATTTCACTTATTTTAATAGCTTTTATGATTAGTATTGATTTTCAAACATATTGTTTAAATACATTATGTATATCTGTCTCAGACGTAGGTTTCAAACATGACGTACGGCTTAAATTGAGTATCGATGATCTATTAAATATTATCTGTCTCTTCTCTCTATTATCTAGTGATTGTTCTTATAACGGAACCCGCAGTTTCTGTTTTTAGCGGGATTAAACTTTTTGAAATTAGCATTCTTATTACTCACAAACAGTTTTAGTACATAAATAATGCTAAATTATGATGTTGCTACGTTTCTTGCTTCTTGTGACAGATTTTCACCGAAAATGTTATGTTTGAAGTTGTCCCGGTACCGTCCAATGGACGTTTGAGTCTGCTACTGCAGATCGCGACTGTTTCGGACCGCGCTCCGTATGACAGACGCGCTTTCATCAAAATACACTCACCGGCACGGAATCTTGGCCAAGTATAAAAATTGTGATATCTTGAGTTTTTTCATTTCACCCTACAAGTTTCGACCAATTCTGATCTGAACACGTCCAATTAAAGTTTTTGGGCCAATTTCTCACATTCAAAAAGGGTTTTTCACGTTGATAATTAAGTTTAATCGAAAAATCACATTTTAACAAAATTTTACACTGGAGTTCTAGGCACTAGAAATTAAAAAATGTTAAATTTTTGTTGACTCGCTGTACTTTTTAATAACGCGTGTTTCCTCCTCTAGCCCTTATGACCGCCTGCATTCGGTCTGGCATGCTTTGGATCACATTTTTGATGTCGACTTGCTGTATGTCCCGCCAGGCAGTCATTGCAGCATTTTTAAGCTGGTCAAGGGTTTGTGGTGGGTTCGATGCAGACTTAATCATTCTTTTGAGCTTATCCCAAATGTGTTCTATCGGATTTAAGTCGGGGCTGCGAGCTGCCCACTGCAATTTTTGAATACCAACCTCTTGAAGGTATTCATTCACGATATTGGCGACGTGTGGACGTGCATTATCGTGCATTAAAATGAATTGGTCGTATCCAATAAACCCTCCAAAGGGCACAACATGTTCTTCAAGGAGCTCCTCGACGTATCGTGTGGCAGTTAACGCATTATTGACTATGACCAATTCTGTACGAGCATCAGAACTAACGCCACCCCATATCATTATGGAGCCTCCACCAAAACTCACTGTTGTAGTGGTAGTAGTCGCTAGATATCGTTCTCCTTGTCTTCTCCACACACGCTGTCGACCATCAGGAGCATGCAAAGCGATCCTGCACTCGTCTGTAAACAAAACCCTTGCCCATTGCTCATGAGACCAGTTAGCGTGTTCGCGGGCAAACCGAAGTCTAGCTACTCTGTGCTGTAGGAGAAGCTGTGGGCCACGGGCTAGTCTTCGGGCTTTTAAATTAACTTCTTCCATTCGTCTTCTCACCGTACGCTCACTAACATTTACGCCCCTGGAGATTTGAAGCCGCTGACGGATCTCGACAGCGGTAAGGAAGCGATTTCTTAAAATTTCTAAGACGATAAAGCGGTCGTCACGAGCTGATGTGCAACGTACACCCCCACTACCTGGTCTGCGGGTGTAGCGGCCAGTCTCTTGATACCGTCTAAGAGCATATTGCATCGAAGAACGGGGTACATTAAGCACAGTAGCCACTTCACGATGGGTCAACCCTTGTTCGATTAACGCCACTGCTTGTGCTACCTGACTTGGTGTCAAAGGCATTTTCAAGAGTTCCAAGGCGTCTTTAGATATTCAGTAATCACAATAAAATCAAAAACCTTCGACAACTTAACACATTCAATTTTCAGAACACAATTTAAAACATCAACTTAGTCGGACAAATGACACAGTTACACTAAAACTTAAAAACCAAACCAAAATGCACTCCAACTTTCTTAATTACCCTCTTAGGATTTAACGTAAACATTATTTCTGCTTACCTACATGCTAAGAACAAAGTTAGACACACTTAAAAAATTGTTATCGCAAGTTATGAGTTTGGCCAAGATTCCGTGCCGCTGAGTGTAGCTTTTGTCATGGTCCCACTAATTAATTAGCGGTACGTTAATGTGTGTTGATTTATGAACGTAAATGGATTAAATAATTATGAACATGAATAGCATTGACGTTCCTCCAATACTGAACATTGGTTCGCGTATATGTATATTTACATTGTAACACATTGTATGGGTGGAATGAATAGTGCTGATTGATAGTATTTCATCGAAGTATATTGCTTGTAATATTTCATGATTTTTATTATGTTTGGTTAGCTCGTATTATAATGTACTATTTTCGGTACAAATTACAATATAATAATAATAAACATGTCAAATAATAAATAAATATTGCATAAAGAGCAGTTTATGATTTATTTAGTTTCAGTAACTTAAATGTGGTTATACAATATTCGTTTCATTTTAAACAGACTATTTCATCAGCACCAAAAATCCTTGGAAATGTATAAACAGTTTTATTGTGCTATAAACTCTTTGAATATATTGCCTAAAATATAGTAGGTATTCATTTTTGTGGTGTTGTACGGCAACACATACCGGGCTTAAAATATCCCACGTAGTAATTCAAAATACGTCATATCTGTGTGCTACGCTTTATCCAATCCGTTCAACGGTTACGCATGATTGAGTCACATCTAAGCAACGAAACATTTTCACATTTATACCTAATAATTAATACGAATAATATCTTCAACGTTTAAGAAGGCTGCCAAACCAAGTGATACTCTTCGAATCTCAATCTTTTTCATACATTATATCTATGTGCCTGCTTACATTGGATAACTAGTTCCAAACTTCAAACAATCAAGCATTTTCTTTTTAATCGTGCTTGCCAGTATTCATTCCGCTAGGCGAAAGTTTGAAATGTCAGTTGCAGCCTTTCAGTACGTTAAAATGGCAAAATTCTACCACATTCGTGAAACCAATTCGAAGTTTACGTAGCCGCGAGCAAAAGCTAGTTTACTATAAATATCAGACAATACTGACAAGATCGTTTAAAGAGATGCCTCATTAATTCTGTCACTATTTAGAGGCACAGATACACCCCGCATGTACCATTTCCATAAATATGACATTATTTATGACACTTCTGACTTTTGTTTTACTACTACAGCAGTTATGTTATGTATAACGCTGATACATTGCAAATTACTATGAGCATTGCGAAGGACAAAGGCGCTTAGGATCGATGGTAAGGGACCGTGTTAAACTCAAACGGTTCCAACTAATTTACTAGAAAAGTCCCTTTTGTCTCAAATCTCTATTTTCTTATTCCTTTAATAACGCAGTTACCAAAATCTTTCTAAATTAGGGGCTAAATTAAAGGTCTAAACAAATATATTTAATACTGTTTTTATACGAAGCCATTACGACGTCTATAAGTTACCATTCAACCAATCACTCTATTTTATTCCCTAATTTCATCATCAGCATTACCCTTCTTTAGAATAAATTAATATAGTTTTCTTTTCTTAGATGCCGACAGATGCCGATTTTTTTCTCTAATCCCGAACATCGACACCAACTGAATAGTAAATGAAGAGTGACACTTAAAACTTTCCTCTCTCTCGCGAATTGAGTAAAACACTTTTATTGGGCAACCTTTCAGGGTCAAGGATACGAGGATTGCCGAGCACATGCGATTTCTCTCGAACACGAAAATCATAACGAAATGAACCGAACAACCGATGAAGTTTGAAGGGTCGTATCCTTTCTGGAATGTACTCGTATTTGTCATCGTAACAAGGATTTTATTGCCATACTTATGTTATTGCCTCCTTTATCACATATATAAGTTGTTGAATATTATTTCACATATTACTCAAATTGAATGTTTTGCGGTGATATCTATTTTTGTTTATTTGTTAGGTAGAGATTTACATCAAAGCCTAAAGCTAGAGCTACAATATTTATCCACAGGCTTTGATGGATTGACATATTAATTTTACCACCAAGAGAAATTAATCAAATACATCAAATATACAGTTTAAATTTTCTTCTGGTGCAGGGAAAACACATAGAAAATAAATAATCAATGCTGAAATATAATCTATTTAAGTTAAAACATAGGTAACAATAGTGACCCAAGGAATGAGCCTGAGTGCACTAGCATGTTCTGTTTCCGACACTTATATGGTTCGTAGTATAAACTTTCATAAGAAGAAAGTTTAAACTTACGTCCTATTAAAACATGTTAATCTCGACATGCGGATAGTTTAAACTCTCGTTTGAAGTTTAATTTATAATTGATACCTTCATTGGCCTTAAATTGGTTTACATTTAAAAGTCGATAACAACATGTCGATCTTTGGTGACAGATAATAATATGATTTTATTTCTATAATGAAATTCCGATAATGTAACGGCGGTGCTTATATAAACAATAAGCGTCAATATAAACAGTTTACTTACTTAAAGTGAACATGTGAGCCGTCAACGTGTTTCTCTTGTAATGCTTATCCAATTATTCAATTTCAGTGAACGAAAATGAAGTTACGTGTGTAGTCGCCACTTAAGCCTCCCGCCTGCGGGTTTATTTCAGTGAGCTCTTAAACACGAGGTTTCCTGGGGACTCCAAGATTCGACGATGTTACGTCATTGTTCGAATGTATCGTCCTACGCTGATTCGGCTGTGGAACTACTTTAATTAATTGAAGTACGACTAGTTTCCTTCAACTATATTTAAACTTAAATAATTCAAATATAAATAATCGCGATACGTGAGCGGGAGCCTCAGAATACTAATTACTTTGCATCACAAACGTCAACAGCCACCCTGCATCGCGGGGGAGTTTACAAATATTTATGTACGTATATAAAGAATACCCAGACTCGTAGCAATTAAATGAGCATAACACAAATTTAATTATTACGTTACAAATTTCTATAAATGGAAGGCCCATTATCACGCTATCTTTGAACAGACTGCTATATGTAGCGAATCTTCTTGAAAACTCGTTCTGTGTAATCTATTAAAATTCTAAGGAATTAAAGCTTTGTTTTTTATACGACAATTTTCAAATATTTATGTAGTGTATACGAACAATCCTAAGACTGATAGAACAAATAGGGAATAACACATATGTATTGCAGCTATACGCATAGAATGTATTCACATTGCGGGAATATCTAGAAAGAATACTGTGCCATCGCGATGAATTGTTTGCACCGATGCATCGGTCCCATGAAACTTACCTTTTACCTATGCCATTTTGTCTAATAATTTTCAATGCATGGTAATAAAAATAATTTAAAGCGCTATCAAGCGGGAAATTATACCTGCTCAATAATGTCCATTTGTGTAACTGTGTGGATTTGTGAATTCGATCTTTGCGTATATCTTAAGCTATGTATCTTACTTTTAAATTCACAATTCGATTCTGTTCTTACCCGTGCTATCATTTGGAAATAATCTCATGTAAATTAATACTAACTTAGTCATACAGTTGAAATGTCACGTGTATCGCATTTTACGTACGTGGGCGTAACCACATGCGCCAACGACACACGGCTCCCGAGGTTTTATTAAACGGATTCTTCTTCCTATTCGCCGATTGGAAAATTCCCCGGGCGGCGGCTCTGGGAATTCGATTATGCCTGTCGTATGCCTGTCTTGTTTGCTTGTCTCCCCGTTGATAGTAATGAAATGTAGTGGCTGCGTTGTAAATCTATCCTCGGTGCAGTGGAACTGACCCGCGCGCTGACATTTCTATTCAATTCACCAAACGGCATTTTTCTCGCACATACCAAATGTGAGAGTATTTTTATGTTATTGCAAATTTTGATTGGCATGTTTGATGTCGTTGTTGTAGATTGGATAGCTTTTATTTTATTTATTTAATTACCATGAATATTATTTAACTGAATTTGTCGTTTAAAAATAATTGATATCTCGATAAAAAGCATCTCCAGCGATAACTCCCTGCCAAGCATTAAAATCATTTAGAGGCAAAGGAATGAACGAATTCACTTTTATGTGAATCATATATCAAGGATTGCTTCTAAAATTCTAATTTCTCTGTGCCTTGTAGAACGGAGCTATAACAATTAGAACGTTGATATTTGTCTGAATAAACAGAATTGTGACGCGCAGATGCAATTTCGTTAGCACAATGTCAGGTTTACCTCGGTGTTCATTGTTCCAGATGTTTAGTGTCTAAGCTGTTCGACGTTTGCTCGAAGTCGACGCCGGAGCAAATGGAACAGCTGGATGAGATCCGGATACCGTGGGGCAGCGGCATCGTCGGATACGTCGCAGAGAGCGGCGAACCAGTCAATATACCTGATGCTTATAAGGTTAGTTGAAAATATATTAGTAAAGCGTTCATGATTTATCTTATCTTATCACGATAATATATAACGTGTTCATTTTCATTCCATAAGTGTATATATTATCGTTCACAGATACCAGATAGAAACAAAGTGTGTCTGCTGCAAATAAACTGTTGTAAAAAATTACAACGGTTACAACGTAACCAATTCGTGTGCCAATATTAAATCTTCATAGATACTTAAATGAAGCAGTCAGTAATTCTTTAACGTTGTTATCATGATAAAATATGTTCACTAGAATTTCGATCTAGTCTAATAAACGTTTGTAATATTTATGATACTTTTGACACCAGATCGGCACACTATTTTGAACAGTTTTTATTTCGAGAATAAGCCTTTTGAGATGAACGAGCTTGCAATGAGAACGCCTAAGCTATACTTTAAGGCACTTACCAAGAGCGGGTTAGTAGATATAATTAAGAAATCACACAGATTTGTCTTACATACATGTTTGTTTCCAACAGTGTTTTCCATAATCTAACAATAAATAACTTTGGTTAATATACACAGAAATTTAAATGAGAGAAGTGCGTACTGTCAGTCAAAACTTGAGACGTTACATCTTGGCAGTACAACGGTCACTGCCTACGCTATCGTTTATAATGTCACGTTATAACTAATTTAAATTATATTTGATTTAAATTTGGGTCATCGTGTCGTGATAATAAAATTCAATGAAATTTTCTGGACACACTGATCTGTCACCTTGCTCTAATATTAAACGACTGCATTTACAAAATAAAATAACCTTAAAGTGATCTTAATTCATGATGGTGTACATCAAATGCAGTGTATATTTTTAACCCCATTCGGTTTAAAATTGTGTTTCGGCCATAAAGTTTATGACGAGTGAAATATATTACTGCGAGCGTCATTGAAATGTCAATCACGTACCCGTTATACTCAATGTCATTATTTTCCGCGTGTAAAATGTCTAGCCCGTAGAATACATAAAATACTTTGCTTTTTTTTGCTTTGCTTTGCGAAACTGCGTTTTCAGACGGGAACGATTCGCACGAAAATATATTCCATGTGTGCGTAACGACAACAAAAAAATATTATTTTAAAAAAGTGTCATTTTGCCTTCTTCGACTACTAAGCCGTCTTGTTTTTAGTGTACATATAAAATATATTGATTTTATCCTGACTCTTCTCTTAGAAATAATATTTGTTTGTTCTCATGTACCATATGGCTCTTAAACTTCGATACACTAGCCAGCCACTACACGGATCACGAAGGCAACATTTTTCTTTTTCAAATCCATGTTTGCAATAACTGCAAATACCATGATAGTACCGACCGTTTGAGCTAAAGCAAATGTTATCAAACTCGAAAGGTGAGGCAATTACATTTGGCGAAGAGCTTAGATTTCCAAATGAAAATTCTCGCCTACTTTACCTAACGAACATTTCATGTAATTAGCAGAAATTTCGTGAAAGGGAGTTTTCTTACAAATAGTCTATTTGCCTTCTCAAGACGTGTAATGAAAAGAGGTAAACCCAGCCCGGTTGGAAGCTATTTCGTTTTACCGCCCCACTTGATTCCTAAAATAACCTCGGTAATGAAAATCCGCATTTTAAGAATGTTTGGAGACCGCGCCGGTACAAAAATAGCAATTTTACCTTATAATACCTTTATTACTTTTTGAAAATTATTAAATGGGGTGGTTATCTTCCATATATCTAAATAAGTTAAAAAAAGTTTATATGTATGAATATACCCAATATAATACTTGAGGATATTATGAATTTAGGAAAAATCACAGGCGGCATTGCATTTGGTAACATACCCAAGATTACGCTATTCATCACTTACATATATTTCATAATTATGCATAGCACATTGTATAGTATCACTAATTAATCTTACCAATCCTGCATGAAACATAAAATAAAAGTATGAACATTTTACATAAGTAGCTTAATTAGACAATCGATCGTTTTTAAAATCTTTGGAGCACCATATTTAAGTCTTGACGGAATATGACCAAATAATCATTATGGCGTAACCTACCTTTGGTATAATATGACATGAAAAGGGTCCAGTTTTCAAGTTCACCGCGACACAACAATTATATGTAGAGCGGTATTCGTAGACGGTCTTCAAATATTTACATTGTTATAAACATTGGGTCTTTACCCATAGAATTGTTGTTTCTTTTCTACATATAATTTCGTAACGCCCATACAAAATAAAATGGAAATATAAAAGCAAAGAAAATCGAGAAAACGCTGTGTGTTTTATTTCTTACATTTATTGTTAATAAATAATCTGCAATAATTATAACAAAAAACATTAGGTAGCGACCTATTGGCGGTGTTTGCCCGGTTGTGTTTCTTAAATCATGAATATAGTTTGTATGAAAAACACAATGTTTTCTCCATACATTACGATTTCATAGGCAAAAATCTAATATATAGAACTCTTGCCTCTCATATTACGTACAATAAATATTACGCATCGGTGAACATAAATGTATTTTTATCTTCAAGCTGAATTATTAAAAGAATTTTTATGTTTGATGGTTGATTAAACATCTGCTTTAATCGAGTTACAATATTTATATTACTCCTTTACTATAATTATGATTTTTTTATTGCTATCTTATATCTAAAGACAATCCCACAAGCAATATAAATTTTCTGATAGCTGAATATACTTACGACTTTTATGAACTGAAATAACCAGTCAGTTTATGTATTCGACGTATAATAAAACGGCATAACAATATGCATGATCACAAGAAAATAAGTTATAAACACAGAATATTATTGTACCCTGTAATTTATCCTACTCAGAATACCGCTTCAAATATTTATGACAAGCGAAACAAAAAATGTCACTGTAATATCCTTTTACGAGTGGTCATTAAACAATGACAGGACCAGGGTTTACAAGGCCGCCGTATTACACAAACTGTTTGAAATGTACAGCAGTGACCCGAGGAAAGTTTGCTAATGTAAACTTCTGTATTGGGCTGCGTTGCCGCTAATGTTTTATGCCAAGTTCATGGTGTCATCACCAACATAACTTACTTTTAAATTGCCCAGCAATTTTCCTCAACATCATTTTTAATACAGTACATTCATCAGACTAATAGGTTCACGTACTACGTAATGACAGGATAGCGTTTATCAAAGGTAGATTAATTTAAATTTTTCCATCTTGATTTTAATGGGCTCGATTGACTTTCAAATAACGTCGCAAAGTGCTTTGAAGAGTTCGTAATTTGTTATTAAGTGAGTTGATTCCTCGGTTTATATTTTTAAAAGCTGTATTATATTATGAGTACTCCGTACGTGCACATATACAGTCCACGTTGCGACGGCTTACGATTTTGATACTGCATCTTTTCTGATAATAGTTTCATGTATGATATTATATACCTAATCTACATACATGAGCTATTACATACATCTATACTAATATTATAAAGCTGGAGAGTTTGTTTAATTGAACGCGCTAATCTCAGGAACTACAGGTTCGAATTGAAAAATTATTTTAGTGTTGGATAGCCTTTTTATCGAGGAAGGCTATATAACATCATACTACGACCCACGGGGGCGACGCAGTAAAGATAAACACGGGTGAAACCGCGGGCACATCTAGTTATTATATAATATGCCAAAGATAGATTTAAACATTATGGACTATGTTTATATTAAATTAAAATGTAATGTTTCATATATTATCAAATGTTTTCGACATAGTATCTATGCTTCACAATGCCATCCGCTTTTTTTTTTAATCTGAGCGATATAAAAGAATAGCGAGAAATAAAATAAAATAAGATTCTTGAGAGAGCAGTATCAAACATTCGTCACAATGCATTACTTTATGTCGAAAGTACAATTCTCTAAGTATTTGCACGTGACGGTGAAATATAAAGTACAGTGGAGTATTTTTCACGAGACTGACATTAGTTCGTATGTTTTATCACCTGGCGATTTATCTACGCACATTTATATTTCTTTCTCACGGCTGGCACTCGGCAAGTGATCACGCAAGGGTGAGGGTTTTTAAGAAAAGGCAATGACGCGGACTAATTTTACATGACGTCTCAACTAATATTAAAATATATCTTTTATTAGCTCCTTTCTGTAATCCAAAAGTCATCCTGACTTTATAAATATTGATGAAAAAAAGTTCTAGTATTTAGCATAGTAACTGACTCTGCTGATCATGTCTCGATTGACCATTCAAAGCTACAGAGGGTGGTGACGTGCCATAAGTCTATGAAAATAATTAATATTACGTTCCAAAACACAAGTTAGAATGGCCAAGTAGCACATTAAAGTGAACACATCTGCCACGTGCTATTAGAGCTACAGACAGTTAGTACGAACGAGGCGGACTAATCGCCTCGGGAACGTTTTCCAATCAACTTCAGGGTCATGGTCGGGACCCAGCGAAAAATGAAATGAGGTACGGTATCACAGATTTATTACAATTATGATGTATTATTATAGTATACATATGTAGAAATATTTACGTCATCTGTGACCTAAATCCGCTGGCTTGGACTTAAAAAAATGAAACTGGGTCTAATGCCGTAACGGATTTGCAGCCATCTCTGACCATACCTTTGATCCTTGTTTGTGTTCTTCCCAATAAAGCCTATTACGAAAAGGTCATCTTATTTGGAAATAAGACGACCCTCGATGTTGCGTGGCAAAACTTATAGATATATCCGTCAGTCATGTCGTCTATAAAAGGATTTTGTTCTCAATACCCACGCGTAGTATATTGGTAGGTATACAATCCACTTATACAATATTCTAAGCTTTAGTTTCCTTACACTGCTTTTCATTTAAAAGATTTAACTTAATGTGCGGGTAAAGTATATTACTCCTGTTAAATGTTAAACACTTGTCGAAAGTTTTAATGGTATTCACGTGATTTATACCAATTAAAAGCCGGCGCTGAATATTCGTCGTTCAACTAATGTTGAGATGTCCTCGGGCGTGTCGGCCGTTTTCTGTCCTGACTACTGCAAGTTGCTTATCTATATATTTATTATTGTATGTTACTCTTGGGATATGATTCTTAATATTTTTGTTCTATCAAATGCATTTTAAAGATTTTAGGAAAATATTTACTAATTTATTTGACACGTTAGACGTCATGATCACTTTTCTGTTATCAGTCTGTGTATGGTAACAGTACAAGCCTGGTTGTTTTTCTTGTATTTCGATTATACCTACTAGTGTAATGTTTTATTAGGATAGCAAATTATAAAAGTTGTTGTTTCTATTGCAATTATTGATATTGATTTTTGTGATGCCGTTGAAGTACTTTATTGAGGAGTAGTGGTTGCATCTTTAGATCTTTAATTCCGCAGATTGTGTGAATATGTTAGTCTGACGGACCAATATCTCCGCCCTGTTCTTCCCTGTCGTCGCTATTGAGTTTTGTTGTGCAAAAACCGTGCACCCGAAAATAATACTAAGATTTATTTAGCAGGTGTAATTTTATGAAATAAGCCAATACTTCTTAGCTTATGACAATTCCTAGCCAGTGTGTACCTAAGTTATTCATGGACAGTTTTTTGTTCTGTTGCGATATACCAAAATGCACAGTGACTTGAACAATAGCTGACCTAACTCGCTCTGTTTCACAAAACTGAAATAGTTGCCTGAATAAATTGGAATATTTAGGAGAAAGAGTTTGAATTTATTATTGAATTATTCAAATATACATATTAAAATGTATTTTGGACGTATTTTGTGATTGGCAATGCAGGTTAAAACTCAGATCGTAAATCCATCTAACATCCAACGCTGAAATATTATAGTAGATATTTGTGTGATTGGTCGTAAACAAAACTAGCCATTGTGCTTCAACCAGTTAAAAATAAAATTGCCCGGTATAAAGATAAAACTATCATTTTTTGTTAGCTAGAGATTGTAGATCCAGCTAGAAAATAATAGGTAATCTGTAGTTCTGTATGAGTTCCAACGCATTATATCAATTCCTTCCACCCCATCGTTAATAATTTCATTTTTTTAAATCTATTGCCGCCTCTAGATTATTAGCATCCATTAACAGTATTAAGTGTAAAATTTTATGTAGCAGTCTTATTGTTAATTGACAAACTTGCTACAGCTGCACAGTGTCTCGACTAGTAAAAGCTAGCGGGACAATATTATTTCTTCACTTATTTCAATTATTTATGTATATTTCAGATATCCTAAGCTATTTAAGGGAAAGAACGGGAAAATGTGTACTGTACGTGTATTAATCGAAATATGTAGCTGTAAGACGGAAGTGGTTTACTAATGTGTCTCATTTGTTCACTATTGTCGCTAATTGTTCTTTAATTAGCTACGTCTACCTACTCATTATGTGTGTAAAGCACAATCATGTTTGTTCACAAAGAAATTTCTAGGAAAAAAATAAAAATGATAATGATTGTACCCACATTTATTAATTTACAAAATGTTATATCTTTAAAATAAATTAGTGCAATAACTGTATCTATATATCAATTATTTACAATAACAAGGTGTATAAGTAAAAGAAATATAATATTAAATAACTTATATACTAAGGCATGAATTATAAGCAACTAAAACACACAATATTATTATATAATATAATATTATTATCACACATACGATCCCTCTAACCAATCTTTATGTTTGATTAGAAACATTTCTTTGTTACACTTAAGTCCATTTTGATTGAATTTTGCTGAAAGGCATAATAGTTTTATTTTGAGTCGTTTTAGAAAATCGTCAGAAACATCAGACATATTGAATTTTTCACTTATATAATAAAAAATGCCACTGCTTCGTTCAGTTCTGTCATGTTTTAGCCATTTTTCAAAAGTCTCCATTTTCGTTATAGTCACGACTCGTTCTGAAAAAAATAAAATAAATTTACTTTCGGGCCTTTTCGGGGTCTATAATATATATGAATCTGTGCCTGAATGTTGTAGGTATTACATATAGAAAAATTTAGGTGGATGTACAGGATGTCCGGTAATTAATGGATAATGGCCGTTCAGAAAAATGAAATAAATAATTATAAAAAAAATATATATATACATATATTAAAAAGTGCAAGCTATATTAGCATAGCATATTTTGATTGTCTATCTATTAGCATAATTAGTGTTTATTAATAAAACAACAAAAAACCGATGGATTTCATTCATTTATGGTCGTAGTACCTATACAAGAAAGTAATAAATGGTAATTTAAAAAAAACGCATCTCAGGTAGTAGTTAGGATAGATTTTCTTTCATATTTTTTTCTGAACGGCCATCAGTTCTACTATAAGACATTTCCAGGTTATCCATTAATTACCGGACACCCTGTATGTGAATAAAAAAGTTGCTACTCTTTAAAGTTTACAATTAATGTAAAATTTGCTGGATTTTTCTATACATTTACAAATTGAATATTAAAAAATTTATATTACACCATATTTTTTTATAAAAATACCTTCAACAGTATATTCCATCACAAAAAAACTCATTTCATTTTGCGACCAATTTTAAAATATTATGTTATCACACAATTCTTGGAATTCGTTACCTGGGGGAGAGGGTTGTTTACAAGTCGTTATCAATGGTTCCTGGAAATTACGTAATGAATATTGTTCCGCTAGCATGTTCTTGCCGAATCACTGTGAGCTGGTAATAAAACTAAGACGTAAAGTTTTACCAAATATAAAGCGTCAGCGTACGTTTAGTATTGTTGTTATAATTTTTGACAAGTGTCATTACACTATGTAAGTTTGTAAGTGGCTTGAGCTGAATTCATGACGGTACAAGTTACAGCCGCAATAAACTTAACTTAACCAATTAAGAAACTTGGCGTTCTTCAACAAATGGCGGCTTAATTATTCCTTTTGACATAATAAAGATAATCTAGAATTCAAATATAATATTATAAAAGCTTATGTGATGAAAATAATACGTTGTAAAAACACGGTGGCACACTTTCTTTAGTATATAAATTAAACATGTACGACGGACTATAATTGCACCTCCTCTTCATTATATCATGAAGCTACTTGAGATATAAATAACAATATTTTCGTTAAAATAACTTAGAATACACTTTAATCATTTTAGCTTACTTTATATAATACTCTTCATAATTAAAAATACGGGTACCGAATCAAGAAACCATAATTTATTGATTACATGGATTTTAGACAAATAAAAGTAAATTAAACACTAAATCTAAGTTAGAAATTATCTAAAATGTATTGTATTTATATTATAATAATATAACAGTCTAGGTTTCCGAAGCACATGTACCCATTCATGAACTATTCAAAGAACAACAGATAGCTGGCTTCTTGTATTTCTAGCGCGGGATAATTTAAGTACCTACGGTACCGACTGGCTGAGTCGCGGAGATCAATTTCAGTCTCGCACCTGTCAAAACTTACCCTACGGTACGGTAGATAATTGTTTGCGTTGTTTCACCTTAATACAACGAAATGACTGTCAGAATTGTACGAGTATTGCTAACTGCCGCAATGTGGTAATATTAACATCGCTTTCGCACTCTGAATGTTATTTTAGTTTTAGTTTGATGTGTTTTTGGATAATACGTATCATTTTAGTTGTTAATTTTCACACGTCTCGTGATAATAAAGGGGTTTTACTTGCATGCCCCTCTCACCACTAGTATAAAACACTTTGAGCGTTTTGTTCAGGTCAGTTTGTAACTTGTATTACATATATATACACATGGACTCATGCTTGTCTCCCGAAGGCATTTCATATTTGTTGTCAATTAATGCTTGAGCTACTTCTTATGCCAGTGGCGTCCTCTTCTTTGTTTAGTTTTTTAGTACCGCGTTGTTAGTATGTCTATACTGACTTCTACACAAATATCAATAGTACCTATATAGCAACTTGTATTAAGAGACGATACTGTTAGTATCATCTTCTAATACAAGTTCTACTGCATCTTCATTATCCTAACTAATAGTATTATTGCGAATGTGAATGTGCGAGTCTGTTACTCGACCGATCATAGTGAACTTACGCATAGACGTTGTTAGGGTTACAGAAAGGACATAGGGTTTCATCTATAAACAATGCTGTTTCGAAGAGAAAGCCGCGAGAAAAACTATATAAAACAAACATTTTATAAAAGATTACCGGATATTAAAACTGTTCGAAATCATTATAATAATAATAACTACATCAATCATCAATGCATGCAAGCATCAATGCTTGTGCCAATAAAATTATAATAAAACGGCGTGCTTATTGTACAAAATCGAACTGAACGTTTATTCATCCTTTGCATGTTTAACACATACAAGTTTACTTAAGATTAACAATAGATGGCGTTAGGAGTAACAAAAAAAGACATTTTAGATGTTATATTCAACAAAAGTAAATGTTATATTCTTGTTTGATTAAATAAAATTATCCCAATTTTGCTGAATACTAACAAAACTTATTCCAAGTTTTTCATTACAATTACAACGACCAATTTAATTAAACTACTTTTACACCTTGGTTCTACTAGGTTGTTGTTAGGTTGCTACAATACCGAAGTATTAGCGTTGGCAGACCTGGTTCCATTTTAGGATATTGCTTAAAATTTAACTACATATACGTAAGGAAAACACATCGAATCTATTAATAATCTACAGGCTGAAAATTAAATAAGAGTACATAAATAATCAGACTCAGAGGTGTAAGACAGGGTGACGTTATTTCCCCGAAACTCTTCACCAATGCTCTGGAGGATGTCTTCAAGACCCTGCGGTGGAATGGAATGGGCATCAATGTCAATGGTGAATATCTCACACACCTCCGCTTTGCTGACGACATAGTTGTAATGGCAGAATCGCTGCAAGACCTGCAGACAATGCTGTCCGGTCTTAATGCTGCCTCGAGACGCGTTGGGCTCGGGATGAACTTGGACAAGACTAAGGTCATGTTCAACGAGCACATCGTCCCTGAGCCCGTTTTCGTCGAAGGTGTAGCCCTTGAAGTTGTCCAGGGGTACGTCTACCTAGGACAAAAGTTACAGCTGGGTAGAGACAACTTTGAGGGTGAAATCACCAGAAGAGTGCAGCTTAGCTGGGCAGCGTTTGGAAAGTTGCGTCACATCTTCGAGTCACCCTTGCCACAATGCCTGAAGACCAAGGTATTCAATCAATGCGTCCTGCCGGTCATGACATACGGAGCCGAGACGTGGAACCTAACAGTGAAACTAGCCCACCGATTGCATGTCACTCAGCGAGCTATGGAAAGGTGTATGCTCGGAATCTCGTTAAGGGACAAAGTCCGGAACGAGATTATCCGACAAAAAACCAAAGCTACTGACGTAGTTCAGAAGTGTAGCAGGCTGAAGTGGCAGTGGGCCGGTCACATCTGTCGCAGAACCGATGAGCGTTGGAGCAGACGGGTTCTCGAGTGGAGACCACGACTCGGCAAGCGTAGTGTAGGACGCCCTCCGGCCAGATGGACCGACGACCTGAAAAAAGTGGCTGGTGGTGACTGGATGGCGAAAACGGGAGATCGGGCCTTGTGGCGCACCCTGGGGGAGGCTTATGTCCAGCAGTGGACTGCAATAGGCTGAAATGATGAAATGATGATGACATAAATAATTCCATTTTGCATATTTCTCCGTATCTTTAACAAATGGTAATCGAGTTTCGTTATTGGTATTTACTGCAATTACCAAACTTGTTGTTTAACTTAAATTGATAACAATTATATGAGAGTATGATATTAATTTCAAATTTGACTGTACTTCATAATTATTATTGGGTATAGGTCTGATAGTGCACGGCTAAATAAGAAGAGAGTAAGAGCAGACACTTTTTTAATTACTTTTCTAAATAATACATCACCTTCGTATGTCATGGTTTCACCGAAGTTTATAATTACTACTCCGCTTTCTTAGCCCTTAGCTTCGCTCGCGTAATTAGGTTAGATTATTAACATTACTTTTATCTGTATAGAAGGTACCCTATGTCCTTTTCTGTGGCCCTGACAATGTGTATGCTAAATTTCAAGATGATCGATCGAGAAATAAAGGCGTGAAAGCGTAACAAATAAACAAATTTACTTTCGCATTTATCATATTAGTTAGGATATCCTATCACAAAAACGAACTACAAATAGATTTTTAAAGTAAATTTGTAGTTCTGGTGCAACAATCTATTCAGCTTTAAAATTAGTGTAGATTTAATATTTCCTTTTCGTTTAAAGACTAGAAACAGTAATATTAAAATTAGTTTCGTGTGTAGCTGTTACAACGGGATACCTATGAATTATACGTCTTTAGCAACAGTCAGTGACTTCTTTCAATATTTATAAGACATGTCAAGGTTTGTTATGATGTTACACGTGTGCCGCAAATTCTGTAGGTTAAAGGAAATATCTAAATGTTTAGGTATATAATGTCCATTCTAGCATTTGCGCGTTTTCAAGCCTCTGTAATGTCAAACTACGCAGACTTAGGCAAGGCATTTACTCAAACGATAGTTATAACAGGACACGGGGCAGCAGTATGGAGGTGAAAGGACGTTTTGCCTTGAAGAGAATTTAATGACAACTTGTAATATTCTTTACGGATATAAAATTTTTGTGCATTACAACTAGGTGATGGTTATTTTATAGTACGTATAGACGCGTCATGCATGAACATCACGGGACTCGAAAACAGCGTAAATACGGTATATCGGTAGCTAGACAGCTACTTAGATGCACGAAGAAAGGGAAAAGAAATTAATCTATCATCTACGGAATTCCTATTGTTAGAGAGAGATAAATATATTTATTTAATTACGTTGTCATTCTGTGGTGCATGCTCATTGGCCGAGCGTGAACACGTGACTTACATCAGGCACCAGACGCCATTAAAAGGCATCAATAAAATAAAATAAAATCCATTTCTCTTGATACTTACGCATGAAATGATACTTTTTTATCTTTCAAAGTTGCAGTATAATTTTTACATTTCCTAAAAACACTGGGCAGTTTTTTTTTTGTTGTTTGTGGAAGTTATTCACTCAAGTTATTTTAATGTCACATACACCCGCGGCACTAGTTGGTACGTGACTAAATGGACTTCTGGTAATTACCTTGTATTCGTGTTGCCACTACAGAGCGCGAGCAACGTATCTATAGTTTATATATCATTGTACGTGGGTCAATTTACGTTTTAATTCTACAGACGTATAGACAGAATTGAAGATTTAATTTTCCATCGGTATTTATCTCGCAAAAACAAGGTAAATACAAATAGTCTGTGATAATATAAATTATATACTACAAATAAATATTTTCATTAAAAATAAATAGAAAACATTAAACTTAAATACATTTTCGTATATCAAAATTTACCTAAAAAGTTTCTGTAGCGTATATCGTGAGTTACTTATTGTTTTTCGGTGAAAATCGCAATATGGTGACTTGTACTACGCATTGACCGTATTGCAAATAATTCGTAGTTCGACGTAATCCAATTAATTTTATTTCTGTATTTTACTACAGAGGTTAACTCGGCATATATACAACTAATATCGAACAGTTTCATTCTCGTTATCTTGGAAATGAAAACGATACAAATATTCCAAGTTCGTTCGTTAAAATTTATTTATCAATCTATTTATAGCTATACATATTGTTGTTCGAATTTGTTATCGTAAACTAGGTTTCCCTATATATTTATAATAGGGGTTAAAGTATGAAATTGCTGTTGTATAGTAATAGATATTTTGAATTGACATAAAACCTTCATGGTGTGAGATTTTCGAGTGGAACTTTTTTACACGATACCTACAAGATCCTTCTTTTAAAAAATGCAACATTCGATTTTCGACTTTCAATTGTTTTTTTTATTCAGCTTAGACGGGCAAGATGGATACATCGAAAATTCGAGTCATTTTTTAATACGAGTTCCAACGCGGAACTAACGCGGCAGAAATGGCTCGCAATATCAACGCTGCGTTTGGAGAGAAGACTGCTAATGAACGCACCGTGCGTTTTTGGTTTAAACGCTTTCGTAATGAAAACTTCGACTTGAAGTACGAACTACGTGGAAGACCGCCCACACAGCTGAATAACGCTGAATTGATGGTGGAAGCCGATCCGAGTCAAACTATTCGTACTTATTAGCGGCATGGTTTAACGTTATCCTACCTACAGTATTGGCTCATTTGCATCAAATCAATAAGTTAAAATATATGAAAAATAGGTGCTTCATGATTTGACTGATCTGCAGAAAGAAATGCGTGTTGAAACTTGTTTTGCCTTGTTGAATCGGTATCGGTAGAGAAATGAACGAATATTGGACCGAATTGTAACATGTGACGAAAAGTGGATTCTTTACGATAACCGTAAGCGAAAAATGCAGTGTCTGACCCCAGGTCAAACGCCGCAATATAGCCCTAAAGCAAAGCTTACCAATAAAAAGGTAATGGTATCTGTTTGGTGATCTATTCATGGTGTTATTTACCATAGCTTTTTCAGGTCTGATCAAGCAATAACAGCAGATGCTTACTGTGCCGAACTTCGAACAATGATGGCGAAACTGGCAGTGAAACAGCCCCGACACATGAATCGATCTTCATCATTATTGCTCCATGATAACGTAAGAACTCATACAGTATGAGAAACCGTTGTAACTCGACAGGCGCTGCAGTTAGAAACCATACGTCATCCTCCGTACTCGCCAAACCTTGCTCCAACGGACTACCCTTTTTTCGTTATTTGGATAATTTTCTATATAATCCAAAATTTTCTTCCCAGGAGGCAGTTCAAAAAGCTTTCACACAGTTCGTCAATCTAGATCCCCGAAATTATATCGTAAAGGCATAAATGAACTTCCGTTTAGATGGCAGCAATGTATAGCTAATGAGGGTAAATATTTCGATTAAATTAAAATGGTACATCTTAGAAAAAATCAAGTATCAATTTTCCAATACAAATCGGCAATTTCATACTTTACCCCTAATACTCTATGTTCTTTTCTGTTCCCCTGACAACATGTATGTGAATTTTACGATGATTAGTCAAGTAGTTAAGGCGTGAAAGCGTAAAAAAACAAACAACGAAACTCACATTCGCATTTAATTTTTGTTGCTACTATAAACGTCGGTGACAAGTACTATTCCATTGTTAGGATGCTTTGTATAATGTATGTATTAATATGCAGTTTTCTTACATACGTGCTACACAGTTTTTCTTAATAGTTTTCCCGGGTGCCAACCATATATCATTGCTCGGTACATTTCACGTTTTAATACAAAACTAGGGAGCAATAAAAAGCGAGTCACTCGACTGCTCGCTCTCTGGTTCCTACTTATAAACTCTTCCACTTCGATAGCTTGCCACCTTTTACAGATTTATACTAAAGCGTTACTAGTGTCCGCGAAAGGAACGGGATTGATTTTTAAATTCTTCGCTCTTACAACTTTTACTCAAGAAACATCTAGCCTAGTGTAGAAGTTCTCAAAGTGACATAGCCTGTTTAATTAATTTAAAAAGTACATATCACAGATAAGGCCGTCTCTCTTCCAGTACGCGGTACTTTTATCCGTCGTAAGTTTAAAGTTGGAGAATTCTATTAATTTAATATTTATCACAATCAACTGAAATTCAGTGGGTCTACCATATCTGATTAGACCAAGCCTTTGTTTTAAAAGAATAGGGCTAGCGAGATTGATAAACACTATTGAATTACCAACATTCATCCAGATTCACCGCTTTATAATACATTAATATACATTTTTATAATTTCTATATCACATTGTTGTTGTCTCTGATATTGTTTGAATACTTGTATTAGTCATGACTTCGTGAGTCATATTAATCGTATGCTTTGATAATGACTAATGTTTATTTAAAAAAAAGCATTTCTAAAAGCTTCAAAATATATATATTAATCAAATGTCTATAATACGGTGAATGATCCTATAAAAAAGTTATGGTCAAACGCATTTTACGTCAGACATAGTGGGGCGGTTCTTTGGTATTTTTTGCAATTATTGTAATCATAGAGATATACACTGTCTCGTTATTCGCGTAGCATTGGTTTGTGCGAGCACCCAAGTCAGGAACTATGTTTTCGGATTCTTTGTTAGGAAATTCTCAGCAGCAGCACAGTATCTGGCAACGTGCCTGATAGATTACAATGCGCTCGCCCTCTTTTACGTGTGATTTAAAACATAGCAGACGATGTGTGAATGTGATCAGCTTCACCTAGCTCTTCGACAATATACGCGTGTGTTGTGTATGTATTTCTTTTTCAATCTTAATATAATATCAAAATTTATTCAAGTCGAAATCTGTTCGGTAATAAAACAAGTGTCCATGATAAATAGCTGTCAGTTTATACTTGGTAATACTAAATGTTTATTTGTCACAGATTATAATTATCTATATCCACAATCACTTAATCCGAGCACTGTAATGTATCTTGGTTGGAAATGGTTAGTCTGATTTATGGTAACAAATGTCCATTGTGAATGTTCTCTCGAAGGATGAGATCTGTGATCTGAGACATTCACGGCTCGCGTTCAAACGTAAGTTTTATTCATAGCTGTCAATCTTTCATTCTGCCTCGCAAAGATCAACCTGATCTCATTCATCAGGAGTTTCAAGAATTCTCGCCGGAGGTGATTTTACTTATGTAAGCGGTTTTTGTTGCCGACCGGTTTCCTCTCTAGACATTTTATATGTGAATTCGTGATTTTCGATGTAACACTAGCCGATATTTTATTTACGAGATCTTGTGTGTTAGTACGTGATAATTGTCTAGTTTGAAAATACTATATAGTAATAGTGTTAGAAAATACGTATTCTTGTTTCTAAATATGTATTATTAATTTTTGAAGAAAGTATTTTTGGTTGCGGCTCCTGATAAAAATGAATTATTGTTTTAATATTTATAAACATTTTGGTATGATCTCATATATCATCTCATATTATGAGCATCAAAAGATATTCGTATGTAAATAGAGAGTACTTTTATAAAACATTATTAAAGGCAACAAAGTTATTACGTATCACTTTTGAAACAAACATTATTTTGTACTGCGCAGTCCGAAGCCAAATTGCAGCAAGAAAATCTCTCACTGAAACTGTTACAAAACTTAAGCATCGGAATTATTTGTATCTCTGGTCCCTTGTAAAGAAATTTCTCGTTTGTAATCCTTAGAGCGGAGAACACGGAGCTGAGATTCGTCAGTACTGTGCGAGTACACATAAATTATTCGTACGAACACGACCCCACGGCTGGATAAATTGCGCGCTTAAAAATGCTATCCCTCTTTAGTCACTTCATGAATTCGCTGATGCCGACCGAGCTGAATTTATCAAGAACCAACCTTTTAAAGATAAACAAGTTTCAAAGTACCTTCTTCAGTTTATTTATCTCGAACGGCTGCTGAAAAGGCAAATATAACGAGAACACTGCTAAGTAAGAGATAACGACGACTTTAAACATAAATATTTCACCGTCGTATTCAAAAGTAATCTATTGAAGTGATATAATCAGTTGACGAAAATACAATGTGGTTAGATCGTAATTATTTATGTAAAATATATATATATATACATATCTTTATATATATAATTCTTCTGTACGTGTGTTGACAGTGAACTCCTCCTAAACGTGTGTGTTCAAGTGGATTCGAGGATGGTTTAGATATGTTTTCTTTTTTTTTACGCTTGTACTGGACTACGTCTGTCGGGACAGCTAGTATATATATATAGTCCTCCTTATTGATTTCGATGACGGCGACAAACTTTGTGTAATGCAAAGAGTTTATCATAATATAAGTAACTAGATGTGGCCGCGGTTTCACCCGCATTTATGATTACTGCGCCGCCCCCGTGGGTCGTAGCGTGATGTTATATAGCATATAGCCTTCCTCGATAAATGAGTTATCCAACACTAAAATAATTTTTGAATTCGGATCAGTAGATCCTGAGATTAGCGCGTTCAAGCAAACAAACAAACTCTTCAGCTTTATTAATTATTATATTAGTATAGATAATATTTTACAATAGAACGAATTGGGCTGATTGGACTTGTAAAATGTGCAAAGCGGGTAGTATGAAAGTGTTATGTCTTAGGTATAAGTGATACATTTAAATGTGACCTTGGCTCGTGATGTACAATTTGGCATATTACCGACTTAGTATTTTGTGTGTGTGTTAACATTCGCCTCCGGTTATGAATATTTTAACAAAATATGTTGTCTTCAGACATAGCGCTCGTTAAGACTAGATTGCAAAGGTGATGAAGCGGTCATCTCGCTACAATCGCCGCACTGAACGTTGTGGGTTCGAATTCCACACAGGACAACTGTGTGATACACAAGAAATCGAATCTGATTCGCGATCAGCTTTAAAAATAAGCAAACTCGTATGCCACGGCACGAATCTCGTAGAAAACTGGCATCTTTAGACATTTTTTATTTTTATCATCTATAGGTATTGTCTCCATTTGCTTTTTGACTGTAATCCTTTTTTATTTCATTTCTTTCTTTGTTCAGATTAATCCCTGTCTTAACTTAATGGTATCTGTGCAATGACTATGGCGTCCGATCCTGGCCCGCCTCCAAAACCGTGACCTTGCCAAGATTGGTAGTACATGCGTGCTCACGTATCCACTGTTTATGAAAACGATTTGCATACAAATGCCTCTGAAAGATCGCACTAAATAGATAGTGCAGACGTTACACTACGTTTATTTAACACCATGTTGTTTTGTATCATAATGCCGGTAGCAGAGCGAACGCGAGCGAATGTAGGCGAATGGGTGCGAACGAGTGAATTTCGCTAATGGACACTACGCTCGCCTTTGCTTTCTGTCCATGTGTTCGTA
The DNA here is from genome assembly GCA_963675205.1 of Catocala nupta. Classification (NCBI taxonomy): domain Eukaryota; kingdom Metazoa; phylum Arthropoda; class Insecta; order Lepidoptera; family Erebidae; genus Catocala; species Catocala nupta. The sequence goes on along the minus strand of OY776097.1, from coordinate 16,031,049 downwards.
AAACGATTGAAGTGCCGATACGCGGCTGAGTACAGCCGAAGCCGAGTGCGGACGAAGGCCTTCGTACATATTCCTTCGATTTTGGTAAATCGCATGCAGTCGCATATGCTCGTTTGTGTTTAGTCAGCTGCTTTAATATGTACATACATTGTATAGTCCAAATGGGAATATGAGGATAAATAATGTATAATAAGCAGTGGTAGTAAACTCGATTGCAGCATGAGGTTTCTTTATCAATTTCCTCCTGTTGATCAGATTTTCTTTTAAAGCATTCTAAGTAGCAGCTTGGAGCTAATCTGTGCCCGGTAGACAGCAATAGACTCACCCCCTATTAAGTGGAACTTGAAACCATAGCTGGCGGCCATGATTACTAAACCTTTGTCTACCTCGTCGGGGATACATGCGTGAGGCTATAAACGTAAAAATTAAGTGTTTGTAATCGCAAATATAGAATTTCCATATATTTCAACTTGTCATCTTAACTATATTGAGACATAATAATAAAAGGATTGTGTCTGGACGTCATTTTTCACACGCTGAAGGAGGAATTAAGCTTTACAAATAATTTATATTTGGCTTTTGCAAAGCGTTTAGATCTTCATGTAGCTGACTGTACATTCGTTGACCTTCGCTGGCCTTTGTTCTCTATACCCTCCATAACGCGAAGGCAGTTCCAACCGGACAGAATGTGCTTATCCGTTGACGAGCCGGCTCAGTCATGTCATGTTCGTCAATTTGACTGGAAAATTGACATTTAGTGTCAACGTTGCCCCTTTTTCTATTTCACGGTCCATTTCATTGTGAGATTGCTTTATAAAGAACACTTCATTTTCTTTTATTTATCTATTGCAGTACGTTTGAATCTTGTAAATGAATCATTTAAAGCATGTAGCTCATTGTCTTAACGTGTCAATTATTGGAATGCCAGATTTAATTGAAAACCTGTTGTGTCTGGCCGTCGGTGTTCCGCCGTGACTCAATAGCTTAAAATGCTTTCTGAATGTTGAATTTCAAGTAAAAAGCCTGGATTCCTCACCGTGTAAATTTATTTACAATAATTTTACGTTTCACGGTTTTATGTTACTGGACTCGCCGCCATGTAAAAGTATCCGTTAATTAAACGCCGGACATGTCAGCGAGACTTTAGTGATATAAAATACTGTTGATACTATATTTTGCGTGAAGTTAGAATGTTTATTTATATCTTTCTACGGATAAATATATAGATACATAGCTCACGACTGTAATATACGAAGGGGCAGGCAGAGGTGTATTTTCTACTGCAGACAGCTATATTTTCAATCCCACGTAATAAGATGTTTACTAAGAAATTTGTAAAAGAAAAAGTATTGACACTTTACCAGACCTGGACATCAATCCTTGAATCTCCCGGTGCAAATATTGGGGCAAAAATATGAAATTCCCTTTTCGGGCTTATTGTAAAGTTATAATCAGCTAAATGGCGATCTTAAAATGTAAAATATTTTTATGGTAGGCAGAATAATGAAAACATTTAAAATTAACATAACAATATTGCGGGTTCAAGGTTAAAGGATGTTGTCTTTTAGCTCTACGCTCAAGTGTATTCATGTTCCAAGTTAATATTTCAAGGAAAATTACGTATACAGGAATACTCGCCGCGTTAACAATGCAGTTATGAAAATGAAACGTCAGTATAATTTACACCTAAGTGTGCGTTTATAGCAGTTTACGTTGGTATCCCGCGAGGAAAGTTAGCATACGTGGAATTAATCTCCCGTCCGCGTTTTGAACGAGCCGTCAGCAGAATATGTGTTGCAGACTACACCACGTTTAATATACAACCCACGACTTTTATTTTTGTAACTTTTATCTGTCTACGAGAAAAGCAAAAGAAATCATGTACTAGAATTAGTTTCACTTTTAAAAGGTTCGCTTCAACGAAACCTAAAATGTTACTTTTATTCTGTTATTTGCCAAGTTGTCCGAAAAGTAGTTCGAAGACAATAGTATTCGTGCGAACCGTGTAAGTTTCAAAGAGGATAATGGATCCTTTAGAAGAAAAGCCTAACATTAGCACTTTTACGCTAAGCCGGCCACGGAATCTGTTACATGGCGAAATAAAAACTTCTCCCTTTGTTCGGGCCTTATTATTGACCTGGCTGTGTCTACACTGGTCTCATATAAAAGCAGTAATTTTTTGTGTTGAAATTACTCGCAGCGTGGCTTTCAAAGACGTATTTATATGTAGTATTTAGCTGAGTATTTATTTAGACTAATTTGCATATAAATATGTGCTGTTTTGTCATTGATTACAATTCGTGCTTTACACATGGGCTTTCCGCAGGATATGACTCGATGTTTTTTTTTTTTTTTTTTTTTATTAATCAAAGGTAAGTTACATTTTATCTTATGACTAGTGAACTCGCCAAACGTATTCGTTTAACGGCGAGAAGCGCTCTTAAATTAATAACCCACCAAGATAGGATACATAATTATCAAAATTATCTGATATATAAAATGTGCAAAATATACATGTGAGTAAGTTTATAAAATCTATGTTAAATGTGTTACTTTACTGCTCGACACAGTCATCAAGCAAAGAATCTTTAATTTTTTTTTTTAACAAGTATATGCTTAATTTAGGGTTTTGTTTTAATATATCTAAACTATTAAATACTAGTGGTACTATATACTTATTTGTTCTCTCTCCATAATAATTTATTATTTTTGGTTTAACTAGATTATCATCTCTTACTCTTTTAGTATTGTATCTATTTGTAACAAACACTTTGTACTGGTCACTATAATAATATTCCAAACCTATTAAATACTTTATTTGTTTATGTATTGGTAATATCTTACAGATGCTAAATAACTTTTCATAATCTTTCTTACACATATCCTTCTCCTTCTTTGTTACAATATATTTAAGCAGTCTTATTTGTAATGTTTTTATATCATTTAAATAAGTAGTAAATGTTCTACCATACACAATAAGTCCGTAGTTTACCTATTAATGCGTGAGCAAGTGCGTAATATACTATTAATAGTGTGTGCTTATTTACTACTCTATTTAATTGATAGAACTTTCCTAAGACAGACCTTAACCTATTACAAATATCAGATACATGTATTCTCCAGTTGAAATGCTTATCTATATTCAGACCTAAATATTTAAATTGTTCTACATACTCTAGCGATACACAAGTACAATCAGCCTTATTATTATGCAAACAATCATATGAATGTCCTTTTATTGCTATATCCGACACATTTACAAATTTCGCCAGTCTATTGTAAGGCGAGTATATATGCATGCATTTTGTTTTTTTTAAATTTAGAATTATGCCTTTATCATGGGCCCATTTTGTGATGTTTTCAAAATCTTCTTGAACGGAGTTTTGTACTTCTATGATGTCTTTTGAAGCGTAGACTAGACACATATCATCTGCATACATATATACTCGGCACTTACTTACAACATTAGACACGCTGTTGACGTGCATAACATACCCTACAGGTCCAAAAACTGAGCCGGTCGGCACCCCCAGACTCACCACCGCCTCTTCACCTGACACACCGTTAATTACTGTGCAGATTTTCCGATTAGATAAATATGTTTTAAACCAACTATTCATAGGACCGCGTATTCCGCATTCATCCATTGACTGTAAAAGTATACTATGATCGAGGGTATCGAAGGCTTTTTTATAATCAATAAATAAAGCTATAATTTGTTTCCCACAATCTAGGCTCTCATTAATATAATCGGAGAAAGACGTCAGAGCTGACACGGTACTCCTACCCTTCCTGAACCCGTGCTGTGTGTCTGAGAGCACGTTATGGCATTCTAGGAACTTACTTATTTTTCCAACAATAATTTTTTCTACGATTTTATCTATGACTGACAATATGGCTATAGGTCTATAGTTTACATATTCTAGGTGACTTCCAGATTTATAAATTGGACGAATCATTGCATATTTTAATTGATCAGGATATATATTTTTAGATATACACATATTAATAAAGTTGGCCATTACTGGACTAATTTCTTTCCGTAAGTATTTAATGTCTTTAACTCGTATTTTATCTAAGCCTGGTGCTTTTTCACAAGACAATATGTTAATAGTTTTCTCAACTTCCGTGGAACACACTTTTACGTACCTAAAGCTTACATCACATGGTTTCACATAGTTCTCCCTTTGCAAAAAGTTAGTGTTACATATATGCTTAATATTTAAAATCTCCTGAGTAAAAGTTTTTGTAAAGTTTGTACATATTTGCTCAATACTCTCAACTTTGCCTAAATATTTTAATATAGTACCATCCAAACTATTTTTATTTTTACCTATCCAAGAGTTTATGTTTTCCCAAATTTTTCTAAGATTTCCATCACATTTTTTAATTTCTGATTGTCTATAGTTATTTTTAGCATTAATTATTAATTTGTTCACTTTATTTCTGAATGTAGTATATTCCAAACGCTTATTCATACTGCTTGGTTCTCCTTTCCATATATAACCATCATGTTTTGCATTTGAATTGCTCTTGTAGCGAGAGGTTCTAAAATTGGTATAAAAAGGTACCTTAAAAAAACATTAATGGGCGGTATGAAATTAAAAATGTATATTGTTTTACGTATAAAAAGAATGTGTAAAATCTCTACATAATTGGCTTCCATTCCGTAAATGTTCAATATTAACGCTGTCACGGGAAGTCACTTGAAAGAATTCAACATCCCTGAGCGTCCAATTGTTGGCCATTACTTTTACGATCTCTTCAAGATCGGAATCGCAAATGAAACTTCGATCATGGACATTTCATTTTGACTTCAGGTTTTGGTTTCTGGAAAGTCTCACCCGGGGTAAGGTTCGCAGTTATTTCACTTTGTCGTAATACGTAACATTCTGCGCTGGAATACTTGTATTTGGATCCAATATCTTGTAATTGGATAGCACTAGTAAGATTTTTATTATCAAATAATTCTATACGTGGTCTTGCTGCGTTGGCATTGTGTTTGACAAACTTTAGTAAAACCGATTGTTTGGCAGAATATTTGATTCTGTGCCAAACATTCCATAAGAAAATGAGTTCTGCAAGTGACATAATTCAGAATATAATTTGACATATTTTATAATATGTAGTGCCTTATATTTTATTCAAGTAATGTTTCGTTGATCGATTTATACCTCCAGGTGTATAATAATTGTATTAAATTATTATTATTCTAAACAATAATGACATCATCAATTAATTGAACGTGGTTAGTATTATCGCAGTCTAGCTAGTGCTAATTTATATAGTCTACTAACGATCGCACTAAAACAATCGTGTTGACGAGGCAAGTACCGACTAACTGCTTGATCAGCACATGCTGTCATCCGTCAACGATCGCGGACAGTTCTTACAGATAGTATAAATATGCATTGCCTATATTGTGGTATTTATACCTACCCACTAAACTAAACCTTTTGTTTGATAGCACAGATTTTTAAATAAAAGCTGTCCCTCAATTTAGGTTGAATACACAAACTATGTTAGTCAGTTTAGGCAAACTTTCTTTGTACTTAATTTTCTAGCATGTAGAATATTCCTATTGAACTCGAAACTTTACAGCCTTTAATAAATATGTGTTAAGAATTTATGTTGTTGAAGGTTTTATTACGTCAATTTCGGATTTGGACGACAGATTTATGCCGGTCAGACGGCAGACAAACGGCCTTAAACTGCAAAATATTTGTACGGCTTAAACGAAAGTGCGAAATTTAAGCCCGGTGGATGGTCTAAGCCCAATCTTGCTAGTTGACAGTCGCGTCGCGTCTAGAGAACGGTGGCTCTCAATATAACTCCCCTTTTGGCGATGGGCCATACGGTCGAATGCGGTGCCCCACACAAGTGTTCGTTCGTGTTCGCACACTATCATACTGTAGCAATGGTGCACCGTATCGAGTCGTAAATTCGCCGATACATGAAATTCCTCAGATCGCATTCTCCACTGTTGAAATATTTACAGTGTGAAACGTATAAATATTTCATACTGACAGTTGCATGCCGTTTCGTTCACGTGACGAGTTTCACGTGCGCCCAGGAATATTCGGACGAAAATATCTTAAAATTACGCTCACTAATTAGTGGTTTTACTACGTCATTATTATAAATACACCATATGTTATTGTAATCTATCAAGACTAAAATTAACTGCTGGTAAAGATAAAAAAATTGTGTAGTGGTTTCGCAAATCGTGTCATTGGACTCCGAGTATGTTGTAGAAGTAGCAATAACATTGAGAGGCGCCTCTGCGGAGGACAGTTGCGGTCTGCGGTCACCACTACGACTCTGATTACTCTCGGTCCAGTTCCTATTATATGACTTTATTTAGAACTGGTTTCTACTCAAATAGTAATAGTCCACACAGTTATGAATAATGTTTTCTTATTAATATAGACAACTCTCAAACAGGTAGTCTTCTATAAAAGTATTTATTTATAAACTGTATATTTATTGTATTTGTTTTTGTTGTTATAGGACGAGAGGTTTAACCACGACATTGACCAACAGACGGGCTATAAAACGAGGTCACTTCTCTGCATGCCCATTAAGGACATCAACGGAGAGGTCATTGGTGTTGCTCAGGTATGTAACCAGTTTGAATTATTCCACTCATTATTTAATCATAGCTCTTTCAAAATTGAAAGATATACTATTATATTACAAGATATATGTAATGTGCTTTTAATTAAATAGGTATGTGCTATATTTTTTTAAAGTGAATTTAGAACTGTTTAAAATTAAAATAAATCATTTTCAAAATAGTTTAATAAAAGCTTACTAAAAGAAAAGGTGGATCCAAAAAGTTTCTGACACCTGAGCGTATCAACTTATAAAAATTACGACATCAAATTGAAATTGCTTCGTGAAATGTTAGAAAAACTTCGTATTATTTCATGACATCTGCCCGTTGGCTAAGTCCCGAGGGAACACTGGATCTGAACGTCAGCTCAGAATAAGTAATAAAACACAAACGATGATTGATTATTTTAATCAAACAACACTTTTGCACATAAATTTCTTTATGACGAACGAGCTTCAAATACTAGACATGTTTTTCTATTGTTTTTCTTGAATGAAGTATTTTTGATTGTTTCGAAACTGAACATAAATCTAACTTCAGTTGTCATAATAAATCTTTCTTGTTCCTTGAAAAATATTGTATGTTTTTTGACGTTTATCAGTATAAAGATTTAGAAAAATTATGACGTGTTAAATTTATTAACGCGGTTTGAATATTGTTACAAGAACTACGAGCATTAATAGTAATTACGCTACGTTTTCTCAGGTTATAAATAAACAAAACGACGGACCATTCACGGCTAACGATGAAAAAGTGTTCGCGTCGTACCTACAGTTTTGCGGTATTGGGCTGCGGAACGCACAGCTTTACGAAAGATCCCAGTTGGAAGTCAAAAGAAATCAAGTACTCCTTGATCTCGCAAGAATGGTGTTCGAGGAACAAAGCACCATTGAACACATGGTCCTGAGGATACTCACGCACACTCAAAGCCTCATCCGATGCCAACGAGTACAGGTGAGATAGTTTAACGTATCAGATAATGCATAACAAACTAGCTACATGTTGTTTATCTTGTTAGACGCTCTGAAAACTTAGAAAGGGTATCTCAGTATTCCTAAAAACTTGGTAATCCATAATAACTCGGGTAAAGCGAAACTGTACACGATTTCGAAGTTATCACAACTATTTACTTGTTTGTTTATTGAAGCCTCTAGAAAATGTAGCAGTGTTTGTATCTCGAGAGGAACGTTTGAATAGCGTCTGCCTTAGTCTAGGCCTCGGTTAGTTTGACTAAAAGCCTCAAAGACATCGGGTCTTGTATTTCAATTATCTCTTTGAAATATATTGAATCCAATTATCCTTTGTAGAATAGCTGCTGCCACCAATTTCTTAGCGGTATTTATAATTTCCACGGGACTCTCTACATTATGATTGAAATCGTATTTCAATATCGAAATAAGTTTTGATAAATTGATATATTCATTCAACGAACAATTTAGGCCGACTGGCTTTTAATATCAATTTCTTTTTAATTCGAAATGGATCGACGACGTCAAAATTAATTTTATTTGTTTAGCTAATTAAATGTTTGAAGTTTAGGCGTTTTGTTTACCATTAGTATTGAGTCGGAGGGATTGTTAAGGCGTGTACACATTGTGTTAAATATCTTGACATAATATTAGGTTTACAATCTACAAGTACATTATCACCTCGTTTACATTAGCCATCGCATATGTTTAGTCGACGCGCTTTATATGGCACGTGGGTAATGAACCACAAATCCATCTAAGAACGCCATATTTAGCTGTTTTAATTGGAAATGTTGTTCAAACGTAGCAATATTACGTATGAATGAAAATTAATCCGCTTCCAGCTTCGATGAATAGCTCGGCTTATGAATAAGCGTCAAAAAGGGGTGTAAAATGCAAAGAGGAGATTAAAGGTGTTAAATTTACATCAGCTTTATTAGTATTCATACCTTTGTCTGGACATTCACCGCTTGCTCATATTATATTTAGTTATTAGATAATTATTCAAATCAATTGCTACTGCAATACATATTTTACATACTTAAATTGTTTGCAAAATATAGATTGCAGGCGGCACAGTAGGAATATTTTCAACAGTAGCCACAAAAAGGCTGAAATGGTAATTATGATGATATAATTTAATGTGGACTGCGCTTAACATATATTTAAAAATAATACATGACCGGCAATTATTCACATTTAGGGCAATACTTCATACTATATATACCACTAGATGTGGCCGCGGTTTCACTCGCATTTATGATTACTGCGCCGCCCCCGTGGGACGTAGCGTGATGTTATATAGCCTATAGCCTTCCTCGACAAATGAGCTAGCCAAAACTAAAAGAATTTTTCAATTCGGATCAGTAGTTCCTGAGATTAGCGCGTTCAAGCAAACAAACAAACAAACTTCAGCTTTATTATATTAGTATAGATTGTAATCCTATGCATATACTCGTACATTATATAATTTATTTTTAGTACAAGTTCTCGTAAAATACATAATTAGCTTTGCAACACAAAAAATAAACTATTAAAAGAGCCTTATACTTATCCTATATTACATATATAATGATGCCCCGAGAAAAATATTTAATGCAAATTATTCGTAACTTTATTACCGTATAACATATTTTATTTATAATTTATGATGCGTCATGTGTAGTAATATTATCCTTAATTATTCATATAACCAATTATTATTTTATTGATATATATTTGCGCAGTTGTCGTAACACGCAATTAGTTTCGTCGTCTTATTTAAAATATCACTAGCACATTTTGCTCTCTAAAAGATTAAAACGAACCAAACTTGAAGTAATTTCTTACTGGTACTGGCTACCATTTATTTACGTATCTTGTAAAAAAACATATTCTAGATAAAAGCAGTAATATAATACATATGCCGTAAATGTTCTGCCACGATCGCCACAAATCATCGTGATTACTTTTACTATTGTCTCTCCGAGCATGACATGTACTACGTTTAGTTATTATAAGCACTTGTACTAACGGTCTCGGAGAGAAATGGTTGGCGATTACTTAGCCGCCAAGGGCAGAGTTCTTAAATGAAAGAAAATAACATTCTTGTATAGATTCACGCCGCCGAGACAGTCTGTTTAACAAAGCAAGTTTTACTTTATTTAAATTAGAAAGTGTAAATCAAACGTCATACTTTTCCTTTATTGTTATGTCTATGGGATTTAACAAACATACAATTAATGGATACGAGGTATACTCAGACCCAGAACAATAATTTAAAGTTCATACAAATAATGCCTTGGTTAGGATTCGTATCTAAAACACAGCGTTGCGGCAGCGGCAAAACCTTGATTACCTGCTGCGCCATTAATGCAGTCAAAAACATGGTAGTACATGAAGTCATATTATTCTGTTATAAACTTTTCACGAGTGTATTCAATTTACTACTTCAAATATTATAGTTATAATTGATGATATATTGTTATTTAATTTAAAATACAATTCTAGTACCTAACCCTTATAAATTAATTAATATTGGTTCAAGACTATGTCTTTGCTTAGTAAATTAATTTCAATATCAAAGGAGGCTTTTATTGTATTCAAATAGAATAGTTAGTTACAGTAATAAGTAAGAATAAATAGCAGGCAACACAGACTGAGAATCCTAACTAATATTATAAATGCGAATGTGAGTTTGTTTGTTTCTTTCAATTTCACACCTTAAGTACTCGACCGATCATTATGAAATTTCGCATACACGTTGACAGGAAAACAAAAAAGGATATAGATAGGGTACCTTTTATCCAGAAAAAAGTACTGTAACTTACCCAACCTAACCGACATTTACAAATCTTGGTCTATTATAATTAATCGTAGTGATGCTTCTGCACTGTGGTTGATGTATTAAATTCGTTTACCGAGTTAGTTAAAGTGTTATTGGGTGTTTTTGTTAAAGAATCCTCCGCAGCTACACAAAGTCCGGATTTGTACCAGGGAATCGCTAATAGGCTCGCTCACTCCGTATAAGTGGGGCCTAGAACCATTGGTGGCAACATGTGGGTGTGTTATAGATCTCTGTCAATCCCTTCAAAAATATAATCGTGGCACTTTGTTTGTATGTATGTATAGTCTGTTTCAAATACGAAGTCCCTTTTGACACTTCATAGCACGTAACTATGCACGTTTTGTATAAATTGCTAAAATAAACAATGAGGTACTGAAGACTATTTAAAAATAATTAGAATCAAAATATGATATAATTGTTTCACAAACATAATCAACTAATAATTTCTATTGATATTTGTCTTCACTTAACATTTCTTTCGATATGTCAAACTTGGATGGCCTCATTTTTTGTTTCTATCATTACTGTTTAGATTCTAAACCCACGATTACAGTTTGTTTGGAAAGTTAATCGGTAATCGATTTCGTGATGTGTCGATTGAAACGGTCTGTTCACTATTGCTGTTCAACGTACATCTGTCAAATAAGACTTCGTATTTGAAACGGACTATAGTTATGTACATATTATGAAAACATAATATCAGCCTTGTATATTAACTCTACCACTAAAAGACAGGTCACCTCTCATAGATATGCACGTGCATATATAAGATATTTATCCAAAATCGTATATATAATAGACGTACACTTTATGCTTTTTTAGTATCTATTCACACGATATTTTCCTTTACCATATAACTTCGAAACGTCGGAGATGTGTGCCGTAAATCAAACTCAGGACCTCCATTTTGCAGTCCCATAGTCAGTGTACGCATAGTAATCAGTAAAAAAGCTCATCTAATTTAAAATTATGGTATCGTATGACGTGAACACAAAAACGAGTCGTACAAAATTTACTCAAACATTAATATTCAGAAGACTGTAGCGGTTTACTTGATTACATCGCTATAGGATACATCTTTCCCGCTGTGATAGAATGATTCTTTGCCTATTGTTATCTCTGTCTTACCTTTTCGTCTATCCTTATCATACATATTTCACATTATATAGTAGGTACAAACCTACACGCACTGTTAAGTACATGTGCACTCACACATTCAGAGATGAGAATGTGTAAAAGAGTGCGCGTACATATGTTAGTGCATATATACAAATATACGCATACACTAACATGTAGCGTACATAATTTCACACATAGACATTTCGCACACAGCGTTGGCACAATAATAATAAGAAACTATAATTCTTATTATTTTAACAACACACTGTAACCTCGAATATCATAAAAATTAATATTATTATAAACATTGGTGCTGCAGAAGTGTGGTACAGCCACATTTCACCTGCTGTGTCTGTGTCTATGGAAGAAATGAATATTATTATTAAATTATCTTAGTGGCTTATATTATATTATAATAATAAATTGTCTTTCAATACGATGAAAATACTCGTTAACATACGTGATTGTCTTTAAGATTTGCTGCTACTTTTTAATATCAGGTTAGCGCTGTAATGGCCTGTCCCACGTCTAACAAGTAAAAGTTATCCGAAAGATAAATCGCATGCTGTCTCACTCTTGTTAGGTTAAAGAAGAGAGATGGTGAGACTTTTATCTTATAAACAAATGCTATTTGGAGGTGGTGGGACAATTTTACAACAATTATACCGCATCCTTATATTCTTGATACGGAACCTTCTCGTGTTGTTCTGAAATCCCATTTGTTTAAGGTGAAAATTATTTTAAGACATCGTAAAGTCTAATGTTCCTTAATTCTCGCGTTGTTTTTAGAAAGTTATTACTTTATATCAGCCATTAAGATCCTTATACGCTGTATCACGCCTATATATCGCTGAAAGGTTAGGCAGAAACTTATCATATCTACACTTTAGAACTCCTGACTCCTTTCAGGTTTCCTCACGCTATCCTCGTTTAAAGCGCTTGGTTTGTTTGTTTATGCGTTATACGGTGACGGTACGGTTGAACGCATTGCGACTGCCGCATACTATTTTATAACATACTAGCTTTTGCCCGCAGCTTCGCTCGCGTGAAAGTTAGACTATGTTAGTAACAGTACTTTTTACTTTGTAAATAAAATATATCCTATGTTATTCGGTGATAATATAGAATGTTTTAAATTGGTTGTTTAGATTTGAGTTAAATCATTACAAACAAAAAATCTAATATTTCCTCTTTATAATTTTAGTATAGAATATTATAAAGAAATAATTACGTTTTGGTTTTCGCTTTGAACGCAGCGTGAAACGCGTGTTGTCTTTAGCGACGACGCAAACGTGGTAAATAGATGCGGTTGCCGCATTCGTTTTACGCAGCGTATGATGCATAAACGAGTCGAGCGCCTTAAATAATACACACATTCGCTAATCCTGACTAATAAAAAAAATGCAAATGTTTGTTTGTTTATTTTTTTGTAATGCTTTCACACCTTAACTACTCGATCGATCATTGTGAAATTTACGCATATATGTACGTTGCCACGGGAACAGAAAAGTACATAGGTAGGGTACAACCTTTCTTTCTGGAAAAATACTGTTTAACCTAACCTAATCTTACCTACATTTATGCGAACGAAGCCGAAGGCAAAATCTAGTATTATTATAATCCAGTAAAAAACGCACAGAATTTTAAAATAGTCCATTGTCCACTTTTAATGCAGCGCCGCAATGCGAGGCATATGGTATAAATATAATCCCAATCGGTGAAGCTGTTCGAAAGTTAAATGATCAACAACGGTTAAATAATAGGGGTTAAAGTATGACGTAAAACCTTTATGGTGCGAGATTTTCGAGTGAAACTTTTTTCACATAATACCTATAAGATTTTTCTTTTAAAAAATGTGCAACATTCGATTTTCGACTTTCAATAGTTTTTTTTATTCAGCTTAGACGGGCAAGATGGATACTTCGAAAATACGAGTCATTTTTGAATACAATATCAATATCAACGCTGCGTTTGGAGAGGAGACTGCTAATGAACGCACCATGCGTTTTTGGTTTAAACGCTTTCGTAATGGAAACCTCGATTTGAAGAACTAACCACGTGGAAGACCGCCCACACAGGAGCATAACGCTGAATTGAAGGAGATGGTGGAAGCCGATCCGAGTCATACTACCCAGGAATTAGCGGCATGGTTTAACGTTGCCCTACCTACAATATTGGCTCATTTGCATCAAATCAATAAGATAAAAAATATGAAAAATGGGTGCCTTATGATTTGACTGATCTGCAGAAAGAAATGCGTGTTGTACAGAAATGAAGTAAAATTGTGACATGTAACGAAAAGTGGATTCTTTACGATAACCGTAAGCGACAAATGCAATGGCTGACCCCAGGTCAAACACCGCAACAGTGCCCTAAAGCAAAGCTTACCAATAAAAAGGTAATGGTATCTGTTTGGTGGTCTCTTCATGGTGTAATTCACTATAGATTTCTCAGATCTGGTCAAGCAATAACAGCAGATGTTTACTGTGCCGAACTCCGAACAATTATGGCGAAACTGGCAGTGAAACAGCCCCGACTCGTGAATCGATCTTCACTGTTATTGCTCCATGATATTTGCAAGACCTCAACGAGCCTACACGAGAAACCGTTGTAGCTCTACAGGAGCTGTAGTTAGAAACCATACGTCATCATCTGTACTCGCCAGATCTTGCTCCAACAGACTACCATATTTTTCGTGATTTGGACAATACTCTACGTGATAAAAAAATTCTCCCCAGGAAGCACAAAATTCTTTCACACAGTTTGTCGAATCTAGATCTCCGGAGTTCTATCGTAAAGGCATAAATAAACTTCCGTTTAGATGGCAGCAATGTATAGATAATGAGGGTAAATATTTCGATTAAATAAATATGGTACATCTTAGAAAAAAGTTTTTCAATTTTTCAGTACAAATCGGCAATTTCATACTTTAACCCATAATATTTACAAAAATAGCAAGAACAGATGTAAATATACCGTCGCTTTAATTCTTTTCTTGATTATGAATTATATGTTGTCACTAGCACAATGTTCTGGAATAACACGGGCATTATTCATTGTAGCGTTGACGGGTCGACAAGTTCACCCCTGACCACGGTCCGTGCGAGAGGCCGAAACCAGCCGTATTTCATGGATGCCAGCCATTTAAATGTTGAGAATTTTTACAGTTATATTGAAGCACATATTTAAATTAGTTTAATTTTAATGATCAAATAAAATTTGTGTGATCCACAAACAGTTGTTCCGAGGCTGGGTGTTTTTTGTGTACGTTGTCTGAATGTTTGTAAAATCGCCCGCGATACAGGGATTATTCCTAGAGCGGGAGTTGTCTTTTTTAAAGAAAATAAAAATAGACACGATGGAAAAAGCAGGAGTCTTAAGAAACGGACTTGCGAATTAAAAAAATAGTTCGAAAATGGAATAGTGCATCGCAGTATTACAAGCGTACAAATTATTTGAATAATCGAAACAGTCATGAATTTGTTTATTGTTTAGGGTTCTTTATTATTTATTAATTTATTAGTCAGTGATTTTTTATAGTTTCCTTTCACTATTGCAGCACCCCTGTGCTGTTGGAAAACAGAAAGAAAATATAAAAGGAAAAGGTAAACAGAAAGAAAATATGTAGGGCCCCTGCCCTACATATTTTCTTTCTGTTTAATTAGCTTATTCCAGTTTTGAATTGTTAGATGTTTTAATGTCTTTAACTTATCAATTGTTAGAATGCATAATGGTTAAATGTAAACTTATTGTGTTGGCCGCCGGTGTGCCGATGCTACTCAATAGTTTAATGATTATTATAGTCTTTAATTATTGTAACTAGTATACTACCGTTATAATTAAAGTAAAGTAAATAAATAATTTTATATACTTTGTCACTCTCGTTATCCTAGGTCAGGCAGTGTATCGTGTTTTCTATTAAAAATTCTCAGTAGTAGCACAAAGTCTAGACGATAATACGAAGTATGTTGTCCCTCTATTACGTGGGAACGAGCTGGCTAAATGTGGGTGTAGTATGTATACATACATACATACATAGATTCACGTCTGTTTCCCATAGGGGTAAGCAGAGACTACGGATTTCCATTTGCTACGATCCTGACACACTTCTCTCGCTTCATTCACTTTCATCACATCATACACGTTCACCGGTTGAAGGTGCTCTTAACCTGGCCTTTATCCATAACGTCTCCGATCTGATCGGAAAACATTCGCCAACGTCTTCCCCTTGCGACTGTTCCTTTCACACTAGCCTTATAAACTTTCTTAGTCTTTTCTCGTCCATTCTAAGACAGCATGTATATATAGCATACAATATGATGTGGTCGTATTTGAAGGGCATTTGAAGACAATTATAGTATTTAATAGGTACCTATTAAACACTATATATTTTGCAAAAATATATTCATTTCTCCGAATTTCTCATCAGACAGGTAGGCGGCACTGATTGCAATTTACTCTCGAGGGCGGTGATGTCATGTCAGAATTTGTACGACAATTACTGGCAAAAATAATTAATAGCTAAATTTGTGATAATTATTTACTTGCAAGAGAGTAGGTTCTGCTATCGCGGTTGGCAGCGGTTTCGCTGTGACTACACTTGACATTGCCGAAATCCATGAGTGACGGTTGGCACTTACCATCAGGTGGGCCGCTCGCTTGTCTGCCACAAAGTGCAATCAAAAAAGCACTGCTTAGAATTACGTATTTCAAAAGCAACATACATTTTGAAAAAATTTAGCTAATAATGCATATCGCTATCTCGCGATGCTATTTATTCTGAATGCCTTACGACCCTAAAATACATATATATGACACACACTTACACGCCGTATAGATTAAATTACGTTTAGTTTACATAGTATAATAGTAGTAGCCAAAAAGACACGACTTGTGTTACGCGTGTAGATATCGTGGCCCCATTATATATCCCTCATTATATTATATACTAGCTGTGCTCGCGGTTTCATCCGCGTTTATGGTTACTGTGCCGCCCCCGTGGGTCGTAGCGTGATGTTATGTAGCCGATAGCATTCCCCGATAAATAGGCTATCCAACACCAGTAGTTTCTGAGATTATCGTGTTCAACCAAACAAACAAACTTTACAGCTTTATTATATTAGTATAGATAGGTATATTGGTTTTTGTATTACAAATACGTACCGGTGTGATCATCACTAACGTTTTATGATCGATATGTATATTATGGCCTTGTGACCTAGACAATACTGATTTAGATTCATTCATATTCTAGATAGCATAGTATTCTATTGTAATGTCGTAGTTACGGATATTACCAGTCGGTTTTTTGTAGAAGTGAGTATGAAAGTATACTTTGTAAATTATAGGTAAGTTTACCTAGCTGGCCACCGTAGTTTTAGCCACGCTTGAGATTACTGCGCCGTTCCGTGCTAGCGTGATCTTATTAAGACTAAGTTACTTCTGGACTCTTCTTACACTGAGAAGAGGTCCGTGCCCAGCAGTGGGACAGTTTAATACAGGGCTGATATTATATATATACTTCTGGATAAAGTTGAAAATTTATTTAAATTATTAACTATATACATAATATAAACACAATTCTTTAAAACTAACTTATACCTAAATTATTATCAAACTGAAATAAAAGAAAAGAAAACTAAAACCCTATTAGAGGGCGTCATAGAATTCCTCCAAATCACACTCCATTCGACTGGTAGTGTGCCCAGAAGACTGGCAGCATTGCCACGTTAAATGGCAATGCTTATTCTTTCCGCAAAATGAAGGCTAGCCCTCTGGTCACGTGAAGCGTCAATTAACCTTTTCGCTATGTCTCTATAGAGAGCACGAGCATTGAGACCCATGACCCTAGCGTTTCGACCCCAAACGACTCAAAAACATAATCCCCTGCCAGGTTTTTGTAATTGCGCCGTTTGATAGTCTCCGCGGATGCAGCAGCAGCGCCAGCACAATCCGCCGTGCTGGGAAGATGTGATGGCGCAAGGGTGTTTACACACGTTGCGTCCCACACCAAGGGCCTACACATCTTCCAGGATGATAACTAAAAAAAAAAGACCAGGATAAAGTATATATAATGCTGTAATTTTAAATCGAGCGGTCAAAGTTTGGGATTTGTCTTTATTTATTACAAACAAAATTACAAATCTTTCCCCTTTGTAACGTTAGTCTATATGATACATGTGAAGCTACGTTAAACTGCATAGCTGTTCGGATGTCGTAGTGGATTAAATGTCATTGCGTCGGCTATTGTGGTTTCGATACCCACACAGGACCAAAATGTGTGATTGACAAATAGTTGTTTCGGATCTGGGTGTTCTTTGTGTCCCTTGTTTGAAGCTTTCTAAAGTCCTCCGTGACACGGACATTATTCCTAGAGTGATAGTAGTCATTATAAGATATAGAATTAATTAAAAGTGAATGTAGCGATGAGACAATCTTTGACTAACCAACTTCAATCAAAATCATAATAATTTATTCTCTAAAATGTGGTCCAAACAGTTTTTATGGTTAGATAGTTAATGCAGTACATTTGACATCCAAATATGTATTATGATATGCAAAAACATAATTTATTTATTTATTTGGGCTCTTCAACAATGAGTACACATAACATAAATAATTGCTAAATTACAAACATAATTGTATATGTAATTTATAGATTATAACAGCATGAAGGTATTTGTGCTTTACATTAAATGTTTTGTTTACAGATTAAATATATGTACATATTTTAAATTAAATTAAATGTACATTTTAAATCATACCTCCAATACCAAGTTATCGTGACATTTTAAATATAAATGTACCGATTAAAAAGGGGTCTGGAAACGCAATGAAAACTATGGTTAATGTAGCTTATAATTAAAAATAATACGAAGCAACGGACATTTTCGTATGAGCACGATATTGTAAGTTATTGGGTCGATATCGTATTGGTGTAGTGTGATTTATCGATGTGTAACATTCATAAGTTGTGTGCAAGAAGTTTGATAAAGTATTAATACATCTGATATAACATCATCGTAACAGGTTTTGCTAATAATCTTTATACATAGGCTCACACCTGCTTCCGCGGAACGATAGGCAGAGAGTATCCAGGCATACTTCTATTGCTTTATTTTCTCTAATTACATTTTACATTCAAGCTCTTCTGTATAGTGGTATCCCTGGCGGCTTTTCACTAGAATGTCTCTGATTTGATCTAAGAACGTTTGCTAAAGTGATCGTTACGAATATATAGTTTATTGTATAATTGACACCGAGAAATGAGAATGTTGTTTATATAATTTGGATGCCAATTTGGTATCAAGTACGAGTAGTAGATATATACCTACTAGTACCTAATAAAAATATATTTAAGTTTTTATAATAATCATAATAATATCCTCAAAGTGTCTCTTAAATTCATTTGGTGGGTATATTTTACAAACTAATATATTCATTAAGTATAAAATCCGTAAAACAGTCACTTTAACTAAAAAAGTGCAGCAAGCGGTATTATGTAATTTATATTTTAAATTATTATGTTAAGTACGGCGAAGCTAATATCAAAATGAATAGGTAACTCAGAAAAGTCGTTGAAACTGTAACATCAATTAATAATGTAAGATTTATGCTGGATCTTATACCTCTTTCTGTAAGACGCTAGTAAACTGTATTTAATCACCGCTATCTAATGATGATTGAAATGTCGCCATGAGGTGGCGCCAGCCGTGCTTATCGCGGTCATCGCCGCGAACGGTAGCATACTAATTGAGTCACATCTTGTATTAACATCTCAATCATAACATCATCGCGAACTGGCAAAAACTCGAGCGGTGTAACTTTCCATCGGTAAATATGGGGCTTTCCCACGGATATAGGAAAACAAGAAGATTACTTATATAATCATTCTAAGGTTAGATGTATAACAATGACGCATTAAGGTTAGATATAACAATGACGTGTTTAATATTGTCTTCTGTTTACGCGAATGTTATTCATTGAAATTAAACTACTATATACGGATTTTATCGCATTGTTTATTTATCACTGTATTACAACATTTTGAAAATATTACACGTAGTAGTAGTAGTACTATTGATTTTATTTTACTAATTTATAAGCTAATAAAGTTATTTAAACTATTAAATCTATTTATTTTTGGTTTATATTTCAGCCATGGTCACGGGGAGTCTCCCCGTGACCATGGCTGCTGAAAAGCAAACGAAACGTCGGGGAATGTGTAAACCAAAAATAAATAGATTTAATAGTTTAAATAATTTTATTAGCTTATAAATTAGTAAAATAAAATCAATACTAGCAGTAGTGTAATATTTTCAAAATTTTGTAATACAGTGATAAATAAACAACGCGATAAAATCCGTATATAGTAGTTTAATTTCAATGAATGACGTATTTTATATTATAAGCTGACATAAAAAGAGGTTCTGAATGCGATCCGTGTTTTTTTGGTTGCTTGTGAAAAGTTGTGTAATCTAAAAAGCAGGCTGACGCTCACGGCTCTGCTTAAATGACGAATAGTGTATCTAGCAAGTACTCATCTAGCCTATAAATTAATGCCTGGCTATTAAGCTTTTCTATTCGCACATTTTTTGTACCACATGTTATTATACAATTAAGTTCAGAAATGTAAGGTCCGAAATAAAAGCCGAGTGTGTCGGATAAATATAAAAGTAATTGATATTATTATTATTATAATACCTACTCAAATTTATATTTCTACAATAGTATATAATGCGTTATCAAATGACGTACCTACTCGTCCTTGTTCTTTAGACAAACTAAGAGGCACCTTCTTTTTACAACGCAAAACATTTTTGTTATGACATCCTTCGAAAGTAAGAGCTTGGAGCGAGAAAGCTGACTTTATTTTACGCCACTCAAAAGCTTATAATAGTTATAAAGTTTTAAATTATTATTACATAATTCTTTTGACTTTCGGTTGTTTTTTTTATGTATCAGGGGAAATTGTGAAAAAGGCTTTGAATACTTAAGCGCTCGTCGATTTAGGGTACCAGTTAAGGTTCTCGAGCAAGAAGAATAAATAATAATAATAATATTCTATACAGCATCATCTAATCCAAACTAAGCAGAGCTTGTACTATGGTTACTAGACAATAGATAAACATACATATGTATATACATTTTTTTTGTAAATACATACATATTATACATAGAGACGAATGTTTAATAGTTAAGCAAATAGAGATATACCTGGATCGTATATTGATCGTATAGGAATGTATGATGTAGTTCGCTTTTGCTTAATACGGCAGCTCTGAAATGGTGTATACAGATTATGCATCACATTTTAGTCTCCCTCATATCAACTGAAACAACCAAATATGAAACGTTCATATTATGTAGTATTGCTGTAGCGGCTGAGTGGGATTCAACCCTTACTCGGCTCTCACGACAACCGAGGGAAGTGACAAAGTGGTTATATGCACTATTTTTAGCCTTGACCACACGACACAATTATTTTCACAGTATTTATAGAGCAATATAGTGCGAGATAAGATAAAGGCGGTTCGCCAACTGCTATAACTCACGTAAGTCGGTTGCAGTGGCCTAGTAACGATGCACAATGGTGCATTGTGAGAAATACTATGAAATGTGAAGACGCGTGATCTTAGCTTTATTAAATTTCGACCGCATTGCACGGAATTGCGCAAAACATTCACTTCTCTCCTAAGCCAAACTACCGATCTTGATTGAATTGTGTTTAGAAATGGTTGATGGGATTAATATTTGAATAATCATTTTCCTGTATTTCGAAGAATAGGTATAAATTATTGTCTCATTCGAAACTACATTGCTAATTCTATGTACTTTAGGTTTCAAATCAGTTTAAAGGAGCGTGGCAAAGGATACATACATTGACCCACTAACCAAATACTAACAGAATGCGTAAGAAACTTTAGGTATCATATTAGGTGAATTCTGTCCTTAGAAATTCAGCAAAAAATAATCGTCATAAAAAATAATCGTCGGCACATATAGTAGTTAATTATATAAAACGTAGGCATGGTGAAGGTATGTAACATATCTGCGCAAATGGCAATCATTAAGCATATTACTGTGGCACGTCCGAAATGCAGCGCCTTGTTGATGTTTATCCGTTAGTTTTGGCTATGAATTGCTAAGATTAACAGATTTATGTAAATAGTACGTAGCGCTTCGCATCGATGTTAAATTGGTCACCATGATGTCATGTGCTTATTTAGCTACGTATAGGACATTTGGAAATGAAGCTGCTTTATTTATTTATTAACTTGGGCATCTAGTAGTTATGACGTTAATGCTTATTCTAACAGAAGAAATACTAATACCAACACTTAATGTAAACCTTTTTAACGTCACGTCATACACCATTAAAGTATAGGGATGGTAGCACTTACTCAACTAAGACAATACATTATTTAAAACAAAAATAAACTTAAAATATAAAAAAACTTACATAATCAGAGATATATAAATATTGACAGATATTACATATGTATATTTACATTATCAAACCAGAGACTTAATATTTATGTATGCATAATTCAAATAGTTTAGTAACAGTTAAAAGTATTGTTTCCTAGGGTATAAAAGGGGGTAAATCCGCTAAAACTAGTTTAATTTCAATTATTAAATGTAAAACTAAATTCACAAGATTTATCACCATTGGTTCTTAGACTTGCCATAGTAGGTATTTTCTATGTGAGAAGAAATACAAAATTTTTTTGTCTTTGTCCTGAACACGTATTAACGTTGACTCGTAAAAATACCATTATCGGTGTACGCCAAGGCTGTTTTGTGAATTTATCGTCCCATGAAAAATTACGCAGTTTGTATGTTTTATCTGGTTGTTGATATTTAATGTTACGTTATAGCCACATGATCGCACACCCAAAA
The DNA here is from genome assembly GCA_963675205.1 of Catocala nupta. NCBI lineage: Eukaryota > Metazoa > Arthropoda > Insecta > Lepidoptera > Erebidae > Catocala > Catocala nupta. The sequence goes on along the minus strand of OY776097.1, from coordinate 16,008,617 downwards.
TGAACCTTTACGAAGACAAGATAAACATTCTTGGGCAGACTGGTGATTGGGATTTGTGCCGACTTGACATTTTACATACCCGATAGTTTGAATCAAGAATATTAACGTAAATATGGTGTAGGTACATATGTACATGTTTTGTTTTTGAGAACTTATATGCAAAACAACACCAATGTTTATTTGTAAACGGTTTTGGCACTTATCCTTAAAGAGTTGTTGGCTGAGATTCGTTTTAGGCATACGTTGTATTGAACAATGTATCAGCTTATTGGAGTCACGCCAACCTATCCCAACTTGGAAATTACCGTAAATGTATACAAGACTCTCCTCTATATGTAGTTCATTCATCAAGACTTATATGTAAAGTTTTCTTATGGGCAGTCGGGCAAATACTCTTTGCGATTAGGTAGATGTTGTGTATAGGGTTGTGAATAAAAAGACATCTAGAATGGAGAAATACGGTAAGTTATTCAGTGTTGAAACTTTCGAGATGTCACTTGTAAAAATATTTACATTTTGAAATGGGATTTCGTTCCGAATATTATTAGTTATTTCGGTTTGCAATTATGTTATTGATTTTATTTGGTTTCAAACTATTTGGACAGTAATGTGTCATAGCAGGCATACGTTATATTTTAAATTTTAACGATAGCTTAGACTTTAGAATATGCAAAAACTAAATAACTGATGCACGTCTTTCAATCGTATGTTGATATTTTTACAAGTTTTGGGTTTTTTTATTTATGAACTATGTGAATTTCTTTTATATCTTCTTAATTTCTCTTCTTATTATATCTTAAGTATCTTATCATTAGAGCGTAGTGGGTAGACAGTATACTAGGATCGCTCGTTACTTGTAAGATATCATCAAATGTTGCCTTAAGGCATCTTCATCTAAGGCATCTCTTCGTCATAATATATATACGTGTAAAATGCCCTTTAGATATACCTACAAGCCATCGGACACGTGATATGGCTCCTTATTTGAGTCTATTTTGAAATATGTAAATGCTATGTAAATCCGTAGAGATTAACATTGAATTTCTTAATCCCCACTATAACGTATGTACGTATACGTCTGAAATATATTCACTAGGGTATATTATTTTTGTATACGTATAATCTATATTTTATACATACGTATACGAAAATGTATTTGCTTAAATATATTACAAATACCGAAGGCTTACATATACGTATGAGTACTGACCAAGGAGAAAATAAATTTTAATTTTTCTGCGAAAATATACATGATTGTAACGTTCTTGCGAAGAAAATTAGAAAATTATCATGCGGCTCACCCCTGCTGTCTTACACTTCTGATCGATTGTTATCATCGCTCAAGTAATGCCTGCCCCAAGTGGCACTAACTATGTAAAAAGGCCGATAACTTTCCTTTTTATTACACACATGCTTTTTGTATTTCAGTTATTGTAAAACATTTCTTTTCCCACCAGATACGGGTATAATTTTCAGCATTTTCAGCGAGCATAGTGTTAATAAATATGTTATTTTATATCAAAAAACCAAAGCTCTCTCAGGCCACATACATAACGTTTTAGTTTTATTGGGAACAGAAAACAGCTTTTGTACTAAAATATGTAGGTTTTTCTAATAGTACTAGTAGGTATATGAGTATACAAATACATGCTTTTGGTGGATATTTGTTGGTAATGCTTTTCTATCCGAGAAGGTAAGGTTGACGCCAAATGTTGTAGATGAGAATACGCTAGTGTTTTGTTAGAATTAATGTTTAAGATAATGTACTTGCAAGTATCCAAGAAAATCTTATATTAAACTATACGACATCTTTGTGCATAGGAGTCGTGTTTTAAATAGTTCCCAGTATAGCTAGTAATAGATAGTGCTGCTATGTTCAGTGGAACGGATTCAATCTCTGCTCAGGTGAAAAATTTATTCCGCATGTGTTTGTAAAGTCAGCAACACGTGGATTATGCCTTGTGAGAGATTTTTATAAACTACATTATTAAAATATAACTATATTGTTTTTCGTATAATATTGCTTTATATAAATAACATATTTCTTGGAAATCAATGCTACCTTAATAGGCAAGCGGTATGGAATGCGACTACTGCACATGAGTCCTTAGTCAATTCCCGGATCGCGTAAGGTGTTATTGGAATTCACTGTCAAGAAATGTTGAGTAGCATCACAGTATCTGAAAATATTCCGTGCTACAATTGAACTATGCCCCCTAGACAGATAGGCCATAATCATAACTTACGCCCACTCTCAACTTACCCAACTCGAGCAGAATACTTAGGAGCAACGTGGAGGAGTGCAAGATACTATTTAGTTTTGAACGTTTACATCCGTATGATATAATAAAAGTATATGAGGAGCTTAATTTAATAAAATCTGCTGACTTCTGGGGTATTTCGGCAAAATTTGTTGAAAGTATTAATAATATTTCGCCACATCTAGCCGCAATATTCAACGGATGCATATATATGGGCAATTTTTCTAAACTTAATGAAACGTAGTAAAATAATACATTTATTTAAAAATTGTTACAAAAGTGACCCCAGTAATTTTAGATCGATTTCAATATTACCTGCCATTAGTAAAATATTTGAGAAGATTATATTTCAGCAATTAGAGAGCCACTTCAGTGTAAACACTTTATTTCATGCAGATCAATATTATTTTTTTCTAACTAATGGCCGTTCTACGATATATGTTACGCTCTTAAAACATATGTTCAACGCCTGGGAAAATTCGCAAGATGTCATTGGCGCATTCTGTGATCTCTCTAAAGCCTTTGGCTGCGTTGACGCGCTAGTAGATCATACACTATTGCGAAAACTCAGGCATTGATTCCTACCTAATCGATAGACTACATTGATTTCAACGGAAGTAGATCTTCTGGATTACCAGTTACAATGGGCGTGCCACAGGGCTCAATCTTAGGACCCTTTCTGTTTTTAGTGTACGTAAATGATTTGCCGTTCTTTGTACAGGATTTGTGTGACATTGTTTTATTCGCGGATAACACATCCCTTATTTTTAAAGTAGACCGAAAAGCATTAAATTTACTTGCTGTTAATGATTCACTCGGCACACATCGGCCTCGATGGCGTAGTGGTTAGTGTTAGCGACTGCCACGCCTGAGGTCGTGGGTTCGATTTCCGCACAAGTCAAATATTTGTGTGCATGAATATGGACGTTTGACTTGGTCTGGGTGTTTCTATGTATAATATGTATGTATTTACAAAAGAAAAAGTATATATGTATGTTTATCCATTGTCTAGTACCCATAGTACAAGCTCTGCTTAGTTTGGGCTAGATGGTGTTGTGTGTATAGTAGAATATTATAATTATTATTATTATTACTCGCGCAAGTCCTGGACTGGTTTACGACAAATAATTTACAACTAAACTCTAAAAAAACTAAATGTATCATGTTTACATAGCCAAATGTAAAGAGTCCTAACGTGAATATAAATTTAAATGATGAAATTATCACCTACTTTAGTTTAAATCTACAGTTATTTTTAGGATTAACTTTAGATCATAAAGTTCAGTGGGGCGCCCAAATATCGTGTCTTGCAGGGAAACTTAGCTCAGCCGCTTACGCAATTCAGAAAGTAAGACAGCTTACTGATGTAGATACTGCAAGACTAGTATATTCCAGTAACTTTTATAGTGTCATGTCCTACGTTATATTATTGTGGGGCAAGGCGTTATTATTTATTATATATATATTATTATATTATTGTCTCGATATCAGCTGATATCGAGACAATAATATTTTTATTCTTCAAAAGCGTGCAGTACGTAGCTTTTATAATTTAGGACCACGAGTTTCCACGAGCGATCATTTTAAAGAAATAGGCTGGCTTACTGTTGCTTCGCAATATATATTTGCTAACATTATGTTTACTAAACACAATATTCACATAAGTAATAAGGATAGTTATATCCATAACGTAAACACTAGAAATAAGCATAAGTTAGTAGGCCTATATCATCGTTTACATAAAGTTCACAATACATTTGCAGGACTCGGTATACGTTATTTTAATAAACTATATATAAATATAATTAATTTACCATTGCTTAAATTTAAAAGCGCCGTTTAAATATAACTTATTCGGAAGGGTTATTATTCAGTCAACGACTACTTAAATGACAAAAACTCATGGATGCTTGTTGCACACAGAATTCAAAGATCTGTATTACTTATAAATCAATTTAGTTTTGTTGAGGTATCTTGTGATTATTTGTGATGTTAACAATTATCTTGTTTCTTAATATGATTATTATTAAAGAATATAAATCCACAACCGCATTTAGTCATGGACTGCCTTTGCATAGTCACAAAGTGTAAATGTATGCGCCATCATGCCATCCCGCTATCTATTTTAAATTTATATTAAAACATATACCTTAGCCCAAATTATTTCATCTCTATTATATTATTATGTTATTATTGTCATTATCTTTAGTTTATTATAGTCAGTAGTATATGGCATAATGGCTCCAACACCTTGTTAATCTGAGTTGTAAAATACTAAAATTATATTTAATTAGCGATTTAAAAGAGCGGCCGTGAGTTTCTCGCAGGTTTCTTCTCATAGGCTCAACCCTTTGCCTGAACCTAGCAACTAACCTAAACGTAGCTTCAGTAACTTAGTAAACTCACTAACCTATATATTTTGACGTTTATAAGTGTTACTTTGTGACCTAAATGAATAATTGATTTTCGACTTTGACTTTGATTACGAATGTGAGTGCAATAGACCTTTGCCTTCCCCATTCGGGATATAGGCGAGATACTATGTAACTACTATATTATGTAACTAAATAACTAGGCATGATGTTAAATATTGAAATCGACAATATATACTCATAGTAACGGTATCTCAAGTATGTACCGACCTTTTAGTTGCTAAATTAACCGAATGGCGCCTTTCAATTAGCGAACCACTTTTATCGTTTATCCAGCCTCGCAAAACACTGACCGGAACAACGATATCAGACAGGAACAAAAATTAATCAGCACATAAACGCTCTGCCATAATTGCGTACGAAATAACCTCTTGAATAAATAAAGTTTAAGCGGAGTTGGGTTGGACCGCAGTATCAAGATAAAAGCGTGTCATGAACCCTAATGAGAATGGAAAGCGATAAGCTTGCCAACGAAATCTTCACCCTCGGGCATACTATGAAAAGGTTTTAGACAAGTATCAAGTTTATGCGACGCCCTTCCAACCTATTTTGCGTTGGCTTCAATGGAAATGATTTCAATGATCACTTGGTTGGACTTCGTGTGAAAGTTTTATTGGTTCGTACGATTTCCTCTGTTGCTCGCTTTGGTTTTAAATACATAATTATGCAATATTTAGACCGTGCGATAATTTAATTATATGGTCTATTTACTCTTAATAATTTTAAGTTACGTGTATTTTATTACTAGCTTGTAATCGCGCTTTGCTTGGAAACAGTATATTTTATTTCATGTCCTTTTTCTGTACCTCTGTCTTCTTGTGTACGAAATACTCATAATGATCGGTTGAGTAATGAAGGCGTGAAAGCGTAACAAAAAACAAACTCATATACGCATTTATAATATTAAAATTATGTGAAGCTTCATTTTACGATAAAGGAAAACGTAGTGAGGAAACCTGTATATTAAAGAGTTCTCCATAATGTTTTCGAAGATACGCCAAATCTATCGTGAAGTGTGTTGGCTTATGGACTAACCTATACGGAGGCAGCAGATACTGAGATGCCCGTACGTAGTAGCAGAAAAGTTTATAAACAGATCTGATATTATTCATATTGATATCAAATTCCAAGTAAACATTGATTATGAAGGAATAAGCGTAGACGTTGTATATCGACGACATATAGGCATATTTCTATATCAGTAAATAGGTTACCTACAACGTTAATACTTTAAAATAATTAACAATTAATTTCCTCACTCAGACTTCAAGCTATTACATTTTTTGCCATACTAGTTTAAATTATATTTTATCCACATATGCCATTCCCGTGGGATTCTCGTGGGCGGCCAGTAAATATTTCTCGTATAAGCTGTTAACGTTCATAGGTCTAACCAGCCGTTAATAAACTTAGACTTACTGACTGTGTATGATGAACAAGACGACTAAAGAAACTATCTATTTACTAGTACAAGCTCTGCTTAGTTTGGGCTAGATGGTGTTGTGTGTATGTGGTAGAATATATATATATATTATATCAATTTCAGTTACTGTAATAGGCATTGATTCGATTGATGATTTTTTTTTTTACACATTCCAATGGACCATATATATTTCCTAATGGGAAAAATATACTTAAACGATATTGGAAAATCTAAAAGTCTCAGTTGTCAAAGATATGTGAAATCTACCTGCAATTGTATTTTGGCTAGCGTACCAAAGAACACGACAGCAATAGGTTAGTTACAGATAGATAGACGTATGCTATTTAGAAAATTCTTCAAGCAAGCATCTTCACGGATAAAAGCTGATTAGATATCAGTCATCTTGTTTGCATAACTTATTGTTAAGTCATCACGACGTCCATATTGCACGCCAAACATCCATCAGGCAATACTTTATTGGACCGTTTCCAAGTAAAACTCAATTATGAAGGAACAATGTGCAGAAACACTGCCAGAGTCCTTTAATGGAAGTTTGGCTTGTTGTTGGGAAAGTGGAATCGAAGCATCTCGTCTAAGTCGCAGTTAGAAATTTCGCCTCCATGAAAATAATTTGCTCCGGCACCTACAGATAGTTCGTTAGTTTTAATGGCTAAGTTGATAGAACTATTGTTTACGATCTAAACTCGCTATAGACATTAGAACCTTCTTTAGTAGTTCTAAGTGGTGTTAATGGTGTGGCTGTGATTGTGATTTATAAAAGCGCTTTTAGCACTGTAAACCATTCTCTATTAATCTCGTCTGTAAACATTATGTTTAGGAAAATAGCGTTCAGTGGGAAAGTAACTACAACAACCAATCTAGTTTCTTAATTAAAATTATAATCCTATAGTCGCACAGACGTAAATCTCAAGACAACAGAAATATATTTAAAGTAAAGATTCAATTACTACTAAGCTAAAACAAGTGCACTTATGTATGATTAGTCGGATTATTCGGGTACAGAGCGCTGTACAAACTTCACCAGCCCGCATTCAGTGCGCCGTATACCGGCATGATAGAATATGCATCGACCAGGTGCGCTTTAGCCAGTATATTTACATAGACAATTTCCCACGATATAGTCTATAATAAAATTAGCATTCAAATCGAGTCCCAAAAATAATTTTAAATCGGAGGGACCGTCATGCCAGTTTAACTTGCCCGAAACGGAATTTTGTTTTGTACCACCAATTACCGTTGTTTACAAGACAATATTGAAGTTTAATATCGTTTGGTTACTTTATGCTCTGTCTGTAAAAGCCAATTAAAATATTAAAATTTATTTTATGATAAACTTCAAAGACTAGTCGCAAATCGATTAATTCTTTCATTAAAATCGAGACAATTGCTTGTATATATTTTTTGCAACGATTTTATGTTTCATGTTTAAAATCCGCAATGATATAAAAGCTTTGAATAGTGGTACAGGTCGTAAACATATCGTATAGCATTAATGGTCACTTATATAAGTAGTAACACATAATGCGGCCGGTTGTATCGGGATTCGGGAATGATCAAACGACGCGTACCGCGTATTCTTATTGCATTTGTGACTATCTCTACGCAGCGTGTGTACGGGTACGGACCGCGCGTTCTGTGCGGCCGGGCTCCGCTCCGAGCCAGACACTTTAATGTTTTATTGGTACAATACCCTCGGGCCGACTTAGTACGTCCGCGACGAATCACACTGAGAAGGAAGTTCCTATCTCTGTCTGTTTGTAAGAACTGTTCTAATCTTGATGCCCGCTCAACGCGTTTGGATGCAATCTTTATGAATTTCTATTAAGATAGATCTCTAGACTATAGACAAATGAAAATATTATTAATTCTTTTCATGACGGTATATCCCTGTTTTAGTTTTATAAATATTCATTAAATTAGTTAATTTACAGGTTTATTTAAACGCTAAACGAAAATTTTAGTAATTCAAATTCAAATCATATAACAAGACAATTTGTGGCCCGTTTTAAATTCTTCGCACGTTGCAGTTATGTTCAGTTCATAGTTTGCAAGTTCCAAATTATGTAAACTTAATTTACATTTAAATAAAGGAACGCAGGGAGGAGTTATTAAATCTGCATATCTTAGTCAAGTGCACGACTATAATCCGTTTCGACTGTAACGTCTTCATATTCAGTTTGTTTAAATGATATAATAAACTTAGTTAGTATGAAAATAAAATAATTTAAGTTCATCACGAGTAGTGACGAATTAAAATACGCAAGGTGGCATCATTCGCATTTGATGTTAGTTGTAAACTAACATAATTAGGAAATAAAAACAGTTGCTAAAAAATGTAGTTTAATGCGTGTACCTATGTCTTTTGCTATGAACAACTTGAAGCTTGACAGTAAATATTTACGAAACAAATTTAAGGCTTAGGGATTTTATAAATTGTGGTTTTATTTATTACATAAATGTTTCTGTATTATTTGAAAATATTACATAACCTAGTATCTGCTTCTTGCGATCGAGAAATGAATTACTGAATGTCAGTTTCGCGGTGAATAAAACAAAGCGGAACTGACATTGAGAGGTAGAAAGTTCAAGTTCAAGTCATAGGCCGAAGAAATTAAAACCTTATACTACCTTGAAAAATATATATCTTTTATTTTCGTGTCGGTTTAATCGTTCCTTCATTTATTACTTCCTGACGCAGCGAGATGTTCCATCAACCTTCTCAAGATGTATTACCTATTTCCGCTTTCATTTAACAGATATTTGTATCAAATCAAGGCAGACATATTTATTTCTATACTCACATTATTTTCTATGGCCACTTTTATACTTTCGCATTGCATGATTAATATAACGTCAAGCTTTTCAAAAATATATATGACCGAGCATCATCGCGTTAATACCCGCGATCATTACACATTAAAAATATTAGACTTTTTTATTACCGTAGCGTATGTACGACACTAGGGATGCTATTGACTTGCGTGTGATCCACCTTTCCTAAGAAGTTGCTATGCTACCACTCGGAATAATCATCCCTTTCTGATACAACAGCGCCTCCTTAAGGAAACTAGAAACGCGTCTTACCGCTGGAACGCAGGATATGCTTTTGTGCAGCAGCTATCTTCTGAAAACTGGTACTTACTTAGTTAGGCTTCTCAAGTTACTACGAAAACCTAGGATAACTGACCCTTACCTTCCAGAAATGGCATCATCACTCACTGTAATCTATATAGAAACGTGCTTTGGCTCTATACTCAAGGGCAGTATAGTAATTGTTTTGTTTTTTCAGGTACTTTTAGTGCACGAGGCATCGAAGGGCAGTTTTTCCCGGGTGTTCGATTTGGAAGCTGGGGATGACACCGACCTAGGCACGCCGAGGACGTCTCCTTACGAGAGTCGGTTCCCTATCAACATCGGCATCACTGGATATGTTGCTACTACTGGCGAGGTATGTTTGCTAACTTTAGTTTATTATGTAACATGTCAGAATATAAGCAGGTTGTTATTATCTCCTAATTCTTATTAATTTTGTTACCTCTTTCGGATAAGTAAATACATAAATGGTTGATGCATGTTCTTCGTTTTATCTCAGCATCGGGTTATATGGTAGAAAATGTCTTTGAAATACATAATATTACTTTTTTACAACATTAGTCGTTCACTAATAAAACATAAACACAGTATGAAATCAGAAAACTTTACAATGTTTAATTATTTTGTATAACCGGGAACCGGGAAATTATCGTTTAAGGCCAATTAATCCTAAGACAAATTTTACAAAGGTATTTAGCAGATCAGAAAAAATTTGATGAATTTAAAATATGGAAATAATAATTACGCACATGTGAAAACGTAATTGATTCCGCTCTTGCCGCCTCATTTATTTTGGTTAATTACTTTTTCAGTCTAGACACTTACTTTTTTTATCTATATATTAATACGTAAAGCAAAAACTTTGTTCCCTTTTTTAGGAAAATTGCGAGTATGGAGGAGTATGAAATTTGGCACAGTTAAAGTTTATATGGAGAAGGAGTGGCGAATCCTAATATTTTTATAAAATATGCATACGAAATACATTAAATTAATGGAAAAGCACTACACGCACACAACTATATATTTGACACACGCAGTTGAATCGCGTACGTAGTATTTCGGCATGGTTCGGTTGATGTCGTACAATTCTTCGTAACTATGGTTACATACCTTAAGTGCCTATTGCAATTCCGCGGTATATACAATAACGATCAAACTTAAAATTTAAATCAATTATGGTTGAATTTCAACCACTTGGCGACCGCTAGTTTGCTTTTAATAAGCAAGGTTCGGTACAAATATTACTACCAGTCCAGATATCTAACTCTTTATTTAGTACTAGTTTTTCCCCGCGGTTTCACATGCGTAAGACCCGTTCCCGTGGAAATATCGGGATAAAAAATTGCCTATGTGTGAATCCAGGTCTACAGCTATCTACATACCAAGTTCTATCGCAATCGGATCAGTAGTTTTTGCGTGAAAGAGTAACAAACATCCATACATTCATACAAACTTTCGCGTTTATAATATGTCTGTTTTATCCCACTGTGTCTTTGGTAGAGGCCGAACGCCTGGAGCTCTCCAATTAATGGCCTCTACAAAGTTCACAGCGATGATTGTTACACCACAAAGCGAAGTCAGCTTAATAACTTTGATAGTGAAGTGGCACTCAGATAATATTAATATAACATTTAAAACGCTGCATGATACGAAATTAACGTTAATTTCAAGCTTGTTATGGAATCCAGCATTAAGCTTCAGGCTAGGAAACTAAAACGGAGTATTCTGTTAGTCTTTAATTTCAGTTAAAAATAAGTTAAAGTTAGTACTTTGCAAAACGACCTGGTGCCTTAATTGTAGTTGAACGCAATCTTGATTCTCTTTTATATAAAGCCGGAACAAAGACTCGGTTTTTGCTACATTTAAGAGTTAAACCGCCATTCGAGAAAATTTATAATCAACCTGGAAATATGCAGCAATTACGAAGTTTCCTTAAGTACTTTTCAACTAATTCACACTGATTCATTAAAATTGTCTCGTACACCGAACTTAAGTACTCGCGTGTGTGGTGACGACGTATTCATTTACTAAAAAAGGTTAAGTGATAGTCTGCGTGCACGTTATCGTTCGGTAACATGGCTGCTACTAGAAATAACATTTTGTGTTTATTTTCAGACGGTGAACATCGCGGATGCCTATTTAGATCCCCGGTTTGATCCGTCAGTCGACGATGGCACCGGATTTAAACACAACACAATACTTTGCATGGCCATTAAGAATTCCGAGGGGAGGATTATCGGAGTCATTCAGGTGAGCTTGAAATTTTACACAATCTTTCCTTATTTAACGGATCACTGGCCTTCAAATTAACTTTTGCGAAGTCATTTATTATTAGTTTAATTATTTAAGAAGCTGGCCAAGTTTCGTCTAAAAAATGGTAATTGTATTAATAAAAATAGCCATGCCGTTCTATAAACCGAAGGGAGTTATGCGGCAAACATGCCGTTTGCAAGTTGGTCACGTACAATTAATGAAAAATTCAAAAAGAGTAAAGTAACAATTGTTATAAAAACAGTAGCGCATTGCGGTCGTATGCGACACTATGAAACAGAATACGTGTGTATTGGAATAACAATCGCGACAAAGCCTACGCATTCTACTGTGGATTTTGCTAATTAACTGTGTATAAATTCCGTATAAAAGCACTGGTGTAATGTAGGATTTGAAATTGTCGCGACTCCGTGATACAGGTCTATAGACCGCAATAATCATATATTTTAGTTAACACTAGTTTATTTGTCTGCGGTTTATTTTACCGTGTTGAGTACGAGGGAACAAGAACGCTAATAGAACTAACAAGACTTCATCTACGAAATACAACGACATAAGAGAGATGTATTTTCTACAAACGAAATAAAATGTGCTCCTGTGTACTCGAGCGGATGAAAAAACACAGTTCATTACCAAGAATTAATGTAAATCAGTAGGAACACATTAAATTTTTGCGCAATGCGACAGTGAATTTTTTTTGAGTATATTCGAAATGAATTATACTTGGACAGTGTTATATTTATTTATATATTAAAAAAAATTCTTTGAGACGTATTTCGTCGTTGCAAGCGTACTTAGGTTTTGTGAGAGTAGGTAATATAAGCTTAGTATACTGACTGTGACTCTGACTCCTGTTTCGTAGAAGGAAACGGTAGGAAGGAAAGGTAGTGTATTATATCAACGTTTCGATTTGGTTTTAGGTTCCGTACTACCACTGCGCCACAACGGCAGATTTATTCGCTTTTAATTTTATTTCAAACTAAAATTAACAGTTTATGATACCTACTAGTTAAACTCAAACACAAGTCATCGGCCTTTCCAAACGTCCATCCCCAGAACGATATCAATATAGCTTCTTTGTAATTAATTGCCGAATAAGATCCATTTCACTACAAACTTTTCCTATTAGTGAACCACAAGATAAGTTTCACCACAGAGTCTATTATTCACACTTTTATCGTCTCATCTAAAGATGTTTTAAATCGTAATCCTGTCTAGTACTTTGTTTACTACTGTTAGAAGATAGTGCAACGTTTTACGTGCTAGAATGTGTTTGAAGCAAATTCTAACATTCTAACATTCTCACTTGACTATAATATATGTTGTTCAATACTAGTTGTGTATTAAACGCAACTTAGGTAAGTTAGGAAACTCAGTGAACTTTATTATTTACTGTTTAAAACGGGTATATAAAGAATTGGAATTTCACTTCACATTTGTGGATTGGTTGGATTTGATTTTGGTCCACCCCTACAAATACACACCGTACACACGCACACATATTAGTAAAAATAAAATATTATTGAGAATAATGAAGTTTAATATTGTTTTGAACGGATTTGGATGAAATTTGGCACACACATGACGATAGGGAAGAAGGTCTATGTGTTAGCCTGGGACTTTTTATTTAATGCTACTTCGTGGCAAGCAGTATAAGCGGCCAAAAGGAAGAAGTTAGTTGAATATATGTGTATGTTAATAAACATTTACAAAATCATGATAATCATACGTCTTCCAGTCTTAATTTTGTATGCGCATTGAAATTTAAATTCTGTATTCGATATTGTTTGATTCATTCATTCATTGGCCTTTGACATCTGTTCCAGACGATTTTGTAATTGTCCCGTGCACATGGACTTAGTTTCATGGCTAAGCCAAATTTAGAGCGGCAGATTCTACCACATACATTCGTTTGATTATATTGGTACTAAAATACCCAAGTACGTGTAAATATTCATCGTGCTTCTAATACTCCAATCAAAACTTATACATCTGCTAAGCTCCGCAATGTTGGCTGATCGAGCCGCAAGTCTAGATCAGCAATGTGCGAAGTTTCAAAGAACGTTTAAGAAAGTTTATTTAAATATTAATATCATACATACAGACTCGTTTCTATATATCTTTAATGGGTAGGCATAGGTGTTTTACATCTATAGCTCCTATGCATTAAGTCATACGGAATAGGGAGCGAGCTTATTACCGTCTGTCGGACAGTTTTCCAATTTGCGTGCTGCTACTAAGAATTTTTCAACTAAATGTCCTGCAGAAAATACTTTGCTTGAACCTGCATACGAATACGGGATCCCTCAGTCGGCTAAGTTTGCTCTAATAACAAAGCATTGTTGCATAAATGTCATTCACAAAATACTCAATGTATGTTAATCATAACAATAATTTATATTATTTTGTACTATTTGTTATTTTCTATGAAATACTCATTCCCTCAATGTTTATTTAAAGTCAAAATGTTGTTATCTAATTCAATAGTAGTATCTATAAGCATGCTATTAAAAAGTAGCGCTCTGAATATTTTTAGCAAAGCTTTTGCAGACCGCTTCTACTTTTAAAGTCACGTAACAATGAGATATATTAATAAATAAACCGTTATTTAAAAGTATTCTTATTTCTGGAGCTTCTCTTGGGTATTGTCAGCTAAATATACTTAGTGTTGTTTTGTTAATTTTCTTCTACAACACTTTGTTAATATAACGAATTCCAACCGCTTGAGATTAGTTCACTTAGCTATGTATATTATATGAAAAGGCTTAAAATATAACAAACTTACCTTCAAAAAGCAACCAGCCCTTTTAGGCATAATTTATAAATTAATATAAATATGGATTAATATAATCAGGTTATAAAATAAACGTTTAAACTTTTTATAACGCAGTTATACGGCTAGGGACATGAAAATGAAAAATAAACAGGATTTGTTAACCAAACTTTGGTAATTATACTCTCAGTATAATTAGCTTGGTAACATTGAAATGTATACATTTATATACCAAGTAGGTACGTTACCGACGACACTAATGAAAATATCACGAATTGCCTAGAGATAAATAATGTTATTTTATTTTCGAAATTTAATTTTTATAACGTACCCATTTTATTTTCCACATTTCTAATTTCACAAGCATCCTAACATTTTAAACACGCCATGTTCGTGACTCGTAAGCGAACTTTCTAAGTGCCATTAGAAATCACATTTGGCGCAAATATATGTAGCCATAAACAACAAAGTTGCATTACAATGTAAGAGTTGTACGAATGCCAATACTTTGTTTACTCACATATAAACATTACAAACAATAGTTTCAACATAAATGTACGGCAATTTTATTTTTTCAAACGTAGACTATTTTCCAGAACTTAAATTACTGCTGAAGGTAGGTACTAATCTACCCAGCAGGCAGGCACATTTACACGGCTCCGAAACGATACCATAGCGATAAAGTCGAAGGTCTGGAAGGATATTGTTAGCGACCCAGATTGCAGCAGATAGAGAGAATTGAAAGGAGCCTTTGCCCTGCAGTGGAAAGATATTTTTTTATTGGATTGTATTGATATAATCCATTACCTACTGCAATTACCACTTACCACTAAGTGTACTCGTTTTTTTATATTTCTTGTGGCAAACTCGCCTGCCACAAGAAATATTAAAATAACTGTAGCAACCAACAACCATGTGGTACCCTCAGCTTTTATTTTATATAAACTTTGTTTGTGTGCGTCATATTGTATTTCACTTTCACTTCTCTTCATTATTCCTAAAACCAGTTGCTAAAATAATTTATTGTTGTTTCAGCTAATAAACAAATTCGACGAGCTCCTATTCACGAAGAACGACGAGAACTTCGTGGAGGCGTTCGCGATATTCTGCGGGATGGGCATACACAATACGCATATGTATGAGAAGGCGATCACCGCCATGGCCAAGCAGAGTGTTACATTAGACGTGAGTGTAAAAATTGCCTTTTTATACTTTGATCTTACCATGTAACCTCCTTGGTTGTCAATAACTAAAGTAGGACTAGGAAATAATTACATTTCATTGCAATGTTTGGAATGTAGGCACACAAATTCAGCGTCTAATCTGTCAAGTCTTATATTAAATATTTATACACATAATTAAATATTTATTGTATCTGGTTACCGGTGTGCCGCTTAGAGGTTAAAGACATTTTATAAACGTACCTAGCGGAATCTTTGATTAACTAATCAAAATATATTCATGGATATGCCAACGGTCATACAATGCCCTAATACCGCCGGAAACATTTTGAATTTAAAATCATATCAGGTTTTAAATTCTAGTTCATAAATATGCAATTTAAAATAGTTTTAGTCTAATTACAATAAATTATTGTGCTAGCAGCCATTATTCGGAGTGACTATAACTAATAATTAGCTCGCTTACCTGACACACAATAATATAATATTTATTTATGGTGCTTTTGAGGTAAGGGTTTATATTATACAACCTGTCAAATGAGAAGGAGTAATACTTTATCTATGTAAAATGATGTACCTAATAATATTTTTTGCTTTTACTTAAAGTAAATCTCATCCTATATCCTTGTTATATGCTAATAATATCAGCCCTCTATCAATTCAGTTTAAGAAGGTTTAGTCCATAGACTACCAAGCTGGCCCAGTTCGAGTTGGCAGACTTCACATATTTTCGAGAACATTATAGAAAACTCTCAGACATGTAGGTTTCCGCAATATGTTTTCCTTCAGTGTTAAAGTGAGCGATGATTAACTATTTAATCCTGACTCGGACAATGAACTCAACACATTATAGGTCGTAAACAATCAACGAAACATCCTGCAATAGGTATTGTTTATCCAGCCACTCTAGAATTATTTCCTACCATTTAACATTAATTATATATATTTGTATTCTTGCAGGTACTAAGTTACCACGCGTCTGCTTCATTAGACGACGCTCAACGTTTACGGGTGAGTTCTCCACGAATGGACATTCTGGACTAATCTATTCAACAACTTTCAAATGTATTCTTAGCTCTATATGTAAAGCAATAGAGTTCAGATTTGAAATGTATATGAAATAGGACTTGGTAAGGTAGTTGTAGGAGTAAAGCTAGCTCCCAGCTAAATGTTTGGGGCTATAATTAACAGAGAGTGGAATGACATAAACACGCTTCCGATTGCATGTTCGATTTCAGAAGATTTGGAGATAGATTTTAGTGTGTGGTATATTGGGAAGAGCGGACTGCAGATTATACTAGCACTCGGTTTTCGGATGCAGATACTTGAGTTAAACTATTCTGTTCTAACTACATGTTTATTAACAAAGTATACATTTACAACCCAAATTTCCTATTATATAATTTCGGACTATTCGGATTGTTGTCATAACGTGTTGGCGCTGCGAATGCATTGATCACATAACGTTCGTTCAAAGAGTTGCTTCAAAATAGTGTTAGCCATTTTATTTATTAGCTAATAAAAATAAATAAAAACACGTTACACTATGTGTAAAGCCAATATCTCTATTATATAGTATTTTTATTAATCAGTATTAGTCATTATGAATACAGCTGAGGCTGTCATATACAGCCAGATTCTCTCAACTATTTTAATGTGACGCGGGCGCCTAATTATTCTCTATTTTTCTAAGCCACCGTCTAACATCCCAGTAGCAAATATTCACGATATTGATTGGTAAAGCTGTCAATTTATGTCAGTGAATCTCTAAGTATAAGTATTATGGGAATTTTTCAGTTAGTTTATAATTGATTATAAGACTAGCATCGATCTGCTAAAATTAAAAACAATAAAACTTCGACAAAATAGTGCATAACTGTATGTTAAAAATGATTACTGATGACACTGATATTATTTAAATCTAAAATTTTCTATGACAATATTACGTCACGGAGATGCGTTTGATTGCACAGCGTAACAACAAAATTATTTGATTAAAGTAAATTTTGATTATTAGGTAGGTATACATCTTCTTTCTTTAGAGTTAGTTAATTTGCGTTTGTCTATTAATACCAATAACATATTAACATGCACACAAGAAAGTCACTACAAGTAGAAAACCTAATATTACATACATTTTTGCCCAACAGTCATTAAGGATACCTTCGTCAGCCCACTTCAGTCTGCACGAGCTAGCGTTCGACGACATAGATTTATCCGACGACGACACATTACGCGCCTGCCTCCGAATGTTCCTCGATCTCGACTTCGTAGAGCGATTCCACATAGATTACAGCGTGCTCTGCCGGTGGCTGCTCAGCGTTAAGAAGAATTACCGCAATGTAACGTATCACAACTGGAGGCACGCGTTTAATGTTGCGCAGATGATGTTCGCTATTCTGACGGTGAGTGTCTTGTAATTTTAGTTGCAATTTGTTGGGATGTTAAAGGTTTGCATTACAGTTCGCGTTAAGTTACGAACCTTAAATTATCTACGTTGAAATTACGTATACTAAGACAGTTAGTAACCTATGCCATTTTAATACAAAGTCTTGTCGGTTGTTACTAATTTATCTATTTACAATCTACGATTTGGCTGCATTGTTTGGCCTGAGGCATAAGTTCGCCGGGTAAAATGCTATTGAGATATTCTGTTAGGTAGTTCTCAGTACGGTGTCTAGAAATGTGCCCGCTAGGCATCAGGCGCGCCTCGCCCTGAGATATACAGATGTGAATCTATGTATGAAATAGAGTGTTTACTGTTTAATCTATGTACTGCATAAAAATGTTTATTTATTAACCTGTCAATTGTTGGATTGCCAGACATATTATGTAATTGAAAATCTATTGTCTGGCTGCTACTCAATAGATAAAGGATATCACCCACATTCCATACATTTCTGGTCCAAATCTGAAATTCGCGGCAAAAAATAATAATAAATAAATTGTTCTCCTTAACATTTTTATTACGGCACTAAAACTGTGGGACTTTTGCCTTCGGATTTATTTGAGTTCAAAAATCTTTAATTTATATTTAAAAAAATAGAACTATGCTGCTATTGCATTACATTAGTTTTAAAGAATACAATCATCATCATCTCAGGACATAGGCCTCCCCCAAGGTCTTCCACACAGACCGGTCATGGGTCACCCGCATCCAACCGCTTCCCGCGATCTATACCAGGTCGTCGGTCCACCTTGTTGGAGGTAGACCCCTGCTGCGTTTTCTGGTGCTTGGCCGCCACTCCAAAACCTTTCTGCCCCAACGGCCATCGGTTCTGCGCGCTATGTACCCTGCCCACTGCCACTTCAGCTTGGCTATCCCTCCGAATAGCTCTCCAGCTATATGGGCAAGTTTAGTTTTCCTGCGGATCTACTCATTTTTGATTCGAGTGACAGTGACAGTGAAATCCCGAACATAGCTCTCTTCATCGCCTTGTGAGTGACTTTGAACCTTCTAATAAGGCCCATAGTGAGCGACCACGTCTCGGATACTTATGTCAACACTGGCAACACACACTGGTCAAAGACTTTTGTCTTGAGACACTGCGGTATATTGGACGTGAAGATATGTCTTAGCTTCCCGAACGTTGTCTAGCCGAGTTGGATTCGACGCTTGACCTCTTTCTCGAAGTTGGACCTACCAAACTGGATCATTTGTCCTAGATATACATACTTGTCGTCAACTTCGAGAGTAGAGTTCCCAACCATAATAAGAGTAGATATAACATGGACGTTGGATATGATGTTTGTCTTGTCCATGTTCAATTTAAGACCTACTACAGAGGCCATCGAGCATTATGCTAAGGTCTTCCATGGTCTCAGCCATGACCACGATATCGTTAGCAAATCGAAGGTGAGTGATGTCCTCGCCGTTGATGTAAATGCCGAACATCTTCCAGCGCGGCGGTGAACAGTTTCGGGGATATGACATCTCCCTGTCTCACCCCTCGCTGTAGTTGTATAGGTTTCGACCTCTTGTCTTGGAGACGGACTGACATGGTGGCGTTTTCATACAAACACTTCAGCACTTCGACATACCGATTGTCAATCTGGCACCTTTGCAGAGACTGCAGCACCGCCCAGGTTTCGATCGAATCGAAGGCTTTCTTATGAGAATGCCCACAAACGCCACGCATAAGTGCCGGTTATACTCTTCCGATTTCTGTATAACCTGCCGCAGCGTATATATGTGATCTATGGTACTGTAACCTTTACGGAATCCGGATTGTTCGGGGGTTTGTTTAAGAGAGTTTTATCGCCCTTCTTAAAGAAAAGCACCACTACACTTCTGTGCCATGCCTGTGGCGTTTTACCTTCGAGTATGACGGAATTGAAAAGCTTACATAGAACTTCCATAGCAATTTCGCCGCCGGTTTTCAGAAGCTCAGTCGTAATTCCGTCATCACCCGGCGCCTTGTTGTTTTTGAGCTGTTTAAGGGCGATGCTAATCTCGTGCAGGCTGACGTCCGGGATATCTTCGGTATCGTATCGGGTTAATCCAGCTAGGGTCTTTTGCTGGAGTGGAAACAGGTGGTCGTGTATAGCTGTCCATAGAACATCTCGATCTCCTCCAGGAGCTGAGGTTTGGAAGATACTATTCTGCCGTCCTCCGTCTTCAGCTTTGATAGCTGGCTTTGCCCAATAGACAGATCTGTCCCGAACATTTTCGAGCCTTTATGCCGCTCAATCGCCTCACGAACACAATTAGTATTGTATTGGCGAAGGTCGCGAGTCAAAGATTTAGAGATCTATCTATTGAGGTGCATTTTGGCATATCCTCGGAGGATCGCAGAAACATCCGACGTCTTTCCCCTAAAAGCTCCCGGGTTGGACCTGTGATCTTATTTTGACCTCTTGGTCTTTAGGGGCTTGTAAAATTTTGAACCTGCTCTATGGACAGCATCCACGAACCTGTTATGGTAATCGTCCACATCTACGCACTCGTCCAGGCATTCAAAGCGGTTTTAAGTTCGAGTCGAAAGCTTTATGAACTGGTGCTGGTCGGAAAACCAGCCAGAGAGAATACAATAGGTATTGAGAAAATACAGCCCGCTTTATTATATTATTGTGGCTTATGGGATTCTCTAAAAATAAAAATACAGTTGTATCTTCATTCAATTGTTAATGAACCCTTTATTTCTAAAAGTGCATGCACGTCTTACAAGTACATTACACATGGTTAATCATCCTCGTCTGGAACTACAATAATGTTTTTTAATCCCAAAGCCTAGGCTAATAACACTTGTAAATGACGAGCGTAGCTCAAGTACCATATTATGCACATAATATGCGAACAGCACCCAATCGTTCTTTTTCCTACTATTCACGTACAAAAATAGTGACGAATTGCACTTCGACCGCATAATATTCTGTCTATTACGATATAGATATAATATTGGCGGGCTCGGACATGTCGAGATTGCAGTCCTCGTATCATCCACAGATCCGTTCCTCCTAACTCTTCCAAGTGTTCATTTGACATTTAATTGCTGAGCTCTATTGAAAATGATCCGGTTTTGAGGATATGTTCGCCATAGTAACTTTTGGCTTGTTTTAATTGGTATACGCCAATAGCGAATAACAAAAGATCATCTTCACTCAGCCTCGGAAAATCTGCAAACTCTGGCATATCTGCTGTCATGAGGGTGAACTGTGCTCGTCTGCGATTATGATTATGGCGGTTAAGCACTTACTAGTACATTTGGTGTATTCATTTATTATCTCCAAGATTTTATTCAAGCTAAATCCTTTGTTTTGACAATTTATGTTACCAATAATGTGTGCGATATTTGAACTTAAATAAAACCGGGGGCAACGGGCCCATAGTTTTGGTGCTATTATAAAAGATGTTTAGAAGAACGAGAAAGAAGTTCTAACAAAATATTGTATATTTTTCTTTGGCCGCCATTTCCAAATTTGGACCAAAATGGGTGATGTCCTTTATCTAATTGAAATTCGTTTAAACGTTTCCTCAAAGTAGTAAAATTCAAGCGCTAGTTTTATTCAGCAAAGATTGGATCCCAGACGGTGCTAAGCGGCAACGTGGTAGACCAAAACTTCGATGGCAAGACGAATTAACTAATTACAGGAGAGTGGTGCAAGCTAGCGCGTAATAGGGATATGTGGAAAAGCCTTGGAGGCCTTTGCCCTGCAGCGGGACAATACAGGCTGAAAATAATAATAATAATAAAATAATAGTTTTCTTTATAAATTTTATATTTAGTTAATAAAATTCTATCACACGGGAATATACTATGTCCTTTTCTGTACTGACAACGTGTATGCAAAATTTCATGATGATCAGTCGAGTAGTTAGACGTGAAAGCGTAACAAACAAACTCGTATTCGCGTTTATAGTTAGTTAAGATTTCTACCGTGAATAGTATTAACCTCTTGAGTGTCGAGCGGACATACGAAACTATCATTTAGTTGAGCGTGGCCTTGTTTCAGGAGACACAGTGGTGGAAGATTTTCGGTGAGTTGGAATGTTTGGCGCTGGTCATTGGCTGCCTGTGCCACGACCTTGACCACCGGGGGACCAATAACTCGTTTCAAATCAAGTGAGTATCACTTTTGGACATATATTAAATAATACAAATTTTGGATATAAAGTGGACGTCATAAAATGCAACTGCAAAAATAATTATCATACGTAGACACAAATTGTTTGTTCTATATGGAATAGGAGTTTCAATTAGTGCTTTAATTCTAGTATTAGTAGTTTATTACTTTTATAATTTACATAAACATTTCTTGTGTTCGGCTTCTTGTCCATTTTTCTCAAACTATTTCTAATACCAACAATAAGTAGGTACAATATGCTGACTGTATATAAAAATATAATAATCAGTTCAGCACCATTTTCGAAGTATTCATATTTTTATGAAATGCTGATAGTACTCGAAATTGCCAATGATAATGTAAAATCAATGAAGCCTAACATATTTAAAGTTTAGTCTTTTAGCTATTATAATCAATTGTTTCTTAATTACAAAGACCACAACTACTTAGATTTACTATATTATTATGCAGTACTGTTAGTAATTTAGTAATATTAAAAAATATACTGTAATTTTGAGCTGAATGCCGAAGTTTCTTTAGATAATTATGAAAAAGTAAATTAAGTAGTTGAATCTGTCAAGTCTTAGAATACCAGACATAACAAAAAATCTAATGTGCCAGGCCATCGGTGTGCCGCTGCGACGTGATAGAATAAATAAATTAAATAAACTCGTTCAAATCACCATGTTGTACGTTTCCAGGGCATCATCACCGCTGGCTCAGTTATACTCCACCTCGACGATGGAGCATCATCACTTCGACCAGTGCCTCATGATCCTGAACTCACCGGGAAATCAGATACTAATGAACCTGTCCTCTGATGACTACGAGAAAGTCGTTAAAGTGCTCGAAGATGCTATACTGTCCACCGATTTGGCTGTTTATTTCAGGTAAACAACTTTTACATTACTAGCTTTTGCCCACGACTTCGTTCACGTAAATGAAGGTTAGGTTGACACCGTAAAATTACCTAGCGGTATGAAATATGCTTAGGACCTATTTTCATACCTATCAAATATATATAAAAAATTTCATTAAAATAGGCCGAGCCGTTTTGGAGGAGTGCGACCACAAACACCTTATACAAATAAAAAGGTTTATAAATCACTTTACAGTGGTATAACGAGGTTACGATATTGATAAAATTAGGGTGCACTTCGTGCATTTATGTTTACTGGTGTGTTATACAATACGCTCTACTGCAAATGTGTCGTCATAAGATAGTTCATCAAAAATTGAATAAATGAATGGTAATGGTAATATTAACTATGGAATAAAGGAGCTTTCCCTTACGCTTTTAAATGTTACTAGCAATTATTGCAATTATTGTTATTAACCCCTACCAGTACACATAATGTATCTAATCTGTAGGTATTTGTGGATAGAGGGCAACTTTAAGAAATAAGCCCATTAATTTGTGTCAAGATGTTTTTTGTTACACTTGAACCACATACTCAGAAAATGTTTTATCCTTTAGGGTTTATTTTGTTAGTAATTTTTATTTCAAGTAAAATTGAAGTACACTGAGGCGACAAGATAGATTTCAATTTAATTATTTCAGAAATACGTTACTGCCTTTTTCTACAAAGCCTGTCATGCTATGTATTTATTTTGTGATTGTATTATTGTTGCATATGTAAGCAAACCATACATTAATAAATATTCTTATCCCCTATCCGCACTGTAGCGACAGCCCAGGGCTACCGAACGCCACTATTGATGCATTGATATATGATTTACAAAGCACATTTTGAGTATACCTATGGTACGGATGATTAATCAGAGGTTTCACTTGATGTTCCAGCAAGCGCAAGGCATTCATCGAGCTAGTGGGAACCACGCGTTCGATGCCAACAGTGTCGGCAGTGTCGGCGGTGTCGGCGGTGTCGGCGGTGTCGGCGGTGTCGGCGGTGTCGGCGGTGTCGGCGGTGTCGGCGGTGACGACGGTGGCGGCGACGTCGGCGGCGGCGGTGGCGGCGTGGGGCGAGTGCGAGGAGCGGCGCGGACTGCTGCGCGCGATGCTGATGACGGCGTGCGACCTGGCCGCCATCACCAAGCCGTGGCCCGTGGAGCGCCGCGTGGCCGCGCTGGTGGCCGGCGAGTTCTTCCGCCAGGGGGACCTCGAGCGACAGAACCTCAACCTCACGCCGATTGTGAGTAGTTGTTGGGCTCAGATGGACTGTGGGTGAGCGCGGAGCCCTCCCGCTCCCTACCCGTCATTGTGAGGCTCTGCTACTTGCTACTTACATGACACTTGCTTAGTCTATGCCGGGCGTTTATGACGACAACATTTATAATAGCCATCTAGTGATACTTTTATGAATCTAACTAATTTCGTATATACTATAAGTCTATAATTGAAGATTTAATCTGCTGCACTACATACTTATTTATTAGTAGCATATATTTTCACTCTTATAATGTGACTGTCGATTTAATGAGAGTCATCCAAGTGGCTGTCGTTCCATAATCTTCAGCCAAGTCTGGTTTATTAACCAACCTTATGGATAACGATCACAAACAAACATACGAATAGCTTGAAATATCAAAGTATCGCTTTCACATTTCCAGTTCTTCATAAACAACATATAGACTACTGTATGTAAACTACGTAGCTACAATTTCCTTAATCTAGTAGAGATGCCCTATATATAAGCAGCAATTTAACTGAGTCTTTTACTTCACAAGAATCTATGCATTGTCACTTGATAGTTTATTTGAGAAAAATACTTTTCTTTTTCAGGATATAATGAACAGAGATAAGGAAGATGAACTCCCTGCTATGCAAGTCAAATTCATCGACACCATCTGTTTGCCAATATACGAGGTAATTATTTTTCACTCGTAGTAAATACTTTACTTTAAGGCAGGTCGATCAAAGAAAATCAATCAAAAATTAAAATTCCTTGAACTAAAAAATTAGAAACCAAGTTTCTCTGACAAAGACATAGCTCGGCTTGGTGATAAGTGGACATAATGCCGAATCACCTGATCTTGTGTCCGAATTTGCTAAGTAGTATGTATACGCATTATTTAGATTAGGTTGGGCAGCACTTCAATAGCTGTCAAGTTTCACTAAGTCAAATGTACCGCGTTGCTTAAGACAAAGTCTTTGAGAGTACTTCTCACCTGTTTCTACAGCTATGGTAGATGTGAACAAATTAAATGTCACACGTCGTGTTAGCAAAGTTCCATAGCACGCCGTGCGTGTGTGTCTTGTATTGCTTTATAATATAGGAAATATTATTTTGTTTACAGGCGTTTGCAGTCCTCTCACCGAGTCTACAACCGATGCTGGACAGGGTGAAGTCCAACCGCGCGCACTGGATCGATCTCGCCGACAACGACAAGAATGGCAGCGACAAGATCGAATACAACCTCGACAAGGAGCTTCCAGAGAAGAACGACAAGTCCAGCATCAGTTCGCAGAACGTCGACGACACAGAGAACACGTACGAGGGTGACAGCAGCGGCGCAGTCAGCTTGTCTTCAGAAACAAATTCCAAGTTCGACAATCTCGAGAACCCCGTGGTGGGCCTGCTGTGCACGAACGTGCTCGCCTTGCGTGACCCCAACAAGTTCTGTCACATCAACGACTACTAAACTTGACTATGACAATGTGATAAATGAAGCGGCGAGTCAAGAGCCACGTTTCAAAGGCCAATAGAGAAGCCAAATCGTCCAATTAGGATGTTAGGTTAAGATACTTTTAAGTTTCAAGTATCTAGCACAACTAACATTTGAAATTTCACTCGATACGTAAGTTGTATTGCATTTTAGGAAGATTTATTTTCATCGTTTGTGTCTGTCCATTTGTTTATATTCGCACTATATTTTCCTATTGGTCTGCTTGAAATGTCGGTCGTGTACGTGCCGGTGCCACACAGGTATGTGTGGAGATGCACTTTGCGAGTTGCAACTGATAGTTGTGTGATATTCGTTTAGTAAATAGATGATTTAGTCGAATTTGAAATTTATCTAAACGCATGGCGTAATTATTCGATAAGTTGTCTTGACCATCGCCGCACTATTTTTATACACTTCATTATTTAGCTTTACATTTTTAAGTACCTATAAGAGAAATTTTACAAGTAGGTATGTAATGTTTTTAATTTACCTCATTCGTCTATTCCTACTACGTATTACATGAAGATTTTTTCGTGTGTCGCTAGTTTTGGTATCATTTAAGATACATTTTACAGCTATATGAAATATTAAATTTCTCATAGAAAAGCAAATATTTCGACTATGAAAATACTCTAACCCACGCTAACCGCAGTAATAAGTATTATAAACAGGGCCTAACTGTCGTGACGTAGTTGTATGACAAAAATACCAAAAACTTTTTATATATAGTTGTTGTACTAAAAACATTATTGTTTTCTATTGTTCGGATTCGTCATTAATTCTTTCGTACTTGTGTATTTCATATGGAAATTAAATTATTACGTATTGTATTAATAACGTAAAGTATCGGTCTACGTTGATGTAGGAGTGCGGTGTGCGGCGGACTGCCGGCGCCGAGAGCGTCGAGTCCAAGGTCTTTACTTTGAGTCGCACAACGTCATTTTGTAAATAATTAATCAATGTTATAAATACTATACTAACATGTTGTAATTTTGGTAAGTACTTATTATAAATTCGGGTTTTCTCTATTAATTATTCATCATTCGGTTATATTTATATTTCGTCTGCTTGTAGGAATCGTGGCCTCGCATTAATTATTTTCAAGACAGTTAAGGCACCCGCTGATCCATTCCAATGCTATTTTGAACTTAAAATAGTCTGCAATCGTTTGTGTCGTCCGATAAGTTTTATAACAAAAATGTCAATTACCTGCAAAACTGATTGTAAATGAATTGAGGATTTTTTATTTAGAACTGCTAACTTTGTTACATGTTTTATTAAACTGCAATATTTTTTCATTTCACTTTAAATGGACAATCGATTGTAGTTGTTGTTCTAGTCTTTATTAAATTTGACTTTACTTATCATGTCTTACATGTTTTTTATACTTTTAATGTATTCAAATATTGCAAATTAATAAATAACATTCTAACGTACAAAGTTCAAAAAGGAAAATTGAGGTATGTCCTCTGAAATATAAAAAATCAGTACTCATTCGTGTACACGCTTAATATTTGGAAGCAAAACAATTTCGAGTTTTTAATTCACATTTTGGATCAAATTCCTTCTTTTATACATAATTATGACCAATTCCTCCTTAACAAAAGTAAAAAAATATTTTTTAATTGGAATAATTCTCTCTATAAGCATTAGATATTTACATGAAAAAAATCTCAAATTAATTGTGGTAATAAAACTATGTACAACATTAATTATAAGATTGCTGTAAGTATTATTAGAATGTAATTAGAAAATTAATAATTGTAATTCACTAAATGACGAGTTGTATGGTGTGTGAATAATTATGGAGGTTGTTTTGTTCCAAACAAAAAATGTTATTTATTTATGATTAAACAAATTTTGAAATAATACATGGTTTTGATTTTTCTTTTAAAAAATGGATTACACGTATCATTACTTAATGATTTTATTTTACTTAAGTATTAACTACAAAAATAATGCCTTCTGCCTCCATATTTGAACAACATGTGAGGGTTATTTATAAGCCCCAATTGCTTCTAATTTAATTTTAACAAGCTATACTTGCGATAAATGATTTCAATCTTTGCCAGAAAGTGCTATACCTAAGTATTTGTCACCAGGTACATAAACACGTAAGTAGTTCTTCCAAAGCACGGCAGCGCGTTGTTTTAACTTTAACTGACATTGACAGAAAAGGTTGAAATTCAAATAATAGTATTTATAAAATATGTCAAGTAGGCATAGGTTCGCACATGCAGACAGCATTAGTCCACTCCCTAGGTACGTGATTTTTGTACTGCCACAATTAGCTGTGTTTTGTGCCACAGGCTGGAATATTTTAATACCATTAGTCCGTTTCAGCCTATTTTTATGAAATAATAAACATACGGTTCATGGAGGATCATTAGAGATTAAATAGAGATTTTAGTGATGTCAAATTTCAGTAATAATTATAATTCAATGAATGAAACTAAAATTATCAAATAATTCAATTGAATTCTATCAAATCCTACCGATGTGAATTATGAATCTGTTTTATATATTATTTATTTAATTTATCAATATTTAAACGATATATAGGCAAAGTACTTACTTTTGAAACACTTCTAAATATATATCTGCTAATATTATGATGTTTAGCCAGTCTTCATAATGTAGGGCTCATGTTATGATTATGAATAACATGCCATTTATGTAAGTAATAACTAATAACACTCTGAAAACATAATATTTAAGTATTTACCAAAGCACTGTTGATTAATGCAAACACAGAAACCGTTACAATCACAGCGTCACTCAACATACAATTCATACTTAGAATTTACTATTTTTTCGGATCAATTATTGGTTTAAGTGGTTGATTCTCTACATTAACGCACCGAGTCTTGTTGGATTTGACTGCGAACTCTCATACATTGGTCAAACCAAGAGAAGCATAGGCACCAGCATTAAAGAACACATAGCTGACGTAAAATACAAACGCTCGTTGAAGTCTGCTGTGTGTGAACATGTACAACAGGGGACCAACCACTACCTGAGATTTGACAAAACACAGATTCTCGCTAAAGAACACCGATTCCTACCAAGGATGCTTCGCGAGGCTATTGAAATCAAAAAACATCCCAATTTCAATAGAGAAGATGGTTGGAATGTACCACCAGCTTGGGATCCAGTACTTCAAATAGTCAAACCCAAGAAGAAACAAACCACAGCTAGACTTCATGATACTTTGAGCTCATTCTGCATAAATAGAAACACCAATGATTAAATTATGTTCGGGTATTTTGAAATAACTACACTGGAACATTGAGACAACTACCATCTTAGTCTCCCCGTGACCATGGCTGCTGAAAAGCAACCGAAACGTCGGTGAGTGTTAACCAAAAATAAATAGATTTAATAGTTTAAATAATTTTATTAGCTTATAAATTAGTAAAATAAAATCAATAGTAGTAGTAGAGTAATATTTTCAAAATTTTGTAATACAGTGCTAAATAAACAACGCGATAAAATCCGTATATAGTAGTTTAATTTCAATAAATCTGAATTTGGATTTATTCTGCACTAGTATTCCAGTGGCGAGACGACGAATGAGTGAACAGTTCTTTGTTTAAACTGTTCTATTGCTAGCTGAGCTGTATTGTACTTTGGTTGTACGTAATTGTATACGTGTCATTGCTATTCTCTTGGAAACTATGTGTAATTTTTAATGAAATTTTAAACGTGAGGACCTGTAATTGGCTACCAAATACTTATTCAAATATTTTGTCAAGCTAGGATAAGCTGTTGGACTGTTCCATAAATAGATAAATAAATATATAGCTCTTTGGTTCAGCTGTCGTGCGAAGTGACGCGCGCGCGTAAACAATTTAAATTGCAACTTAATTTAATTTTTTATATAATATTTTGACCGCCACGTCAAAAAAACCAAAAGCGTGCTCTCGACGCCAAGCTCAGATTTCATCCTTTAATTTGTCATGTATACATGACTGTGCGGGTTAAAAGATTAAAAGAAGCACTAAAATTACCTTTTAAAATTGAGAAGAAAGCTTGAAAATATGTCCGTGATTGTTTCTCTGAATAAATAAATCTTTATTATTAAATATAGGTATCGGAAATGTTGCACAAGATTAATAAAAAAAAATCGATGTGATTCTTTCTGAACACCGTATATTTTAATGTGCTTTGATTTCATTTAGTTTCTACAAATTTCAATAAACGATAAAATTAAAAATAAAATTAAACGGGATGAATTAATAATTTAAAGTGCTATCGTTCATAAATTATATATCTTTTTTACTTGACAACTAACCACATGGCTCATTTTAAGTTTAAAATGTTAGTTTTTATTTATTAAAAACACGGAAATTGTTTTAAAATGTGTTATATCAAATATATCAATGAGAACCATAAAATATGTTATATGGTTGGATGTGTTAATAATTCAATTAGGTGAGAAGTTATGTGATAAAGGTTTGTTGATCTTTTATCAAATCTAATTGACACAGACTATCGTTTTTAACAACTAGTAGGATTTCAAACAAACAAATTATTTGTATGGGCTAAAAACATCACGATATAATGTTCACTATCATTATATTGTGATCAGAAAAATTACAATAATCCCGAACGCACTAACGTCTATACAAATTGCATCAATATTACTTTTCTACTTAATTGCTCGCGGCTTAGTTTGCGTAAATGTAAGTAAGGCTATGTTAGTAACAGTAGGTACTATTTTAAAATAAAATTTGGCATCATTTGTTCACATCGTCATTTGTTACTGATAATATAGCTTACTAATGGTGAAATATTTTTTTTAAATCGGTTGATACATACAAACAAACAAACAAAAAATCAAATCGTTCCTTTTTTTAGTACCTATAGATAACAAATAAAATAATATTTATTATTTAGGTTATGCTTACTTGATACTTCAGTCGAAACGTTTCAATGACGTTAAAAAGGTAGTTAACGACAGTTTTATAAAATACTTCTTAGACTAGGGAGCAGGGGATTGTGGTGTAAAATAATATTCCAAGTATTACTTTTAAGTAATTTCAGTACATATTGTAAAGTTGGATGTCATTTCGTTCTTAAATTTAGGTCCAGTAACATGGCAACATACCTACTACATATAGATCCGTCACCTGTAGTCACCTGTCACCAGACTATATCGACGCTTATTACAAATGTCTCAACATTACAAAATGTAGGTATATAATAGGTATAATATGACAAACGTCAAGTTAAATTACTAAGTATCTTTTTGCTTTGTAATGAAGGTTGTTTACGCAAATAATTTGCCCGCATAATTGTATCATAAGTGGTAGGCAAAAACGTATTACACCCACGTTGCACATTTTAAGTAGATAAGTACTCATCATTTCATATTCCGTGTTACTGTTGTGAGATTCCATAAAACCAGCTAAGTAAGTTAAATTTAGAAAGTTGTTTTAAAATTAAGCTTCAATAAGTATCTATCAATATTTGTATCTGGCTAAAACCTTGGATAGTACTAGAAAAAAAAGAAAACGTGTAGGTACCCGTGCAAATAGTGATAACAATGAAAATAAAAACAAATAGTTCGAAGGAAATTGTCTGAGATGCATAGATGTACGGCAGGATACTGACATGATTGTCGTGTTCCGATTGCCAAATGTGTTCCGGAACACTAAAATAAACAACCAATAAACATTTTCTTTGCCGCTATCTCTGAAATTCCATCTATAAGAATGCTCGACAGTATAACGTTTCGAAAAGCCAAGATTAAAAATATGTGTGTGGTATTTTAAAAGTTTAGAACCTACTTGAGTATAACCCGAAATGGCTACAGTCACGAGTATCGATCGAGTTTCAAGAAACTGATAAAGAATTCCTAACTAAAGTCTAGATTTGACAGTGATTTATCAAGTATGGGTGTGGTATGTAAAAAAACTGGTTAAGTGCATATTGGACTCGTACCGCACAATGGCGTAAATTCAATTCATACTAGGTCGGTTTATATTATTTTTATTTTACTTTAAGGTCTACATTATGATCACTTTACGTTTTAAGCTTGTATGTATAATTATCGTTTTTCGACTTAGGGGACAGCTCATCCGCAAAAGATTTCATCCTCGGATGAGACATCGCCTTTCTCAAATTGTTAGGTGACTAATCATCCGCAAAATATTAATCTCCGGATCAAACGTCACCGTTTCAAACTTTGAGGTGTCGAATCATCCGAAAAATATTTAATCTAATTAAATGTTAATAATGGAAAAGATAAAGGTAAGAATGTTTTTATTTTTCATATAAACGTTATAACAAATTATTGATATGAAGATATATTTTGGTAAATCAAAATAATGCAATGTAGATGATACTCAGTGTTTTACTAGCAATAACTGGAACTTTCACATTCCTAAATTCATCGTTTTGTAAACTACCCTTAAAAACTAACATTATTCGTTTTATGTGTACGATTTGATTAGAGGGTAGTTTACAAAGAATTGTGACATCATAGTATTGTTTTGTAGTGTATCTATTCCATTAGTTAGTGTTGACGTATATAAAGTGTAAAATTAATTTTATTGGGTATTATATCAAATTTAATATAGTTTTAGTGTAAAATTTTGTATTGAGGCATTAATTATTAGAATAAGTGACTGGCATAGGTAAGCTTTCATAATAACAGGTCGGAGAGTGTTCTTAAACATTTTAGTTAGTATTTAGGAAACTGACAAATGATATTGTGTTTACAGAAACTTTGTTGCTACATTGGCGTTTTACATTTACAACACCGCACAGTGATCAATTTTCTACTTTTAGGTGGACGTAAATTTTAAAAGCCGGAAATGTATTAATTTTGTGTAGAATGACTGTATAAGCTTTTATTTTTTATTTATCATGCTTTGTCATGTATTTAAAAACACAAAGTAATTTATTAATTAATAATTTGCGTATGGTTGATGTTCTCAGGGCAACGTATTGATGACGTGTTAATTTTAACTCGTGTAAACGATAATGCCTCTTTTGCCGAATACGAAATCTTTTCATTTTCGTCACTAAATAATTTATCTAGTCTACTATTATCAGATGAAGATAAAATATTGTGTAAATTAGAAGCAGTGCTACGTTTTCCAATCTTATTCGGCACTTTTAGTATTTACTTCTTCATTCAACCTTCGACGCTTTGTTCTATCACAAACGTTCGACAAGTACTGTTTTGGCCGCCTTCTACACGTATTATGTGATGTAGAAGGTTCATTTGTTTGGTTACCGGAAATAATAATGTATTTACCGTACATCTATATATTAAAACATGAAGCAAAAACAATGTATGCACCATTTTTACGAAAATTGCGCGGACGAAGGATTATGAAATTTGGCACATTAAAGTTTACATGGAGAAGGAGGGGCGAATCCTAATATTTTGTTAAAATATCCATTAGAAATACATTAAATTAAAAATATTGAAAAAACACTACACGCACACAACCATGCATTTGACACACGCTTTCTAATCGCGTTTGTTGTATTTCGGCATTGTTCGTGCTGATGTCGTACAATTATTTGAAACTATGGTTACATACCTTATATGTAATAAAGAAAACAAAGTAGCGAGCTTAGAAATATCGTTCATGAAAGAGTATAGTTAAGTGAATAATAATTTGTTTGAAAATATAGGTAAATTAACCTGTAGGTATAGCCATGAAGAAATCAATACAACCTTAATAACGATCAAACTTACAATTTAAATTAATTATGGTCGAATTTCGATCACTTGGCGACCGCTAGTACTTATAATTTTAACATCTATATATGTGATTTCGATAGAGAGAGAGCCTGGAGATTTGTCACACAGGTTTCGAACCTATTACAAACTCCAGCTCACACGAAGATCGATTTTGTACATTAAAAAAAATATATATTAAGCCAATGCTGGGACTTATTCTCAAATTTAGTCACGTCTCGGCTAGTAGCTATCCAATTTCTAGCGGCTGAAGTACAAAAGCTATGAATAGTATTAAGCAAGTTGTTTTCTCTGTACCGTTCAATGCACTCCAATGGTATCTAATATGAAGCTAAGTAGCATGTCTTTTGATTATTTAGTCGTAGGTTTCAATGGACTATGTTACTTAAGCACTATGAACAAATTTAGATTTTTTATTGTAGCACCGTTACCTAAAAAAATCGTACTTTGTTCAAGAAGTGCAAAATGGAGCAAAATATCTAATTAAATATAATAGCTGAGGGTTAGATAGTCTTAACAAACTAAAACTTCCATTTTTCTTTATGTTTCTGTAAAGATAATGGTCTTAGAAACCAAAAAAATTGGATAAAATTTTGTATATATATTAATTATTTTTGTTCTGATAAATTATAACAATCTAGCATGAACTAATACATGAAATAAATCATAAATATCTTTAAGAATATGCACAATTTTTATAACATTTCACAGTAAAATCTTACGCTACAAGAGATAATCAACTTCACTAGATAAATCTTATGTAAACAGCAATTTTATTATTATCAATGCAACTTGCGGAGTCGATATCTTTGAGCATTAATATCTGTTGACACAAACAACGTATTGAAATAATATTGTAGCATAAAGTGTATAATTGTATACACTTTTTCTAAAATCCTTCATTTGAAAAAATTTAATACCATCCAGCTTAAACTCAATAATTTATCACTGTGTACCGTGTCAAACGTTAACATTATTATGCATAATCGTAACTATAATACAAAGCACTAATTATGTCAGTGTGAGTGCAATTTTACTGACTATGATTACTGTCTAGGTGTGTGTGCCTGCATAGATATTGAAGTGGTCGGCTCAACACTGAAAGTGGCTGGGGTATGATATTGGTATTGATACTGGTTTTATTTCCGACAAGGGAAAATACATTTTATGATGCACATGTAGTTGTTCCAATGACGGTTGCGCGGATGTAGTCTTCCAAAATGATTAATGACCTTATTTTCATTTCGAATTCTTTATTGACACTGTAAGCCCTAATTAATAATAGATACAATAATAGGCATGTATGTAGATAACATTAGTTCAACATAACGTACAATTGACCGAACTTCGTAATTATATAGATAAGTTTTGTATTTCTGACGTAAACACAGTGCCAATAATGTCGTTATTTTGTTCTATCGTTGGGAAAATTAATGGAGATCTCTTCTTCCTAGCCTTTATTATTCCCAAGTCACTTGGGGTCGCCTTTTCTGGTCTAACCGGATTTGACTGGATATAAATTTTTACACGGAGCGACTGCCACCTGACTTCCGCAACTCGACTCAACGATACCCTAAGGCTAGACCAGTGTCAGGATATTATAGAGCACTGACTTCCCAATAGCGACTACCATAGATGTTCATGGCAGCTGGGATAAACGGGACCGACGGCTTAACGTGCTCTCCGAGGCACGGAGCAGGCAATAATTGTCAATCAATACGCACATAATAAAATTTCAAAATGTCATATAACTTCCGAAAGTCAGAGGTGCGCGACGTGGATTCGAACCCGAGACCCTCTGCATTGCAGTCTGTTGGTATCCCCTCTGAGCTATCGTTTAATGGAGATAATTATATTAAAAGTATAACTAAAGTACAAGATCAGAAAAACGTCAGACAAGATGTATACCTACTATACGGTAGGGAAAGATTAAATGCATATTCGCCGTAGAATGTAGGCATTCTTATGATTTTGATTTAATCTTGGAGTTGATAGGAAATGATGGGATTTTCATCCGAAAAATATTTGATATAATAATCAAGCTAATTACCTACTATAACGTAGTACGTACGCTTAGTTATTCAAATAGTACCTAAGTGCGAGCATTTTTATGCTCTACCTACAAAAGACGTACATAGATGTTAATACTAACCTTTGCCCTTTATTACTCGCAACTAAAAAAAAGACTAGTAAACCTAAGCCAGTTGTTAGAAATGTTTAACCTGCATGTAAAGTACAAAGTTGCTTTTATGACAGCTGGGACTGACAGCACAATGATCTTTGAAAGGCACAAGTATCTAGACATGTGAAACTTGTAAAGTTGTTGACAGCAGTGAAGCTGAAGGGAGGGCTATTGTTTGCGAATTGTTGTACAGTTCTAAGTATATAGTATCTTATCTATGGTACAGTTGCTGCCATTTGCCACTCAGTAGTTCAGTATATCTGTATGAGCCTCACACCTTTATTTCAAAAGCCGAATAGCTAAGTAGGTTATCTTTACGAACAACCCATAACGCTGCGCGGGGTGCGAGCTTTTATCATGATTGCTACTCACAATTATAATATCAATTTGCCTTATTGTTAATGCTATCGTAATTATTTCGGTGCGTAGTCAACATTACTGCATATCCATATTAGTTTTGTAATTGCCGCGAAACTTAGGTATTCTGTCTAATCTATACAATAAGTTTTCTCTGAATCCAATTTCATGAAGTTTAATATGGTGATAGTTCTAACCGAAAGAACAAAGGCTACTTAAAAATTCCACAAAATCAACGATCTCTCGAGTAACAAATTTCTAAATACATTATCAGCCTATATGATTTTTTTATGTAAAAACTTTTATGTCTATTTTATTCATGAGTAGGTTTTACATTAACTTTACTGCTTGTCGTAAAATATTGTAGCAGTAGTATTTTCACAATACAAATCGGCAGAAGCACCAGTAAGAAAGTATTGGCAAAGATATCTGCCTAAATTACCCGCGATTGCAATAGAAGATACAATATACAATGTTATTCCTCCTTACATCGTTACAGAGGAATGCCATTAGGGTTATGCTGGCCTGGCTTATTGAAAGATCAAGCGAATTGTATGTCAAACTAGTAAAATTTATTGCTATGACTGCTATTGTCATTGTTGATTGTTATACTTCTCAAAACCTGAACCTACGATCTCACAGGAGGATGGAAAAACGTTAGTATTAAAAACTTGGAATTGGACAACGATGACGATGACGTCACGTAATTTGCAAGTAAAACAATGTAATGTGAGTTCACACTCTCACTCCTCACATACTAATAAGTATTTCATATACGTTTTAAAATTTATTTAAGTAGTAAATATGCAAATATATAAAGATTAGATTAATGTTAAGTTAAAAGTTGTGTTGCCGAGGGATAGCTAATAGCTATCCCTCGGCAACACAACTTTTCCCTGGATGAAAGGTACTCTATGTCCTTTTCTGTACCCCTGACGTGTATGTAAATTTTTTGTGATCATTAGTTAAGGCGTGAAGGCGTAACAAACAAGTAAACGAACAAACAGTTTACATTTGCATTTACAGTGTTAGTTAGGCTTACAAATAGCAAAGAATACATACCAATTTATATACGACGTATATGATTAGGTAATGAAAATCAATACAAATTAGCAATTGTAAAGAACGCTCTTGTAATTTTCTCCGATTCCTTGCAACTGTTAGAAACTTAAAACTAACATTGGTTCTTCTTTGTTTTTTAGCCGACATGTGGGTAATTAGTTTTATACATTATAAGGAAGATAAACACTAGTAATAATTAAAGAAGATATAACTAAGTTATTAGATAGTACATTTGTTAAGGAACTGTCATATTGTCATTACCACTTGAACGAACATCTGCCGTGGACCTGAGATCGTTGTAATTCCTTTCTGGCCATGATTTCAATATTTTTAAAGCTTACTGCAAAGCAGAGGTATGCACTGAGCGCGAATATTGATGAAAAAGGAACTTTAATATGTTTTAAATAGTTATAACCCACTTTCAGCCATGTTTTAAAACGATAGGTATCTTTTTTATTCTTTATTACAAACGACCGCGCGGTGAATATTTTTTGGCCACGGAGGTCTTTATGGACATTCACACAAAGAACACTTTTTTAAAACAACTTTCTGTGGATTACACAAAAATGTTTGTCCCGTGTGGAGATCAAACCTACAACACTAGGCGCGGTGGCAGCGGCGAGGCGATCACTTATATCACTATGCCACCCAGGCAGGCAAACGGTGTGCTAAATGATTTAAGTGGTCGCTAGTTTTTTGCAATCTCAATGTGCTATTCAGTAGAAAAATATAGCCAACTCCTAACGTTACTTCCACTGTCTTCATAGTAACCATTTTTTGCTATAGTTACTCAAGTAAACCCAAACTGCAATGTTGTGAGAATGTTGAACATTTATCGATTCTGAATATGTGCGATCCCTGGGAATGTAATGTTTGCCAAAATTAACATTGTTATACTAAACAGTTTACAAGACAGACGTACGCTATGTATATATTTTGTCAACTATCGTGAATTTCGCACGTCGTGGCGCTTTGCATCTAGGTGAAAGTAAATACTTACGTAGGTACTTATCGCTAAAATATGTGGTACTTAGAAAGAAACGGTCTCAAAGTAAAATTACCGTCTTTCTGAAAACTATCTTCTAAACTATCAGAATAAAAATCACCCACGAGTCGGACTCGCACACGAACGGTACCGTACGATCGTACAAGATATTATAACACTTACGTACTTTTTAATTATTTGTTGTAACAGCGTCAAAGGCAATAGGTACACTGTGAAAGTATAAAATCTCTCCCTATTATGGTTCATAAGATACAGCCAGCCAGCTTTTTAATAGGCTCCCGTTGGCAGCCTTCGGGTACAGAACCCTAGTAAAAACAAAATACCAAAAAAAACTAGCTTTGACCATTTGACACGGTGAAAGATAGACCTTGAGAATAGTAGTTGACCCTGAGCTCACGACGATTTTAAACCATTCTCTTAGGAGAAACTTCTACTCTTTTCATAATGAGATGTCTTTTGAGCCATGGTTTAAAATTTAAAATGTATCCACGACTACGTTTTTCATCGCAACACTCGCCACTGGCAAAATAATAATAATGTCAACCCTATTTATTAACTGTCCCACCGCTGGGCACGAGCCTCTTCTCAGTGTGTGAAGGGGTTAGGCCATAGTCCACCACGCTGGCCCAGTGCAGGTTGACAGACTTCACATATCTTCGAGAACATTATGTAGAACTCCCAGAAAAGCAGGTTTCCTCACAGTGTTTTTCTTCACCGGTAAAGCGAGCGATAAATAGTAATTAAATTAGCATATAACTTCGAAAAGTCAGTGTTAGTTCGAAAAGTTAGAGATACCTTAAGATCGAACTCTGCATGGCAGTCCAGCAGTCTTCTACTAGCCTATCGCAACAGACAAAGGTTCAACCTAATATCTTAAATCTACAATGGGCGTTACAAAAGCGGTATCATTGGCATTCTTTCACTTACGCATAGATAGTCGAAATAGAAATAGAAGTACACATGTCTTTCTCAAGACGTTATAGCATGGCATTCTTCAAAGCATTGACTGTTTACCTTATATGCAACCTCAGTGATATAAAAATAAAGAGGTAGTATAATGACAATCAAAATGAAGGGTTAACAAAACGACTTCCATCGCGGCTACAACGATAAATATAACTTATAGCGAAAGACTAATTTATAGTATCGTATAATTGCATAGTATGTACGTCTTCGAAATGCCTAATTACTCTTGACGGTGTAACAAATTATTTCGTTAAGTACACTTTCTGACTTGTGACGCAAATTGTTGTAAGACGTAACCACAATGCTAAAAAATAAGGGATAAAGATATAATGCTAATATTGCAATTATTATAATAACGTGCGATTTAGTAATACTTCGATTGAAACTAAGGCGTGTGAACGAGTTATTTAGTTGAGATTGTTTTAATTAACCTTACCCGACTATATTTGGCAGGTGATTAATTTATTATTACTATATTCTGTAGTTAAGACAGAGAGAAGTAAGACCGGGCACGCCACGATCGTGGCAGTAAGTCCCGTTTTTGAAGAGTGGCTGGAGAGGCGGCATGGCGCCCTCACCTTCCGGCTGACACAGGTAATGACTGGCCACAGTTGTTTTGGCCAGTTCCTGTGTCGCATTGGCTGGCAGGAGACGCCCGGATGTCATCACTGCGGCGACTGCGGCGATATTATTTTGGAAACGGCGCTGCACACTTTGGCGGATTGCCCCGCCTGGAAATCGCAGTGCCGTGAGTTGATCGCGGCAGTCGGTATGGTTGCCCTCTTGCACCCGTCGTCGAACGCCATGGCCTCCTTCTGTGAGGAAATCATGTCCATCAAGGATGCAGCGTAGCGGGAGAGGGAGCGCTTAAACCCTTTCCCCAACCGCAAAACCGGGCGTCGGGGGGCGCGAGATGACCTCCAGCCACCCAGAGGTTTGACCTGCGGGTGGTGGGCTTCGTGGGCCTGCTTGCCACCCGATCAGCACCAGGTCCGAGAGAGGGAAATGAGATATAAAAATAAATTTTGCTAGGTTTGTATAGGTAATCTTTGCCTTTGTGCCAATTTTAGTTCAGTGTTATATCTGAACTTGGTTTTATGCCAGTCCAGTTAAGTCACATTAAATCCAGTATTAGTCCGCAATGTACGAAGATCAGTATTTATTATCAATTATCCTGTCAAAACCAGCTGTGTCGGTTATATTGTTAAAACATACCACCGTTCACTCGTAAGTACTATTTTACTTTTTACATGCACATAAAATATCTTATTAGCCTGTCTCCTTACGTCGAAGCAACGAGTCTTCTTAACAGTAGGTATAATAATACGATTGTTTCGAACTAAAAATAGATTTCTAATTCGTATCAGTCAACTAAGTGTTACACAACTTACACGCATGTCCGTCAAACCGTGTGCTTATTGTCAGCTCAGCCAATCACGTACTTCCAAAGGATCACCTCAGATGGCGTGTTTTCCCGCCAAAATTTTCATTAATAACACAGCGCATGTTCCTGCAGCGTATACCTATCTCTTTCTCCCCAAATGAAGACGGAAAAGGTGAGAAGATAACCTCTAAGTGCTCACGCATGCGCGGGACGAAGCCTTTTGGAAAAATGTACGCAAGGAACCGCTTTCCACGACTCACAGCATTGGAAATGCGGCGTGTATAAAAATAGTGCAGTAATATTATAAATTTAATTAATATGTTGTAAATAAATTACTAGTTAATAATTTGTAACATACGTAATTAAATAAAAGCGGAATAGTGATTGTAGAATAAAATAATTAAAATTTAGTTGAATTGCATTGAAACTGCATAATACTACAGTGATTATTAGGAATGGTATTGTGTGATTTATAATAAATAAACTAAAATATTTATTATTGGTAAGTAATTTGATAAATTTGTATTTGCTAATTCGCGGAATACCTAAGTGTGATAATAATAACCTGTGTTCTCAGTACATTACTTTATACTAACAGTGCTGGCCTTGTTCCGATAGTTTACTGTGGTATACCGTTATTTTTGTATTAAACATATGCTCTCACCGTAGTTACTCTTCAGAAGCTAATCAAATCGTTTCGATCGATATTTAGCTACTCTATCAGTGAATGTTTTATACTGCAGTCAACCAAAATACCATCTCGTTTACCGTTATCGTTGTCAAAACACATTTAATATTACGTCTCTGTTCAAAACATAAGATTAAGGACAAAGATAACAATGTTATCATTGCATAATTATAGGATCATATGTTGAAATAAAACCAAGTTGCGCATAATATACCCAGTGAGATTTCCGTTAGTATATGCACGAAAACGCGTGCTAACCGAGAGAAAACATTTTAATTGTTGTAATACCTTCTTTATAATGTTGTCTCTGTAAATACAAAAGAGGCTTATAAAAAATAAAATGTATAAACTAAAGAGGATTTTTATGCAAAAAAACATAATGGCTACCGTGCTGTTGTCAAAATTAAGAAGAAAATTGTAAGTGTCATTGAGAATAAAATATATTTTTTTAGTGGAACGTAATGAATGCCGATTTCTACGTGTAAATAAACTCAATGCGGCTTCGTATCTTGTGTCAAAACAAATAGGTAACTTGTATGAATAAGTAGGTAGATTTTATACCTGAACATATACTGCGTAATTTGCATTTCATTTCAAGGTGAAATGGTATTATTTTACTATTGGATAGCAAAGCAATTATACTTGAGAAACCTGTGCATGTAAATAATGTTAGCAGCGTAGTAAAAGTTATAGGCATACCAGAAAAACAAGTAGATTTCTGATAAGGCTAATTAATTTGACTGCAGTAACTGGCCTTACAAACTTATCGCAGATGGAACTGTGTTTAAAATATCAATCTCGGTTCTTTTCTACAAAAATCACAAACTGATCTACAAAAATCACAATCCCATACTGATAAAAAGTCTCTGAAATTTCAAATATCTGTAGATAGATACAATTATATCGATAAGCTTAGTTGACAACAATGTTAATTACATTTTCTCCAAACATCCTTTCGCCTCATTCATGATACCGACCCCAAATAAAAAATTCAGGTTAGACATGTTTAATAGCTACATCATACGATTCTAATGGATACATTGCGTAATGTTATGTCCCATTTGTATTACATCGATCGGTATCACTGATAGCGATAGTTTACGCAATCAGTGTCGTATTTTGAAAACACACGGTACGGTTAGGGTAGACTTACCAATATTGAACCAGACTGTTTAGTC
The DNA here is from genome assembly GCA_963675205.1 of Catocala nupta. NCBI lineage: Eukaryota > Metazoa > Arthropoda > Insecta > Lepidoptera > Erebidae > Catocala > Catocala nupta. The sequence continues at coordinate 15,966,428 of OY776097.1, read as the reverse complement.
AAGCTTCGTAGTTTGGCCTAACTCGGGTAATTTTGTGGCGCTTTGTGTTGTTAGTTATTGAATAATAGTGTAAAGGAATAAAGGTATACAAAAACAGTATTGTATTTTGCAGCTAACTGCCTCAAACTACGAGCAAATAAGCGCCATTCTATATTAGGTATATTTCAATTTCGTTGCCGTTTCGTATTAAAACTGCTTTGCTTTGCTACAGTCGTGTTCATCAGTAGTACGTTTACCCTATTTTCACTTGATGCCATCCAGTATGTTCAGTTATTTTAATAATATTTGGACTAGTTATATGTCGCACAATAACTTCGTTATTCGGGCGGTTCGTACGTATTCCAAACGAATATTACACAATTAGAAGTACTTGTAACATTGGCTCTGTGACTGAAGTATATGTATTTTTTGTTCAAAGGTTTCGAAGTGAATAAGTTGTATCCGATCCAGCAGAATGTCTAAAAGTGAGTATTGTTATTATTATTAATATTTTTCAAAGTTTTTAAGTACAGGTAAGTAGGATGAATAAGTTTTAGCTTAGGAATACTTTTTACATCTACTTATATGGCTGTCCTAATTGGTAAAATAAAAGGCGAGTTGTAGGGGCGCGTTAGTGATAGGTGTCGAATAGAAAGAGAAAAATACCTACCTAAGTTCAAGGTCTTTCCGGTAATTCTATTTCATTGATCTGCAATAAAACACTGCGGTGTTCTGCTTACTTATTAGCATAATATGTACAGACTACACACATAAGCATGAATTCTAAAGGATTATGTGCGATTTGTTTTGATTTATTGCAAATCGGATGACTTTGATTTTTGTGACGTTTGCTTCTTTCATTATGTGTTATTTATGTGTCAATATTGGGACAAGACTATCACTATCAATTCTCTTATCATTCATAACTCACTATTTTTATAAGATAACACTTGTCTCACTGAAGGTTTAAGTTTTGTATTTAATTATTACAATAGGTGTAAACTATTTGATAAACATGCATTTCATTTGTCATGAACACTCCAACTACATATAATTTGCCATCTAAACTTCGGTCCCACGCAGAAGGAAGTCAGTGTATAGATTGCCATCTACCATTACCATAAAGAATTACAAAAGCGTTGTAGTTTTTTAAATAAACCTGTCTTTGTTACCTGTACGATGTATATCATGAAAATTTCCTCATGATTGTTATGAAGCGTGCATTGGTTTTGCAATATGGAAATTCACAGTGTTATAACTTATGTTAATATCACTGATGACGGTTCGTTGTTTAAATAGGCTACGGGAACAGATAATTTCATAATTATGTGTGTTATCTATTATAAAAGAATAACGATAAACGTAACATATGGTTGGCAGAGATTTTTACAAGCATATTATAATTTCATTTGATGGAAGTAGCATCTGCCAACTACTTTTTTGGAATTTAAGGTATTAGCTATTGCCGAACGTTCTTTTTTCAATATTATTTAGCTCTTTAATAGTAGCATAGATTACCCACATGCAGAAATAGCATCATACTGCTGTCTAAAATAGCTGAAAGTATCAATTATATAAGTATTGGATAAATATATCTTTAACAAGTACTAGGTTCGGTTACGATCTTTGCTTCGGTAGTAATGTATATGCGACTGCTGCGCATCAAACCTTGGGTTTGATCCACGGGATGTGCAGTGTTATTTGGTTTTTCTTTCAAGTAAATCTCCGTAGAAGCACGGATTCTGAACTACATATGTCCGGTAAAAGACAATAGGCTCGCCCTAATTACATATGACATAAACCATAGCTAGCGAAATGTGGATGTAATTCATCTCTGCCTCCCGCTTCGGATATATAGGCGTAATGATGTTATATAGCCTATAGGCTTTCTCGATAAATTGCCTATCCAACACTAAAAGAATTTTCAATTCGATCCAATAGTTCCTGAGATTAGCGCGTTCAACCAAATAAACAAACTCTTCAGCTTTATAATATTAATATAGATAGCTAGATTTAGTAACCATATGATAGACTTTGCAGATTACATCAGTAAAAATCTCAAATCTAATACGACATCTACCGAAAAATCTTTGACTGCCTTATCTTTTACAATAGCAACGATATGTTTTACCGTTTGATAAAATATTTCAGGCGTTTCATTACAAATGAATGCCTCCCGCTTTGATCAACTTTAAACAATATCATTGAACAAAATGGACGTGACCTATTGTTTTCAATTACATTGTTTTGTGCCGTGACAAAATGGATATTTCAATGTCAAAAAGTTTATTTACCGATGCGCTGGTATATTTTTGTCGAAGAGAACAGAGGCGGCCAGTTATAGTAAGAAAAACTGTTCAAAATAATGTTCAGATATAGTTTTTAGTTTCGTAAATATCACAAATGTTATCCTCCTAATTTAAATAAAAATCATATGTGAATTTAAATTGTACTGCAGATCACATTTGACGTTTATTAGACTTGATCGAAACTCAATTAAGAATACTTTTATTAGAAGAATTGGCTCCTAGATATAAGTTACTGTCAATGTTTGTTTAAATAGTATTTACCTAAATTAAGTAAAACTATTAAGTCTACCAACCTCGGGATCAGAGCCTTAATTAAAAAAGATGCAACTACTCTCAAATTGGAACTATGTATCTAAATATATACAAATTAATGTTTGTTTCTTTGCAATGCATGCTTTTCTGTATCAATTACCTTATTTCGATGAAACTTATCAAGTTATAATATAACAAGTTATAGAGTTATCGTATCCTGCAAGCGAAATACGGTGGAAACTATCTGCTTCATAAAATAAATGCCAATATTTTGACTCATTTCTGTCACTTTATATTCATCGTAATATTTATACGTACATCTCTGCTTATCCTTACTGCGAAACCGTTACGAAATTTAAACGTTACAAGTTGAGCCAAGTCGACCGACGAATCGAATCTTAAATCTAACGTCTTTAATTTTTATAGTTGAAGACTGGTTGCTGGGCAACAGGGCACCAACCCGCACTTGTTCTTAACAATTAATGGACGCTGCCGCTGCGAAGTTAAAGGTCTCCCAACATTAAATTTAACGCGATTCAGACCCGTTAGATTCAGGGTTAGGGCTATTAAACGATTTTCTCTCAGGCAATTTTCTGTGGCAAATCAGAGGTGGATACTGGGACCAGTAAATAGACATATAGTCGTCCCTAACAGTTTAGACCCAAACATAACTTTTAAAATATGGAAGGGATTTGCCAGGGCAGAATATTTTATTACTTTTGGTGATGCACAATAGCCGTCGCTTATGGCCTTTGCTGTAATCCCTTAACCATTTCGCTATTCATTAGGCATATCAAAAACTGTTATTCTGTCCTTTAGTTAATAATAATAATAATATTCTATCACATACACACAACACCATCTAGCCCAAACTAAGCAGGCATACATAGTATACATATAGTATATACTTTTATTTTTTGTAAATCCGTACATATTATACATAATTTGGAGGCACATCTACTTGGCGAGTATAGTAGACAGGATAGTAGTGCTAACATGCTAGAGTCCAGCTAAAGGGCCGTTTACGATAAATACAGGATCCTGTCTCCAGTGTGCAGTGATTGGAAAAGCAGAGAATTGGGGCGTCAATGGCACGAGAAACCACATCGCATATTCGAGTCACTTATATTGTAATCGAAAAGTTTACAATCAAGATAATCCAGAAGATATCCTTATAAATTTCATCGACCTAGTTACCGTGTAACTGATTTAACGCATTAAGTACTAATGTTAATATGGTTAATGTGGTGATACCAATGTTAGTGACAATTAGGGTGTTGGACATCCTTCAATGACGTCGACTGACTATGCCAATGCTGTGTGTGTCTAAAATGATAATAGTTAATAAAATACCAATAAGCGAATTCTGGTGAGGTTAGTAACAGTTAAACGTCAAATAACAAGGATCCTAAAGAACATTTTGATGTTAAAATATTATGCTAAAATCTATCTCACAGTTTGACTTTAAGGCCATAAGCACTAATGGGCAGCGATATCAAATATATGTATAATGGAGATGGATATAATGTTGTGTTTGACATCGTCCTACCTAAACGCAATTTGCAGAATGGTAGTTCTTTTTGAAGTTCTGCCAACAACAGTGACGAAAAGAACATAAAAAGTGGACCGAACAAGATAATCCATTCATTTTGACTAGCTATATCCTCACATGTATATGGTTTCAATACATGTATTTGCCTAGCGTCATGAAATACGTTCAACAAGTTTAATTAAACCAGAATTCTACTTAATCATAACAATACACTACGCCAGACAAACAATTAAAAATTTGGCTATGACAGGTGCAAACATAATAAGTCATCTGCCGTAAAGTCCTGCTCTCGCAATAACAATACATCTTCCGGCTTTTATTTATTGCCAAATGTATATGAGAGATAATTTTTGAGATATTACGCTTTAAGATACAGTCGCTACGTTCGACATTCAAGACCTTCCTAAAATAGAATTGAATAGTTTACAAAGAAAGCAACGTCGAAGTATGTAAGGACTACTTAGAAAAACAATGATATTATGTCCAACTTTTTACTACTTCGTTGCCTGAGAGTTTACCTAACGATATTTGCAACATCTCAAGTATTCTGGCCAAATATACGTGCGAAATATGAATCGAATTTCGTCAAAGTGGAAGTACCCGCTTAACACAACACCTATTTCAGAAACTGTGGTAACTCTATTCCTCTTTGCAGAAGCATAACATAAGATTATCTAGCTATTACTTTTTTCTAAAATTGGGCTTGATCTGAAATACTAGGCATACCAATGGCAATTGGTTGTAGAGAATTTATTTCCAAAAGCCAGGATGCGACACTGCATCAAAAAACTTACTCCTATTCCGATGCTTTTAAAATCATTTTTATGTTGTCTAAAAGCTTTCGTTCTAACTTACGTTCGTAATGCCGTGTAAAGACGTCATGACAGCTCAGAAATATGTTACCAATAAACTATAATCATAGATCTAATCTTTATGGATATTAATATCATGGCTTAAAAGTGACATACGAACTGTAATCGTGGAATCCTCCAGACTTATCGAATAAACGGTCATTTATCATAGATTCCAAACGTAGCTGTGACCTCGAACAGCGAACATATACTGATAAATATAAATAGTAGTAGATCGATGATAAACGTCAGCGACAAACAAAACATCGATACTTTATACCGTGGCTATATCCAGCCCTACTATTAAAATAATTATTTCATGGTCAGTATTTATGAAGCATGAAATTACTAGCGAGCCAGTGTAGGCGTCTAGGTTTTATTTGTTTGGACGTATTGCAAATGCTCTATTATCATTATAAATCAAATATCTAATAAAATAAACAAAAGTATCCTTATTCAAATAGAATTTACTAAACGTCCATTAGCCAATTTGGAACTTGTTATGGCATGAGAATGAAGAATGATCAAACTTTGTTCACAGAGTTATTGATTACTATTTAAAAACATACACATAAAAAACAAAAAATATATTTCTATATGAAATCACACTCAAAGTTAACATCACAAAATGATTATCATTTTTGTAAAAAATCTAAATCAAGATTTCAAAGCAGTAATTTTAAAAATCTTCCAATTGTTAGTAATAAAAAATTTGCTGAATATAAACTGAAGTTGCTAAAAACAAAAATAACAACAAACATCCAACTAAACCTACCACGGTGTTCCTCTACCACGAGCTCTCACTCCGGACCATAGACTGATCTACGGCCGGGAGCGAGAGGGCAACCAATACGACTGCCGTGATCAACTCACGGCGCTGCGATGCCCAAGCGAGGCAAACCGCCAAAGTGTGCAGCGCCCTGTCCTTAACAACGTCGCGGCAGTTGCCGCAGTGGTGACAACCGGGCGTCTCTTGCCGGCGTATACGACATAACTGGCAAAACAACCATGGCCAGTCATAACCTGTGTCAGCCGTAAGGTGAGGGCGCCATGCCGCCTCTCCAGCCACTCCTCAAACACGGAACTTATCGCCACGATCGTGGCGTGCCCGGCACTGGGCTGCACAAGTCGTTCCTTCCAATTCGCCAGCTGCCAGCAGCGCTGGCGGAGCTTGGATCTTGCCGCCTCGAGAGCTGAAAGGGCCGGTCTTTCACTCCGAGCTAGCGCCTCCTGGTGCTGTATATTAATTTCACCACAAAGAAATTGGCCAAGTACATCTTTGATTCTTTTTTGCAGTCTTATTCTTTCGGGCTTTTTTATTGAAATATGCTGATTTTTACTATACAGTGTTAAATAATAATTGCTATCTTTGCTCAAAGTGTCTAAAAACTTAACAATGTTTGGTTTGGGTTCTGTCAACCTATTGAATCGGGAGTTCCAAGCCTCGATGGCGTTATTCGTTTTACAACATATATAAAAAAGCCATTTATCAGAGAAATAAGCATTCTCACTAAGTCAGGTATTAACAAAGTAATCATTAAATTACTCAATTTAATGATTACTTTGTTATAACTTTTCATTGAAATTAAACAACTTTATACGGATTTTATCGCGATGTTTATCTTTATATATATAATTCTTCTGTACGTGTGTTGACAGTGAACTCCTCCTAAACGGCTGGACCGATTTGAATGAATTTTTTGTGTGTGTTCAAGTGGATTGGAGGATTTAGATTTGTTATTTTTTTGTTCCTGTACAGTACAACGTCTGTCTGGACAGCTAGGTTTTTATAAAACACTAATTTTTCATAATTTTGAAACTTTAAACTACTTTAATTGTTAAACACTTAGTTACTGTTTACTTCTATTTAAGCTATTTAATTTATAAAAACTATTTAGATTTAATTTTACACTTTCACCGACGCTTCGGTTGCTTTTCAGCAGCCATGTTCACGGGGAGACTAAGATGGTGATTGTCTCCCCGTGAACATTTAGCTGCTTTGTTCGTTTCTTTTTCGTATTATTTCCGAAACGGGTAAGCACGACTGTACTTTGTTTATTTGCTCTCCAAATAAACTATGTGCTAATAGCCTAATGCATATTTCTGGATTTGTCGATTAGCACGTGAATAAATAAATTTTGTGCGAATCGCCTAAAGAAAATATAATATTATCTAAAAAAAAGTTCAATTCGTGCGAATCATCCATTATCCCTTTTTGATGTGTATATGATTTAGGTTAATCAACAATAGTGGTTATCGTTTTTGTGCTCATCAGTCAGCGCCATAAGCGAGTAAGGTCATGTCAAATGTCGTATTTGGTGGTAGCTATTCGTGTTTTTTATGATTACCATTGAAGACCATAAAATATGCGGTATAAAGTCTCACTATCCACAAGCACTTCTAGCAGTAAATTCAAGCGCAATAGCATTCATTGTCATCTACGTGTCACATTTACAGCTGCTGCTGAGAATTGCATAACGGGAAAATTTAATAGCACTTTGCCCAAACCTGAAATCTAACCCGAAACCCACCATTAGCCTCAAACGTCAGCGCAAACTTAAACGTAACAGGATTAACGAGGTAGTCGAGACGAATAAAGTTGTTATAGAAAAAGTGACGCACCCGTTACACAATAGACTATAATAGACTCGCTCCATATGACAGGGGTCTAAATATAACACTTATTTCAAGGGATATAGCCTTCAGGGCCGTGTACGGCTGTGATAATAATATTACATTATCTAGTTGATTTTAAGATATATTTAGGCAAATAAGATTATTTAATAATGTATGTATAGCGTATTATATAAAGGAATAATCGTATAGTATTACAGATATGTAAGTATCATCGGATGTTAAAAAATGGTTAGCTAATTTATATATACATTTTTTTTACACAATTCTAAACACCATTTATTACTTATGCTTGCCAATCTACAATATAAGTAAATTGGTTTTTCTTTTTGTCATTCATAGTCATATTCGGACATGACATCAGCAGTTCAGCACCCTCGAGAGTCATTATCTACAGTTAATTCCAATAAGCTCATATTTTTGATTAGAACTTCGATGTATCAACATTATTTCAACTTTCTATATGGACAGCCAAAAATTCAAAACTATTGATAGCAGTGAGAAACGTAATAACTTGTTACTTAAGCCAGCCGAATTTTTATGGCCCGGCTTTACTATTACAAATTTGCCAAGCGTTTCCCGGTAGTAAAACATAAATAGTTACTCACTCATATTATCGAGGTATTTCATGTTAATTGTTTCAAATACAAATAGCAAATATAAAATACTCATAGCTCCATAGCTATGAGTATTTTATATGCCCATGCTCAAAAAAATTGAGGCTTTAGTGAAATTTGATTGTCAACCATAATTCAATCATACAATTCACTGGAACATCAAATAAATTAAAAATAAATATGCGTACGTTAAGTATAGAAAGCGTCCAAGACATCCCGTCATGCTGTTTGGGCTCAAATCTCGCATTCGATCGGAATTGTGGTTGAACAACTAACTAATTATTCCGTAATTAATATTCGTATAAGTAGTCAATTCATACGGAATTCACGTAGACATTTATAAATTACCGTTAAGTCACCACGCCGTGGGATTCAGGGTCTGAAAATAAAACCGTTGTAAATACTCCGAAATTGGCAATATGGCCGATAAAATAAATGTCCGTTTTGTTTCTTCCTCATGTTGCGGACAATGCCGTCATCGACCCGTTGTTAACTCTTGCACTGTAGTTTAAAATACACCTCTGCTTATCCTTAGTGGGATGTCGCCATGTTGTTTAGCTGTTCATTCAAACGTTACTAGTTGGCAACTCAAGCAGTGAATTGAATCGTGAAAAAAGGTTTCCTTTATTTTCCTATCGACGCGCGACGCCGCGACGTGGTGCTTTATAATTTTAACTGGATATTCAAAGCTATTCGAATTTGAAATATAGTTATAACCTTAAAACCTTTAAGTCGATATTAGATGACATAATGTAGATGTATATTCTAATAGGTAGACAACGACAAAGTATCCGTATAAATAAAGTTTCAATCACAGGTAATAACCTAATAAACCCACCCGGTTTATTAGGTCATTGACTATGAAATTGCCGTTTATGTCATTCGTCTAATTTCGTAGTTTCTGTACAAAATACAATGGTTATTTAAAAAATAAATTTTATTCCTAGAATAGACTATATATATACATTTAATCAATAACATGTATTATTTATATTAAATATCAATAATCTTTATTACAATTTGTATTAAAATTTATATCGCTTAGTGTTTGCTCATATTCGTCGTTTCAATTTGCCATAAGTACGTGATGGTTGATGTTAAGAGAAACCATAGTGGCCTCAATACAAACAAATATGTATATAATACGAAAAGCAAAGCATAGAATTCAATATGGCTATTCAAAAAATATTGAAGAAATAGTTAATATGGTATTTGGTACCGATTTTCTTTATACTTAAACTCCTATTCAGTCATTTAGGTCAGTCAGTCAGATTTAGTGCTGTCACAGATAATTATGTAACAGTAAAACATTGGTAATAATACATGTTATTATAACTCGAGAATCTAAGCCGCGTCCTCACTTACGATACTGGAACTACAAACCAAACTCACATACACTCACTAAACTACACTGTTATTCACTCCCACGTGATTAAAATTGTGGGACTTGTTGAGTGTGCCCGCTAAAGGTTACAGCAAACAAAAATGATCACGGCGCGTATACCGGTAGTAATCGGATACGTCTTACTGTTTTGTATACATTACGAGCCGATCATTTGGTATTTTGACAGGTACACAGGTACACACTCGTGCGCCGATCGTTTTGCTTTTCGCAGTGTCTTTAGAAATCAGACCTATATGATAAAATTGTCGTACGTTTACGCGAATGATATAATTATGTACATTGAAATTAAACAAAATTATTTCGCTTACGGATTTTGCTTACGCAGCCATGTTTAGACTAGCTCCCCGTGAATATGGCTGCTGAAAAGCAACCGAAATGTCGGAGAAAGCGTTAAATTAAATCTAACTAGTTTTATAATTTAAATAACTTAAATAGTAGTAATCAGTAAAAGTGTATAACAATAATAGTTTAAAGTTTCAGAATGATAATCCGTATAAAATTGTTTTATTTCAAGGTCTACTGAACTTGTAAGGCACGTATGTCGTTTACTGTTTAAAAACTTATTGGCGTTATTGCTTTCAGATAGTTACTAATTAATAATTTGTAAAGAAATTGTAACACCTGTTTTACCCTCGTTCAAAGTGCAGGTGGTAGAAGCTATATCTATAAAGGACAATGAAATGTAACGCTACGGTGAGTCATGGTATTGTCCATTTTGTCGTTTGTTGCCCCTCCCCATTTAGTCAAAGTTTAGGTGCGGTTGGACTTTGATTGGTAGAGAAATGGGCCCGTTTTAACTATGTTTAGTCAGGTATGGTGTGTTCTGATTCGTGTTTGATTTTTTGGGGCGCTAGTCTATATTTAAATGTTAAGCATTGATCATTTCTAATGGTGTTCTTGTTAACGATAGAGTACTGTCTAAAAAAATACTTACTACCGCCAAAAGTTTGTCTATAATTAGATAACGGATATCACCTTCGTAGTAATAAATAGTTCCTCACATAAGATTGTAGTTCGATTTATATAAAGATAATTTTGCATAAACATTTACACAAGCAAATAAATGAAACGTTTTCAATGTGAAATTTTGTTTAATTATTAACTTTAAATATTTTAACTTGATATTTAATAAAGTATCGCATTACAATGGTCTTACAAGTTAGATCGCAATAGTCGCATAATTGTTATTTAGTGCCCAAAGCCAAGAGCAAAAAGATAACCCAGGTTAAAGCAGTGTGCTAACAGACGGGCACGCCACGATCGTGGCGGTAAGTCCCGTTTTTGAGGAGTGGCTGGAGAGGCGGCATGGCGCCCTCACCTTCCGGCTGACACAGGTACTGACTGGCCACGGTTGTTTTGGCCAGTTCCTGTCTCGTATACGCCGGCAAGAGACCACTGCGGCGACTGCCGCGACGTTATAGAGGACACGGCGCTGCACACTTTGGCGATTTGCCCCGCCTGGGCATCGCAGCGCCGTGAGTTGATCGCGGCAGTCGGATCGGTTGTTCTCTCGCTCCCGGCCGTAGTTCAGTCTATGGTCCGGAGTGAGAGGTCGTGGAACGCCGTCGCCTCCTTCTGTGAGGAAGTAATTTCCATCAAGGAGGCGGCGGAGCGGGAGAGGGAGCGTTTAAACCCTCTCCCCAACCGCAGAGCCGGGCGCCGGAGGGCGCGCGATGACCTCCAGCCACCCTGAGGTTTGACCTGGGGGTAGCGGGCTTTGTGGGCCTGCCCGCTATCCGTTCAGCACCAGGTCCGAGAGGCGGCGTGCGTGTTCCCACGCGCGCCTCTGTGTCGAGTCCGTCTCCCCTCTAGGGGGGAGACAGTAGGGTTTTTATAATGTCGGAAGTGCCTAGTTTGGGTAGGTATTTTGTGTAGTGGCCTGCCGTTTCATACGGCGGGCCGAAACCTCGGCGGGGTCGCGACCGCATGCGAAAGCGATTCGCGCGGCCCCGCCGATAGTGGTTTTGTTGAGGAACACCGTGGTAGGTTTAGTCGGTATTCCGGGAGGTACATTATTTCTTTTCCATCTTCTTTTACCCCGGCGAGTCCGACATAATCCCTCCGCCCGCCCCCGCGGAGGGATATGCGTCATTGCATTCCCGCACGTAAAAAAAAAAAAAAAAAAAAAAAAAAAGTGTGCTAACAGAGGGCATGTGCATGAATCTCAGATGGGTTCCTTGTTCCACATTAAAAAGACTAAAGTATAATAGTAGACAATGACAACTGAATCCAGTTGTCATCTATCAGTTCAGCGATCTGTATGTGGGAGGTGTAGGTCAATGAATCGACACCATAATTAATTAATAATTTAGTAATTTGTAATCATTTTCTATACTAACTTAATTGACGCTTCACCACAACACACTGTCCTGAGTATTGTGGGTTCAATCCTCATAAATATTTGTGCGATCCACAGATAGTAATTGTATCGAATAATAGGTAGGTACCTATTCTTTGTTTGAATGTTTGTAGTAGTGCAGTAGTCTTAGTAAAAAACAAAATATAATAAACATACAACCCAAATTTATGAATATTTTCTATATATAGATTTTTTGTTTTATTATATTGATGAAAAGAAACTAAATGTTATTACTATCTTATTTATCCTACAACTTGTACATTTGCGACATAGTCACAAAGTGAACTGAGTTGTAAATGTCTAAAGGATAAATCAACATAATTCCATTGTAACTGGAGACTTATAAATAAATAACCTTACTGATTCCTACAATAGACAGACGCATCAAAACTCGAGACAAATATAAAATAAGTACGACTCATTCCCCTTTCAGTAACGAAATGTATGTACGTCGAAGTAATTCGGGGTCCAATGTTTGTTTTCGCGATCGTCGACTAAGATTGTCGGTCAACGCCCTCGGTGCAATTATAGTGAGAGCGCGGTTGTCGGTCACCGCGACCCGTGCACCGGGTTTCTGTGTCACACCAACCGGACCTACTGCACTCTGCAACCGATACCACCTACATCATCTTTAAATTGAGGTATAACGGACGGAACAGGTGATAATTACTGTAATCATCAAGCTTTATGAGAATATCATAATTTTTTCGACATTAAAAACGTTCATAATTATTTCCTCATTTAATAATAATCAATTATAATTAACGTATTAACTCAAGCTTATTTATGTTTAGACTTCTCTAAAGATAGCGTTATGATTCATTTAACGTTTTGCTAATCCATTCATAACGGACTAATAATCCTTGCCCAATTACATGATTCTGAGTCTGACTGTGAGCTACCTAGCCTTCTATTGTAATGACTGGATAATATAACTTAGCTATCAATCGCTCAATCTAATACATTATTTAACTTAAGAGAAACATTGTTCGCGAAATCATTTCTCATATCGAACAATGTGCCACTCTCTCACCTAATAAATCATGCAGTGTTTTGTCAGAAGTATGATAAATTACACCCACATTGTGGCCTGTGATTTCAACTTCACCTAATTGGACTTGTTTCTATTTTGAGTCTGTTTATCACCATTTCATAACTTGGTACATTCATTTATAAACCAGTTAGATCTCGTTCGAACTATGAAATTATTTACTTTTCTGCCACTTCGAGTATTTCTAATTCTATATAGCAAAAGCGTCAAACTAAAAACATGAGTTGCAGCGGTCGTCGACCCTGGCACTCCGGTCCTGCCTCACAGATAATATGATTCGATAGATAACTGTATAGATTTTTTATTGCTGCCAAATCTAGGTTATGCATTTGATTCGTGATCATTTTTTGCGCACAAATAGTCTCTTATACATTGTAACTGTTTGAATATGTGACGTCGGACATTGTAATTTTATAGATGAACGTTTTTGTAGCGTAATGAAAATAGACACGTCATCCTTTAGAATTGGTTGCGAATTACCCTAGTAGGTACCTACAGTTTATGAGTAATTTTATCTAGAATTTGCCTCGTTGAGAGGTTCTAATGTTGCAAAGGATTGTTTTTATCGCAATCACATATAAATATGTAAGTATATGCCTATAATTATGCTAAACCTTAGTTTATTATTTCTGCAAAATTCAGCATAATTATGTCTATTTGAAATATAACTAAGGTTTAGAATAATTATTAATGTCATGATTATAAGTTTTATCTAAATCGCAGCACGCTTATTTCACACGCTACTTTACAAATTACACATAGAAAGCTCTTTGTTGCTCGATCAATATGATAATAATACGTCACCGTCACTGCCTGTATTACGCCATTTAACTATTAATATCAAAGATAAGCCACTCAGACAAAATATTGCACGACTAGATGACTGTAGACTTTGTAATAAATGTGTACGTATACAATCTGACAGTGTGAACAATGGTCAATAATGTTTTTGTGTGATCAGCATTGAAGTGGGTCACAGGCATCACATAACTGCTCATGACACAATACAACCCGCGCAAGTTCAATATTTTGCAGCTTTGGCATCAACTGTGCATACGCAGAGTTTTTAATGTACACGTTGACAGACGCGAGGTTGGGTATAAAACTATAACGGCTTTATGAAACGCGAACTAACACATAATCCGATACTTAAGCTATGTGTATTATATATTTTATGATAATAATTTAATAATAATGTTTCTAAATTCAAACTTTTACCAGCCTTTTTCAGTGTCTATAAAGCCTACTACAACATAGGAATCAAAAATGTCTAGTAAGAATTGTATTTTCTAAAGTTTAAGAAGCACTTAAATATTCATATCCATTCTTAACGTTTTGTATTAAGAATTATTGTACGGATTTCACCAGGTCTTAGATTAAATCTGAACGGATCTTTAGTTAACTTTTACATCATAATATCGCAAATGGTTGAGACGGACTTAAGGCAATAATACAAATTTATATGAATTTTATGCTCTTTAATTATTATGTAATAACATGCAAAGATATTTTAGTTTATTCTGTTTCCAAACAGCATATAGTAAGGATAATAAGACTGAAATTGTTTTTGATAAATACTTTATATTTTTACGTGACATGCGACTGACGGCAATATCACGGACGTTGCTAGGCACATTATTACCAGCGAGAAAGGTTGATAGCACAGTGAGACTTATCGGCAAAACAGTCAACGTTAAGGTTTATTCACCCGAATTGATTTTACGGAATCTGGGCTTATTAAATGTGCTGTGAACGATGATATGACGATGTTGACATATCTATTAGAACTAAACTGCTTTACTGGATATCAAAACATAAATGCTTCAAGTGTTATTTGATTTCACACTCTGTCAACTATTATGTCGTGAATTGCCTAAGTTTTAAGCGGATACATTAACATTTTGGATCATCATCGTGTTATTCAAAAATATCATTTGGTATAAATGTGGTTCATTCAATAGGTACTTTAAGCTGCACTTCAAACTTCTTTACACATTATTAGGGTTCCGTAGCCAAATAGCAAAAAACGGAACCCTTATGGATCCGACATGTCTGTCTGTCTGTCTGTTCGTCCGTATGTCACAGCCACTTTTTTCCGAAACTATAAGAACTATGCTGTTGAAACTTGGTAAGTAGATGCATTCTGTGAACCGCATTCAGATTTTCATACAAAAATATTAAAAAAATCAATAAATTTCCCCATACTTAGATCTGAAACTCTAAAATATTTTTCACCAAACCCATACGTGTGGGATATCTATGAATAGGTCTTCAAAAATGATATTGAGGTTTCTAATATAATTTTTTTCTAAACTGAATAGTTTGCGCGAGAGTCACTTCCAAAGTGATAAAATGAATCCCCTCCCCCTTCTGAACTTCTAAAATAAGATAATGATAAAATTAAAAAAAATATATGATGTATCATAAATCGTAAACCCCAATTCATCTTTCATTCAATCAAATCAAATATAAAAATTAAAAGAAAACATTTAATTTCATAAACATAAACCTTATGCATAAACCGTGAATCATTTTTTTCGAATAATAAATCTGTAAAAAATACACTATTATTAAAACATCGATCAAAGTTTCAACGAACTACAAGAATTTTTATATTATGTTACTTGCTGCTACGGAACCCGTCATGGGCGAGTCCGACTCGCACTTGACCGCTTTATTTGTAGTTAATAGGCGGCGCGTCTTTATTTTCAAATTTGTACATTTCAGGATTGCTGATAAGTATATCTACCTTAAAAAATTAAAGAATTAATACTTATCTGCAAAACGGGTCAAGAACATCTTTAAAAGCCTTTTGAAGAAGCTTAAGTATGCTGATTTTTGCCGGTTGATAGCCATTATCTATATTGATAACTTTTAATAATGAATCGCGGCTTAGTATTTGTCTCACAAACTCTGATAGACGATAAAGAAACCAAAAAGTGTAATTTATTTACCTATGGTACAGTACTCGATGAACCCAAAATTTCATATATGCAAACAAATCTATCCTCACGCACTTTAAATTGACATATCTCTTTTTTTGTCAACTGGACAATTTGTCTCTAAATGTTAGCCCACGCTTATAACTACTAAATGTTACTAAACAATAGCATTCAATTTGTTACAGCCATTGTAGAGATTAGCGTGCACATACACATATACAGTTTACTACATGCATGTAAAGATAATTCTGTCATCGAACTATTAACCAATGCGTTAATGCGGTAGATGACTCACTTCGGTCGTAAAGCAGACAAATAAACTTAGGAACTCATGCAGAAAATCATCACCGTCATAAGACACTGCTCCGATAATTCTCTTCGCGCCGACAGATGATACGAGTATAAATTCTTGCCTACAACGTGAACAGTTAACCATCAAGCAAAAATAAATGCTAATAATAAAAAGCAGTAGTTATTACTAAGCTTTTGTAGAGGTGAATCGTGTCTGTGAAGAGTGATGCTCTATGTTTCGGTGTAGGCGCGCCTGGCTCCATCTGCCGTTGTACCGTTATTTGACACAGTAACCGCAAAGCGAGAGATTAATGTAACCAGTCTGCGCAGCCGCATACAGGGCGGCTACAGGAAGGTACACGCTTCCATAGTACAACTAAATAGGTCGAAGATAGATTACAGCATTTTGAAGCCAGCTTGTAAATCAACGAAAGAAAGAGATAAATAATGGTAGGTTTGTTTAAACAAAGGTGAATGAATACTAACTCGTGGCTTCTAAAGTGAACAGCGAGATAGGTGATGCCTAGTTTCTATTTTAGTACAAAGGTGAATAGTTTTGAGTTCGGAGTACAGTTGTGTTGCAATAAAACAGTTTACGATCCACGAAGTTCGCTTTGCCGTAAAAAATATTTCTTTATCTCATCTGTTTCAAGCCAATTAACCACTAGTGTAAAGTCTTAACGCCGACAGAGACAAGCTATAAACTTCGATAAGTCAAGAGAAAATGCGCTCGCGTTAATTATTTCAATCCTTCTTATTGTATTTTATAGTCTTTATGGAGTCAAAGCAAAACTTTGGTTTATCAATTTAATATAGCTGATCTGTAATCTCAAATTGAAAAAGATCAATCAGGTTCTATGTTCTATACGTCAAAGAGGATAATTATGTTGGTGGGTTTATTGAAGTTGAATATTGGAACTCTCATATCTAACTTGATTTATTAGGTAAATGAGGGTCCGTCAATTTCTTGGAGGTCTTTTCATAAGCTTTACTCTTTAGCTGAATCTAGCAACTAACATAAATGTAAATTCAGTAACTACAGTAAACTTAGTAGCCAATAAACTTTGACATTAATAAGTGTTACTTTGTGACTTAAATGAATTTGACATTAGTGGTTATATTAAGTCACATTTATATTGCGAAGATAGGTATAGATCTGGTTTTTCGCAAAATGATATAATAATTATGTAGATATACAAATATTTTGCTCATCTGTCATAAAATCTTTATTCTTATGAAACGAAGTACCGAATACTTAACGGCAGATATCTAGTGCATTTGGTTTTAAATAAATTTTAATTGCTTGATAAAACCTGTTTAATTAGACAACATTATGTAAAAGATATAAAATATTTCTACTATAAAATAGCTTATAGTATTTTCGGCAACATAATTTATAATTCTACACCGGTAAAAACATGTTACTATTCTTTTTTAAATTTGTTAACCTCTAACGACCCCGTCCATAGCACGTTACTGTATGAATATGATGCTCTCGGTACAATATTATATATTATGATATTGTATTGCTAGCTTTTTAAAAAATACTCCTTCTACTCATGTGCATAGTTCTTGTCTCAACCGAGACCAAATTTGAGACATGCGATTGTGGACACTTGTGTTCCAAGCAAAAAATTGGGATCGAATCCACAATTCACAGCACAGCAGCGATGAAGTAACCAATTATACGCCATATACGTATCCACGTACCACCAACCATCAAGCAGTTTACCGGGAACCCGTTTCTATCAGACGTAAAGTGAAACTTTTATTTCTACTTATCAAAGGGCGATTGCAGGCCTGCGCCATTAGAGGATAACAAATAACACACGTCACAAAATGCCCGCGCGCGTTGTAGCGAAGGTTTAATTAACGACGTTTTATTAATTGCATATGTGACTTTTTATTGCATTTCACTTGAATAGTCTACGAGTAGGTTCTAATAAATAAGACCTGTACTGCCAAATCACAGTGAAGATTTATAATAGGGACAGCAAAACATGGCATTCGAGAGTTTCTTTCATTCGACCTTTGACGTCACAGGCGGGGTCTATTCAGACCCCACGCGTTATTTTTAACCCTATTTTTTCAAATTGACTTCTAATGATCGCGTGCTCTCGGCTAATCTCAATTCTCAGTGCGCCGAAGGGGCTCTCGACAGGTGGACGTACGTCGCACTTCCCCTAAGGTAAGTACGTATTTTAATTACATGGGGATACCTGTAGACCCGTGATTTTACCTAGTTTATATTTTCTATTTATTTATGTTTATGTAATATGCTTTTTTTAGACTACGCGTTGTATATCGGCAAAAATGAGTCGCCATCTCTCAAGAAACACCATTGCACAAATTCTGTATGCCTATAGTTACTATTATAGCTAAGATTTTCAAGACACGGATGTAAGAGCAATATTGTGGAAGTTGATCGACACAGAGCAGCCTCTAGGTCCTAATACCCCAAATATGAAGCGTAAATGCAATATTTGCCTAAGGATGAAGAACGTAACGTGTATTCTTTGTAAATATTGCAAGCCACATTCTACATCAATTGCTCATAGTTCACGATGTCAAACCAAAGAATAATTTTCAACGTTACTGCACGATAGTAATATTGAGGCGATGTCGTTTTTTTTTGTTTATATAACTTTTTCTTCTTCTAATTATATGTTTTTAGTTCCTATTTTATCAGAAAATGATGATATTTTACTCAGAAGGTAATTATTATGTAAAATTTTAGCACATAAGTCAAGTGCCTTAAAAAGTATTGATACTAGATGTTATTTTTCAAATATGTTCCTAAAAAGATTGAATTTATTAGTTATAATAAATACCTTTCATAAATATTAATATGTCTTTTCTTATAATCTGAATTAATATTTAAGTAATTTTCAAAAATATTAAATGTACATGTCATATAATTATGGGGATATTTTTGGACCCCACGCGTGACGGAATTTTACCTTAAAGAACGTGTGTACTTAAAGGATATTGCCCAGATAATTCCTTATCTCTCTTCCCATACATACATTTCTGCCCACGGTTTCGATCTCGTGATTTCTATGAAAATTTGTTACTTGGATAAAATAGTATCCTATATGATCTATCTGTACACACAGAAACTGTACACAAAGTTTCATCTCAATCCGTGCAGTTGTTTACGCATGCTTGAGTAAACTACAAAATATTCAAATATCATCTTCACTTTTATATTTATCATATTAGACAGGAAGAACAACGACCTATTTTTATTGTAATAGTAAGGAAGAGATAAGCATATTTTGTTCGTATGTGTGACTTTCATTAACGCGTATTGATTTAGGTAGAGTCAAGAGTATTATTATCCCAAATGTTTTAGGTATATATTAGTGCTTAGTAACAGAGAACCGGAATATTATATCATTTATTAAAATAAAAATAATGTACAGTGTTATTACATGATGTTAAATAAAAGAGTGCACGCAGGACTTTTGGAATAAGGCTTTAAGAGTGTCCTTTATTATGGTTACTATCACACAGCTATGCTATAAACATCCCACTTACAATCTAATATATTAATTTATCCTGGTGCGCTAACTTAGATTTGGCCCGTTTCACCAGTTTACATTAGCCTATAATAATAATCATATCAGCTCTGCATTTACTCTTTCCTACTGCTGTATACTCTTATAAGCGACAAAAAGGGCCATAGTCCACCACGCTGGTCCACCACCATTGCGGTTTGGCAAACTTCACATATTATCTTCGAGAACATGGAAAACTCTTAGACATGCAGGTTTCCTTACTCCGTTTTCTTCGTTATTAAAGCGAGTGACAATGAACTATTTGATACGTACATAACTTCGAAAAGTTTTAGTTAGGGATCGAACTTGGCATCGCAGTACGAACGTTACCCTATGGCTATAAACATAAATTAAATTATTTGGTATTTAATAAATGGCGTGTGTTACTTATGGCATACTCCCCGCTTATACTCTTCATCCTTACAACTTGTTATGGCTAAACACTTACTTGAAATAGACAAATACAAACTACATTATTTCGATTGCTAAAACTGGATTACAATCATATTATTAAAAGATTTAAATAGGCATTATATATCAACATTTTGAATTCCTAACCATGTCTTTTCGCCGAAAGATCGTAGGTTATTGCTCCTTATAGATTACTTATTCAGAATGGTAGAAAATAAATAATACTATAAAATAGGATATTAGAACATTATGGTAATGTTAGGTATATCTCACGTTTATTTGTATGTATTATATAGTTTGTATATAAATTAGCATATTTGTATTATATGTTTTGTTGACATTCTCATAAATATCTACAATGTATTAATTTAGTGCACCTTTAGCGTATTATGCATAAATAAATATATACTTCTAAGCCATGTTTTATATATGATGTTTAAATAATTATGAGTTTTGCTTACCTGACTAAACTGACAACTTCTTTAGACACTAAGAACTTATTAAAGAAAGATGTAAACAAATTCTATTCTACCTTTTGCTAAAATATTTGTTCTGTCACACATTTTAAGATCACAAAATAGACGTTATATAGTATAAACATTTAAAAATCCTAACTAGTAAGTCTTTTCTTCGAAATATCACGGGTTGCTACTCAAAAGATCACTTATTTAGTATGATAGAAAAGCAATACTAAAATAGGATTTTAGAACATTATGATAATATTATATCTAACGTGTTTATACAGTTCGTTTATCATCAGTAAGCATATATTATTTATAGATATTCTCATGAATATCTACTATGTGTAGTTGTTTAGTGCACCTTTAACGTATTATGTTATGTATAAATAAATATATACTTCTTAATCTTGCTTTATAATATGTCCTATCATTTTACCCCTATATTAGTTTGGAGTGCATCTACTATCTGACAATTAAAATCAATCAATTGTTGGTTGTTGATAAAAATATATCTAGCCTCTTTAGAAGTACTATGATGATATAAACTTCGAAATGAACAATTAACCGTTAACAATATTCGGTGTAGGCTGTATCTATCGTGTGTCTGTGCTTATGTTAAGAGTACGTCACCCTGAGATGAAATAAAAACATATTTACAACGTCCACCGGTAGATGTCATTAGCATCTTTGCATACATAGTCCACTGAAACGAAGGAGACGCTATTACTTCCAAAATTTCAGTTGTCATTCGATTTTATTTATGGCTTTTATTCTATGTATAGAAGTCTCATATAGTGATATATTTTTCTGATGTAAGCTACTAGGTGATTGGGGTCATCGACATCTTTAGATGTAATGCCTCCATCTTAAAAAAAGGTTTTACTATGAGATTACTTTTGCAAATCACAATTAAAGTAGAAAATGCGTAGAGCTCTTTGCTTAAAAAATATAGTACGTAATATGTTTTACGATTCCAGTTTTGCTATTTTGGTCATTTTGACGTATACATTCTAAGTTTAAAAGGATATTAATAATCGCAGCGCATATGTACGTATACGTGGTGATTATTAATAACTTCTACAAATAATACAAATAACTTGTTTCTAATACATAACAATTGATTAAGTAAACAGGATAACATCGCATGCGTGTTCATGAAAGGCATATGATTTATGGAGGCTACTAACTAAATTCCGATTCGTCCATTTTATGTACAAGATGGTAATAGGGAACCATCCTATTAATTACGACTAGAAACCTGACGGGTTGGACTACTTAAAAAAGAAGCTTATTCTCGGCAAATATAATTGAAGGGTATAGAAGAAAACAGTTTAAATTCAAAAAGTAAATTATACTATTTAAAGCGTAACTCTTTACTGCCTCGTTAGAGCTGCGGTAAGTCTGCATGCATGTTTGCGTCAGATTGTGAAGTTTTAGATTCGATAATTGGGTTAGCAAAGTTAGATCTCGCAGGAAATGTTCAGTGGCAATACAGTGTATAGAAAAGAGCCTGATGCAACTAAAGCTTCATACAACCCCTATTATGTGTAAAACATCCCTGCCAACCCCTTCACCAATATCAGCAGTTAATTTATTAATATGTCAAGTCTTAGAATACAGAACGTAATTAAAAAGCTATTGTGTCTGGGCTCCGGTGTGCCGCTGCGACGCATAGGTCATTGCGTGTAGTAAAATTATAAAGTAACTGTATCACTAGCGTCTTAGAAACAAATGGAAAATTAAATCTGTACATTTTAAGCTGTTATACTATGGATAGAATATAATTATAATACTTACAATGTGGTTGGAAACTTTTCAATGTTTCGTACGTCGATGACGACGCGTATGAGGAAACGTTATGAAAAGTGCCGTCTCTTATAATTTATTGTTTTATGTCGAGGACGTCTATGTCCCTGCGTACCGGTGCGGTGACGAGAAAATAGTTTCATTACGTTTCACACCAGAGAGCTATTTTAATAGAATGTCATGTGTTTTGACGTCAACAGCACTCAACGATATTTTTTGTTCAGTATTTTTTTATTAGTAGTCGTGTTTTTATAGAACATAGTACTGCAAATTTGTAATTTTTAAATGGTCTGTTGAACTGTTCTCTCTCTTACCTCATTTACCGGATTTTGACACTCGTTGTAATTATTACGCAACAAAGAAACATTTGCGCTCTCATTATAATCTTTATGCAATTAAAACGGTATCCGTTTTAAAGGACTTGAGATTTGGAGGTTTGACCTTATTACGAGTCTTAGCAACTTCCTTAAGTGAAGAAAGTATGTTCTAGAAGTTTGTTCATAGTAGTACCAGGATCGCTGACGTTCTCCTACACATTTTATACTAGTTGTAATAGCTTTGAAATGTGGGCCAAGTTTGTCTCACTATGTTCGCTCGGCAAAGCTTAAAGCTCGACCGGTTGGCGGGTCGTTGACCTGCCAACCTACTGGCTGTTTACCCCGTACAATTCGCGAGATCGCTGGAAATATACTAAACTATCCTTTACTTAAGACATAGAACAAGGTGTACGGAACAAATGTACGGTACATTTAATAGCTCTAAAGATAGCACTCTTTATCGGTAGAAAATTGGATCGAAAATTATGACTTTTTGATATCGGTTATTTCTTAGTTAATTAGTTTTAGGTTAGTTATTAGTGTTAGAGACACGATATCTCTAGGCGGCATCCAAAATTATGCTTAGGATTTCGTGTAAAGTGGGACAGCCCAACTGGTGAAATACTATCCTATGTAAGATCGCAGCCAAACAACCTTTTTGTGTACCTTCGGTGAGCTCTTTAAACGAATAGTATGCTTCTCGCAGGTCCAGTATTATCTTTGCCCTGTGCACTACCAGCACAGCGACTCTAATTTTTGTGGGTTAGCAAAACACGGGTAGCAGCCAAACCACACAAACACAATTGCAAGCGTCCATAGTCTCCAGTAACCGCCTACCATCGAACTGACCGTACATGACCGTATAAGTTCTTATTGCGTTATAAGGACTATTTTCCACTTTATTTGCGAGAACTAATGAATATAAATAATACGTTAAACTCATAAATATAAACCTGAGATTGTCATATCCAGTAACAAGAGTGAAAATATCTGTTAAACCGGCTATAATTTAACATGACTTTGACATTTATCTACTCTCCAGCATTAGTATAAAACTCGAAACATTTAACATATAGGTTTTATTATTATCGACTTCTCGATTCCTTACATTTGTTATGGTTACGAGATGAAATTGTCATTTTGCTTGTTATGAGCTAAACAGATGTTGAAAGGTCTTCGACTAAATGCATTGTAATTAATTAGTCATTCACATACCTATCATGATTATATATTATATAAAGATTTTGTGGCTTTATGAAATTCACAAATAGAATCACGATTCACTTGTAAGAGGTTTCTAGACATAATTTGTAAAAATAGAGATATGTATTAAAATGTCGAGTGGTCTTAGATACGCGATAGTCAACGTTTAATTAACATATTTCTGTTTTATCGGCTAACGCACACGTTTACGCACAGAGCGCAGATGCAACCTGCCAGTGCAAGGATGTGTGCAGTAAGGACGAGGCATTAGGCACGCTGCGCGCCCTGCGGCTAGTTGGAAAACAACTTGCGTCGTTGCTTTTACGTACGCGTTACATGACGTGCCGACTAGAAATGGCGACTGCTTTCGCATTCATCGCTTGCATAGAAGTGCATGCACAAGTTCAAGGCTGGTCGAGTCCCGCTTCCCATTGCATGTGCATACGCATTAATTCTGCTCACAAACCGACTACCACCATTGTCTATCACTCGAGAACCGGGGTCGAGGAACCCATAAAGGATTAATGACACTATTGTGGGGAGTTATAATCGTGTCTTTCATTTTTCTGCTACCACCTGCGGGTACGCTTATTTCCCGCGGTACGAGACTTTTATTGCTGAACTGTAATTTCATCGTAGCTAAGTGCGGGTCGGTTCCACATGAAATTCTATTCTCAACATTTAAACGAGATTTCTGAGACCTGCTCGTGACCGAGACGCATAGGTGAATATATTTCAACCATGTCTAGATTATCAGAACCATTCGCCAAGTACGCAGAAATTGTGCAGGGCAGTTAAACAGTGATTAACAAGAGGAAGTTCGTTGTCATCGAGGGTTGATAGACGTTCATTTGAGTTCGCAATTTATACGAAGTCCTATTATTTAAGTGCATATTTATATATACGTCCTGTTTATACATAACAGGTATTCTATTTGAGGCAGGTTAGTTTTGTGTGGTGCAAAGAAAATGAAGAGCGAGCACTATCATTATAACACCAGTAAGTGTGGCCATTACCCAGTCTCGTGCCAAACCCGGTCATTATTATAATATTTTCTGGAACTATTAGACGAAGTGGCTTACGGGGTACGCCGTTATTGTAAAATATCGGGTAATAGCCTCTAACCAGCAACAAAAATCGATTGTGAGCTTTTGGTACGAAGTAATTTTAAAGCTTGTAAACCGCAATGTTAAAAAGAAGAATAAAGGCGATGTGTTTATATAAACTGCGCAGGGGAGCCTACAGTCTGTGCTTTAATGAAGCACTTAAAAAACAATATATTTACGTGTAAATAGTGAGACATTGGACGTAAAAGCTTTGAAAATCGCCGCGCACGTTAGCCTTGCAATTTAGATAGTCACCGGCGTTGCGCCAAAGAGTTTACAAAGTTTGCATTTACCTATATAATTTATTCTATACGACCAACGTCATAGGGTTGTCTTGTTTATTAAATTATGCATAATTTGTAGATATGTGATATTTTAATTGTTTGACTAGTTAGAATTACTACTTTTAGTGTCGGAATAGGTTACACACAAATAAAATGATTTTATAATATGTGGCATTGCTTATTCGTCATGCCAAGTTAATATAGACCAAGAATTTAAAAAAAAAGTTTTTTTTATGGACTTCAATACTATAATATTGTAATTATATGGACTATCGAAACTAAAACTATCTATAAGAATATACTAACCTACTGCTGTAAACTTGACCTGTAGTATACTAGAGACGTGTCTGGAATTATTGCTAGCTGATTTAGAAACGCAAGTATTAGAAAATTTAAAACACAATTCAGTCTCTTACAGTACTTGGCAGACAGTAGTAGTCTTTCATTTTACTTTACCAGATAATTACATCTGTCGAATACAATTCACAATCATGTATATTGGTTATTGTCGATATCTTTGTACATAATTTAAACCAAGTTTATATGAGGTACTTAGCGTTCCTCTACCGGCATAGTTTTTAATTGCCAAAATTTATAACCGTTTCTCCTAGCCCTGCTTGTAATTGTGTCTTCTCGGAACGAACGGGATGAGGCCATTGACCATAAACTTTTTATGGTGTAGTGAAATCGCTCCAAAATGAATGAGGTTATATTTAACGATTTTGCGATGGGAATACATTTGTTGGTTTTTATGATGTATATACAGCTATTAATATCATAAAGAGGAAAGATTTGTTTGCTTTTAATCGATAAACACCGAAACCACTAAACCGATTTTAATAATGCTTTTACCATTAGAAAGTCAACCACCTATAATAACATAAACTATATAACATAATGCTACGAGCCACAGGAGCGGAGTAGTTATTATGATCATAAACAAATATATTATTGTATTCTCTATCATGCGATAGACTTAAATAAGCAGTTATATAATAGTAATTATTTTCCATCTAAAATTGAAGACATTCATAGTGTCACCCAATTACAAAAGTTTTATTTCTGCTTATGAATCGGCTACACAATACGGCGCACATTAACCTCGGTGACACTAAAGCTATTACGCCCTTCATGGAATTGTCTTACATAACATAATATAATATATAATACTTCTATCCATTATATGCCTTGGACAGGTGCAAAAAAATGGAAATAATCTTTTTTTGAGAGCAAGGTATATTATATTTTTATAAATGCAGTTCAAACACTTCATTTACGAATATGTCACTATAACTACTAATTATGTCACTATATCTCGGCCATTTTCACGAAAATAGCATAGCCCTGGTCATGTAAACAAGATGATTGACCCTCTATTTTAGCCAACATCATTGGCGTTTTGCCTTAGTATATTCTGTATGGAGATAAACATTACAAATGAAGCTTAACTGTTGGCAAAATATTGAGTTCCGCTCTGTGAATCTAAGTGACGATATACTCGCAATTATATTGTGCTAATATAATTCGTAGTCAGCATGTAACATGTTATAGCTTCTCCAGGTAAGTTTTTTATTTTCAATTTAATTATCATTCGTAGCAGGTTTACCCAGTTTCCCGAAGCATATAATATGCTCTGTCATACAGTATAATATATTATGAGTAAGATAAAATTTTCTGGATCTTTCTATGGGTGTTTATAATGCGTCATTTATTTCATAATGAATAGCCGGCACACGTCCAGTGCAGAAAGCTTGTTTTGGCTCGTGGAATGTTAAAATAAAAGAATCTTTAAAGCTAATGCAGTAAAATTTTGACGCAGTATTCTCCATCTGTATTGCTAAGAAGGAAAATTATTTCAAATCTTCAAATTGATAATAATGTTGAAATATATTAAAAATTTTATTTTTTGAAATATTTATATTTTGATAATTATTATCGTTAAATTTGATAAGCCTTAATAAGCGTTCCATACGTTCCTACTAAATGCGTAATTCTTAGCTTACTTAGGATTAACAAAGTTGGTTATTGGAAATGTGTGAATATAATATAATCTATGTGTATACTTTCGACATTAAGAAATTAATGTTCTTACGCCTTTACTATCAACTCGCATGACTAGAATAAATTATCGTGGCACATTCGACAATGATTGTAATATTGATTGATTAGACAGATGAATGCATAATGATACAATTATCTAATTGCTAATTTGTTGATGAGAGATCAAATATATTTGTTAAAGAGATAATCATCAATGGTAAATAAATTAGCGGCCATTCTGCCAATATGTTCAGTCTATTTCAACGCCCTTGCGAACTCTGTATATTTGCCTTGCTGCATTGACACGGTTTATGCATATGTTCAATATTTATAATGTATTCCGTAAGAGTTGCACATTAGATTTGTCGTCAACTTCGTCGTTTAAAGGCAACATTACTCTACAAAATCAATATCCTTTACGTATCTACTAAGAACATGTTTTTTGTTGAAGGGGAATTTTCCTTAGATTACGTCAATATCTCTCCTCTCCTCGGTTGCTACTTATCCGATCGCGTAGGCTTCGTCAAATAAGTCCCAAGGGAAGCTTAACAACATTTTGTGGTTCTCTCTAGTCGGCAACCCTAGGAGCCTCGATAAGATTTTCATTGAACTCGTTTGGGATTTGTCACAAATTTCTATCTTTTACTTCACACAAGTTGTAATATTTTCTCAAGATCTTAGACATAGAATGCAGTTTCAATGCAAATTCTGTAGTCTTTGCGAGACATTTCAATAAAATCTTTTATAACAATTGTCTTACATTTTAAGCGTATGAAATAATATGGGTGCACCTCCCCGAATAATAAGTCTATATAAATCTCAGAATATTCTGTATAAATCTCAGATTGCAGCAGTTAAGTTTTTAAAACGTCTCATGCTCTAGGATAAATCCTCATAAATATAAATATAAAGGCATAAATTCCTTTATAGCGGTGGATTCTACAAATATTGAAGTCACTAGTTTAGTGCAACCTACGTCGTAAGGGGTGTGTACCTATTGCTACTTGTCAATCCAATTGGCACAACTCCAGAGTTAAGTGTAACAAAAATGTACTAACAATAAATCCTTTGCTAACCCAGGACGCAAGGTCATGATCCCCAATCGCGGTTGCGCTTATTGGACCAAGGTGGCAGTTTATATGATTATTTTTAATATACAAAAATATTTGCATACCACAAGATTGTAAAATAAAATAGGTTTACTACTTTTATATGTCTAAAGATAAAAACAACGAAAAAGGGAGCAAGGTTAATTTCAACACAAATATATTATCGTATGTTGAACTAAGATTAAATTCGCGAATCACCACTTCAGTCGTGTTGGTACGATTAGCAGTCCCGTATTTTGCCTCGTCTATTTTTGATTTGTGGTATCTACTTATAGAAGTAGATAAAACATTTCTATTTATTTTTGAGCTGTTAAGTGGCAACTGTTTAAACAGTTATCACGTAATAACAAACTCAACAGAGAGTAATGTGGTTTTATCAAGCATAAAGTCCAGTTGAACTACAGACTGTGGTACGTACTTTTACCATGTCAATTTATGAACATGACAAGTAAATTTTACATACACAACCTCGCCCTATTCATCCTCGAAAGGGTAGGCAGAGATGTCTTTCTTCTCTATGTCTTTCATCTTCTATATTAGGGAATATTGCTAGACTTCGTACTGCTATTGAAAATTTCTTCGTCGCTCTTGCGGAAATTCAACACGAACGTATCTAAGCGAAATCTAAGCGCAAAGTTATGCCACGAGAATAAAATGATGGGCCACTTTATATGAATGGCCATAACATCAAAGCTACACAAATACAATGCAATAATAAAAAAAATATTGTTTTATTATTAAGTAACAATTAAAAGAAATATTCAATATAATTTATGTTAAGTTTTAGATAGCACATAGGATACTTTCTTCTCGGACAATAAACAGGCCAGCCTAGCAGCAGACGGCAAGTGGTGCTCTTAATATGCAATACGTGGCCAAACGATTAAAGGTGAAGTAAAACTAGTAAGAAATGGCGAATCCGGATCTGTCATACAACCTTACGTTTCTGTACTATATTATGTATTCTCATTATACCTTCATATACTTATATAAAATAATACTGTACTGATACATTGGAAATTAATCTAAATCTGTAAAAAATTACATTTACGCCGATTGCAGCTGATCCATTTTAATTGCACACTAGCTTCTGCCTGCGACTTAATCCCACGGGAACGCATACCTGAAGAATACGTATCCTGTGTATTCATGTAAAACATGGTACATCATCATCAGCTAATATAACAGAACATGTTAGAATTCCAATATTTAAACCGTCTGCAGTAAGCAACGTTATACCGGTGTTGCTGCCACTAAATATATAATGGATCAAGCAAATATTAAGTTAGAGAGGCAAAAGTTGCCTGTAATTTGGTGACAGTAGGAAAGGGCCGATTTGCCTGGGAAAGTACCTCAATTAAACCCGCCCTAAGAGTTGCAACACTAATACTGTGAGTTGACCGGTAACGAAGAGTTTCAGAGACTTATGTACCTACTTCACGCATTTTCTTTCTTTTGACCTATCTTTATTTTCCGCTGGTTGGTATCGCATGTCTAATACCTCTGGTATTGCAAGAGAACATAGGCGACAGTAACTACTTACCACTGTTATTGTATAAAAAATAAATATCTTACGTGGCAGAATATAAGAATAATAAGTTACGAATGTATGCTTCGTACGGTGGTTGAATTGGTGACCTGACCATATAAACTGCCGCCAATGCTGATTTAATCTTCGTACAAAATAAAAAATGTGCCTCGCAGTTCTAAGTTCGAATGTGGTGTCTGTCCTTTGTTATAAATAACACATATTATGCGAGATAGGGACAAAAAGAAAGTAGCGATAATCGGAATATATTTAGTTTGTAGGTTTCTTCCACTTCGACCAAAATTCCAATAGCCAGACAAAGGACTGAAGTCAGGATTTCACCGCCTTTATGTCCTAACTAGTTCGAATACCGGTTACCTAAAGTTATTCCAGACGTTTAGAAGTTTTTTCTTTTTGTGTCTTCTCATAAAGACTGTCTGCGTCGTAACAAAGAGTCATCCAGCCGTTAATGATATCTATTTAAGAGATTGAGATGTCGTGACTGTGAAACAAACAATTACTATTAAGGAACTTGTTAATACCTACGATATTAAGAAAATGCTATTTGTATCTCAGATGCGAATTGCATTTAAATCAGCCTCAGTAGAGAAAAGTAGTATTAAAATTGACTTCGCATTTTGTATTTTATCAAGAATGTACTTGATTACTAATTACAACAGACTTATCATGATAAACGCACGACGTCTACTGCATGAAGGCCAGTTTATCAATTGAATCTATTTATCAACATTAATCGTTGCCATTGAGTTTGTGTCCGTATACGTACTGTGGGGCTTTTCCGCAAATATTGTGAAAACCACTCGATACGATATTGCAAAAGATTACTGTACTTCAAATTATCTATAAGTACGTACGATTTATAAAATTACTAGCCGCATGGTAGGTATAGCCGCATGGTAGGTACACGACGTTGAATAGCGGTTAAAGACTTGTGGTTAGCCCAAACTAAACAAACAAAATGTATAAAGCGGCTCTACAACTCGCTCGGTGATTGCGTCCACACTAGATGGGTTTAACCGACTATCCATTTTAGTCGTTTTACATTCAGGTACTCAATTTGGCATTCCATAAAACAGTGGAATTGCATAGGCTGGGTATATGTAATCTATTAATAAACTTTTATTTAGAAAGGCAGCAAATTGCATAATCTAGCTGTCCGAAACTCTTCGAAATTGTTAACGACGACTCTTGAAGACTATTTTATCTTACTAATTCTAACATGAAACATTGATTGATCAATTAATAAATTGATTGCCATGTACGATCAAAGTGGTTTCACTTGATTCCACCCAGTTCAGTTGCTGTGAACTCATATCAATCGATCTATCTCAATAACATTTATGCACACGATATCCGCTCTATTTGTTTTTGATTCTACATCATTGTAAACACGCGATCATGTGCAACTTTAAAATATTTGTTGTGGGAAGTTGTGTGTGTTATACAAAAACATAATTGAAAAGTAACAGGGGTTGTTCTAAAGTTAAGTGCAATATTATCGATAGCCGGCTTGTCCACTTCTATAATAACAGTACTGGTATTCTGTAAAGTTTAAATAACATCCTTGTAATAAACATCAATCGCTTTCAACACTGATGAAAGATAGCAAAGTGCGGGTCGGCTGGAGTGCTTACTCGTACCGTTGGCCCGACCCGTGACAACTCAAAAGAGAGAGGTGGCTAGGCAATTGGAGAGACTGGGGGAGGCAGCACACGGTAACATGGAAGCGCATTGTCGCAACGGACGGCCGGCGCAACGGCCGCGCGTATAAGCCTGCGCACGCGTTTACCGCGATACCGCCTCGCCCGGTAGCTTTGACGACGTACACGATACAAGTGACGATTACCGATCCGCGATAACCGAAACTATACGCAGTGTTTACACATTTTATAGGTAAAGTGTACATTTGCCGGGAGACAGTGCGCACGTTATCGCCGCTCGAATGTCGCAATGTTTGTTGTCGTGTTATTCTGCTGTGTGTTCTCTTTTTTTTGCATGTTTCCTTAAGTGGTCATTGTTTTTACATGCATCTATGTCATTGCGGTCGGCTGTATATGCGTTATCTTGATTAGTTGTAATGTAAATAATTTGTAATGCATTTTTTATTGTTCCATTCTTATATGTTAATTGACTTTGACATTTTTATGTATTACAATCTGTTTCATTTATTACTATATTTATTATATTGTTTAGTATATCACGTGCTTTAACAGTAATCTAGCGACAATTTCAGCTCATTGGCCTAAAACTTATATTATTAGTTTTCGGATAATATTTGTAACAATGACATATTGATTTTAAATCTATATAAAATTAATATGTTATCGCGGTGTGATATAAACGGAATTAAAACTGTATCTATAAGATATACTTATAAGGTACTTTAACTTTATATCTAAAGTTTGAATTTGTACTAAAATCCAAATAAATGTGTTAACAAAGACTTAGAACAAAAGGCTATAATCGTAGTAGTTATTTCAATACAGATTGTAATATACATTTAACTACAAAATTATAATAATCAATAGGCCGATCGTGCCTGAGGTGATCACGACTTGCTCTAGCTATGGCAGAAATTCGATAGCCATTGTGCATTTGTGGGTCACCACTGCTCTGAAGAGAATCTTTGGTCTGTCCGTGCAATAAGCTTTGTCCACTCACATGTATATTACATGCATGTATAACTTGAAAGAAACTCGTTGAATATAATATGACGTACAATATCACATAAACACACATATATCGGAAGAGTTCTGTTACTTAAAAAGTATGACGGAAAAATACAAAATACTTGAGTTCCTTAACTTAACAGTGACTGTGAACTTCAAGATTAATTTAGTTCTAATAGACACTTCTCGATTCTTCTGTGTATACCCACTAACAAAATGTATATGAGTCGGTTGGAACGAGAAAGGAAAAGGTCGTTCGATCCAACATTAGAGCCAAATGATACTTGCCGGCTCGTTAGTACACACCTGCTTTCTTGACGACTAAAAGGAATAATAAAAGTCGACCATCCACTCGTGCACTATTTGAGGAAAAGGGAACAGAAATATGTATATATGTACTGAGCTACGTTTTGATATGGTGCAAATACGGAATGAATGTTGAGTAATGATAGTTCTGACTGATGGAACTTTTGATGGATGTTCTACATTATTAGTCGTGCAATGTGTTATTGTTAGTAAGTGTAAGACGACGGGATCTCAATCTTGACTGCGTTTATTCTTCGTACAATGTATTTGTTTGTAAGCATAATCGGATAAGTTAACTTTTAATCTCCATTAATGCTAAATAATTATTTAATAACAACTCACCGGTACGATATTATAATAATTACATATGCCATTGCACATTTTTATCAATAATAATATGTTTTGGCGAGTGAACCGTTTTTAAATGACTGCTAATTATATTCACGACAGGCCTTGAGCGTTGCCAAAGAAATTGCATCGTATTCAGTAATCGCATCGCGCCGCACAACGATGATAAATGATCCGAAGTGACTTTTTGTCGGCATCGGATTCGAAGGTTACTTTGTACAAATTGAAGGGAACTACTACATGTAGACTGACAACAAGAACATCAAACCCTTTTCTTGTTTAAACGTGCCCCTGACAGAAATGCTTGACCTTAAACTTTTAAACGCTGAATTACATTCGTTGCTTGATGGACCCTTCAAAATATTGTAGCTTTTTTATCTGCAGCAGTCTTTATAATTAATTGGCCTTTACATCTGACAGCATTTTGCTCATAATCGTAAACCTTGTTATAGACGAGTGTTGAATCATTATGAAGTTGCCAGGCTTTACAAAGTTGAAGCAACATTTTTAGCTGTGCTAATATTAGCCCTAAACGTTCTAAGAAGTAGTAAACGCATCCTGCAGACATTGAATCCTGTCATTTAAGCGATGAAGTCTGTACAATGAGCATGATGATTGCGTTTGGCCGTACATAATGCACAATAGTAAAGTAGGGCCGAGTCGCGCGTGTGGACGTGACTCACTTACCGTGTGGGTGTCTCATTTCGTATGCGCAGGCGCAACGCCTAGGAAGTGCATTCATGTACGTACATATATTGGTACTTGCTCGCATAATATTTTGTGCGAAATAATTTTTTACTTCTTACTTCGAATTATATTCAAATTGAATGATGTTTCATTTATTAGGCTCAAATCACATACCTATATTATACAAATTATATCAAGTTACAAAGAACGCATTTATACATGTCAGTGTATGTATAATATTTCGCAATGTGTGTATTATACATTTCAATTAATGTAGTGGTAAATCCAACCACACATGTAACTTGATTGACAAGCATAAAAAAATAAATGCAGTCATTGACTTTTCAATAGTTCCGGTATTTTCGATTGATCGAATCTATCAGATTCAATCAATACATAGAAATAGTCATTTATTTTTTATATTTTACCGTATATTAACGTTATTTAAAATAGCAGATGGGTCAACATAATCGAGTATAATTGCTAGAACGTTATTTAAATAATCGTTTTACAACTACCTACTTCTATTTGCTGAGATTTTGTTAAATATTTATGTTATGGTGTTTGTGCGCGAAAGTACACGTCCGCACTATGAATAGAATGGTGATAGTTTGATTAGCATTTAAACAGTACCGATCGATACATTAAGTTATACGGAAGGTAATAAAAATGTTAATCAGTTTAATTACGTATTTCACCACGAGGATGTGTGTTTGTTTTGATTTAGTATATGTCAGACGTACCACAGAAGTAATATATAATACAGTAAATATAATTAAAACGGTTGATGCCAATTGTATACGGGTTGTTAGCAAAAAATGTGGATTGAATATCGAACATCGTCCGGTTTGTCATATCACTTTCCATTAACGGTAAAATTTTACTACAAGTACGTGACTATGAAGAAGTAATTAAAACGGTCCGAGTTTGACCGCTTAGCGCTTTTTTAACTGTAACTGCGATTCTCTCGGCTAAAAAATTGGCGGATGGCGAATTGGCGACCTTATCAAAACACGCTGCGTTGTGAGGTCGTCGACCCGGGGTTTTGTTATTGCTCGATCTAATAATACAATGGTGTTTGATATACTATCGAATTATTTGTATTATTGTGTCGCGTATTTGAACTGCAATTGTGTTCATCACAGTGTTCCCTCATACACTGATTAGTTTATTGGCTGATGGCGCCTCTGTTGTGCAGATTATTATCGTAGTAAATAAATGAGGTAGATGACTCTTGAATAGGCCTACGGTATAACAAGTTTCGATGTCAGGCAGTAATTTTATTGTTTCGTGAACCAGATCAAAATGTCAGAGACACCGTTAGGTGTGAATGTGCCAATAGCGGAAATACCTGGCTGTTTTATTAGTCCCTATCGAGTTTATAATCGACACGATGTTGCTATAGTTGAGGTAAATGCAATTATAAGATATTTTCATATATATTTTGACTCGCGTTCTACATGACAGTGACGCGTCTTACTAACTTTATGTTGTTTGCATGTAGATCCATCTAATTATTTAGAAATAGCATGCTGTAATTTTTAAAAGTAATTAATATAGTATGTATGTATTAATCTGTCAAAATCCAAAAAGAAGTTAATAAACGTTTACAAACCGTGCCAGCGCGCTTAGTCATAGTATATCATTCCTCAGTTTAACAGGTAACTAACTATTTGATATCAGTTTGATGCCAATAGAAAGCAATTTGCTTGGATGGAGAGACTAGATAGGATCGATCCTATCTAGTATCTGAAAGCAAGTGAGTCGCTAATAGAGTTGTCCTCGCAACATTCCCACTATGTCCCGGGATTGGATCGTATCTGAGACACGGCGGATAGGCTCGCCCCCAATCACATTGCGACCTAATATCGTCATCGACTGTGGGTGTAAGACAATATACCTCGGTCAACCTTGATTGTAAACGTGACAGTTATATTATACATATTTAGAAACAATTTCATACGGCTATTATTCAGTAATGCTACATTATGTAAAGCTCCCTTGTACTTTGTACAGCTGTAGAGTTAGAATTAAATCGATCGATAAATCGATTATGGTTACAGCTAGGGTAGCCTTTTTCTTTTGTGAGTTCTATACCAAAGTTATAAAATGGAAATCCTTATGATGTGACTTTGAATCGCAATTAACTATTATACACAATGTCGATCATCGTTTATTTCAATATCATACTACGAGTTTTAAATGTTACGTTAACTAGATTTCCGTATTTGAAATAAATTTTACCATCAATGACCGTCTTCTTTAGTTATCACTTACTAGCTTCTGAGCGCGGTTTTACTCGCGTGACATGTCATTAAAATAGCCTTTATTACTCAGTGATTGATGATAGATTTTCGTTAGTAATGGAACTTATACAAATGGTCCCGTAGATCCGAGTATATCCTCCACATATAAACAAACAAATTGTACCTCTTCAGTACATTAGTACTCACATTCACTACGTTTGACAGTCAAGGGATAAAGCTCCACTATCATATGTCACTGTTCAACATCTGTTGCCTCTGCGTATATTTCTTAGAACTATTGGCATATGTGTGCATCGAACTTTATAACAAGGTTAGATCATTTCAGCTAACCAACATTAGACAATGCACCATTATAACGGAATTATATTTTATGAGTAACTTTTCGCACACCTTAACAGTAATATATAATCTTATTCGGCTCGAGTGGGTGAGGTAATGACTGTGGACGACAAATCGTCGTAAACACAGATTATTTCCAAAACATTCGTCACATGAAAGCGACGAATAACAGTGGCGAAATTCACGTATAAACTGACTTTACTATTTTGGTTCTTTAAGTACCAGTTTAGTGCCCGTTGTTTTGTGATGTATGCCACACACTTTATAGCATGCCAAATAACAATTAGATGATTTGGTTTTCCTTAAGTGTAGCTATATTTTTTTTATAATTCTTGTTTTTTTGGTGTTTTGATAGTTTTACAAGATCTACTGTAAGATGATTTGTTATCAGATGTTTATTAAAAATTGTCCAACGTATTTCTAATCCCGAAGGACTCACATTAGCGAAACCTCAGATGCTATATCTGTGGCTTCGTGAGTTCTACGAGAACAAATACCGAGATAGATGTACCCCACGTGTTTATTCAGGACATTGTATATCTGTATACTTACTACCTTTTTTCAAATCTTTTCAACCATTTAAGTGTGATTGATTAACCAACATCCAAACCTCCCCACAAACTTCTACGTTTATTATTATTAGTAGACTTTATCCGATAACTATCCAACCTAACCCTAGCATCACATTTTGGAAATATTAAGGTTTTATTTTCTTATTAATTTTGCATTAACAGATTAAAGCTAATTAATATTATATTTAATTATGAAGTGTTTACACAGACCTGTAATTAGAAAAATTTAATATGCAACCCTTAATATTACTGAAGTACTGTTTGTCTACTGTGTGTGTTCATATAACTACATATTATGTAGATACCGAGCTCTACTTAGGTCTCCGTGCAGCTGTTGCCAAATTATTAGGTCAGTGAAGCTTCTTGCATTCGGAACTCGGATTAAAGGCTCTTTTATTCCGAATGAATAGGAGTCGTATACGGGTTAAACACGCCTTTAATATTACTTTTTAGCAAAGCCTCTATTCGTCGCTAAATGTTAAATCGTACTTGATTCTACTATTATGACCTTAAAAGTATTTCAAATCTAATACATATATATCAAAGAAATAACTGTCTATTTTACTGTTTTACTATAATAATATCCGTCATACAAAACTGTTTCATATCCTTAAGCCAATTTAAAATACCGTTTCAGTACTTGTAAAACAATCATTTGTTCAGTAAAATTCTCATTATATTCAATTTAAGGTAGTCATCATAAAACCGGATACGAATGATTTTACAATGGACCTTATTGTAAAATTAATACAGTATAATTTTTTTTAAACTAGGACTGTAAATATTTATTATCCGTAATCACACGTTGATTTTAACTCCAAAACCTTTAAATGCGCACGTCGTAATGTCTCAAGTAATAATCAAAGCAATTATACTATTACGAAGTAATCCGCTAGCTAATTTAAATGATCATAAAGTTTTAAATGCTCTCGACTTATGTATCATCGATCCCTCTATGTAATTGAACCGTCAGACATTAATGCATGGGTGTGCTCATGGTTTTATAGCGAGCGCATATATGCAACGAGTAGACATTCTATTATGTGAGATGTTTCACATTCCATTTTTATCAACAGCATAAATGAGACATTTCTCTTGTCTTCACTTCCACCTATCGATTATTTCGCTACATTTTGCACAGATGATTTTATTACAAGATAAAAATCTTAAGTCTCTTAAAAGTCTCTTCCGTATTTAGTGTCTACATCATACAGCAATTACTCGTGAACGCAAATAAATATTAATTATTTATTACTTATTCGCTCTTAATTTTTCCCCGTTTTAATCCTACTTTACCTGAGTACTTAAGTTGCTTCTCAGAAATAATATTAACTATCCAATTGTGATACGACACATATACGATCGAAAAATAAAATGGCGTGCTGCAGATTATTATATGTTTTCAACTGGATTATACTTCAATCGTACGTAAGGGTCTCGCTTCATTGATGTGGAAAATATCACCAATTTACATGATTGGATATGTAAATGATCATTGCGGTGTCGTTATCTAGGAGCGATTATGCTGAAGTTGCTGGATAACGAATAGCTGTTTATTACTTGCGAATAATTACGGACGCAATTCACCTAATCAGTTCAACGGGAGTTGCTCAAAATAGATAAGCCTCCGATGGAATCAGGTGCTAGATTACATTTCAGTTATCGAGTGAACAAAGTTAATGAACCCTACAAGGCCAAAGGCTCTTCGAGATAACTCTATAAAACCTTTTAGTTTTATGGATTCCGTTTCATTCCGCAACAAAATAATTCGATATCGAATATCTTTACGACACTCGAGTGGCGAACGTGTACTTATATTGTAGAGTAATAATTTTAACATTTTAAACAATTCAGCCGACGCATACCATGCCCTGGGCGTCAATGGAAAGGACAATGCGCTGAGACACTCCGTGCTCGTGTGAACGCTATGTGATAAACTAAAAATATGGGAAGCGGAAAATTTGGTTTCCAAGTTAAAAAGGACAAAGTGAATATGGGTGCCGCCAAGACTGAGTTTAGTGTTAAGGAAAAGTGTCAGAAAATACAGAAAAAACTAAAGAAGACTGAAAATAAGAAGACTGAAGCAAATACACGAGAAAAGACTATCTGGTGGAACCAGTGTAACAGTTGTAAGTTGAGCTGCATATTTTTTGTGCCATTGATTTATATTATTACCGTACAATTGTTTTAATTAAACGTAAAACGACTATGTACCACGTAACGATCAACATAATTATTGGGTTAAACTTGTATAATAATAACGTTTATTCAATATATTATTATGGATTAATGCAAAAAGTGCAATTGGTTCACAAGAACGGTCTTGTCAGGAATCATGTGCTCAGTTGAGTACACTTTTTCATGATTCGTAAAACATTGAATTGAAAGAACTAGCTTTGAATAGAACAATAGAAATCAGAGATGACCGGTTTGCTTTAACAGAAGACTAAGGGCCCCTTCAAGGGCCGTCATGCTTGTTACGCCCTTTGAATGCTCAATGAGGGGAAATTAGATCACCAAGGTTCTAACTTTTGAAATCGACGAGTACCTTTAGCCGTACAAGCGACAAGGTATCGAGGCCAGCAATGCGACCTTAAACGTTGCCTTCAAATTATTTGAGCCCTTCTAATGATTGAAACGTTGATTACGACATTGACTTTTGCGATTTGTTTAACCCTGTCTCTAATTTTATATTTCAAATCTTAATTTTGTGTAGATTATCATTTTCATAGTAATAAATTGAAACCGAAACGTATAGTCTATATGTTTTTCTTTTAGCATATATTATAAATTGAGCTATAAATAATAATAAAATCTTCATTCGTCTCATTAAAAACATATTAGTGTTACACGAAATAACATCAAAACATATATGTATTTATACTAATGCTGTAAATATTGGCGTAAAAGTATGTCAGTGGAAAGCGCGAGAGAATCCCGAGAAATCTATGCGCTAATGCGATGTGTGCGCACGCGCTCCCCAGTTTCCACTTTCTAAACTGGCTAGACTGCGCACGGTTTATAGTTCAGGAACTGCATGTTGCTTGGTTGCATGAAAGTTGTTTTATTGACATTTCCTTATGCTGAGGATCATAATGCCGCCGTATAACACAAAAACAACCAATATCGTCATAACATAGCATAGATTCACTCCTGCCATGCAAAGGGGCAGGCTGAACTGCAGTTGTAATGCATTACAGCCACATCTCGCCATGTCTGTTTTTGGGCTATACGTTACCTATTGCCGTCTACCGAGAATTTTCAAACAGAAAAGCCCAATAATACATACAAGATAAGCGCAAGCTGACACGGGGCTAAAGACGCAATCCCAATTCTCGAATACTATCTCAATCATGTGTTCTTATTTAGATAAAGCTCTTCACAATAGTTGTTAATATTTCTTAAATATAGTACGGTTATAATTAAAGATGTCCTTCACTGATGACTGCTACTTTTCCCACTGCAAGGAGTCGAGTATATTTTCTTTCGTTTTTTAAGAATTCTTCAATCTTCATTAGCGGTGTCGAGATTGACAGGGAAGGTCGTATCCAGCCGGGTCATTATCGAAAGTACTACTCGCACAGATAGCTCTTTTGTTAAGTTTTATTGGGCTGAGTTTATCATAAAGCCTTACTTGGCATTAACGATTTATTAATCGCTGTCCTGACGGATTGTTTGTTAATGCACTGAACATCCACAAGTTTTATTTCTCGACGGATTAATTGTTTCAAGTGGCTATCTTGGTTTAAATAACGTCGTATATCAGTGTGCAGAATATTTACAGTGCTTTTAGCTGTAATGTTATAGGATGTTTATGTTATTATTATCGACCTTCTAAAATGTTATATAATATCGGCAACGTTAGCAAACCTTGATTTTTTGTCAAAATATTATTGCTTAACACATTGCATTTTGTCATCAGTTAATAATATGCGTTAGGAGTATAGATTTGGAGTAGACTAATTTTAATCTATGTTTGGAGTTAGACTTAAGAGAGACATAATGCATCATAAGAGTCAAGATCAAAATGCAGATTTTAATTTCATATTTGATATTGAAAAAAATTCTGCCTTCTGGTTAAATGCATATATAAAACTACGGCAATAAGAGCTTATTAAAGCTGTATTTTTCCGTAAGGCAAAATTATGTCCTCCAAGGAATTAACTTATCTTTAATGAATGTGTATTTTGTTC
Organism: Catocala nupta; assembly: GCA_963675205.1. Lineage (NCBI taxonomy): Eukaryota > Metazoa > Arthropoda > Insecta > Lepidoptera > Erebidae > Catocala > Catocala nupta. Next base: position 15,924,959 of record OY776097.1, on the reverse strand, counting down.
TTCCAGTAAGCGAGATCGATCAGTATCTATGGATGGTCGGCGGGTCTGCCGGTGCGCTTGCGCTGACTGGCGTCGCGGCTGCCTCGGCGTTCTACCTCAGCACGAGGCCGAAGCCCGAGAAGCCTCTCGTCACACTTCACGAACAGAGCCTCCTTGAAACAGTGAGTACGATAATACTCGATAAAGGTCAGCAACAAACGTGAAAGCATGCACCCATTGATCTATCAAACTGCATTCTCTATTGACAAGTGACGCGTGTACTCATCGGCATCAATCTTTAAAGGAACTGACGTTCAGATATTTGAAACATCTATATGTCTTCCAACTATCCATGCGTGTATGTAATAATTCGTTATATTTGAGTTAATATTATATGTACTTACTTTCATGTTAAGACATATATATTTACGCAATCGGCAAATAGTTTGGACGTTAATAATTGAGAGAACAAGTCCTAAGATGCAAAATTTCATAGATATGCAATAAGTTTGCCAAAACGGTCATTCAATGCTTCGTATACATATATTGTGTGTAGTACTAATATTGTTATGCACATCATCACGCGATTTGGCAGCAAAAATCTAGACTGAATGATCTCTTAATACTGAAATTGCATACAAATACACTGCTAAATACAGGTGTGTGTGTCTACCACAAGTCTGTCATGTGCTTATAGAATGAACGACTCAATACAATGTTGTTGGCAAATGTCAATATAGCTTTGCATGCGATAGGTACAGTGTTCGGTTAATGTCATATGACAGTGTATGCTACGTTGGAACTCAACACATGCCATTCGTGAGATTAGGAATAAAAGCGATACGAAAATAGTATAAATGTAAATGCGTGTTACTACTTCAATTGCTAAAACATGTTATCACGGTAGAGCATCAATTCCGAAGAATTTTTATTTTTATTAACTTTTTGTTGACTTGTACGGAATTGATCGCCACGTCGCTTTTCATTTCATTGACATTTTATCTTGTCCTTAAATTGACATAAGTATTTATTTTTCTTTATTATCATTATCTTGTGGCGCGCTATACTTTGTTGCACGATGCTTTATAGCAATATCATATCTGATACAAGATCATCATAGAATGCTGTATTTTATGTTAACAATTCATTTTAATAGGACATAAAGATTGCCTTGTGGTTTGACAACTAATTCACATACGGTTGTTAAATCACCTTAATTTCATGTTAAGTCATAACAATAACATGCGTAAAAAAGGCTGTGTGACGAAATAATCTGATATTACATTTGATAAGCATTGTTTCTTTATTTTGGTATACAGATCTGCGATGAGGTCAATGATCGATAAAGTACATGTAACCGGGTGAAGATAAAACATAACATAATATGCATGTAAATTCAAAAAGGATGACAAGACTACATTAAATTATTTTCAGAGAAAAGCCAATGAAAAATGTATAAATTCAAGAACACTGTCGACATAGATGAATCTATCACATAAGCGATGTAAAAATAAATAATATAAAATCTATATGAAATGATGACGATTGGGTATCCCTCTTTATTGAGGTATCAAAGTTCAAGTTGTCCTAATACCAACTGTCGACGGTCTAGAGTTGGCAGAGCGCATCTTCGAGCGATATTTTTAACTCATTGTAGCACGAGCAGCCCTGCCCGCTGCTCTGCTGTCAGTATCCAAAACTCTCTAGCGAAAGTGACGAGACACTCGCAAACTCCGCCAAAGTGTCTCGGCCAAGACGATTAACCGGAACGATCCGTGCACACAAGGATATTTACAAACTCTGAAAAGTGAAGTGAAATCAATGCTAAGTTGTGACGCGATTTACATATAAAATTAAGATATGATTGCGCAATTGAAAACATTCTGAAATTTTAATTAAACGGTGCATTTTACTGTGTGATAACTGATAACATTTATTTGTAACAATGGCGTGCTGTGATTGCTGCGTCGGAGTTGCTCCGATTCGACCTCCGATAAATCTCAGCGAACAATCGGAGGCCCTTCGAGTGAGTGATATAAACCTTTGTAAATGTTATAAAAACACGCTTACAAAACAATTAAAAATGACGAGGAGAGTAATTACGATTCTCAATGAGTGTTTCGTAATAAATAGGGTGGTTACAAAATTATCTCTTTAAAACATAGAAAGATATGTTCTTGAATCTTCGTTTGAAACATCCACTACTGCGATTTATAAATCAAAAATAGTAAGAGTGAATATTTATAGATTTTGTAGAATACATTTAAAGACGAGTTATAATGTAAATATTAAAATTAAAAAAATGTGTTAAATGTGATGTAAAATTGATATGTACTGTAAAGGTCGGCACATTGTTAGACGTTACTCACGCCCCGACAGTTGGCAAAGCTCCGTAACATTTAGATTCAGATCATTTAGAAGTCCCACTACCACAGATATGTAGTGATAGTGATTTGAAATAGAAACAATAGATAATTCTAGATAATTCGAAAAAAATATTGCATCTCATCGTCGATTGTGGAATGTACTTAATTATGATATTCATTACAATAACAAGTTTTAAATAAAACAATATAAAATCTAATGATAATCCTTGAAACATACAACATTTCGTTTTAAATGTAATAATTATTAAAAGTGAATGATTGTTTTTCACAAATACATCAGCATGATAATATTATACATCAAATAATTTTTTCACATATATATGTATACATCCTATTGTTTAACAAATATATGAGAAGAATGTTGGTTACCAAAAAATTAATAAATTACCATAAAATTGTGGGGATAATCAAAATGTCAATTAAACGTGTAGGGCAACATTGTGGCAAATAAAAAATATTATAAAAGTACGCTTTTCTTTTCTTCCTGTAAGTTACTGACAATTTATGCTCCGAACGTTGTATTATAAAATGCCTTAAAATAAATTTGTTACATAGCAGCCTGACGGCGAAGCTTAAGGCACAGATGTACAAAGCATTGAATAAACGTTTTGCTAGCTGGGAAAGAAGTAAATATATTAAACAGCTTAAATATATTCGTTTAATATTATTATTGTTACTCAAAAACTGCAGATGCAGACCTGCTCCTTGATTACCTAATTTAATAGATTCGTGCTATTCAACCATTTACTATTGAATCTTTTAAATGTTTCATCTTCAATTTCATTGATTTATTAAACATGAGAATGTATTATGTTTCTTGTTTATAGTTTAAATCTATTAGCATCTTACATTAGATACAGATTGAACGAATAACCATTTGGTATTGTTTATAAATTTTAGCTATCTCTGATTTTTTGTTATTTATTGGCATAATTTATGATATAAGCCCTTTTTATAAACCTGTTCTAATGCTGGGCAAGAGCTTACAAGAGGGAGTTGATAAGTTTATAGTGGCTGGCCAAGGCCAGCTCAGCTTATTTCATTCATCCTTGAGAACATTATGGAAGACAATTAATCGTGCGGTTTTTTCTTCATAAAAATTCACACCACTAACAATTGTCATTTTCCTTTACTATGTCTGCTGAGAACTCACATATGTGTGCCGTGAATTTGATCACATGATTTCTGATTACATAGTCCAACAAATTGTTAAATATATTTTAGTTAACATACATACGTTGAAATTATTTCATTGTAAAATATTACAAACTGTAACAATAAAATCTAGAATAAATACTAAACTAATAAAAATCAACATAAAGATGTTAAAATCCTTAAAGATATATTCAAACAAATACTAAAGTAACCATTATGTAAAACAATAACAATAATACAGTTGCTCGAAAGATAGATAAACGACTTGACTTTATATAAAAGTAATTGAAAGCAGTAAAATGTGCGATATAAACATGAAGGAATTCGTAGAGACTTTACACTGAACAGATGACCTTAACGTTACAAATAGTTTTACTAATGCTCTGAAATAAATAACTCATTAATCAAGAGGAAGTGGCGACTAATTTCTTTGAAGTGCGGACGTGCTGCATTGCCACAGAAAATAAAACAGCCGCCTACTTTAAAACCTTTCTTTCCAAATGCGTATTTTATAGTCAAATTAAAACAACGTTTACTGTTTATATAGATATCTATAAATCTGGGGCAAATTATATAATTTGCCCCAGTAATCGGAACCATCGAGGATATATGTTTTTAGCGAAGAGGCTGCTATAACCTATGTTCAATCGGGCTTGTACTAAGACCCTATAAAGTACTGCAGCCATGGATACTCCAGGTATTACATTACTGTCATAGGTGGGACCAGTTGTGTCAAGCCCTTGCATGAGCACCCTAGTTATTGATCGTATGCACAGGCTACTGTTACCACTAAACTCCAAGTCGCCGTGTGTTTGTGTTAAACAAAAGTGTTAAAATACATTGGCTGAAATTTTACATTAGCTATAAAAACAATATTTAATCCGGGACAATAATAAAATTATGATCCACATTATTAAATAATAATATATAGCCATAAAATTATATGTAGATTTCAAAAGCTATTCCTTCTCGTTGAATACCTTTCATTGTATAGAGTTAATACACAGAGTTACATACCCATCGTTACCTATTTTGCAAATGTATGAATAGAACCCATTTGTATTATTGCGCGCGCATATATCTAACGCGCCGGAGACGTTATTGTAATGGCTTGACGTTTGTTTCGATGTGCAATCTGGGATAACTTGTATTACTAGTTATATATAATTCAAAGAATTCATTCTATGGGTAATATTATTGAAGGAATAAATCAAATAACAAAAGCTTCAATAAATTTTATATCAATATGTATGAAGTTTAAACGCACATTTCTAGTATGTATTTTAATATAGGATGTGACACAACATAACATGCGAGTATTTAAGCCCTCTTCGTGTTTAAATTTAACCAAGACTTTAACATTTTTAATGAAGGGTCGTTGTGAGCAAACTTTTTTTATAGATATTTGGCAAAGGAACCAGTCACGAGATTGTATCGAGAATAGCGATTGTTACGTTTTTCACACCCAATGTTTCCCTCGTAAACTAATATTGCATAGTTTCCACGCTATTTATGATTGTGTCATCCATTTTATACGATATTATAAAGTTTACTGGTTCATAAACTGTGTTTTATGATTAATAATATAAAAGCTTTTGAATAGACTCGTGTGAAGACGTACTTTAGTTTTCAGACGGTTCTTTGACCGCATACCTACACATATTGAATGTTGTCGATGAATGTGCAATGAATTTGTCAACATAACAAAGTGTTATGTGTCTGGCTTTAAAGGTTTAACATTACTGACTACTTGCAAATACACAAACACTGCATGAAGTTTTATTGATTACTGGTATTTGTCTTTTATACTCAATTCATAGAATGAATAAACGGACTTGTGTACTGCCTATTCTTTGCCTACATAGCGTGCATTTACCTCAACAGGTATAAATATTTGTTTAAAATCATACAGGCCACTAAAGACTTCTATTTATCCAACTAAATCAGCAAATCTAAAAGATTTAACAAGTCTTGCCCCCAACTATTTCGATACTACCAAGCGTGAATAAAATTATTTCTTAGCTTATAAATTTACGTATTTTCCCACAATGGTTTTGGATAGTGAACACGCTAATACCAAGGCAGCATGTTTAGACAGACATGACCTGATCGGGAAAAAATATTGTTGCATCCATATATTATAATCAGTATAAATTTACGTATTCTTGGCCTTCATATTGATTATATTCACACACACACACACACATATATAAATATTAAAAAGCTAAAAGAAAGAGTTTTGTGTTATGTAAAATGTGTTTGAAGAACAGGAACCGCTAATGATATAAAACTAACAAGCTGAAATAAAATGATGCATGTTGGTCACTATATAAATCACAAATTATGTTTTACGATAATACGAGGTTCAAAGGAAAGAATGTCGATCACTTTTGAGATCGATGATCAAATTGACCACAGGCAACGTTATATTTTGAGATGTTGATGTAAGTTTACTTTAGCAACCACAAGCCTGTCAAAAGCTCATTAGCTATGATTGATAAAAAAGACTAAAACGTCGCAAACTACAAAGGTAAATAAACTATACACTGCAATGCGGATATGACACATTAGCTATAATGGTTCATCAACGTAATTCTCATGTATCGAAAAGTAATTGATCAGCTACCTCGTGACATGGTTGATCGGGTGCCAGCTTTTTGTACCTCGTTACAAGTAATTGAATGACATTGATCGATAATGAAGCTGATGTTGAAGTCGTTTCACATATACAAGAATACGTACATAATCGTAACGGTACACACATTTTAAGTAATGCAACACTTGGCAAAATTCGCATATTTATGAATGCAAAATTCTTGCGTAATTGAACAAAGCTTTTAATGCAAATGCTTTAGTTTAAACATCGACACTCAATGACACTAATATGCGCTGCTCATTGAATGTGTTTACGTATAATCTTTACTAGCAGTACGTTGTGCGATATGGCGGTCGGTATATCGATTGATTGTTAAACCTGAATACACGTTTTGAATTATTAGGTATGTGATGCGTTTAAAAGCGCTCATATTTCTATCTGCGTGCCAGAATGACATATTGTTACGGTTTTACTTTCATGATTTTACGAACAATAAAATTTAGCACTTGCCACTTCGAGTTGAATGACATACTTTGAAACATGAATGTAAATAAGTAAATAAATATGAGTGAGTTAAACGTATGACACAGTGGTGATGTGCCAGAATCTCAACATTAGAGGTCATGTAGGAATGTAGATAGGTATGCATAAAAATAATAAGGGTTGTTTAAATGTTTGCACAAGTAAATTATATTTTAACCTTCAAGTTGTCATTGCCAGGACTATAGGTGATATAAAATTGTAAGTAAATATCGAATTAAACTTGCAGTAGTAGCATTTTGTACAGTTAAACTAGTTGTTTTACTATACACCATGCTGTGTCCATTAGTATTGCTTTAATCCACTGACACTTGAGTACGGAAGATTTACGCGGAAATGCCTGCCAGCTAAACCTGTCTACAATGTCAACTATTTGGGAGACATGACATTTGCCAAGAAAACTCGGGTAGTGTCCCGTCACGCCCTCGTCAGGGCTTTCCTGTGGTATTTATAGAAAATTTATGTGACGCATCACGCTCATGCAAAGCTTTTCATTGGTTAATGTCATGTTACATCAGAAATATATGTTCGAGACATTGCCACTGACAATTTACTCTTAAATTTTGCGATTTGCTAGGAACTCGATAATAATACTGAGAATAAAGCTAGTTGTTATGTAAGGATAGCATATGATATACTTCTGCTGGAAAATAAATTTCGGGTACATTTATAATTACTAGTCAATATGAGATACTTAAGTAAATTTTTAATATATTAAGTTTTGATATTGGTATCGAAATCATATTATTTATTATTATTATTATATGTCATGTTATGTATTCAAAACATCAAAAGCTGAGCTCTTATATTATCAAGGATACCATCTTAACAGCTTTATAAGATAAGGGTTTACAAAAATATGATGTAGTTCGACGCCAGCTTCTTACAAAGTTGTAGTAGGTAATCTTGCATGAAACTACGTTCTCGTTATGTTAATATCTACCATAGTGATCATACGAAACTGAATTATCTGAAATAGCGAAGAGAACCGCTGTATGTGTCACGTCGTTTTGTTATAAATACTCGGTCACAAAACCGACACATTTTTCAGTTGGCATCGCGTGACCAATTTCCTTTTGACCTTGCATATTAAATTCAAGATCAAGTTGCTTAATGTTGTTTCACATTTTATTTTTAATTTTTTTTTTGTTTAATGGAGCGGCATCCGTCATTACTTGCTAAATCGTCAAAAATACATGTGTTACTCTTGTTTTTGTAAATATAAATCATTGAGTCAATGGATTTGGTCCGAGGCCTCTTTGAGCGAGAATGACCAAAACAACAATAATGTTGTGACTACAAATTATTCGCACTTTAGTGATTCTGTGAATAAACAACTAATAATAAGATTTTGGGATGGCATAACATAGTAATAAAATGAATACTAATGTGAATGGAATAACAGTGGCTAGCTTTTTCTCACACAATATAGGTACGTATAACATGTAAGAGCAATGAATTTCGCAATAATCATTTAATGTGAAATTTTAAATAATATTAGATACAGCTCTTTACTAGAATATAAATACATTTTCTCTTATCTTGCGGAGTTTACAAAACGGCAAAGCGGATTTATGGCCAAAAAATTTGAACAAATTACACACTGTTTCGACTTAATGACATAACATTTTATGGCTTCTCAATTCAAACGTTAAACAGTTTTTCTCACAAGAGTCAGGAGTCTTTGACCCGTTCAGCGTTCCATTTATCATTGTGCAAACTGTAATAATAATATACCGTAACATGTAAGAGTGCTCCGCTCGCAGTCAAGATTCGGAGTTAGTGGGCCAACTATGTCATTAGGTTAACGGAGTCGCATTTGCATATGATTTTAGTAACTTTGACACAGTACTTCTCTACATATTACTAAATCGTTAAATATGAGTTTACGAATAAATATGGTTTTATCCCTAGTTGAATATTTATAGCACGCAATAAACAAGAATGTAAATAAGCTTCTTGCATCCGAATCAATATTATGTCTGCATTTCATACAGAATTCTCACTCAATTTGATTTAGTGTTATTGCTGGAGTGAATACGTTGTTCTCATTAGGCATTTCTGCGCTGTCGTAATAATCCTATGGTTGTGAGTTCGTTAATAAGATTACAGCTGATTAGTTACTCGAACGTTGCAAGGATTCAGTGCGTTGACACCAAAGCGATTCTCTCTTTAAAAAACTTAAATTATTATCTTTAACATCCATTTATATTTTTGAAATTGCAGTATTTGTAAAAAAGCACCCGAATCTATTTAAAAAGCAAATTGAGCATAAAAGGTTTTTGTCCAGAGATCCAACTAAATTGGATATTCCATCGATATCAACGACTTTATATAAAAGAAATTGTGGCTATATGAGCATTAAAGTCTACAACAAATTGCCGAAATCCATACGAGAACTCAATTTAACACGTTTTGAATATACGTTAAAGAAATGGCTTATTGATAAATGTTTTTATAGTGTATCTGAATTTATGATGTATGACATAAAAAAATGTGAATTTTAATTAATTTGTTGATTTATTTTATTTTATTTATTATGTTCAAACAATTAATTTGATTGATATCGTAAATACTAGCATGGATGACCTTAAAACAATGTATTTCAATAATTATTTATTTATTTGGTTATAATGTGTTAGATTTAAAAAATAATATTTGTGTAATATGATAGGGACTAGCATGTATGCCTAAAAGATTAGTTGTCTATTATTATTTAATTAATTTCATTAGTGTGTTATGTTAAAAAATATATTTGTGTATAGACTCATGTTATTATATAAATTTAAAATATCTGTGGCCGTAAAAAACCACAAAAATAAATTTGCATGCCGTTATACGGTGATACATGCTGTGCTATCAATAAATGAAACTGCTATTAACAACTTTCATGTAACCATGTTTCTTGCAAATAAATGTTCTTGTTCTTGTTCTTGTTTGCATAGATATCCATATTTTAATAATTTGTGTGTGTTTTAAATACTTCTCTCTCAAGTGCAACACTATTAATGAATTATAAATTACAAAACTCTTAACTACAAAGGAAATTGTTTATTTAATGTTTGAAAATTTTCCGTCCGTTAATCATACATAATCATTGTTGTTGCAGGGGCCTGAGATGGTTCGTGTATCAAAATTCTACAAAGACGCCAAAAACGGTCGTTTCCTCCGTTACCTACACGAGGACACACGCACACTTTACGAAACTTTCCGACGGGGCGTCAAAGAATCAAGTAAGTGCACAATTTTGTTGTTATTCCATCATGTAAATATATTCATAGAACTCCTGCATTCAAACCGAGAAACCCATCACGTTTATATGGTTGAAACTTCACAATTTATGCTAGTTATTCAATAGTTATTTATGTGTGTATTTGAATAGCGTGCACTCATAGTCACAGAATGATACGCACACAATTGCAAGACAGGGAGTGCCTCAAGGCGCAAATTGTAAGGCCCACCTCATTTCCCTCCATATTTCCGCTCGTTAACGATAAATACGATAATACCCGAGTATTACAAAATATTGTTCACATCATTCACGAACTGGTTTACAGGATACAGTTAACGTAATTTGTGCCACTAGAGTAGTCGGGACAGTCGCTTTTTTTAGTTTTTATATGCACAATACACGAGTTTTGCACTTATTGGCTCCATAAAAATAAAACATAGGATATATTAAGCGAGTTTATTTTGTGTGGAATATTCCGCTACTTAACTGCCAGTAGACCCGAGACAGCTTTATGAGATTGAAGACATGATAAGTAATGAAGATTATAAGCACAATACCTAGCAGTAATACTTTTATCTCATTGCAGATAATGGCAATTGCCTCGGTTGGCGTGAGGGACCAAATAAACCTTACGTGTGGCAGACGTATAATGAGACTTTGCTACGAGCGAAAAACTTCGGTTCAGGTCTCATATGCCAAGGTCTAGTCCCAGGTCAAAGCACATTTGTTGGTAAGTTCCTTAACAAGTTTCAGTGAATAAGGTAAATTTTCTTTGTACTAAAACTTGTTTGTTATTCCCAGGTATATATTCACAGAATTGCGCAGAATGGGTAATGACAGAGCAAGCTGCCTACTGCTATTCAATGGTCATTGTCCCTCTGTATGACACACTAGGAGCTAATGCATGTGCCTTCATTGTTAATCAAAGTAAGTATAGCGTTATTTCGCAGACATTTAATCTTCTTTATATTTGTTATTTTTGGAATATTGGACTTTTAAACTCAAATTTATATAACCTGTTGAGAATCCAATTTAGTTAGATTGACACGCATCCTGTTTTCGTTTTCAGCTGAAATGACAGTAGTTATTTGTGAAGACGACAAAAAAGCCAATTTGCTTCTTGATCAGTCACCGAGGTGCTTGAGGAAACTTATCACTATCAAAGAAGTTTCGCCATCGACGCATCAAAGAGCAAAGAGTCGAGGTGTCGAAATTCTTAAGTTCAGCGATGTTGAAATACAGGGCGCTCAGAAAGATCACCCTTGCCTCGTAAGTTTTTGCTTTTATATTATAACTTTATACTTAGTATAACTATTTTGTACATTTGTAGCGTGTAACTAAAATGTGTGATTATATTTTTTATGTAATACTCTTACCTTATTTACTATACCATTATGGGTTCATAAACAGCTACATCAGCGTGAATAGTCTCATTTTATTAATTATTCTACTGAAAAAAAAACAAATATTTTAATTAGTTGTTAAAATAGCAACTAACTGAAATTAGCATAATTACGGTAATAAGGTGCCAGCGATGTTAATAAACCAGGACCTTTCCTCACAACTCTGAATATTTTTATGGCTATTTACTCATAAGTAAAGCATGTCAGTTTTTGTTTCTGAGTAGTTTGAATACTGCTCGGATACAATAACTGGAATGTCATCAGAAAACTGTAAAACTCATATTATCAACAGTAAACAGTATTTTTTAAATCTGATTATTTTTATTTGTCTTCAAGTTTTACTATATATTACATAGTTAAAGAAATCTACATTCGTTACCCATGTATGGGTTTTACTAAGCACGCCTTTAACCACACCTTAATGTTACAAGTTGTACAAAAAGTCCTCTTAGTTTCTTTAGACTATAAAAATACCCTCCATTGTCGCTATATCAAATAAAATTTGGATATGGATATCGTTGTTCCCACATACGTACTAACTAGTATTTGTCCTCTAATGTTGAAACACACACGCACACGGCTGCCAACTGGTCTTCTTGCGTACTTTATTTGTCCAATAAGAGAAGGCCTGTTAAATCATGTTACTATAAAAATGTAATCATAAAAATGCTAATAAGATAATAAATAGCATATAAAAAGAACTTCCTTTACATATTATAAAATATTAATTAATTACTATTTACTATTCTTGAATTATAATAAAATATAAAAATATATTTCTTTTTGTATCTGGCAATGTACAATTTCAAAGGTCAACAATTTTGGACAGTGTATGTTCATAATTGGTGACCTTTCTTTTTACATACTGTTCATACCTAATAATTCTTAACACGTAGGAGAACTAGGTGCAATAAAAATAACTGTATATTAAATTAAAGATATTTAAAAATCAGATGTTTACAGAAATCAGAAATTGTCTAAGTAAACCTGTAATCTAAGATTCGCGCAATCTTAGATTACAGGTTTACTTAGACAAGTTTGTATTTAATTCTATATTTTCTTCCAGCCACCGAAACCGGAAAGCGTGTGCACTATTTGCTACACGTCAGGTACTACAGGAATGCCCAAGGGCGTGATGCTGACGCACGAGAACGTGGTCGCCTCCATGTGCAGCGTCATCATGCAGCTCGGTGAACACAGGCCCATGAAGCATGACATCATGATCTCCTTCTTGCCACTAGCGCATATGCTTGAGCGGTGCTGTGAGGTAAGAGTTTACATGCGTTTTTTGTCTTTGTCTTGTTTTTCCATCGACTTTGACACCGTAACATTGCAGTTATACAGGCTTATTTTCTGCAGATGTGATGAAAGGCATAACGCAATGTTATTTATACAGATGAATCTAAAAACACCCTAAGTAAAAAAGTTGATGTTGGAGATGGTTGGTTACCGATTCAGCTATTACATTCTAATAACGAGATTTTTGTCTCGGCAAATACTTTTTTTAAGTTTGTTCATACTCAAATTGGTTCCCGAAAAACGACTAGCCTGTGCTGATAATAAAATACCATATTTTCCATTATAGAATGCTCTCTACATGGTAGGAGGAGCCGTAGGATTTTACAGCGGTGATATCCGACGGTTAGGCGACGACCTGATTGCGCTAAAACCAACGATGATGCCTGCTGTACCAAGACTGCTAAATAGACTTTACGATAGAGCTCAGGCCGAGATTTCCAACTCCAAGATAAAGAAGCTGCTATTCAACATGGCGCTATCGGCCAAGGAGTCAGAGCTAAAGAGGTAATATTTGTAGCAAAATTGATCGCTCATATTAAAAGCAATACTTATGTTAAATAATTTAGCAATTTACATTTGAGTTTAATCCACATTAATATCACGTTTGCATAAGTGGATATAAATAATGTGAGTAATATTCGATGTAGCCACTATATTTATCGGCTATTCGGTACTGCGCGCGTTTCCAGAGGCATCGTGCGCAGCGACTCGGTGTGGGACAAGCTGGTGTTCCGCAAGGTGCGCGAGGGCATGGGCGGGCGCCTGCGCATCATGGTCGTGGGCTCGGCGCCGCTCGCCGGCAACGTGCTCACCTTCGCGCGGTGCGCGCTCGGCTGTTTGGTACGTCATGTCCTATTTATCCTATGTACGCATTCTCTATGATACGTGATACGTGATACGTTCATACGTGGGGAAATGGGAGGCTGGAGTGTTATGACGGGCTCTCCCGAGACTTCTTTGACACAGCCCAATGTCTACACAATTTAATAAGTAGTCATGCGGGTACGAGCTACATATAAATGTTGTCCATAGCTTTAAACTAGCTTCATAGTTAGAGGTTTACTGAAAGTCATTGATACAAATAAGTTGTAGATATTTTGTAGATGGGATTGGATGAAGACGATGCATATAGACTGCGCATACGTGGTCACTAATGACGTCAAAGAACTAAGCTTAGAAATACAAATACCAGTTTATTTATACTCTTCAATAAAGTCTCGCTTCGCTGAAACAATTCAATATAAATTTAGCTACAGTCATTGATTGTTGTCTTGTGCTGTGAGACAATTCCAACGTAGATTCCAACATCAATTATATCTTTGCGCATATCACAAATACTATCCAGTCGTATGGAAAACCGCCAACAGTCCTCACAGCTATTTTGAGAGCGGCTTTGCTCTTATTTTATATCATAATATTTGATATCCCCATCGAGGCGGAATAATATTATATCAGATACTTCATGATATTATATCTACTTTGATGCGTGTACTACGTTCTCGTTTTAGCTCTGTTTGTTGTAGAATATACATATTACGCTCATTATACACACACATATTATTAGACAAAACTGTTTGTGCCTTATCAATCTAAATCATCTCAATCTGTATAAAAATTTCATTCACATCTATTGTTACGGTATGAGTCACAGTGAGTGGATTTGGTTTAATAACTACGCCCACTTTAGTGTCAATGACCCTAAATTTTTCAGCTTGCAGCAAATCTTTTGTTTGCACAAATTAACTAAATTAATTTATACTGGCTTGATTACTTTATAACGGGACGATTAGTGTTAAGTTATTCTATTATAAAAGTTAATGGTAGTTCACAAAGAAACAAGGCATCTGCAATGTTATTTTCCCTGCACAGTTATTCTTTCATTACCGCCATTTTATATAATAGCAATAGGATGTGTAAACAAAAGTATTCAAATATATTAAAATAAACTGTTTTAAGATTTTAATAATAAAATATGATTTGAAGAAATACCGTGACTATTACCATTTAAATTTCAGTAGACATTTTATTACTGTAGTTTCTCATTCAATTTATTAATTTATCATCAACTATTTACTGCACTTACAGTGTTAACCAACGCACGCAGCAAGCCATTTATACTCTTATTATGTTAAAACTGTGAAAAATACAGCAGTTATTCAGTGACTGTTGAACTTTACTTAACTCATGTAAGAAGACGTATACATAATGCCAGAATCTGCTATGCTTATCCCATGTTTAATATATTATTTGACTGTAGTAATTATTGAAAATGCTTGTTTTACTTATTTTTAAAGCAGTCCCATCCAGTATATAATATAAGGCTACTATTGGCATGGCTGATTTATATCATCTATATGGTTTATGTGAACAGATCGTGGAAGGCTACGGTCAGACGGAGTGCACGGCGCCAGTTACCCTCACGGTTCAGGGCGACCACGTGCCTGAACATGTCGGACCTCCCGTCGCTTGTTGTAAAGTGAAGGTAAATGTTTACTGTTAAGTCTAATTCATATAATAAATGCATGCCTGCCGACAGAATAGTGGTAATCATGTATAATTAAAATATTTCTTCAGTTCAAGTAATAGTTCCTATGTGAATAATAATATGTAAACACAAAGAACATTAAGACTGGGAACAACTATTTGTGACCACCATCAACAACACCAACCATCACACAATTTAGTCCTGCGTGGGATTCGAACTCACAACAATCGAGGCTCCCACTGAAATGCGATCCATGAAGTCAAATTATTTATAATATTGATAACTAAAGATTACTAGGTTGAAATAGTAATTATATAAATAGTCCATTAGAAACGAAATTATGTTTATTCACAAACTTAATTCTGTTTATATAAACGAAAGCTGACAAAATTACCTTAATTTTTTAACTAAACACTATATATGAAAACGTATATCCAGCACATACCTATTACATCTTATAAATATATGTATAGCCAAAGAGTGTGGTTCTGAGCCTTTGTCATTCAAATTCAAGAACTGTTACACTTCTATGTTTTTCTGTTTATAAATACGTGCACTTACTCAAAAACATATTTATTTATGACAAAGAAGTGTAGCCAGCAAGCAACAAAGGACTTCAGACCACAATTAATTGTGTAACGCGATTGTGATCTTCAATAGCGGGATCGTGTTATTCTATTCTGAAAGACAGATTGTAAACGGCATAAAAACTACATAGTTGTTTATAGGGCACTGTCAGATGAAATCAAACTGTTGTTGAGTAATATAAATATTGTTGAGGATAACGATAACATCAAGAATATAAACACTTTTATGAATGACATTATAACAAGCTATTCGAAATCTTAGAAGAAGAAAGCCATTCATATTTATTTAATCTTTAAAGCTTATGGTGCTTAATTTATCATTGTTAAATTGAAAGTAATATTTAAATATATAATCTGACTGATCGGTAACTATAGAGGAATGTTAAATTACACCTTTACTCCATTTGGTTAGGTACTTAACTAAAGGTTAACAATCTTGATGTGTCTTTTTACCTAAAAACTCAGTTTAAAATAAAATGCTGCTAAAGATCAATGTAAATACAACAATAACGATTACTAAATCAATTGAACCGTTAGTTTAAACTTTAAGCAGTAGTTTATTTATTTAATATGTGTTTGTGTAGAAAGTCACATCAAGATTGTTTACCTTTAGTTAAGTACCTAACCAAATGGAGACGATAGTATTTGAATCGCCTAAAGAACACAGGAGTTTAAAAGGGTAAATGTGTATGTACTAAAACTCTAATAAGTCCAATATATTAGATTTGCACAAAGCGATATAAAAACCATTCTAAATAAATACAATTAAACGGCAAAATTCTTTTACGAGTGTAATATAATAAAATGTTGTTAACGATAACTTCCATTGCAAACCTACTCAACGTAATTTAATACCACGAAGACATCTCAGATCTATCAATGTTATCTGCCCCGTTCAAATCCGGAAAAAATTGTATTAAAGAAAAATAAATCATACAATCTCAATTGCAATATTCCTAGATTGTTAGTGTTAAGCTATCATAGAAAACCCGCTTAGTGACCCTTCGCAAACATTCGATGAGAGAGACTCCTTTGTTTCGATACATATGCAAGTGATTGAACAGTCATTGCCACTGCTAATAATCGCCCCACGCGCTCACACACTCACCCATAACCAACAAATCTTCCACTATCTCAACTACAAACTCACTCCTCGTCGCTTGCCAACTCGTTAGGTTTTTAGCTTCTCTTAAACTGTACGCTAAGTAGGTACGTTATATTTACTCGATTGCATAACCGGATATATTAAAGCAATTCATTAAGCTGACCGTTTAAACACCTACCACATAATATATTGGCAGCTGCCAAAACATATGACTCAACACTTTGACAAACAGCCGTTAAATTCGGGATCCAGTAAGTACGTTCGAAACTCCAGTTGTTTACGTTACACAGTTTTATGGCTACTTACTTTATGCATTTTCGTGGTCTCCATGGGTTTTCTATTTAAACATATCTGGCTCCAATACCGTCATATACCGTCGTCCAATATTTGCCGACCTACGTGGTCTATGATAAATGTGTCGACAACCAGATTTATTACAAGATCAAAACATAATCTTTTTTTAATCCCGACAAATTATGTATAGCCGCATTTTCTAAACCTTTTTTATTGGACAATGAAGTACGTTGTGAATTCTTAAATAACACACGTCTGTTGTTTCTTTTAATCTCTGAACAAAATTCTTTGAGATATTAGATTATATTTGTTATATCTCTTTTTCTTTTGTTAGAAATATTTTTTTAATTCAATTTCAGCCTTGAAAATATTTTAATACTCCGTTTGGAAAGACTTTTCTAAAATTAGTTCTACAATACAAGTTCAGTGGTCATAAGGTCTTATCAATCATAGTTCAATCCACGACGAGAGTTTCAATAGTCTGTATATACCTAAGGATTGTCGTATTACAGTGATCTAAACTTATCAGTTTAAATTATGAATAATATTATGGGTCTGAACCTTCTAGTTGTTAATTGATCTATCACGATTGGTATCAAGTGACGGGAATGCAGTCACGTAAAATGAACATAATGCTGTTAGTTACAAACAACAACCGTTTGTGACACATTCCATTATGAGTGGTAAAAATAAAACTACAATTTATAGAAATAGGTTTTTCTGTACCTATAAATATATTTACATTGCGTCTGTTTGCATTGGATACCTATTTAACCACAGCCAGTGTTGGGCAAAATTTAGTTTGATTGATGATTGATAACTAAGATTAAATTGTTTAATCATGACTAATGAGTAATGACTAACAAAATTCAATCATGGTGTGGTGATTGAAGATTGATTAGTGTTAGTTATTTAATCATGACTAAATTTCTCATGACTAATTTAATATTTAAAATTACGCCGTTAACGAGTCAACACTCAATGAATGTTGGTTTGTTATTCACAAGTTTTAATAAAAGCTTTTGTCATAACAAAATGAAACACAAGTATTACAACAGAACCAGTTTAATTTTTTAATTTACATGTAGGTATAATTACAATAACAAACTTTGGGCTATTCATGTCTAAAATAGTTATTTTCATAACCACGCGGTTTTTTAAATTGTTCATCAGACAATCTACGTGCTTTCGGTGGACTGGTCATTGTTGCGTATGAAAACATCCTTTCTACAGGTTCAGAAGATGGCATTGGTGTATTGTACTCCAAAAATATATTTTTATTAATGGGTAGCGATGTCTTTTACATCGCTGCCCATTAATAAAAATATATTTTCGACATCTCTACTTTCTTCCGAAAAGAAATTTGTCATTAAAATATCAGCTTTTCTTCTTGGAGTAGACTGATTAGTAGAATCATTATTCTCACTCCCTGAGTCTGAATTAAACAACTCATAATTTTTATGTTGTGTGCTTGATTTGTTTTGAATGTCCTATTGTATTTCGTAAATTAAAATACTATAGGTGGGCAGCCCTCTCGCGTATTCGCAGACAGCTCGGCTGTAGGTAATTATTTCAAGGACAGAGCCGAGTTACAATACTGTTAGGTAAGATTACCGTGGTTATAGCTTGATAGATGTTCAATGAAATAAAAATGGAGTTACCTAGCTTAGCATTTTTAGTTTAGTCATCAATCACAAATAATGATTAAATGACTATTTTAATGACTGATTTATTTAGTTACGATTAACTTTTTTAGTCATGACTAAATCAATCATGACTAAATTAGTCATGTCTAATCAATTGATTGAAAAAAATAATTGTTTGACCCAACACTGACCACAGCAACTAACGCTTAAAATGAAAAATTAATGACTAGGTAAGGTACCTTACCTTAGTGCCTTATCTATTTCAAATATTGAGTGAAAAGTTTGTCACCATTGCTGACTAGAAGTATAGTATTTACCTTATTTATGTTTTCGATCAGTGGCAAAAAATATTAATTATTTGTAACAGATCTTTTCTGTATGTGTATGTGGGTTCTTTGTGTGTATGTACCTATGAGTGCGTGTGTGTTGCATTGGGAGTCACTGGCGATAAATAAAAGTGTTAACTAGACTTTCATATTTATTGTCCGAGATGCACCCTAGTCTACACACGTGCATCCAGACCGGACAGCGCGCAGTCACTGCCGGTTACTCTAACATACTTCTCGCTTATACATAAAACCGTTTATTCATCATTTCTTATATACTTACAGAGTCCCTACATGTATTCTTATTTAAATATTTTGATTTCAGTTAGTGGACGTGCCGGAGATGGAGTACTACGCGTCGCAGGGCCAGGGTGAAGTGTGTGTGCAGGGTGCTAATGTGTTCAAGGGCTACTTCAAGGAGCCGGAGAAGACACGCGAGGTTATCGACCAAGATGGCTGGCATCACACCGGAGATGTTGGCAAATGGTTGCCGGTAAGTGATTTTGTACATTGACACGTAGATAATTTCTAAGATTTAATCTTAGTAGATATACATTGCTACAAAAGACGATGCGAAAGGCTTTAATTGGGTGAAGCTTAGCTTGAAATCAGCTATGAATTGCGGTAACCTGATTGATTAATTGACATCTAATTGATTCGGTTGCAAATGGTGTACGCGATTACTTATGACTAATTTTAAGACACTCTTGGATTTTTGTTTTATACAAATATATGTATATAACATAAACTTTGATAACTGAATAGTTATGGTTTATATGTCTGTCTGTGATTTATATTATAAATCTCAATGAACATGAGGTTGCCCTTACTATAGTCCGTATCAACTACGTAGTCCCATTTGACAGATGATCGTCGAAGACCAATAGTAAAGGTACCGTTTCCATCGACACGAAATCGATTACCGATTAACTTTCCAAACAAACTGTAATCGTGGATTTAGAATCGAAACAGAAATTATAGAAACGAAAACAAAAAAAGAAGTCAAACCAAGTTTGACATATCGAAAGAATAATTACATAAAAGTTGTATACATGTAAAAAAAAACTGGTCTTATCTTTGATTAATTCCTTGTATGACGTACTCCATAATTGGTATATACGAGTATAAGTGTGAAATAATTGTGGTATAACAGATTTTGACTGGCAAGACGGCTACTCTTTAAAAACTATGGGATATTTGAACCATACGTTCAATATCGCATCTTCAAATCCATTTTTGATAAATAAATTATATTAATGGTTTGCAGAATGGGGTTTAAGGTACGTTGCAACCTATAAAAATAAATTTATAAAAGTATTTCTCGGACAATAGGTTTTACCTCGAATTAGTTCGATTTTATCTGATTCGTACTGACGCGTCATTATGAAAACTGAAAACAAAAGAATACTCTAGTGCGTAACTATGGTATTTTAGTAAAATGTTATTTCATTTTGATGTTAAGATTGTTTAAGTCTAATATCAATAAAAATTATTAGTTGATTATGTTTGTGAAACAATTATATCAGGTTTTGTGTGTGCTATGAAGTGTCAAAAGGGACTTCGTATTTGAAACAGACTACAGTATACAAATTTTAAATAACATTTAAAGTCCCAACCTTTCTAATGTGATTCATGTGATAATTATTTTTGTTCATATTACTCGAATTGAACTATTTATTGGCATAGTAAAAATCTGAGATGTTTTTGAATTTTACGAGGGATCGAATTTGTCGGTCGTACAATTAGTGACTGTATACGCTATTTTCCTTAACAAATCCATAAAAGTTTAAAAAATGAACATTAATGTTCGTTGCACCTGTTAGCATGTGAAATACAACTTTAGTAGCACTACAAAATATTTAAAAACGTATGTCATAGAATTAGATATTATGTGATGTTTTGTTTCTGCGAGCAGAATTACGTTATAAAATAAATGAATTATTATGTTTTGAATAATAGTTCTTGACAGACAGATGTGGGTATAATAAATTATCTCAATCTGAAATAGTTAACCTTGTCCAACAATATTACTATGACGTGCAGAATTCTTTATAAACCCAAATATATTTGTGAGCATATTTATAATTATAAGTCGCCCTCGGCCCGACAGTGGGATGATTATAATGGACTGACTTTACTTCTACGTTAAGAGGGTATATAACGAAACAAAGGGTGATTGGCTACAGTACAGATCGATCTGTAAGGTTCGCTAAGATTACTTTTATACTCATACACATGGGTGACTGTTTATTTATTAAATTGACTAACCATTATTACAAAACTTTACATCCTTTTGCACCTTAAATATAATATAAATCTTTAGGCGTCTCTAGTAATTACCATTTTAGACAGTCGATATGTGGCATCAGTGTAGTAGGTAGTCTTAAATATTTCGGCATCTGATCAGACTCTAAAATATTAGCCAATGATTAATTTAATAGCCAGAATCCAAAGAATTAAAAATGTATTGTATCTGGAGCTTGGTTTCCCTGCAATTGGCCTAGACATTAAGAACAGGATGATAGTCCCTCAGAGATTCAGCCATATGTTTACTCTCTAACAATCCTATACTTAAGGACACGATTAATTATATAAGATATTATTCGTTTCTAGAATGGTACACTAAAGATCATCGATAGAAGAAAACACATTTTCAAGCTGTCACAAGGTGAATACATAGTTCCTGAGAAAATAGAAAACATTTATATTCGAAGTCAGTACGTCGAACAAGTCTTCGTGCATGGCGAGTCTTTGAAGGTAAGATATATTTTATTTTTTTACACAATAGAGAAATAGATTGTGACATTGTAGAATGTCTGCGCTAATCACTGGATGTTGTTTATCATTCTGGCTGACGTGTTGTTTAACAAATGATACTGTTGTTTTAAAAAAGTTGATCAGAAAATATTTCTAAAACGCTTTATACTCAAGTCGGTTGGATGTTGTTTGAAAACTAGTTGATATTGACAGGATACAAAATGGTGCAGTATAATAAAATATAGTTAGGTGCTTATTAGCATGAATACAATTTCTTTAAAGGGACGCTATATTTTCCATGCTATTATGTTAACATTAATCGTTTTGGATGTGAACTTTATAATAATACTTGTTTTCCCTGCGGTTTCACCCGCGTACGTCCCGTTTCCGTAGGAATATCCCGTGGGGATAAAAAGCCTATGTGTGAATGCAGGTCTCCAGCTATCTACATACCAAGTTTCATCGCAATCGGTCCATTAGTTTTTGCGTGAAATAGTAACAAACATCCATACATCCATACAAACTTTCGCGTTTATAATATTAGTAAGGATGACAGTCGGAACTTGTCACAACAGTTAACATTTATTATACAATAAAGTAAAAAAAAATATCCAGTATATTTTGATTTTGGATTTAAAATTAATTCTAACAATCTACATTTTTATGTATATCTATAGATTTCGGATTTTATTGATTATATTAATTTCGACAGTTAGACACACGGTTTGTGAAAGGCCGATCAACACAAAAATGTTAACTGCCTGAATTAGCAACAGCTAATCAAATCATTTAACATGAATTTGATTTTGCCACGTCCTTTATTAGCTTTTCAGACATCGGGCATGAGAATCGGATGCTCGTACGTGACAAATATTTGTTCATACACTTGTCCTGAGTGTAGGTAAAATATCGAGATATATATGGTGTAAATTGTCATTTATTAAAAAGAAAATGAAAAAAGTGTTGTGGGTTCGATTCCCACACGGGACAAAAAATTTGTTTGATCCACAAATGGTTGTTCTGAGTCTGGGTGTTCGTTGTTTGAATGTTTGTAAAGTCCCCCGTGATACAGGAATAACTCCTAGGGCGGGACATTATTTTCCAAAAAATCATTTGGAAGAATAGTACATAAAGTATTATGTATATTAAACCTAAAAACTATATTTTCCAGTCATGCGTTGTAGCCGTAGTAGTTCCCGACGTGGACGTTATAAAGTGCTGGGCGCTGGAGAACGGCATCAAGGGAACGTTCTCCGCGCTCTGCGAGGACTCTCGCGTCAAGAAGATCATCCTCGACGACATGCTGCAGTGGGGACGGACCGCTGGACTCAAGACCTTCGAACAGGTGAGAATAAAATATTTATTTGAATCAGCTAGAAATTTAAATTAAACACTTTGTAGGGATAATGCCGTTGTTTTTTTATATTTAAATACGCGGCATAATCCGTACAATGTGTTTAATTTCAATGTATAACATTCGCATGAACATAAGACAATATCAGCTAGAAATATTCTTGTAAATGGGTTCCATATTATCAAGGAACGGATCACTACTTCCGCTCGTTAAAACAGAGACTTGACTCGAAATTTGGAAGGTAACAAAAATATGTTTAGTTTAATCAGCTATGATCTTGTAAATGAGTTCCATATAATCAGGGAACGTATCACTTTGTTCTCTCGATAAATCAAAGACTTGACTTGAAATTTGGTAGTTAGGCAATTTGATCTCTAACTAACACACTATTACACTTCAAATTGCCTAACTTGCAAATTCCGAGTTAAGCCTCTGTTTATCAAGAGTTCGATTTAATAAATGATAGACGCAAGTAAGGTTACATTTTACCACGTTGAAATATAGTAATATCAACCCTGTTTATAAACACTGCTGGGCGCGGGCCTCTTCGCAGTATGAAAGGGTTAGCCCCTACTCTGGGAGGCTGGCCCAGTGCGAGTTGACAGACTTTACACGTATTCGAGAACATTCTGTAGAACTCTCAGACGTACAGGTTTCCTCACGATGCGTTCCTTTACCGTTAATATATAATTATCTATTTAATACGTTAGAATGTTCTTAAAATTTAAATAAGTCAAAGTCAAAAATCATTTATTCATTTAGGTCACAAAGTAACACTTATGAATGTCAAAATATATGGGTTAGTGAGTTTACTAACTTACTGAAGCTACATTTAGGTTATTTGCTAGGTTCAGGCAAAGGGTTGAGCCTATGAGAAGAAACCTGCAAGAAACTCACGGCCACTCTTTTAAATCGCCAATTAAATATAAAATGGCCTACCTAGAACACAAACACACACCTGTGTAAAGGATAATTTCATTTTAATTTCAAGCAATTATGAATTAGAAGCCCTAAAGAAGAACGAGACTCTAGAATTTATAGTATAATAAAATTTCTTTATTCAAGTGACCAAGACTCATTTGATTAGTAAACACAGTTAAGAGCTATTGTTAGTAAATTAATTCTTATATATACTAGCATTAATTGTATACATGGTCCGCCATTACTACATTATATGTGAGTATGATAGGCAACAGTTGCCCTTTGGTTCAACAATAATTACTGTCAGATCACCAGAAGAATCGTGTGCGTAGTAAAATACTACTTGCAGGCGGTCAAAATATTCGACTAAACGCCTACTAATATTCACTGAGTGATTTCTTCTTCGTGATAGTTTTTGCTGTGGCAACTAACTAGTGAAGTTATTCTCACTTACAATGTAACTAGGTAAATATCTTTCAACACAATTATTTTTGGCGTAATGGTTTGAATTACCGCCTCGCTAGTGCCGTCGCCCAGAGTTTTAGGGGTTCGATCCCCACACGAGACAAACAATTGTGTTCTCCACAAATACTTTACCCGAATTTGGATGTTCTGTATGTCCATTGTTTTAATGTTTGTAAATTCCCCGGTCCTCCGCCATACGGGAAATATTCCCAGTGCGTTTAAAAAAATTCAAGTTGTTCAATGTTTGATTAATGTTCTTTATCAAATATTTATCATTATATATCTTATTAAATTTCGACTATAATAATATTTATGACATATCCGACAGAAGATAATTTTCCAAATGATTAGAGAACCGATTTTAGTTTTTAAAAATTGGAAGTGCAAATTGAGTATTGTTATTATGTGAACTAAAAGACTGATACCAGTTGTATGCTCAACAGGTTAAGGACATCTACCTGCACCCGGACCCATTCTCAGTGCAGAACGGCCTACTGACCCCCACCATGAAGGCGAAACGACCAGAAATTAGAAGCTACTTCAAACCCCAGATAGAGGACATGTACAAACAGCTCGAATAACGCAAGTACAGCACTTAGATGTAGGCGATACGTCGAATTTGAGAACAAAACTCCTGCGCGTGGTTGTACTAAGATTTGTGATTGTAAACTTCGTTGCATTCATAAGATGAAACCTTGGTATGAAATTTACTAGAAATAACAACTTAAATATAAAATCGATCGAAAATATGATTTGCTATGCAAATTTCAGATCTGTGGTAGCTTCATGACAATAATATTTGAATACAACGTAATTCTTATCCCATTTGGCAACATTCGAACATCAATGAATCTTTATAATCGCATACGGTAAAACCTTTTAAAACCACAAACATTTTACTACTATGTAATTTTTACTTCCCACTTGGATGACGTCCAAGTTCAACGGTGAAAAAACACCCGATGATTTACGAGTTCAAGGAAATTGGTATAGGTCCAAACATAATACCGTACGCCAGTCCAATTATCGTAATAGAAGACCAGATTAGAAAACACTTTGATGTGCATTAAAATTGTTATTATGAGACGTAAACGTTTTGAAAGGTCAATGACGTGAACTTTAGTTTAAATTTTATTTAAACTAAACTAAACTAACTAAACTTTACGAATATCATCGGAAAAATTGTGTTCCATTAACAAATACGTATGTTGGAAAATTCTGTTCGACGATGACGTCTTATAATGTAGTCTCGCCAGAGATTTTTATAAAGCGATAGAATACAGTTGAAAACACGAGATGAATTCGATGGCTTACGGTTAGACGGTGCGAAGAACTTCAAAACATCTTTCTCAATGTTTATAGACATAAGTCTATAAAATAACTTGTATATACAAGTCACAACTAATTAGTGTTAACTAATGTTAAACATTTGTTCAGGCATGACAATATTAATAGTGATGAGAAATATATGTTACCTATCGATCGCGTGGATATATAACGCTAGGAACTTATCTAATCCGAAATAGACTATCATGTCTATTATCGGAAATTTCCTAACGATAAATTTTCAGTGTTCAATATTTCAACTTATGAAAGCAACAAAGTACTTAGCTACTAAGCAGTGACGTGTAACGTCACTAAACTTTTATAAGTCTCCTATCACAATACATTGTGTTCGCTATTATTTTAGTAATTTCACTTCGCTAACGCTAAACAAACACTGAGCTAAATTCAATGATAGTGAAATTGAATGAATTTGCGCGAAATACTCTTTGAAATTCTTAAATTATTAACCAGTTCACAGCTCCAGTGACCCCAGCGTGGGGTATTGTAACATGACATGGAGTCACCGGACTGTTAACGTTTTATCTCTGTAGACTTTGAAATTGTATATAATCAAATTGAATAGTTTGTAGTTTGGCAATAAAATAAACGGAAACGAAACATTATCGGTTCTTGCGCAGTCAATTAAGAATTATCATCCGATAAACATTTCGGCCCCTAACTTGTATATTTTAATCTTATTAATAAGAGATGAAGGAGTCAAATCGTCTCCATGTGTAATGGATTCATTGATGGCCGATGTTGATGAAATCGATGCCCTTAAAAAATTTATTGATGACATTCAACAGTGTATAAATAAATTTTAGTTTTCCCAGTATTTTAAACCCAAGTAATTTTAAAACGTCAAATATAAGTTATGGAATTGCCTGTAGCCAACCTTTTATAGTAAGCACTTCAATGATATTAAATTTTTTATAGGGAATGTCGTCTACAATAAATAGAATTAGGTAAAATTGTAAGCAATACGATTTACTTGACAATTGTACTTAGACACGAGAAGGTAGATAACGATGATCCTAGAAAGAATGGTTTAGCATTATGAGAGATAATTAAAATTGTTTTATATTGTGTGTCTGCTATGTGATTTTAGGTAAATATTTATAGTTGTACTACATTTAGCTATTCAGAAAGCGACTGAAACTAAAACGTTTTTCACAAAAACGCATTTTTACTAAACGTATTTCTACGCTTCGCTTATCTGAATTTCGAGCATGACAATTAGAAACAATTGTTTTTTTTTTGTATTATAGTGATCCTGTATAATTTTCGATACAATCAAATAGTATTGTAAGAGAATACTCAAACTCTTTTATACCGTGCCTTTGACCGATGTTTAACTCAAGACGCGAGGATTGTGCTCTTCTGTTCTGTTACTTGCTAAGTTTTTTATTTTATTTTATCTAATAACTTGTGTGGATTGTGCTTAATATTGGTAGTACACCATTCGAAGACATTAAATAAGCATTTTATTGCTATCTAACCCTTAGACTTTGCCCAGTTCATGTGCCCTAACTCAATGGGTGGGATGACCGCATATAGGCGGCCCTTAACTGTCAATGAGAAGTCGACGTAGGCTGGTAGTCCGGGTCGGTGTGCTGCCAATATTATCAGAGGGGTGAATTTCAGTTATGTTGTGAATGATAGTGAGTTTTACACGACGAAAAATATTATAAAATAATACTTAATCCTAGGTCAAACTGTCGCACCGTGTAGTATATAATTTTGTAATTGTAGAGCGCAATATTAATTAGTTGGTACATGCTTTGAGCGAACGTTACGGTTTCCTGTTGTTCAAACCAAAATTTTGTTGTTATTGGTGCAAGTTGTACTACGATAATTTATTTTTAAATAAAATTTTCAAAAATTGTATTGTTTTATTATTTAAGTAGTTTTTGATTTGTCTTTATTGTTTTTCCACCTTCGTACAGTTTCTCCGTCAAATCAATTTAGTATTAAATCCATTATACTTATTTCTCAGGTACCTAAATTCGTATTTTACCCATAGTACAGTTTAGAAGTCCGGTCAACCGGACTATGAATAAAAAAAATTATCCATGGTACAGTTAACCGGACTATGGAACATTTTTGAAGTGAAAATTTCTTTAGGCGCGTTAAGCACTTTTTGGGTGAACAAAAATCATGAAACTCGTGTTATCGTCACCGAACGCTTTCCATTGGATATATGCATACTGTGTATATATGTGTACTTTTTGGGTGAACAAAAAGCGTGAAACTCGCGTCTCGTCACCGAACGCTTTCCATGAGCTATATGTGTACTGTGAATATATGTGTACTTTTTGGGTGAACAAAAAGCGTGAAACTCGCGTCATTGTCACCGCACGCTAGTTACTTAGTTTTCACTTCTATCGGCAGTCCCCAAAGACTGCCCCGTATGTTCTTTTTTATCCATATTACAATTGACCGGACCACGGAAGACCTACTGCTTAAGGGGCGGGACATACAGAAAAGACGCAAGACGAGGACGCGTCGCAGACGGCACAGACGGGTCGCAGTTAAAGTATATGTAAGAGACAGGGTGCGGACGGGACGCGAAGACAAGTCAGAGAGACGACACTGCGTTTTTCACATTTAGCTTTGCATTTAAGCGTCTGCTTTTTAGACGACAACATATCTTCTTCAGCAGACGGGGATGTCCCGGCTTTGGTTCAACTTGCTTATATTTAAAGGGTTAGACATTACTAGGTACATCTGGTATAGCATGGTAAAACCCGCCGCGGCACCCCTTTCTGCTGCGTCTTGCCTGCGCCTCGCCTCTTCTGTATGTTAAATATTTTCGAATAGGGCGCAGTCGTCGAAGCGTCGTGTCCGCGTTTCGTCCGCGCCCTGTCTTTGCTGTGTTTTGTCACGCCACGCTTCTAAACATTTTCTATCAACATTTATTGAAGAGGCGCGGCGTCTGCGACGCGTCCTCGTCTTACGTCTTTTCTATTTGTCCCGCCTCTAAGCTAGATAACCTTTTTGATAACATTTTATGGTCTAGTAGAACTAAACTATACAAGCAAGCACAAGCAAATAAAAAATTATAAATAATTAAATAAACCACAAAAATATCTACTAGAAGAATAAAACTAGACCATATATACGTATAGTATACATAAAATTAGACCCGGTTCCTATATTCAAGGATAGAGTTGTTTACCTACGGACAGTTTTTGCCATATTAGACTTCATAAAAGATATGTCAAAATTTAACAGCTATCCGAAGATAAAACGATTCGATTTTTAAAATAGGAACCTAGCTTTATTCACGATTTGAACGCACTTTGTGAAGTGCGGTTTTCGGCATCTACACGCACTTAGTCATTATTTTTTTGATATTTGTGCATGAAGTCACGGCAGACTTCGATGCACGACACAAACGATGTCTACAGACTGACAAACTTAAGTCACTACAGCGAGGTTTACATTTATTTATGTTGGTCATCTGAAACAATTAATTCACAACTATCAGTATGAATTAAACAGTCTACAGCGTAACCTTTATAATGTGAGTTTTAAGTGTCATGAAGTGCTATTGGTTAGTGATATCGACTTGTGCGATTGTGTATCATATAACCAAGTCGATAAAATCAAGCCCAGGTCTATTTATGATCTGCGAAGTGCACGAGATAACGGGCAGTTTTTCAAATTAGGGAGCCGTTATGAGAAGAAAACTGGTAAAAGAGATACCCTACCGAACCGAAGGCGGTAATTTATTTATCAAACCAAATTGTTAGCATTGAAATTAAACACTTTATACGGATTTTGTCGCGTTGTTTATTTTACTTTATAACACTGTTATTACATAATTTTGAAAAACTCTAACACTACTATTATTGAACTTTACTACTATTTAAGTTATATATTTTTAATTAAAACTATTTATATTTGAGTTTTGAGTTTACACTTTGCCCCGACGTTTCGGTTGCTTTACAGCAGCCATGTTCACGGGGAGACTAAGATGGTAGTTGTCCCAATGTTCTCAAGTGTACCTAGTTATTTCAAAGTACCCGAACATAATTTAATCTTTGGTGTTCCTATTTACGCAGAATGAGCTCAAAGTATCATGAAGTCTAGCTGTGTTTTGCTTCTTCTTGGGTTTGACTATATGAATGACTGGATCCCAAGCTGGTGGTACATTCCAACCATCCTCTCTATTGAAATTAGGATGTTTTTTAATTTCAATAGCCTCGCGAAGCATCCTTGGTAGGAATCGGTGTTCTTTTGCGAGTATATGTGTTTTGTCAAATCGTAGGTAGTGGTTGGTACCCTGTTGCACATGTTCATACACAGCAGACTTCAACGAGCGTTGGTGTTTAACGTCAGCTATATGTTCTTTTATGCGAGTGCCTATGCTTCTCTTGGTTTGACCAATGTATGAGAGTCCACAGTCACAATCTATTTTATAGACCCCTGCATCTTGTAAAGGTAATTGGCACTTGACGGATGGTAAAAATTGACTTATCTTCGTTGGCGGCTTGAAGTATGTGTTGATTGAAGCTCGCTTCAAGATGTAGCCAATCTTGTCAGTGACACCCTTTACATATGGTAGTATGGCAGGCTGGCGCTCGACTGTGGCTGGCTTTTCTCGGGATCTGTGACGGCGGCGCGGCTGTTGGAGCTTGTTGTCTTGCAGTACTTGCTTGACATGTTGAAGCTCGGCGTCCAGGTGTTTCTTGTCACAGATCCCGTGGGCTCTCTGAAACAAAGACATTCCCACGGTAGCTAACTGTTTAGGATGGTGGTGAGATTCACCGTTTAAGTACCTGTTTGTATGGGTCTTTTTCCTATACACAGTGTGGCTCAAAGTATGATCAGGATTCCTGATGACAAGAACATCTAAGAAAGCTAATGAATTATTTGCCTCTAATTCCATAGTAAATTGGATGTTATTATTAATGGAATTAAGATGTTTTAGGAAAGCATTTACACTATCTGTTGGTAATATTGTGAAAGTATCGTCTACATACCTCTTATATATCCTGGGTGTGATGGTGGTAGTCCGCAAAGCTCGAGCCTCGAAGTCCTCCATATATATGTCGGCAACAACAGGCGATACTGGGGAGCCCATTGCCACACCATCCACTTGTATGTAGAATTTATTGTCCCACAACAGATAGCCAGTTGTTAAGCAATGGTTTAGTATTTCTGCATATTCCTCAGGCATATTGTTCTCTATTAGCTTTCTTTTAGTTATATCAATACAGTCACGAACATACTAAACCATTGCTTAACAACTGGCTATCTGTTGTGGGACAATAAATTCTACATACAAGTGGATGGTGTGGCAATGGGCTCCCCAGTATCGCCTGTTGTTGCCGACATATATATGGAGGACTTCGAGGCTCGAGCTTTGCGGACTACCACCATCACACCCAGGATATATAAGAGGTATGTAGACGATACTTTCACAATATTACCAACAGATAGTGTAAATGCTTTCCTAAAACATCTTAATTCCATTAATAATAACATCCAATTTACTATGGAATTAGAGGCAAATAATTCATTAGCTTTCTTAGATGTTCTTGTCATCAGGAATCCTGATCATACTTTGAGCCACACTGTGTATAAGAAAAAGACCCATACAAACAGGTACTTAAACGGTGAATCTCACTACCATCCTAAA
This sequence comes from Catocala nupta, assembly GCA_963675205.1. Classification (NCBI taxonomy): domain Eukaryota; kingdom Metazoa; phylum Arthropoda; class Insecta; order Lepidoptera; family Erebidae; genus Catocala; species Catocala nupta. The sequence goes on along the minus strand of OY776097.1, from coordinate 15,893,455 downwards.
CAGTTAGCTACCGTGGGAATGTCTTTGTTTCAGAGAGCCCACGGGATCTGTGACAAGAAACACCTGGACGCCGAGCTTCAACATGTCAAGCAAGTACTGCAAGACAACAAGCTCCAACAGCCGCGCCGCCGTCACAGATCCCGAGAAAAGCCAGCCACAGTCGAGCGCCAGCCTGCCATACTACCATATGTAAAGGGTGTCACTGACAAGATTGGCTACATCTTGAAGCGAGCTTCAATCAACACATACTTCAAGCCGCCAACGAAGATAAGTCAATTTTTACCATCCGTCAAGTGCCAATTACCTTTACAAGATGCAGGGGTCTATAAAATAGATTGTGACTGTGGACTCTCATACATTGGTCAAACCAAGAGAAGCATAGGCACTCGCATAAAAGAACATATAGCTGACGTTAAACACCAACGCTCGTTGAAGTCTGCTGTGTATGAACATGTGCAACAGGGTACCAACCACTACCTACGATTTGACAAAACACATATACTCGCAAAAGAACACCGATTCCTACCAAGGATGCTTCGCGAGGCTATTGAAATTAAAAAACATCCTTATTTCAATAGAGAGGATGGTTGGAATGTACCACCAGCTTGGGATCCAGTCATTCATATAGTCAAACCCAAGAAGAAGCAAAACACAGCTAGACTTCATGATACTTTGAGCTCATTCTGCGTAAATAGGAACACCAAAGATTAAATTATGTTCGGGTACTTTGAAATAACTAGGTACACTTGAGAACATTGGGACAACTACCATCTTAGTCTCCCCGTGAACATGGCTGCTGTAAAGCAACCGAAACGTCGGGGCAAAGTGTAAACTCAAAACTCAAATATAAATAGTTTTAATTAAAAATATATAACTTAAATAGTAGTAAAGTTCAATAATAGTAGTGTTAGAGTTTTTCAAAATTATGTAATAACAGTGTTATAAAGTAAAATAAACAACGCGACAAAATCCGTATAAAGTGTTTAATTTCAATGTATAACATTCGCGTAAACATAAGACAATATTATGCAAATTGTTAGCGTCACACAAATCGTAAAAATTGAACTATACTTTAACGTCAAAAGGGATTGCATTCAAAAACGTCATAAGTAGCATCGAGGAGGTAATAAACTTTTTTTTACGTTGGGTAATGCACCTGATCAGTACCCTCTCGCCACAAAGGGAGGGGAGAGGGTTATGTCCGGCTCTCCCGTTCTTCGGGCATACGGACCAAAACCCCACGGTGTGCACGCTCGCTGCCTTGTATTAACCATACGGATGAACCAGTGTCATATAACCCGACTGCCAGAGTATTGATTAGGGACGATGAAGACTTATTTGCGGAAGATGTATATGAACGACTATATAGACCTCAGATCGTGCAGTCAACCCCACAAATAAGGATGTTTGGCTCCGCTATCTCATGGGTTAGAGAAGCCAAGTATCTAGGTGTCACCCTTGATGATCGATTCGCTTTCTGACCTCACCTAAGGCTGGTTCGTAACCGGGCCGGGCCGCCTTTGTGTTAGGTCGGCTTCATTCTCTCATTAACAGTCACTCTAAATTATCACTTAGGCACAAGGTTAGACTGTATACAGCATGTGTTAGACCCATCATAACGTACGCTAGTGTAGTATTCGCATACGTTAGGCCAAATAGGATCTATATAAGCTACAAACACTACAAAACAGTTTCATGCGCAGAGCTACGGGAGCACCGTGATTCGTGCGCAACGAAGATCTACACATAGATCTAGAGCTGCCTACCATCAGGAAATTCAGGAAACAGTGTTCCCGCAGCTACTTTGACTCTGCGGAGACACAGTTGCGGCGATAAATTACACTCCATCTAGGATATCGAAATTTAGAAGACCTAGGCACATAATAATATTAGACGAACCAGATGATAGGACTACACTCGCTCAAGACAGCATACACGGCTCGCGAAGCCATACAAAGTGATCCGCAGTTTCGCCCTCGCTGCAGAGGTCGGAATACGCGTCGCGTTAACGTTAATCCCGTGGATCACCTTAGATCCACGTTGCCGACAACGCCCCAAACAGAGGTCCGTGGTAGTCCGCCCTTGGGGGTTAACGTTGTCTAGTATACTTTAAAACGGGTTAGGAGCCTTCTGCGCTCACCCACAGTCCGCGTAAAGTTGCCAAGGCCATCTAAGACCAACAACTAAAAAACAAAAAAAAGAACTCCGGCAGGTCAGTTTACAATCGTAAGCGGTCAAGTATTCATCGGAGCGAACGGAAGCGAAAATATCACAGAGTTTAAAGCAGTTATAGTGGGAAAGTGTATAAGTATAGTGTGTGTTGTGTTTTAAAACATAATTATGTGTTAGAATAAAACGTGCTTTAGTCGGTAATATTCTTTAAATTCTTATACCTCGAAACCAGCACGTAACAATACCTTCGATAGAGTATACTGCCCTAGTATTAACTTCGATACCCCATGTAAGAAACAAGCAAGCCATCTACTGTGTATATGTATATGAGAGAGTTCCACTGATTGAAAACTTAATAATTACTTATGGCCGTGTGTGGCTATAAGCTCCCAAATAAATTAAATATAAAATGTTTATGAGTACCGTATACTTTCAAATATATTTACGACATCGCTGGCTAGCAATTATCTATGAAGATTGACCGATTCTAGTTAGGTTTTACTTTATGTGATTGTCACGAAAGAATTAGGTACATATTACTAACATTATGAATGTGAACGTTTGTTTGTTTGAATATTTGAATGGTTGCTATACAGTCACGTGGAAGGGTATCATCGGATTTGGATGAAACTTGACACACAGATAGACATTTGATTCATTCATTTGGCATTCATTCAGGGTAAACCGCGGGCAGCTACTAGTACAAATTAAACTTTCTTAATACCTACTTTAAACATTTTTTGTCTCATACAATATGGTTAATCTAAGCGATTAACAGTACACACATAAACTATTTGTATTACACTTACAAATTCCATAAGCATGTAAAACCATTTTTATAAAGTTTTCCAAATAATTCTGGCATTATCGAACCTGAAACAGGTTTCATGCGTTCCTGATATACTTCGGGATTTCCATTCTCATATCAATTTGCCAACAGGTTCGACAGAACCGGAAAAACATGCTAAGTGTGATGTTGGCCGATTATTGAACGACTATGACAATGTATTGAGGAAAAGGTGGCGTAAAAATACTCCGGCTTTTGTTTTACGATAGCTACGAAGTAAGGGTTGATTACTTTATGTGCTTAAAAGTGTACTAACATTAAAACAATAAATACAAAGTAAATCATTACTTGTCATAAATAATAATGGACCAAATTAATTTTTATTATGTTACTGAACTTAAAACTTTGAATACACAACCCCTTGATTGGTAATGGTATGATGACCAACTTAACGACTGCATCAAAAAGACATAAACCAATAAAATACTTTAAAATATAACACTAGAGAAAACACAAAATTAAATAATAACAAGCAGCGAGAACGCTTGTAGGAGATAGTTGGACTGCCACGCAGAGGTCTCAGATTCGACCCCATGGCATGCACCTCTAACTTTTCGAAATTATGTCCGTATTCATTTTATTTGTTAATTATCGCTTCCTTTGACGGTGAAGGAAAACATCGTGAGGCAAACTGCATGTCTGAGAGTTCTCCATAATGTTTTCGAAGACATGTGAAGTCTGCCAAACCGCACTGGGCCAGCGTAGTGGACTATGGCCTAATCCTTCTCACAATGAATAGGGCCCGGCCCTACAGCAGTTGGACAATTTATATACAGGGCTGACATTAGTATTATCATATTAAAAATAATATAGAGAAAAAAGCAATTAACATTTCTTGATATTGGCCGAGGATATTTATTTTACAGTTATTTTCATTGTGTAGTAACTACGATACTTAATCCATGGTTCTAGCTTTTTAGTGTTAGAACCACAGAACAGATAAAAGATCTGTTCTGTGGTTCTAACACTAAAAAGCTTATATAGGGTTGAAGTATATATCAATTATTATTGCCCATTTAAGAAGATTTTGAGGATCATAAATATTTAAGAAATGATCATCTACAGTGTAAGCCCAAAGATTTATTTTTATTGGCTGTCGAAGATTTTTTGCACCGTCGCGGCGTCGATATTCGCAGTTTTATCACGTCATGATCACGAGTCAAAATATTAAAAATAAATTTTCTGCTTATATAAGAAATTTTAAGAAGCCGTGAACATCCTTATGAAGTTTATTTCATCGCACATTTGTAAGACCTGCTATTCGAGTTAAGCACTAGGTCTTACAAATGTGCGATGAAATAAAAGTCATTAGGATGATTTCGGCTTCTTGAAATTTCTAGTTGTCCTACCAAATATTAATAAAGGCTAAACTTATTTTGAAGGCAAAATTAATGGTTTTCTCATGACTAAGACTAAATCTTCCGAAAATCAAACTGTGCTTATAAACATTATAACGCTGAATTTCTCAATAATATTTATTACATAGTCTATAATAATAATAATGACCTCCTGGCCGAATTTCGGTTATGGCGGTCAGTCTTAATGGAGAGGGTCAGCCTCTGGCCAGTCTGGCCAAGTCAAGCCTGACCACTGCGCAGATTCGCAGGAGATATTATAGTGCATAAGTATGTCCGCAAACACAAGTGCACTCTCTGTTCCCTAACTCTCATGATTCGAAGGGACGGTAATCCGACACGACTGGAGAGAGATCAGACGCCGGAATCGGTTGTATGGTAGTCTACAATTTATACACAGATCCTGATGCACAGAGCGCGTATAGTCCTCAGATCCGAATGTCATGAAAGTTTGAACGTTTATGGCTGTCAATATTGTAAGTCAGTACCCTACTTGTAACTCACATAAATTTATTAATAATAGTTAATAAGGATTTAAACAACCGATGTCCATATACCTAATCATTTCGAAAAAAATGTCATTAATCAATATTTAGATCAATATTGAGATATTTTTTGATCTCAAGCATGTTGCTGGCAGTCAAAGTACTAACCTTATTGCAGGCTATTCGTATTTGCCAAACTGGCTTATCAGGGTCTCGAGCCGCGTTTTGCTTATCACTAACGGTGGGGTAGACAAGGGTTATAACTTCCCATTTAAACGTGGCCCCGAGCGAATTGGCACCACAGTACCTACTGTCTGTTTCAATCGTTTCCTTTCTTTCTACCTTTACATTGAGCATGGATGATGCTGTGGGATTTGTGGATTACCTAGGCATTGCCTGCTCTACTGTACATAATCAAAATATGTTTAACTTATTGAGCTGCAGTGCCACACCGGCGGCTAGACAAAAATAATTTGTTACAATTGTTTGTGTAAAATAATAAAAACAGCGACTAATAAAAAGATACAGTTATGGTAGGCTTAGCTTGAGTTTGCTTCGTTTCTTACTCTGAGAAGACCGTTAAAAACACGTTTGTAAGCAGTATTAATTCTTTACTGCTGAGAGTCTCAAAATATAAGGATATCTTGCTGTATATAAATATTATTTTTACTTGTGATCTTGAAAGAGGCAAAATATGTCAAAGTCACCATCATGAGTTATTACTGTGATGGTACATAGGGGATGTCACGAGGCCGCATATTATAATATAAGTCGCACAGCAGAAATGTTAAAGAATGGCATTCCTAACTCCCCATGCGGTATTTATATACCATTTGTATTATAATGTTCTTTTGTTATCTGCAAAATTATGGCAATCGCACGACTTGTTTTGTTCAAAAGTCCTATCACAGTCTCTAGTTTTAAATATTTTATTTCCATATTCTTCTAGACCTTTTCATGAATCTTTATGACTGTGAATGATGCACGCTTTCTTTTACTATTTTGTTGCGATAGAATGCTATTTAAACGTAATCAAAAACATGTGGTGTAGCTTCAGCAGGGAACCAATTTATGGGATTTTTTTATCATTGCCTCACTTTCAACTGTTAGGTGCAATTTTGCCTGTTATATTTCTTTTGTTTATTAATATTCCAAAAAGAGTACAAATCCACTAAAAAGTAAAAAAATATCTTCCTTTTATCACAAAACAGACTTGAAATATGTTTACTTAATATAATGTTAGACAACGGGTCTTACTCGCGATAAAGTATTTAAAAGGTAATAAATACCTATTGATTACCCGACGTTTCGACCGACTTGCATCGATCGTGGTCACGGGTTGACTGATGTGAGCTCAGCGGCGCCTTCGTGAAGTGCGGGTTTCGGCAACTACCCTCACTTGGTCACTATTATTTATATTTGCACTGTCGGTATTTCGACACACAACACTAACGACGTCTACACACTGGCTACCTAAGTCACTACGGCGACGTTTACATTTGCTGATAACTGGATTCCAAGATGTAGACAAACGGTATCCATCCTCCCGGTTGAAGTTACGATATTTCTTAATTTCAACCGCTTCACGTACTATCCTGGAGTAATAGTGACGATCGGTGGATAAAACCTGTGGTTTATGTAACTCGATCCAGTGGTTTGGTCCAGACTCCAGCAAATGCTCGGCTATAGCGGACTTGTTTACTACCCGGTTCTTGACAGCTGTGATATGTTCCTTGACCCTTTCAGCGATTGTACGTTTGGTCTGTCCGATGTAAGAACTACCACAACTGCAATCCACCTTGTAGACGCCGGGTGTTTGAAAAGGGATAACATCCTTTGGAGTGCGTAGATAGCTTACTACTTTGGAGAACGGACTATATACAGTCTTTATGGAGTATTTCTTCAGTGCTGTTCCAACTTTGTCCGTTACTCCTTTTATATACGGCATGTATGCCGGCACTCTGCTGACCCCAGGTTGGCTATCCCTTCTCCTCGGACGGTGTATCCTACCCTTATATCCGTTGCGCCTAAGTACCTCCTGAACATGTGTGAGCTCACTTTCTAGGTGTTCAGGGTCACAGAGGTCATACGCTCTGTTCGTCAGTGATGCTACAACGGATTGTAATTGTAGCGGATGGTGATGCGAGTAGGCGTTAAGATACCTGTCAGTGTGTGTTGGTTTGCGGTATACAGTGTGTCCCAGGGTGCCATCTTCTCTCACTGTTATTTTTACATCGAGAAAGGGTAACGATCTGTCCACCTCTATTTCGTAAGTAAAGCGGATGTTAGGATGTATGGAGTTCAACCGCATTGCGAATTGTTCTACTTCGTGCTTGTTGCCTTTCATGATACAAAATATATCGTCGACATACCTCTTCCATAGTTTTACATTTGAGGCCTGCATGTCTATGGATTCCTCGAAGTATTCCATCCAGATATTAGCCATTACCGGTGCTACTGGGCTGCCCATGGCTACTCCGTCGATCTGAAGGTAATGTTGTCCACGATATAGGAAGTAATTGCCTTCTAAGCAGCTCTTTAGTAAAACAGTGTATTCGTTGGGCAGATTGTTTTCCCTTAACTTACTCTTACATCGGACAGACCAAACGTACAATCGCTGAAAGGGTCAAGGAACATATCACAGCTGTCAAGAACCGGGTAGTAAACAAGTCCGCTATAGCCGAGCATTTGCTGGAGTCTGGACCAAACCACTGGATCGAGTTACATAAACCACAGGTTTTATCCACCGATCGTCACTATTACTCCAGGATAGTACGTGAAGCGGTTGAAATTAAGAAATATCGTAACTTCAACCGGGAGGATGGATACCGTTTGTCTACATCTTGGAATCCAGTCATCAGCAAATGTAAACGTCGCCGTAGTGACTTAGGTAGCCAGTGTGTAGACGTCGTTAGTGTTGTGTGTCGAAATACCGACAGTGCAAATATAAATAATAGTGACCAAGTGAGGGTAGTTGCCGAAACCCGCACTTCACGAAGGCGCCGCTGAGCTCACATCAGTCAACCCGTGACCACGATCGATGCAAGTCGGTCGAAACGTCGGGTAATCAATAGGTATTTATTACCTTTTAAATACTTTATCGCGAGTAAGACCCGTTGTCTAACATTATATTAAGTATGTGTACAAATCGCGAAAGTTTAAAAACTTTAATTGCAAACCGCTACGGGCCGGAATATGTAATAAAAATTAAACATCTAGAATACCTTCGGATAAAGAGAGTACGTTTAGAAACTTCGCTAAGTTTCCTAACCAGGTGCCGTAACAGTGACTTGTTACCTGCGGGAGTGCGAATAAAGCCGCGTAATGACATTCCACATTCCGAAGGAATTCTACATAATGCCAGTGTTCGTCTTTTAAAACAATTAATTCGCAACTGTCGGTATGAATTAAATAAGGTACAGTGTGAGCTATATAACGTGCATACTGAGTGTAGTGAAGTGCTATCGGTTAGTGATTTTAACCTGTGCGATCGCGTTTCATATAACCAAGCGAGTCGTATTTATGATCTGCGTAGTGCACGACATAACGCAAAGTTTGACAAATTAAAAAGCCGTTATGAGAGGAAAACCGGCAAAAGAGGACATCCCATTCAACAGGAGACGGTAATTAATTTGTCAAATCAAATAATTGATAGCGCAACACAAAGCGTCTTGGCTAAAGGGTTAAACTTTGCTGTAACACCAAAACAGATTCCATTCGAAAACGTCATAAGTAGCATCGAGGAGGTTATAACGCGTAACAAGTTGCCGTCTAACGATGCGGATACACTTAGACAGGATGTTGCCGTTATTTTACGCAAATCAAAGCTGCCCATACCCAACATTACTGCGGAAGAGCGTCAGGCACTAAAGACGCTGCGTGGCGACACGAATATTTTGGTGCTGAAGGCCGACAAGGGAAACGCCACCGTGGTAATGAATTCAAGTGATTATGACAGTAAAGTAAGGAATCTGTTATGCGACACTATTGTTTATAAACCAGTGTCATACAACCCGACTGCCAGAGTCACAAAACGCATAAGAGCACTAATTAGGGAGCATAAAGACCTATTTGCGGAAGATGTATTTGAACGACTATACAGACCTCAAATCGTGCAGCCACCGAAACTATATGGTTTGCCTAAAGTTCACAAGATAAACGTACCTTTACGCCCTATTGTGAGTCAAATAAATTCACCTACATATGGTTTGGCGAAACACATAAGCAAGGTACTGCAACCATTAGTAGGTAAGACTACATCTTTCGTGAAGGATTCGCGCCATTTTGTTGACATCCTCAAGTGCGTGATAGTGGAACCAGACGAAGTGATGGTGAGTTTTGATGTGGAATCACTATTCACTAAAGTTCCCATTGAAGAATGCCTTATGGTCATCGAGAGGAAGTTAAGGGAAAACAATCTGCCCAACGAATACACTGTTTTACTAAAGAGCTGCTTAGAAGGCAATTACTTCCTATATCGTGGACAACATTACCTTCAGATCGACGGAGTAGCCATGGGCAGCCCAGTAGCACCGGTAATGGCTAATATCTGGATGGAATACTTCGAGGAATCCATAGACATGCAGGCCTCAAATGTAAAACTATGGAAGAGGTATGTCGACGATATATTTTGTATCATGAAAGGCAACAAGCACGAAGTAGAACAATTCGCAATGCGGTTGAACTCCATACATCCTAACATCCGCTTTACTTACGAAATGGAGGTGGACAGATCGTTACCCTTTCTCGATGTAAAAATAACAGTGAGAGAAGATGGCACCCTGGGACACACTGTATACCGCAAACCAACACACACTGACAGGTATCTTAACGCCTACTCGCATCACCATCCGCTACAATTACAATCCGTTGTAGCATCACTGACGAACAGAGCGTATGACCTCTGTGACCCTGAACACCTAGAAAGTGAGCTCACACATGTTCAGGAGGTACTTAGGCGCAACGGATATAAGGGTAGGATACACCGTCCGAGGAGAAGGGATAGCCAACCTGGGGTCAGCAGAGTGCCGGCATACATGCCGTATATAAAAGGAGTAACAGACAAAGTTGGAACAGCACTGAAGAAATACTCCATAAAGACTGTATATAGTCCGTTCTCCAAAGTAGTAAGCTATCTACGCACTCCAAAGGATGTTATCCCTTTTCAAACACCCGGCGTCTACAAGGTGGATTGCAGTTGTGGTAGTTCTTACATCGGACAGACCAAACGTACAATCGCTGAAAGGGTCAAGGAACAAATCACAGCTGTCAAGAACCGGGTAGTAAACAAGTCCGCTATAGCCGAGCATTTGCTGGAGTCTGGACCAAACCACTGGATCGAGTTACATAAACCACAGGTTTTATCCACCGATCGTCACTATTACTCCAGGATAGTACGTGAAGCGGTTGAAATTAAGAAATATCGTAACTTCAACCGGGAGGATGGATACCGTTTGTCTACATCTTGGAATCCAGTTATCAGCAAATGTAAACGTCGCCGTAGTGACTTAGGTAGCCAGTGTGTAGACGTCGTTAGTGTTGTGTGTCGAAATACCGACAGTGCAAATATAAATAATAGTGACCAAGTGAGGGTAGTTGCCGAAACCCGCACTTCACGAAGGCGCCGCTGAGCTCACATCAGTCAACCCGTGACCACGATCGATGCAAGTCGGTCGAAACGTCGGGTAATCAATAGGTATTTATTACCTTTTAAATACTTTATCGCGAGTAAGACCCGTTGTCTAACATTATATTAAGTATGTGTACAAATCGCGAAAGTTTAAAAACTTTAATTGAAATATGTTGTTATTACATGTATATAGCTATGGCTAACAACTCTGCTTTTGTATGTCTCATCGTAATCTAATACGAGTATAGCTTATAAACTTCCTCAATAAACAGACCGGCTAACGCAACTAAATTAAAAAGAAGTATTTTTACGATCTGACGAGTAACATCTTTGAATACCACATTCAAACAAACAAGCTCTTTAGCTCTATAATATAGTACAGATCATGATTTAAGCAAGGACCAGTTTACTGCAAGAAACAAATTAGTGGAAGGTACAGTTCAGTGCAAGGTACAGGCACATGAGGCGTTTATATAACACTGCTTTCTTAAGGATCTTTGGATCTCTACTTACCAAAGAATAAACAAAAACATGATGCAGGTTTATTGACTACGCACTCACTGTTGAATAGCTCATTTGTCATTTTCGAGAAGAAATTACACTATCTACATTTTCTACATACATAGATTTGTATCTAAATTTCCCGAAGGAAATGGACAAAGACGTAAAATACTGATACATAGCCAGCCGTTTTATTTATGCCCCATGTTATATATGGTGATTCTATTTCCGTTCAGCTCTTAATAAAAATACCAGCCCTGTTTATAAACTGTCACACTACTGGACGTGAGACACTTCTTAGTATGTGAAAGGTAATATCATAGCCTATAACGCTGGTGCAGTGCGGGTTGACGGCCTTCACGAATCTTTAAGAACTTTATGAAGAACTCTCCTCAAGATGTTTTCCATCACCTTAAAATAGAGCGATAGTAAAATATTTAATTACCACAAGCTTAACTTGCATGTAAGCTTGTATTATAGCATATCCATATTCAATGTAAGAGTAGGTAGCGTCTGTGAAAATTAATGCATTCATCTCATCGCGTGTGAAGCATCATCTGATATTGGTCTCGGTGATTCATAGAGACACGTGCACGTATTAAGTGCTAAGTTTACTAAGCCTGTAATTATACCATATGGTTTGAATTGTAATTGCATGAGAAGCGTGGTATGTAGGTACGTCACTGCTCACAGAGCGTTAAACCAATTTTAATTCTATGTTTAGCGAAGCTTGAGGTAATCTGTACGAGATATGTGTACTTATAACTGAAGCTATTTGGCCTTAGTTGTTTATATCCTTGTTAGATATGTTGGATCATAGTAAGAGATTATTAGAGCCATATACTATAGGATCTCTAAGCAGCGATAGCTTAGTGGGAAACCGTTGAACAGCTACGCAGAGGTCTCGAGCTCTATCCCAACATCTGATTTTTCGAAGGTTTGTGCGTATTAAATAGTTAGATTTTGCTTGCTTTAAAGTTGAAGAAAAACATCGTGAGAAAACTTGCATATCTGAAAGTCCTCCATGATTTTTTCGAAGATGTGTGAAGTTTGCCAAATCGCACTAGTCCAGCATGGTAGACTATGGCCTAACCCTTCTCACACTGAAAGCGACCCGTGCCCAGCAGGACAGTTTAATACAGGGCTGATATTATTATTTTATAGGATCTAGTTTATTAGTCCATTGGTAAGTGTGAGGGCTTGTGCAAATGTCGAGAGTAAGGTTATTGATTCGATCTTCGAATCCTAAACAAAAACAGTACGTTTTTGTTTAGGATTTACTATCAGGTAATATTTAGTAGCAAGAAATCTGGAAATGATACATTAAGCCTAACCTTAATAAACTAATTCTGAGATGAAAAGGTATTTTATCTTTTATTTATTAGTAAGACGAGAATTAAGTAGCCAGCGAAAGCGAATATGTTGTTTTGCGGACTGTCCGAGTCTGAAAATAAATTTGTTTTGCATGAAATTGCTAAAATTACACCTTTTAATCTAGTATACATAGCCAAGCTGTATTATAACTATATGACTCAACTGTTGTTCATGAAGTCGTATCTAAAATAAACAGGTAAATAATGTATAGGTACTAATATTACAACATACATAGATTCACGCTTGTTTCCCAGAGGGGAAGGCAGAGACTACGGCTTTCCATTTGCTACGATCCTGACACACTTCTCTGGCTTCATTCACTTTCATCACATTCTTAATACACGCTTGCCGGTTTAAGGTGCTCTTAACCTGGCCTATGTCCCGAACGTCTCCGATCTGATCGAGAAACGATTTGTTTGTCTGTACCTAATCGATAAACTCTGAAAGTACTGAAAATAATTAAATATTTCGATTAGAAAGCTACTTTAGCATAGGTCATACCATCACGCTACGAGTCACGGAAGCAGAGCAGTAACAAAGCCGTGGGTGAAACCTTGGCGCACAGCTATTATTTATAAGGCGAAGACGATTTGCTATTTATAGTATATTATCCAGAAGCAATCGCCGCGTTGTGTTATTGGTGTCCTTGAGAAATAGTTTTATTCATAACTAATCTACTATTTTAGCTCTTCTGTAATAGGTCAACTTATAATGATGTGTGCTGTTTCTTTGTAAGGTTAAGGTACAAAATATAGATAGTTGAGATTCTCAAAATGTATGAATCTCTAAATCATTTCAAGTTAAAATCATAGTATTGTCACGGTAAATGACCTATTTACATAGATATATTCATTGTTATACAGAAATAAAAAAGTATGTGGCAAGCACACGCGTCTCCTGATGGTAAGCGGTCGACCTAGCAAATGCTACTTACCTCTAATAATTATTACATCTGATAAGAGGCGATAATTGTGCATTGCCAACCCATAAAAATAGATGTCCTTAAAGGCTCAGAGCTAAAAAAGATCATACTGGACAGTACACCGTCGCCTCTAGGAGCGTGAAAACCAAACTCTCCACAGAAACACTAGGTCGTTTGGCTTCGATGTTCTATAGGGCACGGATACTTCCTATGTTAAGTACCCAAGTGAAGTTCCAATTTTTATGTGAAAGTTCCGTTGAATCCTACCCAACAGCAACCGTTTTCGTATGACAAAATGAGGAGACAGCCTTTAAAAAAGCAGCTTACTACATAGATAAAATTGAAATTAAACTACTATATACGGATTTTATCGCGTTGTTTATTTAGCACTGTGTTACAAAATTTTGAAAATATTACACTACTACTACTATTGATTTTATTTTACTAATTTATAAGCTAATAAAATTATTTAAACTATTAAATCTATTTATTTTTGGTTTACACTTTCCCCGACGTTTCGGTTGCTTTCCAGCAGCCATGGTCACGGGGAGACTAAGATGGTAGTTGTCTCAATGTTCCAGTGTAGTTATTTCTAAGTACCCGAACATAATTTAATTATTGGTGTTTCTATTTACGCAGAATGAGCTCAAAGTATCATGAAGTCTAGCTGTGGTTTGTTTCTTCTTGGGTTTGACTATTTGAAGAACTGAATCCCAAGCTGGTGGTACATTCCAACCATCTTCTCTATTGAAATTGGGATGTTTTTTGATTTCAATAGCCTCGCGAAGCATCCTTGGAAGGAATCGGTGTTCTTTAGTGAGAATCTGTGGTTTGTCAAATCTCAGGTAGTGGTTGGTCCCCTGTTGTATATATAGCAGTATAGTATAGTATAGCAGGCTGGCGCTCGACTGTGGCTGGCAGTACTTGCACGACAACAAGCTCCAACAGCCGCGCCGCTGTCACAGATCCCGAGAAAAGCCAGCCACAGTCGAGCGCCAGCCTGCTATACTGCCTTATGTAAGGGGTGTCACTGACAAGATTGGCTACATCTTGAAGCGAGCTTCAATCAACACATACTTCAAGCCGCCAACGAAGATAAGTCAATTTTTACCATCCGTCAAGTGCCAATTACCTTTACAAGATGCAGGGGTCTATAAAATAGATTGTGACTGTGGACTCTCATACATTGGTCAAACCAAGAGAAGCTTAGGCACCCGCATAAAAGAACACATAGCTGACGTAAAACACAAACGCTCGTTGAAGTCTGCTGTGTGTGAACATATACAACAGGGGACCAACCACTACCTGAGATTTGACAAACCACAGATTCTCGCTAAAGAACACCGATTCCTTCTAAGGATGCTTCGCGAGGCTATTGAAATCAAAAAACATCCCAATTTCAATAGAGAAGATGGTTGGAATGTACCACCAGCTTGGAATCCAGTACTTCAAATAGTCAAACCCAAGAAGAAACAAACCACAGCTAGACTTCATGATACTTTGAGCTCATTCTGCGTAAATAGAAACACCAATAATTAAATTATGTTCGGGTACTTTGAAATAACTACACTGGAACATTGAGACAACTACCATCTTAGTCTCCCCGTGACCATGGCTGCTGAAAAGCAACCGAAACTTCGGGGAAAGTGTAAACCAAAAATAAATAGATTTAATAGTTTAAATAATTTTATTAGCTTATAAATTAGTAAAATAAAATCAATAGTAGTAGTAGTGTAATATTTTCAAAATTTTGTAATACAGTGCTAAATAAACAACGCGATAAAATCCGTATATAGTAGTTTAATTTCAATGAATAACATTCGCGTAAATAGAAGACAATATTATACATAGATAAAATTTTCGAAGACAAGATCTCTAACAAAGTTAGCCATGTACTTAGCCATCTACTGACTCGATTTATGAGCGAAACAAAGTATAATCATTGCAAAGTAGTGAGCGACCAGCAAGTTGCCAACATGCTAACTCATCACTTCCCACTCAATTTTAACGAAGGATAATAATCGACTTAATAGCGTAGATACTTATTGCGTACGTCAGCTCACCAACATTCCTCTACGCGGACAATATAATTGAGAATCCTACTTCAATAAACTAGTTTAGTCAGACGGAATACCGTTTATAGTTATTATTAGGCTATTTTCATACCACGCCTACTCATGTTTTAAGTTCGCCGACACCAATCTGACTATGTTTACGACTATACCACTTATCTTTTAATAAAAATAAATATTGTTATTTACAAAATATAGCTTTTTGTATTTGCGTATGAATATTGATGCCATGATATATTTATGATTTTTGAATCATTCCGCAAGACGTACGGTATAATTCTATGCGGACGCCATCTATAGCGAGGAGTGCGAAGCGTTTTTCGCAAGCAAATGTCACCAATATAGCCATGGCTGTACCGATTTTCATGTCTATTTCAAAGTCGTAGCATTCGCAGACATACTTGTTAATGTTTATCATCATCAATGTATTTAGTAAAAGGGCTAATCGTAATATGTATAGGTATCCTTATTTATTAGTCTTTCATACTTTCTTTTCTATATAATCTACGCTCTAGCAATTTTGCGCTGGAAGTTCAATACAAACAGTACAAAGTAAGAGTACAAAGAAGACTTTAAATTACTGTATTGGAGCTAATACATCCCAAGTTTCAAGTAATGCCATGTAAGTTACCTACATCACTTTGTTTAGTTTATTATTGACTAAGTAGTTAGTTTACAGTTAACACACGCACAGCGTGTTTAGGATTAAAGTGTTTCTAGTAAGAAGCATATTAATCTGTACCTTATGTATATGCCTATAATGTTTTTCTAAGTATTAAATCTAATCTAAATAAGTTCCCACAGCGTTAAATCTTTCTTAAACCACACGTTTTTATCAATGTCCATAACCCAACACATATGTACTCAATTATATATTAGGAAGAAACATAAAATAACACTAAATTTATGTTTAGGTACATATAACTTATGGAAGCGACAACTAGCCTTCTTAGCCTAGTTTAGGAAACAGGACCAGTACCTTTTGTAAACATATAACAACATTATTTTGTTATTATTTTGTTGGTAACTAATATATTGTACAAATAAAAAAAAAAATCTTTTCTTTCTTTGCTGAGGAGCTCCTAATACGTAATAGTGAAGGTAGCTATTGGCAATTACGATAATTGGGATATAGTACGTAATGTATGTGGATTGTGCTCTTAGCATCCATAGCGTAGGCCTCCTGGCTGGAGGTCATCTCGCGCCCTCCGGCGCCCGGTTCTTCGGTTGGGGAGAGGGTTTAAGCGCTCCCTCTCCCGCTCCGCTGCCTCCTTGATGGAAATAACTTCCTCACAGAAGGAGGTGACGGCGTTCCACGACCTCTCACTCCGGACCATAGACTGAACTACGGCCGGAAGTGACAAGGCAACCAATCCGACTGCCGCGATCATCTCACGGCGCTGCGATGCCCAGGCAGGACAATCCGCCAAAATGAGCAGCGCCGTGTCCTCAACAACGTCGCGGCAGTCGCAGCAGTGGTGACAACCGAGCGTCTCTTGCCGGTGTATACGACACAGGAACTGGCCAAAACAACCATGGCCAGTCATTACCTGTGTCAGCCGGAAAGTGAGAGCGCCATGCCGCCTATCCAGCCACTCCTCAAAAACGGGTCTTATCGCCACAACTGTGGCGTGCCCGGCACTGGGGAGCACAAGTCGATTCCTCCATTCTTCCAGCAGGATCTGGCGGAGCTCGGACCGTGCCGCTTCTAGAGCGGGTGGAGCTGGTCCTTCGCCCCGAATATATTTTTTATTTTTATTTCCTACGTTATGCAGAGCGAAATTATTGACATTTCTAGATGTGAATAAGTTCGATCCTGTGCTTTTGAAATCATCAACAAAAACTAAATATCTCTTAATTTTGATGTATTATTTTTCTCTTTCGTTTATATTTCTTGTAAATAATGTGTATATTATTATAATTATTTGTTTATTTATTACATAAAGTTGGAATACACAGTAGGTAGCACGTTAGACCCTAGAATTGAGCTCGGGTCCTCACGATTACTTGCAAGTATACCTAAATGAAAATTGGGTCACAGGACCACAGATGCAGTTAGAATATAATTAGTGGCAATTACAGTTTTTGTTTAATATATAGTAAGAAGTAATGATTATGATTATACAAATACAATAAAATAATTTATTTATCATAATGTAAAACTGTAATGTCTATAATGTCTATTATGTCTGCCTGTTCACTAAAGATATTTTTGCAAAAGATATTTAGAATCTAATAACTAGAAATATTTTTTGCAAAAATATCTTTCAAAAATTTTATAATAATAATATTCTATCACATACACACATCACCATCTAGCCCAAACTAAGCAGAGCTTGTACTATGGGTACTAGACAATGGATAAACATACATATATACTTTTTTTTTGTAAATACGTACCTATATATTATACATAGAAACACCCAGACCAAGACAAACATCCATGTTCATGCACACAAATGTTTGACTTGTGCGGGAATCGAACCCGCAACCTCTGGCGTGGCAGTCGGTTACACTAACCACTACGCCTTCGAGGCCGATTTTATATCCATAATTGGTTTGAAACCGATATAGAAGTCCATCAAGCAAGATATCACATTCGTTACGTACAGCGCCATCTAGTATCCAGTAGCAACTATGTATTATTTAAGTGACAATTTACTTTGTCACGCTTTTACATAAATATAAACAATAATACGATTTAATAACGTACCTATGTGCTGTTTTTATTCTTGTTAACCTATTAAGATGACATCATTTTAAATCATCATCAAATTACAACTAATTATGATTTTATCAATCTAAATAAAATATTTAATAAGGGATTTAGATAAATTGGTATGTGATCAGAGTAAAATTATTATCTTTATCACTCATGAAAGTATAAAGGTGAGGGTTTTATTGTTACATCGATATTTCAACATTTACATGCACACCATCTACGTAATAAACTCAATGTGGTTGGTTCTAAGAGTATGATTGCCTACCTATGGTAGTTACAAACATCAACTCATGGGGCTAATAGGAACGATTTCCAATTACGTCTTTCGACTTGTAAGTTATTTTCGTGGGGCTATTGTTTGAATACAAATTAAAATTAAACTTAATTGGCGTATTACCAGCTCACTTGTTTTATGCGCCATTGTATGTCGATAGAAAGTAGGTACTCAATATTACCACCGAGTAGGTATTAAACTTACAATGAATAAAATGACGTAAAGTTTGCCTGCACATTCATTCACATTCAGAACGCGTCGCGTTTTTATTTATTCCATAATACCGCTTATCGGCGCATCATGCCGGGACGTACTTACAGTGTTTCTGTTTAGTTGCCATACGGGCAGCATACAAGCTGCTCGTGTTAGTCGCTCGCGTGGCGTGCTGCCCTCTATTGAAGCCGCGCGCTGCCGGTTTTGCTTCCAGTGACCTTGGCGCATCGGGCCGTGCCGTTCATTGGCCGCGAAGCTAAGACGAGTTACGTTCCTCCGGTTGCTCCCTAAACTATGCCATTCGACAACAGAATACACCATCGCTCGAGGAATTCTCCCGTGCGTCCCTAACTGGTCGCGCCACCGCTGAGGTGACATCGCGCGTCACCTGTCAAAATGACGTGACGTTAACAGACAATCGTGTTTATAACCTCTCACTGTGAATCTTATTAATTTTTTAGTGCAATAATGAAGGTTGGCAGAATGTCGAACGTTTCGAAAAACGAATTAGGTAAGTTACACTTTGTTTGAGTTTTTAGGTTATGTAATGCATTGTTTTGATCGGCGGCGTACACAGACTCTGAGCGAGACATGGAGCGGTTGTCATTTACATTACAGCAGACAAAGACGTGATCTCTGTGCGATTCTAAAAATAGCACACACTGTAATGGCGGTTAATCAGCAGTTTACTCTTGATTCAAACCCTAATGTTAATATTTCGTATAACGCTCCTTGTGTACCGTCTCGTACCATACTCTGCTATACCTAATCATGCATTAATTCCGTGCTAACTTAGTTATGTTATCGTAAACAAACTCGAGCCGGATAATAAGTGAACAAATAACTTTAATTGTAAAATAAACGACGATAAGTGGCTCAAAGTATTACAACTTGCAAATTGTTTGTTTTACCTACTGATTGCTTAAATAAGTAGGTAACTAAATTACAATTTGCCACTTTCTAATAAAATATTGATTAATTAATGTGTTGTAACTGACACTAAGCCTTTAATTAATTAATGAAAACGGAATTGGCACCTGTCCGCTGTC
The DNA here is from genome assembly GCA_963675205.1 of Catocala nupta. Classification (NCBI taxonomy): domain Eukaryota; kingdom Metazoa; phylum Arthropoda; class Insecta; order Lepidoptera; family Erebidae; genus Catocala; species Catocala nupta. The sequence goes on along the minus strand of OY776097.1, from coordinate 15,873,840 downwards.
AGTCATTGCATGCGGCTAACCGGCTACTGGCAGACAGGATATTGTATTTCGTTACACAGGGTAGGTATAGGTTAAATTCATTACCTACTTCTAATAAGACCAAATTTATATTTTTATAGTAAGTATTCGTAGACAATTCTAGACACAATTCACATTGAAATCTTATTAAAGACTTTCTCGATAGGACGACGGATAAACAACAATTTCAGTTGTTTGTTAGGTACCAAAAAAAGTTAAGTAATTGATTGCACACATTCAAGGACTGTGTAATCGTAAATGTGTTCAAAAGATAAACGACAATGCGTAAGCATACATTTTAGATAATAACGCGTATCAAAATTAATCAAATATAATGATTTTTATTGTGAGTCGGCTATCAGAAACACGCACGGATCAATAACCGTTATTTTTATTAACAGTCTGTCATCAATCGAGAGATAATATGCGGTTCTTCAATGAACGGAAAACCATATCACATAACCAAATAAAGTAATTAAAGACCACAGTATTGCTAACATTTCACCGAAATAGAGGAAACAAAAGAGCAAGCAAATAAAAAAAAAATACTATATCAGCCCTAAATAAAATGAGTTATTAGAGTTTTCTTTAGTATTTCTAGACTAAATTCAAAATATTAACTATTAGCTCGTCCTCCGCGGTTTTATCGACATTTATGATTACTGCTCTGCTCCCGTATCTCGTAGCGTGATTTTTATATAACCTTCATCTTCTTTAGCTTCAAAGGAAAAATAAATTGTTTTCGTACATATCCTTCAGTTCATGTACTTATTACAATTATTCTTGAATGGAGTAAACTATGAGTGTATTAAGTATAAGTAGGATTTGGCTTTTGCAAAATTAAGACAACATCGCAAGAGATCACACGTAGCCCACAGACTATATAATTTGAGCCAGATAATAAATTTTGTAAAATCTCACAGCGCGTGGTAGCATTTTAGGTGCCGTGACCAGGGCTCACACATACAAAAGACAAACTTAAGAGTTCTTTCATCTACCTACGCGTATTCATCTTTCTCATAAAAATATTTGGACAATACAGGAAAGTTTGTTTGAGATCAAACTCAAGGCGACTACTACAGTTTATAAATGATTTCAGCTGTCAAGCTTATGGATTATTTCCTATTTACCAATTCGTCATTCGTGGGAAGATTTAGGGTAGTTTTATCTTCTAACGGAAACCGCACAACCTAAATCTGTTATAATTTTACTTTACTACCAATACTTCCTGGCAGACCATTAAATTTACGAGTATTCGGAACCGTTTTTTTGGTATTTATATCGCTTCGCAATCCCTATTAAATATTCCGAAGGCATCATTAAGGCTCGTTCGCAAGTACTTTTTAAGCCGTTACTTTTTAATTGACTTTATATTTGATATTTTATATCATAAATATATATGTATGCATCACTTTGTATAAGTACTAAATTATATTTACTTGTTATGTTGAATACTTAAACAGTAAATTCTGTTCGAATAACTATTTCTACAGCCTCGGTATTCCTCGTCGTATTGGTAACTTTCTCTGTATTAATTCTTGTTATTCGCGTGATGGTAAATATGTTCCTTGTTTGCAATCAGTTTGTAGTTAAATGAGTGATCATCAAATAATTTCTGGTATATCTATCCGGCAAAACGCTTCAGACTATTGACGATGGCTTTTTCATAAGTTTAAGTCGACTGACGGTAAAAGCACATTTAAAATGGAGTATTTTTATTATCAGTCGTTTTAACAGCACACTTTAGTTCAAGTTTGTTGTTATCAAATACTGCAGTCATTTGCACGAGAAGATATCAGGTAATTGCTGCTACTGTTTGTCTCAGTTCCGTCCTATGGCAGATTTCACTGAGAGAAGTAACTCCAGTAATTCTACTATTATCGGGCAATACCGCAAGTGATTGATGTACTTTTCTATATTAACAGCGATTGTATTTGACATAGTTTAAATACGCCTTACATTGCAGCGGTCTAAGAAAGTTGCCGTGTCTTGTTAGTCGTTCTTTGTTAGAATGATCTGTTTGTTATTATGTACTGCCAATTTAATTTTAACTTGTAACATATAAATTTAAATTTTATGACTTTATTCATTCATTCATTCATTTGTAGTGGATTTGCATTTCACATTCGCAAACGACTCAGATTGAAGATTCTTAACACAATTTCTTTGAGGTGTTAAAGGTCTATTCTTATTATTTATGATTATTTTGCGTTTATACCTAGTCGTAAATTTGACAGAGAGACTGGTTCACACATTGAATATTGTTGAGGATTAGTTTATGTCATACTACAAATCTGACTGTTTTTAATTGTACCTATTTGGAGCCATTGTACTAAAATTGGGGATGTGCTTTCATCATAGCGGTAATAATAAATAATATGTTCGAAATAAGACGATCGAACACGTAACATGATACCAGGACTCATTTTAGAAATATGTAAACCCTGCGTGTGTGATATATTAAGACTTTTAGTTGATCATATTCTTACATATTACTTAATTTCCGAATCTGTTAATTTTGTCGCTGGTTAAGAAATTTGAATATACCAGCAACTTATTCTCGTGTCAGATATTATAACTGCGTGGTGCGAATGCAAGTGCAGTGAGGATTTAATTAGATGCAAGTACTTATTTAAAGATTTTAGGTCTTTAAATTCTATGTGAAATATATAAGAAACATTTAAAGTAAATGATTTGAACCTTGGTCCTCAGGTTTCTCGTTATTATGTTCAAAATATAGTTATGATCTAGTCTCTCAGTAGAATTGTATTTTACTTCACATTTGTTATATTATTAATTTAGAGTAATACCATCTTTGATATTTATGGCATAAAAACTAGATTGGAACTCTATTTGGAACTGTTTTTATTATTAAGTATTGGCCCTCAGATATCCCTGCAATGTTTATAAAAGTGACAACAAATTTATTTGAATAACGATATATATGTATGTACACCGTTCGTTTTATTTACTGTGTAAATTTGTGCCATTCAACGCCGGACTGCTATGCAATTGTATTAATCCAAATATTTAAAAAAATGTGCACTTTCTAATAGTAGGTTTTACCTATTATTTATTATTGTATGGCCAATGAATATTAAAATTCACTTCACTTAGTGGAATGTGGCGTAAATATACACAATTATTCAAAGAGCTAAGTGTCATACATACTGTACTGCGGAATTTAGGTCTCACGGAATATGCGGGAAATGTCAAAATACGTATTTATATAAATGTTTAGTAAATTCCTCAGTGTATATATTGACCTAATTTCATCGAAACAATTATTCATAGATGTTACAATCGCACAATATGTTCAAATCATCGTAAAATAGATAATGAATTTTATAACTAACTAACTTAATATATGTTTAATTTAAAGTAAATAATTACATATTAACTATGTTGTCCATGCTAATAATCTCACTTTTCACATTAAAACTGTTAATATAATTTTGATATATTATGCCTGTTTCAAAGCTGTTAATGTATGTATACGATATAAACTGGTTTATGATTCTATTAAATAACGCTAACTTCTACAGAATGTAGATTAGATCATTTTATTAAATCATGTCTTGCAGACAGCCTGTCAACTTCATTGTCGTAATGTCATACGAAAGATTGATATGAAACATAAATTAAATCTGGATTTAGAGATCAGCGATCGTACAATGTATTATTAGAATGGAGCTAAATTCTATAAAGTACTACAAGTAATACGTTCTAAAGTAGTACGTTTTTAATAGAAAAGTTGATTTGAGATTTCAAAATGTATCTATTGCTTGTCTATCAAGGTTCATTTCGTGCGTAGTCAACTGTGCAGGTAGTCTAGTTACTACAGTTCTGTTTAATATTTTAAACTATTGCTGAGTTAAAAAATATTAATATTCAATTTGTAAATATATATCGAATATCTATTATTTTATCGCCTTGATACATTTTAAGTAGAATTGCCTAACTAAAAGTGTATTTAGTAATTCTATCACGTGATAGTTTTTAAATAAATATTGTTTTGCGTATTTATTAATATAGAAGGCCAGTAAATATAATATTTACTTGTAAATCTATTTATTGTAAAAGGTCATCTTCGCTGCGTTGACCGCTGATATTGGTTATAAAAATAGTTGAGCATTTCCAACTCGTATCAAGGTCTATTGTTTAGTTAGTGGTGCGTTAAAAATAGACTGAAGCTTGTTTTTTAACGGCTGTAGCTATGACGTTTTTATGTATCCAAGAATTTATATTGCAAATCTAAATTTAATTGGTAACAATTCATTGATTTACTTACCATTTGCTATCTGTTATTTATTTACACAAACCGCTTGCACCTAAACGATAAATATCTGGAAATTTTTAGACATCCGATAATAAAGATTTTATATCCATCAGTCTAGATTAGATAGTACTGAAGGTACGCTAAGCTCACGAGCGAGATTGAAAATATTGTATCATGTTTATACTACGAAATAGGTACTGGTTTTAAATAAATCAAGTTTAAATTAGTCGAGGTAAATATTGCGAGGAAACCGACAAGCTAATAATAAATACCAAGTGTGTATAATGCCCCGAGAATGGTGATAACGTTCATATTACGTTGAGCATGAATAACCAACACAACTGAATTGTATCGAGCAGAATCATTCAACATCATTCAGTCACTACGTATTAATCAAAAGCATATATCTGTTCCTAGATTGTTATTTGCGTCAGAATTATTATATAGTGTTTACTATTTAGTACTTACATAAAACACTTAATTTTTTTTTATTTTACTTGTAAATTTATATACTGTTGCGATTATATTTGATATAAAGAAAACCAGTAAAATGCTCATGTTGATACACTTTATAAGAATATGTATTAACGATTCAGCTTTAATACGGTCATTATGACATAATCTAATTTAGTTACTACGATTAACACACAGAAGTCTTGTAAAAATAAATAACAGCATGAAAAAAGTGAAAAGTATGAAAAAAGAAGTTAACGGACTAGAATCGTGACTTAAAATATGACAAAAATCAGATGTATGCGACAAGATCCCAACAAAACAGTAATCGACTAGATATCTATCAATAGTGTCGTAAAATCTCAGACAGAAACTGGTCTCAGTATTGGTGTCATTACGCTGAGAGTAGTAACAGATACAATGAAATTGATATTACACGTCAGAAGCTTTGGCTCAGTATATTATTAACCACAAAACTATACTTAAACTAATCATAATACTCTAGTATAATGATATGTGTAAAAACTTCTGCCTCGTATAAATGCCCAAACAGTTAAGTGTTATAGTTTCTATGACTAACTTGCTTAACCAGTACAGCGGCTTATTTTTAACAATTTATTTTTGATTTTGAATGTACGTTATTTCTGAGGTTGACTTTGCCTTATATTTTCAATACTAGTTATAAAGCTGTACATACTATACCTTTAGCTGGCATTACCAGACATTTTTAAAATGAGTCAAGTTTGAAATAAAGATTCCAAATAGTTTTAAGACTAAAACATGGTTTCTGAAAGTTGGCACATCACAAAAATTTGTTAACAGACTGTCAAGTACTGTGATTGGTTGACCGAATTAGCAACAACCAATCAAAACACTTGACATGAGTATGATTTTGACACGTTGTTGTTGCTTTTTAGAAACCAAGTGTTAGTTAACTACCTTAAACTTATGATGAGTGGTAGGTCTGTAAGGTTTGATGAAAAAGACACTCGGGATCTCAGTCCCATGAATATATCCACAGAATTTTATTCAGTCAATGTGTTGTCATTCGTCGCGGCTTATTCTGATCAGGCAGTAAACCTGCACTTTACGACATTACTGTTGATGAATCTATTATTTGAGCCTGAGAAGAGCTACCTTTACAAATAAGTGGCTCTGATTTCTAGGCCTATGGGGTTTTACAATGTCGATTTGTTCCCACAACTTAATTATTTTAAGTGCTTTTAGCAGAACCAACTCACATCGCATTCCCACTTAGTAATTCTATTCGACCATTAAAAACGGAGTAAACGCCTTAGTAACGTTTACTTAGTATTCATCAATGTCTGTTTTTATAGTCTACTAAGCAATAAAGCAACCTAATTTTTGTTTCGTGTAGTACCCATAAGTCGGTTTGTGGAATGAATAATGCAAGTATGCAAAATATGTAATGTATTACTTCGTCGGGACACGTGACTGGGGTAAATAGTAGTTGTTCGTGGTATTACCGTGCATCGAATAGTGAACGTTCAATGGCTAAATATCTTTTCAATTACATACAAATTTTTCTTTGATCATCTCCCGCTGCATAAACTTCGTAATGAGCATGTTTCACCGACTGCATCATTGTTTACATCTTTGAGATGTTCTCTATCTTCAAGTCTATCTATTATTCTCGATTTTTCGAATAGCCTGCATAGCTAACAGAAAGTAACTCGAATGATCTTATATTTCATTGGTAATAGTTGCATATTTTAAACATCATAAGCGTAATATTGTCTTCTGTTTACGCGAATGTTATTCATTGAAATTAAACTACTATATACGGATTTTATCGCGTTGTTTATTTATCACTGTATTACAAAATTTTGAAAATGTTATGCTACTACTACTATTGATTTTATTTTACTACATGTCCAACAATAATAATAAACAACAAAAATACAACAGGGGACCAACCACTACCTGAGATTTGACAAACCACAGATTCTCGCTAAAGAACACTGATTCCTGCCAAGGATGCTTCGCGAGGCTATTGAAATCAAAAAACATCCCAATTTCAATAGAGAAGATGGTTGGAATGTACCACCAGCTTGGGATCTAGTACTTCAAATAGTCAAACCCAAGGAGAAACAAACCACAGCTAGACTTCATGATACTTTGAGCTCATTTTGCGTAAATAGAAACACCAATAATTAAATTATGTTCGGGTACTTTGAAATAACTACACTGGAACATTGAGACAACTGTCATCTTAGTCTCCCCGTGACCATGGCTGCTGAAAAGCAACCGAAATGTCGTGGAAAGTGTAAGCCAAAAATAAATAGATTTAATAGTTTAAATAATTTTATTAGCTTATAAATTAGTAAAATAAAATCAATAGTAGTAGTAGTATAATATTTTCAAAATTTTGTAATACAGTGATAAATAAACAGCGCGATAAAATCCGTATATAGTAGTTTAATTTCAATCATAAGCGTACTTCAACATCATCCAAATGTAAGTACATTAAGAATTTTGTATACTCTCACAGCATATTGTAGATTTTCAAGTGCCGTGCTTACGTTATCCTGAGCGTGCAGACAAACACCGCCCATTTGTTTCTTGAATGTAAGTCTATAACCACTCATTACGACACCCACGTTGTAATGATATGATTTACTCGTAATCGAGATAACATTCCTTTGGTAAACTTGTCTAAATATAATATTTATGCCAAATACCTACTACTGGAAAATCGTAACAACTTTTTTAACTTTTACTTTAACGTATTAAGTTAAAAGTTGTTTTCAGTTTTATAAAGATACATTATTACATGTCTTATTGTTAGAAGTAGGATTGAGCTTTATTTTTATATTAATCTAAAATTGATAGATTTTATCTAATTGTTGATATTGAAATTACTATTTTATTAATTAGCTTTTAATTATGAATTTATTTCTGCAGCGGTTATAAATGAGTAACGGCTAAAACAATATATTTTTTATATTTATAACTATGTGTCTAAATAATAGAAAAGTTGTTGATTATGTAGGAAATGTCACAAGTGTGCATCATGTTAGTCAAATGTTATAATGAGGAAGCTTGCAGGATATTAAAAATATAGCATAGAAATTACGTTGTTTTCCTTACTAATCGTACGACATGATAACTTGTTTGCAGTATGACAAAAGTTTATTTTTTTAACAATATTAGCTATCGTTGAATATTCAAAACGCTGAGTGCGTCATTACTGTCCTCTGTTAAATGCATCATGACATATTTAGTTCAGGCTCTTCCGCGTTCTATGTTGAGATACCGCAGTAAGACTTAATTATTATTTATTAGAATATTTCGGAGCTTATGTGATAAATTACCGAGGAAATGTTCAAAGAATCTTGCAAATTCTGTCTCAGATTTATCAACACAGTTCATTATCTTGTTTACAATGCAACAACACCCGGATTAAAAATAGATTACACGCAAACTTTATTTTGAAAAAATATGTGTTGTACGCAACTCACGTATCGACGTTTCTCAATTTGCAACGATCACGAATACAGCGTCCACACGTACGCCGTGATGTGACCTTTTGTAGTCCCGTTTCGTCTATTCATTACACAACAATCAAATTTTGTGCACGTCCCCTTATGAAATTTCGGCGACTAGTCTTAGTCCATTTAAACGCAAAAACATTTACATTCAATGAACGAAAGCCTTATGTTTATGTAGCTACCGTCGCTGGAAATACCGCCAATGTGAATGGAGTTAGGATAGTGGCACAGCGCAGTCTTATGTGCTTAGCACTTATCTCAGTTTACTTAGTTATCGATGGCGCCTCTATAAGAGGTTGCCTTTGATACTGATAAATTCGAACTTAATAAGCATAGTTCATTAGTAATAAATTAATATGCATAATCTCACGATTAGAATTAATGAGTATTAATTATATGAAGGCATATGAAATAGTGATACTTAATTCGGCCTCGATGGCGTAGTGGTTAGTGTAACCGACTACTACGCCTGACGCGGGTTCGATTCCCGCACAAGTCAAACATTTGTGTGCATGAACATGGATGTTTGTCTTGATCTGGGTGTTTCTATGTATAATATGTACGTATTTACAAAAAAATGTATATATGTATGTTTATCCATTGTCTAGTACCCATAGTACAAGCTCTGCTTAGTTTGGGCTAGATGGTGTTGTCTGTATGTGGTAGAATATTTATTTATTTATTATATTATTAATTAATGTTTATTTATCCAAGTCGATATTAGTCGCGAATCTGAATTTGTACAGGAAAAATTCGGATAAAAAATATACTACAAGATGTTCGCTACAGTTCAGTGTTTCTAGATGGAATAAAATATTATTGGCGTATAGAAAATAGTCCAAAATGATACGAGTTAATAAAAAATTCTCAATCGCTTACTGCAATCCTTATTCACGCTAGTTATCCTCAGGACATTATTTATAAAACTTAATTCCTTAGATTACAACAAAAGACCTGATATACTAATGAGAGAAAACCAAGGCGTATTCTTAAACAAACTACTTAAAACTTTTATATGTTATGATTTTCTAAATATAAAACAGAAATTGTTGACACAATAAAAACACAAAAAAATACAATACAATCTTTACGGAAACAGTGGAATTTTACTAAGCAACATTAACGCTTCTACAAAACAATTAAATCACACGGACTCCGTTTATCTTATGTAGTTCTTGGCTTGGATCCAAACCGTATATTGGATACAAAAAGTATCAATAACATATACATAAAATTGAAGAGCATGTACTAAATATATCTGGCGAAATAGTAGTACTTAAACATTTCCACCAACACCTCCATCCTTTCATCCGTTACACATGTTCAGCAACTTAAAATTATCTCAATTAATCGTTCTTCGAGTTTTATATTCCTGAAATTATTATCGAAAAAGTTTTATGAGATATGGTTTATACAACTTCCCATGCAGAGTAACTGAACTGTAAATCTCTCAATATAGATCGTTTCGATGTGGGAGTATATCAGAACTAGAATATAAAACATTAATTAAACTTATTTGATGAAACATAAACAATATAGTAAAGAATTTATGCATGGATGAATGTGGAATTTTTTCAAGTAACTGATAAACAATATAGTTTTGTACCAGACGCATAGTCTGGATATTTTTCACTGTAGGAAGGAAACAAACTATTCAATAATATATTTACTTCTGTTATATTATCTTGAAAGATTTTCTTCGAAACTTGCCTTGAAGCAACTAAACGGGATGCTTTTAAAAGATGACCAATCTCTTTAAAGCTCGATTGAAGATTTTGAATCTGCAACTTTTTCTATTTTCGACGCTATCAGACCTACAACTTAAACAAATGGTAATGCCACTTGTTATAATTCTTTACCTTTTCTGTAACATGTATGAATTTATGTAGGTATTCCAACGGCGTGGTAGTCATGCAATAAAGAATCCATCGATGACGAATTTGAAATTACGTCTTGCACTGCCATGCGTAATTACACGTGCATCAGTGGCATCATGCCAATCAACATTTCGTTTATCTACCTGTTGCTCTTGGCTACGGCTCTTAGCTTCCTATCAACCTATTAATTTCTAAGATTTAACGCCAGCTTAGAGCAACTGAAGGACGTGATTAAAATTGACGTTATTTTGTTTCGCTCTGCGCTATAATTGAAATGGCATTAGCAATGAGCCAATCCGACGTTATTACGCAAGCACATAGACTGCGAATTTGAAATCTTTGATTTGATTAATTCCTTAGTCTACTTAGAAATATTATAAATGTCTTGATCGTTTTAGATATGATTTTGGTAATAGAATTTACTTTAAAGAGCTGTTATGCTATGTTAGTGAAATCGTTTTAGAAAATATCAGCCTGAAAATTATAAAAGTTCAGATGTTTGAATATTTGTTGCTCAATTACGCCCTAACTACTTTTTTTATAGATTTTGATAAAATATGGCATGCGGGTAGTTGATGAACGCAATAAAATCTATAATCATCATTTATGATCCGGATACGAACATATTATGATCTCTTTGGCCCAAAATTCAGTTTTATGGCAATATTTAAATATTACGTTTGGTCGTATAAGTAAGTGCTACTACATGGCGCTGTTATACATTTGATGCGATAACTGAGTTCCACAAAGTAGAATTCGGATGACAGCAGGGCAGTCAGACCAAAAAATAAAATGAATCTAATAAAATAAATGTATATTATATCGCGATCACCTTGGCCATTCACCTCAAAGTCTTTATGACGAATAAAATTGCATATCTTCATTTATTTCGTGTTAAAAGAGGTGCTAAAAGTATTTTAAGGGGTTAAGTAATAAAGAACTGCTTTCGGTGTTACTTTAAAAACAAGTCATAAAAATTAGGTATGCGTTGAAATATTTATTTTTGTAACATTTGAATCTTGTTAATTACCAGTCAACTCACGAGAATAAAAAGTAAAAATTATCACAGCAATTATAAAAAAAATATAAAGTTTGTTAGTAGTGGAATCATATTAATATTAACACGGATACTTCATAATGTTATAGTGTGTAATACTGTAGTCATGTTGCTCATGTTTTTCACACCATCGTTATTAAACATCTTGTGGACATTGCCCGCACGAATCAGTATTTTCTTAGTTCAGATTATGATAACGATTTTAGTTTTTAATCTATTCTTCAAGGGGAAGAGCATATTGTTACTTATTATTTAGTGTCGATACGCTCGTTGAACTTCAACTCAAAGAAAACCCGGAAACACTTATTCTTGCAGCCGTTTTTTTTTCTATTCTAATTTCTACTCCTTTCATTTAATTATTGCTTAATAATTAAATGAAAGAAGTAAAGAAATCTCTTTAATTCCTTTTGCCTACTGTCGTCAACACGCGAATGATAGCCATAGAATTACAAGCGGTTATAGACAATGGTTACCACTTAGTATCTGCGGGATAAATGGATATTTACCACGTCGCGTTGGTTGGTAATATAATAAAATTAAAATACATTCAGTACCGTCTAAGTAGTTTCTGGTTATAGCAATGTCGATAAAAATATAAATTTGGATCAATTTTATACTTCCAATCCTATAAACATCGGTTGCTATCCGCAAAATAATCGGGCATGCCACCTCGCGTTGATTTATAGCGCATCACATAATCTGCACTAATTTTATTAAAAGTATAATCTACGTAAGTGCTACTTAAAATATCTTATTTACAAGATTTATATTCGTAATATAAACAGCAAATTTATTGTGCTTCCGTATTTTACATTTTGGATAATGTAGGTATGTAAATACGCGTCCAATTTTTGTTTTCACGTTCAGTGCATGAATATTGAATGTTCTCGTGATAGCTTTATCCAATTTGATCCGCATCACTCTTATCACATAGATTCGATCTATAGCCAGCTGGTGTTTTTCCTATTTATCAGAATTTGCTTTAAAGATAAATTTTGCTGTTATTATTCAGTGCCTACTTACATGTTAGTTTATAGGTTTTTATACGTATTATTTTTGTTTGTTACATTTTCAAGGCTAAATGTATGCTTAGACTTTAATAATATTTTGTATAAAGATAGCTAGACTTTAGGATTTAGGTATATTTTAAATAGAAATAATTTTCACAAATTAGCACGAGAGTTTATATAATTACTTTAAAAACTGAAATATAGAAAATATTTAATCTGTCAATACATTTGTTAAACTTCCACGTGCCTGTGTCTGTATATTAGAAATATATTTAAAACTTATTAGTTCCGGCTATTTATAGAGATCTGTATCCAAAACGATTGCTTTTATAATTTGGCTGCTTGTCAGTTTCTTCGGCATCACGTAAAAACGACTAAACTAATTATAATCGATTTTTTACAGTTTAGTTGCTTACGTTGTAAATTAAAATCTATTTGGATTATCAACAAATTATTTTTAGTAGACCGAAGATACGATAACTAGTATCCACATATATGACGACACGAGTAAACTAGTCCAAGAAATTGCAGACAAAGCCTAATTGATATTATTCTGTGGCGTTGTTTTAGTTTCTAAATACCTACTTTACCTATAATACTAGTATCCTGCCATGACATCGCTCGTGTTCAGTATAATATATAGCCTATGTCTTTTTGAAATAATGTACCTTTTAAACAGCTAAATATTTTCAAATAGTTCCTGTGGTTCCAGAGATTAGCAACCACATACACACAAACTCACATATTTCGCACTCTCTCTTTATATAATACTAGATCTTTCCCGCGGCTTCGCTCGCGTAAATGTAGTTTAGGTTAGATTAGAAACCGTATTTTTTTCTTGATGAAAGGTAACCTATGTTCTTTTCTGTACCCCTAACAACGTGTATGCGATATTTCATAATGATCTGTCGAATAGTTAATGCGTGAAAGCGTAACAAACAAAACTAAAACAACAACATTAGTATTACTATCATATATTTTGTTATGATTCACCTGAAATAATTCCTCAAGGCTGGCAAATCGCTTCGCAGTCTATGGATAACATCGTCTGACAGTTCATTCCAAAACCATCCTTGCGTGGTGTGAACATGCATAGACTCATCTTTGTTCTCCTAAAAGGGTATGCAGTAATGTATTATACCTATATTTCGCCAGCTATATATTTAGTACTTACATCTTAAGTTCCTTACTATATCCTAACCATTATTACAAATGCGAATGTGAGTTTCACGACCGTTCATCATGGAATTGCGCATACACGTTGCCAGAGCTACGGAAAAGGACAACTACTACTATTGGAAACTGCTTAAGAAATATATAGGTAGGTAATACTAATTAAAATTGCTTTAAAGAACAAGACAATAAGAGTCTCCTCGACCTGCCTATCAAAACCTAAGATCTTATAATCGTCCGGTAAGGATAACCGCAAACTGAAGCCACAGTACCGATGAAGCAGTCCTGCGCGATAACTAACTATGATTATCCATAAAATGTTTTCCTACAAATATTTGGCTAATGTATTCTGTATTTGGGATTCCTTTTATGAGACTTTCGGAGGCTCTGTATAAAAAAGAAGTATCTAATTTACCATACCGAGCAATAAAATAAAATGAACATGAAAGTTGGTGCGTCTTTAGTAAAACAATTTATTTGGTTTTAAAATCTGTTGAAACAAGTCTTGTTATATAAATGAATGTTAAGAGTAATGCTTGCGTTCCTTTTTACGAAGGAATAGTCAGAGAGGTATTACGTTCACATTTCGCCTGTCACGTTTAGGTCTCACATAACAATTTGTCGTCTGTCGGACTAATCTGTCGGCTCAAATACCGTCCTACTACTGAGCCATAATTGCCAAAGAGAAATACACACATACTTGCTTTCATCGGGTATTGAATTCGTGATCTTACGTTCGGCCATAAATATTAGCGCAGACTCATGCGCAGGAATAAAAGTGTGTTTAAATATAATTTAAATTATCAGGAAATACACGTCAAGGAAAATATATACAACAGATATTACATATTAAATTCTACATTTATATTTTTAGTAACAAAGCTATGTATAATATATAAACTCATATGCTATTTTCCTTAAATAATACAGCATGTTAATAGCTTTCAACGATTTAAATACGTGTCGCTTAATATTAATATATACATAATTTTCTTAGTCATTTTATTGTTCTTTCCCAGACATGCAACTTAATAATAACTTATTGTAAGGGTGACTTAATATCTCCATACTTATATTAGTCATATTTTCACAGTAATTTATTCACAAAATGATACTTTTCATTGCCGCGTAACTAATAATGGTTATGCATCATAGTTTAACAGCCAAAGTGCCTTTTGACTTTATAGTTAGCTGTGGACTTTGAGGCAATTCATTCAGAAACCGAGTTTCTACTTCATTTATTGCGGTCAACATTAAAATATCTTGACATTTAGCATCAACGCTCCGTACATCAGTACGCGAAGTATCTACAAACAAAGAGCGAGTTTAATATGATGCACGTTTATTGCCAATAAAGTTGTACATATCGATTAATACGTAGAATCCGAATATCGATTTATTAATCGACACTTCGTTACATGTAATTAAAACCGAATGACCGAATGCATTTGTGTGCAACGAAACTGAAGTTAACAATACTACTACTATATTCGATTTAGATTTTCTCGGTAACGACCGTGCTACATTACTAATAAATAATTTAATCAATCGACAATCGACGCACAACAATTGGTATTCTAAAATATTTAAGTAATCGAATTATTTGAATGAATCGACTGTTTATCGAATGACTGCTGCTATATGCATATTATGCATATAGCAGCCAGCAGAAGCCACAAGTTCAACAATGTTGCGATAACTATTAAAATTTTGTCCCACATTATGAATCTACTGCTGATAATAATATGCCGTTTAGTTATATTCTAGATTGTCTGTTGTATAATGTTTTAAAGTAATTTTAACCAAAAGAATTAGAAATTATATTCTGTGTTACATATTCCTAACTAATATTATAAATGCGAATGTTAGTTTGTTTGTTACGCTTTCACGCCTTAACTACTCGACCGATCATCATTAAATACACTTTTTAAGGGGGAAAGAAAAGGACATACAAACAATACTTTTTTGGATGAAAGGTTCCCTTTTAATCCAAAAAAAGTATTGTTTGCGAGGGACAAAAATTGTCATAACCTTTTTTTTTATTGTTATTTTTTTTTTGCTAGTCAAAATGACCACACTCCGCCTGATGGTAAGCAGTCGTGTGGTCTAAGAGCAGTGGCCTCCACATCGTCCTCGTAGCAGCCGAGGCGATGTTGAGGTCTCTACTTTGACTGAGAAGGTGTTTTTTCACGCCCCGCTTAAAGGACCCAGGATTGAAGGAAGAAGGAAACACGTGCCTTAGCAGAGAATTCCATGCCTTGATCGTTCGGCAGAGGTATGAGGACCCAAACTTGTTGGTACGCACTCTAGTCGACTCCACCGTGTAAGGATGACATCTGAGCCCAGCACGCGTTGTTCTGGATAGGAAAGGGGAGGGCGGGATAAGGTGGCATAACTCTTCAGAGCACTCCCCGTGGTATATTCTATAGAAACATGCCAAAGAGGCAATATCCCTACGGAGTTGCAGAGGTTCCAGTGAACTCGTGACCTCTGGATCTCCGATGATACGGACAGCCCGCCGCTGTAACCTGTCAAGAGCGTCTAGCAAGTACTGCGCGGAGCCATCCCAAAGATGACAACAGTACTCCACGCAAGGGCGTACTTGTGCCTTATACAATAGGTACAGCTGCCCAGGCGCGAAGAACTGCCTCACCCTGTTCAGAACTCCGAGTTTTCGCGAAGCTTGCTTAATGACGCTCTCGATGTAGGTTTTAGGATTAAGGGAGCGGCAAAGATACAACATACCTAAGATGGAGAAGCTGTCACGTATCACCAGTGGAGTGTTCTTCAGAGAAGGAAAGGGAAGGAACGGAGACTTTTTTGTTGAGAACGCGCATGCCTGGGTCTTCTTGGCGTTGAACTGGACCAAGTTATTGGCACCCCATTCAGAGATGTGGTTCAAGGTTTGGTCAAGTTCAACGACAAGATCCTGCCTTTTTCCTTCAACCTCAGCCTGTTTGGCCCCAGGACGTCCGAGATATCGCCCATGCATGGTACTGTCGTCTGCATAACGATGTATGTTGCCGAGATTCAAGATATCATTGATATGCAGAAGAAAGAGCGTAGGGGATAAGACGGACCCCTGAGGCACTCCTGCATTGACCTGCATAAATTTGGAAGCGCGACCGTCGCAAAGGACCCGAATACGACACTTCTGGAACTGGACTTCAGGAAACTTGCAATCCAGGTGCACAGTTGAGGGGGGCAAGCCATAGGCCGGAAGCTTGGAAAGAAGAGACCGGTGCCAGACTATCGAAAGCTTTGGCTATATCTAGGCTGACAGCCAAAGACTCGCCGTGCTTGTCCATAGCCTCACCCCAGAGGTGCGTGACGAACGCTAGAAGATCACCCGTTGATCGTTTAGCCCGAAAGCCTGGAAATTGGCGATCATTGATCAACGAGTGATCCTCCAGGTAGCGGACAATTTCGGTGTTTGACACACTGTACTGGTTCGGGTTACTTGTCAGCAGCAGATCGAGCAGAGAGGGCGCCTGACCTGCAATGTCCGGTATCCGGGTGGGCTGGAGTACCAGTTGAGACAGGTCATGCGTGAGAGCGAACGCATGGGCAATTCGTCCCGCGTGGTCTGTTTCGGAGAACCCAACCAGGTCTCATGGTGGGCATTGAAATCTCCCAAGAACATCAACTCAGCGTTCGGACACTGCTCCTGCGCGTCGTCTGCCGCCTGACTCAGGTAATCAAAAAGTCGAGTTGTCTCAGCGTCTCCTGAATAGGATCGGAAGAGGCTCATGTAGATTTGGCTGAAAGAGCCATGATCTACGTGTACCCAAAGGACAGAGAAGGAAGGGTCCTCTAGGCAGTGTAGACGGCGACAACAAATATCCGCCCTAACAAACAAGCATACCCCGGCTTTCGCGAGGAAACACTCCTCTAGCACGTAGCCAGGATATTGCAGGTAGGTCGTGTCTGCAGGACGGCGTATTTGTGTCTCCGTTAGAAAAAGCATTGCCGGCCGAGTCGTCTCCAGGTGGTGATTGACAGCATTAAGGTTAGCGTGGAGTCCTCTGATGTTAATAAACTCCACGACACCGGAAGAGGAAACCTACATTTACACGAGCGTATATAAATTACCATTTATGTATGTATCTGTATCCACGTTTCGATGATTTTATTGCCATATTTTACAAAGCTCATCTCACGTCACAAAATCCAAACGCAATGTAATAAAAACTTTGCCGCACCTTAGAAAAGAAACCAGGAAAATCCTCGTTATCGGCAGTAAATAATAATATTAATAATATTCTACCACATACACACAACATCATCTAGCCCAAACTAAGCAGAGCTTGTACTATGGGTACTAGACAATGCATAGACATACATATATACTTTTTTTTTGTAAATACATACATACTATACATAGAAACACCCAGACCAAGACAAACATCTATGTTCATGTACACAAATGTTTGACTTGTGCGGGAATTGAACCCGCGACCTCAGGCGTGGCAGTCGTTTACACTGACCACTACGCCATCGACGGCGACGAAATTTACGGTAGGACCAAACAGGTATCAAACAGTAAATTAAAATTTTAGTTAGCAAAGAACATCTTGATAATAAATGTTTATAGACATACCTTGATGTAGTTCAATATTTTCCCTTTCTTCATTTTAATCTAATGACGTCGAGGAAAATCTGTCGAAGTGTTTGTTGTTATGTATGTCCTTATATATTGGCATTATATGTGATATGCCACTTTTTAAATGGCATATCACATATAATATCACATTTAAAACATACGTGACACCGTTAAGTAAAATCATAAACTGAATCATAAAGTAAAAAGCTTTTTAATATTCCTCCTGGAACTGAAAGCAAAATATATTTTAATTAAAGCCATTAAGCTAACGGAGAGCCATTGCATAAAAGCGTCATAAAATTTTGGACTAATCTTTTGGTACTATATAATACTGATATGTGAAATTAAAACCTCTTAATTGACTGAGTCATACGCTCATATAAGAACACAGACTTTAAAATTAAAACAAACAACTGATTATAAACTGCGGTCACTTAAACTTTGATCGTAATAAGTTGCAAATAATTCCAACAAGTTTGAGCAAGGCATGTTAAGCGTATTCCGTAACTATTTCCATACCGAGTGTGCTATATTTGGAAGCGATATGGCATAAATATGACCAGTTTGGTCGAGTTAGTCCAGTTATCGCTACACATCCCAGAGATCTATTTTTAGATCAGTTTAGTCATGCATGACCATTTACATAGAGACACTACGATGCGTTGTGTCGGCTCTCGTCGAATAAAAGTGGTTACAATGTCGTCACACTCGTCACTGGTCCCTCAACGTATGACATTGCGTGCTTCGTCTAATTTTAGAGTCATACTATACGTAATTTCTTCTGCTCGATCATCTTATACCAAGAAGTACTAAGACTCATAAATAAAACTACACAAAAATATGTAGGTATTGCAATTAGGTTACTTGTACGGTATTTTTTATTGATTTTTTATGTTTACACATTTTTATATATGCAAAGTTGCTAAAATGTAGCCGAATTGCCGGCAAAAGTGTAAATAAACCGCGTTAAAATCCGTATAGAGTAGTTTAATTTCAATGTGAAACATTCACGCTAACGTAAGACAATAAATGTGTATTTTTGTCGTGTTTTATTGCTTCGTCAGTTTATCTCTTTTCTTGTTACTCTGACCTAGTGGCTGCTGTTCGGATTTACTGCCGAGGTCAGAAGTTTTATGCACTTTTTAAATACAATTTTATTTATTTAACTCATAAAAGCCACTTACATGGTATGGACGCAATACACTACACTTGTTAGCGTTGACGCAACCGATTCCATTGTCATGGCCATGTAACTAAAAAGGGCATCTTGTGCTGATTGCCATTTGCTCAGTGATAAAGTGAGATTATGTCAATAAGTTTAACAATTTATTCCTTTCCATCTTTTATCGTTTCCACCTTGAAATCTGTATTTTTTGGTTTTCATGTGTCGGATTATAAATATAAAAGTAGTTTAAAGATAATAAAATCATAATACATTAAGTATTATCATTGTATCAAAAATCAATAAGTATAAGATTCAAACCCATCCAACAACAAATCAGACATCTGTTAGCAGCAAATAGAATACATTGCCCTTCGTGTTGACATTTTCAATACAGACATGATTTCCTAAAACATGTGCGAGCAATACAAGGCACACCTAGTAAGGTATCGTTTAGACACGAAAACCTCATTATGAAGACATTACAAAGCACTACCAAGTACAGTCATTCAAGGATTGCTTCATTTGCTTCCAAACTCGTTGATACTTGTGTACCATTATGCACGAGAATATGTATAGCGAGGCATCCTTTATTGAACTTTGCTCTGTCGCCATGTCGATGTACGATTCAGTGATGGCTTATTATCGTAAGTTATAGATTCATTATTGCCTGTTGGTTAATAAATATAATTGAATTAGTTTCTATGTATAATATGTAATTATTTACAAAAAAAATAAGTATATATGTATGTTTATCCATTGTCTAGAATCCATAGTACAAGCTCTGCTTAGTTTGGGCTAAATGGTGTTGTGGGTGTGTGATAGAATATTATTATAACGTTTCTCTTATCACAGGTATTTCCTAACATATTATATTAGGAAAATACCTGGCCCTTTGAGAGGCTTACACGGAGACATAGATCCAACGTGAAGAGGCCCTTCGAGTTTTAATATTCTAAGATGGGATGGAACAACTACCGCGACGCTAGCCGCGGCAGGCTTAGGACTATTGCTACGAATGGATTCTAATAAGTATATATGGGCTATGTGGATGGGTGTTTGATGGTATATTGGTAACTATGGATGACGAACGGCGTCTGCCCTGAATACTCTTATAATATCAAGTCGAATGGGCAGACGGTGCCTCGCCAACTCTCTAGAACACTGGGCCCCTTGAATAGCCACCATAGGCATGCAAGCCAGTAGCAAAAGGCAACATCGGTGCGAGCGGCTAGGTGTGTCGAGCGGTGCGGCTTATTATTATTATTATATTGATTACATACATTTATCAACCGGCAAATAATAATTGATGGATTCGAATTTATTTGGCAATAATTCTAATATTTGATTCGTCAACTGTTCTAACGTTAGCACATTTAAAGTTAAACAGATTAACTGCAATGCAATGTTTAGTAAATTTTAAATGCTAAAATCTTTGGGTGCAATTGATTAAGCGCAAGTCGTTCGTTACCGTTAATAAATGTTCTCTACAGAGTGGACTTGTATGTCCTGTATAATATGTACTGTATAAGTTGTTGATTAAAATATTTCGTGGCAATACGAACATATTATCTTGCTCCTTCTAATAATCTGTTGCCTGCAACAATATCTGTGCGTGTATTTTTAGCATCTTCTAAACAAACATTACACTTCAAATAGCCACTTCGCTGTCAGTGCAAATGTGAGATCTTTATTGATTCCTGTTATTATGCCAAGAATATTACAAGTTTCTATCTACGCTTAGCTCGTTATGCGTAAATAGGAAATTGCATCAATACTGTATACTAGTACAGATAGAATTGATAGGTGAAGTACTACTTCGTCTTAACTCACATTTCTTGATGTCGTAGCATTGATACTTATGTGTCTTGATTTAATGGCTGCAAAGTATCCAAATATAAATTTAGCCATAACTAACTAAACAAAACATATCTAATATATTTCGTAATAACAATTGAATTTTAATATGTAAGTGCATTTATATAAAAATATCTAAGTTCAGCAATGGTTACATTCAAACTACCGTCATTGCATACCATTTAAATTCTAAGACCACCGTGCTTCTTGTCTACATACGAGGGTGATGAACCATTTGCTTATTTCTAGACCAATATATCAATAAAATATTCGTTTAGACTTCAAAACTGACGACTAGTCTGTAATATTTGTAGATTTATGTTTGTATCTATGTGGATATTATTATTGTATGTCGTAGCGGTTCGTTTTGAAGATATTGTGACTGTCATCTTAACACATAAAATTCTCAATATTTAAATGTTTCAACATTATTTGTTGCCTAGAACTGGTTTATCTGAGACGATTACACACCCGGTGACTGTGACTCAGGTGCTTTTATTATGGGACGCAACAATATTCAAAGTTGTAAATTTGCCAATTCGAGGACACATAAATATAAACATAATGTTATTTTCTGTCGTTTTGTAAAAGAAACATTGCTTCATCCTAATACCGAAGTGCAAAAAGTAATATATCTTGCAGAAAGTAGCACGTTCGCAGTTAATGATATCTTTATAAGTGTACGTTCTCATAAACTGCACTAACATAAACAAATATCACTTGCATTTATACATAATTAACTCGTGTCAACGTTCAAAGTGCCTACGTTCTTATCATTATAACTAGCATTTGTCTGCGAATTCTCTCGCGTAGACCAGCTCGCCTACCTTAACGTTATTAACGTGGATCACAATATGCACCACATATCTGGTTTTCTAAACGGAATTCTGTCAATTGCTGCATATATATTAAATAGAATCCCAAGCTATCATACAAACGAGAATGTTTACGATATTTTTTACTTTATGACGTAACTAACATGCACTCAGACGAATTCATAACATCATTCAAAATCAAAATAAATTTATTCAAATTAGGTTACAAGGTAACACTTATGAATGTCAAAGTAACACGTAAATTTTTTTCTGTGAATTTACATTTACTGCCACGTTCAGCAAAGCAAGGGTGTAGGGCTCATGAGAAGAACGGGCAAGAAATTCATAGCCACTCTTTTTAATCGCCAAGTGTACAATAATATTTCGTTTACAAATCACAACTGTAAGGTGCTGCAACCATTTCTCCATGAACTACTACTCAACATACTCAAGCATTTGATAAAATTTAATGGTAGTATTATTGAAGTTTTAGATCTAAATAGCTAATAGTCCAATAATATTCACAATGTACAAACACGAATACATTACAGTTATATAAAAGCATAGATAACAATGAGATTATGATGCTACATAAAGTTTTCCTTCGATAAACAAATTTATGCAATACATCTATAGCTTTTAAAATACCATTGGCAGGAAACTGGGCACTTGATGGCTGTGGCTCGTCAACTTCAAAATACTCACTGAAAGTGCTAAAAGTAGTGTTTCAAAACCCATCCGTCATCATGTTTTTAACCTGACGTCTATCGTCAAAACAAGCAGCACGATAAAAGCGTTCAGCTAAAACGATCATGCGATGAACCATACGTTGTGTTAGCCAATGGTTCTGGAATTATTTATTACCTACATTCGATTGCATATCTTTCAAACTGAAGTTGTTATTCAACTTGACCTTCTCTGTCTACATTGGAGAGTGTATTTCAAAAAAGAAAAAGAGTAGGTACCAATCAAAATGAGCTCAAAGACTTACCGTAGCAATATTTCAATAAATAGATTTCCATTAATAAAATAAATTTTAATACTTGTTTTATAAAAAAAATATAAACGCGTTATGTGAAAACATGAGATACGTTACCTCTTGCCATAAACACCTTTACTGATTAGCTATTTTAGTAACATATTAAGTAGGAAATAAATTGTTGATGTCTTGTTGCAACTGCAATAACAAATAGGTAATTCGATTGTGGAACATGTACATGTATGTTGACCGCTACGTATCGAAACTGTAGTACCTATTTTTTGCTTTCTTGTCAGAATGTAGCGTGTGCACACAACCTAATTCTGAACTACTTTACGAAGCAACGTTCTTTGCGATGACTTAAGGTAATCTGCATATTGCTCAACGTGTGACTCAACCAGAGAACTTCGTCTTGGCGCAATGCGAACGGAAGTGAGATCATGCCGAAAGTGATTTATAAAAGAGATAAAAGACTACCTTATCAGAAGCATCAGTTCCAGTAGAGTAGAACTGCTAGGCGGCGATCTATAACTTGATACAGCTGCACACTGCTCGTAAATTGATGGTTCACTGCATCGAATTAGAACGGCAATAAAGCTTGACGTTGAATGACGATCCAAAGTTTGCTAGTTGCTAGTCTATTGAACTTAATTGTAAATGTACTAGTGCTGACTGTAGGTGACTCATCTTCGTATTTATTAGTACTTGTAAGGATCTTTTAAATGTTTCAGACGAATTGCCGAAAGCTTTCACATTTGGGAATGCCTTAATTGCATTTAAATACTTCGGAGCCACTGTGACCTTTGTGTTAAATTTATTGAGACAATATTTTGGAATGCTGCTATCACAAATTTCCATGTCAACCTAAATGGTACTGGTGGGACCACTTAAGGATCACCATTCTTTTTCTTTTTAGATCATTAAGTATTAAATTAAAAATGCTAATGTTGTAGTGGAGTGCAGAATAAAATAGTACTAATGTTTAAACTCTAAAAAATTTATTGGCCGTTTTTGATCCGTATAGATACTCCTTTAGATACCATTACTTCTAAATAAACCTAATGCATATTTAGATTCATTTCTTTATCCCAAAGACAGAGAAAACATTACATTTTACAGACGTTTTCTTTGGGTTAGGGTATTCTTAACCCGGTGTTTCGCCAGAACGTCTCGCTTATGTCTTCCCCTTCCAACTGTTCTATTCACATTCGCTAATATACTTCCTTGTTCTACCTTGAGTCGTCCATTTCACCACATGCCCTAAGAATTAAAACATAAAGAATTCTATCCAAATTCTATACATTTGGTAGAAAAGAGATTTATAAAAAAACCAAAAGAACACCATCACTATTTTCTAACGTTATGCGTGTAGCAGCTCATTAAAGCAGTAATACTGTAATTAAATTCAATAGCCGCTACACTAGTTCGAATAAAACATGCATACACATACGTAAAAGTAATTATTTATGCGTTTTTTCCCTCACACTGGTCGCGTTCACTTCACAAGTTCTCCGAAATGACGTAGTTTAACCACAACTGATATCCGGCATATCGCTAATTATACTTCATTAATCTTTGTGTAGACTTGGCACAACATTAAATACTTTTAATCCTCGTTACTGAGTTCTGTAGAAGCTCTATAAAAGCACTAGATTTTGCCAGCAGCTTCATTCGCGTGAATGTAGGTTAGGTTAGTAACAGTCCTTTTTTTTCTGGAGGCAAGGTACATTCCTTTTGTATTCCCCTGACAACGTGTATGCCAAATTTTATGATGATCCGTCGAGTAGTTAAGGCGTCTAAGCATAAGAAACAAACACACATTCGTATTTAAGATATTAGTTAGAATGCATAGCGAGTGTATGAGTTAAGGAGTCTGCCTACTACACCGTCTCATACCATGACCGTGCTAGGAACGTATCAGACACGAAAGCAACACGATACGCCTTGCTATAGGAACTGGTGGTCGGTGACGGAACGGTCTAGTGGGCTAGTCTTATACATTTCCTTACAAAGGATATTTTTTTGCCTGACACGTTACTAGCACGGTCATGGTAACAGACGGGGTAGTAGGCAGACTCCTTTATTATAGAATGTACTCTACGTCTGTAAATATAACTATCAATCTTTTTACAATTATCTTCCGTCTTACAATTATACAAGACGTCACGGATTATAAAATATATTATTCTAGCCCGTGAAACGCGTATGCATTATTTCTATTCTTCCTCTAACACTGGCTATTATATAGGACTGACAAATCTACTACTACCTGTATACTGACGCAAAATCTACTGACGTCACAAATGAGTTTAGCATTAAATATTATTTCATATTATCAAACACTTAATCAATTATTTATAACAGGAAACAACCACTCACTTTATGTTAACCAAACGTCTATTAAACAACCAAATTTGCTGTTAATATTGATTTATAACAATATTCGAATTGTGTAGTGTGTTACAGTCCTCACCATTTACAATGAATCTCCATCAAGAATTGCCATATTAAATTAATTTAATATAATAATAATAATCATTTATTCAACTTAAATTGGTACAAAATGATACAGAGCTTAGGTTACATCGTAAAGGTAATATATAAGGGGTGCCTGTATTAGGGTAAACCTGTGCCACAGGCATAAAGGGCACACACTGTATGTACAACATAGATATAAATTCTAAAACAATACTTATAAAACATTATTTTTTGTATATAAAAACTTACGAATAACATTATAAACTAAGTGAGTTAGTTATTTTATTGCGTAGCATTTATTGAACAACAGTCATCAAAATTTTCAGTTTGATCGTAGTTCAAGGTTTGTAAATATTGTTGAACTAATTACTTAGTGTTAGCATAATTTTTGTCATAAATCGCAGCTATTTTGTTTATATTATTATAAAGAAATGGATCTATAAATGCGAAAAACCTATTGGTAAAAATATACTTAGATTGAGACTGAGTAGTTCAAACGATATCTTTCCGTCGCTTAGTGTCAACTCATTGGTTTGAAATTCAAGACGTTGTCACGCTTAAAATACCCGTAAAAGATAATGACACGTGGACACGTGGACAACGTTAGGCCTGCTTCAAATCTGCAATCCTAATAATAAAATGACCAGGCTAAAGTTATACCAAGCTATATTGCCTGTGTCCAAAGGCTCCCAATATTAGATACTAAAATATCCAAGTCACCAAAAGCTATCGAGTTTAAATTTCTCGTATATCTTCCATCTTGTTCCCTCTACATATTTCCATCTCCGTGTTGCATTATGCTATGTGTGCTGCCGAGGTTTACTCAACGATGCATTACGTTGCGTTATTATCATCCACAAAGGTTGCCGTGGCAACTAGCGACCGGTTTCTATCGCCGCGAGCCTCCGCCTAAATCAATATGTTATACATTACTACTCTCACTGTGTAGATAGTAGATAGCTTATTGACTGTTCCATGCTGCTATAATTCAGCTCTCTTTCGCAATTTGATTTTCCTTCTAAATTTAGAGAGGCAAGACTTGTTTGTCTAGTATAATATTGAGAATGTATTATTACTGTCTTCTATGCTTATTATTCCTAAGCATATAAATTCAAGGCAGTTGTAGGCCAACTGGCTCAACGGCTGGTTTGAGTTTTTTGTAATTAATAACTTACCAGGGCAATGCAAAGCAGTAACGACATTAATTCTATTTTTGCCATTGCCACATTATCTAAATAGTTTATAGAGTATCGACTCGTATCAAGTGCTAATAAATGATAAGTTTTGTCTGTTCGTACATTACATTGAGTGATGTCATATTTTGTAAATCTTGACTTAATTTACACCTCTTATTATTATTTAAAATTGAGGCAGGATAAGCACATAAATATTAAATACATGTTTTTGAAAAGAGAATAGGTAGTTACTAATGGCAGAGCCGATTATAAAATAGTCTGAAATTTGAGGGTGGGCAATATACAATGATCATTTATAAAATATTGGAACAGTCAAGATTATAGTGATTACCAGTTTTTGTATTATTTGCAATACCATGAGAAATTACTTCAATATCATATCGAGTTCAAAATATATAGTTGAAAATATCAGCTCCTGACTGAAAAATCAAAATGTTTTAACAAACATCCTCATGATAGTAATAGAATTAGTCAAGATTTCGCTTATTTTTGCCAAAAACCAAGGATCATGCTTGAACATAGTCAGCATAGGATAAAATATGATCGTCGTTTAACTACTTTGATGGAAATTGTAATTACAGGTATATTATATTTAACAGTTGGCTTTAAGCATAGTTAGTTGGACGTGTGTTATCCGCACTTAGCCCCACAATTGGGCAATTGTGTGTAAGTAACCGAGGCGATGTATTGTTCGGTTACTCATACCACCTCAGCTCCGTCCGGAAAGATAATAGGGGACCGATGTTACGCTGTACCTCCTTCATCGTTTCTGGACTGTTTAAAAGTTTCGCCCGTTGTTTGCTCACGCTTTTACAATGTTGGAGCACGTGAGCCGGTGTCTGCTCGGTCTCTATGCAGCCTCTACATAAGGGACTGTTAGTGATCCCGATGTTGAATAGGTGTTTGTGGAGTGAGCAGTGGCCTGTTATTATACCCACTAGGTGGCGTAGGATTTTCCTTGTGGAACGTAGCAATTTGCGTGACAGATGTTTGTCTAAGGATGAAAAGGCTTACTTCGTCTGTCTACATTCCTTTGTTTCTGTGCACTGCTTTTCTTGTAGTTTCGTGGTTCTATCGCACAACCATGTTTTGAGTTGGCAGAACACTAAGAAGGGTACCGGGACAATTAGTTCGGGTTCTACCATTTTGGTGTTCGATCCTCTCTTTGCCAGTTGATCTGCAACATCATTGCCAGAAGAGTTGCTGTGGCCGCGTATCCACTGTAACGTTACCCGATTTTTTGTTGCAGCTCACGGTGACACTCCATGATAAGTCCACTGTTGAAGCAATTGCTCTTAAGAGCTTGTAGTACCGCGGCACTATCCGAGATAATGCGTATTGACTTATCGCTTATACCTCTTGATGTAATCGCTGTTGCAGCCCGGGCGATTCCAACACAATCTACCTGGAAGATAGTGTTGAGGTTTCCCAGGGTCATTGAGTAATTGATGTTTAGGTCGTGGGAGAAGACTCCGACTCCTGTTCCTGATTTTATTTTAGATCCATCCGTATATATTCTCACTTCTATATATGTATACTATGCCAAAGCTATCCTTAAATTCTTCATGAAGTTGGATGTGGTATTTTTTGTCAAAGACAACGATTTTTGGGATGATATCACATGTCGCCTCTATCATTGGAATTTCTTTGTACACTAACTCCTTAAGGCGCGCATGAGTTATTCTATTGTCCCGTTTCCATAGCCCTACTTTTACAAGCCATAGAGCAGCTGTGACAGCTCCCTGCTGTATGATGAGGTGTAGGGGTCTGACATTTAGTATGGCATCCAGCGCTGTCGTGGGGGTTGTTCTCATACAGCCTGTCGTCGCCAGGCAGGCGAGTCATTGCAGGCTTTGTAGATTGTGTATGACCGTGCTTAGAAGAGTGCGGGGCCACCAGACTATGGCGCCATACGTTATCATAGGGCGTATTATGGTCGTGTAGAGCCATGGTTTGAGACCCCATTTTCTTCCTATTAATCTTCTGCATTGCTAGAATGTTGTGCATGCTTTGGATATTTTCGTGTTTAGGTGCTTACTCCAGTTCAGATTATGGTCGAGTACTACGCCCAAATACATGACTTCTTGCGCTAGGGTAAGCTCCGTTCCAAATAATTTTGGCCAACTGAGTTTTCCTTTTATGAGTAAACAGAACCAGTTCTGTCTTATTGGCTTTAAACATATATTTTATACATTATGATATCCGTCTTAAGTTTGGATTTAATAACCATTAATTTAGATGTATTTATGATGATTATATCTTACAGTTAACGGTTTATAATATTATATAATATCTAATATCAGCCCTGTATTAAACTGCCCCACTGCTGGGCACGGGCCTCTTCTCATTGAGAGAAGGGTTGGGCTATATCCCACCACGCTGGCCTAGTACGGGTTGGCAGACTTCACATATCTTCGAGAACATTAAACTCTCAGACATGCAGGTTTCCTCACGATGTTTTCCTTCACCGTTAAAGAAAACGATAATTAACAAAGTATTTATAAGAGATGCGCGCCTTGGATTCGAACTCGAGACCTCTGCGTGGCAGACCAACGGTTATCCACTTTAGCTAGTTTATAAAAAAGAACAAACTAAAATGGAAAACTTCAGGATGTAATCATCAGATGAAAGTAGGTTACTCCTTGTATGTTGTAAACAATGTTGCACAGTCGGATCAAGTTTATGAGTTTACGACTTACCAACATCCTCAGATATGAGAGGTATGTTCTTTCGTAAAACAATTAGGTCAACTTTCATGATCGCTGAATACTACATCATCGGGTCAGCTTTTGAAATCTTAGATATACAATTTAAATGATAAAAGCATCAAACTTGTGATCGAGAGTTTGTAGATGCGATCGGTGCCCGTTCCCATATTATATATTGATGTCGATCAAATCTTTTGAACAGCGGGCGCAAAAAAAAAATTTCATAGTGAGAAGTGGCTACCATTTCAGATATTAAAAAAAATTTGCTCTGCTTTCATGAAAAGTTTATTTTAAGATATAAAACTGATGAAATTAAGAAGAATAATGATATCGTTTAAATGACCACCTTACGAGTTGATGAACAGTTATGGTCGTTTTACGGCATTTATAAATAATCAATTCGCAAAACAACTAGCTCCAAATTGGCGATTTCTTCTTCAGTATTAGCTTTCAAGACTTGTAAGGTTTGGGGTTTGTTATGGTAGCTGCGAGATTTCAAAAAGTCCCATTGGAATAAGTCTGGCACCGTAAGATCTAGTGATCTGGACGGCCGGTTCAATTCTCCAAAACGGGATATCACTCGAATCGGAAATTCGTGCCTCAAAATTTCCAAACAATGCTCAAAGTTTGGATCCAACAATGCTCAAGAACCAATTCAGCAACTTGCGACAAAAAAACTCGTTTAACATCTGCCTGTAACGCTCATCAGTTACGGCTACGGGAGTGCCATCGGCGTCCTCAAAAAATAAGGACCAATTACTTTTTCACTGCAAATGTACTTTTTCAATGCGAACAGTCACGTTGAGGGGATGCAATGGCTCTTGATGCATTTTATGTGGGTTCTCTGTGCCCCAATTGTTTGCGCGCACAAAACACGACGAAATTCACGCTGCGTTAAAGCAACAGCCCGAAAATTGGTCAAATAAGCAGTAACAATAATTCCACGTTCTTCAGGTGTGTATCACTCCATAGCTTGTTGTCAACTTATTATTTATCTGCCTACAACATAGCTACATAGCGTCAAAACACAATGTGATTTGACGCCGTTTGCAAAAATTATGGCACATTCACATCATGACATTACTTTTGCGCCACCTTGTACATAGCTTAGCTAGGTGGTGTTAACAAAGCATAAATAAAAAAAAATACAAGTCATTTGCATACCAAATGATCATACATCGAGTATTACGATTTATATGTTTTAACAAATATTGTGTTATGATCCACAGATAGTTCTTACAGCTTTAATTTACTTTGTATTCGTGTATCATTAAATATATCATATTACAAATACTATCCAATCAATGTGTGTTTTTTAAACATCTAGTATGTCGTCTGAAGTCTGTTAAATTTATAGTAAAACTTGTTTCCGACAGTGGTTGTGCCCGCGTGATAACTTTTTTTTACGTTGTTAAACGCGCCTGATGCCTACCCCCTCGTCACAACGGGACGCGAGAGGGTTATGTCCGGCTCTCCCGTACTTGTGCCTACTCGCTGCTTTGTTCAGTGGATGGGCCGCTGGGAAAGAGACTACATCAGTGACCCACCCAGCAGACTACGACTCTTGGACGACGCCCCGGCACTACAGAGGGCGTCGGACTGACTCAATGGCTGGCGGGCGCGAGATCTCCGTTCTCCCGCCCGCGGCCTTCATTATGGCGGCACGAGGCACGCGAATGCGCGCTTGCGCCGCCCGGTTCGCCGGTGACGGCTCGGATGCGCAAGGATATTTTCCTCACGGATCCGCTCCGCCGCCTCCTTCTGCGAGATGACGTCCTCGCAGAATGATGCGACCGCTGCCCACTTCCTCTCGCTGTCGGCCATGGCTTTGATTACGGCCGGCAGCGAAAAGTCTTCTCCCACAACCTCAATGAGTTCATGGCGCTGCACCGCCCAAGCAAGACATTGCTCGAGCGTGTGCTGCGCCGTGTCCTCTTCACACTCGCAGTGGTGGCAGATGGGACTCGGTCCACTCCTAGCGACCATGTGCAGGTATTTCCCAAAGCAACCGTGCCCTGGTAAAACCTGCACTATCCGGAAGGAAAGGGTCCCATGCTGCCGCCCTGCTCACCGCTCCAATACTGGCTGGAGAGCCCTAACGGTCCTGAAACCGCCTCCCGGCGGTTCCAGCCGCGCCTTCCAATTACCAATTATGCCCTGGTGGGCTCGATCGCGTGTGATCTTAATCACTCCACCCATCTCCTCCAGCACCTCATCACTCACCGTGAACACTTCGGTCGAGAACTTCAGCCTCTAAATTCCACGGGGGTGTCACGGCCAACGCGCAAGCTGCGTCACCTGACACCGTGCGGTAGCCTCATATGACCCTGACCGCTATGACTCTCTGAGGTCTCCGCAAGAGAGTCCTGCACTGAGCGGTCAGGGAGTCCGCCCACACTGGTGGCCTGTAAAGCTTCAATTATCTGTAAACGGTTTAACCGATTTGGATGATACTTGGCACATTGATAGATAATGTCCTGGACTAACACATAGAATAAGAGGCATTCCCGTCCAGGCCCACATGAAGTATCTGGTCTTGGTCCTGGTCGGGAACGTGCCCGCGTGATACCTACGTGAACGCATACCAGGATAAAATGTCTCTTATTCGTTTACAGATAATTGAAGAACAAACATCCAAACGTCTTCACAATCTTTCAAATTTTTATGATTGTATAATTATTGACGGCTTAGGTGATAGTCAATTAAGACTTCTATTATTTAAACTGAAGACGAAGCACGTTAATGACGTCTAATAATACATTAACATTTCATGTGACACCACGATGGTGCACTATCTTACAAAATGTCAATAGGTACTAAGTATTTGTATTCGAATAGCATGATAACTAAAAAAAGTTTATAGTCTGTCTTTTGGATTAGCAAACAATATTAAACGCGTACTTTTCCTTATATCTGAGTAAATTTTTATTGTTTTGTAAAACAAAAAAGGTGTCCATTATTTTTTGCTAATCTAAAATATGGACTAATTAGAATCACTTATTTTAACCCTGTCATCATGCTTGTTAAATTAAATGTGACGAGAGTATATATTTGGACGTCAACGATAATGTTTATCTATTGACTTTACAAAACATTTGTGATTTTACGTAAATTATTTTAATTTTCTTTGTAGATTGCCACGTTGTTAACTTTTTTTCAGACTGACAAACTGTGCGCCCTTCTTACGTTTGATGATAAGAATTTGTTGATTACATCAAAGATAATACAATCGTAACATAATATAATGGTATGATTAATGATCTTACCCTGATAACGGTTAATTTTTTTTCAAGCTTTGTCATAGATGGTTTTGTATGTAAACAATAATAAAATAATATAAATAACAGCTTTTTTTTTAATTAAAGGAGTCGTAGTCACTAGATTCGTCCTCTTGATTTGATTGATCTAAGTGTGACAGTAAACTCTAAATGACAGTATGAAAATTAAACTTATGCCTAATAAACAATTCGTCACCTTCGTTACGTAGAAACTTAGCCAGCAAATTGCGAATGGTAGGTACCTCTGCTTATCCCCATTTTGACAGAGCCATGACACAGTCTTCTTCATCTACTCTCAGTCCTGTTATAAGATATCGCTTTTCCCAATCACGCATTTTCTCGAGTTGGCTTTTCGTCCTTTTATCCATAAATGACATGCAAAATGTAAATACCAAGTAACATGTTCATAAATAGGAAATCCTATTGGAAATGTTTATGGTCTTTATATTTTTTAAAGCCTATCATCTGCCATGTCTTTATCTCCGTTATTCTATATAACCGAAATAAGACATACGTCCTATTTCCAGAGCCGATACCTACGCTATTTAATAAATACTAATATATTTATAGAAACAGTGGAAATGTTGTATGATAAAATTATTAAAAATAAAGAACATACAAGAATAATAGTTGCAGCTATATTTAGAATACAAATTCGATAAGATTATTGTTTCATATTGTGCGCAAGAGAATACTTATCATTAATCTTATGTTCGTAGACGATTTGTCAAACTGCCATAAATCGATTGCAGAGATTAAAAATCAAAAATCATATTTATATAAAGGTACATACTTGCACACAATCCTGGCAGTCTTACTGTAGAAGATAAAGTGATAACGTCTTCTGCAGTTAGACTGACAGTTTGCATAATAATTCTGATTGCTCCTAATATTCTAGATTACGCAATCTAGAATATAAGAAGCAATCAGAATTATTGCAGGTGTGACAATATTTCCATTCATTGATTTGCCAGTTGAGAAGTATTTATTCTACTAAAATTGTGCATTTTGGCGGGTTTATAGCCTATGTCATACTCTTGTTCCGTTGCTATTTTAAGGTGGGACAAAGTAACAAAAGCACTGTCGCGTTTTCGTAAAAATAAGTATGACATTAAATATTCTATGACCTGGCTATTATATTATTATGATGATTTGTTTGTTGAAGTAACAGTAATATGCTGTTACTTTTTAATGTTGTCTGTATCATTCCTTTCTGTTGACGATAAAAAGTTTTTCAATACTCGCTAGTATTTTGTAAATAAATGACATTTATATTAATGTTCACGATACATAGATGTTAAATGCAAACGGTATTGGCTAGTCCCGTGCGATTATTGCCTTCAGACTGGCCTCTGTTTAAAGGCTAACTGAGTTGGTCTGTGAATAAAACAATTGTTGCCAAGATGTCAATCCTCCGGTAGGTTTGAGGGACGCTAGATGGTCATTGTACATCAGCAAGAACATTCTGATTTTAACTGACGTCATAAATTCTGACTAATAGTCTATTAAGCAAACGGCAGAACAATTCATATCAAAAAGAGAATGATAACATACGTGATATTATAGACAGACACAGAGATAGATCTTTATAATAATTCGAGAACATTCAACACACGCTCTTTTGTTCAGCTATATTAACATTCTCAAGAGCAATATAGTCGGGCATTGCTCTAGTCTCAGAGCTACACAACATAAAAAAAAACAACAATATTTTATCTTGGTTCCGAGAAAATAATCTGTAAGACCAGCATTCGCACTCTAGCTATCACACACGTCATACAGGAAACGTAATTAAATGAAACGTACTATACCACTACTTAACTAATCTAAATTCTACGTGCTTATCATTAGACTGTAATATTAAAAAACAATTGGGGCGTGTCACGACTAGCTCGTATTTTGCTAATAGATATTGCGCTGTCATTGCCTTAGACTGAACTGGTTTTTATTATTCCAATCGTAAGCGCGATCAATAATGATAAAGTAATTCATTTTTTATTATACACTACCTAGACAATTCGACGAGACTCGTTACTAGAGTAGGGTCATGGACTATTACTTTTGATGTATCGATTATTCGGTTAGCAATACCAGACCTAGCACAGAATTGTGCGCAGGCAGATATCTATATCACGTCGTCGTGATATAGATTTCTGATGCCCCATTGGACGTCACGATACGTAATGACGGTAGAAGAATATATGGTCAACAGCTGCCAAAAAGTTTCAAACTTGTAGATACAGCTACTTCATGCAGTCTGATAGGAATCAGGCTGAAAGTCGCATGCGGTTGCGTAGCCAGGCCACCGAAAACTTCACTCTCAGCCGCTTGATTAGCCGGCGCATTCTGACATCTGTCACTTCGTTGACAGTCGTTAACAGATTATGAATTAGCTCTAGCTTAGACTTTACTAGTGTTGCATTGGACGAGTATTTCAAGTCTGTACGTCCCATATCGAATAACCTTTATTTTCTATGGCTTGAGTGGAAGGTTTATATTTACTTGAAGGTTATTTCTAAAATCGTGACAGCAATTTGTGTATATTAATAATATATTAAACGTTGATTTCTCAGGATTGTAGAATAACCTCTGAAATAATATTTTATTAGCTATTAACGACGATATAGCGTTATCGCTGGTACTTTGTATTTGGAGGAAACTATTGCAGCCTTGGTGAATAATTCTAGGTAATAAGTAACATGATAAATCTAATAAGTATATATTTGTAGCCTAAGGCGAAAATTTAATTGGATTTGTTTCTTATAAAATCTATAAGTTATATGATTAGGTCAATTGGGAATGACTGTCAATGACACTAAACAGAAACTAGGGTTGGCAAAATTGTGTTTGTTCCGATGAGCGATGTTTTATCTAGTGGGTCGGATGCTAATAACATATAACGACGAGTTTGCTTATCGCAAAGCTAATTATATAAAGGTCACTTAAAATAACTTATCCATATAGGTAAACCAACATCCGTTCTCAGAAGAGTTGGACTCATTCATAGATTAAACACCGTTACGAAAACGTAGAAAGCGCAGATTACAATCGGACTGAACGGACAAGGAAATAGAATCCACTTAAACTTACTAAGGCAATAAAAAATTCAAATAGTCGTATCTTTAGATACGGGATAGTTCTTTGCACAAACAAGAACAATCTGTCGATGATCACGACAGTTTCACATGTCCAAATATTCTTTAGATCTGTTTTGCGATCTAGCAACCCTAATGAAATCGGACATAATATTGCATTATATTGCACAAAACCTGTTTATGTATGTTATATTCTTATAATTCAAACTATTAGTGGGTGTGAAATAAATTTACTAAATTATTTCTGAGTTCACTGCAACCTAGTCACAAGCAGGTCTTTTGACCAAGGAGCTGTATACAATCAATTTATTATATGTACATAGTTACATATGTGGTAGTTGTAACTGTGATCTAGACAATGAGAAAAACATTGTGTCTGAACACCGGGGTCCAAGCGTTTGCCAAGAGATTGATAGGTATAAAGTAAGGTATACGTATACCTAATTAATATACCATAATATGACCAGCACCGCTAAAGAACAAAGAATTATATATATCCTCCGTGATCAAGGTTTTCGATTTTCTGATTGCGTTTAACTGCAAATTGATCAGAGAGCTATCGTCAGTTTCCATGACTCTTGACGCACCTTGACAAACTCGATCTAAAGCATCTTTCCGCATACATTTTGATTAGTTGTAAGTCTAGACGGCCATCCCACGCTTCAAAAATAAAATATTAATATTATCTACATTATATTTATAAGTTTAGTATTCATTTTCCTCTATAAATCTAAAAAGAATATCACTGTCTATTAACTTTTTTGTTTTTATAACATATTTTAAGGTTAAGACGACTTTAAATGAAATCGTGTTTTTATTTGCTCACGAGGTTTGTCGAACTACAAGCAACTTTAGTTGGATAAATAAAATATGTTTGCGAGAAGCGTGAACATCAGGACTAGAAACGTTATTAGATATTCTAACGAAGTATATTAGAAGCACGTGTGCAGCAATTTAAAATGTTTGCGATGAGTTATGGCTTGCCAAGTTCGCTGTTGTGTTGAATGTGCATACTTTTATTTTTCTTCAATACATCAAACTGCTACATGTCGGCAAAATCGTAATAACTAATGATAAACGCATTAATGCATTTTTCATTCTAAAAATAACAGTGGAAAACAACAATACCCTACTAACTTATTCATGCTAAAGTATAAATAGTTCTAACGGAATTATTATTGATACTGCCGTATGTTTTGATGCCTATATAGTATTGGCAACTAAACATTTTATTTAATATAACGCCATCTAGTATATAAAAACGAAACTTCTTATGTGATGCCGCTACTCGGCGCTAGAGGGCGTTTTGAAGAAATTGAAATTGTTCGATCAAAGACTGAAGCGAAATGTGCGTGAATTATACAGCCATTTCTAATGTAATCGTTATGTTTCGTACTAAGAATAAAAATGCTTTTGATTAAATAATGAAACGTCGCGACACTTCGCCGCTGTCAGCGCTGAGCGGTATGGGTTCGATATGTTCACATCCCACATGGACAATTCATTTTATTATTTGTGTGATCCACAAACATTGTTCTGAGTCTGGGTATACTTTTTGTCTGTTGATTGTATTTTCTATGAAATGCCCTGCGACACAGAGCTTAGCCCTTTAGTATTTTTTGCATTCGTTGCTTAAATTTAGTTTCATGTTTTTTTTATTATTAATTAATTATGTTAAAATTGATAAAGTGTATACAAACCTACTAGTTTATGCTGCCCTGACTATTTCGGCAACTAGGGACACGTACAAGCACTTAGAGAATTTGTTTGAGAGATGTCGAGCCGGAAAATATGTAACGCTTCACTGAGTGCATTGTAGGCAAATCTTTTTACTCCCTAAATGGACTGCCATTATCTAAACACAAAACGATACAAGGTCTACTTCTAGTTTTATTCTATAATGGCTAAATACTATTTTACGGATTTATACGGAACTAATATTATTAAAATCGTACCCAAATATTGAAAGTCTAC
This sequence comes from Catocala nupta, assembly GCA_963675205.1. Classification (NCBI taxonomy): domain Eukaryota; kingdom Metazoa; phylum Arthropoda; class Insecta; order Lepidoptera; family Erebidae; genus Catocala; species Catocala nupta. Next base: position 15,836,316 of record OY776097.1, on the reverse strand, counting down.
ACAAATGCCAAGCAACAACGTTAAAATGTATTTCAAAATTATAAAATAATCTTTTTAAACTTTATTGGTAGCTGTATATGCAATTATTTTGAAACACTTAATATTTAAATATAAATAATCCAGCTGATGCCCGTGGTTTCACCCACGTTTATGATTACTGCTCTGCGCCCGTGGATAGCAGCGTGAAGGCCATGCCAAAGAATTTTTCTAATGATAAAAGACTTATTAATGTCACTCCAGTAGTTTTTGAGCTTGTTTATTATAAAAAACAATTTTTTTTTTCCTCCTAATAATATTAGAAGGAATAGATCAAATTTAGAAAACAAACATTTTATTATAGATAATAAAATAACTAGAAGGAAAGCACTAATAAATAATATTATTTCGTGCTGATAATTGTGCCATAACTCATAAGTAAACAAACAATAGTTGATCAAAACTATCAATAATTTACTTGGATTTGTAACTAAAATTACTTTATTATCGTGCTCCCATTGAATTGAAGATAACATTATAAATAAATCACTTGTGAAAAATAGATAATCACCATTCACAGCAGTCATAGTGTGCGCTAGCGCTGATCGTTTTATTAGTGGGCAGTGGTAGTCGCAGTGTTCGTCTAGAAATAGTGTTGTTCAATTGCCATTTTTGCCGTGTCGAGTAGGCGTGGTTGTGTCCTTTGGACGGTTGACTCCTCCGCTTGCCGGCCATCGCTCGCGTTCCGAGTAGTTCTAACAAGTGAATCTGTCAAGCTGCACTCGTTGCCGCCGTCGTCTCAATATAAATTTATTGTTCACTTGTCAGACGGGCCTACGTCACGTACGTTCGTTTATCGACTCCAAAACACCGGTTCTATATTTAAATACCAAAAATCAGTGCCGAGATAACGAAAGCCGCTTATCTTTGTGTGGGAATTAAATGTTGTTGTAATTGTTGCGTGAATACAGGTGTTCGGTGGACACCTACATTTAAGATTTATTTTTGGTAAGATATACATTTTCCTCTTAGTAAGTGATACATACCTATATTGTAAAAAAAAGAAAGTGATTTTAAGGGTGGACAAAATTGTGTGATCGGATAAACATCCATCTAACCCAGGCAACTTAAAAACTTTTTAATGCGTCAGTCATTTCAAACATATTTTTTAATAGCTATATGCAAAATATTCTTGTGTGTTCTGCTGTTGTTGGCCGGTGTATAGCAGCTAAACATTGAAGTAAAAATAATTCCCTTTATAATATAATAGTGGGCAATTTACAACGATGTTGCATTTTAGAACTGTGAATATAAACAATATTGACATGAATCTCTTTACAAAAGCACATAATCAAATATAAAATGATAATATTAAGGACCAATAGGTACATATGTCTAGTCACCTACTGTATGCAAATAGTTATTTTAAATATTGACAGTGTCCAACCCTCATATGTAGGTACATTATATACATATAAAATTGTTTTATTTTCTAATTATAGGAAATGATACGACATTGTACATGACACTGTTTGTTTAGTAATTATTACAATTAAGCTTAATGAGTCTAAGCGTTCGTCTTTTTTACGAAGCTTGTATGAAACATTTGTTCGAAGCCTAGTCTAATGATAATAATTATTCAGTTGTAAAGGTTATAACAGTCTTGTACGAATAAAAGTTTATTTTAATTAAGGATCTATTCTTATATTATTATTATATATACATCTATACATATGTATCAAAATCTCGTGTCACGGTGTTTGTGATAGCACTCCTCCGAAACGGTTCGACCAATTATAATATACATATATTTCGCAGGTATGAGAATAAGTTGTAAAGTATATTTCATACCGCTAGGTGATTAGTGTGTCCCTATCGAATCGAAACGTTTGCCGGGTCAACTAGTTTTCCTATATAAATATATCGTAATGCTCTGAAACCTTTATTACGGAGGCTACTAAACAATTGATAACTAGTCTATAAAAATATAAATGAATTTAGGATACCTAATTATATTACTGATACTTACTATTTGTCTCTCGTGTTATATTTAAAAAGAAAACATTTATCTTTAAAATACTTCATTCATCAATCAATTGTCAATCATTGTATCAATTGTTTTCTCACATTTTCTCTTTCTTTCTATTACATCTAAAAATCACGTAGTTACTTAGTTGTTGATGCTCGTTTAACACACTAACAAATGTACAATTTTTTGTACCTATAATATTAGTTAGAGTTAAACACTCAATTTATAACTATGGAATAGGTTCGTTGATCGCAGTAACGAGTGTGACTCATAGACCAGTAGTTACCTACCCGGACTTCTTCAAAGTTCATGCTCTGGATATCCATTTTAGTCCAGTCGATACACATATCGCATGTTTAACATAAAAATCAAATACATCAATCTAACCGTATTTAGTATTCCTCTTGACTAATTAAGCTACTAACAAAATTGAAGTCGCCTATCCCACAAATATGGTTGAGCCGTTCCGTATAAATTATTTTGCCCTTAAAATGTTGAGATAAATACAACTAATTACAGCCTCACACGGTTTGAACTCGATACATTCAATTGTTCTAGAATTCAACGGGCTACAGCTGGTGCTAATATAAAAGGAACTATTACTTTGTTTCATGAGATTGTTTTGGATGAAAATGTTTATATACAAACACATAAAGATCAAGAGTTACCAGTAGGTACATATTCTACCTGAACTTTTCTTGTTTTCACATAAATTGAAGCCTTTAAACTGAAATAAAAATGTAAATAAATTCTTTGTTGGTACTGTATCGTAAGTTAGCAACGAAACTTATTTGCTCCATATTCTTAATAATATTTTTTTTACTTGGATCATTAGTTATAACCCCTCCGCGAGGGCGGGCGTATGGATTATATCGGACTCACCGAGACAAAGATATCCCGGTAATACCGACTAAACCTACCACGGTGTTCCTCGACATAACCAGAGTCGGCGGGGCCGCGCGTATCACTCTCACATGCAATCGCGATCCCACCGAGATTCTTAAGAATATGTGTTAACTTACACTAACACATAAGTGATTCGGTGCATAATACTGTAAGCTTATGTAGATGAATAAATAAATCTCTTAAAAAAAGGGTTAGTATTCCTTCTCAATAGTTAGACACAGAGTTTAAAACTATTCACTGTAGATGGTGATAGAATTGCTTTTATTAACTACGTAGGACGAATACGAGAATTGCTAAACTTCTCTGTCATACCTTCGGTTATACCTAATGGTGCTGTAACACATGTATTTGTATATGTAGGTAGTAGCTCCGATGAAGAAAAAGGCAATCTCATGCTACCCACCGTCTGTTTTTGGAGTTAGTTTAATGGTATGAAGTAATTGCGAAATGTAACGACATACAAACATAGATTATTTATGACAATTAAGCGCAATAAACGCCTTCCATTTTGTACATGATTGCCAGCTCAATGTTAATTGGTTTGATCGTCACTGCTTAGTTTTTCGCCAATGAATGGCGTAGAAAGGATATTACAGTTACTTGCTAAACCCGACCAAACCTCGTTAATGCTCAGTCTGGTGTTTATAATACCCGTTTCAGTAGGAACTACGGGATAAAAAGTATATAAAAATATTCTTATATAGAAATGCAATATTTATGTATACGGACGCCTTTGAAAGGGAATACCAACAGAGAGATTTGGAAGTCCAAGGGAGAGGATTTTGCCCAGCAGTGGGACATATCAACCAGCTAATAAAAAAATAAAAATAAATACAAAATTGTGTATAAATTCCGAGTCGCGCAGACATAAAAATATGGATGCTGTTTTTCACATGAAGAATAAGATTTTTATGTAACAAGCTAACTGCACACTTTATATATGACAAGCATAGCCTTATATCCTCGAAGATATTATACTTTAATTTGTTATGTTTTAGGAATCACGCAATATAGGTCTATTTTTATTGGTGGAGGACATACTTAGATTATAGTTTTAGGAATATACTGACAGAAAAAAGTTACTCAACACAAGTACTCATGATAGTTATATTGATATATTCAACAGTTTCACATGCATTCATACTCAAACATTGGGACAATGGAAGTCATATTTTGTATGTAGCGATATAAATACAATAGACTTACAATTTGAATTTCATATAGACTACATGTATAGAGTTAATCTATTAACTCATTTGAACACTGTCTTTACTGAGAATGTGCTATGAGTTTCCACAGTTTTTACATGCTTGATCGCTTTGGCTAGTATTTCCATCGCCGATAAGCTTATCTTTTAGTAAATGTATAGAAAGACAATGCAGCAATAGGAGGAAAGCAGTACAATGTTAAGAAAAGTCAGAAGACCCGCTTTTATCTTTTACTAAAGCAGTTCGTGTTCCACTTCAATTAACGAAAATAATTATAAAGAGTTTGTTGTTCTAAATCTCTATTCAAGTACTAAGTTGCTATTAACTATACTAATATTATATAACTGAAGAGTTTGTTTGTTTGGTTAAACGCGCTAATCTCAGGAACTACTGGTTCGAATTGAAAATTATTTTAGTGTTGGATTGCTCATTTATCGGGGAAGGCTATATATAACATCACGCTACGACCCCCGGGGGCGGCGCAATTTACCATAAATGCGGGTGAAAACGCGGGCACTTCTATATATTATTATATTAAATATTGGATTCTGTTGTCATTACTCACACAGTGATTCCTTATCATACATTCGCGTGGGCATCAAAGCGCACCGATTTAATAGATCTTTGCAGAGTAGGAATAACTGCAATATAAACGATATGATGACCTAATAACATCACACTATAATAGGTTGGAGCTCTCTAAAGATTTGCATGTTCGAAAGGATTGACTATATTATTTTAGGAAAATGTTTGTTATTAATATAGTATAGATACAATGATGACATCGGAGCCTTATGACGCAAATCAATAAGGTCTTTAAAAAATATAAAAAGAAATGCTTGTTCTATACATTGAAAGGCAGACATGAAAATTTCGTGACGCGTGAGACTGAAACAAAGGAGAAAATAGTAAAAATTTGTAGAATTCCTTCAGGAACCTGCTGAGATTTTTTGTGTATGCTGACTTGACCGCGATAATTAAAATGTTTTTCGACTAAATGCATTAACATTAATCCGAAAAGTAAAGTTTCACTCTAGCCTTCTGATAAAACATCTGTCTCGTCAACTTGAGTCTTAGGAAGCGTATGTTATAATTATGTAATTTCATATGCATAAACAATGTACAATTTTCCGTGATAAACCGAAGCATGCAGGATGTATATACGACATTGTGTGTACGAGTAATGTATCGGTATCACGAGGTTTCAATTACAACCGACTCGCTAAACGAACAGTCGCAATACGTCATAGCACTTCTACAAGAAACAATCTAAGACTGTTGAACTCGATTCTTGTAATCGGTACACAAGAATCGGTTTGATTCAGTCGACCGAGTCTTGATTTTGCTTTTTTAGATTAAAGGAGTGCATTGCAAGTCTGGGTAGAGACGTAGTGTAATAAGTTTATGTAAATAAAGAAAGACTTGTCATATTGAACATTATGGCTGTGGCTACATTTACGTGGAATATATTTGAATTGATTATGAGCAGATAAACTACTAAGTGAAATTAGATGCAGCTTAGCTTAGTCTGTAAGTTTAACCCAAGTTACTAAATTTTTAAAGTGCCAATCACACATTACTAGGAAGAACTAGACAGACAGACAAGAATGCTAAAAGACATTATTTTCGGATAAAACGCCTTGAAATTGAATCTTTCAAAGCATTTGAGCCGAATACAATATCTTTCCCAATTAAGATTTCAAATGTACAAACAGGGCTCAAAGCATTGCATGAGCGAGAACGAGACGCTACGACGAGAAGCTATAGAATTTGGGTACTGTTTTAGGAGTAGGTAAGGCTCTGGAGTCTCTCTTAATAATACCTATAGATTTGTATTAGGTTTTGTACAAAAATCACATGCACAATAACATTATTTTATATTTAAATTATACCTATTCAGAGTATTAAAAAGTGAAGCACAAAATATTTTTTGAGGTCTACCAAATCGGCTGTAATGGCAAACGAATACAATATGTATTTATAGCAAGTATGTCGATGTTATTTCGACCATGTATCATATGTAGATGGCTGGTTAGCTTAACAATAGTAATTTGTATAATTAACCTTAGGGACAATGGATGAAATGTGACAGGATTCTTTGTCCTTTGTTAAACAATAACGATCTAGAATAATAGAGTGCTTAATTTATTATATATTTTATTTGTCTATTTTATATTTTATTTTTGTGAATCGTTGAGTATTCAAACTTTCTATTGGAACTTTAAAATCTTAGCTTAGCGTTCAAGGTGCCTTTTGTTAATATATAATCTCACTTTCAGTCCTATGTAAATTTATATCCGGATACATGCATATGTATAACGGTTCTGCAAAAAAGCTGAAATTCAGCATCCGTATGTTTATTTTTGCAGAACCTTAGAAGTAGTCAATGGATTTACATTTTCACGTAACGTTGAATTTCTGTTTAAAAGTATTTTTATATAGTTTTCTTCCGAATCACGCACTGAAAAAGAAAATTATAAATATCAGACTAAGCCACAGCGAAACGTGTCCGGGTTTAACTAGCTTTTTATAAAGCCTAACCGCACTGTTATACGGTTTAAAGATCTTTCTGACGATTGTCAGAAAGATCTTTAAAATAGACTGCCTGTCTAGAATACACAATGTAGCTAGCAAGCAAGCAGCCGCAGTTTATACTAGTTATTTTTTTTATAATAATTATAAATATCTAGACTGGCAACAATAATTTGTATATACATCAGCCCTGTATTAAACTGTCACACGGGCCTCTTCTCTGTGTGAAAAGGGTTAAGCCTTAGTCCACCACGCTTGCCCAGTATGAGTTAGCAAACTTCACATAATTATCTTCGAGAACATTATGGTAAACTTTTAGACATGCAGATTTCCTCACGATGTTTTTTTAATATGCACATAACTTCGAAAAGTCAGAGAAGCGCTCTTGGGATCTAACTCGAGACCTCTGCGTTGCGGTCTTACACTAGGCCATCGCTGGTATACCTTTATTTGCAACTATTTGTGTATCAAATAAATGTTTTGGCGTTTAGAGATTGAACTCACCACATTTTTTGCACATTTGCAGTGGAAAGGCCAATACGCTACCAGTGCAGTTGTTTATCAACTGTGACTTGCTCAGGGATAATAGTGTGATTCATGAATTGACTACTGTAATCGTAATTATTATTGTATTTATAATTATGTTTGCAATCATTGATCCATTAATTCACCTTAAACGAATGGTTTAAGGTGAATTTAATGGTGTTTTGATTTTATTATCGAATTATTCCATTATAGCCGGTAAATACAAGAGTTATCCGTTGAAACTTGATATCAAATTTAATTAAACGTGACTTCTACGGCCTAGCAATAAAAAACTTGTTTTTATACAAATTTGATTATAACTTTTAGTACAGCCGCGATGTGTTCGTTTTAGAATAAAAACTTCTGTTTTAATTGTTGAACGTCATGTGAATATATAAATAAAAACATTAAATATTTAATTTCTTTTTTCGAATTAAGAACAAGAGAATGCGAGAAAATATTTGTAACGCGACATTTTTATTTTAAAATCTTGTAGTGTGGTACTGATGGCTCAAGTATACGACGCATATCATATGCAAGTTGAGACAATGCCACCCGCCCAAGTAAGCCCTCGAATAGATTCCTCGTAGGTGTAACCCGCGAGAGGAGCTTACGCAAGTAGCACACGCAAGTACTCACGTCGTATACCTACCCATAAGTTATTGTAGCACAGTCGTAATACGGGCGATGCGCTATCGTACATAACCTGAACTATATGAAAGTTACGTGTGCATCCATCTTGATGATGGCAACATGGCCCCAATCCAAAATTCAGGGTAACTGACTCAGGGCGTACCTATTATGTAAACTCTTCCGTTATAATTATCCACCTGTACCGACCTTTTGATTACCCGCATTTGCTGGATTACATGCGCGATGATTATTTAACACCTGACTTTTCGAATAATATTAAACGTTTAATTTCGCGTTATTAAATATTTTCATAACCAGTATAGTGTGAAGCTGGTTATTAAATATAAAGCCACGCCTTTTGATATAACCGGTGCCATGCCGACACCTCAATGAATGAAAACTGTCAATCAACACATGCGACCTTTCTGTGATATACGACGGAGAACAGGTACTTGTTGTACCAAAATTAATGACTTTCTTTAAATATTGTTTTATATTTAAAGCAGTTTTGGTGGCGTATCACTTCTTAGAAATCGTGTGTGATTATCCGCTTTATTTTATGTCTTTATTTACTATATTTTATTTATGAATTTTACTTTTAATAATATAATCTGAACTTTATTGCTTGTCGATATTTAAATACTTGACCTTTGGCCGACTCTTACGCTTAAATGTTTATCTGATTTTAAAACTTGTTGCCTGTTCAACAGCCCGGCAGAAAATCAGTACTCTAAGAAGGAATTTTCATAGGTTTGAGTATTTCATTGATATAACTGCTAGCGTTGTTAGAAAATGCATGGAAATACCCAGCGACAGTTTTATCGTGTGCTATGAAAACTGTTACTACACGTATCGTATTATCCATATAATAAATAAAAGCTATTTATAAAAGTGATTCCCGGTCCAGATACCAGATAATAACGCTCTTATCGATACAAATAATTATAGTGCACGCAGTGGCTATCACTTTTATCTGTAAAGTGTAATTTGCTTGCTGCGTCATCGTTTTGTATTTTGACAAATTAAGATTGATTTGTACAATTGACAGCCTCCAATCGATTGAATATATGAATATTTATTTCATTCTTATGCCACATTTAAGATTTATTTTTGTATATTGATGTAGTTTTACTTGTGTTTTTGAATTTCATTGTCGAGATTTATATTTTAGTTGAACAAATATGAACTGCTCATAATTGTTCAAAATCACAACGGTCTTACAAATAGTTTTTTGTAAGACCATTATGTCGTTTCATAGATTATCTGATAAGTTTGTTTTTTGACCGCGTTTCCTTTCAAACAGGGCAGTGGCCTCATAAAATATTTCATTATCACCAAAATAGTTGTAATAAATTAGAAAAAGCGATGTTGTGTTTGTGTAATTTCTTAGGATTAGGTAAATTCTATTTTTCAACTGAAACTAAACCAAACCGACAATTTAGGTCGAGTCGTCCCAATCCATTATTAACATTATTTATTAAGGCGATACATTATATTTTTAAATATTATTCATTCATCTTGTTTCTGTGTATATACCTATGTATATTTCAAATTGTAGAATACGACAACTTCATTACACTTTTTTTTCTAAAAACCTATTCAAATTTGCTTTGCCTATTCTAAACATGACTATGTGAAATTCGGGAAACTATCATCAAATATTCTGACTTACCTTGGAATATGGTTATGTCTTTCAGTTATGAAGCTAGATATCACTCTCTTTATTAGTCAGATTTCAAAAGCTGATATTCTATATCTAGAATAGACGTTAACCACAATCCAAATAAATACAGCAAGACTAGGAAGAAGTGTCTAGTATAGTCAATACGTTTTCAGTTAAATATTTATCAGGAAGCTGCAGCAAAGACTTTTTCTCCATGACAAACGTGAGTCACGTGAGTGCAGGCGCTTACAATCAGCGTACGTGACCTCTTTTGTTTGTCCACTTCCGATTCATAGATATCTGATCAAAATCATTCAAATGTAACGACCATCATGATCGACATGAAACAAATCGAACGTTTAACTTTGTGACTGTTTATGGATGAATATGTTTATGGGTTGGTTACAGAAACTCCTGCTCTATATTTGAAAACTAGCTTTTGCGGCTTCGCTCGTTTAAAGGTAGGTTAGGTTAATCAAAGTCAAAGTCAAAAATCTTTAGTTCCATAAAATGTGCATACAACTCTTGGACACGTCAATTAACTATCGTATTAGTAACAAACCTTTTGATATAAAATATAGCCTATGTTACTGGGTGATAACACTGATAACATAGCTTTTTAATAGTGAAAGAATGTTTAAAATCGGTTTTGTAGTTTTTGGGTTAAAAACAAACAAAAAATCTAATCTTTCCTCTTTATAATATTAGTATAAATAATACATCAGAGTTAGTGGTTTTTAGGACAAAACTGCCTTCGCACTAATCGTCGACTTAACTATGATGTAATCAAAAATACACTCCAAGTAGTTAAGTAGATATTCAAACACCAAAACAATAAACGATTAATCGTGATTATAATTATAGAGCACCTTTAATCGATTCAGCTTTACAAAGTAATTGAGTGTAAACAGGAGTAGCCACGGCTAAATCGTGTATTGTTCAATTAAGCGGAGTGGTCACGCGCGATCATGCACTTTGCTTTGACACCGGACTATTGTGTGCACTGTGCTCATTGTGTTAAACTCGACGTTTGCCCTAAATAACAATGATAAATGTACCGGCTTTACTACACGAACGTTTACTTCTTCAATACTTCGATATTGACGTATGTACTCCTAGTTAAGTATCAGATCTGACTGAAGGTTTATACATTTTGTTTAGCGACAGGTCTGCTCTGGCGATTTATATATGTATAAAGCTATTAAATTATGATGGAGTTTTTAACACCTACATGTCTCTGGTATTATACCTACTTGATATGTTTTGAATTTTATTGGTGATTCCTGTGTTTTTTTTATTAACATTTTAACATAGTTTGACTATGGAAGCAATTAGAAGAACGCACATAAAGAGCAAGTTCAGAATCACAAGTATATATTTTAATTGAAATCTGAGATTTAGTCTAACTGGTGCAGTCTAAATAGCAATTTGACCTCGGCCATACAGAAGCCAATGTGTTCATTGCTCCTTGCGCTGGCATTATAGCGTCTCCTTTTATAAAGAGGTTCGCCACCCGCAAGTGATATCCTTGTACCACTTGTATAGTGTTCCAAGCGTCCATAAGCATAATTCATACAAATAAAATAGAAATTTTAATAGCGTTTCTGATTAAATAAACTTTCAGTTGTCTAATATAAAATCAGGTTAAGTAGTATCATTTGATACAACCAAGAATAACAAATTAAGCTGCTTTTCAGTTTTCTCATCACACATGACTAATACACTCCATTAAACTAACTACTAACTATAAATATCATGAGTAATTAATAGTCATCATCGATTAGCACGTGTTATCGGATCACTTAAGAAAACACCGCAAATGCTTGTTACAATTAATCAAAACTTGTTGATATGTCAGTCATTTGTCTACGTGGACGAATTAAGACGAGTTAGTTAAGATTAATTGCTTGACTTTCTGTAGGCGTTCAATCAATATACATTTAATCGGTTCTCGAAATCATAATCGAGTCGTAAATCTTTGTCAGTCAATCAATGCTGATGAAAGTAATCCCTCAGGAAGTCGTTGTGGCGAGACCCACAAATAATATTACGACAGTAATGTTGCGCGGCTGATATCGTACATGTAGACAAGCGTCATGTAAACTTGTTTTTGCTTGTGAATCTATGTTAACGGAATATATTGTTTGTACGCTTCGTGCGATACTAATATAACATTGATTGGGCAATAAGAATAAAATGAAGAATATACTGGCGAAGGAGTTGGATGCATTTGAAGAAGACTGATATGAACGATGATCGGTAGAAAAGTATTAAGCTTTTGTGCTACAAAACCTGGAAAAGAGAATTACAGATACCTATAATTCGTTATATAAATACGAATGTAAGTTTGTTCGTTTTTTTGTTACGCTTTCACGCCTTAGCTACTGGACCGATGATCATGAAATTGCGCATACATACAGAAAAAGACATAGGGTTCCTGTAATCGAGAGAAGTATTCTTCTCGAGGGATAGAAAATTGGCATAACCTTCATATACGCGAGCGAAGCCGCGGGCAAAAACTAGTTAACTGTACATCCTCACCTTTATACAATGCCCTACGACTTGTAACTGTCCTGGATTCCAGTGTAAAGTCAGTGCATGCTAACCTGTCGCTCAATTACTTAATATCGCGGCCGGTACGGAAGTCCCTTATTCTGACGAATATAATCTCACACTCATATTGACACACAACCACACTCCTGAGACGCTTTTGTAATATAAGTGCTCAGAGGAAAATTGTTACCGACACTAAATTTGCTGCTACGAACAGGAACATTTAGAAGATATTATTAGATTGAAAACAATTTGTACTATAACCAATCAAATATTTTTTTACTCTCAAAATTATTTTGTAATTATATAATACGGTATTATTATAACGTGTTCGTACTATGATCGTAAATTAAGAGACCTGTAATCTAAACAAATACATCAGATATGGTTCACAAAAGAACATAGAGACAAGCAACAGACAGATCAAAACAAAACCACTAAATTGTTTTTAAACACTTTGTGTAATAGCCCGCCAGACAATGAAGAACAATTATTCTTAATTCCAAATAAGCGCGATTTCACTAAATGCCACGTCACACAGACAGCCGCTTCGTTCATCGTAAATCACATAATTGTGCATGTGACAACCCTCGAGTTCCTCAGAATTGAATTTAATTGACTCTTGTTCTAAAAATAGTCCCGGAGCGAGACTATCAGGGCTGGCACGCAAGCTAAACGTGATACGGCCCTTAAGTGCATTGTCTTGTTAGGATTCTATTAAAGAAGTATTATTCGATTTATTCAGATTATGACATAGTCGGAGATGCTTGACAATTTACTGGACGTTTTGGCTAGGTGGTTTAGATTTTATTGTAGGACGAGATATTGGTTCTGTTTTTTGGCTTTAGTTCTAACTAGTTCAAGTCTTTATTCTAGCGCCTGTTGTGTGCCATGAACAGCACAAGAGGTCAATAAACCGAGTTTTTATATAAATATGCAAGTGTCACTAGGATACCGTCAATATGAACATAAACATTTCACATTATCGTAATTTCCATTAATAATTTTGTTAGTAGACAAACAGCGAAAACGTATGATATTGACCTAGATATATTTAAAAAAATGCGTGCAAGAAAATGCCTATTACAAATAGAAAAATGGATTATGAGTGTTTATAATTTACTTTAGAAATTATGATTGCTTATATACCACTTAACCTATGAGAGTTCTGGCCTGTTGTTCTACACTCTTCTGTGAAGAATAAAAGGTCTTAAACAGTGTAGATGTCAAGATTAACAGTATTTTAAATACTCGGTTTCGAATACGATTAACTTTATAGTTTAAACTATTGATAAATTTGTGTACATCTCAACATTAAATTGTGTAAGACACAAAAGTTCAAATCAGTATCTTAGTTTAATGTAATATAATATTAAAGGGCCTAATTCCAACTCATTTAAACATACAAATTATATCTTATAAACATTTAGACCTTACATACAGAACTATTGCTATATGCTATTTAATTAAACATTCACCATAACATCACATTGATAAATTATTATAGCTTCATAAAAAACGATTATGGTTCATAATAGCTGTGAGCATTAAAATGTAATGTAATAATCGTATGTTATGTTGACAGTACTAAATAAGAAAAATATATATCATCATATCCATTAATGTGATTTATTTAGAACCTAATGATAAAATAACATATCCCAATTATGTTAGCACAACGAAATAGAGAAATGCTGCTGTGTTTTTAATGATATATCAAAAATATATCTTCATTACTTTTATACCACACTGACGACCTACTGCAAGCATGGCTCTTATAACACGAACTAAAAATAACATAGGGTAATGATGGTATAATTACCGCAAACGCTTACAATAAAAATAGCAAAATTACTGACCTTTAAGAGTTACTATTGCCGCGTAAATATAACAAAGGGCAGAAAACACAGCAACACAAACACTAATAGACACTTAATAAAGTCCACTTTCAACTTCAACGCATGAAATATTACTCAGAAAGCAGTTGCGTACATAATTGTATGTATTATTAAAGTTATTTATCTTTGGATTTAAAATTAGTAAACTGGTATTTGTAAACTAGTATTTTATTGATCGCAGACTCGGATAACGTTGAACAAATATGGGTTTTAAAAATAACTTTACATTTACGCAATGACCTGACCACAACAAGTGATATGTTGCTTGTTGAGACTCTAAATTTAGAACCGGATCGTAAGACAAATTTTCACATGTATGGTAATATCTATTGATCTTAAATATATTACGTGAGATTACAGTAAATATTACGTGATATACGAATTTTGGCAAGTCATGATATTCAGAAAGCATGGATTTTGACCTTCAACCAATTTTGGTATAAGCTAAGCAAGGATCCAAGAATGCTTGATGCCAATGTACGTATATTTGTCAATAATATATTATATATGATATTAATTATTATTAATAGATGTCAATAATAGTAATACAAATATCTGTTTGTGGTAATAAATGTAACCTTAAAACTCCATATGCAAAGAATATCGATCAACAATGTAGTAAGTTGACACTGCTTGCTCAACAGTTGCCATCTTCAATCGTTATTTCAATAACAGATATCAAGAGATATGCTATTCGAACTTCAGTAGCCAGTTAAAACAGGTTATGAGATATCGGCAATGGACGACTTCAAAAAGCATATCAGTCTGAGAAGATAATCTTTATATTGTCTGCTCTAAAACTTGAACATAAAAGAGATACCGGAATTCTTTTTAAAAGGAAACGATAGAATTTCTAACAGAAAACAATAAAAGTATTAAATCGGCAAATTGTGAATAAGCTGAATCTAAGTGTGAACGTAAAGCTATTGCTATAAAGATATAATAGCTATTGCCAATGAGTAATATATTACAACGAAAAGTTACTATTATATAAATGAAAGGAAAATGACGCTTTTTGCATCAACCGGTCTGACAAAAAATATGATGCTTATTGCGCTCGTCTTGTAATCTTATCGAAAACGACCAATAAAAGTGATGTAATTAGTTGGCTGCAGCTTTATATTACATTCTCGAAAACTTTCATTTCGTGCAATTATTTGAAAATTACTGACTATCATCTTGCCGTTTAGCATTCTGCCTGCGTGTATTCCGGCCCTCAGTCGCCATGACTGGTATGACATTTGAGACTGCATACGTAGTACGATTGTGTGCATATGAACCGCCCTTTACTGTTACCTTTGATGATATTTTATGTACACCCACCAGATAATAACAATTAAATACGGAACAAGAACACCCACTGGCTAAACTGGAGTAAGGCCACTTGCGATTATCAAGTTATGCCGATGTCTTCACATTGTCCTTAAAAGAGATTCAATATGCAAATTTACACATTTTAAGAATATGTATGTATGTAACATTCTCTAGAGACAGTTTACATAGCTCTAATAAGTCGAGATCCAAGTTCGTTAAGTAGCACCAAGTATGTTAAATTAATAAACTTTTTATTTCTTAAGCACTGTCTTAACGACATTGTGCATCGTAATTATTACATATCAAATTAGTTGGGACCTCAATCATTTTGAGCAAGCGTTCGCCCGAGGCTTAATTCGTCTTAGTAAATAAGAAAAGCGAACGTGTTAATCCACGTCGCGTTGCAAGCAATAAGCAATATGTAGATCAAATACGAATACTTTAGCCATAAAAATATAATAAACTTCTAAACAGAATTCCTTAAACTGAGGTATAATATTTCAGTACAAAACAGATTTGTACTCGCAATTAATGCGGGATAAGTCTTTATTTCTTACAGCCCAGAATTAATGAATGTAATCTCTATAAAATTAATTCTCTTCCCATTTTTGGTTTATGACAGTTCACAATTAGATTTCAAATATTTGTGTTTATTCCACTTTGATTTTACGAATTCATTAGTATTGGCCGCTTGCCCCGACTCTGTCGCGTCCACTTTATTTTCTTTACTAAAATCGTATTATTTATTCAGATGATCTGCCTTACTTTTTAATGTCTCGTCTATTTTTACCTTTACTTTCTTTGTATAGGCCTGTAATATATTGAACTGTCATTATAAACCTATATTAAAATGTAAAGCGCCTTTAAACTTTCGGTTTATTTTTAATACTAGTCATTTTAATCTCTTATGTGTCGTGTTTGAGATTGATTTCTTAATATAGAACTTGAGTAGACTTGCTCTTTAACTATCACGTTTTACATGTATGTGTGGTTCGTAATTATAATAACCGGTTTCTTATCCCTTGCAACGTCTGTTACAGATTTAGGATTATCAACAACATAATTATAACTAGATGTTTATTATAAAGACTTTCCATCGCGGAAAATTTGTGTCGAACCACGTGCTTCTCATCATAAACAGCCATTAGTTTTGAGGCCAACGTTAGCAATGACATTTTCTTGCACACTATCAAAGAGCCAATTAACAAACGCTACGTTGGCCAGTATTAGAAGTAACATTAAAATAAACGGTTCTATTTATTTCAGTTACATATTTTAGATTCCTTGGTTGTATATCAGTGGCTATCGTGTCCTCGTACTATGTCAAATAAGAGATTGTCGATTAGATACATATAGTCATGTGGCAGTCTTATTGCGTATGCATCAGGTGATCAGTGATCTTTCTTACCAGATGTAAATAGATACCGGTGTTTATCGCCCCTTAAACTTTGGTTGATAAGCCGTCAATCGCATTGTAAAATCACTTCAAGAGTAGCGCGGTAAAATATATTCTGATATAATACGTACGTACATTGCGTATAAGTGGATAGATACCAATGTGTCTCGAAAATTTTCCTTTTCATTTTGCCCGTCTTTTCTAATCTTGATCTTATCGTCGGGTGAAGCACATCAGTTCAAACGTACTATTTTTTGTAACATGAATATTTTATTTTTATTAATTGTAGTCCAAATTTTACAAGTATGCGACTGTAGTATCTTTATGTGCATTATAAAACAGGATTACAGTCTTAAGATTTTCAATGCTACGATGGCAATATTACATAATCATTTAATAAAATTTTGATGTTTTCATATTTTATAACGGCGGTAGGTACTGATGACCGTTCTCATTTAAAATGCATTTTAGTGAATATTGTTAAGGTTATTATTTATGACAATTCATACTATTATCATAATCATTGTGTCATTTGATAATAACATTCTTATGTACCTAATATAATTTTGTTTTATATTTTTACTTCCATATATTTTTTATTTGTAAATATTTATTAGAAATGATAAAAAATGACAATGTTAAAACAAGAATTTGTATGTTTTCAGGGCGGTGGCGAGGCACGCGGGGCTGACTCCACGGCAGCGGCCAGGCGGCGCGCGCGTATCTACACTACTTCGCTCCTCCGCGCCCGCGCCGCACGACTCGCACGCACTCAGCCCACACACATCCTGCGCTTCCCAGCCCGACTGTGCTCACGGACCGTTACACACCAACAGTGCCAGTGGACTCTACTAAAACGTTAACTCTAACAAAACAAGTGAAATCCCTAGTGATTCCGTTCAGTGCTCGGTAGCCGAGTGAATGCGCGTGTGTTTCGACACCCTCTGCTTTGGATCGTCACAGCGAGCAGCTGGTGACGATGAGCCGAGGTCCTTAGTGAACACAGGAGGAGGAGCGCTTACCGTGGCGCCCACAGTGAACGGCGATAGACGTGCTTTAAACGAAACGTATAGAGAGATCGAATTAAACGGGATAATGGGGACTCCTAGCGCGATGAACGCGGATTCTGAAAATTGTGTTGCCAATGCGACGATGACAAACGATATGCAGCCATTAATAGAGAGGATTAGAGAACTGGAGGCGTTGCTTAAGCAACGTGACCAGGAGATGCTGGAACTGCGCTCGCAACTGGACAAGTTGCAGAGCGTGTTCCCGTATCAGCAGTATGCCAGGGGATCGAGAGGTCCCAGGAAGCAGAGAGCTCAGGGTATCTCTGCCGAGCCGCAGACGAGCTCTTCTCTGCAGGACCTGACTCACCAGACATTCCCCATCTACGACAAGAGCGAAGCGTAAGTACTTTTATGTTATCAATACTAGATAAACGTACGTTCACATTCATTAAATACCTGATAAAATGAGTAATATATTTGCAGTAGTTAAAAACAATATATATCTAATAAGTAAAAATAGAATAAATCGTTAGACAGATAGACATTTTATGTCAGTAACTGTTGAGTTGGCAGATAATAGTTCATACCTTTTCTGACGGGTGGGAGTGAACGTAGATATACTGAGTGTTAATTATCTTGCACCTGTTGCGTGCAAAGCAATACTTTAAATAATACCAGACATAAACACACAACATAAGTCGTAAAATCTTGCGTAATCTAAGATCTCATGTCATACGAAGTCAGATCACCGGGTCTATTCTAGAGCTAATTAATTCTTAGAACGTCATTGATTAACTTTCATTCGTTTCAAATACAACAAAGCAAGTTATATTACCTAAGGAAATATTAGTATTTACATTATGTCAAACATCCTATGGAAAACTACATTCATCAAATATGAATTGAAAGAAACTAATTTAACAATTCGGGACATGTTTGGAAAATAAATAAACTTAATATGGGGCAGTCCCCATTTTTGTTTATTTCTTTTTCAAACATGCTTGTGTCATTGACGTGATCAAACTCCATGTTTAATGGCTTGTTTTTAGTTGTAATTCGCAGTATTCATTATGTTATATGTATAACACTGAAGTGTTAGGGTTAAAAAACCAAATAAACTAAGCACAGAGATTAACTTGTTCTTCGTCATGCTACATGCTGTTTTTAGTCTTTTTCTGTAGGTTATTTTACGTAATATACAATAACTGAAGTATTGGACTTTACGTTAAAAAATATAATTTAAATTATTTTTTTTATCTAGCTGTAATGTTTATGTTACTGGCCTATTTGGGTAATACCACACTTTTATTCTTCTTATATCATTGAGGCAAAGATCGTGTATACATATGTATTAATCGATCTGACACTAAATCCGTTTTATTATCGGTAATATCGTAATGAATCACTACATCAATAATTGTAAACAAATTCGCAGAGATCATTCGCATCGTCTTGGCGTCTTTAGCAACGAAAATGATAAATCACGTATCGTGACGGACAAATACAATATTTGTATATCTCATTCACATTGAAATCAGTGTCAGAGCCCTTGCTGCAAGAATATACTCCAAAATATTTATTACACAAATATTGCTTCAGAATATACCAATGGTATTTTTGTTAGCAAAGCTATAAATTACATAGATGTTTATCTAAATTTATGGAATAGGTAGAATAAAAAAATGTTATGGTTAATTATGAAAATGACACTAGTTTTACGTATACCTACTAATAATTATTTATTTCTGTAGGATTTAAAGTTTAAGTGGTTCTATTTATAATTTAAAAGAAACTTGAGTATCCATGTTTATTGCTGCATGGTAAATAAAATTAAGATAGTTGAAGTATATATATAAACATTAAATCATATAAGTTTATTACAGCAAAACATTATGCAAAAATGGTTTATACATATATTAACGACTCTAAATCGCTCCTTGTTTGTAAAAAGATTAGTCACATAAAAATAGAAGGTTGTTGTTAAAACCACGTGATAAGGCTGCCTAGTCACAATCAACCTAGCTGTAATGTTGATAACAAAAGAATTTGCAAGGTCTACACTAACAGTTTATATGCTCAGTTTCAATTGACAAAATGACAGTTGTATAAAGATTACTATAGCTGAGTCCTTTCAGAGACATCTATTACATTTTTCCTTAAAACTTATTAACATCAAATTAAATACATTCTATACTAATATTATACAGCTGAAGAGTTTGTTTGTTTGTTTGGTTGAACGCGCTAATATCAGGCACATCTGGTTCGAATTTAAAAAATATTTTAGTGTTGGATAGATTATTTATCGAGGAAGGCTAGGCTTTAAACACCACGCTACAACCCACGGGAACGGTGCAGTAACTATAAACGCAGGTGAGACCGTCGGCACAGTTAGTTTTTTATATAAATTGATGTAAACTTATTAGAAAATACAATTAATGCAATTTAACGCAATGCTATGTATATTTCCCAATTCAAGTTACATAAAATACCCGAAAATATTTTTACATAAAATATAGCAATTACCGAATTAGAGAACACTAGCGGTGTCTCATAGCCATAATCAGCAATAGTATTTATTATATAATTAATAATGAGTTCACACACAGTTGATTTGTCGGCTTTATTTGTCATTAGTATGCTCCTGGTGACACTATTTAGCTTATTAAAGAGGCGATATGCGACATAATAGTGTGAATAATAGAATGTATTTAAATATGTCCATTAGTATTCGCTTTGCCGCCATGTGGGAAGGAATCGATACCTCGTGTCGCTTATCCTTCATGTTTACCTTCATTAACAACATCGAAGTCGCGAAAACAAACTGCAAATTAAATTGCTATTACGCATAATATTGCAGTTATTTTAATTAATTTGACATTTTATGGGTCTCCTTCTGTGTTTAATATGCTCGCACGATATAACTTTGCAGTTTTATTTGATTTCAAATGGAAATTCTCAAGTTGATTTAGTTTTCTAGACATTTTCCGCAATCAACAACAAAATATGATCTCATTACTTTACTCGTTCGTGTACTTGAAAAAGGTACCAGACGATCTAGATAAAACCCTACGGGTTTTTCATTAGCATTTATTAGCAGTTTAAAAATACAGTCAAAAAGTGGCGGTTCAAGGAGAATAGATAACCTTTCTGATTGTCCTTATCATTGTCCCATCACACTCGTATGTTTCAAACGTTCTCTTCCCGCAATGTCATTATTGAAGTTTGTGTATTTTGAAACTTCATCCATCATTTGTCTTATTACAATATCAGTTTATTTAATTTTTTTGTTAATTGCCTTACTTCTAAAACTTACTTGAAAAGTTTGACCTTTGAATGTAACGCGGTCACCATGACGGTTGACATTTACTGAGACAGATTTGTATTAACCGCAAGGGCTGAGAATATAAATGGACACACGGCACGGTATTCTGAGAAAACAGCAAAGGAATCAAAATAATTATACCTATGTGCTAGTAGGGTCAACATTAATTTAACTTTATCACAATTACTATTTAATGTAACTGAGAATACAGCTGAAGACACGAACATCTTTTATGTTGTAAACACATGTTTACAGATTTGTAAAAATGTATTTAAATGTTTAACACGTTTGACACTCTAGAGTCTAATTGTGATGTCAAGGCTCAAGTCTATTTAACGTGCATGTTTTGTTTGAGCTAGATAATGAAGCCTATGGTGTTCAAAAGGTTAGGCTATTCAAGGCTGAGGTCATAATATGTCGGATATATAATAATTAATATTGTAAAAGCAACAACTTGCCATACTGAACGTTTAATTTATATGATCTCTTTGTACTATGCCCTCTTTTATTGAAATACGTTCGTTAAAAAGCGTCTATACGTCGTACTATACTTATAACTGACGTCTTTTCATTTACATATTTATCGGTTCAGTCGATACTAAATAACATTTCTGTATCACATGTCCCTGTCAAACGTATCTTATGCAGATCGTTGGAATTTTGCGTTCATATGCAGAAACAAGTCAATAAATTGCTTTGATTTGACAACAACTGATAATGTGGACACGATAATTTGCTGCCGTTTTAGTAGTAATACGTCTGAAATAATTAAAGATTAGATTGATAAGTAATAACCTACGACAAGGAACGCTGGAAATGTTGTTGACGTCTGCTTAAGCATGGTGACGAACTTTGTTTTATTCTGATAATACCAATAAGGTGAAAGAAGATTAGCTAAACAAAGCATTAGCGAGACAAATATTTTAAGCCTTATCACATGAGTTACACATGCTTTTTCGCATTAAACTGCGGTAAATTTGATGTTACAAAAATAAAAGATAATATAAACAAACCCTGAAACTTTATGAACAATAAACGTGTCAACAATTATCCACTTCAAATTAGATTTTGTTAGTTTTAACAAGGGGCCCTGGTCAATATTAAGCTCTACTGAACAAACTCATCGTCTTTGAATTTTACAACGAATCCATGAAAAGCTAGAGCAAATAAACTCAACAAAGTGAAAACTTAGTACTACAGATGCTTGTTAGTACATCCAACAAGAAAATCCCTATATGAACAATACTTTTCATATAGAGGTAAAGAGAGATTTGACTTGTAATGATAAGCAGTCATAAAAAAATATATAATATGTTTATAATCCATATTATAATCAGTCTTATACTGCATGTTTTATTGTACCTCATTGCAGTGTAAAAACGGGTCAGAACCCAGTGGTCCCCTGAAATTCGAACCCTGTGCCCACTCGTCCCCTCAAATGTTTAAGGTTTCCACTCGTGCCCTGTTCTATAATTTATTTTAAAATCATTTATATTTCGCATTTACTCTACTAATTTAGATATTTTCTTTCGGTTATTGTGGTTGTGGTACAGTCGCGCACAATGGGTAAAAAACTTAGTAAATAGGTAGATATCATATGTATTTCAAATCACAGAAAATTAGCTCAAAACATAAGTTTTAGTAACAATTAGTCTTCTATAAAACAAACGATTAGTTATTTTTTGTAATTTTGAAACTTATTCTATAAAAATTATTAACAAATTAAAGACCATGCACATCTATAGATTCACAGTCACTTAGAAATGTTGTATGTTGCAGCGCGTGAATAGCATTTTTAATTTTAACGATCTAATATAATTTTATTAATATAATTGTTTTAAATTAATTAATTTCGTTACAGTACTGTTCACAAATGTACTATGTCAACGCTTTTTTATGTAAATATATGGCTGGTTTTCTATTAGGGAACCAAAAGGCACCTGAGCAGTTGCCGAATCCACAACTTTTATTCCGGGGGACGAATATTAGGGGCCCAGTGGGTTCTGATCCGTAAAAACTACATTATTTACATCTCAATTCCTCGCATAAAAGTCTTATCTACGTGTCAGTCATTAGTCTAAATACCTACTGTCATTTAATTTTCTCCTGAAAAAGTAAGGTGTTTGATAATAATGTGTCTGTGTAGATAACGGATAAACCTAGGCAATTTGACTATTTGATACATTACATTGGTTTTATCTGGATGAACTAATTGTCAATGAGCAACAGCTTATGAATGTCAAAGTTACTACTAAAATCATCAGAAAGTTTGAGTTTAGATTTTTTTGAAATATAATTCAATCGGTACAGAATTAGATATGTTCTGCCAGCATCACACCACTTGCCTGTCATTGAACACATGGTCAATAAATTGTAATAAAATACAGAATTTAAACGGCAATGTATAGTAAAATTGGCGAAACCACTTACACACGCATAACAAAGTAAAATTATCGCCCATCAACAATTTTCACGGATTATTTTACAACAGTTTGCCTTAAAATAATTCAGGTGTAACTATACTTCTAATAAAAGATTTGTTTATACAATAAAGTATGAAGGCAGAAGATGCAAGATTCTCTAAAACCAACGCAACGTCTGTTATTTATCTCACATTGTCTCTTCATAGTCGACCTATAAATATCAAAACACATCGACATATTTACAGTGCTAGATATACGTTCTCTATTCATGGCCATAAATATTAAAATAGTCGTCTTGTTTGAATTATTAACATAATACATATAGTTTTAGTAATACATGTTTCCTGTTCTTAAACTCTTAGTTACAGGTTTTTGTAAAATTCTATGTAAGATGGTTTTCTCATAAAATTTCAAATTAGACGCCATTGATGGTCGCCGTAAAAATTTCTTTTCCTACAAATGTGTGTCAAGTGATTCAACGACTATCTGACTTCGTTTTATTGTTCAAGTACTGTGTCTGAGTGCCGAAGAAGGACATCATGGCTGTAACTTTTAATGAAATTGTAAGGATATCTACAGCATTACGGCTTTATTGCAGATGTTTTATGGCACCTAATTGTAGCTAAATTAGGTCGGATATAAACGAATTAAGCTTTAAACGTACGATAATTAGTCCGAATGCCGTCAATGTCTTTAAAGCGTTTTAAAGGATCATAATTATACGAATTGCCTAATTTGAAATGTTTACCAACATTATATTTGTTTCGCGTCATAAATGTTTTGCATTCCTATGAATATTTCAACCCTGTCCTCGGTCTTATTTATCTAATTTATTCTGCAGTTTTGCAATGTTGTAAAGATGTCTGAGGTACCAGTTGCCATTGTTGTGTGGAAACGTATAAAAGTCCAGTCCCTGTATAAGGTTGTGGTGCGCAACCGCAACTTTACGAGGCTGTGGATGTCTATTAACTGGTGCTTCGAAATCAGATGTTCGCCTTCATATAAGCATATCGTAAAATATAGTTATGCAATAATTTTTGTTTTATTAACTTCTTTTATACGAACACGCCTTTACATTACGCGATAAATATGGGTACTACGAGTTGTAGGTATTTTAATTGGTTTAAAATGTTTATTTTATTCTAAATGACAATCACTTGGCTTCCTTGCTTTGCACTAATCGTTCATGTGTTGCGAACTAGATTAGAAAGTCAGGCTGGGTATTTAAAAACATGTAGACTTTGACCTAACCCTTATCTTTGCAACAAATGAATGTTACACACGCTGTTTAGTCAAGAACATCGAACCAGTTTTAATTTCTTTGTGCGAGCGGTTGCCACTAGTTTTGCTCAGATCGTTATTGCATACGACACTACCTACGGAGGTATGACCTATATTAAATTGTCATGTTCATTCAGATATGTTGCAGCTTACTATTTTATTTTTACCTGTCACTTTGTTTAACTGAATACACTCAAAGCAATGTTTCACGAATTTACGTATGATGTTTTTAATATCATAGGACATCATCCTTATTACGCCCTAAAATATTTAAACATCAGAACAATTGTTTTATAGTTTCAAGTCTAGAGTCCGACCTAAGTAAATTATGACTACTAAAATACTTTTGTACCAAAATGCTTTTATCATTTAACTTATGTCCTTGTTAAAAGAAACAACTACAATATTGTTCATTATAATGAACGCCCGCCTTATCAAAAAAGCGCTAAGCGACTGTAAAGATTTATTGACACTAAAGCTTCGAATTAACTTACGACCTGATAACGCTTGACGATAAGTACACAAGACTATCAATTCACATAAATTTTGGGAGAATAAAAAAGCGAAAGTTGATTTACTTCTGAAGCCGTCACTTCTGTTCCAATTTATTTGAACGACTGGTTGCAAAGGATAACAGAACGTTTCGTTTCATTTTAATTGGTCTATCATTTGTCGGCGAGAACTCACAGGTGCATTTTACCTGCAACAAGCAAATCTGGGCCGAGTAACACTGTCATACCAGGAGCTTGGCGGATGGTGATTCGTGTATACACCACAATATTAATCGAACATTTGTCATTAAGATTAATCTCTAATAATCAATGTGTTCGAATATGTGCAGGATATGTAAACAACTAAATGAAGTGTTGAGAAATAAAGTTTCTTATTTCAAGAAAATGAATGAAACATTAGAAATATATTGTATACTTCGTGAGATTTGAAGCACTCTTCTGATATCAAATCTTGTTTACAACCTTCAATACTTACGAAGATACACGAGTTAAGGTTTCGATAGCACTTATAAGTTGTGAACAGTTGAAGTAGTTACTTATTTTGAGTAGAACTTGTTCTTTGGTAATTAATACAAATTTGATAAATGAAAATGTAATGGAAGATATTATTTAACTTTATCTCTACGATGCAACAAAACGTAAAAATATTAATTAACTTTGCAAATGCATTTCTCAAACACGTGAGTTATTTGGCTTGAATTTGTTTAAAATCTTGACACAGCTCCAAACACAGATGATCTAAGTGAAGTAATTGGAACGCAATACCGTGCCATTAATTAGTATTTTACACTGGCAATTATCGAAACGATTTTACGAATGAATTTTATAGCTCATGTAAATGTAATGCAATGTAACATGCCAACAACATCATAAATACTAACTTGCGTTCTAATGAAGTGACAGTTCATTCATAATTAGAAAATGTTTATGTACCAAGTAAGTCTTATTTTTAGACAAAAGTAACATAATAATAATTAGTTTTTTTAAAGGATATCTGAAATCACTATCCAGTGGAACTTTATTGGGTACGGCCAACGTAAATCTGATCAAGATAAAAACATAAACATCGTTTTAAAGGTCTTTAATTTGATACTTGAATTGTTTATTGTTGAAAAGTAGGTACTTTATGAGTGCGACAAGTAATACGATATTATCGGTTTGTGTCCTCAGCAAACAATTAAAAATGACCTTGCGTTCAATTCCCCTTGTTAATTTATAATTCTTACTTTTACTGTCGATTGAATACAAAATTGTTGTATTTCTTAAATAGGTAAATTTGTTATCTAACAAAGCAGCCTTCGAAACACTGGCTGAGAAGGAAAATAGTCTTACTTACTGTGGTATTATTAATAAAATCCTTACAGATACGAAAGAAAGTGACAATACAAGAAAATCTAAACAGTAAACGTTATACGTTAAAATATCTTCCACTGTAGGTTTTGAACATGAAATATTTTATGCTTTGTAACTTTTGAAAAGTGTAGTTCATCATCTTTAGTTGAACAAAATTTGGATTTTAGGAGCTATGTTTTTACCTTAGACGTTTATAAAATAAGTCAGTTATGTAGTTATTACTATTTGTGACTAATTGCCAATCTAATTTGGCCTTTTATAAAACTTTTGGCTCTTCGTAAACGTGTGTCAATTACTTGTAATGTTGTGTTGCATAAATTTTATTCATTTCCAACCATTTACGCCCACATTAATTCAACTCGTTGTGCTTAACGTCATATTTCTGCCCTTATCGGAGAAGAGTTTGTCGATTAATTGATTTCAAGTATCTTGATTATTTTAACAACAAAATTCTTCTAATCAAATTGGAATTGGCTTTAATGAATAACTGACAAGTATAAACACTGACATCTCGGCTGATACCTTTACTATTTTATTGCTAAATGGTGTAAATTATTACCTAGAACATCAGTACTGCATTGACTTAGTTGTTTCATTTAATTTTGATTTAGTTTATATTGTTTCCATGATTTATTATCAAAAACATACAGCTATTATTACTACTCCAAATGCTCTTGATTCGGGACATCCCCACTTTCAGAATAAATAGAATAAGTTAATACCTATTTTATTCTTATCAGTTAATGTATGAGCTAAGAGACAGAGACCGGACAGAAAAGGTGAATTACACCTGTAATGTGGTTGTCAACAATGATAATAAAGTGATCAACTTGTTTCTTAACGTTTCGAACATACATTTATCGGTAGATTATGCTCTTTTGCAAAAAAAGCTTTATCGTGATTAATATCGTGATAGGATAAATTGATACGTGACGCCAATCTAAAACATTTGCTATATTAGGTCTAGAAACGTTTGTATGCCCAAAATGTTTTATTTTTAAACTAGTTATCAGAGTACTTACTTATCTCAGAATTATGAAGATTTTGATTGATCTATTGTAGAAGTATTCTATTTGTTGTATTCGACAAGAATTGTTTCCAGACATTTCAAATTTGTGAAATCTTGATGTTTCGGTTATCATTTCTAATAATTTATGAATATTATTAAACAACTGCTGATTTTCTATCGTAGCTGATTCACTACAGTCACTAGTGATCTTGGTCAGTTATTATATAGTAAGGAAACGCTTGCGGGTAATTACGATGAGATATGAAGCAATTTGTTCTAAATGACATTCGATAATCTTATTCCCCAAGCTTGTTAGGCACTCTAAGGCTTCAACTATGAAGATAAGCATTACGATATTTTCGTATCAAGCTGGAAATCTAAATCAGATTTCTTAGAATTATAATACATATATTTTTACTGTTTTAAGAAAGATACCATTTTATTAATGTAGTTATAAATGACTATAAGAACTCTCTCTCTAGAACTTTATCATTGTGTTAAGATATGATGTCAATACAAGTTGTGTCATCTCCGAATACATATACCCGTACATAAGTTTGGGCATTTTCAGTATCTATATACAGTACCAAATATATTTTTGCTGTTTGACAGATAATTTGTACTATTAATCAATATTCTTTTATCGTAGATATTTTGCTACCAGTGCTTATACACCATTTGTATGTGTATCGTCGTTGTTTTGGAAAATATTGTTCACCAAATTTGGCGATTCGCTATCGGACATCCAGTTTTACATAGGTAGGCGTTATTGTGTCAGTCAATCAATCAGTTATCTTTTGTTTCACAAGTGCGTGGAGATTAGTTAGTAGCAACAGTTCTAAAAATAAACATAAAATATCGGATATAAGCAACATCTCACATGACTTTCGGTCATTATTGTATTTTTTATTTGATTCGTTCACATTTTATCTCAGCGTGACATGCCTGACAATATAAATATTTGAGTAATATGCATTCTGAAAATACCAGCCACACGACTTTGCAATAAGGTTCAAAATCGAATGGAAAGTAAATAGCAACTCTAATTGATTGTTTTGTCGCCGGCTTTGTTAGCAGATCACGCGACTCAACGATTTAAACTTATCATTTAAAATAATTGAAACCTATACCGTTTATTGTTTGCGCATACTTCTTTTGATTATCCGTAAAAAAATCTTTATATGAATGGAATTTATATAGAATGGTTAAGTGCTGCATTTAAGTTTGCAATTTTCTAATTTAACACATACTCGTTAAACGCCTTAGCAAAAAACTTCTCGATTCGATCGTTACAAACAATCGATAAAGGTCTAAAACGAATAAATCCGATGCATTGTTACAACACTATTGCATAATCATGACAGGTGGTTTACAAACCGCAGTAACACTATTACAGTTAGGAATACAACTGTTTATTTCTCTATCGTGTCCTGAAGCCTAAGGCCTGTGCACCAGACCATTTATACATCCTGTCGATAGTACGAGTACTTTATCTAAAACGAAGTGATTGTTTCTGTAATTAGGTTACAAATTATCGATATTATTCTCGTGACAGCCCTAATTCGTGACAAATAGGACTTTATTAAATGGCGGAAGTGAGCCGGTGGACGAGAACTGGCTACTTCCGACCGTGACGCGGGACGAAAGCGGTCGTCTTTGAACAACCCATGTCTCCGGAGATTCCAGATCATAATCGCTCTCCCACATCGACATAATTTATTTTATTTATTTTACAAATGTCGTCGAAAATTGAAAATGTCGGTCTCAAAATAAAAAGTATCGAGTTTTATTAACTTTGAAGCTTTCGCCAGTAAAATGATAGAATATTTTTAATTTCTCCGTCAATGATTTGGTTAAGCTCATACATTTCGTAGGCGTAATTAAGCATAAAAATAAAATATATTGCGACAATAAGCAGTTATTTATATCCGCCACAATGCGTTTAAAAATTTAGCAAACATTTTTATCCAGTATTTATTATAATTCCAGTTTTTACTTTTTAATACAATATCAAGAATCATAAACAAAATAATTTTATGGTTCAAGCTGACATTCTATAGTTTGTTGTAAATGTTAGTGCTCGTACCAAAGCACGCTCATTAAATATAAAGTTGAAGAAAGATTATAAAAATATAAATTACTAGCTGCCCCACGCAACTTCGTCTGCTTCATATAAGATAAGAGAATTTTTCCTGTTTTTGAAACATTTTTCATTGCTGCTCCGCTCCTATTGATCGTAGTGTAATGTTATATAGCCTATAGTCTTCCTCGATAAATGCGCTATCTAACACTAAAAGAATTTACAATTCGAAACTACTGGTTCGAATTGTTTTTTTTTTATATCTTTTTACTTCCTGAAATCAGCGCTTTCAAAAAAGCAAACAAACAAACTCTTCAGCTTTATAATATTAGTATAGATTATCTGTAGCCCACGGCTTCGCTCGCTCGGGAACAGTACATTTTCTGGATGAAAGGTACTCTATGTCCTTTTCTGTACCCTCTGACAACGTGTATGCCAAATTTCATGATGATCCGGTCGTGTGGTTAAATATCAAAAAACAAACAAACTCACATTCGCATTTATAATATTAGTAAGGTAAGTTATACTCTGTCCATTCGTTTATTTTCTTTTTGACAACTCACGCCTATGAATTACCGTTTTTTTTGGAATAATGTAACTACTACAGTAGTGTCATACTTTATTGACGGGTAACGCCCACCTAGTGAAGTGCCCTGAGCATAACAAACAACCACAGACTATAATACAGGACTTGAAATAAGATAAATCGATCATATGAAAAAAATAATTTGACTTTATGTGAGTATTGTTTCTGTAAATTTAATAAAAAAAGAAAATAGAAATAGTAACAATGACTACATGATTAATTATTATATTATATATTATATTATACTATTATATTATTCCGTTATATTATTTATAAGTATAAATATTTTAATTTTAATGATTTATTATTTGTATATTTATTTAATTTACATATAATTTAAAAAAAACTAATAAACGAGTACCTACTTAATATTTGTACTAAAATATGTCGATGCATTAAATCGATTGAAAGTTCTTCTTAAATAAAATCGATTATTATTTCAAATCTAATTGGTAACGTGTGGGGACGTCACTAATTTCGAACTGTCTCAAACTGTCAAAAAGAAAATAAACGGATGGACAGAGTATAAGACTTTCTGGCCGCATAATATAGAACGCTGAAAGTACGCAGTTATCGGTGTGGTATCTTATGGAAAATAACCATAACGTTGATTAAACTGCGATACCAACACAACACACGAAAGTGTGTATCTATCTTAACAAAGAATAATAGGAAATTCATGTATTTTCTTGTTTCGTATTAAGAAGACAGAAAGGAAACATTTTTTGTTGAAAAATAATATCTTTTTAATCGTAAGACTTTCTGAATGTTATTTTTTTTTTGAGTGACTGTAGGCATAAGATTTTGCAGCAATCTACTTCCATTAAATAAAAATGTGAAATATCCCTAAATACGTTCAATATATAACAGCACTGCACTATTAGCACGTTAATAATAAAGACCTACTGACTTATTACGTACACGTTCAAATAGGTCATCATATTATTACAACTAAAACAATTCTGTAATAGATAGCACGTTCCGTTGCAGATTAATTTATTGTTTTAACCAGTGTTGCTAATTGTCCAGTATCTAAAGAATATATATTAGATTCTTCAACAGCTTTTGGCTATACACTGCTGGCCTTAGATCTTAAATCCAAACTTATGCCAATAAGCTTGATCTTCGCTTCTTCTTCTGCAAACACCTTTCCGTATATCCAACCAGTATTCGGAGACGAAACACTTTTTGTGGTCCTTACGAGTTTTCCGACATATATGTACCTATATCAAAAGCATACTACAGCTTCATTTTGCTAATCCTTTCCAAAACCCGAACTAAATTCGAATTGTATTCATGCTCTTGTATGCCTTGTGTTTATAAGATTTTGAATGAAATTTTCTTGATTTATGAATGCACATACATAAGGGAAGCAAGAGAGATAAGGACAAACTTTACTTTTATATAATATTATATATATATTAGTAATTATAAAACTAAAGTTTGTCCTTCTCTTTTAACCGCACTGCACATAGAACTGCAGTCGATGGAAATGGCGTCACGATGTTATTACGTCACAGCTAGTACTGCCCTTTGGTTCCCTATCCATTAGCATAAAATTTTAAGACCTAATATAACTTAGCATAATGTTGTTTGGCATAATTATATTTTCGCATAATATAATTACGCATAACAGCTTACGCATAATTTTTTAAGCATAATTTCTCTAACCATAATAATGATTAAGCATAATATTGTAAAGCATAAATTTATTAAGCATAAAGTTCTAAACCATAACTTTTTTAAGCATAATATCCTAAAGCATAAATTGATGATGTGTTGAATGAGTTTCTGTCACGGCTCCGGCGCTGCGGGCCTCCGGCGGCCCCACGCGTGCTAATCGTCGCAGACGGCTTTCGCTCACCACCGCAGCTTCGGCTTGTTGGCCGGCTTCGCCGGCCAGCCTCAGCCGCGGCGGCTCGCTCGCAGCCGCCTGCTCCTCAGCCCGCGGGCCGCCTCGCCCCTACACGCCTACGCGATTTTAAATAACACTCTAGGGGTAGGACAAACAAGACTACGTGAAGTCGGTTTTGAAAATATACACCTAAAATAAATAATTAAGGACTACTATTTCAATCAGTTAACTTCTATCTGAGTTAACTTCTATTATGCTAAAAGTCTTTAGGCCTACTAACGTTATGCTAATAGTCATTAGGCCTACTAACGTTATGGGAATCAAATTTAAGCCAAAACAAATTAGTCTTTAACATGATTATGCCAACATAAAATGTATGCCTAAAAAAAGTATGCCAAAGTATTATTATGCCAAAACAAATTGTGCCAAAATCGTTATGCCGAAGTATATTAGGACAAAAAACATTATGCGAAAAGGAGGGATCCCCTGCCCTTTGCGTAGTTGCCATACCTACTTATTAATATATTTTAAACTTGCTTTAGCCCGCGGCTTCGCTCGCTTTAATTGTAGAATTTCTCAATAAAATTCTATCCCACGTGAACAGTACTTTTTACTGGATGCAAGGTACCCTATGTCCTTTTCTATACCCCTGACAACGTATATGAGAAAGTTTATGATGCGATCATCATAAAAAATATAGAGTAGCCATGAAAGCATAACACACAAACAAACTTATATTTGCATTTATAATATAATATAATAAGGTAGGATAAGGATTAATCTAATAATTTAATAAAAACAACTATCCTTACCTTTTACACGACTTTCATGTCACACTACATCACTTTCAAATACATGTCGGGCAGATCTGACTAACCTGTTTGCGGAGTCGTGATGATGTTCGGTAAATGTCTTCTGTATCCGTAATTTCTAGCTGTGTTGTGGTCTTTGTGAGTAGAACCTAAGCATTGTGGTCACTTAACGGCGGGTCGGTGAACCTTAGTATGGTTTCTAATAACTCAGAGAGCGTGGTATATGTGCAATATTTAGTATCAGAACAAACATCCAACATGTAAAACATAATATAACGATGGTCGAATTCTATAAAATTATTCTTCTCAGATAGTGCTGTGAATACCTCTTCGATAGAAAAATGAAAGATTATCTCGTCTGCATTTCCTGTCCTAAAAAAACGCAAGCGATTGCGTAAATAATCGCACTGTGAAGTGTATAGTAGCTTCAACGGAAATATATTTACTTATGTCAATGAAATTAAATGATTATTCATTTGCAAATAACAAATATTATTCCTAATAAAAATTATAAATGCGAATGCGAGTTGGTTTGTTTGTTTGATTGTTACGCTTTCACGCCTTAACTACACGACCGATCATCATGAAATGCCGCATACACGTTTTCAAATAATAAAGGACATAGGGTACCTTACATCCAGAAAAAGTACTTTTACTAACCTAACCAACATTTACGCGAGCGAAGCCGTGGGTAAGATCTAGCAACGATGTATATATAAAGACAGCAATTTTATAAACCGCATATACCTATGTTTACGGCATTAGGCACATTACGTTGAAAGTTAATCACAAGATGACTGACTTTTTAGTATAAGTTTCCTTTGTTAGAGACAGATCTAAGAACGCTGAAATATGAAGTGCAATAAACAACATTAACTGAGCTCTTACAGATAATACTTTAGCATTATACTTTAAAATAAAAAATCAATACAAAGTATAGGGCATAATTACAAAAAGAAATATGAAAAATTTACCTCATATTACAAGAAGAACACGGATTTATCACCAAAACGAATAAAAATGAGGAGTAAATAAAGAAACTGATAAGGTATTGACTAATCAACTTCACAGCTACACCCAGATATAAATGCATAGCATAAAGCAAGAACAAAAAGCAAAATTACTAAGAATTATTTGTTTCTAGATACTTTTTACACTAAACTACTTAGATGATTTAAAGCTTAGGTATATGGGGCGATGATGTTTTTACATAAACGTAATTAAATAAAGAAAATATTGGTCATATGAACATCATCTCAACATTTATACGATGAAAGGATTATGACTCAAAATCTCATAACCGTCACTGTTACATTTCTTAGACATGACAAACAAGAGAACACTTTTAAATGCGTAGTTTCCGAGAAAAATATTCCAAGTGATGCTCCATATTTTACAAGAAAAGACCAGAAGCGAAACGACATTCGTTTTCATAGACGCAATAATAATGATCTGCTATTTTTAAAAGCTTATTTAAATACATCCGAAAAGTGGGTAACATACGTTACGACAAATTAAGCTTCATTTAAAAAGGGGCGGCACGAGACTACGACATAACTACGGCATAATGTTCAAAATAAAACGAATCTTATAATACACGTATTTGAGTTCAGTTTTATTCGCACTTGATCAATTTCACGGCTACACTGACAGATTAACGCACAGCGTCGATATACAGAATACAAATAAATCACTTTCTGACAAACATGTACAACTTTATAAAATTGATAATAATCTACAATCGACAATTTTATTGCAATTCCATGAGGTTGCTACGTTGCACAATTCTCGGTCTTATTGTTGAAGGAATAATTGCATCGTTAAATTATCGAGTTGTCAGATGGTATTTTGCTGAAAATCGAATAAAAATTGCGGACCACCAAATAAGTGCACCATGAGACGATTACTCTGCAAGCATAAATAAAATTATATATAATTATATGAAAAAATGCCGCTTTAAACCTCGAGAAGCAAAGTTGCAAATCTCAAGAGCGGGCTTATTGAATTCTTTAATTATTGTGATACACCCAAAATTGGCCCGTTTGTTCTGCTGATATTTTAACAGAAATAATAAAGTGCACCTTGGAATCTCAAAAGGTCATTATAGTGATTAAGGGATGGTTTGAAAAATTACTGGCGATGTTACTTAAAAGCCGTGAGCGAGCATCACCTACAATTCGTTGAAACGGGAAGGATAATCGGAATCATTTGCGTTCCTTGTTTACACCACTTAGGTGACGAAATTGCATACAGTCCGTGCGATGGTAAGTACATCGAGAACCGTTACCACAACGGTTCTCGATGTACTTTTGTGCCATCAAGACATGTCATTCGCGTGTTACTCTGCAAAAGAGAGTCGCTGCACTACTGGGGCGAGAGCTATGCTCAAATCTCTTGGTTTCCTACTATAGAGCACAGCTTCTGAAAACTTTGTTCACTATCATAGTTTTAAACCTTGTGTTGTATCTTATAGTAGTAATATAACTCAACTGTTTAGATACAATCTTCTCTGAAATAAGCATTTTTCAGACAGGCAGTTCTTCATTTGAGCGGAGATATCGTTGTATCCTATCTTACCAAAAACATCTCAATAATTCTATACAGTTATTGGTTCACTGTAGTCATTGAAATGAAACTACTTTATTCGAATTATATTGTGATGTTTATTTTAAAGCAACACGATAAAATATGTATAAACTAGCGTAATTTCTATGTATAACATTCGCGTAAACGTAAGACAATATCACTGCGGTCAGTTCATTGAAATCAGCGCAAAATGAATGTAACTATTTTGATCTTTGTGCTAATAGCAGCTGCTTCAAAACTTGTAATTATATGTAGTAGAATTCGCGGTATCTAAGCGCTATATAATTAGGCAATTTGTTTAAATATTCAGCAGTATGAAAGTGGCGGTAGCACGTATTACTTACTGTATAATTATATTTAAATCAGTGTAATCTATCTAATAATTATCTTAGTAACGATAATCACTGTAAAACCGCTGTCAAAATAGTTTTACACCTGTAGGGCATTATATTGCTACGAAGATTGATGCATACATTCCGCTTCGTGTCACGCAATCAGCAGACGTAATATTTAAAATATATTTAAGCCATCACTATGTTGTGTCTTGTAATGAACGTCTCTAAACGTTTCTGCGCATTTTGGACGTAAGATAATTAAAATATTATTATGTAAAGGTAATATTATGATCTGATTGATAAACTAAGAGTTATGTTTATTGAGTGTCACCACAACTATGTCTAACCAGGTTCTGGCTAGCCATATTCTAAACACTACACATATACATCACTAGTTTTAAAATACCTTGATCCTATAAATATTTTGTTTACAAGAAAGACTAATCTAAATTCAGATTATATTTTTGTTCAAAATTAAACCAACGTATAGAAATAAGTTTTAAAACATTATATGTATAATTATTATTTTATTACATTGATTTTGTTTTAATTTTATATATTTTAATTATATTTACTTGTAATTGAATCAATAAGTTGCTTTTTATACAACTTAACCGTCATTATAGTCTCTTTTTCGAATTCTTCTGTAATTCGAAAAGGAGACATTAAAACTTAGGCTAAGATTCGTCGCGGGTTCTAAGACAGTTTTCTCCTAGACTTTACGAATGTCAAAACTTGGAATTTTATGGTCACCGTCGCTGAACCGAGCTGAGTAAAATAGTGAGATTGCTGATTGTATTTGTCTTGTAAAATACTATCCATATTTACGGCATACTCGAAGGCCTGAAGCATGCTGTAATAGACTATGTTACTTCTATACAGTAGCTTCGTAATGGCAAAATAATTTTAAAATAGGTCCTCTAGTTTTTTATACTAATATTATAAAGAGGAAAGATATGATTTTTTGTTTATTTGTAAAGGCTGAACTCGAAAACTACTAGACTGATTTTAAAAATTATTATGACGGTTGGAAAGCTTTATTATTAGCGAGTAACATAGGCTATATTGTATAAAAAGTACTTTTACTAACATAGCCTAACCTACTTTTACGCGAGCGAAGCCGCAGGCAAAAGCTAGTTAATTAATATATAATAAACAAAAATACAAATATTGTAGATATAGATGCCTAAAAAACAAATATTCCTACATTTTAATGCATATGTGCACGATTAATGGTTCTTGCAATCTTTGAAGTTATGGACATTATTCTTACTTACTTGATGTTCGTTATCTTCATTATCTTTCAAAGATATTTTCCCGTTCATAGAATGTTGCAGTGTGCTTTTTATTTATTGAATTGTTTTAATATTCAAATAATTCTAGGCAGATTGACAAGGCTTAATTTTATAGGTAGGTAGGTAATACAGCAATTAATTATAAGAGATAAAATAAGTTCTAGGTTTTTCAGTTCTAAAGGCTAGCGACACTAAAGGTTTTATTTCATTTGACTAGTTTCGCTCTATTCGGTACGGCATGGCCTATGTGTTCTTCTTCTCTTAAATACACCTCTTGCAGTACGGATAACACAAGAGGGACTGTACTAATATTAAAACAACAGAAACAAGCAAATCTAAGATTCATAACAATTTTATGCTATAATATATTACGAAGTACACAATTTGCCAGTGGTACAACTAAAACTGATGAGAATTCCTTGCAGGCTCTCAAATTTGAGTAAATGTGACTTTGTTACTAGTCTTGTTTAATCTAGTTAATATAATATAAAATCGATTATATAGTCCAGAATTCGTATGGCCATAATATTGTTGTCTTATATTACGTTTTTCTGTCAGGAAATCTTACTGTTGCCAGGAGTCTTGTAATGTGCTAACTGCACGGCTTCGTAACACAAACATAGCATATGTATGTGTAATACGGTTTCTCCCTAATACTTTGTAGGCGGCATTATATTATATTATGACAGCGGCTGTCGATAAGCACTAAGTTAAAAGGGTATAAA
Organism: Catocala nupta; assembly: GCA_963675205.1. NCBI lineage: Eukaryota > Metazoa > Arthropoda > Insecta > Lepidoptera > Erebidae > Catocala > Catocala nupta. Next base: position 15,798,499 of record OY776097.1, on the reverse strand, counting down.
AACCATTAAAGCATTTCATCTGTTAGCACTCTATCAAAGTCAATGCAATTTTAATTATCTTGGAATATATTTCTCGCTTTATTCTCAATTAATCAGCTGATTTCAACACCAATGTTGATAATACATCATTTTGACATTAGCGCACGCTATTTATTCATTCGCAGTAAAATCTATAATGTAGACATAAGCAAACTTACCCTAATGGCACTTTATTCGAAATTTATTCAGTGTATCCGAAAAGTAATTATTCAAATCAACAGTAGTTGAAATCGTTTTAATTTATATTTATCGCAAATGTCAAGACGACGATTCCAATTACCACGATTAGTTTTCAAATACATAATTATAAATAATTTATCACGTGACAATTGCAAATAATTAATGTATAATAAGATCCAGCAATATTTCTTTAATCGATTATGGTAATTCTAATGATAATGATTATACCCTAGAGGGTCGTATTACATATATGCAACTTGTTACATGAATGCTATCGAATATGTCGACGGGCCATGTTATCGATAGTTTAATCGGATTACACACACCCAGTCTGTGTGTCTAGTGCTGCGTTAGGATAGAGCTTTTAAAGCCTTCAATACCTAGTCGTAACTAGTGGCACTTAATTTATCATTACTCATTTTATATATGTACCTACTTACTTATAAAACTTAGTATGGTGACAAAGTGCGTCAACGATATAGAATGATCGATCGAAGTAGAGCTACGTAATATTATAAAAGAAGGATTCAAATTAATGAAAATACTATTGAGGCTGGTTAAAGTATACTTGTTAGTAAACTAAAGCACTTTCTCAGGCCGTCATAGTCGAGACCTCAACATTGCCTCAGCTCCTATGAGGACGGTGTGGCGGCTACTACTCTTAGACCACATGACTGCTTACCAGCAGGTGGAGTGTGGTAATTTTGACGAGCAACATAAAAAAAGACTAATTGACTCGAGAAAGGCATACAATAGACTATCCAATAAAATTAACTAACTTGATCAAGTCATATCCGTACGTTTTGACATAACACGCTTTGACGTGTAATGTCAAATTACTGGTTTGACACTTAACATTAAACTGTTTATTATAATGTTTATTAACCTTTCTATTCTACAACATTCATAGATTGTTACTTATGCTTAATTCACTAAGAATTTGTGTAACATTTAAATTTAGTTAACATTTTGTAAATTGAAAATACATTCTCAATGACTGAATCTGGTTAAAATACTTCATAGATCTTTATCTCAATAATGATAATTAAACACATGCTATATGATAAACACACATTCCTATATACTGTTATATATGTTTAATTATGACTCAGCGGTGCAACACACGGTCATTACCTGTAGGTATTGGTAGGCATGCGTGTTCGTGCATTAAACTTCACACAACTGCTTACAACCGTCTAAAAGCCAGACATCATATTGAGCCACAATTTGTGACTGAGTATTATATAGTAATATGCAAAAACTAGAACACATCTATTGTTATTTAACAAAACATCGTACCTACTGAATGGAATTGTAAAAACATTTAGAGATATTTAGGAGCATGGACTGTACGCATTCACTCCTGTGTATAATTTCCTAGATTTGCCTCACGGATTCGCCCACACGTTGTTTGATATATTTGCCGTCTGTTTCTTGGGGTTATGGGACATCTAGCCCACGCAAAAACTGGCCTGCGGCCAGATGTCAACTTTTTAAAATGTGCTTGGGTAGATTCGCCCGGACTAGTTTAGTTGGCTTAGTAGTTGTTTCGCACAAATTTGTTCACACATATCGTGCGAATAGACACTTTTATGAAATAATATTTTTTTTTGTTGTCGTTTCGCGCACAAGGAATATATTTTCGTGCGAATCGTTGCCGTCTGAAAACGCAGGTGTCCATTCGCACGTTTCTTTTTTATGCTAATAAAAGTAGAAGTTAAAAGTTTTAAACCAAACAAGGCATACCAATAAATAAAAAAATATAATGAGTTTTAAAACAATATTCTTACAAAACAGTGCCTGAAATACGTATAGGTACATATTACCTATATAAAACTAAGCTTTTATTAAGAGAACATTTAAATATTACTTATATGCACTTGAAAGTAGTGTGTGCACGACTGTATTTTGATATTTTTCTTATTAAAAATACATAACGTGTGAAACGACACCTGCGTTTTCAGACGGGAACGTATCGCACGAAAATATATTTCCATGTGCGCGAAACGAAAACAAAAAAAAATAATTAAAAAACGTGTCTTTTCGCACGGTTTGTGCGAAACGACTACTAAGCCGTTTAGTTGAACGGGCCAGATGTCTCCTATTAAAAAGTAAAGGTATATTTAAAAAAAAAACGTTTTTTTAAATTCAATATCTGATAAATCTGTAAATCATAGCATCAAATAACAATTATTTTAACAAAAAAATACAGAGTAAAGTAGCCACCATATCAAACATATAAGTAATTGTGTTTCGTACAATTTCTTGGTACACATATTAATGATGTAGTATTACTTATATACATATAATTTGAATTATATAATATATATTTTGTTTACAAGTTACATAGTTTTTCCATGCAGTGTCCTAATGTTATGTCTTGGTCAACTAATACTTTTAAAATTGTCGTTATCCGATTGTTCGTTAATTTAGTGACTTCTTTCTTTTTATTGATGAATCCATTTTTACTATGGAGCTCTTAAGTCCTTTTGTAATTTATCTAATAATGTTGCTATAATTGGTTTTGGTAGAATCTTTTTATTTAATCTCCCATTCCAGGACTCGACAGAGTTATTTGGTCTATGTTCAACTTTATAAAAACACCATATATTAGAAAATAGGGACTTCTTGTCCAGCCATGTGTTTTCAAAATAATTGTTTAACTCGTTAATATTACCGATTTGTGCATTCTCACCCTTATTATTTTCAACGACTTTGACTATTTTCAAGTAGTTAGATAATAGCGCGCTTAGTTTTCATTGATTTAATTAATATCAGTGAAAATCGTGTGAAGACACACCCTTTCGTGGCAATACGAGGATTTCAAAGCAGATGACAAACTTAATATAAATGTACAACGAACACATTAAGCATCCAGACTCGGACCATGTTGTCAAGTCCCTTGCTATAGAGGATTCACTGAAATAAACAAGAACAAAGGCGAGAGTAATCTTTTTAAAATTTGTTAGAAAATGTATACTCCTTGTTTGCTTCTAGTTTAAAGCGAATGATCAAAACATACAAACAAATTGCTACATTATTTGTTTGTTAGTTAACATTCACCTTCAACACTTGACTATCTACTCGTGGCTTAACGTGGCCAGTTTGACACCTGGCCTAACACTTCGTTAGAAGAAATAAATCTTTACATATATCATACGTGTATCTCATTCGCCAATCAGTCAAGGGAACTCGGTTCGGTAGACGATCGGTATTTTTTGCCTTAGGGTATATTACCTCATTAGAACTGCACTATTTGATTCTGAACGATTGAATCGATTAATATGTGATCTTGAGGCGATTTATTTCAGATACATAGTCTAACTTGAAACTAAATAACACTCGTTTTAAGGCTTGTAATGACTTTATTATATTGTTGGAACATGTGGAAAATTTACGATAGAAATATATAAGGCAAATGTTTATGGGGCAAATAAGCAAGTAGATCTGATAGATACATCTTAATTAGTTTCTTTTACTTTGATAAATTGGACACTTTAATTGAAAAACAGCCAGGTTAAAAATACTCCTTATCTCTTCACTGCGGTTACGAGTACTTTGAATCTGACTGCTTTCCCTTCTTTAATTGTGATAAGAGAGAAAAGAAATGAAAAAATATAAGCATCGATGCAGCTAGTATTAATCTTCAGACACCGTATTACTTTCTTTAAGTTCATACGGCTAACTATAGCAAGGAAACTTAGACGCGACGCAGACAAGAATCAACTTCCAATGTACTTTTTGTCCGCGAAATTAGAGCACAGAATTTAGTCACAGCAGACTGAAACTTGGCTTGAGTGCAAAAAGTCTCGCGATCTAGATAATTTTTCTTCACATAAAGACTGTATAACAGAATCAAAGCATTTGTGTCATGGAGTCTCATTGGGAAAATTACAATAGGTAAAGTCATAACTAACACAGTACCTCTAATAAATAAATACTTATATCGCACCGATAAACCTAATAGGGCGAAAGATTTATTTTACTAGTGTAGAGAATAGGTACTCTGCAAGCTATTATGTACAACTAGCTAACAGAGGTAACTTTGTAAACAGAAACTAATTTTGATATCGATCTGATATGCTAAAGTGCGCACTATTATTTATGTAATATGTTAGCAGTGTGTTAAAAATTGACGTATACCGGTATTAATAAGTTTTAATTTTATATTGCATGAAAGACGAATCTAAGCTTGCTACACTAAAGAGTTCTAATCTAGTCTGGCACACGTCAAATGTGAACTAAATTGCAATCTATGTTCACACTATCAGCTGTCCCCCACAGTTGCAATTACTGCTCTCTTCCATGGCTCGCGTAATGTTATATAGGCATAACCTTACTCAAGAATCGGTCTATCAAGTACAAAAAGAATTTTCAAACACGGCTGGCAGTTTCAGAAATGAGATCGTTTAAACAAAAAACACTCTTTAACTTTATTATATTATTTTTAGGAGATCATTAGTATAGATTTGACGTTTATTTTAATTTTGTTAAATACCATTTGTGATATTTATGACAATGAGATTAGATCAGAAGACTATTGGGCTTATTACTAGAATAGATCCAGAAAGACTCCTTCCCAATTTCATATCATAGTTAGTTTAGTGATTTCGCAGTGAAATGGTGACATACAGATGGAGTTACTTTAGCACAATTTTTATAAGTACTATGTTAATTTTATAATAAGGATAAAGTGAGGAATGGATGGAATGAACACACTTTATATAAGACACACATTATAATCATACTAAAATCCAGATTGTTTAAAAAAATGTAGATGCTTCGTATGATCCCACTCATTGAAATTTCGAATTTAGATGAAATATACATATCTATACATATATCTCGTTTAGATCTGCAAAATTTACTTCAAAACAAATTTCACAAATATGTTTACACTTACCATAACGTTTCCAATCACATTTAGGCTGGCAGGAATGCCACGTTTCGTTCGACTTAATTAGCTATACTTAGTATTTAGTACGGGCCGTATCTGGCGAAGGATCAATGGACGTTCGAGCAAACGACTCCTAGAATGGAGAACTTGACTTGGTAAGCCTAAGGCAGGATTCGCTGGTTATGTCGGTTAGTAGGTGATTGCATCTTGTAGTGAAAATTGAGACGGGCAATCTACGGGCAAGGACCTCAGAGTACTTAGTAAACCCTTAGAAGTCAGTGCTGTGCTGCATGCATAGTATACTGAGCTGAATCCCTTTTAGCAAGAATTTCTTATTTTTATTTATCCTGTTTAACTGTCTGTGTGTGATACAAAATAAATGGTTTAACAGTTTCAAATGGGGTTAACACTCAAAGCTGGTACAACAAATCTAGAAATTAAACTGCCTTATACGGATTTTACCGCGATAAAATCCGTATAAAACAGTATTTTTAAAATTCTGTTTTTTTTTTCGATGTATAACATTCTCGTAAAGGTAAAAAATATTACAAACATCTTGATTTTATTAAGGTGTGATCGTAATAAATTATAGATTTTGGATTAAGGTTAAATAGCTTATAAGTTAACGTTAAATTCTAAATATCTATTAGTATTCATTGTTACTCAAACTTCTATAAATTTATAAAATACCGCAATGAAAACACTTATTGAGTGGCAACCTTAATCTGCCATGACATTCTCGTTCATAGCTCGGGCCCGCTGTAGCACCGGGCGTGGACCCCGTTCGGGACTTCCATTATACAATTAGAATATTTCTTGAGCGAATATCAAGTGCAGCTAGACGACTTTTCTATGCAAGTTTATTTATACTACGTCTGTTATTCTTCACACAAAGCAATATGCCGAAATATTTGACTCAGTTTGTTGCGTTAATAGAGTAGTTGATTCACATTTTTTTATTATACAAATCTCTTAATGTACAAACGTCTCAAATCTAGTAGTAGGAGTATACAAACTGTGACGTAACCGTTATTTAAACGGTGGTGTCGGAGGGAGATAGCCAGATAGTCTCACTATTTCTTACATACAATTTTAAAATATGAACTACTCCCTTATTTTGCAACCAATTGTTTGATGAGTTATTTTGATTGCTATTTGCTCTTGTGTGTAAAATAATGAAAAAAATCAAACATAGGCAACTACCCTATTGTCCCACAGGGATGTTCGAATCGATATTTTTGAAGTCGATGGGAACGGAGTATTCACGAAAAAGAGGTGTTTTATGTATCTACATGTTGCCTGGCAATAATATAGAGTGCCTCCAAATGTGGGTGTTATGCCAACATCTTAAGCGATTTGGGCATGCATAAGTCTATTTAGTTGTCCTGCTTTTACAACTTCGTTGCTACACCGTTTTTTTATCTGTACAGGGAATGGGATTTTACATAATTCGACAAAGTCGCGGTTATTAACTAGTTTAAAATATCATCATTCATTTGCCACTGTAGGCCATTCATGTTTCTGTAAAACGTATGTGATAAACTAATATCTATCTAAGTGATATATATCTATATATTAGTATACCGTAAGTAGGTATACTAATCGATATATATCTATAAGTATTCTAACATGTATAGTATCGTGCCTTAGTTCAAGATGACTGTTAACCCGCGTGAATAGAAGGGTTTTATATCGGACACAGCACCCAGCACTGCTACTATTATTTGTGGAAGTCACAAAATGTTGTCCCATACGAACCTCCCTTGGCTCGAACTTGCGCCATTTCCATCACTGCCTATAGCCGAAGGGCTAGGCAGAGTATACCTCTGCCTAGCCCTTCGCGATACACAGGAATTTGCCAACTATGTTTTTGATCCGTCATAATAAGGGGCGAGACTATCACCGTTTACAGGCACAGTGCCAGACTCCGTGCTATGAAAATTTCTTGACAGAAAAACCTAATAATTCTGCCCGACTGGGCATCGAGCCCGAGACCTTATGCACTACAATCATATACACTAACACTGTATTATATAGTTAAAAACTTTATGTATTAAAACGTTGTAACCTCAGTTGTCAACCCGAATTGAATTTTTCTTGCATTCTAAGCCATAGGATAAATATAAAAGCTTGCTACCAGTAATAAGAGCGCAACAGTAAACATGAATGTTATTCAACGCAGGTGAAATCGTAAAGCATAAGTAATATTTTATAAATAATTACACTTAATATTATGTAAATTGCCTTGTTATTAGTAAAGAGATTTGTTAACTATGTGACCACTTATCTACGTTTATAAATAGCCTTAAATCACACGATTTCCATTAAGCCTTTACGACGTCCTATAAATAAACGGTTTAAATGAAAGCAATTGAAGCGCATGACTTCTTTATAATTGAAATATTCATGAAACTTCTAAGATCATCAAATGATAAAGCACAATAAGTTGTCATTGAGTGCTCGTTCTATTTTTAGATCGACACAACAAGGCACTCACTGTGACTCTTCATCAACAGCGTCTACGCAATCAATTTGACCCGTTCCTCACATTGTTGGACTATAAATTAAGTATGGTTGGCTTTGTGAGTGAACAGAGAAGTAACAAGATGTTATTTTCTGATAACTGAGTAAATAGTACAGTTCTAAATAAAAGGCAGTAAAAGCGCCATCTATTATTTTTATCAAGTGTTTTAGTCACGCCACCTAGTGCGGAGTAGCAAACAAGTACTTTTTAGTTTTAAGCCACTTCGCTAGATGGCACTACAGTTATTATTATAAATTTAATCAAAATTAGCTATTGCCCGCAACTACAAATAATGCGAATATATGTTTTTGTAGGTTAACTAGATTACTGAATTAATGCCAGTTTCAATTATTATTTAGCCACCATTTAACTTCCAATTTACTATATTTTTTTACTGTTGCTATTTCATTTGTAAGACAAGTATGGTCATTATACTAGTCTATGAGATCTGTCACTAAACTACTCAATCAAAATTAAATTTAATTCGCAAAGTTTTAATTAACATATGATAACGTATTTTAGATAACACTTAAAATTTGCATAACATCCAAATATCACACTATTGACTTATAAATACATTTCAAAATGTGTCAATTTATTGTAATGTTTTTATATAATTTTATTATTTATATTAATACAGATTTCCTGTTTAAAATTCAAATGAATATGCCTCAATTAAGCCTTACGCGTGTATAGAGGAAAATATAGTAATCGACATGACGTCTCAGTAGGTTTACATTTATGAATGAATCTGACGTTTTTTTATAGCATTAGGTAACTTATCAAGCTCAGAACACCCGCAGTCATGTAAACAACACGACATACTGGGAATTTTATGACTCACTATAGAAACCGAGCGATAAACTTAAATTAACTAACGTCTGTATATCTTCGGAGGGATGGGCAGTGTTTATTAGAGATATATTTAGGCCCTATGTAATATCCGAGCAAGCCTATTGCCATCACTCGTGCTGCTACTCTGAATGTCCTAACAGAAAACCCAATGACACTGCCCGACCCGGCAATCCAATCCAAGAATTCACAATTGCACTCAAACAAGTCCATACTTGTACTACAGGACTGATAAAACTGTAAAAATTAAATTCAACTTGATTTTATTTGGTTGAATACTATAGATAAACTATTGGTTTAAAATGTATGCTTAATATGATGTACCACGGACTAGAGGGCTCCCAACCTATCCTGTACAATTCTTCTTATACCTTATCATTACGTTTTTAAACAACATGTACCAAAACTGGCAAATTCTCATAATTTGATACTTCAGACAAACAACAGAGATCCATTTTACATAATTTGTGTTGACAATATTAGAGAAAGTTATTGATAGTTCTTTGCTTTTTAAAGATAGCGATGATTATTGTTAAAAGTATGATTGTAGAGGTTCTAAAAAGGAAAATCTCTAATGACGCACAAGGAAACGTCTAATTATGCAGATAGCTATAATGAATAACCATGGAATTAATTTGTACCTACGTAAGTATTTATAATTCCATGTGAATAACACATAGATGTTAATTTTATTAGATAGTGACATCTCTAATAGGCGAAAATGTTACCATTTCCAACGATTTCAGTGACACAAATAAGGTAGTTGACACACATTATTTTATTAAATATGTATTAATTTTTTTTAAGCATAGTTACATAACCCAAAGCACTAAAGTATAAAGAATTTTGATATTAACTCAGCGTACAAGTGTTTTAAATGTGGTAGTAGGAATTTATTGTCAAATTATTGATAAAGGATGCACGATACAAACTATGACGGAACCGCTATTGCGTCCGAGGGTGATAGGTAGATATCCCCCCCTCTCTCTCTCTTCAGTTGTTTCCCTCGTTGCTGAGAATCGTGACTCCTTCTGACTCTATCAACTAGCTGTCTTCATCAGTTTTGATCCGTTGCTTGATGTAAGGCAGCACTAAACGGGATTGCCAGTTGTTTAGATATCCCCACAGAAACCTAATTTTCATAAAATACAAAATTGAAAAAAAAATTACTCCTATATTTTGCAACCAATTTTCATCCAGTTTTCACAAAAACATTTTTTTTGATCGCATTTTATTCTTGTGTGTGATATAATGTACAAAATACAACAAAAGCAACTACCCTGTTGTCTGGGTGAATACGCTGAAAGCGTAATCAAAACAAGTACTATCTATTCATTTACCTACTATTTTGTATTTTCCATCCATTCAAACATACCCGCTATGATTAACAATAATAAATTGTGCGCAATAAACAACGTAAATGTATTTTACTGTATCATATAATTATTAAATTTTTTATACTGGTAAAAGTATTATATCTACCGAATACTACTTAGAAATTATTCAAATTGATGACTGCCCCGTTTATGAGAATTTACGGCCACAATTCTAACTAATATTATTAAACTGAATGTGATTTTTTTGTCTTATTACGTTTTCACGCCTTGACAATTCGACCGATCATTATGAAATTTCACTTACACGTTGTCAGGGTAAAACAAAAAGAACATAGGGTACCTTTTATCAAGAAGTAGAAAATTGACGTTACCTACATTTACGCGAGCGAAGCCGCAGGCAAAAACTAATCTATATTAATATTATAAAGCTGAAGATAATATAATAATAATATAATACGTTTATTAGACAGTCCATTGTTTACAAAATAAGATATACAATGACAACCGCACTAGGCAAAGCCTGTATCGCGGCTGTCAGTAATACAGCGTTTTTCTTAGGACTAATCTTAAAAATAATAGTGTTTGTGTGTGTGTGTGTGTGTGTGTGTGTGTGTGTGTGTGTGTGTGTGTGTGTGTGTGTGTGTGTGTGTGTGTGTGTGTGTGTGTGTGTGAGGGTGTGTGTGTGGTGTGAGTTTGTGTGCGAATGTATGCGTGTGTGTCCAAAAATCAGGTTCTCACTGAACAGGTTTTAATAATCGTTCTACCTCGTGATAGTTCAGGCCAGATAAATACTTTATCACTTTTGCTTGCATCTCGCGCACAGAGTCCCTTTTAAATTTACATACTTTACAGATCTTATTGTATAAGTAAGGAAAAAGGTAATGAGAGAATCTCTGTGCAAAAGTTGTATTGACTGTAGGGACTTGGACTCTAAAGATTCTTTTACTCAGTAAACCTTGGTAGTTGTTGACATTTAATGTCTGTTTATGTGTAAAGCTGACAGCAGCTTTTACGTAAAGGCGGCGTATACTTAACAAATTGGCTTCTGTGTATATCTGTTCAGTGGGGTACCTGATAGGCTTTTTTAGCATAACCTTTATCACCGACCTTTGAGCCCTTTCTAGTGAAATTAAATGTGACGCCGATGTGCCCCCCCACGCATTTATACAATATGTCAAAATCGACTGGCAAAGAGAAATGTAAATATTTTTGACAAGTTCTGCATTTGCTACGTCTCTGACTTGTTTCATGGCATAAATTATCTTTCTGGTCCTGGATGATAGAGCTGCACAGTGATCGCGAAATGTTAGTTTGTCATCAATATCGACGCCTAAATATTTGATGCAACGAACTCGTTGTATAGAATTACAGCTACAGGAATTTACATTATCCGCTTCATTGCAATGACGCTCATGAATCATGATGGCAGAAGTGGCTAGTGGAGACGATATTGCAGTTTTATTTGTTTGTTTGGTTGTTTGCTTGAACGCGGTAATCTCAGGAACTGGTCCGAATTGAAAAATTATTTTACTGTTTGATAGCTTATTTATCGAGGAAGGTTATAGGCTATATAACATCACGCTAAGACGCACGTCGCAGTAATCATAAACGCGGGTGAAACCGCGGGCACATCTAGTACTCAATAAAAATAATGTTATCATTATATAGAATAAATAACACGTAAACATCGTATTTTTGCTGATCAATAATGGCGTAAACCAGCATTGCGTGTACCTCTACGTACAATGACGAGGATACATCTAAAATAGGTACAACTGCCAAAACTAGTATCAATCTTATATACCTAGGTTAATTTAGTCAATTGTTTTTAGTTGTAAACCTAAGAACTGTTGCTTACCTAAACAGCACTTTATTTAAATGCATTGTAGTATTTAGAGAAGACGACATGCACATGATAAATGAAGCTGTCTCTATACAAGTGGTTTATTCATTTAAAGCTAGCTATCAAACAGACAAATAAATTTTTCATTTATAGTCTTTGTTATAATGGTTTGTTTCTTCTATTCATTATTGGCGTATAAAATCAGTGCCCAGCCCAGTATTGTCTGGGTCACACCCTTAGTTATGTCTCAACTTGTACTCATGTTGGTGTCCCAACTCAGAATTGTATGGTTATGGCATGCTGTTTTGGGATAGGTCTCCTAAAAATATACATGTCTAGACATGCCTATAGTATTGATAGCTTTCTATCGTTAATATTAATAACAATAACGAAAATAAAATTTCTCAGGGTTCGACTTTTGTTTACCCAGATATAAGGTATATGAATTTTCCCTAAAATTACTGCCATTGCATTTCGGCAACTGAAATGGAATAAACTAGTCGATTAGATTAGACTGATGTAGTTTCAGTTCCATCGACCACCTGCCATAGAAAGCAGCGAGTTAGCACACCCGGGAAAAGATGGATCGTCCCGAGTACTACACTCGGGACGATCCATCTTTTCCCGGGTGAGCCCGACATAACATTTCCGCTCCCCTATTTCGAGATTCCAGCCTTAAGTCTTCCCCCACGTTTAAAAATAATCTCTTCCAATTTGTGAGCTTACCCTAATCTAATCTAATCTAATCTTGTGTGGGGGCCAGTCAGTACAGACCGGCGACACTTCGACCCAGTGGGATCTTTTGTGTCGACTTCCCCAATACCGACTGCCATAGATGTTCATGGCAGCTGGGACCGAAGGCTTAACGTGCTCTCCGAGGCACGGAGCAGGCGATAATTGTCAATCAATACGCACATAATGTCGAAAAGTCATATAACTTCCGAAAGTCAGAGGTGCGCGACGTGGGTTCGAACCCGAGACCCTCTGCATTGCAGTCTGTTGGTCTCCCCACTGAGCTATCTCTGCTCGAGCTTACCCTATGAAATGATACTAATGTTCACAATAGCCCTGGCTAACTGCTACTTGTATGTACATATATCTTAGTCATGGCCAGCTGACCCATCCCACCTTAGCCCAGTCATATTAGGGGTTTCACTTCGAAATAAGAGATAATAAGCTGTAAAGTCGTATACACCTTCATTTTGGTGTTTTAAAAGTTGTCTCAAGTCTCATAAAATCTTGTGTCTGCGCCCGCGCCGTTAGCTATTCAAGGTCAAAGGTCCCAAAAATCAGTTTTTTGCGATTATCTTGGTTTCTATATTGTTAACATTTATTATGAAATTGTAGAGCATAAAATTGACAACAAATTTTGTTCAAAAGAATTTTCGCACCTCAAATCGTTTTTGACATAGAGGACGGAGAGTCCGCAGCGCTCAGCCATACTCACTGTAATGCAAGGTCAATTTAATAAAAATATAAGATAAGCAAAATGTTATTAAATATAATGTTGAGAATAAGAAGAAGAACTTAAGAATTTTGACTACAAGGATGTGGAAAACTTATTACAAATCGTAACATAAGCACACACACACACATACAAACACACTCACACACTCACTCACACACGCACGCACACACACACACACACACACACACACACACACACACACACACACACACACACACACACGCACGTAAACTAACAAAAAAGTTACTTATTTTTAATTTTGTTTTACTTTTTTGAGTCAGCTCTATTCTATGTATCTTGCTTATATATTATTATTGTAACAATATTGTATAATTTGTTTTGGGGAAGGACTGTTTCCCAACATACAGCTCACGCTAGTTTGGGAATCAGGGCTGACACTGTAAATGTATAAAACTTTTGTTGCAATAAAGAAAGAAAGACTAAAGACTAAATGTATTAACTAATAAATAAAACAAATTATTTATTATTAATGATATTTCAATAATTTAATAACTTTAAACAAGGTATTATTCATTGAGATTCACGGTTGACCTTTTGCATTACAGTGAGCATGACTGAACGCTGCGGACTCTCCGCCCTCTATGTCAAAAACGGTTGGACGTAATGAAAAAATTTTTAATACAAAATTTGTTGCAAATTTTATGCTCTACTATTTTGTAATAGATGTTAACGTCATTGGAGCTATATAGAAACCGAGATAATCGTAAAAATAAAATTTTTGTGACCTTTGACCTTAAATAGCTGACGGCGCAGACACGAGATTTTATGAGACTTTTGTGATAACTTTTAGAACACCAAAATGAAGGTGTATACGAGTTTACAGCTAATTATCTCTCATTCCGAGGTTGGCCTCTTTTTCTGCTTATTTGACTGGACTAAATTAGGACCTTGACTACTGCAATATTACTTAAGCCAGCTGAGATATATTTTTTCAAAGTCACGAATTTCTCATTAAAATTTGACAAGTCATTATAGACTATCATTATAAAGTTTAGGCAATCGGCATGGTCGAAGACAAGCATACTATTTAAATATACAAAATTCGTTCTATATACGCAGTTTAAACAATGCATCGAACTACAATAGTCCGACCCATTGTCCTAAGTATAAACGCTAGTGACTTGCCTGAACATAGGTACAAAATCCTCATAGTACAGATTACTTCAGTACATTTCGTTAAAAGCCAGACAGCAGTACAGGTGGAAATTCCTACCTGTATATCATATATTTTATTAATGGAATCTGAAGGTGAAATTAATGATACAAGATGATCTATTCTCAGCAGAGACCATATTAAATTAACATTTATCTTTATAGGCACTATTTCGTTCAGAAATCGTTGTTATCTTGACATGGAAAATCTGTTTCGTCACGCCGAAATTTTATTATTAGATCGATATGAACTACGTGGGTTTTTAATAAAAATAGCCTTACACATACGCTTATACACGACTAAAGAAAATACCCACGTCACGGATAAGTGGCAATTGTGCAAGCACCTCTTCAATTCATTAAGGTTATGATAATCCTTCAATTCTCAATGTAGCATACGTACGTGTTAGGTTCATATTTCAAGCAATCAATCATTCAGCTGTTAGTACTTTAACAGTTCAATTAATGTTTTACAAGATTTACAGTTTGAATTTACGAGCGTCGCAGATTACGCTGGAGAGCGCGACTATCGGCAATTATGCAAACAGTGCCTCAGGAGGCACATTCATTGCTCAATATGTAAATATAGACGGATATGATTAATTGCCCAATTAAACTCATAAGTTAACATTTATTATTTAATTACCAGCCTTACTAAAACACGGCTATACTAGTTTGAACAGTTTTACGGTCAAAACTCAAAACATTTCGCAAATGTCAAGTTCAAAAAGTAACACTTACCACTATCCACATAAACAATATTAAGTTATTAAAAATAGCATTTGGTGCGTATTAAATAAATTGCGAATTTATTCATAACAAGCTTTGAAATTTACATATTTGTACCGATTATGGCGATTTGCTTAAGTAAGTTGATCAATATATTATAGTTTTGTAAAAATATCCTCAAGCTAAATCATAACACATTAATAACAACGACCTTCAGTCCTGATCAAGTATATAAGGACTTTATAACTTAAACAATACAAGCGTCTTTATTCGCTTCTTGAGAAGTCCTTTGTTAGCCCAAGTTCTTCCTTAAGGTCCGTACCAAATAAGGTAATGCAAATCCATTCAGTAAAGAGAAAAAGAGGAACTCTAACGATAAGCTCAAAAAAATACCAAAATACTATCACAGGTTTTAGGATTTAAACCAGCTATGACTAGTCTATATTTCGTGAAAATCTACAGTATTCTAAAATAATGTCTGCAATATTCGCAACTAATGTATTCAAACTATATTCGAGGCACGCGCGGAGCCTTCTAAAACATTTAAACAAGGACATAGAGAATATTCGGATTCCAGAGGTTGACATCACAGCGCCGTCAACGGAATAAAGAAAACAGTAAATATTATACTTGTCAATGGTCAGCATTATAGACTAGTATTATTTAGAGAACTTATAGGCGCAGTAAATTAGTTTTTATATAAAGTGGACAGTTGTCTACAAATATATATTTATATAAACAGCAAAAGCCTAGTATTAAACAGAACATCATGCGGATGCATGTCTGAGAATTCTCCATAATGTTCTTGAAGATATCTGCCTACCCGCAGTGGGCCAGAGTAGTGGATTATAGCCTAACCCTTCTCACACTGAGAAGAGGCCTGCGCCCAGCAGTTGGACAGTTTATTGCAGAGTTGATATTATTATTTGTATATTTAGTAGTTTACAAATAAACTAACGCCTGTCTTTCTGTGGGGTAGGCAGAGATAAAGGATTTCCATTTGCTACGATCTTGACCCACTTTATTTTATTTACTTTCATTACATTCTTCATGCTCCTAAGACGAGCGCGCACACAGATCAGTCTACTTTTAGCCAGACTGCCAGAACGTCTCTGATTTAGTCTAAGCATGATTGCCGAGGTCTTCTCTTGCTAGCTGTCTGATTAAATACAAACATGACGTAAAATTTAATACACTAGTTTCTTAAGAGAACAGAATTTGTTTATTCACATTTCGTTGTAGTAAAGTATGAAAGGCCAAATAAGAATTAGAAGAAAAGTGTTCTCCATAGACTCAAAAAATGGTCTGCATTGTCTCTTTTGACACAAATATCACAACTAGTATTCCCCTTCATTCAAATAAACATCAAATGTGAACTGCATTTCAGTTTATACGTTATACGTACATATATTAGAATAGATCGGAACCATATTTTGAACAGTTTTCAGTACGAGAATTGGCCCTCAGATTTTAGGCAAATTGTGAAGTATTATAAATATAGTTAATAGATTATATGAAGTTATTCGGAACCTTGTAATCTGTTTATATCGTAACCTGGATTCTTACTCTAATAACAACATAAATCTTACGAAAATACGTTGTCAAATTTTTCAATATCTCTACAAACGACTTATCACAGAATAATATTTTATATGCGTACCAACCACACGAATATTTTTGCCAGACGTAAATTATACCGCTTTGACTAAAAATAATTTCATTTCATCAATTATCATTTCATTGCATTAATTATTTATGACTAAGAAATTACCATCAGTTCTTATTTTTATTTATTGATTTTGGAAGAAGACTTACAGACTAATAACGTTTTTAAATATTCATAAATTATATAATTAAAAATGTTGCTAATTACAAACCTCCACAATTAGTTATCCAATTGGATCATTTAATACACAAATATATAAAAACAAAAAAAAAGAAACAAAAGAAAGTTTACACATATACACACAGTATACTAAGAAGTTTGGGTGCCGCTAACCGCTACCATTATTAGTTTTAAAGTATATAATATTATTTAACTTTTTACGTACACGTATATATTTAAGTGACGCGGAATTCTATTAAAACTGTTTGTTTTCTACTAAGACTAATGAGCATTGACAATTATAAGCATTAATTCACAATTGTCCGAAACAGCTGGTCAATTTCTATGTCAACGAATTCATCAGCGGCAATCAAGTATAGAACGATTATGTTCGAGCAAAAACTGTTTTGAGCTGAAATGGAAGCATGCGTCGATGTTAGCTCTAGTAGTAACGCGACGTTCACGCCGGGATCACGTCACTGGCTGTTCGTAAGCCATTGTGATTTTCATAAATCGAACATCGAACGCCAATATTACATTCAAATATTTTCGATACATTTCGACTTAGTTTTTTTTTATTATTGCGTGTCACTTTCGGATTTTTGCTAGCCAGTGTCTTTATCTATAAAAGTAACAATACAAATTTAAATTACATTGTTGTAATACAATCCAGTTTTATGCATATTGAAGTGCTAATGTCCATATTTGTTAAAAAAAAAACTTAGTGACACCTATCAGCAAACCAGTAAAGGCAAATATGGCGCCGAGTGATATTTATGGTCATATTCTTGATAGTGTACAAAATGTATTTATTGTGTGTGATCGGATCAGACAATTAAGTGCTATGTTACATAAACGATTAGCTTTTAAAACAAATGTAACGTCACCTAGAAATAACTTCATCTACAAATTACTGTAAGAAAATCACGTACCTTAATATACGCAACGTTTTAAGATTATAATGTGTTCTAGAAAATATATAAATGATTCCAAGAATTGAGTTCAATGTAATAAACAGACAGAGGAAAAATTACAGTCTGAAATATTCAAAGCACGATGTTAGTCTAAATGCTAACACGAAGGTAAAACATGTAAACTAAGAATTGCTAAGTGGAATCGTAAAGTTGTTTACAATAGTCTAAGGAAAAAGCTTCAAATTAACTCAAAGAAAATAATCATAGTTACTAGTTTAATGCTATTCGTTATATAGGATGTCAAATACACATTATAATTACATAACACAACAAATTTATTGTCTTTCTAAAGTAGGCATATTATGATGAGTAATATTACAATGTCACATCAATTAAGAGCAATACCAATGAAGCTCGTAACGCAGTAAGCTGAGATTTATAAAAGCATTTGATAACATCATTTGTCATTTAAATGTGCGAATATTTAAAGTCATGTATTTTAAGTTAAGATGACATCAGAATTTGAAGAAAATATGAGTGCGAATTTTGTGGTCAGCTTTTCAAATATATGGTGACGACTCTTCAACAAATGGTAAATTTTCACATACTAGACAAGTTCTGATTTAGTAAAGGTATGATTTACTTGGTCTAGTAGAATGGAGTAAGTAAATATTCTATCGGTTTGCATGAAGATCGATCAGCCTTTGATTTTCTTTTTAGAAACACTATTCCTCCGATTAACTTATATGCCTTTATATTTACTTGATAGTGTTAAAAATTCGATAATTTATTTTAGCAATAAAACAGAATATAGTTTGGGTTGTGCTTACTCTCTTTTTGAATATCTACGTTTCGTAAAGCATAAATTTCAGTAGATGTTTAATGTCGAAGACTTGTCATCGCAGAGTATAAAGGATAATCACAAATGTTTCCGGTTGATTTGCATTCAATACTACAATAGTACTATAATAATAGATCCTGATCTGAGAATAATGCTGACATCTATATATAGCATTTCGTTTCAAATACAGCGTCATCATAAAAAAAGTTATTACGCTGCGGTTCATCTTTATAACCCAGTAGTCATAATGCAGTACTAAAATAACAATTTCAAAATGTTACTATTATTACATTAACAGTCTCAAATTTCTATGGTTTTCTTCAAACTTTCACACTGATTAAAGTGCGCTAAAACTGGATACGTTGTAACATGATCATTCTGGTAGTTTACGTAAAGGGGCTGGTTTTAGTCTTTCTATTTTAAAAGTATGTGTATTTGGCTAATGTATTTGACAAATGAACATCTACAAACGTCCCCTGACACTGTCTATCAACTTCGAAGCCACTACGTCTGGAATACGAAAATAGCCAACAAATAATGTCGTATGCTATTTTTCCACCGTGTGGTGACATCAACCTGAGGACCGTGGGTAATTTTTAACGATTGAGACAGATGCTGAAGTTAAACCAAAATTTATGTCAAGGTCTCGCAAATTACTTCTTCGAATTCTTTTAATTAGGTCCCACCAAATAAGACGACCAGATATTGAATTTTTTACACTTAATAATTTCTTGCGTGTGACTAACCCGATTGATGTTTGACCTCAGATTATTTCGGAAACAGATCCTCTATCTAGATCGGTTCACATAAATATTTGTTTAGGCTAAACTAAATATAGAAAGGAATATCAGCTAATGTTTACTTTGGAAGTTCAGTCAAATTTTATACATATAATTCTGTAGACGTAAAATATAAGTGGAAAATATTATACTGTCCAAATAAATCCACTAGCTTAATGTTGTCATGAAAAACAGATTTGTTAGTTTGGATTGGCAATTTGACTGTTCCGGAAAACTACTACTACCCAAAGACGTAGCTTGATTGAAATAAATAAATTTGCTGTCATTCTTTGTTGTCATCTTGAATAACATTTCCTTTTATTGTTTGACATAATATTGTTCGTAGCAGGTAATATTTCTTGAGCGTTTGATCTTAGTCGAGTTTGTATAAAGATTCAGCGGAAATTCTTGAAGGCATTATGTTAATATCAACATAGGATCGTTTGCCATGTCGCGTGATGCTAAAAATATGGTGCAATTACGGCATCAAGTAACGTTTAATCTAATGGTTTCGGTAGTTTCGATTCTGTCGCGATAACGTCAACCACTGTAAATAGCATTAACCTTAGTTTGTCAACTTTAGCCGACCAGGCTTAAATGTAACCGCTGTGACGTAAGTGCCGATGTAGATTACCTGGCCTTAGATAAAATTAAATAACTTTTACCGCACAGTGACGTTAGTCACACAGATTTTGGATAAACATATTTATAATAGCCAACCATTATTTCTATATTCACCTGTGGCCGTAAATCTATTAGTGGTTGCTGAAACTTCAGCTTAGTTTAATTTATTACATCTGTTTCGAGTCTGCGCTTACATAGAGAGCGCTTTATATCTTCTACATGCTTCTTCTTACGTTTTGAGGTCAGAGAGCCAATACGCGTAATCAAATAGGTTCAAATTAAAGTTCCGATCTAGTCTAACAAACGTCAAATGTGAACTAAAATGCAATTCATGTTCAAATTTGACGTATATTCTAATTTAGAAGAACACCATTTGTGATATCCATGACACTAAGGCTGGATAGTAAATTTATTTTGAATAGTTTTCGCTACTGGCATTGGCCCATATACTATAAATTTTTATTTTTGCGCAATTTGTTATTTTATATCATAGTTCGCTCAATTTTCGTTGATTTAAACAATCTTGATGACTTGACGTATTTCTTCAATATTTCTTGAGTTAAAAAGTGTATGTGTGGTCTCTGTTTATTAACGTCGACTGAATGTAGCGTTTAATTTTACATTGAGTTATTCAAATTGATTGAATTCTTAATGAACGGCTCATTTATAACGTCTATGAGAAATGCGTATCAACGTGTAATTACAGTACGTACACTGTACGCTGTGTAATGTACTAATAAATCTGAAACACGAGTATATTTATCATCGACTCAAAGTTTAGTTAAGATTGATATTATTAGTTCATAGCCAAGAATGCTGTAAAGTTATTTATTTAAATTGCAAGCGTAATCTGTGTAATATAGCGAGATTTCAGGGTTGCTTGTTACATAATTTCGTCGTTTGATTTACTTTGGACCGCCACGCAGAGGTCTCGAGTTCAAACCCAAGGCGCGCATCTCTGACTTTTCGAAGTTATATGCGTATTAAATAGTTAATTATCGCTTGCTTTAACGGTGAAAGAAAACATCGTGAGGAAACCTGCATGTCTGAGAGTTCTCCATTATGTTCTCGAAGATATGTGAAGTCTGCTAACCCGCACTAGGCCAATGTGGTGGACTATGGCCTAACCCTTCTCACAGTGAGAAGAGGCCCGTGCCCAGCAGTGGGACAGTTTAATACAGAGCTGATATTATTATAATTATTATTATATTATTATTTAATATAAAGTACCTAGTAAAGCAAATTTGATAATCAGGCTATGAGATTAATAGTACTATTACCTACTTAAAATACACCCAGTTATATCAATGAAAAACTATAATTATGGTGGCAGTATTCATCATTCCACATACGTTGTAAAGATAACGGACAATTAAGATGAGCGGTAGGAAAAATATTTATTGATATTAAGCTTAATGTGTCAGAACGCACTGGGCTTTCATCCAATTCAATGAAAACAGGTCTAGGTCGACTTTTGTAGTACACGATTATACACTGTCACATCTCGTCGCAAACTATGCAAGTGCGAACAATATCTACGGAACCCATAATCAATGTCTTAGCGAATTTCGAAGAAAATAGATTTATTACTGGTGCCAACAAGTCGTTTGTCATGTGACAAACGATCTATTTATAAAATATCTGCGTTTTGGGTTTTAGTTATTTGTCAAAAGACAATGATTTTACAGATTTTGGAAGATAATAAAAGAAACTGGTTGAGATCTTGTAAGCGATGTTACTCAATAAAACTTTTTTTATTGTTTTTAATTTGCACAAATGTATGCTGTAATATGCATTCTTCTCGAATAGCTCACGATAATTTAACGAAAGCTTTTATGTTATATTTGACAGTAGTTCCGCCAGCATGACTGTAATTCATGCAGCTACAATAATGTCATGGTCCAAATACCAGGTGTTGAATCGTACCACTGTTCTGCTGCTGCATTGACCTTATCTGTACTTAGAAAGGCGTCATTAGTTGAACGACCTTTACTAAAAAAATATCACCTACGCGGACTGCCACTGATGTAATATTAGTTGAGTACCTTCTCATTCTGTTTCTTGCTCAATGTTTCGGCTTTCAAGTGCTAATGAGCAGGCAGATACAATGAGTGGCTGAGAAATGTTTGCGTTAGATTTGCCAGATGTACGAACACATGTTTAAACAAGTTATTGTCAATCTTTGTTGTGATTAATGGCCAATCAAAACGAACTAGATTGCAAAGGATACAATATTCGCGTTGCAATTTGATCATAGTGAGCTAGATATAAGTCGACATTGTGTAAACTAGTAAATTATTAGTTAATTAGAGACCTTGACATTATAATATGATGTATGACTAAGTATGCGATACCAAAAATTTGTTTCCTTAACTAAAAACAATTAATTTAATAAAGTGCCTACCAGAGAGAGACCTTAATTAAATTTGACCTGTTTCTGTTGTATTGATAACTTACTTACTTTCAAGGAGGCAATAAATTAAACAAATTTTACTACACCCGGCCTCGCTAGAGGCGGTTTGCTATAGATACCGATTTGAGTATTATACTTAGACTCACTGATCTGCCCGCAGCATTAATCGTGTTTAATGAAAACCAATTAAAGCTTAGCAACGTCGGACAACACACATATCATGTAGTACTTATTATTTCACTCCACGAGTTACAAGTCATTGAGTGGTTGACTCACTGTCAGCCTGGCTCGCTTCGAACTCGGACAATCAATCGTCACCATATTTTATACAGTAGTGATTGACATAATACGTCATTACTATTCTGGCTGTAGTGATGTTATTACTTTGGACACTGGTTAGCAAAATTATTACTAAATATGACGTCTAATTTTAAAAGCGTGTACTACATATGAATACTTATACGGTTTATCTGTACAATGATAAGTTTATTGATAACACGTCAACAGCTGTAGCCGTTTATTGAACAGTTTCGTTAAAAGTAAAAAGACAGTTGATTATTTCATGGGTACGATGTGGATTATTACAAAATAACTATTCGTGAAGTTCGGTGTTATAGTGAAACAATCAGTGACAAAATGGCGCAGACACACACTAAGCAGTGTCAAATAGATCATAACTACAAAATGGAGAAAAAGTACTTAGAAATGAAACGGTTGGTGCTTGAGAAGACGGAAGAATTGAAGCGGCGCGATAAAATAATCGCCCTTTTAGAAAATGAAATTGACGAAAAAGATGCGACTATCAGGTACCTCAGAAATGAAATAGATAAGTTTCGGCAAGTCGTGCAACCTCTGACAAGACAGATTATAGACTGTCGGCGAAATGTTATAGAAGAAGAAGAATGTTTTGTGATGAAGACTCCCGGTATCGAAAATACCAGGGTATATAATGTTGGTGAACCGAGGCTTAAGAGGACTGCCATATCAGCGGAACCGTTGTCTTCGTTAACTCAAGATCATGAAATGAAACTCGTCAAAATACCTAAAAGTCAAAAGTGAGTATAAAGTTTTATTAGATGTAATATCATTTAGTCAAATATTATATAATTATTTGCCATTCTGCACTGGAAATTATAAGTGCGATTGTTTTAATTATTAAATCTTAAGGTTGACTTTTGGCTGTGATTCATAATAGTAGATATTTGATTTTCGAACTTTAGCAGTCGCGATACCTTTAGCTATTTGTTCAACTGAATCAGCTACACCATAATACCTATTATATAATATTTTAAATGAATAACTTCTATTTAATGCTCACGGTTATCGCAAAAACCAGTAATAGATCTGATGCCAATATTATTGTATTAATAACCTTGATGGTATTATAAAAATATATAGTCACTCTTACAGGTCAATAACATTAAGTACAAAGCAGATAGGCATAAAAACTTACATCTCTCTAAAAAAACATACATGTATTTCGTTGAGAGGATTTTTTTAATGTTTTACAAGACAGCGCCGTCATTTCATTTAGTTTTTTGTTAGACAAAACATCTAACACTGTTACCATAAGAATATTAATAGCGCTCACGTATTCTTTTGTAAATAGTAGCTTTAATTTAGCAGGTTTATTCGTCACGAATAATTACTTAACGTGTGTCTCACATCAATGTTCCTTGATCATCCTTGGGATTGTGCTGACACGAACAATTTATCTTACTCCAGCTATCGACCGTGACTTTGCAGTGTAAAGCTAAACCCACATTTCGTCTCAAGAGGCTTTAAAAGATTACGTGTTTAGATTACTTAAAGATAGAACACAAAAACAAACTTACGTATGATTTTAGCAGTTATTCAATGAGGCTTATCTATTTGAATATAAACATTTGCCTTTGAAATAAATTCTAAACTTTACGTTCCAACTGTACAAAGGACATTTCTAAAATAATACCACCCAATTAGTTTAATAGTTGCGTACGGACTCATAAATACCAACGCGTACAAGATGGCGGTGCCGTAAGCATATTTGGCATGCGACTTGCATAGACCGACTACGACCAAGAACACTAAAACTATACTGCCAAATCCGAAACGTTACTCGTTAAAGAACCTATCAAATATAATTTCCAACTACAATGCTCTCCTAAACATTACAAACCATTGTACGGATCAAATTGTGTCATAAACTATAATTATACTATTGTCGTGTAACTTACAGTCTGTGTTATTAAGCCAGGCGTATTTTGCAATGGATATGAACAAGTTATATACGAGTAATTAGCAATCATTTCATGAACCTACATAATCAATTGAAAATCTTTAATGTGGGAAAGTGGCAGTTTTCTTTTGAACTGTTTTATCAATAAAACAAATTAAGTTCTTTTTGATGTATAGACATTTTTGATGATACATATTATAAACTTTTACAAATAAAAATGCTTAATGATATTTTACAGTGACCAAATCAGTCACAATATCTGAAGCGTTTCGGAATGATAAACTATCTGATAATTTGGTACGATCAGCTAAGTTATTGATACAAGTCATCAATAAATCACTCAAGGTAGTGATTGAATTTCTTCTCAGTACAGGCATCTAAGGCATTGCTTCGAGGTCGACGTGTGTTAGCTAGAGTGCCTTCGTTGATCCCATTTGGTATAATTACGTTCGAACTTTATGTGACAAGTGTCCTCGCCGACGGCTCTGTCACGACGCGCAAGATCTTTTGTGACTTAAATTTATGACTGCCAGCTTAGAATTCGGATATGCAACTTGACATATTAAGTAGTTTATCGACAAGTTTCCGCTTAGTAAATGCAATGTTGGTCTCTGGCATGCAAACGACGTGCCAGGTTACTTGTTTCCTGTATTATAGTGATTCGCAATCTATTGCAGTTCTCTTTGCAATGGCTAAAGTGGAATTGACTATCACGTAGATCGTAACATTTGCAGTAGATTATTGAGTAGACTGAAGCGTTGCTATTTCTTCAGAAAATTCGCAGTCACAATACTTATTTGGCAACTGGGCACTTTACCCAAACGGATTTATATTACCCTATTAAATACGTCAATCCTATGTTAGAGCCTTTAGGAGATGATACAAGCCTGACTGAACTTCACGACGTGCTATGATGAGAAGTGACTAATGTTACTATCGTAGCTATTTCAAATGTTAAGTAGCTATGTCTACTTAGTAGAGTATTTATATCTATCTCAAGTACTGGTAATTCTAAATGTTGTACAATTTGTTATATGGATAAGTGCCTACTTAATTAAGAAATAGATAGCGAATTTCGATATGGATAGATAACAGTTATTAATAACTCAGTTTATTTATAGAATACTTTGTTCCTTGCTTGAATAAACATATCATGTTTAAGCAAAAATATGTATCTATATTTTTAAAGAACTCTTGCAATATGATTTCATATTATACTTTTAAAAACTGCAAAGGTGTGTCTGAGATTAAAGATAATTTGATAAACATCTAATGTGAACTGAAATGAAATATATGCTCATATTTGTCGTTTATTTTAATTTAGGAGAATAATCATTCGTGATATTTTATATCATTAAGAACTGCTTAAAATAGAATTCTTATCTAAATAAGAATTCTATTTTAAGCAGTTTTATTAAGAGAATTTACCTACAGATAAATGCAACAGTGCATATCTTCTTAAATAGTTGATATTTGCTATAGAAATTGTATGAACTTAATTTTCTTTATTAACTTTTTCATATAACGAGTTAACGAAATGCCTAAATAGATCACATTTGATAAGCTAGAAATAGCGAATTCTGTGCAAAGTGGGCTTAAGCAATAGATTTTGTTAGTAATTAACTATACATACCTATATACTTAGTTACTACCAAGGCGAAAAGTGCCGAAATATAAAACTAACCTAAAAATCAAACAAGATATTAGGGGTAACCTAAAAACCAAACAAGGTATTATGAAATTGCCGATTTGTACTGAAAAATTGAAACTCGTTTTTTCCTAAGATGTACCATATTTATTTAATCGACATATTTACCCTTATCTATACATTGCTGTCATCTAAACGGAAGTTCATTTATGTCTTTACGATAGCATTCCGGGGATCTAGATTCGACAAACGGTGTGAAAGCATTTTGTACTGCCTCCTGGGAGGAAATATTTTTATCACGTAGAAAATATCATCAAAATCACCCAAAAATGGCTTCTGGCGAGTAAGGAGGATTTCGTATGGTTTCTAACAGCAGCTTCTGTAGAGTTACAGTTTGTCGTGCAGTGTGAGGTCTTGCGTTATCAGGGTCATTGTCAAATTTTGCGCAGGTAAACTAGTCCCTAAACTGTTTTAAATTTTTCATAAGTAATAATCGCACAACTTGTTACAAATTCAATACAAAATACATCGTACTAGTACGCATTTACGTCTAAAATATTGACTCAGGTTTTATTCTTTTATCATTTTTCATGGTAACATTGTGGTCATTTCTGGTAACAGAGTGGTTTTCCTCACAAACTTTGTGTCCTTCTTAGCACTCCGTTATAATAAAGATCAAATTATTACATGAACAGAAAATTGTTAATACTTTTTAAAATATGTCTTAAAATTGGTAAGTTTCAAAATTTTATTAATTACAATTTTTTAACTTGTTTCCACGCTTTGTGTGAAATCCTCTGGACTACTTTGTTACTAAATAAAACGCAAACTAAAATGAAGATGGTGCTGTTTCGTCATTGTGCTTGCTTGGATGTTATGTTTGCATTAATCGTGACTGTCCGTTACATCGCGAGGAGAGGTATTTTTATACTTTTATATTGCGTGTTTTTATTGTGCATCCACTTTGTTACCCATCTATTTATGGAAGAAAATCAACGTATTTTGCATTATTTTAAATTTAGTGTGTTGGCAAAGAGGTATATATTCTAAATATGAAAGAAGAAATGTCCTTTACGCTTTACTTTATGATTTATGGCTTACTGAATGTTAAATTTACTAATCTGTTTCTCGCAACTCCGTTACCAGAGCTGTTAAGAAAGTAACAGAGTTGAATTTTGCCTATATTCTTTAACTTTATACTTAAAATTGACGTTTAAAAGATGTTTTTTTTAATTAAAGGGTTTTCTTAAGAAGGTTTTAGGCATGGTAAGTAGATAAAACGCGTATATTTTCAAAAACATTACAGTACATTGCGTTTCTTTGCTTTCTTTTATTTTAAAATTACTCTCACGTTTGCTGAAAAGCAGCGATGATACTGAGAACTGCGTAAAAATAATCCCGAAAAGAAAACAGAATCTAAAAGAAATGATCGAGAGAGATACCATGGCAACAAACGCTTAATACGACATTTAACAACACTTGAACATCAAACAGATACGCTTATTATGCACAACCCAAGAGTCATCACCTCCTCGCTTAAATAGTCCAGTCCCTTTTAGTCAAGATCAAGTTATTAGTGTTAAATGCTGATCGTCGTTTGTCTACGCCTTAGCTGCCATTTTACGTGAAAATACTCCTAGCTCCATTTCGTCAGCAGCTTCTCGCGGCTTCCGGTACCCTCAGTCACTCGACGAAACACAACGCAAGCGCTATTTTACGCCGGTTTTCTGTGAGGCCGAGGTATCACTCCTGTCGAGCCGGCCCATTCGTGCGAAGCGTGGCTCTCCCACGGTATAAAATCTGCCCGTCTAAGCTGATTAAAAAAATCAATGGAAGTCAAAAATCGAACGTTGCACATTTTTTTTTAAGCAAATCTTATAGGTATCATGTGAAAAAAGTTTCACTCGAAAATCTCACACCATGAAGGTTTTATGTCAATTTAAAGTATCTATTACTATGAAGTTGCCGTTGTATACAACGGCGATTTCATACTGTAACCCATATTATTACGTCAATAAAATAAAATTTTGTCGTATTCACCGTAATGAACTGCCTAAAATATAAGATATTTAGTTAGAAATTCTTGCAAAAGTTTAAAAAATGGCACCTACAGCATAAGGATAACGATGAACTAACTATTTAAAACAAAACATGATTCTCACTTACACAGAGTCCAAATTGTAGTTTAGCTGCTGATACAAAATTAACTGATTATTTTAAAACAAATTATTTTATACATTAACTTACTTTAAAATGGGTAGCATTTTAAAGTAAGGATTTGATAATGTAACAACGTATTGTCAATAAAAGCCCTCACGGTAAAATGGAGCTATTTCATGGCTTATTACGCTATATTTCTAAGTACTTTCGGATATTATGCAAATTTCAGAACTCCCTCGAAATAAGGTGTCTTAAATATTCATTTAGATTAATGACGTCACTGACTGGTAACGTTCTGTAAAACCGAATGCTGGCATAGTCTAGTTGCAGTAAATAGTGTTGCGGGCAAACTGTAGTCTACGTGGACGAAGTTGCGAGCATACTATATTCGGATATGAAACAAAAGCGAGTTTATAAACAAAAGATGGGTCGGCCTCCGGCCAGGCCTTAAGAAGATGACTGGAATAGACTCGTAGAGGGGTATTGATTGATTGATACCATTTATACGATATAACGTGTTATGCTGCAGGCCCGCATTTATAAAAGATGCTAGCTGCCCTTGGTGCTACTCTGCTGACTAACAATGACTGTAAAATGTTATTGAAAAGGAATACCTACATTTTAAGAACTATTGAATGTTATAATCTTAAAGTTAAAGCAATATCCGGCCTACTTTGTAAGCCGGCAAATTTTGTTTTGCAAAGTTTCTAAGTTATTTCAAGAGTAAATTCGGAATTATAGTGTACTAGATTTTGTCCGCGGTTTCACCCGCGTAAGTCCCGTTTCCGTGGATAAAAAGTAGGCTATGTGTGAATCCAGGTCTCCAGCTACCTACATACAAGTTTCATCGCAATCGGTTCAGTAGATTTTACGTGAAAGAGTTACTCTTTATCAAAACATCATAAACATAATATAAACATCCATACATCCTCACAAACTTTCACATTTATAATATTAGTTATAGATTGTTTGTGTGAGTTATTTAATTTCACATACAATTTTGTAAGTAGAAGGATATTAATAACATATAAATAACGTCAGCTCTATAGATAAACTGGCCCACTGATGGGCACGAGGTCAGTGCTTATTAGTGGGACAGAAAATTCTCAATATTTTTTTCAGTGTGAGAAGGACGTGTATAGGAAAGAAAAAAATAGCAGAAATTATGTAAAAGATCCCTATTTCTTACGCCATGTTCTAATCATTGGTAGCATAATAGTCATCAGTTTTTATAATTCTTAACGCAACTGGACCAGTTTGAACATTAGCATAAGTCTTTTTATGCATTTTCTACAAGCGAGTCTCTTGTAGAAACTTTATAAAAAGACCAAGTGGAAAACTTTATAAACTCATAAATATTAAGGAAAAGACACCCTGAAGGTTGTCATTGCTGTTGTCATATTGAAGGCTATGCAAAAACATGGTATCACCCTTAGGCCGTGTAAGCGGTAACTGTCGTCCATAGATATAGTAATGGCTCGTCAATGCCAAGGGCACAACCAAGCAATTACCATATCATTATTTATAGAACACTATCTGTTACCCGTGACTAAACATCCGTTTTTTTATTAGCTAAACTACGTCCGTAATTTTTTAGTTTTCAACGTATTTTCATACCCCATATCATCAGCCCAAGGCACAAACTATTCTAGCAAATTTAATTACGACCTATAGGTCAATAGACTACTATAAACTCGATTTTTTAAATTGTTTATTCAAATAATTACACTGCCAAAACCCTTAACTACAAAGAATTTTCAAAATATAGTCAAAAATAAATAAAGTATAAGTTTTGAATGTGATAGAAGAGGTAATTGTCAAATGACGGAAAAATATGAACGATACAAACTATGACGTAACCGCCATTCAAACGCAGCTGTTCGAGGAAGATAGCGTGATAACTCCACTACAACCCCACTTTTTCTTATATCCAAATTTTTAATATAAATTAATGTCTCATTTTGCAATAATTTTTTTTACGTTTTGCATTATTGAAAAATACTTTGTTTGGTTTTTACTCTTGTGTATAAAATAATGTATAAAATCAAACATAGGCAACTGTGCTATTCTGGTGATAAAACTTTTAAAAACAGAGATTCGATCTCGTCTATAAACGTCAAATTCAACGTGAACTGCAATTCAAGTTTACATTTGACATTTGAACGAATGAAAATCATTCAGGAGAATCCACATTCGCGATATATAAGAGACTGAGACTAGATTAGAATTAATAATTTTTTGAACAGTTTTTATTACTAGAATGCTATAGGCCTACAGGTAGGTTGGTAACTTGAAGAAGTTACCAAATTTCATCATGTGTTCAGCCGATTAACTATCAAAACGTTACATACAGACAGAGTTACTATCGCATATTTATGAAAATATTACAAATGATTCCCGTTTGTAACGTTATATCCAAAGATTTAAATCTGAGGTGCTCCCTACTAACTTTAAATATGGTTACCTCTCTGACACACATTGCTAACATGACATCCGATTTACAAATATCTGTAGTATTATCATCCTTCCTTATGTAGAGAACGATAATGTATAATCGTAATTTACAATATGAGTTATTGTAAATTATTCATTATCGTTCTATATCTAATATGTGAGCTCACTCTTCTTAGTGTGGACACTTTCGTGCGTAGTAGAACGGTGAGAGGATATCTGATTTATGAGTTAAATCTTTGGTTGCATCACATATATTTCCATCGCCCAATCGTGTCTTCGCTAAGACCAATATATGCCTTACCTATTCAATCCTTATTAAGATAACAATATCTAAGTGGATACTTTACTTTGTCTATTACATTGCCCATAAACAATGATTATCTATAGCCTTCCTGTCACCGACCATAGACATAAGTTTCATCATAGACAACTTACTCTAGGTTTATGGTTTATAACTCTAATTTACTGTAATAACAATTTAAAGGCTATTGTCATTATAGTAGATAGTGTTGTTATAAAAGTATCCTTGCATATTCAGCTTCCTTATAAACTATAAATAGACTGCCTCAGTAGCGTAGCAGTAGAGAGTGCGCCTGCTGTGCGATGATGAGATCTCGGGTTTGATGCCCGGGTTGGGCATTTTTGTGTCAAGACATTCTCAGTAGCTGCACGGACTCTTGAAATTTGCCTGGTTAGAATGAAACAGCCTTGCCCACGATTTCATAGGGTCTAAACAACTCCTCTGCCTACCCCTTTGGGAATAGAGATGAGAGACTATGAATGTATTGTAAATTTAAAAACAGCATAAATATCCTCACTAATATAATAAATGCGAATGTAAGTTTGTTTGTTACGCTTTAACATACACGTTGTTATATACAGAAAAGGACATCTGTATCTTTTATTCAGAAAAAACTGTTCTCAGGGGATAAAATTTTAGATAGGTAACTAACATTTACGCGACGGAACCTCGTGCAAAATCTAGTCCTTTTATTAATGACTGCGGTAGTAGATAATGCTTATTTAATTCAATTAATAAAATTTACATTTGGTCCTAATAAAAATATTAAGTGCTTCTTATAGACATTGAAGTATGATTTATAATTATTAATCGTACTACCGCAATTAATTTTTAATTTAAATTATACTTTATTTATCTTTAGGTGTCGGTAAAAGTTACTAATAAGTATCCGTTTACAATATTAAGGTGTTTCATAAATCTAATAAAACATTTAAGTGTGTTGTATGTTTATATGAATGGTATTATGCATATAATATTGTCTTAAGTTTACAAAAATGCTATACATATTTTAATTTCAAGGTATCCATATTTTAATTGTTATCTTAGCAATGTTAGTGCCTAACTACAGTCGGAAGGTGTCTTATATGTCTTTATCTAATATGATGCTGATATAATACTTGTTACAAATGGAATTGAGCGCCAAGCTCTTTGACGTTTATAATAATAAAATACTATCCTTATAATAATTGAAAAATAATATTTTGCTATCTATCCTATTAGCAAAAACACAGGTTTTAGTCGGCTTTATAACTGGTATATGATTACATGATAATTTTTAAATGAAGGTTCAGTCAATCGAAGTCCCGCCTTTTATTATTTTTTAAATACTTAGGTAACTAATTCCGTAAATATTTGTTTTTACAGATCTCGGGAGTTAATAAAGGGGGCCATCTTAGACAATGACTTCATGAAAAACCTGGAGATGACGCAGATCCGCGAAATCGTGGACTGTATGTATCCTGTCGAATATGCAGCTGGTAGCCTCATCATTAAAGAAGGAGATGTTGGCAGCATTGTATATGTCATGGAAGGTAAGTTTATAATTTCTCAAATAGCGCCCTCTATTAGACAATAGTTAAACTATATTTTATAGTAGCGATTACTCTGCCATCTATTAGGTAATAGAATAACCAAGCTGTTCTCTAGATACTAACGTAGTACGGGCATATAGACAGATGGCGCTGTAATATGATTTACTCTATTCAACGCTAGATGTCATAGATTATTGGTTATTTCATTTGCTCGATAAATGGCGAATTAATTTCTTATTATAATAATATGAATATAAATGAATGCTGTTTTATATTTTAAATTAAAATGATTATTTTAGCTGTTATGTTCAGATTGATTCCAATATTAATAATATATGACATGTTATGGCTAGACAAATAAACTCGGTGTGGACAACTTTTTTAAGATAGAAACAGATTTCTTTAGAAACTTTGCTTATAATATTTGATGTCTATATGTACCTATCCATATTTTTGTGTCGAAATCGTAGACAAAGAATTGACGGTCCACATATACTATCTTTAAGACATGCCTGTGATGTTGCACAAGTTTTCAATAAGGCTAAAATAATATTTAGACAGGATGAATAATCCTAATTTATGTATCCTTTGCTTACAAACCTACATTTCGCCACATCCGGCGTGTTCAGCAACACCGATCTCCGCCGTTATTTATTTTCTTACAAAGATAGTAATATTCTTAGTAATACTAGCACGCTCACAAGTGGATACTTTCCCTAAGTGCCGCTCGAGAAAGCGGAAAAGCAGCTGCGTGTCACTAGTGACTTTTCCTGCCCAGTCTTAGCATTTTATACCTACAATCTACATAAACTAGGTTTTCCCCTGACTTCCACTTTTGAAAGAGTAACGCGACATAAATATTGTGGTAGACTCCATATAATCTAGAGCCTGTAGGTAGCTTGTGGGAAATCTCACTTTCTGGAAAAACAACTTGCGGTATGGTTGATTTCAGCACGATATCTTACCGATAGAGTTGTATAATAAAATAGGATTTTCATTAATCACACTTCTAACTCTTATGTATTCACGGATACCTACTTTAGATCTAAATTAATTTTCAGTAGCTACGAGTGTAACAATAAAACTCTAGTCCTTTAAATTGACCACACTTTGATGTTCAACAACTTACTTATAATTTTAACACATCGGTTAAAGTGATAAATTAATGTTTATTACGCCATTGCGTATTGCCCTCGTTTATTTTCATATGTAGAACAAACTTATGACATCATCCGAAATCTGCCGAGCCGAACTACCGAACAAAATATTTATACTGAGATCTCGTACATAAGCCTACTGTATGATAATAAGATAATGTATCAACAATGTAAAATATTTTATTATATGTGAGCCGTTGTTAGACTGCCCAGAGCCCGGTTGCCTTACCGCTGTCGCCGCGCTGTGTGGCTTCGAATTCCACTCGGGAAAATTGTTTGTGTGATGCATGAAGTACTCTTCGGATTCAGGGTGTACCGTGTGTGCGGTAACAGGGTAGTGACCTATGTTTTATATTGTACATTATTTTACACACAAGAGCAAATAGTAGTCAAAAGATTTCTTTTTAACACGCTTTTTAATACGTTTGTTAGTATGTATGTAACGAAAACTTTGAACATGATTCTGACCCCCTTCAAAACGTCGGATTAACTCGAAATTTGGTATACTTATCAAGGACCGATGACAATACGATAATTTTGAATATAAAAATAATTAGAAATAAGTAATAGTTTAAAATTCTAAAATCACGCTTTATTAAAAAAGCAAACTAAAAAGTAGGAAATATTTTAATAACTTTTATGTTAAAAATCGTGGCTTATCAAAATATTTTAGAAAGCACCCCACGCTTTTCACGCGTATTAATTGTGAAAACGGTATGAAAATTAGTTGCACAATAAGGGAGTAAATAATATTTTAGATTTGGATAATTATGTGAAAATGTAGGGCTGTAGTGGTGATCTCGCTATTTCCCTTGGATAGCTGCATTTACAAAGCGTTTATTTTACTGTTTAAGTAATGTAACTATTAGACTTAAATAATAAAAAATTGTGAGACAACTACCCTATTACATGTTTGTATACTATCCTGTAATACGGGTTCTGATACTAATACGATTTCCTTTAACCCGTCAATTCTGCGAATACCAGACATAATTGAAAACCTATCGTGCTTGGCCGCCGGTGTGCCACTGCGACTCAATAGGTACAAAAATACTTAATTAAAACGGCATACCATTGCTGTATGGTGCAAAGGTTCAACCTTAAGTTTTAATAGCTCTCGGCTCACCTCGACACGTTTGATCTGCGGCATGCTTGTCCGTCCATACATTTTCTAAAAGCGCCTCTAGCGGAAACGTCGATCAAAATGTATGGAAAGCCATGCCAACATTAGACGTTGTGAGGTGCGGCGAGAAATACGAAATGCCATGATTAGATCCTCTAAAATACGGTTACGAAACATAATTACTGGTTTATAAGATAGATATTTAATATAACAGGATCTTGGTAAAACTAGGTGCCTACTGACACAATAATAATGACCTTGCCAAGTTGAATTTGCACATTAAAATCTTAACTAATATTATAAAAGCGAATGTGAGTTGATTTGTTTGTTTATTTATTTGTTTGTTTCGCTTTCACGCCTATGTATTTGTATTATAAAATTATGGATTTCGCATACAGGTTGTCTGGGCAACAGAAAAGGAAATATGGTTTCATCCAGAAAAGGTACTAACCTAACCAACCCTTTTTTTTTTTTTTTTTATTTGATACCCAGGAAAAATGCTTCATGCACTACCCGCCGGCTAGGGGACGGCACCGGCGGGGCGTGTGGGACTCCCAGCAAGAAGACGCGCTGGTATACCCACTAAAAAACCTGGGGTGTTCCCTCTCTCACCCAATGGGGGGGGCCAGTTGGGAACTTAACAGATTCAACCATAGCAGGCCCCCCCGTGTGGGTGCCGGCCGGGTCATTTTTTTCGGACCCGACCACCTCTCGTCCCCAGGGGAGAGCCTGACTGCTCTCCCCTTTCGACATCAGAAAGGCGCGCGGGAACACCGCGTGCGCCCTCTCGGGGCTTTTAGTTTACGGGTGGCAGGGTCCCCTGAGGCCCCGCCACCCGGAGCCCCTAGGTGGGGGGCAGGAGAGCGACATAAGCGCGTCTCCTGCGCCCCCTCCTCCGGCGGAACCTAACCAACCCTACAATTTCGCGAGCGAAGCCACAGGCAATATCTAGTCTATACTAATATTTTATATAGCGATTTGATTTTTGGTTAGTTTGTTTGTAGATATGATTTAACTCAAAAACTAGTAAACCGATTTTAAAACTTCTTTCACTATTAGAAAGCTATTTCTTTATTATCTCTGAGTAACATAGGCTATATTTTATTTTTAAAAAGTACTGTCACACGTAACCTAGCCTTCTTTTATGCGAGCGAAGCCGCGGGAAAAAGCTAGTAAGTACTTAATAATGAGATATCAACTTTTTAGATTGTGACAGTAGCCTCGAGATTTGAACACGTTTAGGTAACACCTCTACTTGGACGCCAACTATTTCCTAACTATTAATCATATGAGTACTTCGGCGTTTAATAATTATAGTAATTATTCATTATATAATGAGTTAGTATGCCAGTTATATATTACGTAAGGTAAATAAGTAAACAGGTATGTGCATTGAAATGGGAATGATTAAAAATTGTCTTAAGTAGACTGTTTCTTGACTTGACGTTACAATGTTCATTTCAACATACATACTGATATACATCCATATGAACTGACGAATGATAATGAATGAACGATGAATGATTTATTTATTTGCAGAACATGGGTACATAAAGTTCTTAATCACATTATATATTGTCCTTGCTACATTTAGCCAAAATCATTTAAAAGTTTCAGAAACATTAAATATTATAATTTACATACTCGTAAGAGAGTTAATGAGACATGTTTTACAATATTGACTACTGAGATTTTTCTATTAACTGTCTGTAAACATCATTAAAAAACTTGCACAGGGAAATAAAACAAATTGTGTAACATTTCCAGTCTTTTTGAATAGACACACACATATTATGTATATTACGTATATAACTGAATTTGTTTGTTTCGTTTTATGGTATGACCACTGAACTGAATTTAATGAAATTTGGTATGGAGGTAGCTTGAATTCTGGTGCAACATAAAAGTTATAAACTTAAACGAAGTCACGGGTTACGTCTTGTTTCAAAATTATATCAAACGAGTTACGAAAGCTAACTATTAAACCTAACAAGAATTAGTAGTTTAGTATGTTCCTATTAATTTGTACCGTTTTATTAGGCTATATAATATATTTTATCACATAAGATGAGGACTGACTGAGATGAGGTCGCAGTTCACGAACAATTTTACTTGGTAAGAAGATATCTTACAAGCATTTTATCTTTGTTTTTTTAATAGTTTCTTTTTGATTTGTATAAATTCAAACATGCTTAGATGATATATTAAAGACTAGCTTTTGCTCGCAGTTTCGCCCGCGTAAAAGTATGTTTGGTTATGTTAGTAATAGTACTTTAAATAAAATATATAGCCTAAGTTGCTTGGTGATAATATAGCTTTCTAATGGTGAAAGAGTTTTGAAGATCAGTTGAATAGTTTTTAAGTTAAATCCTTATAAACAAATCAAATCTTTAATTCCTCTTTATACTCGTATATTAGTATAAATGACAATATATTATTAAGTGAAACTATAGGACGTAAAGGTTGACCTGTGAACTGTGTCCACGACTCACAAACGAGTGACACAGATATTTTACATTTACATAACATCTTTGATAATATTTATTATATTTTTATATAACTTAACCTCTTGACTGTCGAGTAAACATTCTTAGGCGATAAGTGTTACCGATCTGCAAGAATGTGAGGGTAAATCCTCGTAGTACAAATTAGTTTCAGTGCCACTAATATCACAAATAGTATTCTTCTAAATAAAGATAAATGTCTAATGTGAATATAAATTGCATTTTCGTTCACATTTGACGTATTAGATTAGATCGAAACTCTATTTTGAACAGGTTTGGACGAAAATGTGACCTTAGATTGGTTGTGCGTATGACGCAGTCTCTTTTAAGGTCGCAAGCCGAGTGTTGCTTGGTTCGAGCCCCTCACAAACAAAAAAATATCTGAGTACTTGTTCTCTGTGTCTGTTTGTCACGTAATTGAAGAGACATTTTTCTACTTATTCGGATTGCCAAAACTTGTGCTAATACTAGGAAATCGAACCTAGGTATGTGATCGAGATCGACGATAAGCGAAAAGAGCAAATTTATGCACTGAACCAACGAGCCATATCAACGTAATTTGTACCCTGTTATACATATATACGTTTTTATATGTATAACACTATGACCTACATGTTCATGGTCATTGATGATATCCAAAGCATCATGTAGCACAATCAGAAGCACGATGCAACAATACAGAAATCAGTCACGCTACAGATAAGTTTAAAGATACAGTTAGTGAACAGAAACACTGATGGTGAACACGCAAATATAACATCAAATGGAAAATCACACAACGTGTATTGCGGTGTACCCATCTCATCTCAATGATTACCAATCACAGTCTGACACTTGTGGCGAAAGAAAGTGGCATATTGTGTACTTTAGAGGGAAAGAGATATCAACTTAACGCTGAACTATATCTAAATTCTTAACCTTACGTTTTAAGAATTGCCGCAATTTGGTGGCGTATGAAAATGTACAAGTGACGTGGAAACCGAATCCTTTATGCTTTTGTTTTTTGTTGTTGTATAAATGGTTATCGGCCGTGCGTAGCAACGAAACGTGAAACCATATGATGTGGACATACGGTTAATCTTACAGAGTTATATGGTTTGTACCTAGAAGTTAGAGGTGTTTCCTAAGATTGAAATTAGGACATTAGAATATTAATGAAAATAGCCTCTTGGTGCTTCCAACACCAGTGGCATTACACACGTGTAAGCAATCCCTAAATCAAAAGTCGATGTGCCGCCATTGCAAAGGGAAGATGTCACTCTGTCTCGTTTGCTGAAATCATAACGATACCAAAACGAATGTGGAGACCCTTTTCATTGCAGGGTCACAAGACAAGGTTGTTTGCCTACGAGTACAGGCAGAGCCCAGTTTGAGCCAGGGTTTGAATCCGCCTGGAGATTAGTAAGAAGAATTACGCCAAGATAATATTAGTTACATCTATGGGTTTTCCTTTACTGAGATAGCGAATGACAGATAAATCTATTATCCAGAAGTGGTTTAAAAAAATATTCTGGAATTATTATATCAACCAAATCTGCGAATAGGTATAAAGTGTTTTAAGACTTTCCTTCACAAAACACCCACATTTAATTGGTATTGTGTGTCGAAACACAAGGTAATCCATTGATTAGTATTCAATCGATTTCCTCGCTTAATTAATGTCACTGTGTACGTAATAGTTTAGCAATATTTTATTAGTTTTATAATATAACAAGTCTTTATTACAACATTGACTTTGTTATTATATTTTATTGCTAATTAAATATTCGGTAACTCAATGCAATTTCTGAAAGGTCAGTTGGAAAAACAAGTCGACTTTTAGAAATAGTATTTAGGTATTACAAATTGTTAATACTTTAAATACGAATAACTGTAAATGTGTTAAAGCGGATTAATATAAAGACTCTGTAAGGTCACATGAGACTTACAAACCAGTTCTACTGACATTAACAATTGTAATATTAATATTACTTACGGTTTTTTGTAAAACAACTTTAGTATCATAGATTTGCTCAAAAGGGAACTGGTATGTTGTACAAAAAATAGTGTTGTGCCGCATTGTCATTATTACAAAATATACAAAAAGTAGTTGGACAGACAATGCGTGATCGCTCCGCGGCCTTGGCGAGAGATCTGAGACCTTGTCGGGTTTTTGTCAATCATAATAGGTGACGTCGACCGCCCGGGGCCCAGTGGCTCGTCAACGTTTTCAAAGTGAAAGTAAAGAGTAGTAGGCACGTGTAATTTGCAGTTCAATGTTTACAGAGCTCGACGCCTGGATTGTAGGGTTCACAGTCAGCGGTGCGTTACACCACCGCACCACACTTAGACATAACGATTTCCAAAGTTCCGTCTAGAAACGTAACATCCCGTTGTATAACAATCCTGAATCGTTGAATGTTGTAATTGATTGATATGTTTCCTTTTGAATTGAAATCATTGACTTGTCTCAATGCATTTGGTAAAACTAGTTTTATTAATTGATGTTAACTGTTATATATCAGATTGTATCGTTACTGCAGTCAAACGTAAAGAAGAATGTATTAAAACTTCTGTCAAATTAAAAGTCTTGCAACTACGTAATAACGGGTTGTATGTCACATTTTTAAAGGTAAATTCCTAGCATTTATTTTATAAAACACGATACAATATTTCAAAGTTTATAAGGCTAGTGTGAATGAAACAGTCGCAAGGGGAAGACCTAGGCGAACGTTTCTTGATCAGATCCGAGACGTTCTGGATAAAGGCCAGGTTATGAGCACCTTAAACCGGCGAGCGTGTATGAGGAAGGAAAGTTATGAAAGTGAATAAAGCCAGAGAAGTGTGTCAGGATCGTAGCAAATGGAAATCCGTAGTCTCTACCTACCCCTCTGGGAAACAGGCGTGAATCTATGTATGTATGTATGTACAATATTTAAAAGCATATTGGATATCAAACGGACTGCTTTTTACGCCTGCTATGTTATAAGTTTGACAGTTCAATTTGTTTACAAGATTCTTATTTGAATATAACGCAACATTGGATGTCTAGTGAAAGTTATAACTAGGTTACGTAAAGTTAAAAAAAAACATTGACTTTATTAAAATGATGAGGTTTTATATATTTCATAAACCGAAATGCAACATATATAGCTTACAAAATGGCTCTTACGAATATTTGCAATACATATATTGCTAAAAATGTTTAATTTTACTTTTTAATCGCTGGTATCGAATAAAGCAATGTCTTAAGGAATAATCAATGTTACTGCTGGTCTTAAATAGAAGTAGGTATGTCGTTATTACAAAAAATACTTTTTGAAGAAGTAAACTATAATAGGTATATTGAAAAACAGTTCACTCTTCAAATATAAATAAAAAATTTAGCCCAGTTATTCCCGCTTATAATTGAATATTTGAATAAACGGGAACAGTATGACTAAGGAATTATCTCCATCCTACGAGAGATGTCACCAACATTGTGTTATGTAAGAGTACTAAGAGTAAGATTTAGGATCTAGGCTCACTATGGCTGCTGCATCAGTACAGTCAGAAAAAGTGTAATTTTATCCGACTGCGTCAGAAGGAGGGTTTTTTCCTCCGGTGTCACAAGACGCAATGTCCAAAGACTACAGTAATAGTTTGATTTAAAAAGTGGTAATGATAATATTATTAAGTACTACTAAAAATAAAACAAACGTTGCCAACCCTGAATGATGGAGCAAGTAACACGTATGATTTACCATAAATGAGCTAGAGACCAGTAAACAAGTGTTTACAGTAGCATCGACACTTGTAGACGTACCTACTTGATGGATTGTATACATTTAGATATAAACATGACTGTGAGAATCAGATAATAATACCTACTCAAAATCAAATTATTTAGTTGCTAAAATATGGTACATATACAGGTGTCAAACTCAAATACATATATATGTTTTAATTGCCATGCAATATGTGTTTCTTCTAAATAGTTATAATTTTATTGTCGATAATTTTAATACTTAGTAGAAAATTCTTGGAAAAGATTTAGGTTGAAATTAATCATTAAATATTATTTCGAAATGCATATTTCCGTCACATATAGTTTTCTATCCCGTTTATAGATACACATTATCATTTATAATGGTGTGACCACGGATTTATATTAATTTAACTCATACCATAAAAGAATAAACCAAATCAAATATGTAAATCTGACTGTCATGTAATATCTGTAAATTTCTATGGTAATGGATATATACAAATTAGTTAACCCGAATCCACGTAAATCTCTAATTATATTGTCATTATAAACTGTCAATATAATAACTAATATAAGGCACATCATTAATATTCTGGTTCGTCCAAGCGATTGATAATACTAAATTACTATTTGAATACCAACCAGATTCGAATTTAAATAAGATGCATTTTTTCATTTGGTCAGGTACCTTCCTTAAACTTCACTTAGCTTATGACTAAGACGTAAATCCCTACTTATTTTTAAAACATATGTTTTAGTGCAACGTACGATTGTGACCAATACATTAAGTGCAAAGATTAAAATTCTGCTTTGGTAGTGCTATGAGATTATTACACTATGACATATAAACCTTCTAGCAACCCACCCCGGCTTCACACGAGTAAAATTATACACCTAAACCTTCCTCATAAATCACTATGTCTATTGGTGAAAGCTGCATGAAAATTTGTTCAGTAGTTTTTGAGTTTATCGCGAACAGACAGACAGACGCGGTGGAGGACTTTGTTTTATAATATGTAGTGATTTTGCATATTACTACAAGTGTAATATCTAATAATTATATAATTTATAAAAAAAAAAAATATTAAGGCTCACATGTACTTTTTAAATGTAATGTTACTATATTGTGGTGAGAAATAAATCAATTATTATTATTATTATTATTAATTACGTAAACATGATAATGACGATGTTTACAGAAGTGGTTCGCTTGTAAGCGTAACTACTTAAGCTTTTACTACAATTAAATTACCACTACAAGTGTTAAATGAGATAATTATGTAATTAGAATAATAAAATATGGCTTAAAAAGGATTCATCCATCGGTTGACATACCACGAGATACTTTGACAATAGGTAACTATCGCTAAAATTAAACTATGGTTGATAATAATAGAGATTTATTCATTTATATTTACTTTCTCGAGTATATTATTGTTTCTTTTAGTTATCTTTAATCATATAAGAACTATGTATTATCATCTAGCGAACCCTATCATTCGGAATAGAAAAATGCGAAATACCAAAGTTGTCTTGTTTTTGTACATGAGCGTAATAAACTAAGTGCTTAAATGGCGGTCCTCCGTTTCAAAGCAAATAAAAATTATGTTTCAAATAGACGTGGCTGGCACTTTGTAATCATTATGTTACAACGGATCTTCACCATAAGTACACTAACACCATTCAAAGAATAGTGAACCTACAATAATTTTATTTTGCGCGATCAAGGTAGAATCTAATAATATATATATATATTGTTAAGCATTTGTCCAATATTAACAGTTTATACTTCTAATTATAAGAATCGCAATAACTATAAACTGAAGCGTTATCTCACTATCACTGCAGCCCTTACTTAATTCCAAGTCGCCAATTACCTACAGTTTAAGTTCTCGAATACAATATTTACGCAACCTATGATCACTTTGAAGCATAATTATACCGTTAGTACCTATTGGCCAGTTTAGTTTGAAATCTACCCTTATTACCCTCAAGCTAAGAGACTGCTATTACCGTTATTAAATGTTCCATTTGTCTCATTTTTCTTGTTCACTCATACATATTTAACTTGTCATGAGAACGATCTACTTGAACCAACAAGATTAGTTCTTGTAGTATGTTAATATGTAAAATGCAAATTAAAAGACAGCGGGGCTTAAAAATAAATAATTATAAATATTGTGGCTTCAATTATATTTATCGAACATTATAAGTACATAAGCATATTATAACTTTAATATAGGCCTATAAACTTTTATTGCGCATGTTTGATATGTCTACGATTTGCTTTTACAAATAAGTTAATGCGCATTTGTAGGAGCAAATTGTTCAAGTCTTATTGTAAAGAAACGAAATGGATAATACAATAGAAATGTAAGTGGGTCTAAGATTATTGTACTAGAAAATAGTTAATAAGTGGAAAACTAAATGAAAATAAAAAATAAAAACAAATTAAATCTTCTACCATAGAGGTTGATTATTTTTTGTTCAACTGTCGAGGAAGAATTAAAGGATCTGATTGTTCTTCTACTTTTCTTGAAGAACTTAAAGCAGATGTAGAATGTTTGTGATTTGTTTTGTATTCTATTAGTGTGGATGATTAACATACAATGTATTATTAACTATTTCTTATTAACATTTTGTTTTGCAACGGTACTGACTACTTACTCAAGCGGAGCTCAGATATTATCGTAAATAATGTTTCATTGTATATATGTATATGTATCTTAATTGTTACACCATGAATGATAAGAGACGTTCTGACCCAAATACTATTGTCGAATAAACTTATCGAATAACGGTTCCGTGTTTTAAATCAGTGTCAATGAATCGGTATTATTATAAGACGGAAGAAGTTAAGACATTGATACGTTAACTTTACGAAGCTAGTGATATCTTAGGGTCATGTCGGTAAATATTATACCATGTTCTAATCTCTAATTGTCTAATATTATATCGTCCGAGCTGGTATTATTGAGAATTTTATATATATGTACATAAAATGATACGGCGAAAGCCAATTAAATATTTAATGATATTTCGGCAAATTGTTGAAGGATAAAACATTTTTCGTACAGTAAGCATTTGTCAAGCAAGAGTTTACTAATATTTAATACTGTATTGTTATGTAAAGGCATTCACATTTTACCGTCGTCTTAAATGCCATGAAGTATTACGTACAACACAGTTTTTATAATGTAGATCTCTGTAACTACATAGGTGTTATAGTACAGCCAGTTAACATTATGTGATA
Organism: Catocala nupta; assembly: GCA_963675205.1. NCBI lineage: Eukaryota > Metazoa > Arthropoda > Insecta > Lepidoptera > Erebidae > Catocala > Catocala nupta. The sequence goes on along the minus strand of OY776097.1, from coordinate 15,753,984 downwards.
TTAAATGCAATAATTTTACTTGTGATTTGACCTATTTGCGGTTACGTATACTTTATAAATTAGACGCAATTTACTTGTCTTTTCTGAGATTACAAAACGAGCAAGTTATTGTGCAGAATATTTAAAATCTGTTACGAAAATTACGAATTTGTCTTGTTGCGGTGAATTCGCGGCGTGTCTTGCTTGCCGATTTATTTCGTCATATGGGTGACTGCCTTTGATTGTAGATTCTTCGTCGTCATACCTGGAACCTTGGAAGATGGATATTGCCTTACTTGGAACAGTTTTGAACTGTACAGAAGATATTTTTAGCTTCCCCATCACTACTGCCGAATTTAATCCTAGCACATAGAAAATACATGTTTTCGACGTCTCTATAGTCCCAAAGACAGGGATATTATTTTTATTGGACAAATTGACTGTAATACTTACTAAACAGTGAATTAAATAAGGATAAATATGATTATAATATATATTTGCCTATAGACATTTGAAAGTGATGAGGTCTATTGATAGTCAAGGTTGTAATACATGACCAAGATAAATACCCTTTAGTTTGTAGACAGTCGTTACCGTCGTGATAGTTGCGCTTACACACGTGCTTATATTAAGTGCGTATTAAATTGCGTATTCCGAAATTTTACGACACTGAACGCATCAAAATGATGCAACGAGCAATTTTCCTTTAAGTTCCACTCGCTTAGCCGTTGATCGTTGGCCAACACGACCTTAATGTCTCGAAACATTTGAGCCCATTGTGCGAATTCGTGACAGAATCACGTTCTAATATTGACCCTCTTATTATGTTTGGATGTGACAAATTATCTGTAATAAGTTTTGTTGGCGACTGCGATGACAAATTATATATTTTGCGAACCTCGAACGTATTCAAATATAATAACTCTAAAAATGAGTTACTCGTGTTCTCTCTGTTAGTTCTATTTTTTGTAGCAGTCTAAAACATTAATATTTGTAACAATGATGATGATCTAGCATTGTAATATAAAGCTATTAATACTTAATACGTACGTGTATCTAATGGTCATTGAACTGCAGTATTTTTTATTGAATCTGTCACGCAACGTTAAATTTCTATTGATGTTATTATTTTTGCGACAGCATGTTAGGTTTTCTCTCATTTATAATCAGTATGGAGTGCGGTGTCGGTCCTAGTTATCTGTCTCAACGCATGCATTCTGGGTGCGTGACCATCCGTATCGGGTGATTTCTCTCAGCCATCTGAATACTTCTCGTTATAAACATATTGTTCTGCTTCGTTGCTGTGACCCAATTTTAACATTGCTTGTATAAAAACTTGTTACTTGTCTCTTTTGTTACTTAACATATAATTAAGTTTCATAACACATGTTTGTAAAATGAAAATAGGTACGTCACGACTGTTATTTGGTATTCCTTATTATAATTCTGATTTATGTGGCATTTAAGTTATTATTTATTGAATACTAGTCTAATAAATCCAGTCTACTAATTAATGAAAGACTAGCTTGTTTTTGACATGTTATATTGTGTTCGAATCTAATCAAATGTTACTGTATAATTATCATTTAAAAAACAGTAATATTTAAAATATTAAATCCCATTTTTAAGCACATTTGAAACATGCAATTATAAAGAATATCGAATACGAATGAGATTATTTCATTAAGGGCCGGTTTTTTAATCGCCAGATAACTTTTATTTGAAGAATAAATATGGCGGTATGACATATTTTCTATACAAAAGCTGTCAAAACGTCAAACATATTCTCCAGATAAAAGTTATCTGACAATTGAAAAATCAACCCTAAGAAACCTTTCTAGCGATTATGTCGTAATAAAAATCTATGAACGTTGAATAACTTAGTTAAAGGACACCCTTTTGTATCAGCAAAGGGTGGTGACGTCATTCATTGAAAGTACCATATTTAAACGAGGGGAAAGAATGCCCGCATGCCTGGTTTCATTGTTCAATTAGACAAGGCAACGAATGGAGGTAATGCTCGTAACAGCATCTATTCACTCGTTCCATTTGGACGATTGTAAATGAACAAGACAATAACGCAGCTTACTGTTTAAATAGCAGTGGTATTTCCTTTGAAATTAATACTACAGACTGAGAAATTGTTCATAATTTATTCATTCTTAAGAAAGGTAATAATGGTTTGCAGAAATATAGGAAGATAATTGAACTGCACAAAGACAAAACATTCATTATAGAGACAGGTAATTTGAAACTATGGCGAGTAATATTATTTGGTTTGACTATTGAAACTATATTTAGCGTACATATACGGTTGAAGTCCTGTACAATACATTACTTCAAAACTATATTGTAAATGTAGGTGGTTTAATAAGAGTAGTTATGAAGTTACATTTGTAAGACACCATCAGGAAAAGTGAAACCGTTACAATATTCACAGCCTTGACCGCGAAGTAATTGCGTCACAAATGAAATCTGTCTGAACATCTCCGCGATTAGCATTTCTACTTTTACTTGAACTTTCGATTCGACGCCGGCCATAATTACATGGTGTTTTACTGTTAATATTTGTTTACTACGCACCATGAGATATTTGTAAACAACGACCCCATGACTAAATTTGTCTGCGTTCAGGTTGTTAGTGTCAGAGTTTTATCATGTAAGATGTTACCTAAGCGTGGTGATGTATTTTTTTATAAGCTCAATCTATAATAGACTTAAAGAGTTTATATAAACAGAAATAGGTTATGTATGATGGATAATGAATCAAGCAAATATTGCTAAAGGTAAAATTATAACTTATAATATAAGTTATAACAAAATAGTATTTACTTTACAAGTTCAACACCTGTACAGCAAGTTTTATGATCACGAAGAAAATATAACTTTTATGATGATATCTTTGTGATGACCAACCAAGCGGTTATGTTCTGCACCCATTACTGTACGTTACACCGAGGAAATAAAACTGTAGAACTCATTGCTATATAAATTAAAGTTCTTCTGAAATCTTAGATCATAATAACTGGTTTGGAAGAGGTGTTACGTGATTTATATCCAGCTAACTTTCCTCCACCGCAATTACCGCCAGTTATCACAATATTATATTTAGCAATTTTAAACTATCAGAGCCTCCTTATATTTTTATTCAACTTTTATATTTATTTTCGTTTCACTGAGTGCTATTAGTAATAACATTATTTTCTCTGTTTGTTTCACCAATTTAATCTGTGACTGCTTTCTGTTCGATTTTATTCGATTCGATATCGATATTACCCAACTTTTCTTTTTCCCTGACAATTTCACTTACACCTACTTTACGAATTCAATGGTATTGACACCGATATTATCACTTTTACGTTGTGGATTAAGCAAGAGAACATTAGAAAAAGAATATAATGGATAAAATGTTATTGCAGCATGCACATAATAATTATGCTTTCACAAACCTAACGATAGCAGTAATAGATTTAGTTCATTATAATATACGTATACGCATATATATGTACCTAGTATTTATATTTGTTTTTTTCTTTTGTCAAAGAGAATCAAAAAGATTTCTGTTTTGCCATATTTAAGTAACTGATACAAGGCGACAATATAATTTTGTTTTAAAAACGACTCTAATACGCTGCTCCGTTTGCTTGTTTAAAATGTATTATTTGAGGCATTATTAAAATTAGATTGAGACCTTTTTCGTTTTCTATCTGAAGGTCTAACCTTCAACGCGTTACATTTTGATAGCTATTCGGTCACGGGCGATGCCTTGTCGATTCACCTAATTATATTCGCCTTCACAACATTCACTAATTACTGTTTAAAATTGACGTACCTAATTCGAGTGTGGTATCGCTCCACTTCTAACACGTTGTACGGAACAACTACCGTTTTTTTACTATTATCGTAAAAAGTTTATTAGTTCCACATTTCTTATAATTTTAATTTTTTTTATTGTATATCCGGCATTTACTATACCTAATACAATTATAAATTTTAACCTTGGTTAAAGTAGACAATTGTTCCAATATTATTACAAATGTTTGAAATATGTGCACAATTGCGTGCGAAGTTCTTTGTAAAAATTATGAAACATTTTGATAACATCATAAAAAGGTAGTCCTCCTTTTTAGTCGTAGCTTGCTGCTCTACCAACAATATCTCTAGGATCAAAATTAAAAGGTTCACCACCTCGTCCACCTTTTGTGAGCTTGGAGCTTTTATTATTCAGGTAAGTATGTGTTATGTCTCTGTCTAGCGCGCAGTCTGTCTCGCCCGCACGCGCACGGCTGCGTTTGCGCAGGAGTTGATCGGATCGGAGTAGAGCAGTAAGCGGAGCGGCGCTGACGTGATTGGTTGCCGTGTTCCTAATGTCTCGCGTTCCGAATTTAAAATAGTCGCGATCGACTTCACTGTAGGAGAAGCGATGTGTTTATAAAGTTTTGTGTCGTTGTTATAGCAAAATAAAAAAGTTTGCATAGAGTTATGGTAAATATTGTGTTGTGTTAAAGTGTTTATTTTACGGAAGATACAGCTGTCGCTGTAATGGAGATATTTTGGCGGATTAAGCGTACATGCATGCACACCTAAAAGGATTTTAATAACATTACTCACGTCAAGCTGCAGCAAAATTTTAATTTAAAGGCATGATTGCGAAAATATATGTTTAAAATAATGGCGTAACATTTTAATGTATATGAATATTTTTAGCACTGTGTCCTTTCGTCCGATTCATGATTTGAAAGTAACGTTTGCGAGGCTCTCATGCACTACAAGGTTATTGCAAGCCTCTCGTATTTGCGTGCACTACCCGTGTGCCGTGAAAGTATTTTGGAACGTTGTCTTCACAGTGAAGATATTTTAGCATATTAATGTCCAAGACTCGAGCTTTCTATGCCTGTGTTTGGCCGACCGGTATGACATCACTGTCATTCAATGTCTTGTTATTGCCCTTGTTCAGTTGAATCAGCAATATTAGACATTATTTCACTTTACAGTAAGCTCTTAGTTTTAAAAGATAATTAACGTAGTGAACTAAATCCATCATGTGCTTGTTTCATAATTAATGATATACCTATTGCTATTATTGCAATATGTTCACGCCTCGTTAAGTTATTGAAATCATAGTTGCAATAACATACTTTGGGACTTGTTTATCGTTTAAAATTAATCGATTTAATATGCGTGTGTGACCCGTTGTCACGTTTCAATATTCAAACAAAGATTAGAAAGTTAAATAGAACAGATAATATCGTTAAAGCCTTCGGTTGACTCCCTTGCGTGCTAACAATACTGCACATATGATGTTATCACATAATAACCATTCATATTATTACAGTTATCATCAGACCGTAGAAAGTGTTTGCAACAATACAGATATTTCGAAATGGAATTGTCACTGATGGTATAGCATCATGTTATTCCGCAGCATACTACAGTTTCATTTAGTAAAAATATATGAAATAGTCCTTAAAGAATTGTTCATGTTTGAAATTCTTGTTCAATATTCAGCAATCAATTAGCTAAATAGGTGAAAAGGATATCGTATCCTTTTGTTTACATTGCTTCTAACCGTTAGTTCTAAATAAATCCATACTGTACTGTTTGTGCCTGACTAATATATTGTAATTCTATCAATGATTGTGTACTTCATTGATGACTCAACCATTTTTACCGCTACCTAGGTGTTGAATGCTACTATAAAAGCATAACACATACTCGAACAAATAGATGACGAGTACCTAGTGAGTATTGTTTTAACATTAAATTATCTATTGTTAATGACAACATCTTTATACTGATGACAACGGAACAAATACTTAAGACTTTTCTAATATTTGTCAATGATGTGAATGAGTGAGAATGCGTTCATAGATGAAGCTGTAATGATGAATGATGCCAGTTTGTGGTCGTTACTCCGCAAGCACATTATTGTCCTAACACAGTCAGTTAAACGACGGATTACCTTAAGCGGTTGATATGTGCGCTGCACCGGTTTTCGTCCATTCCCGTTGGTGAATATATCTGGCAAGCCGAAGTCATGATGCCTTCTAGGGAAACATAATCGTTACAATGATCTTACGTACTGTCTGCAATTGTCTCAAAAATATCTAACTCATATTTTAGCAGTACCGTGTCAAGTTCTAGTCCCTAATTACTCAGTTGCTAAAATGAGACTTGTTGATCATAATTGATGGTACGACGTCTCATCTGCGGTAATTTTTATCTCAGATAATTTATCTTGTAATGAACGAATGATTAAGTATGCGTCGACCACAATTTCTCAAGTTCCTGGATATGTTTCTCACGTATCATCGCTGACCAGCCGACTGGATATGTGGACCAATGAACTTGTTTCAACTCGTCTATCGGTCGATGTCTTAGAAATCGTTTCCTACTAACTCGATCAGCCGTTTAATGATTGTTGTTAATTCACTACCACTTAATACGTATTATTTGTTATTGTTTTCTTTGCCTATTGTAACTTGAATTTACTGTAATCTTGATCTGATAATGGTCATTTTTACTTCCTCACTTTCAATTCCGCATCTGCATGAACATCTGCTTTATATTTATGTTCTCGTAAACTATCGCAGTGAAAGTCCTATAATATTAATAATAATAAACTGAACATATACAGCAGTTTCTGTGCCAGCTGCCGCTCGCACTCACTCAGCCCCCATTATCTAATTATTACGCAATGTGATTCCATTTGCATTTGCCTTATGGACTCTCGGGGCCTAGTTAGCGCTTCCTCGTTGCAGAGGTAGTGGCCCAAACAGCGTCTTGTGCAACGATCGTGCTTCAGTCCCGTGACACGCCCGCTGTAGCGTGTAATGCTCAAGGACTACTCTTAGCCCGATTACCGAAAACATTTTGTAGAATTTATTAATAAGAATAAGTAATTTCGAACGGCCCTCAATGTAACGACCACTAATATGAAATTATGCCACCAGTACACAAAGCTAAACAAAGATTATAACAGATAATGGTAAAAGCTCAAGTACGAATATAAATACAACTTTATGAAGTTGCATATTCCATTCATTACAGATAAAATCTGACAGTTCGGATTACTACCTTACTTTGGTATTATTTTCTGTGAATATGAACTTAAACGTTAAGTGTTACGAAATCGTGGCTTGTTTTGTTCATTTTTGCCATCTTTCTAATTAAGTCGTTTTAGTCGGTTGCATTTTTATGTAATTATCTCAATTTCTCACACCTACAACATCAGTGTATGTCTAGTGTCTCAACACAAGTGCAAGCTAAGAAAGTTAGTAGTTTCACTTGATATTTATAATCAGAAGGTGCTCAGCAATGCGGTTAATTGTTGTGGGTTTTTATCATGTGTAAAAATAATCAAGTTTCTAGACACGGATAAGTATAATAGTTGTTGCAAAATCGTTCCATTGTTGTAGCTTAATGAATCGAACGCGCGACTCTTAACGCAATCTTTTAAGTAGGAAAATTGAGACATTTTCATGTGGCCAACCATTATATACTTATATTAAAGGTGGTAATAATGGTAATTTTATTGCGTGGCCGTGCTTAAGATTTTGCTGCAGCTTTAAATTATTACTTCTACAGATGCTCTCGAGTTATTTATGTTCAAGTTTATTATGACGATATAACAAAGCAAATGCGTCACATTAACCGTCTATCTAATGGAATGACGTTTGTTTGTCGTAACCTTTAACTGGTCGATAACATAGATACAACGGGAAAATGGAACTAACATTATTAAGTACGATGCCTGATTTGCTAACTTCTTGGACCCGCAGTGATACAAACAAGGTGATACCCCACATTTCGGCCGCATTATGAAAATCAAGCATTATCCCGGAAAAGCGGTCATGGAGGACCCGTGGCTGTCCATTACGGACAGAACTATGGACCTTGTGTACGCGGCCAACTGGGTCGGTGCAAAAAATCTAAATACATTCAACGAAAATGATGATTCGAATAGTGTGAAATTTAATTCAATATCAAGAAGCAAATCGTGCAGAGACATTGATCGTACCAACGACAAAGATAAAGATTATGATACCAAAACTTATTCATTGGAAGATAATGGATATAGTTACTCCAACGATGTTCCTAACGAAAATATATCTCAATTAGCTAAATATCAACAAAACATAGAGGAGAAGGCGAGAGCCAACAATGATCTCATCGCTCAGAACAAATTGAAACATAGTTATAGTTTTAAGGACATGCCAAATGGATATAGACCGTCGACACTAAGAAGAGTTAAACGTAGGAACTTTACAGAATGGGATATTGAAACGTTTGCAAGTAACAGCAAGCAGCCACCTGTGCCACCGCAACGTAAGGATTCTTTAAAATATGCGCATCGACAAAGGAAAGTTGACTCGAAAAAGAATTATTACCAGCTCCCCGATCCGGGGCCAGTGCCACCTGATCCTTCGTCTGAATCGTACTACGAGTACTACTCGAGAGTAAGTCAACAAAATAATGATACTGATAGCGATAAGATTAAACAGATACAGAAGGACACGAAACGAGAAAAAAATCCTCATAATGAATCTCCAAAACAAAATGGAGGTACTATGTACCAAATTATTAACTCCATGGCTACTTTGGATTTGAGTCCAATAAAGTCCAGGAACGGAAAACCTAACCTCGATATGAATTGCGAAGCGGAAGATTTGGGTTTGTACATGCAGCCTATTAACCAGTCGTTATCTACATGCGATCAACTTCCTAAGCACACAACGCAACCGGCGAACGAACGAAGCGGACGCATCGAAGATATTAAACCTAGCTTTCGTTCTAAATCATTGAGAGTAAAAAGCGAAGGGAGAGCGCCTCTTCGAGCTTATCTCGACACGATCCAGTCTGAGGACACTTATAATGGAGTCACTGTCACCCAACCGAAAAGAAATCTATCACCTAGCGAACAGCTGACGCTAATGCAGTACGAAATGTTTAACGGAAGTCAAAGTCAACCCGCACCGCCGATCGTTAATGGGTTACACTCTACTGATCTGGGTAAAGAAAGTGACTATCGGACTACAAATGGTGTTACGAAACAAATTAAACGTGATAAGTATGGAAAGCAAATGTATAATACAGTAAGAGTGAAAAGTGACGATAGGTATGATAGGTACAATGACATTATGTCTTTTAGGCCACCGAAAGAACGTATTAGTGAGGAACGTGTTACGAACGGTAATGGTGTGTATACGAGAAGTGCAAAAAGCTCGTCCAGCGGTTCGGACTCAGATTTCTCGATACCTAGACCTAAGTTGATAGTGCCTGTTCATACGTACGGCACCAGAAAGAGGAGGACGGGCAATCTCTGTCAGCGGGACAGCAATGCGACCGAGTCTTCATTAGATGCGGGAATATTGTTAGACGTGACTCGTCTACAAGATCAAAATGACAAGACCGTGGATAAATATCATCGAAATGGAGAAACAGGTAATTTTATTTTAGAATGTACTAATTTAATGTATATGACTTATATAACAGTAGTAGTCTACATATATAAACTAAACCTTATCTCGGTTATCGGGAAGTTATTTTGATCTCGTATGTACTGAAGTTGATCGATGTACGTGTTATGTCAGCGAGACAATTTCGAGGTCTCAATGTGGGTGATACATCGATGACGTAATATGAACTGTAAATACATGATACAATGTTATATTAAACTGGTTACACCGCCGCGTCTTTGGTTACACTTATGGCTGAAATTATAAATTTTATTATTATCTTTGTTCGCTACCAACTGATATTGTTAATTACCTTAATATTAATATGATAAGAATCACGTGTAAATATTTTGCTATTAAGTATGACATACACATAATATCCATTACTAAAACTTATTTTTTTTTAAGATATGATAGTTTAATTAGGTGTCTAATAAGCATTAATCTTGAGTAGGATAAATTTAAATGTTTCCTTTATTACAAGTGCCACTACTTAATTTCCTGTTAAATCTATACTGTTCAACATTTTAGAGGTCATTCAGAACAAACAAATTAAGTTAATAGTATTATTATATCTTAGTATATAGCATCATACCTATGTCTTTTAGATGATAGATGAAAGGGTCTCACACCTACAATAATTCTGCTATGGACCTAAACAATAGGAGCCGAGCCTACAGATATTATCTGGCTACATTTCACAAAAAATAAAAGAAAGGGATCCATAATCCGAATAATTATTTCTAATTTACTTCAATGATTAAATAATGGTGCCAATTCTGTTGTCACAAAATTCTCTAATCTTAGCTAAAAATCTCTAAAATTTATTTTAGTCCTATCACGTTTAGCGATTTCAGAATACGAAATGTCGTTTGACAGGACTAAACTAAATTTTAGAGATTTTTAGCTAAGATTAGAGAATTTGTGACAACAGAATTGGCACCAATGTTATACCAAAATTAATTATTTTCTTTAACATTAAGTTTGTAAGCGATGTTTTGTTATTTATCAAATGTAGCAAAACTGCTAGTTGGGGTGTAGTTAACTATAAATTCAGGCTTAAGCGGTAAGCTATGTACTATATTATAAATACTTAGCTATCGGATCACTTTTTACCCTAGCTCCAGGTAAGTATTGTGAACATCTTATTAGAACTGAACTACATATTTCGAAAGGCCGCACTATATGCTTATGATGAATATTTATTATGTTATTTTAAAATACTGCATCTACTTAACAGTACAGGACATTACAACATGTGTGTCTACTCCATTTAGGATGGAGGTTTCGAGTACCTCGTATGTATTGGACGTGGTTCAGTAAACGCACCGAGACTGGCATATCAATTAAACTTAGCATCGTATGCCTTGTGCCCTACTTTTAGTTTTAAGTCAAGCACGAATATTGCAATTTACATAGTTGTTAAATACCAATATGAATTATTGATTGCAAACTACAAATCTAAAGCTAGTTAACTTAATTTAAAGGTATTGAATTTATGTTGAATTTATTGAGGTTATGTTTTTCTGTCTTGATTGACTACACGGATGTTGAATGAACGGCTTAAGTTGACGTCTCGGCACTGCTACTGCACCGTGTTTTGTGGTTCTGATCTCTACACTGCACAAATATAGTGTGGTCCACATATTATAGTTGTGCCGAGTTTGGGTGTTCTTTGTTTCCGTTGTTTGAACGTTTGTAAAGTAGGTACACCTGACCAAGGGCAGGAGTCGTTTTTGAAAAAAGATCTATATCCTAACTAGGTTTTTATTTCGTCGTATCAATTGCCTATTCTTTTTATTAACTATTGACCAAGGAGGTTTTGGTTTTGAACTTCAGTGCTTGTAAATTTCGACTTTGTTGAGAGTATGAGTGCGTATACCTACATTGTAAGTTAACCTTTTAGTTCAAGTATGAAACAAAAACAAGTTTGTACCATTTAACGGTCTAAAGAGACAATGGTCCACCAGGTTTGGTGAGTTATGTGAAGTCAACCTTGTGGGTCCTTAACTGTGAAGTCATTTTGGCATAACCACTTCATATAGTAGTTGGGTCACACTTACTATATAAGTAGCCTGGTTAGAAGGTGATCCTATCGGTATAAGGCAAAGTTTTCAGAACCTCGCTTGTCCATTTGTCGGCCTCGATGGCGTAGTGGTTAGTGTAACCGACTGCTACGCCTGAGGTCGCGGGTTCGATTCCCGCACAAGTCAAATATTTGTGTGCATGAACATGGATGTTTGTCTTGGTCTGGGTGTTTCTATGTATAATATGTATGTATTTACAAAAAAAAAAAAAAAAGTATATATGTATGTTTATCCATTGTCTAGTACCCATAGTACAAGCTTTGCTTAGTTTGGGCTAGATGGTGTTGTGTGTATGTGGTAGAATATTTATTATTTATTTATTTATTATATATTGTTCTAATCTATGTAGTTGTGCCTTTCAAGTTTCTCTTTAGTAAGTTTTCTGAAATAATAGTTTCTTTATTGTAATACTAGATTTTGCCAGCGATTTCGCTGGCGTATGTTAGGTTAGTAAGTCTTTTTTTTTCTGGATGAAAGGTACCCTATGTCCTATATTGTTCCCCTGACAACGTGTAGGTATACGAAATTTCATGATGATTGCTTGGATTGCTCGAGTAGCTAAGGCGTAAAAGCGTAACAAATAAACGAACATATGCACATTCGCATATATAATATTACAGTTAGAAAAGTCAGGTTACAATTTTTAAAAAAATTGTATACTTAGCTATGCAAATAGCTGGCTCTTTTAAAGGAAATTACTGTATGAGCACCTTTGGTTTTTAAACAAATGTATGCGCGGTTAAAACGTCTTGGCATCAATTGACGTAATTTCTAAAGAAATCGTCTCGGTTACATGTACGGAGTCACGTGACTGTGTGTCAGACGAGCTGATTCGACGTGGTGGCGTGCCAAGGACGTTAGTAGTTGGATCATACTAACTAGTAACTAACAGAGTTTAAATCAAAGTCAATAGAATAAAGTTAACAGAGACATTCACATATAATTAACAATTGTCAAAGTGCATGTGCTACCCCAATTACAAATATGCACAGCACTGGTAGGTAGACAACATGAAAAAACTAAAACTTAACTAAGCCGAAGTGGTAGTCACCAGAGAGACAATATTCCTTACAAAGCTAGAGACATAAGACAGTATTTTAAACACAAGCATTCTTATGGCATATACTATAAATAGATATTTTTGTACCTCTATAATATTACTTCATCTTTTAACGTGGGTGTGGACGATTATGTAGCTATATAACAAGGAAGCTCAAATTGACCATTAGCACCCATCTAGAAACTATAATAACAGTATTCTGCAATATCTTGTTCAATCTAATAATAATGGTTTTACCTACCAAACCGTTCGATATGGCTATTATACTGATTTCTTTAGAAATGATTGTATGTTTCGATGTTTTCTTATTATTGAAACTAATTCTCAGCACTTACTGCAATTGAATAAGCTATCTTTTCGGTAACTTTTTACCGATATACTCATACTCACTTACATACAAGTAGTATTTTATTAACTTGGCAAGTATATTGTTAACTTGGCAAGCAACATTATTGCACTGGTCACATGTCAAAATAATTGGCCGGTTCTGGGAATTCTTTGTAACCATTCAAAGTTTAAAATCCCCTGCAGTACAGGAATTATTCCTATGAGCCTAAAAATAATAAAAATGTAAAGTCCATAATGAGACATACTAAGATGTCTGTCTAGTCACTTTGTCTGAGTAGTAAACGGAAGCAGACAAAACCTTAAATTTTTTTTAAACCCGATATCGTCGAGCGCGTTTTCGTTCAATGGGAATTGTAATACTTTTATTAATTCATAGCCTAATGAATGACATGGAATTTATACTTGGTTCGGGAACTAGATAACTCATACACACACGCACACTAACAAACACATACACACACACTTACATTATGTAACTCTTGGTTCGACTTAGCTAATCGAATTCAACAAAGGCTAGCCTATAATAATTCAGGCTTCAGATAATAATTTATAAAGCCTTAGTTTATAAACTCTCTAGACTTTAATGGAAAGTCAGTATCAATATTGTAATCGTAGCGCTAAAGTAAAGGAACAATAAAACGACCATAAACCTGGACACGCAGTCGAACTTCTGACCCCACATTATACTCAACGCGAGTTGCCTTGAAACACTTTCAATCAGACATTTAATTTGCGTCAGCCAGTTGCGACTCAAGCTGTTTGTATGTCCGATTAGTAATTTGTATGCTTGACCATTAGGGCTATCTATGATAGAGACCAAAGAATATTTCTTTGTTTTTTGTTTTAACACTAAAAACTCTCACCGAGATCAATTTCTATTATGTCTGCTATACAACGTTGAAAGTGGTAAAGACAGGTCTCGGTTTAGTACTTATATTGGAGGTGGATTTTTTGACAATCAAACAATAAATACAACGTAGTCTGCCTTGTTAGTCCCGTGACATATGATACATCCCTACGATACTAAGATTGTTTCTGTGACCAAAATTGCTTGCTTGGGGACGCAATATATTGTTTGATTATGGCGCCTTTTGTGTGGTGGCTTTACAAATACAGTACAACAAATAGCTATGATGTTTAGTCACACACATACCCAAAATCTACAGGTCGCACTAATGATTGTACCCTGTGGAGATCAAACTAGATACCTATCACTGACGTATTGCCAGGCAGACTTACCTGAAGTTGCGCTATCTGACAATTTTTGTAAGTAAAAAAACGGCTGTGTAATATCGTATCCCGATTTCAAGCTTACGTTGCCAGTAGTTTTATATTTACAGTATTGGCAACCCTACGGATTAGTTATAATTTGCGTAAACATGCACGTTCATTATAACATTTGCGTACTCGGTGATAATTGTAGTTATTAAGACTGCCGCTGCCAAATTTATTCTTACTAATCGTCTTATAACTACTGGGTACAATGATAGATGACAAAACATTTTATTTAATTCTAGCTAATGCTCGGCAGGAGTAGTATTCTCGTCACTTTTTATCTGTAATCGATGCGGCACATAACAACTCGCAAAAGTCGCTCGCAATCCGATGTATGGTATAAGACCGCGTATGTTACGAACATATAGACAAACATGTAAAAGAAGACACAATAAAATGTACAAAATAAACAAAGCAAAACAATAAGCAGCCACAGTTGATCATAACTTTATACAACACATTTATTTTGAAGACTGCACGTATGGTGCAAAAGTGAGTGTTGAGAACGTCAGGGATTCTATTCTACTCAAACAATATTATATGTAATGTGTATGTATGCCTATGACGTCTGCTTGTGATCCTTACTTTACGATTACTTATCGAGACCCGTGCCGTGAGGCTAAGCGCATCGGTCTGTTAACGTATTATTAAAATAAAATAATGACTTAGCTCCAAAATGTATTGGTTACTATATATGTATGTATATACATAGATATCATAGATATGAACATTATTTTATTGAAATTAAACTACTATATACGGATTTTATCGCGTTGTTTATTTATCACATATATATTACAAAATTTTGAAAATATTACACTACTACTACTATACATTTAATTTTACTAATTTATAAGCTAATATTATTTATTATTATTTAAACTATTAAATCTATTTATTTTTGGTTTACACTTTCCCCGACGTTTCGGTTGCTTTTCAGCAGCCATGGTCACGGGGAGACTAAGATGGTAGTTGTCTCAATGTTCCAGTGTAGTTATTTCAAAGTACCCGAACATAATTTAAACATTGGTGTTTCTATTTACGCAGAATGAGCTCAAAGTATCATGAAGTCTAGCTGTGGTTTGTTTCTTCTTGGGTTTGACTATTTGAAGTACTGGATCCCAAGCTGGTGGTACATTCCGACCATCTTCTCTACTGAAATTGGGATGTTTTTTGATTTCAATAGCCTCGCGAAGCATCCTTGGTAGGAATCGGTGTCGGTAGGAGTCAATGAATAAAATTCGCGTAAACAGAAGACAATATTATGTAAAACATTATTTTATGTCGAAGTCGCTCGTTTATTTCTATTTTATTTCTATTTTAAAGTTAGGTCGAATATTAAACACGACATTGAAATATTGTATTGATATTGCATTTGAAAATGTTTTATAGTTGCCATTAGCTGAAAGCTACGTAAATAAATGACGTCACTACTGACGTGTTTCGGGGATAAACAAAGAAAATATTTCGATATCTTTACATTTTCGCGAGAAAGTGATTCAGAACAATTTGAGTGGCGATCATTAACCTCAATAGCAAAAAAATACGTTCTTAATGCATCATACTGTCTGTCTAGAAGTTTAGAGTTGTCTTATTCTTAATCAGCGAATGGAATCCTAAATAATATTATAAATAAGAATGTAAGTTTGTATTTTGTTTGTTCCGGTTTCACGACTTAATTAGTCGACCGATCATTATTGAAATTTCGCATATCGCATGTCAGAAAAGGACATAAAGTACGCTTATCCAGAAAAAGTACTGTTCCCGAGGAATAAAAATTTATTGACTGAATCTAGAGTAACGCGAGTGAATCTGCGGAAATAATCCAGTAATAATATTAATATAAAAATAACTCCGTCTGGTTGTTTTCACAAGTGTGTCCTTATAAAAAGCCAATGCAGCCGCGGGTAACAACTAGTGTTAGTACATTAAATGCTGTACCTCGTTTAATCTTAAGAACTGAAGTAGTTACAAATATGAATATCTAAACTTTCCTTCAAAACTTTCCTACGGCGCCTCTTAAATATGCAATCACAGCTAGAAAGTTAAATCCGATATTAATAAAAACTTAACCTACCTATCTATCGCGCCGCATCGCTTCCGAAGCGTACTTTTGCATTATGAAATCATTTCACACACGTTTTAGAAACTTGCAACTTTGCCAATGAAAGTTGCAAAATATTCTTTGTTTTGGTAAAGTTCGTGTTAATTTTCTATGTTTACTTAAAACTATTTGGTTAGTTGCTTAAACAGTTTCATCGTGGCAATGATCCGAAGATGACAGTTTTAGGTGATATTTTTATATCTGTACTAATACTATGAAAAGTAAAATTGTTTATTATATGTAGGAGTTAATCTCTAGAACCGCTAAACCAATTCTAAAATATGTTTCGCTTAAAGAAAGTATTCATGAGTAAAATAGGTTACGTTTTGATGACATACTTACGATGCGAGCGAAGTGACGAACAGCGGTAATTATATAAAATGAAAAGTGTAAAATTGAAGGCTTTTCTAATACAACATGCTTGATATTCCGGTGATATTTATGGGTGATATATGGTTTTCTTAACAGCAGTAGAGAGACCGGCGGCCTACCTGACGATAAACGTAACTCATATGTAGACATAGTTGTTTTGATAGTGACTGCTATATGATAATAAGGCAACTAAATTAATGTTTTACACTACAAATATAAGTCATATTCCAAAAAGTAAGGATTGTGATTACCCAAAAAGCATTTATTATTTCACTAGATTTTGCCCGCGGTCTCGCTCGCGTGAATGTAGGTTAAGTTAAATTAATAAAATACCTTTTTCCTGGATGAATGGTACTGTCTTTTCCTGGTCACCTGAAAACATATATGCAAAATTTCACGCTGATCAGTCGCGTACAAGCGTAAAAACAAACAAACAAACTCATATTCGCATTTATAATATTAATTATTTCATTATACCGCAGTATATTTTTTAACGGAAATTAGTACCAAAATCAATTATCATATCGCAATAGTCAATATCAGCAGTAATGCTATGCTCCCCTGACATTTTGCAACTGGTGACCTTTCTCAGATCACATAAACGTTACTTATCGTCATCAATAAAACAAATCATGGTAACTAGTTTTACATATATTACTACAACTACAATTGTAACATATACTTATCTAATGTTTATGAAATAACAATAAGAAAGAAAACAATAGGTTTTTATGGTACTTACTGTGGAATTCATGCCAAACAAGCAGATATGTCCTTGGCGCTTCACTTTGTTAAGTGTGCAAATATTTTATTATGATATACGGCTTTTCTATTGTTGCACTTAAACACATTATGTATGAACAAGGCAATTTGATATAGCGAAAACATTTTATTGTTACGTGCTGCTTTTATGTTCGTTTTTTCACGTGGTTATTTTTTATCATTCTTGTCTTTTATACACACGTGTAAGATAACATAGACCTACGTATCGTCCAAAAACTAACCAAAGCCACACCCACATTTTGCTATAGCCATATTTTAGAACCCTGCTGCTACTATGAGTTAGAAAAATCCAATGCCCATCCAATCCACTTTGCTTGACCCGGAAATCGAAATCGAATCGATCGCAACCTTACACCATAGTAATAGCGAGGTATTCAGTCAACGAGTCGTACAGGCAGCAAAAGCAAGATATTACAGAAAATATTAAAAGCGAAATTACGACCCATACCAGTCATTCGGTACCATAATAACTTTCTGATTGCAGTCTTCCATTGATGACGCTACAAAATAAATGACATTATAATGAATGAGACTGCTTTCAATGATCTATAACTGTACAATAATTATTTACATTATCTTCTTTAATTGTTTTTAAGATAGGTGAATAGGTCTTTTGAGACCTATGGCACTAGTTTTGCTACGATCACGGGTTCTAAATGCAAAAACAAGCAGATGTGGTAAAACAAAACATGTTTTAGATGCCACGAAATTAGACGACAGTCTATTGCCATTGAAATACTCCGTATACATTGAAAGACTCCGTTTTGTTAATGAAAATTATCTAACAGAATGATACAACCACTCTTTGCCGAATCGAAGGAACGATTTCGATTCGATTCGATTCTCTGCTCGTGCCGCAATACTCAGTCATCGATCGGGAACAAGGCAATATATATTCTGCCTTTTCTATGTCACTTACTTGTTGCAACTGTCGATTATGTAGCTACTTACCCACTTATATAAATTAGTTTTAGAATTGTTAATCCAATTGCCTTTCTAATTTTGCGATGACAATCGTTAAATTACCTAATTTGCTTTACAAATGGTCTTTCTACGGTCCAATATTGATTAACAAACATTTTCGGTCAAGAATTGAATGGTTTATGTCCATATTATAAGCAATTACTACGTTTCAAAATTTGATAAAGGATAACGCTAATTAGTCTCATTATATTTGGCTCGCTATATTAGGAATCATTTGATAAAAGGATGTGTGGCGACAACCGGCCACAGTTTTATACTTAAGGCTCTTAAACACATAAATAACATGTTCAACTTGAGATAATTAATTTGCGTATGTAACCCGTACCAGCTACAAGCACCTTTAAACTGCTACAGAAAATTGTCTTTAAAAATCCATTAACATCTTCTCTGAGGCGACAACTAAATGTATAACGCCTGGATCAGTTATCGCGTTTGCTCTCAAATTAATATCGTTGGACAATATTTGAATGGGAGCATTTTAGTTAAGTGTAATAATAAAATTCTTAATAAACCACATATATAGCATACTGTTACTGTGTACTGTTGCCCTAATGTTTAGGTACGTCAGTTCTGGTGCTTAAAACGTGGGGAATCGATCCTAAATTGTTATTGGGCTTTTCTCTTCATGCATTCTCAGTAGCCGTAGAGAAACTGGCAATGTAGCCTGAAGTACACCAATCAGTTCGCCTAATACCAGGAGATCTAATGTTCCAAAAGTATTATTGGCGAAATGTGGGTGCCACTTCCGGGCTGAAGCGTGAGTCTATGTATGTATTGATAAATGCGTGCCATGAATTACGTTATTATTTCCAATTACGTGTTCTATCACAATAAAACACCGGTATCATGTGTCATATAGTTGAACCGTAGTGCATACAGCGTGTTGATAACGGGTACAAGTATTTAATAGACAATAGGCCGGGTGTCAGGACAATGGCGTAAAACATCTGACTATCATTCAATAGATGGTAACTGTAAATGCACGCGACAATCGCTTTGAATTGACATTTACTGATTTATTTATTTAACAGGTTGACTTGTTTATTTGTAGAAGAATAGCAGTACTATCAATTCTTGGTATGCCAGACATAATATAATATATTGAAACCTATCGTGACGGGCCGCCGGTGTGCCGCTACGATTCAATACTGTATTTAAATCAACATTATACCAACCAAAGATTTTATAAGTAAATGTCCATAAGTGGGTCATAATAACATGTGCGTAGTAGGAATGTGTAAATAATCAAGTAGTTTCATATTTAGAGCGTAGACACTAAATCGAACAATAAAGAACTACATATGTCACTTTAGTACGATAAGAACATACATATTTGTTAAGTAATATTAGTTATCACTAATTAAAATCATGTAATTGTAGTTTAAAACCGTCAATAACCTTACGGTAAGCGCTTGCCAGCTGGTGAACCATATGTTTGCCATCTATGTGGTATAAACAAAATTCGCACCGGCTGTGATTCGTTCGAAAATTGGTCATTCTAAATATAAATGTGCAAACAATAGATTATAAAAAAAATTGACATTACATAAATTGTCTGAACAATTTTCTCCAGTTTGATTATGTATAAAATGGCTATATCGTAAAATGAGTTAGAAAGGAGATATTGACAAAAAACCTGTTACAAGGCGTCATTTTTCCAGTATGATGGCGCGAGCGGTAAGGATACAAATTTTGGTTGCAAATAAATTTTATTATTTATTATACGAGGCAAAGTTGAAATTCGGAAAGAGCACTTCGATATCTATAACATTACTAATTTTCAAAACTCCTGGTGAACTTGCCAGGTAACATCTTTAATTCGGACCAAATGACTGTACTATTTGTTGATATAGTATATCAGCTAAGCCACGGGAGTAAGCCATAGTAATTGTATACGTCTAAAATGAGCTCAATATTGCTTTCATAAATAATATCTTTGCATATTTATGACTTTGTTTAATACAAGATAATATTGATTTATTGATAGAAATATAGTTGTTGAACTAGATTCGTTTAGCACCATATACCTAAACTAATAGTAAGATACATTTTATTAAAATCTAGAACAGTAGGTAATATCTGTTTTTACGCAGTGTATAGCATAGATTTGAATGACATTTGGCAGATAGCTCGAAAGTTGAACGCGAAACTGGGAGATTGATCTTTTTATAGCCACGTGCTATTAAACTGGGATTTAAGAGGTTTGGTTTATAGGGTTTTAATAAATTAATCAATAAGGTGTGATAAGTGGAGAGAACGCCATAAATATTGTTAATCCTAAAAACCTAACCAAGATTGTTCTGCCTGTTCTAATAATGTTTACTCCACGTCAAAACAATTTTTTTATATATTTGAGAAGCTTTACAAAAGTACAATACTGAATAGGATTATAATGTATATTTATTTCCTGGTGATATCTTTCTCAGTTCTAGATATAATGTACTCTAAATAAATATGACATTTCTGCAAAGATTATCCGCCTTATTGTAAAATGTGGACCAATGTTTAATGTTTAGATTTCACCCACGTCTCGCCTGACCCTTTAATTAGGGAAGGTTACAATAGTTGCAATAGTTGGGGTAGGCAATCAGATGGACAATATGAGGGTGCGTGGCGGGTTCTTATCTGCCCAATTATTTTATTACTATGGATTTCCGTCAAGTTCCGCCTAATTCCATTTAACCTTTTCTAGATTTAAGCTACTACACAAATAATGTTAATATAAAACATAGTCTAACGCCTAAATAACCCACTGTTCGAAGCACTAAATCTAAACCTGCGCTCAACTTAGTTCATATCAAGTTACAAACGACAAGTTCACCAGATAGGTATCAGGTTTTATTGACAGAAACTATTGTGTAGCTATCCTTTGTAACCTGAAGTAATCTAAGATTATCACTATGGGCAACAAAACAATCAACCGCGGCTGGGAACACCCAAGGGGTGATTACCCGATGACTTAGACGCGTAGGTACAATCACGGCCCGCCGGCAATCATTAACAATACGGGGATTTTTATTCTAAGGGGTTAGCCCCTTCGTAACGTTTATACCACTTTATTTTAGGACTGACCTCTGCCAGACAGAAGAACAGTAGACCAACCATGAAACGTAGATGTCGTAGTTTCGGGGTGACACGGTACGCCGTGAAACATTTATACCAAAATTCGTCCTGAATGTTGGATTCGTAATACGGAGTAGTTACAGACATTTTGAAGGATATAAATCCTAAGAAACTTCATTGCAAGTTTTTTCAGTCGGCCTGAAGTTTCGGATAGACATTTTCATGGTAGATCTATTGTTTTCTCGTACCAAAATAGCCCATAGGTAATATAACATAGTTTGCGCATACAACCTTCATATCATGGGACCAATGCAGACGACTCGGTACACCATCCATCAAATGAGCAACAATTTTCACATACCTCTCTATTTATTCTCACACTTATCTTGTTCAGGGTCGATAGCAACAGTGGCAGGCCATTGTAATCTTTACGCCCTGAGCGATAAGAACTGTAAACTTGAACGCTGATTGTTTCGTTTTTAATAGCGTCAATGATTTTAGCCCTATCATGGCCATTCACTAATATTATGGTTATCAGATCTAGTTCATGTACATAGGAGGTACAAAATGTCACATTTTAAGTGTTCTTATACATACAAATTGTTGAAAAGAGCTATTCATTCATAGTATACCAATATTTCGCACTCTTAATAAAACAGCAACTAAACTCTTGGAAATTTGGAAGTAAGGCAATTTCAATTTTAATTGTGTGCCTTTAATTCTAATATTACATTTATGTTAAGTAATTAAAACAGAGTTTAAATTTGTTTAACCTAAAATACTCAAATAAGTCTCTCTTTTAATAAATGTACATATGACTCCAAGGGATTACCGTTGAATAGAATCATATCTAGATTTTGCCAGCTATGTCATTCGGCTTATTACTCCTTGACTTACTTTCTATCGTACAGAACAATCAAATAACCCTTTGTATTATAATCAACTTATTAATACAATAAAATTGATAGTAGGTACTATCCGTACGATAATCCGTCTAGTTAAGAAGATACGAGAAAATTCATTAACTTTTTTGTTTAGTGACAGGGATTAACACGCCTTTATTTTAATTTGGAAACTACCAACCCTAACTTCTATGTGATAGTCAGGTAGTGACTCACGAATGTTCGTCGACAGCAGCTTAAACTGTGAACAGCCTTGAAAGTGTTTATTAATTCGCGTGATATCGCTGTAATACAACTGACATATAACGAGACAAGTTAGCCTCCATAACCATAGATTATTAACAGATTTATTAATATGCATCTATTTTAATGTTTATTTATGCTTTTGCTGATATTTGAACTTGCAAATTACTCATTTGTATTTTGCATAGAAAACGAATTATTTGTTTTCCATATTCAATGTTGTTAGTTAGTAATTATCGTGTGCATGTTTGCTGTGTATAATAAATCCTAAACTGGCTTGTTAACTGTCACAAATTAACTCACTGCTAGTACTGATTTGGTTGGATGTAACCCTGAGAAGACAATGCATTAACGATAGATAGTAAAAAAGTATACGCGACACATAATTATGTTTTTAATAACCTCGAATGCAATTCACGTTTATTTGCGTGCCTGTGTTCACAATCCCCAAGATACTAAGAGCTTCACAAACATTGAAAGTGCGAACACAACGAAAACCCAGACTCAGTATAACTGTGGGTCATATTATTATAATTTCGATCCATTGCGGAGACAAGAGGTATTAAAATGTCGTCTTTTGTAACAAGGTACCAAATGGACGGCCGAAATCCATTTTCTTCCCTAGAAAAGTATTCGAAATTTCGAATATTTGGAATACTTTTCTAGACAAGGCCAACAGTCCCCGGTAGAAACTGGTGACTGTATATTGGTGTATGCTGTTTTAAATATATTGCCCAATAAAGTAAATGTATTGCATATATTACGTATATAATACTGATGTAATAACTGCAAACAAATCTAAATAAGATACTCAAGATAAGCTCCTTCAATTAGCGCCAATAAGGATGATAGTATTTGATAAGGAAATGTTTAGGTATGAGTCGTAAATAACATAGCAAGATATGAACACAAATATTATGATGCTCGCGAAGAGATCATTACTAAGTAACAGAGTGCGATAGTATCTAAAATGGTTGTCGAGAATTCCTGCATCAAGTATTTCAATGACTTGTTGGTCTAAAGCAATATTCGTAAATTGCTGACCGCAAGGTTCCTAGTTCGATAACCGTATAGACCAAAATGATTATGAGATTTTATGTGAAAAATTATACTCTGGTACTTAACTAGAACAATTCGTTATGGAATTTTCTTTTCTAGTCTTAAAAGCCAAGGAGATCTAAAATTATGATCTTTCATTGAGTTGACGATTGAAGCAGACCACTGTAATCTTTTAAATAGTAATGAAATATCACATTTCAGTGGAGTCCTATGCGTATTTATTAATACTTACTTACTTCGCTGGCTCAGCGATCCGAAGTGGATCTTGGCCTCTGACATTAAAGTGCGCCGTTCTTTCCTATTTTGTGTCAAGTCAGACCAATCGAGCACATTTATCTCTTTCAGGTCTTTAGCTAGTTCATCTTTCCAGCGGTACCTTGGGCGACCCACTAGACGACGCTCGGTGGGTTGCCCGAGATATACTTTTTTGGCAGCTCGATCCTCTGCCATTCCTTTCACATCTCCGAACCAGCGAAGTCGTGTAGCTTTTATTTTCCCGATGATATCAGGGATGGCTCTGACACTAGATCTTCAATCTCGCTGCGAACGCTGTATTTATTAATACGGTGTTCTTTATTTAGATCCGGCAAATAAGTATGCCGGATTTGGATTGAGTAATCATATAGGCCTAAAGCGTGATTGAATTTTACGAAAACGTTTTATTATAAATCCAATTAACCTCTCGTTAACGGCGAACTTGCCCAAATACACGTAAACGTTCACCTATTAGGTTCTTCAATGTTATAAATAAGTAAGTGAATAAATGTTAGATTTATATATTATTGGACCTGCATATGTATTTTAAGTTTAGGATATGATATACTTAATTCTGCCCGAGGCTTCGATGCGTTAATGTAAGTAGGGTATGACAATAAATTTCTTTCCCTTGGGATCAGTATTTTTTCCTGGATGACTAGTATCCTATGTTCTATTCTCTCCCTGACAACGGGTATGCGAAATTTCATAATGATCGATAGTTAAGTCGTGAAAGCGTAACCAAAAACAAAAACATTTATAATATTAGTTAGAATTAGAAGATTCTTAAAATTACAATATTTCACATTTTCTAACAAGAGCTTCTTTCTACCTACAGAGGGCAGAGTGGAAGTGTCCCGTGAGAACAAGTACCTCAGTACGATGGCGCCGGGCAAGGTATTCGGCGAGCTGGCAATCTTATACAACTGCAAACGCACGGCCACCATCAAGGCAGCTACGGACTGTCGCCTCTGGGCGATCGAGCGCCAGTGCTTCCAGACCATCATGATGCGCACTGGACTCATCCGCCAGGCCGAATATACTGACTTCCTGAAGAGGTACGTTGTAATCAATAAATAACATTTACTGTACCCACGCTTATGGTTCATCGCATCGCAAATAAAACTTTTGTTTGTAAGTAAGTTTTATTTGCGATTCAACATTTATTCAGCTGTCTTATTCGCGCTCGCGTGGCATATCATCAAAACATAGTATTTGCTACCTAGCAATAGTATAGCTTTCTTTTAGTAAAATAATACAAGAAGCGGTAGAGTAGTCACAGCGATCACATTCAAACTTTACCTTTAGTATTATAACAATATGAACCGAAATGTGGTTCAATATGAAGCGAACTTATCGACAGGCAAAAAAGGAAATAGATCATATGCATTTTGAGAGTTCTCGAATAGACATAAAAACTCCTAACACAGTGCCTGCTGGAGGAACAGGAATTGACGCAATACCTATTATGGAAACGATGGGTAATAAACTAATTGAAGGAAAAGAAATATGAATACTACCGAATTGGTAACTTTACAATGAATGGTCCCAGGGGAATTATTCCTAATTAAAGTTCGCCGGTATGACTCATAAATAAACGAACGTACACATGTACACATCCGTGTACGCTGTCTCGTTGGTACCAGAGGATTTACCTACAATCATACAAATTTAGCTATATTACTTTTGTTTTGTGTAACCAGACTTAAGTCTGCCAGTCTTCAAAACGTAATAAAAGTATCATCGTCTTACTAAGAGCAAATGCTTTCTTCAATTGCGTTACTTTACGTCTTCATGGCTCTAAAGACATACTAGGTCAGGGCAAAATACCAACACCAAGATGTTAACTTTATCTAAAGTCTAAAATGTTGATAGCAGAACCAATATTTTCTCCATCTCTCAAACATTTACAGTCAGCTAGCTGTTACTCCTGACTAGGACCGTGATTTTTTTTAAACCTTTTATATCTTTCCTCATGCATCTAAGCCTCCATACCAATTTCATTCAAAATCAATTGAGCGATTCGTCCATTAAAAGTAGAACTACTAACTACTAGAAAAGAAGTGCAACGGAAAAATAGTGCAGCTTCACTTTGTTTTTGTTCAAATGCTATGTAGTTCTATAGACAGTATCGAGGTGCCGGCGCCGACTGGATTTCATTCGTGGCATGCACTTCAAGAGTGATTTTTTACCAATAAACTGCAACGGAGAAATCAAGTCATAGAAACAACTTTCCAGAGCATTTGTTTTAAACACACCACCTACATAGATGAGTTATAAAGTGCAACATAATTGCCATGATGTTCGTTTTATAGCGCCATCAATATCAATAGTTAAGAAGAAACACGCATCACCGCATGAAATGTGTGTCCCATATAAGTGAATGAAAACGCAAATCATTTACTCTTGACACAGATATAAAAACGATTGGCGTTTCCGTGTGTTATTGTTTAGATGGACTATTTCAACTTTGCTTCCTAATAAGACACGTTGTTTACAGTAACGAGGGCACTAACCCCGCGGGAGTAACTCGGCTGCTCAACAAAATGTTCTGATATTTCAACTACGTTTATACATGTTCATACGTGTCCTAATTCTCGTTGGAACACATGGTAGATTTCTTGAAGATTATTTATTATTTTCTGGTTATATGTATACTATTGTAGAACTGTAACGTGACTCTGTCTGTACATTGGATAGTTCAAAAATAAATTAGGGTCGACTATTTAGAGGTATCTGAACTCAAAACAATGCATTTATTTCATTTTCGTCTGTCTGTCTGTTTTGTATCAATACCACCACCATCAAATATCTTTGAATGAATCTTGATGGAGGTTTAACAATTTTGTAGCTTGTAATTTAATTTAAAAAGCTGAGTTGTCTTAAATTTCGTTCTATTGAGTGACATACATATATACGGTACATAGTGCAAAACGACCCATAGGACGTGCCGAAATATAGTTCATACGAACGAAGACGCAAGCAAAAACGATTAAACATTTAAGGTACAATTTTAGTCCTTTGTTTACGAATACGTTAAAGTTGTCTCTAACGCACATGTTCATTATTTTAAAGCTTTACTTCCCAGATAAAATTTATATGGAATACAGTTAATTTTATGTGATAATAAACTAAGACTTAATGTCTACCATTACCTACATAAACTATCGTAGTTCCTTATGATACAACAAATTATGTAATAAATGCAGAGAAACTGAATGTTTTGTTACGTATATACGTCTAAATTGCTGCACAGCTTTTGATGTAGTTAAGTATCATGAATAGCTTTGCAAAAGCCGGGGCAGATGGCAAGTTTTTAAAACAACCAGTAGACAATATATTATTAATATTTTATGATATAAAGATGAAATAATTTTGTTCAAACAAGTTGGTCTCACATACATATCTTGTTATAAATACTTCTAATCAGGAATGTGTCGAAGCTTCTTTATCGCAGGTCTGATGTCTTAGCGAATAGATTAAAAAATATTCTATCTGAAATATTAAGCCACATTTAATTGCATAATTACCTGCTATGTGTATTATTTTCATAATTTATTCAAAAGTAAATATTGAGATATCTTTAATAAAATAAAATATTTTATTTGGAATCTAGTAACTAATTTATTAGATGCTTTTGAAATTCTAAGACAAAGCTTAGTTTATACATAAATTCAGTGTAATCGGAATCAAGAAAAAGATCTGCGTTTTATACATGTTTGTAATCCACATTTTATGATTCACATTGCTTGTGCCTCCACACACTTCCGTCTTTATTATTCCTTTTGAATAGATCCTTATTCCCTGTTTACCGTTCACAACAATACAAACTTGCCTCCGAGAGCATTACCGATGACAGGAAAGGATATTGACCTCAGGACACTTATGCAAATGCAATGGGCCCATTCTTCTGCTTTCGAGCTCGCACTTTTACAATAGCGACTGGATATATATATACATAGGCACTCTATATAGACCTTGACATGCGTCGTGTGAAGAGATCGCAATGATTTAGAGCGGGCATACATACTGTTTCACCATGCTTCGGTGTTAAAGTAATGAAAACAGACCTTCGAGATGGACGCACCGATTAATTTAGGTTATTTTATGTACTTGTAACATCTAAACTTTATGCATGCCATAAACCTGAATCAGAGAATAGATAATTGTACTACGTATCTGAAAATAGTTTCTTTAACAGTAGAATAAATGATCGGGTTTTTAAAAGTGTAGTGTTTTAGTAAATGCAAAATATACTGGCGGGTTTAGGAAGACATGTCATAAAGTTTGTAAAAATCTCCGCAAGGTTACCTTTAACAATATTGGAATCATAACGGGTTCTCTTCTTTTTCTCTCTTTTTTTTGTCCAACAATACAACCGGTAATATTAAGAAAAGCAATTACTTACTTCGATTTCAAACCGAAAATAGTTCTCTTTCGTAATATACAAACAACATATTCTTACCGCACCGGACCCATTCACTATATTATTATGTGTGGTCGTTCTAAATGTTACAGCATTGTTAGGCTAGATAATCGTAACCAAGAGCATGAAGCTCATATCAGATGGTGTCAAGAGTGCAGTAAAACTAAACATTAAACAATAATCAACGTAGACGATGTCAGTAGATTAATTAATAGAAACGATGTTATGGGAACACTCAACGTGTAGAAGTGAAATATCAAAACATTCTCAGTAATTGGTAAACTACATGTGATTACTCGCGTTCTAAAGAATTTAGAGGCATGTAGTAGCATTAACCATAAATGGCATATTAAAATGAAATTTGAAGTTAGTTATAGATGGAAAACATCGTAAAATTTCATACAACGATCACAAACGCACTCAAAATTTTATTAATCAATTTCAAGAGACCTACGGGTGCCTTTATTTAATACTTTTATTTGTGTTCGTCGTACGTTGCGCTATGTAACTATATCACCCTCCATTTACTATCAAGGGTATCGTGTTGTAGAATGCTAAGCATCTGTTACTTTATATCCTTAGTTAAGTACTCGCTTGCAGCACGGTGATCCATCTTAGTTGAAGACATCATGCTGAAGATTAATGCCTCGATGCTATGTTAATCTAAGTTATTGCTTTATTTTATAACTTGCCTGGTTTCACGTTTAGAATATGGATGGAAAAGTTAAAAATAAACAAGGTTATCTTCAGGTCAAGTTAAGTCGTTACGTTGTTGTCTTATTCGGCAATAGCGGAAGAATCATGTTTATAAATGTAGGTAACTTGTGTTTGTGATGTTTCTGGTTTTAATCCGAAACTGACACGTAGGCAATATCTTATGTATCGATTCGATATGTACACATGGAATGTATGTACTACAGTTATTAAATAGACAATAAAACAAAGCCGTGTTGACGAAACCAGTGTCAGCGCTGTGTTGCTTAAGGCAACGCGGCGCGGCAGTGGCGCGCGCGCACAATTTACGAAACTCACTAGCCCGTCACGTTTGCAAGTTGACATTTTGAGACTGCAATCCTTTCACTACAACGACGTAATATCTATTCTAAGAAAGCAAAATTAAAGAACAGGAGAACATGTAGAACATTTTCACTCAGTTGCATACATTTTAAAACGCACGTAATGATTTTACCGTTGGAATAGTTAGACTGATTTATTAATTTTGTCTGACTAAAGAATAACCGACTACAGAGGAATCCTGCACTATAAAATCTGATATCATATTATTATGTACGGTATCACTGATGTGCAAGACCACATTTCTTAGTACATACAATTGTCCTACGTATCGTCTTTTTACATTGTAACGCTGCGTTCTTACCTTCACGCTTTCACGAATCGGTTTACTAATATGGGTTTCAGTGACGTATAGAAACATAATTATAAGCATTGTGACTCTTGAAACAGACCGAAAGCAGTATGCTTTTATTTTTAACTAGATATTGCCTGTGGCTTCGCTCGCGTTAATGTAGGTTATGTCAATAAATTTATATCTCTCGAGAATAGTACCTTTTCTGGATGAAAGGTACGCTAAGTCTTTTCCTTTTCTGTGCCCCTGGTAACGTATATGCGAAATTTCATAATGATCGGTCGAGTAGTTAAGGCATGAAAGCGTATAATATACAAACAAACAAATTCACATTCGCATTTACGATAATGGATAGGATTAACGCTAAGACTGAAAACGTAAAGATAGACGTACCGTTAGGATAGATTTTAAAACTATTATGACAATTATCTCCTTGCACTTGCACCACTGTTTTATCTTGCAAGTTCCTTGCTGTCTTTACTGCAGGCTACGTCTCACGGTTATATTTCTCGCGGTTCTGTGTATTTCGCGTAATAACGACCTTTAATGTGGCTGTACCGTATGTGTGGCATGCAATACGAAATAAAGAATTCTAATATGCTACCTACATACTGCGATACATGCTTGTCTGATGTCGTGCCTTCTACGAATTCTCCGTACATTGTGATGACACCAACCTATTTGGTGCGTTCGGTGCGATACAACAGCTTATCTACATGTGGCTATTTATATCCTACCTATTCTATATGAGCATTCTTCTTTATCGTAATTTGAACCATAAGGAGATAAGCATGTTCATCTATTCTGATGTGTCCAACAGTTTGGCATTTGGAGTTCTTGCTAGGCGTGTCAATTTTATAGTGAACCTTTAAAGAGCAAAAAATATTTACCTGCTTTGTTTGTTCAGACGGTATTCATCTACGCATTTAACAAAATTTCTGCTACCTATTTAAGAACAATCTGTTCTCATAAGCTCTATACAAATATAAGAGACATGTTACACCTGTCATAAGTTTGATACAATCAGCTCAAAATGTACAACTACATTATATTGTTTTCTGTCAAAACAAAACAGTGACGTTTGTTATCTTCTTTAAGTTTTTATACAGTCTAATATTTACTATAGATATACAGATACCATAACTGATAATAACAAGACAAACTTGAAAAAGGAATTGTTAATATTATGATCATTAACGAATGCATTTTTGGAGTTAATGATTTTATCTCCTTTGTTGTGACTAAATAGTGTTAATTGAAATGGGTTAAAGTTATCACACATCATGACAAGCAAAAGTGTTTGAATATTCAGTTAATAACCTCCATATGAACGAGACAGAAAATGTATAGCAAATTATCCGTAATATTTACTTTGTTTACTAAACGATACGCACTTTTAAAATGTATCTCATACCAAATTAAAAGAATCGTGACGTTGCTTGTAAAATGTAATAAACTGCGATAGCCTTCGTTGCAACAGCAATTGGCTATATTGCCAAAAGAAATACATAAATGTCTTATTTACTCCAAAAGTTATAATTATAAAAAGACTGTAAGACAAAGCAAGGTGACTTACAAATCTCTGCTTAAACTCTTCATGGATGGACGTACAGCTCTATATATAGGTATATACATGCAATAGATATATAGATTTTCCTGCACATGATCTTGAAGTAGAAGCTTCTGCCTCGACATACTTTAGCTAATTACCTTTATACATTAGCATCGAGTTACTCGATGTAGGAATGTAACTACTCAATAGATATCAATTTATGTGCGTTATCGATGTTCAACGTTCATTGTTTAGGGAACGACGAACATATAGTTGTTGCAGCGCATAAATGCACTCTTGTGTAGTAAAACGTATATGTACGTATAAGCACGTGCAAATGTGTGGGTGCGAGTGAAGACAGAATAACGCGATGACGTTTGAATATTCGATAGTTTTAACACATCGATACTTGCAACACACACACTAGTCAACTTGATGAGCATTTGTGAATTGAAATGACTACTTAAACGTCGATTGTTGAAGGCAATTGAAGGCTAAGAGATCCGGAACATGACATGATTTAAATTGGACAAACAATCGGGAATCAGATTGATTTTATTGACAAGTTGTTGAACAATTGAAACTTATGAAGCCTTATTGTTGTTGTCTTGTTTATTTCTTGAAACTCTAGAAGGAACATTTATACTTCTATCAATCTCAGTACTGAGGTTATATAGAAACACATATAATTTAAATGTGAATTACTTAAATATTATAGGCGATAGTTATCTAAAGTTGAAGATATATAGATTAATCACCATAAAGTGATTTAATAAACATTGGTAAATGCCTTTAAGGTATTTTAATTATTCAGATAGATTAAATATTAAAACGCAAGTATTTGTACCTTACACAACCTTAATTCCAGTAAACGGACGACTGATTTAATCAGAATAGTGGCATTTCCAAACGTACATTACGTTTAAAAATTAAATAAATTTATCAATATTAAACAGCTTCTTTATAGTGCAATAAAATCACTACTTTTTTACAATAAAACACACTATTTTCTCTCCAATCTTCAAATCATCAATGCGATGTTATGGCTAAGATTAGGTCTTCTACATTCGTATTGATTGCAATTTAATGGGCGCACAGCTGCACAACACGACAGTGTGCACTTATCAGACAATTAAACCCACATAAAAGAAACAAGTCATCACTATATACCACAATATTATTGTAACTGTATGTCACAGTAAGCGGGAACGAAAATTGCTTCAATCATATAATTTTTCACGGTCGATACTCCGCCAGTCAAAAGTTTATTGTGTCAATATTATTGTGCTACCGTATGTGACGATACACACGGTTTTGTTTACTTATATTGCATTGCGTCATACATCAATGTTTATTTCATAGTATTATCAAACTTCGTAGTAATCGATACTGTATTATATAAAGGCGAAATACCACGGAGTCATTGAGAAATATTTTCAACTTAAACTCACACGCTTAAGAAATGGGTAAATATGTTCAACAGCGCTAATTTGTTTAACGAAAAGGTATTTAGTTATTTTATTCCACAAAGTTATCAAATTAGCTTACTATAGTACCTATGCAAGTTTTTAACCTCGATAGATTATATCTTTGTTACTAATTTGATCTCTTGGTCAATGCTCTGGTCCCAGGGTCCAGACATATTGCTTTCTTTGTGTCTGGATGTCATCTATTTAAAAATGGATAAGATGTTGTTGGTTTGTCTGTTAAAATTTTCTACATTAACGACTTAAATATTCGATCTGATAATTGCATTAATAAATTGGAGCAAGCTCAATGCGAGATACTTCGTGATAGTTTTGTGTATGTAAATGTACATCCGGGCATAACTGCATCTAGAATAATATAAAATTAGTTTTACGGTATAATAGAGAAACTGGTTTATCAGCCAGTTTCTTATAAGACAATACATGAGAAAAATTGATTTTAATACACTCTATTTCATTCTAAATTGAATTTAGTTGTGTCATAGATCTCTACGACACAACTAATTCCATTCTATTTCGAAAACTATCTATTTTTATATCCTATAAAGTAGGTTTTGCTCAGTTCAGGATAAACTTAATTTATAGAATACACTTAAATATGATCTTAGCGTACCTGCTTTGAATATGCTTGTACTTTTTGCTATATTATTGGTAAGATGAGCATTACAGAAATTAAGCAACACTCATAAATTTCCAAAGCCAGTTTAGATAGTTGTATCCATTGAATATTCGCTACTTTGACTAGCTCGAGTATTTTACAGTATTATACCCGTTGTATAACATTTTTATAAAGGTCGTAAATTGCATAGTATAAGAGCATTTGTCTTCGAATGAGACTTTCAATTTTACACGTCCTCCGTTGGTGATATTTGAGCCGAGTGAATCCACGTCACGAACTCTTTTAACTCCAATATTACTAAGCGAATACCTATCTAAAAATATTGTTTTGTTTACCAATCGTTTTTCGTTCGATTTCTGTATTATCTACTGTCGTTCACTAACTGAAAGGACGTTAAGTGATATGGAACGCATAAGTCTTAGCAACTTTTAAGTTAGCGAATTACAGATTAGGCTGTTGATATTTAAAGTTTCTAACGCTCTTGTGGCTGCGAGATGGATCTGGCTGGCACTATGACAGAAATGCTACTAACCAATCACATAAATTGGATATCAAAAAGAAAATATTGTAGAGATTTTTACTTCTTCATTAGGCTGTAGGTTTTTTAGATTTGCAATGTCCAACGCTCTAGAAGCCAGATGAAGCTGGCATTATGATAGAAACGCTACTAACTCTATTTACTTCTTGACATTTTTTGACCGCAGTGCAAGGTTTTATCTGTGGCCTCGTTTAATTTGACAGTGGTTAGTTCCGCAATTATAGATTTATTAGACAAGTAATTATCTAACACTAATTGGACAAGGTTTGTGACATACGAGTGTTTTTAACGCAATAAAATACAAGTAATAATACTTGTGCTTAAATATTTTAATTGAGAATACTTGGTATTAAAGATAGTATAGCTAAAACATGCAATTGAAATGTTATTACCTCGATAGTAAAAAAAGTCATCACGCGCTAGCTAACTACTAAAATAAATATTATGATTGCGTCATGGTCACAGTGATTGCAAGCACGAGTGCTGGTCGAGTGTGAGATTCGGCCGTATTCTGTCTTTTAATCTTTTATATTAGCGATGCTATACAATTGATACTCTTCATAATGTATTTGGAACATACATCCTAAATTCTTTCAAATTGACATTTGCTATATTTTTTTCAATATTGTATTTAAATGTGAGATTATTATCTTAATCATCTCATCTATTGCAAATCATTGACGTCAGCAAAAATGCTAACAACAGTCGATGTTGTGTAGTTCATCTGGCATATTATTCTGTATATAACTTCGTATGTCTGTTTATTCTACAGCAATAAACTCCGAGAGTTACTTAAGCCTGTTCTCAAGTAATATGACTCATTCAAGGAAATCACACAAAGTGGTCCTGCCACCATTTAGCGTTCACTTTCAATATAACAAACTTGTAATTGAATTGATTATACACGCATAAAATTAAGTGAAGTGGCAAAGCAACTGCAATAGATAATTTTCTATAGATAAGGTTATGTAACTGAAATGCAATATGTAATTATATGAGGCACAACTTTGTACAAGATTTCGATGACTCAATTTTAATAAAAACGTTGTGGTATATGAAGAAACCGTAGTTTCGTCTATCTAGGACTCTTGAAATTGCATATGGTGTATCTGACTAACTTAAAATCATTTAAATATATCATACACTAGATTTTGTCCGCGGCTTCGCTCGTTTAGGTAAGGTTAGGTGTAACAGTCCTTTTTAAATAAAATATAGCCTATGTTACTCGGTGATAATATAGCTTTATAATGGTGAAAGCATTTTTAAATCAGTTAAGTAGTTTTTGAGTTGAATTATTACAAAAACAAACAAAATATTAAATCTTACCTCTTTATAATATTAGTAGATGATTTAAATAGAATAAATCGTCAAGTACATTCTTTGAATGACTTGTGGATACTTATATCTACTTATTTCATATATTTGCACCAAATACGTTGGTCATGAATTCCTTATTGTTTACTATCGCAATTCATGTGAAAGTGATCCGATGTCCAAGAGCAGATTATAAAACTTTTGTAACAGCTACAAACACTTGCCTATACATGTCCTACAAATGATAACTTATATTATAACACATTTCATACATTCACTTATGTGAATATTTATATAATTAATTCATATTATGTAACGAATATTTGACATCAGCATTTAAATATTTACTTTCATCTTTATTTTTAGCCGAATGTCTGTGTTTTATGAAGTATGCTAATATTTCGTATTATATTATGCATATTTATAACATTAGCAAGCATAAAAACATCCGTTATACATAAAAGATGACAATGTAATCGCGAACCATAACATCTAAACTTGATTTGTTTACTTTATGGCGTCTGAATTCCATAACAGATAAACACTTTCTATTTGCCAACGCAACACAGTTAGAACCTACTTTTTCCGTGTGACATAACATTAATGGTCCAGTAACGTTTTCGTTTATCTTTTTTAGCGTGCCAATCTTCAAGAACTTGCCCGAGGACACGCTTATCAAGATCTCTGACGTATTAGAAGAGACTCACTACCAGAACGGCGATTACATTATCAGACAAGGAGCCCGCGGTGACACATTCTTCATCATATCTAAAGGACAGGTATGTGATGATGTCTAGAATTTAATTATTGTATGCGTGTCATTAAAGCTCAGTTCAATTCGTTTATTGCACTCCATAATGTATATACAGGTCTTATAAATGTAGAGAGAACAATTATGGACCCCGTCGGGCACGGCAAAATTAGGAGAGAAGAAAGAATATTCTATTATCATATAGCATATTGAAATAAATTTTAGACCTTAGAAGATATTTATTTAATTACTCACGTATTATAATTAATAGGTATTCTATTATAGTTTATTATTAATTCGTTAGAAGGTAAGTATTAAACTTATTTTCTATATATACTTACATAATATGAATTAGAAAAATTTATCGTTTAAATATTAGTTTATATCATAGTAACATTTTTGTATTAAAAAGTCTTTTATTTTGTTGATAAACGTACTAAATTTTCTTAATTCTAATATTATTTGATAATTTATTATATATTTTTATGGACATAACGTAATTGTGTTTGTTTATAAATAAAGTTCTTATTAGCTTGTTGGGATATTTTATATTTAACTTGTAAATGACTTTTCCGTTAACTTTAATGTAAATCGTGTTTGTGGTAATAGTAATTAACTCAAAATATGGATTTTCAAGTAGTAATGTAGAAAAATCTAAAGACTGAACAAAATAGATGTAACATTATTAATAATAAACTCATGGCCAACATTGTGAAGACGACTTTGTCAATAAAAGAAACAATTATTCATAGACTTGCTAAATGTATTCAACATGGAATATCACAAACAACAGACCAGTTCTCTCCGTAATGACCTTAAACGTTTTATTAATAAGCATAATGAGGCTATTACTAAAACAGTTTCAACTCCTGACATCTTAACGACTTTCTAATTCAACAGTCAAAGTAACAAATGCAATATTTTCGTCGTCGTGACATTAGTAAATTGAAAATCACTTTGTCATAACATCTATAACGGTTTTGTCCAAGTAGACATTTGTCAATTTGAAGTTATTTATTTCGATGACAAACAATGATAGAGATCGTAAAAAATCTGCTTGTATGTGAGATTGGTTCAAAACACGAGTTTTCACTTTCGTTAGAATCAACTTTCGACTCGTCCAGCGGTCGGAGCGACGTGACTTTTTTACCTTTGACCACGCCTCTCTGTTTTGTAAACATGTTTCTCTTCTTTATTATTCGATTCTCCATTTCATTGGGCTACCATATTGCTTTCAAATTATTTGGAATGACATAATATTATATTCGCGTGTTGTAGGTATGATTTAACTTATTAAGTGTGGCCTCCTGGCGATTCGTAGTTTCTACTTATATAAGATGTTCATATATGCCTAAAAATAAGCACACGTGTGCGAGCTATCTTTAGAACTATAAGCGGAATAGATTTGTTTTTAGAACTATCTTCTAATGTTTCAATGCTGCAATTATAATGTTTATTTTCTCGTTTCTAATATCTTGGCATATTTCGAAAGTTAAAATAATATTTCCTTTATGTTCGCATGACAGTAAATTTTATAACATTCAAGTTGTAGACGGTGACTGTGCAAGAAGTTCACCTTGGCATTTAGCATTACGTCTCCGCAAACATTGATTGTTACTTGTGACTGGTGCAAACTCTGAGCTATTAATACCTAAATCCAAGTCCGGATACATCATATTATTTTAAGGATATATATATATTTTATGATTTAAACATCAACACAAAGAAATTCAATTTATGACATACTTACATGACTTTTAGTTAGTCACTTAAATTTTGTTTGTCTTTTTATATTACGGAAAAGAACATATTTGCATTTATCAATTTAATCAGTTTCACTTTTATTAACAGCACAATAGATAAAGTAACTAAATGCACATCATGTAAAAGTAGAGGACCACATGTACGAGGCTATAGATTAGATGTCTTTCTTAAAAATGTCTATTCTGTAGGTACTTATTTAAGTAGATGTTGTAAGAATCATATAATATTATAATGAAACAACAGAATACACGCCATTGATGTTGTTTTAGAATATCTCTTTATTATTTAAAATTTAACGAATAACAATAAAATTACGTGATTTTATTACCATCCATTAAATTTGTTTCCAAGTAATCACCATCGATCAAAATATCACAAACAATCGCAGTGACTCAAATTTATATAACACGGAGGTGGTAGAGGCCAAAAGCCTGGCTATTGTACCTACAAGGTCAGCGCACCGAACGCAAGCGAGAGGATTATGCGTATGGTATTTTAAGGCCAGATTTTTGTCCGCTTTTGTGGGAACCTATCATGCTATATCACTCTTATTATCCAAACAAACCTGCTCTTTGTTTTCTATACACCGTGCGGAATGGGTTGCACGGGATTGTTACAATCTTAATCATCATTCTTTTCACATTCATCTTCAGCTTCAATAGCTTCGTGATTAATGAGAGAAAGTAAATAACTAAGGTCTTATTTAGTTTTTAATAGTATGTGATTATGTCTGCTTATTTATAAAATCGTAGTACTTTGCCGCTTAGCAATTAACAGCTGTTATTACCTGTAACATTGTGAATATATTTGAATGCGGAAGTAATCTCGCTTGTCTATGGAAACTCGTTTTGAATTCTGTTATCTAACTTTTTCAAATATAACAATGCTATACTATTTCTTAGAAACGTTAATCTTTGAAATCTGTCGTGGTATTTTATAAAAAGATTAACATTTAGTATATATATTTCTAACTTATAATTTAGATTCCATTTTTGGCGTTTCGAATCTGCAAGGCAAATTCACATTGAAAGCATTGTTCTTAAATCTGTGAAATACCAAAGTCAACAATAAAGTCGTAAGAGTGAAGTAATGTTTCTATTCTTCTCAAAATTTAATATTTTGTTGTAACACCAACATTTGCCCAATTTATGAAGTAATTTCATATTTTTTAATACTTGAATGTTCGCTTTGGTAATATAGTCAGTCACGCATACTTGTTATTTGATGGATTTGAATGATGTACATCGTGATAATAATTATATTTCACATAATAGGTACATAGACGACAATTACATGGCACTAAAACTAAGTATGTTTTAAGATATTACTAAAAAAGCGAATGCTTTATTTTACTGATGTCAATACGTAGAAAATCTATAAGTAAAATATGTACATTTATTCTGCCATGACATCGTAACAGGCCTGTAATATAATCTCAGAAACCTGTTAAGATTATTACAAACCATGAATTAAATGGTCATAACCAAATGATCGCCTACATTTGCTTCTAATCTATAGAAATAAACATTTATAAAGCGAACACCTCTAAGAGCATTGAGGTGTGACAAAAGTTTCCGTTTTGTTGATCTTGTGAAATTATCCGGATGACTTCATCGCCGTTGAATGTAACTCTAAGTTACATTATCGCGTCTGTTTCTGTTATCTCATCAACGTTTGTATGTAAGCAAACTTTTTTACCTACATCAGTAAATATTTTATTTAAGTTTGTCGTTAAACCGTTTCCGGATGTAAGACAGATATACCTACATACATACTATATAAACTCTCGTGAATTCTCGTGTCATGCTTGCGTCAAACATGTATTTATATGTCTTTATTCTCTCAATGCATCGCTTTCTTGGAAACATAACAAAGATTAAAATAGCTGTACGTAAAAAACAGTGCTATGTTTAGCTTTTTAATTCGTCGTGAGGTGTGAATGTTTCGGCTTCAATAATAATTGTTTTGATGCTTCGTTGAACATTCATCACGATCGAAACTTTTTTTGGAACTACCTTAGTTCCTGTTTCATTCTTTGTATTTGCTATTATTTAACTTTACAGTTACGTGTGTGACATCTATTTTGCTCTTAGCGGATTTATTGCATTACCGTTCATCGCTCTATATTGGATAACTTGGATTTATGTGAAACATAAAGAATTTATAACTTCCCTTATCAATAGCTGAGACTAATTACGAATTTATGTAACGGAACAGGTAATTACACGCTCGTGATTAAATTTCCAAATACATTATAACAAGTAGGTAAATACGTACGAGACGTCGCGCGTCGTCGGTTTGCCCTCCGTGCCTTACTTCACTTGTCCATCCGGCCTTTAATGACAACTTTCGATGAAGTCTAAACGTCCGTTTCACATTTTTATACTGACGATCAATAACTGACTAAACCTATTACTGCGGCAGTTGCTTGACGACACATCAATAATTTTGACGATGATAATTAAACTCGTTATGTAAACATCGTTGAATTTATATTTGTCATTATATTTTTGTGTAGTAATGCCTCAAATGATCGTAGAAGTTTATTGTTATGTTTCTTTGTTTTTCAGGTGAAAGTGACTCAGAAACAACCTAACAGTAATGATGAGAAGTTTATAAGAACTCTCACGAAAGGCGATTTCTTCGGCGAGAAGGCATTGCAAGGGTAAGTTTGCGTTTATTCAAATTAATTTGCTCAATAATTTGCTTCCACCATATTCTCATGTACACATATTATAATAGTAACAATTTATTGCACAAAATACAGTCCCAAATATTTCTATATTATTAAATTGTTGCACTAGTAAAATCTAAGACAAATAATTCCGAAAATTGATGTATATCACATGTCTTCTGTACTACTTAGAAACTGTATACAGGAAGGCAGGGTCTTCAATAACAAATATGTATCATAAAGGCTAATAGTAGTCTTAATAAAATTATTGTAATCGGTATCTAATATTTTAACACTGTGATTATAACGTAAAAAAGGCGTGGTCATAATAAATAGTCGTTATGACATCGTTTTATTTTTAAATATTTATTGCCATGCTCTTAATTAATTAGCCGGTTTTAGTTATGTATGGGTTTGACTATAGCGTATCCTTAAGTATGACAGCAAATTAATTTTGCATATTGTATATTAGTCATAGGTATTGTTACTTCAACATTGGTTTCAATGTCAAGGTGATTTTGTCATCTCAATTATTTATGTTGCTCCTGTGCTGTCATGAGTCATTTTTAAAGACTATTTGCAAATAAGATTCGGAGTATTTAGTACCAGATACCTCTTAACAGGGAATTTATCATGATTGAATATTTGTGTTTATAATGATATTTTTATAAATTTTAGAGACGATCTTCGAACGGCGAATATTGTTTGCGACACGCCAGAGGGAACGACGTGTCTTGTTATCGATCGAGAAACGTTCAACCAGTTGATATCCACCCTCGACGAGATTCGCACCAAATACAAGG
Organism: Catocala nupta; assembly: GCA_963675205.1. Classification (NCBI taxonomy): domain Eukaryota; kingdom Metazoa; phylum Arthropoda; class Insecta; order Lepidoptera; family Erebidae; genus Catocala; species Catocala nupta. Next base: position 15,712,718 of record OY776097.1, on the reverse strand, counting down.
ACGAAGGCGAAAGCAGAGCGAGGTGAGTCACCTTATACGTTATGTTAGGGTATCCCACTTAGGCATGGGACGAATCATCTCTTTTACTGGCTGAACAGAAAAAAACTGTTTATTCGCAGGAATTACACTAAAGATAAAAACATTATTCGAAATTCCCATCTATTGCAGGCAATGAGTTGAATCGATTGACCCGAGTGCTTTTTTTTGCATTTTATTTTATAATCCTTATTGTCGGCAAAGCTGCGTTTCAATATGAGTTTTTGAAAAATCAAATAATGTCATTCTATTTAAGTAATTGTATTTTCTTGACTGGGTTGTAATTATATTTACGTTTATTTAATTATTTACTTACATTGAATATTTAAAGTTCACAATGCCATTCCAGTGATTTAACATAAGTACATAATCTATAATCCGTATAAGCGTTAACATCCACAAAGCCGATTATTTATAACACAGGCAACTGCACTTTTGTCATTAATTATAAAATAAAAAATAAAATGGCCAATGTTATTGTAATTACGCATATTGTTTTAACATAATTGGTATGACTTCATTGCCTGGGAGCTTCCTATGTCAAGTTCACACAATCCGAAACTAAGCCGGCTGCGATAACATTACAATACATCACACGAATGCAACTGCCATTGTGTTGGCTCGCCTTTTTTGACACTAGAACAATTACTCTTGCAATATTATTAAAAACGAAAACGATTGGTATCTCGATTTCTCCATTTGTAATCCGTTTTATTTCTTTTTCGACGCTTACAATACGGATTTGGTACTTTGGTAAGTGGTTATATTACAGAATAAATATTTTATGACTTTCTACTCATCAATGTCGAATTTAATTAAACAGTGGAAGCAAATCAGTTATCAACTTTCCTCTTTGACGTAGAAAATATGTCTGCCGCGGCATTGAGCGATAACAATTACGTTTCCCGCGTTTTTGCACCACAGATCGTGATAAAATGAAAACAATAGGCGCATCTCGATGACTTAGTAATAGGTTCCTCATAAAAACAAAGACATTTCAATTAAGTTTTATAGGAAAGTTATTATTGAGTTGATGAACTTGATTTTTTGGTTCTGAAACTAGGCAATTTGTGAAACCGATTTGATTTTCTTTTACCCATGATTTATCTGTAACACTTAGATAAATTCGTATGTGGGTATATGATATTTGTGTACATTTATGTGTCCTTCGAGTTATCAGCAAGTATGTATCAGTAGGTAACCCTCATGGTTAGGCCGTGCTGATTACGTCAAACATGTAAATAATGGACAAGATTTACGATAAGCGTGACAGATGCTAGAGAGAGAGCTAGGATTCAAAATGCATATCTTTATATTGCCTACGATTATTTAATACATGAATTTGTCTAAATTTTCAGGTTAAACGAAGAATTCGCCAACTTGCGTTTATCCGACCTACGCATTATTGCAACTCTGGGCATCGGTGGCTTCGGTCGTGTGGAACTGGTCCAGATACAAAGCGATTCCAGCCGATCCTTTGCCCTGAAACAGATGAAGAAAGCCCAGATCGTTGAAACGAGACAACAACAGCACATCATGTCAGAAAAGGAGATAATGTCAGAAATGAACTGCGAGTTTATTGTGAAGCTGTATAAGACGTTCAAGGATCGTAAATATCTGTACATGTTGATGGAAACTTGCCTTGGTGGAGAATTGTGGACTATTTTAAGAGATAGAGGTATGTTAAACATTCTTTACAATAAGGCAAATTATGTTTTACCATATTATGCCTTAATTTTGCCGAAAAGCGTGTTCGCACACCAAATAGGTTGGTATCAAATATTAAATGTAGTTTTTAATTTCCAGGTCAATTTGACGATGCCACGACCAGATTTTACACGGCATGTGTAGTCGAAGCTTTCCACTACCTTCACTCCAGGAATATTATTTACAGGTAGGAATTGTCTATATTTGAATTGTCTATAAAAACCTGCAAAGGGCAAAGGGTCCTGTGCTTGTTTAAAATTGTTTTATCGATATAAATATGCGGTATATTATAGCTTGTCTCCAATCACCTGACATGAGAAAAAAACTGTGTGGTCCACAAATAGCTGTTTCTATTAATAAATAAACATTGAATGCTGTAATTCTTTCTAAATACTTGATTAAATTTTTCAGGGATCTCAAGCCTGAGAACTTACTACTAGACTCTAAAGGTTACGTGAAGTTGGTGGACTTTGGATTCTCGAAGAAGCTTCAAGCCAGTCGTAAGACCTGGACGTTCTGCGGCACGCCCGAATACGTCGCGCCCGAGGTCATCATGAACCGTGGTCACGACATTAGCGCAGACTACTGGTCTTTAGGTGAGATACATTGATTCATCCCTTTAATAACATAACTAGAAACCAAACAAAGAACATTGTAGCTCAGTCTGATATTTTTATTTTCTCCTGCCTGTAGGCATTTCTGGATGAAAATATAAAATTAAGAAATATAAAATTACACAAATATTCGCCAGCTAAATTTTATTAAGTAGGTATATAAAAATACAAATTAACACCTAAGTTGGCATTAGTGAATCATAGCTGCATTTCATCGGATGCTTTTAGCTTGGCAAATCGAAGGCAATGTGTTCCCTATTGCCAACCGCCGTGCATAGACCATAATATACAACTATTGAGAGTGTATTGATAGGAAAATCTAATTATTATTTTGCATGACGGGAATCGGATAGTGACAGATGCACTTCTCATTTGGCAGATACGCATGTTGTGCATGCTAACGCTTGCTAGAGCCTAAGAAATCAGAAAATAAGGAACAGTAGATACAGTTTTAAATTTATCACAGACTACGTTTTAAATTGTACGCATAATATTACGTCTGCCAAGGTCTTTTTCCTTTCGAAATTTTTATTGCTCGTGCAGGTGTCCAGATTTAGGTATTGTGTCTTTTTATTGTACAATGAAAAAATATACACAATAATAGAAAAATAAAAGTCATGGTCACGATATTTCATTACTTATTTAAAGTCTGTCGTTGGCAAGATATTTTTAATTTAATGAACTTTTTGTTTTATGAACTACTAGCCGACGCGCCCTACTTCGTCTGCTTCACATAAGAGAATTTTTCCCGTTTTGCAAAATTTTTTTGATGCTCCGCTCTTATTGATCATAGCGTGATGTTTTATAGCCTATAGCCTTCCTCGATAAATGGGTTATCGAACACCAAAATAATTTTTCAATTCGAACCAGTAGTTCCTGAGATTAGCGCGTTCTACCAAACAAACAATTAAACTCTTTAGCTTTATAATATTAGTATAGATTAATAAACTTAAACATGTCTATGTGGCGCAGCGTTAGTAAATGCGATTGCAGTGCATGCGATAATAAGTTCGATTCCTAGGTCGAGCAAGGTTTTATTGAGATTTCTCGAGTCAAATCTCAGATGCACTTTAAAACTGTATCACTACGACAATATATTATAATAATAGCAGTCCTGTATATAAACAGACCTACTGCTGGGCACGGGCCTGTTCTTAATGTGAGAAGGATTAGGCAATAGTCTGACGATATACTCTACAGGGTTACTTTTGTAACTTGACGTATTCCCGGCAATAATAGATTGAGGTGTTAAAATGCAATAAATTTAACACCCCATATGTTTAGCGGAAAGTTAACCGTTTTTGAGATATGCAGTATTTAATGATTTAAAAAAAATTATAAATTAGTGCCGGAAATACGTTGAGTTACCTGTAACCCTGTATATATGTACATACGACAATATCCTCGCTCCTATTACGTGAAAAGTGAAACCATAGCCGATGAAATGTGGTTGTTATTCATATCTGCTTACCCTTCTGGCAATATAAATATGATACTCTGTTTGTCAACAGTGTGAATATGAGCGGGCCGTGTACCTTTTATTTGAGCGATTATTCTACAATCAGTATATTATTGTATTAAATTACATAAATTATAGTGAAGTTATTCATACCTGCCCTGTTGATGCAATAGCGGTTGACCTTAAACTTAACGCCAATTGTGGATTCCTGGATACAACATTTGAATGCTCCCAATCGTATTACGGAGGAAACCGTGTTTGAAGACTGCAATAAGCTCATCTATAAATTTAAGACGTGAACAGGGTTGGAAAATGTAATTGATATTCTACGGCTATGTAACACTTCGAATAGAAAGAAAGAAAAATAACACATATAGAATACATACAGTGTCTGAAAGTAAACAATGTTGCTGTTAAATTACGTCGACCGTAATGATTATTTTCTTGATTTATAAAAAAGACAACGCTCGCTCTAATATTATTTTCTGTGTCCGCTAAGGAACTTTCCAAACATTCAAACAAGGGAGACAAAGAACATCCAGACCCTGAACAACCATTTATAGATCACACAAAGTTTTGACCCGTGTGGGATTCGAACCCGACGTAATGGCAGTGACAAGGCAGCTAATGAAACCATTACGTATAAACAAAACACTAAATATCTAGCAATAAAATATAATGTATACTCTAAGTGTCCATACTTAAGCTTTTAATCTTAAATCCAGCGCGGAGTAGGTACCAAACAATATTTTTACTGTAGCGAACAGTTACTACTACTTCTTTGATATTATTTTACTAAGTATTAGTTATAGAATGACCTTTGTTTGGCACTGACTTCAAACCTCTTCCTTTTTCGAGTTGATTTATATAAGTAACTAGAGTTTACCCGCGGTTTCGCTCGCGTAAATGTAAGTCAGGTTAGATTAGTAAAAGTACTTTTTTTGGATGAAAGGTACCAAAGTACAAGGTACAGGTGGATAAAGGTAGGATACTCTATATGCTTTTCTGTTTCCCTGACAACGTCTATTCGAAATTTCGTAATGATCGGTTGAGTAGTTAAGACGTGAAAGCGTAACAAACAAACAAACTCATAAATGCATTTATAACATTAGTTAGGATTATGGAGTTACTACTTTTCACCGCGGTTTTACTCGAGTAAGTCCCGTGGGAATATCGGGATAAAAAGTAGCCTATGTGTGAATCCAGGTCTCCAGCTATCTACATACCAAGTTTCATTGCAATCGGTCTAGTGGTTTTTGCGTGAAAGAGTAACAAACATCCATACATCTATACAAACTGCTGGTACTACAAACAACAAAACTAAACCAAACAGCGCTTTTAAAGCAGTTATACTAACAAGAGGAGACATTTTAAGTCTGCAATTGATTCTTCCTGTCTTTAAGAATCAATCGCCAATACTATATTTCAAGATGCTATAACTAACTTAAATCTCTCATATTTCAGGTGTACTCATGTTTGAGCTGCTAACCGGTTCGCCACCGTTCACGGGCACGGATCCCATGAAGACTTACAACAAGATCCTGAAGGGTATCGATGCCGTGGAGTTCCCGCGGTGCATTACCAGGAATGCAGCCAACCTCATCAAGAAGTTGTGCAGGGACAACCCGGCCGAGAGGCTTGGGTATCAGCGAGGTGGAATCACAGAGATTCAGAAACACAAGTGAGTCATGTTTCATTACAAATACCCCTCTCGCTCTAGAGGTAACCTTTACAAGATATTCCCAATGGATGCACGGATGCCGTAGTGGTTTAAGTGGTCGCTTCGCTGCTGCCACTGCGCCCAATGTTGTGGGTTCGAATCCCACACGGGACAAAATTTTGTGTGATCCTCACATGGTTGTTTCGAGTTGCGACACAGGATTTATTCTTAATGCAGTGTACTATTAATTAAAAAAAATATTTAACATACCGAGAGAACAGAGGACACAAAGGTCACATAGGCTTAAACCAATTTTACATTATGGAACGTAAATTTTTTTTGTTACGCATAATGCTAAAACTAGTCGTAATAATAATGAATGACAAGCAAAATTAAAGCCTAAAATACTATGTAATATATGCAGTAATTAAACTATTTCGCATTCTGCAGTTTTATGTATAATTTACCCAAGACTTACATAATATTTTCTTACGGTTACGCGAATCTTATTCATTGAAATTATTCTTACTAATATTGTTGTTATTACTCAGGTGGTTTGATGGCTTCAATTGGGAAGGTCTAGCTCAGCGCTCGTTGGAGCCCCCGATCACCCCGGTGGTGAAGTCCGCGATCGACACGCACAACTTCGACCAGTACCCGCCAGACGGAGACGAACCACCACCCGACGACCTTTCCGGATGGGATAACAATTTCTAAATAAGTCGAATTATAGAAACGATCGTTTAATAAATATTTTTATAAAATATGTCTGACGACAATTAGGCTTTGCTGTGAGCGAAGCAGAGAGTGAGTAACTCGAAACGAGGCAGTTTTGAAAATTCGTGCATGTTTTATGAGATAATTATTTTGTAGTTTAGGAAGTTGAATTCTCCCACAAAAGTATAATACCGATTTGTATCTATAATTTTACTTAATATTTAAATAAAACATTGTTGTGTCGTCGTGGCGTGCTAGAACAAACTGGACGAGTAAACTGTTTTCTCATTATCGGCGCGATTGTTCCAACGACAGTTGAAAGTTTTAATGCCATTAAACATTTAGTTGTTAGCTCTTGCCAGTTGCTTAGCAACTGATAGTGTTGTTCAGAGAATTTAATTTTGATATTTGAAGTTCAGAACGATTTTATATATCAACATTAACTACATTTTAAATAAAGCTCTGAATATTACTAGAAATTGTAAATAGAATAAATTATAATCTATTTTAAAGTCTCAACTATTACATATTATTTTTATTTCATTTTTAGTAAATCGTCACTATATTATTTCATTTTTATAATAGTGCAATATTAATGACTATTTTTGGTTCGATTACTTTGTACTTATTTTAATTTTTATGTACACATATGTATATTACATAAAAACATTTTATGGGGGCGCAGAAGGTTGCCTAAATAAGGAATAAAGAGAAATCTCGTGACTTCGATTTACTTTAAAAGAAATATATTTAGTTATAATTTAAACTGAGGTATTTGTACCACACATAACCAATTTGATACATAATACTCTCAGTACACTTATAGATATTTTCATTTACTAGATATGCAATTCTAACTCGATCTTATAATTGTAAAATACTATAGTCCCTTGAACTAAGAAAGGTTGAATCTATATTTATTTATATTAATACACTTGTGCCAACCCAACTGGTCTCCTTTTTAAGTCATTAAACATTTTCTCTATCTGTAGGATAACAATTTATAGTTTATGACAGGGTGACCGGAATGCCAAAATATTGTGTTACCAGATTTATGTTGACAATTGTTCTCCTTGCTTTTTATCAATCATATCTGTAACATAATATGCCTATAAAATTAAGTTACACCTCTAATTTTGATAATAAAATTTCTTTGTAAATGGTTCTAATTTAAAACCCTTAATTTGATTATGCCTCGGTTTTAGTAAGATTTATAAGGAACTGTCTTGAGCCGAGAGGCTGATTATTATTAGATCTCGAAAGAAGTAAATTCAACAATATCATCATGCTGCGGTGTTGCTCTATGGGATAGGCAGTACACAACATGTACGTACATACTGTATTATATTTAAAATTTATTTCTGTATAGAAATGTCTAAAGCTATAATAGTTTTGGTAATGGTTTCAATAATTTCAGAAACAATATAACAACAAGAGCATGAATTAAAAAAATTAAATACTTTTCCATATATTTTGTGTTTTAATTAGAATTATGTAGGCGAACAAATTACTCGATTCTCAAATAGTTACCTAATTTAGTGACATTACAATTAAATCGGAATATTACATTACGTACATTTAATAATGAATTATATTTATTAAGAAATTATTGTATAAATAAATATATTCGACAGTCCACTAATAGTTACTTTACTACGTTTAGTTTTGTCATGTACTAAACAGCTTACGGCATACTCGGTAGCTATCTCCAAACATGACATAATCTAAGACTTATCATTTAATTCATTTATAATAGTCAATTTAATTATAAGTCTTCCTTTTTTAAATGTAGAAGTACTTTAACGTTATTATCATTGTAAATATCCCTTTAGAAAATTAATAAAAATTGTTCATCAACAAGTATGAATAACATTTCGATGTTTGAGTGATGCAATCGAAGCTATGAAATTAAAAATATTTTTCTAAAAAATGTTTTATGTATACTTATTTTTGTAATCCCTAGGATTAAAAACAATTAATTAAATATTTTATTTGATTTTAGAAACTGTAAAAATACACTATTTCAACTGAAATTACCGTTGTTTATTTATATTTTACTAACGTCTATAACCCGTATTATGCTGAAATGTAGATCTAACTGAGATATAATGATGTTTTATTGAATCTGGTATGACATGAGGAGGTTAAGTCGCAAGCTAAATTCCAGTATTAAAAACCTATAATCAGTAAGCAACGATATTGCTGTGTAATGCTGTTATAGACATAAATCGTATTTTAAGTCAAATTCTCTTTATATATTCACTCATGGATTTAAATAATTATTTAGATATTCTGCGTGTGAATTTACCAGCAATAAATTGGATGAATTTGAAAATAGAGTCAGCAAAGTTGAAGCAAAGGCTTTTGACGTAGAAAACCTCCAAGAAATGGTTAATTCCATGCAAAAAGAGGTTGAAAGGTCTCAGATCGAACTGTCAGCACAGGAACAAAGATCTCGATTGAACAATATATATACGAAATTAAGGGAGTTCCTCTAAAAAAGAACGAGAACTTGTTTTCGATAGTTGAGGCTATTAGTCGTAAAATAAACTATATCTTTCCAAAAACACAGGCTAACTACGTTGCAAGAATTCCTACTTATAACACTAGAGAGAAATGAATACTAGTAAATTTCCTAAATCGTTATGTAAAAGAGGATTTTCTCGCGGCTGCGCGTGCAGATAAAGAACTGTTTGCTTCGGATATTAGTTTTCAAGGATCAGCTCAGCGAGTCTATGTAAATGCTCACTTGGGTCCGGTCCATAAAAAGCTACTGAATAAGACTAAAACTATCGCTAAGGAGAAAAATTACCAATACGTATGGATTAAATTCAGCAAAATTCACGTAAGAAAAAATATTGAATGTAAGACTTTTATTGTTAGAAAAGAGTCAGATTTAAACAAGATTGTTTAATATGTTATTTACCTACTTATTCATTACTAATATTCTACATAATTCATCTTTAATTATAACCGTAAAAATAATTGCTAATCGCAATAATGCATCAATTGTTTGTAAAAGGCTCAGCACCTCTGCCGCACTAATGAGTTTGTTTACACCATTCTTCTGTTCACATAACTATTTCTATTATATTCCTAATCATACTGTCTATGTTAAGGCCTTTATTCTTAAATATATATTTATACTGCTCGCACTCGCGATTGTATTGATATATACCTTACCTGCTCGTGTACTTGTTTATATTTCATCGTTACATTTTAATACCCGTCTTTGCTTAAATATTGCTAATAACTATCTTCTATGCCATACAATATTTTCAAACCTTAATAATTTCCTAAATAAAACTAAAATGGATATACTATCGATTTGGTACATTGTTATAATATATACTATGGTGAAATCGTTTTGCAATGACTGGTAAGGCTAAAAGTAAATTTAATATATATATATTATCAGAACGTCCGTGGGCTAAGGACTAAATTTGATATCTTCCATCGTCAAGTTGCATTGCATTTATACGATGTTATAATATTAACTGAGACGTGGCTAACTGATGGTATTTTGAACTTTGAATTCTTTGATGATCGTTATATTGTATGGCGTCGAGACCGAGATTATTCAGTGACTGGGCAGTCGCGGGGTGGTGGAGTATTAATCGCGACACGCAGAGAGTTGCAAGTTATCCCGCAACCACTGTAGTACTCGAGCGCCGAGGATCTCTTCGTGAAATTACGTGTAAAAAATTTAATAACTCATGATTACATTAACGTTACTTTGTGTGTTGTTTATTTGTGTAAACAAAATCAAGGCTTCTCTTTTCCTCTCAACTGTCTAATTATATTTCTAATTTGAATAACGCAGTTCTTAATAACATAACAGAGTCGTTTTTAGTCATTGGTGACTTTAATTTGAGTGGAATTGTGTGGACACTTTCCAGTGACTTATCATATATTCCAACAAATCAAACCACCGTTGATGAGTACTCGCTTGTCGATGAATTATGTACTTGTGTGGATCTTAGCCAATACAACTGAGTGCTCAACAAATATGGTAAAATACTAGATCTAGTACTTTCAAATAAGTTGGTCACGGTTCATGAATGTGTGGATACTCTGGTTCCCATCGACAGCTTTCACCCAGCATTAACGATTATTATGGAACTTGTTGAATTAACTCCATTAAGCAGTGCGCCGCGTATTCGTTATCTGTTTAATAAAGGCGACTATGATTCACTCAATGCTGCTATCAGTAAAATAGATTGGCAGTTTGAGTTTTCATCTCGCTCAATGGATGATGCGGTTAATTTATTCAATAGATCAATATTACATTTTCAAAGTAAATAATAAATCATATCCTATCTGGTACAGTCAATCACTAATAAAAATTATTAAAGAAAAATATAAATATCTTAAGAAATTTAAAAATTGTGGAAATAATTGCTTCGTGAAAGAGTAAAATTAACTGAATCACCATGTTATGAGTCATACATAAAACTCACTGAACAAGCAATTAAAAATAACTCTATATATTTCTGGTCATTTGTTAAAAACCGTTACAATTCAAATGGCATTCCAAATAGTCTCCAATACGAAAACCAAGTGTTCACTACGGGAGCAGCGGTTTGCGAAGCATTTTCCTCGTTCTTTCACTCAAATTTCCTCCACTCAGAGCCCGACTCTTCGCTACTCCATGTTGTATTACATCGGACTCACTCTCTAATACAAGCAATGTAAGAATCAATACGGAAGAGGTTGTCAAGTTACTTCGCAAATTAGATATATCTGAAACGGCTGGACCTGACTTTATATCACCAAAGCTCTTAGTAGTTTGTGTTTCTACCATCGCCGAGCCTATTTCGATATTATTTAAAAATCTGTGTTGTTAAGTATGGTCCCCTCTGTATGGAAATCGGCATTCATATCTCCTATACATAAAAAAGGCTCCAAAACTGAAATAATTAATTACCGGCCTATATCTAAACTTTGTGTGATAGCTAAAGTATTTGAAAGGATTATATACAAGCAGTTATATTCTGCTCTTGCTAACTCTTTTAGTTCTGCTCAACATGGTTTCCTAAAGGGTCGATCTGCCGTTACTAATCTGATATTGTTAAATGACTTCATAACTGAGGCCATGGACAAAGGCGGTCAGGTCGATGTCGTTTACACAGACTATAGTAAATGTTTTGATCGAATAGATCATAATATTCTTTTATCAAAGCTCAGCAACATAGGTATTCGGGGAGACTTGCTGAGATGGTTCTCATCTTATATCGATAACCGATCGCAAGCTGTAGTACTGAATAATTACATGTCAAGTTGGGTTCATGTCCCTCAAGGATCTTTACTAGGTCCATTATTTATCGTCTATGTGAACGACATCGACCAGTGCCTGCAATCTTCCAAACTTTTATGCTTCGCTGACGATATGAAAATCTATTCAAATATACTCTTGTCTCATGACGCGGATGCTGTGCAGGAAGATCTATAGTGACTAGAGGTATATTGTTAATGTAATAAATTGGATTTCAATCCGTCCAAATGCTCGGTAACTACATATTCACGTAAGCGTTCTACTATAACCACAAATTATACATTGTGTGGCCAAACCTTATCCAGATGCAACACTATTCGTGATTTAGGTGTCCATCATGATTCTAAACTGATATTCGACACTCATATAGATGCTGTTGTTAAGAGAGCCTCTAAAGCATTAGGTTTTGTTATGCGTATCTCTAAATGCTTTACGGAAGTTAAGACTCTTAAAATTTTATATAGTGCCTATGTCCGTAGCAATTTGGAATACGCTTCCGAAATTTGAAACCCATGTTATAAAAAATATATAGATCGAATAGAGTGCATACAGAGGCGCTTTATTAAATACTTATGCTTTCCTCAGGGGATGCCGTACGACTTTAATAATGACATTGAATACTGTAAAAAGTATCATCTGTTGCCACTACAGAATCTTAGAGAAATTGCCGACTATTTACTTTTGTTAAAAATATTAAAAAATGATATAAATTGCTCCGATCTATTATACAACATTGGCCTTAACGTTCCTTGCAAATCATCTCGTTTTAATCCCCCAATAAGTGTTCCACATGCTTCTACTAATTATAGACAAAACACCTATAATGTGCGAGCGACTAGAACTTTTAATAAATTGTGTAAACAGCATAATCTTGATCCATTTGTAATTAGTATACCTGCAGCAAGAAGATGCTTGAGCCTTAACTTTTTTTCTTGACTTAATTTCATATATAAGTAGTTTATTTTAGATATAATTGGTTTTGATAATGTTTAATTCTTTTATCACATTTTTAGACTGTACTGTACGGTAAACTTAAACCAGTCACACTTAATTATTAATCAACTGCATATAAGCGAAGACCTGTAATTGGCTTTCTGGCACTATTCTACTGCAAATCTGTTAATTTAGCTGTAAGTCTTCTATAGAACAAATAAATAAATCATATAGCAGCGATAGCCTATTGGGAAACCGTTGGACTGCCACGCAGAGGTCTCGAGTGCGAACCCTAGGCGCGCATTTCTGACTTTTCGAAATTATATGCGTATAGTTCTTTATCGCATGATTTAAGCCTCGCAAACGGAGCCATGGTGGGGGCGATCATATGAATCTAAAATAATCTACCGACATCGCAGGTAGTTGTAAATATAAATGATTCAAAAAGTTGTGAGCAAAATAAACGGCGATATTACAATCAATATGCGATTATATTTTTGTATTTCTTTATTAATAGGCATAACTACAGATAACAAATTTTAATAGTTTCATTCTAATAAATTAAATTCGCGTAAACGTACGATACAATACTGTGTTCGAAAATTTGTTCGTAACCTAACGTAACTTTCCTACATTGTATATAAGATTTTCTACCATCGTATCAGTCGTCATCTATAGTGCATATTATCAGGTTTCATCTTTTCCTCTTAGGAACATTTTCGTGTTACCTGTTACCAGGTAACATCTTCAACAATCATTCCTGTCAAGTATATACAGCCTCTGAAATTAAATAACAGCTGCTGCAGCATAACCCGAACGCTTATTTGCTTTTAAAACGTGATTGAAAAACTGCGTTTAGGACAGGCTTAGATTCGTAATGTCTGATTCTTCGAAAATACATTTATTGTGTGTCAGTTAAAAAAGTGAGATAGAGATATAATAGAATGATCGAAAAGGCTACTCTTGCATGAAGGTAATTATTGTATAACGATTTATTTATTAAATTTCATAAAAGTAAATAGTCCTAGTTCCGCACGGCTTGCCTTCTATAATTGGACTTCCGAGCGACGAAGCCGTTGTTGCTAGTAATTTGGTAATGGTTTGAACAAGCCAGCTTGTTTTAGGAAATATTACCATCTTTTAGAACTGGCATAGGTCAGTTCTTAATCATGGTAGTATAATAATAGGAGCGATTACACTGTTATTGCCTTTCACCTGGTGAAAACTACCAGAGAATTATGAAATTAAACATGTAGAAATTTCACGCTCTACCGGAGAGGTACTGCGTAAAACTTTATAACCTTTTATGCGACCTTTAATTTGTTCTTCTAGGATCGTCGACTATTTAGTGATATTCTGGGTATTCCAAGCGATCATAGATTAAAGGTTTAGACACAGACTGGCCGTATGCTTATTAAAATTTTGTCTCTTTTGATAAATAGAAAGAAACTTTTAATGTATGTTTCTTAAACCCTCCAAGAAGTCTCTCGATTTTGACAAGAAAAGTATTGTTTAGGCTTTTCATTACATACCTAATGAATCAAGTCTCCAACTTTTAAAATACTTATACATATTTTAATTGACTACAAGCTCCAATACTGTAAACCTCGCCTTTTCTCAGAATATCACTGAACTGGTCCAAAAATAAAATATAAATTAAATTAACTCGTTTGTATTAATTAAAATCCATACCAAATTATTTACTCGCTCAACTTGCTGTCTAAGCAATTACGGGCTAATTCGACCGAACTTAGACCCAATAACCCCTCTATCTGCGGTTAGAAACGAACGATGGATCTGGGACTTTAACGTTCACTTCAAAGCCTTAATAAAATTAGTTATATATTAAACCCTTTCTTGCTTTAATTTTATAATTATTGTTTATAGTAAACCGCGCAATACATCAAATATTCTCATGAAAAAAAGATCAGTTGTTTTGTGACATATTATTACTTATATGTTGTGAGCTTGATCCTGTATACGACAAAGTATTAAGGAGGTAATCCACATATACTTGTATTGAGACCTATGAGGACTTTTTGTTGCAATTGTTTCGTATTTGTGAACGTTCTCACGGTACAATACCCAAGTATTTATCATTTTTTACGCACAAATCTCCTTTCGAACTATAATCCTTAAGAGAGATTTAGTTTTCCACTTCTTAACATGCAGACGTATGCTGAATGTCATTAAATCGTACATTTCGTGTGACTGCCAAACTTAAAACTGCAGAACGGGCACTTTATACCAAATGCTTAATTTAATTTAGTTTCGATTACACTAGGGTATGCCGACCAGACACTTGCAATCTCAGAATCTTAGATTAATTGAGTCCGATAGAATCTGCGATTAATTGAGTCCGATAGCCAGTAGCTCGCCTTAACGCTAAACTGCATCAAATAATTTTATAGGTACTTACAGAATTCGAGGTTGCATTTGGCATCTCGCAGTTGGCTCCTGTATTTCTGTTAGGGTGTGGTACAAGGTTTCCGTAACATGTATTTTCTTAGATTTTAAAAACATAGTTTGATAGTAAATCAAATAATTCATATTCAAATGAATTTGTAGCGGCGTATAGACAATTAAAATCTAAAGATTCTACTACTATTTTCATACCTAACACTTATTTTAGATTAATTATTGAAAATCGTATCATTGTTATGTCATGCTTATTATTCCATGCCTTATCATTTTTATGCGTATACATTACGGTCAGGCCGCTCTAGGTAATTTAACCTACTAGTTAAGTATGACCAGGCTAAGTTTATTCTAATAAGTTATACTGTAATAGCATTCTCGACATTAAATCACACATAATAAATAACCTGATAATATGCATAATAGCTGACATTTGCCAGATGGACAGACTGTACGGATGATATAGTGGTTTAAGTGAGCGCCTCGTCATTGCTACTGAGCCGAGTGTTGTGGGTTCGATCTCCCGATGATGTGCTCCACAAACATTTAGTCGAGTCCAGGCTCGGTACACGCAAGTATTCTTTATGTCCGTTGTTTTAATGTTTGTGAAGTTCATCGCGACAGGAATTATTTTAGGGCAGAAGATGCCATTTTATAGAGAAAAATAAAATCTTTTGACTTACACCACCCGACAACTGCATCCCGATCCGGAATTCCGCAGCGAGGGCCCGCTATCTCCAAGTTGTCCTTTCCTATCCTGTCCACAACTGCGCGCAATAAAGTTGCGGCGGCACACTTTTGAACCGGACACCGCTTTTCATAAATACCTTACATACTTGAACTATGTACATTTAATTCAAAACTATGTTGCTCTCTTTGTTGTGAGATTAGTCATTCTTTCTTTTGGTTTGTACATAGCACTTAACCACGATGTTTTGTGATGACGATTACATACCTACGTTTACTTTGGGCAAACAGATCAAGTTTACTGTATCCAGGAATATGATTGATATAATGGGCCATCATATGGCCATATTCCATAAAGTAGCTTTCAGTTTATGGCAACCTAATTAATGACGCGTCAAAATAAAACTCATTTCATTTGATTGGATGTTAATAATTTAGTCACCCAATCACTGCAGTTCCATTTGACTGTCAAAACCAATCAAAACGTTAACAAATTTTTGTGTGGGTCTGCTTGATAAGTCATAATTTAGGAATAGTCAATAAATATTTAAAAATGAATCAATGTTAGTAATGCCAAAACACGATGATCTTGAAAGGAGAGGGTATGTCTGAAACTGTTCTACGCAAGGCATCCTTAAAATTTATTACTATAAAAAGAGAGGTAAACTATTTCATTATTTAGCCTTTTAGTTCATATTTCTAAGGTAAACTTCGAGAAAGCTGTTCAATAAAAACTACATCAATTTTCTCATTGATATTTCCGTAATTCAAAATCGCGTTTCTTTACAATGGCTATTCAATCCTTGCAAGACAGATTTTCTATTATCACAATAAAATATTCACTTAGTGTATTGTGGAGCAGGTCATTTGAGTAAGCAAACATGCTAGAGCGTCGCATGAACTTTTAGAATGATGATGTATAACCAAATGAATAAAGATTACAGATTGGAGGTACACATTTACTGATGTTAATTAACCATGTTAATGAATATCATATCTACCTTTTTAGGTACTCGAATAAGTATAATACAGTCAGCAGT
Organism: Catocala nupta; assembly: GCA_963675205.1. Taxonomy (NCBI): domain Eukaryota; kingdom Metazoa; phylum Arthropoda; class Insecta; order Lepidoptera; family Erebidae; genus Catocala; species Catocala nupta. Next base: position 15,696,172 of record OY776097.1, on the reverse strand, counting down.
CTTTAAAATCAATATCGTATCTAAATATTGTTTTGCCAACCACCATTAAGAAGGAATAAATTTGTTAATAACTAGCTTTTGCCCGCGGCTTCGCTCGCGTAAAAGTAGGTTAGATTAAGTTAGTTACAGAACTTTTCTTAAATATATATAGCCAATGTTACTCGGTGATAATATAGATTTGTAATCGTGATATAATTAAAATCGGTTGAGTAGTTTTTGAGTTAAATCCTTACAAACAAACAAATATTTAAATCTTTCCTCTTTATAATATTAGTATAGACAAATAGCAATGTGCAATTGCTAATTGCAACACAATGGTTGTCAGGAACCGTGTAGTGAGGAAGCGAAGCATTTTCGCGCGTTGATCACTTCAATCCTGTACCTAATGGGATAATTCGTTCCGCAGTGCAGGGGCCCGACCCTCCGGTATTGGTATATGAATGATTGGATGTATTGAAAAAAGGGAATGTAGACAGCGTAAAACATATGCGTAGATTTACGTGACATTATTGATTTATTGAGTCTTACGTTTTACGCGAGAGCGCGTTTCTTTGTCAATATTTTTTATTTGCTACATGTAGAAAACTAGATTTTGCCGGCGGCTCCGCTAGCTTTCATGTAGATTTGGTCAATAAATTTATCCCTCGGGAACGAAACCTTTTCTCGGGATGAATGGTACCTTATGTACTTTTCTGTTTCTCTGACGTGTATGCGAAACTTCATGATGTTCGGTCAAGTAGATAAAGCGTTTAAGCATAACAATAAAAATCTCACATTCACATTTATAATATTAGTTACGAAGTTAGGCAATAAACCCCAAAAAAATATTATACTTTTTCATATCAGTCCATCAGATTTGCAGCTTTATTGGTGTTGTGATATTTGCTTGTTATAATATAAACTTAATGGCAGTTAGAATACCCTATAAAATTAATAATAATTATATGTTTAGATGTTAAATAATAACTAAGGTAAAATATCTTGATCAGAAACAAAAATAACTACATATCTTAAAACAAAGTCCCCCGCCGCGTCTCTTCGTCTGTTCACGATAAACTCACAAACTACTGAACAGATTTAAATGCGGTTTTCACCAATAGGCACAGTGCGTGTATAATTTGTTAATGTTGTTACTATGCGTACGTAGCCGGGGTGGATCGCTAGCGAAATGTTATTCTCTTATAAACCGCTACGTAAAATTCCTTCATATATTGAATATTAAAGCTTTTCTCATAGAATAATAATTGACATAATGTACTCGTGCTGTTGAAAATGTAAATTTAACCATGCAGAAATACCTGAGCATAGCTCGCCGCCTCAATTTTTATATCTATAGAACACCGTTCAATTTTATTATTCAATCTTTTTCTTATGATGTGTACCTTATAACAGTATTCACATAGTCTAGTAGAATTTTAATTTAACTTGCAAGTTCTCGAAGATTTATGAAACTTTAAAATTAGAATTCGTCACGAAATTTCTTGGAAGGAGTGAGACGAGAATTGAATCTAAATTATTGAGAAAAATATGTGATTCAACCCGCTTTGCCAATTATTTGGATACTGGATCCTAAAGACAGGCAATCGGCATAAGAGTATTACAACTGTTACTTTATTCAGTAAGTAAGATTACCGGAGGCATTTACTTCATCTCATATTTTATGCCTTTTACCTAAAGTCGGCGTCGCATGGGTGATATAATGATCATAGGCTGTGATAACTGATTACCATCAGGTAGGAATTACATTATTTGGACATTAATAGTATGGAAGCTAAATACATAAGTCCAAAATTAATTTAATTAAATGTATACATCTTCGCTTATACCAAGTTATTTTAGTTTAGCCCGGTATATATTTTCATCCCTAGCCTACGATCCTAGGACCAGCCCTTTTGCCAATAGAGACGTACTCTATTATACATACATATAAATAAATAGAAAGACTATCCCTCTAGGTACAATTTTAGCTGTGCAATAAATAACAATATGTTATCATCTCATCCTTCCGTAGGTACGCCTGCCCATACCACGACAAAGGATTAGACATCAACTTTCAAACACAAGCACTTTTAAAAAAAAGACCGGATCTGTACATTTAAATATTTGGAAATATTGGTTTATAAGACACAGTTAACACATTATCAATATTTTAACAATGCAATTATCTTAATATTCTAATTTCCGCTAAATGCAATCGTTTTCCAGCTCAACAAACTATCAACTCTCTGTTCTATAGAAAACAGTAGGAAGAATCATGCTCCTGTAGATGTCTTCCTGAATTTTAAGTCTCTTGAGAGACATGCATCATCATCGTGTATATTATATACTAGCTTATGCCCGCGGTTTCGCTCGCCTTATATAAAGTTAGGTAGGGTATGTTAAGAATCGTACCTTTTTAAATAAAATATAGCCTATGTTACCCGGTGATAATATAGCTTTCGAATGGAGAACGAATTTTTAAAATAGGATGTGTAGTTTTTGAGTTAAATCATTACAAACAAACAAAGAATCTCTTTATTATATCAGTATAGATATATAAGTACACCTTTTTATCATTATTTTTCTGTAAGTACTTTGTTGTCTTGTAAACGTTTTATTAATTCTACAAATGGAGTCCACACTACCCCACAAAAGTACCTAAACATCATTTAATTTCCAAACGCAAATTCTAATTTTTGATTAATTAGCAAAATTTTCGTAATGGCATTTCGATTTCTGGTTTGTTATCCTAAATTGAACCGTTAAGTTAATTTTATTGTTATCTTTTATGGTTTAGAAGATAGCATTCATTATTTATATCACTAGTTCGTGCTTAATATGACGCCTATTATATGAATATTTGTAATAAAAGTATATGAATGAGAAAACTGTGTGTGTGTATTAAAGTAAGCAAAAGAGACATTGTGTAAAATAACAGTTGCGGTTGCATGAAATCATGTGACTCACACATACTAGTAGGTATGTTATGAATGGTTCCCTATCCATTAGCATAAAATTTTAAGACCTAATATAACTTAGCATAATGTTGTTTGGCATAATTATATTTTCGCATAATATAATTACGCATAACAGCTTACGCATAATTTTTTAAGCATAATTTCTCTAACCATAATAATGATTAAGCATAATATTGTAAAGCATAAATTTATTAAGCATAAAGTTCTAAACCATAACTTTTTTAAGCATAATATCCTAAAGCATAAATTGATGATGTGTTGAATGAGTTTCTGTCACGGCTCCGGCGCTGCGGGCCTCCGGCGGCCCCACGCGTGCTAATCGTCGCAGCCCGCGGGCCGCCTCGCCCCTACACGCCTACGCGATTTTAAATAACACTCTAGGGGTAGGACAAACAAGACTACGTGAAGTCGGTTTTGAAAATATACACCTAAAATAAATAATTAAGGACTACTATTTCAATCAGTTAACTTCTATCTGAGTTAACTTCTATTATGCTAAAAGTCTTTAGGCCTACTAACGTTATGCTAATAGTCATTAGGCCTACTAACGTTATGGGAATCAAATTTATGCCAAAACAAATTAGTCTTTAACATGATTATGCCAACATAAAATGTATGCCTAAAAAAAGTATGCCAAAGTATCATTATGCCAAAACAAATTGTGCCAAAATCGTTATGCCGAAGTATATTAGGACAAAAAACATCATGCGAAAAGGAGGGATCCCGTTATGAATTATGTGTTTATACTCCTCGTACGATATTATACAATGTTATCGTGATCCTATTCCTTAATGTCATCTTTGTTATTGGTATTCAGTAATGATTTCTTTTTTGCCAGGCAACAACAAGCATGCAATTATAATAGATAGAATAAGAAGAAGAAAAAGAGAGCATAATAACACTTTATTACTGTTTTGTGCGGCAGGTTTTTGAAAGCATTTAAGTACGGAGACGCCCTGCTAAAGACTTGGTTACATTTTCAGATAAAACATTGTTGATACTCGTACAAATAAGGACCAATGTCCTAAGTCAAGTGAAATGGTTTGCACTGACCATGTCCATTATTATTAAATTAATATATATAATAATAATTGAATCCACTACAATTTTAACAAAGACTAGCCTAAAGTATATGCATTATTCCATCACGTAGATCACAATTTCAAAAAGGATTAATCTTCCATGTTTTTTAATTAACTTGATACCTATGTATATAATTTTACCTGTACCCTCCAATAAACATGTTCCTGTTTTCTTCATAAAGAAGATTGAAATAGCTTGGTCAACTTTTCTGTGGGTTGTAATTAAGGCCGACCTTCGTAATAGGGGGAAAACAAGGGCTTTGTTTACGCAGCCAAGCAACCGCTGAATCACTGTTTTCTTTATTACAAATGTTATATACTATAAAAGCGCTCATAGCCAGTTGCACTCACTGATCGGTAAACGATTAGCGAGGTTAAGCAACGTTGGGTGCTGTCAGTATATAGATGGGTGACCGCTTAGTGGTATTTCATATGAGCGTCTCCGTGCTTCGGAGGGCACGTAAAAATGTCGGTCCCGGTTGTTGCCAAATTGACAGCTTGAACAACTCTTGACAACAGGTTGGCCACTAACCACACGAAAAGAAAAAATTGAAAAAGACGTTTTACTATTACTCTACATTGAGAAACGTTCTTTTAAGGAAAAGTGTTTATAGTATAATACCCAGCGGTAAACTAAAAAATTTAAAACTTAGGTGCAGTTGACTTTAAAAAAGATAGTTATGTAACTATGTTCCTGGATAAATCGTTGAAAAATGTCTTACTGTGTGTCAGTGAGAACAATACTTAGTAGTATATATATATATACATATTATGTATAGTATTATAAATAATACTCTATATAGGTATACACAAATAACTCCTTAGAGTTTTTCGTGTACGGCTATATCATTGTTTTAAACACTATAAATATGTATTAGAAAGGAATAAATAAATTTAAAAAAATTATATTTCCTAATTATTTACCCTAACTAATATTATAAATGCAAATGTGAGTTTGTTTCTTACGCCTTTACACCTTAACAGGACATAAGGTGCCTTTCATCCAGAAAAAAGAACTGTTACTAAACTAACCTAAATTTACACGAGCGAAGACGTGGGATAAATCTAGTACTTAATAAATCATTTGGATGCTTCACAGAATGTGAAGTCAATGGTCAGAACGATACATTATTACTGGTACATTGGTACCTTCGATAATAATTTAATCACGCTACTCTTAGGTACACTTCACAAAAACTAGCATAACATGTGCAACCGGGAACTGGCAGTGTAAATAATGACCAATTTGCAGCCAGCGATAATCGTGCAATTATTTTGTAATCATTGCAATCGCAATTTCTACGAATACGGCGAGGTATGTAACTCCGTGTTTGAAAAACACAATTTTACTTGTAGTCCGCCAAAAGAATGTACTAAAGAATAATCAAGTCAAGAGACATTTATTACAAGGTTCGCGTAAACTTAAGGTTGGTTTAAAAAGCTGAGTTTTATTCTACGCTTAAAAGTAGGTAAATAATTTCAGTCTTAGTAGGTACAATTTTAGGTAACATGAACTACGAAAATTTTTGGATGAAAAGTGTCCAAACTACCTAGTTTGGTTTAACATTGATGTAGGCAGTATATTATACTGCCTACATCAATGTTAAACCAAACTAGGTAGTTTTTTTTATTTTAACCTATTTAGATTATAGTTAGAACGAATTAAAAAAGTAATTAATATTGCCGATGTTTTTTGAACGGCTAAAATAAATCATTTCTAGAAATAATATTCGTGTCACATTAAATGTGATGACGACGACGGTAATAGAAATTGCAAACATTTCTAAACATTTCTATATGACAAAGTCCTACGGATTAACGTTACATAAACGCTTATACTTTGAGAGAAATTATTGTTCTATAAGTTAAACATTAGATTATTTCTGAAAATACATAAAACTTATTGAACCCAAATATTTGCTCTTACTGTAAATATTTAAAGTTTGCAGACTGAATTCTAGCAATATTTTGTGAAATTCATACTAAACGGTTTTACACAAATTGACAATACTAAGTAAATAAAAACCCAATTTCAATCAATTAAATTGGTTTTAAAATAGATTCTTAAAATGTAGGCTTTTTTCGTGAGTATGCTCTTTACTTTGAAAGAGGAATTCCATTAAAAGCAATTAATGGATGAGTAGTCATAGAGTCACAGAATAAATTACTGCCCAGTTTAATTTATAGACTGGCCATTATAATGAAAATACATAAGGAGTTGCTGTATTTTTAAGTATATAACTTTAGTTAATTGATAGATCTGCGTTTCAAACCATACAAATTAATTTATATGGATAAGTTATGATATATTTTTTCTATTTTCATTTCAATAATGTCCACGAGATAGCAAACGTTTAATATACCAACTGTTGCTATAATTTAATTACATTTATCTTAATGTACTCGATCCCGTATTTCCGTATAATATTATTGGATATTAAGTTCTTTTTACAATTATAATTATTAGGTATAACAGCCCTGTATATAAACTGGCTTACTTCTGGGCACCAGCCTTTTCTCAGTATGAAAAGGATTAGGCCATAGTCCACTATGCTGACCCATTACGGATTAGCGGTTTTTAAATATCTTTGAGAACATTATGGAGAACTCTCAGACATGCAGGTTTCCTCACGATAATTTTCGCCGTTAAAGCAAGCGGTAAATAAATAATTACAACACAGATAAATTCATATTAGATTAAACATGATGTATATCTATAAAGCGGTATATTCAACTATTTATATTTAATGTAGGTACATGCTTATATAAAATGTTATTTTATAAATAAATCTTCCCATTGATACAGGAATTTACAGACATAACAAAGTTTTGTATAAATGTAGTGAGACTAAATAAAGTACTTTAGTAATTTTACATTACATATTTTCTAGATGAAATAATATATAACTGACTTTATCACTTAAAAATGCACAATTTATATTTTTATTACCAAACAAAATGACACTTATATGATGCCGTTGTTTCGCGGCAAGTCTGCTTTTCGGCTAATTGCAGTAGAGTGAGTATGTATGTACGAGAGCGGTCCAGCTTATACAGGGTGTCCGGTAATTAATGGATAACCTGGCAATGTCTTACAGTGGAACTACTATAAGACATTTCAAGGTTATCCATAAATTACCGGACACCCTATATAAGACGACACCTTCCAAACTAGAAAATGTCCCCATTTTCAAGGTTTCGAGGTGCCGTATATGTATCTGCCATTCATATATTACTGAGTGGTGTATTAAATAAACTTATACATACATTCAATTATGTTATGTCTTGTAATAATTGATGCTCATTTAATCATACGATATATTACTTACTCTCTGCGTGGTCGCCACAGGCGCGGCCTCCGACTCTAAAGTACACTAAAAACACGTACATATTTTATTTCCTGTTTCACGTGAAAGATAACAAAACGGTACAAATGTAAGGATATTTAAGGTCACGTTACGTATTATTCTAGTATTGTATTCCTAATTAAGTATCAGCTTACCTCGCCCTCGTACTCACAATTAATTGTATTTTATGTTATTCTATATTTTCGCAGAATACTGGACCCTTTCTGTAATACAGAACGTGTAGCAGGTAGTGGATTCAGATAAGGCTTGGTGTTAAATTACGACTGACAAATCTGTATATCTACACTAACCGTTCTAGTTACAGGAATGCTTTCTATCGTGGGGTTTAACTACAACTAAAGTAAAGCGGCGGTATACCTATGGATAAGGTATTGGACTTGCGATCGAGAGGTCGCGGGTTCGAATCTCACCCGTTGCACTCTAGCTTAGCTGCAGGGGTTAACAAGGATACTAGTAATTTGAAAACCAGATTGCTAGTAATTTATAATAAAAAAAGTAAAATAGTGTTTACTAGGAACTTAAAATTAAATAAGACTTAAAGACTGTTAGTCCATATTTAGATGATACGAATATAAAAACTTATCCAGAGATTGGCTAACTGAAAATATTCATAAGCGGAAAGCATGGTTGAATCTTAGGCCCAATTCTCAAATTAAAAAAATATTCGTAATAGGTTACTAACATCATGATAAATGGTATTCTCCTAAATTGCAATAAACGTCAAATATTAAATAGCATTTCAGTTCATATTTGACATTTAATAAATCTAGAATGGAATTCTATTTTGAAAATATTTTATTAAGAGTCAGTCAGTCTTTGGTATATTTATTTATCTGCCCGGCAGGGCCCTTTGTAATTTGAATTCATATACAATAATACATAACAACGGTGTGCTTTTTTTCGCAGGCTCCGCTGGATGGATGAAGCGATTTATTTTAATTTCTATCATAATAATTGAGGTACATTGGATCTTGTTAATAAATTCGTGAGGTACATTGAACAAACAAAGCATTGCCACTAGTTTTTTTGGTCTAGCTCGACTGGCCTCGCTAGATCGATACACACGTACGATCGCCGGTGTCCAGACACAAGGCTTTTATCATTATGGCTCGATATGGTTAAGCTGACAGATTAAACCTACAAAAAGGTATATACCTAATATGATAAATTGAAAATAAATAACAGACCGATATTATATAATATTGTCTTCTGTTTACGCGAATGTTATTCATTGAAATTAAACTACTATATACGGATTTTATCGCGTTGTTTATTTATCACTGTATTACAAAATTTTGAAAATATTACTCTACTACTACTATTGATTTTATTTGACTAATTTATAAGCTAATAAAATTATTTAAACTATTAAATCTATTTATTTTTGGTTTACACTTTCCCCGACGTTTCGGGTGCTTTTCAGCAGCCATGGTCACGGGGAGACTAAGATGGTAGTTGTCTCAATGTTCCAGTGTAGTTATTTCAAAGTACCTGAACATAATTTAATTATTGGTGTTTCTATTTACGCAGAATGAGCTCAAAGTATCATGAAGTCTAGCTGTGGTTTGTTTCTTCTTGGGTTTGACTATTTGAAGTACTGGATCCCAAGCTGGTGGTACATTCCAACCATCTTCTCTATTGAAATTGGGATGTTTTTTAATTTCAATAGCCTCGCGAAGCATCCTTGGCAGGAATCGGTGTTCTTTAGCGAGAATCTGTGGTTTGTCAAATCTCAGGTAGTGGTTGGTCCCCTGTTGTACGTGTTCACACACAGCAGACTTCAACGAGCGTTTGTGTTTTACGTCAGCTATGTGTTCTTTTATGCGGGTGCCTATGCTTCTCTTGGTTTGACCAATGTATGAGAGTCCGCAGTCACAATCTATTTTATAGACCCCTGCATCTTGTAAAGGTAATTGGCACTTGACGGATGGTAAAAATTGACTTATCTTCGTTGGCGGCTTGAAGTATGTGTTGATTGAAGCTCGCTTCAAGATGTAGCCAATCTTGTCAGTGACACCCCTTACATAAGGCAGTATAGCAGGCTGGCGCTCGACTGTGGCTGGCTTTTCTCGGGATCTGTGACAGCGGCGCGGCTGTTGGAGCTTGTTGTCTTGCAGTACTTGCTTGACATGTTGAAGCTCGGCGTCCAGGTGTTTCTTGTCACAGATCCCGTGGGCTCTCTGAAACAAAGACATTCCCACGGTAGCTAACTGTTTAGGATGGTGGTGAGATTCACCGTTCAAGTACCTATTTGTATGGGTCTTTTTCCTATACACGGTGTGGCTCAAAGTATGATCAGGATTCCTGATGACAAGTACGTCTAAGAATGCTAATGAATTATTTGCCTCTAATTCCATAGTAAATTGGATGTTGTTATTAATGGAATTAAGATGTTCTAGGAATACACTAACACTATCTGTTGGTAATATTGTAAAAGTATCATCTACAAACCTCTTATAAATCCTGGGTGTGATGGGGGTAGTCTGTAAAGCTCGAGCCTCGAAGTCCTCCATATATATATCGGCAACAACAGGCGATACTGGGGAGCCCATTGCCACACCATCGACTTGTATGTAGAATTTATTGTCCCACAACAGATAGCCAGTTGTTAAGCAATGCTTAAGTAGTTCTGCATATTCCTCAGGCATATTGTACTCTATTAGCTTCCTTTTAGTTATTTCAATACAGTCATGTACAGGTATGCATGTAAATAATTACTGTACATCAAAACTAACCATTGTTTCATTGTTAGTGAGACATAGGTGTTTAATCTCACTCACAAAATGGTATGAATCCTTTACATGTGCTCTCGAGTTGCCTCTGAGTGGTGAGAGTATCTTCGCTACGTGCTGAGCCAGTCTGTAAGTTGGTGTGTCGATCTGACTCACAAGAGGACGTAGAGGAGCGTTTTCCTTGTGTATTTTTGGTAACCCATACAGCTTTGGAGGTTTTACGCAAGTTGGTATTAATTGTTTAACGTCTAGATCTAGTCTTTCGGAGTATTTATATATGATGTCTTTGGTTTTGTTTAATATTTTGTTTGTAGGGTCTGTTTTAACCTGTTTATATGTTGTTTCATCCGAAAGTAAATTTTCAATTTTATGTTTATAATCTGACGTATCCATTATAACCGTAGCGTTTCCTTTATCTGCACGGAGTACTGTAATATCTGGCCTAGCCCGCAAGTTCTTCAATGCGACGAATTCATCTTTGGGAAGATTCGGTCTGGGCACTTTACTTCGACGCAAGACCGATGAAATATCCTGACGTATAGCCTCCAAATCTTCCTTTCTTATGTTATTCTTGACTAGGCAGTCCTCGACGTTGCAAATAATGGCCTCATACGGTATCCTAGCCGGTGTTATTGCATAATTTAAACCTCTACTTAATACTTTTTCGGTTGTTTTGTCTAAAGTTTGTTTTGACAGATTAATAACTGGTTTAAATTATGCAATAACACCGGCTAGGATACCGTATGAGGCCATTATTTGCAACGTCGAGGACTGCCTAGTCAAGAATAACATAAGAAAGGAAGATTTGGAGGCTATACGTCAGGATATTTCATCGGTCTTGCGTCGAAGTAAAGTGCCCAGACCGAATCTTCCCAAAGATGAATTCGTCGTATTGAAGAACTTGCGGGCTAGGCCAGATATTACAGTACTCCGTGCAGATAAAGGAAACGCTACGGTTATAATGGATACGTCAGATTATAAACATAAAATTGAAAATTTACTTTCGGATGAAACAACATATAAACAGGTTAAAACAGACCCTACAAACAAAATATTAAACAAAACCAAAGACATCATATATAAATACTCCGAAAGACTAGATCTAGACGTTAAACAATTAATACCAGCTTGCGTAAAACCTCCAAAGCTGTATGGGTTACCAAAAATACACAAGGAAAACGCTCCTCTACGTCCTATTGTGAGTCAGATCGACACACCAACTTACAGATTGGCTCAGCACGTAGCGAAGATACTCTCACCACTCAGAGGCAACTCGAGAGCACATGTAAAGGATTCATACCATTTTGTGAGTGAGATTAAACACCTATGTCTCACTAACAATGAAACAATGGTTAGTTTTGATGTACAGTAATTATTTACATGCATACCTGTACATGACTGTATTGAAATAACTAAAAGGAAGCTAATAGAGTACAATATGCCTGAGGAATATGCAGAACTACTTAAGCATTGCTTAACAACTGGCTATCTGTTGTGGGACAATAAATTCTACATACAAGTCGATGGTGTGGCAATGGGCTCCCCAGTATCGCCTGTTGTTGCCGATATATATATGGAGGACTTCGAGGCTCGAGCTTTACAGACTACCCCCATCACACCCAGGATTTATAAGAGGTTTGTAGATGATACTTTTACAATATTACCAACAGATAGTGTTAGTGTATTCCTAGAACATCTTAATTCCATTAATAACAACATCCAATTTACTATGGAATTAGAGGCAAATAATTCATTAGCATTCTTAGACGTACTTGTCATCAGGAATCCTGATCATACTTTGAGCCACACCGTGTATAGGAAAAAGACCCATACAAATAGGTACTTGAACGGTGAATCTCACCACCATCCTAAACAGTTAGCTACCGTGGGAATGTCTTTGTTTCAGAGAGCCCACGGGATCTGTGACAAGAAACACCTGGACGCCGAGCTTCAACATGTCAAGCAAGTACTGCAAGACAACAAGCTCCAACAGCCGCGCCGCTGTCACAGATCCCGAGAAAAGCCAGCCACAGTCGAGCGCCAGCCTGCTATACTGCCTTATGTAAGGGGTGTCACTGACAAGATTGGCTACATCTTGAAGCGAGCTTCAATCAACACATACTTCAAGCCGCCAACGAAGATAAGTCAATTTTTACCATCCGTCAAGTGCCAATTACCTTTACAAGATGCAGGGGTCTATAAAATAGATTGTGACTGCGGACTCTCATACATTGGTCAAACCAAGAGAAGCATAGGCACCCGCATAAAAGAACACATAGCTGACGTAAAACACAAACGCTCGTTGAAGTCTGCTGTGTGTGAACACGTACAACAGGGGACCAACCACTACCTGAGATTTGACAAACCACAGATTCTCGCTAAAGAACACCGATTCCTGCCAAGGATGCTTCGCGAGGCTATTGAAATTAAAAAACATCCCAATTTCAATAGAGAAGATGGTTGGAATGTACCACCAGCTTGGGATCCAGTACTTCAAATAGTCAAACCCAAGAAGAAACAAACCACAGCTAGACTTCATGATACTTTGAGCTCATTCTGCGTAAATAGAAACACCAATAATTAAATTATGTTCAGGTACTTTGAAATAACTACACTGGAACATTGAGACAACTACCATCTTAGTCTCCCCGTGACCATGGCTGCTGAAAAGCACCCGAAACGTCGGGGAAAGTGTAAACCAAAAATAAATAGATTTAATAGTTTAAATAATTTTATTAGCTTATAAATTAGTCAAATAAAATCAATAGTAGTAGTAGAGTAATATTTTCAAAATTTTGTAATACAGTGATAAATAAACAACGCGATAAAATCCGTATATAGTAGTTTAATTTCAAAGACCGATATTATTTCAATATATGAGATATACTTACCAATTTAGTTTTATCACATAACTAGGTATGGCATATTTGTCTCACAAATATAATTTATTTACATACATACATACATAAATTCACGCCTGTTTCCCAGAGGGGTAGGCAGAGACTACGGATTTCCATTTGCTACGATCCTGACACACTTCTCTGGCTTCATTCACTTTTTCACGTTTAAGGTGCTCTTAAACAAACTCTCTTTCTATAATTTATTTATTTTTTGAAAATACATCTCGCACTTTAGTCTTTGCTTTGCGTATACAAAGTATACGCAGAGTCAAAATGATCATTTTTTGATCACAAATATAATTGTATCGCGTTGGAACCGAACTTTCAACCCATAGCACGGCATTAGCGGCGAGGCGACCTCTTATTCGCTGCACTATCTGTACATGTTTAACTCTATAATAAATCGTTTTAGAACCACTGTTCAGTGGTACCTGAAGGTGATCTCGGGCACTGGAAGGTACAGCGGCTCTCACTAATATACCTAACAGGTGAGAAAGTGGGAACGCTATTTCATAAACTAAAGTAGTCTGTAGAGGGAATGTTCTGTTCAATCATTGTCGTAGTTTATTGTATTGCTAATAATATAGTAAGAATCCATGCATCAACTTTTAGAAACTCATCCGATAGCTTTAAAGATAACGGAAATAATATAAAAGTTTCCAACTGTGTTCACTCGTTTGCCTTTAAGACGTAGATTACGTTTGATAACACAGTCCTGTGGGATAACACAAATGGGACTTGGAAAGACTTAAGCTGTGCATCCTAGTAATGTTTTTTTTTATGGAAACGGATCCTCAGCTTTCTCTACGGAAGAGGAATACTCCAAGTCTTATCGTGAAAGATTGCAACTAGATTTATTCACTCGTAAAATACAATTCGTGTTTAGATAACAGTTAACATGAGCCAGAAAAAAATTCTAGCATCTAATTCAGTTTATATGCTCTTAAGTTTTTGAGGATTACTAGCAATTTGGTGTGTTTACAAATAACTAGTATTCTTGTTAAACCAGCTAATCGTGTTGCTTGTCCTCCTAGCTAGAGCAGCAAGTGGGAATCGAACTCGTAATGTGAAACTGTAAACTTGCCGATTAGAAAGGGTGGCCGTGAGTTTCTTGCCTGTTCTTCTTAAAGGTAAATTTACATGAATAAGTATAAATTTGACATTCATAAGTGTTTCTTTGTGATAGATAATAATATATTTTAATTTCGATTTTGACAACTTTTCGATCGTCAGACCGGTGCCTCATTCATTGAGCTATTTCCCTTCGCTTTAGGAGTCATAATTCATAGTTTGGCGCTTAAGTCCACGTAGATTTACTATTGCCTTTTTACAATTTAATCGGTTGATTGATTGAAATGAAATAAATCAGAATGTTTGTGTCGCTTACTTTGAAGCCCCTAAAATGAAACCACTAAGCTATTTTGTTTTATAGTTTCATTCTTTATCCCTTATATAAATGTCCAATGATAAAACGCAACACTGAGATATAATAAAATAATATGAGAGCTATAAATATACTGCCCGCCTACTGGGCACGAGCCTTTTGTCAGTATGAGAAGGGTCAAGCCATAGTCCACGATGCCCAGTGCGGGTTCGTAGACATTACATATCTTCAAGAGCATCATGGAGAACTCTCTTAGATGAAGGTTTATCACGGTGAACCGAGCCATAATTAACTATTAAATACACATAACTTAAAAATTACAGATGTGCGTACCTTGAGACCGAACTCGAGACCTCTGCATGGCAGTCTACACTAGGCTATCGCTGCTATATAATACACTGAGCTTGGTGTTAATTCAATGTTACTAAATAATGAATGATATGAAGAATGAAACACTGTCTATGTCTTTATATAGACAGGATTTTCTTCTATATCATTCGTTGTATATAAAGTGAAACGAACCTTATATAACCGCAAAGATTCTTTACATTAAAAAAGGGGTTCATTAACCCAAGACTATCACGTTGCAAGCTTGAACTGTTAAACGCAAGCGAGGGTTAACCCCATCTCGCCGTGAGTTAAGCCACACACGCTCCGGTAATTTAATTTTCATAGAGAATTTCTCAACTCTCACGTAGAGCAAAGGGTGACAGGTTATTTACATTTCACAGAGCTTTTGTGATGAGTATTTAAAATTTTAAATGAATTACATGGTTAATAGATAATTTCATGATAATGAGACTGTTTGTGTACTGCAGTCCCCACACATTTTCAAATTTGAAATATATACATACGAAAAAGTTACTTTAACATTTTTGGTTTTCCCTCCTCGTTGCGCGTATAATAACGTCCAGCTTGAAATCTTCGTCTTCAATTGGAATTTAGTCAAAATTTATAAACAAACAAGTCATCACAATAAACATTTTATTTCAACAAAACTAAAACGGTAAAGTTCCTCTTCAAATGCATTAAATGCATATGAAATATTATAATTTGGAAACATAACACTGTCGTTAGTAGAAACGGGCAACTCTTATTATCTAATTCATAAGGCTGACAATGGTAGCAAAGGAAATATGTAGCAATACTTTCAAATGCGCGCAACCATAGGTAATTTCCACGAACGAAGCTTTTAAAAGCTAACATTTCACCTGTACGAAATAATTAATTCCTGGAATCGAATTTGTAATTGTTGGTACATTTAGGCAATTAGTCTGCATATAGACAATATATACATAGACATATCAATATGGACATTTTTTATTTTAGATTTTGCCGGTGGTTTCTCTTGCGTAAATGTAGGTTAGGTTAATAACAGTACTTTTCTGGATAAAAGTGAAAATATCCTTTTCTGTACCTCTGACAACGTGTATGCGAAATTTCATGATAATTGGTCGAGTAGTTAAGGCGTGAAAGCATAACAAACAAACTCACATTCGCATTTATAAAATTAGTTACGTTAACAAATCTTGTTTTTTATTATGAACTAGACCTGCCCGCTGCTTCGCTCACGTGTTATATTTTAGAACATAGCCTATGCTGCTCGTGGATTCTGAAAATCCTTTATTATTATAGCATTAATAAAAGATTTTTCAGAATTAATATAGCAGATTCTCAGAACACTCTCTTCATAAAAGCAAAAACTATTTACCTTTTTATTAATACAAATGAAACAAAAAACATAATATCATAATAAGTATACCCTAAAGATGCTCCGAATTCGAAATAAAAGAAGGTGGCTTTATTTGGACCTTACGCTGTCCCATCATAGACAATAGAAAATCTATTGTTAAGTATATCATATGAGATTCATCGGACGGCAGAACGTATTAAAGTGGTTTTTGACACATGACATTGCAATATACTTGTTAGGGAGTCACGAGAACAGTAAGGGTGCTCCATATATTTAAGCGAAATTTCTGCTTTAGGTGAGGGCCAAACTGAAATTTCACTTAAATTTATGGAGCTCAACTGGGAAAGGACTTCATGCTACAGAAATTTTCAGCAAAACTATCTTACATATGTTGTATTCCTATGTAAAGTACAGTTGCCAAACTCCGTGAGGAGACGGTGTGCTGTCAGATCAAGATCTTTGCCCCTTGCGCTGACAACACAGGTAATCCTTTAGCGTCTGTAACGCGTGAGTAAGATCCTAGTGTTGGAAGCACAGGCTACGGTGACAGCTTATCATCAATTGGACCGAAGGCTTTTTGCTACCTTGCTGGTTAAAATTTATAAACTGTTAAACGTTCAACAATTACGGTAAACAGCTTCCTTTTTTAATGATGACGACCCTTCAAGCTTTATCATTATATCTCTATTTGGTCGTCATGACTTATCGTAACCTCGCCAAACTACCAAAATTTTGGGTTGCATTTATACTGTAACTATATGAATTAAATAAATAATGTGCGTCAACTACCCTGTGAAGTGACGTCAGTTTGCCTCCGGACCTAACTAAGCATGCTCGACATACAAAAAAAAAGCGTAAAAAAGGATCAGAGGCACATTGTCTGAAAACCAAAAAAAGTTATAATATGTAGTAATATTTTTACAATGCATAGTTAAATAAAGACTGTGGCTTTTTTACTATAAATAAATATTCCATCAGTCGTCTCGTACAGCACCCGAGAGAGGCGTTTAAGGTAGTTTATTGTGGCCGACACCACATCTTAGTTCTTGTGCAATTTATGTCTGCCTGTTTATATTTATACTCCACAGTAAGATGGTGGAGAGGCGGCGTTGGCAAAACAGTTTGAAAATAAAACAGGTCAAGTGCGAGAGGTGGGGAAATAATTTATTGTTTTACTTAAGACTCAGGTCACTATAATCAGATCTTGTTAGAAATTTGCATTTATTTTCGATTTTACAATACAGCTAGAACATGCTTTCTTGTAATACATATTTTGTGATATTTCAGCCTATTCCATTTTACCTTTCAGAAGATAGAGAGACCCTTAAAAAGGGTTAGAGAGACGGCTTAAGGTTAGTAATAGATCCCGTTGATATCATTTGGGTACGGCACCCTAATAATAAATTATTTTATAATAAGAGAAACAAATGCATCTTAGGCTCCTATTTCAATGCAATTCAATGGTTTTTATTTTTCTATCTCCTACTATATCTTATCTTGTGTGGGGGCCAGACAGTACAGACCGGCGACACTTCGACTCAGTGGAATCTTTTGTGTCGACTTCCCCAATAACGACTGCCATAGATGTTCATGGCAGCGATAATTGTCAATCAATACGCACATAATTTCGAAAAGTCATATAACTTTCGAAAGTCAGAGGTGCGCGACGTGGGTTGGAACCCGAGACCCTCTGCATTGCAGTCTGTTGGTCTCCCCACTGAGCTATCGCTGCTCTTATCTCCTACTATAAGTGTAGTCCTAATATTTAAGACGATTATGCGGCTACTGTAGATAATCGCATTTCTAGCTTTGATTACCACACAGCTCACACAACACACGCTGTACATATACTCGATGATACGCCTTACATAGTTAGTTACCCTAAGTCTGCATGTTAATATTCTAGTTAGAAAAACGTACTATAAATCAATTTTATTCTATAGTGCCGCAAAAGGATAGAGAGGTCCTATTTTGTACACAAAGGTATACCGACTCTATACCAGAATTAAAGTATGATTAAACCTTTTTCTCTTATGCCTGAATTACAATAGTAAATAGTAAAATAATATTTTAAAATAGAACAAACATGGCATTCATTTCCTTTGTAGCGAAATAGGCTTTGATTCCTACTTTCATAATAGGCTTTTTATGATTTACTTTCATAACATAATATACTGCCCCTCGTTACCATAATAATATGAAATGAATATCTCTTAATAATTATATAAAACCATTCTTGTTTTTTATATTTAAAAGTGGATCAATAAAATTTTGTAAAAGTCTCATTTGCGTGCAGTTCTATTAATATAATCCTTATCTTTACTAATAATTGTGAATGTAGGTAAGTTTATCTGTTTGTTATGCTCTCACGACTTTACTACTTGACAGATTATCATGAAATTTCACATACACGTAGTCAGCGGCACAGAATAGGACATAGGGTACTTTTCATCCACAAAAAGTATTGTTACCGGGGTATAGAAAATTGACATAATCTAACCTAACCTACATTTCTGGGAGCGAAGCCGTGGCCAATATCTAGTATACGTATTTTCCATTGCCACTCTCACACATTTATTTTACCTATGTTCTAAATGCAAGTTTTATCAGCTATACTTTAGATTTAGATCCTTCGTGACGGAGTGTGATCCATTTTATTACCATTGCCAGATTCCATGCTGCTACTTAGAATTTCTTATCAGTAACGCCCGACTCGGGAATCAAACCGACACAAATTCGTAAGCATATATTACGATAACATAATACGAAACGGTATATATGTAAATCAGTAACGAAAAATTACTAAATAACGCGTAAAAGTATGTATATATCATTAATTTTTTTAATAACTATATCTAAATAGCTGCCAATAAGATAAGCTTAATACTTTATAATGGATGCTAAATATAATGAAAGTATGAACTAGCCAATACATTCCTTTTTCAAAAAGATAAGAAGCTTTGCTCTCAGGCAAATAAACAATGGTCACATATATTATACAGTTCGATGGGTCTGGACGCCCAACACGAGTCCTCTGCGTGTCTGAAAATTGAATGTAGCAATGTAGGGTACATTGCTACATTCAATTTCTGATAAACAAACTGATGTGTAATTTTCCGACGTATCGAAGCCTCATCGAAGGCTGTCACGCCGTCTTCAGCTGATCCATTACTTAGGTGAACCGCACACTGGAAGTAACTAATCAATGTGTATACATCCAAATACTGAAAAGAAAGTAAAACGTTTAAATAATAAATCCTTACTAATATTATAAACGTGAAAGTTTGTATGGATGTATGTATGTTTGTTACTCTTTCACGCAAAAACTACTGGACCGATTGCGATGACACTCGGTATGTATATACCTGGAGACCTGTATATACATACCAATATTCACACATAGACTACTTTTATCCCCATATTCCTACGGGACCGGGACTTACGCGGGTGAAACCGCGGGGAAAAACTAGTAAATAATAAATAAATAGTTTATTCTTTCTCATACATTGATTTTGTTTACAGAAATTGAGGTTGCCCCAGTAAGTTATACTTGATTAGATACTTGTGTTGGAGCTACCTCGCAACTTCCCCTTAGTTTTTACGATGAAACTGAGAAATTGTTATTTTATTTTTAATTATAAGGGTGATGTGTGTTTTAGTGTGAGATAATGTTGCGGTGATTAAATTATTACAAGACAATATTTTTTGGCTACTTCATCATACTGTTGCTGCAATGTGTTTTTTTTTTAAACAATATTTATTGCTTTGCCAACTATGTTTTCTCTGAGTATTCGGCGTACCACGTTTGTCTGGCACTTTAAAATCGGTATTAACATTATAATAAGTTTATATTACACGACAAAACGCAAGCCTTGACTAAATTAAAAAAACAATATAGTCATCATTAGTTTGCCAATGAAAGAATGCATGATGACTTGACCATGTAGTCCAATCATCATGCATTCTTTCATTGGCGAACTAATTAAAACTTTTTCAATAGGTCGCAAGACCGCAACAACCCACATTTCACAATTTTCGAATTTCACATGTTCATACTATCTGCCTGACGTATTAACAGTGCCTCTAAGGTCAACTTTAATAAAATACTTAAAATTTGTAGAAAGAAATGTCACAGCACAACCGACAGACAGCTTAAAAAAAAAAAACGAAATAAGTGTAGGTGGATGAATCTTGGAGACTTCACAACTCGTGGGTACATTGAATGGCCTGGAATTCTATAACGAAAAATGAGAAAACCTAGTAGTAGAATCACGAAACTAGCAAACAGCTGTATCAACATTTAAGTAGATAATAACCCATGTGTTATTACTCTTGTGAAGTGCAAGCTTCACGCAATCTTATATCTCACGCAAACAAAAACTAACACAAACTGGTAACAAAAAATAGCATGCTATTCTTGTAATATTGTCTTCTGTTTACGCGAATGTTATTCATTGAAATTAAACTACTATATACGGATTTTATCGCGTTGTTTATTTAACACTCTAAAAAGGAAAGAAAGAACACCGATTCCTACCAAGGATGCTTCGCGAGGCTATTGAGATCAAAAAACATCCAAATTTCAATAGAGAAGATGGTTGGAATGTACCACCAGCTTGGGATCCAGTACTTCAAATAGTCAAACCCAAGAAGAAACAAACCACAGCTAGACTTCATGATACTTTGAGCTCATTCTGCGTAAATAGAAACACCAATAACTAAATTATGTTCAGGTACTTTGAAATAACTACACTGGAACATTGAGACAACTACCATCTTAGTCTCCCCGTGACCATGGCTGCTGGAAAGCAACCGAAACGTCGGGGAAAGTGTAAACTTAAAAACAAATAGATTTGATAGTTTTAATAATTTAATTAGCTTAAAATTAGTAAAGTTTAATAGTATAGTATAGTAGTGTAACAGTTTCAAAATTATGTAATAGAGTGTTAAATAAACAACGCGATAAAATCCGTATATAGTAGTTTAATTTCAATGCTATTCTTGTCTACAAATAAATTTATGTTAGTCATGTAATATCTCGATTAAATGTTCTAAAAGTAAACAGATTAGATGTATTATAAGTACGTATTTTTCATGTGGAACGATTATGTTAATTGGTTAATTTCTGGCTAAGTGCACATTTATTTTGCAAAAAGTTTCAAGTTAATAAATAAATCATTTTATCAAAGGTTTCATAAAACAAGCAAAGTACGTTTATTTCAAAGTTATAGCTACTTTCTCTCATAGATCTGAGATTATAGATGGCGGCGCCGCGGTTTGTCCGAGAGAGAACTATTAAAAGAGAACATGATAAAAAAGATATCGGTGCAATTTGACAATGCTGTATTACTTAATCTGAAAAAGAAAAACGTCGCATTGCTTGCCTATGTTAAATATCATTCGTGTTAAGTAAACTATCATCTTATCGATCAATACTCGTAAATAAAGACATTAGCAAAGATGGTGGCGGCTGTCTGGACACTCACCAATCGTACAGTAAGTTACCAAATGTCTGATAAATCATTACGTGTGTAACTTTTTAAAGGACATTACAGATCGTGGACTTTACCAAATATTTATTTTGTAACACGATGTTTATTACTATATATATTAGTGCGTCCTGACATATAGCGCTGTGTTCGTAATACGCGACCTAGCAGAACATCTTACCGAAATATTTTTTGCCAAGCAAGAAATATCACATTACACTAATATTCTATCAACATTAACGGGTCTAATCGGTTATGATATCCAATTGGATATGATAACCTAATAGACCCGTGTGTTACAATTGTAACACACTATTAGGTATGATGTGCCTACTGACTAAATCCTATGATACAGCAAAAGTCCCCTATTGCGAAAATACCACCCTTACAATCAAATGTGTCTTTAGTGTGCGTTACGCCTAAGGCGGGTAGAGTTTCTTCCATGAAGCCTTATGTGGACCCCTATTCTTGGGACAGTACAAGTCAGCCCAAATTTATAGGTACACGTCCATAAATCTAGTTATAGGATAAGTCTACGTCTAATTATCACGGTCGATACTGTGGACCCGCCTTAACATAAGCTCCTTGTTTTGTTCTCCTCAACATATATGTAGTTATCGCTATTGCTATTTTCTTTCTGTTTTTTTATAGATGTTAACCACTAGACGAGATTTTGTCGTAAGTTAATACGACCCACAAGATATCGGCCATAGGATTAAAATGCAAATTTTATTTTTATTTTTAGACCTGCTCTAGGTATAATTCCTGTGTCGCGGGATCTTAACAAACATTCAAACAACGGACACAAAGAATACCCAGACTCGGAACAACCATTTGTGGATCGCACGAAGTTTTGTCCCGTGTGCGATTCGAACCCACAACACTCGGCGAAGCAGCAGCGGCGAGGTGACCATTTAAACCACTACACCATCCGTTGAGTCAAAATTGGTTTAACGTTTAGACGTAATAACGTAAGAAACAGGTAGAGTTTACAAATTTAGCAAACTCTAGCTAACTAATCGATACATGCTGTCAACAACTGTCTACAATCGCCGATACTTACCTTGTCTGTCTTCTGCCGCAATCGCACATGATAGTCTTAGTGTAATTTTGGTAAAATCTAATATTATTATGTAGTATGCATATACATCATGTTTTATTATGCTTGTTTATTACTAATATTATAAAGAGGCAAGATTTGATTCTTTGTTTGTATGTTTGTAAGGATTTAACTCAAAAATGAATCAACCGATTTAAAAAATTCTTTCACCGTTTGATAGCTTTATTATAACCGAGTAACATAGGCAACATTTAGTTTAAAAACTACTTTTACTAACATAACCTACTTTATGCGAGCGAAGCCGCGGGCTTAAGCTCGTATTTTATATGTACGGCTCTTCAACGCGGCTTGCATTGAGACTTGTCGTTGTCCCCTACAATGATAAGAGGAGTACTGTCATACTAATATTCAGTGGTTACCATTTACAATCGGGTGATCCGCTGCTTCGTATGCCACCATAATAATTTAAAAGCAGAGCCATATAGGCGCTACTAACTACACAAAGAAAAGACAACTAGCAATAAATAACGTACACGATTTTTATTATGCCGTGCAGGTTGAAAGTTGACAGGTCATAAACTTTTACCCGATTCAATTATTCTTGACGCGGTTTGAATATTAATAGCATAACATACTTTATGTAGCATTGCGTCGCGTCATTTTGTGTCGGTCTCTGTACATGACTCTGATTTAGTAAAGAGTTATGGTAGGCAAACTATTATACTAGCACATATATGTATATTTACTAGATTATTCCCGCGGCGTCGCTCGCGTTAATGTAAATTTTGTCACTAAATTTTATTTCTTTCTCCCGGGCACAATCCTTTTTTTCTATATGATAGGTACCCTATATCTTTTTCTGTACCCACCGATAACGTGTATGCGAAATGTCATGATGATTGGTCGGGTAGTTAGGGCGCACTCACATTCGAATTTATAATATTAGTTAAGATTTGTACTACTAAGACGAACAACGAAAATATCGAAGCTAAAGGATGCTTAGGACATCTAGAATATCATACATGTTTTTTAATATCAGTACGGGTGCAGTCAGACCGCGAGCTTTAACGTATTAAATAATATCAGCCCTGTATCAAACTGTCCCACTCCTGGGCTGGCCTCTTCTCAGTATGAGAATTATTAGGCCGTAGTCCACCATGCTGGCCCAGTACAGATTGGCAGACTTCACGTACATATCTCCGAGAACGTTATTGAGAACTCTCAGACATGCAGGTTTCCTTACGATGTTTTCCCTAACCGTTATGAACTATTAGTTAGTAGACATTTAATAACTCACGAAGAATAAAACTTCCATATGATTTACTAGGTTAAAGCGAAATGCCAATATAAAAGCTAATTCACATTGCCTACTATTGAGAGTCCAGCTCAGCTTGTAATACTAGTATAGTTAAGTAAGGAGAAACTCGCTTGCAGATTAAATCCTAGCTAATGTAATAAACAATTATATTATTTATTTTCTGGCATACTAACCTCATATTTAGAGCTCACTCATCTGACGACTATCTGCTATAATTTTACTAGATCACTATCCATTAGTTTATAGTTCGATCTGACCGCGCCCTAACAGCTTTAAGATAAGAAGAAATGCGTTGCTCTTATAGAGGCAGAAGCATGTACCTACATTTCGTTAGCTACGTTAAAACACTTTATAATACCAAATAATAATATCTTTATTGACTAAAATCAATCAAGCAATATACAAATTCACTTATAACACTAAGTAGTTAAATCTAGGTTTAACTGCAACAGCCATCAAGGCTAGTCCCCCCACACCCGTACTAGTTATAAACTGTGTTACAGGAATATTGAGGATAATCCCAAACAGCAAAATGTACAACTGATAAAAAAATATCAGTGCTATATTATAGTGTATTTTGAAGTTTACTGAATCTTCAAACCAGGCATGCCTATTTCCATGGCAATCAGATAAAAAAAAACAATAAACAAACAACTACAACAACTATGAGGATACTTCTATAACGTAAATACACTAGGATAATTCATTAGGTTGTTGTCGTCTATATGTGTATATAATATGATATCGGGTTTAAGATCTGATACTGCTACTACGAATTCCCCGTGATACTTTTTAAGCCTTGGTGCGGCCGGGAAATCCAATCTGAGACTTTCCGATCGCCTACTGTATATGTACACAACACCACTAATTAATATAGCTGTCTCAAGAGTTCTATTATAAAATTAATAGTTAAAATAAAGTAACTTGATTGATCGTTAATTATAATTTTAATATTATATTTCAAAGATAACGATGTCCAAAATTAATTCTGGTTTTCGACAATATAATGACGTCACGGATTTTATTTCTCCTGAAAATATTAATAAAGCGACTCGTAAACATTAAAGCCAACAAATTTACACCAAGAGTTATTACACGGGTTATACTTTGATAATAACGACATTGCATCTATTACGAGCTTTTAGCACGAAAGGCAACTTTGACCCAGAAATTTAAATTGAGAATCATATTAAAAAGTATGAGAACTAGCCGTCAAGATTGGAAAAATGAGTACCAATTGATTTCAAATAATATGGCATTTATAAGTGCGAGTTCAATAATATCCGAGAATAAATTAATATGCACTCGTGAATTAAATGTATGACCCTTTTCTTGTTGGGTGATGGAGTAAA
Organism: Catocala nupta; assembly: GCA_963675205.1. Classification (NCBI taxonomy): domain Eukaryota; kingdom Metazoa; phylum Arthropoda; class Insecta; order Lepidoptera; family Erebidae; genus Catocala; species Catocala nupta. The sequence continues at coordinate 15,670,837 of OY776097.1, read as the reverse complement.
AACAGCAGTAACCTAACTGTACAGGTACACATGTTGTGACTAAAGCATTTTCCACAGTTGGACGCCGAGAGGTACAATTTTCATAGCCAGCTTAGCTACGGCAAACATTGCTACGCCAGTTCCGATCGCACACGCGGACAGACCGCGCGGGTCGCTTGTTAAATTCAAAATTCGAATTACGTACGAATTGAATGTAAACAAAAACGGAGCATGATTTGTAATCTTTTAAAGCGTTCTAAAATTCAATGACTAAATTAATTTAGCTGTATTGTTTTTTATGAAGTGATTGTATGTGTTATAAAAAAATAAACAGTTTATGGTCGCTTGTGTGTTTTTTTAATGTGGGATTTTGTCTGGTGAAAATCGTTTGCGTATTGACTTCAATTTTACAGGTAATGCTAATTTTATTAGATTAAAGTGACTAGAATGATTTGTGTTGTTTGTTTTATTAATATTTTGAATAGCTTGTCTTTGCTTAACGAGAAAACTTTGTTTGTGTTTTGTGATATTGTTGCGGTGCACTACATTCAACAAATTGTATACAAATGTGTACAATTTGTTGACTGTAGTGTGAATATTTGTTTTGTGATTGAAGACCGGTGTTATCATATCTACATCTGAGTATTTTTGAAAGGCGATGTATCTTTGCCTTAATGCGTCAATATCCATAACAATAGTCAACGCATATACACTTTGAAGTGTATATGCTTTGATCATTATTAAGGATATTGAGTCGACTCAATGCAGAAGCATTGTGTCTAAACCCTGATGTCTGAAAGTCGATATAGCTGTCAAAGACACTTATTTTGTGGATTGTTCACTAAATTAATAGGTACTCAAATTTTCTATGAGTTGTTATTACGACGAACCTTACCTTAGTAGGTATGAGAGTATAACGAAAAAATATAAGAGTTGCAACAGCCAGGCAATGTTAAAAAGAAAATAATTAGTAAATCTTGCGAGTGTTAAGAATTATATGCGCGATAACCGTTAACAGAAGTAGGTATTATGAAACAGTAAGACTTAATATGAAGTAATTTGTAGACTAACTGTTTTAATTAATTATTACGCTACATTGTGAGTGTTTTTTAAGAATGTTTACATAATAATGTTAAAGCATTTTTATTATTAAGTGCAGCAACTGTGGTCCAGTTTCTGTACACTTCGTTTAAGTAAATACCTTATTGAAATGAAATACCGTTAATAAATACTTTAGGAGAAAACTTATGCTAAGAAATTCAGAGTATAATTATTTCATTTATAGGCAGGCAATACACGGCCATCAATCATTTATTAGAAAAACAAACGAAAATAAAACTAGAGCGTGTAGACCACGTATATATCACAACGTAACGTTAATAAAGACATATCTGTCTCAAATGTATCATGCATCACAACAAATCAAATTCTACCTAATCCACATCTATTCCCACAAACACGCGCACATCTATACTTTCTTAAACACACACGTACCTACACTTTACTACTCGTCCATTCAAAATATGAGTGTGTGCACTAACATGTGTAGGAATATTCGATGTTTATTTGAGTGCGTGACAGTACATTCATTCGCACTCACATGCGTGCATGCATATACAGTGTACGTATAAAAGTGCGTATACGTATGTTTGAAGCGGAAATTGCTCGACGAGTCCGCGACCGGAAGCGACCGAGTCGGGTTCCGAGATGAGTCGCTCGGGTCGTTCCCCAAATACGCCTGATGAAAGTCACTAACAAGAATGAAAATGCTCAGAGCGGTTTCAGCTCAGTTTCCACGTTGATAATTTTGCAATCTAATTGAAGATAAAAGTGCTGGTTTTATACAACTTTTGCTGGTTATCAAAACATGTGTATGTACCGTTAGTATTCTACCGGGAGATAGCTTTGTGTTATGTTATACTTTTCACATTGAGCATTTAAATGCATGCATAAAAACAGCCTTTTTGGACTATGAATATAATTGTTGGGACGACTGCATGACGTTGATAAGCGTAATCCTTTATGTAAAATCATATTTAAGTTTTTAAGATGCTTGGATTGTTTTTTAATAATTATGTCCAACAATTAACAGATAATTTTTTTTTATTTTCTTAAATACATTTAAATTAGTCACCAATCATTTTTATAAAGGGATACGTACCGTGTTCAACAATTTACTTACAAAAAACTCTTCAAGTTTTCAACATGTAGTGATATATCAGCCTGGTTATTACCGCGGTTTCACCTACTTTTATGACATGACTACTGCTCCGCTCTTGTGCCTCCTACCGTGATGTTATATATAGCTTATGTTACCTCTGGATAAAATAGCTTTCTACTGGTGAAATAATCTTTACTATCAGTTCAGTCGTTTCGTATTTTATTGATTACAAACAAATATTTCCTCTTTATATTATCAGTTAGGATTACAAAAAAGTCTGTAAAGAAACCATGAAAATCAGGCTTAGTAGGAAAACAAACATCAGATTGAACTGAGCGGCGATTACCGTGACCACAGACAGTAGATGTACTATTGTGTCCGCTGCCAGCATGTCGGCTAATGTGTAAAGAATAAAAGCATTAGCAGTTCCGAAGTATGCTACATTTTCTTTCTTTCAATTCGGCTTTCTTTTCTTTTCATAATACATTTCCCGTGCTAAGGATAGTCTCTATGCCGCGTTGCTAGATTATTAAATACAGAAGCAATAGATTTAAGTTAAATAGTTTAAATACCTAGATAACTACCTGTAGATGGCATAGTCCTTGATATTTATTTAGTGATGCGACCGAATGAGCCGGTTTGCCCGGGGACGTATCATCCAACATGCCAAGGGCTTTAGAACAAGGCAAACTTAATATATGCTTATTTAACAATAAATAGAATCCATCTTGTTCCCTCTTTATCCTGCAATTTAACATGCATTTCGTTTATGTCCTTACGGGAACACACTGATGCATTGCAATTCTAGTTTTAGTACAGGCAACTATTATTTGTTCTGAATCAAGTATTTGTGGAAGGATAGCGGGCTTCTATGCTTTGATGAACGGGATAGCAACGCACATGTGATATACCTGGTATTGTAGGGGATCGTGTAAACTATAACACACTATATACACATAATATCACGACTATATACCTGAGAAGATAGGCAGACGTGTATTACACTACATCGCCAGCTATACTTTTAATTACCACATAATAGGAATCGAGCCTTTTAAATAAAGTACCAGACTCACTCATGTTGTTGTAAATTGCTAGACAGAAAAACCCAAAACCAATTTACCCAACCATCGAACTCAAGAGTCGTACACAGCAGTCACATTTACCTCCACTGCCACACCGATGCAATATTATTTCTTACCTTGGTTTTATAAAAAATTATTGTAGTATAATATTATTTTAGCTAATAACAAAAAGGTATACCTATGTATTATTATTATTGAATAAATTATTATTATTATAAAACAAATATTACACCAACATCTCGTGCAAGGCCACCAGGTACACTAGACACCTAGGTATTGGCTAGGTGACCACTGAAACCACTAACCAATCTATGTATGTAGCTCAGCATGAGTAAACTTGACATTGAATATCTCGAAGCTTGATTTTCCTTCCATTCATGATCTAATGGCCAAACGGTTCGCCTCTATTTGTCTTAATTGTTGTCTAAGATGTTTTTTACCCTGTCGGAAACCACGGCGAGTGGCGTGTATAAATTCGCATAAAGAATAAAAAAGACGATTTTTTATTTGGACTAGAACACAATAAACTATAAATAACAATATTAAAAACATTTGTGGTATATAATATCATTGTGTAAAACTATTTCGTAGCTAACTACATCGATAGTCTTTACAATACAATGTAACATATAAATTAACAGAATTTTGATGATTGGCCTTGAAACATTGTGCTATAAAGATTTTTTGGATCAGAGAAAAGGATATTTACAATTCTGACTTTATGCCCCTTCCTTTGCAGTGAGTAGTAGCTTAACTGTGTTTCTTTCTTACTATCACATGAACTGCTGGTTTATCTATCACCAAAAGCAGTAAAAGAAATTATATGCTAAACACCGTTCTAATAATACTTATAGACAGGCCTCTTAGTATGAAAGAGGTTAGGCACTATAACCCGCTTCAAAGAAGGCTCATATATTTATTCAAAGCGCTTCATAATAAATCATTCACACAGGATGTTGACGATTATAAAATACGTTTTAGATAGGCGAACCAAATATCAATACCACACTCTAACTAAAACTGATTCATATTCTCACACAGTGTCCATACTAAGTCGTAACGTATACATAACCACATACCGCTCAGATGATTGCTTAACCTCGCTGATCTGTTACACACACATGCTCACATTAGCAAATTAGCTGGTGGTATGTTTACGACTAATAAATAAATAATCGTACCGTATTAAGGAGAGGCCCATTGATATTCACAAGTGCACTGTATCTGTTTACAGCTCATGACGTAATCCTCGTATTGTGGATAAAGACGAGCATACACGGACAAATTGAGCAGTTCATCGTTGATCAACGTATTTGAACAACTCGATCGCGATCATTGTTGATCATGTTCGAGCAATAGACAGTTGAACTGCAGTAACTGTCGTCATGGTCATTCATTTTATTGTTTCAATAAAGTCGCCGCCTTTTTACTGCAACAACCAGCGCGTTACTATCAATAACGTTGTCGAAGCTTAAGAGATCAAGAGCAGACTAAAATAAAAAAGATGGTAGACTAAACTAATGACGTGCATAATTGCGTTCGAATGTATTGCCAACACTATAACTACATAGATGCATAAGATCGAGCGGTGCATCACTACTCAAAGTAAATATTGCATTGTGATGTATTGAAATATTATGAGTATGATTAGATGAGTCCAGTGGTTCGGAGTAATTCGGGTGGATCGGAATAGTTCGGGTAGATCGAAATAATTGTGGTGTATCTGAATGTTTTGGGTAGATCGAAATAATTGCACCAAAGCAATTGACAATTCGAAAAGTCGAGTGCACTTAGTATATTTCCTGCTACTTCTTAACCGTATAACGAGCTTTCATACCATGCTGCTTACCGGTAAGAGCAGCCGCCTCACAAGTCGCGGTGTCGTGTATATTATTAAACTCTAGTTCATAATGTAGTCGCTACTTAAAGTGATCAGTTGTGATCGCTTTAACCTGCCCGTGTACGACCGCCTTAAGCTACGATCAGATTGATAATGGCCACGACCGTAACTGTTCTGCATTAATGCATGTTGTTTTTTAATTCTGTTCATTTGGTCGGAGAGATATTCATTCATATGTTCATTGCACTTATTTATAAAACCATAGCAATTATTGCTACTAACTTTAAATACGAAAGTATCTCTTTGTCTATTTGTTGTATTTATATTGTGAATAGCTAAGCCTCTTTGAGCAAATATGTACTTATGAAGATAGTTTAAAAGCTAGGGAAGGACTACGCTATATCTTTATGTATAAATCTTCTGTGTGTGTGTTTGTAATTAAACTCCTCCTAAACCTCCTGAACACACACAAAAAAATTTACCAATATCGGTCCGGCTGGACCGATATTGGTAAAATTTTTTGTGTGTTTTCAAGTGGATTCGAAAATGTTTGTTTTTACATTTTCGTGTGTACAGGACAACGTCTCTCGGGTCCGCTAGTTATTAATAAAATGCAAAGGTTCTTGCGACTAAGAGCTAATAAAAATGTCTTATACCCTACATGCCACGAAATGACTCATTTTTGGCTAAATAATTACGTATAATTATGCTCTACTAAACCACTTGAAGTAATGACCGCTGCCACACAGTACACATATCTAATACCACCACTATTTATTTACCAATAAACAAAATACGTGTTGCCACTATTTGTTCCTGAGTCAATGTTCCGACGCCGGTGTTCAGACACACTGCTTTTTGAGCTTAAATTGTGTCTAGTCATGGTTTTACTTAAGACAAATGTAATGTTATTTGATTTATTGATTATTTATAACTAGCTTTTTGCCCGTGGCTTCGCTTGCGTAAACAAAGGTCAGGTTAGTAACAATCCTCTTGCTGGATGAATGTTACCTTATGTCGTTTTTTGTTTCCCTGACAACGTGTATGCGGTATTTTATGATGATCGCTCGAGTAGTTAAGGCGTGAAAGTGTAACAAACAAACAAAGACACATTCGCATTTATAATATTAGTTTTGATACATAGTCTACCGAAGACATAAACATACATATATATATATAACAGATATTTTCCTCCTTCAGGCGCAATCGGGTAATAAAAGCTGTCAATCATGCGCTTCGACAGTCGTTTCGGCTTCAAAAACAAATAACATGCTTCGGGACATATGTTACCCCATCATATGAGATATCCTGAGAGTTTCTCTACTCAATATTTATTTTACAATTGAATACCATTAAGTGAAGCCTGAAGCAATAAATACATATATAATCTTACGTCTATATCTGGAAAGGAGTACTAGATATATTACACGCATATTTTACAAGCTGGGTTTTAGGTCACACACTTTCTTATAGAATATCCAAATTTCTTGACATTGAAGCACTATTCACGGTATCAAATCCAATAACTGCCATCACATACACAACATAGCTATCGTATTTATTTTTGCTGCAGCACTGAAACAGTCAATTCATTAATATGATAGTCAAGAACTGTTTTGTATTTACTTTTTCTTTTCATTTAGCTCTCGTCCATAAAACAATTCTCATTCCTTTATTGCTACAGATATCGTTGTCTACTTCAATCGTCGTGGAATTCTAATACAATTCTATACTATATTAAATGACGATTGTCTGACTGTAACACATCGAAGATTTAGTAACAAGCAGTGAACACAACACAAGTGTGGCATATGCTAGTTTTGTTAGTGTTGGCGGAGGGTTTCATGCGCAAGTTACTGGCGCTGACTTCATGCGCAAGGTAATCGTACAAGCTACATGCGCGAGTTATTTGCGTCGGTCGTATATACGATGTACATAACTCGCGCATGTATGTACCTAATCTTGGGGAGTTTACCCGCGTCCTGTACAAGAACCATTCGTTTCAAACGCCATCTTCACATCAAATGAGCTTTTGAACGTTAACTTAGGTATAATTGTTACATGTACCTACTTATGATGAGCAAATGTATTTGTAATAGGATAATAAAAAGGTTAACCCTAACTAATATTAGAAATATGATAGTGTGTTTGTTAGTTTGTCCTTTTAATCCGTAGCAAAGAAGCAACGGGTCGATATGTTTTTTGCATTGAAGTGGTTTATAGGTCTTATTACCTACGTTTATTTAATTGCAGCAAAATGCACATTTCCTGTAAGAAAGTAATTTTTCTTAAAATTGTTATATAATATTACTAGTTCTACCCGCGGTTTCACCCGCCTAAGTCCCGTTCCCGTGGTAATATTGGGATAAGTAGCCTATGTGTGAATCACGTACCTAGCTATCTACGTACCAAGTTTCATCGAAATCGGTCCAGTAGTTTTTGCGTGAAAGAGTAACAAACATCTATACATCCATACATCCTCACAAACTTTCACATTTATAATATTAGTAAGGATTATAAAAAATTGGCTATATCATCTATCTTTTTTAAGTTATAGACCTTTGAAACAAGTACATTACTTAAACATACATGCATGCATACTTATGCATGCATGTATGTATGTTAACTCCCACTTGGGAGTATGTATATACATGCATATAGTATTGTATCAAATAAATGAAGAGCCATAATGAAATGTTAATAGAATACGTTCTGAATACGTTACATCACTGAGTCATCGTAGTTATTACAATAAATTAATACAAGTCAAGCAGTACTGGAAACTATTTGTTACCCGAAACGTATGAACAATTTTACTCCATATTATGATATAGATAGGTCATGAAGCTATACAGATATGTTTCTGCGTATAAAGTAAACAGCAAAGCCTCAACCGTCACAATCTTTGATCAAACATTTGACCAACTGGAAGCCCACCATTGAAAGACATATATGTATGTATTGTTGCCGTTCAACAATATTATTTGTAATAATGTAAATTCGTCATCGGATGTTTTTCATATTTCTTTCGTAAGAAATAAACATTTTATCGTAATGAGATTATTTTTCATAATGTTTGGTAATGTATGTTAAGCATGTTCAATGTTGAAATGCATGCCAAATATTCTGAAAAATGCAAGTGCAAGAAAATCTGCACGTCGCGTCTGTGAGTTCTACATAACGTTCTCGAAGATGTGTGAAGTCTGCCCATCCGTACTGGGCCAGCGTGGTAGACTTTGATTTATCATCACACTAAAAAGGAGGCTCGTGTCCAGCATTGGGACAGTATATAAACAAGGCAGATTATAGATTTTTTAGTTATATGATAAGTAAGACTAAAGATATTAGAAGAGATAAAGTGTAACAGGATATTTTCTATATACTATAAGGTAAGCATTTCTGTACTGCTAGGATTTTTATAATAATACTTTCATAAAAGTCCCAGTTTGGGTAGGCAGACATCTCATATCACCTAGAACATTATAGGAAACTGTAAAACTAGCAGGTTTTCTTACGATGTATAGAAAATTGTGTAGTTAGTACTTACTAGAACATAGATCCGTTTAATAAAGCCAGTTTCAATATATCGTATTTAAATATTATCGTTTTATTACTAAGTACATTTATGTCTATTTATTTGTTTACATTACTTTGTTATAAGCTAAAAATCTTGTGTACCAACAAAATTGTTCCTGAAACAGCTCAACATAATATAACCAATAATAGTTGTAGAACGCAGGATAATCCCGGATTTATGAGCACTTTAAGTATCAAATAAGAAGAAATCCATAAGAATTTTTCGATATTGGAATATCGGGACCGAGGCGGGTAAACAATATCTCTAGTGGTACAGTTACCGGGGATTCGGGCTAGTTAAATTTATTTACTGAAGTGTAAAAAATACGGCTTTTATCTGCTTCTTTAATAACGTTATATTTATTTGGGGTGAAGTAAAGGGACTCGGATTTAAATCTTACTGGTAAAGACTTTACAACCATCGCTCTGAATGTTCTTGCAGTTTTTGTTATTTAGCCATCTTATGATTTCAATTGTGTAATTATGATTTCAATTGTTATTTAATTTATTTTAGGTTTTTTTCCTTCTTATTTTGTAATTAAATTCAATATTTTATGTATAATGTTTATTACTTTATTAGTTTTATTTATATTTTG